>CM062810.1:245381411-247902535 GCA_031772625.1 Pinus tabuliformis | reverse complement strand
TAATAAAAGATTCAAAATTAACATGACGAACTCAATCATCATGTTAATTGATTCTTGGTCTTACACTTGTTACACATTCCCAAGAATACACACCAAGGCCATCATACTATAGTTTAGTTTAGGCTAATATTTTTCTTGTAGATACAATTTCAACTAGTAGAGATGGCTAGTAGGCACATATCACATTGATAATGGTGCATTAAACATATATGCAACCATGAATCCACTCCACATATCTCACTCACCCATTGAAAATAAAACCATTCATGTGCTTGGGTTTAACCTCAACTTCTCAAGCACATCCTTCCCCAACATGTCTTTAAGTCCTTTATCATATTTCTTATAATTTGTCTTAACAAAAATATAAAGGAATATAAGAAGAAATTATTTTTCTTTCATGAGTTTCTAAATGACATAATAATAATAATATCCTTTATGCAACCAATATGCTTCCAAGTCAACATACACAATAATTCAACATGCATGCAAAATAACCATTCATGCATCAACCTACAAGCAAGCATGTCAACCCATTAGGCCCTAGTGTTTTAACCTGGCTCTAATACCATATGTAAGGTCCCACCTTACCAACCATCAATAGTATAGAGAAGTAAAGGTCACATTGAATACTATTACTCAATTTTTTTTTTTTGTTTTTTTTTTTTTCTTCATAATATGACTAACTTAGCTATCATGTAATCATGTTCCTTCAACTATTTCAATGTAAGAATATAACATAAGAAGTCGGGGATAAATTTCCCTTAATATCACAAAATATATTGACCCAACAACATTTCCAAATTCATCAATTAAAATTCCCAATCCCAATTATTAAGCTAATGCTTCAATCATGAGAATTGTATAATGAATGTTGCAGCAAGAGAAATTAATGTTACCAATTCATAACAATATTATTCTTAAGGAATTTAGACTTCTGTGATCCATAATATTGTATAGATAATCTTCGGCAAAATCACATAATCAAACATTTGTCGACGCGTTTCGAACCAACCAGTGGTTCATCGTCAGGACAAGTTGAAGAACCAATCTGGTTTAACCTGATTAAATAGAGCGTGCAGAGACTCCAACAGCTAACAGCTAACGGCTAATTTGACCTAATACTCCTGGTCAAACCACTAAAATAGTAAAATAATATTTCTAGAAATAGCTAAATAGGCAAATAAGGGAATCCAATTGTTAATTAAAAATAAATAGATAAATTATTATTAATATCCCAAAATAATATTAATATTTTAATTAAAATGGTCATCATATCTCATAATATATATTAAATAAATTATTCTAATATTATTTAAATACAATTGAAAGGTAATAAATCACTATTCTTTTGATAATTTAGTTACACTAGGTAAATGAGTAATAATTATTTAATGGTCCATTGGTAAGTTAGGTCCTTACTATTTAGTTCTTTAAAATATATCATATTTATTATTTAAACTAATGGTCCATTAAAATACTAAGGTATATAAAATAATATATGTTTATTAATATTCTATATCTACTAATTAATTTATAATTCAAGCAACTTGTTAAAACTTTATTATTCCTAGAATTTAGTAAAAATAGGTAAATATCATAATTTAGGGTAAAGTCCCATAGTATAACTAATATTATCATAATTTATCCTTTAAACCTACTGGTCAAATAATCAATATTCGATCAATATTTTTATTCCAAAAAATATTAAGGTAACTAAGTCCTTAGGTAATTATATTAATACCTATAGGGTTGATAAAGTCTATGTATATTATTAGTCAAATTTCTATTAATAATCAATATCTATTCAATATTTATTTATTCCAAAAATATTGAAGTTAACTATGTCATTAGGTAAATGTATTATTATTAATAAGGATTAAAGGTTAGACATTAGTTAAAGGGAAACTTAATTCTAAGGATATAATAGAAGAAATTATAGATGTATAATTAATGAAATAATGGAAAGATCAAATTTAATTATAATAAAATTAAATTTGATCTTTCCATTATTTCATTAATTATACATCTATAATTTCTTCTATTATATCCTTAGAATTAAGTTTCCCTTTAACTAATGTCTAACCTTTAATCCTTATTAATAATAATACATTTACCTAATGACATAGTTAACTTCAATATTTTTGGAATAAATAAATATTGAATAGATATTGATTATTAATAGAAATTTGACTACTAATATACATGGACTTTATCAACCCTATAGGTATTAATATAATTACCTAAGGACTTAGTTACCTTAATATTTTTTGGAATAAAATATTGATCGAATATTGATTATTTGACCAGTAGGTTTAAAGGATAAATTATGATAATATTAGTTATACTATGGGACTTTACCCTAAATTATGATATTTACCTATTTTTACTAAATTCTAGGAATAATAAAGTTTTAACAAGTTGCTTGAATTATAAATTAATTAGTAGATATAGAATATTAATAAACATATATTATTTTATATACCTTAGTATTTTAATGGACCATTAGTTTAAATAATAAATATGATATATTTTAAAGAACTAAATACTAAGGACCTAACTTACCAATGGACCATTAAATAATTATTACTCATTTACCTAGTGTAACTAAATTATCAAAAGAATAGTGATTTATTACCTTTCAATTGTATTTAAATAATATTAGAATAATTTATTTAATATATATTATGAGATATGATGACCATTTTAATTAAAATATTAATATTATTTTTGGGATATTAATAATAATTTATCTATTTATTTTTAATTAACAATTGGATTCCCTTATTTGCCTATTTAGCTATTTCTAGAAATATTATTTTACTATTTTAGTGGTTTGACCAGGAGTATTAGGTCAAATTAGCCGTTAGCTGTTAGCTGTTGGAGTCTCTGCACGCTCTATTTAATCAGGTTAAACCAGATTGGTTCTTCAACTTGTCCTGACGATGAACCACACTGGTTGGTTCGAAACGCGTCGACAAATGTTTGATTATGTGATTTTGCCGAAGATTATCTATACAATATTATTCTTCAAAAATTTTCAAGTAAAACAATGGACCTGCATAAATTGGGCACAAGTAGTTGTTTTCTACAGTCATTGAAGCACAAGAATGCACCCATGAATACATGCAACTCATACAAAACTTATTATGCTCATTTGCACAAATTCCTACAAAATTAGTCACTATAAAATTGTTTCCAACAACAACCATTTTTTTAAATGAAAGCTTTAGATAATAAAAGTAACACCTACCTTATTCTCTATTCACACTTCAACAAATTATTAAATTTAGTGTCAAATTCATACAAAAGATTGCAAACATAGAAAACTACATCCATTAAATATCCTATTCATAATTTTTCTAGTGCATAAAAGCTACAATAATTAGGACATTTACTCTAATAATTTGCATGCACAAAAACTACATCCATTGAAGTTTTGACAAACACTTTGCAAACATGCAATCTACAAACTACAACCATTGAGGCCTTTTGACAAACACTTTACAAGCATGCAAGCTATAGCCATTGAGGCCTTTTAACAAACACTTTGCAAACATGCAGTCAATAGCCATTGAGGCATTTTGTCAAACACTTGGAAGCCACAATCTCTTAAGGAAATTTGACATTAATATAAGATTCTCCCTAAACCTATTTAACACATAAAATTTATATATTAATTCTTCAAATGACTAAATCATCTTATTCTTTCACCCAAAACTTGACAATATGCGCACAAAGTTCACAGCAGCACTCTGCAAAATCACCCAGATTTAAGATCTGGGTTTTGAAAAGTGATTATTTGGAATCAAATTGGGGGTTATAGGTCAAATTAGCACGGATAACCCCTGACATTTTCATGAATCAGTACGAAACCACACATAGATGCATTTTTAAAAACTAACAAATATGTTGACTCTAGGAATTTCATTTACAATTTTTGTCAAACAGATGGCATGCAAGCTTGAATCTACAGCTATGAAAAACAAATAACAACCTATAATTAAATTATAATTACTTATGTATTGTCTAAATGGCTTTCAAAATCATTTCATCATTATTTTCATTCAATCATTCCTACAAACCCATGGCAAGCATCTTGAACTATTGCAATACATAATGATTGAAAATTACCTCAATGATTCTCTTTAAAACTCTTGTCTTCCATCTTGTTTTTTTTTTTTTAACATTTTTATTTCAATGGCTGATCTAGTGAATCCTCCTGGTATATTTTAGGTATGCATCCATTTCCTACTCTGGTAGGCTGCAAGTTAACACTTATTCATGCATAATGATAAAAATAATAATAGCATTTCTCATTCATGGATTTTGTCAAACACTTTGCAAAATATCCTGAAACCCTTTCTAAAACATGTCTCTAATTACATGAAACAAAACCATAACTCATGAACTCTTACCCAAGTCCTTTGGAATTTCTTTATTTCCATTACCTTCAACAATATTTGTCTTTCCTTTCTCAAATGCTACAATACCAATGTTAGTACAATAGACTACACCAATAATAATTCCATAACATCTTGAGATCTAAACATCCATTCATATAGACCACTCTTAGTCTTCATTTTCAACTATCCAATAAGATTCCAAATAACATAAGCTTAAACAAAAATTAGATTCTTACAATAATTTAAATTTCTACTTTTTATTTTATGCTAAAGCTATACTATAATTTTAGGACAATAAAAATTATACCTAAAGAGATATTCAACTCCAATCGTTGAGAATATGATCCATCTTTGATCCCTTAACCAACTCATTTGAACCATCTGGTTTTCCACCCAACCATATCCAGAGAGAACTTCTCCCCCTGGAACCCCCGAGCTGTAAGAGCTCACAAACAATACCAAAATATAGCAATAGAGAGATATCCAAGGCAAGCTGAGGAAGATAAGTTTCACTTCCTCCCAACACCACTCATGGTCAGCTCCACTAGGTAGAGCTACATAGTAATTTAGTTTAGGAATTTCAAAATCATTTCGAAATAAATTGGCTACTCTCCAAGTCTCTCACTCTCATAATATTTTTCAAATCTCTCCAACTCTTGGTATCGCAATGCACCTCCCTCTCCCCCTAAGTGAGAATACATGAGACACATATATAGGAGGAGCAATAAATTCTTGTCATAAAGGAGGAGTAATATGCATGCTTTGTATTCCATTTAGAGGAGTGTAACTCATGCCATTAAGGAGAGGTATGCATGCCTTAGTTAAGGAGAGTGTAACTTATGCATTAAAGAAAGCGTAAGAGGAATATTTCATTCTTTAATGAGTGCATAAAATAGAGTGTAATGTATTATTAAAAGAGACATTTACATAGAGCCATGAGATTCATCAAGGAGAGAAGTGTGAAGTGATTGAGGAGATGAATGTGACCTATAATTCCCTTTTAATAATAATATCATAGTCTCATAAAAGATAATAATAATATTAATAATATTGAGGATTAAGTTGAGATTGAACTATTAGGATTGATTAATGATAAGTTAAGTGATTTTCCTTCAACTATACTTGATTGCCAATTTATGCAAGGTGATTTAATATTTTTGGAAATTCATGCTTGAGATGCTAGACATGACTTTCTATTTTTAGAAAGTCACTCTAGGATTGTTAGAAAAGAGGTTTTATTAAGGAAATTCATCCTTGAACTTCCCATGAGTGGTATTTTTCTTCTGGAGAATAGGGATTCTGCACCCCTATTGCATGCATCTTCGTGCCTTAGTAGATTGAGGACTCCACGCCCTGATCTACTCTAAAGATCCAATACTTCACACCTTGATCTTTTTAAATATTCAGGTCTTCATGCCCTAAAGATTTTAGTATAGATACAAGACTCCATGACTTTATCTTTCATGGATTTAGGACTCCACGCCCTAATTTCCATGGCTTCTCATCTACTCTACTTTGAAACTCCACGCTTCACCTTAAGGTACTGATTGTGAGCTCATACCCATCTGATGGTTCGTTGGTAAGGCCTTGTTCCAAGACCTTCACACATCATAATCTCATAGATAAAAGGAATCAATGAATTTCATAATTAACTTATTCACATTTTACCAAATATTGTGCATGACTTCCACGACCATTTTGGCCCTAGAGAAATGACGTCCACAACCATTTAAAATTTGAACATCCTTGTTTGAAAATAACCACATTCCATATTACATCATGCTCAATACAATATTAAGCATCTAAAATCATAAAAATCATGTATCATGACTTCCACAGTCATTTATAATTTAAGCATCCTTATTTGCAAATAACTGTCCCCTGCCACATCTTGTTCATTACACAATTAAACATATATAATCATATAAATCATGTATCATCCATAAATCATAATTAACCATATGTTCCACATAACCATGATCATCCATGGATTTATGTGTCTCAATCCTAAATCAACATCCATGACATACACCTATTGCCAAACTAAGATACCAAAAGAGAAAACATCGATAATATGCTCTTAACTAAAATCAATTCTTATACACAAAACAATAGATATTATCCTAACCACACAACAACTAGGTGACCCAAGCCAAGTCTATAGCATATAAACATGTACATAATTTTCTCACGCATAATATTATATCATTATATCAAAATCACCCTCTCTAATTGCCATCAAAGCTATCTCACCAAGAAGGGACACTACACAAACAAAACGAGGCTAAACCAAACATGATGTAAGATATAAGTGAGAGAAGGCAAGAAAGACTAAAGAGAACAAGTACAGAATGAGCACAAGAGAGGGGAAACTAGAATGCAACTATTCCTACTCCTAACATAACAACTAGAAGGTTGGGGTCACGTATAATGAAATTTCCAATGAAGACATCGTATTTGTCCCCAACATGCAATCACAAAGATAAAATCGATTAAAACTGAAATAAGGTAATGTGCAATAGCAATGATAAGAGCTCGAATAACTTGCACAAAAAATGGAAAGTACTTCCTGTGGGAAGAAAGATGTGTCACAACCACTACTTCTAACCAATTCGCATTCTTACCATTTCAACAAAGACCATAGTTAAACAAACCTTGGAATCTTCTTGCAAACATATCTTCATATGCATTCTACTCCTTAGCAAGCATGAGGAAATATTGAAACATGTTATTCATGATGGAGCTTGGTAGGTAAGAGACCTCCAACCATTCAACGATTAGATCATGAAATGTAGAACAATCCTCTTGAGAATCCTGAAATCTTTGAAAATATGATATTATAATTAAAATCACGGGATCAGGACAAGAATAGTGTAACTGGAAATGGATTTGATCATATTCATAATAACCATCAGCGAAGGCTGAAGTGCCCCAGCTACTTGACAAGTATCTTAATGGTGAGATAAATAGTAAAGATTAATTGATATGAAACAACTGTCATCAGATTAATAATATGATTAGATGGACTGATGATGATGATGATGATGGTTAACACCCGCTGAGACCAAACATTGGTCTATCAGACCTAAAGAAACAAATTATTTATTTTGATTTAAGATTTTATTCCTATGCTCAAAAAGCTTGTAGAGAAGCCTCCCGAGCTCACTATAATTTTGACATTGTAAAAGGCTAGGAAGGTCAGTATTGTAACAATGATTGTGAAACTGAGATCAAATGTGGTTGTACACGGGGAAATCTAAGAGGAAGTGGTTTTCATCCTCGATGTTCCTATTCTCACATATATGTGGATCCTTTCCATCCATGGTGTTTTAGGAACTGCCCAACGATCTGTTTCACTATGGAGCTCATGAGAATTCGTTCTAATCTTTTCTATATTAATTTTCTTCTTTGAGCAAATTAAAATAGAGAGATACTTTTGATCTTCTAAGGTGGGTTTGATGACCTTCTTATAATAACTTAATTTTCTTTTAGCCGCTAAATATTTCTCACACCACATTTTTTCTTTGAACTTAGAAGTAACAATATCTTTAATGTTATTAGTTCAAAGATTGATCAATTTCAACATAGTTATGAATGCCTTGAAAAAATGAATCATCATCGCTACATAATGGATATGACAACCCATTTTCTTGTAACTGGTAACATACTACACTGGCATAATAATATTCAAAAAAAGTGAAAATGAATCATTAGCGGAATTTTGATGTCTAAAATGGGCCTCCTAAGAAAAATTTACAACCAAAGTAAACTTTATAAGAACCAATAGGATTCAAGATGATGATGTCAACCATTGGGGGTGATTCATCATTTTTGGAGTAAAAAAGTAAAGATATTAAAAAATAATAAAACTAATTTTTCAAGACATATTTTCAAATTATCTCCCTAAGATTTTATTAAAATTTCGAGCAGGAGTACTCGTTGGATGAAAAATTTAATTCCTCATCTAAGGAGTACCCATGTTGCATACTTACGATGGACCCTACTACATGAAAAATGAGAAATACATGAAAAATGTTATTGCAATCACGTTTTTTCATGTATTTCTCATTTTTCATATAGCAAGGTCCATTAAAAGTATTCAATATGGGTACTCCTTGGGTAAGGAATAAAACTCTTCATTCAACAAGTGTTTTCACTAGAAATTTGAGTAAACCATAGGGAGATAAGTTGAAAATACGAGTTGAAAAAATAGTTTTTTCTTTTTCCCCTCTAAAATTTGATGATGTAATCTAATCTTATTTTATTATTTCCACTATAATTTTATAATTTCCTTAGGAGGCCCATTTTAGACTTGAAAATTCCCATAATGTCCAATACAACAAACACATGAAACTAGTCAAGATACAAGGAGTGAAGAAGAATTTGATTGGCCAGATCACTCGTGCATTCATTATTACTCAAGAGGATTTTAGGTGTGATGAAGGGAAAGATTTGTAATATAACATTCACAAGAAAAACCATGGGATGATTGTTAAGAAATGAATCTGATACGCATGATTCCTTTGGCCAAAGATATCCTTTGAAATTATCAACTTCGCCATTGCATGAATTTGTAGAAACACATTCCAAACTTGAGTTAAGTACAGGATCCTTGCATGGGGATGAATCATGTGAAACAGAATCTTGAATCCAATCAACAAAAAAATATCAAAATTTCGAAAGATTACATCTGAGATACCAAAAATCTTTCAATGAGAGATTTACAGTGAGTGAAACCATGTAAAGAGAAGGATTGTGTGGGAGAAACCAGATTTGACTAAGTTTGGGGGACTTACCAGAGTCGCGTGATCCTGACATAACCATCAAGGATTGTAAAATAGCATTCTAACAATTGAATCATATCAATCATGGCATGAGGATAGTTTCTTCTTCCAATTTCAATGGGACCACTACTAACCAGATGGAAGATATCTTTGTCACTAATTTGACCAGATTTTACAACTTCAACAACCATATTACTTAGATTGAAAGATTCTTCTGATCACAAATATGGAGATGTATGAATCAGAGAAATTTCATAAGAAAGCTTATTTGAAGCGTTGTCTTCAATTAAAACAAGATATGATGAGGGATGGAAAGACTACTCAATGATTCAATTATTTCCTTTCATTTCATTGATAATGTCACTATCTTGTATCAATTGGGAAGTTAAATAATCATATGGAGAACTTGAAAAGTATGAAGCATATCCATTTCAAATATATGCATTGCAAACAATAGAGCACAAGGGATATTGAGATGAAGAGGAAGTTTTGATAAGAACATCTTCTTTGACAAATCAGATTCTAGATTTACATTGAAATATTCTTGAGAATCTGAAACATCAACTGATGCACCTGGGAATTCATGATCACATACATCAATGGATTCATCATCATCAGAATGATTGTTTCTCAAGGCTATGGATTGACTGGAAGAATTCATTACATTTGATTCACTATCAAGATTAGCAGATTGAAAATCATCCAAGAATGCAAGTGCATCATCTTGACATGGGGGACCTTGAAAAAGGGAAGAGAGATAAAAGGTCTCTTCACTTTCCTCCACCTCTACCAATGTAATGTGACTTCCTTATATCTTATCACAATTTAAAATAGAAACTCAAAAATTAGGAGAGTGTGAAGAGCTATTTGGTGGAGCAGATTGATCAAGAAGATCATGATACACAGAGTCATGACATGTAGATGATAGAGGATTACATATTTCCCTTGAATAAATAACACTTTCAATGGAACCAGATTCAAGATTGTTGTTAAGAGTGTTAATGTCATCTCGAGGAATGAAAGGATTAGCCTTTACCATAAGCTCCATGAGCCATTTTGGGGTTTCTTTCATTAGATATGAATCATGAAAAGTAGGATGAGGATGGAGAGATGGATTAGGAATTTTATTTGCATATTTCCCAACCTTATTATCATTGCATGGAGGCACCCTCATTGTTACTGGAAAAGGATGAGGACATGGAACAAAAGGAATATCGTATTCCTCCTTTGAAACTAGGGGTGTCTCATGCTTTACAAGAGTTGGGGAAGTAGAAACATCAAGAGGTTCATATTCACCATGCAAAGAGATGTGAACCAAATGCTCAAACTTGTACTTAAACAAATTCCAATATGTGTCTTCTCTAGGAAATTCATAACAAAGGTGAAGGAATTGGTCAGAGAAATCCTCAATTGATTCATTCTTAGTTGATTGATTCTTTTATAAACATCTCCGTAACCATACCTATCAAAGGATTGATAAATATCCTTGAGGAAATGATGAAAATAACAGATGGAAGAAGATGGTAAGGTATGACACAATCGATTGACATGACCTTTAAGGGTGAGGAAGAAAGCCACACAATAAAAATCGTCATCATTTATTTCGTAATATTCAAAAAATTTAAGAAAATTATAAATATGCTTGGTTATGGATGTTCCATCCTCAACATCAAATTTCAATTGGGAAAAGTGATAAAGAGGCTCATCGGGGATTAAAGTTTTACCAAGGGATAGGTTATAAAAACACCCAAGGAGTATGATTTTAGGAAGAGCCATTTAATATAAGAGATTCAAAACATACTCAATGGGCAGATA
Source organism: Pinus tabuliformis (assembly GCA_031772625.1). Classification (NCBI taxonomy): domain Eukaryota; kingdom Viridiplantae; phylum Streptophyta; class Pinopsida; order Pinales; family Pinaceae; genus Pinus; species Pinus tabuliformis. The sequence continues at coordinate 247,891,533 of CM062810.1, read as the reverse complement.
TTGTTGTTTTGCCCTACTTCTAGCACCATTTGTTGATGGTATTGGAAATCCGTCAACCAAGGGGGTCTTCCTGATGTGAATTTCCAATTAGATCTCACACCATTCGAAATAGGAGCCCCAGTGTCGGCTCGATTGCCATGTATTCTTAGATATTTTCCTAGGCTCTAACTATAAACAAGAGAGAGGGGCGTAGATGTGCCTTCAAAAAACAAATAAGTGTGTTTGGTGAGTGTTCGGTTGTAGGTGTGTCAAGATTCTTCTACTGCAAAGGGAAGGATAAACTGAGCCTATAAGAGAGATGTAATAGTAACATCCTAGAAAATACACAAGTGAATAGAAAGGACCCATCTAATATCCATCAGAATATTCCACAAAGATGCGACGATCATTGCAACCAATACATCACATTCTCAATATGAAAAGCACTAAATTAATCGAAATAGTTCAACTATTTTAGTACAGGTCAAAGAAAACATGAATCATAAAAATTTGTAGAATAGTCTTATAAATATTCATAATCCATGCATGAAGAATGTGTTGGCCATCAGGCTTCATATATTAAGTAAAAGTCCCAAGATACATGTATACATCAAACACCACTAGCTCTAATAGTGGAGTGTTGGAGCCTCCACTTGCTCCTCAAATAACTCACTTGGCTCTCTAATTCCTTGTAGGATGAGCCAAGGTGAAAAGTCCTTTATGTGTACCATGAGGGTGTATATTTAAAAAATGGGGAGATCCTTCACCTCCCTTGTGACTCTTGGGCTACCCTCATGACTGTTCGACTTCTCTATTACCTTTTGAATTCCAAGATGACTTTTCACATTACATGAATGAATCTTGTGCTTCCACTTCAAATTACACTTTGAATAGATAATTACATAGTCCACAATAATGATGTGGCATATGACGACTCATGACATGGCACTGCTGACATGGACTGCATGATGACATGGAAATTTCAACCCATTCTTGTTGCTCCTTCCTATGTGTCTTCTTGAGTATGCTCTTCTATCCACCTCCATATGGTTTAGAGCTTAGGAGTCTTTAATGATATCAAGAATTGAGTTATGATCGCAAACTAATGTCCCTTTTCTTTGTATTCATTGATTAGTTTGCATAATCAGCTACAAAGATGTCTTCTAGCATGTTCCCCCTCTCCATCTCGTTCTTCATCATCCTTCCATAGTGTGATAGAGTACATGCATCTACAATTCACTCATGACAATATGACATTAGTGTGATAAACCCATAGTCTAAGATGTTGCATGTTGATCCACTGACTGAGCTGAAACTGGGTGACAAGCTAAAGGAGGGGCTCAATGACTGCACAGTTGTGCAGATCGGGAAGTTAGGGGTGAAGCTTCAACCTTGAGACTGCACAATGCACTATTTAGGCTGGAGTGGGGTGGCAAATTGCACAGTTTTGGGGCTCAGTGAGTAGGGTTGAGGGTTTTTTCACTATTTCATCCAACTAAGTAGTTATTGAAGGTAGACCAGGCTTGGTGATTGTGTAATTGTGTATCTCAAGATCTCAATGGTTGGGCTTCAGCTCAGAAACTATGCAATGCGTAGTTGGCGCCAGGCTGGAGGGCTGAATTGCGCAATTTTGGAGGCCAGAGTCTGGGCTTATGCACTAAAATTGTGCAGTGTGCAATCCTAGGAGGAAGGAACTACGCATTGTGTGGTGTTAAGAGGTAGGGTTGCAACTTGAGGGATGGAACTACGTAATGCACAATTCAGGAGGGGCGGATAGGCTAAGTTGTTTGGTCGAAAAGTTTTCATAATTTGACTAAGTGTGGCATCAATGAAGTTGATGTGAACAGTGATTAGACTTGACTTTGATCACACACTAACAACATATATCATCCAGGACACATGAAAATGATACATCCCTCAATGTGACAACTTTGTGACGACCTACGATAAGTGCGACACTAAAGGTAGACTTTGCGACGGTCATGGCAACACTCATTAGGGTACTTTTGAGGTCTAGAATGGGCCTCCTAAGGAAAATGTACAACCAAAATAAAATTTATAAGAACCAATAAGATTCAAGATGATGATGTCAACCATGTAGGTGATTCACCATTTTTGGAGTAAAAAAATAAAAAAATTAATAAATAATAAAATAATAAAACTACTTTTCAACTTATCTCCCTAAGATTTTACTCAAATTTCGAGTGGGAGTACTTGTTGGATGCAAAATTTCATTCCTCATCCAAGGAGTACCCATGTTGCATCTTTCTGATGGACCCTACTACATGAAAAATGAGAAATAAATGAAAAAATGTGATTGCAATCACGTTTTCCATGTATTTCTCTTTTTTTGAGTTGTAAGGTCCATCGAAAGTATCAAACATGGGTGCTCCTTGGATGGGGAATCAAATTTTTCATCCAACGAGTGTTGCCACTCAAAATTTGAGTAATCCCATATGGAGATAAGTTGAAAATATGAGTTGAAAAAATAGTTTTTTGTTTTTTCCCTCTAAAATTTGATGATGTAATCTAATCTTATTTTATTATTTCCACTATTATTTTATAATTTCCTTAGGAGGCCCATTTTAGACCTCAAAATTACCCTAGTGTTTGCGATAGTGCTTAAAATTTTTGGAATGAGTGTGATATATGTTTACATGGTAATATCAACTCATTTTCACAAATATAACCCCTTGAAACCACCAAAAAAATCTTATACATCGTGTGACACTTAACATGCGAAAAGAGGACATTTTTCTTTTCTCGCAAAAGGGACCAAAACACTTAGAGAAAACACATACAATGGATTTCAATGTTTGCGATGACAATATGCAAGACCAAGGTAGGCTCCAAAATTTGGTGCAGACCAAAATTTTGGAGGGTGTTGTATAAACGACAACATAGTTATAACATCTCCCAATTATATTCTTCTTCTTTGGCCTTCTTCATTTGTTCTTCTGCTTCTTGCATGGTTGTTGATTCTCTTTTTCTCACTACAACTAGTTGCTCTGACAATTTTTTATTTTCTTGTTAATGCTTGAGCACTAGATTTGAAATGTTCTAATTCTTTTCTTGAAGAAATTACTTCAACCTTGAATTTTTGGCACTCATCCTCCAACTCCTTATACTATTTCTCATTCCATTTTCATTTTTTCTTCCTTCTTCCAATTGAGTTTCCAGAGATGAAATTTCTTCCTTCAAGGCACACTCTTTTTTATCAAAAATTTGTAGCAGCATTTGTTGATCTTATTTTTAGTTGTGAGCCTCTTGATATCTACTTATAAGACCCTTATCTTGTACAACTCTTCATATTTTCTACTCATCTCATCTTTTTATCCCTCTAGATTTATTCTTGATTCATCATTTTTATCACTAGGGCTTTCACCTTTATCTTGTGAGGAAGCTTGATTTACCACTACAATATGTGTTGAATCCTTTGAGTTTTTCTCCATCTCTAAAATATGCAATTTTCCTCCAAGATACAAACTGTGCAACCTATCCAACATCTCTTTTACAGTCTCACAATGCCTCACATAAAAATTATCAGAAACTCAAATCACATGCAAGATAATATTTTTAGGAAAATCATTAAATTCATCTTTAATTCCATATTCCACTAATAGAAAAATATTTTCATCAAGGGACAAAACTATGAATCAAAATTCACTCTCCAAGTTGTAAATTTAACTTTGTGAAGAACTGGAACTCGTTGCGAGTCCATTTAAAAAAAAAATGTGAAATTCTACCAAAACTCCTAGATCCACTCTCCAATGATCAAGTTGCAACTGAGAGCATTGTTGTGATACCAATTGTTGGAAACTAGATCACTACTAATAGGGGGATAAATCAGTAGTGAAGGAACTTATAATTTTTTTCTTCAATTAATTAAACCTTTAAACTAGGCATAAATTGAAGCACATAAGCAAATATTATAGCATCAAACACAAGTAAAACCATGCAAGGATTCAACACAAGAGACACAAATATTTATGGTGGAAAGCCCTCCCTCTGGGTCAAAGAACCACCCTTGATGTTGTTGCATTGGTTAAAAAAAATTATTATGCTAAGAAAATTATTTACATATATATTCATCTAGCTACTATCAAATGGATATCTCTTTCTCATGTGTATCTATGGACTACTATCTGTAGGAATCCACCACAACCAAAAATCCTCACTGGGTTACTTCTAAACTATCAAACTACTCTATAGACTCCTATCTGCTAGAAGCCACCATGAGACATAGTTGGTAAATAAAGGGTGTTGTCATTTTCCTACCAAGGTTAAAATCCCAATAGGTACATCATTTCTAGTTATACATAATGTCTTGAGTCTGTGATCCCTATGTTTAGATGTGAATAATTGCATTAATTTTTTTTAATTCTAGCATGGATAATTATATATAATATCATGATAACCTAGTCACAGTTACTAATGGAGAAAACACTTCTATAAATAGGTGATCCCTTCCTAGAGTTTTCCCACAACTTTAGACAGATGGAAATTTAGACAATATGACTTACCACTAAATTCATTAAACAAATAATATTTAAGCAATAGAAGATGGTTAACAATATGGTGTGTACCTTTTTTTTAGACAGTTGTCCTTGTGTGGCCTCAACAAGCACAACTCTTGAGATCGTATCTTTGGTTACTACAACTTATTACCTACACATAGATGAACAAGCAATTTTTTTCCAAATCCTTCTAGTATACTAGATCACTAGTTAAAATAAAATATAAACTATTCATTCCAAAAATATCAAAATGTGTATAAAACATCCATGCACAATAAAAAAATAAAGATAGGGAAACCATATAGATTCATTTCATTAAGTAGAATAAACAACAATACAATGTATGAATCAATTTACCTTGACTCAATGATAGTTCTCTCTTACTCCTTTTCCTCATCCTTCCTTTGGCCTCCCAACAATGTTATTAGCTATAAACGTCTCAATAGCATAAGGTTACTCTAAATTTCTCCCTCCTTTTCCCCATGGTATGGCCTTCATTACATAGATGGAGGAGATGTTATTTTGGGATTAATGGATGAGCTTGAATGCTTAAGTGAAATGGGTGAAGCTCGATTCTAAAGGTTATTTAGTTATTATACACACAATGGGTAAATCCTATCTCACATATAATATCCATGGGATTATCAAATTTGAAGGCTAGGAGGGTAGTTGAGGTACGGTAGTAGTGCAATGAGAAATTTTCATGTGTTGCAAGTGATCTAAATAGTGACCAATTGCACTCTTATCTAAAGTGGGGCACAATCATGCTCAAAAATTATCTTTAGAGGGAAAAATTTGTATTTACATTAGCATTTTATATCAAGATATTATTAATGGCTTGTGAGGGTGATTTTTAAGGCTATAACAAATGCCTCCTAATGTAATAAGTAATAAGAGGTAGTGAAAAGGAGGGAGGAGTAAAAAATCACAGAGTACCTATAACTATTCATCAACTAACATAATATATCATCCATGAGGGATGAATACCCATACTTGAGGAACAATTTTGCATGGCCACCAACAATACACTCCAGATCCATGTGAAATGAAAAATCATAGTGAAAAAGGAATAAATGGTAGGTCCATGTGAAACTCAATAAAAAATAGAAATTAACAAAGATAATATGTATTTATGGTAGAACATATATCAAGAAGATAATTGGCATGCATTAAAATTCCCCTATGGTCTTGATAGTACAATTCCATCATAGCTTGGGGTGATAGAATGCATGAGTGATGTGCCCTTATGATGCCCCAAGGTCTTAATCTCAACCTCGATGGTACAATACCAGTCCACATGAATAGATTTGTTAAAGTCAAACATGGTAGGATCCATTTGATTACCATTCAATGATGTAAACCATTACCATATGTGATAGAATCCACCATTGAGGAAGATTCACCCCAAGGTACCAAGTACAAACTAGCAAGTGTGAATGGATAAGTTGTCATCAAATACTCACAGAATCAACCAAACAAGATCTAATGATGGAATCCCACTATCAGTTGCAAAGAAACCTATCACTGAGTTCTACAAGTCCAAAGGTATTGTCTAGTTCCTAGACACTCCTCCTAGATAGAGAGTTGCCATTGAAATGAAGAGGTTCATAGAAGAAGGGAATTGATATATCCTCCATTAATAATCATGAAACACAGACTCATAGTGTATGTTAAATAGTAGAGTTGTAGTAATGAAATAATATAGGAATGGTCGATATGGAAGATATACAAACAAGTAGATGGAAAAGGTTTAGACTCCCTTGAACATATAGTATGACATATGAATGACTTGGTAGGAAGACCTAAGTGAATGACTAACATAGTGAAAAAATGTGGAAGTTAGACAAGCACTCTCCATACTAACTAGAAGGAAGACAAATAGGGAGGAGTAAAAAACTAATGATACAGTTCCTTAAAATCTATAACCAAAGCATAAGTCTAGTGTAGGTAGGTTCTATTTTCAAAGGTGACATGGCTACTACCTTGAAATATAAGCAGATATATATGATTTCCCCTAATTTATTTATTTTTTTGGTTAAGTATCTTTCATGCTTTTATGAGCATGAATAAGAGTTGGAAACTTAGCTTGGTAATTTATTTTTTGTTTATTTTTAATGAGCCCGAAAAATAGATAATAGTGTACCCATTCATCCTTTTCATAATTCTTTAATGAGGGTGAAAAAAAGAGAGTTGAGGCTCATTGGAGAGAACAAGCAGTGTCATGAAAGTATTCTATGTCCCAAGATGATGGGATCGACCTATGTAGAGTACTAGCAAGGAAAAATCACTCTTAATAGTGGTTCTTTCCAAAGTGTATGATGGAGGAGTGAAATGAAAATGTGACTACAAAAGTGTAAGTGGGATTAAAGTGAACAACATCTAAGAGGTAAGTGCCAAGGCATGAGAAATAATATTCTTGCATTTTACAAATTCTAATACATTGTTAAAACCCTCAAGGATATCAAATTTAAAGACAAGATAGAGAAATGAGGTTCAATTTTAAGTCATGGAAGATCTATAGGGGTTCCCAATCCTATGGAATAATATTGCATGGGCATCAATGGATAAAGAGGGTACTAATATAGTGTGCCAATGGGGGGAGGTAATATTGTTAAATAACATGAAAATATGAGTGGTTAATTTTAAAATCAATGGGGTTGACCTTAAGGAACAAGTCAAATAAGTGGCAGTTAATAATGCAGCCGACAAGGAAGAAATTATTGCTCTATGTACCTCAAAATTTGATGTTTCTTTTTCATAAGCTTTTTTAGAAGACCAAAAAAGAGAAAAAAAGTGTGATCATATCCTTCTCATGGTTTAATGAGCATGAGAAAAAGGAAAATAGGATGCTCATTGGATTTCATATTAGATGACGAGGAGGAATGAACAATAAGAAACTCAACATTTTCATTAGTTTAACGAGCATAAAATTACAAGAAAAATGAATCTTGGGTTTTCATTATTTATCGAGCATGAAATGGTCAGATCTTATTTAGATAGATGAGTTGTGTAATTATATTCATCTAGCATCAAGTTTAACAAAGTGGAAAGAAGTTGTTTGGTAATTTAATTAGTGTTAAATTACTTACATGAATTATCAACTAGGGCTAGTAAACTGATGAAATGTATGTGCATTATTTATGCTACGAGTCCTTATTACTTAAACAATTCCTAAGTTAATTTGAGATATCAAAATGAACATGTTTCTCTACATATATGTAATTAAATAAATCACTCATAAAAATGAAATTGATTCTATTATTCTCGCTTAAAAGAAAAATCACACTCTTCTTGAAATGAACAACACACTTAAAGTAAAATCAAACACACACTTTTCTTTTAAATAAAATCACACATATACATTGCTTGAAATGGATTCACATGCACACTCTTGCTTTAAATGAAATCACACTTACTTTAAATCAAAATCACACTTGCTTGAAATGAAACCTTAACACTGTAAATGAATCTACTCTTGACAAAAGGAAAGATCAACTCTGCAAATGAAAATAAGATCTACATAACTGCAATGTAAAGCTATGCTATTGATATATGTCAATTTATACTTTGTCCATGTGCACAAGAGATATCACTTCACTCAATAATAAAATGATTAAATGAACCTGCTGCAAAACAATATTAAACTTATAAAAATTTAAATTTAAACTAACAGAATCCTATAGAAAACATAGAACTAAATACTAAAATGCAATTAAAAGGAAACCTTACTATCTCGAGGGAGACCTCCTACGAGAAGCGGGTATCAATATGGTTCCTTCACAATATTATTAACCAGGCATTGGAATCACACAACAGAGAATTAAGAATGAAACATAGTTTATATATAAAGCAGGTTGTTTATAAATAAAATTCCAAGTCTGCATCTGCTATGCCGAGAGGCATATTTACAAAACTATTACACATTAAATGTTTCAGAATATTATGCCTTATGCTAATCAACACTAGCTAAAATTAACATTAAGATATAAAATAGTGTGATTTCCTCATGATTTTCTATCTGTGAAGCAAATCACGAGGCTGAATATGTGCATTCACTAATTCCTCACTCGCTCGATTCACCTTCCTCGATGGTTGAATTTCGCTTTGACTAGGCTGCCATGGTGCTTTCCTTATCTATATAGGTTATGTATGTAGGAGCAAGTCATTGTACCAACAAATTTCCACCTTTCCATATGCCTTGTTCTTTGGTTGAAGCTTCACAACCCATCAAACCTTGGACTTAGCTACAGAATCATACATTAGTTGTAGAATCATTGTGATTCAGTACCTAAATATTGAGTTAAATAATAAAGAAAAATGATATTTATGAAATATGATTGTGTACCTGCTATGCCACAAACCTTGTAAAGTGATACCCAAATTAGAGTTATGAAGGTCAAAAGGGGGAGAATGGAGTATACGAAGGTTGTCAAAAATAGGCAATTTTGGGTTTCACCATTCCCCCACACACAAGACATTGCATGTCCTCATGCAAAAGTTCAAATTTTTTTATTCTTTTCTATCACTGAGCTTCTTCAAATACCTGAGAAAGAACATCCAAGTTAGTCCTTCTTTATTTCTTGGTGGTGACTGCCATCCTCGGTTTCTTCATCAAAATTTTGTGTTGCAGACTCATAAACTTCCTCTTAAGAAATATTTTTTTAGCTGTCAATTTCTTATTTTTCTTATAACATAAACTAAGATGTAGCAAGGTGTTGTCATTTTGAGTTGTCTGGATTTCATTTTCTACCTTTACTATTTCATTCTCTTGCTTCAAATGTCTATTTAATATTTCCAATTCATAAATTTCTTACTTGAGGGTGTCCTCAACTTTGAGTTCTCCTGAAATATTAGAATGAATTCCTTCATTTTCTTCTTGCTTTGAGGATTATGCAACAACTTTACCTATAGCTCTTCTTTCCAAAGACTATATAATCATAAATTTCCTACTGGACAGGATCAATCTCAGGTGTTCTTCTAGTTGGACTAGACATTGGTGATGGAACTCTCAGTTCCTCTTCTTCTAAATTGATAAATCCTGGAGATTGCTGAGACTTTTCATGCATTTTTTATTGATCCTTGTGCTTCTTCTTCTAATTGATGGTGGTTTTTCAGTAATTTGGGGACCCTTTTTAACTTCATCCTTCTCTGTTTCTTCTTTTGATGAACTTTCCCTTTTATTTTTGGCTACATTTCTTCTAACATTATTATGCTTAAGAGTTTCTTACACATTTATAAGAGTGGTTTCATCATAAGAGTACTTCTCTTGTTGTATTTCTTGTGCTGGTGAGTTTTCTTTAGGGTTTGAGAACAAATTTCTTCTAATAATCCTGGTCTTACCACTAGAATCTTCTTTTTATGCTTCCTTAAAATGATTTCTAATTAAGAAATCTTCCACATTATGTCTTATGTTTCTTAGATGGGCCTCAATTAGGATTTTCACTAGGCCATGATGGTATAGGGCATTATCTATAGATTGTACCTTTCTTTGAATATTACCAACCATCTTTCTTAAGCTATGAAGTAGGAAATATGGTAGGTTAATTTCATTCTCGTCAAGAAAATTCATCATTAAGCGTGCATGATAAAAGAACATGTTACCGAATCTTCCTTCACAAGTTATAAACTTTTGAATGATCAATAGAAAATTCCTCCACTTATTCTTCAAAGTTGTGACTAGTATTCCCTTTTTAAACACAGAAGTATTCATACCTGGATTCTTGAGCAAGATTTTCCATTCTTTCTCTTCATTTTTTTTGTTCTTGAACAAACTCTCTCTGATTCTTGGTAATATCGTAGCTTCTTCTATGAAATACTCTGTCAAAACTAGCTTCATGTCCCCAATTTTTTCTTCAATGTCATCGTATGCCCTAGAAAAAGACTTTGTCAGCTCTTTCTTGTTCCCATCTAATTTCTCCACAAATTCTAGCCACCATGCTTGCTGCAACAATTGCCTAACCTATGGGTATCCTTCGAGAAACTTAACCCCATCCATCTTTGATCTTACAATGACCCCGATGTTAGAGAAGCTTATCCCATAATTTCTCTTCTGATAGGGTTAAGGAGTGGAAGGAATTCAAGTATGGACTGAAGCAGAGTTTAGGTGAGGGAAGTCTTGGCAATGAAACATGGCTAAGTGAAATGGTAAATGGAAGTATTGCACATGAAGCATGTTAGTGTCAATATCTGCATACTTCCATCAGGGATCAAATCTGCTCTTTGCATTTTCATTTTAGGTGTCCCATACTGAATTTTTTATCATTCCACTAGGTCATGCCAAAATGGTCCACTGATGGTTGTCTTCTTCTCAGAAAATCAAATTTTCCCTCATAAGGTATATTTGCTGACCCATCTCCATGTTGCATTCAGGTATGGTTTTAGTTATGATATTTTTAGAGTCAAGGCAGTTGTATTTTCATTAGGTCTTAGGGTCCACTGCCAAGGTCAAAAGCATAGTTTCACATGTAAATAAAGGGTAGCAAAAATATGAGGAAGACCAATAAACAAATAGTGAAGTTATGGTTATTGTATAAAGTTCTCATTTTCGCTGATGTAATTTTCATCTCAAAAACATGTTTTTGAGATGAAAACAAAGTATTTTAGTTTGCTTATATTTTTTTTTTGATGTAATTTAAGTCATTATATGTAATAATTGTTCCCAAGCTCCTTGCTACTAGAAATGAGCTATTGAAGAAATCAGCTCAATCAAAGCTTCATCCACCTGAAAAGAGACAAAGAAAGATAAACATTAGACAAAGATTTGAAAACAAAATAAAAAGTTCCAAACAAACATTATAAAGTGGGTTTTTTCTTGAGAAAAATCAAAATCATCCTCTATATAAAGTTTCAAAGGCATTTTTCAAAGTTCATTAGTTCCTTTGCATCCTAAGTTCTCCTCGGCAAAGAGGAGATTGAGTGAAGGAGGAAAAAATAAAAAACGATCATTTGCTGAGGGTGTTGTGTGCTGGGAGAAGGAGTTTTGTGCCTGTAGGGTCAAGGGCACGTTTGCCAGTTTGAGCCTGAGTTAAATTTAACAGTGCTGTGTGCCTGTAGGGTGAAGGGCACGCTTGTTGAGGGCACTGCGCACCGGCATTTGCTGTTGCGCATTTGGCCAGAGGAGCCTGGCAAACCCTAGGGGTGCCAAAACATCATTTCCTTCATCTGCTCAAAGCCACAAAGGCTTAAAATACCTGCATTCAACAAGTAAGTGGCTCGGCACCTCTTTTACTCCATCAATTAAGCAAATTGGAACTCTAAAATTTGAAACCCTAGGAAATCTCCCTTGCATGCTTCCAAAATCACTACTTTTATCAATGTTGCAGTACTTCTTATACTTCGTCACCTTCCAATCACTCTCATTGTGTTTCACTTCACCTCCTCACTGTTTCACTCATCTTGGCATATATATTAGTTCCTCAAGTTTTCACCTATAAAGCATGGCAGAATACAGTAGTTCAGAAGAAGGTGAAAGATAGCCCAAGAGGCCAACCAAGAAAGGAGGGAGAATTATTAGATTTGAACCCACTGATACAACAGAACTTATGGCATCACCACTTGCAGTATCATGTTTTAGGCACATGGGTTGTTTAGAGTTTTTCCAAAGGGTTGAGACGGTGAATTTTCATCAGCAATTAACCAAGCAATTCATCCTCAATTTGCAAAACAACCAGGTCACTTTAGCCAGGGTCACATTCACTATATCTTCAGCCATCATATCACAGGCCACTGGAATTCCAAATGCAAGAGAGAAATGGTTCAAGCAGAAAGAGCTGCATCACAGTTTTTATGAGCCATATCTTAAAACAAGGTTCAGAAATGATAAGAAGAGAATTTTCCCTTTCTCTTATCTTTTGGACAAGTATGTGCCATTGATGAAGATCATCATGAGGTATTTCACATGTGAGGGCAAGTTTTCCCGACTATACTCATACCACATCAGGCTTCTCATGCACTTTACCAGGGTAAGAATGCTCAATTTGCCATATTACCTTTTTAGGAGTATTGACAAGATGACATATATTGCTCAGAAAAGGGACCCAGCTCATCAGATGCATAGTATTTTCCATCATTCTCTTATCAAAATGATAGTCCTCCATCACTTAGATCAACTAGGCATTACTTGGGAGGCCTTCATAGCTAATGAGATATTCAATGAACCACCTACTCAGCCAGCTCCCCGCATTCCTCCATCATCCTCCACTCATCCATCTACTTCTTCTCATCCACCACAGCCTTCTTATCACTCATCTTCAATAGGTCATTCTTCACCAGACACCTCCACACCATCTACATCACCATTTCATGTAGCCATTCATTCACCCACTAGAGATGATGACAGTGATGAGGGACATGATGAGCATAATGACAGTGAGGGACATGATGTACACACTGAGCATGGTCATACTAGTATACCACAGAGGAGCAGTTTGCAGCCATTTGCTTTCACCTATCAGAGGGGAAAGAGGCAGGTGTTTACCCCACGGAAAGTGGGAGGGGCCTTGCCTTCGTCATCAACATTACAGGTTAAAGGGAAGGAGAAAATGGTAGAGGAAGCAGAGGTCAAACAACATGAAGAGCATGACATTGAAAAGGAATTTCTCCTTGTGGACACTAGTGATGAGGAGGGAAAAAAATCTTCTCAAGCTACCTTGAGAACAAAGGATGCCAAAATTAGGGAGCTTGAGGTTAATTTACAAAGATCCCAATATTTTACCTCCTTTTATGAGCAAGAGAACAAGCAGCTAGAGGATAAGCAGTAGTTGATGTAAATCAAGTACATCAAGGCAAAGAGGGAAGCTGAGAAAGCCAAATTTCAGCTTGATGAGGCTTATGGAGATTATGGAGAGTCAGATGATGAACAAGGACAAAGAAAAAGGCCAAGAACAAGAGGATTAAAAAAGACCTTAGAGCTTGAAAGACAAAAAGAGGCAGAATTGGAGGAGCAGCTCACTCTAAATGAGCAATTGGTCAAGGACATAGCTGAAAATAGAGAGTCTTGGCTTGAGAAAGTGAACACACACTTGGAGACCCTCTTGGACAAATCAAACAGAGATGCAGAGTTGTGAAGGAAGATGGCCAAGTATTATGCAAGGAGAAACCAAGTGGTAAGGAGCAAGCTCAAAAGAGCTCATGAGAAAATTGACAAATTAACTAAGCAAGAGGAGAGGAGGAGACTTGACATGCTTGCTGAGGAATCCCTACATGCCTCTAATCTTTGATTAGTCATAAAAACACATTTTAGGGCATGATGGATCATTTTTGAGTTTGGAAGAAGTTGTGTTTTTCAGTCCATTGTTTACATAGACATGGAAGGCAAACATGCAGCGCCATGGGTGTTGCGCTCTCTTTTAAGGCATCTAATCAGAAAAAGGTCAGAATTTTTGGGTTTCTAGTGATGAGTACATACACCCTGTACTTTTTCTAAGGATTTGGAGGAGAACTGGTTGGGAAAACAGTCAAAAAACATCCAAAAAATGACCTTTATACCCTCTTTTTGGCCTAGGCATTGCACACTGAGAAGTGTTGGGAGAATTGACTTTTGATAGGGAAATGAACTCCAAATGAAAAAATTCAAGATGTTATGGAAAGTAGATAGGCAGATATTTCCAACAAGCTATTTTGGGCCTGATTTAGACATCTAGAAGGCCTCCAAACGTGCAGCTGAAGTTGAAGGGCACACCTCGCATTAGCACTGCATGCCTAGCACTCGTGTTGTGCGTTTGATAAATTGTCCAGTTTTTCACTGTTTTGTCCCAGTTTTCATTTTCACCTTGGAAAATCATGATTTTATCCTTGTAATTGATCAGTTGAATGTAATTATGATGCTTCTAGAGCTTACTAGGGTAGATTCATCAGGTAAAACAAGTTCATGAGGTGTAATGTATTAGTTTGTTTAGGTTAGGGATGAGTCACTTTGACCACCCTATTTTCTTGTTAGCAGTTCAGATCTTGTTAGAAACAGCTCCTCTTCTCATGGATTCAACTCCTTGAGCTTAGGATGAGTTTTTTTGGGTCTATATCTTCTTTTTCTTTCTCATTGTAAAGGGTTGGACTCAGTGGGATGCTTATGCTTTGAAAAAATATTATTTTGTATCAGTTAGAGCAAGAGATTAATGAAAAATTGCAGCTATTTCTCTGGGGTCCATGTGGTATGATGCTCAATTTAGTTTTTCTTATGTTTTCATGTGTTAAAATGTATTTTTGACTCCATTTCATCATTTCATACTCTTATGTGAATGTACACAAGTTTGAAAGGCAGAATCCATAACTTTTATGCTCTGTTTTGGGTAGACATTTCACAATCTGTGTTTTCTTCATTTTAGGAAGAATCCATGAGGTTTACATGATCTTTCTGTCTCCTCACATGTCTTTTCACCTCATCCATAAAAACACTAAGGTTCTGATCATTGTGCCTACCTTGCCCCATCGAACACCCTGCAGTTTTGACCTAATTTCCTTGCCCTAATTGTTTGGCTTCTCATGATCCAGCAAAACCCTTCAAAATCAAATTAGACCTTATGCTACTATACCCAACTGTTATAGACATATTTGGGCACTGCAACCCCAAACTCATATGTCCATAAACGAAGGGCTCCTTAAGTCCCTAAAAGTGTTGTTTCACACCCTAAAGAATCATGGTCAACTAATTACATCATTTCCCGGAGGTTCTACTTGAAAAACTACTGAGAATTGGCCAAAACTGGACCATACAGACTGCTCCATGGGAAAAGTGTGATGCATACTGACTACCTAACTGGCAAGGTGTGATGCATTCTCAAATGGCCTTCTGTGGGGTGCGATGAGCGAGAATAGACAAATGGCAGAGACAGTTTGCAAGGTGGATGATCATGGAATCTTCCAGAAACTTCTCCTGTGACACTTGCCTCTCTGAATTCACCCAGGGATGAGTAAGAGATCATGAAATCTCCAAGTGGAACTGAGAAATATTAATGGAATGACACTAATCAAAAACCTAGATCTAACTCACACCCTTGCAAGACATCTATAAATGGATCCCTCATCCGAGAGATCTAGAGGCTGGAATTTTGTATTTTGTAAGGAAGTGTTGTTGGTTTGTTGGTGAGAAGAGACATTGCATTGTTGGGTGATTTTCTTGTTCATGAGGTGAAGAGGGCTTCTACAACTGGGAGGATGATGCTGGATCAGACAGCTGGGTTGTAATCCTCTCTTACATTACTATTAATAAAGTTCTTTGAGTTTTCCTCCATATAATCTTGTATTTGTGAATCTTATTGTTTATGAATGCAATTGTATGGTCAATGTGTTTCTGATTCCACATTGTTTATGATGTTTTAGATAGAGATGCTTTGATAGTTTGTTGTTACTTTGACTCTACAGGTACTCTTTGAAGCGGGACAAGTAGGAGAGGAGTGGCAAATTCTATCAAGGAAAGGAGAAATCAAGCTAGGATCAAAGCGGAAGATCCAGGTTGGTCCTCTTTTCTTCTCTTCCATCTATCACACTTAAAGGAACTCTTGAAAAGCTTTCATTGTTTGTTTCTAAGATAACTACCTGTCTTAGTGGGATTAGCAGTTTGAATCGACACTAGTTTTCCCTGAAACAAAATGGCGACCTCGCTGGGGAACGAATAGTTTGTTTTGTTCATTTATTGTTTGCTTTATAAACTACAGACGGAGCCTGAAGTTAGCCAGCTAGCCTTCGAAATGCCTTTTCTATGTAATTGCAAAGTAGATAAACGCTGCTTCAGTCAATCTCTAGGCTGGTTTATGAACTGAACATCTGACTTACAAAGCATCCTAAGTGCCCTTGTGGTAGCTCAGAACCTCATCAGATACTACCCTTATGCTTTTTGTTTACTATCCATCATTACTCAACCTAAATCACTGAACTTAGCTGCAAGTTTTGAGCAAAAACCAAGCTCAGTTTCACTCCCTAGCCCATCGCACTATCTGTAACTGTGCAACCTGGATGCATCACACCTCCTGTGTGTTGCAGGTGAGATGCATCCCTGTTTCCCTGTGTTACGGGTGCGATGATTGAGTGCACTGTTTTTCTTCTCTGAAATTTGGTTTTTTTCTCTTTATTTCTAGCTTTATTCAGTAGTTTTGCTATTCATGATCAGTACCTTCTTGCCATAACCATCTTCCTTCACATTATTTCAGCCTCCATCAGTTAGGAATTGTAAATGTTTTGTGTATTTTTCAATCATTTGCAATCTTCCTTTTTCGAAAGCAGCCTAATCGAACTGTCGTTTTTGATGCAAGTGTCGTAATTTCCATTCTGAATCAAAAGAAGAGTGTCGTAAAGTCTTCCTCTTCTAGATAGTTGATTGTACTTGATTTTGAAATTATTAGTCTTTCAAGTGTCGAAAATAGTTTTCAATTCGAAATCGAAATGTGTCGTCTTAGTCTTCCTTTTGTTTTGAAAAGAAAATTGTTAGTACTATCACTTTGAAAGAAAATAGTTCAGATCTGTACTTAGCTTTCTTTTTGTTGTTCACACATTAAGAAAGTGGAAAACAAATACATGCATGTGCATCTGCATTTTGACTGCTTGCGAAATTTGATTTAGGAAAGTGCATTTAGTGTGTGCTCTATGCTCTCTACTGAAAGAAAAATCATTATCTTCTTTCCTTTGAAGCTAGGATTTTCATTACTAAAAGAACATAAATGACCGTTTATCATTTTAGATTGCATATTTAGGAATTTCACATCTACATCACGCAGTGAACCTTGAAAGACAAACTTCTAAGCAAGATCAACTCTAAAATAAACCTCAATGAACATGAACATAAAAACTCTTTGGAATCTAATGCAACACATCTAGA
The DNA here is from genome assembly GCA_031772625.1 of Pinus tabuliformis. NCBI lineage: Eukaryota > Viridiplantae > Streptophyta > Pinopsida > Pinales > Pinaceae > Pinus > Pinus tabuliformis. The sequence goes on along the minus strand of CM062810.1, from coordinate 247,874,229 downwards.
AGTCTATGCTAGAGTTGTGTTCTGGCGTCATAAAACCTAGTAACTATCGTTTTCATCGAAGGTTGGGTGATTCCTCCTCTTTGATACGACAAGTGCCAGTACGGGCTTGTGCTTCCCATACCGTCGACTATATATTGGGAGACCACAATAGACTAATATCCTTTATCCTTACGAAGCCGTGTCTACCGCCCTATCGATTGTAATGCACTGAACACAGCATTCGAGAAGACTGACTGCCGTACATAAGTCCTTGGTAATTTCTCTATTATTTATCACCAAGGTGTATTTTGCAGTTTTATGATCGATTTGGTAAACCCTCTATCTAGACTTCCAGAGAAGTCACTTTTGTTCCTTTTTGACTCCTTAAAAGAAAAGGTCCATCTGAGCACTTGTCACTTCAGGCTCATTAAAAATTGAAGGCGACTAGAGTCACCTTTAGCTTTTTCTCGACTCTTAAAAATTGAAAAAGCAAGTTGCGTCCAAGTGTCTTTAAAATTTATTTTAAACGGAATAACATCCTTGTTCCTACGTTGATCTGAGGTTGAGATAATGGAGTCTACCAATCAAGGAATCCCCCTTGGAGGGAATCCTAGTCCTTTCTCCTCTTGGGGAGATATTGGTTCTCCATATATGGCTACATTGTCCCTTCTAGGAATCACAATCAGCCTGTCGGTATGGCTTTTCTCGACCTCTGTCATTCAAAACACTGCAATTCCTCAACAATCTAATCAGCAACCAGATGATACTAAAGTTACCCCTTCGCCTTCTACTTCATTTGTTTCTCCTTCCCCTTCTTCCTCTTCACTTGGTGAAACTAGTGACACTAAAAACCAAGTAACTAAGAAGAAAAAGAAAGGGAAGGAGAAGAAGAAGAAGCCAGCTAAACAAGGGAACACCAATGCATCATCTGGCGAAAATCCGCACACTAAAGTTTCCAAACCAAAAACTCCATGCGCAATTTGCAAGGAGAACCATTACCATTGAGATTTCCCTTGCATCCCATGGATCTTGAGGGAATGGTCTCCCTGGTTGCACCATTTGGTGTCATCAAACCCTGATAGACAGGTTGATAGCACACCATCAACTAGTGAAAATGAAGTCAACAGACAAAAAGGAAAAGTTAGAGTTCCATGTAGGTTATGTGAAGGTGATCACACTCTTCACCATTGTCCTTTTCTAGATGAAGCCAAAAGCATTTTGGATAACCGTCCTGCTTCACCGCAGCAACTTCCACCTGGATACAAGAAACTCTTACCAAGTCCTTCGCTAGTTGAAAACTCGATTGACATAACTCAATTGTCAATCGAATCACCTATCATTAAAAGTGAACCTTTTGAGTCCATACCAGATCAAAGTCAACTGGTCAAGATGGCAGTCGACCCAGTGTTGCCTTCAGAAAATCCACCTTCAAATGATATAGTTTCCAAAGAGGATGAGAACGACACCATTCAAATTCTTTTTGTCGATATAGAGTCTAATTAACTTGGGGACAATCTGCCCATCCCTTCACAACAGGAAGAGACCCCCCCAGTTCATGAAACTTATCCGGACATTTATCCAGTACCTCCTTCAAGTAGTCTAGTTGTTTTTTTTATTGGAATCAACTAGCGAAACCTCGCCTTCCATCTAATGTACCATTCCGAATCATAGTAAAAGTTTACAAAATGATCGTGACTGGCATAATCATAGATGAAGGGGCTTCGGTGAGTATCCTTTCCTCAACTGCTTGGAAAGCGCTTGGTTCACCATCGCTTTTGCCCGAGAATCAAAATTTGTTGGGCTTCAACAAAGGAACCAGTCGACCGTTAGGGATCCTTCCAAAGTTACCGATAACTTTGAGAAAGAAAACCATTTATTTGAACGTGATGGTAGTCCAAGGTCCACTAGATTACAATCAACTCCTTGGACGTGATTATATATATAGCATGGAAGCCATTGTTTCCACATTCTTCCGAGTGATGTGTTTGCCACATGAAGGCAGACTGGTGCAACTTGTCGACTAGCTTTCATTTCCTGGTTCAAACATAGCTATAAATCAACCATCATCCCTAAATGGTCTCTTCGCATCAACAATGTCTCTTCCATCTTCATCCCATCCACCTAATTAACGCAAGTAGTTCGGTGAGTGTGATGAAGATTGGGGGCATGTACCCTAGTCTACTTCAACAGGCAAACCTAGAGGAAAAGAGAGATTTTCTTGAAAGGTCATAATACTTGGACCGAATAACATTCCTGTAAAGGTTATGTGATCAGTCTGACGCGATTATTTCCTTTGTATGATTGTGAAGCTTACAGCATTCATCTTCGTACGTTATGTGCTTGGGGCTCACAACAATCACCTTCATCCACTTCGATGGGCAAAGTAAAGGAAGAGTTTTGTCGGTCGATAGAAACAATCCTGCCTAACCGCAGGAAATTCCATTTGGTAACTTGGAAACTCTCCTTTTATTGAAAGACCTGGGGGCATGCAAACCTTTGCATGCAAGTGAAAAGCGACCTTTGATTTTCTTAGTTTGTAGGTTCTTAACCCTTTAACCTTGTAGCTCGGTCGTTTCTAGCTTACATAAAAAGGCCATGAGCAAATGCTATAGTAGTGATCAAGCTCATTAAAAAATAAATCTACCAAGAGACATTATCAAAAGACTGGTAAGAGCAATGTTCCCGCAAGGTTCAAGCTTGTTAAAAAATCAACCTGCACTGAGCACATGTTGGCACAAGGTTCAAGCTCATTAAAAAATAAACCCGCCTTTGGTAAATAACCTTTCGTGATCGCTTTGCTATTTGCCCTTTTGAACTTTGGTCATGTTCCTTCTGTCACCTCCATTTCATTCGGCTGACCATACACTTCGACTTGATTGTTTACCCTTTTGAGGAACATCTACGACAAGTGATTCTGATTGCCACCCTCTTCACACTGCCATGTTTTTAGAAGTTCCAAACTTACCTGGAAACAACTGCTACCCAGAAATATCACTCGTTCCTAAAAAACAAGCCTCTTTTAAACTCTTTTTAGACTCGTTAAATATAAAAAGATCATCAAGCTATTAGCCTTCCCAGCTCGTTAAAGTAAGGGGAATGCTATCCCTCTCATATATTTTAATCTTTTTGGACTTGAGGGATTATTAAACAAAAAGATCGAGCACTTGTCTTTGTCGGCTCATTAAAACTATCGAAAAGTCATCCCTTTCGTATTATTTTACACTTTTTTGGACTTAAGGGATTATGCCACGAAAAAGGACTGTTAGTGTCTTCTTTTTGTCCATTTTCAGATTCTCTAAACAAGAAAAGGACTGAGTTACTTTTGTTGTTAAACTCATTAAAACAATAGCAACAAACTTGTCCACCCAGACAAGAACAAGTCTCACTGACGCTAGGCTCGCTCTACACAAAGCGACAGGTTTGCCCGAAGGGCAAATTATAGACCAAGCATATGTTATCCTCCTCAAGCTTATCAAAAATAAAGAGGTACTAGTTAGCAATGACTGGGGAAAAATGGGAAGAAAACTTGAAGAACTCTATTGGTAGCAAGTCGCTCTTGAACATGACACTTTCACTCCATCACTGTGATTGAGTTGGGTTGGGTTTCCATTCACTGTCACCATTGGTCGCCGTGCCATCCATGGGGTTAATTCTACCAGTCCATATCAGTGTTGCCAATATGTTCAAGAGAAGTCATTCAGAGAATTCACCATCCAACAAACGCCTCATCCACTGCATTACATCCATGCTTCATTTTTCATGACCACCATTCCTGAACCTCATATCATCAGATTGTTTTTACCTCCACAAAAATCATTTGCTCCGTTTCACATCATATATTTGGGATACATCAAGGCCCTCCTATGACAGGTCACTTCTTGTCGACATCAGCTCATTATCCAAGAAGTTGACTTAGAAACAACCCTTTCAATACTTTGAAGCTTGCATGCCTCAATGGCAAGTTTCTCACTTCCGGCGATAGGTTTACATCAATGACCTTCGACCAAAAGACTTTGTGTGGTGTTTGACATCAGCTCATATATTCACACCACATGAATTGTACTGTAGTACCTTGAGGGTCATCATCATTATTGGTGACTCCTTTCACGTCTATTAACAGCTTACATCATTGGTTGGGAATCAGGTGATGTCTTTCCATGTTCGACTTCAGAACATCTTTTCACATGGATCGACTTGTACATCAGATGAAGATTGGACTCATTTTGAAGACCCCGGATCTAGTTTCATCCATCCGGGCTGCGATATATTCAAGAAAATAAAGACATCAATTGTACACAGAAGCTGCACAGATAGTCATCTAAACTAGGGAAGATGACTCTTCATGCGAAGAATCACCAATCTGCAACAGCAGACGATTGTCTGTCCTATGTACATGAAAATGAATTTATAAAGCTGAGCATGGGAATACCCACCACAGCTAGATCATGAAAATAATATGATGATGATGTATTGTATTGTATCTTATATAGGTCACCTTCCAGTTCGAATACCTTGGATCCTCATGAATAAAGCATTTCACCCGACATCAGAAGATTTACGACCTCATGCTTTAGGGGGCAGCTATTATAGACATATTTTGGCACTGCAACCCCAATCTCATATATCCATAAACTAAGGGCTCCTTAAGTCCCTAAAAGTGTTGTTTCACACCCTAAAGGATCATGGTCAACTAATTACATCATTTCCCAGAGGTTCCACCTGGAAAACTACTCAGAACTGGCCAAAACTGGACCATACAGACTACTCCATGGGCAAAGTGTGATGCATACTAATTGCCTAACTGGCCAGGTGCGATGCATACTCAAATGGCCTTCTGTGGGGTGTGATGAGCGGGAATAGACAAATGGCAGAGACAATTTGCAAAGTGGATGATCATGGAATCTTCCATAAGCTTATCCTATGACACTTACCTCTCTGAATTCACCCAGGGATGAGTAAGAGATCATGAAATCTCCAAGTGGAACCAAGAAATATCAATGGAATGACACTAATCAAAAACCCAGAGCTGACTCACACCCTTGCAAGACATCTATAAATGGATCCCTCATCTGAGAGATCTAGAGGCTGGAATTTTGTATTTTGTAAGGAAGTGTTGTTGGTTTGTTGGTGAGAAGATACATTGCATTGTTGGGTGATTTTCTTGTTCATGAGGTGAAGAGGGCTTCTAAAACTAGGAGGATGATGCTGGATCAGACAGTTGGGTTGTAATCCTCTCTTACATTACTATTAATAAAGTTCTTTGAGTTTTCCTCCATATAATCTTGTATTTGTGAATCTTATTGTTTATGAATGCAATTGTATGATCAATTTGTTTCTGATTCCGCATTGTTTATGATGTTTTAGATAGATATGCTTTTATAGTTTGTTGTTACTTTGACTCTACAGGTACTCTTTGAAGCGGGACAAGTAGGGGAGGAGTGGCAAATTCTATCAAGGAAATGAGAAATCAAGCTAGGATCAAAGCAGAAGATCCATGTTGGTCCTCTTTTCTTCTCTTCCATCTATCACACTCAAAGGAACTCTTGAAAAGATTTCATTGTTTGTTTCTAAGATAGCTACCCATCTTAGTGGGACTAGCAGTTCGAATCGACACTAGTTTTCCCTCAAACACTAACCTAATATCAGTTTCTAGATCTAGTCAATTTGGTTGAGAGCCTTATGGAGAGAGCCCTCTCCTGGTCTAGTAGGGCTAGCTACTTGGCTAAGCGTGGCTTGTGGTTACCCTGGCATTCCCTTCCTTCAGCCTGAGGTTCAATCCAGGTGATAACATAATGGTGACCATACTGGGGAATCGAAAGATCAGAAGTTAAATCGCCCCAATAGCATGTTTCACTTGAATTCTTAAGATTGTGGATGATGAGTTTTAGAATTTAATAGGCTGAATTGGAAAGTTGTAAATCAATATATAAAATTTCAAATTTAGACATATTGGCTTCCTGAAAGTACACCAGATCTGAATCCTCCAACCATTTTCAGTGATCATCATAAAATTGGGCGAAAATCTAATAAAGCTGCAGATAAATCTATATTGGCTGGAGAACAATCAAGTGAGGATTTCATTCCTCATGTTAATTCACTCCCGGGAAGGTTAGACACTTTGCAAGACATTGAGTTTGATGTTAATTTTGATCAGAGTTTATTTCGCAATAAGTCTTTCGGTTGGATTGATCAGACAGTTGTTGATTCTTCTATATCTCTTTATAACCCCATTGAAGACTTATTTTCACACAATAAATCAGGGTCACAGCTTATTCACACTCTTGATCATTTGTAGAACCTCTCTTCAAACTTAAACACTTGGGTACAAAATAAGACTCATAGGCCATCTTTTGATTTTCGAAATATCTCCTTTGCATCTATTGCCACTCAAACTATCTCTCACCCCCTGCCTTCTTCTTCACAGATTGTTCACACCACTCAAGCTATCATTAATCCCCCTTTGAGTATATCGAATATCCCAATCCTTGTTTTAAATCCACCACCTCCCCCACCTCCAGTTATGGCTTCCTGATATGCACCCCTTGTTTTTCCTCAAAATCTTGGTGCCATGCCCCTTGATTATCAAACCAAAATACATTTCTTTGACGGTACCCAAACCATCACAGCTCAATAGCACATAGACAAGATGAATGATTTCTTTGACCTCCATGAAGTTAAAATTGAAGATGTGATGATGAGGCTATTTGTACAAAGTTTTGGAGGAGAAGTTCGGAAATGGTTCAGAGCCCTACTAGTAGCTTCTATCACTACTCTACCCCTCCTCCAGAGGCAGTTCCTAGATCGTTGGTAGGTGAAGAAGAATCCCCTTCAGATTCTTTTTGAATATGAGAACTTCAAAAGAAATGTTGGCGAGAGTGTGCAAGACTATTGTGTAAGATTTAATGCAGTGTACAATGCTATCCCTGCCAATATCAAACTGCCAAAGGGATTGGCTTTGCTTAAGTTTCCAAATGGATTTGATGCCAATATGGCATATCAGTTGTGTGAACATGATCCTACAACTCTAGAAGACATGCAAAATAATGTTGTGAGCATAGAAGTGAACTTGCTGGCCAAAAGAGCAAGAATGATATCAAAGAAAAGAGTGACCATGAAAGAAAAATCATCTACTTCAGATATAAAAATGGATACATTTATTGAAACAATGGAAAGGATGGTTGATCGGTTGTCCATCATAGACAGACCTGAACCACAGATCCGGAACCCAAACTTTAGAGGGTAGCAGCAACCCCAATTCCAAATAAAGAAAAGAGAGCAAAAAGCACCGAAACAACCAGCGCAACAACAACAGCAGATTAGAACTCCCTTACAACAGAATTATGTTCAAGGAGTGGAAGAAGAAGACGAGAAAGATCCGATAATTGAAACAAATCACATCTTCACTGCTGATGGTATGCCTATATTTCTAACCGAGGATGAGGAATATGTAGAAAGTTCTGACACTCTAAAGGATGAGGACTATATTTTAGCAAATGATATTGTTTTGGAGGCCGAATCTGATGATTATCAGCGTGGTTACATGAACACTTTTAGTTCACAATAGAGACAATATCCTTTAAGGAGCATAGATGTATTGTTCAATCCTATTTAGAAGAGGAAGGATGTTCAATCGAAGAATGATACCTCAAAAAATCAGAAAAAGGGAAAGGAGCTTGCCGATCAAAATTCCAGCAAGGTAAATCAGCCATCAACAAGTATAGCTGCAAAAGAGAAAGACAATCAGCAAAATGATAGTGCAATGAAGGAGCAAATAGATAAGAGGGACATCAGTGTCAAAGAGGTAGAAAAAGTCACATCTTTTAATTTAGAAAGTGAAATTGCTAAATTGAAAGTGTCCATTCCTTTGACCGAGCTTGTTAAGAATAGCCATTACAAACACCATGTGTCTAGAATACTGCAAATTGATCCTTTTTCCGACATGGTGAATGTTGAGGATGATCACCCTGAACTTATTTTTGGTCTAGCTATAGAAGGTCAGCTAGAAGATAGCAAAGTCCCGCCCTTTTATTTGAGTCTTAGACTGCATGAGTATATTCTTCATAATGTTATGCTTGATTTTGGAGATTCCCACAATTTGATGCCCAAGGCCATCATTGAAAAGTTGGGCCTGGATATCACCCAAAAATATCATGATTTGTACTCATTTCATTCTGGTAGAATTCGTTGCATTGGTCTCATCAAAGATTTGGTCGTTTCCTTAGATCAAATCCTAGCCCAGAATGTCTTGATGGACATGGTAGTAGCTGATATACCACCTCGATTTGGTATGCTGTTGTCTAGATTGTGGGGAGCCAAACTTAAAGGCACTTTACAACTTGACTTCTCTTATGCTACAATCCCTATTTTCGGTCAATTGAGGAAGTTGTACCGGGAAAAGAAGATGAAGTATATGATCACTAGTAAAGAGAAGCCCATAAATCATCTGAATAATGTGGTACGTACAGATTTAGAGTCCTTTGTTTTATACACTAATAGTGGATTGAATGATGTAGATATTCAGCTTGTAGAAGTAGATGATGTACCAGAAATTTCCAAGAGTTTTAGAGAAGTTTTTAATCAAGAAGAGGATAAAATGACAATTCCTTCTGAGCAGTCTCCACAGGAGCAGAAAGTCACTAAAGAGAAGAAAAATGAAGCAACCAGCAAAGGTAAGATCGAAACTAAAGCAAAATTCCAACATCTGGAAGATGAAGATGACCTTTGGATCATGGACTTCGATGGTGCTCTAAGTAAAGATGGTGATGGTATTGGAATTTGGATTCGAAGTCCTGTTTTTCAGCCAGACAAAGTCCCAAGTAATGTTAGAGTGTGTTCCTATAAATTAGCTTTCGATTGCTCTAATAATGAAGCGGAGTATGAGGCATTGATTATAGGTCTAAATATTTTCAAGAAGCTGGGTGTGAAAAGGATCTTTGTTTATGGTGATTCAGAGCTAGTGATTAAACAAGTCAAAGGAGAACATCAAGCGAAGCATCCATAGATGAGAGCATATAAGAACGCAGTCCTAGATATTTTGAAAATGTTTCCAGAATACACATTGACAATGGTGCCAGGGAGTCAAAACATCATTTTTGATTCACTTGCTACATCAGCGAGCAATTTGAAAATTCCAATGAATTCTAGCAATAAATTTGAAATTCATGTCAAATATAGGCCTACTATTCTTAGCAATCTGAGATATTGGCAAGTTTTCTGGGATGACAATCAAATTAATTCCTTTTTGCAGAATGAAGGGAAGTTTAAGAATTCTTTGATTGATGATGTTTGTGATTTTAATGAGCAAGACATTGAGGTAAATTAGATGGATGTTTTACAGCTGAAGGATAATGTTATTCCTAGAGGTCTTATACCTTTAGAGGAGTTGTTTGATCAAGATGATGTGGCGAGAAAACCAACCTTGGTTCCTACTAACAAAGGAGTTGAAGATGTAAACATTGGGATAGCAGACCAGCCCAAGCTTGTTAAGTTATCAAAAACATTGTCTCCAGAGTCAAAAGCTAAGTATGTTAAATTTCTTTCTAAATTTTCTGATATTTTTGCGTGGGATTACTCAAATTTGAAAGTATATGACAAGAACATCATTCAACACACCATTCCTATCAAGCCGGATCAAAAACCCTTTAGACAAAAGTTGAGGAGGATCAATCCAAAGTTGTTTCCATCCATCGAGAAAGAGGTAAATGGACTATTTAAAGCTGGTATCATTGTTCCAATTAGATTCTCTGATTGGGTTTCAAATTTGGTCTCGGTACAAAAAGAGACTAGAGAGATAAGGTTGTGCATTGATTTCCAGAACCTAAATAAAATATCCTTGAAAGATAATTATCCTCTTCCTAATATGGACCATATTCTGCAAAGATTAGTTGGAGCATCACAGATGTCACTACTAGATGGCTACTCAGGTTACAATCAGATCTTGGTGCACGAAAAAGACCAAGACAAAACTGCCTTCACAACACCATGGGGAACTTTTCAGTATGCCAAGATGCCATTTGGGTTGAAGAATGTCGGGGCCACTTTTCAACGGGCCATGGATATAGCTTTCGCTAACGAGAAGGATGTTTTTCTGGTGGTTTATTTAGATGACTTGACAGTATTTTCTAGTTCTGATGATGATCATTTACACCACCTGAGGATTGTTTTTCAGAAATGCAGGGAGTTCGAGATTTCTTTAAATCCAAAGAAGAGTCTTTTTTCTATGAAGGTAAACTCCTCAGTTATATAATTTCTAAAGATGGTATTCACATTGATCCTTCTAGGGTGGAGGCAATCCAGCAAATAGACTTTCTGCGCAACAAAAAGGAGATTCAAGCTTTCAACAGTAAGATGAACTTTTTACGCAGATTTATACCAAATTTGGCTAAGCATTTGCGTGGGTTAACTAATATGTTGAAGAAGGACAGCACTATGAAATGGATAGAGGATTCCATGAAATATTTCAACTTGGTAAAGCTTGCTTTGGCCAAAGCCCCAGTTTTGATCAATCCTGATTATACTCATGATTTTGTTATATTTTCATTTGCATCTTAGCACACTTTGGCTGCGGTGTTGATGCAAAAGAAGGATCAGGTGGAACAACGCATTGAATTTTTTAGTCGGACTATTAGAGATGCTACTTTGCACTACAATATCATTGAGAAACAAGCTTTGGCTCTTATAAAGGCATTGAAAGATTTCCGAGTTTACATTCTGCATTCACATACCATAACATATGTTCCTAACATGGCTGTCAAAGATTTACTCATGCAAAATGATTCGGAAGGAAGAAGAATTAAGTGGATAGAAGCAATAAAAGTGTCTGATCTTGAGATTAAACCCACAAAACTCATCAAAGGTCAAGGCTTGGCAAAACTCATGGCTGAGTCGAATCTTCATGCTCTGGACATAAATCTCATTACAGCAATGTCAGATGATGAGGATGGTGGCACCCTCATTCAGGTATCAGAGATGTTTCCCAACTCACCTTGGTATTCCGATATAGTGTATGTTCTTCAGCATCTTTCTCCTCCTCTTGGAATGTCGAGAAGTAAAGGTAGATCACTAAAACTAAAGTCTGCCAAATTCTGCATTTTAGATAGTGCGCTCTATTGAAAAGATCAAGGACAGAATGCATTTTTATTAAAGGAAATGGATGGTCAAGAATGCTCAAGAGGGCCAGTGAATGGTAGGCTCCTGAAACACTTCAGCCTATCAAGGACAAAATGCATTTTTATTAAAGGAAATGGATTGTCAAGAATGCTCAAGAGGGCCAGTGAATGGTAGGCTCCTGAAACAATACTATTTCTAATGTAGCTTGCTGAAGTTGTTTCACTGTCATTGTATATACCAACTTGCGAGTTTTGCAGTACAATGTCATTTGAGCTTGGCGCCCAAAGTGAAGGCTATAAAACTTAAATGATTTGTGCAGTGTTTAGTTGATTTTTGAGTCAATATAGAGTCATATGTGAGTCAGTTTTCAGTTTGTATTGAGTCATTTTTCAAAAAATTCAAAAACGTTTTCATTCTTTCATTTGTTTGACCATATTTGCCCAATTAGCTAGGCACTTGGTCTACGGTATTCTTGACACCTCCAAGGAGTTTCCATCCCCAATAAGGCCAATGTTAGTGTCAGTATCTACATACTTCCATTAGGGATCAAAGTTGCTCTTTGCATTTTCATTTTAGGTGTCCCATACTAAATATTTTTATCATTCCACTAGGTCATGCCAAAATGGTCCACTAATGGTTGTCTTCTTCTCAGAAAATCAAATTTTCCCTCATAAGGTATATTTATTGACCCATCTCCATGTTGCATTCAAGTATGGTTTCAGTTATGATATTTTTAGAGTCAAGGCTATTGTACTTTCATTAGGTCTTAGGGTCCACTGCCAAGGTCAAAAGCATAGTTTCACATGTAAATAAAGGGTAGCAAAAATACGAGGAAGACAAATAAACAAATAGTGAAGTTATGGTTATTGTATAAAGATCTCATTTTCACTGATGTAATTTTCATCTCAAAAACATGTTTTTGAGATGAAAACAGAGTATTTTAGTTTGTTTATAATTTTTTTTATGTAATTTAAGTCATTATATGTAATAATTGTTCCCAAGATGCCCACGCATGTCTCCTTGCTGCAAGAAATGAGCTATTGAAGAAATCAATTCAATCAAATCTTCATCCACTAGAAAAGAGATAGAGAAAGAGAAACATTAGACAAAGATTTGAAAACAAAATAAAAAGTTCCAAACAAGCATTATAAAGTGGGTTTTTTCTTGAGAAAAATTAAAATCATCCTCTATATAAAGTTTCAAAGGCATTTTTCAAAGTTCATTAGTTCCTTTGCATCCTAAGTTCTCCTTGGCAAAGAGGAGATTGAGTGAAGGAGGAAAAAATTAGAAAGGCGCATTTGTTGAGGGTGCTGCGCGCTGGGAGAAGGTGTTGCATGCCTATAGGGTCAAGGGCGCATTTGCCATTTCGAGCCTGAGTTAAAATTTCAGATTTATGAGGCTTATGGAGATTATGGAGAGCCAAATGATGAACAAGGACAAAGAAAAATTCCAAGAACAAGAGGATTAAAAAAGGGCTTAGAGCTTGAAAGACAAAAAGAGGTAGAATTGGAGGAGCAGCTCACTCTAAATGAGCAATTGGTCAAGGACATAGTTGAAAACATAGAGTCTTGGGTTGAGAAAGTCAACACACAATTGGAGACCCTCTTGGAAAAATAAAATAGAGATGTGTAGTTGCAAAGGAGATGGCCAAGTATTATGCAAGGAGAAACCAAGTGGTAAGGCGCAAGCTCAAAAGAGCTCATGAGAAAATTGACAAATTAACCAAGCAAGAGGAGAGGAGGAGACTTGACATGCTTGTTGAAGCATCCCTACATGCCTCTAATCTTTGATTAGTCATAAAAACACATTTTTGGGCATGATGGATCATTTTTGAGTTTGGAAGAAGTTACTGTGTTTTTCAGTCCATTATTTGCACAGTCATGGAAGGCAAGTGCGCAGTGCCATGGGCGTTGCACTCTTTTTTAAGTAATCTAATCAGCAAAAGGTCAGCATTTTTGGGTTTCTAGTGAATATTACATACACCCTGTACCTTTTCTAAGGATTTGGAGGAGAATTGGTTGGGAAAAAGGTAAAAAAAGACCCAAAAAATGACCTTTCTACCCTCTTTTTGGTGTGGGCGCTGCGCGTTGAGCAGTGTTGGGAGATTTGACTTTTGATAGGGTAAATGAACTCCAAATGAAAAAATTCAAGATGTTATGGAAATTAGATAGCCATAGCTTTCCAACAAGCTATTGTGGGCCTGATTTGGACATCGGTAAGGCCTCCAAAAGTGCAACTAAAGTTGAAGGGCGCCCCTAGCATTGGCGTTACGCGCCTAGCACTGGTGCTACGCATTTGACAAATTGTCCAGTTTTTCACTGTTTTGTCCCAGTTTTCATTTTCACCTTGGCAAATCATGGTTTTATCCATGTAATTGATCAGTTGAATGTAATTATGATGCTTCTAGAGCTTACTCGGTTAGATTCATCAGGTAAAACAAGTTCATGAGGTGTCATGTATCAGTTTGTTTGGGTTAGGGATGAGTCACTTTGACCACCCTATTTTCTTGTTAGCAATTTAGATCTTGTTAGAAATAGCTACTCTTCTCATGGATTTGACCCCTTGAGCTTAGGATGAGTTTTTTGGGGTCTACATATTCTTTTTCTTTCTCATTGTAAAGGGTTGGACTCAATGGGATGCTTATGCTTTGATAAAATATCATTTTGTATTAGTTACAGCAGGAGATTAATGAAAATTTTTAGCTATTTCTTTGGGATCCATGTGGTATGATGCACAGTTTAGTTTTTTGTTATGTTTTCATGTGTTAAAATGTATTATTGACTCCATTTCATCATTTCATACTCTTATGTGAATGTATACAAGTTTGAAAAGCAAAATCCATAACTTTTATGCTCTGTTTTGGGTAGACATTTCAAAATCTGTGTTTTCTTTAGTTTAGGAAGAATCCATGAGGTTTACATGCTCTTCTTAGCTTATCACCTGTCTTTTCACCTCATCCATCAAAACCCTAAGGTTCTGATCATTGTGCCTACCTTGCCCCATCGAACACCCTGCAGTTTTGACCTAATTTCTTTGCCCTAACTGTTTGGCTTCTCCTGATCCAGCAAAACCCTTCAAAATCAAACCAAACCTTGTGGTACTATACCTAGCCTAATATCATTTTCTAGATCCAATCAATTTGGTTGAGTTCCTTATGGAAAAAGCCTTCTCCTGGCCTAATAGGGCTAGCTACTTGGCTAAGCATGGTCTGTGGTTACCTTGGCATTGCCTTCCTTCAGCCTGAGGTTCAATCCAAGTGATAAAAAAATAGAATGATGAATGGAGAGCTGAGGATGAATTTCGAATTATATCAAGGTTCGTGACTGACTTGGTTGGCAAGACATAGATATTTCCGTTAAAACCGAAGTCATGTGAGAGTAATAAGGGTAATCATTATTCAATATGACTGTGCAACAACTAATCATCATTTATTTCATAATTCAGTGGTTTTACCTTTATTACATAGCTTAATATTTTCATACCTTAGATCCTTTGTCTTACTAATTTTTGTTTTTCTTTTGTAGGTTTCAAGTTGCTTCAACTGCAATATTCATTGAATTTGCTTCTGCCATGATCTTTGTTTGCCATCATCACAATCTATCAAGTGAGTTGCAGAATTTTGTTAGAGTTTCATATTGGTGACAATTTCATAGCTGCTTTATTTTTGAAAATGGAAAAGAGGGTTAAAAAGAAAATGGGACCAAAATAGGGAAGCGTAAATATAAGTTACCAAGGACTATTGGTTTTCAACCTGGATTTTATGTATAAACATTCCAACAATGCTGGTTTTCATGTTTATAAAATTATTTTCTTATGTTGTTTTATTCATATATCTATATATTTCTTTGAAAAAGAAAGTATAAGGCTAAGTTGGAGAGGAAGAAGAATCTTCCTTGATGAACTTCAAATCAAGATTATCTTGCAGATTTCTTATGAATTCTTCTGTTGTTAATGGTTTATGATATATTCGTAATCTATGACCATTTACAAGGAAGGTTACTTATTCTTCATCAATGGTTCTGATTTTGACTACTCCATTATCAAAGACAGTTTCAATATCATAAGGACCAAGCCAATGAGTTTGAAATTTTCCTTACAAATCTTTAAATTTTGAATCAAAAATAAATTCCCAATCACCAGGTTGAAATTTGCTTTCTTTGATAAAATTTTCATGCCACCTAGATCTTTTTTGTTGCACTATATTGGTTCTATGAATAGCATCATGTTGTATCTCATTAAGTTCATTCAGTTGCTTCATTCTTTATCTTTGTGCTTTTGATAGATCAAGACCCAACTTGGTCATTGTTTTAAAAGTATTTATCTAGAACTCAATAGGAAATGGGACTTGCTTTCCATAAACAGGTTCATAAGGAGTGTGTCCTATTGTATTTCTCCATGTGGTATGATATGCCCATAAATATTCTAGAATGTTTTCTGCCCAATCCCTTCTATGGAGATGCACAGTCTTGGTAATAATTGCTTCATTACTTTATTGGTAGATTAAACTTGTCCATTGGCTTGTGCATAATATGGAATTTACTTCCTATGTTTGATTTTGTACTCCTCCATTATCTTCTGTACTAGCTGGATGTAAATTGAGTGCCTTGATTTGTCACCATTTCCCTTGGGACACCAAAACGAGTGAAAATAACCTAAAAAGGAAATGAAACTACAACATTTTCAATAGCAAAAATAAGTGTTGTAGCTTCTACCCATTTTGTGACATAATATGTACAAACAAGAATGTACCTTTTTTGTCTTAACAGTGGATTGATTGGACCAAAAAAATCTAAAGCCCATTTCTCAAAAGGTTCAATAAGTACTTGAGGTTGTAGGGCATTTCATCCGAAGGAACAGGTTTCCCCATTCTTTGAAAACTGTCACGCCTCTTATCATATTCCTTGGCATCCTTAAAAAGAAAGGGCAATAATATCCTAAGAGAAGGACTTTATAAGAAGTTATTTTATCAAAGAAATTTCCTCCACATGGTTCATCATGGCAAGCCTTTAATATTTTTATTACTTCATCCTCTCTAACACATATTCAAATGATTAAGCTAGGTCCTGTCTTGTACAATTCTTTATTTATCCATGAATAAGATGCACTAGTTTGAATAACCTTCCTTTTCTCTCGAGAAGATAAGTATGATGGTAACTTCCCTATAGCCAAATAATTAACAATATCTGCAAACGAAGGAAATTTAATAGATAATGAAAAAATATATTCATCGGGAAAATTATCTTCTACAGGAACATCATTATTATCATTTTGGATTCTAGATAGAAAATCAACAATAGTGTTTTGTTTTCTAGGTTTATCCAAAATAGTAATATTTAATTCTTGTAATAAAAATAGCCATCTTGTAACTCTCCCATTAGTAATTGATTTATTCATTAAATATCTAATTGCAGAATGATCTGTGTGAATGAAGGTTTCATAACCAGTGATATAATGTATGAATTTATTGATTGCATGCACAACATCTAAAAACTCATTTTCGGCTACTGTATAATTCAACTCCGTAGGGGTCAAATTTTTTCTTGTGTAGTAAATGGCATAAGGAGTTAAATATTTTTGTCCTAATACAGCTCCTAAATTTTTATTTGAGGCATTAGTCGAAATGTGAAAAGGTAGTTTCCAATTTGGTCCTCTTAAAATGGGTGCTTCATAAATCTTTTCTTTCAATGTTTCAAAAGCTTTTTGGCAGTCAGAATTCCAGATGAATTCACAATCTTTTGTAAGAAATTTGAAAAGTGGAGAGGCAATCTTTGTAAAGTTTTCTATAAATCTTCTATAATAGCCAGTAAAACCAAGAAAACTTCTAACATCCCTTTGACACATAGGAACTGATAACTTGGAAATGACTTCTACCTTAGATGCATCCACTTTGATTCCATCTCCTGAAATATGGTGGCCTAAAACAATTCCCTTAGTAAACATCATAAAACATTTTTTATGGCTTAATGAGAGATTTTCTTCTTTACACCTAATGAGA
This sequence comes from Pinus tabuliformis, assembly GCA_031772625.1. Lineage (NCBI taxonomy): Eukaryota > Viridiplantae > Streptophyta > Pinopsida > Pinales > Pinaceae > Pinus > Pinus tabuliformis. The sequence continues at coordinate 247,857,146 of CM062810.1, read as the reverse complement.
AATTTTTCCAAATTTTTAAGAGCTTCTTCAAAATAATTTCTATAGACAGTAAAATCATCCCTGTAAATTTCCACACAATCATGAATTAGATCAGAGAAAATACCTAGAACTTCCCTTTGGAATGTTTCAGGTGCATTACATAACCCAAAAGGAGGTACTTGGTATGCATAGGTTCCCCGTGGACAGGTAAAGGTTTCTTTATCTGGATCTTCTGGAGCTACTTGGATTTGGTTATATCCACTAAAACCATCCAAGAATGAAAAGTACTTTTTCCTTGCCAATGTATCAAGAACTTGATCTATAAAAGGAAGTGGAAAATGATCTTTTAAAGTAGATTTATTCAATTCCCTATAATCAATGCATACTCTCCATTTTCCATTCTTTTTCGGAACAATTACCAATGGTGAAACCCATTAGCTGTCTGATATTGGATAAATGAAATTCACATTTAACAATTTTTGTAATTCCTCTTTAACAATTTCCCTTAGATTTGGATTCATTCTCCTCTGGGGTTGTCGGATTGGTCTGGAATTTTCTTCAATATAGATATGATGCATACAAGTGTTAGGATCAATTCCTTTCATATCAGTGTATTCCCATGCATAAGCAAAGGAATGTTATTGTAACAACTTTATTAATTCTTTCTTTTGATATTCTTCTAGATTATCATTATTATTCAAATTTTTCCCCGGAAAAAATTATATTAAAGAATTTCCAAATTTCTCCATAGAATGTAAAGTCATCTGATAAGATGACATATATTCAAGATTACATTATTCTTGAAAACTATGATTTGTTCACAATATGAGGAAGATTCATTATTTTCCATTAAATTCAAAATTTGATCTTCTTCATCTATTTGTGAAGTGGAAAAAATTAGTCGTATATCAATGTTTTCATTATCATCTTCTATCCATGCTTCACTTTCTACTTCTATCATTGTTTTTGCAGGTGGATATGATGTAAATTCCTTTTTCGAACTTCCATCAGAGATAAACATATCACCAGATCTACAACTTATAAAAGCATCATCTATAGATAAGCATGGTCTCCCTAAAATGAATGGGTATCCTCATAGATTGTTCTTGGGTGTTAAGATCATAAAGTAAGTAGGATATTCCCAAGAATCTAAAGATACAGATACATCTTCTAACACATCATCAAGTTTGATAACAGATATATCTACTAATTGCAATAGTGTAGGTGTATATTGAAGATTAGGATGTTTCAATTGATTCATAGTTTGTTTACTCATGATGTTGATAGCTTCTCCTAAATCATTCAATGTGTTTGGAATCTCAACACCATTGATGTGTCTTTTCACAATGGGACTTCCTAGATCTAGATATTTTTGAACTATTGTCTTTCCCATCATGTTATCTGCAATTTTTCCAACTAATTGGATTCTTTTAACTTCTTTCCTTTTTCTTCCTTGTTTTTTAATACTTAACTTCGTGATTGTCTTTGCAAATATTGGTATTTCTTTTATATCTTGTAACAAAGGAATTTTTATAAATATGTTCTTTAGTTCATCTATCATATCATAATTAGGAAACACAATCTGTTTTTCTACCCCTTTGTCAGTTTTCAATATTTCAAGAAAAAGTGTATTTTGAATACAGACCAAAGGTTGTTCTATAATGGGAGTTGAGTTTATTGGAATATCATGAGAATGTACAAGGGTGCTTTGTTTTTTAGAATTTTCCTTTTGATGAGAAGATATCTCTTTCTCAGAGAGGTCATCTTTTTTAGACTCCTGGATAACAACGGATGGACACTTCTTTTCCAATACTCTATTATATCTAAGTTGGACATTGTTTAGATCTAATGGAGTTATCATGTAAGTTTGGAAATTTTGTCCTTCCACGTTGTAAATAGGCTATGAATTTTTGTTATTTTGTTTTGGAAGTGGTTGAGAAAGCAGTTGATTTGGTTTTTTTGAAATGGTAGTGAAATTTGTGGATTTGGATTTTGTGGTTGAGAGGGTTATACAGGCTGAGGAAATATTGTGGTGGAAAAACAGGGTAAGGTTGAGGATATTGAGGGTACTTTCCAAAAGGATTTTTCCATCCTTGTGCCTAAGGTTGAGGCCAAGGTTTCCAAGCCATGGGTGTAGACAAATTACTTTCTGATGGTTGTGCATATGTTTGAGTGTTGAAACCTTGGGTCATATTCAATTGTGGGATTTTCCATGGTCTCTTGGAAATAAAACAACGAGGTTCTACTTGATTTGGAATTATTGCCTCTTGATAGAAAAATTTAAGATCCAGTATTGAAGGGCATTCCTTTGTATCTTAATTTTATGCACATATGACATAGGTTTCCACACCTTTTAAGTCAAGAGGGAATTCTCTCAAGACATGATTCTTTCTACATTTTGGACAAAATATAGATAATGGAGCATTTTCATCTTTTTTCTTTTTTCGTACTTTAAGGGTATCTATTTGTTCACTAAGACTCCCCAAAATATAAGTTTTGAAGTTATCAAGCAAAATTCCTATTTCAGCCCTACTTATTCTCCCAGCTACATATTTATTAATCTTAGACATAACAGGATCTCTTGGATTTTTCCCAATTCTTGCCTTTCCTCTTGAAATGTGTATGCATAACTCACAAATATCTCCAAGTGATAATTGAGAAATATCTCCTTTACCCATTAGATTTCATATTGAGAAGATTTATCCACTCATCCGTGATATATTTTAGTAAGAGAGCTTTTAAACTTTCCTCATCTAGATTATGCATTTTAGCCCTTTTTACATTATAAGCAAATCTTTCAACAAAATATTCAATATTTTCATCTTCTTTTTGCATAATTGTAAAGACTTCATCTTTAATATTATGAGGCATACAATAATCCTTGTATTTTTATAAGAACTCAATTTTCATTTCTTCCCATGTTCTTATAGAATGTACTCCTAAGCCCATAAACCATTTTAATATTGCAACCGTAAGAGTGGCTGGAAACAATTTCAACTTTTGAGTATCAACCAAGTAGTCATAAGATCTACACAAAAATTCAAACTCAGAGAAATGTTTGAAGATCCTCATTTATTAATCCATGAAAATTGGGAAGGATGGAGGGTGAAACATTTTTCATTGTGGTTGTTGTATCCTCATCGAGGATGGGAAATCCAAAGGGTTTTGGACCTCCTCTACCACCTCCTATTCCTCTTCCTCCATCTTTTTCACCTCCTCTATTTCCTCATCTTCCACCTCCAATCCTGGGTTGTTCACCATTCACATTATGTACTTCTCCTTCCCCTTCTCCTCCCATTGTATATTCCTCAAAAATAATGTAAGGTTCCAAAATTGGATTAACTAGTTCCTCCCCTAGTTCCTCTGGTTCTTCTATCAATGAAATGTTAAAATCAGTTTCTTCTTCATCCTCTTCACTAGGGACTTCTAGTTCTTTTCATAGAATTTGTTCCCCAGTTGAAGATAGAAAAATTACTCCTTCAGTTGGGGATGTAGGATCTTCTTCTTCTATTATAACTTTAGTTGAAGAATTTGGTGAATCTTTCGGTTGGATTTTAGATCTAAGTACCTCAGGAAGTCTATGTCTTATTTCAATTGATAGAATATGAGTTTGGTTGGATGGTGTGGCACTACGAGGTCATGGTGGGGTGAGTCATGATGTTGGAATAGAAATAATACCTCTACTTACAAATCTACCTCTAGAATATATTTCCTTATGCATATTGTTGACACCTAATCATCAGGATTGGGTGAATAACTGAAATTGATGTAAATAAATAATAGAGAATATGAATAGTCACCAAGAGATGAAATGAACAGCCTCTCCCTCATGTATATAATAAAGACCAACTTGAATGAATATCAACGAATTGATTTTGAGGAGTTACTGCCTGGTCTGACATGGTATCAGAGCCAGTGCCATTTTTGGCTTCTATCTGCCATTATAACTCCCTTCTGTCATTTCTTCAGAAATTTGTCAGTTTGTCATGCATTTTTCTGCCAATTTTTGTAACCTCCCATGCTCCTCTGACATAGTCCATATGTTGCTCTCTCCATGCTACTAGCCTCCATACGCTACTCTCTCCAAGCTACTAGCCTCCATATCTGCGTGAAATATTATGAAGGATTGAACGCTGGTGCATTGAAGCTAGAGGCGTTGTCTGGTATATCTCAGTTGTTACATTATTTTAATCCAGACCCATACAGCTCCATTTTTTTGCATTGGACGTTGCAACTACTGCGCCAAAAATGCACAGTCAACTGTTGGCTCATGGTGCAAATTCCTATACCACTGTTGGCTCATATCATGCAACAGCCACTCCTTTGGTTTAATACGCAACCCTTCCCATACCATTTTGTTGGCCTCAATCGGAATCCTGGTTCATAATCCGCATACCACATTTTATGCCTCCTCCCTTCCCGATTTCGAACACTGCCATATAGAATTGCTCCTCCATACACAATCAACTCCCAAATCGTTGTGCCTCCACCCTTAGCATACGCACTGCATACTTAACTCCCTCTGAACTCCCTCCATCAAAGGCTATACGATACTGGAACAACGAGTTGTAAATCGTGGTCGTGTTGCTTGTTCTTTACTCTGGCGAAGTGAAGGCCACTGGTGGTATGCCTCTACTTCTCCACATTTCCAACCTGGTAATACAGCTCCCACCGTTTCGGTGTTAATACATTGCTGCACTTTTAATATAATGATTGTTTTTTAATACACCATTCCACCACTTTTATGCTTCCAGGAATGCTATGTTTTTAATACACAAGTGTTTATTAGTACACCTCTCCCACTCCCATTTTAATACACTGATGTGCTTTTAAATACACCGCTTTTTGATACATGTGTTGGCCTCCATATAACTCAGTTCACCAAATCGCCCATATACATTGAGCGTCCTCCATATACACCTTCCCATAAACCCCCTCTCCCATATACTCCCTCCCCCATATACACTGTTTCCCAAATATACCCTTCCCCAATAATATCTCTACTCTATACAGATCAGATTATAATTTTTTACACCAGAAGTGCATTTTTTACGACCAGAAGTATTTTTTCTATCAGCAGAAGTATTCTTTTAGCAGAAGAAATTTTTTTTCTCCACAAAAGCACATTTTTGCCAGCAAAAGTATTTTTATAGCACACAGATTTTAAATGCATTCAATCATATCCATTGTGGTAATAGTTCTCACTGGCAGGGAGAACTATCCTGAGTGGTCCCGGATGATAAAACGCACCCTCATTTTCAATGAGTTGTGGAAAGGAGTGTGGATTGGAGACAGAGACAAAGAGCCAGAACAACCTACCTTAGACAAAGAGTTCGCCATTTGGGAAAATAAGAACAGCAAAGCCTATGCATTAATTGCAGCATCTGTAAATGAAGAGGTGAGTCGCCATATTTCACGATTTTCAACTGCTTTCGAAGCCCTACAAAAGCTGAAAGAACTCTATGACTCACATTCTGCACTTGAAGTTGTTCAACTCATGATTAAACTCTTCACTCTTGAATTACAAAATAATGATCCTCTTGTTCTTGCATCCGAAGTAAAATCTATAATGCATGATATCAAAGCCACTAAGGTTGAATTGGATATTCCTCTTATCGCTTTTCTCAAGGCACTTTATCCTACTTACTCCAATTATCTTAAGTTATTGCAAGCAAATGGAAATCTCAAAGATATTACCTTTGATTCTCTTGTGAAAAAATTTACTGAAAGAGAGAAAGATTTTGGAAAGAAGACAGCCCCTAAATCTTCTGACAAGGTTGTGTGCCTTGCTCATAAAGAAAATAATCTTGCCCAAGATTCTTCCAAAGGAAGAGGTGGTCAAAGAGGAAGAGGAAGATATTTCAGAGGCAGGGGGGGTAGACACTCTCAAGTAGAAAAGTTAGATTTGCACTACATACGCTACAAAAGAAATGGATCACATGATGCCTCTACATGCAAGTTACCTTGGGACAAAATTGAGCAGCAAAGAAACCAACCCAAAGGTAAAACTAATGACATAGACAAAGGTAAAGCACCTGAATCCGCTCATTATGTTGTGGCATAATGTAATATCGAAGTAAATGAAGATTTATTTAATGCTTCACTTGCTTCTTGGAAAAATGATTGGTTGCTTGATTCAGGAGCAACTTGCCACATGACTCATAGAAAAGATTTTTTTGAAGAATTTACTGACAATGTTGGTGGAGCAGTATACTTTGTAGACCAATAAAAAATCAAGCCATCAGGGCTTGGCACAATCAGGCTCAAATTGTCTAGTCTTCCAGACTTCCTTCTGCATCATGTTCTATATCTCCCACAACTGAAGAGAAACTTGTTGTCCTTGGTAAACATCCGCCAGCAAGGTCACTCCATTCATATGTTTTATGGCAAGCTTGACATGAGAAAAGCATCTAACCACTCACTTGTCATGAGGGGAATAGAAGAAGAAAGGCTTCTCAAGCTGCAAGGTACCTTTGCTCGTGCACAACATTTCTCATACAATTTTCATTATGAAGAAGGTACACTTCCATCAAGTTTATTATGGCATGCTAGATTTAGGCATTTGAACTATGATAGCCTCCGCTTGTTGAAGAAAAATGGTGTTGTTGGTTTGCCTACAATTCCTAGGAAACTTAAGCAATGTGAGGCTTGCATTCTAAGAAAGCATAGCAAACAGTCTTTTCATGATTCACATTCAAGAGCACATAGAAAACTTGAACTCATTCATTCAAATTTATGTGGTCTAATGCCTATTCCTTCTGTAAATGGAAATGAATATATGATGACATTTATTGATTACTACACCAAAATGTGTTGGGTTTATTTATTGAAGAACAAATATGATGCTTTTCAAACATTCAGGAACTTTCATAAATGGATTGAAAAAGCTGCACAATCTCATATTGGCACTATTCGCACTAATAATGGAAAAGAATACACTTCAAATGAATTTGAAAACTCTCTTTGCCAACATGGGATCAAACATTAAACAACTATGCCTTATAATCCCCAACAGAACGGTGTAGCTAAAAGAATGAATAGGAAAATCTTAAATATGGTGTGCTCCATGATGTTTTTCAAAAATGTAAAGTTGATGTTTTGGGCTGATGCATTTCTATGTGTTGAATATATAAAGAATAGATGTCCATCTAATGCTATTAGAAACAAGACTCCATATGAAATGTGGTATGGGCACATTCCTTCGGTAAAGCATCTCAGAGTCTTTGGTTCCACCTGTTATGCCTTGATACCAAAGGTACATAGAAACAAACTTGGTGAAAGAAGTCGTAAGTGTATCTTCCCGGGGTATTAAAACACCTCCAAAGCATATCATCTCTATGATGAAGTCAATAAAAAGTTTGTTGTATCTAGAGATGTAATCTTTCTTGAATCATCCAAAACTGACAATGTTGTTGAGTGGCAACTTGATCGCCTGGATAGATTCGCAAATGAAAAATCATTTCAAGAATTTGATAATCAGATTCCACATCTTGAAGGGGGGATTCCTATACTAGATCAACATGTGGAATCTTCTTCTAAAGAACTCTCTCGTCCGCATGAAACTCCAACAACGGATTATGCTTTAAGTGATGTGATTGATAGAATTGGGAGACTCAATCTTGATTCAGTCCCAACTCAATCAATGGAGCAGCCTGGACCATCTAAGAAAGGTCCCCCAAAGTGGCTAATAAAGACACTTGAAAGTGTTCATCCTTATGAGGTTGGAAAGACAGGAACTAGAAATTCAAACCGGCAAAATGGAGGTGATGTAGATGACTCTAATTCACCTGTTGATATGGATGTTTCTTATGATTGTGAATTGAATTTGTCTATAGATTTCGAATCAAATTCCTTCAAAGAAGTTGCTTCTCATGATGAATGGAAAGAAGCGATGAAAAAGGAGTATGATGCCCTCATAAAGAATGGCATTTGGAAGCTAGTTGATCCTCCATTAGGAACCAAACCAATTGGCTGCAAGTGGGTCTACAAAAAAAAGTATAAAGATGATCGCTCACTTGACAAGCACAAAGCCAAGCCTGTGGAAAAAGGTTTTGAACAGAAGGAAGGGGTCGATTATGAGGATACTTTTTCCCCCACAGCAAAATGGGCTACCATCCGAACACTCTTTGCCCTAGCAACTCAGAACGGTTGGAACATCCATCAAATGGATGTAAAAACTACTTTCTTGAATGGAGATCTAAAAGAGAATGTTTTTATGTCCTAGCCTGAAGGATTTGTTGTGAAAGGACATGAACATAAAGTATGCAAACTTGTGAAATCCTTGCATGGCCTCAAACAAGCACTGCGAGCCTGGTATGAAAAACTAACTGAGCATCTTCTGAAACTCAATTTCAAACATTATGATCTTGATGATGCAACTTTATTTGTCAAGAAAGTTGGAAAAACAGTTGTATATCTTGTGGTATATGTAGATGATCTTTTGATGACAGGGAACAATGAAAGCTACATTGTGTTAGTGTTAGTCTTTGCAGCCTTTCTCCTGTGATCAAACATGCTCTTACAAAGTGATTTTAAGGTGTCAAGGTCAAATTTTGTCATTTCAGTGAGTCTTCAAGCAAAATTTGGTCACTAGGCATTAGGTCTAGGGTTTTCTTTTACTCTTGTCAAATTTGTCCAACATGTCACCATTCAGCTGAGTGTACCATCATTCATAGGGTTGTCATGATCACGTCAGGGTCTAATGGGTCATTTTACACCTTGTTCATGCTTCAATTGCACCTAGGTAAGGTCATTTCCCTCTCCTAGGGTTTTGAAGGCAATTTCTCCTAGATGGTCAAATCATTAGTAAAACTTGTATCCTGATGTTCATACACCTTCCCCTATCCTTAAAGTATCTTATCAAACACTTCCCATCACTGAGATCCCCTGAATTCCTCATTTTCGCACAAACCCTAGTTTCTTGCTACAACCTGGCAATTCTCTAGGTTGGACCTGTATTTTGCCTTTTTCGACCCCTTCCCCTCACTCAATCTCTGAAATTCCACTTTCCCCTGCTTCCTAACATACCTCCCCACCTAGAAAAGTTTCCTCAAGAATTTAGAAGCCCCCTATCCCCTTCATTTCGCTTTATTTCGACAAATCTCTTGTTCCACACATCAGGATAGGTTTTACTAAAATGATGTTTCTGAGAAATAAAAGATGAATTTTTGAAAACTGAGAGAGGTTTTTGTCCAAAACAGGCCAAGGAAGAAAATATCCTTCACTTTTTACACAGGTTTCATGGTTTTAGAGAAATGTCAAAAATACAATTGCCTCGGGAGAGTTGATGCACCTCTGAAGTGACCTTGGGAAAATCAAGTTTTCTCCTAGCTTGGTCAGCCAAATGAATTTTTTGATGAGTAAAATGATAACTAGACACAAATATCTTTCCAATGAGCTATCATGAGCTCAATTTGAAGGTGAGGAAGGCATTCAAAAGTTGACTGCAACAGCACTCTGCCTTGAGGCAGCCTCATTTGGCACATTTTGACCAGTCTTGGGAGATTTGATTTTTTACAGGGAAAATGAACTCCAAATTGAAAAATTCTAGTCGGATTGAAATTAGACTCAAATACCTTTCCAACAAGCTATTCTGTGCCCAATTTAGACACCGGGAAGGCCTCCAAAAGTCTTCCGGAAAAAGCACAACACATAGAGCAGGTGGCGCGGCGCACTGGGAGAAATTGTCCAGTGTAATTCTGAACGGGCGCAGCGCACTGGGAGCGCGCGGCACACTGGGTATGCGGTGTGGCGCATACACCTGAAAGCCCAAATTTGCTTGAAATTTCTTTAAATTTCCCATAACTTGCGTGGATTTTCCAGGTAGGGTTGTTATCTTGGTTTTTCATCCAATTTTGTGATATGTTATGGTGGTTGGTGGATGATAACAATTGAACAAAAATCTTAAACCCTACTTCTAAAGTACCTCAAAGGAAAAATTGTTGTGGGTTCCAAAATCAGTGTTTTTCTACCAAAGTCATGCTTCCATCCCATGTCTCCTTTCTTTCCATCATTCACTTCTCCCTTATTCCATTTCTTCCTAATTTAATTCTTCCCCATCTCCAAAAATTCACTAAATCCCTATCCCCAATTCCCTTCCATACATTTCCAAATGTAAAACCTCAAACCCTACCCTATACAAAATTCCCAAACCCTCCTAAACAAATTTGTCCCAATAGTCCCTAAACCCGTACTAATTCCCCTCTTCCTAACAGTCCCTTATTGCATTTGTCCCTTTGGTGGCAGAATTCAATCACACTACAAAAGAGCAGTCCAACACAGTTCTTTCACCGGCATCTATTTCTCCAAGGCAGTGGTACAACAACAGTTATGTCATCTGGTCATTCATCCGATTATGAAGTGGAAACCCAAAGTGACTCACCCTTGGAAGGACATGCACCCATGAGGCTTCATAGAGGTGGCAGACATATCATTACTTGTCCCGGAACTTGGTGTACAAAGCGAGAATCGGGAGTTTGAAAGCAAAGGTAAAGAGAGCATCAAGGAGGCAAAAAGTGGATGAAGGACTTCAGATATTGGCTAAAACCTCTTTGGCTCATCATATCTCTTGATAAAGAAGGTTCCAGCCCAAATTTCAAGAAATTTGGAGCAAATTTTGCATTTTGAGAAATTTTTGTGCAAAAAATAGGGTTTTTCTCCCTGTGCATCGCGCCATGTGGTGCGCGCTTACGATAGGAGGATCCAAATGAAAAAAAGTTTATAGTTTTGGATTTTTCATGAAAAATCATGACTTTTGGTGCATGGACAAGAATTTTGGGCAATTTTTGAGTCCTCAGGAGGTCAAAAACACCCTAAAACTGACCTCTCTGCCCCTAATTTCACACACAGAAAGTAGTCTTGGGAGATTGAGGTTTTGGAGAGGAAAATGGGAACCAAATTTAGAAATTCCACTTGGGTTGGAAATTAGACAGGTAGGGATTTCCAACAAGCACACTTGGGCTCAATTTGGACTTCAGGAAGTGCCTCAAAATCAGCATCAAAGTGGCGTGACACATACAGAAATTGGCGCGGTGCACAGAGGTTTTTTGACCAATTTTCCACCTTCCAGCTCAGAAATTCGGCCAGTTTGACTAGTTTTGCTTTGTGATGTAATTTTTGATCTAACTTGATGTAATTGGGTGAAAATGATGTAATTTTGGTACTTATTTACTTGTTCTAGAGGATTCATTCATCAAAAAGTGAAAATTTAATGAATGAATCAGTTTCCTACCTTATAGAGGCAAGTTGTTTTGACTGCCTAGATTTTAGTGCTTTATTTAGAATTGGTTGAAACAGCTCCTAGAATGATGATCTCGACCCCTAGAGGCAAGGAAATGGGTTGGGCTAGTCTATATCATGTATTTTCTAAGTCATTTTCAAGGTTGGACTCTTGGGAAAAGCTTGGCACTCTATTGTACATTGTATCTCTGCATTTTTGGCTAAGGAAAGACCAGGGTTTTGCAGCATTGTTTGGGATCCAAGTGGCTTTATGTTTTGATAGTCTGCTTCTCTGAGTAATTGTAAGTTTATCTATTGTTATCTGTATCATTTTCATGCTTCTTCTTCTGAATTTGAACAAATGAGTGATTAAGGTAGAATCCATAACTGCTATGCTCTGCCTTTGAATTTGTTTAAATTTTCATGTTTTCATCTATTTATGGAGAATGCTTGAGACTCTCTTGCTCTCCTTAGCTCCTCACCAGTCTGATCTATCCATCTCGCTTGCTTTAAAGCATCAAAACAATTGCCTTCCTTGCCCCAATTGGAACTCTGTAGAAATTGTGCCTCATCCCCGAGCCCAAATTTCCCATTTTTTCAACAAAAACCTTTAAAAAAAACAAATCAAAATCCTTTGCACTTAATACCTAGCCTAAAATCAGTTGCTAAATCATTCATCTCCAGCCCCATTGAGTATCTTTCGCTGAGATTGACCCGGAGAGAGCCCTCTCCTGTTCTCGTAGGGCTAGCTACGAGGCTGAGCGTAGTTTGATGTGGACCTAGAACCTTGTCTTTTCAGCCTGAGACAAATCTAGGCTTTAACACATTGCATCCATAAAGAAGGAATTGAGGAATGGTTTTGAAATGACTGATTTGGGCTATGCTCATTACTATTTTGGTATTGAAGTAACTCAACATCCAAAGTCCATATTCCTTTCTCAAAAGAAGTACATTGGAGATCTGTTGAATAGGTTTGGCATGACAGAATGCAATTCTATTACTACTCCAGTGGAACAAAACTTCAAGCTCACATCCATTGAAGGAAAATAATTTGAGGATGCAACAAAGTATAGACAACTTGTAGGAAGTATCAACTACCCAACTACTACCAGACCAGACATTTTGTTTACTATTGGAATCCTCTCCAGGTTTATGAAAAAGCCTTGTGAGGGACATTGGTCTGCTACAAAAAGAGTTCTAAGGTACTTGAAGGGAAATCAAGACTTTGGAATCAAGTATACACAGGTGGACGACTTCAGCTTGATTGGATACTCTGATTCAGAGTTCGATGGAGACAAAGAAATTGGGCTATCTACTTCAGGGTATGCTATGAGTCTTGGATCAGGAGATGTCTCCTGGAGATCACGCAAACAATTAGTTCTAGCAGATTCCAAAATAGAAGCAGAATATGTGGTAGTAGGTGAGGCAACAAAAGAAATTGTGTGGCTCAGGAAAATTCTTGAAGATTTTCAGGTAAAACAAGAACAATCGACTCCACTCATGATTGACAATACCTCGGTAATAAAGTTGTCCAAGAACCCAAAGTTCCATGATTGAACGAAGCACATCAATACTAAATATCATCTGATTTGACATCATGTTGAGGCCAAAACAATCCATCTCTGCCATTGTTCCAATAATGAGCAAATTGCAGACATCTTCACCAAAGTGCTTGGAAGAGAAAAGCTTGAACGATTCAGAATGATGCTTGGACTCACCAACATCCCTTCAGATTAAGGGGGGGAATGTTGACACCTAATCATCAGGATTGGGTGAATAATTGAAATTGATGTAAATAAATAATAGAGAATATGAATAGTCACTGGGAGATGAAATGAATAGTCTCTCCCTCATGTATATAATAAAGACCAACCTGAATGAATATCAACGAATTGATTTTGAGGAGTTACTGCCTAGTCTGACACATATCATTTTTATTTTTATTTTTTTTTAATGAAAAGAAAATGAAAAAGACTCCTATATACACTTCCCCGGAAACGGTGCCAAAATTTTTGGTAATTTAATTGGTATTAAATTACTTACATGAATTATCAACCAGGGCTAGTAAACTAATGAAATGTATGTGCATTTTTTGTGCTAGGAGTCCTTATTACTTAAACAAATCCTAAGTTAATTTGAGATATCAACTTCTCACATGTTTCTCTATAGCTATGTAAGTAAATAAATCACTCATAAAAATTAAATTGATTCTATTGTTCTTGCTTAAAAGAAAAATCACACTCTTCTTGAAATGAACAGCACACTTACTTAAAGGAAAATCAAAGACACGCTTTGCTTTTAAATAAAATCACAAATATACTTTACTTGAAATGGATTCACACACACACTCTTTATTTATATGAAATCACGTTTGCTTCAAATCAAAATCACACTTGCTTGAAATGAAACCTTAACATTGTAAATGAATCTACTCTTGACAAAGAGAAATATTAACTCTTCAAATGAAAATCTAATCTACACAACTATAATGTAAAGCTATGCTACTGATCTATGTCAACTTATACTATGTGTTAGAGTCGGTCTAGTTATCCCTCCATTAGAGATCAAAGCTCTTTTGCATTTCATGATTAGGTGTCCCACCAGTTTTGATCAGTTGCATTTCGTTAGGCATGCCATAACTCTGATGGAGTGGGTTGTGTCACTTATTCCCCTTGTGCTTGGCACTGCTGGTTCAGGCCTGTTTATTAAAATAAGTCTTCAAATGTCATTTACAATCATGTTTTAAAATTTTGAGGTCTTAGGTCTAGGGTTGAGTCAATTTTGTCTTGAAAAGTCTTAGAAGACCAGCAGGCCAGAGGGATGTCTTTGATAGATCATCACTTTAATAATTTTCGTCATTGTACAGCTGAATAAGGACTTCTCTTCAAAACTTTGTTTTGAATATAAGTCACCATCTCATTTTTGTAAAAAATTGTCAAAATTTTCAAGTTCTTCAAATGTTCAAGCGCAGCCTTGGTCTCCTTTGCCAGAGCATATCAGAGCTACCCTGTAAAAAATTATCAGAAGAAATCATTATTTCAACCAATTGTTTTTAAAGGGAAACCAAAAAGTCAGAGCCTATTTAATCTGAAAAAGTGTCAACAACCAAACATTACAAAATGGGTTTTGGTCAAGTAAAAATTAAAAGGGAGTCTATATAAAGGCATTTCTCCTCATAACCAACCCATTCACATCTCAAGAGCAAAGTGCATCCATTCTAGGGCGATTTTACAAGCTGGTGAGCAAATCGGGCTAGTTCCAGGGGCGCGCTACACATCAGCATTGGCGCGCTATGCACCCAGGGCGCGCTACGCATCAGCACACCTTTTTCAGTGTAAATTTACTCACGCGCTACGCACCAGGGGCGCGCTACGCGTTGGGTGAGGTGCGCTATGCATTGGGATTTTTGCTCAGAAATTCGCCAGCAAGTGGGCAGCTCCTCCTCTAACTCAGTTAAAACACAATATTTTGAAAAATAGGAAAAAGTCTACAGTAAATTGTGTGCACAGTCAACATATATATTCCAGCCATCTTGTCTTCAACAATATGTCAGAAACCGAGTCAGCTTATGAGCAGAGTTATGACAGTGATTCTACACCAGAAATAGAGGTGCCAAGGAGGTATCACAAAGGTGAAAAGGTGGTCGGCATGTCAGGGAGGAGCCCACTTCTTTGGCTCATTTGCAAGCTTGTCCATTTGCAATGAACTGTTTTCGGTACCAATCATGTTTTGAATATTGTGAGCGGATCTCACAAATCCAGCATCACCGAGAACTAGTTCGTTTATTTGTTCTCCATTTGCAGAATGGTCATGTAAACCTTGCTGGAGTGGATTTCACCTTGTCACCCGAGATTATTTCTCAGGCCACTGGGATACCAAATGTAAGGGAGGAATGGAATAAGCGCCAGCAGTTAGACAGATTTCACTATGAGCCATATATCAAGCCTGGGTGTATGAGACATTTAACCGCTGTTTTTCCTTTCAGATTCCTAAGGGATGAGTATGCACCATTGATGAGACTCATCATTCGATATTTCACTTGTGAGGACAGATTCTCACGTCTCTATGCGTACCATGTCCGTTTATTGATGCATTTCACAAGGGTACGTATGATGAATATTCCATTTTTCATGTGTCGCAACATAGAGAGAATGGTGCCTTTAGTACAAAGGAAGAGCCCAGCACATCAGCATAAAAGCATCTATCATTATGCATTGATCAAAATCATAGTGATGCATCAGTTGGCACAGCAGGGCATTACTTGGGAGGATTTTATTTCTCGTGATGTTTTCACAGTGCCACAGCCACCTCCTGAGATTGTTCATGATGAGGGAGGGCCTTCATATCAGTTTGACATTCCTGAGATAGAGCATGTCAGCGCTCCAGCATGTGCGAAATATCAGCGAGGACACATGGCCTTATTTGTATCTGCACGACGAGTACTATCTCCACCCGGGGTGGAAGGGGTCTCGTTGACTTCATCAGCACAGCGAGTGTTATCTCCACCTCGTGTGGAAGGGGCCTCGCTTTCGACAGCAGCACCGCAGGTACAGGATAAGGGCAAGAAGCCCAAGCACGAGGAGAGGCCTTCAGGTGAGCCATCAGGTTTTGTTACTAGTCATGATGAGACAGCTTCATATATCAGGTATCTAGAGCAGTGCAACAAACAGCTAGAAGATGAACACACTCTTTATGAGTTGCGGCGAATCCGAGAAGACCGAAACTTGGCCCGCAAGAGACCCGGTGATTTGACACCTATTGAGCGAGAGTCTATGCTCATCCGGGTGAATACTCATTTAGAGAAATTGTTAGCCAAGGCAAAAAGAGACAAAGATATGCTCCGCCATATGAAGAATCATTACTAGGCCCGCATGCATGTTTGCAAAGCGAAGCTGAAGATCCTTAAAGGGCGATTGATCAAGGCACTAAAACGGAGAAAAAGGCCCGATCCACTCCAAATTTTGGCCGAAGCCTCTTTGAAGGAGCATTGTACTTGATGAGACACCCCCAGCTCAAATTTCAAAAAATTTGGAGAAGTTTTTGTCAATTTTGAAATTTTTGTATTAAAAACAGGTTTTTGCCCTCAACGCGTAGCGCGCCGCGCGCTACCCTGAAGATGGGGACGTCCAATTCAAGAAAGGTTTTATTTTTGGATTTTTCATGATGAAATACATATTCTCAGCCACTGCCAAGGCATTTCATCAAGTTTTGGGTCCCCAAAAGGTCAAAAAGCATGCTAAAAATGACCTCACTGCCCCTTTTTGGACACACAGGTAGCAGCCTTGGGAGAATGCATTTTTGGAGGGGTAAATGGGCACCAAATTGAAAACTTCCACTTGGTTTGGAAAGAAGACATCCAGACCTTTCCAACAAGCCCACCTGAGCCCAATTTTGATGCCGGGAAGTGCCCTAAAAGTGGGTGGAAAGGCGCGCTATGCGTAGGATTTTGGCGCGCTACGCATCAGGATATTTTCCAAAATTTTCATCTTCAGCTCAGGAAAACGCAGCCAGTTTGACCAGTTTTGACTTGTGGTGGGATTTTTCACCCTCCTTGATGTAATTGATGTAATTTTATGTTTACTTGATACTTATTTACCTATTCTAGATGATTCATTGATAAAATAGCAAACATTTAATGAATGAATTGGTTTCCTAGCTTATAGAGGCAAGTTGTTTTGACTACCTAGATTATAGTACTTTGTTTAGAATTGGTTGAAACAGCTCCTAGGATGATGAGCTCGACCGCTAGAGGCAAGGGAATGTGTTAGCTTGCCTATATTATGTATTTTCTTAGTCATTTTCAGGGTTGGACTCTTTGGGAAGAGGCTTTGAGACTTTATTGTACATTTTACTTCAGCATTTTGGCAAAGGGAAGACCAGGGATTTGCAGCACTATTTGGAATTCTTATGGCTTTATGTCTTGATGGTGTGCTTCTTTCAGTACTTGTAAGTTTGTTATGTGTAGCATTTTCCCTCTCTCATCTTCTGCAATTGAACAAATGAAGTGTTAAGGTAGAATCCATAAATTTGCTATGCTCTGCCTTTAAGTTTGTTTAATTTTCCATGTTTTCTTCAGTTTAAGGAGAACCCTTGCGCTTGCTTGCTCTCCTTAGCTCCTCACCTGTCTGATCTTTTCACCTCATCACTTTAAAAGCATCAAAACAATTGCCTACCTTGCTCCAATCAGACTTCTGCAGAAACTGTGTCTCATCCCCGCACCCAAAATTGCTTTTCCCTTTGATTCAACAAAAATCCCAAAAAATCACCTTAAAACCTCTGCACTTAATATCTAGCCTAAGATCAGTATTCCTTATTGGTCATCTCAGCCCCTTTGATTACCTTTTGCCGAGATAGACCCGGAGAGAGCCCTCTCCTGTCCTCGTAGGGCTAGCTACGAGGCTGAGCGTGGTTTGATGTGGCCTCGAGTTTTGCCTTCCTCAGCCTGAGGCAGATTTGAGCGCTAACACTATGTCCAAGTGCACAAGAGATCTCACTTCACTCAATAATAAAATGATTAAATTAACCTATGGCAAAACAATATTAAACTTATAAAAATTAAAATTTAAACTAACAGAATCCTACAGAAAACACAGAACGAAATACTAAATTGTAATTAAAAGGAAACCTTACTATCTTGAGGGGGACCTCCTACGATAAGAAGGTGTGAATATGGTTCCTTCACAAGATGATTAACCATGCATTGGAATCACACAATAGAGAATTAAGAACAAAACGGAGTTTATATATCAAACAGAGTGTTTATAATATAAAATTCCAAGTCTGTGTTTGCTATGCCGAGAGGCATATTTATAAAAGTCTTACACATTAAATTTTTTAGAGTATTATACCTTATGCTAATCGACACTAGCTAGAATTAACATTAAGAGATAAAATGGTGCGATTTCCTCATGATTTTTTGTCAGTGATCATGAGGTTTAATATTTTCATTTACTAATTCCCTACTCACTTGATTCACCTTCCGTGGTGGTTGACTTTCGTTTTGACCAAGCTGTCGTGTTTCTTTCCTTATCAATCCAGGTTATGAAGGTAGGAACAAATCAATGTACCATATAATTTACACCTGCCCATATGCCCTGTTCTTCAGCTAAAGCTTCGCAACCCATCAAACCTTGGACTTAGTTGGAGAATCATACATCAGCTCCAGTATCGTTGTAATTTTGTAGCTCCGGTAAATATTGATTTAAATAATAAATACAAATGATATTTATGAAAGAGAAGATGATTATGTACCATCTATGCCATAAAACTTGTAAACGGATACCCAAATTAGAGTTATGATGTTATGAAACCAGCTCACAAAAATATAGAAAAGATAGATCAACACCTTAGAATTCAGCCTCTTCGAGGGGGAAACCTCCTTTACATTACACAAATGAATGATTCCTTGATGATTCAAATGAAAAAACCTCCCTTCTATATATAGGAGTCTAAGGAGTCACAATATAACCCAGCCGACCTAACAATAATAATATAAAGCCACAAAAATAACAATACAGGGATTCTATGGGGCACAATAATAACAATATGGGGACAATAGGGGCACAACAATATTAATAAGGAATACAACTACAATAGTAATGGGGTAATCACTAGTATTATAGGGACCTAACATGCCCCTCTCATTCAAAAAAGTGTCATCCTCAATGCTTGAGTAGTTCTGGATGATTCTGTATAAAATTCTCATCCTCCCATGTGGAATCTTCAGTGGATAAGTTCTTCCACTTGATGATATACTCCGAAATTGATCGATTTCATAGCTGTCGAGTTCGTGTTTCTGTGACTACTTCCGGTTCTAATATAATTTTTCCTTCCTCGTCAAGTTTTGGCAATATTGTTTGAACTGGGAGCTTGTCGCCTATAACCTTCTTTAAACATGAAACATGGAAAACTGGGTGCACTCGAGAAGCTGCAAGAAGCTCCAATTTGTATGCCATAGTACCAATCTTTTGCAACACCTTGTACGGACCATAATACTTTGGTGATAATTTATTATCCTTCTTAGCTTGCTTGAGGGACATTTGTTTATATGGTTGTAGCCATAGGAATACCTAATCACCTACATCAAAACTTCTTTCCCTGCGATGTTGATCTACCTATTGTTTCATTCTATTCTGCACCAACACATGGTTATCCTTTAAGAGTTGGAGGACTTGTTGTTGATGCTCAATGTGATGTTCCACTGCTTGAACCTTAGAATTTTCTTTTAAATATGATGTGATGGATGGTGGCTGATATCCATAAAGTGACATAAATGGGGTCATTTTTGTTGTTGTATGGAAGGACGTGTTATACCACCATTTAGCCAGAGGCAACCATTTGAACCATTGTCTCTGTTTATCAGATACAAAGCAACGAAGATATCCTTCCAAACATTTGTTTACTATCTCAGTTTTCCCATCAGATTAAGGATGATAAGATGAGCTATGAGCTAACTGAGTACCGAGACAAGAAGATAATTCTGTCCAAAAATTTCGAGTGAAAATGGGATCTCTGTCACTTACAATAATCTTTGGGTTTCCATGTAGCTTTTGAATTGTTTCCATAAATGTAGTAGAAACTGTACTGGCTTTAAATGGATGTGATAATGCACACAAGTGTGCATACTTGGTAAGTCTGTCAACTACCACCATGATGACACTCTTTCCCTCAGACTTGGGTAAACCTGTGATAAAATCCATTGAAACCTCCTCCCAACGTTGGCTTGGAATGGATAAAGGTTGTAATAGACCTGGGGCCTTAATTGTTCCAACTTTATTTTGTTGGCAAACCAAACATTCCACCACAAACTTTTGAATATCTGATTTAAGGCCATCCCAAAAAAATTCCTTCTTAACCCTGTGGTAAGTTTTTAAAAATCCTGAGTGCCCTTTTTTTCTTGAGTTGGGAATTCTTACAGAGGTATAAGTGATCTTTGTACCATAACGAATCATTTTGCCAGCTAAATGTATCAGATGTATTGGAATCTTGTTGTAACTTTCGAATAAGTGCCCACACTTCTTCATCATTCTTCCATTCCTCCCTTGCTTCGTTTATCCAATCTGGTTGGATAATAGAAATGGCACACAACAATGCTTCCACATCCTCATCCTTTCTTGAGAGTGCATCTGCCACCACATTTTGCTTCCCTTTTTTGTAGATGATTTCAAAGTCATAACCCAACGTCTTTGTGACCCACTTGTGTTGCTCTTTAGAGGATAATCTTTGTTCTAAAAAGTATTTAAGGCTATCATGATCCGTTTTTACCTTGAAGTGTCTTCCCATTAGGTAGGGTCGCCATTTCTTAAGTGCATGTAGTATTGCCAACATTTCCTTCTCATAAATAGCTTTTTGTAAAAACTTTCCCTTGATTGGACAAATTTCAAAAGCAATGGGTCTTTCATCTTGTATTAAAACAACATCAATTCCATTTCCTGAAGCATCACATTCCACAATAAAGGTTTTTGTGAAGTCCGGTGTAGCTGAGACCAGTGCTTGGCACATTGCCTCTTTAAGATGTTCGAAGGCCTTTGTTGCTTCTGAAGTCCATGAAAATGCATCTTTCTTCAATAATGTTGTTAGATGTGCTGCTATTCTCCCATAATTCTTAACAAACTTGTGATAATACCCTGTCAACCCGAGAAATCCTCGCAGATGCTTTATGGATGTGGGGATTTTTCATTCCTTAATGGCTCTACTTTTGCTAGGGTCTACCTTAACTCCTTCATGAGATACAATATGACCCAGATATTCCACGTCTTGTACTCCAAAGAAACATTTGGATCTTTTTGCATATAATTGTTTCTACTCCAATAGTTGTAGCACCCTGTCAACATGTTCAACATGATCCTTCCAAGACTTGCTCTAGATTAGTATATCATCAAAAAATACTAACACAAATTTTCTAAGGAAGGGTTTGAAAATGGAATTCATCAAACCTTGAAATGTAGAAGGTGCATTGGTAAGGCCAAAAGGCCTGACCAAAAATTCATAATGACCCTCATGAGTTCTAAATGCTGTTTTCAGAATGTCTTCAGTCTTCATTCTGATTTGATGATATCCTGAATGAAGATCCAACTTGGTGAAGTAAATTGATCCATGCAATTCATTCAGTAATTCATCAATGACAGGAATGGGAAACTTATCTTTAATAGTGAGCTTGTTGAGCTCCCTATAATCCAGACACATGCCCCATGATCCATCCTTATTGTGCACCAATACTACTGGAGCAGAGAAAGAACTTTGAATAGGTTGAATTATACCAGCCTCTAACATTTCTGCAACCATACGTTCAATTTCACTCTTTTGGGCATAGGGATATCTATATGGCCTGATGTTTGGAGGAACACTTCCTGGAATCAGATGAATAGCATGATCATGATCATGAATAGGTGGGAGACCTTTGGGAGTTCAAATACCTTGGAATGATTGTCCAAGACTTTTTGGAGATCTGGAGAAATAGATGATTTCGATGTGGAAACATCTATCGAATATAATTGTGCAATTACACCTCTTTGTTCCTTTTTTAGAAGCTTTGTCATACCGTTAGAGCTTATTATCCTTCCTGGTTTCCCTGCAATACCCCTTAATTCAACTTCCTTTCCTTCCACAAAAAATTTCATGAAAAGTTCTTGAAAATTAAAATCTATTGCACCCAAGGATTGTAGCCATTGGACTACTAGTACAACATCAGCACCTCCCATTGGAATGGAAAGCATTGGGCTAGTCAATACATATTCTCCCATGGATAGCTTGATATTATGGTACTTTCCAAAGCAATTTATTGTTCCTCCATTTGCAACCATCACTTGACACTCTGGTGCTAGATATAGGAAGAAATTCAATTCTTTTGCTACCTTACCATGAATAAAATTGTGGGTACTTCCTGAATCAATCAACACTATTAACTTTTTCTTCTTGATTTGTCCTTCTATCTTGATGGTTTGAGGAGTGGTAATTCCAGCCAATGCATTAAAAGATATGGTTAGATTCATTTCTTCTTTATCTAGGCTTTGTTCCTAGAGTATATCCTCTTCTTTTGACCTTTCTTGCTCCTTTTCTTCTTCCTCTTCACAATCTATGTAGAATAATTTCTTCTCAACACACTTATGACGTTTAGTGTATTTGCTATCACAATTGTAACAAAGCCCTTTTGCTCCTTTTTCTTCCAATTGTTGTAGTGTCAACCTTATAGGTTGTGGAAGAGTAGGGGCAACAACACTTCCATCTTTATAGTTGTGAGTGGTATTCTTCCTGGTTGCCATAATTTTACTTTCCATTTTTCTTGCTAACCTGAATGCCTTCTCTAATGAATCAGGTTCCCAAAGGTGAACATCATGTTAGATATTATCCTTTAAATTCCCTATGAACACATCAATCCTATGCTCCTCTAGAATATTTTTTACCCTTATGTTCAATTTTTGGAACTCCTCAATGTGCTCCATTATTGAACCCTTTTGTTTGAGACTTATCAATTGGCTAAAAAAAGTGTTGCTTTTTGTATCCTCATAATGTGCTGTCAATTCTTCCGTAAAAATTGCCCAAGTGATAATTTTTTTACGAGAGAAAAGCCATTGATACCATACAAAATTATTTGGTTCCAAATATAAACTTGCAATATGTACCTTTTGTGTGTTTTGCACATTATTGAGATCGAAAAATTGCTCCATCTGTAATATCCATGTTGCGGGATCCTTGCCATCAAACTTCCTCATATCAATTTTTGGAATATGGTGGGTCTTCAATCCAACATTAGAGTCTATGAAATCATGATTAACATTTCTTTTGTTCGCATCATGAGTTTCCTTTACTACCCTTTCACCATTAGTAAGTATTTCTTGTAGAAAATTTGTCAAATCTATCTTCAAATCGGCCATACCTATCTTCAAATTTGTGTTCAAATCTATCTTAAAATTGTCCATCTTAGCTTCCATGCCATTCATCTTAGCTTCCACACCATTTATCTTAGCTTCTGTTAGCTTTTGTGAGAGTGACATTTGTTGCACTTGGTCTTGTAATTTTGATATATCATGTAGCATTTCTTCCTCTTCTTCATGAGTCATGCTAGAGCTTTCAAGTTGCTTACTAGGTGTTTGCATTTTCTTTCCTCGGGGCATCAGTTACCGATAATAATGCTCTACTATGCCCTTTGAATTCCTTCAAAATAATTTTTCAAACCAAGCTTAAGAAAGAATTTAAAAAAATCTACACACCTTTTTTTACTTTGTAGGAGCTCGATGTTGCCTCTGATGTATCTCTGTAATTTTGGATCATTCAATTTTGAAATTACCAATTGTAGTAGCCCTCTGCGTCCTTTTTCCAATGCCACTATTCTAATACAAATTGGATTCTCCAAGGAAGAGTTATGTCAGATCTCCCACGATGACCTAATTATAGACTAGTTTAGTGTACAATGTGCCACGTGTCCCTGTTGCGACCTTTGGCTCTGAAAAATATACACAAGAAACTAAAGTCCATCCTCTTTTTGTACCTTCTTAAGAAATTTCAATCCGAT
Organism: Pinus tabuliformis; assembly: GCA_031772625.1. Lineage (NCBI taxonomy): Eukaryota > Viridiplantae > Streptophyta > Pinopsida > Pinales > Pinaceae > Pinus > Pinus tabuliformis. The sequence goes on along the minus strand of CM062810.1, from coordinate 247,833,439 downwards.
GCTCAGAGAGAAAGTTATGATTATTTTCCCCAGGTCACCTGTTTGGAATGTAATTTAGGAGTCTGCAAAAAGACCAACATCCTCGGATCATATCTCGGCAAATATAGCATGAAAAGCTCTGAAATTCGGACCCGAGGTTCAGTGCGATTTCATCCCAAATGGTTTTTTTTTTCTTCTGAAACCTCGCAGAAAAAAAAAAAAAAGTTATAGTGAAAATGCCACAATGACCTATTTGGAGCAGCGAAACCCTAGAATCCAAAAGCTCTGATACCAAATGTTATGAAACTAGCTCACAAAAAGATAGAAAAGATAGATCAACACCTTAAAATTCAGCCTCTTCGAGGGGGCAACCTCCTTTACATTACTCAAATGAATGATTCCTTGATGATTCAAATGACAAAACCTCCTTTCTATATATAGGAGCCTAAGGAGTCGCAATATAACCTAGCTGACCTAACAATAATAACATAAAGGCACAAAAATAACAACAGAGAGATTCTATGGGGCATAGTAATAACAATATGGGGACAATAGGGGCACAACAATATTAATAAGGGATACAACTACAATAGTAATGGGGTAATCACTAGTATTATAGGGACCTAACATATGAAGTTCAAAAAGGGGATAATGGAGTGTAAGAACGTTGTCAAAAAGAGGCAATTTTGGGGTTCAACAAAGGCAAAGAAAAATAAAAGGAAAAATGGTATGGCAATGGAATTCCTCTCATCACAATTGTCTCTATAGAAGGTTATGATGGGTTGAAAAGTGGAGGCAATGTTGATGCAAAGGCAAGAGGTAAAGTGGGATTGCAATAGTGGTGCATGGGATCAAAGAAAATAACACCTTAGCAGTAGGTAATAAGACATTTAGAACAATAGGGATAGGAAATTAAAATGCAACATAAGAAATTCTTGGGAGCACCCCTACTGGTAGGATGTGGCCAAAAATAAGATGATGATAGATGAATGTGGCTCAACTTTTTTGTGATGGAAGGATCTAAAGAGGATTCCCAAGCCTACAAATGAATGTAACATGGAAAAAAATGGTAATTGGGTGTTATTCTAGGTTACTCATGAAGGATAGCCTCTATTGTGCATGTTAAAATGTGAAAAAATTTATGCTAAGTATCACAACCTAGTGGTTTTATTCTTAAGGAAAAGTGAAATGATACAAAATGTCAATAGTGCATCATCAAGATTGAGGTGAATCCGATCCCTATATGTCAATTTAAATATGATACCTTAGTCCTAGCATATGTATCATAATAGAAAAATTGCGCCCATCCTATAAAAACCATTTTAAAATACTATACCATGGTTTAAAGTAGAGAGTGGAAGAAAAAAACATGGATTAGGTAAGAATAGGACCATATATTTTTATTTTTTGTATTTTATATTTTTTTGGATTTTGGGATATCAAGTGCTATATACATACAAAGCATGATGTATTTAGATAAGTTATGCGATGTAGTTCCCATTGTTGGGCACAAGCGAAGGAATCTTGTTGATGTGTCTGAACTGATGGTCTATTGTTAGCAACATATGGCACACCATGTCAAGGACACACCACATAAATTGTATTGCAATGTTCCTATTGGTTGATATTTCTAGTGATATCCTATAACCATATCACTATCAAGAACTATCAAGGACATGAAGAATGAGTTGTCTCATGAGATAGTAATTCTTAATTAGGATGAAAAACATTACATAAATAAGGTACAAGATGTATATAGATGAGAGGTTTTAAATGGACAATTTAGTGGAAAGTTCAAGAGAAAAAATCCAAGACTAGATTTGGTATGTGGGTGAAACTTCACTATATTACCTAAGAAATTCCCCTTAGCTCAAATTGAGATTTCATGTTCCAATCCCCACCTCTTCCAAATTAGGGAGGGAAAGTTTCATCATTAGGTATATCATAGCTAGGCCTATCCGATGAATCCATGACCTCCAAGATGGTCTCTTTATAAGGAAACTCAATATGAAAGGATTCATGTGCGAAAAGTATTATGATCGTATTCCATATTGGGATGGAGGTTTTGATCAGCATTAGTATATACTTTATCAATTATTGGGACCATGTGCCAAGAAGGTAAGCTTAAGCATGAAGGCTTCTTCTTATAATAAATCGAACATTTAGTATATGATGCAACATAATTCACCCATGGCAAGGTAGGTTCCACCTAAATACTAAGAATCTAAAAAAGGTTGTGTGGTCTAAAACTGAATTAGGATGGTGATTATTTGATTTGGGTTGATTAATGGTGTAATACATCTATTATGAGGAAAATTCATCAACTAAAATACCATAGACACCATAGAATTCATAGCATATACATAATCACACCCAATAATAATATTAAAGTCTAATGGGCAACTCACTACCCTCATATGGTTATGATAGTCCTCCCACTTAACATGATTGGAAAATGAGGATGAATCCAAAAATATTCATTATATATTCTATCAAAAGCTAGAAAATGACCAATAGCTAACACAAGATTAGGAGAACCCATAGATTTCCAAGTCTAGGAGCATAGAATGCTTGTGGAAGCTCCTTTGTCTACTGTACTCTCTCTCTTTCTCTCACTTTCTCATATATATATATATATATATATATATATATATATATATATCTATATATATATATATATATATATATATATATATAGATATATATATATATATATAGATATATATATAGATATATATATATATATATATATATATATAGATATATATATATATATATATATATATATATATATATATATATATATATATATATATATATATATATATATATATATATATATATATATATATATATATATATATATATATATATATATATATATATATATATATATATATATAGATAGCAATAAAGTCCAACCCTTATTTAGAAGGTGTAGAAGAAGGAAGAAAAATATCAATAAGACCATTCTAATCAAAGGAAACAAAATAGAACTAGGAGGGATCATCTTTACAAAAAATGGGGCATCTCTTTCTTCAAAAGGTTTTGAACTAGTAGCAAAGAGCATGGTTGTTAGATACATCACTCCCTAAAAGAGGAGTGGGATTGGATGAATATTGCATTAACTCAACCACTTCATCACCTACTGGTTGACCAAGATACTGAGAACCAAAATTATTTTACAATTATAATATCCTTTAAATATGAACTACACTCTTTTCATATTTGGAAAAAGAGAACATATTTGGATAGAGTTTGGGCTCTCATATTCAGCATCATGAAAAACTTGACCAAGCCATATTTTTTTAATCCATCTAATGATTCTTAGTCATCCAAGACTTCATTATCAACATCATTGTGTTATCTTTCTCTCCAAATGATCGAAATCTTGAAAAAATTGGGCAATTTCAACCATTATAAATTCATTTGTGAATTTCTCTCTGCGTGTACGTGGTTTCTGTAAAAAACAGTCACATATACACGTGATTTTCCCTTTAACAACCCGCGTATAGGGCTTTCTATATGTGGTCAAATAGAACTAGACCCCTGTATATGCAAATCCGGTTCTAAATTTAATTTAATCAATCCAAAAAATCAATTCAATCATTAAAAATTTGATCCAAATGAAAGAGAATGGGGTCGAGAATTACCTAGAGTTCATGGTTTCTGAATTCGTTGGTGAAGTTGGCTAGAATGGCTTGCCCAAGTTTGCTCGCAAAACTCTCTCCTCAACACTTGAATGGTAAGATTGAAGTTGGGTAAGTTCTAAAATGTGTGTTATAACAAAAAACTTAAACCCACTTTTATAAAGTTCATTTTAACTTTATTATTTTAATTTCATGAACTTTTTGACCTTGCTTGATGTGTTGGGAAGGGCCATTTTTTAGGGTAATGAATATTTTTTCTATGACTTAGTGATATTTCTCTATTATTTTGATTTCACGATCACTAACCTATCGTGGCAGGTAGTGTACTCCTAACTGGTGTATAGGTTAAGATACATGATTTTACGTTGCATTTTTCATATTAACCTCATACTGTGATATATAGACATAGGGTCGACCCCAGTATGTTGCATTTCTTTAACCTCTCTCACTCATCGTTTCGTAAAATCATAACGTAATGGTAGAGCATTTCCTTCCATGGGCTTCTTAGTTAGAACCGCACTAGCATATGTTTCCCATGATGTAAATATTGTGTAGGCTCAGGAGTCCTCTTTTAGTCCCACCATGAATTTGCGTTGAAGTTGCATTCTTCTTCTTCTCCACTTTTATTCTGGTTTTATACCCTAGAGGCTCCCATGTGTTGAATTGTACTATTTCAATTCATATTGACCACTTTCACCTCTTTTGGTCATAAGTTGACTTCATTAGACTCGTGTATAAGCTACTTTTGACCATGACTTTTCTGCAAGATCAAGCCATGCATTCATTAGCCTTTACAACTTGACACCATTTTTTCTATGGAGGGAACATTCCCCAAGTGTTGATGACCAGTATCCACCACCTTGCATTGAGCATACGAATTTTCTAGACCCAGGAACTAGTTCACTTTCCCTTGAAACTCTTTCTCTCCATTGTACTATAGGAAATATTTTATTATTTTTCAAGATTTATAATATGAAAAAGACAAAATAATTAAATATTCCAAAAAAGAGTGGGAATGGGCTATTCTCTTCATCATCTAATGGTCGCAAGTGTCAGTCATGTCACCCTTGAACAAAGCACTCAAAAATGAGTCTTTCCTTCATCAAGATGGGACTTAATTTCACTTTAGGGAATCCAAAACCTTTCCTTTGATTCATTCCTCCATCATTTGGTTAGCTCTTCCAATCATGTGGAGAGTTTGTTGATACCTCCTCCATCGCAAACTTATACAAAGTTATTTTATGCTACCATAAAGTCGCATAAAGTCATGTTTTTGTTCAAGGGAAGTCAACCTTGTGTTTCCCATTCTGTAGTGTCTCTTGACTCATTTCTTTCGGTCATACCCAGTTTGTCAAGTTATTCTCAGTATCGCATCGGTTAAGAAGGTCCCCATTGACTTCTTGTTGGCGAGTCTACTCTTGTCGACTCTAACAAATTGCTCTGAGAGTAGAACTAGAGTCGTACATTGGCCTTATTTATATCATTGATAGGTGACCTTGTGCTCAACATCGATCAATATCATGGGTATTTGATTGAGTGGTTTCCCTTGGGTTTTACGTTGGCTTACATTATCACACATTGGGTTTCATGCAATACTTTGGTTTCCACTTGACCCTATTGGTTGATTCCTTGCCTTCATGTCAGCTTTCATTATTGGTTGGTTCAAAGGATTTCTTCCGTGAGCTAGCCACATTTTGTACACACCTGAAATTTCCTTCAAGTGGTTACTTCATATTTATTTGTCCAAGTCCTTCCAAATTATTGACCTACAAGTTACACTCGTGTTGATTGATGTGGGAAGCCTCAATGCCTTACTTCCAACAGATTTTTTCCCATAAACTCCAACTCATTGCTCTCGTAACAAGGTCTAGATTTATTTTTCAGTACCTTAGGGTTTACAGTCACCAATAGTAGACTCCTTCACTATCGATAGTGATAATACATCAAAGTCTCCTAATTGGTAGATTATTTCAAGTGTTCGACTTCAACACATCTATTCACACTTGTTAGATTGTATTGGGGTACCTTGACACTCATTATCATTATTGATGAGTTGTCTCGCATTTTTTAATGGCATACATCAATGACCAGTAATCAAATGATTTCTCACATGGTCAACTTCAACTCATTTATTCCCATTGTGTAGAAATGCACCATCTGCATTCAGTGAATATCTCGATTTGTGTCAGCATCTTGGTTCACTTGATATTCCTTTAAGCTTTCTTTCAATGACACCTCTCATCTCTATATTTTTAACACTTACTCGGTAGCATCTTATATGTTGGCACCCAAGTTTATGTAGTACCACTACTCCCCTTACATGACGTGGTACTGATGAGGACCAGTTATAAAGCATCATCGTTGACACATGTTTCTATGTGATATTGAGACACAAATCTGATGGTCTCTTTCACAGCTATGATCTGACGATCCACTATGTATTATTCAACTCATTTTTTACACATGTATACATTCTAAATCCACATTATACTTGATCAATGGGCATTCTTTATTACTTCTAAGCATGGGTATATCCGCCTTAGACATGAGCTTTTTTTTGAATCCTTCCATAAGTAGTTTATGGGTTGGAATCTGGTGATATCCTCTCGGCTTTTTGAATGAATCCTCTCTTTATGTTATGCGTAGAATCACCCTAGGGTCTTGGGTTGATAACCCCAACAAAGCAGAAGGAATATGGCATAAAGAGACATACAAACAGGAAGTCCTAATACTTAAACTACTGAATTAGTAAGGAGAGATATTACCCAGAGGTCCTACATTTGAGGTCATTCTCGTAGGGTCCAAACCCTCTGCTTCTCCCAATGCCTTAAAACCTACAACTCATTCAAGCAGAGCATATACAACAATAGTAATAGAAAGTGTGTTCATGATATAAGGGTTAGATCATATAAGCATATAAGAAAATTAGCATTAACATAAGATTTTATAAGCAAATCATAACATAAATTAATGCATAAATACCATAATCATCAGGAAAAAGACAAAGCCTCTATATTAATGTAAGCTAAAGAAAATACAAAAGAACTACAACTTGATTCGTCCTTCGGTTCCAAGCGAAACCGTCCTCCAGATCTGTCCTGCCCAGGCCTCAGCAATCCTCCTTCATAGGTATACACAAGGATGTCATGAAGGGATTATGGACATCTCAAGAAGGAAATAGGGGTTTCCTATGACTTGGGAGTGCAGAAGGCATAGGTATATCTTCAGACTTGATCAAGGATGTAATCAACTATAATATAAATATCTAATCTTTTCTCCTCCTGTTACACTAAAAAATGTCACCATGGCTATTTGCAGTTAGTATGGCTCCATCAACTGTCATACTATCCTCCTTGGCAAGTCTCATGCCTCTGCTTCTCATGTCAAACTCCAAGAAAGAGAGAAAAGTCATTTAAAGTCATTTATCTCTGGGTACGCAGTTTCTCTCAGCCTTACCTGCGTGTACGCAACCCAAGTTCACAATACCTGCGTACTTGTACGCTCTGTATGTAAAGGGATGGGTGTGTACCCCTGTAAAGGTCAAAAGGCGCGAGTTTCATCTTAAAAAAGTTACTTGTGGTCATTTCTAGAGCATTCTAGAAGCTTGTATTGAGCGCCTCCAGATGGTTCATGTATCCCTATGAAAGAGGAACTTATCCCATCAAGAGGGGAGCTAACCCATCCAAAGAGGGGCTTATCCCATTGATGGTGGACCTGTTTAACTTCCTCTAGAGTACTATAAATACAGGCATTGAGCTAGAAGGAGGAGAGGTTGAAAGCTGAACATTCCTAAGGGTAGATGCTGCTGGAATTAGGACTTCCTTGTAAAAGCTTGTGAGGAGAGATTCCCATCCTTTCTTGTTTCATTTGGAAGTGGGTGAGCTTATCAAATAAAGGAAAATTCTTGCTGGACCCTGGGAGGGACCTGCACAACACCAAGGCTCAGGTTGTAATGGTTTCTTTTGTTTCCTATTAATACAAATAAGTCCATTCTTCTCAACAATTTGTTATTTATGAGTTGTTTCATATACTCCTTGGTCTGTATGTTAAATATGTTTTGTTTTATGAGATATTCAGGTGCTATTTAATCATTTGATTGTTAGTGAATGCAGGTTTCGAAGAGGAGGAGCTCATCCGGATCGACGAGGCTGGACTACTACAACAGCGTTGGGTTACAGGTAGGATCTAAACACTTGATTTCTTGTATGATAAATGCATATTTAGAGAAGGATTGCTCTTAATTGTCTTGTTTGTCACTAGAAAGCCTTAAGCTTCTAGGGAGGTTGGTTGTGTCCCCACTATCGACTCTTTCCGCATGACAAAATGGCGACTCCACTGGGGACTCCATTGATGTGAATGATTTTTCCTTTGTCTGAAACTTTGATCTGAGAAAAGTATTTTTCTTTCTGGTTTTTGGCTGTCTGACTGTGTTTTTGGGTGGGCTAGCTTAGGGTTAAATTAGATTTTAGTTTTTCTTTGTTTTGCTAGAAGTATGCAGCCTCTGCGTTGAGCACAGTGCGTACTTGTACGCACTGCAGCTTTGTGCACAGAGCGTACCCGCACCTGTGCAAATAGGTCGCCTGCGTACCCTGTCAAACTTAAGAAAATTTCAATTTTCTTCTTTTTTGCCTTTTAGATTTTGTTTTTAATTTGTTTTTTCTGCCCAGATCCACTGGTTTTCTGCCATAAATCTTCACCTAAGCTTGTTTCGTCAGTGTCGAGAGTTTTAGTGAAATTCATAGAGATTTTGCCTTAGGGTTTGATTTTTAACTGGTCCTGTAGTGACTTTGGCGTTAGAGGTTGTCAAACTTTGAATCTCCCTGGTTTTGTTCAACCCTCTTAGGAGTCGGGCCTGTCATAGAATTCATCCTTGTGAGAGACCTACCTTTGTGTCTTCTCTTTGCGAATCTCGAAAAAGTTTGTTGATTGAACTTTGAATTTTATTCTTGAGAAAAAGAACAAAAGATTTTGATTTTTGTTTTTGACTGGTTTTTGGTTCTGCATTAACTAGTCCTTAGTTGCATTTTGACTGAGTAAAACATCCAGGAATCATCTTTAGTAGGCTTTTGCCTCGTTTGATTTAGTTTTTAGGTGCATTTCTCTAGATTTGCTTTTGAGTGAAATTGAGTTGATTTGATTGCCATAGCTTTTTTAACTTTGATTTTTGTTAAAGTGAGTTTTACATGCTTTAGTAATTAGAAAAAAATACAAAAATATCTTTTGAAGGAAAGTTTGCTTTGGTAGCATTTGAGTCTTTGAAAGGAAAAGGAATTTTCGTAGAATAATTAGTGGTCATGTGTTGTATGTTTTGGAAAAGATAAAGAGATTGTTTCTTTGATTGTCTTTGCCAAGAAAGTTGTCTTTTATAAATTTTGCATTCTCCAACTCTCTTAGCTAGGGAATTCATTGAAAAAGAAAATTAGTATAAGTCATCCTAAGTGCATCTTTTTAGTGGATTTGAATCGAGTCTACACACCATCAGTTTCATCTCCGCTACCTTTTGTCTTAAAGAAAAGCCATAAAAATTAACGCTTAAAGTAAAATCAACGTAGTAACTTTTATTTACTAGGGCTCTGAAACACCAATATAGATCAGGCTAGTGTCTTGGAGTAGGAGAGTAATTAACTCTCCAAGATAGCAAAACCAAACAAGTAGCTTATCTTGTGGTAGGATAAATCCAACTGTTGCATTTATACTCTGGGAAAGCTCCTCTTAAAGGAGAAGCACGAGCTCGTGTCCGAACCAGTGAGGGGATCAATCCTCCCTCGTTGGGAATGACGCCAGACACGCACGTATTACAAACGGTAAACCTTGGATTAACCATTGTCGAGGAGCCAGGGGTCACTTGTCGGTAAACCTTGGATTATTGTCAAGGAGCCGGCAAGGGGATTGAGCTTGATACTCTGCCCTTGTGTGTTGTCGGAGCGTAGACTGTTCCCCCAGTGTATTTGTTGCTTTTGGTAACCTTAGTGACCGTTATCTTTAGGATTCTACCCGAGGTGACGGTGGAGGGAAGATCCCACTATACCTGGAGCAGATGTCGGCTAGACTCACTTGGATTTTCCGGGGGGTTCACTTCACTCGAGACGGTTAAAGTGGAGGAACTTGTGCCGGTCTATTCATTAAGCAGGTTGCGGGGTAACTGTTCCACCCACCACTTCTGTACTGAATTCGGCGATGTTGGGCTTCATCACCAACTAGTGTTTTCGGTCCGGAAGGCTACTGTTTGTGTATGGTTTGACGCCCTAGATTCTTTAGGCATGTGCTTCGAATTTGTTTGGTTCTTTAGAGACTTTAGGTGGTTTGCTTTGAGATTTTACTTTGTTTGCGTGTGCAGTAGTTAAAAGTTTTAACTGTGGTGGAATTACCGAGACAGTCCCGTAGACTTCAGGGCAAGTCTCCTGAGATTGTTACCGTGGCCGATTTGTTGAGGAAGTCCCGTAGATTGCGGGGCGAACCTCCTGAAGACGTCCCGGGTCATTATGAAGGTTTGAAAGTCCTTGTAACTCCTCCTAGTGGCAGTAAAGTAGGTTCACCTGAAGAAGGAGAATCGTCGTTGGTAGTCCATCTAGATTACCAAAGTCTAGAAACAGGTTATAATCCTGAAGCTGTTGCAGTTTCCGAGCTTGCTGGTAGTTTTTCATCTACTAGTGATATAGGCGAAGAACCTGAAATATCTGAACCTGTTACTCCAACTTCTAGTGTTCCTGATTCACCTAGGGTAGAAAGAGTCATCACTGAAAATCTTCCTGCTAGTTTGATAGCTATTGAAGAACTTGCTCCAGAGGAAGAATTTGGCATTTCTACCCTTGAAGATCAACCTACTATTGATCTAAGGGAGCATGAATCCATCTTTTACAGTCCTCCTAGAAGTACTACTTGGTACCTTTCATTAACCAATTATTTAGACAACTCAGGGATAAGTTTTTCTCCACCTCGTACTCCTTTTCCACCTGGAGGTATTTATACTCCTGTAAATATGTCTGGTCAGTCGTCCGTGTTCACTCAATCTCCTGAATATTTCTTGTATGGCGGTCCTTCTGTTCCCTCTGGGTATCAGTCACTTTCTGGTACTTTTGCGGGAGCATCTCCTCAACCCATTGAACATGGGTTATTAGCTGGAAACAATGGTAATAAACCGTTGGGTGTAGGAGACATTTACATGATGTCAGGTTCAGTTCCCGGTTCTCAACCTCAAGGTGGCCAATTACCGCCTGGGGGGCAGCCTCAATTAACGCCTGGGGGGCAACCTCAATGTACACAACTTGCGTCTGGGGGGCAGCCTCAAGGACAATATGTACCTATGGTACAGTATATTCCTCAAGGTCAACCCCAGCCTCAATATGTACCCCAGGGTCAACCTCAGTATCAATTTATGCCTCAAGGTCAACGCCAGTATCAGTACTTACCTCAAGGGTATCTACCCCAAGGTCAGTACTCGAGTCAAGGTTATCAACCACCCCAAGGTCAATCTTATGTTCAAGGTACGGGAAATGTACCTTTCAATTATCAATCCTACCCTCAATCCAGTTATGGACCTCAATATCCTCAACCTGTCATGGGTCAATACCTCGGAATGAACATAGTGTGGGATCCATCGCAAGTTCAACAAGTGTTGCAGCCAAGCATACAGCTGTCATCTCAAACTGGACAACCTGTGGTTTCTGGTCCACCCCAGCAACCAGTCCAGTCTAATGTTCAAACTTCTGTACCTTCGGTAGTTACTCAGTCGCCAATTGCACCTAGTACTCCATCTCAAACGACTGCTCCAACTACCGCAACATCTGTTTCTTCCACCGCACTTACTTCTGGAGTATCGACAGCTCTGGTTTCTACTGTCTCTGCCACTACTCTGCATACATCTTTACCATTGTCTGGATCCACGATTCAAACTACGGTTTAGATGCCTGTGGGGCAGCCTGGTTTAAGTACGGTTGTCACTAGTCATCCACAATTTGTTTATCAACCGTACCAGGGACAGTACCAATACGGGCCCGCTGTCCAACAGCCAGTTTACCAGTATCAACCGTATCCTGGGTACACTTATCAACAACCACAGCAACCCCAGTACGGTCTGGTTAATCCTGGTTTTCCGGGAGGATACAATATCCCGAATGCGATTCCTATTCCAAGTTATCCTGGATATCCTCCTCCTGGGACTGGTCTTGTGACCCAGAGTTTTAGGGATCCTAATTGGAAATTGCCGTTTATCGCAACTTTGGATTTACCAGACTTGACGCGCCTAACGAACGATCCAATAAATTATCTTCCGTTCTGGCTGCCAATGCCAAATAAGTTGCCCAGTGACATACCCAAGTTCGAAGGTAAGTCTGGAGAGGATCCATCAAATCACGTGATGACTTACCACCTCTGGTGTGCTTCAAATTCTATCTCGGATGATTCGATCCATTTACGTCTTTTTCAGCGTACACTCATTGGTCTCGCGGCCAAGTGGTACATTGAGTTACCACGGGCCTCTTTTTATAATTTTAGTCAGTTAGCTACCTTGTTCTTAACACATTTTCAGTTGCCGGTCAGGTATGATAATGGCACCGAGTTATTAACTTCATTAAAACAGTCGACGTCCACTTATATTTCCGATCATATTCATGAATGGAGACGTCGAAGGCGATTAGTGAAAGTTTTTATCCCGGACCAAATCTTAGTTGAATGGTTTGTTAAATAATTATTACCGAAGATTACTGAAGACGTTGCTAAGGCCGGAGTAGTTACTGAAGAGCAAGTAATTGCTCAAGCGCAGTACCTTGACTTAGTTTATACTCAGTCGGGTACGTTACACGAAAAGATCCCAGATCTTCCAAAGTCAAATCAAATTACTGCTGCTCCTTCGGGGTCTCATGCTGCTGATGGCATGATTGGTACGGTAAATAATAAAAGCAAGAAGAAGTCTTCAAAGAATTCTTCGCCCATTATAACCTTACCAGACTCCCCGACAGGAGAATCTTCTCCTGAAATTTCCGCTGATATTCACGCTGTAGAGTCATCTACGGCTAAATCAAAAAACGGTGGGAAAAAGAAAGGCAAGAAGAAGGATAAAGCAGACAAGGCTCCAAAGGAGAAAAAAGAAAAGTCGGAAACCAATGACGAAAAGCGCAAACCTCGATATCCTTGTCTTATTTGTGAAGAGGATCATTTTACAAGAGATTGCCCTCATCGGGCCGAGGTTGTGAAAATCGTCAAGGGTTCCCCAACTCCTGCTGTTTTGAAAGATCCATTTCCAAAGCAGGAGAGTAAGATGATAGGTTCTTCCTCGAGTGCCAGTGAAGAACCCATATTGATGATGTCTCATGTAAGGATTGCAACTCGTTCACACGATTATGGTAGTAAAAGTCCTATTGTCGATTCAGTGTTGGAGATTGCTTGGTTCTCCTTCGCTGAACCAATCCCCGACAATTCTTAAGGCCTTTGATGGTCGTGGGTTCCATCCGTTTGGCATTTTACAGGATTTGCCTATAGGGGTTGAAGGAAAAACCGTTAGTCTGGATGTGGAGGTGGTTGATGCCCCTCTAGACTACAACCTTCTCTTGGGTCGAAGTTGGTCTTACGCTATGACAGCGGTCGTCTCATCGGTCTTCAGAGCTATAAAGTTTCCACATAATGGCAAGATCGTGACAATAGACCAGCTGGCTTTCTTTTCATCCGACCCATCCTCTTCAGAGAGTATCCAGCATGTCGGTAAAACGACTATCCCTTATAAGGATGTTGGCGTAGGATTAGTTAAAGATTCCGGTTTACTGGGAACTTTTCCTTTTCCTCCAATCAATGCAGACCCTTCATTCGCATTCATTCATATGATTATGTCAGATACTATTATTTACGATGATCCTTGGATTGTCCCATCTGAATCTGAGATAGACTCATTCGGTGATGCTATGCCTTTGAGTCCATATGAAATTGCTTATGAAGCCGTGCAGTCTTTTACCAACCCGCGTTCAACCCAAATCGACCAAATGAATGTGGTCGGTGAGGAATCACTTTTCACATCAACCTCAGAATGGATAGCGTTTCCCGAAGTCGTGTCATCTGACGAGCAACTTCGCGAAATCCTAAGTGTAGACGATCTACCATGGGAAGATCTCCATCATAGATCTTTGTTTTTACCTGAGGATGATGGCTTTGAAAATGATTTTTCATCAATCTTTACGGCTGAATATGTCAAGGATGCTCAGAATCCCATGAAACATCCTGATTCAGAGTTGAATTTGGGAAACATTTCCCAAACTATTTCCATTGACATTTCAGTCAAAGCTGGAATTGTTGAGAACATTCATATAGGCGCCTCGTGTACAGATGAAGAAATTCAAACATACAAGGCCCTATTTCAAGAATTCCGTGACGTGTTTGCCTGGTCCTATGAGGAAATGCCAGGAATTGATCCCTCCATTGTTGTTCATGAGATCAAGACTTACCCGGACGCTAAACCCGTTCGACAACGTCTGCGTCAGATACACCCTCAGAAAGCGGCTGCAATTAAAGTAGAAGTTGAGAAGCTGTTGAAAGCAGGTTTCATTTATCCGATCCCGTTAACGGATTGGGTATCGAATATTGTTCCGGTTAACAAGAAACAAGGAACAATAAGAATATGCATCGACTATAGGGATATTAATCGTGCTTGTCCAAAAGACAACTATCCCACGCCCTATATCGATCAAATAATTGATGATTGTGCCGGCAGTGAAATATTTTCCTTTATGGACGGTTTTTCCGGTTACAATCAAATCAATATTCTACCTGCCGATCAACCAAAAACGGCTTTCATTTGTCCATGGGGGACATTTGCTTATTGCAAATTACCTTTTGGGCTTAAGAATGCCGGAGCCACTTTTCAAAGGGCAATGTCTTATGCGTTTCACGACATCAAGCACATTGTGCAACCGTATCTCGATGATTTGCCCGCTCATTCATTACATCGAGCTGATCACCTTGTCCATTTACGAGAAATCTTCATGAGGTGTAGGCATTATCGTATACGTTTGAACCCACACAAATGTGTCTTCTGTATAGAAGTGGGACGATTGCTGGGATTTGTAGTTTCAAAAGCCGGCATTCGCGTTGATCCCTCGAAGGTAGAAGCTATCATCAAATTGCCTCCTCCTTCGAGTCTTCGCCAACTCCAAAGTTTGCAGGGGAAAGCAAACTTTTTACGCCGATTCATTCCTAACTACGCCGAGGTCACAAAAGGTTTTATGCGGTTGTTGAAACAAAATGCTCAATTCTCTTGGGATGAGATAGCTCAGCAATCTTTCGATGCACTTAAACACGCATTGACCCATGCACCGTTGTTGCATCCTCCCAACTACAACTAAGATTACTTTTTGTACCTCGCCGCCTCTCATTCCACTATTGGAATGGTGTTAGTTCAGGAAGACGAAGTCGGAACGGAACATGTGATATATTATCTTAGTAGGACGTTAAATCCCACTGAGCTAAAATATTCGCATGTGGAGAAATTGGCCCTGGCAGCCGTTCAGGCTGTCCAACGTTTTCGTCATTACATTCTTCTTCGTAAAACTACAGTCATTTCGGATTGCAACCCTATGATCTACATTTTGACTAAACAATTGCTAGGGGGCAAGTACTCTAAATGGATCGTTATCCTGCAAGAGTTCGACTTAGAATTTGAAAAATCTAAGTCTAAGAAATCTTTAGTTCTTGCAGAGTTGATGTGTGACTTCCCACGTGCTGACACGGAAACTGTGGCAGAGGAACCCATTGCGGACGAATCTTTGTTTCTCATCAGCACTTTAGATCCGTGGTATGGGGATATAATCATCTATCTCCAAACCCAATCCTTTCGGCCCGAAGCTTCCAAGTCGGAACGTCGGAAAATTCGATTTCAGTCCCAACAGTACAAAATTATTGGAGATACTCTTTATCGTCGTGGGGCGGACTTGGTTTTTCGTCGTTGCTTAACTCACGAAGAGGCAGAAAGGGTTATGAATGACTGTCATTCTGGAGCGTGTGGCGGTCATATGTCTGGGTATGCCACAGCCCAGAATGTGTTGCGTGCTGGCTACTTCTGGCCGTCCATGTTTAAAGATTGTATCATTGCGGTCCAAAAATGCCACAACTGTCAAGTGTTTGATCGCAAGATGCATGCACCACCAGCTCCTCTCCACCCTATAATTGCCGTTGGTCCTTTTGCCAAATGGGGTATCGACTTTATTACATGTAACCCTCACTCGGCCGGGGGGCATGCGTATATCATCCTTGCGGTTGATTATTTTACTAAGTGGGCCGAGGCGATGCCTACATTCGAGGCAGACGGCAAGACAGCAATGATTTTCGTATTCAATCACATTATTGCTAGGTTTGGTGTCCCACAAGCGATAATCACTGACCATGGGCGCCATTTTCGAAACATTATGATGACAGAACTTACAGGCCAGCTTGGTTTACGTCATGATAGTTCTACTCCTTATTATCCCCAAGCAAACGGTCTGGTTGAGGCCATCAACAAAGTTCTAGTTATCATGATCCGACGAATCATTGGTATTCATCGGTCGAATTGGCACAACATGTTATTTTCAGCGCTTTGGGTGTACCGAACCTCAATGAAAACATCAACAGGGTTCACTCCTTTCCAACTAGTTTATGGTTTGGAAGCTGTGCTGCCTATTGAATGCGAAATCCCATCACTTCAAATGGCTGTCGAATTACTTCCGAAGAGGAGAAGCGTTTATTATACTTAGCTCAATTAGATGAGACTCGACGCGATGCTGCACTGGCAATCGAGACTCATGCAAAACGGATGAAAGCTCAGTATGATCGAAATGTGACCCCTCGAAATTTTTCGGAAGGAGACCTAGTGCTATTATATGATCAAGCTAACGATAAATTAGGTGCTGGAAAATTCATTCCTATGTGGCATGGACCCTACATTGTTAAGCGAAAGCTAGCAAAAGGGGCCTATGAGCTGGTTGACTTTGATGGGGACTCTTTGGGTAAACCCAGAAATGGACTTTACCTTAAGAGGTATTATGCTTAAATGATGGGTGTGGAGATTTTAGTTAGGTTAGTTAGGTTAATTTTTCTTTCTAGCTGGTGTGTTTGTTAGTTTAGACAGTGTGCTTAGCTTAGAAAGTGTGTTTTCGTCGTTATTCTGGCTTATCTTGGTTTTACTCTTGATATTGCAGATGTCGACGCCTCTCCAAACGTACATTGGATTCGCTGATGGTGCTTGTCGTAGTACACGGAATATCTCTTCCGCAGCCTGGGTTATCTATTCGCCCTCTGACGAGTTAGTTTCTATGCATGGGGTGAGCCTCGGTCAAACAACAAACAACATTACAGAATACAGTGCAGTGATTGAGTTATTATCTGAATCTATTTCATTTGGGATTCGGAGTTTGATAGTGAGGTTAGATTCGGAACTCGTTGTATTACAGCTTAATAGAGTATATGCCATTAGAAATCCAGTGTTATTAAGGTTATTTTTGAGAGTGCGCCTCTTGGAACGTGAATTTGATTACATTGAATATCAGCATATTCCAAGGTCATTAAATACATTAGCAGATGCAATTGCTTCTCGAATGTTAGACAGACATTTGCGATAATCATAAATGTAAATTTAAAAACATTTCATCACACATGTTTAACAAGATAAGTCGGTAATAATGATATATATAGATAGGAGTGTGTCAAAAAGTATACATCGTCTTCGATCATAGGTTGAAAAACACCTTATGATCGGCAAAAATGATAAGTACAAAAAACCAAAATGTCACATGTGTTTACAAAAAGTGACTAGCCAATCACTGGTGGTGCTCTCTATACGACACCACTGCACGCGCTACCCTACACAGGAACCTCCTGAAAGGTCCTGGGACTGCGACCACATAGCGCTGAAGTCGGATAGGAATATCGTCTATAGTTGTCTCTGGTATGTCCGCCGTAAGACGCTCTAGGTCCTGTTCCAACTTGGCTAAGGTCTCTGCGGCCGCATCCTGTGGGGCCGGTGTTGGTGCAACTGGTACTCTTCTCTCGAATGGCCGGAGATTGGCCGGACGCTGTGGACCTACATCTGCATTTTGAAAATTGTCACTGTCAGTTTTGAGACGATATAAAAAACAAAAAAAAATATAGATAATTTAAAAAACTTGTGAAAAATGAAGTACCTATGTCGTCCCATTGTTCTCCCTGTGGAAGAACCATGTCCGGATCATCGCGAAAATCCACTCCGGCATAAGGAAAATCCTGGATCGCAAAGACCTGGTCCTCCAACCAGTGAAAATAACCCGCAGGAAATCAGACAACTCCCGCTCCCTCATCAGGATGCCGGGCCATCACCGCAATCCATCGCATCAACTTTGGCTCCCGAGGAGGCCCAACTGCAACAGTGAGATGCTGTGGGATCAGCATCGGAACCCTCTCTAGGGCAAAGCTCACAACTAGAGGCCCATACCCAAAGGTCTTTAATTGCCCGTTCTTTGCCCTAGTCAGTTGGCCCTTCATATTAGCCAACACAAAATCTCACCAGTTGAAAATGGTGCCTCGGTAGCAATCAATCGCCATCCGCATTTGGGACCCGGTGGCAATATGCAAAGCGGCTGCGCCGCAGAGTCTGGTAACTGTAAAGGCAATTACCATAAGTTCAGGCAGGGATATGTATTTGATTTCTATCCCTTTCTCCTGGTGCTGATTATTGCACCACTCTAGCCGGAGACTAGCAAGGGATTGGCCACCCGGCCTAGTCCCGGACAGAGTCAGTTACTCGCCCCTATTAGGCAAACCAGTGAGAAAATATATGTCTAAGGGCTCTATCTCGAGCTGGTGCCCTCCGATGTAAAAACATTGATCCTGAACGTTCCACCTTTCAACCAGCCATTCTAAGAATCGCACCTGGGCCCTCATCCCAGGTATGGCCCAGTATTTGTAGACACCGCATGCCTTCAAAGCATCAATGGAAGGTTCATGATCTATTGCGGCCAAATCGACATCTTCGTGTTCTCTTTCGCGCCAATCAAGCATGGTGGGCAATCTACACACCAGAAAACATTCATTAGAATTCACTAAATCAAACATTAATGGTTCAATTTTGAGTTTTGGGGGTTTAAAATTGCTTTGTGCGGAGTACGCACCCCGCGTTCAGAAACAGAGCATGGGTACGCAGCTGTTCTGAAGGTAGGCTGCATACTCCTGCCATTTTCCCATTAACGAAAATGTCGGGGTACGCAGGTCGCCCATGGGGCACCTGTGTACCCCGAAAAGCGGATCTTGAAACCCCAAAGCCCCCAAAAAATCAAACTAGGGCTTAAAATGAAATTCTAAACGGATGAAAACAAAGAGGAGGATGTTGTGAAATACCTGAAAGAGACGGCGCTCGATTCCGACGGTCGGATTCTCCGCAAAGTCCACGGGAAGTTTCTTGCCAAAAGCCCTTTTCTCTCCTTCAACAGTAAAATGGTAAAAATGACATGGTAAAAGGTCTTTTTATAGGTTTTTTGGATAAATGAATGCTAAGTTTGTTTATTTTTCACCATGGAAGGATATTTTTCAATGTATTTTTGCCTATCTTAAATAGGTATGAGTAATGTGTTGTTTTTGTGCAGGACAAAAGGACTTTCAGGGAAAATTATCATTTTTCACGAACCAAAACATCAGAGTCATCTTTTAAGCCCTTTTCTGACTCCTAAAACGTGAAAAGATTGCCGAGTGTTTCTTTTACACTCGTTAAAACGGAATTAAAATACGGTCCCCTTATAGCCCTTTTCTGACCATAAAAACAGGAAAAGATTGCCGGGTTTTTGTCGTTTCAAACTCGATACTGGAAATAAAACGACGTGTCCTTGATCGCTTTTTACTTTTCAGGTCAAAAGCACTAATCATGAAAGTACTCCTTGGTCGCAAGATCAAGCGGTTCTCTCAGGTATTATTTTATACTTTTTCGGGCTTGGGAGACACAAATTTATGAAAAAGTTCAACTTGGAGTCTTCTTTAGTTTTTTCAGACTCTCTAAAATTGAAAAACGCTGAGTTTCTCCTATACTGGACTCGTTAAAATTTCACAGTAAAGGACCTGTTCGATTACAAACAGGAACGTACCACTCCTTCTTAGGGTTCGAATCAAAACTAAGTTGGACTCATCCGAAGGATGAGCTTATAATCAAGCATATGTTATCCTCCTCAAGCTTGTAAAAAATAAAGAGGTACTTGCCAGAAATGGTGGGGGAAAAGAGGGAAGAATGAGCCTATTTGTTATCCTTTGTCACAGAGAAAACCTTATTACCACTCTTGAACACGACACTTTTCATTCACCTGGGTTGGGAAATCCTTTGTCTTAAAGTTGATTAAACCGCTATGAAAGTCTTCAACCGTTTCTGGGTATTAACTTTGGGTCAATCGTCGCCAAGCCATCTGTCGTGTCGTTATGTGTTCAAGAGGTCTCTGCAAATAAACCATTCATATGCAAAATACTTGTCATCCATTTTGACCATCCCTGAGTCAGTCCTTACAGCAACATTTCTTCAACTTGAACTATGATTTCGGGTTGTGGGCTTGCCTGCAACGGGTTGCTTTCTATCGACATCAGCACATTATTTAGAGAGATGACTTAGAAATCGTCAGTACCTTGAAGTCTGCATGCATCAATGGCAGGTTTCTCGCCTTCGACGACAGTTTACATCATTGACTTTCGATCGAAGGATTCCGTGACATATTCGACATCAACCCATTCATTCGCATCTCATGGATTGTACTGGGTACTTTGAGAACCATTGACATCACTAGTGGTCTCTCTCACGCTTGTTAACAATTTACATCATTGACTGGTAATCAAGTGGTTTCTACCATGTTCGACATCAACTCATTCATTCGCATGGATAGAATCGTACCAATTCGGGAAGTAGAAATGAAGACCCTGGATCTAGTTTCCACCATCCAGGCTGCGAGGAGTTTCGTATTCATTATATAGTAGACTAATCATAAACAGATGGCTGCGTCCATACTGTGTCTACATGAGTCTATGATTGTGATGTACTGCAAAATCATTCCTGTATCAGAGTAGTAGTTAGAGTGTTAGTTAAAGTTTTCAATCTGAGTATGGGAATGCCTACCTCAGCGATGATAACATCTTATATACGTATTTTGTGTTGAATATTTGCAGGTTCTGACCGGGCTCTCCACAAGATAATCCTTGAAATGATAAAGTACTTCACCCTTCCTAGATGATATAAAACCCTAATCTACTACAGGCTTCGCACTTTAGGGGGCAATCTGTTACACTAAAAAATGTCACCATGGATATTTGCAGTTAGTATGGCTCCATCAACTGTCATACTATCCTCCTTGGCAAGTCTCATGCCTCTGCTTCTCATGTCAAACTCCAAGAAAGAGAGAAAAGTCATTTAAAGTCATTTATCTCTAGGTACGCAGTTTCTCTCAGCCTTACCTGCGTGTACGCAACCCAAGTTCACAATACCTGCGTACTTGTACGCTCAGTATGTAAAGGGATGGGTGCGTACCCCTGTAAAGGTCAAAAGGCGCGAGTTTCATCTTAAAAAAGTTACTTGTGGTCATTTCTAGAGCATTCTAGAAGCTTGTTTGACGTGTATTGAGCGCCTCCAGATGGTTCATGTATCCCTATGAAAGAGGAACTTATCCCATCAAGAGGGGAGCTAACCCATCCAAAGAGGGGCTTATCCCATTGATGGTGGACCTGTTTAACTTCCTCTAGAGTACTATAAATACAGCCATTGAGCCAGAAGGAGGAGAGGTTGAAAGCTGAACATTCATAAGGGTAGATGCTGCTGGAATTAGGACTTCCTTGTAAAAGCTTGTGAGGAGAGATTCCCATCCTTTCTTGTTTCATTTGGAAGTGGGTGAGCTTATCAAAGTAAAGGAAAACTCTTGCTGGACCCTGGGAGGGACCTGCACAACACCAAGGCTCAGGTTGTAATGGTTTCTTTTGTTTCCTATTAATACAAATAAGTCCATTCTTCTCAACAATTTGTTATTTATGAGTTGTTTCATATACTCCTTGGTTTGTATGTTAAATATGTTTTGTTTTATGAGATATTCAGGTGCTATTTAATCGTTTGATTGTTAGTGAATGCAGGTTTCGAAGAGAAGGAGGAGTTCATCTAGATCGACGAGGCTGGACTACTACAACAGCGTTGGGTTATAGGTAGGATCTAAACACTTGATTTCTTGTATGATAAATGCATATTTAGAGAAGGATTGCTCTTAATTGTCTTGTTTGTCACTAGAAAACCTTAAGCTTCTAGGGAGGTTGGTTGTGTCCGCACTATCGACTCTTTTCGCATGACACCTCCCTTAGGCCTTCCCATGGAGGCTTATTTATACTTCTCTAAATTAGTTTTTTCAGTTCGGAAACAGTTGGGCCACGGGCTATAGTAGGTGAGTATCAGGTCAAACTCGTAAAATCCACCCGAATTAAGGGAGATTATATATTTTTTAATATTTTAACACATATACGTGGGTTTCTTATAGACTGACCCACGTGTACACATGCTTTATACAGGGAAAAATTACGTATGGGATTTAAAACATTGTTTTTTAGAATTTGGACCAAGTCTGGTAGGGAAGGGTTGCCTTAGGCCATATCATAGAGCATAAAATATACCAAGGGTGGTAAATGGTGCTATAAAACTTATACTTAATATATTTTGGCCATCATGTTCCCTTCTGACCTCATGTATTAGGGGGAATTTGTTATAACATCATTCAGCACTCCTATAGACCTGAGGCTCATATATGGCCTTGGGCAGTCTTTTTACCCTTGCATACTAGAATTTATCTTAAAAGAGTATATTTCAAATTACATACATGACTTTGAGCACACAAAAACTCATACATATGCAGATCCTAGACCACTATACCCGCGTATTTTAAATTTGAAAATATAAAATAAAATGCTATTTTTTGGGTGGAGTTTATGGGTTTTATTGAGAGCCTACCAATAGGAGCCCATGGCCTAACTGAAATAACCAATTTGAGGTGGCATATATACACCCCTTTGGTAGGCATAATTCATAGAAGAAGAGATTTATCGACATTATACTTGATTTCCCCCAAATCAAGTATGTTTTTCACGTGCCTCCTGTACTCCCAGTCTCTAGGAAAACCTAGTTTCTTTTGTAGAGATGCTCATTCCCTTTATCTAGAATCTTCTTGCATCTATTAGAGAGGTTTTCTTCATGGCTTGGGCCAGACAAATCCAAAGGAAGACTTTTTTAGTGCCTTTGTCCTGGACTAGGTTGTATCTATCATGTACTTATTTTTATTCATCAATAAAGAAGCTCATGTCGTGTTCCTGATAAATTTTTTTATCTTATGAATGATAGTCCAAATTGTTGTTTATGATGATCTAACATATTCTTTTGCATTCACTTTGAAATATATATTATATCTATGCTTTTTTGATTGACTTGTAGGTCTGCACATCTTGGAGGAAGCAGAGTGTTTGGAACCTATGGGAACATCTTCAAGTGTAGAACCCCCAGGTAGATTCCTAAGTCCAACTTTAATAAATCAAGTGTTTGATATGTTGGATTTAGTGTTATTTGTTGATTGATATATTTCGCTATGTTGAGGTTTTCAACCCTAAACTTAGGGATTATTTCCCGTCAACATTTAGGATTGCATTTTTCCCATCTAGAGTTCTCAATATCATCAATCCCCAACATGACTTGCAGTGACTAGTTGCATTCCCCCAACATGACTGAGAGTGGTTGGTGATTTATCATCGGTATGAAGTTTGGTGGATAAAACCTCATATTGAATATGACTTGCAATGACAAATGAAATTTTTCCAATATGACTTACAATGGTTGTTGACATATCTTGAGCATGAGTATCAACAACTGGTGACTTGCCACTAGCATGAGTTGTAGTGACTAGTGAATTTTCCTTCTCTTTGCTTATACTTATTCCTCTTAGTATTTCTCCTTTTAGACTTTGGTTACTAGGATATAGACATTCACTTGAAGTGGTAGAATGAGGAGGAATAGGGTTCACTAGAAAAGAAGTTTTAGGAGCATTTGAAACATTCAGAACAGACATAAAGCATACCAATAGTCCCACAACCATGTAGAAATTGCAAGAAATTGGCTACTGCTAATGAAATCGAACTAAAATCAAGAGACACAAATTTCTTCTACTATTCTTTTGAAATGAAACCATGCTATAGAAACACATGAAATAATATGAAACCATTAAAACACAAGGAACACAATGATATTACAAGGGAACCCAACTAGGAATGTTATGCGAATCTACGACTGCAGACATAAGTATCTTCCTAGGCCTGGTGGACTGACCAAGAACAACATAAATACAAAGTAAAAAAATGTTTTCTTTAAAGTAAATAGATAACGGGATGAAACATACCTAAAATATGTCATATGCTTTTCTCCTTATGTTGCTTGAATGATCCAATCCTATCTCTAATCACTATTAATAGAACCTACACAATTAGATAACACTAGCCAAGGATCCACGAAATCTATGCAACATCATCTAATAACTTTATTCAATAGATCAACATGGTATTGAAACATATGAAACCATAATATCATATATAGGAGAACAAAGAACTCTTTGCATTAATAGAGATGGAGTGAGTTACAACCAAAAATAGGTGTTGATCCTCTAATAGAGCTCCTCCAAGTTTAGTTGTTCTTTCATTGTCACAAAGTGCACCTCTAATCACCCTAATTCATGGAAAGATATCTCTCACATTAGGATCATAAGGGTAGAATCACTCACCAAAATTCAACCCCTTACCTATGGATGGCAGTAAATATATGGCTAAAGGATGTAGTTCATGAATTCTTATATTTTTACCAATAAGGCCTTGAGATCCACTCTTGATGGGAGGATAAGCTCAAGGGATAAGGGATGAAAAATACAAGGTAGGATAGGATAGGATTTGAGACTTTTATCTGAGGTGAATGGTTACAATAGATCCTGGAAGCTTTTGGAAGAAGAGGCTTTTGGATTCTCTCTCTTTTTCCCAAATTTCTAGAACAAACATAGGTTCATAGTGGAGCAACCTATAGGTGATCAATGCAAGCCATAGTGGAGAAAATTGCTATTCAACATTGTCCAATAGGAGGCCAGGGAGCGTTGGTCCTTAAAATCACTGAAACAAGGTGTTCTCAGGCAAGCACTCAGGGATTAGAATGAGCCATGCTTATGGCTTTGTGGAGGGATGATGAAAAGGAGGTCAAAGATGTTGATTGATCCAGTTGAATGCCAATTGACTAAATGTCTCAAAATTTCTTATAACAGGGAAAAACCCCTCCATTTTTTTGCATTAATTCAGATGAGAAAGAGAGACAATTACAATGTCTTGCTTCAACTATGAAGCACACCATACACTGTAAAATTGTTCTCTTGCTTCTTGATCTGATCTGGCCACAACTTAGCCAATTCAAGCCTCAATCAACCTCCTATTTCCTTGTGCAATATTGGAGGAATTAAGCTCCTAAAAAATAGGGAAATTCTCTATTTCCTTGCGCAAATACAACAGGAAGTGATCACATGGTCAAAGAAAACAAACTATACACTCAAAAATATATAATTATAAATACAAATGTACCTTTTCCATCCACTCAACTAGAAAATTTGAATTCCATGCATGACTAGGTCTATTTTTAGTTGATTAACTAGTCAACTAAGAGATCAGTGAGTTAAAAAATTCATAACTACTCAACTAATCTTCAATTGACTCAACTAATGACAAGAAATCAATTAATTGAGTTCAACTAACAATAACTCAACTAGATTGCTAGATCTTAGTAACCAAATCATGCACAACTCTACTTCTAGCCTACAAACTCAAATTTAGAAAATTAACTAGAATACAAAGCCTTGTCACTACAGCTAACTGCGATCCAAGTTATCCTGCTAATGTGGAAAATCGAATTTCTCCATTTGCCTAAGGTACTAGTCAAATGTAGCCTTTTCTTGCTACAATTTCAAAAAACTTATTTAGGAATATTCAATATTGGAAATCAAAAGGAGAAAAAAAAATTTAAAGGAAGGGAAACTACAAGAGTCCTCTTAGGGAGGGGTCTCATTATTGCCATTCACAAAATAATTTCCTACCAAAATGATCAATACTAGGTGCAAAGGCAGCCTTGGTGAAGTAGGGCATCACTAATATTTCCATATGAATTCCCCCAAGGACATTGGTTCCCCCAGGCATATGATTACCCCCAGTACTAAGAAAAATACTAGGGTAAGTATCAAACCCAAGGTTAAAATTATAACTATATGGATAACAAGCATTTAGTATCCCTAGGATACTTGTAGGAATGTTAGATTCAAGTGGAAACCTACTTCCCATAGTGAAACCAATTCTTTCCTCCCACAAAATGTTAATTCATATGTGGGAATTTGCAGTGAGGAAATAGGTGAAATAATACTAAGTGAACATTAGAGGATTCGTAAAAGTGGTCTCCCAAGGAAAAAATAATAAAATAATAATTAAAATAAGAGTAGTGAATTTTGGAGGGAAAATAAGAAAATTGTTGTTTTAATTGTCTTTTTGGCTTATCTCCTTATAGGTTTACTCAAATTTCAAGTGTATACACTCATTGGATGTGAAATTAAATTCCACATCAAATGAGTACCCATTATACATACTTTTGAGAAAACTTGCATTGATAAAATTGAAGATACATTAAAAAAACGCATTGAACACATTTTTTTAATGTATCTTCATTTTTTATCAATGTGGTTCTTCTCAAAAGTATTCATAATGGGTACTCAATGGATATGGAATTTAATTATGTATCCAATGAGTTTCTTCACTTGAAATTTGAGTAAACCTATAAGGAGATAAGCCAAAAAAAAATTTAAGTAGTTTCCTTCTTTTCTCTCTAAAATATTTATGTGTACCTCCTTTTACATTTAAAAGAATTTGATTGGTTTTACATATTATGACATGGAAATTATGTTGAAAAATCATGGGCACATTTAAGTTGAAATTTCCTCAAATGTGGCGGAAAATGAAGTAATTGGAGTCATTCCAAAAATGGAATGGTTGGATGACATACACATGAAAGGGGGTGTACCCATCCCACTAGATTATGGAAAAGTGGTCATTGTGACTCCTCATGTCACAAATGAATATGTGGAGGAAGGACCTCCCCTATTATATGACTCATTAATCCAATACATCGTATGAGGATTGCTAAAGTAAGAAAAAGAATCACCAAATGGTCTATCCACCTAATGAGTAAAGGTTCAATGGGATTATCAAAGAGATTAACTAGCCATAGTAAAATATATCTTTTGACTAATGAAAACAATTATCCTACAACCAATTAGACACTAACAACCATAGTGCACACCCTACAAAATATAATTTAATCAACAAACAAACCAAGGATATAAGGAGCCTCCCAAAAACTAAGAATTTTGAGATGATGAAATCCCCAAATCCCTTATTAGCGAAGGTATCAAAAAATAATTATTTTAGCCTCCTTATACCAATATTTATCAATACAAGTGACCTCGCAAGTGTAATGGAGTGTGAACCCTCATGAGTATTGATAGGGTCACATACCATCTGTCTTAAGTACCAGAGAAACTTCCCACCCCTTGTCACCTAAGTAGGTTCCCTAAAGAATAGCCACTAAGGTTAACATCTCACTATCAAATGATTGATGGAATAGTTTTGGATCTAAACCATACACATGGGTAAGAAATCTAATCCTAAAACCTCAATGGGGAATCATTTGTAGTGAACCATGTGCCCTCATGAGATCCTTATATGTTCATAATCCAACAAGCATAAGAGAACCAATAGAGTGGGGATATCACTCCACGAGCCTCTAATCATAACCTTGTTCTGAAGGCCTATGTGAGAGGATATTTCTAGAAATAATCTAACATGGTGGTGGATTTACACTCACTGGTTGATATAATTTTAGTATTGTGGCCTAAGAGAGCTAACTTTCCAATCTTGTTTTGAGGCCCTAAATCCCTAAGCTTATTGGTTTACCACAATTGAAAATGTATGATAAATGTTAGTTAATTTTCATTTTAAAGGTCGTTATTTACTCAAGGGCATGGAATGGACCAAGTGATGTTGTTATTACTTTCAAATCCGATGAAAAAATAGAATATGGCAATGCAAAATTGCAAGTTTTCCTCTTCGGTGAAAATTATCAAATGGAGAGAAGAAGAGGTTATTTTTCTCTTGATTTTTAATGATAAATAAACCCTTCAATTCAAATCAGTTATCAATCACTTTAAAATAAAAATTCAAATTCTAAAATGCAACCAACATTCCAATGCATCTCTTAAACGAACCCCAAAATGCTCAAAAAAGGATGATCATAAATCGTAGGTTCTTATATTCTATTTATAGCATGGAAAGAATAATGAAATATTACATAAAAATCCAATTTCTAAAGGTATCTTCTTAAGAAATAGGGTCCCTGTATTTCACTTGAAAAAATCCTTAAAAACGTTTCAAGAAAAAAGATTTTTTTTGCACCCTATACGTCTTTTTTGTACACTCTACAAGGGAGGTCGTGGGAATTTGGTCACAAAAACAACGACCATGTAGGAAATTTTGTGCCTAAAATTATTATGGGGGTGAATCAGTCACTCTCTATCCCTATCCAATTTTGTGAACATCACAACTTTCAAGTGGAATAGGTTGCAACAATGGGGGAAATCACAAAAAACTTAAAAACTCTCAAAATCAAAGAAAAAATAAAATGTCCCAAATTACTCAAATACACTAAGATCAATATCAGGGATAAATAAAGTATAAGAAATACGACCACTAAGATATATATATATATATAGTAATGTTCAAAAATTGATTAAAAATGGAGCCAAAGCAATATGAATCTTTCACATAAACACATGTAAGATAAATAGATCCTTGTACTTTTTAGAGTAAATTTTAAAAAGAGAGAGAAACACATTTGGGAAAGGCTAAAATAAATCAATAACTAGGTATGGGTGGCTAACTAAGATTATCAAACTCAAATCTTAGACCTAGAATTAAACAAATCATAAGTAATCACTTATAGGCGTGATCACCCCTAAGCAGTATCCCTCAAAGTGACTATAAGAAAATGGTTGCACATGTAACTGCAAGAAACCCACAACCATGCAATAGTAAATGAAATGAAATAAATAAAATATTGAGACTACCAAATCCAGTAAATAGTAAATGAAGATGATCTAGATTTATGCAAGAACTAAATGAAATCCAAAAATAAATAGAAACACATATCTACATTGAAAACATAACTTTAATGCATTAATAACAAAGTACTGCAAATTTTTACATGCAGAATGGAAATAAATTAGTTCAAGCACTCATATCTCATCTCTGAAAAGAGATGTGGCAGCTACATGCTTTCTTAACTATGTTACAATGAGGTTCGGAGACCCATTTATTATTCAGAAACAATGGAAAAACCCTAAGTGTTATGACAATTTTAGTCAATAATTTTTAAAGTTCTAACAATGGTAGTGTCAGCGCTGATTTGTAAAAAATAGGGTTAAAGCGTTGACAACTAGACTAGCAACGCATTTTTGTAAAAATGGTCAGTTAAAACTCTGTTTTTCTTGTAAAAGGTAGTGACTTCAAGCACGGTTTACGAACATATGGAAACAAAATTTTGAAAACCCAAAGAGGTTTTTGTCAAAAACTGGCCCATTAACAAAAATCTCTCTCATAGTTTTCACAGTGATTAAGGTTTGAGAGAATCGAATTGATATTTGAATAATATTTTTCATGAAATTGCGAGTAAAAATCTCATGGATAGTTGTTGATGAGCCACCTCATCAGTTCAACTTCGGGATTTATTTCAACATCTTAAGGAGAAGAACTTTGTTGGAAGATTTTTAATAGACTCAAATTTTTGAAAATCAGTCAAAGAGGATTAGGTGACACTAAAATTAGTAAATAAATATTATTTTCAGAGCACAAAATGAGTGATCAAATTTGAGATTTGAAGGGATTTGATCAATGATCATAAGTATAGATCAAAAAGAAATTAGTAGGAGATTTCGTTCAAATTTTTAGGCAAAGGTTAAGGACTAATAGTTTCAATCACTTGAGACAATCCAAGTTTCATGGGATTTTTGGAATTATTTGCCAATTTTATTTTACGTAAAATTAGGAGAATTTATTTTGGTATTCGTTTTAGGAGAATTTATTTTGGTATTCGTTTTAGGAGAATTTGTTTTAGTATCTGGGTTAAATAAGTTGTCAGTTTGTAATATAAATGGTTCAAACTTGAGAACCCTTTGGAGCACATTGTATTATATTTTGTTTGTGATTAATAAAGCTTGACAAGACAGAGCATGGATTTTTGTCATATTAGGTGTTAGTGTCGGTATCTTCATCCCTCCATCAGTGATCAAATTTCTCTTTTTACATGCATATTAGGTGTCTCATCTGATCAACTGCATTCCATTATGTCATGGATCAACTGATGGTAGTGGTTCTTTGCCAATTTCCCTCATGCCTTTCATCTGCTGACCTCTTTTCACATGTACAGATCATTTGCTGTCATTTTTATTTCATTCCATTTGCAAAAGTCATTTTAGGGTTTTAGGTCTCATTAGGTCTAGGGTTTGTCACCATGGTCTTCAAAAACTCAATAAAAGGTCAGAACGCACATGAGGATGTCTAATAAGTTCATAAAATCACAAATTCCACTGACAATTTGCTTCATAAAGGGTTTTTACCTCAAAACTCTGTTTTGAGGTGAAAACAAAGTTTTTCTATTTCATGTACAAATTTTATGTAATTTTAATGTTTTCATATGTAATAAAGCTTCAGGTACAGCCCTTGGTCACCTTGCCAACTCCAGCACTCCAGCTACTACAAAATAAACAAAAACATCCAAGCATTAGTTCATCAAATGACAAAAAGAGCCAAACTGCAGCAAAATTTTCAGCTTTCACCGGCGCTCGCTTTTGATAGGGACCT
This sequence comes from Pinus tabuliformis, assembly GCA_031772625.1. NCBI lineage: Eukaryota > Viridiplantae > Streptophyta > Pinopsida > Pinales > Pinaceae > Pinus > Pinus tabuliformis. Next base: position 247,802,855 of record CM062810.1, on the reverse strand, counting down.
CCATTTGAAGAAACTTGGCATTTTTGGATTCCTTATGAAAAGTTATGCATGCTCAGAAATTACTAGGAAATTTTGACAAGTTTTGGACCTCCAAAATGGCCAAAAACACCAAAAAATGCCCTCTACGCCACTTTTTGGCCACACAGGAAGTAGTTTTGGGAGATTGCAATTTTGGAGGGGCAAATGGACTCCAAATCAAAAATTCAAGTTTTTGCAGAAAGTAGACTCACAAGGCTTTCCAACGAGCTATCCTGCATCTAATTTGGACCTCGGGAAGCCCTCCAAAAGAAGCTTGGAAAAAGCGCTACACACAACAAAATGGTGCTATGCATAGGATTAAAAAGTGCCAATTTTGCTCAAAAACTCTGTTTTTCGCCTAGTTTTCTTCTAATTTAACTTTTTCTCTCTTATGGTCAAATTTATGATGTGACATGATTTAAATTTATGTACTATCATGTAAAAATGATAAAAATTGACTTGATAAGGTAGATACATCAGTTGTAGGTGGTTTAAAGTTGAATGAATCAGTTTCCTAGGTTTTAGAGGCAAGCTGATCCACTGCCTATTTTTGTGTTCCTAGTTTAGATATGGTTGAAACCACCCCTCTTCTCATGGATTCGACCCCTGATGGATAGCACAGGTGGTTTGGAGGTCTATATCATCTATTTTTTCAGTCATTTGTAAAGGTTGGACTCTTGTGAATGCTTTGAGCATTATTGTACATTCATCTCTGCAATTTGGCAAGGAAATAGACCAGGGTTTGCAGCATTTTGTGGGATTCTTGTGGCAAGGTGATTTAGTATTGTTTTTCCTTCTGTGATTCAAGTTATCATATGTTTATGTGTACCATTATCTCTCTTTTCTGCTTAACTAAATGAATCAAGGATAAAGGTAGAAAGCATTGATGTTGTAGTGCTCTATCTAGGGTTTGTTTAGCTTTACATGTTTTCTACTGTTTGAAGAGGACTCATGACACTTTCATGCCCTCTCCAACTTCTCACCAGTCTTAAGACTCTCCATTTCACTTAATTTCAAAGTATTGAAGCATTTTCCTACCTTGCCCCACAAAAACCTCTGCAAGACTGAATTCATTCCCCAGACCCAAAACTGCCTTTCACATTTGATCCAACAATCAACCATAAAACTCAATAAAACTCCTCTGAGCATAGACCTAGCCTAAAATTAGTCTTTACATCAGTCATCTCAAGCCTCGTTTGCTATATTTTCCTGAGATTGACAAGGAGAGAGCCCTCTCTCGACCTGGTAGGGCTAGCTACTAGGTTAAGCATGGATTGATGTTACCCTAGACCTACCTTTCTCAGCCTGAGGTAGATTTAGGCCATAACATTAGGGATTCATGTGATGTATTTTTCCAGTCTGTCATTTTCCTTATGTAATTGTTTTATTCTCAATTATACCATTTTAATTTATCGCCTTCTAATATTTGGATAAGGTTAAATGTTATAGGATTCACCCTTGTTTTGGTGCTTTGTTTCATAAATCTAAATATTTGCACCCCGGTCCTCTAACATTTCTCTTGGATTCATCCTTCATGCCCAATTTCAGTGGATTGTTTTCTCCCTTCAACTATCAGCTACAACGACAACTATTTAAGGAAAATGTGTCTACCTTGCCTCTAAGATATGCTTACTTCCCAACCAATTTCTTGTCAGTGTTCATTAACTCTAAGCTTATTTGACTCCATGCCCAATGGTTTTACCTTTCCTTTGCAAACCAATTTTATGTAATCCAGTTAGATCTAGACATTGTTCTAAATACATAATGAGTCAGATTTGACTTAGTTATAGAGGGGACCCCCCTTCAAATTGAAAGGGCTAGCTTTCAATTCAAAAGATTGGTTAGAGGCTATCTTATATTTTTTCCCTTACATCCAGGATTTTCTCTAAGTGATAACATTTTGGCACCATTATCGGGGAGGAAAAATCTGCAAGAAAATATCCTCAAAGAAAATAAATGATCAGATTTGACTTCTGATGGTGAACAAAGCTCAAACACAAAGCAGTTGTGCACCATTCACCTAGGCACTCTTTTTTTAGTGGAATCTAGAATTCAAAGTTATCAATGGTGACTCCACTGGATTCATAGTGCGAAAAGTTCACTAGTGACTTCATTGGTTCTAGAATGGTGAGCTCATACATTAATTCAGTGGCATCATCGATGAAGACAACAGGGTTTGTGGCAGACCTTGCTTCTCTTCAAGATTTTAAAGAAAGGACCTGTATGTTTTCTAATGATAAATGGTATCAATATATTCATTCAGCTATATTTTCTTATTTAGACATGTACAACATATTTAGTCAAGAATCTAATCTTATTTGTTTAAATAAGATCATTATGGAACTTGATATAGAATAAGAAGCACAAACGATGTCTCAAGATTTGTATCATCAGACCATTTCTTTTGAAGATCCTTATGATGTAGAAGCAATATTCTTTTAGGCCAAAGGAAGATAAACATGTGGTTGCATATTCAATTGAGAGTGATCATGAATTTTATAATCAAACGCTTGATGAAACAAAACAAGGAGCAACATCTAAAGATGAAGAATACCTATTTCCTTTTTCTCATAAATAGGAGGTAACATTCCATATTTTTGAAGACCCTTTTGCGGTATTGTTAGAGTCATCAAAGGAAATGATATTTTTAGTTTCCATGGATCTTAGAAACAGATTCAGATTTCATGATTTATCCAATTAAAATTTTTTCTTTCTACTTGAAGAAGGTGAATGCAGAATTCAATCAAGTATCCAGACGCTTGCTTGGTTTCATTGGAAGCATGATTTTACCTGATAAGACAAATTGATTGGATAGCTAGCATTAGGAAGTCTGTACATAAACTAAGCTCATTTTTCCCAATCATTTCATTACTTTCCAGTTGGTTTCAATGTTATTTTTAGCTTGTTTTCATTTTGTATAGCAGTTGGATTTATTTGGTGTGCAAGAATGGTTTCAATTTGAGTAGTTGAACATGGGTTTTTAGGTTGTTTTATCACTGCGGTTTTCAGAATTTAGAGTTAATTGGTTGCAAGTAAGGTTGTTGCTTTCAGGTAAAAGGTTGAGAGCTCCCAATGGATCAGGCCTCTGGTCTTTAGGGGTTCTTACTATCATCGATGATTGACAACATCCCCGTGGAGCTAGTTGTTATCACAATTTTAGTCAATGATTTTTAAAACGCTAACAACGGATTTTCAGTGCCAATTTGTAAAAAACAAGGTTAAGGTGCTGACAACCAAAGTAGCAGTGCATTTTTGTAAAACTAGTCAGTTAAAACTTTAATTTTTCTTGTAAAAGATGGTAACTTTGGGCACAGTTTCCGAAGAGCTAGAAACAAATGTTTGAAAACCCAAAGTGGTTTTTGTCAAAAACATACCCATTAAAAAAAACCCCTCTCATATTTTAAACAACTCTCATGATTTGAGAGATTTGAATTGATCTTTGAAGCCTAGTTTTCATGAATTTGTTAGTAAAAAGCTCATGGACAGTTGTTGATGAACCACCTCATCAATTCGACTTGGGGATTTACTTCAACATCTTAAGGAGCTGAATTTTTTGGCATATTTGTAGCAGACTCAAAAGTCTAAAAACAAGTCAAAGAGGATTAGGTGATAGAAAAATCAGCAAATAAAGATTTTTTCCATATTTTCAAAGCACAAAATCAACAATCAAATTCCAAATTTGAAGGGATTTTACCAATGATTAGAAGAAAAGTTGGCAAATCGATTAGTAGAAGATTTCATTCATATTTTCAAGAAAATTTCAAGAGTAATAGTTTCAATCATTCCAGACAATCTATGATTCATTGGATTTTTGGAATTATTTGCTAGTTTTATTTTACATAAACTTAGGAGAAATTGTTTTGGTATTTCAGTTATATAAATTGTCAATTTATAATGTAAAGGGTTCAGACTTGAGAACCCTTTGCAACACATTATATCATATTTTGTTTGATAATAATAAATCTTGACAAGATGAAGCATGAATTTTTTTTCATATCATGGATTCATGTGATGTATTTTTCGATTTTTTCCTTTTCCTTATGTAATTGTTTTATTCTCTATTATACCATTTGAATATATGGCCTTCTAATATTTGGATAAGATTAAAAGTTATAGGATTCACCCTTAATTTTGGTGCTCTATTGCATAGATCTAAATATTTTCACCCCTATCCTCTAAACCTTCTTTTGGATTCGTCCTTCATTCCCAATTGCACTGGATTGTTCTCTCTCTTCAACTATCGGCTATAACGACAATTGTCTAAGGAAAATGTGTCTACCTTGCCTCTAAGATTTGCTTACTTCCCAACCAGTTTCTTGTCGGTTTTCATTAACTCTCATCTTATTTGAATCCATTACCAATGGTTTTACCTTTCCTTTCCAAACCAATTTTATATGGTCCAATCAAATCTAGCCATTGTTCTAAATACATAACCAGTCATATTTGATTGATTTATAGAAGGGATCCCCCTTCGAACTGAAAGGGATAACTTTCAATTCAAAAGATTAGTTAGAGGTTGCCTTAGATTTTTCCCCTTACAGCCACCATTTTCTTGGTAACACTAAACATCGAAAAGCCTAACCCTAGGAGATGAAGCGCAAAACATTTGTGGGCCCCGTTGGGATAAATTGGTACATCAATTTACTGGGGTTGTAAATATGGCATATGATCTTTGTTTGACGAGTATGGTACCTCATTATAAATATATATTTGAGGACTACAATTACGACTACAAACCCATTTTAACAAGCTATGAGTTTGCCCATTTTCCAAAAAATCGTCCTTTAGGGCCTCAAAAAGGCTTTGAAAGTTCAAGACCCGAAAAACTACCAAAAATAGTAAATTGTGCTACAATTAAGCAAACTAAAAGAAAAATTGGTGTGGTTCCAAGTGGAATAGGTGGGTGGCCACCGATATCCACCTGGATTAGTCCTCCCCCCTTATGAATTAATGGTCCCCATTGTGTTGAGTGCCTCCATGAGATGGTGAAACTTGTGTTGAACATGGTCCCTGGTGAGCCACTTTCCTTGGTGCAAGAATTCGTGAGATTTGAGAGCCCAATATGGCTAGATATTTTGTTGGCGAGTGGTCTTGATATGTGTTTGCATGATCTGATTATTTGTGGCATGTTCCATGTAGTCAAGGTTGAGCTCTATTGGTGTTAGTTGTTTGGTAATGTCTGAGGTGTCTAGCAGTTGTGGAAAGTATGACTGAAGGTGGTCCACATTGAGAATTGGGTACAGGCCAAGGAATGGGGGGATGTTGAGATCGAAATCATTGTCTTCCAAAACCTTAGTGATGTGAGGCCCATATCAAATTGGTCGAAGCTTCTGAGAAGCTCTAGCAAGGCGTTCTTTTTGAAAATGCAAACAAACTTTGTCACCTATCTGAAACTTATGTGGTAGTTGATGCTAATCATACCACTGGTTGTACTTAGCATTAGACTTATCCAATATGTTGTGAACCTACTGTCGAATTTGTTAGATGCATTCAATAAACATGGTTTCTTTATTATACCCAAATTGTACATGTGTACATTATTCCCATGTAGTCGCATGAGGCATGACAACATAAATCAAGCACAATGGTTGAAATCCCAAACCCACTTGAAAGGGACCTTGGCCATTCAAGATATGGAGAGCTCTATTGTAACTATGTTACACATAGCGAAGGCTCTCATACCAAGTTCATGGATGCTTGGAGTTGTACATGCGGAGTATGTGCACTATCATCTTGTTGATGACCTCTATCTAGCCATCAGTCTGGGGATGGAATGTGGTTGACTTGGTAGGCTTGGTGTCCAATAATGTCCAGAGGATTGACCATAATGTGCTTAGGAACCTTCTATATCGATCTCATATAATAGTATGTGGGATCCAAAAATGTACCCACACTCGTTCAAAGAATATTTTGGTAATGTCCTATGTTGTGATACTCTTCTTGTAGACAACCAATATAGCCATCTTATAAAATTTGTCCATGGCCACAAATACATAGCCACTACCATGCTTGGTAGAAGGGAGGCTAGATATATAGTCCATGGATATTGATTCCCAGGATTGGTTGGGATTAGGAACATGAGTGTACAAGCCTTGATTATTGATGGTTGGCTTGGCGATGACACAAGCAGTGTTGGATCTGATAAATTTTCCAACATCCTATCAGAGTTTTGGCCAATAAAAATGCTTTTGTAGTATGGCCACAATCTTCTCCACACCAAAGTGTCCAACAACCCAACTATAGTGTGCCTCCAAAATAATCTTGGCACGCTCCCTTGAAGGAACACAAAGTTGTCCCAGGTAGCATAATAATGCATCCTAAAGGTGGAAAATTGGAACTTTCTTTCCCTCCACTAACATCTGGTATGTGGTGGTGAACTCGGGATAATTGTTTTACAGTTGAAACTAACCAGAGGTCTTGTGGCCATAAGAATTGAGAATAGTAGATAGTGCTACAATTGGGGGTTGAAAAAGGCAATCTTCAACATGATTAGTGTTTCCCTTTTTTTATTTAATGTTCAAGTGGAATTGTTGTTGATATGTAGACCACTTTTGGTGGTGATCATTCTACAACTTTCCTTGTGTCTGTATAAACGAAAAAGGCCAACGGAGTGTGTGGATGAATGTCTCCTTCCCCAGAATGTAATTTTTCCATTTTTGGCATGCTTGCGTGATAGAATACATCTCTTTATCATAGGTGGGGTACTTCCAAATTGTATTAGAAAGTGTCCCTAGTTTCCCTTACTGGGTGAGAATTGCACCAATAGCATAGTCGAAGGCATTTTTCTCAATTTAAAATGGTTGTTTGCAGGTCTAGAAATGTGAGTACAGGTGCATATCAAAGGCGATGCTTCAGCTCAATGAACTCAAAGGTCAAGTGATATGGGAGAATCCCAATATGAACCTCTGACAAAAATCGGCAAGGCCCAAAAAGTTGTGAAGCTCTGTTAGAGTGGTCGGGGCTAGCCAATATCGAATGACTTGGATCTTAGCTAGATCTACATGCACACCTTGCTGATATATGATGTAACCCAAATATTGGACATGGCTCATGCCAAAGGTACATTTATCCAAGTTGGAACATAGGTTGTGTTGCTGCAAGGTTTGAAGGACCTACCAAATGTCTTGCAAGTGCTCTTCCCAACTCTTGTTGAAGATGAGGATGTCACCCAGATAAACAACCATGAATGAGTTGGTCAAAGGCAGTAAGATGTCATCCATTAGTGTCATAAAAGTTGTTAGGGAATTTTTCAATTTAAAAGGCATGACCAACCATTCAAAAATGTCTTCCTTGGATTTGAAGGCAGTCTTCCATACATCTGTGGGCTTTATTGGAACTTGGTGATAGCCAGACTTCAAATTGATCTTATTGAAATACTTTTCCCCCTTGTGCTGGTATAGAAGGTATTTTTTTTTAGTTCCCAATAATCAATACAGAGCCTCCAGGTCCCATCCTTATTCTATACAAGTACAATCGTGCTCTTACAAGGTGAGGATATTGGTTGGATGTGTTATTTTTGTAGCAACTCCTAGATCTGTTTCTTGATCTCTTCATTTTATAGAATGGAGTGGAGGTATATCGGCCCATTAGGTAGAGGTTCTCTGAGAGTCAGATCAATCGAATGCTTCAGTTGGCAATGCAAGGGTGCTCCTATGGGTGAGGAGAATATTTCCCTATATTCTTCCACGACCTTATCCACCTACTTTTCTGCATGGAGGAACCCTTCCTGGAGACCATGGATGTGGCCATCATCTTGCCCTTATTTTGATATCAAATCAGAAAGAAAAAAAAATTCTGATCTGGGAGATGATCTTACTACATTTCTTAGCAGAGATAAAAGATATGGTGGTGGGCAGGGCTACCTCCAGTATCCTGTATAACTTGTTTCCCAAAGTAATAATAATAATGTAAGTCCTAGACTCACACATAGTATGACACTTCTACAAGTATGGTTCACCTAATACTACATCATAAACTTCAAGATGAGAAATGTCACACAATACCTCATCTATGAAAGGTTTGATGTGTTAGGGAAGGTAGAACTGCATGTTGACATGAATATCTTATCCTTGGTGGAGCCACCCAATGGTGTATGGTCGCGGGTGTGGCATTGTCAATAGGCCCAACTGCTTAACGAATTATTCTTAGATGAGGTTCTTTTAGCTTCTGTTGTTGAAAATGAACTGCAATGGAAGCCCCCTCACCCACATCAGTGAGTGGAAGAGATGCTCCCCTTCCTGTAGGTCTTCAGAACCAACATTGTGAACCTTGGTGGTGGTAATGGTTCTGTTTGTTTTGCATCAATAATACGATTCCCTTAGTTATTCTGCTTGTCGAGGTCTGACTTAGAGTTGAAAAATGCATATGACTTAGAAGCCTACAGCTCAACCACTAGTTTCTCCTTGGCATCACACTCACTTCTGTTGTGAGTGGGTCTCTTGTGGAACTCACACCACTTCCCTGTGTCCTTATTCATCTTGTGGTGATATTATTTTCTTGCAGTTTCGATGGGTTGTTTTGGTCACCCCACCTTCGCTTTGTCCTTTGTTCTATGGTTTAGGGGCACCTTTTCCTTGCTTTCGATTCACAAATCCAAATTCTCTCTTCTTTTATTTAAATTTCTACTCAATCTTGACAACGTATTGATATGTGGCACTGAGAAAAGAAATTTCCAATAACTCCGTCTCATTCTAGATTTATTTGTGTAGACAGTTGTAGTACTTGAGTACCAAACTCCACTCAGAATCCTTGATACCCAACTTCGTGAGAAGGGTATGAAAATATTTTTGAACTCCGGCACATCTTGGTCCCTTCCCTTCCACAGTGTGGTATATTTTATGTACTTCTCTTCATAGCTCCTGACAAGGTAATATTGTTCCTTGAAGACGTCTCGGAAGGAATTCTAGGTGGGTGTGGCTGAAAATAGTAAGGGTTGCTTCTCATCCTTCTTCTCACAGTAGGGTTCCGACCAGTCCTTGATGTGGGGGGCGGCTCTGAGGAGGTCAAAAGTAATTTTTTCCCTATGAGAAAAACCATGAACTGAAAAATATCCTTCCAATAGATTTAACCATTTATCTACTACATATTCATATATTTCCCCATCAAATATAGGGATGTCAAACTTAACTTTTACCTTGAAGGGGCTGGCACCTTCGAAGTGATTGTTGGATGAAGTTGTGTCACTTATTGGCATTCGTCAAAGGATCTAGGAAAAGATGTCCATAATCTCATTCCTTTATCTCTTTAGGGCTTCTCTGGGCATTATTTTAATAGGACATCCTACCCTCTCATCTTTATTCTCTTCCCCAATGGGCAACAGTCAATGTTAGCGAGGACGTTCTTGCAGGGGTTCAACCAATTCAAGTCCAAACTCCTTATACCTCGACCTTGTTGGGGAAATGCATAGAAAAATAGAGAAAATAAAAATGTTATGATACCACTGATTTGGATTTATGTAGGAACAAAATGAATTATAGGCATAAATAGAAACTATTGGCATTATGACACAGGTTTGGTGCTATGACACAGGTGTTGTCCTTGATGGTAACTGAATTAGATGATAGATCACAGTTCAGGCTCTCACAATGAAGGAAAAGAGATATACGCAGGTTCCCCTAGACCAAGCCACGTATACATGCGAGTTCGTAGTACAGAAGACGCATATCCATATACACGCATTTCCACGCAAGTGAAAGCGCGTACATGTTGGAAAACTTGGTTTTGGTCCTTGGTATTTTGACCCGTGGTATTGATCCAAGGTATCTTGACTGAAGTGTTGACCCCAGGTATTTGGTCCAAGGTATTGCTTCTAAGTGGTTTTGGACCATGGTATTGAGTAAGGCCTAGGACTATAAAAGGAGAAAGAGATCATTAGGCAAAGGCACTCAAGTATTTGAATATCTGAATGCAGAGCAAGATCTAGACTACTGGTCATTGGGTTATGGTGCATAGCTGGATCTTAATCAAGGAGGAACTTGAGCGCTTGAAGAAGGATAAAGTTCTATTGATGGGTCAAGATTTTTAGGCTTGAAGATAAGTATTTTTGTGTGGTTTTGATCTTTTATTGGTGCATGTCGTAATCTGTAAATCTAATGATCTGGGTATAACTGATGTCTGAATAGTTGTAAAGGTTAAATCATCTTTTACAGATCTATACGTAGGTTTAGTATAGCAAAGGCGCGTATACACGCTAGTTTGGCATTTCAAAATAGCGTATATGCAGGTCTGCCTTCAAATAACAGTGTATGAACACAGGTTCGACACATTGAAGTAGCATACATCTCATAAAATATGTTTAGCTACTTTTTTTTGCTGTTGTAGTGTTCTAGGTTTTGCATTGGGTTTGGGTTACTGCTACTGTGTTCTAGTTACAGCTTTCAGAAAAGTGATTGTTTGATTCAGTTTTGGTTGGTGTAAAGGAGATTAATTGATGCAGATATATTTGATGTTTGATTGATGTTATTGATGGATCCAGTCTGAAAATTTATGAAATGTGGTCCTTGGAAGAAAAGAGAAGGTTGTAGCCTTATGTAGGTCAGCACCTACGTACTAGTACATCAGCAATTACAAGAGCTAAAGGGGTTGTAGCTACCTTCCAAGAGAAGCTAGAGAACGAGAGAAGGTTGTAGCCTTCTGCAGGTAGAAGCCTACGTGCCGGTATAAGACTGCACCAGTATAGAAATATTGTAAAAGGAAGTGTCTTATTAAAAGAAGATAGAGACAAATTGTAGCAGGTGGTTTTCACCCACATTGGGTTTCCACCTTATATCTTGTGTTCTTGTGTGTGATTGTCTACTCTGTTTTTACTATACTTGTTACTGCTTATATGGTTCTGATACATAGATTAAAGATCAACTGACTAAATAATAAGTTTACAAGGTATACACTGGTTGCTCTAAAAACAGTTGCGTATATACGCAAGTTTCATTAATAGAAGTACTGTATACAAATCTGTTTATGGAAATGAAATATTGTTAAGTTGCTAATATCGATTCACCCCCCCCCCCAAGTATTATTTCCAACAATTGGTATCAGAGCAGGTCCTTCAGAAGAAGCTTGATCACTTGAAGGAAGATCTATCATCATGAGAAACTACAAAAGAGAGGCATCCATCAGGCCACCAATCTTTGATGGGAGCAACTTCGTCTATTGGAAGGTAAGAACCACAGCCTATCTTCAATCTCTTGGAACAGAAGTTTGGGATATCGTGGAAGGAGGATACACATTTCCATCAGCAACTCCTACATATACGGCAAGTAAAAAGCAGTATGAAACAAATGTAAAGGTTGTCAATACTCTATTGGAGAGTCTGTCACATTCAGAATTCATCAAGGTTATGTAGCTCAAAACTGCCAAATAAATATTGGACAAGATCATTCTAAGCTATGAAGGAGACGATCAGGTAAAACGTGCAAAACTACAATCTCTTAGAATTCAATATGAAACTCTCAGAATGCACAATGATGAAAGTGTAGCTAATTATTTCTTACGTATAGATGAGATTGTTAATCGCATGAAAAACTTGGGTGAAGAGATAAAATAAGTTACTTTAGTTGAAAAGGTTCTAAGATCCTTGTCTTCTAAGTTTGAATCAAAAGTTTCTGCCATAGAAGAAAAGAAGGATCTTCAGAGTATTACTATGTCACAGCTGCACAGAATCCTAACTACTTTCGAAATGAGAAAAGGGGGTCCATCAGATATGAGAGAAGCCGCATTCAAAGCTTCAGGAAAAGGAGAACTCAATGAGTCAAGACATACGTCAGAAGGAGAGGAAGAATCAAACTTTGTCAAGAACCTTCAACAGGGTTCTGGAAGATTCAGAGGTAAACTACCTTTCAAATGTTTTTCTTGTGGAAGAGTAGGTCATTATGCTACCAAATGTCCTCACAAATATAAGCTTGATAAAGGTAAGGAATTAGCAAAATGGAATAGAAAACAAAGTGTAAATAAGAAGAGCTACTATATGCATGAAGATAGTGATGGTTTATCAAATAGTGATGAAGATGAAAATAATAATGATTATAGACTTCTGATGGCTTTTGAAGATGATGATTTCTTGGATGCTTTAGATGAAGATGGTCTCTATGAAGAAATTTCTAAACTTAAAGTCTATTTATAAGAAAAGAGTATGATTATAGATACTCTTACATTCCAACTTGCTGAAAGGGAAAAACACAATGAAAAGTTAGAATGTGAAATTGTGGGTCTAAGAAAAGAAATTGAGAAAACAAAAGCTCTCAATCTTAAGTTTGCTAAAGGATCAGAAACTTTAGATGAAATTATCAAAGTGCAGTGTTCTCCTCTGATAAAGACAGGTCTTGGATATACTGAAGAACCATCTCAAGCATAGAATCCATCAACCTCCAAAAGCTATCTTGATGCAGCAAGGAGAAATGAATAGGTTGACAATTGTCAGCAGAGGCTTAAAGCAGATCACCAGGTAAATTGAGTTCAATCTACTTCAAGGATGAATAGAAGCTATAACCAACCACAGGTAAATCATTCTCAATTTGCTTCAAGAATGAATGTCAATGGAAACTACAATCATCAGGTCAGTAGATTCGGTAATCGCAGGAATTTCTTTAATGGCCAATGTTTTTCATGTCATAAATTTGGACAGAAAGCTGCTCAATGTGTTGCTTACAAGACCATCATGACTAGAGAAGTACGAAATCAAAGGAATGTGACTGGGATCATGAAAGGGACCTACAATAACTTTTATGCTCTTGAAAATGAAATATAATGCTCTATCTGTAACAACTTCGGTCATGAAGACTTTGAATGCAGAAGTAAATTTCGGAAAACGTCTTAGAAGGAGCAAGCTTCATTGGGTCCAAAAACATGGAAAAAGAAAGAACCGCAAACCGAAAGATGTGGTATATCCTTATATGCAGAAGGACAAGAAAATCAATGGTACATCGACAATGGATGCTCGAAACACATGATAGGTGATAAAGAAAAACTTCAGTCATATAGTGCCTTAGAAAAGGAAAGGAAGGTCTCATTTGGAAATGACACCCCTGGAGTCATAAAAGGTAATGGCTTTGTTCTCTTAAAAGAGAATATCAAAGCTGAGAATGTTACGTATGTTGATGGTTTAAAGCATAATCTATTGAGTGTTAGTCAAATGTGTGATCAAGGAAATGAGGTAGTATTTCGATCAAATGGATGTGTTGCTCGTGAGCTTGATATAGGAGGAACAGTGATCAAAGACATAATAACTCGAAATAATTTATACATACTCAAGGGAGGACAGGAAAATGCTATCTAAGAAAAAATAATGAACACTCGCTATGGCATAGAAGAATGGGGCATCTAAGCTTCCCTCAGATAAGGAAAGCATGCAAATTCCAGGCTGTACACGATCTTCCTGACATTAGAATTCCAGAAAATACAATATGCAAATCATGTCAATTTGGTAAGCAAACCAGAACAAATTTCCCTGAGAAGGAAGGATCAGCTAGTAAGCCGCTTGAACTTGTCCATACTGATTTATGTGGTCCGTCAAGGAAAAAGTCACCTCGTGGAGAAGAATGCTTTATATTGTTCATTGACAACTTTTCTAGAATGTGTTGGATAGGACTTCTAAAGCATAAAGATGAAGCATTTGAAAAGTTCAAAGCATTCAAAGCTTTGGTTGAAAACAAATCAGATCGCAAAATCAAATGCCTCGGGTTTGATCGAGGAGGGGAATTTACCTCGGATGAATTCTTCGACTTATGTGAAGAACATGGAATAAGAATGGAGTTCTCTACCGCAAGGACTCCTCAGCAAAATGGAGTGGTAGAAAGGATGAGCAGAACTATTCAGCAAATGGCTCGTGCTATGCTAGATGAGTCTGGAACTCTTGCAACCTTCTAGGGTGAATCTGCATTTGTTGTCATCGCTATTCTCAACAAAACGAATGTTCAAGTAAACATCACTCAAACTCCTCATGAACTTTGGTATGGTAAGACTCCTACTGTCAAATACTTCAAAGTTTTTGGAGGAAAATGTTACATCAAAAGAACTGATGAAAAACTTGGCAAGTTTGAACCTAGAGCAGATGAAGGCATTCTCCTTGGTCACTCTTCACGGAGTAAAGGATACAAGTGTTATAATAAAATACTTGGGAAAATTGTTGAAAGCATTGATGTCGTGGTTGATGAAGCAGGTGATAATCCAAAGCAGGTAAAAACTGAAGAGTGGGAAGAAGATGAGGATTATCCTTCCACATCAAATCAGACTAATGATGAAGAAGGAGAAACCAATGAAGCACCAGAAGAGTAGATAAAAGCAAAAGAAAAGACTCCATCCAGATATGTTCATAAAAATCATCCAGAGACTGAAATTTTTGGACAGAAAGAGGTAGTTGTGCAGACAAGAAGAACTATTACAGAAGCTTCAAGCTACCTAGCATTTCTTTCCTCCATCGAACCGCAAAATGTACATGAAGCATGCAAAGATGAATTTTGGGTCAAGGATATGAATGAAGAGCTTGAGCAAATTGAAAAGAATAATACTTGGGAATTAGTTTCTAGACCTCATGATAAGAATGTCATAGGAACCAAATGGATATTCAAAAACAAGCTAAATGAAAATGGAGAAGTTATTAGAAACAAGGCCAGACTTGTTTGTAAATGGTATGCTCAACAACAACGTATAGACTTTGAAGAAACTTTTGCACCTGTTGCTAGACTTGAAGCCATAAGAATGTTCCTTGCTCTTTCTAGCTTTTAGAAGTTCAAAATATATCAAATGGATGTAAAATATGCCTTTCTTAATGGAGACCTAAAAGAAGAAGTTTATATTGAGCAACCAGACGGATTCATCCTTGGAAATGATCCAAAACTTGTATGCAGACTCAGAAAGGCTCTCTATGGTCTAAAAAAAGCTCCAAGGGCCTGGTATTATCATCTTGACAAATATATTCATCAACAAGGTTTTTCAAAAGGATCAGCTTATAGCAATCTATACATAAAAGTTGACAATGATAAATTGCTAATACTTGTTGTGTATGTTGATGATATCATTTTTGGTAGCAACGAAGAATCCATGAGTCAAAACTTTGCTTTGGTAATGCAGAAAGAATTTGAAATGTCCCTGCTTGGTGAGCTCACATATTTTCTTGGTTTACAAGTTCAACAAAATAAAGATGGTATTTTTCTATCACAAACCAAGTACCTCAAGCAGATCTTGAAGAAATATGGCATGGAAGATTCTAAACCAGTATGTACCCCTATGGTAACAGGATGCAGCCTCAGCGCAAATGATGAATCAGTAGCAGTACATCAACCAACCTACAGATCCATGATTGGTAGTCTACTCTATCTAACAGGTACCTAACCAGACATCATGCATGCAGTGGGAATAGTTGGAAGATTCCAAGCAAATCCAAAGGAAGCACACCTTCAAGCAGTCAAAAGGATTTTCAAATATCTTCAAGGAACACAAAACTTTGGTTTATGGTATCCTAGAGATACAGATCTTACACTTCATGCATATACAGATGCAGATTGGGCAAGAAGCGTGGATGATAGAAAAAGAACTAGTGGTGGTGCATTCTATATGGGTTCCAAATTAGCGTCTTGGTTCAACAAGAAACAAAGTTCAATTGCATTATCTATAGCTAAAGCAGAATATGTGGTTGTTGCATCTTGTTGCACACAACTCCTTTGGATGATGCAAATATTGCAAAACATTCATATCATATGTACTCCACCCATCTCCATTCTATGTGATAATACAATTGCAATCAGTATTTCAAAGAATCTAGTCATGCATTCCAAGACCAAACACATACCTATCAAATATCATTTTCTTTGGGAACAAGTGCTTGAACAAAAGGTCAAATTGGAGTATGTTCCCTCCAAGGAACAAGTTGTTGATATATTCACCAAACCACTGCCCAGAGAGACATTTGAATACCTCAGACAGAAGCTGGGAGTAGTTGATGCATCATCTTGCTGTTGACACTTATCTGTTTCAGATAACAATGGTTGTACGTGAGTTTCATGAAGCATATCCGCGTACATATGCTAGTTTCTGTGGATATAGCCGTGTATATGTTGGTTTGAAGAATATTAGTGGGCCAGACTCAAGATGAAAAGAGTCTGTTATGGGTCTAACAGTGATCATCTGGCACGGGTTCGGGGGGACCATATACTTCTAATAATGCATTATCATTATTGGCATTACCTTAGAAGATCTTGGTACAATTTCACAGTTGTTTTTTATTCAGGTGGAACAAGGGCAGAGGGAGAACATGGTTGTTGGTCTGGATGGTGATTAATAGATGCTGCTAATGATAGTTTTTGAGAACTATCATAGTCTTATTTTGTCTCTATATTATGTATAAATTTTTCTATCAAGGTCATGTAACGACCTATTTTGTTTCCCCACTATGCCTGGGATGGATGATGTAATATTCTTGTTTTATCATGTATAAACTTTTGATGTATCCCCACTTGGTTGGGTGAGTAAAGCTTGGTATAACCCCACCTAGGTTGGAGATGGATGTATGTATGAGTCTTTGGTGATAGGAAGGTCATTTATGATGTATAGAGTCATGTTCTTCTTGTAGAACATATTTTTGTAGATTGTGCTTACAGATAGGGGGAGCATGAATAGTACACTTCAGCATATCAGAGATTTCAGCATGTACTCAGGGGGAGTATGGACAATAGAATGTATATCAAGGGAGAAAATATCTTGGTCCGCCCTTTGCCCTTGATGTCAAAGGGGGAGAGTAACTTGGTGTGGTTGTTGCCATCAAGTCCAAAGGGGGAGATTGTTGGCATTATGACACAGGTTTGGCGCTATGACACAGGTGTTGTCCTTGATGGAAACTCACTCAGATGACAGATCATAGTTCAGGTTCTCAGAATGAAGGAAAATAGATATACGCAGGTTCCCCTTGACCAAGCCACGTATTCACGCGGGTTTGCAGTACAGAAGATGCATATGCATATACACGCACTTTCATGCAAGTAAAAGTGTGTACGTGTTGGAAAACTTGGTTTTGGTCCGTGGTATTTGGTCCCTGGTATTTTGACCCATGGTATTGATCCAAGGTATCTTGACCGAAGTGTTGACCCCAAGAATTTGGTCCAAGGTATTTCTTCTAAGTGGTTTTGGACCATGGTATTGAGTAAGGCCTAAGACTATAAAAGGAGAAGGAGATCATTAGGTAGAAATTGAATATTTGAATGCAGAGCAAGATCTAGACTACTGGTCATTGGGTTATGGTGCACAACTGGATCTGAATCAAGGAGGAACCTGAGTGCTTGAAGAAGGATAAAGTTCTATTGATGGGTCAAGATCTTTAGGCTTGAAGAGAAGTATCTTTGTGTGGTTTTGATCTTTTATTGGTGCATGTCGTAATTTGTAAATCTGATGATCTGGGTATAACTGATGTACGAATAGTTGTAAAAGTTAAATCATCTTTTACATATCTGTACGCAGGTTCAGTATAGCAAAGGTGCGTATACACGTTGGTTCGACATTTCAAAATAGCGTATATGCAGGTCTACCTTCAGATAATAGTGTATGAACACAGGTTCGACACATTGAAGTAGTGTACATCTCATAAAATATGTTTTAGCTACTTCTATTTGTTGTTGTAGTGTTCTGGGTTCTGCATTGGGTTCGGGTTACTGCTACTGTGTTCTAGTTACAGCTTTCAGAAAAGTGATTGTTTTATTCAGTTTTGGTTGGTGCAAAGGAGATTGATTGATGCAGATATATTTGATGTTTGATTGATGTTATTGATGGATCCAGTCTGAAAATTTATGAAACGTGGTCCCTGGAAGAAAAGAGAAGGTTGCAGCCTTTTGTAGGTCAGCACATACGTACTAGTACATCAGCTAGTACAAGAGCTAAGGGGGTTGTATCTCCCTTCCAAGAGAAGCCGGAGAACGAGAGAAGGTTGTAGCCTTCTGCAGGTAGAAGCCTGCGTGCTGGTATAAGACTGCACCAGTACAGAAATATTGTAAAAGGAAGTTTTTTATTAAAACAAGTTAGAGACAAATTGCAGCAGGTGGTTTTCACCCACATTGGGTTTCCACCTTATATCTTGTGTTCTTGTGTGTGATTGTCTACTCTATTTTTACTATACCTGTTACTTCTTATATGGTTCTGATACACAGATTAAAGATCAACTGACTAAATAATAAGTTTACAAGGTATACGATGGCTGCTCTAAACACAATTGTGTATATATGCAAGTTTCATTAATAGAAGTAGCATATACAAATCTGTTTATGGAAATGAAATATTGTTAAGTTGCTAATACTGATTCACCACCCCTCTCAATATTATTTCCAACAGAAACACAAAGCTACAGCGAAAACAGAACTTTAATTCATTAGTAACAAAGTACTAAAAATTGTTACATGCATTAAGGAAATAAAGTAATTCGAGCAATGGTATCTCATATCTGAGAATAGATGTGGTGGCTACATTCCATCTAAAATATGTTACAATGAGGCTTGTATGCCTATTTATTAGTGAGAAACAATGGAAAACCATAAACATCCAAAATCATAACCGTAGGAGATGAAGCACCAAAAGTCAGTGGGCCCCGTTGGGGTAAATTGGTACATCAACTTCTCGGGGCCGTAACTTTGGCATACGATCTCTATTTCACATGTACGATACCTCGTTAGAAAGATTTATCCAAGGACTACAATTTTCAATTACAGATCCTTTTTGTAAGCTTTTATCTTTCCCATTTTCCAAAAAAAAATGTTGTTTATGGCCTCAAAACGACTCTAGAAGTTCAAGACTTGAAAAACTACCAAAAATAATAAATTATGCTACAATTAAGAAAGATGAAAGAAATAGTGGTGGGGGTCCAAGTGAGATAGGAGCGTGACCACTGACATCCACCTAGATCAGAAGAAAAAACTTATCCAATCATATAAAGGTCCGGAAGAACTAAGAGCTCATAAAACTATCTTAGTTCTTCCAATTATACTAACGATCAAAACCATCCTCCATATATGTGAGCCCTCACTCAAGCTTTCCCACAACTCAAGGTAGAAATCAATTTTGACAACAATATGACTTCCCACTAAATTTGTCAAATAAAAAATTTCTAAGCTACACAAGAAGGTTAAGAGTATGGTGTGCATCATTTTTCAGACAATTGTCCTCATGTGGCCTTGATATGTGCATCTCCTGAGATTGAAACTCTAGTTCCTACAAGTTATTCTGTGTTAACAATTGAATAAGAAACATCTTCACATTAAATTATTATAAATTATTCATTCTAGATATATCATTAACCATCTCAAACATGTATTCATAATCATCAAGAATTGAAGAGGGGAAAATCATATATATATATATATATATATATATATATATATATATATATATATATATATATATATATATCCATTTCATGTAAATAAACATTAATACAATGTGTGAATCAAGTTACCTTAACTTAGTCATAGTTCTCTCTTGCTCCTTTTATTCATACTTCCTTGGGCCTCACAAGCATGTAACCAAAAATATAAATTTCAACAACATAATTTTACTCTAACTTCTCCCTCATTTTCTCTTTGGTATGGCCTTCATTATATATAGAGGTGATGTTATTTTTAGATGAATGGATGAGCTTGAATGCTTGTGTGAACTGGGTGAGGCTCAAGTCTTAAGGTCAATTTGTGGTGATACATACGATGCATATCCCATCTTGTGCAAATTACCCTCGAGATTGTCAAATTCAAAGGCTAGGAGGGTGTTCACAATCTAGCAATAATGTAATTAGTGAATATCACATACTGCAAGTGATGAAAACAATGATTGGTTGCACTATGCTTTGAAGGTGAGGCACAACCATGTCCAAAATGATATTTTAAGGGAAAATGTTGTAGTGTTCTCAACATTTCATATGTATGTATTTTTGTGTCTACTAGATTAGAAAAAGCTCATATACCTCTTGAATTGAAAGGATGGTCTATTAAATCAATAAATGTAACTAGATAATAATATTTTAATGATAAATATAAGTCCTTAGGGTATTGGAAACCTAGCATATTAGGCCATCCTTATAATGGTGCACATATTTATATTTATTAAGGCTTTAATCCTTGGAAAAACCATTGAGTTCCTTTATTGCACTTCAAGTTTGATTCTCAGTTTTAAGACTCCTAATGATACCTTGAGGAGTCCAATGAAGGCCTTTAAAAAGTGTAATGCCCTTATTAATGCCTTATAGAAATTTTGGAAAAGTTTGGAGGTGTTCTAGCTTAATATTTAAGCCAAACTAGTCATTTTTAGTGTATCACATGAAATCTTTTCTTCATGCAATGTGTGATGTATTACATGAAGAAAATTTTCATATAACACAACCCTAGTCACACAAACAAATTTATTCTTGTGAAATGACAGAGAGCATCAGGTTATAAGGACATGACAAGTTATTATTAGTATCACAATCAAAGAAAAGTTATTTTAGTGGATAAATTCCATGATGCCACAACTTGAAAAAGGTTATGGAGGACACATGGCATGATGTAGTATCTTAGGGAACTTATGGGATACATGTCATGTATCAATTGGTTATCACTTATCAAACATATCACCCGACAAAAACTTTATGGTGAAATACAATGCACCCACAAAAAAGTGTGGATGTGCGAAATGAAGATATATGCCCCAAAGATGAGAACATGTCACATTTCTTGGAAGCTTGAAAATATGTGATAATCATATCACATTAAAAAAAAATTGAGAGAATGCATGGTGACCTCTGGTATTGCACCAAGAATGTTGCAACTCCCAAGGGCTCCTCAACTCAAATTATCAACCTAGGGTTCATACAAACTTAGAGGTGACAGTGCTATATGCATAGTAGGTTAGATTCTACTCATGCCACCCTCGGTCATGAAATTATATCAAAGTGCTCAAAGACCATTCCTCCTACTAACTATAGTGAAATCTTGTTGATGACAGTACAATTGAAAACTAATTCTAGCTATGAAAGTGGAAATGCCATTTACTCAACTTATAGATTCTAGTTAATCATTTCATGAAGGGAAAAGGGCTAATCTACTCTATCTTACATAATTCATCAAACTAGAAAAATAATTTCATGTATCATCTACCTATTTCACACTTGTTTGAAAATCAAAAACATATCTTGCATCATACTTGTGACCAAAAAAGAAACTAATTATACTCTATTTTGCAGTGAGGAAAAGGAATGGTTGGAGTGGTCTAGGAGCTTACATTTATCATCAAATCACTACTTGGGGTCATTATTCATCTTGATTGAGCTAAGGTTGAAGTGGGGATCAAAACTAATGAAGAAAATTGATGTTATAGGCCTGCTACAAGTGCTACTACAAGAGGTCATATATTGCTACAGGAGGGTTTATAATGCTACAGGAGGAGTTCCGAGAGGATTTTTAGGGTGAAAATGATGTCTTGAGGGAATGAATAGGTGGATGTAGGCTAGAGAGTGTGAAGGAAGGTTAGTTTGAGCCCCCTAAACAAACCCAACACCTCTCAGAGTCCTGTCATACCCCACGATGAATGCCCATGATGTCCTAAACTTACAAAACAAAGTGACTGTGGAAACAGATTTTTGGGACAAAATTGAGGAATGGAAAGATAAGATGAAGGAGTCCAATATGGGGGTGGAAGAGGTACCCTTCCCTATAGATCAACATAGCATTATAACCTGTTAGTGCCTGGATCTACCTCAGGCTGAAGGAAGGCAGGTCTAGGGTAACATCAAACCATGCTTAACCTAGTAGCTAGCCCTACCAGGTTGGGAGAGGGCTCTCTCCTTGTCAATATCAATTAGGATATTGGAAATTAGGGCTTGAGATGACTGAATTTAATGTAGATTTTAGGCTAGGCATAGTACCTTAGGGTTTTTGGTTTGATTTTTTAGGTTTTGGTTGCTGGATCAATTGGAGAAGGTAGATTGGGTCTGGGAAATCAACTCAGGGATATAGTCATGTTCTGTAGGGCGAGGTAGACAAGAGTTTATGTACTAGAAATGGATTAATATGGTAGATTAAGACAGCTAAGGAGTTGAGGAGGGCATAAAAAAAGTATGAATCCTCTTCAAACAGTTGAAAACATTGAAAACCAAATGCATTCCCAAGGCAAAGCACAACAGTTTATTTTGTCCATTCACCTTGATTCATTTAGTTTTAGAAGAGAAAGATGGATTTGGATACATATAAAACATAAGAAAAACTCAATACAAAGAAGAAACAATACATAAAGTCACTGTCACAAGAATCCCACAAAAATAGCTGTGAAACTTGGTTTTATTCCTTGCTAAACTACTGATACAAATGTTCAATGAGTGCCACCACTTCCACCAAAGTCAAACCTTTACAAATGACTAAGAAATTACATAATATAGGCAAGGAAACCACTCATGCTAGCTATCAGGGTCGAATCCATGAGAAAAGGGGTGGTTTCAACCATATCTAAACTAGGAACACAAAAGTAGGCAGTGGAACAACTTGCCTTTAAAACTTAGGGAACCAATTCATTACAGCTCAAAACCACTTGGAACTTGATGCATCTACCATATGAGGTGATTTTCATCTATACTTACATCAAATACATCATTTACCATGCATACATTTACCTAAACAAGAAGAAAATTCAACCACTGAAGCAACTGGGTGAAATTTTGAGTTTTAGGAAAAATTGACAAAATCTACCTAATGCGCAGCGCCCTGAGCCTAATGCATAGTGCCACTTCAAAGCTGCCTTTGGAGGCCTTCCACTCACCCAAATCAAGCCCAAGATGGATTTTTGGAAAGCTATGTCTGTCTAGTTTATGGAACACTTTGAATTTTCTAATTGGAGTTGATTTGGCCCTTAAAAAGTTGATTCGCCCAAGACTGCTTCCGGTGGGTCCAAAAAGTGGTAGAGAGGGCATTTTTTGGTGCTTTTTGCCCTTTTGGTGGCCCAGATCTTCTCCAAAATTGATGAAACTTTCTAGGTTTGCTTATTTTTTTATGTTGAATCTAAATCTATAAGCCATTTGTGAAGAGGATGCACCAATTCAGTGGCGCTGCGCATTAGCTAGAATTTCCTATGTTTCTATTTTCAAAAATGGAAAATGACAAAAAGAATTTCCAAAATTTCCTCAAATTTGGTAAGAGGAAACCTCATTAAGTTCTTTTCTAAGCTAATGAATCTTTAGCCGAGATTTTGAGTTTATCATGTTCTTTCTTGGCCCTCAAGGCTCTCTTTAACTTAGCTTTTAGCCTCTTTGTCCTCGCATTGCAGATTTTGTTCTGAGTTAAGTAATGATAAGCCATATGGCATAGAATTCTCTTCTCTTTGTTGGCTTTCTCAAGAAACTTCTCAAGGTGAATGTTCACCCTTTCCAACCATGTCTCTCGGTCATTCTCAATTTCTTGGTCAAGGGAGGTCATCTCGATCTTTGTTTTCTTTGCCTCTTACCTATCTTCCCTAATCATCTGCAACTCCATAATAGCTTGCTTATCTGTCAATTGTTTGTTCTCCTACTCAAGATAGTTGATGATCCATTTGGCCCTCTCAAGGTTAAGTGATAAGGCTTTTATTTCAGCCTCCTTCTCTTTGATAATCATGTCCTTGAGTCTTGAGCTTTGAGAGCCCAAATCAGTGACATCCTCCTCAATCAAAATAAACTCTCTATCTTTCCCTTCAATAGAGCTTTCCTCATGCATCTTTTGCTTTCCCTTGTCTCTACTCTTTGACTACTAGCCAACCTGTATAGATAGAGAAGAAGGCAAAGCCCCTTCCACCCCTAGTGAAGATAGCATTTTCCTATGGTCTGATGAAGAAAACAAGATCCCTTCCACCCCTGGTGGAGATAGTACTCGCCTGGCAGCAGCAAAAAGCTTCCTTGTGCCTCTCTCATAGGTGACAAACACAGGAACCTCCTCTATTTTATTTTCAGGCTCCTTTTTTGCCCGAAAGGTTCACCTTCCTCTTGGGGATCTGAAAATATTTGAGGCCCTTTGAAGCACTCATGGGCAATCAAAGTTTCCCATGGAATTCCAAACTGAGTGAGTTGATGAAAAACAATAATTTTGATGACAAAAAAATGATAAATGCTATTGAGTTGCTATGGATATGGTTTTCTCTTTCCAATCACTGTCATCCTCTCTATGTTTTTACATATGAAATAAGGGATACTCATCATTCTGACCCTTGTGAAGTGCATGAGCAATCTGATGTGGTAGGCATAAAGTCTAGAGAACCTACCTTCACATGTAAAGTATTTAATGATAAGTTTCATGAGTGGAACATACCGGTCCTCCAGGTATTTAAAAGGAAACACCCTGTTGAGTTTGCCATGGTACTTGGCCTTGATATAAGGCTCATAATGCTGCTTACTAACATTTTGCCTTTTGTTCCACTTTTCCCCTACATCTGGAATTCTTGTGGCCTCTACAATGGTAGTTGGAGAAAGAGTGAAGTTTACCCCAGCAAGATGTACCATATTGTTATCCATGTTTATCACAAACTGCTTTTCTAACTCATGATGAAATTTGACCCTCTCAACCATTTCACAAAACTCAAAATAGGACTAATATCTGAAACATGTGGTGTCTAGTGGGAAAGCAAGGAGTTCACTCATGCTGATAGGTTCCTCCCTGATGATTTTTCCACCTTTGTGAGGATTCCTGGACTGCACATTTCTTTCTCTTGAGCTATCGCTAAGTGTGTCTTCTTCAAAATCTGATTCACTGCCTCTTTTCATGCTTGTCTCTATGAGATAATGTGGTGATGATATGGTGAATAATGGATAATAGGTGGGAACAAAAAGGTGAGTATGAAGAGATTTTGTAAATGGAACAATAGTAATGAGGTGAGGTAGGGGAATGAAGGGAAGGATTTTGGGAACTAGGGTTTTGATGTATGAGGGACTTAGGGTTTGATAAAGGGGATTAGTTTCTTAGGGAAAATAGGGAAAGGGAAAATAGAATCAAAGGGTAGTTTTAGTGTAATGAAGTTGGGAAAAGAAACAAGGGATTTTGGTTTTGCAATGATGTGAAATAGAGTATAGAGGCAAGCTAGGGTTTGACCTTTAGGAAGCAAAAAGCATGAACCAAACATGAAAAACCTTATTTAATCTTAGGAAGTATTAACACTTACTTGTTAGGAGGTGAATGCAGCATTTGGGAGGATTTGAGATGAATTTGTGTGGTTTTGAAGCCTCACTGGCCAATGCACAGCACATTGAGCCCAATGTGTAGCGCCTGCCTGATGCACATCGCCAGTTTATTTTTACACAGGAAAAAGTTGTCTGATGCATAGCGCCTAGCAAACTTGCTGCAAATTTTGGGTTTTCTTCCTCCTTTGCTCAATCTTCCTTCAAAACACGATTTTAGCTCTCAACTTGACTTTTTGCACAATGGAATGGCTTGCTATCATGAATTTGCTTTATATACCATACACTTTGATTTTTCTTCATTTCAAACCCACTTTTCTAAAGTCTTGGTAACTTTTTCAAAACTCTATTTTTCAGTTTGAAGCTTGACCCCTTTTCTTGGCAATTTGATGGATTGATGTCTTGATACTTTTGCTTTTGTAGTGGTAGGAATTGTCATGGTGACCAGGAACAACTGCTGAGTGCTTATTACATATAGAAACAATTAAATTACATGAAATTTTACAAAAATGGAACAATACTCTGTTTTCACCTCAAAACAGAGTTTTGAGGTGAAAAAGATTTATTGAGCATATCAGAAGTAAACTTATGACTTTATGAACCTTCATGTGCCTACTGACCTCTTTATTTGAGCATGATTAACAAACCCTAAGACCTAATGGGACTAAACCCTAGGACTAGTTGTTATATATGAAATGAAACAGGATGACTGTGAATGACTTAAAAAGAATGTGTAAACAGGTCAGTAGGTGGATGTCATGAGGGAAAATGACATGAAACCACTACCATCGGTTGATCCATGACCTAATCGAATGTAGCTGATCGAATGGCACACCTAATATGCATGCAAAAGAGAAATTTGATCACCAATGGAAGTGTGAAGACACTGACACTAACATAACCAATAACATACATACATGCATTGATCATTATAAAGTCATATAAACTATGATGGAAAAGATGAGATGAATTTAAATAACATCTATTTTATGCCATAACACTACTCTAATCACTAAAATTACTTCTAAGCTATAGAAAGAAAATTTGAAGAACAACCACTAACATTCATCTATTTCCAAGAAATAATAAACACAATATTTTTGGACTGAGATTGTGAATCTTTCCAACCATTCTTCGACAAGAGAGGTGATGTAGAATCTTTCAATCACAGTTTTTTATAGCTTAACCTCTACTGGAATGAAATAAACTATGAAATGCATGAAAACAAGAATAAAATAATAGTACAAAAGAAGTACCAAATCCTCCGGGTTGGGCCCAAACCCAAGGGTCTCAAACCTCTAAAACTAACTCAGATGCATCTTAATAACCAACTTCTCATTATCAAAAAGTTAAAGTCTCATACATCACATAAAAATTATAATGACAATGTCAAGTTCTGAGCTCAATAGCTACACCTAGCTGAATCAAAACTTCAAATCCTAATGAGCTTTTCATCTTGTTTATTTATACAAAAGGGTAGCTGATAGTAACTCCCTGGAAAATAGTAGTTCCCTCCTTGATCTCAGAAATGGTGGATATTATCCCTCTTGAGCTTCACTTGTGCTAGGATTTACTCAGTTTCCAATGAATTCTAACTGATGAGAGAGGATGTTGTGATCCTAAGATGAGTTAGGGAGTTAAGGAGATGGAAAACCCCCCTAGATTCTCTCTTAGTTGTCTCCATTAAGCCCCTGCATAGTAATTTCCTAAAAAATGCTTCTTTTTCTTTCAATTAAACAATATTAGGCCACAAACTATGACAAACACCTCTTACTCTTCTTACTAAGCATAATATAACCAAAAATGTGAATTAATGTGAGAAAACGATAGTTTTAAGGTTGGAGGATGGCATGATGATCTTCAAAATATACATATTAATGGGACTCATCATCACCACCCTGATGAAGGTGTTGCTCATCCCTTGAGAAACTTATTCATCCATGTGAAGCTCTTTGATGGCCTTGGTGGCCTCTCTGACATCTTAATGCTCCTCAGATGGTGTGCCCTCTTATGGGTACAAACCTACATTTTTTTCTATCTAATTCCTCTCCCTCTACTCTTATGTTTCATCTCTTCCTTATTATAAGCCTAACAGCAAGGGTGGACTGAGTTTGATTCCTATCCATCTAATTTTCATTCTCTGTGTGATCCTCTCGTACAATGTTGTTCTCTTCAAGGAATTCCTTAAACCTTTAGGAAAATGATATTCTCTTACTAATCCGGATTTAAATAGGAACACAACAAATTACAGAGATAACCATAAATACATAGATGCAGCAGAAATAATACTTCATTTCATGAATGTAAAATAATTAAATATGCTTACAAACAGAAATGAAAATAAAGTAGCTCGAGCGATGGTAGCTTATCTCTGAGGAGAGATGTGGCGGCTACATGCCTCTGAACTGTCTTACAATGAGGCTTGAAGGCCTATTATTGTTGAGAAACTATGGGCCCCATTTTGGGTAAATTGGTACATCAACTTCCCGGGGTTGTAACTTTGGCATATGATCTCCGTTTGATGCACAGAATAGCCCATTAGAAATATCTATCTGAGGACTACGACTTTGAGTTTAGCAACATCAGCCCAAAAACCCATGTTGCTCCTAGGTTTCCCAAAAAATGTCGTTTAGGGCCTCAAAATGGCTCTAGAAGTTCAGGACCTGAAAAAATGATAAAAATAGTAAATTGTGCTACAATTAAGGAAAGTGAAAAACTGAAAGAGACAATTGTGGGGATCCAAGTGGGATAGGTGGGTGGCTACCAACATCCACCTGGATCATTCCTCCCCCTTAGGATGAAATGGTCCCCAGTGCGTTGAGTTCCTCCAAGAGATGAGGAAACTTCTGTTGAACTTGGTCCCTGGTGAGATGTTCTACAACCTCTAATGTGTCCAGTAATGGTGGGAAGCATGGTCGAGGGTGGTCCACATTGAACACTCGGTGCAAGCGAAGGAATGGGGGAATGTTGTGCTCCAAAGCATTATTTTCCACAACCTTGGTAATGGTGTAAGGACCATATCGGAGTGGTCTGATCTTCTGATGGGCTCTTGTAAGGCGTTCTTTCTATAGATGCAACCAGACTTTGTCACCAACCTGAAACTTGTGTGGCACCCAATGTTGATCATGTCACTGCTTATACCTGGCATTTTCCATAATGGAGTGGCGATAGATCTTCCCGTTGGGTAGAGGTGATCCGGAAGTCAGATCGGACAAATGCTTGACCTGACAATGCAACGGTACCCCTGTGGGTGAGGAGAATATGTCCCTATCTTATTTCATGACCATATCCACCTACTTCTATTGCATGGAGGAACCCTCCCCAAGGCCATGGATGTGGCTAGTATCTTCCCCTTACTTTGAGGGCGAACCAGACAGAAAATAAATTTCCTAGTCTGGGATATGATCTTACTTCTTTTCTTAGTAGAGATCAAAGAAGTGGTAGTAGGTGGGGCTACCTCCGGTATCCTATATAATGTATGACACAAAGAAATAATAACAGTGTGAGGCCTTGACTCATACATAGCATGTCACCTCCACAAGTATGGTTGGCCTCATAATACATCACAAACATCAAACTGTGCAACATCACACAATACCTCATCTATGAAGGGCTTGATGCTGTAGGGAAGGCGGCACTGCTAGCACACTCAGAGATCTCATCCTTGGTGAAACCACCCGAATTTGTATGGTTGCGGGTGTGGTATGGTTGGTAGTCCCAACCACTTCATGAACTCTACTGAAATGAGGTTCTTTTGGCTCCCATGTCAACAATGAATTGCAGTGGAAAACCCTTCACCCACATTTGTGAGTGGAAAAGACACTCCCCCTCCTCTAGATCTTCGGACTCATTCTTCTAGACCTTGGTGGTGGCCATAGTGGTGTTGGGATCCACATCAATGATTTTATTCCCTGTGTCATTCCCCTTGTTGGGTTCTGACTCAGGGTCGGAAAATGCATCTGATTCTGAAACCTTCAACTCGGCCACCAGCGACTGCTTGATCCGATACTCACTTGTGTTATGAGTGGGGCTCGTATGGATCTCACACCACTTTCCTATGTCCTTCTTTGACTTCGTGGTGTTCTTCTTTTCTTGAGGCTTCGACGAGTTGTCTTGGGTCACCCAACCTTGGCTTTCTCCTTTGTTCTTTGGATTCGCAGATCCAAAGTCTCGCTTCTTTTGTCTAAACTTTTGCTTGATCTTGACATCATATCGGTATGTCGTGCCAAGCAAGGAGATGTTCAGGAACTCCATCTCATCCTGGATGTACCTGTGTAGGCAATCGTGATATTTGAGTACCAAATGCAGCTCAGAATCCTTGATACCCAACTTTGTGCGAAGGGTATGAAAAATGTTTGTGAACTTTGGCACATCTTGGTCCCTTCCCTGCTATAGCATGGTCCACTTTATGTATTTATCCTCATAGCTTTTGACAGGGTAGTATTGCTCCTTGATGGCATCCTGGAATGAATTCCAAGTGGGTGCAGCTGAAAATAGTGAGCCTGTACTTTCATTCTTTTGCTCGCAGTGGGTTTCCCACCAATCTTTGATGTGGGGGGCTGCTTTAAGAAGTGCAAAAGTGATCTTTTCCCGACTGGAAAAATCATGAACAAAAAAATAACCATCTAGCATATTTAACCATTTATCTATGACATCTGCATCTATCTGACCCTCGAATATGGGGATTTCAAAGTTAACTTGTACCTTAAAAGGTGTGGCATTTCCAGAGTAGCTGTTGGAAGCAGATGCGTTGCCCCTAGGTAGCCACTGAAGGATCTGGGCAAAGTTTTCCATCATTGCATTCCTTTGTCACTCGAGGGCTTCTTAGAACAAGATATTGATAGGATCTCCTGCCCCCTCATCTTTCTTTTCATCTTCCATGGGAGGTCGTCAGGATTTGCGAGGCTGGTATTGCAAAGGTTCGACCAGTTCAAGCCTTAACTCCTTATATCCTGACCTCGTTGGGGACATGCAAAGAAAAACAGAGAAAAAGTAGGCTGCTCTAATACCACTTATCTGGATTTAAATAGGAACGCAAAAAATTACAGAGATAATCATAAATACATAGATGCAGCAGAAATAATACTTCACTTCATTAATGTAAAATACTGAAATATTCTTACAAATAGAAATGGAAATAAAGTAGCTCGGGCGATGGTAGCTTATCTCTGAGGAGAGATGTGGCAGCTACAGGCCTCTAAACTTTCTTACAATGAGGCTCGAAGGCCTATTTATTGTTGAGAAACAATGTAAAACCCTAAACATCCAAAATCCTAACCCTAGGAGATGAAGCGCCAAACTATGGGCCCCGTTTTGGGTAAATTGGTACATCAACTTCCCGGGGTCGTAACTTTGGCATACGATCTCTGTTTGACATGCATAATACCTTGTTAGAAAGATCTATCCGAGGAATACAACTTTGGGATGAGGAACATTAGTCCATGGACCCATGTTACTCCCAGTTTTCCTAAAAAAACGTCGTTTAGGGCCTCAAAAAGGTTCCGGAAGTTCAGGACCCAAGAAACTACTAAAAATAGTAAATTGTGATACAATTAAGGAAACTGAAAAATTGAAAGAGATAGTTGTGGTTGTCTAATTGGGATAGGTGGGTGGCCACCAACATCCACCTGGATCATTGACTTGTAGACTATCGGGTAAGGCATGCTATCTTCTCTAGGAAGCTTGCAGAATCTTTGTTCCCAACATTCTAAAGGTGTCTTCAAAGTGAAGAATGGCTTGCTTTTGTGTTGCAATGTATTTGGGTGCTAAAGTAGCATCATTGGAGCTGAGGCTATGATTGTTAATGACAACCTTAGGGATCACTAGCTCTGCTCTGATATACAAGGGTTCCTTCTCCTCTTTCTGTGTTACCTTTTTCACCTTCTTGGCCCTTATCTCCTCATGACTCAACTAATATGCTAAAGCCATTATTTACATGTCTCCCAATCTTGAATTGGGATCCCAAAAATTGAGATTTGTCAAAGTGAAATTACGCATGTATAATTTTGCTAACTTTTCATTCTCTTCCATACTAGTTTGTTGCAAAACTATATAAACTATCTATAATCATGAAAAGGTAGGGACCCATATTTTGCTAGAATTTTTATGTGGAACTACATCCACTTTTATTTCAGGAAGAGAGAATAAGACTTTGATGTTTTCTTGCATTGCAGGGCTTCCATAGAGAGACTTGCCATGGTGGAAAGTTGTGTTTCTTTCTCATGCAGCCTCTCTCTCAACCTTGCATTTTCTTCCAATAGTTGCTCCTTCATAATATACGCCCTTAGTCTCAAATAAATTAATTCCTTACCCATTTCAATGACTTTCTCCTCCATGAGGCCCACATCTTCCACATTATTGGATTTGGAAATTTTCATCCACCTATGGGTTCTGCCTCTCTCTATCTCCAACTCATAGAGGAGTGGGACTGCAAATTTTTCAGGGATAATCCTTCCTCCAATAAATTTGTAGTAGGACCCCAAGCTAGGTTGTGGATTAGACTCTTAGAGCTCTTGGAGGTCCTTTCCAACTGATTTTGAGGTGGTTTATTCCTTTTGTAGCTCTTTTTTCTTCTCCTGTAGCTTCCCCTATTCCTCCTGTAGCAGACTCTACCCCTCCTATAGAAAACCCTATCTCTCCTATAGTAAACCCTATCTATTTTGTAGATTCTCTTCTTTTGCTTTCTCAAAGGAAGCTTTTGTCTGGGCTTCTTGAAGGTCACTAACCTAGTGGTGGGCCTACCCATAGATGCTACATGTGACTTGGTTTTTGTTTTAGGAGGAGTGACCTCCTCAATCTTTCCTTCATTGGGTCCTACTTATTCCTTTTTACTTGGTGATTCATCAATAATAATAGGGACTTTTATGGGAGATTGTGGTTTCCCCTATCTAATTCTTGTGATCTTCCTGGTTCTAAAATATTGGGGACCTTGTCTTGGTTGTGTCCTCTTAGGCTTGACGGGAGTGCCCAATGTAGCAAATGTTGCAGCGACTTCTTGTTCAGTATCCCCTAGATATACTATTGTTTGATGTGGTTGTTTCTCTTCTTCTTGGGGTTTAAAAGTCTCCTTAGAGCTTACTCTTTCTTATACTTGCTTCTCCCCCTCTCCTCCTTTAATTTATACTTCTCCTTCCTTTGTATCTATTGCCTCTTTTTCCTTTGTTTTTATCTCCTCTTCTTCTTACTTTTTGCCTCTTCCTTCTCTATTTTTTCTCCTTATTATTCATTTGTTTTTCCTTCTTTACCTCCAATGCTAGAGGTTAGTGTTTCTCCAGGTGTGATGACTTGGGTTTCTATGAAAGTATCTCTATCCATGTCCACAAATTTATTCCATAGGACAGGGATCCTCAAGTGGCTCAAAGCATCCATCACTATCAACTTGATTAGGCCATTTTGAGCTAAGTTTTGGTGCTTTCCTTCCCTCACCTTCTGACTCATCTCCATGATTAACTGTAGGAGGATATGGGGATCACTGAGGGAGAGGCAATTTTGTCTTGAATCTTAACTCATGGAGCAATCTGAAGTGGTAGGAATAAAACACACTCAATCACCCTTCACAAGATATATACTTGAGGAATGATGGTAAGATACCTCATCCCAAGGGTAATGTAGGGTTTCTCTTCTTACTCCATTCTTATCTTCTACAAGCTTTTCTTTTGAATTGAAGAAGTTTTTTCTAGTTGTGACCCTCACTACCTTGTCTTCTTTTCTCCACCTAATTCCTAGGGGTAATGTGGTTACTCAACTTATGGTTTCAGGACTTAGAGAGATGGCCAACCCTCTGACAATAGTAGTGGCATTGTCTTCCCCTTGAGAATGTAATGGCATGGAAAATTCATGATGAAGATCATCACTATACCCCTTTAACAATTCAGAGAAACCCAACCATTGGTGTCTTCTAAATATGTCCACTACACGAGGGTGTTGGTGAATCTTATTGGTGTCTGAGGGTTCTCTTCTGCTAAATCCACCCCCCATTTCTTATATTGCCCTCCTTGGTGCTATTTATGTGTGGAATTCAAAAAATAAAATAAACAATCTCAATGGTAAGACAATATTAAATTCCTTGGTAGCAATGACAGAGAAGGGTGCTATAACTGATATCAACCAAACTATTTTCTCTTTTTCTAACCACAACAATTTCCAAAGACGCCTCTTACTTCCTAATTGATTGTTCTAGGCTATCAAGTTCAAGAATACTTCTGAAGTAAGTGGATGTAAAAACAAGGAAGGAGGGTATCAATTACTTCTTACCAAAAAATTATGTGTGCATGATGATTTTGAGACAATTTCAAGCCATTGTGGCTCCTTTTCACCTTACAATTTCTCCTGTAGCTCCTTCTTGGCCCTCCTATAGCACTTGCAGACTTGCTTGTAGCTTCCTCCTGGAGCACTTGCAAATAAGGTTCGAAACTTCTTGATGGAAACCTAGGTGATCTGATACAATAGCTCATCCTTCCTCTACCTTTTTTAGGAATGAGCGATGGTGAAAATGAAGTCGAGACCAATACACAATATTCCCTTAGGGGTAAAAACTTGGAGTGATCTAGTGATCTAGTGACATCGAATTAACATGATTTTCCTTTTTTGGATCGTTGTCCCCACTCCTTGTAATCATTTCTCTCTCCTTGTGATTATCACCCCACTCTTCGAGGACATCACCTCATTTTGAGTTAACATCTCCATGTTGCATGGGTGACTTAACACAAACTTAAGTGTACTAGTCAAGGGTGGCCAAGTTCACTGGCCACCACCAGCCTATTAAAACACCTCTCTTAACTATTACACATTTTAGTGATTTTATGCATAGGGAAGAGGTGAGGGTTGCCATACCTGAGCCTACCTGTGACTAGAATTGGTGGAGATCGTTGCATGTTGGTTTGGTCCATTTAACATCATTATTAAGGGAGTTGACATTTTTACTTGTTTCTTGTGCATGTCTTCATAACTTGATGATACCTTGATTGATAACTTTGTTGTGTGCATGCAGGTGCCTCTTTGATTTCCAAGCTTCTGCTATTGGTGGGATGCCTTCCTAAGGATGATGTGTACCTTCCTCATTGCATACAACGCCCCATCATGCCTTTTGTGGGTGGAAAAAAGATATCAAGGATCTGTGTTGTCAATGCACGGGTTGTTGTAGGAGACGTTTTCTTCATGTAGCAGGCTTTTGGTCCTCCCTTGAAGTCTTCATTTTTCATGATGGCATCGAGGGAGATGATGAAAAGACATGAGGACAAGGTTAGATTCATGAGGAAGTAGTGCATACATTGGAGAAATAGAAAACAATGGCTTTTGTGTTTGTTTTAGAGGTAGGACAGAGTGGGAAGTTTGATCAAGTTTTGGTGAAATGGAGTGGATGGGTGATGGATGGATGATGAGTAAATCATTGAAGGACCCCCCTAATCATTTCCTAGAGGCATCATGTCCTTTTTGTATATTCTTATCATTGGATCCCCCTCTTGTATCTTCACATGCTCCTCCTGTAGCATTATAGGACCTCCTGTAGAAATATAGGTCCTTCCTATAGCATCATAGTGAGGAGGTGAAATTCGAATTTCTTATTGATTCGATGGTGGAGAGAGAAGGTTATATGAGTGTAGAGTATGGAGATGAGGTTTATGGATGAAAGGATGGATGCGACCTTACAAGTTTTTTCCTTTAGCCATAGAACCTTGCAACTGTGTGCAGCCCTACAAAAGAAGAGAAAGGTTAGCAGGAATGGTGTAAGCTACTTATTTTTGTTCCTCTTTTCTCTTTTTATTTTTATTTTTTTCTTTCTTTTTGAGACAGGTAGACTGCCTCTGTGGAGGTTTTCAACTTGCATGCCTACCCTAGGTGCCTAAGAGGAGGTTTTCACCTAGGGATCTTTAATTTTTTCTTCTATTTTTTTTTTTTTTTGCTCCTAGGCTTCCTCAGAGAGGTTTTCAAGCCAAGAGTTTGCCTGAGATGTCTCATAGAGGTTTTCATCCAGACCTTTTTTTTTCTATATCAATGTTGTGGACTGGAAATTATGAAACTTCAAATCACATGTAATTCTCTGCTGATTGAACTAATAAAATCTTCCTTGGACAGAGGTCTTATATAAAGTTTCAACCTATAACCATTTACAATTAAGGGAATACCTTCATCATCAATGGTTTGATCTAGAGAGATCCATTTTCATGACACTTTTCTACTAGGTATGGACCCAACCATCTTGTCATTAACTTCCATTTAAAATATTTGAACCTAGAATCATATAAAAAGGCCCAATCTCCTTCTTGAAAAGTCTTTTCCTTGATATGTTCTTCATTCCAAACCTTTATTTGCAGTTGTATGAATTCAATCTATAGGAGAGCTTGCATCCTTAACTCATCTAAGCTAATAAGTTGGAGCATCCTATCTTGTTGTTTGATTGAGGGTGATAAGAAGTGGACGTCTTGTTCTTGATATGGTGTTGTCTCATGAGATCTTCAATCAGATTTGACGTGAATTTTTCTCCTTGATCGGTGACTACCTTTGTTGGATACCCAAACTTGTAGAAGAAGTTTTCTCTTAAAAAATCAGCCACTTTTTGCTTATTTTTTTCTTTGACTGCCTTTGTCTCAGCCCACTTTTTCAAGTAACATGTGCACACAATGATGTGCCTCTTTCATCCTTATGGTGGATCAATTGGCCCAATAAAATCCTTGCCCCACTTGTCAAATGGCTTTAAGGCCACTTTAGGTTGTAGGGGTGTTTCATCCCTGGGTGTGGTTTTTCCCATTCTTTGGCATTGATCACATCTAGTGGTGTATCTCCTTGCATATTGATGTAAAGTGGACCAATAGTAACCAGCCTATAAAACTTTAAAGGTTGTCCTCTTAGCAGAAAGAAAGGTCCATCATGACATGCTAAGAGGATGTCAAAGACCTCTTCTTCTCTTACACATATCCTCAAGAACTGATCTGGTCCTAGTCTAAAAATATTTCTCCCAATCCAAGTGAAAGGAGAGCTTTTACTTACAATATTTCTTTTCTATTTGGATGATATATTAGGATGGAACCTCCCAGCAACCAAGTAGTGGGCTATGTTAGCAAACCGAGGAGAAAGAATTGAGATGGAAAAGATGTTTTCATATGAAAGTTGATCATCCACCATCTCCTCATTACCTGTAGGCAAGGTTAGTCTCAACAAGAAATCTGCAACCACATTTTCTTTCCCTGGTTTATCAATAATAGTCAAATCAAATTGTTGTAACAATAATAACCATCTAATTATCCTAATATTGACATCGGTCTTATTCATCAAATATTTAATGGTTGCATGATAAGTATGAACAAAAGTTTGATACCCAGTGATATAGTGCCTGATTGTTTTTAAAGAACGTACTATAGCTAAGAGTTATTTTTCATTGACATCATAATTCAGCTTAGCTTTAGACAAATTATTACTAAATAAATATGTAACATCAAGCAATTTATCTTCTACATGTCCTAAGGTTTCCCCCGCAGCTTTGTTTTATGCATCAGTATGGATATGGAAAGGAAATTCCCTATTGTGGCCCCTAAGGATGGGTGCAGTGGTCAACTTTTCTTTATACACTTCAAGGGCTTCTTGACAGTTTCTTGTCCAACAAAAATCTAGATCCTTGGCTAGTAATCCAAACAAAGGTGAAGCCACTTTACTAAATTCTTTGATGAAGCTCCTATAATACCCAGCTAATCTTAAGAAAATACTAGCATCTCTTTTCTTTTGAGGGGTAGGGACCCTTTTGATGTTGGTAATCTTGTTTGGTTCAAACGGTATCCCTTCCTTGGATATGGAATGGCCAAGGATAGTCCCTTCATTCATCAAGAATTCACATTTCACAGGGCTCAATGAGAGATTCATTTCAATGCATTTCTTCAAGACCTTCACATATTGGAGAGAGCTTCATGGAAGTCACATCCATAAGGAGTGAAATCATCCATGTATATTTCAACAAATTCATGAACAAGTTCAGCAAAAATACTCAGAACTGCCCTTTGGAAAGTACCAAGGGCATTTTACAAACCGAATGGAAGGTACCCTAAGGACATGTAAATGTGGTCTTATATGGGTCTTCAGGGATGATCTAAATTTGGTTGTATCCATTAAACCCCTCCAGGAAGGAGAATAATTTCTTCCCTGTAAGGCCATCTAGGACTTGGTCAATGAAGAGCAAAGGAAAATGGTCCTTCTTTGTAGCCTTTTTAAGTTCCTAGTAATCAACATAGATTATCCACTTCCCATTCTTCTTGGGAACTAATACAATAGGTGACACCCACTCACTATCTTAAATGGGGTATATGAACCCTACATCCAGTATCTTTTGTAATTATTCTTTCATAATGTCCTTAATATTTGGGTTCATCCTTCTCTAGGGTTGGTGCACAAGCTTACATCCCTCCTTGATGTAAATATGATGAGTACAAACCAAGGGATGCACACTTTTCATTTCCTTATAATCCCAAGAAAAATCATCCAAGTGTTTGATCTGAAAATCACCCTATGAGTGATCTTAGTTAAAGAATTATTAAATGAAGGTATTACATACTCATGTGCTAGTGTATGTCTATGTTATTTTAGGCAACAGATCGATCAGATTGCAAAATACACAGACGCTGGAAAATGGAAAACAATAGAGAAACACAGTGAGCAAATACAAGAACACAAGAAATTAAGAAGCATTTCACCCTATCCTCCAGGGCTACATCTCTGGTCCAGCTCTTAGTGGTGGCCTTCTTTTATTGTGTCTTAAAGTACAGAATTAAAATGAAGGAGCTCAGTATGAGTCTCCTGAAACAGAATTTGCTTGGTAGGGTGGTTCTTGGATTCCCCAAGCCACTAGAGTGCATAAACTATGTTCCTTACTAGCTCTTTGACCCCTCTGGTCTTTAATGGAAGGAGCCTAATGTGGTGCTCAATCCTGACAGATCCTCTCAGGGATGGCTTGAATCTCTCAAG
The DNA here is from genome assembly GCA_031772625.1 of Pinus tabuliformis. Classification (NCBI taxonomy): domain Eukaryota; kingdom Viridiplantae; phylum Streptophyta; class Pinopsida; order Pinales; family Pinaceae; genus Pinus; species Pinus tabuliformis. Next base: position 247,764,760 of record CM062810.1, on the reverse strand, counting down.
CTCTCTGGTGCTTGATGTTGCCTTTGGTCAGCTCGGCCCTCTGTCTTCTTTCTGCTTTTTGCTTCACTGTCTTCTTCGCTTTTGCTTTCTCTGTCTTTTGTTTCCTTCTTTTCTCTATTTCTTCTGCTTGTCTATTCATGGCTTTAAATCCATTCGATCTCATGGCTATTCGATTCCCCTTCCAACTCCATCGGATCACCTACTACAGCTTCGCTTGGAGTTCCCTGTCTTAGCATCATCATCAGGCTCACAGGGAGTGGCCACTTGTCCTCCTGCCAACTGCGCCAACTTGCTTTGTCGGTTCGGTTTTTTAGTTACGTCATGGAATGAGTCATCTGCCACCTTGGCGATCAAATTAGACCTCAAATTCTTATAGATCACAGCTTAATCCCCTGTCAATTCCGGTTTCCCCCATCGGGCACGATCTCAGCCATTAGATTTGGAGCCCCCAGATCCAACACCATTCGCTCATTTCGCGCAGTTGACTTGCTCGATCATTAGCACATGATGAGCGGCGGTTTTCTCTCTCCTCTTCTTGCCACACATCAGGCGTTGAGTGTAATTGCTCCGTTTTCACATAATCTGCTTACCGCCCAAGGGTGCCCCCAATAAATACTGCCGATTTTCAGAGCGCTGCTCTCGCCCAAGCCTTTAGCCTTTTCCCCACGATTTTCCCAGCTCCCATGTGACTGAGCACTTGGGGCCTCTCCTTCTCGATGGTTAAGTGCTAATTGTGCATCAAAAACTACCTCCTTTTCCCAATCCAGGCTTCCCAGGGGCTAGTTTCACCTCCAGCGCAGTCTCCATGGGCCTCAGTCAGCGCGCTTTGACTGAGGTCCTCGTTGTTCCACGCTGGCTGCCAACTTCCACTGTTCATAGGTGCTTCTGAATGCTGCTCTTAATTCTTTGAAGTCTGTCCCAATCCGATACAGTCACGGTTCTCTAATAACTCTTCATGGATCCAATTCGGATCACGGCCTTCCCACTGAAAAAGCTTTTAGACCACCAAAAGTTGGTTTTTCAAGCATTGACTAAGTGAGGGTACTGTTGTCTCACTTGTCCAATCTCAATCCACTTTGCACTGCTTGGCTTTGAACCTTTGAGCCCAATTCTGAGGTACTCAACATCTGCTTTGCGTGTTGTCCTCACCTTCCTGTCCAGCACTATGTCTTCCTGTAATTCATTAAGATATTCAGGTAGCAGGTCATCAATAGAAGGTAATTGACTCTGCTCTTCAGGATCCTCAATCATTGAAGGTTTAAACAATCTCAAGCAGTCTGCATGTATGACTGAGTAGATGTGCATGTAAGCTGGCAAATCAAGGCGAAAAACATTTTCACCAATCTTCTCAAGTATTTTGAAGGGTCCATACCTGATAGGCTTTAGCTTTTTACCTTCACCTTGCATCTTTTCCTTGCTGATATATAGCCAAACCTGGTCACCAACTTGGAAACTATGCTCCATCCAATGCTTGTCATGCCTAGCCTTGTATTTGGTTTGGATCTTTTCCAGTTGTTCCTGTACTGCCTAGTGGATCTCCTAGATCTGTTCAATGAACCTAGTTGCCTTGTCCACATCATTGTGTCCATCAATTGTGGTATCTTTACCAAAGACAAAATCCAAATGAGACCTTGGTGTGAAACCAAAACAGGTCTCAAAAGGAGATCTTTGTGTAGAGGAATGTTTTGCTCTGTTGTAAGCATGTTGCACATAACACAAGTGTTCATCCCAAAGCTTAGGATGTTTGCTGCAATATCCTCTGAATAACTGGATCACTGTCATGTTAACTACTTCTGTCTGGCCATCAGTTTATGGATGAAAAGTTGTGCTTTTCTTCATTTTGGTGTCCATCAGTTCCCACAGACTTGACCAAAGCTTCCCCACAAATTGGGTGTCTCGATCAGATACAATGGAAGTGGGTAATCCAAAATGAACCCATACATGTTCAAAGAACGATTTGGCAGTTTTTTCATCTGTAATCTATTTATTACAAGTTATTAAAATACACATTTTGTTGAACCTATCCACAACAACATATAGATAATCATGACCTTTCCTAGATTTAGGCAGTCCTCCAAGAAAATCCGTGGAAACAATTTCCCAAGGGTGAGAAGGAACTGGTAATGGAGTGTACAAGCCTAGTTTTCTATTGCTCGGCTTGCTTTTAGCACACATAGTACACCCTCTTACATATCTAGAAACTGTCTCATTCATTTTTGGCCAATAACAAAATCTTTGCAACTGTGCAACTGTTTTACCCCAAAGTGACCTGATATTAGAGAAGTGTGTGCTTCTCTAATTATCTTTACTCTCTCAGTTTGTGGAATGCAGAGTTTCTCACAATGATATAAGAGTCGGTCCTTTACATGATAATCCAATTCTTCTACTCTTTTTCCTTGACTCAAAGTTGCATATACATCTTTAAAGTCTATATCTTGAGCATATTGTTCAATGTAGCTTTCATGTAGCACAGAATTATGCTTAAGTATAGTAGATGCATTTATAATGGGTCTAGATAACATGTCTGCAACTTTATTATGTATGCCCTTTTTATATCTGATGACTAAATGAAACTGTTGTAGAAAACCCATCCATCTATAATCTCTTGATTGCTGCAACTTAGTTTGGGAGTGTAGATATTGAAGTGGTTGATGATCAGTATGCATTACTATCTCTTTGCCCATTAAGTAATGTTTCCACTTTTTCACACTATGAACTAATGCATACAATTCTTTATCGTATGTAGGATAGTTCACTACTGCAGGATTAAAAGTCTCAGAATGATAACATATGGGTTTACCATGCTGTGTCAACACTGCTCCCATGGCATAGTCACTGGCATCTGTTTGGATCTCAAATGGTCTTTGCAGATCAGGCAGTGCTAGTACAACAGCTTTACTAATCTTTTCTTTCAAGGTGTCGAAGGATTTTTGATGTTTGCCTCCCCACTGAAACACCTTGTTCAATCCTATTCAAGCATGTAAAGGAGCTGCAATTGAGGAAAAGTTAGAAATGAACTTCCTCCAATATTTTGCTGCTCCTAAGAAGCTTCTCACCTCTGTAGCAGACTTGGGTTTAGGCTAGTTTACAATGACTACCAATTAGAGGGATCTATTTTCAATTTACCACCCCCTACTATATGACCCAAATAATTTAGAGATGTTTTGCCAAATTCACATTTTGAGAGTTTAACATGAAGTTTTTCTCTTTTCAAAACATCTAATGTCTGATTAACATGCTTTAAGTGCTCTTTCCACATTAAAAATCAGAATGTCATCCAGATACACAATAACAAAATCATCAAGAAAAGGTATGATTACATCATTCCTTAATCTCATGAAAGTAGCAAGAGAATTAGTTAAGACGAAAGGCATAACCAGCCACTCATACAATCCCTACTTTGTTTTGAAAGCAGTCTTCCATGCATCTTGTTCTACAACTCTAACCTGATGGTACCCACTGTGCAAGTCTAGCTTGGTGAAATAAACAACTTCCTTCAATTGATCTAAAAGATCATCTATGCAAGGAACGGGATAACGATTTTTTATTGTTATCTTATTCAGTGCTCGATAGTCAATGCACATTCTCCACGAGCCATCTTTCTTTTTCACCAAAACGATTGGTGACCCACATGGTGATGTGCTAGGCCTGATGAACCCCTTCTTGAGCAACTCCTACACCTGCTTCTTGATTTCAGCATTCTCTGAAGCAAACAACCTGTACATTCCAATGTTAGGTAATGGAACATCTTGCTGCTAAATAATATCATGTACTATTTCCTTTTTGGGTGGCAGACCTTTAGGTTCTTGAAACAAGACATCATACTCTGAAACAACCTTTGCTATATCAGCTTGATGTTTAGCATTACAGCCCTCAGATACATTGGTTTTATCAGGTTTCTTTTCCTTTACAACCATCAGTAAGAATTGTTTGCATGAATTTATCATTCTTTTCATCTGCCTTGAGTTTATGAGGGTATAATTATTCTTGATCTTGTGAGCTCTTACAAAGTATTCGATTCCATCTTTAACAAGTAGATACTTCTTCTCAGCTCTATAGAAAATAGCTTTTCTATCATACAAGTAAGGACTTCCTAAAACAATTCCACAAATATCCAGAGGAATTATGTCTAACTCAATCTCATCTACAAACGCTAACCCAAAAGAAAACTTGAGTTTGCACTGTCTAGTCACTTGTAGTTGTGCTTTATCATTCAACCATCCTAATGGGTATGGTTTCTTGTGAGGTGTAGTTGCTAATCCCAATTTCTTTACGATTGCTTTAGAAATTAAATTTACTTGTGAGCCACTATCAAACAAAGTATCAATCTTTTGATATTTGGAAACAACTCGAATATGGAAAAGCTCATGTCTTTTTCTCTCATTCTCTTCATCAATAATAGATTTAGCATAATTATTAGTAGATTCTTCAGAATTCTTACCTTTTATACCCATGGCTACAATGGTTATTTCATCTCCTGAGTCTAACCCAAATCTCTTTGAATAGATGCAGCAGTCTTCTTCTTCTTGCCCTCGAACTTCTTAGGTCTTAGCTCTGGATGAAAAATCCAACAATGCTTATCATCATGCCCATCCTTTTTACAGTGAGTGCATGAAGTTTTTCTTTTCTGTGCAGTGTTAGCCTTCCTTGCTTTCCACTTTTTCTTTCTTTTGTCCTTGCTCTTGCTTGCACTGGGTTGGGATGGTCCCCCAACTTCTGGATTTCCATTCTTTCCTCTAGCTTCTAGATGAGTAGCTTGTACAGATACCTCATCTATACTAGTGGGATTAAACATGAGGATGGTATGCCTCATGTAGCTATGTAGACCACCAATGTACTTCAAAAGAGTTTCTGGTGAGTCTAATGAGATTCCTAGAATCAATGCCCTCTTTCTAAATTCTTGAGTGTACCCTTGCACACTTTTCCCTTTCAACTACCGAAGAGTTTGCCAACTCATCATGGCTTGTTGCATGTAGACTAATGGATAGAACTGCTTTTTGATTACAGAAACAAATTCACTCCAGACAGAAATAGTCTTACCATGTCTTTTCATATCAGCTTGGGTTCTACCTTCCCACCAAACCAAGGCAGTGCCTCCTAGGCATAGGTTTGCCAGCTGAATCTTGCTCTTGTCTGAGTCAATGTTCTGTACTCTGCAATAAACATCAATTTGTCTAATACAATTGTCCAACTTTTTTGCATTTATCTCTCCATCATATATAGGCAAATCAAATTTAACATCTTGCTTGATCAAAGATGTTTTCTTGTTATTCACAGGGCTATTATGAGGTGTGAGAAAGCTTTCCTCTTTCCCTTTTCCTTTTGAGTGGTCATGGAAGTGAGACTCATCTTCTTCTTTGTCTTGTTTAGAACCTGATGAATCTTCATCCTTATGCTTTCTAAATTCCCTATACATTTCTTCTACCATGGACTTTATGGCTAGGAAACTTTCTATGAATTGAGGGTCTGGCCCCATTGAACCTTCCTCTGACATTGTCTTCCGAGGATAGACTCTCCCAATTTCAGGATTAGTTTGGACCAACTCTCCTTCTCCTAATTTGAGCTTTGATCTAGTGAGCATTCAACAGCTAAACCAACACAAGCTTGTCTAACCTTAACAGCCTAGAGCTCTGATACCACTTGATCTGAAAATCACCCTATGAGTGATCTCAGTTAAAGAATTATTAAATGAAGGTATTACAGACTCATGTGCTGGTGTATGTCTATGTTATTTTAGGCAACGGATCGATCAAATTGCAAAATACACAGACACTAGAAAATGGAAAACAGCAGAGAAACACAGTAAGAAAATACAAGAACACAAGAAATTAATAAGGAGTTCACCCTATCCTCCAAGGCTACATCTCCGGTCCAGCTCTCAGTGGTGGCCTTCTTTTATTGTGTCTTAAAGCAAAGAATTACAATGAAGGAGCTCAATATGAGTCTCCTGAAACAGAATTTGCTTGGCAGGGTGGTTCTTGGATTCCCCAAGCCACTAGAGTGCACAGACTCTGTTCCTTACCAGCTCTTTGACCCCTCTGGTCTTTAATGGAAGGAGCCCAATGTGGTGCTCAGTCCTGACATATCCTCTCAGGGATGGCTTGAATCTCTCAAGCTCTCTGGTGCTTGACACTGCCTTTGGTCAGCTCGGCCCTCTGTCTTCTTTATACTTTTTGCTTCACTGTCTTCTTCGCTTTTTCTCTCTCTGTCTTTTGTTTCCTTCTTTTCTTTGTTCTTCGTCTCCATGTCTTCTACTTGTCTTTTCATGTCTTTAAAGCCATTTGATCACATGGATTTTCGATTCCCCTTCCAAATCCGTCGAATCGCCTGCTACAGCTTTGCTTGGAGTTCCCTGTCTTGGTGTCATCATCAGGCTCACAAGGAGTGACCACTTGTCTTCCTGCCAACTGCGCCAACTTGCTTCGTCGGTTTGGTTTTTCAGTTACGTCATGGAATGAGTCATCCACCACCTTGGCGGTCAAATCAGACCTCAAATTCATATAGATCACGGCTTAATCCCCTGTCAATTCTGGTTTCCCCCATCGAGCACAATCTCAGACGTTAGATCTAGAGCCCCTAGATCTGATGCAATTCGCTCATTTCGCGTGGCTGACTTGCTCGATTGTTAGCACGTGATGAGTGGTGGTTTTCTCTCTCCTCCGCTTGCCATGCATCTGGCGCTAAGTGGAATCGCTCTGTTTTCGCCAAATCTGCTTATCGCACAACGGTACCCCCGATAAATACCACTGGTTTTTGGAGCGCAGATCCTATCCTAGCCTTTAGCCTTTTCCCCATGGTTTTCCCAGCTCCCATGTGACCAAGTGCTCAGGGCCTCTCCTTCTCGAGGGGTTTTGCCTAGCGATGCGCGATTAAAAACTACCTCCTTTTCCCGATCCGAGCTTCCCAGGGGCTAGTTTCGCCTCCTGCGCAGTCTCCATGGGCCTCGGTCAGCACGCTTTGACCGAGGTCCTCATCGTTCCACGCTGGATGCCAACTGCCACTGTTTAGAGGTGCTTCTGATCGCTGCTCTTAATTCTTTGAAGTTTGCCCTGATTTGATAGTCACGGTTCTTCGATAACTCTTCATGGATCCAATTCGGATCAATGTTGCCTTAGCACATTGTGATGAGCACCAGTATTGCAAAAAGAATGCTACAACTCCTGGGGCTACCAACTTTACTTCATCAACTTGGGGTTCATACAAACTAGGAGGTGACAGTGTTGTATACATAGTAGATGCAATGCTCTACTCATGTCACTTTTCAACTGGGGCAATAGACCACTAGGGTTTTTCAAACTAGTATTCTATTGACTAGAAGGAGTTTGACTATCAAATGGAAAAGGGAAAATTATCCTTAATGCAAAAATGGAATGTTGCCTACTCTAGGAAATGAAAGACTGAAGTGGAAGGTGCTATAAAGTGACATGAAATCATATAGCTAAACATCTACACATTTTTCTTACAAAAGAAACCTAGATTAACCTTGTTTATAACATTTAATGATCTAGACTAACTGAGCATGTAATTTTATCTAAGAATTATTATGACTGATGCATGCATGTGCTAATTTAGAAATTTCAAAAAAATAACTTTTTTGATGTTTAGTATTATGGATGCAAATGCTAATCTTCAACTTGTTCTTTAGCAAGGGAGACAGGTATGGAGGAAAAGGTATGGACTAGTTTAAAGGGTATGGAAACCAAGTGGAGGCCTAACCTAAGCTTAGATAACCATTTATGCTCAATTCAAGCTTAAAACAGGCTGCTACATGGTTTTCTGTAGTACTACAAGATGTCCTAGTTCTACTACAGGATGCCCTATTTTACTACAGGAAATAGGTTGAAAGATTAGAAGATGGTAGGAAAGGTAGTATGATGTTGTAAATAATACTGAGAGGGGGGGTGAATCAGTATTATCAAATTCTTTTCACTATACCTTCCAGATTTATAATTTAATTTATTCTTCAGATGTTGACCATTAATTTGTATGTCAGTATCATATAACAATGAATAGGAACAAGAAAAATAGACAATCACACCAAAGAACACCAGATATAAGGTGGAAACCCAATGTGGGTGAAAACCACCTGCTGCAATATGCCTCTATCTTCTTTCAATTAGAAACTTCCTTTTACAATGATTATGTACTGGTGCAGTCCTTTACCAGTACGCAGGCTGCAACCTGCAGAAAGCTACAACCCTCTCTCGTTTTCCTGACTCTCCTAGAAGGGAGCTACAACCCACTTAGCTCTTGTACTAGATGAGCTACTAGTACGTAGGTGTTCACCTAATGAAGGCTTCAACCTTCTCTTTTCTTCCAGGGACCACTTTCATAAATTTTTAGACTGGCTCCATGAACATCAAACAAACATCAAGTACATGTGTATCAACCAATCTCCTTTCCACAATCAACTATTGAATCAACCACTATCCTCTCATAATGCAGTAACCAGAAAACAATACCAGTAACCAGACATCTATTCTGAACCCAGAACACTGCAGTAATAGACAAAAGCAGCTAAAATAAGTTTCAAGAAAAGTCTGCAACTTCACTAATAGAAACCTGTGGATATCCGCACTTCGTCTGTGTCGAGCCTGCGGACCTCCGCACCTGCACCTGTCGCTGAACTGTGCACCTCCGCACCTGAACCCATGTTTGAACTGTGCACCTTCACACTGAACCCGTGTCTGAATTGCGTACCTCCACTCCTGAACCCGCATCTGAACTACGCACCTCCGCACCTGCACTGTGGTTCGCCTGCGGACCCCCGAATAGAGCCAAATTATCAGTCCTCCAATATGCCCCAGACTGTCAGATCCATAGATCTGATCATGCGTCAAAGTAGATCTTCCTTCTAATGCTCAGGTCTCTCCTTGATTTATCTATCACTCTCCAACCGATCACCATGTTACAGGGAAAAGTGTCTATGCAGAACTGCTAATCCCACTAAGGCTGGTAGCTACCTTAGAAACAAACAAAGTAAAACTACTTTCGTTTTCCTTTATGAAAGATAGATGAGAGAAGAATAAAGGAGACCAACCTCTGTCTTGCGCTTGGTTCCTTGCTCGATTCCCCTCTCTTCTGATAGTCCTTTGCTACTTGCTTTCTTGTATACCCAGCTTCACAGGGTATCTGCAAAATCAAAGCAGCATAACACTATACGAGAACATGGATCTATTATCATAAACAATCTAGGATCAGATGTAAATTGACCATACAAATGCATAAAACATAAATCACACAAGAGTATGGAGGAAAACTTGAATAGCTTTATTGATAATCAAGAAAGAGCCAAGAGAGTTACAACCAGTTTTTCTGACCCAGCATCATCCTCTCAGCAAGAAGCCCTTCTTCACCTCATGAAAAGCTTAGATCATCCAACACTATGATGTTGCCTCAAGAAACCAACAGCAATTCCTTACAAGATGCAAAATTCCAGCCTCTGGATCTCTGGGATGAGGGATCCATATATAGGTGTCTGCAAGGGAGATGAGTCAGCTTTTGATTTGATTAGTGTCTTCCCTCTAATAGTTCTTGCTTCCACATGGAGATTGATGATCTCTTACTCATCCCTGGTCGAATTCAGAGAGGCAAGTGTCATAGGAGAAGTTTCTGGAAGATTCCATGCTTCTCCACCTCGCAGATTGACACTGCCATTTGTCTCTTCTCGCCCATCGCACCCCATAGAAGGGATTTTTGAAATGCAACGCACCTACTGTGTGTATTTAGGTGAGATGCAACGCACTTTGCCTATGGAGCAGGTGAAATGATCCAGTTTTGACCAGTTCTGAGTAGTTTTTCATGGAGAACTTCTGGGAGAAGCTGTAATCAGTTGACCTTGTTCATTTAGGGGTTGGAACAACACTTTTAGGGATTTAGGAGCCCTTGGTTTATGGACATTTATGCTTGGGGTTGCAGTGCCCAAAAATGTCTATAACAGTTGCCCCCTAAAGCATGAGGTTGTTAATCTTTTTTTTTTTTTTGATGTCGGGTGAAATGCTTTATCATGAGGATCCGAAGTTCTTTCAAGCTGGAAGGAGACCTGTAATAAGATACAATACAATACATTATCTTCATAATATTTTCATGATCTAGCTGAGGCGGGCATTCCCATGCTTAGCTTTATAAATTCATTTTCATGTACATAGAACAGACAATCGTCTGAGTGTAGACTGATGATTCTGGAGGAGCCATCATCCCATAGATTGGATGATTATCTGTGCAGCAATGATGTACATTTGATGTCTTTATTTTCCTGAATATATATCGCAGCCCGGATGGATGAAACTAGATCCGGGGTCTTCAATCTCATTCGATCTTCACTCAAAGTACAAGTCGATTCATGTGAGAGATGTTCTAGAGTCGAACATGGAAAGACATTGCTTGATTACCAGCCAATGATGTAAGCTATTAACAGGTGCGAGAGGAATCACCGATAATGATAATGATCCTCAAGGTACTGCAGTACAATTCACGTGGTGTGAATAAAGGACTTGGCATCGAACACCATGCAAAATCTTTCGGTCGAAGGTCATTGATGTAAACCTGTCGCCGGAAGTGAGAAACTTGCCATTGAGGCATGCAAACTTCAAAGTACTGAAAGGGTTGTTCCTAGATCGACTTCTTGGATAATGAGCTGATGTCGACAAGAAGCGATCCATCATAGGAGGGCCTTAATGAATCCCACATCAATGACATGGAACGGAGCAAATGATTTTAATGGAGGTGAAAATGATCTGGTGATATAAGGTTCAGGGTGGCGGTCATGAAAGAATAGAGCGTAAATGTATTGCAGCGAGTGAGACACAAGTGAATTCTCTGAGTGACTTCTCTTGAACAGACGACACTGACATGATGGATTGGTAGCATTAACCCCAAATGTGGATGGTGTGATGTGACCATGGTGATGTGACCGGTGAATGAAACAACCCAACCCGACTTGGATGCGGAGTGAAAGTGTCATGTTCAAGAGCGACTTGCTACCAACAAAGTTTCTTCAAGTTTTCTTCCCAATTTTTCCCCAGTCATTGCTGACCAGTACCTCTTTATTTTTGTCAAGCTTGAGGAGGATAACATATGCTTGTTCTATAATTTGCCCTTCGGGCAAACCCATCGCTATGTTTTAACGAGCCTAGCAATAGTGAAACTCGTTCTTGTCTGTTATGGACAAGTTTGTCGCTATTAGGTTTTAACGAGTTTAACGACAAAGATAACTCGGTCCTTTTCAATTTTAGAGGGTCTGAAAATGGACGTAAAGGAAACTCTAAAAATCCTTTTTCGTCATCTAATCCCTTAGGTCCGAAAAAGTATAAAACAATACAGAAGGGATGAATTTTCGGTAATTTTAACGAGCCGAACAAAACAAGTGCTCGATCTTTTTGTGTAATAATCCCTCAAGTCCAAAAAGATTAAAATCTAAAGGAGGGATAGCACTTCCGGTCACTTTAACGAGCTGGAGAGGCCAATGGCTCGGCAATCTTTTCATATTTTACGAGTCAGTTGAAAATATCTTAAAGGAGACTCGTCTTTGAGGAATGAGTGATAAATTTGGGTAGCAGCTGATTCCAGGTAAGGTTTGGAACTTTCCAATCACGGCAGTGTTACAAGGATAGCTAACAGGATCACTCTTCGCAGCTGTTCCTCAAAAGGGGTAAACAATCAAATGGAGGTGAATGATCGGCCAATACAGAGTGGAGGTGATGATGAGAACACGACCAAGGCTTTAAAGGCTGAAGTACTACATTCACGATGGTTATTTACCGGAAATTGGTTCATTTTTTATTGAGCTTAAATGCTGGGGGAAACATTTGCTCATTGCTTATGTTTATTTTTTAACGAGCATGAAGTCCGCGTTAAAACTGCTCGATCCAGTCATGTAATAGGGACGTCTCATCTAAGATGCCATTTTTCAGAAGCTTAAACCTCACTTCGGATCCTTTCTTTATGCAAGTTAGGAAACGACCAATCCTACGAGTTTAAAAGGTTAGAGGACCTACAAATTTAAAAAAATAAATGGTCGCTCTTCGCTTGCACGCCAAAAGGTTTGCATGCCCCCAGGTATAAAATAGTGTTTCAAGGTCACCTCTCAATCTACCGACAAAACATTTGTTTTATCGGGAAAGGCTTACCTCTTTCAGGTTACCAAAGATTGTTCTATCTGCACCGCAAACAAAACACTTCTTCGGCGATGTCTACCGAAATAGACAAAGGCGAGTGGCGTAGACGCCTCTACCCACATAGCTTTGACAAGGGAATCTTATTCCAGTCTAACCCCCTTTTCCAATCACGAACAGGAGTGTCAGACTAGTCATATATCTCTCGCGGAAACCTATCCTATACCTGAAGTTTTCCTGCCGAAGCAGACCAGGGTGCATGCCCCCTGGGTTTCAGTCGTGTCCCCTGAATCACTCGCGCTCATCAGGAGGACGGACTGGGGATTGATGAGACATTCCTTGCGTGAAAACACCATTCAGGGATGGTATACGACTATTTGCTATGTGTGAACCGGGAAATGAAAGCTGGTCTACGAGCTTGACCACTCTTCCTTCGTGTGGAAAACACATTACTCTAAAGAGTGAGGAGACAATTGCTCCCATGCAATAAATATAGTCTCGTCCAAGGAGTATATTATAATCCAGGGGCCCTTGGACTACCATTATGTTCATTTGAACGGTTTTCCCTCTCAATGTTATGGGCACATTAGGAAGGATCCCTAACGGTCGACTGGTTCCTTTGTCAAAGCCTGTTAGATTTCTCATCTCAGGCAAAAGCGATGGCGAACCAAGCGCTTTCCAGGCAGTTGAGGAAAGGATATTCACAGAAGCCCCTTCATCTATGATGGTACCAGCCATAACCATTCTATATATTTGAACAATGATTCGGAATGGTACACTAGCCGGTAAACGGGGTCTGCCTAGTTGATTCCAGTCGAAGGAGACAACCAGGTTGCTTAGAGGTGGGACCGAATAGACGGCCGGATATAACTCTGATGAACTTCCTTCCTGCGGTAAAGGAACGGGTAGACTGCCCTCATGTTCTTCGGAGTCTGTGCTTACGAAAAGAATTTGGACGGTGTCATCCTTGTTCTCTTCGGTGACTGTATCATCTAAAGATGGAACCTCTGAAGACAAGACCGGGTCAACTGCCGCCTCGACCTTTTGAATTTCATCTGGTATGGGTTCAGATGGTTTATCTTCAATGATAGACGCTTCGGCTGACCACAAGGGTGGGTTAGCCGAATTTTCAACTAGTGACGGACTCGGCAAGAGTTTCTTATATCCAGGAGGAAGTCGTAACGGCGAAACCGGACGATCGTCCAAAACTCTTTTAGCCTCGTCTAAGAGGGGACAATGGTGGACGGCGTGATTGCCTTCACATAGTTTACAAATAAATTTGCACTTTCCTTTTTGTCCAGGGGCTTCACTTTCACTAGTCGACGGTGTGTTTTCAACATGATCATCAGAGGTTGACGACACCGGGTTATGCAAACGATGAGACCAGTCCTTTAAGATCCAAGGGATGCAAGGACAATCTCTATGATAGTGGTTTCCTTTGCAAATGACACATGGCGATTTAGGCTTGGTCGGTGCAGTGTGTGGATTTTCGCTAGACGACGCTTGGTTGCCCGTTTTCGCCTTTGGCTCCTTCTTCTTCTTCTCTTTCTTCTTCTTTTCCTTCTTCTTCTCAGGTACTTGATTTTTGGCTTTGCCAGCCCCATCAAGCAAAGAGGAAGGAGGAGAGGAAGAATTGGACGAAGTAGAGGGTTGGGGGGAAACTCTGGAATTGTCTAGTTGCTAACTCGATTGCTCAGGAATTGCGGTGTTCTGAACGACGGAGGTTGAGAAAAGCCATACGGGCAAGCCGATTGTCAATCCTGGAAGTGATAATGTGGCCATATGGGGTGCACCAACATCTCCCCAAGAGGAGAAGGGACTAGGATTTCCTCCAAGGGGAACTCCTTGGTCGGTGGACTCCATTTTCTCAACCTAAGACCAACGTAGGAAAGGTGATGATTATTCCGTTTAAAATAAATTTTAGACGCTTTGACACAACTTGTTTTTTCAATTTTAAAGAGTCGAGAAAAAACAAAAGATGACTCTAGTCGCCTTCGATTTTTAATGAGCCTGAAGTGACAAGTGCTCAGATGGACCTTTTCCGTTAAGGAGTCTGAAAAGGAACGAAAGGGACTGCTCTGGAAATCTAGACAGAGGGATTACCAAACCAATCGCAAAACTGCAGAATACTTTTTACGGTACGGCAGTCAATCTTCCCGAATGCTGTGTTCAGTGCATTGCGATCGATAGGGCGGCAGACACGGCTTCCTATGGATAAAGGATTAAGCCTATTGTGGTCTCCCAAAATATACTCGACGGTACGTGGGAGCAGAAGTCTGTACTGGTACTTATCGTCTCAAAGTGGAGGAATCACCCAACCAACAGTGAAAACAACAGTTACCAGGCTTTACGATGCCAGAATACGTCTCTAGCCTAGAATTCTAGATGTTGTGCGTTAAGTTCCAAAGCGTTGTTAGATTCATTAAATTTATTTTATAGTTGGTCTTGCTTAAGAAATTTACCTTTCAGGTTCACCGCGTGATGTAGATGTACAATTCCTAAAATGCAATCTAAGATGATAAACAATCGTTTTATCTTCTTTGTGCAATGAAAATCCTAGCTACTAAGGAAAGAGAGACAGTATTCTTTCAACAAAGAGCAAAGAGCACCCACTATATGCACTGTCCTAAATCAAACCAATCAAACAGTCTAAATGCAAATGCACATGCATGTATTTTTTTTCAGCCTTCTTAATGTGTAAATGATAAAAAGAAAGCTAATGCGCAAATCTGAATTATTTTTCAAAGCGACAATTACTAACAAGTTTCTTTTCAAAAATCAAAATGAAGACAATGACAACACTTTGTGATTTGGAAATGAAAACTTGCTCTCGACACTAGAAAAACTACTAATTCAGATCAAATACAATAGTAACAGGGTAATCAACTATCAAGAACAATCATATTCTCTTCTATGATTGAAAACGACACTTGCGACACTTTCAAATCAAGAAACGACAGTACAATTACGTTACTTCTTTGTAAAGGAGAACTGAAAATGACTCAACAAATACATAAAAAATTTTACAGTTCTTTGCACAATGGAGGCGGAATAACAGCAAGGAAAGGGGTTTCAAAAAGAGGTGTACTGACTACAAGCAGCAAAACTCTTGAATAGATCTGAAAAGAGTGAACACAGAAACCAAAATTCAAGAACAAGGCCTTGTCTGATCAGCGCACCTGTAACACAGTGAATTTGAAATGCAGCGCACCTACTACACTCGGGAAGTGCACTGAATTTGAGATTCATAGAACAGACAGTGTGCTAGACCAGGGACGAGACTTTGATTGGGTTCCGGGTCACAGTTTGCAGTTCAGTTCAGGGATTTTGGCCGAGCAAGTGGTAATCAGTAAATCAATCACAGGGGTAGATCTAAGGAGGTTACTAGAGCCACCACAAGGGCAATTAGAGAGTTTGTAAATCAATTGTTTAATTCATAAACAAAACCCGGAGATTGACTGAAGCGGCATTTATCTACTTTTCATTTGCATAGCAAATGCAGTTCGAAGGCTACCTGGCTCAACTTTAGGCTCCGTCTGTAAGTTTATAAAGTAAACAAATGTAGATAAACAAACAACCTAGTCACTCCCTAGCGGAGTCGCCATTTTGTTACAGGGAAAAGTGTCTATGCAGAACTGCTAATCCCACTAAGGCTGGTAGCTACCTTAGAAACAAACAAAGTAAAACTACTTTCGTTTTCCTTTATGAAAGATAGATGAGAGAAGAATAAAGGAGACCAACCTCTGTCTTGCGCTTGGTTCCTTGCTCGATTCCCCTCTCTTCTGATAGTCCTTTGCTACTTGATTTCTTGTATACCCAGCTTCACAGGGTACCTGCAAAATCAAAGCAGCATAACACTATACGAGAACATGGATCTATTATCATAAACAATCTAGGATCAGATGTAAATTGACCATACAAATGCATAAAACATAAATCACACAAGAGTATGGAGGAAAACTTGAATAGCTTTATTGATAATCAAGAAAGAGCCAAGAGAGTTACAACCAGTTGTTCTGACCCAGCATCATCCTCTCAGCAAGAAGCCCTTCTTCACCTCATGAAAAGCTTATATCACCCAACACTATGATGTTGCCTCAAGAAACCAACAGCAATTCCTTACAAGATGCAAAATTCCAACCTCTGGATCTCTGGGATGAGGGATCCATATATAGATGTCTGCAAGGGAGATGAGTCAGCTTGTGATTTGATTAGTGTCTTCCCTCTGATAGTTCTTGCTTCCACTTGGAGATTGATGATCTCTTACTCATCCCTGGTCGAATTCAGAGAGGCAAGTGTCACAGGAGAAGTTTCTGGAAGATTCCATGCTTCTCCACCTCACGGATTGACACTGCCATTTGTCTCTTCTCGCCCATCGCACCCCATAGAAGGGATTTTTGAAATGAAACGCACCTACTGTGTGTATTTAGGTGAGATGCAACGCACTTTGCCTATGGAGCAGGTGAAATGATCCAGTTTTGACCAGTTCTGAGTAGTTTTTCATGGAGAACTTCTGGGAGAAGCTGTAATCAGTTGACCTTATTCATTTAGGGGTTGGAACAACACTTTTAGGGACTTAGGAGCCCTTGGTTTATGGACATTTATGCTTGGGGTTGCAGTGCCCAAAAATGTCTATAACCCACCAGAATTTTAGATCTTGATTTTCTTTAGATATTTCACATGCAAGAGTGCCCAGCCAAATGATCTCCTTTCCTTTTTATAGACTAGCCCTTACTCAAACCATGGTCCAAAACCATAGAATTCCAATACAAGGGAC
Organism: Pinus tabuliformis; assembly: GCA_031772625.1. Classification (NCBI taxonomy): domain Eukaryota; kingdom Viridiplantae; phylum Streptophyta; class Pinopsida; order Pinales; family Pinaceae; genus Pinus; species Pinus tabuliformis. Next base: position 247,747,870 of record CM062810.1, on the reverse strand, counting down.
CCAAAACCTGGGTTCAATACTTTAGAAGCAAAACCACAGACCAAAACCATAGGATCAAAAACGTCAGACTAAATACCATGGATCACCCGTAAGTTTTCCCACGTGCGTGCACTTTTCTCTGCATGAAAGTCTGTGAACTTTAGGTCCGCACCTTTTGTTCGGAACACCTACGAACATGTCCGCACCTTTTGAACAGCGCACCTGCGGACCCAACCTAAGGCCGCATCTTCATGAACAGGAACCTACGGGCCTTTCATTTTCTACATTCTTTGTAGTCTGATCATCAACTTTTTGCTACTGCCCTACTGCACTATGATCTGTCATCTGTGTGAGTTGCCATCAAGGACAATATTTGTATTATAATGCCAACAATCTCCCCCTTTGGACTTGATGGCAAGAACACCAAATCACTCTCCCCCTTTGACATCAAGGGCAAAGGGCGGACCAAGATATTCTCTTTCCTTGATAACCATCCCACTGACCATACTCCCCCTGAGAACCTGCTGAAATCTCTTCTTCTGCTGAAGTGTGCTGAACATGCTTCCCCTGACTGTAAGCAAGGTCTACAAAAAGATGTTCTACAAGAAAGAACATGACTTCATACATGATAAGAGACCTTCCTATCACCTAAGACTCGTACATACAACTCCCAATCAAGTGGGAATACATAATAAGCACATTACATTATCCATCCCAGGCATAGTGGGGCAACCAAGATAGGCTGTTACATGACCTTGACAAAGGAAATATAAGACATAGAGACAAAATATTAGCAGCATCTGTCAATCATCATTCAGATCAGTATGCATGTTCTCCTTCTGTACTTGCTCCTCCAAGATCTTCTATAATAATGCCAACAATGCATTAATTAGAAGAATATATGCTCCCCCTGAACCAATGCCAGCTGGTCTTTGACAGATCCATAGCGAACTCTTCTCATCGTATACCCCATATGAAACTCGCATACAACCAACAATTTCTGAAAAAAGACAAGTTTTCAATAGCAAGATGATGCATCAACTACCCCCAGCTTTTGTCTGAGGTATTCAAAGGTCTCCCTGGGCAGTGGTTTGGTGAGAATATCAGCAACTTGTTCCTTAGAGGGAACATACTCCAACTTGACCTTTTGTTCAAGCACTTGTTCCCGAAGAAAATGATATTTGATAGGTATGTGCTTGGTCTTTGAATGCATGACAGGATTCTTTGAAATGCTGATTGCACTTGTATTATCACATAAGATGGATATAGGTGGAGTACAAGTGATTTGAAAATCCTGCAAGGTTTGCATCATCCACAGGAGTTGTGTGCAACAAGATGCAGCAGTCACATATTCTGCTTCAGTCGTTGATAAAGCAATCGAACTCTATTTCTTGCTGAACCAAGATACTAATCTAGAACCCATAAAGAATGCACCACCACTAGTGCTTTTTCTGTCATCCACGCTTCCAACCCAATCTGCATCTGTATAAGCATGAAGAGTGAGATCTGTATCTCTAGGATACCATAGGCCATAGTTTTGAGTTCCTTGAAGATACTTGAAAATTCTCTTAACTGCCTGAAGATGAGTTTCCTTTGGATTTGCCTGAAACCTTCCAACTATTCCCACTGCATGCATAATGTCTGGTCGGGTACCTGTTAGATAGAGTAGACTCCCAATCATGGATCTATAGGTTGGTTGATGCACTACTGCTGATTCATCATTTGCACTGAGGCTACATCCTGTAACCATAGGGGTACATACTGGTTTCGAATCTTTCATGCCATATTTATTCAAGATCTGCTTGAGGTACTTGGTTTGAGATAAAAAGATACCGCCTTCATTTTGTTGGATTTGTAGACCAAGAAAATATGTCAGTTCTCCAAGCAATGACATTTCAAATTCTTTCTGCATTACCAAGGCAAAGTTTTGACTCATAGCTTCTTCATTACTGCCAAAGATAATATCATCTACATACACAACAAGTATTAGCAATTTGTCATTTTCAATTTTTATATAAAGATTGCTATCTGCTGATCCTTTTGAAAAACCTTGTTGATGAAGGTATTTGTCCAAACGATAGTACCAAGCCCTTGGAGCCTATTTAAGACCATAGAGAGCCTTTTTAAGTCTGCATACAAGACTTGGATCATTCCCAAGGATGAAACCATCTGGTTGCTCAATGTACACTTCTTCTTCGAAGTCTCCATTCAGAAAGGCTGATTTCACATCCATTTGAAATACTTTGAACTTCTGAAAGCTAGAGAGAGCAAGGAACATTCTGATGGCCTCAAGTCTAGCAATGGGAGCAAAATTTTCTTCAAAGTCTATTCCTTCTTGTTGAGCATACCCTTTACAAACAAGTCTGGCCTTGTTTCTAATCACTTCCCCATTTTCATTCAACTTGTTTTTGAAGATCCATTTTGTCCCTATGACATTCTTATCTTTTGGTCTAGGAACCAACTCCAAAGTGTTATTCTTTTCGATCTGCTCAAGTTCTTCATCCATTGCCTTGACCCAGCATTCATCTTTGCATGCCTCTTTTACAGTTTGTGGTTCAGTGGAGGAGAGCAATGCCAAATAGCTTGAGGCTTCTGCAATTTTTCTTCTTGTTTGTATACCTGCCTCTTTCTGCCCCAGAATTTGAGTTTCTGGATGATTCTTTTGAACGTATCTGGATGGAGTCTTCTCTTCTATCCTTATCTGTTCCTCTGGTGCCTCTTGAGCTTCTTCTTCATCATAAGTCTGATTTGATGTTGAAGGATAGTCCTCATCATCTTCGAAATCTTTGGAATTTACTTGCCTAGGAATGTTTCCTTCTTCATCAACTACTACATCAATGTTGTCAACAATTCTTCCAAGTCTTTTATTGTAACACTTATATGCTTTGCTATGGGGAGAATAACCAAGGAGAATGCCTTCATCTGCTCTAGGTTCAAACTTGCCAAGATTTTCATCATTATTTTTAATATAGAATTTGCTTCCAAAAATTTTGAAATATTTTACAGTAGGAGTCTTACCATACTAGAGCTCATGAGGAGTTTTAGTGCTGTTCACCCAGACATTTGTCTTGTTGAGAATAACAACTACAGCAAATGCAGCTTCACCCCAGAAAGTTGCGGGAGTTCCAGACTCATCCATCATACCACGAGCCATTTGTTGAACTGTTCTGTTCATCCTTTCCACTACTCCATTTTGCCGAGGAGTCCTTGCAGTAGAGAATTCCCTTCTTATTCCATGTTCTTCACAAAAATGGAAAAATTCATTTGAGGTAAACTCCCCACCTCTTTCAGACCTGAGGCATTTAATTTTGTGATCTGATTTGTTTTCAACCAAGGCTTTGAAAGATTTGAATTTTTCAAAGGCTTTGTCTTTGTGCTTCATAAGTCCTATCCAACACATCCTGTAAAAGTCGTCAATGAATAATATAAAGTATTCTTCTCCTCGAGGTGACCTTTTCCTAGATGGACCACATACATCCGTATGGACTAGTTCAAGTGGCCTGCTAGCTAATCCTTCCTTCTCAGGGAAGTTAGTTCTGGTTTTCTTACCAAACTGACATGATTTGCATATTGTATTGTCTGGAATTTTGATGTCTGGAAGACCACGAACTGCCTGGTATTTGCATGCTTTCCTTATCTGTGAGAAGCTTAGATGGCCCAATCTTCTGTGCCATAGCCAGTGTTCATCATTCTTGCTTAGATAGCATTGATGTTGTCCTTCTTTGAATATGTATAAATTATTTGGATTTCTTATGCCTTTGATCACTATTTTTCTTGTATCAAGATCATGAACACTACATCCATTTGATCGAAATATTACCTCAGTTCCTTGATCGCACATCTGACTGACACTCAATAGATTATGCTTTAAGCCATCAACATACATGACATTTCCAGCTTTGACCTTTTCCTTTACTTGAACAAAACATTTACCTTTTATGAGAGCAGGGGTGTCATTTCCAAAAGAGACCTTCTTCTCCTTCTCTAAGGCACTATATGACTGAAGTTTTTCTTTATCACCCGTCATATGTTTCGAACATCCACTGTCAATGTACCATTGATTTTCTTTCCCTTCCGCATATAAAGCTATACCACATCTCTTTGGTTGTGGTTCCTTCATTCTCCATGTTTTGGCACTTGAGGCTTGCTCCTTCTGAGTTGTCTGCCGAAACCTGCTCCTGCATTCAGAATCTTCATGACCAAAATTGTTACAAATAGAACATTTTATTTCATTTTCAAGAGCAGAAAAGTTATTGTAGGTTCTTTTCATGATCCCATTCATACTCCTCAGTTTTTGAGCTTCTCTAGTCATGATTGTCTTATAGGCAACACATTGAGCCGCTTTGTGGCCAAAGTTATGACAAGAGAAACATTGGCCATTGAAGAAACTCCTGTGATTATCAAATCTACCAGCCAAATGATTGTAGTTTCTATTGACATCCATTCTTGAGTCAAATTGAGAAGGTTTTACCTGAGGCTGGTTGTAGCTTCTGTTTGTCCTTAAAGTAGATTGCCCCCGATTTACCTGGTAGTCTTTGTTCATTCTTGAGGTAAATTGTCCCTGATTTACCTAGTGATTTCCATTGGGTCTTTGTTCACTTCTCCTTGCTGCATCAAGATAACTTTTGGAGGTAGATGGTTTCTGCGCTTGGGTTGTTTCTTCATTATATCCCAGACCTGTCTTGATTAGTGGAGAACGCTGCACTTTGATAATCTCATCTAATGTTTCAGATCCTTTAACAAATCTAAGATGAAGAGCATTAGTTTTCTCAATCTCTTTTCTAAGTCCCACTATTTCACATTCTAAATTTTCATGATGTTTTTCCTTTTCAGCCAGTTGACATTGCAGAGTATCAATAATCATATTTTTCTCTTCTAAACAAATTTTGAGTGTAGAAATCTCTTCATAAAGACCACCTTCATCTATAGCATCCATGAAATCATCATCTTCAAAATCCATTAAAAGTCTATAATTATTACCTTGTTCATCTTCATCACTATTTGAAAGTCCATCACTATCTTCATGAGTGTAATAGCTTTTCTTATTTACATTCTGTTTCTTGTTCCATCTAACAGGTTCCTTACCTTTGTCAAGTTTATCTTTATGAGGACACTTGGCAGCATAGTGACTGACTCTTCCACAAGCAAAGCATTTGAAAGGCAACTTACCTCTGAATCTTCTAGCACCCCGTTGAAGGTTCTTAACAAAATTTGATTCTTCCTCTTCTTCTGACATATGTCCTGACTCATAGTAATATCCTTTGCCTGAAGCCTTGAATGCAGCTTCTCTCCTGTCTGATGGTCCTCCTTTCCTCGTTTCGTAAGCAATTAGAATTCCGTGCAGCTGTGACATGGTAAGGTTTTGTAGATTCTGTTTTTCTTCTATTCAGAAACTTTTGATTCAAACTTAGAGGACAAAGATCTTAAAACCTTTTCAACCACAACAGCCTCTTTTATTTCTTCACCCAAGTTTTTCATACAATTAACAATCTCATCTATATGTAGGAAATAGTTAGCCACACTTTCATCATTGTACATTCTGAGATTTTCATACTGAATTCTGAGGGTTTGAAGTTTTGCTCGTTTTACCTGTTCATCTCCTTCATAGCTCAGAACGATCTTATCCCATATTTCTTTTGCGGATTTGTACTGCATAACCTTGACGAATTCTGATTGAGATAGACATCCTAATAGAGTATTGACAGCCTTTGCATTTGTTTCATATTGCTTCTTACCAGCCGGATCTGTAGGAGTTGCTGAAGGAAAAGTGTACCCTATATCTATGATATCCTAGACTTCTGTACCAAGAGATTGAAGATAGGCTGTGACTCTTACCTTCCAATAGATGAAGTTGGTCCCATCAAAAATTGGTGGCCTGATTGATGCTTCTCTCTCGTAGTTGCTCATGATGATAGATCTTCCTTCAAGCGATCAAGCTTCTTCTGAAGGACCTGCTCTGATACCAATTGTTGAAAATAATATTGAGAGGGGGGGGTGAATCAGTATTATCAAATTATTTTCACTATACCTTCCAGATTTATAATTTAATTTATTCTTCAGATGTTGACCATTAATTTGTATGTCAGTATCATATAATAATGAACAGGAATAAGAAAAACAGACAGTCACACCAAAGAACACCAGATATAAGGTGGAAACCCAATGTGGGTGAAAACCACCTGCTGCAATATGTCTCTATCTTCTTTCAATTAGAAACTTCTTTTTACAATGATTCTGTACTGGTGCAGTCCTTTACCAGTACGTAAGCTGCAACCTGCAGAGAGCTACAACCCTCTCTCGTTTTCCAGACTCTCCTGGAAGGGAGCTACAACCCCCTTAGCTCTTGTACTAGATGAGATACTAGTACGTAGGTGTTCACCTACTGAAGGCTTCAACCTTCTCTTTTCTTCCAGGGACCACATTTCATAAATTTTCAGACTGGATCCATGAACATCAAACAAACATCAAGTACATGTGTATCAACCAATCTCCTTTCCACAATCAACTACTGAATCAACCACTATCTTCTTAGAATGCAGTAACCAAAAAACAATACCAGTAACCAGACACCTATTCTGAACCCAGAACACTGTAGTAATAGACAAAAGCAGCTAAAATAAGTTTCAAGAAAAGTCCGCAACTTCACCAATAGAAACATGTGGATATCCGCACTTCGTCTGTGTCGAGCCTGCGGACCTCTGCACCTGCACCTGTCACTGAACTGCGCACCTCTGCACCTGAACCCATGTCTGAACTGCGCACCTCTGCACTGAACCCGTGTCTGAACTGCGTACCTCCGCACCTGAACTCGTGTCTGAACTGCGCACCTCCGCACCTGCACTGTGGTTCGCCTGCGGACCTCCGAATAGAGCCAAATTATCAGTCCTCCAATATGCCCCAGACTGTCAGATCCACAGATCTGATCATGCGTCAAAGTAGATCTTCCTTCTAATGCTCAGGTCTCTCCTTGATTTAGCTATCACTCTCCAACCGATCACCAGAATTTTAGATCTTGATTTTCTTTAGATATTTCACATGCAAGAGTGCCCAGCCAAATGATCTCCTTTCCTTTTTATAGACTAGCCCTTACTCAAACCATGGTCCAAAACCATAGAATTCCAATACAAGGGACCCAAAACCTGGGTTCAATACTTTAGAAGCAAAACCACGGACCAAAACCATAGGATCAAAAACGTCGGACTAAATACCATGGATCACCCGTAAGTTTTCCCACGTGCGTGCACTTTTCTCTGCATGAAAGTCTGTGAACTTTAGGTCTGCACCTTTTGTTTGGAACACCTGCAAACATGTCCACACCTTTTGAACGGCGCACCTGCGGACCCAGCCTAAGGCCGCATCTTCATGAATAGGAACCTGCAGGCCTTTCATTTTCTACATTCTTTGTAGTCTGATCATCAACTTCTTGCTACTGCCCTGCTGCACTATGATCTGTCATCTGTGTGAGTTGCCATCAAGGACAATATTTGTATCATAATTCCAACATATGAAGTGTGGGAAAGGTTTCTGGTGGGGAAATAAGGCATGGAGGAGGTGCACACTATCCAAGGCTCACAAAAATTCTTCAAGATGGTTGGATTTTCTCAATGGAAATGACCACTTTTCTTGCAAAACAAGAATTCAGATTTAGGGTTTGGTAGACCTTGGAAACATAGATGGATAGGACTTGGATGAGGTGAATGAGATGAGGTATCCCTGCAAATTAGAAGCTCTTGCAACAACATACAATATTTTCTTCATTTATGCGTAAATTCATCTATACATGGAAAAGATGAGTTGAATGGAGGAAAATAGATTTATTAATAGCTAATGGCTAAGTTTATGAATGGAAGTGATTTTAAACCATAACAAACTCAAGAGATAAAAATGACAATTGTAAATAATTCTAAGAAATTCAAAGATAGTGATCTATTCAACAACAAACCCTAGATTATGTGGTAATCAAACAAGAAAGTTTTTTTTGGGCTATGTGAATGGAACCCTTAAATCATGATCCCATAAGGGAGATGGGGTGAAGGCCACTATCAAAAGCTTCTCTAAAGTGTTTACTATCACTATGATACCACTGATCTATCTGTCCACAAATGGAAGCAAACTAATTAATCATCCAAATACTTGCAAATTAACAAAACCAAAATCACTTCAGCAGCTAAATATGAATGTAATCTAAGCATACATGTACAAAAAGAGGAACCTCTACTGCTAGGGTTGGGCCCTAACCCAAGAGCTTCAGCCCTCTGAGTCAACTCAATGTTGGATCAAGGGAATGCTTCTCATTTTCATTAAAATATCAAAAAAATACATAAGAGTCATTAATCACAATGTCTTAGCTCGAAAATGCCTCTTTCTTACAACCAAAAAAGTCGAATCATAATGAGGCTCTAGGCCTTCTTATTTATACAACTGAAGCTACCAAAACCTTCCTTAAATTTAGGGGGGCCTGCCTCCCAACTTGACATCAACTGGTCTTGAACTATCATTGGCTTGGTTGCCAATGACCTTAATGGCTTGGATGCTTGTAACTCCGAGTTGACGAGATCTGGTGGAGGAATCTACGAGTGACTGAAAAGTTAAGGAGGGAGATCCAATCTCCTAAAATCCCTCTTTCTTTTCCACTTTGAGTTCCTGCACTTTAATTAGCCAAAATTTCTCCAAAGCTTACAATTAATGCACATTAGACCACAAGACATAACATCTCATATTTACCCTTTTCACTAAGTAAAATATAACAAAACATGTAAATAAATGTGAGAAACATTGATTTTAATAAGCTAGAGAGTGGCATTAAGGTCCATATAATTTACCCATTGATGAGCCTGTTATCACTCAGGTTTTCCCAAAAGTTGTAAGAAAGGGAAAGGAGGCCAAGGTAACCACAAACCAATCTTTTAGATACAGAATCTAGCCAATCTATATCCAGAGAGGGCTCTCTCTTTATGATTTAGCTTGGTTTTTAAAGGTATTGGGCTAGTTATGAGGTTTAGGGGTTTTGTTTGAGTTTGGGTGGTGAGATTCAATAGAGCAAAGAGGTAAGACAGAGTAGTTCAGTCCATTGGGCTAATGGAGTCAAAGAAGATGGCTTTCTAGATTGGGTTTCTTAACAGAGGATGGCTTCACAGAGCAAGGTAGTCAAACAGGGAACAAATAAAAGACTTGAAACAGATGGAATGGGCTCAAATGGGGTGAAGGGCAGTTAAGAGTCCTTCAACCTATTTAAAGAGGGAAATTGGATGATTACTGATAAGGAGCAGTTAAGTATTCTTTAGCAAATAATCAACATGAAAGAATTAGGAAACAGGAGCAATTAAGATTTCACTGTTTATCCTAATTCTAAAGAAAACACAGAGAACAATAATGACTTGAAAATAGAGTGCAATTGAGCATATTCTGAAATTAAATATTTTCTTTATCATTCAGATTGTGAAACACAGATGATATAATAAACAATAAAACTTTAAGACACAAGATATAGAGGACTTATTGATCCGGTGGTTGATTCAAGAAGTCTGTGACAAGTCCTCTACTTCAATTCTTCATCCAATAAGCCATGCAACAGTTGATTCCAACAGCTCTTTATTCCAAATATTCAATATTACAGTAAAGTCTAGGAATCCCCCCTCAATACTCCAATGGAGGGGGTATTTATGCTCAAAATTGTAAAACAAATATCTCATAACAGAGTGAGATAATATCTAGGATGACTAAAAATAGCTCACAAGTAAATAGAAACAGCTAGCCTTGAAAATAGGGAAAAGGTAAACTGATGTTGTGCTGGTCCTGTTTTTGTTGAATGTGCTAGAGGTAGGCCCTAGGATTCAGCTTGCAGCTGTCTTTATTCGGTCACTCTGTGCTAGCTGCCCTGTTCTTCTCTATCTGGTAGATAACTCTGTCTGATAAATAGCTCAACATTTAACTTTTACCCAGGGGTGAAATTTTAACAATATTTCCAACATATTTTCTGTGAGGAACATTGAGGAGTGTAACCTTTTAGGGTTACAAGGGGTTTTTTTTAGTTTCTTTGTATTTTCAAACCGGAATTCGGGCCTTCTACGTTGAAGAAGGAAATAGTACACTAATAGGTTGAAATGGCAACTCAGAGCTCATGTTGTAGCTCTTCTAGTCGGGCGCCAGCTTGAAACTAGACTGCTGGCCTCGGTCGTTGTTTCTGCCTAGAAATACTGGACACAGCGAACAGCAACAAAAATGGCGTTTTATTCATTTTATTCAGCAAAACAACGGTTGGCGGGAGTTTTTGGCATTTATCAGGCGGATGACATCAGCGGAAGGTAGATGACGTGGCAGGTGACGTGGCGGATGACGTCAGCAGATCAGACCTGACGTCAGCGGAAGGCGGTTAGCGGTTTTGCTCGCACCGCTTTTGGGGTCAAGTGGTATTAGGCAGAGGGTGAGCGAGCAGGTTGGCAGCGCGACACATGGCTTTGGTATGGGCCGAAAACCACCGGGGGGTCGCGATATGGATGTCAACCGTTGGATGTGGCGACGGAGATCGGACGGTGTATGGGTAGGGAACATGGTGGGGGTTTAACTATACGGGCTTGGCACGATATAACAATGTTTAATTGTTTCGGGAGCATTTTAATTAGTTGGGTAATGGTTATTAATTAACCGGGGTTAATCCCGTGGTTACGCAGCGGGAAGGTTATTAACAGATTTCAAATAAACCTGTTAACCCTCGTTTAAATGGTGTTTATGATTGTATTCAACTGGGGGCGAGATATTTATAATATCGGGGTTTTTTATTATATATTTACATAATACGGGGAAGGTTCAAAATGTTTGAGACTTATATAATAAGTGTTAATAGTTAATATGAAAATGAATTTGAGCACTAAGTTTAAAAACCCTTTGCATATATATTTAAACTTAGGCTTTGAAGGGGGAAAAGGGGGTTTGTATGAGAAAGGTGGCCATTTTCCTAAGTAAAAATTGGTTTTACTTAGGCAATCATTATGAAATGGAATGAGTGGTTTATGAGTGATATTAAGAACAGATCTTAATATTTTAGGAGGAATTAGTGAATGATTAGGGAAAAATATGAAGGGGAGTTAGTTATTCAACCTTGTCTTGCCTGAGCTGCATCGAGTATAATTTCTGCCTTGCACTTGTGATAGAGATAAAGATTAACACATTTAGAGACATAATCTATCACAAGTATCATTTTGCAACACCATCTACCTACCCTGCCTACTTTGGCCTAGCTTTTTTTCTTCTTTATTTGGGTGCACTTAGACTGGCAAACCCTTATCAACTTTCCTTTTCTTTTCATGGTAAGCCTACCTAAGTCTGCACTTATAACATCCAAGGGCTCAGATTAAACTATTGAGATCCTTTTTATTTACTCTACCTAACTACTTATCTGCCAAGATTAAACAATTTGGTCAGATTTTATTCTCTATATTTAAAATAGGAAATTCAAATACGAATGAGCCACAATTAAGATGTTTGACTCTTCATCAATTGTGGCATAGATTAACAAGCTGCACACAATGCTTATTACAGAAAATGAAAAAGTAGTGGCATTTTGGACTTGCACACTTTCCTGGTCTATTTTTATTTGGGGTTCATTTCTTTCACTTTTTTGACCATTTTATTATTTTTACCCTTTGATTTTTCTTTTAGGGTATACCCTCTTTACATTTTTTAAATTTTTTGATTTTTTGGAAAATATGGAAAACATTTGCAACAAGGAAAGGAATGAACATATTACAGAGCTCATCAAGTCAATCATGGAATATGACACCTATTGGTATAGGAGTATAATAGTGGCTCCACTTGGGGATGGCTTTCCCTGGTGGAAAGTCAAGAACAGCAGGTCAGATGGCCTTCTGAATAATTTAGACTATGCTCTGACAATTTCCTTCTGCTGGTTGCTTTATTGTATGTATGACAACATGCTTGTGAAGCTTAGGGCCTTCTCTTCGGGCTTCAACTTTAGCAAGTTACTGTCCAATCCAAACTTTGACATTATCAAGGATATAGTATGTACATGTTAGAGTCAGAATACATTAAAAAACTGGATCCAAGTAATGTTTTAGCATTCGACCATTCACCGGTCCTTCTTCTGTTTCTGTACCATCCAGGCTCTTTAGAAAGTAAGTATTGTTCCCTTGCAATGCCTGGATGATAAATGGCCCTTTCCACAGGAAGTCAAACTTCCCATGTTTTCTTTTGTCTTCTCTCCTAGAATCCCATCTTAGAACTTTGTCTCCAAGGTAGAATTCTTCTTCTTTGGTCCTCTTATCAAATATTTTCTTGGGTTTTTCTTGTAACACTTGGGATCTTTGGTGCACTTCTTCTCTGGTCTGCAACAAATAGATGGTCTGATTTATTCTCCTTTGAATGTCATTGGGTTCCACCTGAGCTTCTTGCAGTAATTTCATTACAGGAACTCCTAAAGATGAAGGAAATACAGCCTCCATGCCATAAACTAACTCATAAGGGCTAGTTCCAATAGATCTCTTTATAGTAAGTCTATCTGCCCATAGTGCATTTGTAAGTTTCTTGTGCTAGTTTTTCTTGTTCTCTTCCAACAATTTCTTAATAATATTAATCAGGCTTTTATTGGAAGATTCAGCTAGACCATTACCTTGAGGGTAATAGGCTGTGGAATGGCCTAAAGTGATATGGTATTTGTTACAGAAATTTATCATTTTCTTGGACTTGAAGGCAGCAACATTATCAGTTATGATCTTTTCAGGATAGCCAAACCTAGACAATATGTTGGTTTCTGAGAATCCTATAATAACTGTATCATTGGCTTGTCTAGAAGGAATGGCTTCTATCCATTTGGTGTGTTAGAGCCTAGATTTGCCTTAGGCTGAAAAGGCAAGGTTCTAGGTCCACATCAAACCACGCTCAGCCTCGTAGCTAGCCCTACGAGGACAGGAGAGGGCTCTCTCCGGGTCACACTCAGTAAAAATAAACAATAGGGTCTGAGATGACTCAAAATGAATACTGATTTTAGGCTAGTAAATAAATATGAAAGAGGTAATTTATTGAATGACTGAATTTTCTGGGCTGTATGGGACAAAGGACAGCATGAGCTAGGAAATTAAATCAAAGACACAGAGTATTTCGTGAGGCAAGATAGGCAGGAGGTTTAGCAATCAAATTTAAATAATATGGAGTGGAAAGACTATTGAGAGGTTGAAAAGGGCATAATAAATGAATCCTTTTCAAACAGAAGAAGAGACACAAAGCATGAATGCCTTCCCAAGGTAGAGCAGTAAACTAGATTCTACCTTTCTTACTTAAAAGCATTCAACTGGAAATGATTATGAATGAACTGTAAAACATAACAAGATACATATGAAATAGAAAGAAGAAACATATGCTAAACTCATACCACATGAATCTCATGAATCAGAGCTGCATCATTTTATTAATTTCCTGGCCAAACTGTACAGTGAAGCGCTGAGTTTTTCTTCCACACTTTTCCCAGAACTCAGACCCTTTACAAATGATTCTCAATACAATAAATAGACTCAAATGTTGAAAACAGATTGACCAAAATAAGGAATTGTTTAATCATCATTAACAAACAAAAGCTAAAGGGCCAACCATTTGTTCTGAAAGGGAGCAGCATTCAATATGAAATCTGTTTAATGACCAATGAGTAGGAAAAACCTATAGTGCAGACCTTCTGAATCGCAACTGAAAGCAAAAATAGACCATCCAATCCTATTTCTCTGCTATGGTAGATGTCTTCGTTTTAAATTTAGGCGTTCGGTCTTTGATTGTTCGCTTTCCTTTTTGCCATTTGAATAAAAACTAATTTTTAATAAAAATGGTTTTGAACTAAGATTTTGCCTTTAATAAAGGGGAAATCGTATTGTCAATGAACAATCCCAGCTGCAATTTCACCCTTTAAACATACACAACATAAATATGAGGTCAAAAACTGATTCCATAGAGAGTTTTGGGTGCCATCGTCTTTCACGAGATATTCTGATCATCATATCGCCAAGAATTGCTTCAATGGGAGGTCTTGCAGGTTGTTCTTTTTTGTCGGAGAACCGACAACATTACTATTTTGGACACAGACGCGCTTCTTTATCCTCAGTTGAGTATCACCGTCTGAAATGAATTTCCTTTTGGAAGCTCTGCTTGGGCACCTCCGATAGGTTTAATGCACAACAGTTGAAACCTTCTAAAACCACCGGCTCAAAGATATTAATGTTATCTTTGTTCTCTTTATCCAGAATGCCTTGATGATTTTTAGCTTTAATTCTATTGCTTCTCCTTTTAGGGGGATTCTCGCCACCAGATATATTTTCAATCGCAGAATCAACCCCAAGACCATCACGCAAACTCTTGCCCCCACTTATTTGCCTTGTTGAAATACTATTGTTTTGGATACTGACCAAAGGGGTGGCATTGTCTTTGCCAGTAGTGGTTTTGCGAGACCGGGAATTAAACTTGCCCCCAGAGTTGTTACACTGGCACGAATCCTCCTCAATCAAATCACCATTGTTACTATTAGTATCGGAATTCAATGCAGATGTGAGAGTTACTTACATTGCAATGCCTACAGTTGTCTGGTTCTTTCTCCTTTGACCCATTTCTACACATTAGAAGAGAAAACAAAGTCCAACGAAGCTGGTGTCTGGTATCACTTGGTATATCCTGGGGAAAAATTCGTTCAGCCTAGCCACATTTCTTGAAACGAGGCAAAACCGTGTGTTGTTGAGTGATTTGAACGAGTTTTGACCGTTTTTTAGGCCTCTGGCTGTATGCGCCGCGATCTGCAACTGTAATACATTTTCAGCCCTCAGTGTGATTTCTTCACTCATCCATGATTTGTCTTGGTTTCACTGATGTATCTTGGAGTGAAATTGGATTATCTGGAACACAAACATATCTCTTATGACAAGGATTTTGATTTTTGATTTGGGCACACCGACTTTTGCAAGTTTTGAAACCTTTGACACTTTACTCTAACTCTGTTTGGCTTCCTTTATGATTTTTGGACTGATGATAAACTTCTTTGTTTGCTTTGTAGGAATAGATGGCTGGAATTTCGGCAAAGGTGACCAGGGCTGCGCCTGGAGATCTTAACAACTGAAAAACTTGGAAAATATACATGACAATTTATTACAAAAGACAAAATGACAATTTTCTTCAAAACAGAGTTTTGAAGAAAAGTCATGATCAAAGATTGCGATGATGAAACTTGTGATGAAAACTTATTTGGAAACCTCCCTCATGCATCTGCTGGTATTATTTGACATTTTGAAGACTAAATTTGCGAAACCCTAGACCTAAGACTCTTTGCTAACCAAAAGACCATCCATGACTGTAAATGACTGTAAAATTGATTTGATGATGAACTTTGATGATTCAGACACAAACCAACAGATACATAATCATGAGGGACATGAGTAAAAAACCCTTCCTACCGTCAGATGATGGCATGCTCCTAACGGAAAGCAGATGAATGGACTGAATGAGACACCTAAAAATGAAATGCAACAAAAGAGGTTTTGATCTCTGACGGAGGGCTAAACAGACCAACTCTAACATGGTGAAATAGTCTGTGGCAGTGAGGATCCATTTATGTTGGCCAGAAGAGGGAGGGTGTATTTCTCCAATGAAGTCCAAACCCCATTGTTGAAAGGGATTTTCAATGGAAATTGGTCTCAAGGGTAAGGGTAACAGTTTCCTTTTGCCTTCAAAATTTTGGCATTTGTGGCAAGCAGTGACAAACTTCTTTACATCAACGAACAAGGTTGGCCAATAAAATCCAGCCCTTAGGATTTTGTCTGCAGTTGATTTGTAGTAAAGGTGTCCACCGCAGTCCCCTTCATGAAATTCTTTGAGAACCTTGTCAGCTTCTTCTTTTATTCAACAATTCAATAGAATACCTTCATGATTTTTAAAAAAGAGAGCATTATCTAAAATACAAAATTTTGAAGCTTTCATCTTTAAAAACCTTTTCTTTGTTCTGGATAACCCTGGAGGAGCCTACAGGTTTAATAATACATGATTTATATCAGCATACCAAGGTGATTCTAAGAAGGCCTGGCTGATTTGTGGAATCGCCATCTCCTGTTCATTATCCAGTTCATTAATATCCAGGGCTTGAAAGTTTGTTTCAATCATGAGTTTAGTCAATCCCTGTCCTTTTATAAGCTTTGTAGGTTTTATCTCAATATCATACTCCAATATATTAGCTATCCATTTACCTCGTTTGCCTTCAATTCCATCCTGAGTTAGGATGTCTTTGACAACAGCGTTTAGTACATAGGTTATTACATGGGAGTACAATATATAGACTTTGAAGTCTTTAATAGCTTTCACAAGTGCAAAAGCCTGTTTTTCCATGATTTTGTAATTTAGAAGTGCATCTCTAAGTGCTTTACTCAAAAAGGCTATTGGTTTTTCACATCCTTGATCATCTTTTTGCAGTAAAACAGCTACTATAGTGTGTTCTAATGCAAATGAAAAAATTGTGAAGTCTCTATCGAACTTTGGACTTGTAAGGACTGGGGTTCTAGTCAAAGCCATTTTAATTTCTTCAAATGCGTGTTTGGCTTCTACTGTCCATTTAACCTTTGAATCCTTTTTTAACATATTGTTCAGCAATCTATTTAATTCAGCCAAATTAGATATGAATCTTTTTAAAAAGTTAATCTTTCCTAGGAAAGCTTGAAGTTCTTCGACATTTCTGGGGTGGGGTATCTGCAGAATAGCTTCTATTCTAGTAGGATTTATGATGCCATATTTGGAGATAATATAACAGTTTGCCTTCTTCTAGACCAAACAAAGATTTTTTAGGATTTAATGAAATACCATACTTTCTGCATTTTAAAAACACTTTTTTGAGATGATCTAAATGTTGCTGATCTGATTCAGAAAATACAGTCAGGTCATCTAGATATATAACCAGAAAATCATGAATTTATTTTGCAAAAGTTATGTCCATTACTCGTTGAAAAGTTTCCCCTGCATTCTTAAGTTCGAATGGCATTTTAACATATTTGAATGTACCCCATGGTGTTGTAAATGCAGTCTTTTCCTAGTCATCAGAATGAACTAGGATCTGATTATAACCTAAAAACCCATCCAAAAGTGAAATCCTAGAAGCACCTACTACCCTTTGTAAAATATGATCCATCTTAGGTAAAGGGTAATTTTCTTTCAAAGAAACCTTGTTTACATTTCTTAAGTCAACAAATAATCTGATTTCTCATCTTTTCTTCCTTGTAGGCACTAAATTAGACACCCACTCTGAAAATCTGATTGGAGCAATTACCCTGCATCATGCATTCGTTTAATTTCTTTTTCAATTAAAGGAAGCAGTACAGGGTTAATTCTTCTGAGCTTTTGTTTGAATGGTTTTTTATTTTCCTTGAGGGGTA
The DNA here is from genome assembly GCA_031772625.1 of Pinus tabuliformis. Lineage (NCBI taxonomy): Eukaryota > Viridiplantae > Streptophyta > Pinopsida > Pinales > Pinaceae > Pinus > Pinus tabuliformis. Next base: position 247,730,492 of record CM062810.1, on the reverse strand, counting down.
TTGTATGTTGAATTATAGAGGTGTCATAAGACTTTAGGTCTTCATAGCTCTAGGAAAAAACATCCTGGAATTCTTTGATTAGTTCAACATACTAAGGTTTTTTATCAGGGGGAAAAGATTTGGATAATTTTACCATTTTTGGCTTTTCTTCAGTTCCTATGGTATAGTCTTCAATGTCTGCTTTTAGAGGTTCCATCTTGGATTTCTTTGGAATATCGTTGAAATCAAAAAGATCTTCCAAAGTAGTTAATCCTTTGGGCAAATGATTGTCTTTCAAATTGATAACTTCAGATTCTCCTTCAATAATCTCATCAATGTCTATTTCTTTAAGATCCTATATTTCCTTTTTGGTAAATTTTGTTGGATGAAGCATTTGAGTTGTATTTTCTGCTGAAATGTCTGTTTCTATCTGATTTGTTGGATCAAACTCACTAACTGTATCTACATCTATGTTAGTGCTAGAAAATTCTTCTTCTAGGGTTAAAAAATTGTTGATCTGATTATCACTGTCAAACACTTGCCAGTTCTTTACATTATCAGGTATAACTGGCCTGTGTCTAATTTCAGCTATGAATTGATGATTTGGTTCAAATGGTAATTTACAGGTGCTGGCAAACATTGCCAAGCTATGAGCTTGCAAGTTATGTTTTCTCGGGATTTTGGCAAGCTGAGTTTCTAGAAATGTATTGAGGATCTCTATAGTTGTTCCTATGTACTCTCTTAATCTAGGATCATTTGTTAAGAACTTCCCTTTTATCTGTTGAATGATTAAATCAGAATCTCCTAGGACTGATACTCTAGTTGCTCCCAATTTCTTGACCAGTTTAAGGCCTAGCAATAGAGCTTCATATTCAGCCATATTATTAGTGCACCTAAAGTTTAATTTGTAGGCATGGCCTTTAGCATGATTGTTTTCAAGATTGTACACCCAGACTCCTGCTCCTGCTCCTAATTTGTTCACAGAACCATCAAATTCTAAGTACCAAAGGATTTTATGTTCATAATTAGTATCTGGAGTTTCAGGGATCTGTTTAATAGGGAGATTTGGTTTTTTAGTTTCTTCTGGTTTATCTGATGTTTCATGATTTTAAAAAATTTCTTGGATTCGGACACTAGACCTTTCGTTTGTAATTTTCTCTGTTTTATCTGCTAAAACTTTTATTTCATGTGGGGGATCAATTTCAGCATTGTAAAGGATAAAAGAATCCATATCTGAATGTACTGAGTAGATAGGGAAATTTTGAGGTTTCTCTTGACTACTTACTACATACTTCATTAAGGTTTCTCTGTATAGTTTCTTGGGTTGACCAAACACTTAAATGGTAGCGTAAGACATATCTAACTGTAAAGATCCTTGAAACTTTGCACCCCAAGATCTAGACAATAACATGCCATACTTTGGTGGAATATCAACTACTACTATGTCCATTAAGATGGTTTTGGCAGGATATTGGACTAATGACACACATAAGTCTTTGATTAAACCCAAACATTTGACCTGACTTGAATCAAAAGAGAAAAGGTCTTTATATGGTCTGGTGATGTCAAGGTCTAGTTTCTCCATTACAGATTTAGGCATTAAGTTATGGGAAGCACCAGAATCAAACATGGCATTATGAAGTATTTTATCATGTATGTTTAAACTTACATCGAAAGGAGGAACTTCTCCATCTATTGTTTTTCCATTTACTCCAAGGCCAAATATCAATTCAGGCTGGTCATCAAAAACATTTACTAAATCTTCGTTCACAGAAATTTTGAGTGATCTACTGATTTGACTTCTGTAGACCTCATGTCTAGCTAATTCTGATAATGGAACAACTATCTTTAGTTTGCCTACTTCTGTCTCAAGATTAAAATGTTTTTCAGTCTGAGTTCTTGTATTTTGGACAGCTGAATTTTCTTCGTTTCTCTCCTCTTCAAGAGTGGGATTATGGGCTGAAGTTGTTTCCAAATCAAGTTCTAGAGGCTCTCCTACTTTTCCTTTAGAAGGAATAGAAGTGGAAGGTTGTCTGTTCTTTATTTGATTATCTGATACATCTTCAACAATTGGGTTATTAGGGTTAGGACCTGTTCTAAAAATAATATGTACAGGGGGGTTACTGATCTTACCTTTGTTAGGCTGCTTGGTATCTTTCTGTTTACTGGTTTTAGGGACATCTATTCTTCTGCTCCTCAGATTGTATTGTTTGTGGACTTCATAAATGGTTGTATCATATCCCTCCCTAAAGTCAAATGATTCACCTGACTCGGTTTGGAATTGTTTAAGAATGTGAGCTTCTTGATCCTCTTGGGTCAAGAAAACTTGTTGTTCATTGTTGAGTCCCATCAAATTAATTTGAGTGTCTTATGTTGGTTCATCAGAAGTTGAGGCTTCATCATAATTTTCTTGAAATGGGGGCCCAATATTTTGGTCAGGCCCTGTCTTTCCAGTGTTAGAATTTTGGTTCTTCCTGAAATTTGGATTTCTCCCAGTATTGCCTGGTTGACCATCCCAGGGGGATTTTCTCTCAATTTTTTCTACTCTATCTCGAAGTCTATCCATTCCTTTAATAATAGCATCTAATTTATGTTCGAAGGCAGAAGGTTCTTCTTTGAAAGGTGTCCTCCTTTCAGCTCTGGCTCTAGATCATTTAGATATCAAGTTGGCCTCAACACTGACAGCTATACTTTGCATCTCTTCTAAGTTTCGAGGAGCTCTTTCCCTAAGTTGGTATGCCATATTAGAATCAAATGCATCAGGGAATTTGATCAAGGCCAAATCTGGAGGAGGTCTGAGATTTTGAGGAATAGCATTATAGACATTATTGAATCTGGTACAATAATCTTGGACAGTTTCTTGTGTGCCTCTTCTTAGGTTTTCATATTCTGATAAAATGTGGAGAGGATCTTTCTTCTTTTCCCGTCTATTCAAGAAGCTCTGATAAAGAGCTTGTGGGTCATTGACACTGTTTGCAGGGAGGGCTCTAAACCAGGTTCTAACATCCAGTTAAACTTTGAACAAATACTTTCATTCTAACATCATCAGCATCAACCTCATATATTTCAAAATAGTCGGTCATTTTCTTGATATGTTGTTGAGATGTGTAAGTGCCAGTACCTTTAAAAGAAGTGATTTTATTTTGATAGTCTTGGGGCATAGCCCTTGGCTTGGCAAGTAAGTGCGGGGGAGTATATCGGTTTTCCATGGTTGCAGAAATAAATGTGACAACTGGAGGAGTAGGGATAGCAATGGGAATGTGTGTTGTAGATGGAGGAGTGGAAGGGGTGGCTGATGATGAACTTGGAGAAGTTGTAGTAATCATAGAGAGGTTTGGTGTTCTTTCAGAGGTAAGCTCAAATTGAATGGAGTTCTGCAAATCTCTGTCAAGGTGTGAAGTAACAACTTCAATCTGCAAATTTTCAATGAATATTGAATCTTGAACTGTGTGGGTTAACCCAGATTTTGAACAGGTCACAAATGAAGAGCTTTTCAAATACTCATCAAAAGGCTCGTCCTTAGGGTGGATCCACTTCATAGGATAGGATCTTGATCTGTATAAAGGCCAAGAACTAGCAGAATTTTCTTGGCTCTCTTGTCTTCTAAGAATTCTAGGAATCAGATTAGGATTTTAAAACACAGGTGGGGGATTAGGATCAAGATTTGATCTGGTGTAATGAATCCTTTCTGAAGCCAGGTTTCTAGGTGTGTTTTTGGTTTTTTCTTGAAATAGATTTGACAATACAACTTTAACAGTCTCTTTAAGAGGTTTTAGATGTGGGAGTTTTGAATTTTCTTAAAGACTTATTTGAAAAGAGGAACTGATCAAGTATTTGAAACCAACTGTCCAATCTATAAGCTAGACCGGAGATAGACTGAAGTAGCATTCATTTACTTCTACAATTGCAAAGAAAAATCATTTCAAAGGCTACCTGGCTAACTTCAGGCTCTGTCTGTAGCTTATACAGAAAACAGTAGTAACAAACAAATTATTCAGTTCCCTAGTGGAGTCGCCATTGATGTTATCACTCAGGTTTTCCCAAAAGTTGTAAGAAAGGGAAAGGAGGCCGAGGTAACCACATAACAATCTCTTAGATACAGAATCTAGCCAATCTGTATCTAGAGAGGGCTCTCTCTTTATGATTTAGCTTGGTTTTTAAAGGTATTAGGCTAGTTATGAGGTTTAGGGGTTTTGTTTGAGTTTGGGTGGTGAGATTCAATAGAGCAGAGAGGTAAGACAGAGTAGTTCAGTCCATTGGGCTAATGGAGTCAAAGAAGATGGCTTTCTGGATTGGGTTTCTTAATAGAGGATGGCTTCACAGAGCAAGGTAGTCAAACATGGAACAAATAAAAGACTTGAAACAGATGGAATGGGCTCAAATGGGGTGAAGGGCAGTTAAGAGTCCTTCAACCTATTTAAAGAGGGAAATTAGATAATTACTGATAAGGAGCAGTTAAGTATTCTTTAGCAAATAATCAACATGAAAGAATTAGGAAACAGGAGCAATTAAGATTTCACTGTTTATCCTAATTCTAAAGAAAACACAGAGAACAATAATGACTTGAAAACAAAGTGCAATCAAGCATATTCTGAAATTAAATCTTTTCTTTATCATTTAGATTATGAAACACAGACGATATAATAAATAAGAAAACTTTAAGACACAAGATATAGAGGACTTATTGATCCGGTGGTTGATTCAAGAAGTCTATGACAAGTCCTCTACTTTAATTCTTCATCCAGTAAGCCATGAAACAGTTGATTCTAACAACTCTTTATTCCAAATATTCAATATTACTGCAAAGTCTAGGAATCCCCCCTCAATACTCCAATGGAGGGGGTATTTATGCTCAAAATTGTAAAACAAATATCTCATAACAGAGTGAGATAATATCTAGGATGATTAAAAATAGCTCACAAGTAAATAGAAACAGCTAGTCTTGAAAATAGGGAAAAGGTAAACTGATGTTGTGCTGGTCCTGTTTTTGTTGTATGTGCTAGAGGTAGGCCCTAGGATTTGGCTTGTAGCTATCTTTCTTCGATCACTCTATGCTGGTTGCCCTGTTCTTCTCTGTCTGGTAGATAAATCTGTCTGATAAATAGCTCAACATTTAACTTTTACCCAGGGGTGAAATTTTAACAATATTTCCAACATATTTTCCATGAGGAACGTTGAGGGGTGCAACCTTTTAGGGTTACAAGGGGTTTTCTTTAGTTTCTTTGTATTTTCAAACTGGAATTTGGGCCTTCTGTGTTGAAGAAGGAAACAGTACACTGACAGGTTGAAATGGAAACTCGGAGCTCATGGTGTAGCTCTTCTAGTCAGGTGCCGGTTTGAAACTGGACTGCTGGCCTCGGTCGTTGTTTCTGCCTGGAAATACTGGACGCAGCGAACAACAACAAAAATGGTGTTTTATTCATTTTATTCAGCAAAACAATGGTTGGCGGGAGTTTTTGGCATTTATCGGGCAGATGACATCAGCGGAAGGCGGATGATGTGGCAGGTGACGTGGCAGATGACGTCAGCGGATCAGACCTGATGTCAGCGGAAGGCGGTTAGCGGTTTTGCTTGCACCACTTTTGGGGTCAAGTGGTATTTGGCGGAGGGCGAGCAAGCAGGTTGGCAGCGCGACACGTGGCTTTGGTACGGGCGGAAAACCACCGGCAATCGCTAGCTAACGCACTGTCATGAGGGGGGTCGCGATATGGATGTCAATCGTTGGATGTGGCGACGGAGATCGGATGGCAGACAGGTAGGGAACATGGCGGGGGTTTAACTATGCAGGCCCGGCATGATATAACAATGTTTAATTGTTTCGAGAGCATTTTAATTGGTTGGGTAATGGTTATTAATTAACCAGGGGTTAATTAATCCCGTGGTTGCACGGCGGGAAGGTTATTAACAGATTTCAAATAAACCTGTTAACCCTCGTTTAAACGGTGTTTATGATCGTATTCGACCAGGGGCGAGATATTTATAATATCGGGGTTTTTTATTATATATTTACATAATACGGGGAAGGTTCAAAATTTTTGGGAATTATATAATAAGTGTTAATAGTTAATTTGAAAATGAATTTGAGCGCTAAGTTTAAAAACCCTTTGCATATATGTTTAAACTTAGGCTTTGAAGGGGAAAAGGGGGGTTTGTATGAGAAAGGTGGACATTTTCCTAAGTAAAAAGGGGTTTTACTTAGGCAATCATTATGAAATGGAATGAGTGGTTTATGAGTGATATTAAGAACAGATCTTAATATTTTAGGGGGAATTAGTGAATGATTAGGGAAAAATATGAAGGGGAGTTAGTTATTCAACCTTGCCTCGCCTGAGCTACATCGAGTATAATGTCTGCCTTGCACTTGTGATAGAGATAAAGATTAACACATTTAGAGACATAATCTGTCACAAGTATCATTTTGCAACACCATCTACCTACCTTGCCTACTTTGGCCTAGCATTTTTTCTTCTTTATTTGGGTGCACTTAGACTGGCAAACCCTTATCAACTTTCCTTTTCTTTTCATGGTAAGCCTACTTAAGTCTACACTTATAAAATCCAAGGGCTCAAATTAAACTATTGAGATCCTTTTTATTTACTCTACCTATCTACTCATCTGCCAAGATTAAACAGTTTGGTTAGATTTAATTCTCTATCTTTAAAACAGGAAATTCAAATACAAATGAGCCACAATTAAGCTATTTGACTCTTCATCAATTGTGACATAGATTAACAAGCTGCACACAATGCTTATTACAGAAAATGAAAAAGTAGTGGCATTTTGGACTTGCACAATTTCCTGGTCTATTTTTATTTGGGGTTCATTTCTTTCACTTTTTTGACCATTTTATTCTTTTTACCCTTTGATTTTTCTTTTAGGGTATACCCTCTTTACATTTTTTAAATTTTTTGATTTTTTGGAAAATATGGAAAACCTTTGCAACAAGGAAAGGAATGAACATATTACCGAGCTCATCAAGTCAATCATGAAATATGACACCTATTGGTATAGGAGTATAACAGAGCCTCATCCCATTGCACATTTTTTCTTCATGTTTGGACAAGAGAGAAGGGTTGTTATTTAAAGTTATGGATGGGTGAAACTCTACAATATTAACATGTTCTGGACTTCAGTCAATAGGGTATAATTCAGTCCAAGGACTACTCCCAGATTCTTTCATGAACTCATGAATTGGTTTGGGCGTGGGAGGTTGGTTCGAAGGATATGGTCAACGAGGTTATCTTCATCAGGCTTCCCCCCTCCTATAATCGTGTCTAGAGTGTAGATTGGGTAGGTGGTTGTGTGATAGTATTCATCGTCTTCCTCCCATTCTAACCACAAGGTTAAGTCATGTTCAATAGAAGGTTGAGCAGGAGGATATAATACCAATTCTTTTGATAAATGTCCATTCTTAATAGTCATGTTCCTAGCCCTACAACTAATGTAGGCATCAACAATGGCCAACCAATGTATTCTGAAGATGAGAGGATAGAAATTAAAATTGGTTTTGGGCTTGAGAACCTGGAAATCAGTAGGATACACCCAAGAGTCAATGGAGACCATAACATATTCAACAATTCCCTCAAGAACTATTGTGGATCTATTTGCAAGCTGCAGCACTGTGGTGGTCTTCCTCAAATCCCCTTGGAGACATTGGGTTGTGTTATATTCTTTCCACGACTTTCCCCAGTAGTTAAACCAGGGGCTTAGAGGGGGGGCCGGAGACCCCTCTTTGTTGTGCCAGACATAGCGAGGGGGTCATGGGGGGGAGGTAGCCCCCCCTGTCCGGGTGTTTGAGGGGGATGGTATCGCCCCTCTATGGAGTCCGAGGCAGCACCTCAATGAATTTTTTTTGGACCCTACATTAGGTGGTCGGAACTACCTATGGTTTTGTGCATGGATTTCGCACATGGTTTTGGGTACAATGGTTTTTGGTCCATGGTATTTTGTAGAACCAGTCAAGGGAACTATTGTTATGTTCTAATCTAGGGTTAATGGATTGGGATTTATGGATGCTTTAGCATGTATATATATGTATTGTAACATTGAAATAAACATAATGAAAAATCAATCTGGTAGTCTTGGTTTTAGGATCCAGGGGAAAATCTCTCTATATATTTTTTTTATGTGTTATTCTCTCGCCATTGTTTATTTTCTATTTTTAGAATTCGTATGTAGGTAATTTGTATACGGGGTTAAAACCTATAGGAGATTTAGCATTAATATTTTTTTCTTAGTCATCACATTGATTGAATACCCAAGATCAATTAAGGTATTAGGGACCATAATGCCATTAATATGCACGTCCACTAGACGGATTCCAAGGTCTAGATATTTCGGGAAGATCACCCTCCAAAGCATCAAATCAAATAGTTTCCCAACAACATGGATGGTGGGGTGTCTCTTTTTCTTCTCCCAGAATTCTTGAAACAATTTTCCTTGATAAGTTCATTATAGATGGGAACATATTTAATGGCCTAGAGAAGAGCTATATTAACACACAGATTCTTCAATTCTCCCAGAAGTTCAACCTCTTCTGGGGTGTGTTGGATATAGTGGATCAACCTCTCAGGAAATGGAAGTGGATTGATTTGAGTAGCACTCTCTTCCTTCTCTTCTTCGAGATCTTCAGGTGGAGAAGGTGGGTGGTTATCTGGGAGCACTCACCTAGACTGAAGGTTGATCTCCTAGATTTCCATAGCATAAGTAGCATAGGATGACTCTCTATTGTATACCTTATGTGCTTTCTTGTTGTTCGGGTTCAGAATTGGTTGATCAGGAATTTGAGGTTGCTTAGGTGGAGTAGGATGAGTGAGTTGTGGTTGAGGATGGGGTGGAGGCAGTAAAGCATGAGGTTGGTTGACTTGAGGACTCCACCCTTGTGATGGGTTACCCCATTGAGAAGATTGGGGTGGATATGACTAAAAAGGATGGTTGACAGGTTGAGGAAGATATGGAGGAGCATAAGGCTAAGAAGGAGTTGTGGACCATGATGGATAATTGGAAGAGTACCAAGGTTGGAAAGGTGCATTCTGATTTGGATTGTAATAAGAGTAATGTGCACCTTGCATGCCCTATTGATATGGCTGAGGTCCTTGAGCCCTGGAAAAGAGGGGCATTTGTATATTCCATGATTTTCTCCACATACTAGGCAAACCTCTATGACATTCAATGGGCATTCATTCCTAGGATGTATTTTAGTGCATCTAGGGAAAAACATAACTAGTGCCCTCTCTACTTCCTCCTTCTTTCTTTTTATTTTCATGGTATCAATTTGTAATGCAAAGTTGTGCAAGATTTCACTCTTGAAATCCTCCAACATGTTCCGTGTCTCATTATTGATGGATGCTATGGAGGGAGAGGAACTAACCAAACCTTGACTAGCCCCACCCTTCTTCCTGACATCCCTAGAGTGATTCTTGAATACAGTTTTGATGTAATCATAGGATAATTGATACAAACTTAAACAAGAATGGAAAAAATTATAGATATAATCATAAACACAGAGATGCAGGAAAAAAAACTTCATTTCACTAATAGAAAAATACTTAACTATGCTTACAAACTGAATGGAAATAAGATAGCTCGGGTGATGGTAGGTTATCTCTGAGAAGAGATGTGGTGGCTACATGCCTCTAAATTGTTTTACAATGAAGCTCAAGGGCCTATTTATTATTGGAAAATATGATAAAACCCTAAACAACCAAAACCCTAACCCTAGGAGATGTAACACCAAGAGTTTGTGGGCCCCATTGGGATTAGTTCGGTAGCCAACTTCCTGGGGTCGTAACTTGATCATATTATCTTTGTTTCACATTTACGATACCTTTCTGGAAAGGTCTCTCTGAGTACTATAGGTTTCATTGTAGGCCCTTGTCTATAGCAATGGGCTCGTCACAGACCCCAAAAAATGTTGTTTAGGGGGATAAATTGCTCTGAAAGTTCAGGACCTGAAAATTTGCTAAAAATAGTAAACGCTGAAATGAAAAAGGAAACAGATGAAAATGATTGGGGTGCCTAGGTGGAATAGGTGAGTGGCCACCAATATCCACCTGGATCATTCCTCCCCCCTTAGGAAGTAATGGTCCCCATTGCATGCAAAGCCTCCATGAGGTGAGGAAATTTCTGTTGAACCTGGTCCCTAGTGAACCACTTGCCCTGGTGAAGGCAATGGGCTGCTTTGACAACTCGATATAGTTTTATCCTCTATTGTTAGGTGTTCTTGATTTTTGTGTCCATGATCTGATCAGTTGTGGCTTCTTCCATGCAGTTTGGGTTGAGCTCTATTGGTGTGAGTTGTTTTGCAATGCCAGATGTGTCCAACAATGGTGGAAAGTATGGCTGAAGGCGATCTACATTGAACAATCGGTGTAGATCAAGGAACAGGGGGATGATGAGCTTGAAGTAATTTATCATCGATGGCCTTGGTGATGGTGTATGGCTCATATCGGAGTGGACGAAGCTTGCAGTTGGGGTCCAACAAGGAACTCCTTCTACAAATGTAACCAAACTTTATCACCCACTTGGAACTTGTGCGACACTTAATGTTGATCATGGCGTTGCTTGTACTTAGTATTGGCTCTATCCAATCATGGACCTATTGGCAGATGTGCTGAATGCGCTCAATGAAGTTGTTAGCACTTTCACCTTCAGACTGAACGTGAGCCGAATCTACCTGAGTGGCTGCAAATGGTATGGCCACATCAATGGGGCATAATGGTTGAAATCCCATCCCTACCTGAAAGGGGTTGTGGCTTGTTGAGCTATGGAGAGCTTTATTGTACCTGTTTTGGACATAGGGGAGACTTTCATCCCATTTGTGTGGATGCTTAGAGTTGTACATGTGCAGACTGTGTATGATCATCCTGTTGACAACCTCTGTTTGGCCATTAGTTTAGGGATTGAAAGTCATGGACTTAGTGAGTTTTGTATCCAGCATTGACCAAAGACTAGACCAAAATATACTTAGGAATATACTATCACGATATGAGACTATGGACTGTGGGATCCCAAAGTGTACCCATAGTCTCTCAAAGAATAGCTTAGCAGTGGCCTCTACTGTTTTACTCTTCTTGCAGGCCATCATGATGGCCATTTTAGAGAATCTGTCGATGAACACGAAAATGCAATCGTTCTCATGCTTAGTAGAAGGAAGGCCTGACATGTAATCCATGGAGATAGATTCCAAAGGGTGGCTAGGAGTAGGTAGAGGAGTATATAGGCCTTGCTTATTGATGGTTGGTTTAGAAATGGTGTAGGCGGTGCAAGATCTAATGTACTTCCCAACATCTTGACAAAGTTTCAGCCAATAAAAATACTTCTGCAATACCGCCACTGTTTTCTCTACTTCGAAATGTCTAGCGACCTGACTATAGTGCACCTCCCAAATCATCTTCAGATGCTCACTTGAAGGAACAGAGATGTGTCCCAGGTGGCATAACAATGCATCCTGAAGGTGATAATTTGGAACTTGCTTCCCTTCCAGGAGTGTCTAGTATATGCTGCTGAATTTTGGATCACTCTTGTAAATATGCGACCACCCCGATGCCTTGTGCCCACAGGAGTCAAGCATAGTGATCAGCACCATGACTGGTGGTCGGATGTGGCAATCAAAAACATTATTGGTGTTTCCCTTCTTATAATTAATGTTCAAATGGAACTGTTACAAATAGGTGCACCATTTCTAATGGCGATCGTTCTGCAAATTCCCTTGTATCTGTATGAACTGTATAGATCGTTGGTCTATGTGGATGATTGTTTCCTTCCCCAGAATGTAATGCTTCCATTAACGGCAGGCCTACACAATGGAATACATTTCTTTGTCATAAGTGGGGTACTTTCAGACTGTGTCTGAAATTATCTCACTGTGGTAAGCCACTGGATGCCCATGCCGAGTAAGAACCACACCAAGAGCATAGTCAGAGGTATCTGTCTCAATCTCAAATGGTTGTTGCAAGTCTGGTAATGTAAGAACTGGTACAGAACAAAGGCGATTCTTCAACTCAGAGAATGCTTGTTGTTGGGTTTCCAACCAAAAAACCTTTTATTTTTCTCTGCCTTTGGTGACTTGACTTAAAGGCCAAGTGATATGAGAGAACCCCAACATGAACCTACTGTAGAAATTGGCAAGACCCAAAAAGCTATGGAGCTCTGTTAGAGTGGTTGGGGCTAGCCAATCCCAAATGACTTCTATATTGGATGGGTCCACATGTACACCCTTCTCATCAATGATGTACCCCAGATATTTAACCTCGGTCAGGCCAAAGGTGAATTTCTCTAATTTATCACACAACTTGTCTTGGCACAAGGTTTGAAGGACATGTCGAATATGGTGGATGTGCTCTTCCCAACTCTAGATGAAGATCAAAATGTCATATAAATATACCACCAGGAATGCATTGGTGAAGGGTTTCAAGATGTCATCCATTAGTCTCATGAAGGTTGCAAGGGCATTCTTTAATCCGAATGGCATGACCAACCATTCGAAAAGGACCTCCTTGGATTTGAAGGCAGTCTTCTACACATTAGAGGGTTTGATAGGAACCTAGAGTTAACCTGACTTCAAGTCAATATTGTTCAAATATTTGGCCCCCTTGAGCTGGTCTATAAGTTCATTAATCCATGGGTTTGGGTACCTCTTGCAGACAGTGATCTTGTTCAATGCTAATAGTCAATACAAAGCCTCCAGGTCCCATCCTTCTTCTATACCAATACAATCGGGCTCCCACAAGGTGATGAGCTTGGCCTGATGCGCCCTTTCTACATTAGTTCCTTAATCTGCCTCTTGATCTCATCATTCTCTTGAACAAATTGTCGATAGATCGTTCCATTGGGTAGCAGCATGCCCAGGGTTAAATCAATGGAGTTATTGACCAGACAGTGCAGAGGTACCCCTATGGGTGAGGTGAAAATACCCCTGTACTCCTCCACGACCTTGTCCATTTGCTATTATTGTGCAAAGGAACCCTGCCTAGAAGCCATGGTCACAACCTTCTTCTTGTCTCAAGGGCGAATCATAAGGAAAACAAATTTCCTATTCTGGGAAATGATCTTACTGCATTGATTTGCAGTGCTCAAAGAGATGGTGGTAGATGGGGCTACCTTCGGTATCTTGTACAACTTATTAGCCAAAGTAATAATCACAGAGCAAGGTCTAGACTCATATACAGCATGTCACTTCCACAAGTATGGTTGTCCTAACAATACATCACAAACTTCAAGAGGAGCAATGTCACATAGTACCTCATCCGTGAAGGGCTTGATGTTGTAGGGAAGGCAACACTATTGGCTGACATGAAGATCTCATCCTTGGTGAAGCCACCTGATGGTGTATGGTTGTGGATGTGTTATCATCTTTAGGCCCATCCACTTCACAACCTCTACTTGAATGAGGTTCTTTTGGCTCTCGTTGTTGAAAATGAACTACAGCGGAGAACCCTTCACCCACATCTGTGAGTGGAAGAGGCATTCCCCCTCCTCTGGATCTTTAGGCTCAATCTTTTGGATCTTGGTGGTGGCCACGGTGGAACTGGGCTCCACATCAATGATTTGCTTCCCTTTGTCATTTCCCTTATCGGGTTCTAATTCAGAGTCAGAACCTACATCTGATTCAGAAGCCTTCAGCTTGACCACTAGTGACTACTTAGCCCGACACTCACTTGTATTGTGAGTGGAGCTCTTATGGAACTCACACCATTTTCCCATGTCCTTATTCATCTTCAGGATGTTTTTCTTTGCTTGCGGCTTCGGTAGGTTGTTCTGGATAGCGTCGCCTTGGCTTGGTCCTTTGTTCTGTGGTTTGGGGATGCCTTTTCCTTACTTGGGATTTGCAGATCCTATTAAACATAACAATGGTAGAGACATAATGTGAATGATAAGCATGAGATTACTTCTATTATTGACATGACATACATCTATAATACATAGGAGTGACCCTTGGTTTCATATTCCAAGTGGTCCCTTGGACTCCCTTTGGTTGTTCAGCTTCCACACCAACCCTTAAAGGATTAGGTGACCAAAATTCCCCCCCTTAATCCAAAGGGTTATGTATGAGTCCAATAAGAGAGGTGTAATATAAAACGTGGAAAAATGCATGGAAGCACTAGGCTGAATGTGCTCTCTGAAATGTTAGTATAAAGGGAGGTGGTTTAATGATGACCACCAACTCTGGAATGCTCAGTGTAGTTCCCATAACTCTTCCAGGTCTGGCAAGAAGCTGAGATCTTCTACTAGAGGAAGTTCTCCTGATGTTTTGAAGAGGGAAACCTTCAACCATGAAAGGGAGGTCTCACCCCGCATAAAAGGGAGAACCTCAACCTGAAAAGTTAGGTCTCAACCTATGATGGTTTAAGGATGACCAACAACTCTGGAATGCTTAATGCAATTCCTAGAACTCTTCCAAAACTAGAAAGAAGATGAAGTTTTTTGCTAGAGGAAGTGTCCCCAATTCTTTGAAGAGGTATCACTGACTGAAGGCATTCTTAGGGGCATCTTTGTCTATGGCTACAACTCTGAATCTGGTATGGTAGGTTGTGGCTCAGGCTCACTTGATGTGGCTTTGAAGCTTGTAGATGACCATCACTTCCCCCCCTATCAGATACAAGGTGATATGATGGAGAAAACTCAATTGCAAGAGTGTTCAATACTCTAGAACAAGTTCGGACATATGAATGAAATATCTTCTTGGTTGTTGATGCCCATTGCCAAGAAGTGATCCATCCAATATGAATCTTTGTTCTTGTAGGAGGCTTGTTTTTGAAGCATCTGTTTGAAGAATGACTGGTTTTATGACAATTCTTATATGGGTGAAGATCAAACAGTGATCTTTCATATGGCCAACTCAGTCACAGTGTTGGAATTTCACAATCTATTGTTGTTGTTGTGGAAGAGGAGAAAAATCTGGAATGGCTGAAGGTGAATTGTCATGAAGGAATCTAGCACTCTGAAACTGAATGGGCTTTGAGTAATCTAGAATATGAAAGGAAACCTACTTATCATATACAAGACCTATTATGTGCCTGTTATGGACAAGCTCTTCCCAAGGTCTGATGATTGGCTTGGGAAGTGCAGACTGAATTTCTTCTTTTGCATGCAAATTTGTTGATGCATTAGGAATTAAATGTGAATCTTCCTCAACCTTAGTGATTTTATCATTTGTTAGTTTTTGATGAGTGTTTATTTTAACCTTGAACAGAGAATTATTTTTAGTAGAAAGCAAGTTAGAATGACAAATCTATTGAAGCTCATCTCACTGGAACTAAGATTCTAGTTGCAAAAAAACAATATTTCCCTGTGCATTATGTAAGCAGGTTCGAATGTCAACAAGAGAAGATTTGTTGATTCTTACTGTATCATGATTAGAGGAATGTATCAGATTTTTTAAGAACTCTAATACTTCACTAATTCTGGCTACCTTAACCATTGTCAAAATTACACTTAAAACTGATCACAACTATAGACCCATATAATTCAGCTCATCTTCAGTGCACAAATATAGACCAAGACATATGGAGAGCTCGATCAACATACAATATATTCAATGCTGAAATTAGGCACAAACTTCAACGCAGAGAGTAATAATGTAGATATCATATATACTCACATATGAACCAGCAATAGAAGCATATGAATGGACCAGCGCACATATGATGAGGTTTTAATCAATGCACAAAGAAGGAGATGAACCAAGCACTGCAATCAATAGATTTTTAATGCACCTCCAGGAGTTCGACCCCAAAACATTTATAACTTCAATGTTGCTCTGACTCACGGCTACTAATATTCTAAACCATTCATTATTCAACTCAAACTCTTAGTTATAGCATCGCCTCTTCGATCCTCAAGCAATTGACCAATGTGTTTATGGAGTAGATGCACTCCCTATTTGAAGAGAGATTCCTTTCACTTAGCCTTAATAGCCAACCAAACATGTATTACAAAGCAATGAAAGACATTTCCCTTTCATTTTCAATATGCCACCCTATATATTATGCAACTCCTATAGCTGAGTGTGGTTTGAACCGGCTGGTTCGAATCTGACCAGTTTTTCCTCTATGTACAAGTAAGGCCAATTCACTAGGAATTCCCTTCAAGGTGGAAATTTACTATTCAAATTTCCTATCATGGCCACGGTGAGACATTCAATCTTGGTAGGCAATAAATGTCTTCATCATTTGGGAAGTGATCCAATAATAAAACATTTGGATGATCATTAAGCTCATCGACGAATCCAACCCAATAAATAACCAACCCAAAACCAAATATGTTCACGTACTCTAGTCCAGTAACTTAGCGGATCATCTAAATTGGTGGTGAAGCAACCTGGTCAGACTCCACTCATTTCTCAGCATCTTGAATAAATTTGGTGACGGTTATGGAGACTTTATCTTTCGAATTTAAATTTTTTTCAAATCGACAAAGGATCAATGGATCTTTAAGGCACTACATGATCTGCTTCTTGTTTAAGCCCAGAATGTTGGCATTATGACACAGGTTTGGCACTATGGCACAGGTATTGTCCTTGATGGCAACTCACTTGAAAAATTACTCAGATGACAGTTCAGGCTCACAGGCTTTCAGAATAAAGGAAAAGGAGGTATACGTAAGTTCCCATTGACCAAGCCGCGTATACACGCGGATTCACAGACCAAAAGACGCGTATGCGTATACACGCACTTTCATGCACAGAAAAGTGCGTACAGCTTGGAAAACTTGGTTTTTGGTCCTTGGTATTTGGACCTATGGTTTTGGACCATGGTATCTCGTTCGAAGTGTTGAACCCAAGTATTTGGACCCAGGTATTGGTTTTAAGTGGTTTTGGACCATGGTATTGAGTAAGGCCTAAGACTATAAAAGGAGGAGGAGATCATTAGGCAAAAGCACTCAAGGATTGAATATCTTATGAAGAGCAAGATATAGAATACTGGTCATTGGGTTATGGTGCATAGCTGGATCTGAATCAAGGAGGAACCTCAGTGCTAGAAGAAGGATAAGTTCTATTGATGGGTCAAGATCTTAAGGCTTGAAGAGAAGTATCTTAGTGTGATTTTGATCTTTTATCTTTGGCACATGACTTGATCTGTAAATCTGATGATCTAGGTATAACTGATGTCTAAATAGTTGAAAAGGGTAAATTATCTTTTACAAATCTGTACGCAGGTTCAGCATAGCAAAGGCGCATATAGACGCTAGTTCAGTAATTCAAAATAGCGTATACGCAGGTTTTCCTTAATATAGCAGCGTATGCACATAGGTTCTACATATTGAAGTAGCGTACATCTCATAAAATATGTTTTAGCTACTTCTGTTTATTGTTGCAGTGTTCTCGGTTCAGGATTGGTTTCTGGTTACTGCTACTGTATTCTGGCTATAGCATTCAGAGAAGTGATTGTTTTATTCAGTTTTTGGTTGGTGCAAAGAATATTGGTTGATGTAGATATGTTTAATGTTTGATTGATGTTATTGATGGATCCAGTCTTAAAATTTATGAAACGTGGACCCTGGAAGAAAAGTGAAGGTTGTAGCCTTCTATAGGTCAGCACCTACGTACTAGTACATCAGCTAGTACAAGAGCTAAGGGGGTTGTAGCTCCCTTCTAGGAGAAGCTAGATAACAAGAGAAGGTTGTAGCCTTCTGCAGGTAGAAGCCTGTGTACTGGTATAAGACTGCACCAGTACAGAAATATTGTAAAAAGAAGTTTCTTATTAAAAGAAGATAGAGACGAATTGCAGTAGGTGGTTTTCACCCACATTGGGTTTCCACCTTATATCTTGTGTTCATGTGTGTGATTTCCTGTACTGTTTACTACACTTGATTAATGTTTTATGGTTCTGATACACAGATTAAGATCAGCTAACTAAATTATAAGTCTATCAGATATACACGGTTTTCTCTAAACATAGTTGCGTATATATGCAGGTTGAATTAACAAAAGTAGTGTATATCAATCAGTTTATGGAAATGAAAAATTGTTAAATTTATAATACTGATTCACACCCCCCCCTCTCAGTATTATTTCCAACAATTGGTATCAGACCAAGTCCTTCAGAAGAAGCTCGATCGCTTGAAGGAAGATCTATCATCATGAGAAACTATGAAAAAGGGGCATCCATCAGGCCACCAATTTTTTATGGGAGCAACTTCGTCTATTGGAAGGTAAGAATCACAGCCTATCTTCAATCTCTTGGAAAAGAAGTTTGGGATATCGTGGAAGGAGGATACACATTTCCAGCAGCAACTCCTACAAATACGGTAGGTAAAAAGCAGTATAAAACAAATGCAAAGGTTGTCAATACTCTATTAGGGAGTCTATCACAATCAAAATTCGTCAAGTTTATGCAACTCAAAACTGCCAAAGAAATATGGGACAAGATCGTTCTAAGCTATGAAGGATACGATCAGGTAAAACGTGTAAAACTATAATCTCTTAGAATTAAATATGAAACTCTCAAAATGCACAATGATGAAAGTGTAGCTAATTATTTCCTACGTATAGATGAGATTGTTAATTACATGAAAAATTTGGGTGAAGAGATAAAAGAAGTTACTTTAGTTGAAAAGGTTCTAATATCCTTGTCTTCTAAGTTTGAATCAAAAGTTTCTACCATAGAAGAAAAGTAGAATCTTCAAAGTATTACTATGTCACAGCTGCACGGAATCCTAACTGCTTTCAAAATGAGAAAAGGGGATCCATTAGACATGAGAGAAGCCGCATTCAAATCTTCAGGAAAAGGAGAATACAATGAGTTAGAACATACATCAGAAGGAGAGGAAGAATCAAATTTTGTCAAGAACCTTCAACAGGGTTCTGGAAGATTCAGAGGTAAGTTACCTTTCAAATGCTTTGCTTGTGGAAGAGTCGGTCACTATATAGCCAAATGTCATCATAAAGATAAGCTTGATAAAGGTAAGGAACAGGTTAAATGGAATAGAAAACAAAGCGTAAGTAAGAAGAGACATTATACTCATGAAGCCAGCAATGGACTTTAAAATAGTGATGAAGATGAACATGGTAATGATTATAGACTTTTGATGGCTTTTGAAGATGATGATTTCTTGGATGCTATAGATGAAGATGATCTCTATGAAGAAATTTTTAAACTTAAAATTTGTTTAGAAGAAAAGAGTATGATTATAGATACTTTGACATTCCGACTTGCTGAAAGGTAAAAACACAATGAAAAGTTAGAATGTGAAATTGTGGGACTTAGAAAATATATTGAGAAAACAAAAGCTCTTAATCTTAGATTTGATGAAGGATCTAAAACTTTAGATGAGATTATCAAAGTGCAGCGTTCTCCTCTAATAAAGACAGGTCTTGGATATACTGAAGAAGCATCTCAAGCACAGAAGCCATCCACCTCCAAAAGTTATCTTGAAGCAACAAGGAGAAGTGAACAAGTTGACAATCGTCAGCAAAGACATAAAGCGGATCACTAGGTATATTGAGGTCAATCTACTTCAAGGATGAACAGAAGCTACAACCAACCACAGGTAAATCATTCCCAATTTGCTTCAAGAATGAATGTCAATGGAAACTACAATCACATGGTCAGTAGATTTGATAATTGCAGGAATTTCTTTAATGGCCAATGTTTCTTATGTCATAACTTTGGACACAAAGTTTGTCAATGTGTTGTCTACAAGACCATCATGACTAGAGAAACACGAAATCAAAGGAGTGTGACTGGGATCATGAAGAGGACCTACAATAATTTTTCTGCTTTTGAAAATGAAATAGAATGCTCTATTTGTAAAAACTTCGGTCATGAAGATTCTGAATGCAGGAGTAAGTTTCGGCAAACATCTCAGAAGGAGCAAACGTCATTGGGTCCCAAAACATGGAGAAAGAAAGAACCGCAAACAGAAAGATGTGGTATTGCCTTATATGTGGAAGGACAGGAAAATCAATGGTACATCGACAGTGGATGCTCGAAACATATGACAGGTGATAAAGAAAAACTTCAGTCATATAGTGCCTTAGAAAAGGAAAGGAAGGTCTCATTTGGAAATGACACCCCTACAGCCATAAAAGGTAAAGGGTCTGTTCTCTTAAAAGAAAAGGTCAAAGCTGGGAATTTTATGTATGTTGATGGCTTAAAGAGTAATCTATTGAGTGTTAGTCAAATGTGTGATCAAGGAAATGAGATAGTATTTCGATCAAATGGATGTATTGTTCGTGAGCTTGATACAGGAGAAACGATGATCAAAGGCATAAGAACTCCAAATAATTTATACATACTCAAGGGAGGACAACAACAATGCTATCTAAGAAAAAATAATGAACACTGGCTATGGCACAGAAGATTGGGGCATTTAAGCTTCCATCAGATAAGGAAAGCATGCAAATATCAGGCTATTTGCGATCTTCCTGATATCAGAATTCTAGATAATACAACATGAAAATCATGTCAGTTTGGTAAGCAAACGAGAACACATTTCCCTGAAAAGGAAGGATCTACTAGTAAGCCACTTGAACTTGTCCATACTGATTTATGTGGTCCATCAAGGAAAAAGTCACCTCGTGGAGAAGAATACTTTATATTGTTCATTGACAAATTTTCCAGTATGTGTTGGATAGGACTTCTGAAGCATAAAGACGAAGCTTTTGAAAAGTTCAAAGCTTTCAAAGCCTTGGTTGAAAATGAATCAGATCGCAAAATCAAATGCCTCTGGTCTGATCGAGGAGCGGAGTTAACCTCAGATGAATTTTTCAACTTTTGTGAAGAACATGGAATAAGAAAGGAATTATCTACTGCAAGGACTCCTTAGCAAAATGGTGTGGTAGAAAGGATGAACAAAATGGTTCAACAAATGGCTTGTGCTATGCTTGATGAGTCTAAAACTCCCGCAACCTTCTGGGTGAAACTGCATTTGCTACCGTTACTATTCTCAATAAAATAAACGTCCGGGTAAACAGCACTCAAACTCCTCATGAACTTTGGTATGGTAAGACTCCTACTGTAAAATACTTCAAAGTTTTTGGAAGAAAATGTTACATCAAAAGGACTGATGAAAAGCTTGGCAAGTTTGAACCTAGAGCAGATGAAGGCATTCTCCTTGGTTACTCTTCCCGAAGTAAAGGATATAAGTGTTACAATAAAAGACTTGGTAAAATTGTTGAAAGTATTGATGTGGTGATTGATGAAGCAGGCAACAATCCAAAACAGATAAAAACTGAAGATTTTGAAGATGATGAGGACTATCCTTCAACATCAAATCAGACTAATGTTGAAGAAGAAACTTATGAGGCACTAGAAGAACAGATAAGGGTAGAAGAAAAGACTCCATCCAGGTATGTCCAGAAGAACCATCCAGAGACTCAAATTTGGGGCAAAAAGAGGCAGGTGTACAAACAAGAAGAACTATTACAGAAGCTTCAAGCTATCTAGCATTGCTTTCCTCCGTTGAACCACAAAATATAAGTGAAGCATGCAAAGATGAATGTTGGGCCAAGGCCATGAATGAAGAACTTGAGCAGATTGAAAAGAATAACACTTGGGAATTGGTTCCTAGACCTAATGATAAGAATGCCATAGGGACTAAATGGATATTCAAAAACAAGCTGAATGAAAATGGAGATGTTATTAGAAACAAGGCCAGACTTGTTTGTAAAGGGTATGCTCAACAAGAAGGTATAGACTTTGAAGAAACTTTTGCACCGATTGCCAGACTTGAAGCCATAAGAATGTTCCTTGCTCTTTCTAGCTTTTAGAACTTCAAAGTATATCAAATGGATGTGAAATCTGCCTTTCTAAATGGAGACTTAGAAGAAGAAGAAGTGTATATTGAGCAACCAGATGGATTTATCCTTGGAAATGATCCAAATCTTGTATACAAACTCAGAAAGGCTCTCTATGGTCTTAAACAGGCTCCAAGGGCTTGGTATTATCGTCTGTACAAATACCTCCATCAGCAAGGTTTTTCAAAAGGATCAACAGATAGCAATCTATATATAAAAATTGACAATGATAAATTGCTAATACTTATTCCGTATGTTGATGATATCATCTTTGGTAGCAATGAAGAAGCCATGAGTCAAAATTTTGCTTTGGTGATGCAGAAAGAATTTGAAATGTCCCTGCTTGGTGAGCTCACATATTTTCTTGGTTTACAAGTCCAACAAAACAAAGATGGTATCTTTCTATCACAAACCAAGTACCTCAAGAAGATCTTGAAGAAATATGGCATGGAATATTCAAAACCAGTATGTACCCCTATGGTAACAGAATGCAGCCTCAGCACAAATGATGAATCAGTAGCAGTACATCAACCAACCTATAGATCCATGATTGGTAGTCTGCTCTATCTAATAGGTACCCAACCATACATCATGCATGCAATGGGAATAGTTGGAAGATTTCAGGAAAATCCAAAGGAAGCACATCTTCAGGCAGTTAAAAGGATTTTCAAATATCTTCAAGGAACTCAAAACTATGGCTTATGGTATCCTAGAGATACAGATCTCACACTTCATGCATATACAGATGCAGATTGGGCAGGAAGCGTGGATGACAGAAAAACCACTAGTGGTGGTGCATTCTTTATGGGTTCCAGATTAGTGTCTTGGTTCAGCAAGAAACAAAGTTCAATTGCATTATCTATAGCTAAAGCAGAATATGTGGTTGCTGCATCTTGTTGCACACAACTCCTTTGGATGATGCAAACATTGCAAGACATTCAAATCACTTGTACTCCACCCATCTCCATTCTATGTGATAATACAAGTGCAATCAGCATTTCAAAGAATCCTATCATGCATTCCAAGACCAAGCACATACCTATCAAATATCATTTTCTTTGGGAACAAGTGCTTGAACAAAAAGTCAAATTGGAGTATGTTCCCTCCAAGGAACAAGTTGCTGATATATTCACCAAACCACTGCCTAGGGAGACATTTGAATACATCAGAAAGAAGCTGGGAGTAGTTGATCCATCATCTTGCTATTGACACTTATCCATTTCAGGGAAAAATGGTTGTACGCGAGTTTCATGAAGATCATCCACGTACATACACTGGTTTTTGTGGAAACAGTTGCGTATATGTTGGTTTGAAGAATATCAGTGGGCCAAACTCAGGATGAAAAGAGTTTGATGTGGGTCTGATCATCTAGCTCAGGTTTAGGGGGAGCATATACTTCTAATAGTGCATTGTCGGCATTACCTTAGAAGATCTTGGTACAATTTCACAGTTGTTTTTTATTCAGGTGGAACAGGTGCAGAGGGAGATCATGGTTGCTGGCCGAGATGATGATTGACAGATGGTGCTGATGATAGTTGCTAATATTGTCTTAGATATTTGGCCTCTATGTCATGTATTTATTTTAGTATCAAGGTCACGTAATGACCTATTTTTTTCCCCACTATGCCTGGGATGGATGATATAATGTTCTTGTTTTATCATGTATAAACTTTTGGTATATCCCCACTTGGTTGGGTGGATGAGTTAATTTTGGTATATCCCCACTTGGTTGGGAGATGGATGTATGTATGAGTCTTTGGTGATAGGAAGGTCATCTATGATGTATAGAGTCATGTTCTTTCTTATCGAACATCTTTTTGCAGACCTTGCCTACAGTCAGGGGGAGCATGGACAGCACAACAGAGTAGAGATTTCAGCATGTACTTAGGGGGAGCATAACCCTTTGCCCTTGATGACAAAGGGGGAGAGTGATTTGGGGTTGCCATCAAGTCCAAAGGGGGAGATTGTTGGCATTATGACACAGGCTTGGCACTGTGGCATAGGTATTGTCCTTAATGGCAACTCACTTGGAAAATTACTCAGATGATAGTTCAGGCTCACAGGCTTTCAGAATAAAGGAAAAGGAGGTATACGCAGGTTCCCGTTGACCAAGCCGCGTATACATGCAGATTCACAAACCAAAAGACGTGTACGCGTATACATGCACTTTCATGCACAGAAAAGCGCATACAGTTTGGAAAGCTTGGTTTTTGGTCCTTGGTATTTGGACCTATGGTTTTGGACCATGGCATCTTGTCTGAAGTGTTGAACCCAGGTATTTGGACCTAGGTATTGGTTCTAAGTGGTTTTAGACCATGGTATTGAGTAAGGCCTAAGACTATAAAAGGAGGAGGAGATCTTTAGGCAAAAGCACTCAAGGATTGAATATCTTATGAAGAGAAAGATCTAGAATACTAGACATTGGGTTATGGTGCATAGCTGGGTCTGAATCAAGGAGGAACCTGAGCACTAGAAGAAGGATAAGTTCTATTGATGGGTCAAGATCTTAAGGCTTGAAGAGAAGTATCTTAGTGTGATTTTGATCTTTTATATTTGGCGCATGACTTGATCTATAAATCTGATGATTTGGATATAACTGATTTCTGAATAGTTGAAAAGGGTAAATTATCTTTTACAAATATGTACGTAGGTTTAGCATAGCAAAGGCGCGTGTACATGCTGGTTCGGTAATTCAAAATAGCGTATACACAAGTTTGCCTTAATATAGCAGCGTATGCATGCAGGTTCTACATATTGAAGTAGCGTACGTCTCATAAAATATGTTTTAGCTACTTCTATTTATTGCTGCAGTGTTCTAGGTTCAGGATTGGTTTTTGGTTACTGTTACTGTATTCTGGCTACAACATTCAGAGAAGTGATTGTTTGATTCAGTTTTTGGTTGGTGCAAAGAAGATTGGTTGATGTAGATATATTTAATGTTTGATTGATGTTATTAATGGATCCAGTCTGAAAAATTATGAAACGTGGTCCCTGGAAGAAAAGAGAAGGTTGTAGCCTTCTATAGGTCAGCACCTACGTACTAGTACATCAACTAGTACAAGAGCTAAGGGGGTTGTAGCTCCCTTCCAGGAGAAGTTGGAGAATGAGAGAAGGTTGTAGCCTTCTGCAAGTAGAAGCTTGTGTACTGGTATAACACTGCACCAGTACAGAAATATTGTAAAAAGAAGTTTCTTATTAAAAGAAGATAGAGACGAATTACAGCAGGTGGTTTTCACCCACATTGGGTTTCCACCTTATATCTTGTGTTCATGTGTGTGATTTCCTGTACTGTTTACTGCACTTGATTACTATTTTATGGTTCTGATACACAAATTAAGATCAGCTAACTAAATTATAAGTCTATAAGATATACGCGGTTTTCTCTAAACACAGTTGCGTATATATACAGGTTGAATTAACAAAAGTAGCGTATATCAATCTGTTTATGGAAATGAAAAATGTTAAATTTATAATACTGATTCATCCCCCCTCTCAGTATTATTTCCAACACAGAATATTTTTGAACAAAAACCTGCAGAGAAGACAGGGGAGAACTCCCAAGTCCCGGCTTATGGTTAAGACATCTTCCCCTGAAGTGTACCTTGCGACATATTGATGAACTAAATGGGGTTTGGTGAGTTTTGGGTATTCTGATCAGAGGCGGTGAGATTTCGGTGAATACGTTATACATTGGATGTATTAAACGATGAACCAAACAGACAAACCGCTGCACCGAAACTGGAATACCAAACGGCGTTATAATGAAATACCACAAACAGTTCGACAGACCGACACTGTCCAGTCACACTCAACGCACCATCTTACTGGGGCTCAAAACATCGGTCCTGTTATCACTCTGATATTTCTTTTGAAGTATGAAGAAAGAAAAAACCAAAGGTAACCACAAACCACTTTTGGAGATCAGGACCTCGCCTTCCTGATGCTCAGAGAAGGCACTCTCTTTATAATTTTACTTTGTTTTAGTTAAGATGATTTTAGGCTAGTTATTGCTTGCACTTGGGTTTTTTTTTTTAAATTTGGTGGTGGGATCACTTTACTTAGATGGACAGAGGTTTGGCTTATACCATTGGGTAATGGAATCAGATGTCTAACAAACAAGACTAGATTGAGTTCTAAAAACAGTGTCTACAAGGAAAGATAGATGAGTTACTGCAGGTCTCATAGGCTCAATGGTGAATTGCTTCAAATCAGATCCAAGGAGAAATTAAGGATTCCCTAGGCTGGACTTTGGAGGGAATGATAGAAGTCAACCAGCATAGGAGAGCAATTAAGAGTTCTCAAATCCAAGTATCAGAGGAAAACATGTGAATGACTAACTGTGCAAAATAGAGTGTAATTAAACAAATTCTAGGTGATATTTCCAGTTAATTCATTTATATTTTGTAGAACATTTAATATTATGAAAACACATAATAAAGATAACAAAATAACACAAAGGAAGTACTTCACTGCAAATGGGTCAACTCATGAATCCTGTAGTGAAATTCTTTTATTACTTGCTCCAGTCTGTTGACTTGAAAATGGTACAATCACCCTTAGGTTCACGATCAAAATAACTCCACAAATGTAAAATAATCCACCCTAATACTTCAAATTCTGAAGTATTTATACAAAAGGAATTACAAAATATCTGAAACTGCTTTCAGAACTAATCTAGGAAAAAGAAATATCTTCTTACAAGAAGATAGAGACATCTATTGAACTGTTGCTTGTTGTCCCTATTATTAAGGTTCTTATGGCCTTTGCTCTTTGATCTTTTTCCATTTATGCTAGTTGGTTGTTTGGTCTTTACGCTAGATGTTTTGTTTTACTTTGACATTTCACTTGATACTCTTTCATCTAATACACTTTAACCCTGTTGACCTGTCAATATCCTTTTACCTTATTTTTTCACTTTTTACTGTAGATTTATAATTTACTGTCCTTTTATTAAATTAAATCATTCAATTTTTCCCATATTTCTTCATCTGGTAATTGGATATTAATCATTTTTCTGTGTATCTCATCTACCTCTGTATATTTGGCAAAAGTGGGCTTATGAATAAACATGTGTTTTACCTCATGCTGGAGGTAAAACAAGTTTTCAAAAGTTTGGTACAAGACTTTGCCTGTTGGCATGCCCTTCATAGATGAAGTGATCACCTGTTCTTCGGCCACTTCCCTAATATTCTTGTTGTAATCTACCTATGTCATTAACTTTTCATTTATAACTAAGGGCTTAGATAATCCCATTTCCTTCAACAGCTCAAACTTAGCCATGAACCTATCAATGGCTAGCTGCATGTTCTGACACTTATCTTCTAGATTCAACATCAAATTCCTCTTGGTGAGGACTCTTCTGACTTTCAAAATTGTACCTATCCTATTAGGTATCTCAAGCTCTTATAGTTCATATTTATTCTTGCAGTTGAGGAAGTGGATGATTCTTGATGCTTCCTCTAGCATATCTCCAAGTTATGTTTTAACCTTTTCAATGGCCTCTGTAGCCTGCTTTATTAAATCTATCTACTCAAATATGACCTGGATGGATGGCCAAATTTCATTGACAGAGTCAATGATATTGGCCCACAGTTTCTCTTTAGCCTTTCCTATTGGTTTAGTCAAGGTCAGTTCCTTTTCCAAGTTCTTTATCCTCTCATTCATCCTTGTAGCCTTTTGTTATTCTTCCTTATGCATGATCTAGGCAAGTTTGAAATCTGTCTCAAGGCTACTGAATTTCTCTTTCAACTTGTTCATCTCATTGGTCTGAATGGAAATTTATTCCATTTCTTTGACTAGCCTGTTCGTTGCATCACTTGTGGAGGCTATTGTTGTTGATGTTGTCACTGATGTAGTCTATGCAGATGTTGGAAGTGTAGTGGCCATTGGAGCAGTAGGAGCTAATGTTGCTGCTAGGGTTGAAGGTACAACTGTGGTCACTATAGAAATGACAGTTGCAGGAGCATTATCAATACTAGCTTGTTTGAGTTGGATCAAACTATCTAACTCCTTCTCCATCTCCTTTAATTGGTCATTGAGTTGCAGCACCAAGTCCATCATCTCCTCATGATTGGTCTAGCTTTCTAGGACTTCTTTTGTTTGTGGGTGCTGCAAATGAGGAAATTTGAGTTGTTTCTTAAGGGCTGCTATGTCCTCATTCTTCTTCTTGATCAGTTTCTCTATGGCCTTCACATCACTTGGGTAATGGCCCAGTTCAGTAACCAAGTCCTCCAAGGACTTTATCCTGGTGTCTTTAGCTTGTGAAGAGCCTCTCTCAAACTTGAATTGTGTTGTTATATTGTCTAATGAATCTTGCAACTTGTAAGCATCCATGGTCTTTGTTGTAAGGGTGGAGTAGATAATTTCTCCATCCTGCCTGTGAAATTCGATCTGATCAATGGGATGAACATCCCTAGCCAAGACCTAAAAATTGGTCTTCTTGTAGTTTTTTGAGGTCTTCAGTTGTTGTACAGTGGGATGTAGGAATGAGACCTACATTTTTCCTTCTTTGATGTCAAAGGCTGACATAAGTCTAGTTTGGTTTGGTGGTGTAAGCTTGAGGTATTATGCATAGGTTTTAGACTTCAGTTTTTCATTCCTCATTTTGATTTCTTAAATTTGTCTTTGATGTCCCTTTCCTTGTCAGTTGGCTTGACATAGGATGAGATCTCCATACTAGGTTGTCTACCTAGCAGCTGTGTGTTGGATGTTGAGGGTTGTTGTGTCTCCTCTGATGTAGCTACTTCTTTTCCTTTCTGTCTCATTGCCTCTGTGTCAATGATTTCTTCTGATGCAATGTTATCTTCCTGCTCAAAAACAGGATTTAATTTGGGCGTCTTGTTTGGCTCCATTAGCTCATCAGTTATCTCCCTAGCAGAGCTAGATGCCTCCTCCCTGCTCCTCTTACGATTCGTCTCCTTATTTAATGGGGTTTGTATGACTGGAGGAATGTTCATTGACCCTCCCTGTTGTGGAACCTATAGGAAAGAGTTATGATAAAATTGTCTCTCCAAATCAATAAGTGTATTCTCTATGTCCACAACAGTGTTGTCCATGTCAATCAAGGTGTTCTCCACCCACTTATCCTAGTTAACAAATTGTTCAATGTTAGGCCTTGGGTGGTGTATGTAGGCTACCAACTTGACCTTGAGTCTAAGCTTGTTTATGACCCCATGAGGGTCATAGTGCTAGATGAAACTGTTTTTGAACTTCATTAGTTGAAGTAACTTGTTGGCCTCTGGTCCAGCTTCTCTGTTGTTGCAAATAAATGGGCCCATCTGGTTCTTCACTTTGAACTGGGTTTTCTTCCTATAAGCTAGGAAGTTGATGTCATCAGAGTTGATCATCTGCCTAAAGTACTCAAGAGCAAATATCCTCATTGGGAGGTACTTGGGCAACTTGTAGGGGGCTAGCTCACAACCATAAATCCTGATCTCTATGTGGTTTTGGTACAAGTACCAATCTCCCACCTTGCTATTCTTGGCTAATTGCAGTACTCTTTTAATCTTTGGGTTGATTCTAGGCTGAGTCTTAGAAGTCAGCATGTTCATAACTGGGTATACAAAAGAGTCTATGAAGTCTTTGTATGAGGTGGAAAACTTGTGGACCAAGGGTGTCCAGTAGATGACTGATCTTTCCTTTCCCTTGGTGTCCAATTTCTGGATCTTCAAAGGGAATTTATCTGTCTGATAATACAGGAACATATGAAACAACACTGAAGAGTATTTGAAGACTCTTTCAGTGGGCAATCTGGTGAACTGTTCATGCATTTTGTCTGCAATGAAATGTGCATAATCATACATGACAGCAGGAGGCTTGCCTAGAGTGAAAATGGATAATAAGGACACGATGACCTCATCCACATACTCATCTGCTACGAATCCTAGAATGCACGAGAGCATGGTGATTATTCTCCTGCCAGTCTCTAAAAAAATAGTGGCAACATAGGGTGGAATGCCTTTAGGAGTATGACACTCCTCAATGATGAAATTCTGAAATATTTGTTTGATCTTAACTGGGTCTAGTGTGATGCATAGGTCCAAGAGATTTGCAATTGACAAAGGAGTCAGATTAGGACTAGGCTAGATTTGCAACATCTCGTTGATGGATTCAGCAGTGATGGTGAACAATATCTCATGGTTTGGTGCCTCAATAGCCCTATGGCTTGGAACATAATAGGCATGACAAAAATGTACTATGTCTGGGAATGGGTGGACTTCTGGGAATGTATACTTGGGCAAATTGGATTCCCAAAGGTTTATATCATCAGCATGGTTTAGGAACCTATCCTTGGCCCAGCAATGGATTCTCAGCAGGTGACCTGGGGTGGCTGTGTCTTTAATTTGAAAATCCCTATCTGCCAAGGCCAAATGGTCAATGTCTAAATGAGGGGTTGTCACTGGTCTGACATTCAAAGAGGTTGGGGTAGCCATATTTGTGATAAAATGTGGGATTTGGGCTTATACTATCTATGGGAATGAAGTCTTTATAACTCTGGTGAAGGGGTAGGGTATTGGCAGTTTGCAGGTAGGAGTTTTGGTATTTTAGGATAGGGAATACTCTAAATTTAAGGAATTCAATTAAATTCAATCAATTATTTCATGAATTTAGTGTATGTTTTTAAATGAGAGGGTCATTATGGTTTTCTGCTTAAATACCTGGAATTTATGGTCGGGTCTACAAATTGGTTTTAAATGGAGGTTTGTAGAGGCTTCTGCGGCTTTCAGGTGTGATGTGGTGGCGTTTCGGAAGGTATCCGATGGTTGGTAACTAGTCACAGGAGCTCTGAAGGCACAGGTGTGCTTTGGATGCTTCACAATGCAAACAAACAAAAAGGATGAAAATGGGGTGTGAGGGCTTTTAACCAGGAGCGGTTAGAATTGGCGGGGAAATTAAATGAACAGTGGCAGTTTTTATTTATGGCAGGGATGCGGTATTGGAGGGTATCGCACTACTTATGAGGGTTGGGCGATATTTTTTCGAGAGCACGCAACTTAGCATGGTGCCGCCACGTAACCCTAGGGGACCCGAGCAATACTTCCCATATCGCGTGCTCTTTGGCTAGTAAAGGTTGGGAAGTGAGCGGGCATGATATGGGCGAGGGTCGTTGGATCTGGGGGTGGATGATCCAATGGTCATCGTGTGGCAAAGATGCACGATGGGAGATGGGGGCAGGATTTAGCAGGGCCCATGGTTAATTACTCTTAAGTGTAATTAATCATTGTATAAAGCGGGGTTAATAAAGTAATGCGGGTTTTATGGAATATAACTGGTAAGAGTGAATTTTTGGGATTAATAAAGTAATACAGGGGGGAAAATAGTTAGGATAAGAGGTTTAGTGGGTTTTTTGGGGTTTTTAGGGAATTTAACAAATGGAAAATGATTTTTCCAAGGGGAAAGGGTTTCACACTAGGGGAAAAGGATTTTTGTGAAAGGGGGTGAATTTAGAAGGTAAATTGGCTAGGGAATGTGTGAAACCAAGGGGTAGGAGTCAAAATGAATGGAATTGGTGTCTTCACAAGCCATGAAGAAGTAAAAGGGAAATTAGTAAGTATATAGTGGGGGATGAAATGCAGTGGGGGGAAATTAAGAAAATCAGCTTATGAGCATCCGTTTTCTTTTGCAATTGCTCTTGCACAATGAAACACATGATTAAACATGATAGATGTGCTTATGCCTCAAATAGTTTGTATTTCTACAACCTTTCTTCTACTTACCCTAACATTTTTTCTTCACTTTGTTGGGTTCACTTAAGCTAGCAAAGCCATCTCTTTCCGTTTTCTTTTATGTAACAAACTATCTACTTCTAACCTTATATCTTCCAAGGGCTCAAATTAAACTAATGAGCCCCTTTTATTTCTCTACCTATCTTCTAATCTGCCAAGATTAAATGTTTGGTCATATTTTTATTCTCTAACTATAAACATGAAATTCAAAGCATGAAGTAGTCAAGATTAAACGGTTTGACTATCATGGGTTGTGGCATGTATGACAAGCTCCACACAACCATTATTTAAGGCAGTAAAGTAAAGAGTAGTGGCACTTGGACTTGCACACTTTCATGATCTGTTTTTTTGTTTGGGGTTCATATTTTTTTTATCTTTTCTTATTTTTCTTGTCCTTTGATATTTCTTTTAGGACATACCCTCTTTACAATTTTTTAATTTTAATATGGAAAACATTTGCAGAAAGCAAATATATGTACAATATTACAAGACTTAACCTCAGCCAATTCAAAAATTATGAATCCTATCACTATAGGAATCTAACAGGTCCAACACACCAAATAAAAACATTCAACCCATACATATCTCCAAATCATTGTTTTCAGCCTGTGTTCCAACAATTCCACACTGCCTTCAAAGAAATCAACATACTTCAAAATATAATTCATGCAACAGCGCATAACACAGACAACATATATGCACTTTATCCGCCACTTATACCACCAACACTTCACCATATACACACAATGCAGTCGTAGAACACAATCAATATATATATATATATATATAAAGGAGTGGATATACCTTTAAATCGCAACTCAGTCCTCCATAATCCTCCACTCTCCGTCAAAGACGAAGGAGAACACCGAGAAAATTGGCTGGAATTTAGCTAAGAAAACATTCATGAAATGCAGAATTAATGTCAAAATTGACATGCATAGAGAGGCCACAAAACAAGTGGCTCAAATATGAGCAAGGCAGGATATCGTCGACTCTGATACCATGTTAAACATGACAATGGCAGAGACAGAATTTTAATGATAAGCATGAGAGTACTTCTATTATTGACATGATATACATTTATAATACATAGGAGTGACCCTTGTTTCATATTCCAAGTGGTCCCTTGGACTCCCATTGGCTGTTTAGCTTCCACACCAACCCTTAGAGGATTAGGTGACCAACAAATCCAAAGTTCCACTTCTTCTATTTAAACTTCTGCTCAATCTTGACAAAGTACCGATACGTCATGTCAAGTGAGGAAATGTCTAGGAACTCCATCACGTCTTGGATGTACTTGTGTAGAAAGTCATGGTACTTGAGCACCAAATGTCGCTCAGTATCCTTGATACCTAGCTTCGTCCAAAGGGTATGGAAAGTAGTTGTGAACTCTGGAACATCTTGGTCCCTTCCCTGTTGTAGCATGGTCCACTTTATGTATTTGTCTTCATAGCTCCCAAAAAGTTAATATTGTTCCTTGATGGAATCTATGAAATAATTCCAAGTGGGTGCAGATGAAAACAGTGAAGGTTCACTCTCGTCCTTTTGTTCACAGTAGGTTTCCCACCAATCCTTGATGTGTGGGGCGGCTTTAAGAAGTGCAAAAGTAATCTTTTCCCGATTGGAAAAGTCATGAATTGAAAAATATCCTTCCAATAGATTTAAACATTTATATACAACATCTTCATCTATCAAGCCTTCGAATATGGGAATATCGAAGTTAACTTGTACCTTAAAAGGAGTGGCACCTCTAGAGTGGTTGTTGGATGAATATGCATCACCTGTGGGTAGTCGTCGAAGGATCTGGGAAAAGTTATCCATCATCGCGTCCCTTTGTCGCTCGAGGGATTCCTTGAGAAACATTTTGAAAGGATCTCCTACCCCCTCATCTTTATTTTCTTCTGCCATGGGAGGTCGTCAGGTTTTGCAAGGCTGATCTTGCAATGGTTCAACCAGATCAAGCCCTAACTCCTTATACCCTGACCTTGTTGGGGACATGCAAAGAAAAACAGAGAAAGAGAAGACTGCTCTAATACCATTGATCCGAACTTAAACAGGAACGCAACAACTTACAGATATAATCATAAACATAGAGATGCAACAGAAAAACACTTCATTTCATTAATAGAAAAATATTGAACTATGCTTACAAACAGAATGGAAATAAGATAGCTTGGGTGATGGTAGCTTATCTCTGAGAAGAGATGTGGCAGCTACATGCCTCTGATTTGTGTTACAATGATGCTCAAGGACCTATTTATTATTGGAAAACATGAGAAAACTTTAAACATCCAAAACCCTAACACCAGGAGATGTAACAGCAAGAGTATGTGGGCCCTGTTGGGGTTAGTTGGGCATCCAACTTCTTGGGGTCGTAACTTGGTCATATTATCTCCATTTGGCATGTATGATACCTTGTTGTAAAGGTCTCTCTAAGTACTATGGGTTTCGCCACAGGCCCCAATCTATGGCCATGGGCCTACTGTGGACCCCAAAAAAACTTCATTTAGGGGGTTAAAACTACTCCAGAAGTTCAGGACCTGAAAAACTGCTAAAAATAGTAAATGATGAAATGAACAGGGAAACAAATGAAACTAACTGGGGGGGTATATGTGTAATAGGCGGGTGGCCACCAATATCCACCTGGATCAATAATTGATAGATATCTCCTCCAGACATAATTTTTAGGGTTTACAACATATCTTCCCTAATCCCTTGGAGAAGAACTAGCTTGAGTGACTCAAGATCAAGGGTACAGTTGGCCCTCCTATAACTGAGTTGAAATATCTCCTCATATTCCTCTAGGGATTCATCAAGTCCAAGATTCATCCTAAATATTTATTCCTTGGTTTCTTTCGACCTAGAGTATTCCTTGTACTTGCTATTAAATGAGTGTTTCATTTGGGCTTGGGTAGTGATGCTACCCCTAGGCAAACCCATAAACCAACGCAAGGATGCATCTTTAAGGGTAGAGGGGAATAACTTCAGCTTCTGCTCATTAGAGGCATAGTCATAGGTCCTAAAAAAAACAACAAATTCAAACATGAAATTGTTAGGATCCTCGGAGGTTAAGCCATGGAAGCGTGGAAGTGTAGTAGGGCTTATATTATTCATTCTTGAATCTCCATTGGTTTCTCTGATGGGGAAAACTTGGTTGTTCCTATTTTCAGCCATAGTTTGGGTAGGTGAAGTGGGTTCTTATTCTTCCCCAATATAGTCTTCAAAAATTTATGCTTTCTCACCTAGAGGGTCTTCTAACTCCCCTGTAGTCAGAGAGGGAAGTTCACAATCACCGAAGAATTATGAACGTTGACTACTTGAGGATGTGGTGATTTTTGGTAAGAATTTTCCTTGATTATCCCTACTCGTATGAGGCATGAAAGAAGTTTTTTTCTTTGATTTTTCACTTTTTCAAAAAATGAATGCAAAATAGAGAACAATGCTAAAGCAGAAACAACATCTACTTGGACACCTCCCCTACAGCAGTGCCAAAAAGTGGTGAGCCCTAGTATTGCACCAAGAATGTTGCAACTCCTGAGGGCTCCTCAACTCAAATTATCAAGCCAGGGTTCCTACAAACTTAGAGGTGACAATGCTATATGAACAGTAGGTTGGATTCTACTCATGCCACCCTCAGTCATGAGATTAGATCAAAGTAGTAAGAGACCATTCCTCCTACTAACTATAGTGAAAGCTTGTTGATGATAGTACAATTGAAAAATAATTCTAGTTATGAAAGTGGAAATTCCATTTGCTCAACTTGTACATGCTAATTAATCATTTCATGAAAGGATAAGGGTTAATCTACTTACAGAAAAAAAAAAGCTACTCTATCTTGCATAATTCATCTAACTAGAAACATAATTGTATGTATCATATTCCTATTTCACACTTGCTTGAAAAGAAGAAACCTATATTTCATCATTCTTGGGATTGAAAAAGAAACTATTTTTACTATGTTTTGTAGTGAGGAAAAGGTATGGTTGAAGTGGTCTAGGAGCTTCCCTTGATCATCAAATCACAACTTGGGGACTTGGGGTCATTGTTCATCTTGACTAAGCTAAGGTTGAATTGGGGACCAAAAATGGTGAAGAAAAGTGGTGCTATAGGCTTACTACAGGTGCTGCTATAGGAGGTAATGTATTACTACAAGAGGGCCTGTAATGCTACAGGAGGAGTTCCGAGAGGCCTTTTAGGGTGAAAATGACGTATTGAGGGCATGAAGAGGTGGATGGAGGTTGAAGAGAGTGAAGGAAGGATGGGTTGAGCCCTCTATCCAATCCTTGGAACTCTGAGAGGTCTGTCTTGCACCAAGATGAATGTTCACGATGTCCTAAACTTGCCAGGAAAAGTGGTCACTGTGGAAATAGAGTTTTGCGACAGAATTAAGGAATGGAAAGAGAAGATGGAGTAGTCAAGGATGGAGGTGGAAGAGGTTCCCTCCCCTATAGATAGACACAACCCTACAACCAGCCACATGCATACATCCATTGATCATTAACAAAGTCATATAAACTATGATGGAAAAGATGAGTTGAATTTAAATAACATATATTTTATGCCATAACACTACTCTGATCAGTAAAGTGATTTCTAAGCTACATAAAGCAAATGTCAAGAATAACAACTAACATTCATTTATTTCCAAGAAATCATAAACACAATATTTTTGGAATGAGATTGTTAATCCTTCCAACCATTCTCCCACAAGAGAGGTGATTTATGTAGATAATCCTGTAGATTCACAAGCTCATGTAATCTACTAAAACAAGAGACAAGAATATACTTCTACTCTTTACAGTAGAAGCCCATAAAGATCGAGAAAAACAATAATTGACAAGAGGAAGACAAATCAATGGCACATAACACAATAAATAACTGGGGAAGGCCACAAATCAAAACCCCACTATTTGTATTGCAATAATCAGAAATCCAAGATGATAATACAATTCTTGTTCTCACAAGATTAATCCCAGCACTCAATAAAATCAATCTCCATCTTACAAGCAAACTCTTGGCAAACACTTAGCCAATTATCCTTCTCTCCAATTCCCTATTTCCTTGTGCAATTCCTATGACTGATTAGCCCATATTAAATGGAAACCATTGCATCCAAAACTACGCAATCCCTTCAAGGATCAGTTCCTGATTGCATGCACTATCTGTACAACTCAAAAAATTATACAACAAATAGTACACTGTCCCTGCACTCTAGTCTCAACTGGGTCTTTCTCAGAATAAACATGCATGAATTTCTAATGAGAGAATCTTCAGTTAACTGGAGTACCACTAGTTAATGCATTAGTGCACCGACTGACTGTTAACTCACTATTAGTTCCTCAAACAGTTTATAACTAATTTAACTGGACTTTCATTCAACTAAGTTAACTAATTACAACTCATACTTAACTCATCCTAGACCCCTATAATATAGGGAGAACATATACATGACTTCAAAAAGACTTCCAACTCGAAATTCCTAAGTTAACCATGTCAACTCACTCTAGTTAACTATTACAAGTTGGTATGAGAATAGAATTTGATTTTAATTCTCAATTTAATTCAAGGACAAATTAAACTAGAATTTCTAGATTCTATTTTTATCATTTCTTGTTGCTATTTTCAACTCTTCCTCTCAACAATAAAATAATTCAACTCAATCTCAGTCCTAAACCTTTGGAATGTTCTACATCCAACACTACTCTCTAGTGTTGTTGCTCCAGCAACCCCAGAAACAAAAAACATCCAACCTAAATTAGAATTATGCCTCTGTCATCA
This sequence comes from Pinus tabuliformis, assembly GCA_031772625.1. NCBI lineage: Eukaryota > Viridiplantae > Streptophyta > Pinopsida > Pinales > Pinaceae > Pinus > Pinus tabuliformis. The sequence goes on along the minus strand of CM062810.1, from coordinate 247,693,271 downwards.
AAATCTATGACCGATATTGTCTCTGACTAATATTGTCTCTGGCTATATTGTCTTTGTCGACTGAAAACTTTGCGCTTCTGTTAACTCTACCTTTCTACACTATTGTCAACCCTTCTCTGCACTTCTTCAGTATCTGAATACTCTAGCCTCTGTCACTTTGATCTCTCACTACATCAATCCCACCGATTCCTCTCGCTAATATGTACTTTGGGCTCCCGTATCAAGGTCTGATCCATGAAATAAAACCTCTTAATGGATCTTGTTGAATTTCAGCCCTCTTGAGACTATCACTTCACATCATCCCAGATCACACTTGGAGGTATGGTTGCATGTGATCCCTCTACCCACTTGGCTCCAAATTTCCCCCTACTAGAGGTCTCTAGATGAGTGGATGCTCCCACTCAGTCTACTCTCGACTTCTCCAATTGTGGTTGCTCCACAATTGTCTGAGACTGCTTCTTCTCTACCTAAGTGGAACTCTCCACTCGGTCTCCTCTCATCTTCTCCAATTGTGGCTGCTCCACATTTTTCTGAGACTACTTCTGAGGCTTCTTTTGGGGCTCTATGTTGAGAGGTACTTTATTCTCTGTCTCAACCACCAAGTCTCTAACCTTTTCCTTTCTCCTCAAGGCTTTGCATGCATCTTGAAGTACCTCAAGAGAATATAGGTTCTTGACCCGTGCACCAATCTATTTCACATGTCTCGTGGTGATGTGTCTAAGGAAAACCTTTCCCATAATAAAAACCACATCATAGCCACAGTCTTCCAATACCGCGCCTAAAAAAAAATATTCTTTAGTCCTGGAACATACATCACATCTGTGATCCTAATATGGGAGCCAGAATCCCTCTGAAAGGTAACCATATTGATCCTGGTAGCTCTATACCTCTCATCATCTCCAAACTCTATGCTCTGCTTGAGGTCTTTCTCCTCAAAGTCACTAAAGATATATTTATTCCCTGGCATATGGAATGAGTCACCGTTGTCAAGATACCACATGCCTCCCATGGAATTTTCGGCCATGCATGCAATGAGAGCGAAATCAAGTTCGAATTTTGAAGCTAGAGCTTCATCTGCTACCGCTATTGTTGGCTCCTTCTTGCTTGATTTCTTTTATGGTCAATTCTTGGCATAGTGCCTGGCGTGTTGTTGACAGTGAAAACACTTAATTTTGATCAAATCCATCTTCTTTCCACCCTCCTCGCCTTGGGACATCTTTCCCTCAGCCTTCTTTGCCTTACTCGCTAAGGAAAAATCCTCTTCCACTTCCTTGGAAGAGGTCCCATCTCTGGTGTTCCTCCTGATCTCCTCCTGCATCAAATCTAACCACAGTCATTCCTAATCTGACAGCTTCTCCCGACCATTGACAGAGTCCTGATAACTATGCCAACTCTTTGGGAGTCCTAAAAAGGCAATACTCACCATATCATCCTTAGCAAAAGTGATTCCAGCACTTCCAAGTTCATCATGACATTGAGTGAACTTGGTCAAGTAATTTGGAATTGAGTCGCCCGCCTCCATCTTGATTTTTCGAAGTTTATCTTTCAGTGCCAACTTCCTTTGATCATTGTTGTTCTAGAAAAGGTCCTTCAATGCTTTCCACATAGCATGCAAATTTTCCTTCCCATGGAGACTCGAGACAATGTGGTCTCGAACTCCGTCAAGGATTATCTACCTCACCCTTACCACACACTTCTTCCATTCGACCAGATTCTGAGCATCCGATGTTGGTGGCTTAGGAATGTCTTAATCAATGAATTCCTTCAAGCCATTATCCTCTAGCACAACCTCCATCATATCCTTCCAGCCTATATAATTTGAGTTTCCATCCAATACATACTTGAGCCGCAAACCGTAGAACACCATTTGTTGATCTTGAAGTATGTATTGGAAATTCGAATTTCACCTGTAACCCAAAACTCAAAACTTTGAAATCTCCTCTAGTATATTGTTCTTAGCTTTGATACCATGTAGATAATCGTATAGATTCACAAGCTCATGTAATCTACTGGAACAAGAGACAAGAATCTACTTCTACTCTTTACAGCAAAAGCCTATAAAGATAAAGAAAAACAATAATTGATAAGAGGAATAAAAATCAATGGCACATAACACAATAAATATCCGGGGAAAGCCACAACTCAAAACCCCGCTATCTGTATTGCATTAAACAGAAATCCAATAAGATAATACAATGCTTGTTCTCACAAGAACAATCCCAACACTCTGTAAAATCAATCTCAAACTCACAAGAAAACTCTTGGCCAACACTTAGCCACTTCTCCTTCTCTCCAAGTCCCTATTTCCTTATGAAATTCCTATGGCTAATTATCCCATATTAAAGGGAAACCATTGCATCCAAAACTGTGCAATCTCTTCAAGGATCAGTTCCTCATTGCATGCACTATATGTACAACTCAGAAAATTACACAACAAATAGTACACTGTCCCTGCACTCTAGTCTCAACTTGGTCTTTCTCAAAATCAACATGCATGAATTTCTGATGAGGGAATCTTCAGTTAACTTGAGTACCACTAGTTAATGAATTAGTGCACCAACTGACTGTTAACTCACTATTAATTCCTCAAACAGTGTGGAACTAATTTAACTGGACTTAACTCAGTAAACTAAGTTAACTAATTACACCTCATACTTAACTCATCCTAGACCCCTATAATATAGGGAGAACATATACATGACTTTAGAAACACTTCCAACTCAAAATTCCGAAGTTAACTAAGTCAACTCACTCTAGTTAACTATTACAAGTTGCTATGAGAATAGAATTCGATTTTAATTCTCAGTTTAATTCAAGGAAAAATTAAACTCGAATTTTTGGATTCTATTTTTATCATTTCTTGTTGCTATTTTCAACAATGTAGAAGCTTGGAATCACAAGTTTTTATAACTTAAGCTCCACTGAAATGAAAGAAACTATGAAATGCTTGAAATCAAGAACAAAACACTAGTACAAAAGAGGGACCAAAGCCTTTGGGTTGGGCCCAAACCCCAAGGGTCTCAGCCTTCTGAAACTAACTAAGATGCATCTTAATAACCAATTTCTCGTTATCAAAAAGTAGAAGTCTCATACATCACATAAAACTTCAAAATGATAATGTCAAGTTTTGAGCTCAATAGCTACACCTAGTTGAATCAAAACTCTGAATACTAATGAGCTTTTTATCTTGTTTATTTATAGAAAATGGTAGTTGATAGTAGCTCCTTTGAAAATAGGAGTGGTTCCCTTCTTGATCTCAGAAATGGTGGACCTGGTCCCTCTTGAGCTTCACTTTTACTAGGAGTTACTCAACTGCCAATGAATTCGAATTGGTGAGAGAGGATATTGTGATCCTAAGCCTAGTTATTTTATTAAGGATGTGGAAAAACCCCCTAGATTCTCTATTGGTTGTCTCCATTAAGCCCCTCCATAATAATTGCCTCAAAAATTCTTCTTTTTCCTGCAATTAAACCACATCAGGCCACATAATATGAAAAAAAACCTTTTATTCTTCTTACTAAGCATAATATAATGAAAATTGTGAATCAATGTGAGAAAATTATAGTTTTAAGGATGGAGAATGGCATGATGATCTTCAAAATATGCATATTGATGGGACTCAACAATGTGATAAAGTGTATCAAGGGATACAAAATTTGAAGGATGTGATACATAAACTGTAACAACCCTGGGTTAAAGTTTCATGTGATAAAGGATAATAAAGGAAACATAATATGAAGGTCACATGACACATATTCCAAGTTGAATGTTGGGAAAACACGATAGTGGACATCACTTTTGGTTTATTTATGGATATGGAAATTGGCAATGGCATTGGCAAAGGCAAAGATGCAATAATTAATATTTATTTGTGAAAATAAGGAAAATAGAAGGGAGGAGAAGAAACACAAATTTGCGTGCTAAGGAAATTGGAGGGAAAGTGAAGGAAAATGGAGAAAATGGAGACATAAATAATAAAAAGGCATCAGAGAACCAATTCATGGCCTTTTTTTCAGTTTTAGTTGGGGTCAATTGAGAAAGAGAGAGAGAACTCCAAGAGGAGAAAGCAAGTAAATAGAGGAAAACCAAGAAAGGAAAGCAAAGGAAAGAAGGGAGAAGGTTGGATCAACAACTTCAATAAGAGGATTTTGTAGGTAACAGGTTGCATGTGTGATTTCCTAGTAGGTGTGAATGCATGGTATATTAATTTGTTTATTTGTTTCATTTGTTTTCATTGGCATGGGTTTTTCCTAGTTTGACAATGGTTTCATCATTTCCTTGCCATTTCATGGATAACCATGGTGTGATGGAATTCATTTCAGTTTGAGCTTTAGGTTTCTAGAAGGTTTTGGAACTGGGTGAAGTGGTCTCAAGAAAATTCCCAAGGATTGGGGGTGGATATGGTTTTCTCCAGGAATCCCTCAACAAGTGGGTGAAGACAGGAAAATTCCTCAAGGTATGATGAAGAAATTTTGAGGCATCCAAGCTTGGTTTGGTTTTTTGGTAGCTTGAGGGTGGATGTGGTTTAACCTCTAGATTCCATGGTTGATTATGTCCTTTTTTATACCATGATGTCCCACATTCATGCTTGGAATATGGAATAGGGGTGATTGGCTAAACGAAAGAATTGGTTTAGCCCAATCTATGGTTAGGTGGTACGTGGAAGTCCCTAAGTTGGTTGGATTTTTCATAAGTTAATAAGATTTATTTTCCTATTGTAATATATGATCACTTGTACTTTTTATTATGTAGGTTATATGCTTGTCATAAGCATGGTTCTATGATGTTCTCTCATCGTGACTCTTGTTCATTATTTGATTACTTGAATGGTTGATGAAGGCATGGGCTAAAAAGTGTGGTTGCATCTACTTGAGAGGGCATTAGACCTTCTCAGTGATTTTTAGATGAATTTTAGAGATTTATGAACAAATATGCATTCATGATCTATAAATTAGATAGTTACCATATGTTTGATGAAATGTCTATCATGTTCTAGGCGGTCTAGGTCAATTTCTTGATTCAAGTTTGAAGGTATAGCATTGTATTCATGTAAAATATCATTCTTGAAAGTTATAGGAAGTTATCGGTAGTGTTTTGAAGGCTATCTTGGAAAAGTGGCTCAAATCTCAAAACCATTGGCATAGAAAAGGGGAAATTAGGTCATAACTGCATGGAGGTAAGCTTATGCGTGTAGTTGGAGGCCTATAACACACCCTTTCCTTGTTGTGTGTGTGGTTGCGGTGTTAGCTTAGTGAAAAGGGTTTCAACTCAGGGATTGACCACCTAGGCTAGTCTACATCCTTCTGAGTGGTCTGTGGTCTTTGAGGGGTGTAAGTAAAGTTTTCAGTTTGTCATCTCCACTTCCATAACTGGAACTTGGAGGTTGGGTCATGTCATAGTAGCACTTGGCTCACATTTACTCTGGAGAGCTTGTGAAATGAGGTAAATGTTGGGAGTGTTAGAAAACCAGAAAGGCAGTAAAGATTTTCTTGTTCTTGATAATTACTCGTGATGTTTCTTGTTATTACAATTCATTATATCTTATTTCTTTAGTTCATCAAGCAATTACCAAAAGCAGTAGCACATAAAATAATAGACGCCAGATGTAGGCACATGTCAGGGCAAAACCCCTGTCGAGGGGAAAACCCAGTCAATATAATTCTTCCTTTCAACAGTATTTTTTTAGAATCTTTGCCCTATACCAAGACTAGACCTTCCCTCCACACTAAGTTAGCCTCCCATAATTTTGACCTCTTCCCAGCAACTTCGACAATGCAACAACTTACGGCAACTGGAAACTTTCAGAAACAGTGGAAGACTTCAATCTCCCAATCTAGGACACGAAACAGGGTGATAGAGACACCAAAATTTTGATTTTCCTTGTCTCCTTAGACTTCCCCAAACTCGCATTCACTTTGGCTTCCTGGCAACAAACTTTGCACCTTTTCCCAGCTATAAGAGAACTTCACACTTCTTCCCAGCAACAAGAGATTTTCGCACTTCTTCCCAGCTACAAGAGAATTTGAATTTTATGAGAGAATGATGCTCCAAATGAATTCGATGAGCTTACCTTTATAGGCTTCATGTAGGGTCGAATAGGGTCCTTAGGCTGACTTGATCTTCTTCTAGGCCGACATGGTGTGGAGATTACATAATTCATATTTGACTCAATACTTAACCAATTTACATGATTCAAAAGCCCAAGAAGGGTCTCTTTAAATTTACAATGACTTTATCGACTTAGAATAAATGCTAGAAGTCCTCAATGTGTACTTTGACCTAAAACATGGTGACCCAATCATGAAATCTGTGCCTTAATAAGTCATAATAATAATAATAATAATAAATTATTTTCTTTATTCTTTTGACAATTACATTAATGAAGACTAAACATAGTTACATTTTCCAACACTTCCTCTTAACTAGGGAGGTATTCATAATGTACAAATATAATGGAAGATCTCAAATATATGAACCATGAATAATTTTAGGCACTGAAAGCCATGGACTAGATTCTTGACTAGGGAAATCTATCCAAACATTCACTCAACAGTTTAGGCATTGCAATGCCATGGACTAGATTCTTGACCAAGGAAATCTATCCAGGTGGGACTAAGATGGACTCAAGATTTCAGACCCTATAGTTACCCTCAATCTTACTTTCTAACCATCAACCCAAAAATCCAGGTGTGTATCCAAATAGATCTCTTTGATCAACACCACCTTTCCAACTTCAGACATCAACACAAAGTGTCAACTAGATGTCTTCCAATGAAATGCTTCACTTGCAAAGGCTCAACACCCCTTGATCCAACAGATCAAGAATGACCAATCTCTCCCAATCAAACTTGATTGGTAACTAGCATGTTATCAAATCCTTCAAGAGATTCACCTGTACAAACACAACCCCGATCAATAATATACTTTCACATGTACATAATCGAATACAAACCTTTGGGATCTTTCAGACAACCTAACGTTGCTTCTCAACTTTCCATAGTACGACTATCAATTGAATTTTTTACAGAAGATTCCTCAAGAATATGATTTCCCTCCTACTTCCCAGTAGCAACATATCCTCTAACATTCATTTTTCATTTAACATTAAGCTATTCCCTCCCTCTCGACCAGAAATCATCTCTTTAACCAAACTCCCTCTTAATGTTAGGAAGTTCTCTTATGTTCATACTTTCTTAGGGAAATCATCTTCTTCTTTTGTCATCAAAGAATCTTTCATGGCTTCTAACCATATCAGAGTTATCATCATCCTCATCATGCTTATCTCAACAATGAGCATCTTCACCGAGTTGAAAATAGTGTACCTACAAAAGTCAAATACCAAGTACAACCAAATTTATAGAATCATGACGTTAGCCATATCAAAATCATGGAATCATTTCATCTTTATACATATCAGATACCCAAACTCAATTACAAATAAGAGACATATACTCTTCAACATCTTGCTAGGGACTTTATTATACACCCTAGACTACTTCATAACAACATTTTTTCCATATAGGGTTTCAATGTGTCTTCCAAAGGTATGACATACCTTACTACAACATATAGAAAACCCTAGAAACAATTCACACAAATATAGATCTACAAAGCATCTAACAACCTTTCAAAATACATATGTTAGACTTCTCACTAGGGATTCATACAAATCCTAGATTTCATACAAAAGAATCAATCAAAGTCAATCACAACCTAGTCATTAACCTAACTAGTAGCTACTAGGGTTAGTTGCAAACCCTAGATTTATGATCAATCATAAAATCCATCCAAAAATCAAATTTCAACAATCTTTCACAAATCTCACATTATCATATTTTCAACAGTCATCAGAGATTTCCACTTCGACTAAGGTTCAACTCCAAAACCCTAGAATTCTATTTTCACAATTTCAACGATCACAAATCTCAAATCATCATATTTCAGAAATTTTACTTTGACTAAGGTTTAAATCCAAAGCCCTAGAATTCCATTTTTACAATCTCAACAATCATTAAATACATAAATCTCATATTGTTACATTTCAAACTAGACAATGTTACTACTAGGATTTAGCTACAAAACCCTAGATTTTCATATTCAACAATCATTTAATAGAATTTCAAATTGTTATATCACACATACTAGACAACTTAACTCACTAGGGTTTGGCTACAAAACCATAGATTTCCAAATATCATCATCCTAAAATCTCAAACAAGGATTTCCATTAAATCCTAAGACTTATGACCATCAATAACTAGGTCAACACACATATCTAGGAATTCATAATCATTCATAAGCATATCACATGTCCAACAACATTGATACATTTGACCTAGATCAAGCCAGGGTTTTGACCAAAAAGACATATCCATACATGCCTAGATTTCATCATCGTGAAAAGTCTTTTCATATCATGTGTTAGTCAAACCCAACTTCATAATGATCAATAAGATTTAGACACACAACCATCTTGATTACACTAGGGTTTGATGAGACAAACACACTCATACCAAGAAAAAAAATTCTAAGACAATATAAGGGTCTTGCTCACACATTCCACTAAACCCTAATGAGCTACATTTTCAATGTAGAAACATATAAAACCCAACATAACCAAAATTTCAAAAGTTTGGTACTTTTAGACCTTATCATTCAATCTTAACAATTTAGGTTTTCCCGATCATACCAAAATCCCAAACATGACATCATCAATAAAAAACATTTCACAATATACCTAAGCAATTTTAGGGTTTCAAACATTCACATAAGCATACCCTTCGTTTAGGGTTTTCCAGAACCTATCTAGGGTTCTACATAATCAGTCAAGAATATGAGTGGGGTGGGTAGATTTATCAAGTTATGAATCACCCAAAGCAAGAATCACTTGTTGGGTTGTGTTATATTCTTTCCACAACTAGCCCACATAGTTAACCAGGGGGTTAGAGGGGGGTCGGAGCACCCCCTTCGTTGCACCAATTGTGTAGCAAGGGGGGGGTCACTGGGGGTTTGAGGTGTACCCGTAACCCCACTTTATGGGGTGCAGGGCAGCACCCCGAAAAATTTTGGTTTTGGACCCTATGTTAGGTTGGGTGGACCCACCTATGGTTTTGTGCATGATTTTCGCACATGTTTTTTTGGACGCGATGGTTTTCGGTCCATGGTATTGGACGCGATGGTTTTTCAGTCCATGGTATTGGATGCTTCGACATGTATAAATATGTATTATAAAATTAAAAGGAACATAATGAAAAATCAAGCTGGCAGTCCCATTTTTGGGATCCAGGGGAAAATCTCTGTGTATATGTGTTTTATGTGTTATTCTCTCGCATTTTTTATTTTCTGTGTTTTAGAATTCGTATACAGGTAATTTCTGTACGGGGTTAAAACCTACATTTGGTATCGGAGCATATTTGGCTTCAAGGGGATGCCTTTGTTGCTAAGGGGTTTCGCTCGGGCCTATGGTAGACCCTGTTCAGTGGGAGATCTGCGAGATCGATTCTGGTGGTGAAAGAACATGGCAAGCAGTGGAAATATAGAGATCGAGAAATTTAATGGTCAGAGTTTTGAGTTGTGGAAACTCAAGATGGAGGATCTGTTGGTGGATAAAGATCAGGGATCGCGGTAGATCTGGGTACTAAACCAACGGGAGTGTCCGATGAAGAATGGAAGAAGTTGGATTGGAAGGCAAAGAGCACAATACGATTGTGTGTCTCAGATTCAGTATTTCTAAATGTATCAGGGGAAGCTACAGAGAAGGCTTTGTGGGACAAGTTAGGGATGTTGTACCAATCTAAGTCTCTGGTGAATAAATTGTTCCTGCGGAAAAAGCTGTATAACCTGAGGATGAAAGATGGAGACTCGGTGATAGAGCATCTGAATGCTTTTAATACTGTGATAAGTTAGTTAGCATCTGTTGATATTAAAATTTCATATGAAGATAAGTGCATCGATTTGTTGTGTTCTCTACCAGATTTGTGGGATAGTCTGGTTATTGCAATAGGTAGCAATGCAACTGCCTTGCAGTTTGATGAAATAGTCTCAGCCTTGCTGACGGAGGAGATGAGACGGAAAAATATGGAGAGCCAAAATGGTGATGCCTTGTCTGTACGAGGACGGTCCCAGAACAAAAACAAAAATAAGTCATCGAGTGGGAGATCTAAATCTAGAGGGAGATCTAAATCTCCAGGAAAACCTGTAAAGGTGGTGTGCTAGAAATGTGGAAAGGAAGGGCACTACAAAAGGGACTGTAAATCTAAAGCTCCTGACAAAGGATAGGGATCTAATGAGGCTCCTTCTGTAGAGGTGAAAACCACCTCAGATGAAGGTGGGGATGTGTACTTGGCTTTTTCAAGTACACATGTAGATCATGAGGCATGGTTGATTGACTCAGGTGCATCCTTTCACTTCACTCCCTATAGAGAGTGGTTCTGCGAGTATGATAAATATGATGGTGGTGATGTCTTCTTGGGGGATGACAGGAAGGCTAGAATCATTGGTTGCAGAAAAGTAAAGTTGAAGTTGCAAGGTGGAAGGGTTAGAATGCTTCCAGGTGTTCTACATATTCCTGCATTAGCTAGAAATCTAATTTCTGTTAACAAGATGGATGATGCAAGTGTAAAAATAGTGTTCGAGAAGAATACCTGCAAGATGGTTCGGGGAGCACTGGTATTGATGCGGGGAGTTCGGATTGGAACTTTGTAAAAGCTACAAGGTAGCACTGTTATTGGTGGGTGCAATAGTTCTGTGGTTCCTGAAAGTGGAGCAGAAAATCTAGTGGTCTTTGGAGAGAAGACCATGTTGTGGCATCAAAATCTTGGACATATTGGAGAAAAGGGTCTTTGGATACTTCATGGTAAAGGTATGGTAGAAGGTATGAGTAATAGCTCTCTGAATATTGATTTCTGTGAAAATTGTGTATATGGGAAGCAGAATCGGGTGAGTTTCCCCTCCGGTAGTAATAGGGCGAAACAAATATTAGAACTTGTGCACAGTGATGTGTTTGGACCCGTGAAGGTTCCATCACTGGGTAAGTCTGTGTAATATGTATCATTTATAGATGACTTCTCAACGAATACATGGATATATTTCCTTAAGAAGAAATCTGAAGTCTTTGACAGGTTTAAAGAATTTAAGGCTTTGGTGGAAAACCAGACAGAGAAGAAGATAAAGGTGCTAAGGATAGATAACGGTGGAGAGTTTTGTAGTAAGGAATTTGAAGAATTCTATAAGAAGTTTGGTATAGCACGGCAGAATACTAATCCATATACACCTCAGCGAAATGGAGTTGCAAAAATAATGAATAAGACGTTGATGGAAAGGGCAAGAAGCATGTTCAGTGGTGCCGGGTTAGGATAGGAATTCTGGGCAGAGGCAGTGGATACTGCATGTTACCTGGTCAACAGGTCACCTTCATCAGCGTTGGAGGATAAGACTCCACAAGAGGTATGGACTGGTAAGAAACCCTCTCTTTCACATCTAAGGGTATTTGGATGTGATGCATATGTACATGTTCCAAAGGAGAAACGAACCAAGTTGAATAGTAAATCTGAAAAGTGCATCTTTATTAGGTATAAGGATGGTTTAAAGGGTTATAAGCTTTGGAACCCAATCACACAAAAGGTTGTGTATAGCCGAGATGTGGTGTTCAGAGAGGTGAAAGATGTTATTAAACATGAAGTCCATTGAAAGGAACCTGAGAAGATAGAGTTTGAGCTAAAGGACGAAGAATCAGACTCTACAGCAGAGGAGGAATCAGAATATGAAGAGCCACAAACTCTGGCTGTAAGAAAATCAGTTCGAGAAAGAAGGCAGCCTGAAAGGTATAGTCCATCTTCTTTCTATTCAAATTTTTCTTTGTCTGTTACTGATGATGATCCCAGAACTGTGAAGGAAGCAGTGGATTCAGAGGATGGAAAACTTTGGAAAGAGGCCATGGTTGATGAAATGGCATCTTTGCACAAAAATGAGGCTTGGGATCTGGTGGAGTTGTTGGCTGGAAGGAAACCCATTGGCAGCAAATGGGTGTTCAAAAAGAAGACAAATGTAGAAGGAAAAGTGGAGAAATACAAAGCTCGGTTGGTAGCAAAAGGTTATTCCCAGGTGCCGAGAATTGATTTTGGTGATATTTTTTCTCCTGTTGCCAAGGTAACTTCTATTAGATTACTTTTATCTGTTGCTGCTGCTTTTGATTTTGAGGTAGAACAGATGGATGTGAAGACAACATTTCTTCGCGGGGATCTGGAAGAGGAGATCTACATGAAGCAACTTGAAGGCTTTGTGGTGAAGGGTAAGAAAGAACTGGTGTGTAAGTTAAAGAAGTCTCTATATGGGTTAAAACAGTCACCAAGGATGTGGTATCAGAAATTTGATACATTTATACGGGGACTTGGCTTCACCAGAAGCAAAGCGGATCACTATGTGTAGTTTAAATTGATTGGTGACCATGTTATTTATCTGGTCTTGTATGTGGATGATATGTTGTTGGTTGGAAATGACAAAGAAATTATCCAGGATTTTAAGACCCAATTGTCCTCCAAATTCGACATGAAAGATCTTGGTGTTGCAAACTATATTTTGGGCATGGAAATTAAAAGAGATCATACAAAGAGGAAGCTCTGGTTAAACCAGAGGAAGTATGTCGAGACAATACTGTAGAGGTTTAATATGCAGGATAGTAAACCGGTGAAGGTTCCTATTCCTGTAGGTGTGAGGTTATCTGCTGAACAGTGTCCCAAGACACAAGAAGAGGAAAAGAACATGTCATGTGTTCCATATGCAAGTGCAGTCGGTAGCCTAATGTATGCAATGGTTTGTACTAGACCAGACATTGCACATGCAATGGGAGTATTGAGCAGGTTTATGTCAAAACTGGGGAAGGAGCACTGGACAGCAGTGAAGCAGGTTTTCAGGTATTTGTGTGGCACTAGTGATTATGGTTTGTGCTACCAAGGAAGACCAGGATTGGACAGAGTGTTGGATATTCATGGCTTTGTTGATGCAGACTAGGCTGGAGATCTGGATCAGAGAAGATATACAAGTGGGTATGTGTTTAACCTATTTGGAGGTGCAGTCAATTGGATGAGTAAGAAACAATCTGTAGTGGCACTATCAATTACAGAGGTAGAATACATGGCAGCCACTCATGTAAGCAAGGAAGTAGTTTGGTTGCAGAGATTGTGTTCAAGTATGGGGTTAGTACAGGAAGCTATAAGGATGGACTGTGACAACCAAAGTGCAATTTTCTTAGCAAAGAACCCCACATATCATTCAAAGACAAAGCACATTGATGTTCAGTATCACTTTGTGAGGGATATGATAGAAGACAAAAAGGTGTTGCTGGTAAAGGTGGACACTTTGAAGAATACTGCAGATGCATTGACAAAATCTATGAGCTCTGAGAAGTTCTCTTGGTGTAGAGAAAGAATGAGTGTTTCAGGGCTGGAAAAATGACTAAGCTCTCTTGTGGCCCCCTGTGGAAAGAAAACAACAAGTGGGAGAATGTTGGGTTGTGTTATATTCTTTCCACAACTAGCCCACATAGTTAACCGGGGGGTTAGAGGGGGGGCGGAGCACGCCCTTCGTTGCACCGATTGTGTAGCAAGGGGGGTCACTGGGGGTTTGAGGTGTACCCATAACCCCACTTTATGGGGTCCGAGGTAGCGCCCCAAAAAATTTTGGTTTTGGACCCTATGTTGGGTTGGGCAGACCCACCTATGGTTTTGTGCATGATTTTCGCACATGTTTTTTTGGACGCGATGGTTTTCCGTCCATGGTATTGAACACGATGGTTTTTCGGTCCATGGTATTAGATGCTTTGACATGTATAAATATGTATTATAACATTGAAAGGAACATAATGAAAAATCAAGCTGGTATTCCAGGTTTTGGGATCCAGGGAAAAATCTCTGTGTATATGTGTTTTATGTGTTATGCTCTCGCATTGTTTATTTTCTGTGTTTTAGAATTCGTATGCAGATAATTTCTGTACGGGGTTAAAACCTACATCACTAATATTCAATACAACTAATCATAAAAAAGTTAGTAATAGATTATCAAATGAATAATCCAATCAATCAATGTATTAGCATACCTTTGTTTCTTAACTAACCATGTCTTGAGAGACCCTACTTCTTGCAGATGTTTTCCCTAATCAAGACAATAGAGGGAGTGTTGGGTCCCTATAATACTAGTGATTACCCCATTACTATTGTAGTTAGACCCCTTATTTATATTGTTGTGCCCCTATTACCCCCATATTTTTATTTCTGTGCCCCATAGAATCCCTCTATTGTTATTTTTGTGGCTTTATATTATTATTGTTAGGTCGGCTGGATTATATTGTGACTCCTTAGACTCCTATATATAGAAAGGAGGTTTTGTCATTTGTATCATCCAAGAATTGTTCATTTATGTAATGTAAAGGAGGTTTCCCCCTCGAAGAGGCTGAATTCTAAGGTGTTGATCTATCTTTTCTATCTTTTCTTGAGCTGGTTTCATAACATTTGGTATCAAAGCTTTGGATTCTAGGGTTTCGCTGCTCCAAACAGGTCATCGTGGCATTTTCGCTATAACTTTTTTTTCTGTGATGTTTCAGAAGTCGCAAAAAAAAACCCATTTGAGAAGAAATTGCGCTGAACCTTGGGTCCGAATTTCAGATCTTTTCGCGCGATATTTGCGGAGATATGCTCTGAGGAAGTTGGTCTTTTTACAGACTCCTGAATTACATTCAAAACAGGTGACCTAGGGAAAATCGTCATAACTTTCTCTCTGGGGATCGGATTGAAATTTCGTAAGAAGTTACAGAAAGAGGACGGACTGTAGTTTCTTTTATATCTGTTTCAGAACCAAAGGTCAAAAATTGTACACGTGGCACTTCATACAAGTTCACTCTTCTGGAAAGGTCTATAATCAGGTCATCTTGGGAGATTGTGCATAACTCTTTCTTGGAGAATCCAATTTGGATCCGACTGGTGCCATTGGAAAGAGGACACAGAGAGCTAGTACAGGTCACAATTTCAGAACTAGATGATTGGAAAGTACAGAGATACATCAGAGGCAATATCAAGCTCCTACAAAGTGAAAAAAGGTGTGTAGATTTTTTTTAAATTTTTGCTTAAGCTTGGTTTGAAAATTTATTTTGAAGGAATTCAAAGGGCATAGTAGAGCATTATTATCGGTAACTGATGCCCCGAGGAAAAAAAATGCAAACACCTAGTAAGGAACCTGAAAGCTCTAGCATGACTCATGAAGAAGAGGAAGAAATGCAACATGATATATCAAAATTACAAGACCAAGTGCAACAACTGTCCCTTGCACAAAAAGGAACAGAATCTAAGATGGATGGTTTAAAGAAAGATGTAGAAGCTAAGATGGATGGTTTAAAGAAAGGTGTAGAAGCTAAGATGGACTATTTAAAGAAAGGCGTAGAAGCTAAGATGGATGGCATGGAAGCTAAGGTGAATGGCATGGATGCTAAAATTGATGGCATGGATGATAAGATGGAAGAATTGAAGATAAATATGAATAAGTTGCTACAAGAAATGGTCACTAAGGGTGAAAGAGTACTAAAGGAAACACATGATGAGAACAAAAGAAATGTTAATCATGATTCCATAGACTCTAATGTTGGATCGAAGACTCACCATGTTCCAAAAATCGATATGAGGAAGTTTGATGGCAAGGATCCCGCCACATGGATATTACAGATGGAGCAATTCTTCGATCTCAATAACGTGCAAAACACACAAAAGGTACGTATGGCAACTTTATATTTGGAACCAAATCAATTTGTATGGTATCAATGGCTTTGTTCTCGTAAACAGTTTATCACTTGGGCAATTTTTACGGAAGAATTGATAGCACATTATGAGGAAACAAAAAGCAACACTTTTTTTAGCCAATTGATAAGTCTCAAACAAAAGGGTTCAATAATGGAGCACATTGAGGAGTTCCAAAAATTGAACATAAGGGTAAAAGATATTCCAGAGGAGCATAGGATTGATGTGTTCATAGGGTCTTTAAAGGATAATATCCAACATGATGTGCGCCTTTGGGAACCTGATTCATTAAAGAAGGCATTCAGGTTAGCAAGAAAAATGGAAAGCAAAATTATGGCAACTAGGAAGCATACCATTCACAACTATAAAGACGGAAGTGTTGTTGCCCATAGTCTTCCACAACCTACAAGGTTGACACCACAACAATTGGAAGAAAAAAGAGCAAAAGGGCTTTGTTACAATTGTGATAGCAAATACACAAAAGGTCATAAGTGTGCTGAGAAGAAATTATTCTACATAGATTGTGAAGAGGAAGAAGAAAAGGAGCAAGAAAGGTCAAAAGAAGAGGATATATTTCAGGAACAAAGCCTAGATGAAGAACAAATAAATCCGACCATATCTTGTAATGCATTGGCGGGAATTACCACTCCTTAAACCATCAAGATAGAAGGACAAATCAAGAAGAAAAAGGTAATAGTGTTGATTGATTCAGGAAGCACCCACAATTTTATTCATTGTAGGGTAGCAAAAGAATTGAATTGCTTCCTATATCCAGCACCAGAGTGTCAAGTGATGATTGCAAATGGAGGAACAATAAATTGTTCTGGAAAGTGCCATAATATCAAGCTATCCATGGGAGAATATGTATTGACTAGCCCAATGCTTTCCATTCCAATGGGAGGTGCTGATGTTGTACTAGGAGTCCAATGGCTACAATCCTTGGGTACAATAGCTTTTAATTTTCAAGAACTTTTCATGAAATTTTGTGTGGAAGGAAAGGAAGTTGAATTAAGGGGTATTGCAGGGAAACCAGGAAATATAATCAGCTCTAATGGTATGACAAAGCTTCTAAAAAAGGAGCAAAGAGGTGTAATTGCACAATTATGTTCGCTAGATGTTTCCACATTGGAATCATCTATTTCTCCAGATCTCCAAAAAGTCCTGGACAATCATTCCAAGGTATTTGAGACTCCCAAAGGTCTCCCACCTATGCGTGATCATGATCATGCTATTCATCTAATTCCAGGAAGTGTTCCTCCAAACATCAGGCCGTACAGATATCCATATGTCCAAAAAAGTGAAATTGAACGTATGGTTGCAGAAATGCTAGAGGCTGGTATAATTCAACCAAGTCAAAGTTCTTTCTCAGCTCCAGTAGTATTGGTGCACAAGAAGGATGGATCATGGCGCATGTGTCCAGATTATAGGGAGCTCAACAAGATCACTATTAAAGATAAGTTCCCCATTCCTGTCATTGATGAATTACTGGATGAATTGCATGGATCAATTTACTTCACCAAGTTGGATCTTCGTTCGGGATATCATCAAATCAGAATGAAGATTGAAGACATTCCGAAAACGACATTTAGAACTCATGAGGGTCATTATGAATTTTTGGTCATGCCTTTTGGCCTTACCAATGCACCTTCAACATTTCAAGGTTTGATGAATTCAATTTTCAAACCATTGCTTAGAAAATTTGTGTTAGTATTTTTTGATGATATACTAATCTACAGCAAGTCTTGGAAGGATCATGTTGAACATGTTGACAAGGTGCTACAACTATTGGAGGAGAAACAATTATATGCAAAAAGATCCAAATGTTTCTTTGGAGTCCAGGAGGTGGAATATTTGGGTCATATTGTATCTCATGAAGGAGTTAAGGTAGACCCTAGCAAAATTAAAGCCATTAAGGAATGGAAAATCCCCACATCCATAAAGCATCTGCGAGGATTTCTTGGGTTGACAGGGTATTATCGCAAGTTCGTTAAGAATTATGGGAGAATAGCAGCACCTCTAACAACATTATTGAAGAAAGATTCATTTTCATGGACTCCGGAAGCAACAAAGGCCTTTAAACATCTTAAAGAGGCAATGTGCCAAGCACCGGTCTTAGCTACACCGGACTTCACAAAAACCTTTATTGTGGAATGTGATGCTTCAGGAAATGGAATTGGTGCTGTTCTAATGCAAGATGAAAGACCCATTGCTTTTGAAAGTCGTCCAATCAAGGGAAAGTTTTTAAGCAAAGCTATTTATGAGAAGGAAATGTTGGCAATACTCCATGCACTTAAGAAATGGCGACCCTACCTAATGGGAAGACACTTCAAGGTAAAAACGGATCATGATAGCCTTAAATACTTTTTAGAACAAAGATTATCCTCTGAAGAGCAACAAAAGTGGGTCACAAAGATGTTGGGTTATGACTTTGAAATCATCTACAAAAAAGGGAAGCAAAATGTGGTGGCAGATGCACTCTCAAGAAAGGATGAGGATATGGAAGCATTGTTGTGTGCCATTTCTATTATCCAACCAGATTGGATAAACGAAGCAAAGGAGGAATGGAAGAATGACGAAGAAGTGTGGGCACTTATTCGAAAGCTACAACAAGATTCCAGTACTTCTGATACATTTAGCTGGCAAAATGATTCGTTATGGTACAAAGATTGCTTATACCTCTGTAAGAATTCCCAGCTAAAACAAAAGATTCTTATGGAATTGCACACTTCTCCCTTAGGAGGGCACTCGGATTTTTAAAAACTTACCACAGGGTTAAGAAGGAAGTTTTTTGGGATGGCCTTAAATCAGATATTCAAAAGTTTGTGGCGGAATGTTTGGTTTGCCAACAAAATAAAGTTGAAACAATTAAGACACCGGGTCTATTACAACCTTTATCCATTCCAAGCCAACGTTGGGAGGAGCTTTCAATGGATTTTATCACAGGTTTACCCAAGTCTGAGGGAAAGAGTGTCATCATGGTGGTAGTTGACAGACTTACCAAGTATGCACACTTTTGTGCATTATCACATCCATTTAAAGCCAGTACAGTTTCTACTGCATTTATGGAAACAGTTCAAAAGCTACATGGAAACCCAAAGATTATTGTAAGTGACAGAGATCCCATTTTTACTGGAAATTTTTGGACAGAATTATTTTCTTGTCTTGGTACTCAGTTAGCTCATAGCTCATCTTATCATCCTCAATCTGATGGGCAAATTGAGATAGTAAACAAATGTTTGGAAGGATATCTTCGTTGCTTTGTATCTGATAAACAGACACAATGGGTCAAATGGTTGCCTCTGGCTGAATGGTGGTATAACACTTCCTTCCATACAGCAACAAAAATGACCCCATTTATGGCACTTTATGGGTACCAACCACCATCAATCACATCATATTTAAGAGAAAATTCTAAGGTTCAGGCAGTGGAACATCACATCGAACATCAACAACAAGTCCTCCAACTCTTAAAGGATAACCTCGTGTTGGCACAAAATAGAATGAAACAACAGGCAGATCAACATCGCAGTGAAAGAAGTTTTGATGTAGGTGATTGGGTATTCCTACGGCTACAACCATATAAGCAAATGTCCCTCAAGCAAGCTAAGAAGGATAATAAATTATCACCAAAGTATTATGGTCCGTACAAGGTGTTGGAAAAGATTGGTACTATGGCATACAAATTGGAGCTTCCTGCAGCTTCTCGATTGCACCCAGTTTTCCATGTTTCATGTTTAAAGAAGGTTATAGGTGACAAGCTCCCAGTTCAAACAATATTGCCAGAACTTGACGAGGAAGGAAAAATTATATTGGAACCAGAAGCAGTCACAGAAACAAGAACTCGACAGCTACGAAATCGATCAATTTCAGAGTATCTTATCAAGTGGAAGAACTTATCCGCTGAAGATTCCACATGGGAGGATGAGAATTTTATGCAGAAGTATCCAGAACTGCTCAAGCGTTGAGGACAACACTTTTTTGAAGGAGAGGGGCATGTTGGGTCCCTATAATACTAGTGATTACCCCATTACTATTGTAGTTATACCCCTTATTTATATTGTTGTGCCCCTATTACCCCCATATTGTTATTTTTGTGCCCCATAGAATCCCTCTATTGTTATTTTTGTGGCTTTATATTATTATTGTTAGGTCGGCTGGATTATATTGTGACTCCTTAGACTCCTATATATAGAAAGGAGGTTTTGTCATTTGTATCATCCAAGAATTGTTCATTTATGTAATGTAAAGGAGGTTGCCCCCTCGAAGAGGCTGAATTCTAAGGCGTTGATCTATCTTTTCTATCTTTTCTTGAGCTGGTTTCATAACAAGGAGGAAGGTGATTAGTATTTAATATAATAAAAACTAAATGAGTACATGAACCCAAAAATTGAAAAGACATGAGATACTTATCTTTGGGACTTATTAGGGGCTCCCTCCAAAACTTGAGGGATACCTACAAACATATAAAAAAATGTATTTTCCAAAATATATCAAAAACCTATAAAATCTAAAACATATAAAACAAGATACATAAAACTACAAGAAAGGGACTTAGTAGTGTAAGTCCCTAATGTTGGGTTCTTAGGGCTTGACTTTCTTTGAGTCTCCTTCCTCAATAAAGTTGGCTTGATCCTATCCTCTCTTCTTATTCTTTGGATTCTCGGGACAATCACTCTTGTAGTGACCC
This sequence comes from Pinus tabuliformis, assembly GCA_031772625.1. Taxonomy (NCBI): domain Eukaryota; kingdom Viridiplantae; phylum Streptophyta; class Pinopsida; order Pinales; family Pinaceae; genus Pinus; species Pinus tabuliformis. Next base: position 247,672,805 of record CM062810.1, on the reverse strand, counting down.
TTCTTATGACATTAATAGGATTGTATCTTAGACATGTCAATTTTATTCCTTGGTCCCTTCGATCTCTTTCCTTTATGATGAGAAACATAAGAATTTGATACTCCTCCAGGATTGGTAACCATTGATATCCTTAGTTCTTTTTTACTTCAGGCAGTCCATAATTATTCAAAGGTGGGAGCTACCTTCCAACTGTTGAGACCTGCAGCAGATGCACCCCAAGAGGGTGGAAATCCTAATAGAGTAGGGATCACAAGTTTTTTGTCTGGAACAATTTCATAAATGGCCAAGAGATCATCCCTGAGTCTAGATATCTTCACAAAGAAGTTTTCCACAGTGTCTTCTTTAGTCATCTTCATGGTCCTTAGCTCATTCTTTAAACTTGCTACTTGACCAATGTTCTTAATAGTAAACATCTTCAACAAGGCTTCATACATTTCCTTAGCATGATCAATGTTAGCTATGAATGGGACAATATTTTCCTTTATTCCTTCTACCATTAGAGTCATGGAAACCAATTCTAATTCCTTGTATTTCACTTTGTCAGCATCACGGGATCCCTCTGTTGGCTTCTTTACATTTCCTCTTACCAAGTCCAATTCCTTGTTCTTTTCAAGGATTAGGTCAATCATCTTCTTCCAAGATCTGAAGTTAGAGGCTACTTCAATTTTTTTCTCTCCCTTTATTGAGTTAAACATCTTCCTTGAATATATTAGAATCCTTCCCTGAGATAGTCCTTATGAATGGTATCTTGATCATGTTGGGTCCCTATAATACTAGTGATTACCCCATTACTATTGTAGTTATACCCCTTATTAATATTTTTGTGCCCCTATTGCCCCCATATTGTTATTATTGTGCCCCATAGAATCCCTCTATTGTTATTTTTGTGGCTTTATATTATTATTGTTAGGTCGGCTGGATTATATTGTGACTCCTTAGACTCCTATATATAGAAAGGAGGTTTTGTCATTTGAATCATCCAAGAATTGTTCATTTATGTAATGTAAATGAGGTTTCCCCCTCGAAGAGGCTGAATTCTAAGGCGTTGATCCATCTTTTCTATCTTTTCTTGAGCTGGTTTCATAACATTTGGTATCAAAGCTTTGGATTCTAGGGTTTTGCTGCTCCAAACAGGTCATCGTGGAATTTTCACTATAACTTTTTTTCTGTGACGTTTCAGAAGTCACAAAAAAAACCCATTTGAGAAGAAATCGTGCTAAACCTTGGATCCGAATTTCAGAGCTTTTCGCACTATATTTACGGAGATATGATCTGAGGAAGTTGGTCTTTTTGCAGACTCCTGAATTACATTCCAAACAGGTGACCCAGGGAAAATCGTCATAACTTTCTCTCTGGGGATCGGATTGAAATTTTGTAAGAAGGTACAGAAAGAAGATGGACTGTAGTTTCTGGTATGCATTTTTCAGATCCAAAGGTCAAAACAGTGACTCGTGGCACGTCGTACAAGTTCACTCTACTGAACTAGTCTATAATCAAGTCACTGTGGGAGATTTCGCATAACTCTTCCTTGGAGAATCTAATTTGGGTCAGACTTGTGGCATTGGAAAGAGGACACAAAGGGCTACTACAGGTCACAAATTCAGAACTAGATGATTGGAAAGTAAAGAGATACATCAGAGGCAATATCGAGCTCCTACAAAGTGAAAAAAGGTGTGTAGATTTTCTTAAATTTTTGCTTAAGCTTGGTTTGAAAATTTATTTTGAAGGAATTCAAAGGGCATAGTAGAGCATTATTATCGGTAATTGATGCCCTGAGGAAAGAAAATGCAAACACCTAGTAAGGAACCTGAAAGCTCTAGCATGACTCATGAAGAAGAGGAAGAAATGCAACATGATATATCAAAATTACAAGACCAAGTGCAACAACTGTCCCTTACACAAAAAGGAACAGAATCTAAGATGGATGGTTTAAAGAAAGGTGTAGAAGCTAAGATGGACTATTTAAAGAAATGCATAGAAGCTAAGGTGATTGACGTGGAAGCTAAGATGGATGATTTGAAGATAGATTTGAAGACAGACATGGACAAATTGAATATAAATATGAATAAGTTGCTACAAGAAATGGGCACTAAGGGTGAAAGGGTACTAAAGGAAACTCATGATGAGAATAAAAGAAATGTTAATCATGATTCCATAGATGCTAATGTTGGATCGAAGACTCACCATATTCCAAAAATCGATATGAGGAAGTTTGATGGCAAGGATCCTGCCACATGGATATTACAGATGGAGCAATTCTTTGATCTCAATAATGTGCAAAACACACAAAAGGTACGTATGGCAACTTTATATTTGGAACCAAATCAGTTTGTATGGTATCAATGGCTTTGCTCCCGTAAACAATTTATTACTTGGGCAATTTTTACAGAAGAATTGATAGCACATTATGAGGATACAAAAAGAAACACTTTTTTTAGCCAATTGATAAGTCTCAAACAAAAGGGTTCAATAATGGAGCACATTGAGGAGTTCCAAAAATTGAACATAAGGGTAAAAGATATTCCAGAGGAGCATAGGATTGATGTGTTCATAGGGTCTTTAAAGGATAATATCCAACATGATGTTCGCCTTTGGGAACCTGATTCATTAGAGAAGGCATTCGGGTTAGCAAGAAAAATGGAAAGCAAAATTATGGCAACCAGGAAGCATACCACTCACAACTATAAAGACGGAAGTGTTGTTGCCCCTAGTCTTCCACAACCTATAAGGTTGACACCACAACAATTGGAAGAAAAAAGAGCAAAAGGGCTTTGTTACAATTGTGATAGAAAATACACTAAAGGTCATAAGTGTGCTGAGAAGAAATTATTCTACATAGATTGTGAAGAGGAAGAAGAAAAGGAGCAAGAAAGGTCAAAAGAAGAGGATATACTCCAGGAACAAAGCCTAGATGAAGAAAAACTAAATCCGGCCATATCTTGTAATGCATTGGCGGGAATTACCACTCCTCAAACCATCAAGATAGAAGGACAAATCAAGAAGAAAAAGGTAATAGTTTTGATTGATTCAGGAAGCACCCACAATTTTATTCATTGTAAGGTAGCAAAAGAATTGAATTGCTTCCTATATCCAGCACCAGAGTGTCAAGTGATGATTGCAAATGGAGGAACAATAAATTGCTCTGGAAAGTGCCATAATATCAAGCTATCCATGGGAGAATATGTATTGACTAGCCCAATGCTTTCCATTCCAATGGGAGGTGCTGATGTTGTACTAGGAGTCCAATGGCTACAATCCCTGGGTACAATAGCTTTTAATTTTCAAGAACTTTTCATGAAATTTTCTACGAAAGGAAAAGAAGTTGAATTAAGGGGTATTGCAGGGAAACCAAGAAAGATAATCAGCTCTAATGGTATGACAAATCTTCTAAAAAAGGAGCAAAGAGGTGTAATTGCACAATTATGCTCGCTAGATGTTTCCACATCGGAATCATCTATTTCTCCAGATCTCCAAAAAGTCCTGGACAATCATTCCAAGGTATTTGAGACTCCCAAAGGTCTCCCACCTATGCGTGATCATGATCATGCTATTCATCTGATTCCAAGAAGTGTTCCTCCAAACATCAGGCCGTATAGATATCCCTATGTCCAAAAGAGTGAAATTGAACGTATGGTTGCAGAAATGCTAGAGGCTGATATAATTCAACCGAGTCAAAGTTCTTTCTCTGCTCCAGTAGTATTGGTGCACAAGAAGGATGGATCATGGTGCATGTGTCCGGATTATAGGGAGCTCAACAAGCTCACTATTAAAGATAAGTTCCCCATTCCTGTCATTGATGAATTACTGGATGAATTGCATGGATCAATTTACTTCACCAAGTTGGATCTTCATTCAGGATATCATCAAATCAGAATGAAGATTGAAGACATTCCGAAAAAAGCATTTAGAACTCATGAAGGTCATTATGACATTTTGGTCATGCCTTTTGGCCTTACCAATGCACCTTCAACATTTCAAAGTTTGATGAATTCAATTTTCAAACCATTCCTTAGAAAATTTGTGCTAGTATTTTTTGATAATATACTAATCTACAACAAGTCTTGGAAGGATCATGTTGAACATGTTGACAGGGTGCTACAACTATTGAAGGAGAAACAATTATATGCAAAAATATCCAAATGTTTCTTTGGAGTCCAGGAGGTGGAATATTTGGGTCATATTGTATCTCATGAAGGAGTTAAGGTAGACCCTAGCAAAATTAAAGCCATTAAGGAATGGAAAATCCCCACATCCATAAAGCATCTGCGAGGATTTCTCGGGTTGACAGGGTATTATCGCAAGTTTGTTAAGAATTATGGGAGAATAGCAGCACCTCTAACAACATTATTGAAGAAAGATGCATTTTCATGGACTCCGGAAGCAACAAAGGCCTTTGAACATCTTAAAGAGGCAATGTGCCAAACACCGGTCTTAGCTACACCAGACTTCACGAAAACCTTTATTGTGGAATGTGATGCTTCAGGAAATGGAATTGGTGCTGTTCTAATGCAAGATGAAAGACCCATTGCTTTTGAAAGTCGTCGAATCAAGGGAAAGTTTTTAAGCAAAGCTATTTATGAGAAGGAAATGTTGGCAATACTCCATGCACTTAAGAAATGGCGACCCTACCTAATGGGAAGACACTTCAAGGTAAAAACGGATTATGATAGCCTTAAATACTTTTTAGAACAAAGATTATCCTCTGAAGAGCAACAAAAGTGGGTCACAAAGATGTTGGGTTATGACTTTGAAATCATCTACAAAAAAGGGAAGCAAAATGTGGTGGCAGATGCACTCTCAAGAAAGGATGAGGATGTGGAAGCATTGTTGTGCGCCATTTCTATTATCCAACCAGATTGGATAAACGAAGCAAGGGAGGAATGGAAGAATGATGAAGAAGTGTGGGCACTTATTCGAAAGTTACAACAAGATTCCAGTACGTCTGAAACATTTAGCTGGCAAAATGATTCGTTATGGTACAAAGATCGCTTATACCTCTGTAAGAATTCCCAGCTAAAACAAAAGATTCTTATGGAATTGCACACTTCTCCCTTAGGAGGGCACTCAGGATTTTTAAAAACTTACCACAGGGTTAAGAAGGAATTTTTTTGGGATGGACTTAAATCAGATATTCAAAAGTTTGTGGCGGAATGTTTGGTTTGCCAACAAAATAAAGTTGAAACAATTAAGACACGGGGTCTATTACAACCTTTATCCATTCCAAGCCAACGTTCGAAGGAGGTTTCAATGGATTTTATCACAGGTTTACCCAAGTCTGAGGGAAAGAGTGTCATCATGGTGGTAGTTGACAGACTTACCAAGTATGCACACTTTTGTGCATTATCACATCCATTTAAAGCCAGTACAGTCTCTACTGCATTCATGGAAACAATTCAAAAGCTACATGGAAACCCAAAGATTATTGTAAGCGACAGAGATCCCATTTTCATTGGAAATTTTTGGGCAGAAATATTTTCTTGGCTTGGTACTCAGTTAGCTCATAGCTCATCTTATCATCCTCAATCTGATGGGCAAACTGAGATAGTAAACAAATGTTTGGAAGGATATCTTCGTTGCTTTGTATCTGATAAACAGACACAATGGGTCAAATGGTTGCCTCTGGCTGAATGGTGGTATAGCACTTCCTTCCATACAGCAACAAAAATGACCCCATTTATGGCACTTTATGGGTATCAACCACCATCCATCACATCATATTTAAGAGAAAATTCTAAGGTTCAGGCAGTGGAACATCACATCGAACATCAACAACAAGTCCTCCAACTCTTAAAGGATAACCTCGTGTTGGCACAGAATAGAATGAAACAACAAGCAGATCAACATCACAGTGAAAGAAGTTTTGATGTAGGTGATTGGGTATTCCTACGGCTACAACCATATAAGCAAATGTCCCTCAAGCAAGCTAAGAAGGATAATAAATTATCACCAAAGTATTATGGTCCGTATAAGGTGTTGCAAAAGATTGGTACTATGGCATACAAATTGGAGCTTCCTGCAGCTTCTCGATTGCACCCAGTTTTCCATGTTTCATGTTTAAAGAAGGTTATAGGCGACAAGCTCCCAGTTCAAACAATATTGCCAGAACTTGACGAGGAAGGAAAAATTATATTGGAACCGGAAGCAGTCACAGCAACAAGAACTCGACAGCTACGAAATCGTTCAATTTCAGAGTATCTTATCAAGTGGAAGAACTTATCCGCTGAAGATTCCACATGGGAGGATGAGAATTTTATGCAGAAGTATCCAGAACTACTCAAGCGTTGAGGACAACACTTTCTTGAAGGAGAGGGGCATGTTGGGTCCCTATAATACTAGTGATTACCCCATTACTATTGTAGTTATACCCCTTATCAATATTGTTGTGCCCCTATTGCCCCCATATTGTTATTACTGTGCCCCATAGAATCCCTCTATTGTTATTTTTGTGGCTTTATATTATTATTGTTAGGTCGGCTGGATTATATTGTGACTCCTTAGACTCCTATATATAGAAAGGAGGTTTTGTCATTTGAATCATCCAAGAATTGTTCATTTATGTAATGTAAAGGAGGTTTCCCCCTCAAAGAGGCTGAATTCTAAGGCGTTGATCTATCTTTTCTATCTTTTCTTGAGCTGGTTTCATAACAGATCGAGTGCTAGAGACTACCTTTTTCTTCCTTCTTCACCAAATCTCTAATACCATGTTAGAAATTCATAAAGGAAGTAAATATTTTCTTGTTCTTGATAATTACTTATGATGTTTCTTATTATTACGATTCTTTATATCTTCTTTCTTTAGTTCATCAAGCAATTACCAAAACCAAAATAAACAACACATCAAACGATAAACACTAGTTGTAGGCACATGCCAGGGAAAAACCCCTCTTGAGGGAAAACCCAATCAAAATAATTCTTCCTTTCAATAGTATTATTTAAGACTCTTCACCCTAGACCAAGACCAGACCTTCCCTCCACACCAAGTCAGCCTCCCATAATTTCGACCTCTTCCCATCAACCTTGATTATGCAGCAACTTCTGGAAATAGTGAAACTTTGAAGACATCAATCTCCCAATCTAGGACATGAAACAAAATGAGAGAGACACCAAAATTTATATTTTCCTTGTCTCCTTAGAATTCCCCAAAATTGTATTCACTTTGCCTTCTTGGCAACAGACTTCACACCTTTTCCTAGCTACAAGAGAACTTCACACTTCTACCCAACAACAAGAGGTTTTCGTACTTCTTCCCAGCTACAAGAGAATTTGAATTTGATGAGAGAATGATGCTACAAATTGATTTTATGAGCTTCCTTTTATAGGCTTCATGTGGGGTCGAATAGGGTCCTTAGGCCGCCTTGATCTTCTTCTAGTCTGACATGGTGTGGAGGTCACATAATTCATATTTGACTCAATACTTAACCTTTTTATGTGATTCAAAATACCAAGAAGAGTCTCTTTAAATGTACAATGAATCTATAGACTCAGAATAAATCCTAGAAGTCCTCAATGGGGACTTTGACCTAAAACATGGTGACCCAAGCAAGAAACCCATGCTTTAATAAGTCACAATTATAATAATAAAAATTATTTTCTTTATTCTTTTAACAAGTACATTACATGATGTCTCAAGTACATTAATGAAGACTGAATATAGTTACATTTTCCAACAGGGAGGGGTAGTTACATGATGGTATCAAAGGTTCCAGGTTCAAACACTTAGACTCGATGGGTAGGATGTGATTATTGTGCATGCATGTCAGTCGTATGCATGCATTGTGGTGGTTATGGTTATCATGTATGTAGTCAGTGTTATAGTTTGTGGCATCATGCATGATGATTGAGATGATTTTGATAGGTTGATATGTTGGTGTCCTGATGTGTATATACATGTATATCATGCCAATATTGACTGATTTTGCAGACGAGATAGCCTCCCATGAACTTCACTAAGGTATGATTTTGATTGTGTTTATATTGGTTTATTTAAAATGGTATTTTCGTAGGAAAAAAAAGATCGAAGATGATGAGCATAATCGTCGATTACAGTTCACGTGACTATCCTTATAGATTATATGAGGAGAAATGCAAAGAGTACTCTCCTAACATAGCATATACACTAAGAAGTCTAAAGGTAGAAATCAGAAGTTGCAAGGAAGATAATGACAGGATAATTAAGTCACGAGAAAGGATTTCCAGGGCTCACAAAAAGAAAGTTGAGGTCAATGCGGTCATCCTTCAGAGTTTATCAGATTTACAGAGACAGGGACATCTAAGGATTATTTATGGATAGGAGGATGGGACTAATGGAGCATATGGTAGTAGGTCTCGATCAGGGCACAAGTTGGATAGGGATGACATGGCTAGAGGTGGCAGATGGATGGATACACCTGACAGGAAAGGTAGTGGTTATGGGTTCTATTCTAATTCTAGTCCAAATAGACATCATGGTCATCATTGATATTATCCTTGCAGGAGAACTGAGAGGGGGTACATTCCAAACGAGTTCAAGAAATCCAAGCCTCCTACCTTTTATGGAGAGATGAAGAAACTCGAAGATGTAGAAGCATGGCTTCTTGGGATGAAGAAGTTCTTTGAGATGCATGATTATACAAAGAATATGAAAGTCAGGATATATATTTTTAGTCTCAAGTGAAAGGCAGATATCTAGTGGGAAGATGTGAAGTGTGTCAGAGGAATCAGGATAGAGGAGTTGAGTTGGCATAAGTTTAAGAGACTCTTAAAAAATAAGTACTTTTCTAAGAGATATTATGATGGAAAGGCTAAGGACTTCTATGAGTTGAAGATGGGGACTATGATAGACGAAGAGTACATGACTAAGTTTTTGGTGTTGTTGAGGTATGTGCCATATCTTAAGGATGAGAAGACGAAGGTTCAAAGCTTCATTAGTGGAATTCCATCAACATTCGATCAAATTGAGTATGATGAGCCTCATTCATTGGAGGAAGTCATCGAGAAGTTGAACCACTATTATGAGTAGTCGAAGTGAAAGACTGAGCCTAAGCAAGATTAGAAAGGTAATGAAAATACCAAGGGAAAATGGCCTCTAAAGCAGGAAATACCTCAAGATGTAGGTAAGAAATAAAATGTGGCTCCTTACATAAAGTTCAGTGCAATTGAGAAGGGACATGGATCTTAGTCTGGAGAGCAGCAAAATAAAGGTAGTGGCAGGGAATTTTTGCAGTGTTGGATTTATTGAAAATATCATTGCTAGAAGGATTGCCAGTTGTACCAAAGTGGAAAACCTTATATCTATAGTGCTCGAAAGGTGTAGACGATTGGGGATGTTGGTTATAGCATTACTCATATTTATGTAGAATTTGATAACAAGCAGGCGGATCATCAGGCATCCATTCTTGAGATGGAAGGTAAGCTCTTTGATCGAGTTGTTTCCATTTGTATTGATCCTGGATCATATTATAGTTATTTTAATCCTGACCTAGTGGATAAGTGTGGTTTGAGTAAAGAAGTGCATGCAGAGTCTTGGTTGGTATAGTTGGATACAGGGACCAAGAAAAGAGTTCATCATTGGGTGAGAGTTTGTGCATTTGAGCTGAATCGTATGCCTACGTTAGCACATCTAAATGTGCTTCCATTGGGTTCATACAATATGATTTTGGGCATGGATTAGTTTTACCTTCACATGAATAAGGTAGATTGTTATGAGAAGGCTATTGAGTGCTTGGATGATGGTGGAGAGAAGAGAACCTTGCGGGGAAAGAATAAGCCTACATCATTGAGAATGCTTACGACTATGCAAGCTAAGCACAGTTGTAGGAAAGGGTGTGTATTATTTGCGATGCATGTTTCCAGTGACAAAGGGAAGGATGTTGAAGATGATGAAGTATTGAAGAGGTATCCTATTTTGCAACAATTTTAGGATGTGTTTCTTGTAGATATTTCAGAGTTACCGCCTCATAGAGAGGTGGATTTCTCTATTGAGTTGGTACTAGGAGCAACACCAACATCAAATTCACCTTATAGGATGAGCACTCCAAAGTTAGTGGAATTGAATTGTGCATTAAGGATATGTTTGATAAAGGATACATAAGGCCAAGTGTATCGTCTTGGGGTGCATCAGTGTTGTTTGTCAAGAAGAATGATGGTACTCTCAAGTTGTGCATTTATTACATGCAGTTAAACAAGGTGACTGTTAAGAAAAAGTACCCATTTTCAAGGATTTATGACTTGTTTGATTAGTTGAAGGGAGAAACTGTGTTCTCAAAGATAAAATTGAGATCAGGATATCATCAAGTATGCATCAAAGAAGACGACATCTACAAGACCGCATTCCATAACAGGTATGGGCATTATGAGTTTGTGGTGGTTCCTTTTGATCTTACTAATGCTCCAGCTACTTTCATGTGTTTGGTGAATAATGTGTTGTGTCCTTATCTGGATAAGTTTTTGATAGTGTTCATTGATAATATATTAATATATTCTAAGAATGAGGAAGAGCATGCAAAGCACTTGGCAGTAGTGTTGAGATTTTTGAAAGAACATCATTTTTGTGCCAAGCTTAGACAGTGAATTTTGTTTCAGACTAAAATCAATTACTTGGTACATGTTTTTCCAAGGATGGGATAGTAGTGGAACCATAAAATATTAGAGCTATCATGGAGTGGCCAACTCATAGGAATGTGAATGAGGTCAGATCATTCATGGGACTAGCATGTTATTATAGTAGGTTCATCAACAACATCTCACATGTTTCCTATCCTATTACATATTTACAAAGGAAAGGAAAGAAGTTTGAATGGACTGAGTGTGCACCTAGATTTGTGCAGTTGAAGCATTTGCTTAAAAATTCTCCCATCTTAAATATTGTAGATCCAGATAAAGAGTTTGTAGTCTATACATATTATTGCAAGAAAGGACTTGGTGGAGTCCTGATGCAGGAAGGACATGTGGTATGCTATGAGTCAAGGAAGTTGAATGAGCATGAGTAGAACTATGTGATTCATGATCTTGAGTTGGAAGCTATCATTCATTCACTAAAGATGTGGAGAAATTTTCTTCTTGGTAGAAAACTTATTCTGATGAGTGATAATAGTGTACTAAGGAACTTGTTTTATCAACCCAGTTTTAATGTTAGGAAAGCTAGATGGTTTTCTACTCTCAGTGAGTTTGACTTTGAGATCAAGCACATTAAGGGCAAGGAGAACAAGATTGCAGATGCTCTCAACAGGAGAGTGCAGGTGAATCATATTGTGGCAGTGAGTTCTTATGGGACAGACTTACAGGAGCAAATCTTGCAGACAGGGCAGCATGATGATAGGTACCAACAACTGAAGCACAAGTTACAGTGTTAGGGTGAAGGTGATAGGGATGAGGAATATCACCTTATGGCATATGGCTTGGTCAGATTTGGGAACATGATTTATGTGCCAAATGACAATGAGCTCATGATCCGAATGGAAAATGGCATCCACCAATGGTATTCATCCACCCATAGTATTCATTCACCCATGGTATTGTAAGTGGCATCCACCCATGGAATTTACCCATGATAATGTAAGTGGCATCCACCCATGGTATTCATTCACCCTTGGTATTTTTCCATGGTATTGTAAGTGGCATTGACTCTTGGTATTCATCCTCCCATGGCATTTATCCACTCATGGAATTTACCCATGATATTGTAAGTGACATCCACCTATCGTATTTACCCACCCATGGAATTTACCTATGGTATTGTGATAAAAAAGGACTATAAGTAACAAGTCACATTTTGTAAAAGGCTACTTGTCCACCACAATGTAGCCTTTACAGTTATTATTTTTTTTTAATAAAAAAAAGTTTCTTTGTATTTTTTGTTATTGTGTGTTTTCCTCTTTTCTTCTGGCATTTCAATTTTCAGCTCTTAAGGGCCCCCTTCAAAGATCCAGATCAATGGTATCAAATTTAGGTTACTATTCTATGGGAATGAAGGTTTGATGCATATTTTAGTTTCAAATTTTTGCAGCAATATTCAACAAAATTTAGGCACATGTTACGACCTCCACAGAGCACTTTCTTGGGCAAAGCAGGAAAATTTTTCCTTTTTTCATTTTTTTTGCAAGAATTTTTTTTGGGCAGAGAGTTTGCATATTAGATATGAAACTTTTGGTGGAAAATTTACAAAACATAATAACATATATGGATTCCTTGTGAAAAATACCCAATTTCAAAAAAAAAAAATTATCGAATCGGAGTCTGGATGAGGGAGATATCGCTGATTTAAAATCAGTTATGTTGCAAAAAAATTCTGATGACAATTCGTAGACGACGGCTCTCCTATCATTTTTTGCAGTTTTTGTGTAGAATTGCAGAAAAACAATTGTAGATCTAATCTCTTCTCAAAAAATCACCCAATTTAAAAAAAATGGTCGAATCAAAGTTCGAATGAGGGAGATATTGCTGATGTAAAATCATTTATTTTTTTCAAAACTTTTGTGACAACAGGATAGTTGCAACACAAATCTGAGTTTCCAAAGTGTCCACATAGGGATTTCAATCACATGGAAAGATCCATAATGGTCATTCTATTTCCAAAAACATGTTATAATAAATATTCTAAGTTATATTCACCAACTTATGTTCATTTTAAATCTGGAGTAGCATTCAGAGCGGGTTCCCTTTGGAGATGTGCCCTCCCACCCCGCTTTAGTAGGCACTTGCTTCACATTCATCAGTTTAGACATAGTAGCATCCAGCTTGGGTTATTTGGAGACGTTCTCTCCCACCCTAGGCTATGTAGGCACCTGCTACTTCATTAACAGTCAGCATCACAGTTATGGGTCAACCGTACAAAATCCTTGTCATTTGAAGTCCATTTGCTAGGCCGCACATTGTTAGTATCACAGTTGGTCACAAGCATTATAGGGTATCTCTATCCTTGGATCTTAATTTTTCATGGTTATGGGTCATCCACAAACCCACACTTCATCGAAGTCCATTTTCTAGGCCACACACTGTTAGTATCACAATTGGTCACAAGCATTACAAGGTATCTATATCCTCGGATCTTTGTTTGTCATGGTTATGGGTCATCTACAAACCCACACTATATCGAAGTCCATTTTCTAGGCTGCACACTGTCAGTATCACAGTTGGTCACAAGAATTACATGGTATCTCTATCCTTGGATCTTCGTTCATCACGGTTATGGGTTAACCACACAAAACCCTTCTCTTTAGTGGCTCTTCATATTCAACAAAGACTTCTCAAGAGGGAACTTCACGCAATGGGGACCATTGCTTCTTAAGGAGGGAGGAATGATTTGAATGGAAAATGGCATCCATCCACGATATTCATCCACCCATAGTATTTATTCACCCATGGAATTTATCCATGGTATTGTAAGTGGCATCCACCCATGGAATTTACCCATGATAATGTAAGTGGCATCCACCCATGGTATTGTAAGTGGCATCGGCCCTTGGTATTCATCCTCCCATGGTATTTATCCACTCATGGAATTTACCCACCCATGGAATTTACCTATGGTATTGTGACCAAAAAAGACTATAAGTAACAAATCACATTTTGTAAAAGGACAACTTGTCCACCACAATGTAGCCTTTATAGTTATTATCTTTTTTAATAAAAAAATATTTTCTTTGTGGTTTTTTTATGGTGTGTTCTCCTTTTTTCTTCTGGCATTTCAATTTTTCAGATATTGAGGGGGGCGGCCTCTCAAAGTCCAGATCAGGTGGATACCATTTACATTATTATGGGTAAATTCCATGAGTGGATGAATACCATGGGTAGATGCCACTTACAATAACATAGGTAAATTCCATGGGTGAATGAATATTATGGTGGATGAATACCATGCGTGGATGCCATTTTACATTCGGATCAACTCAAGAAGCTTATCTTGAGGGAATTCCATCTTAAATCGTATCCAGGTCACTTGGGATATGAGAATGAATTGACAACAATTAAGAAATTTTATCACTAATCGAACTTGAAGAAAGAGGGAGTTGAGTTTGTTACAAGAAGTTTGGATTGGAAGTAGGTAAAAGAAGAGTGTAAGTACCCAGTTAGTTTATTACAACTAGTTCTAATTCCAGAGTGGAAATGGGAGGTCATTTCCATGGAATTCATTACATGTTTGTCGAGGAAATCGAAACAACATGATTCCATCATGGTTGTGGTTGACAGGTTGAGTAAGGTATCTCACTTCATTGTAGTTAAGTCTACTAATTCATCTAGTGAGGTAGCTCATATATTCATCATGGAGATAGTGAGATTGTATGGTGTTCCCAAGAATATCATATCAGATAGAGATTCCAAGTTTACTTCCAAGTTTTGGAAGGAGTTGTTTGTAGGTTTGGTGACAAGACTAGCCTTCAGTACAACTTATCATTCGCAAACAGATGGACAAACAAAGAGAGTTAATAGGATTCTTGAGGACATGTTGAGGGTGTATGCCATGCACTAGCAGAGGAAGTGGGAAGAGTATCTTCCACTAGTAGAGTTTGCATACAATAATGGGTACTAGGAATCCTTGAGGATGGGTCTATTTGAGGCTCTTTATGGGCCAAGTTGTAATACTCCAATCAATTGGAGTGGTCCATAGAATGGGGTGTTGATTGGACTGAACATGTTGGTTGAGATGGAATAGGAGATGCAGTTTATCAAGAGGATTTTAAAGGTAGCACGGGATGGACATAAAATTTATGCGGATCATAATAGAGCGTTTAAGGAGTTTCAGTTTGGGGAGCATGTGTACTTGTGCATCAATCCCAAGATGAGCTCCTTGAAGATTGGATCATGTAAGTTGGAACCTCGATATTTTGGGCCTTTTGAGATCCTAGAGAGGATTGAACCAGTGGCCTACATACTTGCATTGCCACCAACAGTGAAATTCCATTGTGTTTTCCATGTTTCATTGCTTAATAGATATGTCCAGTATGTTGATCATATGATTGATTAGTCTGTATTGCAGATGTAACCAAAGGGAGAGTTCCAGCCACAACCTCAGTGCATATTGCAGTGGAAATAACTCATGCTCTGAAATAGAATAATAGAGCAAGTTAAAGTGCAGTGGAAGCACTTTGGGCCCGATGAACCTACATGGGAGATGGTTGATCAAATGTGGGCTTTGTATCCTTCATTATTTGTTGGTTCAAGAAAATGATTTTTCGGTATATGTAAACACATGGTTGTAAATACCGTAATGAGTTTTGTTACAAAGCCCCAATAAGTGGTATGATTGTTTTATTTTTCAGTAGGATGTCAATGTAAATACAATATTGAGCTATGTTATAAAGATCCATAGTAAATATGTTTTGTTTTCAGCGGTTTGATGGTCATAGGTGTCATATAACACCGAGGAAGGTGTTCCCCTAAGGGGGATGGGTTTGTAACAACCCTGGGTTAAAGTTTCATGTAATAAAGTATAATAAAGACAAAATAAGATAAAAGTCATGGGACACATATTCCAAGCTAAATGTTGGGAAAACATTATAGTGGGCATCATTTTTGGTTTATTTATGGCTATGGAAATTAGAAAATGAAAACAAACAATAATTAACATTTATTTATGAAAATAACGAAAATAGGAGAAAATGGAGGTGAAGAGACACATATTTGTATTCTAAGAAAATTATAGGAAAAATGAAGGAAAATGAAGAAAATGGAGACCTCAATAATAAAAATGTATCAGAGAACTAGTTCACGACTTTTTGTAGTTTTTGTTGGGCTCAATTGAAAAAGAGAGAGAGAGAGCTCCAAGAGGAGAAAGCAAGCAAGCAGAGGAAAAACAAGCAAGGAAAGTAAGGAGAAGGTTGGATCAATAGCTTCAACATGAGGATTTTGTTGAAAAAATGCATCAAAAAAAATCCTAATTTAATTTGTCCTTGAATTAAGTTAGAAATTAAATTCTAATTCTAATTCTCATAGAAACTTGTAATAGTTAACTAAGTTAAGTTGACTTAGTTGGATTAGTAAATTCAAGTTGGGAGTCTATCTAGAGTCATGTAGAGTGATACCTAAATTTTTAGGGGCCCGGGTTGAGTTATTATTGAGTTGTAATTATTTAATTCAGATTAACTGAGTTAAATTCAGTAAACTAGTTCTAATTGATCGAGGAAATAGTGAGAGGTCAAGTGAATTGATTTGGATTTAATTCACATGTAGTGATCAATCAGATAACTAATAATTCACTCATAAATAACTCATGCATGTGAGTTCTGAGAAAGACCCAGTTGAGATAAGAGTTCTGGGACAGTATACTATCAGTTGTAAAATCATCTAAATTAAACCGATGGTGTATGCAATCAGAGGAAGGCCTATGGATGGATTGCAAAGTTATGGATGAGGAATTTCCCAATTAAAATTGGACTAATTCCCTAGGAAACTGTGCAAGGAAATAGGAGCTTGGTAGATAGCAGATTTGGCTAAGTATTGGCTTGAGCGAGTTTATGAAGGAGTGAGATAGATTGTACTTGTGAAAATATTGTTCAGGTTGAACAAGAATTGTATTTTCTTCTCAGATCTTCTAATTAATGAAATATACATATAACAAAGATTTTTCGCTGTGGCTTTCCCCAGAAAATTATTGCATTATGTGTGAGTGAAATTCCTTTCTTGCTTCGTGATTTCATCAATCAATTTTTGTTTCCACTGATGAGTAGAGTAGATTCAAGTCGATTGTTTTAACATATTATAGTCTACATTTTGAATCTACAATAAAATTCTACATGGTACCAGAACTAGATTTGTAGAAATTTCTACATGGTATCAAAGTTAGATTTGTAGAAATATCTACATGGTATCGGAGCTGAAATCATTATAGAAGAGGATAATATGAGTTTGTTTTGCAGGATAAATTGAATTTGAGGTATCATACTTCAAAGCCAGCAGGATTTTATTCTATGGATTGAGACTCAAATATTCCCTTGACGGTAGTTAGAACTATATTTCCTAGAAGGTCAGGTTGGAGGCAGTGTTGGAATAAAACGGGCTAAAGGAATTCATAGATCATGATATCCTGAAGCCTCCAATATCTGATGCTAAAGATTTGGTAGAGTGGAGGAGGTGTGTGGAAAAGGCGAGAAGAATTATCCTAAAAGGAGTTCAAGATCATATTGTCTCAAATCTCCACGGTAAGGAAACTCCATTCGTAATGTGGAAGGCCTTGACAAGCCTGTTTCAAAACAGCAGTGACCATAAGAAATTGGCACTAAAGGACAAGCTCAGAAAGATCAAGATGGAGAAAGGTAACGCAATACCGAAGTACATGACCCAGTTCACCTAATGTCGGGATGAACTTGGAAGTGTTGGTGTTACCATTGCTGAAGAAGATCTAGTGAGCCTAGCATTTCTAGGACTTCTCAAGAGCTAGCACAACTACCAAGACTTAGTTAATGGGAGGGAAAAGCTACTAGAGTGGGAGTGATTGTGGTCCGACTTGGTACAAGAAGAGATTCAGTGGAACACCAAAGACGGATCTTCATCCAAGCATGATGATGAGGATAATTGTGCCTTAAATGGAAATGCAAAGAAAGGGAAGGGGAATTCATCCCATTCCAAATCAGATTCTATTCAATGCGGCAAGAAGAAGGACATGTCGAAAATTAAATGTTTTCACTATCATGAGCTATGAAATTATCCCACAAAGTGTCTGCACAAGAACGCTGGTAAGAAGCTCTCAGGAGGAACAACAGGTGAAGCTCTTGCTTCATAGTTAGTGCTAGATTTCACCCTCATCGCTTGCATGGTGGCATCGATGATGGGTAGTGGGTGGTACCTAGATAGTGGAGCCTCATTCCATATGACTGGAAATGAAGAGTTCTTCAGTGACTTGGAGGAGAGGGACCTCCATATGCACATCGAGATGGGAGATGATGGGAGGTATAGCGTAATGGGCATCGATACTATTACCTCTCAGAGGGATTTTAGTTCTCCCCTCACATTAAAAGATGTCATGTATTTTTCGGGTTTGAATAAGAAATTGGTTTTTATTTCCCTGTTGGAGGACCGTGGCTATGATGTGATATTTAATAAGGGAAAGGCTTTCCTTTGTCACATAGCCTCACGATAGGTGAAGTGGATCGAGGTTTGAGTGAAGAACCTCTACAAATTAGATGTAGAAGGCTACGCTACTTTGAGCACTAGAGAAGAGAAGGCGCAGAGCCGAGACATCGGTGAGTTGTGGCATAGAAGATTGGGTCACTTGCACCACAGAGCTTTGAAGATCATGCAGAAAATTTCTACAGGACTTTACAAGGGTGCACTAGAGAAGAGAGACATATACAAAGGGTGTACATTGGGGAAGTACATCATATCTTCCTTTCATGATAAAAATAGTTGAGTGTAAGCGATCCTTGATTGAGTTCACTCAGATGTGTGTGGACCATTCTCAACAGCATCTATGGCCAAGCACATGTATTATGTAATATTTGTTGATGATTTTCCCCTAAGTGTTGGATTTTCTTCATGCAGAAGAAATATTAGACATTCGCTAAATTTTGTGAATTTAAAGCACTTGTCGAGAAAGCTACTGATAGGAAAGTTAAATCTCTCAAAAGCGATAATGGTGGAAAATACGTTTCAAATGAATTCAAAAAAAATTATGCTTTAGAAGGCATTCGGCAGGAGATAACGACACCTCATAAACCACAGCAGAATGGGGTTTTTGAAAGGAATAACATAAGTATTGTTGGAGTGGCATGGTCTATGTTACATGATTAGGGCCTACCATTACACTTGTGGGATGAAGCATGCAACACAGTTGTTTATTTGAGGAGTAGAGAGTGGAAACACCCACTCATGCAGATACTTCTAGTGATGGAACAAAGAGCACCAAAGAGGCTGAAATATTGATGCATGATGCAAAAGAGAATGTTGGAGCACCCACATCACAATGCAGGAAGAGGAGGTCACCATATCGATACAATGGCTACATGGCTTTGATGAGCAAGAGTGTAGATATTAAGCCATCCTCATTCAAGGAAGCAGTGCAACAACCAGTATGAGTTGATGCCATGGTTGAAGAGTATGACTCCATTATCAGAAACAGTGTTTGGGAGGTGGTCCCAAGACTAGCAGACAAGTCAGAAACAGATGGGAGTGTGGAGATACACAAGGCCATATTTGTGGTTGGAGGGTTCTCTCAAGTGGAGGGAATTGATTACGATGATACTTTGCTCCTATAGCAAGGTATTCATCAATCATATCTATTCTAGCACTGTCGGTGTAGATGGGATGGAAGATACATCATATGGATGTAAGGACAACATTCCTCAATGACATTATTAAGTAATAGGTGTATATTGAGCATCCGGAAGGATTTTAGACCTTCAATGGAGAGCCACATGTGTGCAGACTCAAGCAAGCGCTTTATGGACTAAGACAAGCACCTCGTGTTGGTACACTAGGATTGCCAGTTATTTCACTGGGTTGGGCTTCACCAAAAGTAAAGAAGATGCGAACCTTTATCATATTGTGGTTGAAGGTAAATTGTTGATTATAGTATTATATGTTGATGATTTTATTCTGACAAGTGATGAGAAGCTGATAAAATCTTGCAAAGAGGATCTTGCAAGGGAGTTCGAGATGAAGTACCTGAGGCTTATGCATTACTTTCTTGGTATGGAAGTATGGCAAGGAGATGAGGAACTATTTGTCTATCAAGGAAAGTATGCCAATGAGATACTAAAGAAGTTCCAAATGGAGAGTAGAAAACCCATGGAAACTCCTCTAGCAGATCACTGGAGAAATGAGGATGCTACTTCAAGAGAAGTAGTGGAGGCTACTATTTATAGATAGCTTGTGGGTTCACTTATGTATTTAGTGAACACACGACTAGACATGTGTTTTTCAGTTAACCAGATTAGTCAAGCCATGGTTAATCCAACCAAACTTTATTGGAAGGAGGCTAAACATGTGCTGAGATACCTCAGAGGCCCCACTTAGTTTTGACTTTGGTACAGACAGACAGAGGGAGTGAATCTTCAAGGCTTCACAGATGCAGATTGGGCAAGGAGTCCATCTGATAGGAAGAGCACATCAAGGGGAATCTTTAGTATTGGGTTAGCAATAGTTTCTTGGTACAACAGGGAGCAGAGATCAGTTGCACTCAGTTCAATAGAAGCAGAATACATGGTTGCTAGTCAAGCAGCTTGTGAGGCTATCTCTAAGAGGAAGATCCTTGTTGGATTGTGTTTTTAGCAAATGAATCCTACAGTGATTTACTATGACAATTAGAGTTATATCAAACTCTTTGAGATTCCAGTTTTTCATGATCGTACAAACATACTGACATCCAGTATCACCATCTACAAGATTGTGTGCATAGTAGAATAATGTTGTTGGAGTACATTCCTTTAGAGGAGGATGATGCATATATTTTGACAAAGGCATTGTCAAAATGAAAATTTGAGTTTCACAGAGGCGGGATCAAGGTAGCAGATAATCCATTTCTTGTTGAGAGGGAGTGTTGAAAGAATGTAATAAGAAAAATCCTAATTTAATTTGTCCTTGAATTAAATTAGAAATTAAATTTTAATTCTAGTTCTCATAGAAACTTGTGATAGTTAACTAAGTTAAGTTGACTTAGTTAGCTCAATAAATTCGAGTTGGGAGTCTATCTAGAGTCATGTAGAGTGATCCCTAAATTTTAGGGGCTCGGGTTGAGTTATTAATGAGTTGTAATTATTTAATTCAATTTAAATGTGTTAAATTCAGTTAAACTAGTTCTAACTGATGGAGGAACTAGTGAGAGGTCAAGTGAATTAATTTGGATTTAATTCACATGCAGTGATCAATCAGATAACTAATAATTCACACGCAAATAACTTATGCATGTCAGTTCTGAGAAAGACCCAGTTGAGATTAGAGTTCAAGGACAGTGTACTATCATTTGTAAAATCATCCAAATTAAACCGATGGTGCATACAACCAGATGAAGTCATATGGATGGATTGCGAAGTTATGGATGAGGAATTTCCCAATTAAATATGGGCTAATTCCCTAGGAAACTGCGCAAGGAAATAGGATCTTGCTAGGCAACAGATTTGGCTAAGTATTGGCTTGAGCTAGTTTGTGAAGCAGTGAGATAGATTGTACTTCTGCAGAGATTGTTTGGGTAGAAGAAGCATTGTATTTTCCTCTCAGATCTTCTGATTAATGCAATATATAAAAATAGCAAGGGTTTTTAGCTGTGGATTTCCCCAAAAAATTATCGTGTTTTGTGTGATTGAAATTCTTCCTTTTTATGCTTCACGATTTCATGGATCAATTTTTGTTTCCACTGATGAGTAGAGTAGATTCAATTCAATTGTTTTAGCATATTACAATCTGCAGTTTGAATCTATACAAAAATTCTACAAATTTTGTAGGTTACAAGTTGCATGTGTGATTTACTCGCTGAGGTGTGAATGCATAGTACATTCATTTGTTTATTTGGTTCATTTGTTACCATTGGCATGGAGTTTTCCTAGTTTGAAAATGGTTTCAACCTTGGGTTTCCATTTACTGGATAACCATGGTGTGATGGGATTTATTTCTAGTTGAGATTTGGATTTCCAAAAGTTTTTGGATCTGGGTGGGGTGGTCTCAAGAACTCAATTCCCAAGAGTTGGGGGTGGATATGGTTTTCTCCAAGAAGATTTCAATAGGTTGGTGGAGAGACGAAAATTCCTTAAGGTATGGTAAATAAATTCTGAAACATCCAATCTTGGTTTTGTTTTGTAATCTCGAGATAATTTCAGGTGAGATAACAGTAGCTTGAGGGTGGAGGTGGTTTAACATCTGGAGTCCCTAGTTGATTATGTCTTGGTTTATACCATGAGATACCACATTCATTCTTGGAATATTGCACAGGGGTGATTGGTTGAAGGAAAGATTTGGTTCAGCCCAATCTATGGTCAAGTGGTACGTGAAAGTCCCTAACTTGGTTGAATTTTGCATAAGTTAATAAGAGTTATTTCCCTATTGTAATATATGAACACTTTTACTTGTTATTATATGGATTCTATGGTTGTTTTGTCATGGTTATTATTCTGGTTATATGTTGGTCATAAGCATGGTTCTATTAAGTGGTTTGGCTATGGCTCTTGTTTATTATTTCATAAGTATTTGAATGGTTGATGAATGCATGGGCTAACAAGTGTAGTTTCAACTACTTGAGAGGGCATTAGACCTTCTCGGTGATTTTCAAATGAAGTTTAGAGATTTATGATCAGATATGTATTCATGTCATGTAACTTATATGTTTACCATATGTTTAACGAAATTCCCATCATATTCTAAGAAGTCTAGGTCAAGTTCTTACTTCAATTTCGAAAGTCTAACATTTTTTTCATGTAAAATGTGATTCTGGAAAGTTATAGGAAGTTTTGGGTAGTGGTATGGAGGCTAGCTTGGAAAATTGGCTCAGATCTCAGAACCGTTGGCATAGAATAGGGGAAAGTAGGTCATAATTGCATGGAGGTAGGCATATGTGTGCAGTTGGAGGCCTATAACCACACCCTTGTTTTGTTGTGTGTGTGGTTAGGGTGTAGGGTCAACGAAAAGGGGTCCAACTCGGGGATTGACCACCTGGGGTGGTCTGCAGCCTTCAGAGTGGTATGTGGTATTTGAGGGATGCCAGTGAAGTTGTCGGTTTGTTGGTCCCACTTCCATAACTAGAACTTGGAGGTCGAATCATCTCATAGTAGCACTCAGCTCACATTTACCCTGGAAAGCTTGTGAAAGCGGGTAAATGTTAGGAAGGGTGGTTATATGAACCCTTGCTGAGGATATGAAGCCACCATATGATGAAAAATTATTACACTACCATGAATAACATCCACAAAATGTTGGGAAACAATATATCACCTCTCAAAATTCTTTGCATGAATGATAAGTATGAGCTAAGGAAAAGGCAATATACAATGAAATGATGATCGGGAAGATGGAAAATATAGGAAATTGCAATGTGTCACAAAGCTAGAAATTTTCATGAATGTGACTCAATGCGGAGAAATTATTTCAATGCAATAAGAAAAAATCTTAGACACATTAAAGGAGGAATAAGAAATAATAAGAGAGAAAGATAACATGAAGAGAGGAAAAGAAAGAATGGAACAAAGAAGATGATGGGAAGAAGGATACATCAAAGGAAAAAAAATGTGCAATGTGACATCTCATCGGAGAATCTTTTTTTCTATGCAATATGTCACATGATTAAAGAGTTTGATTATGGTAATAAGATTAGAAAGATGCAATATAGAACGAAAAGGGAAATTTTGTTCAATGCAATAATCCAAAAAGAGGGGCTTTGCCTCAACAAATGTGAAAACTAGAGATGATCGTATGGGATATGAAGTGGCACTAAATGAGTACCATGTAAGCAAAGCAAATGTGTCATTTGTATGGGATGTTGGCATGGTAGAAGATAGAAATACGCTGAGGAAAATTTAAAGGGTTATGTGTTTGTGTTGAAAGTTCAAATTTTAGCAAGAATGTTGTCATTGGAAAGCTTTCGACAGGAAAAATAAATCTGTGTTCAAAAGTAACCCAAGAATAAAACTCTTAGAAGAAAAAGAAAAATTTGAATATACCACCTCTTGGATAGCACTTAGGGGGTTGGGTATGTTACATTATAAATTAACAAAACTTTAAAAAATAATACAGTATTTATAATTAACCTTTTTTTTTTTCTTTTTTTGTCCTTTTTCTTTGGGGTATCTAGAGGAATCGATAATTGTTCCATGCTCATACTCGCATGACACAAGGTCAATTCTGACGACTACCACTAAACCTCTAGGCAAACCCATGCACACCCTAACACATGGCCCACAAGACTGGTTAGGTGTTAAACATTGGACTACATACTTCACAAAGACTTCATATCATGGCAATCACCATTAAGATACCTCCATTGAGGGCCATAACTAACCATGTTGATAATGTCATTTTAGTGTACTATTTTTATGTGTGATTTATAGCATTAATTGGACTTGTGCAAATATTGTTAAACCTTATTTCTAAGAAAATTTATAGTCTATTTAATAAAGTAATATTAAATATGTAATAGTGATAAATATTTTGTATTATATTTTATGTATAAAGATTATTTCTAAGAAAGTCATAATTAACCATGTTGATACTGTCATTTTAATGTACTATTTTTATGTGTGATCTATAGCATTAATTAGACTTGTGAAAATATGATTAAGCCCTATTTAGAAGAAAATTTATAGTCTAATTTATGTAATATTGATAAATGATTTATATTATATTTTAGGGATAAACTTTATTTGTAAAAAAAAATCTACACTACTTAATATGGTAATTGTGCAAGAGGCCAAACTCAGTTTAGAAGAGATGGTGTAATGTCATGTGTTGGGAATCACGATTGTCGTTAGGCCAAAACCCGCAAGTGTTAGTCAACGATTGCATCACCAAAGATAAGGATCCACGAGAGGCGTTTAGTCCATGTTGCGAAACACACGAGGAGTGTTGGTCTATCCAATGCCCAACAATCTCCCCCCCAACATGAGTGGGGTGTGTATCGAACTTGTGACCTACGCTCTGATACCACTTGTTCAGAATCACAATTGTCGTTAGACCAAAACCCGCAGATGTATCGCATCGCCAAAGATAAGGATCCACAAAAGATGGTTAGTCCATGTCGTGAAACACACGGAAACGTTGGTTTATCTAATGTCTAACATCATGTTATATTATATTATCTAAACATTTTGACTCAATCAAATTACATAAACATAAAATTAAAAATTAAAAATTAAAAATTAAAAAATATAATTATTAATTAAAACATTTTAAATCCATCAGATTACATAAAAATAAAAATAAAATAAATTAATCATTATAATTATAATTATTAATACTTACTAATAATTATAATTATTTATTTATTAATACTTATTAATAATTAAACAAGTTTAGATCCATTTCAACTGAGGATCTATCAAGTGTCCAAAGAGATCAAATCTTTCCAAGTGCAAACATTTTCTCAAGTTTTATACTCAAAAAGAGGTTTGCACCCTCAAAAAAGTAGTTTGCACCTCAAGAGATCAGAGTTAAAATAAATGTGAACTAATAATAAATATGTAATATTAATATACAACTTTATGTTGTATAAATATATTTTCCATATAAATTTAATTTTTTAATTTTGTTTAATAATTTATTTAAATTCCAAATTTATTTAAAATATTTAATTAAAAATGAAGAGTTTCTCTCTACCTATAAAATAAGTATTATTTAAAAACTCTTTTTTTAATTATTAAACAAAAATAATTAATATACCCACCTTTAATGGTGTTCCCTTTCCTTTCTTTATATGTGTATATATAAATAAATATAAATATTATAAAATTATATTAAAATAAATGGCTAAAACTATTAATATATTTATATTTAATAATACAAAAATAAATATTATAAAATTTAAATTTAAATTTTCCTTTCACTGATTTTTTTTTTTTTTAAGCATATCCACACTTACGCATTTAATGCGAGTTGAAACAACTCTCATTGAATATGATTTAAGCGTAATTTCTATCCATTTTATTATGGAAACACATTATCACATAATAATGATATCTTTGCGGACACCATAATTCAAAAAAAAATCTTTTATAATTATTAAATAAAAATAATTAATATACCTACATTTAATGATGTTTTTTTTTCTTTCTTAAATAAATACAAATATTATAAAATTAAATTAAAATAAATATATCACACTCATGTTAATACTAGTTAAAACAACTCTCATTGAATATGATTTAAGGTGTAATTTCTATCCATTTTATTATGCAAACACATTATCACATAATGATAATGATATCATTGCAGACACCACAATTCAAAATTTCATACCATAACGTGAAACTTTAAAACTTGATCGCTTTCCCATACTTTTATTACTAGGAAAGTAATATACACTTCAAAACATACATTTATTTTAAAAACCACATATGGAAAACATCAGTCTATTTTAAAGGGAAAAAAAAAAAAAAAAAATCATAACTGCGCTATTTTCAACTCCTCTAATATGGTGACAACAGCCTATGACACTGAGTTTTCAAAAGCTCCCCACCTCTATTATGTTTATTTCTGTACACCGGTCTACATCCAACCATACCAAATCAGTCAAATCATGTTTGCCCCTGAATTTTAATTTCATAACAAATGAATTTAATAAAAAAATAATCATTCATTTACAAACTGGATGTCATTTATAAAAAAAAACATTTTATTCAACTTAACTAAAAAGAAATAATCATTTATAGTGTAATTTATCCAAAATAAATAATCATTTACAAAGTGTGATTTATCCAAAATAATCTGACATTTTAATCTCAGAATAATTTTATTTCACATGATCTCTAATAGTGTATAAAATTAATTTAATATTAAACCCTCATTTAAAAGTAAAATTTATTTTATTATTAATCATATAATATATTTACACAATGATCACAGGACGTGGTTACGAAAAGTACCAGCAAATGCTTTTGAAATGGAGCAGTATCATGATAGGGGAGACATGGTAAAGTCTAAGCCAGTTATTTTATAATGCATTTTAATGGCAAAGAATCAACGCTACCCAAAGTTATTGAATTTTTTATTAGTTGCAAAAGTTTCTCACTTCTTCCCTGAAAGTGGGGTAACAATGACTCAAAACTCTGGATCACCAATATTTAATTTAACATAGGTTTTCTTTCATCATGATATTGGAATCCAGGATGTCTCATTAAACTCAGAACTCTGGATCTCCAATATTTAATTTAACATAGATTTTCTTTCATCGTGATATTGGAACCAGGATGTCTCATTAAACAATTTTCTATGTTATTATGATTAACCATAATAAACCATTTCAGATTTTGGAATTCAAGTGACTTTTTGAATTTCAATATAATAAGATGAAATGCTCTTCATCTGAAACATAGGGGAAGGTTCCAATTCTATGGAATGGCTTTACTTCATATAATTAGTACTGTACATGAATTTTAATTACAGTACAGTATATGATACATGAAACACTTTGGGATGACGACATTAATGGTATAAGTTTCAATCTTGATTCAGCCTTCTGAGATGCCTAATTCTAGCTTCATATGTCCTGATGAACAATATCACCACCCCAATTCCCAACCCAAGACAAGTCCCTAATCCAAATCCAACACCAAGGCGTAGCCCTGCATTTAACCATGAGAGTTGGCTGCATTTGAAACACTGCAGTTCCCATGGTTCAAACAACGCGATCAACCTCTCTGTGGCTGCGTCACAAATCATGGCAATGGAGATATCATCCATCTCCACCAAAATCTCTTCGTTCTGCCCATGTAATAAACATGCAAAATCTCTTTCAAAAAGCTGATTGGATTAAATTCCTTAAATTTGTGAAATTGGATTGTTTGTCACATACCTCCAGCCTGTCATGATCTGCAGAATTGAATATTGAATTTTCATAGTCATTGCCTTCAGGAATGACATCCAGTGTCACTCCTTGACGGACACGTTTTCGTCTGGGTATAAGCTTCTCGGTTCCTGTCAATACCATGGCCGAACTGCCTGCTCGACCTGCAATGTATAGTTCCAGAGAGGGGAATTTGTGAAAGTTTGGCTTTGTGGAACTCCATTTTGACGGATAATCTAGAGCGCAACAGCACTCCACAGTCCACGACTCTTGACGAAGGTGCGGAACGTCATCATCTTTGACGGAACCTTTCCGGTCCAGAGTCCCGCAAATCAGAGTCTCTTCTCTGACGCAAATGTCGAAGCAAACTTTACCCGTAGTGCGAGTAAGGTCCGTACTGACATAAGTTGCCACCGACTCGTTTTCGTCGTTTCCTTCGCGCCTTAACGTGAGAAAAGCGCTTGCTGACGGACGGATCCGTTTTCCGTTAATTTCCAGATCCGTCGAGCTGCTTCGTGGTGCATAGTGAACCGTCAAAGACGCAGGCGCGGGATCGAATCCACAGGCATCGATTTTGATGTAGAAAACCTTAATGTCGAACCATGTAACATCTGGTTGCTGCTGCAGCTGCTTCTTCATCCAGCTTGCAGATTTAGAATAAATTTCTTTTAACATTTTCAGTTTCACGGCCGACACATGATAACTTTAAAGTAAATATCTCTTCAATAACCAAGATAAAGCAACCGTTTCTGTTTTCCCATGAATGACTCTGAGAATCGAGATCATACATCTGTTTTCATTTCAAGATCTCTGCATAAAGAGGAAAAAGAAAATTCGTAGTTGAATAAAGGTGCGAGAAGTTGAGGATCTATAACTAAAAAGGTAAAAATACAGGAATTACGACAGATTTTCTTGAGAACATAATGCATCGCCTGTGGTGTTGAAGAACGCACAGTCCGTGTTCTTAACGGAATATAAAAGTTGTTAAAGAAAACGTTTCAACGGCCACGTGCTAGCGAATGTTATTGCTCTTCTTAATCTGACCAGTTGTTGGAAATCTCATCTTCTGTGGTTTAAAGGAATGATACAGTCTAGTTCTTGTGGCAATGGAAGCTGTTGAGTGATATTTTAATAAGTCAAAGCTTAAGTTGCTTTAGAAAAAAAACTGAATATGATTAAAATACTGAAGAAAATTGTAAATTCGTGAGTTTTTCAACAGGAATATCTCTGTACCTGGAAGAGTCGATTTCGAAAAATAAAATTGTACTGTAGATGGAGTTCTTGAATACTTACAAGGAAACACAGGGAACTTCACAAATTTGTTGAAAATATCGAAAATTTGAGAGAGTAAATTTATCAAAGATAAATGTGAAGCTAGTTCCTGCTTAACTTCTTTGAAATATATGCCTATTTAACCTAGGCTTTAAATCGAAATACTTGTAGCTTTTTCCCTCCAAATCACAACCATGATTGCACCGGACTTTAAGTGAGATCCTCTTTCCTCTAGATTATAAGCTTAATACAAGGACTTTATGTGATATTAACCAATTTTTTCCTGCTTCAATGCTGCAGTATTTTTTACAGTATGAAACCTGGCCTCTGAAACAGAGCTTTGCAGTTCTAATAATACGTGTTGAAGTTCTTTCCTAAAAATCAACAGTTATTTCTGAAAATCCTTGGAATTACATAATTCAGACAGCTTACGGAATAGTTAAATTTTCAAACTAAAATTGTTATTTTCTACAATAACCCTCTGAAAGTACCAGGTAACGAGTCAGTATTCTATCCATTTCCAAAAATAAACCGTTGTCACACGTAAATTTAATGACAGGTTTTAGCTACAAATCCCTGAAAATACTCAATACGAATAGGAGGAAGATAGTAAGAACCAGAAGTTGACGAAAAAATCATTCCGCAGATCTACAGAATTTATTCCACAGCTGTAAAGGCAACAATAAACTATCCACAGATCTGTAGAATTAATTCCGCAACTGTAAAAGCAACAGTTAACTATTTCTGGGAATTTTGAAAAAAATTAGAAATATCACTAAATTCTGTTCTCGGATGACCAGAAACGCGACCAACACGCTCCAAATGCATTATTTTTGGGAATATGTTAAGCAAATCCTAAACACATATAAATATGAAGCTTTTCCCCAAATAAACGAGAGATTTTCTTCTTCTTCTCCTCTTTTTTAACAAACTACCGGATTATTTTCGAGTCTCGAACGGCAACAAACAAGATGCGCAAATTCCATGTGTTCGCACAAAAAAATTAGCAAATATAGACTGAATATTCATAATCCAATGCAATCTTGAAGCAAAGACTATTCTGTGGATTTAATGAAAAACTACAAAACAAAAGTATCTGTACCTCGATCTGCGAAACGTAGGTAGCTAAAACGGCTCAACTTAAAACTATTTGCTTAGCAGTTCGCGTTACTGCGCGACTGCTGGATCTTTTTCTCATTCATCTGCATTTCTGCAGCGCAGCAATGTCTTCCAGTTCTCCTCCTTTATAAAATAAAATAATAGTATCTTAATTGTTTGCTTCGTAGACTGCAAGAAATGTCTGCGATGGGCCCCTTCGGAGGGCCGAGGTCAGCAGCATATCATGTCAAAATTGTATGGCCATCATAGCAGCCACCAATGATCACATGCCTCGTTCATGGTGGGCCTCCTTCACGTGAGCGTATGTCAGTATCTGCTCTGTGAACCGTCCGGCGGATTAACATCGTAGCGACAGGATGTAGCCTTCCGATCATGAATTTGGCGTGGGAAACTTTCGTAAGCAAAGTGGGCGCGGGCACTACGGGACTGTGAAGTGCGTTGGAAAAAAATTACCGAACCTGTGTGTTACCTCGGTCTCCCTTTGATTTATATGCTTTAAATAGTTGCTGTTATATGGTCAATTAACCCATAAATTGGGAAAAGGCAGCCATGCTTCCAGGGAACTCCGAAGTCACATGTTTTCTGCATTGAATCTGGGCAAGTGAAATTGTGGGAATTGTTATTTTAATTTTTATTAAATATCGCTATAAAAGCTGTAAGTTTATGCTTTGCATTTTGGACAAAGAATTATTTTTTAATGGATTATACCATAATTATAATTTATGATCTAAAAAAATATAGATATTCTAATATCAGAAAATTTATTTTTTAAAGTAACCCATAAAACTTAAACAAACCAAGATTATCAAGTAAAGATTCTTGAGTTGATGGTGACGTGCATAAAGTTCAACAACATAAACAAGTCTGCCATGCTACTGTGGAATTAAACTTTATATTGAGTTGATAGTGACCAGTCCACTCACTATTTAGAAAGAATGTTAAACTTTGAGTTTTAATTGAAAAATAAATTGATGACATAGTCAATTTAGTTAAATTGTGATAATGATATATGATATTTTAAAAAATGACTGATCATTATTCTAAATGACTTAAACTTAAAAAATAATTAAAATAAAAATTTTACTTATTTAAAAAATAAGCAGAAGTAAGTAGCATATTGTATAGTGTTGATTTCTTTAACTTTCAACAAGTATATTGAAAAACTTTTAAAAACTTTATAGATTTAATAGATCTACTAATAACTTATTTTTTTATAAATATTTAAAATGTAAATTATATAAAAATACAAATCATTACTAACATGGATGTTTCTTTAAATGAGGTTCAATAGGGTTGTAAATGACTTAAACTTAAAAAATAATTAAAATAAAAATTGTATTTATTTAAAAAATAAGCAAAAGTAAGTAGCATATTGTATAGTGTTGATTTCTTTAACTTTCAACAAGTATATTGAAAAACTTTTAAAAACTTTATAGATTTAATAGATATAGTAATAACTTATTTTTTATAAATATTTAAAATGTAAATTATATAAAAATACAAATCATTATTAACATGGATGTTTTTTAAATGAGATTCAATAGGGTTTGGACTTTCAATTTCTACTGGATTTTAGAATTGGTAAATCTTTTTATTTTTTTTGGTATAATTTGGAGTAAATTCTATGCTTTATATTTTTAGTTGTTAGATGTTATAGATATAAAAAAATATTTGATGCTTTATTTAAAAGAAAAACTTTCAACCTATGGTATTTATTTTTTAGTAAGTTTAGTTTCTACTTTTAAAGCTTTAATATTTTTACTATGTTAAAATTTTATGTGATATAATAATCTTGATTTAATTCTATAACTTTAGAGGAAATTACTAATAAAACATTACAATTAATGTGTGTTATATTTTTATGGCGATTTAAAATTATACAATAGTTTAAACATTAGTAAATATTATCCATGAAAAATATACCTTTTAACTTGAATTGAGCTCATTAGAACTAAATAATTTTAATCTAAAATATAAGTATTTCTTTGTTTTGATTAGCATAAAGAAAAAAAATAAAAACAATCCATAGTGAGATTAGTCATTGTAATAGTGAGACTGGACATTCTACAATTCTCTCAAACAAACTCTCAAACTACATAGTGAGATTAGTCATTCTACAATTCTCAA
The DNA here is from genome assembly GCA_031772625.1 of Pinus tabuliformis. Lineage (NCBI taxonomy): Eukaryota > Viridiplantae > Streptophyta > Pinopsida > Pinales > Pinaceae > Pinus > Pinus tabuliformis. Next base: position 247,640,896 of record CM062810.1, on the reverse strand, counting down.
AATGTTATGGGTGAAGAGAATGTGTTATCTTTTTTACACTATGAGGGTTGAAAATAAAAAACACTTTCTCTTAAAATGTCAGGGGTACCCAAAATAAAGCACTATTTCAAAATATTTGTCACAATATCAACCTTCCTAACTTTCTAACTCATCAAAACTATGGTGACATGTAACACTTCTCTCACTATTTTTCAAGCATAGAAATAAAATTACAAAATCACAATTTTGAAATATTTGTCACAATAATGACCTTCCTAACTTTCTAGCTTGTCAAAACTATGGTGACCTCATAACACTTCTCTAATACTTTTAGAGCTTATAAATAAAATTCTAAAAAACAATTTCAAAATATTTGTCATAATATTTATCTTCCTAACTTTCTAATTCATCAAAGCTACAATGACTTTGTTACAATTTTTCAATGTTTTTCCAACATAGAAAAGTCTTAAATCATAATTTCAATATATTTGTCACAATAAGGACATTTCTAGCTTTCTAACTCATCAAAACTCTGGCTACCTTGTAACACTTCTCATGTTTTCCAAGCATTAAATTATAATTATAATGTCACAATTTTAATATGTTTGTCACAACACAGACCTTCTTACCTTTCTTCTATGGTAGCCATGTAACACTTCTATAAAAAAATTCAGTCCTATAATGATGCAGGTGGATGTTGGTGGCCACCCACCTATCCTACTTGGACCCCCACAACTGTCTCTTTCAGTTTTTCAGATTCCTTAATTGTAGCACAATTGACTATTTTTAGCATTTTTTCGGGTCTTGAACTTCCGGAGCCGTTTTGAGGCCCTAAACGACGTTTTTAGGGAAAACTGGGAGCAACACAAGTTTCTCTTCCCAAAGTTGTAGTCTTCAGATAGATATTTCTAACGAGATATGGTGCGCATCAAATGGAGATTGTATGCCAAAGTTAAGATCCCGAGAAGTTGATGTACCAATTTATCCAAAATGGGGCCCATAGTGTGGCGCTTCATCTCCTAGGGTTAGGTTTTTGGATGTTTAGGGTTTTCCATTGTTTCTCAACAATAAATAGGCCTTCAAGCCTCATTGTAACACAGTTCAGAGGCATGTAGCCACCACCTCTCTTCTCAGAGATAAGCTACCATCGCCCTAACTAGTTTATTTCTATTTCTGTTTGTAAGCATATTTCAGTGTTTTACATTAATGAAATGAAGTATTATTTCCATTGCATCTCTGTGTATATGGGTGTTTCTGTATTTTGTTGTGTTCTTGTTTAAATCAAGATCATATAAATAAGATTCTACAATCACAATTTTAAAATATTTTTCACAATACTTACCTCATCAAAATTACGATGACTTTCTAATACTTCTCTCAAAAATTGCAAAATTCAAATAATCTCTTAAAAATTCAATAAACCAAACTTTTCACACACACACACACACACAGATATATATATATATATATATATATATATATATATATATATATATATATATATATATATATTAGTTTTTTACTACAGAAATTCCCACTGTAGATCACCTAATAATGCAATATACTAAAGCAAAATACTAAATTTACTTCTACAATCAAACTTTGTAGAAGCTTAATCAATTTGAGCTAGATCAATTGGAACACATATAACAGAGAACGAGAAATCATAGACATGAAACACAGAACAATACTCTGGGGAAAGCCTCAGCTAAAAACCTCTATCTCTGTATTATCAGACAAGTGGAAATATGTCCGGATTACACAAAGCATTAGCTCACAAGCTATCATGCTCTCAGTACAATCCCTCTGCTACTCATGGACAATCAAAGGCTTCTCACAAACCTTCTCCTCCACCCTCCAAGCCTCCTATTTCCTTGCACAGTTTTCCTTGGGGTCCAGTGCTACCACCTGTGTGAATTGGCCTCTTCACACACTCACTAATCTCTAATCTAACTGCGCAATCCTGAAGGAGATGATTCCTTCTGCATGGATGAGTTTCTTATATAGGAAAAATCCTCCAACTAATAGTACACTGTCCCTTCCTCTGATCTCAACTGGGTCTCTGTCTGAACTGACATGCATGAGTTATTTACGAGAGAATATTCAGTTATCTGAAGTGCAGCAGTTACATGCATGCATGCATTAACTAATTGAACTCACATTTAGTTCAACAACTATTTGAACTAATCTAACTGGACTTAACTCAGTTAACTGAGCTAACTAATTACAACTCATCCTTATCTCTTTAACTAATGGATAAATTCCTCAATCAATGGAGAAACTGTTGCATGTCTTCACATAGACTTCATGTTTGATTTCTTACAACTAATTAACTCAAGATGAATTAATTAATTATTTTACAAACAGTTGCTAAGATCAAATTCGAATTTTACTTCTCAATTTTAGTTCAGGGACTAACTAAAATTGGAATCCATCCCAAAATGCTATTTATAACAATGCTATTTTTAGCACTTCCATTTTTCATTCCTTGTTGCTAAGTCCAACGCTAGTACCCGAACTGCTATTTATAGCAATGCTATTTTTAGCATTTCTTGTTGCCATTTTCAACACTCCCTCTCAACAAGAAATGCATTTAACTCTAACCCGATCCCGAACCTTTGGAATGTTCTGCATGCAACACTTCTCCCAAGTGTTGTTACTCCAACAACTTTAGAAACAAAAAAACTCCCAATTGACCTCCTTGTTGGGCTAGAAACACCTTCTGATGCTGAAGCTCCCTCTGTTGCTGACAAGTGCTCCATCTATAACCTCTGAGCTGTTGCAACACTGCATGTATCTCACACCATTGCACACCTCTCTGTGCCATCCTGCACTGGTGCAACACTCTTGTGCCTATCGCATTACTGCAGCTTGCTAGCTCTGCACAGTCTTGGGACTCCTACACTGTAGCTGTCTCTGTCGCTCCATCCGCATCCATCTATACCCACTCAGCCAGTCCTGCTACTCCTCATCAAGGCTCTCGTAGCAAGGTCTAATCAAAGAGGTTGGGTACCTCAATGATCTTACCCCTATTCCAGCCTTCTTGGGACTATCACTCCACATCGCCCCACCTCCGACCTAGAGGTATGGATGCATGTGATCCCTCTGCCCACTTGGCTTGAAATTCCCCCCTACTGGAGGTCTCTGCATGAGTGGATGCCTCCACTCGATTTCCTCTCAGCATCTCCAATTGTGGCTCCTCCACAATTGTTTGAGACTTCTTCTCGGAATGCATGTTGAGAGGTAATTTACTCTCCCTCTCAACCACCAAGTCTCTAACCTTTGCCTTACTCCTCAAGGCTTTGCATGCATCTTGAACCTCAAGAGCATATAGGTTCTTGGCTAGCACACCAATGTGTTTCATCTTTCCCGTCGTCATGAAATTTTATGGGAAAAGAGTTGATTTTAAATCAACAATATCTCCCTCAACCGAACTCCGATTCAACCAATTTTGTTTTCGAATTTGGGTCTTTTTCCACAAGGAATCCAGATCTGTTATTTGTTTCTGAAATTTTTGCACAAAAAAAATTTAGATTTGCTCTGAAAACTCGCGGCCCAGTTTTTTTTTACTTCGAATTTTCTTCTTCTTATATTGTTCACTGCTTCAATCACCTTTGCTCCTATACCATGTAGAAATTTCACCATAGATTAAACTGATTATGCAATGTACTAAAGCAAAATACTAGATCTACTTCTACAATGAAACTTTGCGGAAGCCTAATCAATTTGAGCTAGATCAATCAAAACACATATAATAGAAAATGAGAAATCATACACATGAAACACAGAAGAATACTCTGGGGAAATGCTCAGCTAAAAACCCCGATCTCTGTATTATCATACAAGTGGAAATATGTCCGGATTACACAAAGCATTAGCTCATAAGCTATCTTGCTCTCAGTACAATCCCTCTGCTGCTCATAGACAGTCAAAGGCTTCTCACAAACCTTCTCCTCTGCACTCCAAGCCTCCTATTTCCTTGCGCAGTTTTCCTTGGGGTCTAGTGCTACCACCTATGTGAATTGGCCTCTTCACACACTCACTAACCTCTGATCTAACTGCGCAATCCTGAAGGAGATGATTCCTTCTACATGGATGAGTTTCCTATATAGGAAAAATCCTCCAACTGATAGTATAGTGTCCCTTCCTCTGATATCAACTGGGTCTCTGTCTGAACTGACATGCATGAGTTATTTATGAGAAAATATTCAGTTATCTAAAGTGCAGCAGTTATATGCATGCATGGATTAATTAACTAAACTCACAATTAGTTCAACAACTATTTGAACTAATATAACTGGACTTAACTCAGTTAACTGAGCTAACTAATTACAACTCATCCTTATCTCTTTAACTAATGGATAAATTCCTCAATCAATGGAGAAACTATTGCATGTATTCACATAGACTTTATGTTTGATTTCCTACAACTAATTAACTCAAGATGAATTAATTAATTATTTTACAAACAACTGCTAAGATCAAATTCGAATTTTACTTCTCAATTTTAGTTCAGGGACTAACTAAAATTGGAATCCATCCTGAAATGGTATTTATAGCAATGTTATTTTTAGCACTTCCATTTTTCATTCCTTGTTGCTAAGTCCAACACTTGTACCCAAACTGCTATTATAACAATACTATTTTTAACATTTCTTGTTGTCATTTTCAACAATTACTTAAACTTTATAAAAAATAAAATTTAATATGTTGTTTATATAACATTGAAAAAAATTAAATAATTTTATAACTAAATTGTAAAACTAATACTTAAAACAATATAAATAATTTTATAACTAAATTGTAAAACTAATACTTAAAACAATATAATTTAGTTGTTAATTAATATTATTAAAAAAAATTATTTATAAATGCACATTAATCTATCAATATTATTTAAAAAAAAATCAATATAATGTACATAATTTTTTTTTTATATTAAAAATAAAATCTTAGTTATTGAAAATTATTTTGAATATTATTAGTAATAGTTATTTATGAAAGCACATTAATCTATAATTATTATTATTAAAAAATCAACCTAATCGAGATGAAATTTTATGTTATAACATGTTTTTAAATATTTCTACATACTTGTCCAATAGAACACTAACATATTTTTTACGTTAAAAATTTAATTTTCACCTATTCAAAATTATTTTAAATCTTATTCCAAAAACTTAAATTTTATAAATATAAAGAATCATATGAAAAATATATTTAGGAGTTGTCTTTAAAGACAACTCCTTATATTTATATATAATATGTCATTTAAATTATATATAATATCATAGGACATAACCTGTCGGCTATAAATAAAAGTATGTACTATAGGACATTTGTATATATATAAATATTAATTTTCATTTACTATTATACCATTGGAAATAAAGAAAGTATGTCCCACGCCGACCAACTTTTGGATTTATATAGTTGAAGGTTCAGTAGGCATTTAATTAGAAAAGAAAGGATGGACATGAAAATACAGATCTTACTATTTATTAAAAGAGAGAATCCTAATAAATAAGAGGAAATATCATAAAATACGATTCCAAAGATGTGATGTGAAACCCTTTAAAAGGCTTTCACGTGATTCATATTAAGTGACGTGATTAAATTTTACAATGGTCAATAGGGAAAACAAAATCAAAACAAACAAATATAAATTTCAATTGAATTGATGTATTTATTAATTTAGTGCAAAATGTTAAATTTAGAGTAGATTAAGTTAAATTTAATTATTTTATTAAAATTGAATTTACCGCAAACTATATAATTATTGATAATTCGTCATCATTGTTATCATACAATCTCCAGTACTAAAGAATATATTGTTTTTCACATAGTTGGCATTGAGCTGCTTTGCATGACAGTATATAAGATGACTCATATTTTAAACTATCTAAGAGGTACATTATTAAGGTTGGGTTATATAAATCTAGGTTACAGAGATCTAAGTTCATTGACATTGACTAATGTACTATCTACCATGACAATTTGGATAGAGAAGGTAAGACGATGTTAAATAGAAAAGAACGGAATTGAACTCAAAATAGATGGGGATTTAGAGTAAAATAATAATGTTTGTGATATTTTTTTGGAGCTAGGTTATGTGAAATAGGTTGAAATGTTCAATGTTTTTGGCAGATCTTCTACTTATATTCAAGGATCAAAGAAGTTTTCATAAAAAGAGATATGTCAAGAGAGTGTTAGGGAATTTAATTTATATAGTAGTCAAACCAAGTCACAATTTCATCGTGAAAATAATGGAAAATTTTGGCTAAAATTTTTGGAATTTGGGTTATCGTTGTTAAGCTTTTGGATTTCGAGTGCTAGGGGAGTTCTTGATGGTGTTGAATCTATTTCGATCATCAACAAAGTGATTCAAATGCTCTATTAGTCATATTTTTTGAAATTTTTATCATTAGGTTTCGGTAAGAAATTTGCCATCCGGGCGAAGTTGTGGCCTCCATAGACAATGCCTTTAATTTATGAGGATAAATTATAGTCATTGAGAGGAGAGGAGAAATAGATTCTCAAAGTAAAGAAACCCATCAAATAAGGGAATAATATTAGATACATTAATTTAAGAATTACTAAATTACATTAAAAAGAATGAAAGAGGGCAAGGTTAGATGAAATAAAATAATTAAAAAAGAAAGAAATGTATTAAAGAAGAGAGTTGATGTAAATTAAGAGTAAGAGAGGAAAAAAGAGAGTGGTTAGATAAACAAAAAAAGAGAATGGCTAGTGAAGTTGGGGTGGGGGAGGTGGTGTGAATGTAGCACCCTAGTTTCACCTAGGCAACTATTAATACCTTTGGTCTAACAATATGTAATATTTTCGCGCTTCAAATTTGGACATGCGGATTGGCCTTATGTTTTCAAAACACTAAACTTATAGTTATTGTACTATTGATAACCAATGTTGTATAATTTACTTCTAGCTTGCATATGTTAGTTGAAAAGTCATGGTACATAGATACTAGGCGCAATGACATGTTTTAGTTATGCTTATATGCCAATGTGTATTGTTATGCATGAACTCATGTTGTAAGCTAACTTGTAGGATTGAATGGGCTATTTAATAGTCAAAGAAGGATACTAGTAGGTGGTCAATGTCGAGGAAATTGAATGAGTAATGGTATGATTTGAATTGTTCTTATGTGTTTGTATAGTTTATATGCATTGCTACAATCTTTGGGTAAATGGAATTTTTTAGGTAGCATGACTGCCCAATTGGATAATTCGATGGCAAACACCTTGAACCAACATCATAGTATGGTTCATGATAGATTATTGGCCCTAATTTTATGAGGATAGGTGGAGGCATTTCCCACAATGTATAATCTAAAACCTGGAGTCATGGGAGGACTCTATTAGGTCACACTCTCATAGACATGTGATGGTGTCTACTAGCTTCTTATTGGGGAAGTTTGGTCAATGCAATGGAACTCCTTCTTATGGGTTCTATCTTGAGCTTTTTCAGTAAAATTGATGTTCCATGATAGTTGAGTGAAGGAGGGATAGGACTTGGGGAATGGAAGTAAGATTATGAAGGCATGATGCTAGGTGTGGTTACTAATGTTGCTTGAGATTATCATGAAACCATAGTGCCTGACCTAGTTCCTATCCCTTGTATTACACGCTTAACTCAATTTAATAATAAATTAGCGAATGATCATTTGTCATATCTGTTGTAAAAATTAAATAATGAATATTGGTGTATGTAACTAATTACTTCATTGGGATATGTTACACTACTAATTAGGTGTAAGCATATAAAAAACTTGCATTGGGTGTGATTATTGATGTTACTAGTACATGCATGAGATATGTATGTGCCACCTATGAATATATAGCTTGTGTTTATATGCTAGTATGATTATGGTATATTATGCTAAGCAATATGAATTGTTGTCTTGAGTGTGTTATGTATTAATTGACTTATTAAATCAATTAGTTAATAAGGTTTAAGTTTATTAATGAGTTATTTTATTACGTAATTGATTGATTAACTCAATTAATGTAATATGAGCACTCAAAGGTTAAATTTAGCACTAATGTAATATCATTAATTTATTTAAATATTATGATTTAATATTAATGATTAATTAATGTGAATGATTCTGATGTGCATTCTTCTGTTAGATTGAGTCATGTGTGATTGATTTATTCTTATGAAACTGATGTGATTAATTCGACTATTATGTGGTGGATATAATTGTTGCATCAAAACTAGTAGGAGGGACCCTAGATAATTTAACTTTAGGATTAAATGGAAGTTAGATGAGGTATTTATGTGGGACCAAGATATTTTGGTATGGCATTTTTCATGAAAAGAAGTTAGATGGAGCATTCATGAGGGGTAGATATATTCTGGAAGGGAGAATGATAAACTTAGTGAGGTGAAAGTTTGAGAGGGTTGGATTCTTCTAGAGAATTTGGGAGGTGCTTGAGGAGCGTGAATTAGAGAGGTTCTTAGACACCTTGATTTTGTAAATACTATGTGCTACGGTTCTAGGGGTTAGGAATAGAGGGATATGGAACTCGTGGAGGTTTCCTGTAGCTAAGGAGCCAAAAAGATTATTTCTATTTGGCTAGGTGGTAAATCTAGTTGGGAAAATTCATTTATGAATTGCATCCTCATCCTGTTATTAATTGTATCCCTATCTCTCGTAGGAGACCTACAAATAATGGATGGAATATTGAATTTTTCCAACTTGCTTTTGGTATTGTATGTTGGCTTGCCATGTCTATTTGTGTTTCATTTATTGAGTCCTCATAATTTTCATTATTGCACATCCTTTTCCTTAACTTTTAATTATTTTTCACTTATCCATAACCTTGAATTAGGACCATTCTAATATTTATATGTGGGATTAGGCTCTTATTGTAGTGGCTACAACCACCCTCCAAAATTTTGCCTTAGCTTCATTTTGGAGCCTCCCTACCAACCATCCTCAGCAGCATGTCTTGCACTGTCAATTACATGAGCTTCAGTGGTTTTCAAGCAGCATAACAACCTATGCATGATAGTATGTTGCATTCCCCTCACAGGCTACTTCCCCGAACTTGGTCCAATAGCTGGCTAGGCAGTTTCCTCCAGAAATTGCGCAAATCTGACTGCCAGCATGCTGGGCTTAGAAATGGCACAATCCTGCTAGTCAACCTTCCTAGAGAAAACTACGCAATTTGACCTAGTAGGACTACTCAACCCATAAATTGCACAATTTTGGGTAGCAGTCAGCTGCTCAACGTAGAAATTCCACAATTCCTTTGGGCATCCAGCCCAGCTTCCTCCCAGAAACGCGAAAATTTCTCCCTCAGGAAAGCAGGTTGTTACATGTGCCATCAGGATGACTGGTTCCACCCAGGACAAAGAAAACTTGACTTGAATGCATGGGCTACTTTTTCCCGAAATAGAAAAAACCAACATGCATAAAGCATCCCTAGATTTTAAAGAGCTCTCTTTGGCAACTGGAAGTTACATGCAAAGATCGTTTTAGAAACCTTCCTCCAAGTGTCGCTTTTTCCTAGATTTGTGGCATGCACATCATGAGCCTCAAACTTATTTATTCGACGCTTCATATCTCAATTCTTCACATCAATATTGGAGCTATGACATCCCACAACACATGCAGGAGTCTTCGACACATCCAGCTCAGCTACTTCCAGGTAAGTCCGCTTAACTTGTATTTTGCAGCATTTCTGTTGCTTTTTGTGTTTTGGCTTGTGTGAGTGTTGTCTGCTTGATTTATGTGAACACTTTCTATCATTTGCATGCATATTAGCTTGTACTAGCACTATTTCAGTTTTTGTTAGCATCTCTCTACTATCGCATGCATGAAACTATTTTACACAAATGGTTGCTGATTCAGCGACTCGCTTCACACACGTGCATGTTGTTCTGTTTTCTGAAGCTTGCATTCACTGTTTGCATGCATGATCATTCACCCCCGCTTACACTCAGTATCGCCATGCATTCACACTTTCATTTTCTTTCAGTTTCCCGTCAGCGGGTCTGGGCAACCTTGGCCAGGACTCTGCCTCACCAAGATAGCATTGTGCAATCCTGAGAGGGAAGGTTTTTCCTTCCTCCCAGAAAATGTGCATTTTTGCCCAGTGATTGTCCTCTAGTATTGGAGTGCACAATTCTGAGAGGCAGTGACTTCTATCCTAGAAAATTGTGCAATGTAATCATCGGGCCTACAACCCTTACTAGCTAAATTGCAAATTTCCCAATCCCAACACCTAGCAGGCTAGTCTGGATTCCGCATTACACAATTCCAGCAGTCAACCGGCCTCCCAGCAGTCTAGACTACCATTTGCATAGTTCCAGTAGCTAGTCTCCTGGCTTCCCAGGAAAAATTGTGCAATCCTTGCCAATCAATCCCTAGGTATGTTGCATGTCGTTCCTCAAGTTTGCTTTGGTTTTAGCTAACAGATTTCTTGCCATGCATGTCGCCATGTCTCCAAATCTAGCAAGTGTTTGTTCGCCTCTCAGTAATTTAGGATCAATGGCTTCCAAGAGAGCGGGATCAAAGGACACCGATGGAAGTGCAACTGGAGCAGCAGTTGAGTGAGTTTCTACAAGTTTGCCGATCTATGAAGAAACCAAGCTGATTGTAGACAAAGACATCAATCTAAAATGCAAAGAGTTCAACGATGCATTCTCAGGAACATTTGGGGAAGATCTTGAAGACCGCCAAGTCTATGTGAACATTCACAAGTCCGACTTGTACCAAATTGCATGCAGGTATCCCACATTCCCATGCATGGACATGATACATTGGATCGTCTTACACACTAATCCTGAGACGATGAAATTGAGCACTGTCAGCGGGACAAAGATTTCTACCTTCAGGGCATAGGATTATGAACAGATGTACCATATGTTGAAGTTAGTGATCACCATGGAGATACCCTTCAGCATACCCAGCAATAATGCCAACTCTAGGGATATCTTGAAGAACTGGGTGAAGGAGCCAACCAAATTTAGAATGACACCCAACCAGGTTTACAAAATGAAGATATTGCAGAAGGCATATCAATACTTGGTCTTCTTTGCATGTTGCCTGTATATCCAAGAGAGCATGGAAACCTTCCCGCAAAGTTGGGTGATCGCGTTGGACCAACTGGCCAGTGAAGGCAAAGCATGCAACTGGTCTAACATGTTGGCTCACAAGCTGAAGGAATAGGTAACAAGAGCTCAACAGTCTCCCAAAGGTTAGCAAGCAGAAATCTACATATCTGCTTACATCTTGGATGCAATATGTGCCTGTTAGGAGTTCTCAGGCTTGAAGTGGGCATGGACATTGGTGGAAACCTCTGTGAATACTTATTGTAAAATGTTGTTCGAATGCAACTTCAAAGGAGTCATCACACAACTATCAGATCATTTTGTCACCCCAGTGTACAATGATATTTGAGAAAGATCCACCTTGCATGTCGAAGGTAGAAATGGAGGCAATGATCGATATAGTGGATTGGTATGCCTCATTGTTCGGCACCTTCATATGAATGTACAGCACGGAGAATCCTCCACATGTTGTGTCGAATTTTTCCATGGACAAGCTCATCATGCAAGAAGTATCATTCCACATATCGACAGGACTATCAGTTAGGCTACACTAGAAGAAGAAGGCACCTTGTCCCACTCTTCCTTAGCGGATCGGTTTATATGAGATACAAAATTTCAAGCATGCGGATGTCGAAGCAAAGGAGATCAAGAAATATCCTTTCTATGCTTGAAGCTACAATTTATATGACCCGCATCTAATAGCATTAGCTAATGCTACCAGAGCATATGCTGAAGCCACTGGGTTGAGTGTTCACTTCTTGATAGCAGAGAACGAGTGAATGGCTAAAGAGTTATAGACAGACAAGCAGGGAGGAGATCTGGTTAAATCATTTTCCCGAGTAGAGTTGAAGAAGGAAATACATGATGAATTATTTTCCCTTGAGTCAGTCATGTAGGCATTGTATTCCAAGTTTGGTACCGTGCATAAAGCAGTTGTCCATCTCAACGGTTGGCAACAACGATGTGTTAAGAGAGCACGTATCTTGTAAAATGTGAATACTATTGTTGACTACATGCAAACATGGAAAATGAGATATAAGGGAGCCCTGTTACACTTGCCCAAGATGATGAAGCCCATAGCGGTCAAGTTGAAGGCATGCATCCAAAGTTAGATATGGAACTATAAAGACCTCCCGCAGCTCATCACTAGTCTATAAGCTTCCCATGCATGGGTATTCAGGAGTATGGATGTTGTTGTGTGCACACACATGATCCCATCTATTGGGACACTCACCCAAGCAAAGACAAAGGCACAGGTCTGACTGGAGCTTGAATCGCACTTTGACAAGTTGATGCGCATAGCCACCAACGTAGACTTGGTGATCAGTGCAGACACCATACATTAGTATGTCACTGGTCCAACCACACTTAAGACAATGATGTGCATGTTATCAGACAAGTTGGATAGAGGAGCTCGAGTAGTGTACCTGGATGCTATGGAGGCAAGAGTTCGTTTCCAAAAAGATGTCACCACAAAGTACACGGACACCATCGCAGACTACCAATATTGGCATCAGTTCACCACTATTGACCATCGTGAGGATGTCGAAGAGTTGGTCTTCCCAAGGTTGTCTGAGTCATAGTGATATCTTGCATGGCTTGATCAAGCCTATTTTGTCTCACATGGGTACATGTGCAGATTGTATGTAATGTCTTGTCAAGTGAAATTTCAAATGTCGATAGTTGGATGTAATAGTCATAGAGTAGATGAAGAGTCATGAGGCTAGGTGAAAAAACGTAAAGGGGAATGTCAAAGGCCACCCCACCATTTACTATATATAGTCCCTCATAACTCATTGTAAGGGCTTTTCTTCATCCAAGCTTCTGATAGGAGTATCTTAGAGAAATCTTGGAGAGTATTGTAACGAGCCTTGGCTTCTCCAGTGTGCAGATCTAGTATATCTCTTTGGAAGAGCAGGTAGTAGTGATTGTAACATTCCACTTGTTACACTAAAATTTGTCACCATGACTATTTACAGTCAGTATGGCTCCATCAATAACTATACTGTCCTCCTTGGCAAGTCTTATACCTCTGCTCCTCATGTCAAACTCTAAAAAAGAGAGAAAGCCTTTAAAAAATCAATATAACTCTAGTTCCGCACTTTCTCTTACTCTTACCTACGGGCACGCACCTCAAGTACATAATACCTGCGTACTTGTATGCTCTGTCTGTAAAGGGGTGGGTGCGTACCCCTGTAAAAGTCAAAAGGCGCAAGTTTTACTTCAAAAAACTTACTTGCAGTCGATTCTAGAGCATTCTAGAAGATGGTTTGACGTGGATTGAGCACCTCCAAATGGTTCATGCATCCCAATGAAAGAGGAACTTATCCCATGAAGAGGGGAGCTATCCCTTTGAAAGAGGGGCTTATCCCATTGATGGTGGACCTGTTTAACTTCCTCCAAAGCATTATAAATACAGGCATTGGGCTAGAGGCAAAGGAGGTTGAAAGCTGAACATTCCTAAGGGTAGATGCTGCTGAAATTAGGACTCCCTTATAGAGCTTGAGAGGAGAGACCCCAATCCTTTCTTAGCTTCATTTGGAAGTGGGTGAGCTGATCAAAGTAGAGGAGAACTCTTGCTGGACCCTGGCAGGGACCTGCACAACACCAAGGCATTGGTTGTAAGGTTTCTTTTGTTTCCAATTAATACAATTAAGTTCATTGATCTCAACAAGTTGTTATATATAATTTGTTTCATAAACTCCTTGGTCTTTATGATGAATATGTTTTATTATATGAGTTATTCAGGTGCTATGTAATCGTTTGCTTGTTTGTGTATGCAGGCTTCAAGGAGAAGGAGCTCATCTGGATCGAAGAGGCTTGGCTACTACAAACAGCGTTGGACTAAAGGTAAGCCTTAAACACCTGGTTGCTTTTATTTTAAATGCATATTTAGGGAAAGATAGTGCTTGATTGTTTTGTTTGTCACTAGAAACGCCTTAGTTTCTAGGGAGGTCGGTTTTGTCCGCAAAATTGACTCTTTCCGCATGACAAAATGGCGACCATACTGGGGACTTGATTGTTTTCTTTGTCTATACTTTGACCTGAGAAACTGTATTTTCTGTTTCTGTTTTTGACTTGATGATTGTGGGATTGGGTGAATTTAATTAATTTTGAGTTAGTTTTCATTTTTCATAGTTTTGGGCAAGGTACGCACCCTCTGAGTTAAGCACAGTGCGTACCTGTACGCACTTTTGCTTTGTGCGCAGAGCGTGGACGCACGTGTAAACAGGCTACCTGCGTACCCTGTTAAAATTTTGAGAAATTTTAAATTTTTCTCTTTTTTATCTGTTTAGAATTTGTTTATAGGTTTTAGCCACTGCCCAGACCTGCATGTGACTTGTCAAGAACTTTCCTTGGTTAATTTCATTGGCATTCCTGCTCTAAGCTTTTATCAATTGGGTGTTTTGAGTCTCTTTTTGAGAAATTCTTGATTTGTTTTCCTTTGGTCATTACTTGGAGGTTTCTCTCATTCTTTTCACAATTTTGCATCTTTTTGCTTTTGTTTTTGCAAAAAAAATTCCCCCTCATTCGCCGGGGGGGGGGCTAAATTGTGTATGAGTGTTAATCACCATTGAGTGTTTTTATTTTTTGATCTTTGGAACTCTCACCCAATTTTCTCGACTTGCACTTGATTGGTTCTTAGATTACATTAGAATCATCTTGTGTTTGAGAATTCTCTTGCATAGATCACATTTGCATAATTAGAATTCTCATTTTCAGAATATGAATGAAAATGTGCATAGATTACATTTGCATACTTTTCAAGTGAATTGTGCATAGATTACAATTGCATAGTTTACATTCTGAAAAATCAATCGTAGATTTAGATCAGTTTTCTTTGATTTGAATTTACACAAAAATAAAAATAAAAAAACTATTTTGGAATTGATTTGCATTAGTTTTTCTTGATGAAATTAGTGCATTAGAGAATTTGTTATATTTTCTCTTAGTGATCAATTTTTTGCATTGTTGGAAGTGAATGGAAACTCTCTCCTTACTTTAGTTAGGATTCATCAAATTGAAAGGATTACATTATCATATTCGATTGCATTCAGTTTTGAGTCGGGTCATAACACCATTGGTTTCGTATCCATTTACCCCTTTGAGTAATAACAGCCTAAATAACACAGCGCTTAATTAAAATTCATCTAGTAATTTTTACATTTCTAGGGCTCTGATACACCAACATAGCTTAGGCTAGTGTCTTGGAGTAGGAGAGTAATTAACTCTCCAAGATAGTAAAAACAAACAAGTAGCTGTATCTTGTGGTAGGAAGAAATCCAATTGTTGCATTTATGCTCTGGGAAAGCTCCTCTTAAAGGAGAAGCACGAGATCGTGTCTGAACCAGTGTGGGAATCAATCCTTCCTTATTGGGAACGATGCCAGATATTCACGTATTAAAAACGGTAAACCTCGGATTAACCATTGTCGAGGAGCCTGGGGTCACTTGCTGGTAAACCTTGGATTATGTCAAGGAGCCTTCAAGGGGATTGAGCTTGCTACTCTGCCCTTGCGTGCGTATCGGATCGTAGACTGTTCCCCCAGGTATATTTGTTTCAGTTGGTAACCTTAGTGGCCATATTCTTTAGGATTCTTCCTAAGGTGACAGTGGTGGGAAGATCCCACTGTACCTGGAGCAGACGTCGGCTAGACTCACTTGGATTTTCTGGGGGGTTCTCTTCACTCGAGACGGTTAAGTGGAGGAACTTGTGCCAGTCTATTCATTAAGCAGGTTGCTGGGGTAACTGTTCCAACCGCCATTTCTGTATTGAATTCTGCGACGTTGGATTTCATCACCAACTAGTGTTTTCGGTACGGAAAGTTACTGTTTGTGTGTGGTTTGACTCCTAGATTTGATAGCGCGTGTTAATTTGTTTGTTTTTACTTTTAGAAACCATAGGTGTGAATTGTGAATTTTAATTGTTAGGTGTGAATTGTGAATTGTTAATTTTAGTTTTGAATTCACTGAAGTTGAATATAATGGCAAATGTTCCAACATTTACCAACCAAGGAATCCCTCTTGACGAGAATCCTAGTACTTTTCCTTACTTTGGAAATGTTGGTCCGCCTTACATGGCTACTTTTTCATTACCTGGATTTACAATAGGTTTACCGATATGGTTATTTTCAACTTTGTTGGCCCCAAATACTCCAATTGTTCCACCTCAACCGAATGCTTCACCTCAACAGAGTTCACCATCTCAACATCACCAACCTTCTGTTGGCCCTTTACCTTCTTCGCCTAATTTTTCTTCCTCCATTTCTTCCTCTTCGCTTGGTAAAAGCCTCGATGCTAGTAACCAGGTGGCTAAGAAGAAGAAGAAAGGGAAGAAGAAGAAGAAGCAAGATAAGAAAGAAGTCAACCAACCAACCACGACTGTAAGTGTTAGTTGTGTTGAGGAAAACTCCGACATGCATCGTAAACCCAAATACCCTTGTAGGCTTTGTAAGGGTGACCACTTCCTTATCAATTGTCCTGGTATTCCAAAGGTCTTGGAAGTATGGTTAGAAAAATCTCATCAACTTTCCATTGATCCATCAACCAGTGATAGTCAGGTTCCTGGGAAATAGGGTAAAGTTAGGTTTCCTTGTAAGTTATGCAAAGGGAGTCATCAAACTCACATTTGCCCTCACATGGATGAAGCCTCAAAATTGTTGGAAAACCTTACTGTTCCACAGCAAGAATTTCCAACTGGTTACCGTAAACTTTCTCCCAACCTACCGTCAACTAACGGAGTGATTGATCTAATTTCAAGTACAGTCGATCACACTCTTCCACTGGAGAGTAAAACTCATGTCAATCAGGTTGATGATCCATTAGTTGATCAAGTGGTCGATTCAATTTCACATTTGGTCAATCCCACTTTCCCTTTAGAGAGTGAACTTCATACCGCTGAGGTTCTTTTTGTTACATCAGATTCTTCTACACCGGGGGGCATTTCACCTGTTTCTACATAACCCCCTCCAAGTACTGAAGTATTTTCCTTTGATTGGAATAGACTGACAGAACCTCGTCTTCCTTCCTCCATCCCTTTCCAAATCATTGTCAAGGCTGGTGGTAGGGACATACATCGTACACAGGTAGATGAAGGTTCTTCTATTAGTATTTTATCCTCAACTGTTTGGAAAGCTTTGGGTTCCCCTCAGCTTGCGCCTATTACGCAGAATCTGAAAGCTTTTAACAGAACCATTAGTGAACCTTTAGGGATCCTTCCTAAGTTTTCTATTACCTTGGAAGGTAAAACTGTCTGTATTGATCTTATGGTAGTTCGAGGTCCCTTGGATTTCAATTTACTCCTTGGACGAGACTATGTTTATGCAATGAAAGCTGTCGTATCGACACTCTTTCGCGTGATGTCTTTCCCTCACAATGGCAGTATTGTGACTGTAGACCAGCTTCGTTCCCTAGTCTTGTTTCAACTACCAATAATATGACACCCCTAAATGTTCCTGATTCTAAAGTGGTATCTACCCTGCCACGGGTTAATTATGTGGCAACTGGTCCCATGTTTTCAGTTACCGATGTAAGTGAGCCTCTCACTGTTTGCTCATCTTCCTTTGATTTAGATCCGGTAATTGACATGGAAAACTCTATGGGATTACTTGAACACGATGTTCTTATCCATTTTGAGTCCCTTGACATGTCTTCCTTCCAGAGAAGTATTCTTCCTTCTGATGAAGACCTCTTGGAAGCCATGATCAAGGTGTGTCCATTGACATGTCTTTCTTCCAGTTGGAAGCCATGATCAGTGAGTGCGAGGATAGTTTTTTCATGTATCAACCTCGTTAAAAAATGAAGTAAGGGTTTCGAGGAAAGTTCCTTTTACTGTGTCAACCTCGTTAAAAAATGAATCAATGTGTGCGAGGATAGTTTGTTCCCGTCTCAACCTCCTTAAAAAATGAAACGAGGATAGTTTGTTCCTGTCTCAACCTCGTTAAAAAATGAAACAAGGAGTCATGAGCATAGTTCCTTGTCTTGTGTCAAGCTCGTTAAAAAATGAATCAAGGATTTTTTTCGAGGATAGTTCCTTGTCTTGTGTCAAGCTCGTTAAAAAATGAATCAAGGTTTTTAGAGGATAGTTCCTGTTACTGAGTCAACCTCATTAAAAAAATGAATCAGGTAGATTGTAGGTTATATAGGTAGATTGTAGAGAGTAGTTATGAGCATAGTTCCTTGTCTTATGTCAAGCTCGTTAAAAAATGAATCAAGGTTTTTTAGAGTATAGTTCCTTGTTAGGTAGATTGTAGAGAGTAGTTATGAGCATAGTTCCTTATCTTGTGTCAAGCTCCTTTAAAAAATGAAACAAGGGTTTTGAGGATAGTTCTTTTCCTGTGTCAACCTCACTAAAAAATGAAACAACTCCCACAAGTCTTTCCAAGATTTCAAAAGTAAACCTTCATTTCATCCACCTGATTGAATGAAATGAAGCTTGGGGGCATGTACCTTTATTGGCGTCATTGTGCTGGGGGCATGCGAACTTATAACAAGCATAGTTTTTGTTTCAAGCTTGTGTAAACATGAAAATAAATCCGAGCATAGTTCTTTTCCTGTGTCAAGCTCATTAAAAAATGAAACAAATCCTCCTTCAGTTTTGAGTCGAGTGTTTGGCTAGATCTCATAAATGTCAAGTTGTATATTTAGGTTAGTTATTACAGTTTTTTGCATAATTTTCTTACAGTTTTAGGTTGAGTCTTTCAAATGATCTCGTAACTGAACCTTCATTTCATCCACCTAGTTGAATGAAATGAAGCTGGGGGCATGCGCTCTAGCAGTTATGCTTAGGGGGCATCAAGCACAGTTTTCTCTCTGTTTCAAGCTTGTGTAAAAAAAGAAACTACTTTGAAGCATAGTTTTTCTCTGTTTCAAGCTTTTGTAAAAATGAAACCTATCTCGAGTCAATTTCAGTTATTTTCAAGACTCGTTAAACTCATGAAAATCCCGAGATTATTTTGCTATCTTTCATTCTCGTAAAACAAATGAAAATGCCGAGTTCTTTCCGTCTTTTCCTGCTCGTAAATTAAATTGAAAGTCGGCCATATGAGTACATTTTTATCATTTTTTCGAACTCATTAAAACTTACGAAAAAATGAAAACCATGAGAACATTTTTATCATTTTTTCGAACTCGTTAAAACTTACGAAAAAGTGAAACCTTGGAGTTCTCTTTTAAGCCCTTTTCAGACTCCTAAAATATGAAAAGATTGTCGAGTTTTCTTTTTAGCTCGTTAAAACAGAATTAAAAAGACGGTCCTCTTACAGCCCTTTTCTGACCGTAAAAACATGAAAAGATTGCCGGATTTTTGTTGTTTCAAATTCGATATTGGAAATAAAATGACGTGTCCTTGATCGCTTTCTACTTTTCAGATCAGAGACACTAATCATGAAAGTACTCCTTGGTCGTAAAGATCAAGCGGTTCTCTCAAGTATTATTTTATACTTTTTCGGGCTTGGGAGACACAAATTTACGAAAAAGGTCAACCCTGGAGTCTTCTTAAGTTTTTCAGACTCTCTAAAATTGAAAAACACCGAGTTTCTCCTATACTGGACTCGTTAAAATTTCACAGTAAAGGACCTGTTCGATTACAAACAGGAACGGACCACTCCTTCTTAGGGTTCGAATCTAAACTAAGTTGGACTCATCTGAAGGATGAGCTTATAATCAAGCAAATGTTATCCTCCTCAAGCTTGTAAAAAATAAAGAGGTACTTGCTAGAAATGGTGGGGGAAAAGAGAGGAAAATGAGCCTATTTGTTACACTTTGTCTCGGAAAAACCTTATCACCACTCTTGAACACGACACTTTTCATTCACCTGGGTTGGGAAATCCTTTGCCTAACAGTTGATCAAACCACATTGAAAGTCTTCAGCCGGTTTCTGGGTATTAACTTTGGGTCAATTGTCACCAAGCCATCTGTTGTGTCGTTATGTGTTCAAGAGGTCACTACAAATAAACCATTCATCTGCAAAATATCTGTCATCCATCTTGACCATCCCTGAGTCAATCCTTACAGCTACATTTCTTCAACTTGATCTATGATTTCGTGTTGTGGGCTTACCTGCAACGGGTCGCTTTCTATCGACATCAGCACATTATCTAGAAAGATGATCTAGGAATCATCAGTACCTTGAAATCTGCATGCCTCAATGGCAGGTTTCTCACCTTTGACGACAGTTTACATCATTGACTTTCGATCGAAGGATTCCGTGACATGTTCGACATCAACACATCTACTCACATCTCATGGATTGTACTGGGTACTTTGAGAACCATTAACATCACTAGTGGTCTCTCTCACAGTTGTTAATAGTTTACATCATTGACTGGTAATCAAGTGGTTTCTACCATGTTCGACATCAACTCATTTATTCGCATGGATAGAATCGTACTATTTCGGGATATAGAAATGAAGACCCTGGATCTAGTTTCCACCATCCAGGTTGCGAGGAATTTTGTATTTCATTATGTTGTAGACTAATTATAAACAGATGGCTGCGTCCATACTGTGTCTACATGTGTCTATGATTATGATGTATTGTGAAATCATTCCTATATCAGAGCAGTAGTTAGTTTGTTAGTTAAGTTTTTGATCTGAGTATGGGAATGCCTACCTCAGCGATGATATGATCTCATATATGTATTTTGTGTTGAATATTTGCAGGTTCCGACTGGGCTCTCCACAAGATAATCCTCGAAATGATAAAGTGCTTCACCCTTCCTAGATGATATAAAACCCTGATCTACTACAGACCTCGCACTTTAGGGGGCAATCTGTTACACTAAAATTTGTCACCATGACTATTTACAGTCAGTATGGCTCCATCAATAACTATACTGTCCTCCTTGGCAAGTCTTATACCCCTGCTCCTCATGTCAAACTCCAAAAAAGAGAGAAAGCCTTTAAAAAATCAATATAACTCTGGTTCCGCACTTTCTCTTACTCTTACCTGCGGGCACGCACCTCAAGTACATAATACCTGCGTACTTGTACGCTCTGTCTGTAAAGGGGTGGGTGCGTACCCCTGTAAAAGTCAAAAGGCGCAAGTTTTACTTCAAAAAACTTACTTGCGGTCGATTCTAGAGCATTCTAGAAGATGGTTTGACGTGGATTGAGCGCCTCCAGATGGTTCATGCATCCCAATGAAAGAGGAACTTATCCCATGAAGAGGGGAGCTATCCCTTTGAAAGAGGGGCTTATCCCATTAATGGTGGACCTGTTTAACTTCCTCCAAAGCATTATAAATATAGGCATTGGGCCAGAGGCAAAGGAGGTTGAAAGCTGAACATTCCTAAGGGTAGATGCTGCTAAAATTAGGACTCCCTTATAGAGCTTGAGAGGAGAGATCCCAATCCTTTCTTAGCTTCATTTGGAAGTGGGTGAGCTGATCAAAGTAGAGGAGAACTCTTGCTGGACCCTGGGAGGGACCTGCACAACACCAAGGCATTGGTTGTAAGGTTTCTTTTGTTTCCAATTAATACAATTAAGTTCATTTTTCTCAACAAGTTGTTATATATAATTTGTTTCATAAACGCCTTGGTCTTTATGATGAATATGTTTTATTATATGAGTTATTCAGGTGCTATGTAATCGTTTGCTTGTTTGTGTATGAAAGCTTCAAGGAGAAGGAGCTCATCTGGATCGAAGAGGCTTGGCTACTACAAACAGCGTTGGACTAAAGGTAAGCCTTAAACACCTGGTTGCTTTTATTTTAAATGCATATTTAGGGAAAGATAGTGCTTGATTGTTTTGTTTGTCACTAGAAACGCCTTAGTTTCTAGGGAGGTCGGTTTTGTCCGCAAAATTGACTCTTTCCGCGTGAAAAAATGAGTCGCCATTTTGTCACGCGGAAAGAGTCAATTTTGCGGACAAAACCGACCTCCCTAGAAACTAAGGCGTTTCTAGTGACAAACAAAAAAATCAAGCACTATCTTTCCCTAAATATGCATTTAAAATAAAAGCAACCAGGTGTTTAAGGCTTACCTTTAGTCTAACGTTGTTTGTAGTAGCCAAGCCTCTTCGATCCAGATGAGCTCCTTCTCCTTGAAGCCTGCATACACAAACAAGCAAACGATTACATAGCACCTGAATAACTCATATAATAAAACATATTCATCATAAAGACCAAGGAGTTTATGAAACAAATTATATATAACAACTTGTTGAGAAAAATGAACTTAATTGTATTAATTGGAAACAAAAGAAACCTTACAACCAATGCCTTGGTGTTGTGCAGGTCCCTCCCAGGGTCCAGCAAGAGTTCTCCTCTACTTTGATCAGCTCACCCACTTCCAAATGAAGCTAAGAAAGGATTGGGATCTCTCCTCTCAAGCTCTATAAGGGAGTCCTAATTTCAGCAGCATCTACCCTTAGGAATGTTCAGCTTTCAAACTCCTTTGCCTCTGGCCCAATTCCTGTATTTATAATGCTTTGGAGGAAGTTAAACAGGTCCACCATCAATGGGATAAGCCCCTCTTTCAAAGGGATAGCTCCCCTCTTCATGGGATAAGTTCCTCTTTCATTGGGATGCATGAACCATCTGGAGGCGCTCAATCCACGTCAAACCATCTTCTAGAATGCTCTAGAATCGACTGCAAGTAATTTTTTTGAAGTAAAACTTGCGCCTTTTGACTTTTACAGGGTCACGCGGAAAGAGTCAATTTTGCGGACAAAACCGACCTCCCTAGAAACTAAGGCGTTTCTAGTGACAAACAAAACAATCAAGCACTATCTTTCCCTAAATATGCATTTAAAATAAAAGCAACCAGGTGTTTAAGGCTTACCTTTAGTCCAACGCTGTTTGTAGTAGCCAAGCCTCTTCGATCCAGATGAGCTCCTTCTCCTTGAAGTCTGCATACAAAAACAAGCAAACGATTACATAGCACCTGAATAACTCATATAATAAAACATATTCATCATAAAGACCAATGAGTTTATGAAACAAATTATATATAACAACTTGTTGAGAAAAATGAACTTAATTGTATTAATTGGAAACAAAAGAAACCTTACAACCAATGCATTGGTGTTGTGCAGGTCCCTCCCAGGGTCCAGCAAGAGTTCTCCTCTACTTTGATCAGCTCACCCACTTCCAAATGAAGCTAAGAAAGGATTGGGATCTCTCCTCTCAAGCTCTATAAGGGAGTCCTAATTTCAGCAGCATCTACCCTTAGGAATGTTCAGCTTTCAACCTCCTTTGCCTCTGGCCCAATGCCCGTATTTATAATGCTTTGGAGGAAGTTAAACAGGTCCACCATCAATGGGATAAGCCCCTCTTTCAAAGGGATAGCTCCCCTCTTCATGGGATGAGTTCCTCTTTCATTGGGATGCATGAACCATCTGAAGGCGCTCAATCCACGTCAAACCATCTTCTAGAATGCTCTAGAATCGACTGCAAGTAAGTTTTTTGAAGTAAAACTTGCGCCTTTTGACTTTTACAGGAGTACGCACCCACCCCTTTACAGACAGAGCGTACAAGTACGCAGGTATTAAGTACTTGAGGTGTGTGCCCGCAAGTAAGAGTAAGAGAAAGTGTGGAACCAGAGTTATATTGATTTTTTAAAGGCTTTCTCTCTTTTTTGGAGTTTGACATGAGGAGCAGAGGTATAAGACTTGCCAAGGAGGACAGTATAGTTATTGATGGAGCCATACTGACTGTAAATAGTCATGGTGACAAATTTTAGTGTAACACTATAAAAAGGGTCTCTTTCACCTCTAATTACCTCACATTAATATGTCTATCCGAGAACGTTTTGTTGTTTCAAAGAGTGTCTCAGTCTGAGGCTATCATTTTCCAGAGTAATGCTAGTAGTACAGTGTTCAGAAATACAAGATTAAATGCTTGTCTACAGCTTAACTTCTTCAAAAGATTAAATCACACATTCAAAAGACTAAGCAACTTATCAGTCAAGGGTTCGGTAGCAATAACCCATCCCTTTGGAAACTGATGGAAAAGGAAATCAGAGAACAGATCGTGGATCTGGGAGCCAAACAGTAAATGTCAATGCTCACTACAACCTTAGATCGTTCTTCACACCAAAATAACAAATGACAGGAAATGGAACGGCAGATAAGAAATGGAACAGCAATTAAGAAATCGAACAGCAAGTCTGCAATGGAACAGCAAATCCGAAATGGAACAACAATTCTGAAATAGGACAGCGGCTAAGAGATAGAACAACAACTAAGTCTCACAAGCAGTAACAATCTTAATCTATCAGATCAAATGCATTAATCGTAATCAAACGGCAATCTTTCACTCTTAAGGGCGAATCGAACAGCACACACCAATGGAACAGCACTGATTACTGATAAATTATGGAACAGCGCTTGAAAGCCATATACGCACACAGCACACTTAAATAGTAATCTGATCCAAGTATCAATCTCAGTTAGAAGGAATATGACTGCGTTTCAAAATAGAACAGCATTGTTCATAAATCCAACAATCGTAAAGAACATAACTCCCAAGATGAATTCCGTAACGTTAATGAACAGGTGCACAACACAAAAGCTCTGTAATGGAATAGTAACAGTATTCTGTCAAGACTAGCAATATTAGATCAACTCTTAAAAGAACAGTAATATGATGCAGAGTCAATACAATAGTTCTGTCTGTAAAAACCTTAATGAATTAAACATAACAGAGCATGTGATGTAAACTTATAAAACACATCAGATTACCAAATAACGTCGATAGGAAAACCACGCATAAACCAAATGTAATAATACAGGAGCAAGTGTCCTCCAGGGTCGGGCCCTTAGCCTCCAGGGGTACACCGCTTGAAGTTAATCCAGACTCAAAGATGAAGAATAACCAATCTTGTATTAATGCATAAAGTAGAATTATAATAAACCAGTTCTTAGCGAGACTCGATGATCAAAGTTTTGATCTTAAAAAAAATTACATAAAAGCATAACCGTGTCTAACTCCCTCCCGAGCTAACAGTGCTGCCCCTTTTATAAGGGTGACGGCGGAGATGTCTAAGTGCAAAAATAGATAAAACAGCGATCCCTCAGGATCAAGGATCCTGAGGGATTCGTCGAACCGTTAGTCCTCAATCATTTATTTTCTCTCCTGCGCCGAGCTGATATCTCCACCTCCTTTTCCAGGCTGATTCGCTTTGATTTGCTTTGACTTGTTTGCATTCGGTCTCCCGTCAAAGGGACAGCGGTTAACCCGTCCTTGTCCTTTCCTTTGGAACAGCAACTTCTCGTCTTCCCTCCTCCCTGCATAAGGAAATGACAATTGTCAATGTTTTAGTCTTGCATATTAATCTCACATGTTTTATTATAATTCTTTATAATTTTCCAAGTTCATGATGCAAAAAGGTTTGCAGGTTCTAATGAAAAGATACTTAAATAATCATCAAAAACATACCTTCTTTAATACTCCACAGTTATCTTTAGAAGTTTCTGCCAGGTGTCTCTTTTGTCCTTGATCTCAGGCATGTGCATCATGAATTCATATTTTTCTCAATTCAATGTAATAGCCTTTATAGCTCATTTTTATACTCGATCATCAAGCTCTAGCATGCCTAAGGAGATCAAGGAATATTTGGAGCATAGTTGTCACATTTTCGGGTGAGTTTTGATTTTATCATCTTTTGTCGCCTTTTCTGTCGGTTTTTGCTTGTTTAGCTTGTGAGAGTGTTGTTTCACTTGTTTGATTGAGTGACTGCTAGATTTTTAACATGTTTTATCTTGAATAAGTGTTGTTTCAAGTTTTACAATTCCTTTCCCAAGTTTTGCATGCATTACCCTATTTTTGCACTGACAGTTGTTGTTGTAGCGACTCTCGCCACATGCTTCATTCTCCTTCTATTTGATTGATCCATGCACTCATTTTATTTGTATGAATCATCAATAAATCATGTTTTCACTCAATATCACACCATCCTTCAAATCTTCTTGATTTCACACTCCCCTTGGGCAGATTTGGGCTCCCCTTGCTTGGATTTCACATTCACTTGCATGCACCGCGAAATCTAGCAGCTCAAGGCCTTTTCCTTGGCTTCTGGAATTGCACAGAGGTTTTCCTAGCCTAGATCTAACTATGCACTATGTAGTTCTAGGATCTAGTCTCCCATATTGGTCACTGAGACTATGCAATGCGCAGTCTCTCCCAGGCTCTTCCCGGGACTGAATTGCGCATTGCACTGTTCCAGTCATCAATATTTCACACTAACTATTTAGAATGCACAGTGTGTAGTTCCCATAGTCAGTCAGTCACCCATGTTGGTCAAAATTGTGCAATCCCTCTCATTAGATGCCTTAATTGTTGTTTGATCATGTTGTGATGTTAGATTTGTAAGAGATAATGTTTGCTTGCCATGAGTGTCATTTCTGTACCACAGGTACCACACTTGTGAAGCACTTCTATCCATCAGTAATTTTACCATGGCACCAAAGAGAGATGCTTTAAGAAGGAACACTAGAAGCAGTACTAGGGAAGTAGTTTAGAAAGTGCCAGTTAACTTGCCAATATCGATAGACACTCAATTTTCCATAGAAAAGGAGTCAACACTAACATGGTAGCAAGTCCAGTAGCAGTAGCAGAAGGCAGAAATCCAGTACAGGGTCACGGAAAGAGGAAGTTGTTGACATAATACAAGGAGAACAAATCTGCAGAGTAAAAGTGTCTTCAATCTTCATGCAAGAAGCTTCAGTAGAAGAAGCAAAAGGAAGCAGAGAAAACCGATAACATAGCAGAGGAAGACAAAAGGCAGAGCTTTCAGGTAGCAGAACTGAAGTTGTAGGAGATGGAGAAGAAGTTGAAGTAGGAACAAGAGCTAAGAAGAAGAGAAGGAGAATAAAAGTAGAAACAGGAGGAAGAATAAAGGCAAGGAGCAATGACAAATAAAATAGCGCTCATACATGTTGAGGAGTCAGAACATCCAGCAGCTGAGGTACACAGTGAACAGATGCAGGATTGGGAAAGGTCTCAACAGATTGAGCAGTTGATTGAGGAGATAGACATGGAATTAGAGTAGGAGCCATGGAATGAAGACACTAACCTCATGCCAAGAACACCCAAGGCCACCTCTCAGTCTCCGCCACCTCCAATGTCAGAACCTGTCCTGAGCGAGAAAGGGGAGGATGTACTCCTTGATGATGATCTAGTGATGGATGTGTACAATCTATCATTTGATGAGTTGTAGCAAAATATTTTATAGGCGTGGAGAAATTATTTCCCGGATGATCATGCATCACTTGCATTATGAAGGAAAGGGCAATAGTTTCAGATGTCAGAAAGCATCTAGTCACCATGGCCAATGCTACTATGGCTTATGCAGGAGCCACGAGCTCAAATGTCAAGTTCCTATTAGCAGAGAATGAATAGATGGCAAATAAATTTCAAGTGGCTAGGCAGAAGGTAGAACAATCCGCAAGTTCCACAATGGCAGAGATGAGGAATGTGATACTTGCTAAAGTATCAAATCTTGAGGACACCATTCAAAAGCTCTATGATGGATTTTTCACCGTGCATAAGGTGGTTGTCCATCTAAATGGATTTTAGTAGAGGAGAAAAATGGTTTTCCAAAATCTCAAGGACATACATGTTGTTATCACCCATGTGCAAGAGTGGACAATGAGGTACAAGGGAGCCACACTTTACTTTCATAAGATGATGAAGTGCAGGCAGGCAGAGATGCAGTGCAAATAATACTTCATTTCATTACTATAAAATACTGAAATATGCTTACAAATAGAAATGGAAATAACCCAGCTAGGGCGATGGTAGCTTATCTTTGAGAAGAGATGTGTCGGCTACATGCCTCTGAACTGTTCTCCAAAAACTGTGTTACAATGAGGCTCGAGGGCCTATTTATTGTTGAGAAACAATGGAAAACCCTTCACATTCCAAAACCTAACCCTAGAAGATGAAACGCCAAATTGTGGGCCCCGCTTTTGGGTAGGTTAGTACATCAACTTCCCGAGGTCACAAATTGGTTGTACTATCTCCGTTTGACGCACATGATAGCCCGTTGGAAAGATCTCTCCGAGGACTACGATGAAAAAGATGATTTTTAGACGGAAAAATCGCTGGCGGTGGATTTCCCAAAAAATGTCGTTTAGGGCCTCAAAACGGCTTCGGAAGTTTAGGACCCGAAAAACTGCTAAAGATAGTAAATTGTGCTATAATTAAGGATATATTGATCCAGAATTATGAGAAACTTTCCCTGTTCGTCAGAAGCATACAGGCTTCATATGCATGGTTGTTTAAGAGTTTGGATGTCATGGTAAGAATTCATAGGATCCCGTCAATTGGTTCCTCACCGAAGCTAAGGAAAAGAACCAATTCTGGCTACAGATCGACAGGTACATGGAGGAGCTAAGGTGAGAGGCCACCAATGATGACTTGGAGCTTAGCATAGAAAACATGCAAAGGTACATTGGTGGTCCTGCCATAGTCAAGACCATGTTTCACATGCTTCAGGATGAGTTGGACAAGGGTTCCAATACCTCTGTAAGTGTGCCGAGAAGAAATTATTCTGTCCAAAAATTTCCAGTGAAAATGGGATCTCTGTCACTTACAATAATCTTTGGGTTTCCATGTAGCTTTTGAATTGTTTCCATAAATGCAGTAGAAACTGTACTGGCTTTAAATGGATGTGATAATGCACAAAAAGTGTGCATACTTGGTAAGTCTATCAACTACCACCATGATGACACTTTTTCCCTCAGACTTGGGTAAACCTATGATAAAATCCATTGAAACCTCCTCCCAACGTTGGCTTGGAATGGATAAAGGTTGTAGTAGACCCGGTGTCTTAATTGTTTCAACTTTATTTTGTTGGAAAACCAAACATTCCCCCACAAACTTTTGAATATCTGATTTAAGGCCATCCCAAAAAAATTCCTTCTTAACCCTGTGGTAAGTTTTTAAAAATCCTGAGTGCCCTCCTAAGGGAGAAGTGTGCAATTCCATAAGAATATTTTGTTTTAGCTGGGAATTCTTACAGAGGTATAAGCGATCTTTGTACCATAATGAATCATTATGCCAGCTAAATGTATCAGACGTACTGGAATCTTGTTGTAGCTTTCGAATAAGTGCCCAAACTTCTTCGTCATTCTTCCATTCCTCCCTTGCTTCATTTATCCAATCTAGTTGGATAATATAAATGGCGCACAACAATGCTTCCACATCCTCATCCTTTCTTGAGAGTGCATCTGCCACCACATTTTGCTTCCCTTTTTTGTAGATGATTTCAAAGTCATAACCCAACATCTTTGTGACCCACTTTTGTTGCTCTTCAGAGGATAATCTTTGTCCTAAAAAGTATTTAAGGCTATCATGATCCATTTTTACCTTGAAGTGTCTTCCCATTAGGTAGGGTCGCCATTTCTTAAGTGCATGGAGTATTGCCAACATTTCCTTCTCATAAATAGCTTTGCTTAAAAGCTTTCCCTTGATTGGACGACTTTCAAAAGCAATGGGTCTTTCATCTTGCATTAGAACAGCACCAATTCCATTTCCTGAAGCATCACATTCCACAATAAAGGTTTTTGTGAAGTCCGGTGTAGCTAAGACCGGTGCTTGGCACATTGCCTCTTTAAGATGTTCAAAGGCCTTTGTTGCTTCCGGAGTCCATGAAAATGCATCTTTCTTCAATAATGTTGTTAGAGGTGCTGCTATTCTCCCATAATTCTTAACAAACTTGCGATAATACCCTGTCAACCCAAGAAATCCTCGCAGATGCTTTATGGATGTGGGGATTTTCCATTCCTTAATGGCTTTAATTTTGCTAGGGTCTACCTTAACTCCTTCATGAGATACAATATGACCCAAATATTCCACCTCCTGGACTCCAAAGAAACATTTGGATCTTTTTGCATATAATTGTTTCTCCTCCAATAGTTGTAGCACCCTGTCAACATGTTCAACATGATCCTTCCAAGACTTGTTGTAGATTAGTATATCATCAAAAAATACTAACACAAATTTTCTAAGGAATGGTTTGAAAATTGAACTCATCAAACCTTGAAATGTTGAAGGTGAATTGGTAAGGCCAAAAGGCATGACCAAAAATTCATAATGACCCTCATGAGTTCTAAATGTTGTTTTCGGAATGTCTTCAATCTTCATTCTGATTTGATGATATCCCGAACGAAGATCCAACTTGGTGAAGTAAATTGATCCATGCAATTCATCCAGTAATTCATCAATGACAGGAATGGGGAACTTATCTTTAATAGTGAGCTTGTTGAGCTCCCTATAATCCGGACACATGCGCCATGATCCATCCTTCTTGTGCACCAATACTACTGGAGCAGAGAAAGAACTTTGACTCGGTTGAATTATACCAGCCTCTAACATTTCTGCAACCATACGTTCAATTTCACTTTTTTGGACATAGGGATATCTATACGGCCTGATGTTTGGAGGAACACTTCCTGGAATCAGATGAATAGCATGATCATGATCACGCATAGGTGGGAGACCTTTGGGAGTCTCAAATACCCTGGAATGATTGTCGAAGACTTTTTGGAGATCTGGAGAAATAGATGATTCCGATGTGGAAACATCTAGTGAACATAATTGTGCAATTACACCTCTTTTCTCCTTTTTTAGAATCTTTGTCATACCATTAGAGCTGATTATCTTTCCTGGTTTCCCTGCAATACCCCTTAATTCAACTTCCTTTCCTTCCATAGAAAATTTGATGAAAAGTTCTTGAAAATTAAAAGCTATTGTACCCAAGGATTGTAGCCATTGGACTCCTAGTACAACATCAGCGCCTCCCACTGGAATGGAAAGCATTGGGCTAGTCAATACATATTCTCCCATGGATAGCTTGATATTATGGCACCTTCCAGAGCAATTTATTGTTCCTCCATTTGCAATCATCACTTGACACTCTGGTGCTGGATATAGGAAGCAATTCAATTCTTTTGCTACCCTACAATGAATAAAATTGTGGGTGCTTCCTGAATCAATCAACACTATTACCTTTTTCTTCTTGATTTGTCCTTCTATCTTTATGGTTTGAGGAGTGGTAATTCCCACCAATGCATTACACGATATGGTCATATTTAATTTTTCTTCATCTAGGCTTTGTTCCTGGAGTATATCCTCTTCTTTTGACTTTTCTTGCTCCTTTTCTTCTTCCTCTTCACAATCTATGTAGAATAATTTCTTCTCAGCAAACTTATGACCTTTAGTGTATTTGCTATCACAACTGTAACAAAGCCCTTTTGCTCTTTTTTCTTCCAATTGTTGTGGTGTCAACCTTATAGGTTGTGGAAGACTAGGGGCAACAACACTTCCATCTTTATAGTTGTGAGTGGTATGCTTCCTGGTTGCCATAATTTTGCTTTCCATTTTTCTTGCTAACCTGAATTCCTTCTCTAATGAATCAGGTTCCCAAAGGCGAACATCATGTTGGATATTATCCTTTAAAGACCCTATGAACACATCAACCCTATGCTCCTCTGGAATATCTTTTACCCTTATGTTCAATTTTTGGAACTCCTCAATGTGCTCCATTACTGAACCCTTTTGTTTGAGACTTATCAATTGGCTAAAAAAAGTGTTGCTTTTTGTATCCTCATAATGTGCTATCAATTCTTCTGTAAAAATTGCCTAAGTGATAAATTGTTTACAAGAGCAAAGCCATTGATACCATACAAACTGATTTGGTTCCAAATATACAGTTGCCATGCGTACCTTTTGTGTGTTTTGCACATTATTGAGATCGAAGAATTGCTCCATCTGTAATATCCATGTAGCAGGATCCTTGCCATCAAACTTCCTCATATCGATTTTTGGAATATGGTGAGTCTTCGATCCAACATTAGCATCTATGGAATCATGATTAACATTTCTTTTATTCTCATCATGAGTTTCCTTTAGTACCCTTTCATCCTTAGTGCCCATTTCTTGTAGCAACTTATTCATATTTATCTTCAATTCGTCCATGTCTGTCTTCAAATCTGTCTTCAAATCTGTGTTCGAATCATCCATCTTAGCTTCCATGCCCTTTATCTTAGATTCCACGCCATTTATCTTAGCTTCTATTAGCTTTTGTGAACGTGACATTTGTTGCACTTGTTCTTGTAATTTTGATATATCATGTAGCATTTCTTCCTCTTCTTCATGAGTCATGCTAGAGCTTTCAGGTTCCTTACTAGGTGTTTGCATTTTCTTTCCTCGGGGCATCAGTTACAGATAATAATTCTTTACTATGCCCTTTGAATTCCTTCAAACCAAGCTTATGCAAAAATTTAAAAAAAAACTACACACCTTTTTTCACTTTGTAGAAGCCTGATATTGAATCTGATGTATCTCTGTAATTTTGGATCATTTAGTTCTGAAATTTTTACCTGTAGTAGCCTTTTGAGTCCTCTTTCTAATGCCACAAGTCTGACCCAAATTGGTTTCTCCAAGGAAGAGTTATGTGAAATCTCCCACAGTGACTTGCTTATAGACTAGTTCAGTAGAGAAAACTTGTACGACGTGCCACGAGTCATTGTTTTGACCTATGGATCTGAAAAATGCATGCAAGAAACTAAAATCCGTCCTCTTTCTGTACCTTCTTACGAAATTTCAATCCGATCCTCAGAGAGAACGTTATGACGATTTTTCCCAGGTCACCTGTTTTGAATGTAATTCAGGAGTCTGCAAAAAGACCAACTTCCTCAGATCATATCTCCAAACATATCGTGCTAAAAGCTCTGAAATTCAGACCCAAGGTTCAGTGCAATTTCTTCTCAAATGGGTTTTTTTTGCGACTTCTGAAACGTCACAGAAAAAAATTTATAGCGAAAATGCCACGATGACCTGTTTGGAGCAGCGAAACCCTAGAATCCAAAGCTCTGATACCAAATGTTATGAAACCAGCTCAAGAAAAGATAGATCAACGCCTTAGAATTCAGCCTCTTCGAGGGGGAAACCTCCTTTACATTATATAAATGAAAAATTCTTGGACGATTCAAATGAAAAAACCTCCTTTCTATATATAGGAGTCTAAGGAGTCACAATATAATCCAGCCGACCTAACAATAATAATATAAAGCCACAAAAATAACAATAGAGGGATTCTATGGGGCACAGAAATAACAATATGGGGGTAATAGGGGCACAACAATATAAATAAGGGGTATAACTACAATAGTAATGGGGTAATCACTAGTATTATAGGGACCCAACATAACATGGTATTAGAGCTCAGGTGAACACAAAGCCCAAGAAAGAGTGAAGCAAAGAAATCACTAAGGGAAGTTGTTAGACAAGGACTTGGAACTAGTCCCAATGACGACTACATATTTCTTCAAATCCAAGGACAATCTTAAGTACAAATTTGACTATCATGCATAGAATATGACTCTAGATTTGACATTGGAAGAAAATGATTCCATGGAATATGTCAAAGGAATAATAGCAGATCCTACTTAAAATGCATCTGCAGTTGCACAAAGAAAGTACAAGAAAGCTGAGGTTAAAGCTAAGAAAATTATTGTTGATTCTATTTAGAAGCCTTTCGTTGCATATATTTCTGATTTGGAAACATCTAAGGAGATGTATGAAAAGCTGGTTGGGATGTCCAAAGCAAAAATGCAAATCAAGTTCTCTTTCTCAAGAACAAGTTGAATGACATCAAGATGGATAAAGGAGAATCCATCCAATCCTACTTCATGAGGATTACTAAGATTAATAATGATCTCTTATCTATTGGAGAAGTCATTAGTGACAGGGAGCTCACACTTATTGCATGTGGAGGCCTTATAAGAGAATGGGATGTGTTCAACACTACCATCCTCAACAATGATAGGGATCTAGGATTTGATGAATTATTGGCTAGATGCACTCAATAAGAAATAAGGATGATGGAAAGAGATAAGCCCTCAAATGGAAAAAATACTATCGTCTTCTCCACTCATTCTATGATGAGGAACAATGTTGGTCCAAGGAATCAAGTTCAAGGGTTCAAGTCGGGAAGAAAAGAGGGAAGAAAAGGAATATGCTTCAATTGTAATAGGTTTGGCCACTTTGTTAGAGAGTGTCCTCACAAGAACGATACTCCAAGATATGATGACAATAGTAACAACAACTTTAAGGGAAATGGCAATCAAAGGAACAACAGGTTCAACAACAAAGGAAAGAGGAATGCTCCTGCTGCTCGAAATGAAAATGGTTGTCCTCCCAAGAAGTCGAGAAACTCCAGGTATGAAGAAGTTAATGTTGTAAAGCAAAAATAATGTTATCTTATTTCTGCCCTCACCATCGCCTCTCCTCCGAATACATTGGACCATTGGTTGATCTATAGTGGTTCTTCAAGGCACTTCATTAGGTACAAGGAGGCCCTCTCAAACTTGGTTGAAAAGAAGATGAATATGGAGATTATACTTGGGGATAATTCCACTTATCCTATGAAAGGAATTGGGATTGTTACTCTTCACTTAATTCATGGTCAAACCCTCCACTTACAAGAACTACTATATGTAACTGCTCTGAAAAAGAACTTGGTCTTTATTTCTGTGATGGAAGACAAAGGTTTCAAGGTCATATTCATTGATGGGAAATTTCATGTTTTGAAAAGGAACCCAAGAGATGCATTCACTCTTGGATTCTGGGTTGAAGGTTTCTATCAGGTTAGAGGAAGTCCATTGGGAGCAGTGACATGTGATACTTCTCTTCAATCAAAATTATGGCACTAGAGATTTTCTCACCTTCATTTCAAAGCCTCACTTAATGTAAGGAAGATTATCACAGGGATTCCTGAATTCAACTTAAATCATGAAGGTGTTTGTCAAGCATGTGAAGCTGGAAAACATACAAGGGGACCATTCCCCTCAAGTCAAACTCAAACCACCGATATTCTTCAATTGGTCCATTCTGATCTATCAGGTATCTTGCCCATGAAATCTTTGGGTGGATATTTGTACTATGTTATTTTCGTCGATGACTTCTCTCACAAAACATGGATATATTTCTTAAAGAAGAAGGATGAAGTATTCAAATGGTTCCACTCTTTCAAAGCCTTGGTCAAGAATCAACCACGGAAGAAGATCAAAATATTGAGGATCGATAATGGGACCGAATATGAGTCAAATGAATTCAAAGACTATGGTAGATAAGTTGGCATTAATGGGGAGACCACCACTGCATATACTCCTAAAAAAAATGGTGTTTTCGAAAGGAATAATTGTACTATCATAGAAGCCACCAGTGCTATGCTACATGATCAAGGTCTACTGAAGTTCTTATGGGGAGAAGTTGCCAACACCAATGTGTATGTTCAAAATAGATGCCCACATCAAGCCTTCGACATCAAGACACCGGAATAATTATTCACTAGTAAGAAACCTGATGTTTCTCATTTTAGAATTTTTCGTTGTCCTGTATATTTTCATGTGCTGAAGGAGAAAAGAAACAAACTAGATGCATCTAAGAAGAAAGGGATGTGTGTGGGCTATAATGAAACTTCAAAGGCATATAGAATCTATGTGCCTGGTCAAAGGGAAGTTGAATTAAGTCACTTTCGATGAAGATTCTTCTCTTAGAAATATTTGAGATATTCCTATCCCCGGGAAGGCCAATGATGATGTTGATGCAGAAAATAAAGATGAACCTCCATCTGATGAACCAATGCCCGATGTTGAAGGTCTGATGGATCCCATTGATCCACCTCCCAGTGGTCCCTCTATTTCAAGAAAAATACCTTTGTGGCTCAAATATACTCTTGAATATTACTGAGAAACATATTGCACTGAGGGGGACTTTTGTGAAAGTAAGAAGTCGAACAAGCACCAAGGGTAATTAGCTGCCATGAGTACCATTATACAATCTGAGCCTTGCACATTTGAAGAATCCATGAAACATAAAGTTTGGAAGGATGCGATGAACGAGGAGTATGAGTAGATCATGAAGAATGATGTCTGGGGTGTGGTTCCTAGACCCAAGGACAAGTCTGTGGTCACTTCAAAATGGCTCTACAAGATCAAACATGGATCTGATATGAATGTTGAAAATTTCAAGGCCATATTTGTTGCTTGAGGCTTCTCTCAAAAGGAAGGAGTAGACTACAATGATATATTTTCACCGGTTTCCCGATATACCACCATCCGATCAATTATAGACCTTACTACTTCGCAAGGAATGAGCCTACACGAGATGGATGACAAAATTGCCTTCTTACATGGTTCATTTAAGGAGGAATTATGTGGAAAACCCAAGGGGTTTGAGGTTCAAGATTGTGAGACACATGTATGGATGTTGAAGAAATCCATCTATGGTTTGAAGCAAGCCCCTAGGGCTTAGTAAGAGAGGATCGATAGCTATCTTATGAAGTTTGGATTTAAAATGAGTGATGTTGACCCGAATATATACTTCAAGGTTGAAAAATACAAACCTCTCATTTTGGTCCTTTATGTGGATGATCTCTTTCTAATAGGTGATGACCCTCTCATTCATTAATGCAAGAAGGAGTTGGGTTCCGAGTTTGAGATGAAGGACCTAGGACTGATGCATTATTTCCAAGGGCTGGAGGTCTAGTAAAATCTAGGTGATATTTTCCTTTCTCAAGGAAAATACAATGTGAAGCTACTTGAGAGATATGGGATGGTGGATTACAAGTTTGTGACTACTCTGATGGAACTCAACTTTAAGAAGCTATATGGAAGTGTTTCTAGGCTCTGATTAGCAAACCCTACCGATTATCATCAACTTGTGGGGGCCCTGATGTTCTTGGTCAACTCTTGTCCTGACATATGATTCGTTGTGAACACGTTGAGTCAATTTATCCTCATCACATTCATTGGATTGCTGCTAAGAATCTCTTGAGATATCTTTGAGGCACAATCCACTATGGACTAAGACACTGCCGAAAATTTAAGGCTACATGTATATTCAGATGTTGACTGGGCATGCAA
The DNA here is from genome assembly GCA_031772625.1 of Pinus tabuliformis. Classification (NCBI taxonomy): domain Eukaryota; kingdom Viridiplantae; phylum Streptophyta; class Pinopsida; order Pinales; family Pinaceae; genus Pinus; species Pinus tabuliformis. Next base: position 247,603,961 of record CM062810.1, on the reverse strand, counting down.
TGTGTTGGATCATAAGAGAATGTCTGGGTGTTGCTTCTATTTGGGGTCTGCTTGAATATTTTGGATGAGCAAGAAGAAAAAATTGATTTCTATAAGAACCATTGAGGCCGAATACATTGTTGCAAGTATGGCCTACTGCGAAGTTGTTTGGTTTAGGAAGCTCTTCAATGAGCTATTTGAGCACGTGTTATATACCACTGTGATCTTCTACGATAACCAGAGTGTGATTCTCCTATTAGAGAATCTCGTGTTCCACGACCGCTCTAATCACATTGATATTAGGTACCACTTTATCCGAGATATGGTACAATGGGGAGAAATAAGGCTCCGACAAATTAGAACAAATGAGTAGGTCACAGACATTCTCACGAATCCTTTGGGGAAGGTCAAATTCTTAACCTTCTGAGAGAAACTTGGAGTCATGGAACGACCCTCCTATGAGGGTCCCATATGAGTTGGACACAAATATCTGGGAGCTCCTGGGGGCTTGGGGTACTTCTTGGATCTATGAGCGACCATAGGGTGAGTGGTTCACCTTCCCCTAGTGGTGTGTTGGATACAGGGTGATTGGTTTACCTTCCCCTATGATACCCCATTATGGTTGACATGTGTGTAAGGTGAGTGGTTCACCTTCCCCTATGATTGACATATGCATAAGATGAGTGGTTCACCTTCTCCTATTGATGCCCCGAGACACATGCTACCCATAGAGTCCAGTACTCTTGGGAAGTACCTCTCATCTGGCCAATGAGTTTGGAAAATATGTTTAGGGACCATAGCACTACCGATGGATGCATCGTGTACTGCCATATTGCCTATGACCAGGATGCATGGTGTTCACCAACTTAATTTTTTATCAAGGACTAACTTTAGTCAATGGACAGTGGTATGATCTTATGACTCACTCTCGATCACTTATTCTTCATTATTACATCATGGCTCAGCAGAGAAGAGAAAGGCATTAATGACAGGGATGGTATAGGATGACATGATGGCATGATGACAGTTGGATTGGCAGGTGGAATTCTCCCTAGTTGAGAGGGCATGTTAAAATTGGTAACTAGGAACAAATTCCACCTTAGGAAATCTCATATGATGGAGATAATTATTGCATTGGATTCCTCTTTTTAAGAGGTCCAATTTTGATATAAATATCATCTCATTCTAACAAGGAGAAATGGAATTTTGAATTTATTCTTTCTCATGCACATATTGTCAAGATCGGCTCCAGTGAAATGTAGGCTCATAAGCCCAATGGATGTGTTTCCTCACCCTCAACGAAGTGTATAAATAGGTGTGACCTCTCTCTCATTTGGACATCACTCATCTCATCACATACATTTCTTTATCCTACTTTGCACGTGTGAAAAAGGATGAATTTTAGGACGGTTTTTGGAGGCTAAAAATTTCAGGCAACAAGTCAGCATTGACTAGGATTGTTTGACATTGTGTTGACCTTGTTCTTGTGAGAATAATTATGATTTATGAAGGCCACATTGAGTGGCACAATTTTCAATGTGATTGGGACAACTTGACTTGTTTAACATCAGTGTTGACTTCAGCCTTTGACTATAGAAATTACAGTTGTGTTTGACTAGGTTGACCAAACTATTTTTGGGCTGAATTTGACCCTCTTTGAAGGCCAAATTATTCTGATGTTGACAGAGCTACTTAGAGGACATTTTCGAGCTACTTTGACCATTGTTGACTTTTTGGTTAGGGATGCAGTTGAATGTTGTTGACTATTGTTTTGACAGGATTGTTTTGGGCAAGTTAATTTGACAGTTGTACTCTCTCTCTCTCTCTCTCTCTCTCTCTCTGTTGAACTATTGAAGAATAATAAAAATATTTGATCAAAAGGTTTCCCCACATTGGGGTTTTTCCCTGGCATCGTCATATCTTATGTCCTCTTGTCTTGGCTTGTCTTTTGCACATGTTTTTATGTTCTATCTGCATTTACTGTCAATGTGTTTAAGTTAATGTGATTGCTACATGATATAATTGGAAATTGTCATTGGGTTGCTAAAGGAACATTGAAGTAAATTGTGTTAAAGCATAGAACATACCATTGTTATCTAAAATTAACATGATTTCCTTCCACTCATGTGTTCCTTTCAAGTTGCATACTATTACAGGCTTCTAAGGGACACACTTCATTTTTTCCTCCATGTGTTAGAAACCCCCATGCATCTTAATTGACTCGCTACAATGTCAAACACATGCTTCTGACCAAAGTCATCATACTCATCTCTGTGCACTACCACAATCAAGGCACTACATTACCACCCATTGTTAGGACTCCTACTCCAAACAGTATGAGGCCTAGTTGGGACTTCTTACCGAGGAGACCCCCTTGAATGTTGGCGGGTCCAGCATCATCAACACATAGGAAATGTAATCTGAAAGGAAAAATTAATCAAGGTAGATGATGTGAGTAACAAAATGCTCACAAATATATTGATAGAGAAAAAATCCTACATTACTTATAAAATCAAGTACAATGTATGTGAAAATTCCTTGAATTGCAACAACTGAGTATTATTCTCCTAACTTGACATTTTATTTTTCTTATGTTAAATTATTGACAACAAATAGAAAATAAACCACACTGCAATTATTCACAATAAAATATGTTGTGAAAACAAAAAATGTGGAATTGAGAAATAGATGCACACACAATAAAAATGATGCCATTGTTTTTGGATAATTGTCCCTGGAAAAACACCGAAGGGAAATCGGTTCAACAATGAGAATTTTATTATATGCAGCAAATATAGAGAATTAAAATTGGATGGCCAACTAGTAATCCTCTGGAAATTTATCTCCGCTTGAAATATACTCGGAAATGTTTTTCCCTCACATCAACTCGATTTGGACTCTCTAGAAAACTCGCCTTCCCAGCGAATTCACAATATTGGACTGGAAATGTGCATTACATGCTGGAGAAAATGTGTTCCTCCTCCAAAACACCTCCTAATGAGTTTTCCTACCTCTGGAAATAATTCACTCTACCTCTTGGGACTAGAGCTAGGCTCCAGCAACTAAATCAAACCTCCTTCCAGAAACTCACACTGTAAAACTGGGGTACTCGCATCGCAAAATATGGCCTCCCTACTGAATAATTTGCCCTTCCTTCCCTGACTATGCAAACTGAAAACCTCCTAAGAATTTCTTCATAAATTCTCACTGACACAACCTTTGCCATTGTCTCCTCATTTGGCTCAAACTCAGCCCTCACTGAAAACTGTGAACTGGGGAATTTGAACTGCCTTTCTCACAACCTATAAATTGTCTTCTCCAAGTCCCTTTATCTTCATCTTATAATCTTTCACTGGAGTATCAATGACCAATATCTAATCATAATCGATGGATCAAATCATCTTGAACTCTGTCAAGTCACTTTTCCAGAAGTCTCCAAAGCAAAGTCAATTTCTTCAATTAATACCCATTAATTAATCAATTTCCCTAAGTTAGACTTAGGAACTTTTTAATTATTGATCAATTAATTTAATTGAGTGGTTTCTAAGTGTTTTCCCTTTAAACATTTTATGGGTTTTGAAGTACTTGTGTTCCTTGGCCTCTTTGACACCTTAGAGATTATAACGCTTGTTTGATGCTACCATATCCAACAAATCTAACACTCCATCTTAGCGAGGAAGGTGTTATTCACTCTTCGCTATCCATTTTGCTCATCTTCTCCCTTATGAACATCTTGTAGTTGGACTGATCCATGTTGCTAATTCCTGACATCTATTTTACCTCCTTTATTCATATCTCAAACTGATCTAGCTACCTATCACTGGATATCATTGTGAAGAGGTAAATCTAGCAAACATTGTCCACTAGGCTACTACGCATCCTCTAATTCACCTGCTACTAACTGTATTTGAATCAAACTATGATCTCACACTGTCAGGATTCCTACATTGTTGTCTATGTGTTGTTGCTACCACTGTTATTTTGTGCATTGATCTTCTCAGAACCTAAATATCAATCTTCCATAGGACTACTCCCTTTAAAGCTACACTCCCTCTAAGTCTCTAACTCATGCTGATCTACTATGTCACTGTAACTCGATTTAAACCTATCACTTGAGCCTATGAATGTAACTACATATTCAATGTCTACTAAGCACCTGACTATGCCCAACTAGCTCTACAACTACCTTTCAAGCATTTGACTACAACTAGCTTTACAATTCCCTTCAAGAATCTGATTGCACCTTGTTGACACTTTGAACTTCTTGCTATTTTATTATAGTGGGCCCCTATAGGAAAGGTATTGATCCAAGTGAATAGAAATTGGATCTGAACTAGACTTCATGATGCTCTCACATGGACCCTGCCCAATCCTAGCCATTTGGAGTATCACGCTCCTCCTCCATCTAGAGGTATTTTCATTATCACTGTGAATTCCTCTAATCTAGAGGTCAACTCACCAATCTCTGTCGAAGTTGTTGTTTGTTTCCCCTTCTTGTCCTTTTCCCTTTTTGGACATTCGAAGCACTTGACCTTCAATGGGTCCTTCTTATTCTTCACTCCCTTTGAGACTTGTCCCTAACTGGGACCCTTTTTTGCCTTTCCCTTTCCTGCAAGTGCTACGTTCTCTTCTTCCTTCTATACCTTTGTCACATTGCTAATGTTGCTTATAGTTGTTGAACAAGGTAACTAGGTTCAATCTTCATAAATTATATTTGAGTCACAATGAAATGTATTTATCAAAAGAATGAAAAATAAATTAATATTATTATGACTTATGACTTATTAAAGAATGGGTTTCATGCTTGGGTCATTATGTTTTAGGTCAAAGTCCCCATTGAGGACTTCTAGGATTTATTATGTGTCATTAGAGTCATTTCCATTTAAAGAGACCCTTCTTGGGCTTTCGAATCATGTAAAAAGAATTATTATTGATACAAATAAGTTATTTGTCACCTCCACACCAAGTCGAACTCAAGAAGATCAAGTGGGCCTCAAATAGGGTAATTTGACCTGACCAAAGGGTATATATACAAGCAATTTGAATACATTTGGTGAACACATCTCGCTCACAAGTTTGATATTCAAGAAGGAGGCAGAAAAAATGTGAAATTTCCAAGAGGAGAAAAAGAAGCACTGGAAGGATCAAGATAAAAGTTTTTGGGTCATCTCTCTCTCTCTCTCATGTGTGTATTTTCTAGTCCACTACTGGAGGGTCGAAGTGTTGCTATTTGATCGAAGTCTAACTGCTAGGTCAAAGTTGTTGTTGGGCTAATTGTTGGGTCAAAGTTGTTGATGAATCAAAGTTTTGTTGTTGCTAGGTTGAAGTTATTGTTGAAAGGGTTATCATTTACACATGGAAGAAAAGGTTGACTTAGTGTCAAGAAATTTTGTGCCTAGGTCAAGAGTCTTGGATTATCTCATGAAGTTATTAAGGAAGAGTTGTTGACCAGTTTTCCCATAGATAGGGTTTTTCCCTAGTTGTCTACCTACACCTGGTGTCTGTGACCTTTGTGTTATTGTTTTTGTAATTGCTTGATGAACTAAAACATAAAAGAAGAACATAAACATAAGAAAGTCACGAGTAATTATCTATGTAAAGAAAATATTTATGCCTTTCTGATTTTCTAACATGGTATCAAAGCTAGGGTGAAGAAGAAGGAAGAAGGCAGCCTGAAGATCTATTGAAAGGAGTATAAGGAGTCTTAAGAATTTGATTAAGGGTCCTCAAAAAAAGAGATCATACAAGGAGAGAATCCTACTATCTTCAAGAACCATGTCTAACTCATTGAAGGGAGAAAACAATTCAGTAGTAGCCTCTAATTACAGGGCATGGAAAAAGAGGATATGGCTCATCCTCAAGAAGAATAAATTGTTGGATCTAGTCAAAGGAAGAGTAAAGAAGTCGTTGTAGCGGCTGCAACCACCCTCCAAAATTTTTTCTTAGCTTCATTTTGGAGCCTCCCTACCAACCATCCTTAGCAGCATGTCTTGCATCGTCAAGTACATAGGCTTCATTGGTTTTTCAGAAGATTTCCAACCTGTGCATATTAGTTTTCTTCACTCCCCTCATAGGCTGCCATTCTGGACTTAAGCTTGTTTCTAGCTTAGCAGGTCCCTTAGAAAATTGCACAATTCTGGAGGGGAACCAGAGTTCCCTCCATAAATTATGTAAATTTGTTGGGCAGCTTGTTGGGCCCAGAAATTGCGCAATGTAGTCAAATTGGCATCCTAAGGAAAATTGCACAAACTAGACCAGCACTACATGTTAGCCCAAAAATTGCGCAATTATGGGCAGTAGTCACCTGCTCCTACTAGAAATTGCACAATCCCTCTAGACAGCCAGCCTAGCTCCTCCTAGAAATTGCGCAAAATTCACCCTCAGTCAAGCAAGTTGTTGCATGTACTTTCAGGTTGACCGGTTCCACCTGGCAACTAGAAAAATTGATTTATATGCATGGGTTTATTTTTCCATAAATAGCGAAAAGCATCCCTAGATTTTAGGGACCTATTTTTAGCAGTTGGAGGTTACATGCAAAGATCATTTTAGAAACTTCCTCCAAGTGTCGCCTTTTCCCATATTTGTGGCATGCGCATCATAAGCCTCAAAATTATTTATTCGACCCTTCAGAGCTCATTCTTCACATTAATCTTGGAGCTCTGACATCACATAACACATCCAAGAGTCTTCAGCACATCTAGCTCAGTTATTTCTGGGTAATTCCGCTTTACTTGTCTTTAGCAGCATTTCTGTCACTTTCTGTGTTTTGGCATGTGCGAGTGTTGTCTACTTCATTTCTATGAACGCTTGTTGATATTTTCATGCATTTTAGCTTGTACAAGCACCATTTCAGTTTTAATTTGCATCTCACTATTGTAGCATGCATGACACTGTTTTACACGAACAGTTGCTGATTCGGCGACTCGTTTCATACACATGCATGTTTTCCCATTTTCTGAATCTTGCATTCGATGTTTGCATGCATGGTCACTAACTCCTTCTTACACTCAATTTCTCCATGCGTTCACATCTTCATATCTTTTCAGTCACCTGTCAACGAGTCTAGGCCACCTTAGCCAAGACTCTACCCTTCCTAGAAAGCATTACACATTTCTGAGAGGGAAGGCTTTACCTTCCTTCCAGAAAATGCACAAATATGGCTAGACATTGTTCTCCAGACTTGCTTTGCGCAATTCTAAGAGGCAATGTCTTCAGGCCTAGAAAATTGCGCAATGCGGTCCCTGGGCCTGCATGACTTGCCAAATAAAATTGTGCACTGTGCAATCTCAACACCCAGCAGGCCAGTCTGGATTGTGCATTGTGTAATTCCAACAGTCAAATAGCCTCCTGAAAGTTTGAACTTCCTTTTGCACGACTCCGGAAGTCAATCTCCTAGCCTCCCAGTGAAAATTGTGCAATCCTTGCCATTAGTCTCCCGAGTATGTTACATGTCAGTCCTCAAGTTTTCTTTGGTATTAACTCACAGAATCCTTTCCATGCATGTTGCCATGTCTCCAGATATAGTAGGTGTTCATCTATCTTTTAGCAGCTCAAGATCAATGGCCTCCAAGAGAGAAGAGTTAAAGGACGCCAATGAAGTGCAACTGGAGAAGCAGTTCAGCAAATGTCTATGAGTTTGTCGATTTATTAAGACACCAAGTTGATCATAGATAAAGACATCAAGATGAAATGGTAGGAGATCAATGATACATTCTCAGGCATGTTTTGGGAAGATCTTGAAGACTGCAAAGTCTATGTGAACCTTCACAAGTTCGGCTTGTATCGGATTGCATGCAGGTTTCCCATGTTCCCATGTGCGGACATGAGACATTGGATCATCTTACACACTGATCATGAGATGATGGTATTAAGCAGTGTCAGTGGAGCAGGTATTTCTACCTTTAGGGCACAATAATATCAGCAGATGTACCACTTGTCGAAGTCAGTGATCACGATGGGCACACCCTTCAGCATACCCAGTAGCAATGCCAACTCTAGGGATATCTTGAAGAAATGGGTGAAGGAGCCAGCCAAGTTCGGGATGACACCTAACTAGATTTACAAGATGAAGGTACTGTGGAAGGCATATTATTAATTGATCATATTTTCATACTGCTTGTATGGCTAAGAGAGCACGGAGACCTTCCATTGAGTTGGGTGATCGTGTTGGACCAACTAGCCAATGTAGGCAAAGCATGCAATTGGTTAGACATGTTGGCTCACAAGCTGAAGGAATAGATAATAGGAGCTCGGAAGCCACTGAAAGGTCAGAAAGCAGTAATCTACATGTATGCTTACATCTTTGATGCAATCTATGCCCATCAGCAGTTCCCCAACTTGAAAAGGGCATGGAAATCAGTGGAAACCTCTGTGAACACTTATTGCAGACTATTTTCCGAATGCAGCTTCTGAGGAGTCATCACATAGTTATCAGACCATTTTTTCACCCCGGTGTACAAGATGATATTTGAGCAGGATCCACCTTGCATGTCGAAGGAAGCAATGGGGGACTGATTGACATAGCGGATTGGTATGCCTCACCATTTGGAACCTTCATATGGATGTACAATGCAAAGAAGCCTCTGCATGTTTTACCAAAGTTTTCCATGGACAAGCTCGTCATGCAAGAAGTGTCATACCACATCTCGGTAGGACTGTCATCTAGACTGCATCAGAGGAAGAAGGCACCCTGGTGAACTCTTCCATTGCGGATCGGGTTGTATGAGATACGAAATATCAAGCATGTGGATGTCAAGACATAAGAGTTCAAAATATTTACTTTCGACACCATAAGCTTCAATTTGTATGACCCACATTGCTTTGTGAAGGATCATTGCGCGAGAGTACAATTTACGTGGATCGACGAGGCGTGTCATTGGGCTAAGGAAGACCCATGGAGATATTTATATAACTTCTTTAGACCCAATGAACCAATCGGCATGGTTGTGGAATGGTTAGCAATGTAATGTGAAGCAGCATCTAGGAGAGCACCAACACCAGCACCAACAAAGGGAAACATACCTGTGCGTGACAAAGGCAAGAGGAAGATTGTTGATAACACAGAGGTAGAACAAATTTGCAAATTCAGAACATATCCACTTGTGGAGAAAGTGTCTTTGAAGATAGAGGCGAAGAGGCAACAACGCGACAAGAGGACCACGCAAAGGCAGAGAGAAAAACAAAGGATGGAGGAAATAGTGAAGGAGTTGCATGAGTTGAAGGAGAAACTCCGGAAATAACAAGAGTTGCGTTGATGGGAGAAGGAAGTTCAGTAGGGACAGACACAGCAGGGGGCGCAACATGCACAGATATATGAAACTGCGCCAATACAAGTAGTGAACTCATTCAAGCAACTGGAACAAAGCAGACATGGTGAGCAGTCGCAGGAGTAGGACTTCACTCAAGAGATTGAACGAGTACTTGAGCAGATGGATACAGAGATGGAGTATCCATAGTTAAAGAAAGACATTGACCTCATGCCTTACCACCAAGAGGTCGACCCACTGGCTTCACTGGATCCAGAAACAGAGCAAGTCCTGAGTGACCAAGGAGACATTGAGATCCTTAGAGACAATCCGGAAGAAGAGATGCACAACATATCATTCAATGAGTCACTGCATAGATTTATGCAATCGTGCAGAGTGTATACTCCGAATTTCCACACATCTCCTGCGTAGTTTGAGGAACGAATGATTGTATCTAATGTGCATAAGCATCCAGCAACATTGGCCGACGCTACCAGAGCATATGCCGAAGCCACTAGCTCAAGTATTCGCTTCTTGATAGCATAGAACGAGTGAATAGCTAAGAAGTTACAGACGGCCAAGAAGGGAGGAGAACTCGTTACAGCATCCACCCAAGTAGAGTTGAAGAAGGTGATACTGGATGAAGTATCATCCCTTGAGATAGTCATGTGGGCATTGTATTCCATATTTGGTACTATGCATAGGGCATTTGTCCATCTCAACGGTTGGCAGTAGCGTTGTGCTAGAAGAGAACGTATATTTTCAAACTTGCATATTGTTGTCAACCACATGAAAATATGGACAATGAGATACAAGGGAGCCCCATTACACTTGCCCAAGATGATGAAGCACAAGGCGGTTGAGTTGAAGGCACACATCCAAAGTCAAATCCAGAATTATGAAGAACTCTCATAGCTCATCACTAGTTTGCAGGCTTCCCATGCACGGGTGTTCAGAAGCATCAATGTTTTTGTGCGCGCACATGCGATCCCATCTATTGGGACACTCACTAAGGCAAAGATAAAGGGTCAATTCCGACAGGAGCTGGACTCGTACTTTGACGAGTTGATGCACATAGCCACCAGCAAAGACTTGGTGATCAGTGCAGACAACATGCATCAGTATTTCGTTGGTCTAGACGCACTCAAGAAAATGATGTGCATGTTATCAGACAAGTTGGACATAGGAGAAATCAATGTACCTGATACAACAGAGGCAAGATTTCGTTTCCAGAAAGTTGTCACCACAGAGTACACGGACACCATCGTAGACTACCAATCTTGGCATCAGTTCGCCACTGTCGACCATCATGAGGATGTCAAAGAGTTAGTCTTCCCACAGTTGTACGAGTCATAGTGATGTCTTGAATGTCTTTCTCAAGCCTATTTTGTCTCACATGGGTACATGTGTATATTGTATGTAAACTATTTTCAAGTGGAAGTTCAAGTGTCGATATTTGAATGTAACAGTCATAGAGTAGTTGAAGAGTCATGAGGGTAGATGAACAGTCACAAAGGGGAATGTCAAGGGTCACCCCAACCTTTGCTATATATAGTACCTCATAATTCATTGTAGAGGCTTTTAGTCAGCCAAGCTTCCGATAGGAATATCTTAGAGAAAGCTTGGAGAGTATTGTAACGAGCCTTGGCTTCTCCACAGTGCAGAGTTAGTACATCTCTTTGGAGAAGCAGGTGGTAGTGATTGTAATGTTCTGTTATCGAGACTAGTGGTTGGTCATGGTTGTACTATATGAGTGGAACTTTCACTTATTAATATAACAGAGCGAGCATGTTTCACGCATATGTTGTTATTGTATTTCAATTAACTTGTTTACTCTAATGATATATGTATTTGTTTGCTTACACATGTATGTATAGACTCTTTCTGTATATGTATGTATGAATCTTACTGAGATGTGTTGTTGGTTTAACCATCACTTTGGATTGTTGGTTTTCTTGCCTTCCAGTTTTAATGCATATTTGCTTGCATGTTCCCTTCTAGTTACATGTTTACACAAGTTTCCAAGGGGTGAACTCACTCCAGTTTGTGTGTGTTAGAATTGTTCAAGTACCTTCCTTGGCTTGTTATGCATGTCACACCCTTTCTACCAAAAATGACATCCTACTTACCTCTGCGCGCAACTGCGGTCAAGGAGATACCGTACGACCCACTACTAGGACTCCTACACTAAACAGTCTGAGGTCTAGTTGGGACTTCCTACCGGGGAGATCCCCTCACATGTTGGTGATTCCAACACCGTCAACATTTCTGGCACTAGAAGGAGGGCCATATGACAAGATATGTCCTCCCATCCAGTTTTGAATCTTTGCACATCTATCATGGATTCTATCACACTCATCCCTCCATGATGTTTTTCACATGTTGAACCTCTTGACATCACGAGGGAGTTTTCTTATCTCTTGTCTGAATTCACGTATGATGGTAAAGGTGAATTAGCCTCATCTGAGTACTTAGAAGACTTCTATGCATTCCTTGAGGATGTAGATGAGTTCTATGCAGAAGAGGTCAGTGTGTTGCTTTCATACACACTTCATGAATCCCCACTACGGTGGTGTTGGAGTCTACCACCTGGCAGCATGCACTTGCTTGAGCAGTTTTGTGATCTCATTGAATCTACCCTCCATCATTTAGATCTAGAACCTTGTTGACATGGCGGATTTTCACTATACCAACAAGGCGAACTAACCCGATCGCAAGCCCCAATTAGACCTACTTTTGTTTGGAATGGCTAGTTCCAACGAGTTTTAAGGGACCCCGTAAACTGTTAAATGAGTTGAGATATTGCTTCTAAGCTGAAGGCTTCAATTAAATCAATAGACTAAAACAGCTAACCACTATGTATTAAATCCTATCTACACTTCCTTTAACTACTTTAGTCTATGTCATAACTATCCTAATCTATCCTACAGGAGCATGACAATGGGAGGTTAAACATCATATATGAATTCCAAGTCTGAATGAATCAATTACTGGTTCATATAAGAACAAGGTTGCATTAATACTTAATTACAAACCAAACATTCCTACAGGAATATACGTTCCATTTATGGAAGAGGAGCTTTGCAATTGATGTCCAACAGAGTTTTGAGTCAGCAACCTTTCATGTTTTAACCATGACATTGAATCACATTCAAGTAACCAGGCATAACCATGAACTGTAAGTCACCAATATGAACAATACAAATATACATTTGCATTTATACCAGTGACAACATTCTGATCAAAACACATGATAAAAGAGGAAAATCAATCTAAAACACAGGCTCTTTATTGAGCTAAATAGTCTTTCTTTATTCACAATAATCAAAGTTGTCCTTCCCAAACCAAAAAAGTCCCTTTCTCATCTTCGGAGGTAATACTTATGCAAAATCCCGTGACTCTCGGTCTTCCCTACCTCTTCACCTCCCCCCACTGTTTTCTATATACAAATTGAGTATACAGAGATAGGATCGTCAGCATACCCGCTGACACGTAGAAAGCATATCTGCTAGAGTGCTTCATTTCTGGAGGAAGTGAACAGATGTTGATAAAAAGGGTGACTGTGTGTCACCTCCCCATGATGAAAACTGGGACAAATTTTCTTTCAGAATGCACAAGCAACGCGTGGGATTCTGACTTGGAATGCCTAAGGCCAGATCTTTAAACACAATGCTTCTGCATACATGACTCTTTGAATCCACTCCTGCATCCTTTACTTCTCACCTACAGAGATAGTTATCATTAGCTTCATGATTGTGAACAATATAACAGAAATGTTCAAACAAAACATAAATGTTGCCTTCATTAACTTTTATAGAACTACACATGTAACACATAATTTTCCCACTTAATCCATAGACTTGGCACGGTTTTCAAGGGCTTCACTTAATCGTAATCGGGTATCGGCCCCTTCGTGGGTCGCAGTACCCATGCCTTCCACTTCCCTGATGTGTGATTACACTATCGGGACTCCACAGGCACGCCTTTTACACTAAAAACCTGCTCCCTTTGTTATATCGGGAATTTTGGAAAACACGGGAATACAAAGAAAATCGCGCTCCAATCACTTAGGTTGGATCTCAAATTTTATGTATCGAGGCCTATAAATATCATCGGGTTTGGCATATTGCATATCGCAATATGCACAAGCCTGGGGCTCCACCGATTGCGATATGCGACGGGGCTTCGAACCTGACATATATATGAAGTATGGTTAATACTGTCGTTGGGTCCGGTGCCTTATGGTATGCGTTATGTGCCAAGGTTGAGTGCGATAAGTGAAAAAGGGATGATTTATGCATGTTTATGAAGTCTTTCATTGTAGAGAGTTAAAATGGAAATGAGGTGTGATAGAAGGTTTTATGTGTTAAGTACACAAACGACTATAGTGAGGGTGGGGGTGATTATGCGTGCAGGCATAAATGTACTATGGATGCTTATGAGGATTTGAAAAGTCCTAATGAAGGGAATGAATGAAGGGCTAGGTTGGGTCATGAATGAACCATGCAGTAGAGATTTATTCAAGGGGCTCAACCATTAGGAATTGAAAATTTGACTCGTCATAGAGTTAAAATCATTGGGCTGAAACAGATCATTCGTAGAGATGAAAGATCAGACTTCTAGGGGACCCATTCAAAATTGCTACCAGGGAAAGTTTTAATAGGGTGGTGGTTGTGGACACAAGAAATGGTGAACCGTTGGGCGAACCAGTTATCTATGTTTCCAAATAAACCTTGGATCAATAACACGTCAGGATATTAAGATAAACTTGAAATGAAAACTGTACAAATGAACAGGCATGGGTTCCACTTCAACATTAATTGCTTCAAGTGGGATAAAGACAAATAAATTTTACTAACTTATAGGGTTTTGACAGGCATTCTCCAATGGTAGTATTATGGGATTTATTGACCTTCCTTTACCTGTTTCCAACTTTCAAAATCCTTTTAGGGCCATCACTGGTCTGCCAATACCTGTTTTAGGTGTGTACCTCAGCTCTTTATGTAGATATGTTTATCTACACTTTGTATAAGAATTTCAGTGCTATATTTTCATATGATTGAATGGGGCGCAGTCATGGATCATGCCATATTTTTAAACCGCTTAAGCAAGGTTGGGCTTGCTGTGTCAACCGGTACTCTGAGCCCAGCAACAGTCCCTACTCTAACCGGCTTCCCAAAAAACCTATCCTTCCAGATTGGCACAAGGACTTGACATTTCATTTTCTTTTAAATAAGTCCTTCCAGTTTCAGGCACAAGGACTAGAGCACAATTGGATTTGCCACAGGGTGTATGACATTAATCTTAGCCCATGAAAGGAGGTATACTTGTAGATGACAGGTATTGGAGAATTTAGTACGGTGGATGGGACCAATGGAGAATAATTGCAAACCTTACAGGCAAGTATAGGCTAGGATTGAGTGGGATTTATTAAAAATGCAGTGTTCCTCCATGCTAGTCCAGCTGTAGTTACACATTTTTTGTTTAATAAAGTTGCCTCTGCATGCTCCAGGTATCCAAGTTATCAACGGATCTTACCTAGTTCTCAATAGATGCCAATGAGTGGCTTTGGTTTGAACTCCACAGCTTATTTTCAGGTTCTCATGGGCTGATTGAAAATTTGTTTGATTTGCAAGGTAATTATGGGTTTAGAAACAACAGAATTATCAGTAGGTTAATGAGGGAGGGAAAGACTGAATGTTGTGAATGGGGGCAAATCTTAGAGGAAAAATGAGGCTGGAGGACTGAAATTAGTTGGCTAAGAAAGGACTGTGATTCAAAACAACAGGAAAATAAAATTTGCAGAAAACAAAAGGAAAAAACAAAAATACAACTAAACTAACAGCAAAATGAAATGAACTCTAACCTACTCAGGAGGTAAACACCATGCGGTGGCTACTGGAAGTATCTCTTCAAATGTTGGCCATTAACAGGGAGATTTTCAGTCTCCCCCTATAATGTTTTCAACCTGTAAGTTCCTTGACCAATTTTTTCAACAACTTGGAATGGGCCCAGCCATAAGTGTTGGAATTTCGTGTGTTTGCCTTTTGGCTCACTCATCTTGTCCCATTTCAGGACCAGCGCCCCTACTTGGAAATCTTTATCTCCTACCAGATGATGATCAAACCATTTTTTTACAACCATTTGGTGATTTTTGAATTTAATTCTGGCTCTGTCTCTTAATTCCTCCAACCTCATTAGTTTGTTGATCCTTTCTTGAAGCAAGGCTGAAGGGGTTCCTCTTGAAGCTTGGGAGAGCTGTAAGGAGGGAAGGGTAATGTTTGGAGGCAAGATGGCTTCCTGTCCATAGACGAGGAAGTATGGGGAGTTTCCTAAGGCCACTTTAGGGGTGACCCTATCAGCCCAAAGGGCATTTGTTAGGGCGTTGTGCCAGTTCCTCTGGCTGTCAGCGATGGACTTGCAGATTATGTGGATAATAGTTTGTTGCATACCTTATGTGGATTGATTTATCAATAGAAAACTCAGTCAGTTTCAGTGATGAAAAGTAAGAAGTGTTATCAAATATGAGAGCATTAGAGATGCCATACCTGTTGATAATGAATTTCTCAATGAATGATATTACCTCATCTTCATTCACCTTCCAAAGTGGGATGGCTTCGGTCCATCTGGTGAAGTAATCATTCGCTGTGAGTATATACTTATGTTTTTGTGAAGAGTTTGGAGTGATCTAACCTATGACGTCTAGGCCCATTTTTGGAATGGTCGATTAATCATAACAGGCCTGAGGGGAACAGCAAGCTTTCTTTCTCGTCCTGCGGCGATTTGACACACCTTGCATTTGCGAGCGTGGGTATGCGAATCTCTGAACACTGTGGGCCAATAATACCCAACTCTTAATATTTTGTGAGTAGTGGTCTCTCCACCGTAGTGACCACTTCTTGGGCCGTCGTGCATTTCTTTCAATACATGGTCGGCATCATCCTTCTCCAAACACCTCAACCAGATTCCAACATGATTTTTTCTGTATAAGACGTTGTTGGCCAAATGATACTGATTGGATTCCATATGAGTGCTCTCCGCTGTGATGCATCCATGTGTTCAAGACATGATCCCCACACTAGATAGAAGCATATGTCGTAGTACCATGACTCAAGTCCAAAAAGGCTTCCGACGTTTCTCACTCATACATCAGCACTTCGTTACTCCATAAGGGCTCCTCCCTGAGTTCCATTTGTGAAAATTGCATGCTCAGCATTTCTGGTTCTTCGGACGCCCATTCTTTGTCCGTCAAGGCTTCTGTCGCTAGCCTGCAAAGTCCCTGCCCTCGAACTATTTGTGTCAGCTTTATCTCGAGGTTGAACTCTTGAAGTGCAGTTATCCAATTCCCTCTTCGTTCACCCATTTCCTTCTGCACGAAGAGGGCTCTTATAGCAGGATGGGGAACGATTACTTTGGTCCTGGCCTTTAGTAAATAAGGGTGGAAATGCTTTACGGCCTTCAAAACTGCATAACCCTGTTTCTCCACGTCTGGGTAGTTGAGTTCTTCCCCTTGGAGATTAGAGCTGATAAAATAAATAGGGACTTCATTGCCTTTATTGTTTTTCTGAGTGATTATTGTGGCATATGAAACATCAGACGCAAAAGTGTACAAGAAGAACTCCTTGCCAAAACCAGGGCTAACCAGTGCAGGGGCTTTAGCAATGGCTTCCTTGATTCGCCGAAACTCTTTCTTGGCTTCATCTCTTCATTTATACACAATGTTTTTCTTCATCATCAGCTGCATGGGGTGCACTATTTCTGCGAAGCCTGAAACAAATTTTCTAATGCAATAAATCCTCCCAAAGAAAGATTGCATGGCTTTCTTATTGGCAAGGGTTGTATTCTCATGATTGTCTCTATTCTTTCAATATCAATAACAATACCTTCTTTAGAGATGATATGACCCAATAGTTTCCCCTCTGTGACTGCAAAGATGCTCTTCTTAGGATTCAATGAAATTCCATACCTTCGGCATCTTTCGAAAATCTGTCTCAGATGATAGATATGATCCCTTCAGTGATATGAATACACAGTGATGTCATCCATGTAAACCACTACTGATCTGTTAATCAACCCTTGGAAATCTATGTCCATAGCTCTCTAGAATGTGGCGCCTGCATTAAAGAGTCCAAAAGGAATTTTATGATATGCGTAGGTGCCCTATTTAGTGTTGAAGGTTGTCTTACGCTAATCCCCATGAGATACCAATACTTGATTATATCTTGAAAACCCGTCTAATAGGGACAACATTTCAGACCCAGACACACTGAAGGATGTGTTCCATAGAAGGGACAGGATAGTTATCCTTTTGAGATGCTTTGTTTAGGTTTCTGAAATCAATACATAGCCTGATGTCTCCATTTTTCTTTCTTAATGGCACGATATTGACTACCCAGTGGGTTTGTCTAACCGGGAAGATGATTTTGGCATCCAGCATTTTGTTTAATTCTTTCTTCACCAACAGTTCTAGGCTTGGATGCATCTTATGCAGCTTTTGTTGGTAGGGCCTGGCCTCCTTTTCCAAAGGGATTACATGCTACATAACACTGGTATCAAAGGTCTTTAGGTCTTCATATGTCCATGCAAAGATGTCCTTGTAGTCTTTAAATAGCTTGACAAATGTAGCCTTTTCTTGTGGAGAGCACCCAAGGCCCAGATTGACATTTTTTGGGTCTTCTTTGGTCCCAAGGTTGACCATTTCATACTTCATGGACGAGCTATGTGTTTTGCAGTTAGTTGGTTTCTTGAATTTATCATGCAAGTCATACAAGTGCTCCATCTTAACAATTGATTTGGGAATCACATTGGGCTGATCCTTTTCCTCATCTTCCCTCTCGTTCATAAGCCTGCCATGTTCTCTCTCGTCAATGACTGCATTCTTGAATGTATCCTCACAATGCAAGAACTCAAAGATTTGCTCATCATCTTCGAACACCTACCAATTTGAGATGTTATCAGGCACAGATGGTCTGAAAATCAACTCAACATAGAATTTATTCTTCTTTAATCTGAAACCAGGCAAAAATTTAGCAGCCATACTAGCCATCAAATCAACATCTTGGTTTTTCCTTCAAGGTATGTATGTGATAGTAAAGGAATCAAAACTATCAATAAAGCTCCATACCTCATGCTGGGACCTTACCAAGTGTGGTGAATTGTAGTGTATCCTTTTCCTTACCTGATCCACAATTATCTGTGAGTCACCAAAAACTTTAAGATTTTTCACCTCCATATCAATGGCTTTCTTCATGCCCTGCAGCAAGCCTTCATATTCTGCTGCGTTGTTGGTGCATGCAAAATCCAACCAATTGGCCATCAAATGTTGGTTCCCTTGCGGGTCAATGAGAATACTTCCAACACCTGAACCTTCAAGGCAGTTAGAGCCATCAAAATAGACTATCCAGAATATAGAATCTAATGTCACATCAATTGAACTACTATCTAAGAAATTAGTCCTATCATCTACTATAATACAGGATAGTTCATCAGTTGGATTATGGGAGGGAATTTCCAACTGTGTGTATGTCAAAGTTTCTTCACTGTTTCTGCATGGAATTCTCCAAAACAGGTTTCAGTGGCACAAATATTGAAACTATAATTCCCAAGGATGGATTTGGTAAACATTACAGGCTCATTGGGACCATTTAGTTTCATTACCACATACTTCATGTATCTTTCTCGATCAACTCTCAACATATCACCTTTTCCCTTCTGAGGCAACAAGAGATGGGACCAATCAGTTGAGAAATATCCATTGAGTTTTGTTGACCAATCCCTACTAAGCAGCATTCCATAGGCCTCGGGTATATCGAATACCACTATATTAATGACTTGTGTGTATTGTGGTTTAGAAACCATCCGAATCAACACATCTTTCAATGCTCCAATTACTTTCACATTTGTCCTGTCCAATTGCATAATTCGAGTCCCGATTTTCTCAAGTATTGTATGTAGTCTTTTAGCAACAGCATAACGCATCACAGTGGACGAGGCACTGGAATCTACTAGGAAATTTTGTACGTTCATGTTGAGGATTTCAAATGTGATAAGGAAAGGTGGGGTCATGGATTTTGATTTTCTCCCCATCATGGCTGCACTGACATCTTGGGGTTTTCGATTCATTTTGGACAGAGTAGCTTCCATAGTTGATGGCGTTTGGGCTGCAATGGAGGTGTTGACAGGTTTGGACACTGACTTCTTGGTTTGGCTACTTGGGACAGTGGGAATTTTGGAATTTCTCTCATTCATAGCTTTCAAGAGAAAATCTCTTTGCTATGTTAATTTCAACAAATCAAAGTATGTGATATTAGCCCTAGATTTCTTAATATCATCCACAATATTGTAATCAATGTTATAAACAGGATAGGGCAGAGTAAACATACCGGTTTTTCCATTTTTAGGTGGGGGTTTACCATCTTGAGTAGCCTTCGTTGCAGTGGGAGATGCATTTTCTTTCTCTGGAGGGTTTGCAACAGGGGTATTCTTGGATTGACCACTGGGTCTACTCTTCTCAATAGGAACTTTGGGAGCAGGTGCCTTCACAAGGCAAACATATTTCTTGGTCTGATCTACAGGCTTCATCACACCTGCAAGTGGCCCTTTGCTTTGTGTGTGGATTTCATTAGTGTGGATTTCTGCCATACTGTCTCCTTGGTCATCATTGTTCTCATTTTTATATAAATCCCACAGTACGTTGATTTGGGATTCTTCTTCCGAGGGCTCTTCTACGTGGTATTCTTCCTCATCTTCTTGTTTTGGCTCTAGATCCACTATAGGTTCTTCTTGGTTAAGGAGCAATCTAATAAGAGCCAGCTCTTCAGTGTTTAAATTCCTTTCATTGGGTGGAGCAAGCAGTGCAAGTGGACCATGACCACCTTTTGTCTTCTTACGATAGAAAGGTTTGAAAGGTTTTCTATTGTTATACTCTCCTCCACTCCCACTCATACTCTCTCCAGAATTCCTTTTCATATCAATGACTGTATTTGTCAGCTTCTTAATGATCCAATGTAAACCTTCTACATCTTTGGTATCCTTTTCTTTGGTTTCATCCCCTTTGTTATCACTCCCATTAATCTTCTTGGAAGCTTGAGAGGCTTTCTTTTCTCCGGTTGTAGGATGGCATGCTGTGAGACTAATCATTTGATTCTCGACTTTTACTACTTCATCGATAGCACCTTGTAAGGTCTACACGTTACTCCTTTTGACCCACATCGCAGTAGGGACAAGGAGAGCAATGATGTAGAATTCCATGAGCACCTCTTCTGTAGGTCTGGTGGTGGCCTAGATTCTGTTGAACAAGGTGTTGAACCGGATATTAAAATCCTTAACCTTTTCTTTGGTTTCCATTTTCAGGCGAGATAGTTCTAGGACTAAGGTAGCAGTGGTTTTGTCATCACCATACTTGTCTAAAAAGGCCTGTTGAAAGGTAGCCCACGAGGTGATTGACCTAGTTCTCAAGCTAAAGTACCATGTGGAAGTTGCACCAGTGAGGGTAAAAGGCAATAGGCGACAGACTATATCTTCATCAGCTACCCCCAGCATGCACACGGCTAGGAAGAACAAATTGATATGGTTTTCAGCGATGTCTCCCCGCTCAGGGTCAAATTTAGGCATTACCTTTTCTGCATTCTTGGGTAAGGGATGCTGCTACCCAGGTATCTCCATGGCATCCTAAGTGAGCCAGGGAGGTAGTGCTCCCGAAGGAGGTGGGATTTGATTTCCACCTAGTGGAGGAATATTAGCCATATTGAGGAGAGGGATGTTCTGGTTGAGGGCTTCTTTGTTAGGATTTTCCAAATCAAGCCAAGGATTGCCTTCAGACAGGGAATCCCCAGGGATTTCTTCCCAAAGAGAGTTGATACTCTTCAAAGATTCAAGTACAATACCTTCAAGAGAAGGGGATGCAGATGTTTCTTTGTTTATGTGTTAGACCCTTGGCTTTCTTTTTGCTATCGGAGGTAATGACTGAAAGATAGGGAGATGTTATAGGGAACAAGTGTGAGCTCGAGTAAGTCTTCTAACTGGTTGTTCCTGAGTGACAAGATACTCCCACAATATCTCTTCTTCGAAATGAGACTTTTCCGAATGAGAGGATGGGTCTTTTCAACCTTCACAATCCATGTATTAATCTTCTTGAATCCATGTGTGGCACTTATAGATGAAATCTTGAAAAGCTGTGGACAATGGTCCAGGCCCTCCTTCTAGCGCCAATTTGTTGACACGGTGAATGTTCGCTATACCAACAGGGGGAACTAACCCAATTGCAAGCCCCAGTTAGACCTGCTTTCATTTGGAATGGCTAGTTCCAACGAGTTTTAAGGGACCTCATAAACTGTTAAATGAGTTGAGAGATTACTTCTGGGTAGAAGGCTTCAATTAAGTCAACAGACTAAAATAGCTAACCACTATGTATTAAATCCTATCTACACTTCCTTAACCTACTCTAGTCTATGTCCTAACTATCCTAATCTATCCTACGGGAGCATGACAAAGGGAGGTTAAACATCATATATGAATTCCAAGTATGAATGAATCAATTACTAGTTCATATAAGAACAAGGCTGCATTAATACTTAATTACAATCCAATCATTCCTACAGGAATACACATTCCATTTATGGAAGAGGAGCTTGCAACTGATGTCCAACAGAGTTTTGAGTTAGCAACCTTTCATGTTTTAACCATGACATTGAATCACATTCAAGTAACCAAGCATAACCATGAACTGTAAGTCATCAATATGCACAATACAAATATACATTTGCATTTATACCAGTGACAACATTTTGATCAAAACATATGATAAAAGAGGAAAATCAATCTAAAACATAGGCTTTTTATTGAGCTAAACAGTCTTTCTTTATTCACAATAATCAAAGTTGTCCTTCCCAAACCAAAAAAACCCCTTTCTCATCTTCGAAGGTAATACTTATGCAAAAGACCGTGACTCTCGGTCTTCCCTGCCTCTTCATCTCCCCCCACTATTTTCAATACACAAATCGAATATATAGAGATAGGATCGTCAGCATAACCGCTGACACGTAGAAAGCATATATGTTGGAGTGCTTCATTTCTTGAGAAATTGAACAGATGTTGACAAAAAGGGTGACTGTGTGTCACCTCCCCATGATGAAAACCACGACAACTTTGCTTTCGGAATGCACAGGCAATGTGTGGGATTCTGACCTGGAACGCCTAAGGCCAGATCTTTAAACACAACGCTTCTGCATACATGACTCTTTGAATCCACTCATGCGTCCTTTACTTCTCACCTGCCTAGATAGTTATCATTAGCTTCATGATTGTGAACAATATAACAGAAACGTTCAAACAAAACATAAACGCTACCTTCATTAACTTTTATAAAACTACGGGGAACAAGTGTGAAAAACAAGGATTTACGCACAAAACACATGTAACTAACACAATTTTCCCGCTTAATCCGTAGGCTTGGCACAGTTTTCTAGGGCTTTAATTAATTGAAATAGGGTATCGGCCCCTCCGCGGGTCATAATACCCATGCCTTCCACTTCCCCGATGTGTGATTACACTATTAGGACTCCACAAAGTGCCTTTTACACTAAAAACTTGCTCCCTTTGTTATATCGGGAATTTTGGAAAACACGGGAATACAAAAAAAATCCTGCTCTAATCACTTAGGTCGGACATATCGCATCAGGGCCTATAAATATCTTCAGGTCCGGCATATCGCATATCACAATATGCACAAGCATGGGGCTCCGCCAATTGCGATATGCGACAGGGCTTCGAACACGACATATATATGAAGTATAGTTAATAGTGTCATCGGGTCCGATGCCTTATGGTATGCGTTATGTGCCAAGGTTTAGTGCGACAAGTGAAAAAGGGATGATTTATGCATGTTTGTGAAGCATTTCATTGAAAAGAGTTAAAACGGATAGAAGGTTTTGTGTGTTAAGTACACAAATGACTATAGTGAGGGTGGGCGTTATTATGCGTGCGGGCATAAATGTACTATGGATGCTTATGAGGATTTGAAAAGTCCTAATGAAGGGAATGAATGAAGGGCTAGGCTAGGTCATGAATGAACCATGCAGCAAAGATTTATTCAAGGGGCTCAACCATTAGGAATTGAAAATTTGACTCGTCATAGAGTTAAAATCATTGGGATGAAACAAATCATTTGGAGAGATGAAAGATTAGACTTCTAGGGGACCCATTCAAAATTGCTACCAAGGCAAGTTTTAATAGGGTGGTGGTTGTGGCGACAACAAACCTCTTGACCAAAAACTATTAAAACAATGGAAGACCCTGCATGAATCACCTGTGTAATTTTGGGACCGCTTCCATGTGTTGCAATTTCAAGTTCAGAAAAGTCAGATGAAATTCTAGTATCTCATGGACAGATTTGAATATCACCTTACCAAATTTGTCAATCCTAAGAATAATTTCAAGCCCAAGGCCCTCTCATCATACTTCAGTGATGGAGCTGTGCAATCACAGATGGACATGGTCACTGCCCCAACTGACTGTCTGTCGTCCCCTCATAAAATAGCTCCACCACCACAGAGTGATGTGGGAGAACATGCACACACCTCCATTCAACTGTCACATCCTCCCAACATCACCTCTCTTAATTGTCACGCAGATTTGGTTGTGAATCCCATGGGTTGTCACATGTATTTCGTACCTCAACCTCCGTATTCGCATTTTGATGATCCTCCAGATTCTGTCATTTTGTGTTCTTCCATTCCGGCCTCTACACTTTTTGTGAACAAGGATCAAGCTAGTGACGGATTTGGTGTTGCACAACCAACCTGCATTGTTATTCATGAAGAGTATGACTGGGAGCTTGAGCATCAACCCATGGTGAAGGATGATTCCTTATGTCTGCGCCTCCTTCATTTTTCCCTGACATCCTTAGTGATTCTTAGATCCCTGATTTCACATGTGTATCTCCATCTGGATGCACCCATTGTTGATCATTCGCAGAAAACACTGGATGTCAGTGCATCATCCAAAAACAAAGAGGAAAAATCATTCTTTGAAGATCCACTTGATTTTTCATCTAATTTTTCTGGAAACGCAGAGGGTGAACATTCTTGCTTCTCTTCTACCACTCTGTATGATTCATCAAATCATGAGGATGCCGAAAAACATCCTGAATTTTCTGATCTTGGTTGTCATGATCTCTATACTTCTTCATATGATCATGGTGTTGATTCAATTGTTGTTAATCGGTCTAAGACACTAGTCTACAATGATCTATCTGTCAATGAAGTCAAAACCCCGCAGACTGTCGAGGCACTTCAGCCCGAGCTAATGGTTATGTCAGGTCCTCATTGTCCTGAGGTTGGTTTCTCTTCCCATCAGGAAATTTTTGAAACACCTAAGGCTCCTCATCACTCATTTGTATGCATTGAAGATCAATCTCACACACAAATCATGCTTCCTCCACTCATACTACACGATCCCATCGCTTATGCATTGGAGGAATCTTACATAGAAAGCACACTTGCACGACACAAGTTGTCTTTGTTTCTTTCGTTTTCTTGCATGTCACAATCAAGAGTATGCTTATGCTTAACAATTGCACGTAGTGTCACACAAAAACATGGTAAGAGCACAGATTGAATGTCATGTGCATGCACTCACTTATGTTCTATGGACACATTTAAACTCGGAGTGTGTTTGTCTTCATTGTTATATCTTTCATGTTTGTTGGTTTGCATCGTTGTGTTGTTCGCGAACCATGCCTTCACCAACATGGATGGACTAATGCGTCGATGGCTACATTGGAAGTATCACTTCTAGTGCCATAAATGTTGAGCGGTGTCCTTTGGTGTTAAGTCTTAGGAACTTACCCTGTAAATTCCTACACTTACTTTTCATGTTTGTTTGCTTGCTTGCTTGTTTTCTTACCCTCTTTCCTTACACATTTACTTCTACTTCTGCCTTGTTTTGTGTTTGTTTACTTGTTTACGTCCGTGGGTTAGTCTCGCATGAAACTGTGAGCGACTCTTGAAACAAGTTGGGTAAAATATAAGAGGAGTTGTGCAGTTATCAATAGTTGGTTATCTTTCATCCTCCCTTTGCATGAAGAACTCGTTGTCTTCAGTCCATGATACATCAATGGAAAATATGTATTGTTCCAAGTAAATCTTGGTGAAAACACAACGCTTGCACGCTAACTAGTATCACCTAATCCTTGTCAGCGCAGTCAAGTAGAGTAAGGTGAGGAGGAAAACCTTAACAAGCACGTCAAAGGTATATATAAAATACTTATCTAAAGGAACAAACTCTTCTGCTCTCGCTAAGTTGGGATCCCTCTTCTACCTCTGAAATGAATAAGTTTTATGCACAGTTACGAAAAATGAAACAATGAAACAATGAACATGTGAAAAAAATTCAAAAAAAATGAAAAATGAATAAGGCAAAAGAAGAGAAAGGCTTCCTGCACAGGGAGGTGATACAAGTAACTTCGTTGGGGTACTGACCAGGCTCACTGGAAGCGGAGCGATGCTTGTGTTCCTGCATGACTCCCTCAGGGTACTGTCCAGGCCTGCTGGCAGTGGAGCAACACCAGAGATGAAACTAAAACTCTGACAACCATAAAGTTTGTGCACCAATATACCCCTTATCCCCAATCAAAACAACTATTTTGGCTTGGCATGGAATGTGTGTCGATCGACCAATAGCTTGGCATATGCTACATCGTAAAATCAAGCAAGTGTGGAAACTAAGACGAATAGAGAACTGAACAATACTTTCAGAGGTGTTAGACTTTCTTTTCACAAACAAGGTCCATTCAGAGAGCTAGAGTTCTACCAATGTGTCGCCAGGCGTTGTAGAGGCTACAACCAACCTCCAAAATTCTTCCTTAGCTTTGTTTTGGAGCCTCCCTATCAACCATGCTTAGCAACATGTCTTTCACTATCAAGTACATAGCCTTCATTGTTTTTTCAGCAGCTTGCCACCCTGTTCATGTTAGTTTTCTTCACTCCCATCACAGGCTGCTATTCCGGACTTAAGCTTGTTGTTGGCTAAGCATCTCCCTCAGAAAATGGTGCAATTCTGGAGGGGAACCATCCTTCCCTCCATAAATTGTGAAAATATGTTGGGTAGCCTGCTCGGCCCAGAAATTGTGCAATGCAGTCAGAGTAGCTACCTTAGGAAAATTGAGCAATTTGACCCAGTAATGCAGCTTAGCCCAGAAATTGTGCAATTCTGGGCAGCAATAACCTGAACCTCCCAGAAATTGCGCAATCTCTCTAGACAACCAGCCCAGCTCCTCTTATAAATTGCGCAAAATTCACCCTCAGCCAAGCAAGTTATTGCATGTTCTTTCAAGTTGATCGGTTCCACCCGGGACCCAACAAACTTGATTTGCATGCATGGGCGGATTTTTCCTGAAATAGAAAAAAGAAACATGCAAAAAACATCCCTATATTTTAGGGGTCTATTTTTAGAAGCTGAAGGTTACATGCAAATATCGTTTTAGAAACTTCCCTCCAAGTGTCACCTTTTCCCATATTTGTGGCATGCACATCATAAGCCTCAAACTTATTTATTTGACACTTCAAAGCTCATTCTTCACATCGATCTTGGAGCTCCGACATCCCACAGCACATCCACCTCAGCTATTTCCGAGTAAGTTCACTTACTTGTCTTTTGCAACATTTCTATCACTTTTTGTGTTTTGGCTTGTGTGAGTGTTGTCTACTTTATTTATGTGAACGCTTGTTGTCATTTTCATGCATGTTAGCTTGTACAAGCATCGTTTCAGTTTTCGTTTGCATCTCACTATTGTCGCATGCATGACACATTTTTGCACAAACGATCACTGATTCGGTGACTCATTTCATACACATGCATGTTTTCCCGTTTTCTGAATCTTGCATTTGTTGTTTGCATGAATGATCATTCACTCCTTCTTACACTCAGTTTCGCCATGTATTCACATCGTCATATGTTTTCAATCACCCGTCAGCGGATCTGGGTGACCTTGGCCCGAACTCTACCTTACTCGGACAGCATTACGCATTTCTGAGAGGGAAGGCTCTTCCTTCCTCCCAAAATATGCGAAAATCTAGCGAGACAGTGTCCTCCAGACTTGCTTTCCGTAATTCTGAGAGGCAGTGTTTGTTGGCCCAGAAAATTGCATAATGTAATCCCTGGGCCTAAATGACTTGCCAACTGAAATTGTGCATTGTGCAATCTCAGCACCCAGCAAGCCAGTCTGGATTGCGCATTGTGAAATTCCAGTAGTCAACCAGCCTCCTGACAGTCCGGATTTCCTTTTGTGCAGTTCTGGCAGTCAATCTCCCAGCCTCCCTGCGAAAATTGTGCAATCCTTGCCATCAGTCTCCTGGGTACGTTGCATGTCAGTCCTCAAGTTTGCTTTGGTTTTAACTCTGACATATTCCTTGCCATTCATGTCTCCATATATAGCAGGTGTTGGTCTGTCTCTCAGTAGTTCAGGATCAATGGCCTCCAAGAGAGCAGGGTCAAAGACACCAACAGAAGTGCAACTAGAGAAGCAGTTCAGTGAGTGTCTATGAGTTTTTCGATTGATGAAGACACCTAGATAATCGTAGATAAAGACATCAAGCTGAAATGGTAGGAGATCAATGATACATTCTCAGGCACATTTGGGGAAGATCTTGAAGACTATAAATTCTATGTGAACATTCACAATTCCTACTTGTACTGGATTAGATGCAGGTTTCATGCATTCCCATGCGCAGACATGATACATTGGATAGTCTCGCACACTGATCCCGAGACGATGGTGTTAAGAAGTGTCAGCGGGACATAGATTGCTACCTTTAGTGAACAAGAGTATCAGCAGATGTACCACTTTCCGAAGCCAGTGATCACGATGGACACACACTTCAGCATACCCAGCAGCAATGCCAACTCTAGGGATATCTTGAAGAATTGGATGAAGGAGCCAACCAAGTTCAAGATGACACCCAACCATATTTACAATACGAAAATACTGTGGGAGTCATATCAGTACTTGGTCATCTTTTCATGTCGCTTCTACGACCAAGAAAGCATGGAGACCTTCCCAAAGAGTTGGGTGATCGTGTTGGACCAACTGACCAGTGAAGGAAAAGCATGCAATCAGTCTGACATGTTGGCTCACAGGCTGAAGGAATAGGTTATAGGAGCTTGGCAGCTGTCGAAAGGTCAGCAAGTAGAAATCTACATGTCTGCTTACATCTTGGATGCATTTTTTGCTCGTCAGTCATTCCTGGGCTTGAAGTGGGCATGGACATCAGCAAAAACCTATGTGAACACTTATTGCAGATTGTTTTCTGAATGCAACTTCTGAGGAGTCATCACACAGTTGTCAGACCATTTTGTCACCTCGGTGTACAGGGTGATATTTGAGCAAGATCCACCTTGCATGTTGAAGGCAACAATGGAGGCACTGATTGACATAGCGGATTGGTATGCCTCACCATTTGTCACCTAATGTACAGCGTGGAGAAGCCTCTGCATGTTTTAACAAAGTTTGCCATGGACAAGCTTGTCATGTAAGAAGTGTCGTACCACATCTCAGCAAGACTGTCAGCTAGACTACATCGGAAGAAGAAGGCACCCTGGCCCACTCTTCCATTGTAGATCGGGTTGTACGAGATACAAAATATCAAGCATGTGGATGTCGAGATAGAAGAGTTCAAAATATTTGCTTTCAGCACCAGAAGCTTCAATTCATATGACCCGCATTTCTTTGTGAAGGATCACTGCGCGAGAGTACAATTTTCATGGATCCACGGCACGTGTCATTGGGTTGAAGAACCATGGAGATATTGTCACAGCTTCTCCAGGCCCAATGAACCTGTTGACATGGCTGTGGAATGGTTAGAAAAGCATCGTGAAGCAGCATCTAGGAGATCACCACCACCAGAGGGAAACATACATGTGTGTGACAAAGGCAAGAGGAAAATTGTTGATAGCATAGAGTTAGAACAAAGTTGCAAGTTCATATCATATCCACTTGTGGAGAAAGAAGCTTTGGAGATAGAGGCGAAGAGGCCACGGTGCGACAAGAGGACTGCACAAAGGTAGAGAGAAAAATAGAGGATGGAGGAAACAGTGAAGGAGTTGCATGAGTTAAAGGAGCAACTCCGAAAAGAAAAATAGTTGCACAGACAGGAGAAGGAAGCGCAGCAAGGAAAGACACAACAGGGGCCGCAACATACACATACAAATGAAACTGTGCCCATACAGGTAGTAGACTCATCCAAGCAGCTGACACAAAGTAGACAGGGTGAGCAGTCGCAGGAGTAGGACTTCGCTCAAGAGATTGAACGAGTACATGAGCAGATGGATATGGATATGGAGTAGCCATAGTTAGAGCAAGACATCGACCTCAAGCCTTACCACCAAGAGGTCGACCCACTGACTTCACCGAATCCGGAAGTAGAGCAAGTCCTAAGCAACCAAGGAGACACCAAGATCCTTGGAGACAATCCGGAAGAAGAGATGCACAACATATCGTTCGACGAGTCGCAGCATAGAGTTGTGCAATCGCGCAGAGTCTCTACTCTAGATGTCCACACATCTCCTCCGCAGTTTGAGGAATGAGTGATCGTATCCGATGTGCGCAAGAATCCAATAGCATTGGTCGATGCTACCAAAGCATATGTCAAAGACATTAGCTCGAGTGTTCACTTCTTGATAGCAGAGAACAAGCAAATGGATGAGTTACAGACAGCTAAGCAGGGAGGAGAATTGGTTACAACATCCACCTAAGAAGAGTTGAAGAAGGTGATACTGGATGAAGTATCATCCCTTGAGACAGTCATGCGGGTGTTGTATTCTAGATTTGGTATTGTGCATAATGCAATTGTCCATCTCAACAGTTGGCAACAGCGTTGTGCTAGAAGAGCACATATCTTGTCAAACTTGCATACTGCTATCGACCACATGCAAACATGGACAATGATATACAAAGGAGCCCCGTTACACTTTCCCAAGATGATGAATCCCAGGGCAGTTGAGTTGAAGGCACGCCTCTAAAGTCAGATCCATAACTATGAAGAATTCCCGCATCTCATCACTAGTTTGCAAGCTTCCCATGCACGGGTGTTCAGAAGCATGGATGTTGTTGTGCGCGCACATGCGATCCCATCTATTGGGACAGGCACCAAGGCAAAGACAAAGGGTCAAGTCCGGCTGGAGCTGGACTTTTACTTTGACAAGTTGATGTGCATAGCCACCAGCGCAGACTTGGTGATCAGTGGAGACACCATGCATCAGTATGTCATTGGTCCAGCTGCACTCAAGACAATGATGTGCATGTTATCATAAGTGTTGGATAGAGGATCCAAAACAGTGTACCCGGATGCAACAGAGGCAAGAGTTTGTTTCCAAAAAGATGACACCACAGAGTGCATGGACACCATCGCAAACTACCAAGCTTAGCATCAGTTCGCCACCATCGACCATCATGAGGATGTCGAAGAGTTTGTCTTCCCACAGTTGTCTGAGTCATAGTGATGTCTTGCATGGCTTGCTCGAGCCTATTTTGTCTCAAACGGATACATGTGCAGATTGTATGTAACATCTTGTCAAGTGGAAGTTCAAGTGTCGATAGTTGAATGTAACAGTCATAGAGTAGTTGAAGAGTCATGAGGGTAGATGAACAGTCACAAAGGGGATGTCAAGGGTCACCCCACCCATTGATATATATAGTACCTCATAACTCATTGTAGAGGCTTTTGGTCAGCAAAGCTTCCGATAGGAGTATCTTAGAGAAAGATTGGAGAGTATTGTAACGAGCCTTGGCTTCTCCATAATGTAGAGCTAGTACATCTCTTTGGAGGAGCAAGCGGAAATGATTGTAGCGTTATGTTATCTAGACTAGTGGTTGGTCATGGTTGTATCGTATGAGTGGAACTTTCACTTCTTAATATAATAGAGCCAGAATGTTTCATGCATATGTTGTTATTGTATTTCATCTAACTTGTTTACTCTAATGATATATGTATATGTTTTCTTACGCATGTATGTATAGACTCTTTTTGTATATGTATGTATGAATCTTACTGAAATGTGTTGTTGGTTTAACCATCACTTTGTATTTTTGGTTCGCCTACCTTCCAGTTCGTGATGCCTCTTTTCTTGTGTGTTCCCTTCTAGCTGCGTGTTTACACAGGTTTCCAAGGGGCGCACTCACTCCACTTTACATGTGTTAGAACTGTTCATGCACCTTCCTTGGCTTGTTGCGCATGTCACACACTTGCTACCATGGTCAAGGTGATACTGTACAACCCACTACTGGGAATCCTACACCAAACGGTCTGAGGTCTAGTTGGGACTTCTTACCGGCGAGATCCCCTGACATGTTGGCGGCTCCAGCACCATCATCAAAATCCTACAGATGAATCAAGTGAAGTAGAGAAAGAAAAGTTTAGAGAATAAGAGATTTGGAAGGATACTTCTACACTAGAAAAATTATGGAATGTTTGCAGTCAAGAAGAAGTCATATTTTCTCTAGTAAGCAACAAAGAGAATGAAGAAGAGAAAGTTTCAAATGCCTATTCCACTCATCACAAGAACAAAGGATCATTCAAGAAGTCCAAAGGGACAAGAAGGAAGATATATCTATCCAAAATTGAATGCTACAATTACCACAAGATGGGTCACTACACAAGCAATTGTCCTAAGAATCCGAGAAATAAGAAGAGAGAAAGGGAACATGCAAATGTTGTTGATGAAGGACCATCAAAGAAGAACAAGAAGGACGAATATGAAGTCAAAGACTTATTTCTATGGAATCCTAGGGACTATATCCTTCTACTCTAAGTTTTTGAATTGTTTGTATTATATGTTTAACATTCTTTGGAAAATCATTGTTGAGTCGTTTTATTAAAGTTATAGGTATCCCTCGAGATTGGATTAAGAGGGAGCCCTTGCCATTTTTCAAAGACAATTATCTTACTCATTGTATTATCTTTCATATTTGGTTTTCTTTTTCTTAGCTAGATGTCTTTACACTAGAAGCTCATAACATTTATTTTATATTTTCCTTGTTTAGGAAAAGTTTGCTAATATTCTCAACGGCTATGGAGAAGACCTCACAAGACAAAGCATGATAGAAGTCCTATTGGAATTGATGTCCTATAAGTTTTGTCTAACCTCAAAGTTATGTCTTACACTATAATTTTTGTTTCTCTTCGTGATATAGGTATTTTCATTTATTCTAAAAAATTTGCTTTACATTACTAGCAAGTGTTATGTCTAGGACCTTCGAATCATAGATATTATTGTTTGGGCGATTAATCTTTAGATTAAATCTACCCTCATTGAAATCATTATGTTTGTGGAACCCTAATAGGTTCTTTGTAAAACCCTAACCTAAGGGTATGTCAATGCTAATATTAAAAACCCTAGTCTGCTTATGGTTACTAATGAAGCCTAGAAAATACTATTCTTTTGATGTTTGGTATTTTGATGGTTTTGTCATGTTTGGAGTTTTAGTATTATTATGGAAAACCTAGTCTTTTACGGTTGGATGGAAATGTGTTCATATATCTTGAGATTTTGGTAAATTAGGATCTATAAGTAAAACACTTATGTATCGAGAGTTAGATCCTAGGAATGAATCCCTAGGTAAATGTTTGTCTACATTATCAAAACCCTAGTCTGATCTAGATTGTTATATGTCTGACTTTAAATGTATTGATAGTTGTGTCTTGGGTTTGTCCTATATATGTTATGATATTCTTGTGCATAGATATGTATTTGTGCTAACCTATTTGTTGATTAGTTCTAGAGTTTGTAACCAAACCCCAGTAGAAGTTTGATATTCTAGGATATGGTGATATTGTTTCCATTATGATCAAATCCAGGGTTGAAAATAAACCCTAGTAGAAGTTGGTCATTTGTTTAAAACCTTAGATTGTGTTGTGATTGGTTTTTAATGTTTTCATCTAAGGCTAAGTGTCTAATGCATAGAATCTAGGGTTTACATTAAATCTTAGTAGAAGCCTAACATATAAAGTTGTTAGATGCATTGTAAATGTACTAGTTTGAATTGATTCTAGGGTTTGCAATATATTATAGTAGAGTATATATATGGAAGAAATATTGAAGCCCCAGATATAATGAATATTCTTATCTTGATTAAGTTTCTTGAAGTTTTAATTCTATGGTTTATGACAAAACCATAGCAAGAAGTTGAAGTATAAAAGTATGTGTCTCTATTTGTTTGTGAATTTGACTAAGTTTGGGTATTTAATATCTAAAGTCTAATGCTTCCATTATTATATTATTCTAATATGGTTAAATTCATGCTTCTATATGTATGTATTTGGTTGTACTTGTTGTCTAAGTTGTTCAGGTACATAATCTTCAAGATGATGAAGATTTTCGTAAGTTGATTTTATTGATAAGCATGATGAAGGAAGTTATATGAATAATGATCAAGGATGGAAGTTGTGAAAGATTCGATGATGTCATAGAAAAGAAGTTGATCTTCCTAAGTTAAGAGGGAGCCTGGATAAAGAAAAGAGTATATCTCCCGAGTTGAGAGGGAAGGCATATTATACTCATTATGGATACGTTAAAGAAGAAATTGTAGAATGAATATTGAGGTGTTGTTGAAAGAAAGAAAGAAGGAATTAGTTGTTGCATCAGAAGTAGGAAAGGAAGTTGAATGCTTGAGGAAACATTTGTCAAATATTTTTTTAGGAAGCCACTAAGTCCCATTGTGATGAATCGTGAGGCAGTATTAAGATGTCGGAACAACCCTAGGTTTGTGTTTAATCATGAGTCTTTGAAAGGTTGTTATTGATTGGGGTTGCGACTATTCAGGTAAATCTCTCAATTTTCTTGAAAAACATGCTTGACGTTAGATAGATTTGATGTGTTGAGGCATTGTGTGTGTGAAATGTCTGGGAGGACATTTGGTCAGCATATGTATTGATGTCTATATCTTGAAGAGGGAGGGTGGTGTTTTTCATGGAGCTCTGGCCTTGGATACGCACCTAGATCCCTGGGCTGATGGTTAGCAAGAGATCTTGATGGTACCTAAACTGGCTGAAAGCTTTAGTCCATCTTAGTCCCACCCAAATAGATTTCCCTGGTCAGGAATCTAGTCTGTGGCACCGTAAGTGCCTAAACTCTTCATGGTTCATGTGTTTTGAGATCTTCCATGTACTTGTATATGTAAGTATGAATACCTCCCTAGTTAAGAGGGAGTGTTGAAGAATGTAACTAAGTTCGATCGTCATAAATTGTATTTAAGTCACAATGGCATGTATTTATGAAAAGAATGAAAAATAATTTTATTATTATTATTATTATGACTTATTAAAGCATAGGTTTCATGCTTGGGTCATGATGTTTTAGGTCAAAGTCCCCATTGAGGACTTCTAGGATTTATTCTGAGTCATTAGAATCATTTTCCATTTAAAGATACCCTTATTGGGCTTTCGAATCATGTAAAAAGAATTATTATTGAGACAAATAAGTTATTTGTGACCTCCACACCAAATCGGCCTCAAGAAGATCAAGTCGGCCTCAAACAAGGTAATTTGACCTCACCATAAGGGTATATATACAAGCAACTCCAATTCATTTAGTGAACACATCTCACTCACAAGTTCGATATTCAAGGAGACAGAAAAAGTGCAAAATTTCCAACAGGAGAAAAAGAAGTGCTGGAAGGATCAAGATCGAAGTTTTTTGGTCATCTCTCTCTCTCTCACATGTGGATTTCTGGTCTACTACTATAGGGTCGAAGAGTTGTTGTTGGATCGAATTCTAATTGTTGGGTCGAAGTTGTTGTTGGGCTAACTATTGGGAAATGTTGACTTGGTGTGGAGGAAGTTTGTGTCTAGGTCAAGAGTCTTGGATTATCCTGTGAAGTTATTAAGGAAGAGTTATTGATTGGGTTTTCTCCTAGATAGGGATTTTTCCTTGGTTTTCCTCCTACAACTGGTGTATGTGATCTTTTTTTTAATTGTTTTGGTAATTTCTTGATGAACTAAAAGATAAAAGAACATAAACATAAGAAAGTCACAAGTAATTATCTATATAAAGAAAATAGTTTTTCCTTTCTGATTTTCTAACAATAGTACCCTCTGTGAGACTGAGTATTAGCTCTTCTTGAGTGAAGTTACTCCAAAGGCGCTCCCAACCTAGAAGTGTGTCTTGCCCAAAAATAACTTGGATGAATGCATGCCACTCCTTGGAGAACCCATTGACTGTCATGTGCACATGCTCAATTTCCAATGATTTCTCTCCTATAGTTGCAAGTTTTTCTTTGATTACTT
Source organism: Pinus tabuliformis (assembly GCA_031772625.1). Taxonomy (NCBI): domain Eukaryota; kingdom Viridiplantae; phylum Streptophyta; class Pinopsida; order Pinales; family Pinaceae; genus Pinus; species Pinus tabuliformis. The sequence goes on along the minus strand of CM062810.1, from coordinate 247,568,461 downwards.
GAATCCTGGTGAGGTAGGATGTAACATCCTCACCCTTCTACATTATGACTAACATCAACTTCTCCTTGAGAATCATTTTTTGATTCACAAATGGACCTTCATACAGCTTCACAATGGCATCCCACATGTCCTTTGTCGTATTCTTATCTGCAATATGCGGGACAATGTGATCCTAAACTTTGTCTAGGGCCATCCTCTTGGTTTTCGCCATCTCCTTCTTGAAGATTGCCAGTTATTGTGGATACGGCAGCTCTGCCATTACATTTGTGAAAAATTCCTTCAAGCCATGCTCATCCAATAGAATAATGGCTTTCCAGACGCCAAAATTAGAGGCTTCGTCAAGTTTGTCTCAACCCTTGAGTCCTATTGTGGCCATCACTGCAAAACTTAAATAAATTGGACAAATATCTACTGGAAATTTCCTTCTCTTTCTCGCAACTTAACTCGGGCTGCCTGCTACTCGCACTCCTTGCTAGAAATGCGCAAATCTGCTCTTGCACTTGCCTCCGATGTCCTTCCCAAAATTCTCACTGCCTATTATTCCTCCTCTGGGAAACTCACTCTACCTTCCAGATTTCCTCTGAATCTGGCACATGCACTGAATTCGCACTAGTTAGATTGGAAAGTCTGTTACAGCCTTCTGCTGCTAGAAATACAAGCTCCTTTTATGTAATTGGAAAATTGGAAACCCTCTAATAATAGATCTTGAAATCCCCTCTCTACATGCTTTTATCTTCCTTCCATGCATTGATTTGCAACTGCAAAATGCTTGTTTCAAAACCATTGTGCTAGATGTGCTCTACAAACACACTAATCTTCTCAGTGGAAACCCTCTTTGGTAATCCTACCACATATTGCTACAAATCATAGAAAAAATGACTTTTCCTTCACCTGAACTGGAAACTAGTTTTCTTCCTCTCTGCTACTCGCACTGCCTGGCTAGCCTGCACAGATATGGAAACTAGTGCTTCAGATCTCCCTCTGAAACTACATAATATTGTTTCCTTCACTTATGAGCCTTTGATCTAACCTTCAATGATCTGATACCATGTGAACATTTCTTGAACTGAAACAACTAAGTATTATTCTCCTAACTTAAACAATTTATTTGTCTTCTAATAAATTATTAATGAAAAATAGTGAATAAACCACACTGCAATTCTTCAAAATAAAAATACGTCGTGGAAATAAAAAAAATGTGGAACTGAGAAACAGACACACACAATAAAAATGACACCATTATTTTTGGACAATTGTCCCTGAAAACACCCCAAAGGGAAAACTAGTGCAAGAATGAGGGTTTTATTATTATTCAGCAAATATAGAGAATTACAATTGGATGCCCAACTAGCAATCCTTTGGCGATTTATCTCCACTGGGAAATACAATAGGAAAATGATGGCACCTAACTCACCCCAGCACCAATATCCCCAATCTACTCCACAAATAGCTCTATATTTACATCCAATTCAACAATATTTCATAAAACATTTAACATATGCAATCAATATAAGAATATGAATTTATTATGATAAATTCCATGAGATATTTTTTTCCTCACCTTCCACTCTATATCTCACCTCATTTCATAAACCCAATTACATATGTTTCAACTTAATAAATGGTGAAACGGGAAGGCCAAATGGATATTTAAAAACCGAATATGTTGTCCTAAAACTTTTGTACAGTGGCTACAAAATGATTTGTTAATGCATGTTCTCAAATTTATTGTTTCGTCTTGTTAAAATTATGTATTGTGGTTTCGGGAAGATGAAATAACTCGACTCTTTTCCAAACTAACTATCCACGTTCCATGATGACTTCTCAACGTAGTAAACAATTTACTTTGCCTCTCTTCACCTGATTTTTCACGCTAGCTCGGATTTAATAGTCAGAAAACCAATCTAGAAGGATTTTTCAACATTCAAAACAAGGCACTATGTTTTAGTGTAACAGTATCTAGTTCACTGTAAAACCATGCATTCGTTGCGCCCAAAACATAGTCAAAACTCCTTCACTGGGCTTTGAAACCATTACAACAAAGTAAAAAAGATAAACAAACAATCACACAATGATTGAAGCTACAATGTTCATATTTTTAATGTAAATCAATTCAGCAAGTTACAAACTCTCCAATTGATCAACACACATGAATACACTGCAAATAATAATGGTTCTCAAGCAAAAAACAATTCAGTGTAACAACAGAGCTTCGATTAATTTAATAATCACACAACTTATAGCCCAATTGTTGTTCATTGTGTCATTCACACAGAAAAACCTTTTGGTTCACACAGATTGGAAAGTACAGGCATCTGCAAAACTTTAGAACTGTAGTTACACATAGAAACAACAAGTTCCTCTCTTCTCTCCCACTCCCTTTCTCCTCCCTCTGGAGCTTCTCCTCTCCTAAGGAACTTCCCACACACTCTTTTTGTATTGTTTCCCAAAAGCACTGACTATGACAACCAAGAATCACAAGTGGTGAATTGTTTCCCCTTCCCCATAAAATAAGGGAAATTGTAAACTATTTTTTTCTTTTACAATAGAAAATAATTTCTCAAGATGAGTAAAATCAAAACCTACAATTAAATTAAATATTTCAACTTTCTTAACAAAACATTTAAAAAGTTTCCCAACATTACCATGTGGCCATCCCATCATGTTGGTAAGCTCATGCCTGGGGTTCGTCAAATTTTGTGCTCGGCCTATGCACCTACATCAGAGTCCCAAGATGAAAAGATTCATGGTATCTTGACCATGTTTTGATGAAGTGAATCTTCCTCGATCCCAAATTTTATGTGGTAGTTGGTCCTCCTTGTCATGTCGATGCTTTACCATTTTCTTTTGTTGTAGTTTTCCTCCTCGCTCTCTCCCAACAAAAACATTGTTGTCTTCTTCATAATTTTCCACTCCAACCTTCATCTCAACAATACTATGTTGCATGAAATATTCTTCATATTTCTAAAAATTTATGTTATTGTTGCCCCCTATTTGTTGCATTCCTTCCTCTTTTATACCACTGTTGTGTGGTAATTTAATCTACTCCTCTTCAACTGAGTCTTCAAACTTCCTATGGTTTTCATCACCTAAATCCTTGTGTAGTCGTTTATCAAAAAATTCAATTTCTTCCTCAATATTTTTTAACATTAATCTTGATTGTTCAGCGTGTGGTTCTATCAATAGCTTAGACTCAGATTTCCGTAGAAAATTTTCCAACAAAAAAATTTCTTCATCAAATTTATTAACCATTACATTTAAATGCTTCTCTTCATTTCTCCTTTGGTTGTCTACACAAGTCAATTCCACTTTGTTTTTTGCTAAAATAGACTGCTACAAATATCTCCTAGAAATTACCTTATGTACATTCGCATGAGGACACATAGCCTTTGCAACAAAAGTCAAATTATGTTCATTCTCCTTCATCCTTGTGACAGTGTTCAATGATGGTTATTCTTTCTGACTTGTGCAACCCGCAAACACACATAATTTGTTAGTTTCAAAATCGCAAGGCCTTGTAGCCTCATTCGATGCTTGTTGCACCATTTCTTCATGCTGAACTTCATTCTCCAAAAAAATGTGAGACTCTGAGTGAGTCCCTCATCAATATCATCTTCATCATTGTCATCCTCATAGCCTCATTCGATGCTTGTACACCATTTCTTCACGCTGAACTTCATTCTCCAAAAAAATGTGAGACTCTGAGTGAGTCCCTCATCAGTATCATCTTCATCATTGTCATCCTCTCCGAGGATGGGTCCTCGTTCTTGTGTACAAATGCACTTTGTCTCGTTCTCACTTTCTCCAAGAATCTTTAACCACTTTCTAATCATATGCCTCATCCTCTTTCTTTGATTTCGTGCATGCAACTTCTTAACTGGCCAATGGACTCTTTTTCCAACATAAAGTCCATTCCTCAATTCTTTCATCACTTTTTCCAGCCATTGCTTCATTTTCCCTTGCAGATGCTTCTTTATTTTGTTAAACTCTTTCTTTATCTCAACTATCTCCTTCTCCCTTTCTTCATCACTCATTTCATTTTTTCCAATTGTCTCAGCCTCCTTCCTTCTTTGATGGTAACCTTTCTTTGAACCCATCATATGACTACCAATAGCCATTTGTTCCTTCTTCTCATATGAACTCTCCTAGTTCACTTGTGAACTATAACCAAGCATTTACCTCGTAACAAACTCGGTACCTACTACCAATACTTCAACAAGCTTCAATTCTAAGCTTAGCCTTTTGGTACTCTTGTTTCCTCTTTTGGAACTTCTCTTGGAAATTCTACCCACACTAACTATGGAACTGCCTTCTGACAACTTCTACCCAACTGCTACTTGTTGGAAGTCGTCCTTCTTCTGGTTCTCTGCAATAGAAATTTTTCTCCTTCATTTGGAGCACCCCCGCTCCTTAGCTTCAAAGTTGTTAGGTTGTTGTAATTTCACCTACTCATCCTCTCTTAAGATATATATTTTTGTGTCCTTTCTCTTTCTTCAGCAATCCATCTTGTTGTTGGGTTATGTCATAGTCCCCCTTGCTTCTAAGAGCCTTCTTACTCCCTCCTTCTCTTTTACAACATTGTTGGTTGTCTAATTGGTGTCACTTCTTTCTACTGATGTCTGCTTCAACCTTACTGTCCAAATCTTTGTTGAACATACATTGTTGTTGTAGTCTTCTATCTTGAATCTCCCTTTAAGTTTACAGTCTTTTATTGTCCTTCAACTTAGAATTTTTTGTTTTCAAATCTATCTTCAAAATAAATTTAATCTACTTCCTCCCAAAGTAGATTTCCTTTCATAAACTTTCATTGTTTCCTTCAAACATCAAAACTTCAACCATGCAATTGTCAGTTTCAAAATTCACCACAAGTTGAAAAGAAAACCAAATTTACCTCAATCAGATTTCTAATTCTGATTCTACTCCATTCATCTATTGCAAACTCTGAACTTTGCTGGTTACCTTTATTTCAGATTTCCATTCTACAATCATTAATTCAACTATAATTGGACTTGCAAATTAAAACAATTTACCTCACAGGCTTCCCAATTTGTATTGCTACAATTATGAACTTCACCTCTACTTTTTTTTATCTCTTTCAAAAAAATCCACTGCAATCTTTTCACAAAACCAACTTCATAGGAAAATCATATTCATGTTCACATCCTCTGCTACAAAATTATAATCATCCCATACATGTTTTGGTGTAGACTTGTCTTCTTTAAAAGTTATTTATTCCTCCTTTGAGAGTTGTCAAGCTAAAGAGATTTTGGGCTTTAATACCACTTGATGGCACCCAACTCACCCCGGTGCCAATATCTCCAATCTACTCCACACATAGCTTCGTATTTACATCCAATTCAAAAATATTTCATGAAAGATTTAACATATGCATTCAATATAAGAATATGAATTTATTATGATAAATTCCATGAGATTTGTTTCTCACCTTCCACTCTATATCTCACCTCATTTCATAAACCCAATTACATATGTTTCAACTTAATAAATGGTGCACTAGGCATGCCAAATGGAGATTTAAAAACCGAACACGCGGTCCTGAAATTTTTTTGTGCAGTCGCTACGAAATGAGTTGGTAGCGTATGTTCTCCAATTTACTATTTCGTCACTACAAAATGATTTTGTAGCACCATTAAAATTTTGTATTGCAGTTTCAAGGTTAGATTAAAGGACACGACTCTTTTCCAAACCGACTCTCCATGTCCCAAATTGACTTCACATCACAATAAACAATTTACTTTGCCTCTCTTCACCTGAGTTTGTATGCTAGCTCGAATTTAACAGCCTAAAAACCAATCTAAAATGATTTGATAACATTCAAAATAGGGTACTCTGTTTTAGTGTAACAACGCCCAATTCATTGTAAAACCACACATTCGCTGCACTAAAACACAATGAACACTCCTTACAGGGCTTTGAAACCATTACAACAAAGTAAAAAAATATAAATGAACAATCACACATCGATTGAAGCCACAATGTTCAGATTTTTAATGTAAATCAATTCAACAAGTTACAGACTCTCCAATTGATCAACACACGGGAATAAAACTGCAAATAATCATGGTTCTCAAGCATAAATTGATTCAGTGTAACCATAGAGCTTCGATTCATTTAATAATCACACACAACTTACACCCTAATTGTTGTTCATTATGTCATTCACACAGAAATACCTTCTAGTTCACACATATTGTAAAGTACAAGCATCTACAAAACTTTAGAATTATAGTTACATAGAGAAACGAGTTCCTCTCTTCTCTCTCGCTTTATTTTTCCTCCCTCGGGAGCTTCTCCTCTCCTCAAGAACTTCCCTACCACTCTTTTCTTGTTGTTTCCCAAAAGCACTGAATATGACAACCAAGAGTCACGAGTGGTGAAACGTTTCCTCTTCCCCACAAAATAAGGGAAGTTGAAAACTAATTCTTTTCTTTTACAATAGAAAATAACTTCTCAAGATGAGTAAAATCAAAACCTACTCCTAAATTAAATATTCAAACTTTTTTAACAAAACATTTAAAAAAATTCCCAACATTGCCGTGTGACCATCTCATCACATTGGTAAGCTCTTGTCCACTCTTTGTCAATATTTTTGCTCGGCCTAAGCACTTGCATCAAAAAATATTTTCCCTTGTAGCTACTCGATCTAGCATCTTTAGAAAACTTGCACTTTCCAGCTAATTCATGTTGCTAGACTAGAAATGTGCATTGTTTGTCGGAAAAAATCCATCCTGCCTCCATAACACCTCCATATGAATCGTCATGCCTTCCTATGCCTCTGGAAAGAATTCGTTCTACCTCCCAGGAATAGATCTGGGCTCTAGCAACTGAACCGAACCTCCTTTTGGCAACTTGCATTGGCAAATTGGGCGACTTACAGTGCAAAATACAACCTTTCTACTGGATAATTCAACCTTCTTTCCCTAACTCTGGAATCTGGAAAACCTCCTAAGAATTTCTCCAAAAATTCTCACTGTTGCAACCCTTGTCGTTGTCTCTTCCCTTGGCTCGAACTGCGCCCTCACTGAAAACTGCGAACTAGGGAATTTGAATTGCCTTACTCGCAACATGTAAACTGTCTTCTCCAAGCCCCTTCGACTTGCTCTTATAATCTCTCACTAGAGCATCAGCAACCAAGATCTAATCATGATTGATGGGTCATATCTTAGACTGCGTCAAGTCACTTTTCCAAAAGTCTAGAGAAAAATCGATTTCCTCAATTAATACCCATTAATTAATCAATTTTCTTAAGTTAGACTTAGGAACCTTTTAATTATTAATCAATTAATTTAATTGAGGGGTTTCAAGTGTTTTCTCACGAAACATTTTTTGGGTTTTAGAGTCCTTATGTTCCTTAGCTTCTCTGACACCATAGAAACTAGAACATTTCCCTGATGCTACCATATCCATCAAAAACTAACAATGTATAGATAAGGAATGTAACTAGAGAGGAAAAGCTAACCAAGGCAAACATGGTTGATAAGAAAACCCTCACAAATGTAATGAAAAAGAAAAAATATAGTGTCAGTATTGACAAAATATTATTTACAATGAAAGACCAATATCCCATTAACCAACAAGTTGAAACCTATAATTCCAATTGCAATTGAAAATCCATCATTCGCCACCGAGGAAGTCATATCTATGCCCAAGAGCACCAACACACCAATCCTAATCCATGTATATCAAAAGTAAGCTCCAATATGAAACCCTGTCATCACCCTACTTGCATGGAAAAAACTAACATGAAACAAAACTAAATCCACATTCCTAAGTATTTGGATTTCAAATTGACTTTGTTTCCAAGGTATACTAAGAATCATAGTAAAAAGCGCCTCAATCAATTTTCATTGTAGAAATATAGAGATAATAAACTTAACATGATTTACCCATTCACAATGTGACAATATCGTTTAAATGTTTAAAGGTCTTATCATCTGGTTTCCTTAACAAATAGTGTTAATAGTAGAGAGAAATACAAGCATGAATGAAAGCATAGCTCCTCTTAAGCTTACTTTAAGGATGAAGCATTAGTTAAAAAGGAAATATAATGCACATAGTCAATCTAACCTTACTTCGAGTACAAAGCAGCATTCAAAAAGCACATGTAACATACACAATCCACCTACATCCATCTTAACCCCAAAGCTATCAAACATTGAAAATGATCAAATACCTTAAATTGTAGATTTTTTTTATTATTTAAGATAAATCTTTAAGTCACACTCAATTCAATGAAACACAAAACTTATTAAAATATATATATATATATATATATATATATATAAAGAGAGAAATTTTTAACTATAGTTAAAATATTGCTAATGCCATTGTAACAATATTTCTTTATATAGAAAAATAGAGAATCTCTCTCCAGATTTCTGTTTGTATATATACTTAGCCAATATATAATATTATTACTATTTTACTGTAAATGATATTTTGTTTTCAGCATAAAGTGACATCAAAGTTGTATTAGCATTAATCATATTAAATTGTAATGTTATGAATATAATTCATATAAAATAAATGTAAATAATAAATAGTCAAGATATTGATTATTTTAAATAGTCATTAGTTTAATGAAAAGACATACTTAGTCATGAAACGGCACCTGCCTAGGCATATAAGCAGGCCCTCATTGTAACATTCAATCACCCTTGTGCATTCATCTTATTAATAAAAAATATTATTTACAAGACATTGTGTATTTTACATTTAAAGCATAAGCTACAAGTTTTGTCACTTCAAATAATAATAATTTTAAGGTCACAGTCAAACCAAATATCAAATTGGTGTGTGACACCCCTTTATTTGTGGGACAAAGAACCCTTCTACTGAACAATTTCACTATCACTACCCCTTGTGAAACATATGCTCTTAATAATAAACCGACTCATAATAATTATTATGAACTGCCTCAACCATGTGTATGACCATTCAAAAATTATATAAAAACCACATGCCTATTGTCCCAATTATCATTCACATTATTATATATAACATAATATACTTATCTGTAATCTGTTACAGAGATATCTCTAAATCAGACTGCTGTATCCCCTTCAAGCATTTAAGAGTTCGAATCATTTCTCCAAATTGTAGAGCATAAATAAAATTACAACAGAAAAACAAATAGGTGACTTTGGATTTTCTGCTTGCTTTCTATCTTTGAATGAGGCATTGTTATGCCCAATAAATGAATAAAAATTCACTGGCAGCGTGTGCCAAGAATATGTCAACTACCATGCCCATATCTGAGCTAAACAACAGAAAGGAAGCTGTGTTACAGGTTTACCATAATTAGCGCTGTCATGCTATGAGCATAATTATAATGTACAATGCTTTTCATGAAAAACTATCTTCGAAGTTTGATTGGTTGCATACAGGCGTTTGTGTACCTGCTAAAAAAATCTCTTTTCTTGTTTTCCAACATGAATTCATGAGAGCTAGCATCCGTTCTACAGGGTCAAGGTTAGACCAAAATTTTCTATAACAAAGCTGCATGGAGAAGACAAAATTAATTTCTTTCCTCCCCAACTGGGTAGATCGGGTGATCCACATGCAATTTAACTGTTCGAATCGTCCCCCCTGTTGACGGTGGAGCAGAAGAAGGGGGTGACGAGGACAATGTCCGCTCTCTCCACGTACTCGTTGATTGAAAAGCTCGGCCAGAAGCACTCGAAGGATCTCTTATTTTCATATGAATGTTTGCTGCATCAATTGCTTCTCCACGAGTAATTTTAAAAGCTGAGAGTGGCGAGAAACTCTGAGCACTCTTTTCGTAAGATGCAGGAATGTTGCTCTTTTCAAGCTCAATCTGTTTAGGCCTTGTAATACACATCCAGATTCTTGGGGTCTCAATGTCATCTCCGCCCACTATGGGTATGTGCCACGAGCCCATCTCAGATTCCTGAATTTCAGTACACGATTAATGAGATGCTTAATATGCAATGAAAAGTAAGGGTAGGTAGTCAAATCATTTTTTGTTTCCCAAGAATAAAGGCAAAGTTGAGACATACCTGAATTACAATTGAATATGGAGGTGGCATACGGAACCCTGGACCTCTGCTTGTCATAGTAAGCCTAACCTGCCTCTCAGGAGTAGAAGCAATATTATGTTATGGAACATATAAAATAAAAGTGCATGCAATTTATTACCAATTTAATATACATACAAGCACAAACACAACAATTTACAGGGGATGGCATTGCAGCAATATTTCTTTATATAGAGAAAGAGAGAATTATATAATAGTATTTCTATATGTATCTTTTTATTTCTTTACATCTCATATTTATAATATAATTTTATAATTTTTTTCACTATAAAGTGATGTCAAAGTTGCATCAACATCAACATTATGATATATGTACTGGTTTTTGTTGATATATGTACTGGTTTTTCTCTATAATAAATCATTTTTTTCTCTGAATAAAAAAATAAAAATAAAAAATTGCATCAACATTCGTCATATTAGACCGTAAAAATCCCTCAAAATTATACATATACCGTATAACACAGTAATAAATAATAATAATATGATAGTCGTCCCCGAATCAAAGGAAAACTGCATTAAGAATGACAATGGCAATAGCGTCAACTCAATTTTTTTTAAATTTTAATTTCAAATTTGTAAGATTGGGTTTGAAAAACTAAGTTATTAAATTCATTTATTTTTCTAACCTATATAAGAAAAAGGGTTAACAGACATAAGAAAAAACGCATATAAAGTTGGAAGAAAGACAAAAAAAAAAACAAAAACAAAAACAGCTGACGGACAAAATCAAGAAACTAATGAAAGGAGAAAGAATTGACAAGTCAATAGAGGATTCCGAGAATCATAGGCACACTGCATTATGAATGAGAAATGACAACAAGAACACTCAACTACTACGATGAAAGAATTGAGTAGCTGACCAAGAGGGAAAACATACTAATTGCAGAAGCCTTAGCGTACCAAAAACCAATATCAAGTCAACGATCACAACATACCAGTGAACAAAGACATCAAGTAGCACCTGACGTAAAATTTTCATGCAATGAGTATCACACAAATTTCAAATAGGGCTTATCAAAGAATCAAAAAGAAATTACCGAAATATGATGGTAATGACCATAGAGTGGCCATTTGGATCAACAAAATGGAAGGAATTTTTTAATGGAACCCCCCGTTGGGTGAAAGAGAAAAAATAATGATAGCATCCAACAACTTAGAAGGGGAAACTTACAATAGATTTCTATAGTGGACGGGAAAACGTGACAATCATTTTTTTTTATTGGCAAAGTTTCACAGCTACTTATTAAAAAGTTTTGTAACAAGGAAGTTGAATGACCTATACAACAAATTCGTTCATCTTAAATAGAAGGGAAATGTGAATGACTACACACAAGAACGGGAAGTTTTGCCCACAAGATTGAAACAAATTTGCAAATGAACAATCGTTAAATAAAGTACATCCATGGTAAAATACAGCTATGGAAACCTATAAAACAATTGAGGATGCTAGACATGCCGCAAAATTAATTGAACAAAAAAATGAGTTCAACAAGTCATCATTCACTGGAGAAGATGAAAATTGGCATCAAGACTCAAACAAGAAAGGAGTAAAAGTGTGGATGGAAGGCAAGAAGTATAGAAGAAGCCAGATGATGAAATAAGTGTAGCATACAATGCAAATACAAATCATGACAATACATCACAAAAAGCATTATTAGCTTCAATCTCATGTGCTCGGCAAAATAGAATTGAAGACAAAAAACTTCAAAGAAAGATAATTACTCCAAAAAAACCAATTACAACCACCAATAACAAAATATGTTCCACCACATCTCAAAGGAGAGGATCCAATCTTTAATCAAAAAAGAAAGCAACCCTAAACTTTTACCAACAACCATGACAGGGCAACCACAATGTAATGAACAGGGTTTGTATATGCGGTGGTCCATGGAATATTCAGAGTATCTGAAATATTGTAATATCCATGATAGGACAGTAATATATAATTATATAAGAAATTTTGAATATACAAGAGATATGAGATATGATATGTTTACAAATGAGGATCTGTGTATATACCTAGGTAGATACGCCTTCATGTCTGGTCATATCCTTTGGTACATATCTGTTAAATTGGCAACTAGGGCCAAACTCCATATGGGTCAGCTTATTTATGGCAGCTGATATTTTTATTAAATCCCTCTCGTCGAGAGGTGTAGGATTGATCCAAAGATCATCCAATTCCGATAAGTATTTATGGAAATATGAATTTATTTTGATTATGGAATTATTATCAAGCCGACCATCGTCTTATGTAGGCTCAAAAGCCCAACTGACGTGTCTATTCAACCTCTACGTTTTTATTATAAATAAGAGAGGATTTGGAGTCATTAGGAACATAGATTCTTCATGTGATCTCCTCTCCACATCTTGGGTTTTTGGAGAAGTAGAGACACTAATGAAGGATGCCCTAATTCAATGTTGGAAATAGAGACACTTAGCCGCAAATCAAGGAAGACATTAGTAAGTTGTTCATGGAGATCTATACACCGTTAATAATGAGGCACTGCACGTTGTTCATGTTGGAGACTATTACGCTGTTAATAGCACATATGCAAACAATGAGGATATGTATATATCTGCAGTATACGCACAACTTTCATGATGCCCTAGCTCTCATGCAGATATGGAGCAACTACGTACAGCAATGAACGTTGGCAATGGAGCAACTATGCATATCAATGAACTCATACGCTTATTTGATGTTCATGGTGACATTTATGCTGTACACTGAATACGTTGTTCTTGAACTATACGCAGGGTAGAGATAGTCAATGTGATGCCCTAACCCTAATCCGTTGTCATATGGATGATCCGCAGTCATAACCGCAGTCACGAGGAGGTGAAGCCGCAGTTAAGGCGTGAAGCTGCAATCCTGTTCATGCAAAGGATACTTGCAGTCCTGTTCATGCAAAAGATACACGTAGTCCAGTTCACGCAAAGGATACCTGTTATATGCTAGTCATAGAAACTCTAATACGCTGGTATGAGGGACACTTATACGCAAAACGTTGTCCATGTTTAAGATTGCCCTTATACATGAGGGTAAATACGCAGCAAGTCAAAGAGATCTGGCCGCAGTTAGAAGGGAGGCCTGTAGCTGCCAAAAGGAATATCTTACGCAATATGAAGGTGTCACTATTACACAAGGTGGCATACCTGTAGCAGCACAATGAACATCATGATAGATCTATTCTCTCAGCTCAATGAAGACTATGTTAGAAGTTTCAAGTCCTGGCATAACTCTGATAATGAAATAGATTTCAATGACGGTCAAGAGATCCTTGGCATACGGTAGTCTCATCATGTTTCAAAGAACAATGACAAGGATCACGTTAATCATATATATGTATAGCAGCATGATGTATGAGATCATGGACAGCATGATGTATGGGCAGCATAGTGATCTGATGCATCATGATGATGATGCACATCTGTAAGGGCAACAACATAATGATGATGCACATCTGCAAGGGCAGCAGCATGATGTATGAGATCATGGACAGCATGATGTATGGGCAGCATAGTGATCTGATGCATCATGATGATGATGCACATCTGTAAGGGCAGCAGCATAATGATGATGCACATCTGCAAGGGCAGCAGCACGATGATGGATAAGACAATGTTGCACGAAGCGGGAGCGAAGCGGAAGCGCGAAGCGGAAGCGCAGAGCGCGGAAGCGTCATTTTCCAAAAATCTAGGAAGCGAAGCGTCCGCGGAAGCGTCTGCTATATATATATATTTTTTTGCATTTATACTCAAAACAAACATCCCAAATACCAAATTAATTGTAGAAGACATGAAAACATGCATATTTTTGCATAAATCAAGATAGATATGGCATCCATGATTCCATTGTAGTTACTAGTATGTACAACAATCATCTATATTCTAGCTATTACAAACATACATCAAATTTTTAAGCATATTATAAAACATAAAACATTTAAGCATATTATAAAACATAAAACATAGAGCATATTATGATTTATCTAGCAAGTGAGCAACTGTCAACATTTGTCATGTCCAAAATTCAAATAATAATGTTTACAAAATATGTCACTTGGTCACCGCCAAGCCAAAAAGGTTCAAAATTCAAATTCACAAGTCTACAAGTCTAATGAGTAATCTATGACAAAAAGAAGTAGATTGTGAATATATCTACTAATCTCTCCTCCTTCCACCACGAATAGAACGTGATGGCGGGCCTCCACGTGGTGGCAATGAAGAAGATGGTCCCTGTGTAAGTCGTGGCACTGGAACTGATGAAGAAGAACCCCCTGCCGTTGGTGTTGAACCATGGAACCTAGAAACCAAGGGACCAGATGGGGGTGGGGGTTGTGGCATATCAACACCCGTGTCATCATCCTAGAATCGCTCAAAAAATTCATGCAAAAAAAAAAACACTAGTTAACAAAAAAATTAAAAACATGAATTAGATAAATGCTTTATAAGGGAAAATTGGAAAATTCATACCACAATGGACATACATGGATAAGAGAATCCTCTAATTGCTCTAGTCGCAACACTCCATCCTCCAAATTGGGCTCCTCTGGATTCTTGTCCCAAGTCAACAAGTCTTTATTAGACTTTGCATCTCACAGTAATGGGACAACAATCGCAAGTTGTAATGAACATAAACCAAGCTCTCTGCCCAGTCTAAATTCAACCTGTTCCTTTTAACACTGTGGATGAAAGAATAAGAGCTCCAACACCTCTCTGCAGAAGAAGTGTTTACCACCTGTGATAGCACCCGCAATGCCAAACTCTGTAGAAGTGGAGTAGGCCCTCCATGCATGTTCCACCACTCAAGAGCAGAAAAATGCTCTCGATCTTGAATTGCATGCATGCTCCCAAATGGACCAGTGTTGCTCGTATAGTTGCTCACCTGTCTCCGTACCAATGCAGCCTCCTCATTATCAGGGATTAATCTACTCAATGCAGCCATATATTTTTCGTGAACCTCTTTATCTTGGTGTGGTTTTTTCCTGACTCCCCCCCCAGGTGCTGGTTTTGAAAGCCATGATGGATGATAGTATTTAGGTGTCAAAACATATGCTAATGCATGCAATGGGACATTTAGCATATCCCATCGGTTTTCTACCTCTTCACGAATATAATTGTACAAGGTGGTATCTCTAGGCTCAACAATGTCTTTAATCTGCCCCAACATGCTATCCATTTGCTCATACACCTCCCCAATTACTGGTCGATCTGAATCTGCAAACTTGATCATGTAATAAATTGGTTTGGTGAATTGCAAAACATATTTAACCTGTGACCAAAAGTAACTGTCAAGAACAGTGTCCTTGACTTCATTAGCACCATCTGTGTCAGTGTTAATTTCATCCCATGTTTCAGCACACACCAGATTAGTTAAAGCTTGTCTCACCCTCACTAGCCGCCTAAAGGTGAGGTAATAACTAGCAAATCTTGTCTTTGCAATTTTAAGCAATTGCAACTTGGAGTAAGTGCCATAGAAGTAGTTTACCCTTGTATGCCCTGTGATGAATTTAATGAGTTGCTTCCCTTTCCTGTAAACCTCAGCAATCCACCCACAATCTTTGTGTTTCACAATATCATGCATCAAAAGGTTCAATGTGTGAACCAGGCACCCAGACCAAAAGATGTGTGGATGAGTACGCTCAATAATTTTTCCTGCTAACTTACAATTTGCTGCATTATCTGTGATCACTTGAACCACATTATTCGGACCAACATCTTTGATTGATTTCAATAGGAGATCTGCAATGTTTTGTGCAGTTGCACTGATGGAGGAGGAGTCATGAGATGCAATAAATACTGCACCACTAGAAGAAACACCAAGAACATTTATCAAATGTTGGTTTCTAATATTTGTCCACCCATCTAATACAATGGATACCCCAGAATCCACCCACTCATGTGTAAAACGTGTCAAAGCTCTTTGAACCTTAGCTTTTTCTCTTTCTAATAACACTGTTCTAGCTTTCTCATAGTTGGGGGCCTTGTATCCTTTTGGGGCTTCATTGATGGCCTTTACCATTTCATGCCAATAGGGAGAGCGAAGCACATTGAATGGTACACCGCAAGCACAAAGAAAACGGACTATCTTTCCATCCACATCATCCCTCCCAGCAACATTAAGGAAATCCCCTATTGTTTTTCTACCTCCAGAGGTTGCAAAAGTACCATGAGGAGATGGGCAACTACCAAATTTAGAGGTTGCACTTGATTCAGAATGAGTTTTTTGTTTCTTGTTTTTTCGTTGTGCAGCCATCTCTATTTGGATGTATTTTTCTCTTTGTTCACTTGAAATGTTTGGGCAAATGGTTACCCCCACAGAACCCTTTTTTTCATCACTCTCCAGCACCCCACAAAGATGCCTCCTCAGACGGGTATATGAACCCGTATATGGTTTTCCTCCATGACAACCATGAGGGCACAAAAATTTGTAAGATCCACCACCCTTTCCCCCTTCAAGTTTGGTCACATAGTTCCACAAGGGATTTGATGTACCTTTCCCATCTTGTGCTTCAGTGTCCTCTTCAAGTTCATCCCCTTCCTCTTCAAACCCTTCCTCCTCATCATACATTGGGTCACCAAGTTCATCCCCTTCCTCTTCCCCTCTATTCCTCACCCTTGCCATCATTAAAACCAAGAGTGGAATGATACATAGAAGCCAAAAGAACACCATCTTGGAATATGGATATAGGTGGTGGACAACCTGTAAATAAAGGAGCAAGTAGAAACAATGGGAAAGAGTAGGAGAGGGAGGAGAAAAATACAATTTTTTTTTCAAAAAAACAAGGGAGTTTGGGGTTTGAACTTACCTCTTTAGCTCTTGTAGATGAAGTCCTCCAAGCTCTTGCTCCAAGCTCCTCCTCCTTCTCCTAGCTCCTCCTTCTTCACTCCTCCAAGCTCTCCTCTCTTCTCCTCTCTTCTCCTCTCCTTTCCTCTCTTCTCTTCTCCTCTCCTCTCTTCTCTTCTCCAACTCTCATAAACTCAAAGTGAGAAAATGAGAAGAGAATGGGGGCTTTATTCTTTTCTAAACTCACCCTAAAGTGACCCTAACCCACCCCTAACCCACCCCCTCATGCTTAGTTAAGTTAGATTTTAAATGAAATTAAAAAAAAAAATTTGATATCCGCGGGTTGCGTGCGGGTTGCGCCCGGGTGGCGTGCGGGTGGCGTGCGCTTCCGGGCAAGTTGCGTGGCGCCACCTCATGCCAGAACCGCATGCCGAAGCGCGATTCCGGGGGGCCGCAACCTCATTGGCAGGAATCGTTTCAAAAACAAGGAAGCGCGCAACCTAAATTTCGGAATCGCGATTCTTGTGGAGATTCTGGAACGCTTCCGCACGGGTCGCGGTTCCGGGTTAGGATCCGGCGGGGGGGGCGATTCCTGCAACCCTGGGATAAGATCATGGACATGGGCAGCATGATGATAATCATAATTAGTGCAACATGGTGCAGTATGCAGTGGTGCAGCAAGAAGATCAAACGCAGCACGATCATAGGTGAAGGAGTCACCTTGGAGAATTAGTTGAAGCGGAATGTCTTCAACTGATCTCATCGTTATAAGAAATGATCTATGCTAGATCTAGATAAGTCAAAGTGTTGACTTTTGTTGTAAATGTTCTATCTCTCTCTCTCTTTCTCTGCTAAACTTTGAAGAACATAAAAGAAGAATTGATCAAGGGTTTCCCCACACATTGTGGGGTTTGTCCCTAGCTAGCGCCACATCTTTTGTCCTCTTGTCTTGGCTTGTCTTCTGCGATTTATATTTATGTTGTATCTGCAGTTTACTTTATACTGATGTGATGGCTAATATGGAAAAGAAATTAAATAAATTGTTCGAGCATAGAACATACCCAAAATTTAACATGGTATCAAAGTTGAGGTGAAGACAATCCCCAAGCAAGAGTGAAAGAGCAATCACCAAAGACAAAAGGATCAATGGGTTCTTCACAATTCACTTAGGGTGAAGTCGAAGCAGAGCATATTATCAGAATGGCGCAATAGAACTTCTGATGGCATACCTAAAGATCACTTCATTGGGAAGTTTGGATCTAAGGGTGGAAGGAAAGGTAGATGTCTTGATTATGAGTTCAACCCTTATGCAAAGGAGTGTCTGAATGACAGAGATGCAGGTCATCAAAGACACGGCCGACTCTTCAAGGAAGCAAGGAACCCCAGGTAAGAAAACTCAAATATTGTTTCTGATAAAGAAGTGTTATCTTGTATTGGCCCTCTCCTTCAGATTCTTTGGGAATCTGGCATATTGATTGTAGTGCTTCAAGGCACTTCATCGGATAGAAGGGTGCACTCTCTAATTTGGTAGAGATGGAAACAATCATGGGATTACACTTGGAGCCGATGCCACCTATCCCGAAAAGGGAATGGAAGTCAAAGGTTTTATGGTGGCATTCGTCAATGGAAAGGTATGTGTTTAAAAATAGAATTTTCTAAGATGCTTTTGAGTTCAAGGTTGTATTAAGTTACAGGAAGTCCATGAGTAGGACCATGTCCATTGACACATAGCACCGAAGGTCTGTGAGTCAGATGGTGACAGGGAAGCCTAAATTCAAAAAGAGCATGAAACTACATGTTTGAGATGTACAGAAGGAAAATCTTACAAGGGACCATTCCCCTCAAGTAGCAGGTCCACAGGTTTGAAACAACCCCTGGAGTTTTGAGATTCATGAACGGGAATCTCATGTAGACAGGTAGAAGAAAGCCCTCTATGGCTTGAAGCAAATCACCCCGGGTATAGTATGAGAGGATCAACAACTCTCTGATGAAGCTAAGATTCACTAGGAGTGAAATCAATCCAAACCATTACTCGAAGGATGTGGATGATAGACCTCTCATACCGGCACCTATGTCTGACAGGTGCAGACCCTCTCATTTGTAGGAGACAGAGAGTTGGATTCCGTATGTGGAATGATAAACAGCAAGCCTGTGACTACCTCAAGGATATTAACTTTCAAAAGCTATATGGTAGTGATGTCGGACCAGATTTGGGAAATGCCTCTGAGTTTCATAAACTCAATCACGTTGATGTTCTTGGTGAACTTCCATATGGACATATGTTTTGCAATTAGCATGGTGAGCTCATATTTGGTTGAGCCTCACTGGATTGGTGCCAAGAATCCTCTGAGATATCTTTGGGGCACAATCTCTCATGGACTGAGATACACTGCTAAAAATATGAAAATTGCATGATTATTCAAACGCTGACTAGGCAAGCATTGTGAAGAATCACGAGAGCACTTCTCAGTGCTGGTTCTCTTTGGATTCTACTTCGATATCATGGATGAGAAGGAAGCAAAAATCGGTTGTTATAAGTACCGTCGAGACCGGATACATAACTTTGAGTATGACCTCGTATGAAGTTGCCTGGCTATGGAAACTCTTCAGTGAGTACACATGATGAATACCACTATGATTCTCTGTGACAACAAGAGGTGGGATTCGATTATTGAGGAATCCCGTATTCAATGTGATGGGGCCAACCCACGTGGTCCCGCTATCCGTCAGCTGAGGTGTATTATTCCGTGGCGAGATGTGATAATGTGTTGGTTGATTGTTTATCTGTGTGAATCAATTCGGGATCGGTACTTGTAGATCTGTTTTAATGAGGCAGTACCCCAAACTTACCTCCACCCAACAGCTGTCTGCCTTGGTAAATCCGCAAGGTTTTGGGGTTTAGGGTTCTCGACCCTTCGCGCCTATTCACTTTTGTTGTTCACGATTGTTGTCTTTCCTCTTTTGCTCTGCGAGCCTGCGACTTTCAGTTGGTGCTTATGGGTTGCGATTCTCTCCGTCCCTAGACTGTTTGGTCTGTTGTTTCGATGCCCAGTTGCTCTTCCAACTATGGCTGCGGCTATGTGCTTGACATTGCCTGTTCTTCCGGCGTCTTTTACTTGTAATGGTGAGTTTCGAAAACGTTGCTGCGCGGTTAGATTTTCAAAGATTGCTCTGGTTTGCTTTAGTCGTTTTCTTTTGGGCTCCTTAGGGTTCTGTCTCTATGCAATTTGTGGGTGCCTGTGAATGATTGGGTTCTGCTTTCTTTCTGTTGTCAATTTGTTCCCCTGGAACTATCGTGCTCCTCTGCAACGGGTTCGATTCCCCCTCTCTGTTCTTGATGGTTCGGTGGCGGCGCTCTCAGCTGGAAACTCCGCATGCAAACTTGGTAAGTTAGAGTTCTATGTCGGATTTATTTGTGTACTCCTTTTCCTGTTGCTAATGTCACGGCTCCTTCGTGGGCAGGTTATTTCTTCTGGGTTGGCTAGAGGTCCTGGTGTCGTGAGCAGGTAAACTCGACTTCGGTTTTGTGTTCTTGTTCCTTCCCTGTGTTTCTTTCACTGTTTATGATGTCGTCCTGACTATACTTCTCTACACATTTTCTTGCAGGTGGGGCTGTGCACGGCTACCTTTAATATGCTCTCGGCAGTCTGCAATTCTGGGTAGTTCTTTCCCCTTGGTATTTGGTAGCTGCTTCTTAGGTTGCTTCGACCCCCCAATGTCGGACCTGCGTGCAGACCTTCGACTGTTCTTTTCTTAAGTCGACCTTTCGTTGTTCTCTGGTTGTATTTACAGTGTTGAGCCTTGATGAAATTTTGATTCTTGTTCACTGTAGGTTAGCGACCATGTCTGTGGTCCTAAATCGTTTTGCTATTGCGGACAGTTTATAATGAAAACTTGTACAGGGATTTATATGTATAATTTACTTGTTCGGCTATATGGCTTATTTATATGAATCTGTTGCTTTATAAACGACAAGGCCTGTATGTTATCTCACATACCTGGGGTTTCGGTTGTGTGTGTTCGGCTTTGATTCTTCCTCCAGCGCATTATCACTTCTCTTAATGCAACACCTGTAACACACTCTATTTAACAGTCTTGCTTAATATATTTGTTTGCACGGTTACACAGTTTGAACACAATGTAAATGAATACACAGAATGTTTATTTCTCTGTTATCTCTGCTCTTGTTTGTTTACACGAAGTCGGAACCCCCACAATGGTTCATTCCGCTCCTTTTATAATTCTGTCTACAAAAACAGTTGTTCATTACGTAACTGTTGTTGGTTATATCATTAGTTTCTACAGTTAGTCCTTTTGCGGTTGCCTACCGTTAACTGATACATTTGGTTTTCTTTGTATTTTTCCAACCGTAATATGGTTGTTTCCAAGCACAAGAATGCTACCTAATTTGCTACTGTTCCTAATTAAAAGTAAAATTATGACAGTGTTGTTTTTCTTTGGTTCTGATAATTTAAAAAAAAAAACATTACATAGTTAATAATAACGATAGTAAAAAAAAATAACCAAGGCAGTTTTACTGCCGATCCATCAAACCGTGTCCTCAGTCCTTTTTGGAAACCTTGTCTGCCTTTTCTCTGATTTCACCCTGTTGACCAGATGCTCCTGCATCAGGCTCCCGGGGTAAAAGAGAACTCATGGCTCCGTTCCATGAGCTCCTCCACCGAGTAACCAGCCTTCTGAATCTGCGCCGCGTCGAGCCACGAGCTGTCCTCCATTGGACGGTCTCTCCACTTGACGAGGTAACGCAGATACTCCTTTCTGCGCGTCTTCTTGGCTACCTGGGTGCTGAGGATTCCTTCAATTTCATGGGTCCGGGCCGAAGGTAACTGCTTCTTCCAAGGACTACTCTCTAACTAGGTGGGTGTGGCCGTTCTGGCTCAAATCTTGCATGGACCGATTTTCTTGTATTTCAACTTGTTATATGTGCCCTTAGGAAACCGTTCCCGGCGCAGGTGCGCAAGGACTTCGTCCCCAACATCAAAATGCACCTCTCGTCGCTTTGTGTCTGCGTGCTGTTTGTATTTCTGTGTGCTGTCCTGCAATCTCAATTTGACTTTTTCATGAAGTTCACTCATTGCTTCAGCAAAATCTTCCCCATCTGCACTCCTCCGTTCTAGCTGTCCCAAATCTCGCAGTTCATGTACTCCCCGAGGATGCATACCATACAAAATCTGAAATGGGCTAAATCCAGTGCTACGATTGGGCGAATCGTTATAAGCGAATTCTGCCTGGGCAAGAGCTCGATCCCATAATCGTGAATTTTCTCCAGTCAAACTTCGTAATAAGTTTCCCAAACTCCTATTCACCACCTCTGTCTGTCCATCAGTCTGCGGGTGATACGCAGAGCTGAAATTTAATTGCGTGCCCAACTTTTTCCACAGGGTGCGCCAAAAATGTCCTGTGAATTTCACATCCCTGTCTGAAACAATAGTCTTAGGTAAGCCATGCAATCTAACAACTTCTGTGAAAAACAGGTGTGCCACGTATGTGGCATCACTAGTTTTCCGGCAAGGAATGAAATGAGCCATCTTCGAGAATCTGTCTACCACCACCATCACTGAATCATATCCCCGCTGCGTTCTAGGCAATCCTAGGACAAAGTCAACGCTGACTGAATCCCACGGCCTGCTTGGAACAGGTAGGGGTGCGTAGAGTCCTGTGTTTTGACTGTGCCCCTTCGCCAGTTGGCAGACTTTACACCTGGTTACATATCTCTGCACGTCCCGGCTCATTTTAGGCCAATAATAAAAATGCCCGAGCTGCTCTAAAGTTTTGTCGATGCCAAAATGTCCCGCTAGTCCACCACTATGTTTTTCTCTTACTAGATTTTCCCTCATCGAACAGTCCGGAATACATAGCTGCCCACCTCGAAACAATAATCCCTCCTGTAAATTATAATCTAGCCATGGGCTTGTGTTCCTCAATACGGGATTTTGGCAAGCTTCAAAAGCTTCCTTGAAGTCCGTGTCCATCTGGTACAAATCCTTCAGATATTCAAATCCCATCACCTGTATGCTACTTTCCTGTAAGAGCAAGGCTCTTCGGCTCAAAGCATCTGCCACTTTGTTGGCTTGCCCACTTATGTGTTTTAGCACAAAAGTAAAACTCTGCAGGTATTCTACCCACTTGGCATGTTTATGGTTTAACTTGTGCTGCTGCGTTACATATTGTAATGCTGAATTATCGGAAAACAAGACGAACTCATTGCCTAGTAGGTAGTGTCTCCAATGTTTCAAAGCTTGGACTACCGCATAGAACTCCTTGTCATATGACGAATACTTCTGCCGACTCTCATTTAGTTTTTCACTAAAAAACGCAACTGGTCTGTCCTCTTGACTGAGCACAGCGCCAATAGCTGTCCCGCTTGCATCACAACGAACCTGAAAAGATTTGCTAAAATCGGGCAGTCTCAAGATCGGCCTCTCCGTTATTTTCCGCTTTAAAAGTTGGAAACTGTTTTCTGCCGCCTTGGTCCAACAAAAAGGTTGGTTGGCCTTTTTGATGGTCTCTAGCATTGGTGTGCAGATTTCACTGAAATTTTTAATGAATTTTCGATAAAAACTTGCTAGACCGTGAAAACTACGTACCTCAAACAAATTCTTTGGTGACGGCCAACTCATGATTGCTGCAATCTTTTCTGGGTCCATCTTTAACTCGTTCTCTGCAACTACAAATCCCAGATAGATCAGCTCCTTCTGCAAGAAAGTGCATTTCTTCAAATTTATTAGCAGTTTGTTCTGCTGCAGCTTCTCCAACACCTTTCGAATATGCTGAAGATGCTCTCTTTTCGTTCTGCTGAAAATTAAAATATCGTCCAGATAAACTATCACGAACTTGCCAATAAATTCTTTTAACATCTCATTCATCAGCCTAATAAATGTACTAGGAGCATTACTCAACCCAAATGGCATGACCAGCCATTCATACAACCCTTCATTGGTCTTGAAGGCTGTCTTCCATTCATCTCCTTCCCTAATTCTGATCTGATGATACCCACTCTTCAGATCTATTTTTGTAAAGTAAGCTGCCCCACTAAGACAGTCCATCATGTCGTCCATTCTGGGCAAGGGAAACCTGTATCGAATCGTAATTTTGTTTATAGCCCGCGAATCCGTACACATTCGCCATTCTCCACCTTTCTTGGGTGCAAGTACTGTTGGTACTGCACAGGGGCTCAGGCTTTCTCTGATCAGTCCCTTATCCAGCAACTCCTGCACTTGTTTGCGTACTTCTTCATTGTCCTTCGGACTCATCCTGTACGCTGCCTTGTTTGGCAAGCTTGCTCCTGGTATAAAATCAATGTGATGGCTGATACTCCTTTTGGGAGGCAATTTATTAGGTAACTCATCAGCCGCAATGTCTTGGAATTCTTCCAATAGCTCCTGTATTTCCTTAGGCAGTTCTGATTTTTCCAAGTTCAGCAACACTGGGTTCATTCTCCTCACAACTGCAAAATTAACTTCATTTTCCTCAACCTGTTTCACAAACTGTTTTCCTCCAATTAACAGTGCCTTTGTTCCGCTTGATTTTGCTGTGTCTTCCTCTTTGATGGGTACAAGTGTGTGTTTGACCCCATCCTTTGTAAATTTATAATAATTTGTCTTCCCGTCGTGTGTCACCTTCCGGTCATACTGCCATGGTCTTCCAAGCAGTATGTGGCACACGTCCATTGGCATAATATCGCAGACCACTGTGTCGTGGTACTTGCCAATGTGAAATTCGACCTCGCATTGTTCATCAACTAACAGCTGGTGGCCTTTCTGTAGCCACGACACCTTGTAAGGTGTGAGGTGCTTTAGCCGCTTTAGTCCCAGCTTTTCCACCATCTCAGTGGCAACCAAGTTGTCCGTACTCCTGCTGTCTATTATCAATTTGCAGCACTTTCCATGTGATTTACAAACTGTCCGGAACAGTGCTTTCCGCTGTGTTGGTTCAGCCACCTCCTTGGCTGGTTTTAACAGCACTTTATTTAAAATCAAAGCTTCCCCTGTCTCCGCCATGTCTTCCACCTCCCGGGGTTGTGCTTCAGCTTCCTCAGGCTGTGCCATAAGTGTTCCCCTCTGGCCCGCATGTTCAACTTCTGGACATTCGAAGGATCTGTGCCCCCATTTATGGCACCTGTAGCACTGGACATTAGTCCCTCTTCCGCGGCCATTTCCTCGTCCTCGCTGATATGACCGACCTCCTCTGGTGCTTTCTCCTTTCTCTGCTGTCCCTGAAGTTTTGGAACTGCTGCCTTCATCACTGTTCGCGGCAGTTCTCCCTCTGCCGTAGGACTGTCCTCGTCCTCTGCCATTCCCTCTCCCTCTCCTGTTATTCTGTTTTCTGTTGATTTTCTCTTCAGCCTTTACAGCACTCTGAAAGGCTTCTTCAATATTCCGGGGAGAAAGAATACTGATTTCATCCAATATTTCCATCCTCAAGCCATTTACGTACCTCCCTGTTTTTTCTGGAGTATCATCCGTATAACCAGCACGTAAATTCACCCGGTAAAACTCTTCTGTGTATTCTTTGACAGTCATACCCTTCTGCCTTAAATTTTGTACTCGCCGATATAGTTCCACCTGGTAGTCTTTCGGCAGAAATCTGCCCTTCAATTTTGCCACCATCCTTGACCATCTTCGTATCGGCAATTTGTTCATTCGCTTTCTGTCCGCTTGGACACTGTCCCACCACAAGAGGGCGTGCCCCTTTAATTTAGTTGCAGCGAATCTAACTCTTTTATCCTCACTGACTTCCTCATTTTCAAAATACTTATCTAGTTCGCTTATCCAGTCCAACAGGACATCTGCGGACAGACTGCCATCGTAAGTAGAAATCTCTGTTTTGGGTTTGTTGCTGGCTAATAGAACTGATCGCAGCAGTCTCAATTCCGGAGCTTCTTCGTCTGACCCGTCTGTAGCAAGAGCTTCTTCTTCCTCCTCACTATCATCTCCCAGTTCCGGGTCTCTTCCCCTGCCCGCCTCCACTGCTTCCAAACGAGCTGTAAGAACTCTGATCTGTTCCCTCAATCCTTCATCTGCTCCTCTACGTGCACCTCTTCCACGTCCTCGTCTTGGTGCTTCCATCTTCTTCTATTTCCTCAAAAAAAAACTGCTCTGATACCACTTGATGGGGCTAGCCCACGTGGTCCCGCTATCCGTCAGCTGAGGTGTATTATTCCGTGGCGAGATGTGATAATGTGTTGGTTGATTGTTTATCTGTGTGAATCAATTCGGGATCGGTACTTGTAGATCTGTTTTAATGAGGCAGTACCCCAAACTTACCTCCACCCAACAGCTGTCTGCCTCGGTAAATCTGCAAGGTTTTAGGGTTTAGGGTTCTCGACCCTTCGCGCCTATTCACTTTTGTTGTTCACGATTGTTGTCTTTCCTCTTTTGCTCTGCGAGCCTGCGACTTTCGGTTGGTGCTTATGGGTTGCGATTCTCTCCGTCCCTAGACTGTTTGGTCTGCTGTTTCGATGCCCAGTTGCTCTTCCAACTATGGCTGCGGCTATGTGCTTGACATTGCCTGTTCTTCCGGCGTCTTTTACTTGTAATGGTGAGTTTCGAAAACGTTGCTACGCGGTTAGATTTTCAAAGACTGCTCTGGTTTGCTTTAGTCGTTTTCTTTTGGGCTCCTTAGGGTTCTGTCTCTATGCAATTTGTGGGTGCCTGTGAATGATTGGGTTCTGCTTTCTTTCTGTTGTCAATTTGTTCCCCTGGAACTATCGTGCTCCTCTGCAACGGGTTCGATTCCCCCTCTCTGTTCTTGATGGTTCGGTGGCGGCGCTCTCAGCTGGAAACTCCGCATGCAAACTTGGTAAGTTAGAGTTCTATGCCGGATTTATTTGTGTACTCCTTTTCCTGTTGCTAATGTCACGGCTCCTTCGTGGGCAGGTTATTTCTTCTGGGTTGGCTGGAGGTCCTGGTGCCGTGAGCAGGTAAACTCGACTTCGGTTTTGTGTTCTTGTTCCTTCCCTGTGTTTCTTTCACTGTTTATGATGTCGTCCTGACTATACTTCTCTACACATTTTCTTGCAAGTGGGGCTGTGCACGGCTACCTTTAATATGCTCTCGGCAGTCTGCAATTCCGGGTAGTTCTTTCCCCTTGGTATTTGGTAGCTGCTTCTTAGGTTGCTTCGACCCCCCAATGTCGGACCTGCGTGCAGACCTTCGACTGTTCTTTTCTTAATTCGACCTTTCGTTGTTCTCTAGTTGTATTTACAGTGTTGAGCCTTGATGAAATTTTGATTCTTGTTCACTATAGGTTAGCGACCATGTCTGTGGTCCTAAATCGTTTTGCTATTGCGGACAGTATATAATGAAAACTTGTACAGGGATTTATATGTATAATTTACTTGTTCGGCTATATGGCTTATTTATATGAATCTGTTGCTTTATAAACGACAAGGCCTGTATGTTATCTCACATACCTGGGGTTTCGGTTGTGTGTGTTCGGCTTTGATTCTTCCTCCAGCGCATTATCACTTCTCTTAATGCAACACCTGTAACACACTCTATTTAACAGTCTTGCTTAATATATTTGTTTGCACGGTTACACAGTTTGAACACAATGTAAATGAATACACAGAATGTTTATTTCTCTGTTATCTCTGCTCTTGTTTGTTTACACGAAGTCGGAACCCCCACAATGGTTCATTCCGCTCCTTTTATAATTCTGTCTACAAAAAACAGTTGTTCATTATGTAACTGTTGTTGGCTATATCATTAGTTTTTACAGTTAGTCCTTTTGCAGTTGCCTACCGTTAACTGATACATTCTGGGTTTCTTTGTATTTTTCCAACCGTAATATGGTTGTTTCCAAGCACAGGAATGCTACCTAATTTGCTACTATTCCTAATTAAAAGTAAAATTATGACAGTGTTGTTTTTCTTTGGTTCTGATAATTTAAAAAAAAAAACATTACATAGTTAATAATAACGATAGTAAAAAAAAATAACCAAGGCAGTTTTACTGCCGATCCATCAAACCGTGTCCTCAGTCCTTTTTGGAAACCTTGTCTGCCTTTTCTCTGATTTCACCCTGTTGACCAGATGCTCCTGCATCACAATGATTGCTCCAGCAGATAGACATCAAATACTGCCTTATCTGGGATATGGTAAGTTGATGAGCAAGGAGGCTCCATCGCACTAAGATGATGTACAAGTCAGAACCCCGGGGAAAGATCAAATTCGTGATTTTCCCGAACGACTTGGAGTCGTCGAGAGACCTTTGTAAAAGGGTCCTGCATGTTGCATACATTGAGTTCTGGAACACTGGAACAAGATGATTCGCTCTTTTGTGGGACAAAATGATTCGCTCTCTTGTGGAACAGGATGATTCGCTCTCCTGTGTAGCAGGATGATTAGTTCTCCTATGAGGCCTGGATTGATGTGTTCTCCATGGCGATTGTAGCAGGATTGGTGTGTTCTCTTGTGAGGCCTGGATTGATGTGTTCTCCATGGAGATTGTAGTAGGATTGATGTGTTCTCCTGTGAGGGCAGGATTGATTAGTTCTCCTGTCGAGGCATCCTACCCATGCAGTCTGGGACTCATGGGAAGTACCTCTCATCTGATCAATGAGCAGGGAAATGAAGTTAGGGACCATAGTAATACCGATGGATGCATCATTGTATCTACCATACTCCCTACACTAGGATGACCTCCATTAATCTGGGATCAATGACACTAGTCTAGGACCAGTGGTAGGAGTTGTACCATACTATGACGCTGACTTCGGGTCGGTTGACACTGGTCTGGGACCAGTGATACATACTCTGATACTAACTTCGTGTCAGTGTAGGATTGGTTTGGGACTAGTGAGAGTGGTACATACTATGACGTTGACTTTGGGTCGGCTGAGACTGGTTTGGGACTAGTGGTACACTCTCTGAGCCTGTGATACTGGTCTGGGACCAGTGGTAGGAGTAGTACCCACTATGACACTAACTTTGGGTCGGTTGAGACTGGTCTGGGACCAGTGGTACACACTCTGAGGCTGACTTTGGGTCAGTGGAGAATGGTATGAGACATTCTCGATCAATTCTTCTTCTTCAGAGCAAAGCAGAGCTAGCAGAGCCAGCAGAGCTGAGCTGAGCAAAGCAGAGCCAACAGAGCTGAGCTGAGCAAAGCAGAGCTAGCAGAGCCAGCAGAGCTAAGCAGAGCAAAGCAGAGCCAACAGAGCAGAGTAGAGCAGAGCTAGCAGAGCCAGCAAAGCTGAGCATAGTAGAGCCAGCAGAGCTAAGCAGAGTTGGGCAGAGCAATGCAGGTCACTGATGGCAGAGATAGTACAGTCGGACTTATGGATCACTGGATGGAGTTCTCCCTAGTTGAGAGGGAGTGTTAAATTGGCAACTAGGGCCAAACTCCATATGGGTCGGCTTATTTATGGCAGCTGATATTTGTATTGGATCCCTCTCGTCGAGAGGTGTAGGATTGATCCAAAGATCATCCAATTCCGAATAAGTATTTATGGAGATATGAATTTATTTTGATTATGGAATTATTATCACGCTGACCAGCATCTTATGTAGGCTCAGAAGCCCAACCGACGTGTCTATTCAACCTCTATGTTTTTAGTATAAATAAGAGAGGATTTGGAGTCATTAGGAACACAGATTCTTCATGTGATCTCCTCTCCACGTCTTGGGTTTTTGGAGAAGTAGAGACACTAATGAAGGATGCCCTAATTCAATGCTAGAAATAGAGACACTTAG
This sequence comes from Pinus tabuliformis, assembly GCA_031772625.1. Classification (NCBI taxonomy): domain Eukaryota; kingdom Viridiplantae; phylum Streptophyta; class Pinopsida; order Pinales; family Pinaceae; genus Pinus; species Pinus tabuliformis. Next base: position 247,538,871 of record CM062810.1, on the reverse strand, counting down.
CCACAGATCAAGGAAGACATTATTACGCTGTTCATGGAGATCTATACACCGTTAATAATAAGGCACTGCACGCTATTCATGTTGGAGACTATTACGCTGTTAATATCACATATGCAAACAATGAGGATATGTATATATCCACAATATACGCACAACTTTCATGATGCCCTAGCTCTCACACAGATATGGAGCAACTACGTACAGCAATGAACGTTGGCAATGGAGCAACTACGCACATCAATGAACTCATACACTTATTTGATGTTCATGGCGACATTTACGCTGTACACTTAATACGTTGTTCTTGAACTATATGCAGGGCAGAGATAGTCAATGTGATGCCCTAACCCTAATCCATTGTCATATGGATGATCCGCAATCATAACCGCAGTCACGAGGAGGTGAAGCCGCAGTTAAGTCGTGAAGCTGCAGTCCTGTTCATGCAAAAGATACACGCAGTCCAGTTCACGCAAAGGATACCCGTTATACGCTGGTCATAGAAACTCTGATACACTAGTATGAGGGACACTTATACGCAAAACGTTGTCCATGTTTGAGATTGCCCTTATACATGAGGGTAAACACACAGCAAGTCAAAGAGATCTTGTCGCAATTAGAAGGGAGGCCTGTAGCTACCAAAAGGAATATCTTACACAATATGAAGGTGTCATTGTTACACAAGGTGGCATACCTGTAGCAGCACAATGAACATCATGATAGATCTATTCTCTCAGCTCAATGAAGACTATGTTAGAAGTTTCAAGTCCTAGCATAACTCTGATAATGAAATAGATTTCAATGACGGTCAAGAGATCCTTGGCATATGGCAGTCTCATCATGTTTCAAAGAACAGTGACAAGGATCATGTTAATCATATATATGTATAGCAGCATGATGTATGGGCAGCATAGTGATCTAATGCATCATGATGATGATGCACATCTATAAGGGCAACAACATAATGATGATGCACATCTGCAAGGGCAGCAGCATGATGTATGGGCAGCATAGTGATCTGATGCATCATGGTGATGATGCACATCTATAAGGGCAGCAGCATAATGATGATGCACATCTATAGGGGCAGCAGCACGATGATGGATAAGATCATGGACATGGGTAGCATGATGATAATCATGATTAGTGCAGCATGGTGTAGTATGCAGTGGTACAACAAGAGGATCAGATGCAGCACAACGATAGGTGAAGGAGTCACCTTGGAGAATCAATTGAAGCAGAATGTCTTCAACTGATCTCATCGTTATAAGAAATGATCTATGCTAAATCTAGATAAGTCAAAGTGTTGACTTCTGTTGTAAATGTTCTATCTCTCTCTCTCTCTTTCTCTGTTGAACTTTGAAGAACATAAAAGAAGAATTGATCAAGGGTTTCCCCACACATTGTGGGGTTTGTCCCTGGCTAGCAACACATCTTGTGTTCTCTTGTCTTGGCTTGTCTTCTGCGATTTATATTTATGTTCTATCTGCAGTTTACTTTATACTGATGTGATTGCTAATATGGAAAAGAAATTAAATAAATTGCTCGAGCATAGAACATACCCAAAATTTAACAATATCTCTTCAATTAACTAATTATTAATTAATCATTATTTATTATTATTATTATTTATGTTATTACTATTATTTTTATATTATATTATATTCATAACATTTTCTTCCTCTTCAAAAAAGTTGTCTATCGCTGAGAATGTGTCATCTATTTTTTTGTCTTGTAGTATATTTGCATTTTTCAAATTTATTCAAGTTGTCATCCTCGATGATACAAGATGATAGGATACTCTAAGTTATAAACAAAATTGTCAAACTAAGAAGGGATCTAACCATCCAAAATAAATCTTATGTGGAAACTTGAAATTACTTAATAACTGGAATATAAATGTTATCGTAAGATTGGATTGCGTTGACACCAATATTCTTTGGAACATAAGTCTATTGTTTATGTTATGGGCAATATGCAAATTGATTGAGATGTCTACTCTTGTGATTCAGATGTCGATAAGGAGCTCTTGTAATTTGATTTTCCCTTGTCATGCATATGGCAATTTTCTGATTTACTTCAAGTACCAAGGTTGTTGAGTTGGTTATAGAATCTTCACTTGGAATTTTTATCGTTTGAATTGCAACATCTAAATATATTTTTACTTCAACTAGTTTGTCATCTTCTTCAATTGTGAAATTCACTTGATCGATATTCGTTCATTTTACTTCAACTTGGATTGTTACATCATTAGACGTCGAAACTTTTTTCATGATAAGTTCTTATAAAAAAAAATCAATGATTTTTTATCATCCTTAAATTTCTTAATCTAAGCAGATTTTGGTTATGATTTTTTAAACGTTAAAGTTTTTCTACTTCTAATCTAACTTCATTTTGACGTCCAATCTTTTCATTTTTTAAATCTCTACTTTCTTCTAATAACTTTTGATTAAAGTTTTTTAAGCGCAATTTTTTTTCTTCTTTCCCTGATATACTTGTTACCGCTCAAACTATCAGGGGGGCCTAAAAGAGACAACTACTAGATCACGTTCAACAATGGAGAATTAGTCCACTGTTGCCTCAACTAAAACTCCCTACTCTTTACTAACTTTCACCAATGGGAGAAAACCCAGTATATTAAAAGTCACTTTTGAAGGATGAATCAAAAAATGGATGTGAAGTGGCCTTAATCATCATTTTCCTAGAAGGGGCTTAAGAATGGGGCTTGCTCGCTCTTTAAGCAAGGTACAAATCTTTCTAGGAGAAGGAGGTGAGTATTTAAGGGCTAGGTTTAAGGAGTGCGTCTCGCAAAGGAGTTTCCTAATCCCTAAAATCCTTATTGAACTTGGTTTCCCAAGTGGTTTTTGAAGAATTAACTTTTCAAAGGTATGGGACCACACGGGACCAAGTGGACCAAGCCTTGGTTAAGGGGAAGGAGTTTAACAACCAATGATGATCTTAACCCAAACAAGAAAGGGGAAAGGATCAAAATAAGAGTTTTCACTTAGAGGTGTCAAATTGATCCTATGAAGTACTAGCCTAGGGAACACCAGGACAAAGTTTGATCTCAGAGCTAGGGCTTGGGATATCTCACAATCTCACTGTCAGATTTTCTTCAAATTTGGAAGAGATGTTGAGAACACACCGGCGCAATAAAGGCTAGGAAATCGAACATTTTCTATGGCTACTTTGTCAAGAAAGTGATGCCCTAGGTGGCCCTGCATGGCTAGACCTAGAATGAAGAGGGAAAGGTGAAAAAATGGTTCTTTGAGTGACCACCTATTGGTAGACCAGTGCCTAATCCCTTGGGGAGAATGATGACAAAGGGCTTCGTTTCTCTCTCAAGGAGGCCTCAAGGACTACTTCACTTAGCCTTTAGGGCAAGAAGAAGTGACCTTAAAGCTTTATACTTCACTTTGCAAGAAGAGATGGCTTATCAAGATAAATTCAATGGTAGCATTATCCCTAGGAGATTTAATTCAACATACATGGCCTATATATTGAGAGATGCTATATATAAACAATAATTCCACAATTTCACAATTATGCAATGCAGCAATTAGCCCTAGTATAGCGAAAATTCCGTTCCAATGCACATGACAAAGTACAACAAAAATAGCATTAAAATAGTGCAGTTACAAGTAAGAGAACAAATCCAACTGTCAACCTATTTGCCAATAAATAAGCTCCAAGATAAGAAAGTCCAATCCAAACATCAAAATTCATCCATGCTCCAATTCATCCTCCAAGAAAGAAATGTGAAATTCTCAAGAGAGAGAATGATATAATCCAAGTGATAATACAAAATGAATTCATGTCTCTCCTATTTATACACTCATTAGGAGTTTGAATTACCTAATTTGAGTTTACATTAGCCCATCAACTAAAATAATGTGCAAATAACTATCTTTTGGTGAGAAACCCACCAAACTAGCTCATAAACAAAATAATAAGCCTCCCAAGAGGTCGAATAATCAAGAATGCATGTCGTTGGACTCTCTAAGAGGCCTGGTGAAGTCCATAAGTGCCAAAATGATGAATTGGCCTTCCAAAAGTAATAGACAACGGGTAGGCTCCTTGTTCTCCACATAATAGACATGTGGTGCTCCCAATGGCTGTGAGAGCACACAAGTGACCTCATGGGTCTCCAAGCGTGTCGAAGATGCTTGTGGTCCATCTGTAAGGGCTCATATGATGGTGTAAGTGATGCCACATCAGCATACAAGTCCTAGGTCATCTGCCAAGTGCATGGTACTACTATGCAGCTAGCTGGGCAAAAGTGAATTAGGTGCATCTTCCTCATCCAATAGATGAATCTTGAGCAATCTCTAAACATATCTAGGGATCCATGGAGTGTTATCTACTGTTGTGGAGGCCCATGGCTCTCAACACAACCTACATGTGTCAATGTAGCCCTTTGTATGGTTAGGACCCCATATAGGGATACTAAACCAACAATGGAGACCACCTGCAATCTTACATAAGATCCAATCAATCCACTAACCTTCTAGTACAACAAGTCATCAAGGAAATCGAGTAAAAGAGCTTACAAACCATGGAAAACAAGTGGGGACTTCATAATGGCATGCCCTTCCATAATGGGCTTTGGCATGTGCTAATATTTTCAAGCTCCAAATGGGAATAGTTAGAAAAATTATATATTACAGAGCAATTGAACGCATAAAATATATTGCAGAAATATAAACACAGAAAACACATAAAACAAAAGAGACACAGATATATGTGGTTCACCCAATTTGGGCTACATCCACAGGAAACAACCAGACCTTCCTTTTATATTATCCAGCAAACTAAAGAGATGCAACCTATAGCAGATCCGTTGTAATTCCCTCTTCGCTCTCACACAATCTCCTCTCTTTTTCTCATTCAAAATACAAATATACATAGATGCAATACAATTCCCTCATATATAGCGAGGGATTGCCTTCTAGGGCAAAAAACCCTAAATTAAACATAACTTCTACCATCAGATCTCCACCTAATGAACGGCCCAGATTGACTATGAAATTACAACATTTTACAAGGCAATTTTACATCTTTTTTTAGCTTCGGAGGCGCTGCCATCGATCCCCAGCCAGGGGGGCACCCAAAGATCGCAACCCCGCCCCCCCGGACCCCCATTGCAATGCAAATATTATGGGCGGCAACGAACTAGGGTCCAATGCGATGATACCTCCGAATAAAAAAGATAATCATACTCCACACCCAACATGAATAACCAAGTACCCTATTAGGTGGTTTTTACTTCTAAAGGGAATAATATGTCCAAGGTACATCCTTTTAAAGGTGGTGGCATGTGATAAAGAGATGAATGGAGTAGGGAATGAAAAGGGGCAACCCTGGGCCACATTTTGGGGTACAAGGGCAGCTAGTAAAAGGGAAGCCCACATTTGGGTGTAAAATATATAGAGGGGAGCAATCATGGTACATGAGGTGCCACGGCCTTGATTTGTCCACCCTTCTCTATATGTCTTTTGTCTTTTTATGATTTTTCTGCAATTAACTACTCGGGGCTCAAGGGGTAAGAGCATGATGTGTGAGATATGGCAGTGCATACCCCCTTTTAAGGTAAGACGATTCATTGCCCACCAGGAGTTGGGACAATCATGGGTTCCTAAATGATAAAGAAGGCTCATCTAGGGCTTGTAGTAACCAGGGCGATGGCCATGATGATGAGGTAGAGCTCATGTGTTCGCTTTTGCCCACGTGCCAAATGTGTTTTGTCTCGACCATCGTTTGCATTATGTGGTACAATTTCCTGTTGAATATGGTGAATTATGCTTTTAATTTTCCTTTTAGTTGCATCAACCTCTGGGGCATCATTCTAGGCCCGACCCAAGGTGTGGGCAAGGGGAAGGAGAGAGTTAGGCCTATGTGGACCCAATGGAGGAATGTGGACCCAGGTGGGAGAAATGATGAATGGGGTTACAATGAGTGGAAAAGGGGCAATATATGTGGATGAGAGAGCGAGACCACACAACCAAAATCAGGGTTTTCCATAAAATACCATCCCTAGAGCCAAATGGTCAATAAAAGAGATCCCATGGGACTAGAATCCAAGGTTAACATCCAAAAGGGGTCTAGGGGACAAGAGCACAGACCTAGCCCATTCTTTCCGCCTAATCCCCCCATTAATCCATGCCCATAAGTGTTTATGACAAGCAAACTACAATACTCAATTACCAAATGACAAGGCATACATTTAGGTTGGGGAGGCCCACCTTCAAACATACGATCATGGCAGATGGATGAAGGACCACATGGCTGGCTCAAAGTGGTAGAGAAATTTCAAAACGAGCTAGTTGGTGGCTGCAACGGGTTGTTGGCTACCGGCTGAGGACCATCTTGGAGAAAAAGATCACCTAGGGATATCACCCAAAAAATGGTGGGTAACATTTGGCTCTAACTAGGACATGATCTTTCGAGGAAGTCAACAAAGCTACTTGAATGGGAGGTCACGAGAACTCCAACAATCTCTTGGTTATCGTATACCTGTTACCTGCACATACCAATGACTAAACCCACGAGCAACATGTTTTTCGTGGTGTTTTATGATCACCCATGCTTAGTGTTAGGCAATAAAAAAATAGAAAAATAAAATATGCAAATTTTACTTTAAATGCAACTAATCTACCATGAGAAATATCATATGATGTTAGTTATAATGAGGAAATGAGCATGCAATGCATCCTACCTTAACATATAGTAAGGCCAATACTAAGTGTAATCATAAAGCCAGGGCAACAAACATATCATCATATCAATATACATATGCCTTCCAGTATGATTACTCATATAGAATATCCAAAAGTGAATGCAGACACAAGCACATGGAGGATGAAGCGGGTGGGAGGAGGGAAAATGTGATCTCCATTGGAGGTAAAAAGAAACCCTAGGAGAAGGAGAATAGGTCAACCAAGAAGTGTGGGACTTTCCCCTTAAGTACACAATGGTGGAATTCAAGAACTCCTTATCACAATCATTATTTATAATACTATGCTTTGTAGATGCCATAAGGTTGTGATGAGAGGGGAACGAAGGGTGAAGGAAAGGAGTGCAACAAATAGGTTGCTCAAGGTGATGGTTACATTAGAGAGGGGAGGTCTTGGAGTGATCAAAATCATGAGGGTGTGTCCAAGGAGGTAAAGTATAATCAATTAGGGGCTCTTCCTTGACACTATACTCGAAAAGGGGAAAGGGCTCACGGTCACTTGAGATCATATGACAAGGGGTGAGGGAATCACTTGATGAAGACTCAAGATGATGAACAATAGAAAAGGGAAAAGGGGAAGGTGAAGTCTCAACGAGATCCTTTTCCTGAAAATCCAACTCTAGAGGCTCAAGTGATTTGAATATACTCCCAGAATCATAAGGAAGGTAGGTATGAGCAAGGGCCTTATCAATCCTATCATTGTTGTTGCCAAAGATAGGGTCTTCCCAAAAAGGAGAGTTAATCATCTCCAACTGCTCCTTTTCATGCAAGGGAAAATGATAATTCTCCTTCCCAAGGGTATCAATGGATGTGTCCTCATAAATAATGCCTGGGAGAAAGGGAGGACCACTCTCAACCTCATCCTCCTTGTCGATGTCATAAATGGGAGCACAGTCAAATTAAGGACCAATGATTTCCCACTTCTCCTTTTCAATGTGGAAGTAATCTCCAATGTCATCTTCCAAGGGGCTAATGGGATCATCTTTCTCAAGGTTCTCAAAAGAGGAGTCATCGGGAGTAGTATCCTTGAGAAAGGTAATGTTTGTCTCAATTTCACTTTCCATAAACTCATCCTTCCCAGCACCTATGCTTTCTTATTCATTATGTGGACCAAATGAGGACTCGTCTTCCAGCTCATCACTAAGATCCTCAAGATTGTCTCCAACTTCCTCATCTTGACTAATGAGACCTTCCCTTCAGAGGGCTTCCTTTAGGATTTCACAAACAACTTCATTAGATTGGAATTTGGGTCCCTTATGCTCTATGAATTTGTTAAGCAACTTGATAAACGATGAAATGCTTTCAGGCTCACACGAGTCGAGCTAACCTCGGTGCTTGTATTCAATAGAAGGAATAAATAAGTCCACGAGGCTATCTAAATGAACCACATTAACTTTGGAAGCATGCTTCATAATTTTTGCTACCTGGTCCAATGTTGTGGATGGATCACCCTTGAATTGTGGCATATTTTGCATAAACTTCCAATCCAAGCAATTTGGGTATCCTGGAAACCATGTAAAATCCAAAGCAGGAAACCACTCATGAAGCTTTTTATAAGACATTGATCCTTATATATTGATAACATGAGAGTTGCCAGGGTGAACTAAAATTGCCTTAACAAATGTTTGCTTCACCCTACAACCATTGACTTTGAAGTTCAATGAAGAACCAGGGCTTCGTTCTTCCAATGGAGTCACCAAAAATGATATGTCAATATGTTGTATGGGGAACAAAACACACGTCTTAAGTCCCTGGCAATGGCGCCAAAATGTTATCGCTCAAACTAGCAAGGGGGCCTAAAAGGGGCTTCTAAAGGTACAACTGCTAGATCAAGGGCAACAATGGACACTTAGTCCACTGTCACCTCAGATAAGACTCCCTAATCTTTACGGACTTCCACTGATGGGAGGAGACCCGATATATTGAAAGTCACTTATGACGGATGAATCAACAAATGGATGTGAAGTGACCTTAATGATCGTTTTCCTAGAAGGGGGTTAAGAATGGCGCTTACTTGCTCTTTAAGCAAAAGGTACAAAGCTTTCTAGGAGAAGGAGGTGAAGATTTAAGGGCTAGGTGTATTGAGTGTGTCTTGCAAAAGAGTTTCCCAATCCCTAAAATCCTTACTAAACTTGGTTTCCCAAGTGGTTCTTGAAGAATTAACTTTTCAAAGGTATGGGACTACACGGGACCAAGTGGACCCGGCCTAGGTTAAGGGGGGGAGTTTAGCAACCAATGATGATCTTAACCTAGACAAGTAAGGGGAAAGGATCAAAACAAGAGTTTTCACTTAAAGGTGTCAAATTGATCCTATGAGGTACTATCCTAGGGAACAGCAAGGAAAAGTTTGATCTCACCGCTAGGGCATGGGATATCTCATAATCCCATCATCGGATTTTCTTCAAATTTGGAGGAGACCTTGAGAACACACCAACGCAATAGAAGCTAGGAGATCAAACATTTTATATGGCTACTTCGTCTGGAAAGTGATGCCCTAGGTGGCCCAGTGTGGCTAGACCTAAAATGATGAGGGAAAGATGAAGAAAAGTGGTTCTTTGAGTGACCACCTATTAGTAGACTAGTGCCTAATCCCTTGGGGAGAACGGATTCTAGGAGAATGATGAGAAAGGACTTCGTTTCTCGATCAAGGAGGCCTCAAGGACTACTTCACTTGGCCTTTAGGGCAAGAAGAAGTGACCTTAAACCTTTATACTTCGCTTTGCAGAAAGAGATGGCTTATCAAGATAAATTCAATGGTAGAATTATCCCTAGGAGATTTCATTCAACATACATGGCCCATACATTGAGAGATGTTATATATAAACAATAATTCCACAATTTCGCAGTTATGAAATGCAGCGATTAGCCCTAGTATAACGAAAATCCCATTCCAATGCATATGACAAAGTAAAACAAAAATAGCATTAAAAATGTGTACTTACAAGTAAGAAAACAAATCCTACTATCAACATATTTGCGAATAAATAAGCTCCAAGATAAGAAATTCCAATCCAAACATCAAAATTCATCCATGCTCCAATTCATCCTCCAAGAAAGAAATGTGAAATTCTCAAGAGAGAGAATGATATAATCCAATCGATGATACAAAATGAATTCATGTCTCTCCTATTTATACACTCATTAGGAGTTCGAATTACCTAATTTGAGTTTACACTAGCCCATCAACTAAAATAGTGTGCAAATAACTATCTTTTGGTGACAAGCCCGCCAAACTAGCTCATAAACAAAATAATAGTTCTCCCAAGAGGTTGAATAATCAATAATGCATGTTGTTGGGCTCTCTGAGGGGCTTAGTGAAGTCCATAAGTGCCAAAATGATGAATTGGACTTCTAAAAGTAATGGACAAGGGGTTGGGCCCTTGTTATCCACATAATAGACCTGTTGTGCTCCCAATGGTTGTGAGGGCACACAAGTGACCTCATGGGTCTCCAAGTGTGTCGAAGATGTCTATAGTCCATCTATAAGGGCTTAGATGATGGTGTAAGTGATGCCACATCAGCATACAAGTCCTGGGTCATATGCCAAGTGTGTGGTACAACAGTGGGGCTGGCTAGACAAAGGTGAACTAGGTGCATCTTCCTCGTCCAATAGGTGAAACTTGAGCAATCTCAGAACATCTTTGAGGACCCATAGAGTGTTGTTTACTGTTGTGGAGGCCCATGGCTCTCAACACACACCCTACATGTGCCAATGTAGCCCTATGGATGGTTAGGACCCCGTATAGGGAGACCAAACCCAAAGATGGAGACCACTTGCAATCTTGCATAAAATCCAATGCGTCCCCTAGCCTTCTAGTACAACAAATCATCAAGAAAATCGAGTAAAAGAACTTACCAACCATGGAAAACAAGTTCGGACTTCATAATGGCATGCCCTTCCATAATGGGCTTTCGCATGTGCCAATATCTCCAAGCTCCAAATGGGATCAACCAAATATCCTATTAGATGGTTTCTACTTCTAAAGGGAATAATATGTCCAAGGTACATCCTTTTAAAGGCGGTGGCATGTGACAAATAGATGAACGGAGTAGGGAATGAAAAGGGGAAACCCTGGGCCATGTGCTAGGGTACAAGAGTAGCTAATAAAAGGGAAAAGCCCACACTTGGGTGTATAATGTATAGGAGAGAGAAATCATTGTACATGAAGTGCCCCAGCTTTGATTTTTCCACCCTTCTTTATATGTCTTTGCATTTTTATGAATTTTCTTTAACTAACTGCTCGGGGCTCAAGGGGTAAGAGGATGATGTGTGAAATATGGCAGTGGATACCCCCTTGTAAGGTAGGGCAGTTTATTTCCCACTAGGGGTTGGGACAATCATGGATTCCTAAATGACAAAGGAGGTTCATCTAGGACCTATAGGAACCAGGGTGATGGCCATGATGATGGGGTTGAGCTCATGTGTTGGCTTTTGCCAACATGCTAAATGTGTTTGTCTCGGCCGTCTTTTGCAATTTGTGGTACATTTTCCTGTTGAATGTGGCAAATTATGCTTTTATTTTTCTTTTTAATTGCATTAACCATTGGGGTATCATTCGAGGCCCGACCCAAGGTGTGGGCAAGGGGAAGGGGAAAGCTAGCCCTATGCGGACTCAATGGAGGAATGTGGACCCAAGTGGGAGAAATGACTAATGGGGTTACAATGAGTGGAAAGGGAGCAATATATGTGGATGAGGGAGCGAGATTAGGCAACCAAAATCAAGGTTTTCCATGAAATACCATCCCTAAAGCCAAATGGTCAGTAAAAGAGATCCCATGGTACTAGAATCCAAGGTTAACATCCAAAAGGGGTCTAGGGGACAAGCGCAAAGACCTAGCCCATTCTTTCCATCGAATCCCCCCATTAATCCATGCCCAGAAGTGTCCATGATAAAAAAAACTACAATACTTAATTACCAAAAAACAAGGCATACCTTTAGGTTCCCACTTTCAAACATACAATCATGGCAAATGGATGAGGGACCAAATGGATGGCTCACAGATGGGAGAGAAACATCATAACAAGCTAATTGGTGGCTGCAAGGGGTTGTTGGCTACCGGCTGAGGATTTATACACTTTCTGACTTGTGCAAGTAATCTTGACTATGATCCTTCAAACAAGAATTTTCTTCATTTTTATTGAATATGACTTCTCCAAGTTCCATCTACTTTGATATTGTTTCTCGATTCTCTTGAAACCAATGTTGCACGACTCGTATTCGTATAAGACTCGTCACGACATTGACTCGTTGACTAGTATAAGACTCAGGAACGACCCTTATAAGACTCGTCAAAAAAAAAAAAACTTAAAATATGGTAAATTTTAAGCACAAAAAAGAAACTAATGACAATTCCAATCCTTATAAGTTATAAAAACCACAATATATGCAATAATTCATAACATCATCTCATATCTATAAAAGTACAACATAACATATTCGATTTTTGTAAGCAAAACATTTAGATATTGAATAAGAAAAGGACTCATGATTCCATAATTAAAATAAAAAATGTCAGCAAGTTCAAAATTCAAATACATATATCATAAATGATAAATGATTGTCTCATAACAATCTTGAGTCTCATCACTCATGGACGACCATGCCTAAAATAATCCTTCGTGGAGCTAGTGGTAACATCGGTTGAAGCAACTGTGAGGCAGGTGTATTTGGAATCTCCATTTGAGATGGCAAACTAGAGAGATCCTCAGTCTCTTCATCAAGCCAACTCAAATCAAGGGCCTCCTCCTCCACAACCCAATCAGACTCGAAATCAATAGTATCCAATAAAATTGGATATGTATCCTTTGGTTGCACTTGTTTTGTGAGCATTCAAAGGTTGTAGTAGATGAAAACCAACTTCTCCAACCTCATGCTCCAACCTATTTCTCTTTTTGTTGTGGATGTGCTCAAACACTGACCAATTGCGCTCACAAGAAGAAGCATTGCATGGTTGACTAAGAACTCTGATAGTGAATTCTTGTAATTGTGGTGCCTCAGTGCCACAATCTATCCACCAATCAACTGTAAAAAATAACAACAAAGATTATCAATTTGCAATGGCAAACATATAAAAGAGAACTAGAAATAACAAGCTAAGTTCTAACAATTTGCACTTACAAGACATTTTCTTGTCCATGAGACGTTGGCTTGTGCTGAATCCAAACAGCAACAAATGCTGCCTTGTACATATCTCGTTGTATGTTGATTTTGTCATGAATATCTTGATTTGGGAACATCTTCTCAATGCATATTATGACACCTCTCATCACCTCGGGATCTCTTTGAATGCTAGAACCCTCATTATAGAATAAGATCAGACTGAGATATGCTCCTTTTGCATGCAATGGTGAATGTAGTTGCCTGTCCCACCTGCAATCAATAATTTTCCATATAGGGAGATATTTAGATTCATCTACCTTGTAGAAAGTCTTGATAGACTCTTTGGCCCTATCCATGCCCTCATAAATATATCCCATTGCAGGTTTCTCGCCATCCATCAATCTCAAGACTTTCAGAAGGGGCTCAATGAAGCTAACAATCTCAGTCACTTTGTCCCACAAACTATCAAAAAAGACAGATGTTTTCAAAGACATTGCTTATGGTTTTGTGCTATCTTTCCAAAATACCCATTGCTAGCTACAAAACGTTCTTCTCAAAGCTTAGTACTCATACAAAAGGCTTTGGAGGGAAAGAAAGTTTGTTGTAAACCGTGTGACAATTGGGCGACTAAACTCACCCTGTGTGAATTACCTCATAAGGTTCAACACCCAAGCATGATTAAAAATATACTTGGTAATATGCTTGCATTCTTGCACAACATCTTGCACCCACTCCAACTTCCCAATGTCCTCAAGCATCAATTCTATGCAATGGGAAGAGCATGGAGTCTAAAAACTAGTGGGATATTTGGCACAAAGCAACCTTCCAGCTGCCACATAATTCGTTGTATTGTCTGTGATTACTTGGACAACATTTGCAACCCCAACTTCCTCCACCACATCAGTCAACAATGAAAAAATCAAATGTGCATCTTTTACATTTGCAGATGCATCAATGGATTTTAGGAACATGGTTCCTTTAGGGCAAACTACAACAAAATTTATTATTGTTCTACCCCTCTGATCTATCCACCCATCGGACATAAGTGTACAACTTGTAAATTTCCATGAGATTTTAATGCTATCCAATTGTTCCTTGACAAACTTAAGCTCCTCATCTAGCTCTTTCCCCCTAAGTGCATTATAAGATGAGGCTTAGTATCCAGGGCCAGCACATGCAATGGCACCCACCATGGGCTGATAAAAATAAGACTTTGCTTAGTTGAATGAACGACTATTATGGGGTACCAAAACCTCCTCACTGCCATATCTGCCTCCTTCGTCTTCTTACCATTGAAACTGTCCAAGGTTGGTTGAGATCTTGAAGTTGTACGAGGACTGAAGAAAGAAGAGCTTATACTCCTGTTTTTCACAACACTTGAAGAGGAGTTACCAATACTTGGACTTTGAAACTATGTTTCACTCTGAAATGAATATCTACTTATCCCAACAATCTCATCCTTCCTTCTTGCCCTCTTAGAACTCGCTTCTTTAATGGATTCCAAAGCAGCTACCATTTCAGTGGTGACTTCATCAGGGCAACTTTGACAACATCTCACACCATTCCCAGGACTTCTGGCTAGGTGGTATTTCACCCTGTTTATGCCTACATGCATTGTGGCATTACAATAATTGCACTTGATATTGTGGTCATTACCAGGAATGATTCGTTGACCATGTGCCCATGCCGGATCATGAGACTGTCTGAAACCCTTTGGTGGCATGGTGACAAAATCTGGGAGAAAAAAAAATTTAAAATTTTTTTTTGGCTTTGATTTTTTTTAATTTGCAATTTTTTTTGGTTGTGTGGCTGAGTTTCTCAGCCACACAGCGGCCCTGTGTGGCTAAGAAACTCAGTGACAGGCAGCCCCAAACAAAAAAAAATTGCAGACATAAAAAAATTAAAATTAAAAAAAAATGAATCCATGGAAAACATTCTAACTAGGTTCATGAAGCCTAGCTGAAGCTTAGTCTGATCCAATGAAGCCTCCTTTAGCCTCCTCCAACAGCGCCTTCACGCTCCTTTAGCTTCACTCTCAACACTCACACAAATTAGCCAAACACTCAAATGACAAGTGAATGAGAAATGGAAGGGAGAGAGGTGCTTATAAAGCTTTTTTCCCTCCAATTTCCTTTTTCCTCCACCTCATTTCCAAAAAAAAAAAAAACGAATTTTTGGACAGTTTGTGGGTTTTCATGCCTGGAGGGTCTTCTACGGGTCCGATGTGGGTTTCATGGGCTACCCGCGGGTTCGATGCGGGTAGTCGGTTCTTATACAAAACCCGTCATGTCCGGGTCTAGCACGCGGGTTCCATGCGGGTGACCTGGCCCAAGCATAGACCTGCCCTTACCTACGGGTTTAAAACGGGTCGTGCTTCACTGCTTGAAACATTAATTTTGAAATATACTTAAAGCCTTGTGATGAAGGCACAATCAATTCTGACTTCATTGTCATGTCTTGGAATGTAATCATTGTTAAAGAAAGTGTAACTAGGTTCGATCTTCATAAATGTAATTTTGATCTTTGTACTTGTAAAAGAAAAGAAATATTATTTTTGTAAATTATAAAATGAGTTTCTTACTGATTACATAGGTCCAGCACATGTTGAAGTGCTATAGGAAAGTCAAAGGGTCAAAGAAAATGTTAAAGAGCTCTTCTTGAGCGTATATGTAATGTAAATGAGTCAACCTAGTGTCCACATTAGCCCTACAAGACAAGCACAATCCTCTTGAAGAAGGCAACAAGCAAAACGATGAAGAAAGCAATTATGTCGGCCTCAAAATCTATATAAATATCAAGTCATCTCATATATGGAGACACAATGGTTCACTAGTTCATGTCGACTTGAATACATGGACAAACAACTATATATACGCAGCTAGAGTCACCACAAAGAGACAGAAAAAACTTAGACTTCTCTGCAACTTAGGATGAGGATTGAGGTACAGAATTTTGGATGGTATAGTGATCTCGGCATACCTCTAAAATATCGATGGTAATCACAGCGACATCTTTGCATATATCTCTAAAATCTCGAACAAGGTACAGTGGTACAGGAAACTCGGATCAAGGCAGCAGTTCAGTACTTCGGATGGAGAGGGATCACTATGGTTTTTGGATGAGTATTGCAGTGATGTATTCTCGGCATAGCAGTGACTAGGTGCAAAGAGAACACAGTCACATCCTCAGTGAAGATCCCAATGCAGTGGTAATCTTGGTGACAAGGATGATCACAAGAATCCTACAATAGCACACAAAGTCTCGACATAATTATGATGGAAGGATCTCATAGTGACACACTTTATCTCGACATACATTAAGGTGCAATCATGATACTATTATAGTCATGATCTCATTCTTGATGGAGACAGTCACAAAATTTATGATCTCGGTGAAGGTACAATTATGATAAGACAGTCATGATATCAATGGATCTACATGCAGCGCTCCTATACATATCTCAATATGGAGATCTCGTTGATGAAGACCTCAGTGATGGTGCAGCAATGATGATGATCTCAGAAGTGACAAAAAAGAGCATTGGTGTCTTGGCCTTGGAGTGGCATAATAGGTCAAGAGTCATGGTCTTGGTATTCGTCAATTGGAATCTCTATAAGAAGAATTTTGTGTGGGTTTTCCTCTCCAAGAGGGAGAGGTTTTGGCCATGGCAGAAAGCCAATATCTTGTGTTCTTGTCTCTTTGTTTTTGGTAACTATTTGATGAATATAAGAAGACACGCTCTAATAAGAACAAGTGAAGATTGTGCTAAGAAGAAAAATTAAAATACCTCACAAGTAGTTATCATGCTAGAAGACTCACATTAACAAAAATTGCCCTAGATTCTTCAACATGTAATCAGAGCTAAGGTGTTGAAGTCAAAGGAAGGGCAGCGAAAAGAGACATAAAAGGATCAATGTTCAAGAAGGTCATCAAAGCAAGTTGAAGGACTTTGTCAAGATTGAATGATTAGTCTACAACAACAAGGGTTTTTGTCTACATAATCAAGGAGACAGTCTACAACAGCAAGATCTTGTATCTCCACAACCATCATCAAAAAGGCCACCAAGACCCTCATCAAGATGTCTACAAAGCAAGGTAACTCAAAGGACCTCAAAATAAAAGATCACCTCATCTTGGAACAGGTTGAAACCCGAGCAACAATCCTGATCTACACTACAAAAGAAGGCAAAGCATATTGAAGGCAATAAGGCGTGGTCATCTTCAAGAAAGGATCATCTCCTTGCCCTAGAAGAAGATCATCCAAAGAAGCAGCAAATCATCCTCATCAAAAGGAGCAACCTTTTCTATTGAGGAAAGATTCTCTCATTCAAAAGGAGGTCATCCAAGAAGAAGTACTAATACATCTTCTTGAACCATCATCCAAGCAATCAAGGTGAAGATTTCATCTTCACATGTCAAGTAAGTATATTTTCATTCTAAAATCAAATTTGGTTAAATGACTTCATGTTGACAAGGAGATCTATAAATTGGTTGGGTCATCAAGATTCCTTGCATAAAGAACGAGGATAGACATAGTCCTCTAAGTCGCTGAAGTCATTGAACATATCAAAAGGTCTCCTCTGAATTCATGGAAAGGGATACTTATGAAAGATCTCCTCATATAGCAATATTGAAGACATCAAAGAGATGTATATGATAAACTCATTCTCTGAAGATGCAATGAAGAAGGTCACAAGAAATCTGATCTACATGAAAGTAAAGGGTATCAAAGGATGTAGGATATCTTCATAAGGTCCCATCTACAAGATATAGCAAGGAAGATAGCCATCATTGATTCATAATGCACTAGCAATCAAGGTAACAAATATCCATGGGATAAGAAAGTTACCTCATTCGACAACTTATAGTCTCTATGCTAAATAGAGAAAGACAAGTCAATTGCAAAAGTATTGAAGGATAAAAGAACTCAAACATGTGCAGAAAGGAAAGGCAGGTTTGGTCCTCAAGCAAGACAGAATAGTATAGTTGAGATTCAATGCTATGGAAAGAAGCTCATATCACTAGAAAGATGGAGGAAGCTGAAGAAAAAGGGCCAAGGAAAGGAGTAACAAATATCTACTATGAGTAAGATGGTATCCCTCAAAAAAGGGTCCTATCATAAGCTCCTAAATATTGTGTTATAGATATGACCAAGATAATAAGATGCATTGTGGCATCATGAAAGCATTAGAAACAAGAACCCATGACATCACCATGGGAATCATGAAGGACAAAATCCATGGCAGTCAAACATGAAGGGTATAGCCCTTGGTAACCTCATTGGACATGGAAGGAAAGAAAGAAGTCATCTAGGACAAGGCTCATCATACATCAAGTCAGAAAGGAAACGTCTACCAGATGGGGACATACAAGATCCTCAAGATTCTCTAATGGAATCCTCATCAAAGGGTTCACTAATCTAGAGAGGAAGCAGGTGTTTCATCTGAAACTCCAACTTGCAGAATTCGTGAATGATGACATAATAGGAGAAGTAGATCAAGAAGTTGAAGACACTTCAATCAAGGAAGCTGCTAAAGGAAGCCTAGATGACCTGAAGATGAAATAAGGTATGTATGCTTGTGTTTAAATTTATAATGCCATGTCGTATGGTTGCAGGTAACCTAGATCATTACTTCTAGCTTAAGAAGCATGATGAAGAGAAATCTCCTCCTCTGAAAGGATGCAGGAAGGCATAAGACACACTAAGATGAAATCAACATAATATGACTACAATTAAGAAACTCTGATTGAAAGCACCTGGGAATGGAATGTGTGGAGAAGGAAGAGATCGTGAGATAAGCAACCCTGATGAAGGTGATCAACATCCAAAAGACCAAGAAGACTTAACTAGGAAATCTCCCGGAAAGATATGAAGACTCTGATGGAAAAAGATGGAGACCCTTGACAATGGATATCTTTGGGAGATGTGTCAACATGTATGCAGGATGCTTATATTTATAATAAGATGTCATGATGAAGAGCCATCTTATAAGGTATGATTTGATATTATGTTTTGATTTCTTGAATAATATCTGGATAAGTTCATGTCAGGCTACTCAAAGAAGAGTTGTGAATACAAGTACAACTAGCATTCATATGGTGGATAGAAGAAGCATAATGAGAAAGAAGTAGATATAAGTCTTTCGAATTAATCACAATGTTAGGAATTGTGAGAAAGAAGTAGTCAGATGACAAAGGTTCCAAATATGAAAGAAGAAGACAAGAAGCAAAAGAAGAAAGATCCTACAAATCTCTACTATAACTAAGTCTACTTCTTTAATTAAAGTCCTCTTTCAAAGTTTTGAGTAGTATAGGAGCATGTAGGAATAGAATAAAATTGCATGGCTAGAAACATCTTCTAGAATCTAGAAGTATGATGTACATAGAGTTCTAAATACTCATGTAGAAGGAGCATTTATAAATAAAACAAAACGCATGGTTAGAAATATCTTCTACAATATAGAAGCATGGTAGATATAGCTCAAGATATTCATGTAGAAGGAGCATACCTAGTATAGGACCTCATCCACAATGAAAGAAAATTGATCATGATTAAGAATCTTAGAAGACCTCCATCACCAAAAGAAAGAAACATTTGCAGGATAAAGATCTTCAAGATCCTCTAATGGAATCTTCAAAAGAAGATTCAAAACAAGATGTCTCATTGGGAGTCACATTCATGGGATTCAAGAAAAGGATGATATGCAGGCAAGCTAAGATGAAGCAAGAAGGGCCACACCAAGCACAAACAAATGAAGCTGAGATGATCAAAGGAGAATCAAGATGAGGTATGTATGCATCAAAGTTTAGTCATGTTATCATATGTATCAGTGTAGATAATATCGGCAAAATATCGCCGAATAGCGTAAATATCGCGATATTTTCGGCGAGCTGAAATATCGCCGAGAAAAGGAGCCGAAAATATCGCAATATTTCCGAAATATCAGCGATATTTCGGCAAAATATCGTACGACGATATAAAATATCGCCGAGCTTGTTTTTCCGCGGCTACAAAAAGGAAAAATTGGTTTTTTTTTCTTCATTTCTGTTTCTGAGTGTTGGAGAAGGAAGGGAAAGAGTTTTGTGGTGCTTGTCAAGGAGAGTTTGAGGATCAAACAACGATTATCACCACCAATTAAGATTTTTTAAAGATTGAAAAATAGTGAGACAAACTTCATTTCTTCCATTAACAGGTATGTTCTTAAAAACCCTTATGTTAATGATTTTTTCTTAGATTTAGGGTTATGCTTGCTTGCCTCTTTGCCTACCAACATTTTGTTTCTTTGTTTTTTTCCATTTGCTATGATTTTCATGCCCATGAACCAATGCAAGGGTTTTTTCCATATTTGGACAGCAAGCTTCATTTTTTTTTTCAACTTTCTTATGCACCCTCTTATTGCCATTTTTCATTCACATTGCAAAATGCAAATAATGTAGTAATTTTTTTTGAATGAGGTGGTTATTACTTATTGTTTTTTCATTTTGTGTTGGGGGTTTAATGACAATTTTTTGTTTTTTTTGTGCCCTAGGTTTGAATTAGTTCACTACTAATGTCAAATATGCCAAAAGCCTTGGACCCATTTTGGGAGTATGGAGAGGTTGTTGGTGGGGCAAATCAGGCATATATATCATGCAACTTGTGTGGGACCAAGATGTCAGGAGGGGTTACATGATTGAAATACCATCTGGCTAGACTCTCTGCATATGATGCAGATGTAATGCCTTGTATGGTTTCTAGTGCAGAGGTTATACAAAAAGCTCATGAAGCAATTGCTGAACAAGACAGAAAGAAAGTTGCTAGGGAGAGGCCAATGGTCTCAAATAGATAGCTGCTAGTTTTATTTGTTTTGCAACTTTTGCTACATATAAGTTTATAACTCATGATGATGAAATACTTTTAAAGTTTTATATATGTGATGTTATTTTGTTTGAGTCCTTGATTAGACAATTATCACTATCAGGGATCAGCAGGATATGTGATGTTATTTTGTTTGAGTCCTTGATTGGACAAATATCAGGGATTAGCAGGATTTGGTATCGCCTTTGAAGTTTGATGTATCATTTCTATTTGACCTCATATATATCAATGCCTTCTTCATATTTATGTGCCAATGTGTTTAGTTCATGTTGTTATTGCTTTATATGTTTAGAAATATGAAAAAAAATGAATATATTATGCATTTTTTATGCTTGCCGATATTTGCCGATATTTTCGCCGGTATTGTTGATAAGATATTTTCTGGACCCTCGCCGATATTTTCCCGATACCGATATTATCAACACTGATATGTATGTTGAGTCATGTGAATAGTTCTATGACACGATCAAGTATGAAAGGATCTCTTTCACCAATGACATGCTTGAAGGCATGTACTACAATGCAATGAAGGTCAACAAAAGGAAATACTCACATAAGGAGCATAAGATTGTTGACTAAGAAGCAAGTAAAGAAGAAATGTTGACTAGTACTAGAAGCAAGCAATGAAGAAGTGGTCCCAGAAGGAGCGTAAGGTGGTTGACCAATCTATCCAAGAAGAAGCAAATGAAGAAAGAGATCAAGCATGTGAAGAACACCATGATCACAAAGAATCATTATCTGACAAGATACTTTGAAGACATCTCCCGAAAGAAGCCATGACAACTCTGACAAGTGAAGGAAAAAGATCAAAGGACCCTTGATACCTGTGAAGGCCTTGGAGATATGAAAGATGCAAATAATTGATTCTACTCTACGAAGATGTCATGATGAAGAAGCCACCCAGCAAAAGCACCATTTAATGTAGAAGCAATATCAGGATCAAAGCATGTAAACAAGCGAGTACAACAAAGCATCCATGAGAAGAGTATTCTGAAGCATGGACAAATGACAAAGGAGTAGCCAGATGACAAAAGAACCTGATATATGTCAAGAAGGACACTTTCCACGAATGAAGTAATGACATGACAAACCAAGAAGGAAAGTGATCAATGGATGGTGCCCTACCAAGAAGAAGTTCGAACAAAGACTTCATAACATCAAAGGAAGGGAGGAGATCAAGCAGCTGGAGGACCGACAAAGAAGAAGTTGTTGATGAATGGACAGGTCCCCAGCTAAGAGGGAGTTATAACAAGTTCCCAATTACGAAGGAACTTGGACAAGTACCTTGTCAGAGGATACTTGGGCATGTCTTCCTCAATTGAGAGGGAGAGATAGACACAACATTTTTTTCTTAACTTGGGAAGAAAGAATGGGAGGATTGGGTAATCATCTGGCATCTAATACTCTGAGGATGTGTAGGGCATCCAAGACAAGAGTAGGCAAGAGGATCAATACTCTTTGAGGGTTGAGAACTCAAGATAAGAATAGTCCTAAAAGGTCATACTCAGTGAACACCCAGGTGGGTATGTACCTTGAGAGACAATGACTAAGGTGTCTATAAGTCATTGATCTCGCCAACATTGTGCTTTGATCTATTGAGAGATAGAGTTGTCAGTCAAGGCCTTGCTGTTTGATCTATAACAGATGGATTGCCACTTTGGTTTCTCTTATGTGAATTCTTCAAGATTGAAACATAGCCAAACACCTTGTAATGTTGTATGAATACCTCCCTAGTTAAGAGGGACTGTATAAGGAAATGTAACTAGGTTCGGTCTTCATAAATGTACCTTTGATATTTGTATTTATTCAAGAAAAGAAATATTATTTTTATAATATATGAAAATGAGTTTCTTGCTCATTAAAATAGTCTAGCACATGTTAAAGTGCTATAGGTGAGTAAAAGAGTCAAAAAAATTATATTAGAGTCAAAGAAGACACCTCCAAGCAAAGTCAAGTCTCCTCCAAACAATGGCACCATCAAAAGAAGCCATCCGAAGCAAATAAGACAAGTCGGCCTGCAATCTACAAGTTGGCCTAAAGGAGGGACGGTCCTCTATATATAGAGGTTGTCCACTCCCTCATAACGTCAAGCATTCATATCTGAAATCAACGAAGGTAGGAGGCTGAGAAAAGGCTGAACGAAGGACGAAGAAAGGGTCTCCAAGTACAACAAAGAAGAAGGGTACACAATCGAGCTTAAGAGGATTGTTTCTAGGGCAAGCTACAGTCACACGTGCGAAGATAAAGAGGGTATCTATGTTGTCATAGCAGCCCTCCACCACAATCACACATATCTCATTGGTTGGGCTAGAAAAGTAGGCCTATAAGGCCTCTCACTCAAGCGAAAAGGAAGCTCACTCAAGCGAAGAAGAAAAGAGGACCTCCACATAAGAATCTTGAAGAAATCCCCTCACATGTGCGAAGAAACAGTGATTCACTATAGTCATATCAGACCTGCAACTACATCTCAAGTAAGGGCTCAGTTGGAGGAAGGATAAAGTACTCTTCATATGTAAAGGAATCTATCAAGGAACAAAGAGGAATATCTCTTATAGAAGATACCTAACAAGGACTACTATCAGTTGCTGGAAGAAGGATGAAGTGTCGGGGAGCAAAGTGTTGGAAGAAGGAAGACTAAGTGTCGGGGAACAAAGTGCAGAAAGGAGGAAGGACTTGACTTGTGCTTGGAGGATATTCTTGTCAAGGGCCTAGGGTTTGGCATTGATCAATAAGAAGCTTCAATAAGAGAAATTTACTTAAGGGGGTTTTCCTCTCAAGAGAAGAGAGGTTTTGGCCCTGGCAGAGAGCGAACATCTTCTGTTCTTGTTCTTATGTTTTTGGTAGCAGTTTGATGAAGTACATATACATGCACTAATAATAAGAAGAAGAAGATTAAGTTAACAAGAAAAGTAAAAAAGACTCCACAAATTGTTATCAAGTCAAGAAGAATCACACTACACCCAATTGCCCTTGATTCTTCAACAATAACTTCCCCAGTTGAGAGGGAGAGATAGACACAACATACTTGTCTTCACTTGGGAAGAAAGAAGGGAGGATTAGGTAATCATCTGGCATCCGATGCTCTTTGAGGATGTGCAGGGCATCCAAGACAAGAGTAGGCAAGAGGACCGATATTCTTTGAGGGCTAGGAACCCAACATAAGAATAGTCCTAGAAGGTCATACTCAGTGAACACCCAAGTGGGTATGTACCTTGAGAGACAATGATGAAGGTGCCTATAGTCATTGGTCTCGCCAACATTGTGCTCTGATCTGATAAAAGATAGAGCTATCAGTCAAGGCCTTGATGTGGAAATAATGTTGGTTACTATGATGTTATACAGATGGGTTACCAATCTGATTCTTCTTATGAGAAATTCTTCAAATTGAGAATGACCAAGTACCATTATGAATACCTCCCTAGTTAAGAGGGAGTGTTGAAGGAAGTGTAACTAGGTTCGGTCTTCATAAATGTAATTTTGATCTTTGTACTTGTAAAAGAAAAGAAATGTTATTTTTGTAAATTATAAAATGAGTTTCTTGCTCATTACATACGTCCAGCGCATGTTGAAGTAGTATAGGAAAGTCAAAGAGTCAAAGAAGATGTTAAAGAGCTCTTCTTGAGCATATATGTAATGTATATGAGTCAACCTAGTGTCTAGATCAACCCTCCAAGACAAACACAATCCTCTTGAAAAAGGCAGCAAGCAAAACAATGAAGAAAGCAGTTATGTCGGCATCAAAATGTATATAAATATCAAGTCAGCTCACATATGGAGACACAACGGTTCACTGGTTCATGTCAGCTTGAACACATGGACAAAAAACTATATATACGCAGATAGAGTCACCACAGAGAGACAGAAAAAACTCAGACTTCTCTGCAACTTCGGATGAGGATTAAGGTATAGAATTTTGGATGGTACAGTGATCTTGGCATACCTCTGAAATCTCAGTGGTAATTACGGTGACATCTTCGCATATATCTATGAAATCTCGGACAAGGTACAGTGGTACAGGAAAGTCGGATCAAGGCAGCAATTCAGCACTTCGGATGGAGAGGGATCACTATGGTTTTCAGATGAGTATTACAATGATGTATTCTCGGCATAGCAATGACTAGGTGCAAAGAGAACACAGTCACATCCTCGGTGAAGATCCCAGTGCAGTCATAATCTTAGTGACAAGGATGATCACAAGAATCCTACAATAGCACACACAGTCTTGGCATAATTATGATGGAAGGATCTCATAGTGACACATTTTATCTCGACATACATTAAGGTGCAATCATGATACTATTACAGTCATGATCTCATTCTTGATGGAGACATAATCACAAAGGTTATGATCTCAGTGAAGGTACAGTTATGTTAAGACATCCATGATATCGGTGGATGTACATGAAACTCTCCTATACATATCTCAATATGGAGATCTCGTTGAAGAAGACCTCGATGATGGTGCAGCAATGATGATGATCTCAACAGTGACAAAGAAGAGCATTGGTGTCTTGGTCTTGGAGTGGCATAATAGGTCAAGGGTCATGGTTTTGGTATTTGTCAATTGTAATCTCTATAAAAAGAATTTTGTGTGGGTTTTCCTCTCCAAGAGGGAAAGGTTTTGGCCCTGGTACAAAGCCAATATCTTGTGTTCTCGTCTCTTTGTTTTTGGTAACTATTTGATGAATATAAGAAGACACACTCTAATAAGAACAAGTGGAGATTGTGCTAAGAAGAAATTTTTAAAATACCTCACAAGTAGTTATCATGCTAGAAGAATCACATTAACTACATTTGCCCTAGATTCTTCAGCAATCATCTTCTTCTAATAAGGAAACATCAAAAAAAAAAAATCTCTACATTAACATGAACATATCCAATTCTTTAAACCAAGGTTGAGTGAGAATTATGTCAACCTCGTTGTTAAACATAGTTACGAAACTGAATTTTGTCTCTTCAATGAACAAATATACATAAATATGATGTGCCAAATCATGTGTCATATCAAAAAGACGTCTCTTAGTATGAAAAGGCACCAAGTCTAGGTATTTATAATGGGAGGTCATCATTGTAATATCAACATATATATATATATACAAACATGGATTGATTGCTAAAAATTGTCTAGTACAACCAAACTTGATCTCGCAAGCGTTGAAGATTTGGAGGCTCCGAGATTAATTTTGGAAAATAGTGTCGAGAAATCTAGGGCAAAGACATCAGATCTTTTATTATATTGATTTCTCTTTACTTTTGATAGATTCTTGTGATTTGTTAATTAAATTAGTCTTCTTCTTCTTATGATGATGATGATGATGATGATGATGATGGTGGTGGTTAACGTCCACTGAGACCAAATTGGTCTATCGGACCTATAATTTTCTTAGTTCTTAATTGTTTGGCTCCTCGCCATTCTTGGCGAGGTTGGTGCTGAAGCTTTCTTTTTTTTCTATATGGTCTTCCAACTTCCTTTATCTTGCATCTCCTTCATCTCTTCTGATTCTTGGGACATTGGTGTCTTAGCTTCGCGATCTATTGTGTTCATAGTTATTATTGCTTTGTTCATCAACCAGCTACCAAAACCATAAAAACAAAGAGACACCAAATGTAGGCACTCAGCCAGGGAAAAACTTTTATGGAGGGGAAAACCCAGTAAAACTCTTCCTTAGTAGATTCATATGAAAGTAAGACAACCAAGACCTTTGACCCAGACTTTACCCCTCCATCCATCAAGCTGACCAAATATGAATATAGTCCTCTGCAATATCAATTTCATCCTACAATAACATGATGCCTCAGTCCTATAGTCACCTAATACTTCGGTCCTGTAGACGATCCGAAATACCTTAACTTTGTTGTCCTACAATATATTTGAACTTCTTGACAACTCTAGGTTGGGTTGAGTTCACTTGGGTATATATAGTTGTTTCTGCCTGTAAATGAGGCCGACATGAATAACTGGAGGAGCCCACTTATAGAAGATGAAGTTGGAACCAACTTGAGGCCAACTTGATGGATGGAGGAATTGACATGACAAAATAAATTTCTTTCTTTGATACCATGAACCCAAGAAGCGTTTCTTACATAATAAATTTGACTTTGACTTTAACAAAAATCTTAGAGCACTCAATGGGTGCTTTGACCTATTGACCATTGACCCAAGCATGAAACCCGTGCTTTAATAAGTCAATAAAAAATTCCTTTTATAACTATTTTTTTCTTTTCTTTCTTTTGATAGATACATGACTTGGATTTCATTATGAAGACCAACAATAGTTACATTCTTCAACACTCCCTCTTAACTAGGGAGGTATTCATAATTATATAAACATAGAGTTATTCATTCTCAACACTCCTTCAACATGCTCATCATTATTATCATCTTCAATTACGAACATCTTCAACATCCTGAAGATTACGTCCCTGCAAAACTTTAATAGCAAGTACAACCAAATACAAATATACAGAAGCATGAAGTCAACTATATCAAACTCATGGAAGCATCAAAACATTCAAACTTTAGACCTAAAAGCTAGTTAGGTTCATAATCAACAATGGTTTCATCTTTTTACATACTAGACGTCAACTTCTTGTTAGGGTTTTGTCATAAACCCTAGACTCCATCTTTCGAGACATGGGGCCTTAGATATCAGCAAATCAAACAACAATCCAATTATAGTATTATACATCTAAGGTTTCAACAATATGCAAGAAGAAAAAAAATTCCTAGGGGTAGTTGTGCACCTTTTACCTTGAAACTCCATCAAATCTTGCATATCAAAGTATAAAAGTCTAAAGTTGTTGTGTAGTTGCATCCATCATGCCTCCTTGGAGAGTGAAGTTCCCAAATCTTGATCATTTTGACTCCAATCTTCCCAATAGCCAGGCACTGGTCCTATATCCTTGTTGATTGCATTAACTTAACGAAATATCATTCGTTCACCTCTTTTCCTCTTTTTTTCGTCCTCCAAGGATAAGGAGATTTTCTAGCACTTGGTACAAAATTTTAGGGAGGAGGAATTTTAGGATTTAGTTCAGACAAGTTTGTTCTTTTATGTCTTCTCTAGGGACGAATTATGACAGTGAAATTTCAAATTAATCAATGCCCTAGCTATCACACCAAGAGGGAACCCTTGAAGTTGCTTTGACTTGGGGATTTCTTGAAGGTGTGCATTTTGTAGTTCATCATTCAAAACCTTTTCTCATAACTATAGGTGATCTTTGGATAAGCCTTTACCACGATATATCTCTCAACCATTGGTCTCTTATAGTATTTCTCTGAAGGGGTTTTTCGTGGAAAGTCACCTTAAGCTTCTCCCAAAGCTCACACTTTAACTGAATCTTTCCACTGAATGAGCCATCCTTGCCTCACTTTGAACCCTAGTATGAATACATCAATCACAAGTGAGGGATTTTAGAAGTTTTGATCATAGTCATTCGTCATTATTAAATATCCCTAAGCCTGAGGTCATCCTTCATAGGTCTTTCTTGGGGAGCCTTTCAGCTTTTCTTCAAGCATTTGAACCATTAATTGAGCCTCTCCTTTGAATGGGCCTTAGAAATCATGTTATACATTCCCATTGATCCTATCATTCAAGTGATTTCCACCATACCAGGACTCCTCCCATCGGTGAAAGTCCGTAAAGAGCAAGGGACATCGACTAAGGTGACAGTGGGTCCTTGTCCCATTGTTGCCACTTGGTCTAGTAGTTGCCCCTTTGGAATCCCTCCTAGGAACCCTATTAGATTGAGCGGTAATAGAGACAAAATTGACTCTTTTGATTCAAAATAAAATTTTCTTTTCTTACAAATAGTCCAAATGGGAATTTGACTCATGACAATTTTTTTCTTTTGACTCAATAAACCCTAGAAGCATGAACAACATGCTTGACTAATGAAACAATAATACTAATAAAAAAAAAAATCTTTTTTTTTCTTTTACAGATTGACAAAAGTACAATACTAATTATGAAGACCAGAGCTAGTTACATTTTTCAACAAGGACACATGAATCAAAGGAAGAAATATTGACTTCGAAGGGAGCTAGAAGCAGAATTTGACATGAAGGATCTTATACTACAACTTGGGACATGAGGATACATCGATTGGGTTGGCAGCATTGGTGATGAGTAGAGATACTACTTATGGTTGGGATTTGGTATTGTTTACTGGAAGAGCATGAAGCAGGATTATGTTGCACTACGGAGGTAGAAGTTATGGCAATTTGTACAGTTAGCTATGATGCACTTTGGCTCTTTAAAACGTTTGATGGACTATTTGACGATGTGTTAGATTTGATCATAATACCCTATAAAGATTGTCAAGGAACCTGGTTTTTCATGAAAGGTCGAAGCGCTTTATGATTTGAGAATATGGTGTGTGTTGACCACTACATGTCAACGACCCATAGTAGTACACCCCTTTTTTCTTAAAAGGGATGGCGCATGATCGATGTGTTCGTGTCGTCCAGCTACCATCATCAGTTTAAAAATCATGTTATAATGTAAACTCATTCTACATGTATATGATGTAAATAATCTCAACAGGTCTGTGTCATGTATGTAATTGTCTAAGTAAACCTACTTTTTTGGTGATGATCTACACTCCAGGAGGTTTTTTGTCTCATCGATCCATTCTCGAATGGTCGACAGAGTTATCCTTCAGCCTTACCCCAAAGTCAAAATGCATGTCACCGACATCTTAGGGGAGTCCTACTGTTCTAGATCGAGTCTATGTAAAAGTGATTTGGGAATAATCTTAACTATTTGGTTAAGTTATTTTATTACAAATTGCTTGGTCTGCTAGATTATATTTGTGTCACAAAATTGGGTAGTCCGTCAAGGTCTTTTGCAAATGGGTTTTCCCCCTTGAGATGTAAAAAATGTGAAAATCATAATGTAAAGTGTCTTGAGGGTTGGAAAAATAATTTATCCCCTCATAGGTTAATTAATTAAATTTTCTGGCCAAAATTAATGGAAAAACAATTTATCCCCTCATAGGTTAATTAATTAAATTTTCTGGCCAAAATTAATTAAAATCCTAAGCCAGAAATTTAATTAATTCTAGTTCCTAGGTAAATTTAAATTCTCCAAAAGCAAAATTTGTCGGTCCTTAGAAATTAAATTTTAAGAGATCCTAGGACTAAGATAAATTGATTATTTTGCTAAATTTTAAGCCTTTGGTCCATGGGGTTAAGTCAAAGTCGAAATTTTAAGGAAATTAATTCAAAATTTTAATTTTTGAATTAATTGAAATACATTTAATTGAAAAATTCGAATTTCATCAAGAATTTGAAATTTCGACGGACGAAATTAAAAGAAATTTCGATCCTCATCAACAGTCGAGATTGCTTTGACGAGGATCACTCGAACTAGCCACTCGAGGACTTATCTTTAAATAGGAGGTCATTTATCAGTCACAATCCGATCTTTTGATCATGTGCTAAGCAAAAAGCTCGTGTAAACTTTTTTGGATAATAAAGGAAGACTTTGGGGTTAATTTCGTCGGTGTTACTCTTCTTGTTAATACTGTAAGATGTATCGTTTTTCATGTATAAATTTTTTTTTAGCCATTGATAATAGCTTCTGAAGAGTGATTTGAGTACAGGTATCATGTGCAGTCGTTGGGGTTTGAATAATAATCTAAATTCTGAATGTAATAGCATGTATCTTTATTTGTCTCAGTTTTATTATTGCTTTCTCGCTCTATGTTGGTGGTTGAATTGAGTTTTACAGGAAAGTCCTGATTTTTAGATCATAGAGCGTTCAAGGAAGTTTTCAGTTGGACTAGCGAACTCCCGATTCGTGTTTTCTAGAGCCCAAATTAATTTCATCCTGAGCTTATCATAAGATATCTTTTTTTTACTGGTGATGCATGAAGGGTTTTGAGCTCAACATCTCTTTTAAACTTTAAAAAATTTAAAATTTTTACTGTGATAAATCAATAGATCTGGCTATTGAGAGCCTCAGATTATCAAATCTAAGAGCAGAGTTGGACTCACACTCCCTAAATCTGATAGATATGTCATTCATGTGCATAGATCTATAATTATTTTCAATTTTCTGACTTGGGTTTTTTGGGTTTTAGTTTTTTGGGTCATTGTATATATCGTTTGGGTGTTTCTTGTTGTCTTGCAGCTACAGATCTAAAGGAGAAAATTGTGTAGAGTCCAGATCTAGGCCCTGGAGGGTAAGATCCAGATCTCTAGGGTTCATCAACATCATTTTGCCGGATATTCAAAAGATTTTGCAGTACGGGGTTTTAAATTTATTTTTTTTTTAATTTGGAAAAAATTTTAAGGGTTTCACTGTTAAATCTGAAGCAAGTGGATTCGACTTTTAAATTGAGATTTCTGGAAAAAATTAACGAGTTTCTGGGCCACCATTTTTGTTGATTGGTTTACTGTCAAGCTTTTTGGGTCCCTGCAAAATTTCAAATGTTTATCATTTTGAGGTTTTTAGAAATTTTTGGGTTTCTTGGCTGTATTCTCCCTTCTCATCGTTCTTCCTCTTGCTACCATAAGCCTACAGCATCTGCCCTGCTCGAAATCCTCTGTCCGTTGAGTAGTCTTCACTCCTCATCCATCGAGCTACCTAAGCCCTCAGATTCTCCGTTATCTATCACTGTCCATCTCTGCCTTAATCTGCAAAACATTGGCTTAAGTCTGTTGTCTATCCAAACTGCAACCTGCAACCTTCTTCCACAACTCCATCGCAACTCTATACCCTCACTGCTTCATCCTTCCACCGCCATTCCAAACGCTGGCCTCAACTTGCGTCAAACCCTTCCGCTCAGTCCTGCTCCCTCTCCTTACGACCTTCCTTTGCCCTGCTCGAGCTCAAACTACCAACCTGCAAACCCTCCTCCGTCCCTCTCGAAGCTAAACCCTCCTCTCGTGCCAAGCATTCCTCAACCATGAAAACGCACAACCCATTCCATCAAAGCCTTGCATCCCACGTCCATCCCCGTCGAGCTGTGTGCATCCTCTCTGTCATCCCACGCCCTTATCTATTTTCATTTGTATATAATGGTTAGGGTTAATTTTGAATTTCGATTTTGGTTAGTTGGTGGTGATAATCGTTGTTTGATCCTCAAACCCTCCTTGACAACTACCACAAAACTCTTCCCCTTCCTTCTCCAACACTCAGAAACAGAAATGAAGAAAAAAAACGATTTTCCCTTTTTCTAGCCGCGGCATAACACGCCCCGCAATATTTTCTGTCGTCTCACGATATTTTCCAAAGATATCGGCGATATCTTGGAAATATCGCAATATTTTGGGAGCCAAAATATCGCGATATTTTCTCAGCAATATTTCTGCTCGCCAAAAATATCGCGATATTTCAGATATTCGGCGATATATCCGCTGATATTATCATCACTGGTAAGGATCAAGAGTGACAACCCTTGCTCTTAGCGTTGTCGCAGTGCCTAGACACTTTGTGCGACAACATTTTTTGGCGCCATTGTAGGGGATAGAGTTTTTTTGTCCCTGGTTTTCTCGACATTGTTTTAATCATCTCATCATTTCCGCCATTCATTAGCCCTTCAAGCGGCACAACATTTTTTGGCGTCGTTTCCAGGGACCGATTTATTGGGCCTTGGCTCTACGACATTCATCTTTCATCTTTCTATCATTCATTTTAGCCGGCAACGCCAACATTTTTAGGCATCGTTGCTAGGGACATTTTATTCTCGGCATTTCAATGACATTTCCTCATCATTCTTCTCATTTCTCACCTTTCCATTTCAGCCAGCAAGGATAACATTTTTTGGTGCCATTGTCGAGGATAGAGTTTTTTTGTCCTTGGTTTCCTCGACATCGTTTTAATCATCTCACCTTTTCCACCATTCATTAGCCCATCAAGCGACACAACATTTCCTGGCATCATTTGATCTTTTCATCGCCTTAACTTTCATCATCTCATTAATCGTTTCATCTGCACTTTTAGCACCTGGACATTTCGGTTTGTTTCTTGTTTGAGTGGCGACTCCACTAAATCATCCATTATTTCTCAGACAAGAAGCCCTCCCTTATATCCGGTTGTTTTTGCCTTTTGGATCCCAGAGCTAGATTCATGTTCAAATGGCAACTCCACTTCTTTCATTTCTTACAAGAATTTCTACTAGAAGCTTGCTTCTTATTGATCTCTTGATTTTCTTAAGCAGGGGTCTTTATCTAGCATCCATTTGGTCCCTCCTTATCCCTTCAAGCAAGTCATCATGGATGATTCGTTTACCCCATGTCATTTTACTGATTTTCTCCATGACATATCGGAAGAGGCCATTCATAAATTGCCTTTGTTCTCGGGTGGTGATTGAGTCACTGTTAGAAAGCATCTATGCAGGTTATACAATAATCAAATATTGTAATTCTCCCCAATATAAACATGAAGATGTCAAAATGCGTCCATTTGCCTTTTCTTTAGAGGGCGATGCTTTGAATTGGTTTAATAATTGTCCTGAAAATTCTTTTGCCTCTTGACAAGACATTGTCAATGCTTTTACAGATAGATATGGTAATCAAGGTAGCTCACCTTATGCCCCTAAAATTATGCAACAGAATGAGAGTGATCTTGTAAAGGATCCAGTTGTCAATGAAAGATTTCAAGACAATTCTCCATATCAAAATGTACCATCCACTTGTATTGTTGCAAGATGAATCCATGATAGTGGAAAAGCAGGAACAAGTTATCACATCAGTGTCGATAGTGAAAGGGAGAATGATAACCATCTTATAGAAGAACTAAAGTAGTTGGTTAAATACATGCAGTTCAGTCAAACACAGCGGGTAAAAAATATGGAGCTTAATCAAGAAAAATTTATAGTTGATTATGTCAAGGATATGAGAACTTTGTAAACTCAACTGGAAAAACGTGATGAGGAGATGGAAATCATGAAAATTAAACACTTCGATCACGTAGCCACCGTAGTAGAAAAGTGTGCTCAGAATATGGAGGATATGAGGACCAACATGCAGAGTCAGCATGTTAAGGAAATGGAAACCATGAAAGCTAATCATGACAAGGAAATTAATTTTGTGCAAAGAAAGTTGTTATCCCTAGAGGAAAATATGACGATCATGGAATTTAATCATTCAAATCACGTCGCTGCCATTGAAACAAGTTATCAAGAAGAGGATCTTGTGCTAGGAGGCAAGAGGACTGACGATGCTAAGATTTCTGAAACAGTCATCTACGTCGTTTCCGCACTGCAAACAATAGATGGAGGCTACGCAGGAAGCCCCCACAGGAAATTGGCAGCTAGGTTAGCCGACTATGACATTTTGTCAATGGTTTGGCTTAGAATCGAACCAGAAAACGAACCCACGACGGTAGGTCGAATCCCGCACAGGGCAAAGGCGCGCCCTCTCCTCCCGAATCAGGGTAAATCTTACTGGGGGGATCATGAAACTATGGAGAAGGGACACGTTATGAGAGACATACCCAAGCATCGATCAGATCAGCCAAAGATATACCCTGGCTATGGATCCGTCACCCAAGGAGCGGCAGTATGGCCGGATTGGACTACGCGAGAGTGGTTATGGGTCGTGCGGCCTGCTGCGTCCCTGTATTCATCTGAACATGCGAGGTTTTGTGCTAATGAATGGAAGCTGAGCGCTGCAGCGGACCCAGCCAAAGAGGCCATGACCCGGGAGGCCCGGACTTTCTCTCTGAAAGCAAGCACTCTTGACACAGCGGCAGATCCCTACAAACCAGATCCGAAGACAGAAAGGCGTAGACAGGATCCAAAACACAATGGTGCTTTTGGGTTTACAGAGGAAATGCCCGATCCAACAGATCGTGGCCTCAATAAGGTCGTTCCACTCTGTATGGATGAAGATCTGATACAAATCTTCATCAAATTGATAGGGGCAAACATTACTGCATGCGGCTCAGCAAGGGGATGAGTATCCAAGGGTTAAAGAAGGAAATCCAGATTCAACTTGGAACCCCAACAAAATACCAAATTCTGATATATACAGGACATAGTCTGCAGGATAACCATACCCTTCAGTACTATGGTATCATCAAAGACTCAACTATCATTCTTAACCTAAGACTACGCGGCAGATGCAATGGAGCCAGCTCAAAAAATACAGGTTCCTTTCGTGATGCAGTCAAAGGAAAGGAAAAAATGCAAAACAAACCAGCATCAACACCAGAGCTACCAGGCCCCTATATTGTGGAACAAAAACCGGAATCTCCAATGCTTCAAGTATCTTTGCCGGAGGTAACTAATCTATACACAGATCTATCCAAAAATGTTGTTATCTGTAGATTTAATGGATTCTGGCCAAAATATGATGCTCTGCATCAATGGATCTTTTCCACATGGTCATCTAACTGTGAAATTTACCTATGCCCAAAAGGGTTTTTTATAGTTAGATTCAACACAAAACAAGAAAGAGATAGCATTATCAATCAGGGGCCTTGGTTTTGGGGCAACGCTGGCCTCTTCACCACCCCCTGGTTTCCTGATTTTGATGCCAATACAATGAAAGTCTCAACAATGCCTGTTTGGGTTAGGCTACATAACCTCCCTCTACATTTTTGGCATCACAAAGTTTTAATAGCCATTGGGAATTCCTTGGGGAAATTCCTAAAAATGGATGAAGATAGAGCTATCAGGGGAATTTTCACATTTGCCAGAATATGTGTAGAAGTGGACCTGAGTCAGGGGCTACCTGATCACATCACATTGAACTTCAATAATTCTTTGTGGACACAACCGCTTGACTACGAGAACACATCATTCAGATGCCGCGGGTGCATGCAAACAGGGCATCTCCAATATGCTTGTCCACTAGCCAAGAAGGAACCCAAAGGGAATAAGAAACAACAAAAAAAGCCCAAAGGGTGGCAGCATACCAACCCGCTGGAAGAAGAGGACATGAAGACAGAACCTACAGGGAACCAAACAGAACCTGACACACAAATGGGACAGAAATATACACAAGAAGAGAATGCCCCAGATACTCATTTGGGGCCTTACAATACGAAACAGCAACAAGAATCTCAACTGAAAGTGGCATCAAATGAACTCATGGATTTGAAGGCTCGGAATCTGACAAAGAACATCCAATGAACACAATGGAAAACTAGCTAACTACTATTGCACCCACTCCCAACTCTGGAGGTTGGCGAAGAGTGGAGAAGAAGAAAGGCAGGAAAGTATAGGCTAGCTAGAACTTAATTTTTCTCTTTTTTTATAATCTTTTGTTTCCTGTCATTACAGGAACAGACATCTGCATATGCTTTTAGCATCTACAAAATGTAATTTTATCAATGAATAAAATTACGACTTTTTCCACAGGAAAAAAAAACTTATCAAAAAGAAATAAGTTTGATTTAGAACAAATTGTCAACTATGGATGAAGAAATGATCATCATGAGATTCAATTATAATAATCAGTTAGCTATCATACAAGCAAATCATGAGAAAGAAATAAACTCTATGCAACAATGCTTGACGACCATAAAAGTAGTAATGACAAAGTAATAAAAAATATGGAATCTTGTCAGATATGTCTTCAGAATAAGTTATTGACCATGGAGGAAAACCATGCCAAGGAAGTCAGTGTTATGAAGGTTGAACACTCTACCCAGATAGATGCCATAATAATACAGGTGCAAATAAATCTGGATCAGTCAGAGGATGAAAGAAACAAGGAAACGTCAATAGATCATAAGTCTCCTTATTTGCTACAGCAAGCCCCATCTTATTATGAGGAGGTCATTTGTTCCATTGAAAAGTGGCTAATTGAAAGTGACCCAGATAAAACAGAAATTGATAAGAATCAGATGCAGAATGAAGAAAGACATGTCATGCATATCTTACATACTTCATCTGAGAGTTTTGAAGCAGATTGTTCCACATCATCAGTGATACAGCCTGCCACAAAGAAAAGAAGCAAGAGAAAGAGAATGAGAAATCGATTTGATGCATCAGATGGCCGTGAGCAGCCTGATTTTCAGATAGGAAGAAATCCTACCGCGTGCAGGATTGGACATGGCAAACAGCCAACAAATTTACTTGAAAGCAGGCAAATGCTCAATATGCACTATATTGAACGCATCTGATGCCATCGGGCATCTCTGTATTGTATTTCTAACCTTATACCCTGTTATTTCATTTTGTAGTTAGATTTGTGTTTTTCACTTTATTAGGATAGTTAATAAATGAAGAGCTTATATCTTTCCTGTGCTTAATGTTATATGATGATCTTTTGGATGGATGCTACTTATGTTATATTGTGTGTTTCGTGGATGCAGATTCTGGATTCTCACATTCCTCCTTTGCAGCAACGTGTTCCCAAGTAGAGCCAGATGTTGACCACTACGTGTCAATGACCCATAGTAATACACCACCTTTCTTCTTAAAAGGGATAATGCCTGATCGACGTGTTCGTGTCGTCCAGCTATCATCATCAGCTTAAGGATCATGTTATAATGTAAACCCATTCTACATGTATATGATGTCAATAATCTCAGCAGATCTGTGTCATGTATGTAATTGTCTAGGTAAACCTACCTTTCTGGTGATGATCTACACTCCGGGAGGTTTTTTGTCTAACCGATCCATTCTCGAATGGTCGGCGGAGTTTTCCTTCAGCCTTACACCAAAGTCGGAATGCATTTTGTCACTGGGATCTTAGGGGAGTCCTAGTGTTCTAGATCAAGTCTATGTAAAAGTGATTAGAGAATAATCCTAACTATTTGGTTAGGTTATTTTATTGCTTGGTCTGCTAGATTATATTTGTGTCGCAGGATTGGGTAGTCTATGAGGGTCTTTTGCAAATGGGTTTACCCCCTTGAGATGTAAAAAATGTGAAAATCATGATATAAAGTGTCTTGAGGGTTGGAAAAATTATTTATCCCCTCACAGGTTAATTAATTAAATTTTCTGGCCAAAATTAATTAAAATCCTAATCCAGAAATTTAATTAATTCTAGGTCCTAGGTAAATTTAAATTCTCCGAAGGCAAAATTCGTCGGTCCTTAAAAATTAAATTTTAAGAGGTCCCGAGACTAAGATAAATTGATTATTTTGCTAAATTTTAAGCCTTTGGTCCCCAAGGTTAAGTCAAAATCGAAATTTTGAGGAAATCAGTTCAAAATTTTAATTTTTGAATTAATTAAAATGCATTTAATTGAAAATTTTGAATTTCCTCAAGAATTTGAAATTTCGATGGATGATATTAAAAGAAATTTCAATCATCATCAACGGTCGAGATTGCTTTGACGAGGATCACTCGAACTAGTCATTGGAGGATTTATCTTTAAATAGGAGGTCATTTGTCAGTCAAGGTTTGATCTTTTGATCGTGTGCTAAGCGAAAAGCTCATGTATACTTTTTTGGATAATAAAAGAAGACTTTGGAGTTAATTTTCATCGATGTTACTCTTCATGGAAATACTGTAAGATGTATCGTTTTTCATGTGTAAATTTTTTTTTGGCCATTGATAATAGCTTCTGAAGAGTGATTTGAATACACATATCTTGCTCAGTAGCTGGGGTTTGAATAATAATCTAAATTTTGAATGTAATAGCAGGTATCTTTATTTGTCTTAGTTTTATTATTGTTTTCTCGCTCTATGTTGATGGTTGAATTGAGTTTTACAGGAAAGTCTTTATTTTTAGATCATCGGGCATTCGGGGAAGTTTTCATTTGGACCAGAACTAACTCCCGATCTGTGTTTTCTAAAGACCCCAGCTTAATTTAATCCTGGACTTATCATTAAAAAAAATATATACTGGTGATGCATGAAGGGTTTTGAGCTCAACACCTCTTTTAAACTTTAAAAAAAAAAATTAAAAAATTGTGTGGTAAATCGATAGATCTCGATGTTGAGAGCTTCAAAATATCAAATCTGGGAGAGGAGTTGGACTCACACTCCCTAGATCTGATAGATCTGCCATTCATGTGCATAGATTTGTAATTATTTTCAGTTTTCTGACTTGGGTTTTCTGGGTTTTAGTTTTTTGGGTCATTGTATATATCGTTTGGGTGTTCCTTGTTGTCTTGCAGCTACAGATCTAAAGGAGAAAATTGTGCAGAGTCCATATCTAGGCCCTGGAGAGTAAGATTTGGATCTCTAGGGTTCATCAACATCATTTTGCGGGATATTCAAAAGATTTTGTAGTCCAGGGTTTTAAATTTAAATTTTTTTAATCTGGAAATTTTTTGGGTTTCACTCTTAAATCTAAAGCAAGTGGATTCGAATTTTAAATTGAGATTTCTCAAATTAAAAAATAAAAAATTAATTAATTAATGAAAAAAATAAATAAATAAAAATAACGAGTTTTTGGGCCACCATTTTTGCTTATTGGTTTGATACCGAGCTTTTTGGGTTCCTGCAAATTTTCAATTTTTTTTCGTTTTGAGGTTTCTAGAAATTTTTGGGTTTCTTGGTTGTATTCTCCCTTCTCATCATTCCTCCTCTTGCTGCCATAAGCCTATAGCTTCTGCCCTGCTTGAAATCCTCTGTCCGTTGAGCATTCTTGGCTCCTCATCCATCAAGCTGCCTAAGCCCTCAGCTCCTTTGTCATCCGTCATTGTCTATCTCTGCCTTAATCTGCAAAACGTTGGCTTAAGTCAGTTGTTTGTTGTCTATCCAAACCAGAACCTGCAGCCTTCTTCCACGGCTCCATCGCAGCTCTATACCTTCGCTGCTTCATCCTTTCGCCGCCATTCCAAACGCTAGCCTCAACCTGCATCAAACCCTTCCGCTCTGTCCTACTCCCTCTCCCTACGGCCTTCCTTTGCCCTGCTCATACTCAAACTGTCAGCCCACAAACGCTCCTCCATCCCTCTCGAAGCTAAACCCTCCTCTCGTGCCAAGCATTCCTCAAACCTGACAACGCATAGCCCATTCCATCAAAGCCTTGCGTCCCACGTCCATCCCCGTCGAGCTGCGTGCATCTTTTTTGCCATCCAACCTGACTGCACTGCAAGCGACACAAAAAAAGGGGGCTTTCGACTTTTTATGTATGTGTATTATATTTATGCATTAGTTTAGGTTTTCTTCTTATGTAGTTTAGTTAGCCCTTTTTTGTTTTAATTTTCTCTATTTTCATTTGTATATAATGGTTGGGGTTAATTTTGAATTTCGATTTTGACTTCCCTTTTTCCATTTTCATC
Organism: Pinus tabuliformis; assembly: GCA_031772625.1. NCBI lineage: Eukaryota > Viridiplantae > Streptophyta > Pinopsida > Pinales > Pinaceae > Pinus > Pinus tabuliformis. Next base: position 247,499,040 of record CM062810.1, on the reverse strand, counting down.
ATTTATGTTAGTTAGGTTCATTTTTTTATTTCGATTTTTCTCGTTTTGACTTTTATTTTTAATGTTGTGGTTTGATTTGATTTTCTCGTTTCTCATTTTTTTATTCACGATTTAATTTTTTGCCTTTTTTCTTATTTTGTTGTTTTCATTTTTAAAAAATCATAAAAAAATCTTTAAAAAAAAAAATTGTGATGTTAGAATTTGGAATAAAATAAATTAAAGGACTTGCGCTTTCACATTAGATATTTTTAATGTGGCCTATGGCCCATTAAAATCTATTTTATTGACCCTTTGATTTATTTTCCTCATTTTTCACATTAAATTAGGTTCCTAAGGAATAATTAAATTGTTTATCTAAAGTTCCTTGGTGTTATTTGGTGATTAAATGCATTTTTATATTTCTCTATTGTCAAGTATGATTAATGTTTCAAAATTTATATTGGCGATAGGAGAAAGTTAATTAATTCTAGATCTGAGCCATTAATTAAAAATTATTCTAAATCTATAATCTCTTTCTGATACAGTTTGGAACGTTTATATTGATCATACCTGATTCTCACTATTCATCACATATTGGAAAATTGTTCTGGATAACTTGTTTTCTTACTTAATCTACGGTTAATTGAGCATAAAGGCACTAGTCTATAATTGTTTCTATCTTGTGGTCGTGTCTTGGTTACATTAGCGTTTAATCTATTCATCTGAGTTAATCAAAACCCATTTACATTCGTCAAGTTGTCCATCATTAAAATCTCCTAAAGCCCGTGTTCCACCGGTTTTCACATCCATTTACCTCAGGGACTACCCCCCTTAACTTGCCTAGGAGAGAGTCTAAACGGAGTAAGGATCAAGAGTGACAGCCCTTACTTTGAGCATTGTCGTGGTGCCTAGACACTTTTTGCGACAACAATGTGAATAGGAGTCAAGAAGCAACAACAGATCTCCACGAATGAACAAGTAGTTGATGTAAGGGAAGTATGAGTACTTTCGAGACAAACTTGGGCTTGTGGATAACTCCTCCCAATTTGAGAGGTGGTGAGGATGGACACCTAGTTCTCCATGTGTTATCTATTGTGACCAGGATTAACAATCATAAGTCAAGTACATTAACACCGATAGGGAGAAAGGTGGATTGGATAAGCATCTTGGATAGACATTCTTGAGTCATGTATTTTGACCAGGTTTAACAGTGGTAACTCAAGTACATGGACTTAGTTAAAGAATGGTCTCATGGAATGACATTTCCTTGTGATTAGGAGGAAATGGTCCTATGGAGGACATACTTTGGTGAACTTGGGTGGAGTATGTGCCTCAGAGAGGCGGTATGGTGTCCTATTAAATGCCTCCCAACATTGTGCTCTGATCTAGTGGAGAGATAGAGCTTACTTGTCAAGGCCTTGGTATTTTGACAATGTTAGTTATGATGATGTTATCATCAGTGATGCTTATCAATCTAGATCCTTTCTTATAAAACCCTTCAACTTGAGAATATCCTAACGAGTCATTATGAATACCTCCCTAGTTAAGAGGGATTGTTGATATTGTAACCAGGTTCAGTATTCATAATGTATGATGTTGTGAAAAGATCAAAAAGAATTTATTTCAATCAAAAGAAAATTATTTTTGTCATGTCCCATTTGGACATTTAAAAGAAAGAAAAACGAATTTTAAAATATGTTTTTTTATGTGTCCAGGTAGACCAATTCAGCCCCAGAAGACAAGTGTTGGGATAGGGTCCCCTAAGGTTAATTTTGGGGCAAAAGCCTAAGTTTTTGCGATTTAAAGTGTAAAGTCTTCGCAAGTTATGATTGCGGAGCGCGTAGATGTATAGTGTCATAAAGGGTTTTTACCCTTCGTTTATGTAAATTGTGTCGGCTTTAGAAGATCTACCCATGGTTTGCAGACCATGGGATTGTATGAAATGGAGAGTCTTAGAGAGTCTAAGGCAGTTAAGTTCAAGTAAGTGTTGAAGAGTCTTAGAATAGAAGAGAGGCTATGCAGCTGTGTGCGCAGAGGCCTAGAGTAGAGTCCGTAGCTGAGTGCACGGACCCCTACAGCTGAGTGCGCATGGTAGTTTTGAGTGTGTAAGAAAATCTGAAATATCAAAAAACAGACTGTTCTAGAAATATCTGTGTTTTACCCATTTACTTCTGTTATGAATGAATGTGTTTATGTTATGATGAATATTGGGCTTATAATTTAATGTTGTATTGATGCGCGATTCTTCATGGTTTACATTGTTATATGAATGCAAGTAATAATATATGTTTACACGAAGAATATCTTAATGCATGTTATAGATATCAGACACTTAAGTCAATCTGGGTAATAACAGACTTAGGAGTGATTACAGTGGCACGTAAGCGATTGGTTCGCCTATTTAGGGTCCGCGAGAGATAGTCGTAGACCTCGCGAAGTTCTAGAGGTTGGTAAGAGGAAGTTATGTTAATAAGCCTCAAGGGCTTATCGATCTACGCAGAAGCAGAAAAAAGGTATAAAACGACATCATAATCATCTCTAGGTGCGGAAACTTGGTTCCAGCATCCCCCCATACTGTTTCGGGTGAGACTTCAGTCTGCGCTCTGCGGATTGATGCCGAAACAGCCAGTAGTGTAGGGATTTGTTTGGAAAACTTAACTCTGAACCTGGGTCAGGACTCACTAAGCCAACAACAAGTCAGCGTGCCCAACTATCGTGTCCCTTCGCATGAACAAACAACTATAAATAGAGCCAATTCGTCTCCATCAAACACACACTTCGATGATCTGATCTGAGGCAAGGAGGACGAGATATTTCTCAGTTATGATGTGAGTTCTTGTGGCACCTTTCTCTGTGATGATGGTAGTTCCTATGGCACCTTTTTGTATAATGACGTAAGCTTCCTATGGCACCTATCTCTCTGTTACATATGAGCTACTTGTGGCATTGATCTTCTGTCTTATCTGATCTTTCTGTAGCACTACACTCATGTGATATCCAAGTTATCTATGGTATTGCATTTCTGAAGTTATGCGAAGTTTTTGAAGCTTTCTATCTTTGTGACGTGGCTTCTAAAGACAGGCATGTATAAACAGATTGGTTGACAAAAACATGGCAGAGTTTGGAGGGTTGACTTGGCGCTTGGATCACTAGTTAGTTTGACTTGGATTTCTTTTGATGACAAAAGATTATATAGGAAAGGATTGATGGGATTTCCCCTTGTGAGTTTTTCCTTGGCCTCTGGCCTAATTTTTGGTGTCTCTTGTCTCTTGCACACTATGATTTCTATTTGTATGGCTAAATTGTAAATGTATAAGTGCTTGATGACATAACTAAATGAAGTAAATGCGAAGAGAAAAAATATAAATAAGTCACAAGTAATTATCATGTTCAAAAACTCTAGTCTACAAACGAATTTCAACATTTTGGACTAAGATATGTTCGAGTTTGAGGAGTGGAGCTATAGGGGTATACAGATTTGGATTGGGCAGGGAAAGTTGTGGACAGAAAATCCACGTTTGGATGTTGCTTCAACTTGGGATCAACCATGATCTCATGGTATAGCAAGAAGCAACAATTAGTGGCACTTAGTTAAGCAGAGGCAGAGTACATGGCAACAAGTACGGCGAGTTTTGAGGCATTGTGGCTTCGCAAGATGCTTGTAGGCCTATTTAATCTAGAGAGGGGGCCAATGGTGATTCATTGTGATAATGAGAGTTGCGCTAAGCTCTCTGAGAATCTCGTGTTTCATAATTGGTCCAAGCACATCAAGATTAGATCTCACTTCATCAGAGATAAGGTCCAAAGGGGTGTTGTGGGATTAAAGTACATTTCGAGGATCAAGAGGTAGATATTCTCACTAAGCCTCTAGTGAAATGGAAGTTTGTGAAGTACCGAGACAAGATGGAAGTGATGAAGAATCTCTTTCTTGCTCGAAGGGAGTGTTGAAGCTTGTGGTAGCTTCAGAAGGTCTTCTACATAGGCTTGGTGTCTTAACATGTGGAAGATGACTTATTGCCTATTTAGGTGCTTTCTTGGTTAAAATGATTTATGTCTTCTTTCCTAAGTCTAACATAGGAAAAGTACATAATTAAAGTCAATTAATTATTGTGGGCTATTAAGTCATTTTCTAAATATAAATAATTTAATTGTTTGACATAGAAATAATCTCAACCATTAATCTCCAAGATCTTCTAGAAGGGAGATTAGGGCTAGGGATTCGGGCTTAAAGAGGATTATAAAAGAATCATAGCAAAGAGGTGAAGACACAATCTTAGAAGAGAGAGAGGCAGCTATAGCATTTTTTGGAAAACAATTTTCTCAAGAAGGAGAGAGCGAATTCTCTGGAGCATGAGGCTCAGTTTGACTGAGGAGAAAGAAGAAGAATACAGGGATATGTTCAGGGTGTTTTCAGGAGGCCGATTTGCTGGGAATTGGAGAGGTTGAATTGTTGAAGTAAGGAAGCACAGTGTTTAAAGAGGTCAATGTGCCAAGGCCAAGTTGTGAGTGTGTAGAGGCCGAGTGAGAGCTAGGTGCAAAGGTAGAATTTCTAGTGAGAAGTGGGCCGATTTTCTTCAAGCCAGATTTCTTTAAACGCGTATTTTCAGTTAGCCGATTTTCAATGGGCCAAATTATTCCAGTGGGACCGAGTTATAGGTTTCAATCAATTGTTATTTTCTTTGTAAATTCTCTGTGGGTTGAAACCCAAATTTTACAAATTAGTCAATGATGAAGCATTGTTACTTCTTTATTAGAATATCTTTCATCAAGCAATTACCAAATTATATGTGTATGAAGATCACAAAAACAAGAGACACAAGATGTAGGTGCACAGCAAAGGCAAAACCCCTATAAGGGGAAAACCCAGTCAAGAACTCTTCCTTCTGTAATTCAATTCAAGATGAGACACTTCCAGACTTCTTAGATCTAGACAAAGACTTCCTCCAACCACCAAGTCAGCCCTTCCCTACAGTAGCAGCTTCGGTCCAGAATTTTGGCCCCCAGCAACAGAATTTCGGCCCCAACAACATAACTTCGGACCTGCAGCAGAGACAAATTTTCGGCCCCAGCAATTGCCCAAAAAATTTCGCACGTGTGAGAGAAAGATAACCCAAAACTTTGACTTAGAGTTCCCAACAAACTTCGTCCTTCCCCAGCTTCTTTGCTCTCTTTTCCTGCTTCTCTCTCTTGTAGTTCGAACTTCTTGAGTGAGTGAGTGAAATAGGTCGAATGCCTCTCCTTATATAGCCTTTCTGTTGGGTTGAATTGCCCTCATGTAGGCCGACTTCTTAGGGACAGGGCCGACTTGGTATGGAGGTGACAAATTACCTTTTTGAGTCAAAAATGATTCTTTTTACATGATATAAAAGCCCAAGAAGGGTCGAATAAAAATGACAATGACTCTAATGACTCGAGACAAAACCTAAAAGTCCATAATGAAGACTTTGACCTAGAAAACATTGACCCAAGCATGAAACCAATGCTTTAATAGGTCATTTTCTTTAATAATAATTTTTCTTTTGACAAGTAAAATTATGAAGACCGAAGCTAGTTACATTCTTCAACACTCCCTCTTAACTAAGGAGGTATTCATAATTACATTTTACACAAATATACAAGTACATGGAAGGTTTCAAAATGACATGAACTACGAAGAGTTCTAGCACACTCAGTGCTACAGACTAGATTCCTGGCTAGGGTAATCTATCTGGGTGGGACTAAGATGGACTAAAGCTTTCAGCCAGTTTATGTACCATCAAGCTTACTAACTAAACATCAACCCAAGGATCTAGGTGTGTATCCGAGGTCAAAGCTCCAAGACCAATGCCACCCTCCCTCTTCGGGATCTAGACATCAACATACAAGTCGGCCAGATGTCCTCCAAAGCATCCGCTATTAGATGCTTCATCTCACCCTACCAACTAAATTTGTGATATCGATCAACCCAAGCATGTTTCTAAGATATTCAAACTTCTTATTCGGAAGAAACCTCGTCAGCACATCAGCTACCTGTTCATCGGTTTGAATATACTACAGCTTTATGACCCCATCTTGTACCAGGCTGCTAATCCAGTGGTACTTCTTGTTGATATGCTTTGTCTTTGCATGAAATACGGGATCTTCAGTCATCTTGATGTTGCTTTGATTATCACAATTTATCACAATAGGATCCAAAGGCTTCCCAAACAAATTTGTCAACAGTTTTCTTAACCACACAGCTTCCTTTCCTACTTCACATGCAGCAACGTATTTTGCTTCGCACTACTTAATGCAACAGGATCTTGTTTTCTACTCATCCACGAAATCATAGCAAATCCCAAGCTGAAACATCCACCAGTAGTGCTTCTTCCATCAATCTCCCAGCCACCCCAATCAGAATCAGTAAAATTTGTTAACTTGACCTCCTTTCCATCATACTTTAGGCAATGATTTATAGCGCCACATAAATATCTCATAATATGCTTGGCAGCTATCCAATGGTCATGACGAGGCTCCAATTGAAATTGACTAAGAACATCACGGCAAAAAATATATCAAGTCTTGTATTTACCAAGTACATCAGAGAACCCACCAACTTACGATAGCTAGTACGATCGACGAGACTAGAGTCAGAGCTTCTCAACTTCTTGAGATTAGTGATCATGGGAGTAGTCACAGGTTTCGAATCTATCATACTAAATCTCTGCAATATTTCGATTATGTATTTCCCTTGACCCATATATATATTTCTCCAGGTTTCTGCCAAACTTCCAAACCCAAGTAATAGTGCATGAATCTCGGATCTTTCATTCAAATTCAGCTGCCAGCATCTTCTAGCATTCTTGTATTCTGTGCTCCACACCTGTAATAAACAAATCATCCACATATAGTAAAATAATGACCGGTTCATTGTTCACCACTCTGATGTAGAGGTTTGGATCTACAAAACTTTTGATGAACCCAATTCTTAAGAGATATGCATCCATTGTTGCATACCATGCCCTAGGAGCTTGCTTCAAGCCATATAGGGCTTTCTTTAGTCTGCAAACATGCGTGTCCTTACTATTTATCTCAAAGCCTTCCGATTGTTCAATTTATACTTCTTCATCGATGGTTCCATCCATAAATGTTGTTTTTACGTCCATTTGATGAATATTCCATCTCATTGTAGCAGCCACAGCGAAACCAAAGATCTTATAGTAGTATATCTTGTAGTAGGTACAAAGGTTTCTTCATAGTCTATATCTTCCTTTTGAGAAAAACCCCTTGCAACAAATCTAGCTTTGTATTTGTCAATACTCCATCAATAGCATGTATGATTTTGTAAATCTATTTTGAAGTGGCAACTGATTTGTCACTAGGCCTACGAACGATTTCCCAAACCCCATTCTTCATGATGGATTGATATTCTTTTTGCACCGCCTTCTTCCATTCTTCTTGATGAGTAGCTTCTTCAAATGTAGTTGATGCAGCTTCTATTAATTTTTTCATATATGTTGCATATCTTGAATTTCTCTTTGGTCTTTTGCTTTCTCTAAAAGTCCCTTTAACAGCTCCATGTCCTTCGACATCTTCAAGAGTAGCTTTTAACCAATTTGGCCTTTTCCTTGTTTCGGGTAATATCACGGGTTGAATAGGCTCACTTGGTCCTTCTACTTCTTCTTGGTTTGTAGTTGTCTTGTCATGATGCTCTTCTTCTTCAAATAGTGGTGTATCTTCATCATCGGAATCTATTGGAATATCCTTGGATCTTTTGTAGGCATGATTCTCATTGAATATAACATCCCTGCTTACTTCAATTTGTCTTCCTTCCTTAATGTAGATTCTATATGCTTTTAAAGAAAGATTGTAGCCAACGAAGATCCCTTAATGCTTGTAGAATTAGTTTCCTTCGCTTGTCCTTTGGAACATGGATGTATGCGGGACACCCAAAGATTCGGAGATGGTCCACACATGGCCTCTTTCCTGTGAAGGCTTCTTTAGGTGTCATATTCTCTAGGATTCTATGAGGACTTATATTTTGTATATACATTGTTGTCATTGTTGCTTCACCCGATAGAAACTTTGGTAGATCTTGATCAAATAACATAGTTCCTATACATTCTTCAATTGTTCTATTTCTCCTTTCTACAACTCCATTCTGCTCGGGATTGTAGGGAGCAATGAGCTCCCTCTTAATACCTGCTTCTTTACAATATGCAACTATTTCTTTTGAAGTGTATTCCCCGCCATTATCGGATCTTGGAGTTTTATCTTTCTTTCAATTAAGGTTTCCACTTCAGATTTGAACTCTTTGAATTTTTCAAATACTTTGTCCTTTGTCTTGAGAAGGTAGAGCCATGTCTTTATAGAGTGACCATCAATGAAGGTCACATAATAAAGATGGCCTCCAAGAGATTTGTTAGACATAGGCCCATACACATCAGAATGAATGAGGTCTAATATTTCCTTAGACCTTGTATCACTGCTTGTAAAAGGCTTCCTTGTATTCTTCGCCAAAGCACATCCCTTACATACTCCTTCACAATCTTTCGTGATGTTAGGGATGCCATTTACCATTTGAATAAGAGAGTGAATGATCTTGTAATGTATATGCCCATATCTTCTATCCCATAGTTCGATAGGACTGATCTCCATGTGAACTAAGGCTTGAGGAGATGGAGTAATGAGTTTATATAACCTTCCTTCACGTACTTCATAACTTCTGCCTTATCAATGCTTGAATCCTTTCCCCAAACCAAAGCTTTTCCATCTACAAAGGAAACCATATCTCCTTTATCTTCTAAACAAGAAATTGAAAGTAAGTTCATTTTCAAACCTGGAACACAGAGTATATTGATCAGGTGTAGCTTTCCTCCATTTTCCAACTTCAAAGATGTAGATCCAAGGTCCTTAACTACATAACTAATGTTGTCTCCTAGCTCCACTACATGAGATGATTGTTCCTTTGATAAAGTATGAAGTTGTTTGCTTTCTCCTGTCATATGTCTTGATGCTCCACTATCAATGATCCATGCATTGTCATCATCAAGAGTACTTGTAAGTGCAGCCAAGAACCCTTCACTTTTGACTTTCTTAGATAAGTTGTAGATGATCTTTCCAATCCAGCTTCTGTGATTCTTATGATAATGAACCCTGTCTTCAAGTAACTTGTCATAGAGGGAGTAACTTTTTCTTCCAAGCCAACAAAGTGATCTCCAACCTTCTTCGACCTTAGCTCTGATACCATGTTGAGAAATCAATGCTAGTAGATATTAGGGTTTGATTCCTCTTTCTTGATAATTACTTGTGAATTATGTTGGCCTCTTTTACTTCTTTATTAAATTATCTTTCATCAAGCAATTACCAAATTATATGTGTATGAAGATCACAAGAACAAGAGACACAAGATGTACGCGCACAGCCAAGGCAAAACCCAATCAAGAACTCTTCCTTCAGTAATTCAATTCACAAAAAGACATTTCCAGACCTTTTAGATCTAGACAAAGAGTCCCTCCAACCACCAAAGCAGCCCCTTTCTACAATAGATGACTTAACAAAGTACTCCAAGTGACAGCTTCCCAGTAGTAGCTTCAGTCCAAAATTTCAGTCCCCCAGCAATAGAACTTTGTTAAAATTGGCAACTAGGGCCAAACTCCATGTGGGTCATCTTATTCATGGCAGCTGATATTTTTCTTGGACTCCTCTCATCGAGAGGTGTAGGATTGATCTAAAGATCATCCGATTCTGATAAGTATTCATGGAGTTATGAATTTATTCGTGTTGTTATAAGACAATTCGTCAAGGTCGGCCAACAACTAAATAACACCCACATGTGCTCAACATTTAATATAAAAGGAGATGACTTGAGAGTCATTTCACACACACTTCTCTCTTGATTTCTCTCCACTCGCTTTGGGTTTTAGTGGAAGTGAAATCTAGGAGAGGAAGCCCTAATGGAGATCAGATCTCAGCCATGGAAGGAACCTCTACGCTGCCCTAACACTGACCTAAGGAAGCCCTAGCCGTAGTCCTAAGGAAGCCCTAGCCACAGTCCTAAGGATGCCCTAGACACAATCCAATCAAGTGCAATGCATACCTTGGAGAGCAGCTCGTTGGAAAGGAGAAGAAGTTTGTTTTGAGCCGCAGTAAGGGAGGCAAGACCAACGAAAAATTCAAGGACTGTGTGGAGGGTTTTTCAAAGTTCCGAAGTGCTGGAGAAGAGGTCGAGTTCCCTTGTTGTCATGTCGCAGCCATAAGGATTGCCTTAGGGTCGTTTGGGAGGAATGCAAACTCTTGGAAGGGCTACAACAATTAAGAGGAGGCTTGATGTAACAAGCCGCAGCAAAAGGAGGTAGGCCGAAGTTGTTGGTGAGGGCTAGACTGCCCAGAAATTGCAGCGTAGGGTCTCCTCCCCTCTTAGAAGGGCAGTCGCAGTAAAGGAGGTCACTTTTGGGCAGATTGAAGGGTTGTTAGGGACTATGTTTGAGTACCCTAACCAGTCCAATATTGCAGCAGTCAAAGGACCCTAGAATAGTGAGCTGAAGCATGCATTTTAGGTACTTGGTGTGTGTGCAGCGAAGGTCTGTGGTAGGCCACAGGCCTAGCCACTCCAAAACAGGCCAGCGTGGAAGTGTTAGGGGTTGCCATATGCCCAGAACAGCAGCATGGGGAGGCAGCCATCTACCTTGATGAGGCCACAGTTCATTAAGATTGTTCAAGGTATGTTTTGGGCATCATTGTTGGGACAGCAGCTACAACAATACAACTGGGACAACAGTAATACAATTGGGACAAGAGTGGCAAGCATGGAGTTGCAAGGGACAGCAGCATGGTAAATAGGACAGCAATGACATTGTGCAGCAATGACACAATGGGACAGCAGCGACAGCAAGGTGTAGCAAGCACATGGTGGCAAGTATGGTGCTGCAAACACATTGGGACAGCTAGGCTATGATGCTTGTTGGAGCATGGTAAATGGGACAATAAGGATAGTGCTTGGTGGAGCATGGTACATGGGACAGCAAGCAATTATGGTGCAACAATGAGATGCAGCATGATGGGCACAGTGAGGTACAGGATGAGACAGCAATATGATAATGAGGTCCAGCATAGTGATGATGGGTGCAACATGGTGCAACATGATGACGAGCTGCAGCACTATGATGGGTGATGAAGTCACTTGGGAGAATCAGTTGAAGCAGCATGTCTTCAACTGAGTTTAGCTACCTCATGTATCATCTTCTTAGAGATGATTTATGCTCTTATTTAGATAAGTCAAAGTGTTGACTTCTGTTGTAAATGTACTATCTCTCTCTCTCTCTCTACTAAACTATTGAAGAACATATAAGAAGAATTGATCAAGGGTTCCCCACATTGGGGTTTGTCCCTGGCTAGCGCCATATCTTGTGTCCTCTTGTCTTAGCTTGTCTTCTGCGATCTATGTTTATGTTCTATCTACAATTTACTTTAATGCTGATGTGATTGCTAAACTGGAAAAGATATTGAGCTAACTATAAAAATTGAAATAAATTGCTCTAAGCTTAGAACATACCTAAAATTAACATGGAATCAGAGCTGAGGTGAATACAAAGCCTAAGCAAGAGTGAAAGAGCAATCACCAAAGACAGTTGGGAAAGGACAAAAGGATCAATGAATTGCTCATCCCTCTTCTAATTCACCAAGGGTGAAGTCGAAGCAGAAAATATTATCATAATGGCGCAGCGAAGTTTCTGATGGCCTACAAATCACTTCAATGGGAAGTCCGAATGTAAGGGTGGAAAGAAAGGCAGATGCCTTATTTGTAATAAGTCCAACCATTATGCGAAGGAGTGTTTGAGGTAGGGACACATCACTTGATGATGATAACAATCATTCCAGGGACATGTTCAATGGTCGGAGGAATGATAGGGAATGCAGGTCATCAAGGAAACAACCGACTCTCCATTGAAAGCAAGGAACACCAGGTATGAAGAATCAAATGTTGTTTCTAATAAGATAAAGAAGTGTTATCTTGTATTGGCCCTCTCCTTCAGATTCTTTGGGAATCTGGCTTATTGATTGTAGTGCTTCAAGGCACTTCATAGCATAGAAGGGTGCTCTCTCTAATTTGGTAGAACAATTGTAGGATTATACTTGGAGTCGATGCCACCTATCTCGGAAAGGGTGTAGGGAATGTTACCCCTCAATTGAATGAGGGTAACTCGATTCATTTACAAGAATCTCTTTTATGTACCTAATCGGGTAATGGAAGTCTAAGGTTTCAGGGTGGCATTCATCAATGGAAAGGTACGTGTTTGAAAATAGAATTTTCAAAGATGCTTTTTTCTCATGGGTTCAGGGTTGGCAATTTATATCAAGTTGCAAGAAGTCCATTAGGGACTATGTCAGTTGACACATCTCATCTATAGCATCGGAAGTCTACTTTATGGGGCCTTACCCGATGTGAGTTAGATGGTGACAGGGATGTCTAAATTCAAGAAGAGCATGAAGGTACATGTCTGAGATGTACGAAAGGAATATTTTACAAGGGGACCATTCCCCTCAAGTAGCAGGTCCACAGGTTTGGAACAACCCGAGGGGTTTGAGATTCATGATTGAAAATCTCATGTATGCAGGTAGAAGAAAGCCCTTTATAGCTTGAAGAAAAACACCCGGGGCTTAATATGAGAGGATTGATAACTCTCTAATGAAGCTGAGATTCACTAGGAGTGAAGTCGATCCAAACCATTGCTTGAAGGCTGTGGATGATAGACCTCTCATATTGGCACCTTATGATGACGACCTCTTTCTGGCAGGTGCAGACCAATGTTGCACGAAGCGGGAGCGAAGCGGAAGCGCGAAGCGGAAGCGCGGAGCGCGGAAGCGTCATTTTCCAAAAATCTAGGAAGCGAAGCGTCCGCGGAAGCGTCTGCTATATATATATATATATTTTTATATTTTTTTGCATTTATACTCAAAACAAACATCCCAAATACCAAATTAATTGTAGAAGACATGAAAACATGCATATTTTTGCATAAATCAAGATAGATATGGCATCCATGATTCCATTGTAGTTACTAGTATGTACAACAATCATCTATATTCTAGCTATTACAAACATACATCAAATTTTTAAGCATATTATAAAACATAAAACATTTAAGCGTATTATAAAACATAAAACATAGAGCATATTATGATTTATCTAGCAAGTGAGCAACTGTCAACATTTGTCATGTCCAAAATTCAAATAATAATGTTTACAAAATATGTCACTTGGTCACCGCCAAGCCAAAAAGGTTCAAAATTCAAATTCACAAGTCTACAAGTCTAATGAGTAATCTATGACAAAAAGAAGTAGATTGTGAATATATCTACTAATCTCTCCTCCTTCCACCACGAATAGAACGTGATGGCGGGCCTCCACGTGGTGGCAATGAAGAAGATGGTCCCTGTGTAAGTCGTGGCACTGGAACTGATGAAGAAGAACCCCCTGCCGTTGGTGTTGAACCATGGAACCTAGAAACCAAGGGACCAGATGGGGGTGGGGGTTGTGGCATATCAACACCCGTGTCATCATCCTAGAATCGCTCAAAAAATTCATGCAAAAAAAAAAACACTAGTTAACAAAAAAATTAAAAACATGAATTAGAGAAATGCTTTATAAGGGAAAATTGGAAAATTCATACCACAATGGACATACCTGGATAAGAGAATCCTCTAATTGCTCTAGTCGCAACACTCCATCCTCCAAATTGGGCTCCTCTGGATTCTTGTCCCAAGTCAACAAGTCTTTATTAGACTTTGCATCTTCACAGTAATGGGACAACAATCGCAAGTTGTAATGAACATAAACCAAGCTCTCTGCCCGGTCTAAATTCAACCTGTTCCTTTTAACACTGTGGATGAAAGAATAAGAGCTCCAACACCTCTCTGCAGAAGAAGTGTTTACCACCTGTGATAGCACCCGCAATGCCAAACTCTGTAGAAGTGGAGTAGGCCCTCCATGCATGTTCCACCACTCAAGAGCAGAAAAATGCTCTCGATCTTGAATTGCATGCATGCTCCCAAATGGACCAGTGTTGCTCGTATAGTTGCTCACCTGTCTCCGTACCAATGCAGCCTCCTCATTATCAGGGATTAATCTACTCAATGCAGCCATATATTTTTCGTGAACCTCTTTATCTTGGTGTGGTTTTTTCCTGACTCCCCCCCCAGGTGCTGGTTTTGAAAGCCATGATGGATGATAGTATTTAGGTGTCAAAACATATGCTAATGCATGCAATGGAACATTTAGCATATCCCATCGGTTTTCCACCTCTTCACGAATATAATTGTACAAGGTGGTATCTCTAGGCTCAACAATGTCTTTAATCTGCCCCAACATGCTATCCATTTGCTCATACACCTCCCCAATTACTGGTCGATCTGAATCTGCAAACTTGATCATGTAATAAATTGGTTTGGTGAATTGCAAAACATATTTAACCTGTGACCAAAAGTAACTGTCAAGAACAGTGTCCTTGACTTCATTAGCACCATCTGTGTCAGTGTTAATTTCATCCCATGTTTCAGCACACACCAGATTAGTTAAAGCTTGTCTCACCCTCACTAGCCGCCTAAAGGTGAGGTAATAACTAGCAAATCTTGTCTTTGCAATTTTAAGCAATTGCAACTTGGAGTAAGTGCCATAGAAGTAGTTTACCCTTGTATGCCCTGTGATGAATTTAATGAGCTGCTTCCCTTTCCTGTAAACCTCAGCAATCCACCCACAATCTTTGTGTTTCACAATATCATGCATCAAAAGGTTCAATGTGTGAACCAGGCACCCAGACCAAAAGATGTGTGGATGAGTACGCTCAATAATTTTTCCTGCTAACTTACAATTTGCTGCATTATCTGTGATCACTTGAACCACATTATTCGGACCAACATCTTTGATTGATTTCAATAGGAGATTTGCAATGTTTTGTGCAGTTGCACTGATGGAGGAGGAGTCATGAGATGCAATAAATACTGCACCACTAGAAGAAACACCAAGAACATTTATCAAATGTTGGTTTCTAATATTTGTCCACCCATCTGATACAATGGATACCCCAGAATCCACCCACTCATGTGTAAAACGTGTCAAAGCTCTTTGAACCTTAGCTTTTTCTCTTTCTAATAACACTGTTCTAGCTTTCTCATAGTTGGGGGCCTTGTATCCTTTTGGGGCTTCATTGATGGCCTTTACCATTTCATGCCAATAGGGAGAGCGAAGCACATTGAATGGTACATCGCAAGCACAAAGAAAACGGACTATCTTTCCATCCACATCATCCCTCCCAGCAACATTAAGGAAATCCCCTATTGTTTTTCTACCTCCAGAGGTTGCAAAAGTACCATGAGGAGATGGGCAACTACCAAATTTAGAGGTTGCACTTGATTCAGAATGAGTTTTTTGTTTCTTGTTTTTTCGTTGTGCAGCCATCTCTATTTGGATGTATTTTTCTCTTTGTTCACTTGAAATGTTTGGGCAAATGGTTACCCCCACAGAACCCTTTTTTTCATCACTCTCCAGCACCCCACAAAGATGCCTCCTCAGACGGGTATATGAACCCGTATATGGTTTTCCTCCATGACAACCATGAGGGCACAAAAATTTGTAAGATCCACCACCCTTTCCCCCTTCAAGTTTGGTCACATAGTTCCACAAGGGATTTGATGTACCTTTCCCATCTTGTGCTTCAGTGTCCTCTTCAAGTTCATCCCCTTCCTCTTCAAACCCTTCCTCCTCATCATACATTGGGTCACCAAGTTCATCCCCTTCCTCTTCCCCTCTATTCCTCACCCTTGCCATCATTAAAACCAAGAGTGGAATGATACATAGAAGCCAAAAAAACACCATCTTGGAATATGGATATAGGTGGTGGACAACCTGTAAATAAAGGAGCAAGTAGAAACAATGGGAAAGAGTAGGAGAGGGAGGAGAAAAATACAATTTTTTTTTCAAAAAAACAAGGGAGTTTGGGGTTTGAACTTACCTCTTTAGCTCTTGTAGATGAAGTCCTCCAAGCTCTTGCTCCAAGCTCCTCCTCCTTCTCCTAGCTCCTCCTTCTTCACTCCTCCAAGCTCTCCTCTCTTCTCCTCTCTTCTCCTCTCCTTTCCTCTCTTCTCTTCTCCTCTCCTCTCTTCTCTTCTCCAACTCTCATAAACTCAAAGTGAGAAAATGAGAAGAGAATGGGGGCTTTATTCTTTTCTAAACTCACCCTAAAGTGACCCTAACCCACCCCTAACCCACCCCCTCATGCTTAGTTAAGTTAGATTTTAAATGAAATTAAAAAAAAAATTTGATATCCGCGGGTTGCGTGCGGGTTGCGCCCGGGTGGCGTGCGGGTGGCGTGCGCTTCCGGGCAGGTTGCGTGGCGCCACCTCATGCCAGAACCGCATGCCGAAGCGCGATTCCGGGGGGGCCGCAACCTCATTGGCAGGAATCGTTTCAAAAACAAGGAAGCGCGCAACCTAAATTTCGGAATCGCGATTCCTGTGGAGATTCCGGAACGCTTCCGCACGGGTCGCGGTTCCGGGTTAGGATCCGGCGGGGGGGGGCGATTCCTGCAACCCTGGTGCAGACCCTCTCATTTGCAGAAGTAAGAGGGAGTTGGATTCCGAATTTAGAATGATGAACTGCAAGCCCGTGACTACCTCGATGGATAGAGGGAGTTGGATTCCGGATTTAGAATGATGAACTGCAAGCCCGTGACTACCTCGATGGATCTTAACATTCAAAAGTTACGTGGTAGGGATGTCGGACCTGTTTTGGGAAATACCTAAGTTTCACAAACTCATATTAGCATTGATGTTCTTGGTGAACTTCCATCCGGATATATGTTTTGCAGTTAGCATGATGAGCTCATATATGGTTGAGCCTCACTGGATAGGTGCCAAGAATCACTTGAGATATCTTCAGGGCACAATCTCTCATGGATTGAGATACACTGTCAGAAATGTGAAGCTGCATGA
This sequence comes from Pinus tabuliformis, assembly GCA_031772625.1. NCBI lineage: Eukaryota > Viridiplantae > Streptophyta > Pinopsida > Pinales > Pinaceae > Pinus > Pinus tabuliformis. Next base: position 247,482,114 of record CM062810.1, on the reverse strand, counting down.
TTATTCTGATGTTGATTAGGCAGGCAGTGTAGAGGATCGCAAGAGTACTTCTGGGTGTTGGTTCTCTTTGGGTTCTGCTTGATATCCTGGATGAGCAAGAAACAGAAGACAGCTTCTTTGAGCACCGTTGGGACCGAATACATAGCTACGAGTATGACCTCGTGTGGAGCTACTTGGTTATGAAAGCTCTTCAGTGAGTTGTTTGTACACATGATGGATACCACCATGATCTTCTATGTCAACTAAGGGGGATTCGATTGTTGAGGAATCTCGTATTCTATGATTTCTCTAGCATATAGACATCAGATACTACCTTATCTGGGATATGGTACATCGATGAGCGAGAAGGCTCCATCGCATTGGCACTGATGTGCAAGTGGCAGACATTCTGTCAAAGCCCTGAGGAAAGGTCAAATTTGTGACTTTCCGAGAATGACTTGGATTCATAGAGAGACCCCCTTATGAGGGTCCTGCATGCATTGAGCTCTGGCAACTCCAGGGGGCTTGGGGTACTTCTTGGAGGAACAAGCGACCATAGGGCGCCTCACCCTCCCCTAATGGTGCACTGTGTACAGGGTGAATGGTTCAACCTTCCCCTGTGATACCCCGTGGTGACTTATGGACAGGATGAGTGGTTCTCCTGTCGAGGCATCCTACCTATGCAGTCTGGAACTCATGGGAAGTACCTCTCATCTGGCCAATGAGTAGGGAAATGGGGTTAGGGACCATAGTAGTACAATCGATGGACGCATCGTTGCATCTATGGTACTCTCTATGTTAGGATGACCTCCATTAATCTGGGATCAATGAAACTGATATGGGATCAGTGTGAGTGGTTTGAGACACTCCCTTTTGATATTGATCTGGGATCAATGAAACTGACTTCGAGTCAGTAAGAGTGACATAACTCACTCTCTTTTGGAACTAATCTGGGATCAATAAGAGTGGTATGACACTCTCTTCATATGGAACGGACTTCGAGTTAGTAGAGAATGGTATGAGACATTCTCAATCAATTCTTCTTCTTCATGGTTCAACAGAGCAGACCAGTGCAGGGCACTGATGGCAGAGATAGTACAGTCTGGTAGGCGGATCAGGATTGGAGATCTCCCTAGTAGAGAGGGAGTGTTAAAATTGGCAACTAGGGCCAAACTCCATGTGGGTCATCTTATTCATGGCAGCTGATATTTTTCTTGGACTCCTCTCATCGAGAGGTGTAGGATTGATCTAAATATCATCCGATTCTGATAAGTATTCATGGAGTTATGAATTTATTCGTGTTGTTATAAGACAATTCATCAAGGTCGGCGAGCGACTAAATAACACCCACATGTGCTCAACGTTTAATATAAAAGGAGATGACATGAGAGTCATTTCACACACACTTCTCTCTTGATTTATCTCCACTCGCTTTGGGTTTTAGACAAATCTAGGATAGGAATCCCTAATGGAGATCAGATCTCAGCTATGGATGTAACCTCTACGCTGACCTAAGGAAGCCCTAGCCGCAGTCCTAAGGAAGCCCTAGCCGCAGTCCTAACAATGCCCTAGCCGCAATCCTAAGGATGCCCTAGATGCAATCCACTCAAATGCAACGCATACCATGGAGAGCAGCGCATTGGAAAGGAGAAGAAGTTTGTTTTGAGCCACAGCAAGGGAGGCAATACCAACGAAAAATTTAGGGACTGTTTGGATGGTTTTTCAGAGTTCCGAAGTGCTGGAGAAGAGGTCGAGTTCCCTTGTTGTCATGCCACAGCCATAAGGATTGCCTTAGGGTCATTTGGGAGGAATGCAAACTCTTGGAAGGGCTACTACAGTTAAGAGGAGGCTTGATGTAACAAGCCACAGCAAAAGGAGGTAGGCCGAAGTTGTTGGTGAGGGCTAGACTGCCCAGAAATTGCAGCGTAGGGTCTCCTCCCCTCTTAGAAGGGCAGCCGCAGTAAAGGTCACTTATGGGCAGATTGAAGGGTTGTTAAGGACTATGTTTGAGTACCCTAACCAGTCCAAGATTGCAAAAATCAAAGGACCCTAGAACAGTGAGTTGAAGCATGCATTTTAGGTACTTGGTGTGTGTGCAGCAAAGGTCTATGGTAGGCCACAGGCCTAGCCACTCCAAAATAGGCCAGCCTGGAAGTGTTAGGGGCTGCCATATGCCCAAAACAGCAGCATGAGGAGGCAGCCATCTACCTTGACTAGGCTGCAGTTCATTAAGGTTGTTCAAAGTATGTTTTGGGCATGATCGTTGGGACAGCAGCTACAGCAATACAACTCGGATAGCAGCAATATAATTGGGACAACAGTGGCAAGCATGGAACTGCAAGGGACAGCAGCATGGTAAATAGGACAGCAATGACACAATGGGACAGCAGCAACAGCAAGGTGCAGCAAGCACATGGTGGCAAGCATGGTGCTGCAAACACATTGGGACAGCTAGGCTATGATGCTTGTTGGAGCATGGTAAATGGGACAGCAAGGACAATGCTCGGTGGAGCATGGTACATGGGACAGCAAGCAATTGTGGTGCAACAATGAGATGCAGCGTGATGGCCACGGTGAGGTACAGGATGAGGCAGCACAGGAAGGTGCAGCATAAGGCGCAGCAGTATGATAATGAGGTCTAGCATAGTGATGAGCGCCACAAAAGCACTTGTGGGTGTGAAACCCAAGCATGTGGGTGTGCATCTGTTAGGAGTCTTGGACATGTGATGGATGGAGATGATAGAGGGCGTCAAGAAAAACCAGACACATCAAGAATCATTGAAATCCCTGTTGTCTATGTGGAGAAATTAGTTTTTGAAGTTATTGGTTGGGTTTCCACAACAAGAGTTAAGGACGGCTAGCCTAAGAGAGGCCTTATGACAGGTTTGGAAGCCCATAGATGGCTATTCGTTGGAGCCCTTGCATTGTGTATAAATACAAGGTGGTGGAGACTCATTTAGGCATCCATTGGTGCAACACAAGTGGAGTGAGGAAGGAACTCGCATTAGGAGAAATACATCTTTGTTTTGGGGCCGCAGATTAGGAGCCACTTCAGCAAAGGAGAGAGGAGATGTTAGGGCTTCTCTTAAGACTGTCTCAAAGAGCGAGTAAATCTGCAGCAAGGCCACATAGTAGGGGAGTTGTTCTGGGCTTGTTTTGGCATGGGAATTCTTACTTAAGCAGGCTGAAAAGGTGACAAACCTGTAATGATTAGGTCACAAACCTATAGTGGCAGTTTGGTAAGCTAAAGGAGCATAAGACAGGGTGTTCCAGGAGCTTATCAAGGCAGCAAGTTACCAAGACTTGAAGAAGGGAGGAGGTTGCAGCCTTTTGTGTGAGTTTTGGTCAAAGATGATGGGTTGTTGTGGGTTACATGAATGCCCTAACTAGTGACCAAAATTCAGTCCATGAACAAAAGTTTAAAGGTATGTTATTTCTCCATTTTTGCTAGGTGTTGGGTCTAGTTTTGCACCAAATTGGATGGTATGCATTTGGACTACTGTAGCAGCCAAGAGGTAGGGATGACGTGGCATGTTAGAAGCCCTAACCAGTGGGAAGATGCTACAATGGTGATTGGGTGCCTAGATTTGCACAATAGCTCCTCTATTGCAGAGCAAAGGGAAGATCTTCGGAGCTCTAGTTGGATGATGTTTGAGCAAATCTGAAGGATGTGTTTGTTTGTGTTGTATTCAACACCTCGAGGTCTAGTGGAGGGCAGCATGAGAGGGTCCAAGTGTGGAGCCCTATGTGCAGTGCCTTGATGGACTAAGGGCTGCTAGGAGATGCAGTTTGTTGGAGCTCATAGGTCTGATCAGCCAAAGGAGAAGTTTTTTATGTCTCGTGTTCATCATTGTTGAAGGAACATCTGATGCTAATAGGTGGCAGCCCTCCTGGCTTATGTTAGTCTTCATTGGAGCAGCACATGAAGACTATAGTGGCAAGAAGTCCCTAAGTAGTTGAAAATCCGCAGTGGGCAGTTGTGAGTTGTTCACAAACAGATTTGTGAACAACTCGACAGGAGTCTCGATGTGTTGTTCCCTTGATGGACTAAGGCGCAACTAGTGATCATATTAGATAGCCGAGATTTAGTGGCCAGATGGACTTGGAGCATTGACAAACGCAAGTGTTGTGGATTGGGAGTGAAGGAGCCGCGAGTGCACAGGATATGACAAAGAAGTTGTGATCGTCGACTACATCAGCTAAACTGTAAGATTATCTTCTATTTTGTATTTTGTATTTGTGGATATTTGAGGGCCATTATCCTTGGTATAGGAGCCATAGACTGGTGTATTATTCAATTGGATTAATATAACGAAGAATGGGTCATAGTTGCGGGGGAGCGCCCCCCCCCCCCGGAACCCGCTCCCGAATCGCGCTCCGGGCGGGAGCGCGCTCCCAAAATCGTTCCTGGACGGGAACGATTTTCGGGAGCGCGCTCCCTAAAAAAAATTTGCGCTCCCTGCCATTTTCGGGAGCGCTGTAGGGAGCGGTCGCTCCGTCGCTCCCGGAGCGATTTTTAATGCCCGGGAGCGATCGGGGAGCGATTGCTCCCGATCGCTCCCGGGCATTAAAAAATCGCTCCGGGAGCGTTTCGACGGGCGCCGAGAGTGATCCGGCGGAAGAAACAAAAAAAAAAAAAAAATCCGCGGACGCCAAAAAGAAATCCAATTTTAAAAATTTTCTTTTGTTTTAAAAGCCCAATGGGCCTAAAAAAAATTCATTATCACTTCATTGAGTTGAGTTTGTTGGAGAGCAAGAGCAAAGGAGCAAGGAGAAGCGAGGAGCAAGTGCTGAGGAGCGAGGAGCAAGCCTACAGAGGTAAGTAACTTAGTAATTTAGTTAGTTTAGTTAGTTTAATTTAGTTAAATAGTAATTTAATTAATTTAATTTAGTTTTTTGAGTTTAAAAATCATGAATTTAAATTAAATTAATAAATTAAATTAATTAATCCCAATAAATTAAATTAATTTGCAGATTCAAGAATCAAAACCCTACAAACATCAAACACCATGGACCTGCCTATATTTCTTGGCATTTTCCTCTTCCTGGTCCCTTTTATGGTTATTATGGTGTTGGAGAGTAGCAAACGGAGGGGCCAAACTGAAGAGGGGGATGAAGAAGCTAGAGAAAGTCAAATTGGTGAAAACCCCGGTGAGGAAGAGTTGGAGGAGGGTGAACATGACCTTCAAAAAACTAAACAAGACCAAACCCCATTGTGGAAATATATTAACAAGGCTAAAACAGGGAGCGGGGGTGGAACCACTAAATTTCATTGCCCCCATTGCAACAATGATTACACAAGTTCATACACCCGTGCTAGAAGACACCTCTATGGGAAAAGGCCATGGGATGGAGACAAACAAATAGGAATCAAAACTTGTACAGCGGTGTCAGCAGCGGATAGAGCCAAATACATGAGGGAAGAGGAGGAAGCCCAATACAAATCAAAAAAATCAAGGGGTTTCTTTGAACCAAACTCACAATCACAAAGAACTCCTTCAACATCCTCCCAAGGCAGTGGATATGGAGGCACAGGGTCATCATCTTTAAGGCGTAGAACCATATCAAAATTCCTTGATGAGGGGTGTAGGAATGATGTGGATTCAAAGGTTTACAGGTTTCTCTATGCATGTGGGATACCATTCAATGTTCTTCGCTCACCTTATTGGCACGAAATGGTTTCTGCCATAAATGATGCCCCTAAAGGATACAAGAGCCCTGGGTATGACAAGGAAAGAACCGTTGGCCTTGATCATGAAAAAACAAAAATATCACATTCTTTGAATAGAATGACAAGTTCTTGGACTGACCATGGGGTGTCCATTGTATCTGATGGATGGACAAATGTAAAAGGCAAGCCATTGATAAGTGTTCTTGTTGTGTCTGTTAGTGGTTCCATCTTTCTAACTGCACATAATTACTCAAACAAGTTCAAGACTGTCATCAACATTGCAGAAGCATTACTTCAAACAATTGAGCATATTGGGCCATACAATGTCATCCAAGTCGTCACTGATAATGCTCCTAATTGTAAGGCAGCGGGAGCAATTATTGAGGATAAATACCCCAACATATTTTGGTCTGGATGTTTGGTTCACACATTGAACCTTCTGTTGCATGATATTGTTAAGAACAAAAATGAACAATACCAATGGATTGGTGATTTGTACAAGAAAGGCAAACAAATGATAAAATTTATTACAAATCATAGCAATACCCATGGCCTTTTCCGCAGTCACTCGAGATTGGAGTTGTTGAAGATTGCGAAGACCAGATTTGGTAGCCATTACCTCACCTTCAAGCGCCTTTTGAAGGTAAGAGAGGCATTGGCTAGCATGGTATCAAGTCCACATTGGCAGGTATTAAAGGAAAGGGCTAGAAATGCAGCTGACAGGGGAGGTTTTGAAATGGTGGAGGAGGCCGCTCTTGATGGTCAGTTTTGGACAAGTGTGAGGCAAGTATTGGATTTCACCAAGCACATTTATCACATGATTCGGTTTGCAGATACAGACAAACCAGTGATTGGCGAGGTGTATGAGCAGATGGATACCATGTTGGGGGAAATAAAAGATAGTGTTCATAACAGAGATCCCGACTTGTACAAACTGATTCACAATTGTGTGTGTCAACGGTGGAATAGACTTAATCTTCCACTACATTGCTTGGCGTATATCCTTACGCCAAAATACTACTCTACATCTTGGTTGGGCCAACCTGCAGCAGGGGGTGGGGTTAGGACCAAACCCCATTTAGATCCAGAGGTAACTAGAGGATATTTGGAAGCATTAGAAAAGTTGGTACCTGACAGGGAGGAATGTGCAGCTGTGCGCTTTGAAATAGGCAGATACTTCAGTGGCACTGGTTTGTATGGTAACTTCCATGCAATGGACGACAGAGATAGATTTGATACTCTCACATGGTGGGAAACATATGGCGGGCATGGATTTTTGCCAAAATTGGCAAAAAAAGTTTTCACAGGTTGGGGACAATCACCCAGAGGATGACAATTTGGAGGATGGTATTGTACATATTGAAGAACTGGAAAAGGAACTTGTAAGGGATGAAGATGAAGCAGCTGCAGCAGCCATGCCACCTCCACCTCCACCTCCACCATCCAGTAGCAGTGCTCGAGGTCCGAGTCTTATTCCTTTGCTATCGCCACCTCCATCTACACCCTCACGTGGAGGTTCTAGTTCTGGTCATCAGTCTGTGCGGGAGACTCCTAGAAGACCACCACGACCTGCTTATACTCCTGGAGACTCTTGTGGCAAGGGCCACATGTAGATTTACAGTTTACTTGTCTTTTTTAGTTTCTATTAGACTTTAGTTTTCATAACTATTGAGTTTTGAGTCCTTGACTCTTGAATCTTGACTCTTTCATATCATAATGATATTTTTTGTAAACAATATATCACTGTGACAATGAAAATTTGAAGTTTGAAGTTGGGCCTTGGCAATTATAACTCATTGTTAATGATTGTGAATTATGAATATGATGCTTCGTGAAAGACTAAAGTTGTTTCATTTCATTTCATTATTCATGTTTCATTTTATAAATTTATAACATTTCATATCATGTTAACAGTTAGAAGTTAGGACTTAGAAATATCTTAGATATTACTTCTTGTAATGGTTAAACTTAGCTTACAAGTACAACTTTGGTGATCAATGATCATAAATGTTATTGAAATTTCAATTTTGAAAGCTTGAAGTTGAAACTTTAAGATTGAGTTTGAAATTTTGATGAATCATGATTCATGAGACTCAATATGTTGCAGTTGTAATATGTATTTTACTAACTTGTGGACATGGCTGATGACGATTATAATTTCTAGATGATTGATGTGATATGGTTCAATGATCAATCTATGTTTTTTATGTCTAATTCATCATTCTACATGTTTTTGTTGACATATATGTATCAAAAATTAAAAAATATAAAATATAAAATATATATATATATATATATATTAAAAATCGCTCCTGGATTCGCTCCCAAACCGGGAGCTTCTGAAAATGGTCGCTCCCACTCCCGTTTTCGCTCCCGCTCCCGCTCCCAAGCAACATGGGATTGGGTTATTGTACAAAATTGTGTAAAAAGTTGTGTATACCTTATGCACTAGTAGATTTACAGTTGTTTATATTCCGTTGTGTAAAGTAGCTTGGTTGTGATTCTTGGTTTGGTAGTGTCAATGTCTTAAGATTCTATCCTAGACACCAAGATCATGGAAAAACAACATGCCACCCCCATCCACTAGGAGGTTTCCATATGCAACAATTTTTCCTTTTTCTTAAGGAGTTTATTTGATGACAATGTTATAACTACTAGATGATTAATGTTATATGTGTACTATATGGTTGATGCTTTAATAATCATCACTAATCCAACAATTAAATCTATGTTTTCATGTTTCTGCAGTTTATTTTATATTCTACATGTTTTTTTTCTGAATATATATGCATCGAAATCTATTAAAATTTATATTATATACAAAACACTCTAAAAATGTTCCGCTCCCAGAAGAATCTTTTGAAAACTGAACTTTTCACTCCCTCTCCCCACTCCCAATAGCCTTGCTCCAATCATCAAGGTCCATGATTGTCATAACCGATGATAAATGCTCAGAATATAGCTGAAATCTGCCTAGAAAATCCCTGCAATCTGTCCAGAACGTCCTAAAATCCACCCAGAACACATTGAGGACAGCCAGCAAGTCCCCCAATGCCCAGTGAAGTTCCCGGCAGTTTGAGGATGTTTTCCAAGAGTCCCCAAAAGATGAGAACACAGGGCACACAGGTTTTACTGGGAGGACAGGTCCCCGTACAACATAACTTTATTAACATGCTTAAGTCAATGGTCTAAAGGTCCATTATGAACTAAGTAACTCTGAAAGTTATGAAAAATGACAATTATCTTTCAGATTTACTGCATATTAGGCTACACGTAACATCTCAGTGATTGTATGTTTCTTAGGACATGGAATGCCAGAGTGACCCTCACAATTTCTTGAATATACTGAAGAGTCATCATTAAATAAAACTAGATCGCAATCAAGTCAATATTATAATGGCATTTAATTGCAAGGACTCATAAGAAAACATGACAAAATGATTGAATAAAATGAATTTGGGTAGAAATTGTGAACATGACCACAATATACCTGATGCCTTTCCTTCCATATTGGGAAAAAGTTATTTCCCAGCAACTCAAATATATGGTCTCTCATTTCATCATCTGTCACAACCAGGCATTTTAATCTCACAGCAGCATATAACCAGTACCTAAAATGCAAAGTATTGACACTAGTAAGTATCTAGAAACTAAATTCAATCTACAAAAAACACAGCAGCATATAACCAGTACCTAAAATGCAGATTATTGACAGTAGTAAGTATCTGGAAAATAAATTCAATCTACAAAAAACACATTTATGTGATAGCACAACCTTTTTCTAGAATCGGAAAAAAAAAAAATTTACTACTAGAAAAACAATTATCTTGAAACTATAGATAGGATATGTAAACAGTAACCTCTACACATCATTAGAACTTCGATGGAGAATGGTCGAAATACAGGTATTCAGATCTTCCCATATAAGGATCTCCCACAGATCAAGCCCCATAAAGGTATTAAAAGAACCCTAATGTGCTTGAAAGCCACAATGGACAGGTTTAAAACATTGTATGAACACAATTTTGGATGGTTAAGCAACTACTAAGCGTGACCTGGGAACCATGAGAACATTGAACTAAGCTTGTCCAGATAAAATAGTCGTCAGGGATGCTACATAGTTTAGACATGCAAATCAAGTAGGAGATTCATTTCTGTACTCAGATTTGTTGTGAACTATAATGTACTGGGCAATCTACCTAACGGTGGTACTCAGAATTTCACCCCCTTCTGCTTTATTATTACTTTTGCAATGTTCCAAAATCTTCACATAAGCTATTATACGTAACTCTGAAAATGATTTCTGGAGATTCAACAATCATATAACTTCCAACCAATGCACACCATGAACCATCTAACTAATGTAACATAATAATTTTAAAGAGTTCATTGCCATGTTAAAATACATTTTCTCAAAATTGAGAGAGATCAAGCAGTACATTGATACTTATCATTTTATTGAAACAACCCATGAAACAGAATGCCAAATGACAAATTTGCCCTCTAGACATGGGTTCCTGCACGAATGTCACCCAATGCAGGCACAATGGTATGACAAGGGAACCCTTATGAACAGATTCCCAAATGACAGGTTTGCCATGTAAACAGGGAATCCCAAGTGAATGTCACCCCAATGCAGGGGCACGGATATAACAATGGAAACATGAAACAGATTCCCAAATGACAAATTTGCCATCTAGGCAGGCATTCCTACAGGAATGCCACCAACATCAGGCACATTGATATGACAAGGGAACCATAGGAGCATCTCAAATGACAGGTTTTCCATGCAGAAGGGAAATCCTAGGTGAATGGCACCCCAATGCACGGGCACTGATATGACAAGAGAGCCATAGGCATAGGATTAACTTTCATATCTCCAGCCATCCACATTCACACAATTCAAAACAGTACTAGGCTGCTCACCAGAACAAGGAAAGAATGATATGCTAACCAAATGCTCCTTTGCTAGCTACTCCAAACTAATGTGAGAGAGAAATATAAACACAAGATTTCTGCAGGGAAGAAACTTTTTCTACAGCCGCAAATAGCACGGTAACTACTGTCCAAAAAACATGGTCTACTTGCTAACTTCTGTACAATAAAAAAATGTTGTATTTTACATATAGCTTTCCCAATGACGATGTTGTATATAATATTCATCTCCACTGAGCCCAGTTCCCATCTAAATACATGGGTAACCCTAGGAGAAATAAATTCTCCTACATTGCAGTTTGTCAACCAACAGCCCTCCCATGATCCATAGATAACCAGCCTTACATGTCTCTCATCCATGATCCGATCAGTATATTCATTGATCTAGCCTACTCATCCGATGAATGTGGGTCATCTATTGTGAGGTACTTTAACCATTTTTACATTCAACTGCTTTCATTTAAATTTTGAGGCATTCTAATATGGATCACAGGTCAAAATTAGATTATTGACCAGTATTGGTTGTATACTTGTTCCCCTACTTCACCATGGTGGCTATCATGTGTCTCTAGTCCAGTGCGACCTTCCTTATGGTCTTTTCTTTCACTGTCTAGGAGGGGCACAGACAGGAGGCTCTAAGGTGGTAGAGCCCATGTTATTCATACTTACCACTTGTCATCATTCCCATATATCCATTATCCCATCTTCTAATTGGTTGCTGTCAGTCACTCATACTAGTTCACAGTTGGCCTTTTCCTATGAGAAGTGTTTAAATATACCTGAAGTTGATGCAACTATAAGAAAAAAAAGAGAAAGAGCCAAATGTTAAAATGCAAAAGAATGGAAAGGGATGTAAAGCAAGTAAAAGCCAATTTTAGTTTGAGATCTACTCCCTCTTATATCAATGTTCCACGGGGACGCGTCCCCCCACCTGGGAAAGGAGTCCCTGCGCTTCCTTGCGCTCCGGGGACGTGGGGACGTCTAGGGGACGTTTCCCCACGTCCCCAAAAAATGGAAACGCGAGGAAACTCGAAGGGGGGACGTTTCCTCCCAAAAGAGGAAATGTTTCCTGCATTTCCAAAAAAAAATTGAGGTCAAATCATTAAAAATAAATAAAAATGTAGCCATTCATCCCCGAGAGTAGCCATGCACATCATACCTATCAAAATAAAGAACCTCTTTGTAAACATCCTAGCCCCTATGAAGCATTAGACTACCATAATTAAAGGAGGATTGTATGATCATTATTGTTAAATCCATAAAGCTTTTTAAACAAGTTATATCAAAGCAAGAAAGAAAAAGACAAATATCCGGGGCATGGAAACACAAAGGCAAGGGAAGATAACTCAAGCAGCAAAGTGCTCCTTCTACAAAGGCACTCATGGACAAGGGTATTTCATAACCTTGTATAAGACTATGACACCTTTCATGAAGTAAAGCCCAAGCCATAACACCTATCACTTAGGATTGTCACTTGAAAGGGTGAATGTAGGAATGTTCCTCCCCTTAGGGTTGGAAGCACCTAATAAGGTCACGTGATAACCCTCCCATACTTAAGTGAGGTAACTTGCACACAATCATAAGTTAGTACGACATTTGACATTAGAGAAATTTTGAGGTCAAAAATGGGCCTCAAAACAAAAATGTACAACAAAAATCAACTTTATAAGAACCAATAGGATTCAATATGATGATGTCAACCATGGAAGATGATTCACTATTTTTGGAGTAAAAAAATAAAAGGACAAAAAAGACAAAAAAAAAAGAGAAACTACTTTTTCCACTTATCTCCAACAATTTTACTCAAATTTTGAGCCGAAGCACTCGTTGGATGCACAATTTAATTTTGCATCCAAGGAGTACCCATGTTTTAATTTTGCATACTTGTCTACCCTCATATAAATAAAGGCAGCTGATTTCCTTTGGATCATTGGCACACTTGGATTATTACACTTGTTCATTAGTAATCTCTTCTCTCTACTGCACAATGGAGGCCTAGTAGAGTGACTTGTCTTGGGTGGATCTTGGATGTGATGTGATCTCTTTTCATGGATGCTTATGGTGGATCTTGGATGTCAAATGGAAAAGTGCTATTGCAAAATCTAGCACCTTAGTGCAAAGACTAAGAACTCTAGATTATGAGCAACAATGGGATCAATCACCATTGTCAACTTAGCAATTGTTCCCCTGTTGTTTTGTGGTCAAATATTATCCCCACAAGGGAGGCTTCCCCAACAAATCTTAGAAATTAGGTAACCCAAGTGTCCCCACACTAAATACCCACTAAGGGTCTTATTATAAACTACACCCAATGATAGATGTCCAATACTTAGCGTTTTGGTTGAGATAAGAAGTAATTCTAGGAAAATGAGTTCAAACGACCAAAATCAGGGTTTCCCATGTAGTGCCACCCCTAAAGCTAGTAGCCAATAAAAGAGATCTCACAGGACTAAGATACAAGGCTAACCATCAAATTCATCCCCGAGTGTAGCCATGCACATCATACCTATCAAAATAAAAAACCTCTTTGTAAACATCCTGGCCCCTATGAAGCATTAGACTACCCATAATTAAAGGAGGATTGTACGATCACTATTGTTAAATCCATAAAGCTTGTTAAACAAGTTATATCAAAGCAAGAAAGAAAAAGACAAATATTGGGGGCATGGAAACACAAAGGCAAGGGAAGATAACTCAAGCAGCAAAGTGCTCCTTCTACAAAGGCACTCATGGACAAGGGTATTTCATAACCTTGTATAAGACTATGACACCTTTCATAAATAAATAAAAACCAAGCCATAACACCTATCACTTAGGCCTATCATTTGAAAGGGTCAACGCAGGAATTGTTCCTCCCCTTAGGGTTGGAAGCACCTAATAAGGCCATGTGATAACCCTCCCATACTTAAGTGAGGTAACTTGTACAAAATCATAAGTTAGTACGACATTTGACATTAGAGAAATTTTGAGGTCAAAAATGGGCCTCAAAACAAAAAAGTACAACAAAAATCAACTTTATAAGAACCAATAGGATTCAATATGATGATGTCAACTATGGAGAATGATTCACCATTTTTGGAGTAAAAAAGTAAAAGGACAATAAAAACAAAAAAATAGAAAAACTACTTTTTCAACTCATATTTTCAACTTATCTCCAACGATTTTACTCAAATTTTGAGCGGGAGCACTCATTGGATGCGCAATTTAATTTTGCATCCAAGGAGTACCCATGTTTTAATTTTGCATACTTGTCTACCCTCATATAAATAAGGGCAGTTGATTTCCTTTGGATCATTGTCACACTTGGATTATTACCACTTGTTCATTAGCGATCTCTTCTCTCTAGTGCATAATGGAGGCTTAGTAGAGTGACTTGTCTTGGGTGGATCTTGGATGTGATGTGATCTATTTTCATGGATGCTTATGGTGGATCTTGGATGTCAAAGGGCAAAGTGCTATTGCAAATCTAGAACCCTAGTGCAAAGACTAAGAACTCTAGATTATGAGCAACAATGGGATCAATCACCATTGTCAACTTAGCAATTGTTCCCCTATTGTTTTGTGGTCAAATATTTATCCCCACAAGGGAGGCTTCCCCAACAAATATTAGAAATTAGGTAACCCAAGTGTCCCCACACTAAATACCCACTAAGGGTCTTATTATAAACTACACCCAATGATAGATGTCCAATAATTAGGGTTTTGGTTGAGATAAGAAGTAATTCTAGGAAAACGCGTTCAAACCAATGTTGCACGACTCGTACTCGTATAAGACTTGGCAAGGCATCAACTCGTCTACTTGTATAAGACTCAGGAAAGATCCTTGTAAGACTCGTATAAGACTCGGGAACGACCCTTATAAGACTCGTCAAAATACAGAAAAAAAAAAAAAAAAAAAAAAAAATAAAAAAAAAAAAAAAAAAAAAAAACTTCAAATGTGGTAAATTTTAAGCACAAAATAGAAACTAATGACAATTCCAATCCTTATAAGTTATAAAAACCACAATATATGCAATAATTCATAACATCATCTCATATCTATAAAAGTACAACATAACATATTCGATTTTTGTAAGCAAAACATTTAGATACTGAATAAGAAAAGGACTCATGATTCCATAATTAAAATCAAAAATGTCAGCAAGTTCAAAATTCAAATACATATGTCATAAATGATAAATGATTGTCTTGTAACAATCTTGTGTCTCATCACTCATGGATGACTACGCCTACAATAAGCCATCGCGGAGCTAGTGCTAACATCACAAGGCTGAAGCAATTGTGAGGCAGGTGTATTTTGAGTCTCCATTTGAGATGGCAAACTAGAGAGATCCTCAATCTCTTCATCAAGCCAGCTCAAATCATGGGCCTCCTCCTCCACAACCCAATCAGACTCTAAATCAATAGTATCCAATAAAATTGGATCTGTATCCTTTGGTTTCACTTGTTTTGTCAGCATTCGAAGGTTGTAGTAGATGAAAACCAACTTCTCCAACCTCTCATGCTCCAACCTGTTTCTCTTTTTTTTGTGGATGTGCTCAAACACTGACCAATTGCGCTCACAAGAACAAGCACTGCAAGGTTGACTCAGAACTCTGATGGCGAATTCTTGTAATTGTGGTGCCTCAATGCCACAATCTATCCACCAATGAGCTATAAAAAAATAACAACAAAGATTATTAGTTTGCAATGCCAAACATATAAAAGAGAACTAGCAAAATTACAATCTAAGTTCTAACAATTTGCACTTACAAGGCATTTTCTTGTCCTTGAGACGTTGGCTTGAGCTGAATCCAAACATGTCAGATGTTTCCTTGTACATATCTCGTTGTAAGTTGATTGTCCTGAATATCTACATCCGGGAACATCTTCTCAATGCATATCATGCACCTCTCATCACCTCGGAATCTCTTTGAATGTTAGACCCCTCATTATAGAATAAGCTCGAATTGAGATATGCTCCCGATGCATGCAATGGTGAATGTAGTTGCCTGTCCCACCTGGAATCAATCATTTGCCATATAGGGATATATTTAGATTCATTTCCCTTATAAAGAATCGTGATGGCCCCTTTGGCCCTGTCCATGCCCTCATAAATATATCCCATTGAGGGTTTCTCTCCATCCATCAATCTCAAGACTTTCACAAGGGGCTCAGTGAAGTTGACAATCTCAGTCACTTTGTCCCACTAACTATCAACAATGGCAGATGTTTTAACAGACATTGCTTCCGGTTTTGTGCTATCTTTCTAGAATACCCATTGCTGGCTACAAAACATTCTTCTCAAAGCTTGGTACTCATACAAAAGGCTTTGGAGGGAAAGAAAGTTTGTAGCAGACCATGTGATAGCTGGGCAACTAAGCTCACCCTGTGTGAATTCCCTCATAAGGTTCAACACCCAAGCATGATTATAAATATACTTGGTAATATGCTTGCATTCTTGCACAATGTCTTGCACCCACTCCAACTTCCCAATGTCCTCTAGCATCAACTCTATGCAATGGGCAGTGCATGGAGTCCAAAAAATGGTGGGATATTTGACACAAAGCAACCTTCTAGCTGCCACATAATTTGCTGCATTGTTCGTGATTACTTGGACAACATTTGCAACCCCAACTTCCTCCACCACATCAGCCAACAATGAAAAAATCAAATGTGCATCTTTTACATTTGCAAATGCATCAATGGATTTTAGGAACATGGTTCCTTTAGGGCAAGCTACAACAAAATTTATTATTGTTCCACCCCTCTGATCTATCCACCCATCAGACATAAGTGTACAACTTGTAATTTTCCATGAGCTTTTAATGCTCTCCAATTGTTCCTTGACACACTCAAGCTCCTCATCTAGCTCTTTCCCCCTAAGTGCATTATAAGTTGGGGCTTTGTATCCAGGGCCAGCACATGCAATGGCATCCACCATGGGCTGATAAAAATAAGACTTTGCATAGTTGAATGAAAGACTGTTATGGTACCAAAACCTCCTCACTGCCATATCTGCCTCCTTCCTCTTCTTATCATTGAAACTGTCCAAGGTTGGTTGAGATCCTGGAGTTGTACAAGCACTGAAGAAAGAAGAGGTTATACTCTTGTTTGGCATAGCAGTTGAAGAGGAGTTACCAATACCTAGTCTTTCAAATTGTGTTTCACTATGAGTTGAAGATCTACCTATCCCAACAACCTCATCCTTCATTCTTTTCCTCTTAGAACTTGCTTCTTTAATGGCTTCCAAAGCAGCTACCATTTCAGTAGTGACTTCATCAGGGCAACTTTGACAAGCACCCACACCATGCCCAAGAATTCTGGCTAGGTGGTATTTCAGCCTGTTTATGCCTACATACATTGTGGCATTGCAATAATTGCACTTGATATTGTGGTCATTACCGAGAATGAGTCGTTGACCATGTTCCCATGCTGAATCACGAAACTATCTGAAACCCTTTGGTGGCATGGTAACAAAATCTGAACAAAAAAATAAATAAATAAATAAATAAAATAAAAATCAATTTTAAATTTTATTTTTGGTTTTGATTTTATTTTTTAATTTGCAATTTTTTTCATTATGTCGCTAAGAAACTCAGCCACACAACAGCCCTGTGTGGTTGAGTTTCTCACCCACAAGCATTCTGAATCAAAAAACAAAACAAAACAAAAATAAATACATGGAAAACATTCTAATTAGGTTCATGAAGCCTACCCGGAGCTTAGTTTGATCCAGTGAAGCCTCCTTTAGCCTCCTCCAACAGCTCCTTCACGCTCCTTTAGCTTCACTCTCACTCACACAAATTAGCCAAACACTCAAATGACAAGTGAATGAGAAATAGAAGGGAGAGAGGTGCTTATAAAGTTTTTTTTTCCCTCCAATTTCCCTTTTCCTCCACCTCATCTCCAAAACAGAAAAAGAAAAAAAATAATAATAATAAATTGAATTTTTGGACAGTTTAAACGTTTTGCTGCCTGAAGGGTCTTATAGGGGTCCGATAGGGGTCTTGTATTAAACCCACAGGTCTTATAAGGGTAAGAGGGTCTAGTACTAAACCCAAGGGGTAAGGGTAAAGACCGAGGGTTTGATGAAGTTTACTCGTCCGCCCTTATGACCCGTTCTTACCCGCGGGTTTTATAGGGGTGGTGCTTCACTAGTTCAAACGACCAAAATCAGGGTTTCCCATGTAGTGCCACCCCTAAAGCTAGTAGCCAAATAAAGGAGATCCCATGGGACTAGGATACAAGGCTAACCATCAAATTGGACAGAGGAGACAAGAGTACAAACATAGCCCACTCTTTCCGTTGAATCCCCCCACTAATCCATGGCCAAAAGTGTCCATGATAAGTAAACAAAAGTACTCAACTACACAATGAAAAGCCATACCTTCGGGGTTGGAAGGCCCACCTTCAAAAATACGATAATAACATATGGGCGAGAGAGCATATGGCTAGCTCTAGTGGATACTACCCATGAGTGGTGGGTAACAGGTTGTATGTGGATCAATGTGGGGTTCGTGGTTGGATGGTTGCATCAAATAAGGAAATATTTTTCGTGGGGTTACCCATAGGTTGATGGGTAACATGCACAGAGGTTAATGTTGAAATAATATCATCATGGACATGTCTGTCAATGAGGCCTACACTCTGATAAAGTCTTGTACCATGTAAATAGAAGAAGTTCTCCCTAACAAAACCCAAACATAATAACAACAAAACATATATCCCAACCTACGATTCACCACCACTAAGGGATCTGTTACCACTCAAACCAGCAGGGGAACTAAAGGGGTTCCTAAGAGGGCAACAGCTAGGTTAAGGGCAACAGTGGAGGCATAGCCCACTATCACCACAGCTAGGTCTCCCTTCTCTTTACAGATTTTCACCAATGGGAGGAGTCCCGGTAGTGTAGGGATCACTTGCAAAGTATATGTCAATAAATAGGTCAGAAGTGACCCTGAAAACCCTTTCCCAAGGATGGAGCGAAGAATGGAGCTTGCTTGCTCTTTAAGCAAGAGACTTGGTCCACCAGGGATAAGGAGTGAGGATTGGAGGGTGGAGGGAGAAAAGATAGGATTATGAACAAGTTTTTCAATCCCTACAATCCTTGGGAAACTTGGATTTCCAAATGGTCCTTGACAAATAATCTTTATTAAGAAGTGGGACCACACAGAGCCAAGTGGACCCAACCCAAGTTCGAAGATGGAATGCAGCAACCAATGATGTTCCTATCGTGGACAAGGTGAGGGGAAAGGACCAAACAAGAATACTTGCTTCAAAACGTTGAATTGATCCTATCGAGGTCTAGACTTCGAGATGCCTAGGCACAATTCGATCCTAGAGCTAGGGCTTGGCATTCCTAGATATTCCACCATTAGAATTGCCTCAAATTTGGGGGAGAGGGATGGGACCCACTAGCGCAGTAGCCTATAGGAGATCGAAGTTTTTCCTTGGGTCAATTCCCTGGAAATTGATGCCCTAAGTGACCTAATAAGGCTAGACTTGGGGAAAAAGGGGAAAATGGTAAAAAAAGGGTTAAAATGATCACCCTTTTTGAGGGATCAATGCCTAGTTCACTTAGGGATATGGAGTCAATGATAATGATGAGTAAGAACTTGGTTTCTTAATCAAGGAGGCCCGAAAAGTCAACTTCGTCCAATGTTGAGAGAAAGAAAAGAAAAGTGACCTTCAAGCATTTATACTTCAAAGGAAATGATGCAAGCTTCGAGATAAATAAATCTCTAGGCCATTTCATTCATATAACATTGGCCCATACATTAAATTAGCTAAAACATGCTCAATTTCACATTTCAATAATGTAACAACTAGCCCTAACTTTAGCAATATGCAGCAACAAGAATAATAGCATTAAAATTTACTTACAACCTTATAGAGTACATCCAACCAACATTTCGTTTGCTCAATAAAACTCTTTCGTTTTCTTAATAAAACTCCAAGACAAGAGAAATAGACCAAATCCATACATCAAAATTCATCAATCTCCAAAAAATATCCACCAAGGAAAAAGAGCGAAATTCTCTATGATTAGAGAGATCCCAAGTCAAGTGACGATACAAATGAGTGTATCTAACATCAATATATATCCTCATAAGGAGTTTGAATTAGCCTATGGGCCTACATTAGCCCCTATTGATAAAATAATGTGCAAATAAAACCCATATTGGTGACAAGCCCACCAAACTAGCTCACAAATGTAAAAATAGGACTCACAAGGGGCCAAATAATAATATGTGCATGTCGTAGGGCCCACCAAAGGCTCAATACAATCCTAAAGGGCCAAATTGAAGAATAAATTCCTCGAAATATGATGGACAAGGGGGTGGCCCCTTGTTCTCCAAGTAGTAGACCTATGGTGTTCCCAGTGGGTATGAGGGCACATTAATAACCCCATGGGTCTCCGTATGAACCAGAGATGCATGTAGATCATCTGCAAGGGTCCAAGTGGTGGAATGAATGTTGCCATGATATCGTACAAGTCCTGGGACACCTGTCAAGAGTGCGGGGCTCCTATGGGGGCCTACTGGGCATAATGTACCAAGCATATCAGCATCACCCCAAAAGTGGATCGCTAGTAATCTCTGAGCATCCATGAAGATCCATGGAGTGTGGCTACTGTGGAGGCCAATGGCTCTCTATGCACACCCTACATGTGCCAATGTAGACCTTTGCAGGTTACGATCCCATATAGGGAAACCAAACCCAAATGGAAACCACCTATAATTCCGCATAAGATCCAATGCGTCCCCTACGCTTCCAGTACAACCAGTCATTAAAATAATCGGGTAAAAAACTTACAAATCATGCATAACAACGTGGGCACTTTATAATGGCATGCCCTTCCATAGTTGGCTTTGGCATGTGCTAGTGTCTCCAAGCTCCAAAGGGGGTTAGCCAAGTACCTTAATAGGTGGCTTCAACCCTGAAAGGGGATAGTATGTCCAAGGTACATCCCTCTAATGGGGGTGGCAAGTGACAAATAAGTGCAATGGAATAAGGAATGAGGGGCAATCTTGGGCCGCATAGTGGGGCATAGTGGTAACTAGATAAGGGGAAGCCCACACTTGGGTATGTAATGTATACAAGGGAGCAATTGTGGTACAAAAGGTGCCCCAGCCTTGATTTTTCCACCCTTTTTCATATACTTTTTGCCTTTTATGAATTTTCTTTAATTAACTGCTCGGGGCTCAAAGGACAAGAGCATGATGTGTAAGATATAGCAGTGATTACCCCCTCTTAGATAGGGAGGTTCATTACCCTCCAGTGGTTGGGGCAAACATGGGTTCCTGAATGATAGAGGAGGCTCATCTAGGACCTATGGAACCAAGGAGATGGCCATGGATTGGGGTAGAGCTCATGCAATGGGTTTTGCCCACATGCTAATTATTTTTGTCCTGACCATCTTTTGCATTTTATGGTACAATTTCCTATTAAATGTGGCCAATTATGCTTTTCACTTTTTCTTTTAATTGCTTCAACCTCTGGGGCATCATTGTAGGCTTGATCCAAGGTGGGGGCAAGGGGATAGGGAGGCTAGCCCTATGTGGACCCAAAATGGGAATGTGGACCCAAGTGGGAGAAAAGGTGAATGGAGCTATAGCGAGTAGAAAGGAAGTAATAGGGGTTTCCCAAGTAGTACCACCCTAGAACCAAATGGTCAATAAAGGAGATCCCATGGACTAAGATCCAAGGGTAACAACACAAAAAAGATCAAGGGGGCAAGGGCACAAACTAAGCCCACTCTTTCCGCCAAATCCTCCCATCAATCCATACACAGGGGCCAAAAGTATCTATGATAAGTAAACCCAATACTCAATTACCAAATGCCAAAAAATACCTTTAGATTCGGGAGGCCCACCTCCAAACATACAATCAATACACGTGGGAGAGGGACCACATGGTTGGCTCAGGTGGCAGAGAAATGGCACAACGAGCTAGTAGGAGGCATCAAGGGGATGCTGGCTGTCAGCTGAGGCTCATCATGGGGAAAAAATTTCCTGGGGATATCACTTACAAAGTGTTGGGTAACATCTAGCTCCAACTACGATATCATCTCTCGAAAAAGCGAACGAGGCTGCTCAAACGGGAGGTTACGAGAACTTCAGCAATCTCATGGTCACCGTAGACCTGTTATCTGCACATGTCGAAGATCAAAGCCACAGGGTCGCATGTTTTTCACAGTGTCTGATGATCACCCATACTTAATGTTAGCTCATAAACCAATATAACATGCAAAATTATTCTTCTTCTTCTTCTTCTTCTTTTATATATATATATATATATATATATATATATATGCAATCTAATCTATCATGAGAAACATCATATGCATTAGTTCTAATGCAAAAATCATTATGCAATGCATCCTACCCTAACATGCATATAGTACAATGTCAAGTATCAAGGAAAGGAGTGATGTGACTTATTTTGACTGGTTGAGGCCAAAGTTCGTCATTGAGTTTGGCAATGTAGTAATAGTCATCCCCAACTTTCCCATGAATCTTGACAGGAACTAACTCTTTGTCCACCAAGACCAAGTCCCCTACTTTGTATTGTTTCTTTGGTTTCCACTTCTTACCTAGCTTGTGATTTGGTCTTTTAAGGATACAGACCTCTTGTGAAGGGAGAATGGGGGAAGGCTTCTCGGTGTTATGTGCTTCATAATAGGGACCAGGCTCAATTACATGAGATAGGTAGGTAGGTTCTCCGTGAAGGATGAAGGGGGTCCCATTGGATTGAGGGATGGTAGCACATGATAGATCCATTTAAAGGTGACCCCAACAGTGGCTCCCCATTTCCTAGATAACAACATCCCCCATACATCAGGAATATCGATGACAACAATGTCCATGAGGAAAGATATGTTGTGGTTCCTAGCCAGAGAAACCTTATAATCTTTACTGAGACCCTCCACTTCCACAGTTTTGGAGTTAAATCCACACACCTTCTTGTATGGTCGAATGATGTTGAGACCTGTTGACCACTACGTGTCAACTTCCCAGCAGTACACCCCCTTTTCTTCGCAAAAGGGATAGCGCTTGATTGACGTGTCCGTGCCATTCGACAGTCATCATCGACTTGATCAATTTATGTTGTAAACCCAGTCTGCATGTGTGAATTGTAAATAATCTTAACAGAGTTGAATCATGTATGTAAATTGCCTAGGTGGACCTAATTTTCTAGTGATAAACTACGTTCCGGAAGGTTTTTTGTCTCACCAATCCATGATCGACAGAGTTTTCCTTCAACCTAACCCCAAAGCTGGAATGAATTTTGTCATTAGAATCTTAGGAGAATCCTAGTATGTTGATCTGCTAGATTATAGTTGTGTCGCAGAACTGGGTGGTTTATGAGGGTCTATGTCAAATGGGTTCTCCCCCTTGAGATTTAAAGTTGTAAAAGTCATGATGTAAAGTGTCTTGAGGGTTAGAAAATGTTTTAATCCCCTCATAAGTCCTAAGTCCTAAGTCCTAGGGAATTTTTGCCAAAGGCTAAGTTCGAGGATCCATTTAAAAATAAATTTAAAATTTAAAAATTTAAAAAATCTAAAAGATAAAAAAAAATAAAAAATAAAAATAACAATAAAAATAAAATAATAATAATAATAAAAAATAAAAACAAAAATAATAAGATAATAATATTTTGAGTAAATAAATGCATAATTTCAATTTTTTAATGCATTAAAAATTTGACGGATGAGATTAAGAGATATCTTGATCCTCATCGACGATCGAGATAATTTTGACGTGGATCACTCGAACTAACTGTTGGGAATTTTTCCTTTAAATAGGGTGCTAGGGGTCATTTGAGATCAGATTGGATCTGAGAGTCTGGTGCTAAAGAAAGCTCTCTTGTAGTCATTTTTTTGCAATAAAGGAAGACTTTGGGGCTAAAAATCTTGTTGGTGTTACTCTTCTGGAAATGTTGTAAGATTGTTTTATTTTTCTGCCTAATTTTATTTTCATCCATTGAGGATAGCTTAATGAAGATTGATCTAGGCACAGGTATCTTGTCTAATCTTTGGGGTTTGAATGATAGTTTAGATTCTGAAATATAGTGGCAGGTATCTCCATTTGATCTGGGTTTCACTATCGTTTTTTCCCTCTATGTTAATGGTTGATTGTAAGCTGTGCAGGAAATCTTAGTTTTGAGTTTACCGGGCGTTAGGGGAAGTTCTCGGCTGAACTAGCCAACTCCCGGGTTGTGTTTTCTGAAAGAGCCCAGCCAGTTCTTGATCCCGGGCTTATCATTCGAAATATTTTTTATGAATGCATGCAGGGTTTTCTGAAGCGTCTTACATTAAAATTAAATTCTGATAATATTACTGTGATTATTGACACATTTGGCTGTTTAAGAGTCGTTAATCTGTAAATATTGTAATTATTTAGCTGATCTAGGGTTTTAGTTTTGTTTTTATGCACATATTATTTTTTGGGTGATTTTCCATTACAGGTTGCAGGGTTTTCTAAAGATTTCTGAGGGTTTGTCTGAGCTATTTTGTTGTCCAAGGGTTTCAAATTTCAGTTGTTTTCAGATCTGGAGGGTTTCGATTGTATTGCAGGAAGAAGTTTCTCGAAAAAAATTTGTGACCTGGGCAAAGCCCTTGTCGCTTGGCCCGCTGCCTATACGCTGCTGCAAAAAAATAAATCGTTGCACGCAACAACTTCCCCTCAACTTCCTCACGCAGTCATTTTTTTTTTTTTCAAACGTGGCCCTTTGCTCATACAACTCCAACGCTGCTCCATTGCTCATCTGTGTAGTGATCTCCTCTGTTTTTTGCTGCGTCATACCCCTTCAGTTCCACCATCGAACTGCCTGTCCAAACCTGGGCCATACCCACGCCCATCCTCCGTCCAAATCCCCATTCCGCGCATCTACCTCTGCCTGTACGCAGTTTCCAAAACCCTGCACTCCGTGTGCAGTCCATCCTCCATTTCCTGCGTGCCATCACCTGCAAAAAAAAAAAAAAAACGTGTCCAAACCATCACCGCAACTGTCCATTCGTTGATCAAGCCGCACCTTCTTCTACCCTCGGGCTCTCCCTCCGTCCAGCCATTCAAAAACCGAGCCCTCATTGCTACTGCACTTGCAAACCCATTCCGCAGCTGTCGTCGCAAACCTGCAAGAGCACGTTCGAATTTTTTTTACGAACCAAGTTTTATTTCATGTGTTAAATGTATGGGTATAATTGTTAGGTTAGCATAGTTAGATTACATAAAAAAATTTAGAATTCTAAATCTTCGGATAGTCTTTACATATTATTTTGTTTCATTTCAAGTTTTTTTTTTAAATATAAAAAAAAAATTCATTAGAAAAAAAAAAATCGTTAGGTTTTAGTTAGAGCTTTAGAATTTAATTGAGATTTGATTTTTTTTTTGTTTTAGATTAGATTAAATTAGATTTTATTTTTCATTTTTTAGTTTTGTTTCAATTTTGAGTTTAAAGTTTTAAAAATCAAAAAAAAAAATTAAAAAGATTTTAAAATCATAAAAATTATAAAAAATATAAAATACAAAAAGTCCCTTTAGTTAGGGTTTTGGTTCTACTTTTGTTTAATATGTTTTTATTTAGAAATAAGCTTTAGTTTTAGTTTAGATTTAAATTTTAAGTTTTTCTTTTAAATATAACAATAAAAAATTCATAAAAATTATAAAACTTTAAAAAAGCATAAAGAAATTGTTTTCATTTAATTTAGTTTAGATTTAATATCATTTATTTTTTTAATTTTTTTAATTTAAAAAGTTTCATTTAGTTTCAAAATTTTGTTTTATCTGAAAAATATAAAAATATTTTAGGAAATATTTTTCAGTCTTGGCTCAGGGATTTATCGCGTTTCATCTTTTATGCTGAGGCTAAATTTTTATGTAGGAATGAATGTTTAACACGCTTTAACGTTCATCTGAATGATTAACTACATGAATGTGATCTCTGGTTAGCATTTTACGTGGTTGTTTAATGCACTTTATCTTTCGAAATTTTAATCACTGGAGTATCATTAAGCCATTAAGCATTTTCTCGCATTTGATAAAAGATAATCTTTGTTTGAGTTATTTGATGGTAAACTATTGTTTTGCATGGTTCATATTTCCGCAGCATTTGCTAAATAATCGTTTAAACATAAGGCACTGGTCTATTAACTTAATAAAATCAATTTAGTGCTTGTTTCCTCGTGTCTCCCAACCCAACTGGTCCCCAGTTGGTCATTCATCATCCCATAGGGTCTACCCCCCTTAGCCGCGGGAGACAGGCTCAAACGGAGAGATCGGGGATCAGGGTGACAGCCCCCGATCTGAGCGTTGTCGTGACAATCCGTGCGACAACAAAACCCAATTGCTTCATAACAGTTAAAGACATGATGTTTGCGGAAGCCCCTAAGTCGAGCATATAATTATGGAGGTAAAGGTCATTGACAGCCAAAAGTGAGCATGAAAGGTCCCTGTCTGGGGTTACGATGGGAATGTGAATGTTTTGCAAGTCTTCAAGTAATTCTTCCTCTTCAAAAGCCAAGGACTTTTGAATGTCCTTGCTCAGGAAGTTTGGCATTTGTTATCCTTGCTCGAGAAGTTTGGCAATCTCCTTTAATAGGACAGATATACTCATCTTTCCAATAGCAGCATCCATGTCAATGTTAAGCCCAGCATGTTTCCCTTTTCTTTCTTTTCGGTGTTTTCTCCCTTTTGAGGGCCCTTTTTTGGTTCAGCTTTAGCCTGGGAATCCTTTTTCGAAACATTCCTCGAAAGGGCTTTCTCTTTGTGAGGCTCTTTAGAGGGGACATTTCTGGGAGGATCTTGCTTGGGAAAAGTGTCCTCTTTGTTAGGCTCTTTGGAGTTTGTGGGGTCTTTATTATTGTCTCTTCGAGAATATTGGACCCCTTTAAATCTTCCAGTACACTCATCAGTGTTAAGGATAGGCTTTTCTTTATCATCTTTGGTTATAACCTCATTGATGGGAGGATGAGTGTATGAACCTCCAAGTAGAATGTTGAATACATCGGATTCTACAAGGTTAGTTTGCTCATTTGTTTCATCATCATCACTCTCACTAGGCTCATCTTCAGAGGATGAATCTTGGTCCACTATATTGGTTGGGGCTAAGGTATTTGGGACTTGAGATGAGCTAGGTTTATCTTCCTCACCTTGCTTTCTTGGAAAAGGCTTTCCTCTCGGAACAAAATTTGACTTTTGGGCTTTCTCCAAAGCGGTGATCTTGTTCATAACGATTCGATCTCGTGAATGAACTTCCTCACTAAGTTTGTCCATTTTCTTGAGGATAGCCCAAAGGGTTTCTTCATGTTGATCTTTTGACTTCTCCTTCTTAGTCTCAGTTTTGGCTTTAGGGAGGTCATCAACATTCATTTTTGAGATACGAAGGTTTTCCTCAACCTGAATTGCCATTTCTTTAGCTTCAGCCAATGTGGAAGGTTTCTTGTCTCTTAAGGCATAGGTTAGGTGGCCCCCAACAGCTTTGACAAACTTATCAAGGATGTTGGCATCGGAAGGCTTTAGGTGATCAAGGATATCTCGTACAACCCTATCAAACTTTTGAATGAATTCTCGGAGGTCTTCCCTTCCCTTGGATATCTGATAAAACTTCTCGATGTTGAAGGTTCCTTGGGCATTGCAAGACCACCTTTTCATGAATAGGTCTTCAAATTCATCGGAATCAGTAATGCAGCCAGGAGGAAGATTAAGGTACCATTCTCTAGCTTGTCCCTCAAGTGATAAGGCAACAGCATCATGACTCTATCTTCATCAAAAATCAACCTAGGGGACAATTGCCAATAAAATTATTCAACAAAGTCACGGGCACTCATGGTGGCATCTCCCTTGATGCCTAGGTAACCATCGGTTGTGTTTTTCATGTAATGGATTGGGATCATTACCAAGCTTCAAAGGAGAAAATACACTAACCAAATGTCTTTGAATTTTGGTCATCTTATTGTTGCTAGTGCCAGAAGTGTCTCCATTTTCAGAGTGGTCACTAACTTTTTCAAATTCAGGAAGGAGAGTGGTGCCAACAAGTGATGGTTCGCAGTTGCTTCTTGCAGCATTCCTAGTTAAAAGAGGAATGATGTCGCCTTCAAGCAGACTAGGGGTTTTGACAATGAGTGGAGTCACCAAAGGAATAAAGAGAATGTCGTCAATGAATCAATTCCTCAATGATTCACCAGCGAGGCAGACCTGCTTCCTCCCCAACAACGGCGCCAAAAATGTTACCACTCAAACCAGCACGGGACCTAAAGGGGTTCCTAAGAGAGCAACTGCTAGGTTAAGGGCAATGGTGGAGGCTTAGCCTACTGTCACCAAAGCTAAGTCTCCCTACACTTTACGGACTTTCACCGATGGAAGGAGTCCCGGTAATGTAGGGATCACTTGTAAAGTATATGTCAATGAATAGGTGAGAAGTGACCCTGAAAACCCTTTCCCAAGGATGGAGTGAAGAATGAAGCTTGTTTGCTCTTTAAGCAAGGGACTTGGTCTACCAGGCATAAGGGGTGAGGATTGAAGGGTTGATGGCGAAAGAATAGGATTATGAACAAGTTTCTCAATCCCTATAATCCTTGTGAAAATTCGATTTCCAAATTGTCGTTGACAAATAATCTTTATTGAGAAGTGGGACCACACGGGGCCAAGTGGACCCAGCCCAAGTTCGGGGATGGAATGCAGCAACCAATGATGTTCCTATCGTGGACAAGGTGAGGGGAAAGGACCAAACAAGAATACTTGCTTCAAAACGTTGAATTGATCCTATCGAGGTCTAGACTTCGAGATGCCTAGGCACAATTCGATCCTAGAGCTAGGGCTTGGGATTCCCAGAGATTCCATGTTAGAATTGCCTCAATTTTGGAGGAGAGGGAGGGGACCCGCCAGTGCAGTAGCCTATAGGAGACTGAAGCTTTTCCTTGGGTCAATTCCCAGGAAATTGATGCCCTAAGTGACCTAATGGGGCTAGACTTGGGGAAAAAGGGGAAAACGGTAAAAAGAGGGTTAAAAAGATCACCCTTTTTAAGGGATCAATGCCTAGTTCACTTGGGGATATGGAATCAAGGATAATGATGAGTAAGAACTTGGTTTCTTGATCAAGGAGGCCCGAAAAGTCAACTTCGTCCAATGTTGAGAGAAAGAAAAGAAAAGTGACCTTCAAGCATTTATACCTCAAAGCAAATGATGCAAGCTTCGAGATAAATAAATCTCTAGGATATTTCATTCATATAACAATGGACCATACATTAAATTAGCTAAAACATGCTCAATTCCACATTTCAATAATGCAGCAACTAGCCCTAATTTAAGCAGTATGCAGCAACAAGAATAATAGCATCAAAATTTACTTGCAACGTTATAAAGTATATCAAACCAGCATTTTGTTTGCCTAATAAAGCTCCAAGACAAGAGAAATAGCCCAAATCCATACATCAAAATTCATCAATCTCCAAAAAATATCCACCAAGGAAAAAGTGCAAAATTCTCTATGATTAGAGAAATCCCAAGTCAAGTGATGATAGAAAGGAGTGTATCTAATATCAATATATAGCCTCCTAAGGAGTTCGAATTAGCCTAAGGGCCTACATTAGCCCCTAATGATAAAATAATGTGCAAATAAAACCCTTATTGGTGACAAGCCCACCAAATTAGCTCACAAATGTAAAAGTAAGCCACACAAGGGGCCAAATAACAATATCTGCATGTCGTAGGGCCCTCCAAAGGCTCAATAATATCTTGAAGAGCCATATTGAGGAATAAATTCCTCGAAATATGATGGACAAGGGGGTGGCCCCTTGTTCTTCAAGTAGTAGACCTATAGTGCTCCCAGTGGGTATGAGGGCACATAAATGACCCCATGGGTCTCCATATGAATTGGAGATGTCTATAGATCCTCTGCAAGGGTACAAGTGGTGGAATGAATGCTGCCATGACATCATACAAGTCCTAGGACACCCGTCAAATGTGTGGAGCTCCTGTGGAGGCCTATTGGGCATAATGTACCAAGCATATCACCATCATCCCAAAAGCAGATCGCTAGTAATCTCTCAGCATCCATGAAGATCTGTGAAGTGTTGTCTGCTGTTGTGGAGGACAATGGCTCTCTATGTACACCCTACATGTGCCAATGTAGACCTTTTGGGGT
Organism: Pinus tabuliformis; assembly: GCA_031772625.1. Taxonomy (NCBI): domain Eukaryota; kingdom Viridiplantae; phylum Streptophyta; class Pinopsida; order Pinales; family Pinaceae; genus Pinus; species Pinus tabuliformis. The sequence goes on along the minus strand of CM062810.1, from coordinate 247,452,401 downwards.
TAGGATCCCATATAGGGAAACCAAACCCAAATGAAAACCACTCGTAATTTTGCATAAAGATTCAATGCGTCCCCTACGCTTCCAGTACAACCAGTCATTAAAATAATCAGGTAAAAAGCTTACAAATCATGGATAACAACGTGGGCACTTCACAATGGCATGCCCTTCCATAGTGGGCATTGGCATGGGGGTTAGTCAAATACCTTATTATGTGGCTTCAGCGGGGGTAGTATGTCCAAGGTACATCCCTCTAATGGGGGTGGCAAGTGAAAAATAAGTAGAATGGAATAGGGAATGAGAGGGGCAATCCTGAGCCACATAGTGGGGCATAGGGGTATCTAGATAAGGGGAAGCCCACACTTGGGTATGTAATGTATAGGAGGGATCAATTGTGGTACAAGAGGTGCCCCGACCTTGATTTTTCCACCCTTCTTCACATACTTTTTGACTTATATGAATTTTCTTTAATTTATTGTTGAGGGCTCAAAGAACAAGAGCATGATGTGTAAGATATAGTAGTGACTACCCCCTTTTAGGTAGGGCAATTCATTGCCCTCCAGGGGTTGGGACAATCATGGGTTCCTAAATGATAGAGGAGGCTCATCTAGGGCCTATGGAACCAGGGTGATGGCTACGGATTAAGGTAGAGCTCATGTAATAGCTCTTGCCCACGTACTAATTATTTTTGTCCTAGCCATCTTTTGCATTTTATGGTACAATTTCTTGTTAAATGTGGCCAATTATGGTTTTCACTTTTTCTTCTAATTGCTTCAACCTCTGGGCATCATTCTAGGCCTGACCCAAAGTGGGGGCAAGGGGATAGGGAGGCTAGCCCTATGTGGACCCAGGTGGGAGAAAAGGTGAATGGGTTATAGTAAGTGGAAAGGAAGTAATTTTCTTCTAATTGCTTCAACCTCTGGGGCATCATTCTAGGCCTGACCCAAAGTGGGGACAAAGGGATAGGGAGGCTAGCCCTATGTGGACCCAGGTGGGAGAAAAGGTGAATGGGTTATGGTAAGTGGAAAGGAAGTAATATGTGCAGGTAAAGGAGCGGAACCACGCACCCAAAGTCGAGGATCCCAAGTAGTACCACCCTAAAACCAAATGGTCAATAAAGGAGATCCCATGGGACTAAGATCCAAGGGTAACAACCAAAAGAGATCAAGGGGACAAGGGCACAAACTAAGCCCACTCTTTCCGTTAAATCCCCCAATTAATCCATACCCAGAAGTATCCATGATAAGTAAACCCAATACTCAATTACCAAAAGACAAGACATACCTTTAGATTTGGGAGGCCCACCTTCAAACATACGAACAATATAGGTGGGTGAGGGACCATATGGTTGCCTCAGGTGGCAGAGAAATGGCACAACAAGCTAGTAGGAGGCATCAAGGGGATGCTGGTTGCGGCTGAGTCTCATCATGGAGAAAAATTTCTCTTGGGGATATCACCCACATGTTAGTTCTTAGTAGCATTGGAAGTGCTCTGGCCTTGAAATTGGTAGAGAGGCTAAGGCATGTGAGTTCTAAAGAACCTAGAAACCGTTTGGTGAAATTCCACCCGGATTGTATTTTATTAAAATAATTAATATTTTTAATGGGGTTATTGACCTAGGTTGTCATTGATGTCAATATGGCAATATTCTAGATACTAGATGATGATATGAAGCCAAGGGGAAGCAGAGCAGATCCATGAAGAGACAGAAGCAAGGCCATCAAGATAGCCAAGCCATAAGCAAGAGTCTGTTAACGGAGGAGTTAACCTTAGTTAACAGAGGAGGCATATCAAAGCATATTGCAAAATATCATAGCATGAGAGGCATATCGGAAAAGGCAGAAGCCATCAAGGTATGAAGGTACCAGAGGAGGTCTTTGAAAGACATTGCCAAGCCATAGGAGCCACATCGGAGCTACAGGAGGAGCCATATATATGTGTCATATATATATGCCAAAGAAGAACATATCGGAGGAGAAAACAGAGCAAACAGAGGAGCAAACAGAGCTATCAGAGGAGCAAAGAGCAAACAGAGGAAGCAAACAAAGCTATCGGAGCAATGGATGCCAAGGAATACACTATCGGGAGCAATATATGCCACAAAAGAGTTATATGCATGCAACTACACTATCGGAAGCCATATATGCATGCAAATACATGCGGAGCAGCATATAACAAATATATGCAATTTACACTATCGGAGGCGGAAGACTTAGTTATATTGGAATACACTATTGGAGCGGAGAAAGATATATATATCGGCGTATAGAGGCAGGGTGTACATATTTTTGGGTGAGATTGCCAAGCCTACCCTTGCATCTCTGGAATCTCTCCTCACTAAAAGCCATCGGAAATGCAATTGGGAAATTTTACTGCAGGTGCCCAGAAACAGAGGAATATGCCAGAACCACCTATGCACGCATCTGTGTGGAAATGGACTTCAGCGCCGGATTCCCAGCTGAAATAAACCTAACAAGTAAAGACTATGTGTGGAACCAGAAACTTGATTATGAAAGTGTCCTCTTCAGATGTCGATGTTGCTTTGAGACAGGGCATCTAGCCAAAAATTGCCCAAAAGCCTCTGAGAAAAATTTTGCTAGAAAAAACCACCACAGATCTACATGGTGGGAAGGAGCACAAAAAGAACACTACACTGTCATCAAAGAAGAATATTCTAGAGAAAACTCTGAGTCACAAGAAAGCAGGGAAGAAATAAACAACTCTCAAGACAAGCAAGAAGAAATCCCGCCCCAGCAAATCAACAGTTATGAGGATTCGAATAACTCAGAAAATAAATCTTCATTTAACAGCAAAGCAGATCTCCCAGACCAAACTTCTTCTCCGACTATCTTCAAAAGAACGAACACAATAGATCGCGAAGCTAAGACACCAATGTTCCAAGAACCAGAAGAGATGAAGGAGATGCAAGATAAAGGAAGTTGGAAGACCGTAGAGAAAAAAAAGAAAGCTACAACACCAATCTCGCCAAGAAAGACGAGGAGCCAGACAAGTAAAAATTAAATTGTAGGTCCGATAGACCAATTTGGTCTCAGTGGACGTTAACCACCACCATTATCATCATATATATATATATATATATATATATATATATATCGGCGATATGATAATTGGCGGTTCGGTTATGTGCAACTACCCAAAACCCCCGATTGCGATATATATATATATATATATATATATATGGACCGACAGACCATTACAATGTGATATAACATAATATTGGCGGAAATCAAGTTATGAGTTAAGTTAAGAGCAGAGGAGTATATACACGGACTCGAACAGGTTATAGCAACAACCCTTAATAACATCGCGTCCGCCTATTGGGACTCTCATATCGCAATGTATAAGGGCTGTCACCCCCGCATCACCGATTGCGATATATATGTATGGACCCGATGGAGGCATTAAAAAAACAGCCTATAATAATGTCGCATCTGCCATATCACAAGAGCTTAAGGCCTTGCTGCTTCGAAAGCGCCGATTGCGATATATGTTGCAAACCCGATGGTCCGATTATAACACAGCTCAATACTATATCGCATCCGCAGGTGAATCGGCCATTGGCCATAAGGAAGCTGCAACTGCCGATTGCGAAATATGTAGCGGACCTGATACAGTTATAGATGCGGGTGTAATAATTTTTGAAGTCCGTCCTTTAGAGCTTTGGTCAGATTTTCATATATTTCCTGTGTATTTCAATATGAGTGTCCAAAAATACATAAAGAACGGTTCTGATAGTTCAGGAGGCCTGAATGAAAGCCGATAGCGATTACGATTGTAACGTGGCATGTGGGTCCGTCCTACTGGTATAGTCTCTCCGTAAAACGATATGAACGTTATTAAAAGAAAAAAAAGGGCTCTCACTAATATCGGTTAATAAGCATCATTTCCTTTGTAATACGCCCTGCTCTCCTGTATTAATGTGTCTGTGAAGCAGTGGCTAATCTGAATAGGCAGAGGAAACTACAACACCCAAGGAGGGTAGCCAAAGGATCAAGCGAGGCAGAGGAAACTACAGCGACAGAGGAGGAAGCCAAAGAGCCAACGGAAAGAGGAAATCGACGGTCATAGGCATCAAGAAGATACAAAAACAGAGAACAAGCAGTGTTGAATGTGTGGAAATAAGCTGGAGGAAACAGAGACAACTAAAGGGTCTAGCAGAACAGAAAAGGGCCGAAGGACTAACAAGACAAGAGGCATTCGAAGGGTGAGCTTCTGAGCTAATCGTGTTACCCTATGAAAGAATTAATCAGGTATAATACGCAGTCTGAAGAATAATTCTATGTAATGAATAAAGTATTATCTAACATTGTTTGAAGGGAGAAGTAGTCAGCAGGCAAGCAGTCATGCTGAAGTATTCACTGTGACATAAGAACATAGGCTTGAACAGAAAGTTGGTTCTTAAACAGAGCTTAGTGCAGCTAATAGTAGACTCACTAAAGTTGTGTGGAGACATTATCAGAGGCCATGAAGGCTATTGGAGACTTTGTGCGGACTGTATGAAGAGTTGTAAAGACTCCTTCATAACAAGACTGATTGTCATTGATGTTGTAGCATGGGGACTACAGTGCAGCTGTAAACAGACAGAACTCACTAATGAAGAGTTCTGAGAGCGGAACATTACTATCAAACGTGCCTTGACAAGATTGGGTTGGAACCCTTGGGGCTGGTGCCTCAGAAGCAAGAAGGATTGGAGTCCTTGGGGCTGGTGCCTTAGAAGTAAGAAGGATTGGAGTCCTTGGGTTGATGCTTCAGAAGTAAGAAGGATTGGAGTCCTTGGGATAGGTGCCTCAGAAGTAGGAAGGATTGGTGTCCTTGGGACTGGTGTCTCAGAAACTAGAAGGACAAAAGTCCTTGGGAGTTGGTGCTCATGAAGTCCAAGATTATTGCCTTGGCGAAACAAAGTTGGAGCTCAGGAGGTTGGAGCCTCAGAAAAGTCCAAGTTGGTGCTTGGCAACTGATTGCAACCATCTATATATTGTATCTATTTTATTGCAAAGATTATATTAATAAAAACATTGGTACTTCTTGTTCGTCTTGTGTTCTAAATATAAATGTTTCAACTGTAAAATAACAGTTGGAAAAAGAAATATTGATTCACCCCCCTCTCAGTATTTCCAACAATTGGAATCAGAGCCAGTACCTTCATTCAAAGCCTAACAACTTGAAGGTTGATCTTTAGAACACAAATGGGAAGAAAGTCTCCAATCCTCCTAAATGTGTCTCCCTCTACCACTAAAACAGAAGACAATCAATTTGAGGAGGCTCCAAGGTTCAATGGGAACTTTAATACATGGGAAGCAAGAATGAGGAATTTCTTACAGACTCAAGGCATTGAAATCTGGAAATCAGTGATTATTGATGGCAGGATGGATGAAGAATCCAAGGAGTACAATGCAAAAGCAATGAAGGCAATCTTGAATGGGCTACCTGATTCTATAAAGAACAATCTAGGAAACTATTCATCAGCAAAGGGGTATATGGGACAAACTTCATGACCTTCACTCAAAAGGAGCATTAACCATGACCATCAATCAAGAAGATGATGGAAATCAAGAAGGAAATCCAGAATCCATCATAAAAGCTGAAAATGAGAATGATGACATCAAGGCTAAAGCAGACCTAGAAGATGAAGAGAATGAAAAAGATTTTGTAAAAGAACTCCTTGCTCAACTTATGGCTGCCATGGAAGAGATTAACAATTTGAAAAAGGAAAATGAGGAACTTAAGAAGAAAGCACTAGCTGGTGACCAAGATCAAACAAGGGAGAAAGTTGACCTTGTCAAGCTTCAAGTACAAGAAAGGGATGAAGAGCTTGCCAAGATTAAAAAGGAATTTCATCAAAGCAAAAGAAAGCATCATGAAGAAGTCATATCCATGACAAACCAATTGGATAAAGCAAAGAAACGAGAAGGTACCTTGTCAAGTCAACTTGAACAAAGGCACAAGAACTTGAACAAACTTGAAGAAGAGATTCGTCAGTACAAGGTAGAGGTCTCCTCTCTCAAATCTCAACTACTAGAAGCAAGGAAACAAACACAAGGAACTGAGAAGACAATGGAAGCAGTGGAAATCATAGAAGGACAGGTTGATGAAGCAGGAAAGGAAAGAAACACCATGATCTGTCAACTAAAAGCAAAGGATGAAGAAATCTTCAAAATGAAGTCAGATGTCATCTCCCTTAAAATAGAAGCAGATGAGGCTACTCATATCAAGGAAGAAACTGAGAAACAACTTGCCAAGAAGAATAATGAGTGTGAAAGATTGGAAAAAGAGATTGTCTTCCTTAGAACAAAGGTTGAAGGGATGAACAAAATCTTGAAGAGCTCTCAAGCCTTGGATGACATGCTCAGCTATCACAGATGTCCATTTGATAAATCAGGTCTTGGGTATGCAGGTGAATCCTCAAACAAGAATGATAATGCCTCAAACAAAAAGGATGTGAAGAAGCCAAAAAGAAATGGTGATGCTCCTAGTTCCAGCAAAGGCAAGGGAAAACATCAAGGCTACAATGGAAGAAATCCTACTCCAAGAAGAAATGTAGATTACGTCAAATATGCAAGAAGCAATGGTTATCATCAAAAGGTCTCAAGGCAGAAAGGCTTCAGAAGGACAACAAGGAAATCTCCATCTCCCAAGTACCAAAGTTCAATTTTTGGTTATTGTTATTCTTGTACAAACTTTGGTCACATGGCAAAAGATTGTAAAGCATATCATAAAGATAGATGTTATGGTCCCCAACCATCTCATAAAGATAGATATTATGGTTCCCAACAATCTCCAAGGAACAATTTTGCAGGAAGAAATCATGAATTCTTATTCATGTACAATGCAGAATGCTTCAAGTGTCGTAACATTGGTCATATGGCACGTGATTGTAACTTAACTTGGGCTCTTACACAAGCTAGAACCATGCAAAAGAAGAAAGTTACACAAGTATGGAGAAGGAAGCAAATACAATCCGAATGTCCCTTGAACTCTCCAGCCAACAGCGAATGTTTTAAAACTCCGACTCCGACTCCGACTCCAACTCGGTATCGACTCGCCGGCTCGATTTTAATGACTCGGTCGTTGTAAAAAATATATTAAATATTTATTTTTTATAAAAACACATAATTTTAAAGATCATTCATGTTTCCAAACACACAACATTAGAATATAGATAGAAGACAACATATGATCAAAGTAGGCTCATGAATATATCCATTATATCAAAATGGCACCCAGTGCACTGTCCAATACATACACGATGATGATATAGAGATCAAAACAAAAGCACATAACCAAGGAGTCTATAAATGGCCTCTACAACAAAAGTCTATGACCAGTACTACTGGCTATTGCTAGAGTTGCCAACATCATCTGGCTCAATGTTACTTGGGAACGGGAGCGAAAGTGGGGAGCGAGAGCGAAAACGGGAGCGGGAGCGACATTTTCAGAAGCTCCTGGTTTGGGAGCGAATCCCGGAGGAGTTCGACAACCAATGTCGCTAACATCAAGGTACATAGAGGGATTGGTGCTCTTGATTAAATACGAGTTCCATACCCTAATACATGACAAAATTCAATGGAAACATTGCAATCCTCTAATCCTGAAATCCTGAAAAACTGATAAGTCTGCTGGGATTTGAATGAAATCTAAAATTCTACTTTCTCCATATGAAACCCAATGAGGCCGGAACCACTCTCAAACATCCTGAGTCATTTCATGGTAATGTTAAAAATTTAAGTAAAGGGATGAAAATGAAGATTAAGGAGAATGTCACTTTTACTTTGTTAAAAAAGTTAAAAAAAAAAATTAGAAAAATTGTTGTTTTTTTGGCTAACTGGCCGGATTTAATGACTCGGCCGAGTAGATGTGGAAATGGCCCGGTTGACCGAGTCAGTCATGCAATAACTAGGCCGAGTCAATCATGACTCGGCCTCCCGAACTGGTTTTTCTACCGGGTCATAAAATTCTTCAATGACTCGGATCAACTTGGCCGTTTCGGATTCAATTCAGCCGAATTTTGAAACAGTGCCAACAACACAGGTCATTGGCCTAAATTTTGACAATCTAAGCATTTGATGGGAAGACTCTGCCAAAAGAGATGATGCATACAGTTAGGGGGAGCCTGTGATTCTTGATCATTATTGCAGAAGCTATTAGTAAAAGGGTCCTTATGAAATCCTTGTTGAGCTATATTAACAATCATTCTTTGATGAAGATCATTTCTCAGGAGTACTCCATTGAAGAACATGATCCTATAACCATTCTTAGGACTGTTGTTAAAGATGCTTTCCACTTAACCACTAAGTAGTATTTGGAGCAACATAGAAAGTCATCTAATGCTAGAGAAATAGGGCAAACAACTATGGTGTTGTTATCACAAAAGTTTGTGTCTTGACTCAAGGATTTAATGAGAGCACAGGTAAACTATGGACACAAATAGAGGCAACCTTCAAACAAACAGATACATCTGGAATGGAGTTTGAAATAAGAGCAGCTGTAACGTATAACAAAACTGAAGCATTGCATGAAGATGCAAATCAGCAAACGTATTTAAAAGCCAGTCACAGACTAGATATCTAAACCTGCTAAGAGGAAATAACTTGCAGAGATATGTACAAGAACACAAGGAAAAGATGGCTCATAGAAAGGAGAATGTTGTGCAACCAAATATAACTTATGCTAATACTAGTCACTGAGAAAATATAGCAACAGTAAGGCACAACCTCTCACCATTTCATCCAAATGCAGTGATGTTATATACTGGATGGCAGTGACTCAAGGAGAAGCACAGCGACACAAAGGAACTCGGATCTTGAGAAAGATAACAAGAAAATTTCAGTGGCATTTTTCTCTTGATTCAGACAATGAAGGCCTTTCAATTCTGACTGTGGAGATAACAACATGGATTGAAGCATAAAAACCTGGACTTGGACACTTGGTGTATGGCTATTTGCAATCTGATTGAAAGCATTAAAGTAGAGCATTTTTTAAGCATTGTTGAAGCCATGATAAAGTAGTTATGAGACATGAAGAGGGAATAATGTGCTAATTGATGATAAAGCATCAATCCTTCTATCTTGAGTAAAAAGAAGAAGAGCACTATGACAGGGGGAGTCCTAGACCCATGAAGACCTACCATTTATGAAGAACAGAAGCAGTTTGATAGGGGGAGTCCCAGAGCACTCCTTTGCCATTGATGTCAAAGGGGGAGAGAAGAAAAATATTGTCATCAACAACAAAGGAGGAGATTGTTTACCTAGGTTGTCATTGATGTCAATATGGAAATATTCTAGATACTAGATGATGATATGAAGCCAAGGGGAAGCAGAGCAGATCCATGAAGAGACAGGAGCAAGGCCATCAGGATAGCCAAGCCATAAGCAAGAGTCTATTAACAGAGGAGTTAACAAAGGAGGCATATCAAAGCATATTGTAGAATATCATAGCAAGAGAGGCATATCGGAAAAGGCAGAAGCTATCAAGGTATGAAGGTATCAAAGGAGGTCTTTGAAAAACATTGCCAAGCCAGAGGAGCCACATTGGAGCTAGAGGAGGAGCCATATATATATGTCGTATATATATGCCAAAGAAGAACATATCGCAGGAGCAAACAGAGCAAACAGAGGAGCAAACAGAGCTATCGGAGGAGCAAAGAGCAAACAGAGGAAGCAAATAGAGCTATCGGAGGAATGGATGCCAAGGAATACACTATCAGGAGCAATATATGCCACAAAAGAGTTATATGCATGCAAATACACTATCGGAAGCCATATATGCATGCAAATACAGGCGGAGCAGCATATAACAAATATATGAAATTTACACTATCGGAGGCAGAAAACTTAGTTATATTGGAATACACTATCGGAGTAGAGACGGATATATATATCGGCGTATAGAGGCGAGATATATATATATATATATATATATATATATATATCGGCGGTTTGGTTATGTGCCACTACCCAAAACCCCCGATTGCTATATATATATATATATATATATGTGGACCCATGGACCATTACAATGTGATATAACATAATATTGGCGAAAATCAAGTTATGAGTTAAGTTAAGAGCGGAGGAGTATATACAAGGACCCGAACGAGTTATAGCAACAACCCTTAATAACATCGTGTCCGCCTATCGGGACTCTCATATTGCAATGTATAAAGGGCAGTCACCCCCGAATCATCGATTGCGATATATATGTATGGACCCGACGGAGGCATTAAAAAAACAGCCTATAATAATGTCGCATCTGCCATATTGCAAGAGCTTAAGGCCTTGCCGCTTCGAAAGCGCCGATTGCGATATATGTCGTAGACCCGATGGTCCGATTATAACACAGCACAATACTATATTGCATCCGCAGGTGAATCGACCATCGGCCATAAGGAAGCTGCAAGTACCAATTGCGATATATGTAGCAGACCCGATATAGTTATAGATGCGGGTGTATTAATTTTTGAAGTCCACCCTTTGGAGCTTTGGTCATATTCATATATTTCCTATGTATTTCATTATGTGTGTCCAAAAATACATAAAGAATAGTTCTGATAGTTCAGGAGGCCTGAACGAAAGCCGATAGTGATTGCGATTGTGACATGGCATGTGGGTCCATCCTGTTGGTATAGTCACTCCGTAAAACGATATGAACGCGTTATTAAAAGAAAAAAGGGCTCTCTCAAATATCGGTTAATAAGCATCATTAACTTTGTAATATGGCCTTCTCTCTTGTATTAACGTGTCCGTGAAGCAGTGGCTAATCTGAATAGGCAGAGAAAACTACAGCGATATAGGAGGAAGCCAAAGAGCCAGCAAGAAGAGGAAACCGACGGTTAGAGGCATCAGGAAGATACAAAAACAGAGAACAAGCAGTGTTGAATGTGTGGAAATAAGCTGGAGGAAACAAAGGCAGCTAGAGGGTCCAGCAGAACAGAAAAGGGCCAAAGGACCAACAGGACAAGAGGCATTCGAAGGGTGAGCTTCTCAGCGAATCGTGTTACCCTATGAAAGAATTAATCAGGTATACTACACAATCTGAAGAATAATTTTGTGATGTAATGAATAAAGTCTTATTTAACATTGTTTGAAGGGAGAAGTATTCAGCACGGAAGCAGTCATGCTGAAGTATTCACTGTGACAGAAGAACATATGCTTGAACAGAAAGTTGGTTCTTATACAGAGCTTAGTGAAAGAATTAATCAGGTATACTACACAGTCTGAAGAATAATTTTGTGGTGTAATGAATAAAGTCTTATCTAACATTGTTAGAAGGGAGAAGTAGTCAGCAGGGAAGCAGTCATGCTGAAGTATTCACTGTGACAGAAGAACATATGCTTGAACAAAAAGCTGGTTCTTATACAGAGCTTAGTGCAGCTAATAGTAGACTCACTAAAGCTGTGCGGAGACATTATCAGAGGCCATGAAGGCTATTGGAGACTATGTGCGAACTGTATGAAGAGTTGTAAAGACTCCTTCATAAGAAGACTGGTTGTCATTGATGGTGTAGCATGGAGAGTACAGTGAAGCTGTAAACAAACAGAACTCAGTAATGAAGAGTTCTGAGAGCAGAACATTACTATCAAACGTGCCTTGACAAGATTGGGTCGGAACCCTTGGGGCTGGTGCCTCAGAAGCAAGAAGGATTGGAGTCCTTAGGGTTGATGCCTCAGAAGTAAGAAGGATTAGAGTCCTTGGGATAGGTGCGTCAGAAGTAGGAAGGATTGGTGTCCTTGGGACTAGTGTCTCAGAAACTGGAAGGATAGAAGTCCTTGGGAGTTGGTGCTCCTGAAGTCCAAGATCATTGCCTTGGCAAAACAGAGTTGGAGCTTAGGAGGTTGGAGACTCACAAAAGTCCAAGTTGGTGCTTGGCAACTGATTGCAACCATCTATATATTCTATCTATTTTATTGCAAAGATTATATTAATAAAAGCATTGATACTTCTTGTTCATCTTGTGTTCTGAATATAAATGTTTCAATTGTAAAATAACAGTTGGAAAAAGAAATATTGATTCACCCCCCCTCTCAGTATTTCCAGCAGGGGTTCCTAAGTCTAAACTTAGGGAAATTAAAATATTAATGGGTATTAATCAAAATATGGGTGAGAATGATCTAGAAGGCGGATCAAGTCATGTTTTAATCTTAACCATTGATTAGAGACTTAATCTCGGTCGTTGAAGACTCGATATGATATGTATAAGATGGAGGCTTGGGGTTCACTTGAAGACACACACAGAGTTGATTAGTCAATTCGATTTTCCTAGGGCAGGGTTTGCTAAGGAATTTGAACCAACGATCAAGCAGAGAGGATCAAAAGCAGCACTGGAAGAAAGTGATTTTTAGTTCTAGTGAATACGTAGAGAGGGATACCAGAGTCGGTGCTGGTCCAGGAAGGGACAACGCAGCCGCTGAAGAAGATTGACGCAGAAGGTCGACGCAAAATCTGGAGGAGGTTGATGCAGAAGTGTTGGGGATGAGCAGAGTTCAGTGCGTGGAATCACAGTAGATGATTGGCAGGAGAAGTCTCGATTTCTCAGCAGCAGTCTAGGTTGACGCAGTCAGAGGGAGCCTCCACGCAGAAATCACGTAGGGACTATGCAGTGGGCTGGGGACAGAGCAAAATCTCCAGAATCAATGTGAGAGAATTCTCAGTTATCTTCTCTGAGTGGATTGTAGTTTTTTCTCTAGGGCATCCAAATTGTTTTCAGATATTTACTACCAATAATAAGAATCCTCAGCTCTGTTGCACCGAATTTCCCAAATTGGGTTTTTCCGGGGACGATTGTCCAAAAACAAGTGTGCCAATGTGATCGTTCATATGTTGATGTTTCTCTTGCCTCTTAATTTTCAGTTCCTAATTTGTGTTGTCTGCAACTCAATTTATTTTGGTATTTACTGAAGCTTTGGTGAATAACTTATTATAAACAAGGTTGCATAGCTAGCGTTCATGCCACTTAGTTTAATAAAATATTTTAATGTCATGATGTGTTGTATGTACTCCAAACAATAATAAAATTGTAAAATGAGTTATATGAATATTTGTTTAATCTTTTTTTATAAATTTTTTTTATATAATTAAACATTTTTTTGGTAGATAAAGGTTATATATATATAGATTGAATGAGGCAAGTTTTTTATATAATGCTTATATTATAGTACACATGTCATGTCATTAGAGTATAAACTGATATAATGAGAGTTGTACAAATTGTACACATGTTATTTTTACATTTTTTTTCAAATTTATATTTTTTAAATTATTTTTTGTAAATTAAAAAATAAAACCCATAAAAATTGTCTATTCAATACTTTACACCAATGAGAAAATGGAATTTTTGAATTTAATTACAAACCATTTGTGTTTATGGTACATAGTAATTAATATATAATGTTATTTTTCAAATTATTTATATTTATTGTACATAGTAATTAGTGATATAGTACATAGTAATTAATAATAGAGTACACAAAAGTCAATTCTTGCCATCATTACACAATAAGAGGGGAGACATTTCAACCAATCATATTTGAGATAAATAGAAATAAATTTTATTTAAAAATAATAAATTTAATTTCATAATGTTAAATTTTGGATAGATTTTAAATTTTTTTAGTCAATGAAAAACTGAATACGTTATATCCTGCCAATGGTAGGTATAGTAAGTAGGAGAAATAAATCAATTATCACAACAAATTTTCACATGGTATCAGAGCAAGAGCCAGGCAAGATGGAAGCAAAGAAAAAGGGCATGGAGAACAGAAGGAATCAAAATATTTCTGAATTATCTTCCAGGTTGGAAGAAGAGTTTGCTTGCTTATCAAGTTCTGCATCAGCCAAGGATTGGTACATGATAGCGGGGCTTCAACTCATATGATTGGAGAACGAGAATATTTCTCGAGCTATCAGGAGGAAAAGGTGAACTTCCAAATCACAATGGGTAACAGGACGAAATGCACCCCAGAAGGAAAAGGAACCGTTATATTCCAGATAGCAGCAAGAGACAGTCTTCGGACCACGAATGTACTGCATGTGCTGTGAAAATTCTATCACTGCAACAACTGATGCCAATAAGTTATTTACGAAAAACCCTTCAGTAAACATTAAAATAAATTCTACCGCAAATATCACACCATAATACAGACACAAACACATGCACAAGAATCAACACATCAACACAAATATTTTGGGCAAATGTCCCCAGAAAAACCCAATGCGAGAAAACCGGTGCAGCAGAGGAGGATTTTATTATTCAGCAATTCTTAAGTACAACTAGGTTCCAAACTGGCTTACCCAATAGAGAACAAATTCTCCAGCACTTCTCCCAACCTCAGCGCAGGCTTACTAGCCTCTACACAGCTCCCAAACCTACTGCGTCAGCTCTTGCTCCTAGGGCCTCTCTATGTCACCCACGCAGGTCCTCCAGTGACTGCGCAGTCTTCTGCCTCTGCGTCTACCTCTCCAACCTCTACGCTAGTCTTTTGGTGCTGATCCCAACTCTGTTTCGTACCCACTGCCTCCTGCTGCTCCCCAGACCACTAGTTCGAATTTCTCAGCTAACCCCGCTCCAGAAATCAAATTGACTGGTTTCCCTCAGTGTGTTCTCCAACTGACCCTCAAGCCTCTTCTTATACTTTTCTTATTGGTCCTTCAATGGCGGAGATTAAATCTGTAATCAACAGCTAAGATTAGATTCGTCTTGATCCATGACTTTTGGAACCTTTTAACCCAGTTTTATATTAATACCCATTAATATTTTAGTTTTCCTAAGTTTAGACTTAGGAACTCCATTAAAAATATTAATTATTTTAATATCTCCCAAACTGGTTAGAATCTGCCCAAACCATTTCTGGGTCTTGGAGATCTCATGTACTTTAGCCTCTCCACCAACTTTCATGGCTAGAGCACATCCGATGCTACCCCAAATCAACACCACCTCTTAGCAAGGATTGTGCTCTAGTAATACTCCACACTGAGCATTACTATAATCATACGGCATCGGTATCTATGCTGATGCTAAGCCTCCCTACCCAACATCCTCTGCGTTGTTGCATCATGCGCTGCTGCTCATGGCTTTATCACTGCCACTGCTACATTTGTACTGCAGCTCCTTCTGCATCTGTTATGTTGCTAGTCCTTCTTCCCAACACTGCATTTGCACTGCAACTCCCTCTGCATCCATGTTGTTGCTGGTTTTTCTTCCCAACACTACGTCTGCACTGCAAACTCCTTCTCATCATGTTGCATCATGCTACTACTAACTGCTACTGCACTGCAACATCATTCCCATTTCTGCTACTGAAATGGATTATTTATCATCCGCATCTTCTCACTGAAATAATCAAACTTGGTTCTTCCAAGGGCCTTTGTAAGGATGTCTGCCACCTGTTCTCCTGTAGGAGTGTAGCTCAACTGTACAACTCCTCGTTGGAAACAGTCTCTGACAAAGTGACACTGAATATCAATATCCTTTGACCGATCGTGAAACACTGAATTCTCAGAGAGTTTGATGCAACTCTGATTATCACACATGATCCTGGTCGCCTCCATTTTTCTTCTGAATAGGTTCACAGGCAGTTTTCTAAGCCATACAGCCTCGCACGAAGTTGTGCTTGCGGCCATATATTCTGCCTTTGTTGAGCTCAGAGCCACGGATTTTTGTTTCCTACTGCACCAAGAGGTAATTCCTGATCCAATGTTGAAACAGTACCCAAAGGTACTTTTCTGGTCCACTGAACTTCCCACCCAATCCGCATCAGTAAATCCACTCAATTTGATATCCTTACTCCTGGTGTACAAGAGTCCATAATCGACTGTTCCCTGTATATATCTGAGAACATGTTTGGTTGATGCCCAATGCGCCCTCTTTGGTTCGACCATGAACTGACTAAAGGTATTGACAGCATAACAAATGTCAGGCCTGGTATTGACTAGATACAATCAAGGACCCTATGAGTTGTCTGTATAAGGTGGGATCAACATCCTTGTCTTTTGATGCATCAATCTTCTTCCAGTTGGTGATCATTGGAGTAACCATGGGTCTACAATCCTCCATCCTGAATCTCTTCAAGATTTCTATAGCATATCTCCCTTGCCCAAGGAAGATCTCCCCCTTTTGCTGCCAAACGTCCAACCCCAGCAAATAATGCAGTCATCCCAAATCCTTCATATCGAATTCCGTGGCTAGATTCTTCTTGCAGTCCCCGATGAGCCTGGATGATCCTATCAGGAAGAGATCATCCACATACAATACTAAGATTAGAGGCTCATTCTCTACAACCAAATAGTAGAGATTTGGATTTGCGTCACTCTTAACACATACCATCTTCTGCAAGTAGCCATCGATTCGACCATACCATGCTCTAGGTGCCTGTTTCAACCCATACAAGGCTTTCTTCAATCTGCACACATGAGACTTCTTCTCATGTGTCTCAAAGCCCTCTAGTTGTTCAATGTATACCTATTCTTCTATCACCCCGTTCAAAAATGTCGTTTTGACATCCATCTGATGAATCTCCCACCCCATCTGTGTTGTAAGAGATATCATGGTTCTAATAGATGTATACTTGGCTATCGGGGTGAAGGTCTCTTCGTAGTCAATTCCTTCCTTCTGAGCATACCCCTTAGCCACAAACCTGGCTTTGTATTTCTCAACACTGTCGTCTGCAGCGTATTTAATCTTGTAGATCCATCTCAAACCTACCATTGATCTGTCTTAAGGCCTTGGCACTACCTCTCAGACATCGTTCACCATTATGGAGTTGTACTCCTCTACCATCCATCCAGCCAAACCTAATGTTGAACTGCCTCCTGAAAACTGGCAAGGTCCCCATCTTGAGCTACTAATGCCTAATATCTATCTCTCTGTTTTCGCTCCCTCTAACTGTTCCTTGGCCCACCACGAAGTTCCCTGCTCGTTCTTCCTCTGCCAGCAGGTGCTTCTGTTATCTCCTCCTCATCCTGTGATTCTTCCTGATCCAAGGAAGAATTATTTTTTTCGTTGGTTGAATAGGTTTGACCAACAGCTCCTCTTTTCACTGCTCCTCGGAAGGCATTTCTCGAGATTTTCTGAAAGCCCTATCCTCCATGAACTTCACATCTCGTCAAACTACTAAATTCCTGCTCCATGGAAGATAGATTCTATATGCCTTAGCATTCTCACTATATCCCACTAGATATCCTTTCTCGACAGTTTGATCTAGCTTCTTCCTCTTTTCCTCGGGTACGTGGCAATATGCTAAGCTACCAAATATCCCGAAATGATTGACTTCAAGAATCTTCCTTATGAAGACTTTCTCTGGAGTAATCTTGCCCAATGCCCGATGAGGAGTTCTGTTCTGAACATGGACTATTGTGTTGCATTCTTCTACCCACAAGAATTTTGGCATATCCTGATCATACATCATGGCCCTCGCTGCTTCTACAATAGTCTTGTTCTTCCTTTCTGCTACTCCATTCTGCTTCTGATTGTAAGGAGTTGTCCACTCTCTTCTGATGCCCTTCTTAGTGCAAAAATCAGTGAAGTCCTTATCAACATAGTCTCCACCATTATCTGAGCGTAAAACTTTTATTTTCTTCCCAGTGAGATTCTCCACCAAAACCTTGAACTCTTTGAATCGACAGAAAACCTAGTCCTTGGTTTTCATAAAATAAATCCAAGTTTTCCTTGAGTGGTCATCAATGAAGATAAGGAAGTACTCGGCACCACTAAGAACTTTAGTGGATATGGGTCCGCAGATATCTGAGTGTATCAATCCTAGTACACTCTTAGCCATGTTCTTACTTCTAGGAAATGTTGCTTTAGCATACTTTCCCAGAGCATATCCTCTGCATGCATCATCTCCTTCCGTACTAAGATCCAGAACTCCTGTTACAGTGTTTCTGAGAATTCTTAGAGCCCCATGGTGCAAATATCTCATTCTTCTGTGCCATAGTTCTTTCAAATCCTTGTCTCCATGACTGCCTATTAGCACTATTAGTGATTCTAGTTGTAGTTTGTACAACCTGTTACTTTTGATCCCGATCTGCACTTTCTTTTTCCAGCTTGGGTGTTTGACATATACTTTCTCCTTGATTAAGAAAACGTCATAGCCTTTGCCTTGAAGTTGTGACACGGAAAGTAAATTCATTCCCAATCCTGGTACATGCAGCACATTGGTAGCACAGAACCACTCTCATGTTTCTGTTTGAAAAACTATGGTACCCCTCCCTACTGGAGTACACTTTGCCTTGTTCCCCATGGTGATCTAAAAGTTCATCCTCTCTTGAGAAACATTCCCGGATTCCCGTCATATGCCAAGAGGCTCCAGTGTCTATATACCATACTTCTGATGATGCAGAGCTCGTCACACAAGCCACTTCTTCTTCCAGCCTAGAATCCAACATAGAGAAATCGAAGTTACTGTCTCTTGTGTAATTTTCTGAAAATCTATGCACGTCTCTTGATGTAGATGCCTCTACACCATGGCCTCGACCCATAATTGATTTTCCCTTCCTATCTCTGATTACTTGCTCTGATACCATGTGAAAATTCTATCACTGCAACAACTGATTTATTTTACCTACTTATTTGCCAATAAGTTATTTACGAAAAACCCTTCAGTAAACATTAAAATAAATTCTGCTGCAGATATCACACCATAATACAGAAACAAACACATGCACAAGAATCAACACATCAACACAGATATTTTGGACAAATGTCCCCGGAAAAACCCAATGCGGGAAAACCGATGCAACAGAGGAGGATTTTATTATTCAGCAATTCTTCAGTACAACTGGGTGCCAAACTGGCTTACCCAACAAAGAACAAATTCTCCAACACTTCTCCCAACCTTAGCATCAGGTTTACTGGCCTCTACACAGCTCCCAAACCTACTGTGTTAGCTCCTACCTCTCTGCGTCAACAATGGGCCTCTCTGCATCACCCATGCAGGCCCTCCAGTGACTGCGTAGTCTGCTGCCTCTGCGTCTACCTCTACAACCTTTGTGCTAGTCTCCTGGTGCTGATTTCGACTCTCTGTTACGTACGCGCTACCTCCTGCTACTCCCCAGACCACTAGTTCGAATTTCTCAACTAACCTCGCTCCAAAAATCGCACTGACTGGTCTCCCTCAATGTGTTCTCCAACTGACCCTCAAGCCTCTTCTTGTACTTTTCCTGTTGGTCCTTCAATGGCTGAGATTAAATCTCTAATCAATAGCTAAGATTAGATTTGGCTTGATCCATGACTTTTGGAACTTTCTAACCCAATTTTATATTAATACCCATTAATATTTTATTTTTCCTCAGTTTAAACTTAGGAACTCCATTAAAAATATTAAGTATTTTAATATCTTCCAAACTGGTTAGAATCTGCCCAAACCATTTCTGGGTCTTGGAGATCTCACGTGCTTTAGCCTCTCCACCAATTTTCATGGCTAGAGCACATCCGATGCTAACCCAAATCAACATGTGCTAGGTATGGAAATGAATTTGATTTCTGTCTCTCAATTATAAGATAAGGGTATGAAGTATACTTCATTGGTAATAGAGTATATGTCAAGCATCCAAAGTGGAAAAAGTGGGCCCAGATTGGAACTCGAAGCAAAAGATTATACAAGTTGCAACTCGAATCTCCTAGGGCACTGATACGCAGTAACGTCCATGGAGAAAAGGAATTAAATGAGTTGTGGCATAGGAGGATGGGTCACTTACATCATGGGGCTTTACGGATGCTCAAGGAAACTGTTACGGGGGTTCCAATACTTACTACCAAGCATGATGATACATGCAGAGGGTGCTTGCTAAGCAAGTACGCCAAAGCAACATATTCTAGAAGCAACAAAAGAGCTAAGAGTATATTGGGGTTAATACACTCAGACATTTGCAGTCTGATGTCTACAAGGGTCATTAATGGCACTGAGTATTTTGTTACCTTCATAGATGACCATTCCAGGAAAACTTGGATCTATTTTTTAAGAACCAAGGATGAGGTCTTTGATCGGTTTAAAGAGTTTAAGGCTCTAGTGGAAACCAGAGAGGAAGGAAGATCAAGATATTACACTCAGACAATGGCGGAGAATACACGGATAAGAACTTCACTGATTTCTGTGCAAAAGAAGGGATCCGAAGAGAATGGACAACACCCTATAATCCAGAATAGAATGGAACCGCAGAAAGGAAGAACAGAACTATTGTTGGAGCAGCAACAGCGATGTTATATGATCAGAATCTACCCACGTTTTTATGGACAGAAGCATGCAGCACAGTTGTACACATTCAAAACAAGACCCCTCACAAGGCTTTAGGAAAGAAGACGCCAGAGGTAGTTTTCATGGGAAAGAAGCCAAAAGTAAGTCACCTCGGGATATTTGGAAGTGTAGCTTATTGCCATATTCCAGAAGAGAAGCGGAGCAAGTTAGAGCGGACTGCTGAAGTTGGGTATCTAGTAGGTTACAGCGAGAATTCAAAGGCGTATTGAATCTACGTTCCGAGCAATAGGAAGATTGTAGTAAGATGGGATGCAAAGTTCATGGAAGATAGAGCCTTCAGGAAATCTCGTGAGATGCCGTTTGAAGAATAGGATGAGGATGCTCCTCTAGTCCTGCAACAGGGATCAGATCTGGCAAGAAGACAAGGGTCTGGTTCAAGCACAGTAACTAGTATTAGCATCTCTTCAAGAGAAGAGGAGCTAGGAGTGTCACAGCAGGTACAACAACAGGAAGAGGAACAGATGGAACCTCCCACCACCAATGGAAGAACTAGCCGAGAAGTACGACAAACTCTAAGGGACGTAGAGGAATTCGTTGGACCTCCTAGAGCCGAGAAAAGGCAACGTAAACAACTTGACAGGTACCAAGCATTGGTAGCTCAGCTCGAAGAACCCTCTAGTTTTCAAGAAGTCGTACAACACCAGGTATGGGTCGATGCCATGGTAGAAGAGTACAATTCTATCATGACAAATGATGTCCGGGAAATTGTACCAAGACCAGAGAACAGATCAGTTGTAGGTTCGAGATGGATCTACAAGATCAAGTATGTTGCAGATGGCAGCGTCGACAACTATAAGGCTAGGTTTGTTGCAAAATGATATGCACAAAAGGAAGGAATAGATTATGAGGAAACCTTTGCCCTAGTAGCTCGATATACCTCTATCAGATCCATTATATCCCTTACATCTTAGATGGGATGGGAGATTCACCAAATGGATGTCAAGACAGCTTTCTTGAATGGGGTGATAGAAGAAGCGATATATATCGAACAGCCAGAAGGTTTCAAAACACATGAAAAGAGAACTCATGAGTGCAGGTTGAAGAAAGCCTTGTATGGGCTAAAACAAGCACCTAGAGCTTGGTATCGTCGAATTGACAGCGACTTATAGCAGTTGGGATTCATCAAGAGCGATGTCGATCCCAATCTTTATTATCTATTGGTAGAAGGTGAGTCGTTAATTCTGGTATTGTATGTGGATACTTTATTTTTGATAGGATCATCTAGACTCATAGATTATTGTAAGAAGAACTTGGAAACTGAGTTTGATATGAAGGATTTGGCGCTAATACACTATTTTCTGGGATTGGAAGTTTCGCAGCAAGATGGTGAGATCTTCCTTGGCCAAGGAAGATATGCATCAGAGATTCTAAAAAGATTCAGAATGCAGGATTGCCGACCTATGGCTACGCCTATGATTACCAATTGGAAGAAAACAGATGCCTCGGGAGACAAGGAAATGGACCCCACCTTATACAGACAACTCATTGGGTCACTTATGTATTTGGTCAACACCAAGCCAAACTTGTGTTATGCTGTCAACACCCTTAGTCAATTCATGGTGGAACCAAAAAGGGTGCATTGGGCAGCAACAAAGCACATTCTCAGATATGTGTGGGATAGCCAATTTTGGATAAAGGTACACCGAGGGCAATGATATCGAATTGAGTGGATTCACTGACGCAGATTGGGTAGGAAGTTCAGTAGACAGGAAAAGTACCATTGCGTATTGCTTCAGTATTGGATCTAGGATGATCTCCTGGTGCAGTAAGAAGCAAAGTCTGTAGCTCTGAGCTTTGTTGAAGCTGAGTACATTGCAGCTAGCAAACCAACATGTGAAGCTATATGGCTCAGGAAACTGCTTGTAAATCTATTCAGGAGAAGGATGGAAGCGACCAGGATCTTCTGTGATAATCAGAGTTGTATCAAGCTCTTTCAAAATCCAGTATTTCATGATCGCTCCAAACACGTCGATATTCGGTGTCACTTTATTAGAGACTGTGTTCAGCGTGGAACAGTACAGTTGGAACTCGGAGTACACTCCCATAGGAAATCAAGTAAACATACTTACCAAGGCTCTAGGAAGAGCAAAGTTTGTTCAATTTCTGGAACAGATGGGTATGTTGGAAAATCCCTTTCAATAGAATGATCCAGCATTTGAGAGGGAGTTGTAGTACAAATGCAGCAGTGATGGTAGCAATGTCATGTGCAACAATACAATAGTAGTAGCACAGTGTTGGTGGCAGCAACAGTCCAGAAAGGAAGTGGTTCAAAAACAGAGCAGCATGCAGGTGAACATTCTTGCTAAAGCACTTTCCTCGCTAAGAAGGAGTGTTAGTTTTTGGTAGCATCGGAAGTGCTCTGGCCTTGAAAATTGGTGGAGAGGCTAAGGCACATGAGTTCTAAAGAACCCAAAAACTGTTTGGTGAAATTCCACCCGGATTGTATTTTATTAAAATAATTAATATTTTTAATGGGGTTCCTAAGTCTAAACTGAGGGAAATTAAAATATTAATGGGTATTAATCAAAATATGGGTGAGAATGATCTAGAAGGCGAATCAAGTCATGTTTTAAACTTAGCCATTGATTAGAGACTTAATCTCGGTCGTTGAAGACTCAACATGATCTGTATAAGATGGAGGCTTGGGGTTCACTTGTAGAAACACACAGAGTTGATCAGTCAGTTCGAATTTCCTAGGGCAGGGTTTGCTAAGGAATTTGAACCAGTGATCAAGCAAAGAGGATCAGAAGCAGCACTGGAAGGAAGTGATTTCCAGTTCCAGTGAATACGCAAAGAGGGATACCAGAGTCAGTGTTGGTCCAAGAAGGGACAGCGCAGCAGCTGAAGGAGATTGATGCAGAGGGTCAGCGCAGAATCTGGAGGAGGTTGACGCAGAAGTGTTGGGGATGAGCAGAGTTTTGTGCCGAGAATCACAGTAGATGATTGGCAGGAGGAATCTTGATTTCTCAGCAACAGAAGCAACAACAGTTCAGGTTGACGCAGTTCAAGGGAGCCTCCACGTAGAAATCACGCAGAGCCTACGTAGGCTCATGCAGGTACTACACAGTGCACTGGGGACAAAGCAAAATCTCCAAAATCAATGTGAGAATTCTCAGTTATCTTCTCTGAGTGGATTGTCGTTTTTCTCTAGGGCATCCAAATTGTATTCAAATATTTACTGCCAATAATAAGAATCCTCAGATCTGTTGCACCAGTTTTCCCACATTGGGTTTTTCCGGGGACGATTGTCCAAAAACAAGTGTGTCAATGTGATTATTCATATGTTGGTGTTTCTCTTGCCTCTTAATTTTCAATTCCTAATTTGTGAAGTCTACAACTGAATTTATTTTTGTATTTACTGAAGCTTTGGTGAATAACTTATAATAAATAAGTAGGAGAAATAAATCAATTATTGCAGCAAATTTTCACACCACGAAGTGTTGGGTAACAAGATCGTTACATCAAAAATCAACATCCAAACCTCAAGAAAAGGTTTGATTGCCATAAAATCATATGTAGTAACTTCCCCACCCTTCCCCCCTCTATAACTGAAACTTAGAAAAAGGTAACAATACCGCAAAATCTAGCAGCCTAGTGCAAAGCCTCACTAGGCACTCTAGGTCTAGGGAAACAATGATAATAGACACCACTATCACCTCAGTGGCTTCTCCCTTATTGTTAAGTGGTTGGATATTATTTCCACGAGGGAGGCTTCCCCAGCAAGGCTTACTGGTTAGATGGCTTGTGATCCATGGCTCTCTAACGAGCTTGCAAAATATACACCCAAGAAAGGTCTTCAATAAAAAAGGGTCAGGGTGATAATGAGATGATGGATTGGAGGAGACTTTCGACAAAGCCTAAGAGACCAAGATGTGGTCTATAGATATTAAAGTTAGTCTTCCCACTAGCCTTCATCAATTAATGGATTATTGTCATAAGCAAGGGTTTCCAGAGAATGTGGATTTACAGCGTGCAAAACTTTACAATAGCAATGGAAATAGCATATTCAAGGTATGATCAACAAGAGGCTTGAGGCTATTGAATGGGGTAAACATGGGATAGGTCAACAATAAAAAATTTATGGCTTCAAATGCACAAAACAGCAAATAATACCTAGACATCAGCCCTAAAAATGGGGACAAAAATGCATGAAATGATAGATTTTGCCCTTTTAATATTAATAGATGCAATACCAAACTTTAGAACGATAGCATATAAGTGCAATTTAGCTATAAAATGCAGATTTAACGAAACTTTGACCCTAGTTTACAATAAAATAATTGAAAATGGAAAAATTGAGTTGATAGACACAAAATGACTAGTACCTTCAATCAATTGGGCAATAGAGTCAATAGGATTGTTAGTTTTTGGTAGCTTGGAGGTACCTCTGCATTGGCGATGCCTACCATGAAGAACTGGCCAAGCACATTTCACTCCCTAGACACTTCACTTTATACAGTGATTTTATAAAAAGTTTAAGTGTACTTTTTATATTTAATGACTAAAAAGTGACTTTTTATAAAGTGATTGTAACTTTATAAAGTTGGCTCACTTAAGTGAATTAAATGGGCCCAATGTGAAATTAAGTCATGACCATTGATCTTAAGATGGTGAGATTTAATCTCGGCCATTGAGATCTATGGTTAGGGATTTTAGTCATTGATGAGAAATAAGAGGAGAAAGGGAGAGAGAAGAGGCACACTATTTTCATGAGATTTGGAAAAGAGGAGAGATAGCCATGGGAGAAGTTCAGCAAGAGGAAGACTATTACAGCAACTAGGACAGTGAGGAGGGCATGCATTCCTAGGCAAATAAGGGCACACTTTGATGGCACAAATTTCGAGGTAGTGGATAGGCACAAAATTTGAGGCAAAGGACAAGGAGATTTCCAAGATACAACCCAACAAGAGCTTCAAGGGACCTGTTTTCACTTAGATTGTACAGGCACAGTGCGACAACAACTCAGGTTGGGGGTTGTCACTCTAATCCCCGACCTCTTCATTCTAGTTGTCTCCCAAGAGTAGGCTACGGGGAGTAGTCCCTATGGAAGATGGAAATGCAAGACTTATTAGCTACCAACAAGTCTAGGAGACACGATTGAATGGCCTAGCCACTTGGATGATTTTAGCAAGTTATAAGATTAGATTTAATTTATTTATGAGACCATTGCCTTATGGATTCAACCACTTGCTTTATATCAATTGAAGACCAAATGACCGGATGAACAACCGTTGCTTAATGGATGCTTGACTATCCTAGATGAAATGGAAATCCTACAAACTAGGTGAAATGCAGGAACCTTGCTTTATTTTAATTAGATGTCTAACTAAGTGTATCCCTTGATATGTATCTATATTAAGCCTAGTCTCTAAAGTAAGTGGCAGAGAGAAGTCCAGGTGAAGCAAGCAAGGGCTTGGTTAACGATCCATCTCCTTGAAATCTAACGTACCCGGTGCCTCCGACGTTGCAGACACTGTGGCTCTGACAACTGCGATGCCACTGTTTTAAATACTAGAGATCCAAGACTTCCCAAGCAAAGATGAAAGGGTGTTCCTATCTCTCTATCAACAAAGCTTATGCTTGGAGGTGAATTATAAATGCAACGCTAGTCCTAGGATGTCAATGCAAGATGAGTTTAGTGATTCTTAAGGTGAGATTGTATAATGTTCTTTTAAGTACTTAATTATGATTGATCTTTAGTTATGGCAATAAGTACTTAACATTGGTGAATCAAGTTTACAAGTACCAACAAGATACAGGAGATAACCAAGATGTACTCAACAAGATAGATGCTCTTCACAATGATTCACCAATATAGAATTTTCATTCACAATAGATATCCACTTTAGACATGAACCATAAATCTAATGACAATTAGAGCATTTATCCACTTAGAACAATAAGCATATGATAATTACTCAAATGAGACAATAAGATTATCAATGTTCTTATACAATTAGAAGCTTTCCAAATAATTGCAATGAGATTCCTTAATGCCAATTATTCAAGAGATATTCAATTAGATTATCAAGTCCTCAAGTTAAGAACACTTTAATGCCAATGTGTAAAAGAACAAGAGACACCAATATCCAATAAATTCCTAGACAATGTTACTTGGGAGCGGGAGCGGGAGCGGGGAGCGGGAGCGGAAGCGGGAGCAGGAGCGACCATTTTCAGAAGCTCCCGGTTTGGGAGCGAATCGGGGAGCGATTTTTTAAAAATATATATATATTTTATATTTTTTAATTTTTGATACATATATGTCAACAAAAACATGTAGAATGATGAAATAGACATAAAAAAACATAAATTGATCATTGAACCATATCACATCAATCATCTAGAAATTATAATCGTCATCAACCATGTCCATGAGTCTTATAAATCATGATTCATCAAATTCAATATTAAAGTTTCAACTTCAAGCTTTCAGAATTGAAAATTCAATAACATTTATCATCATTGATCACCAAAGTAACAAGTTGTACTTGTAAGCCAAGTTTAACCATTACAAGAAGTAATATCGAAGATATTTCTAAGTCCTAACTTCTAACTGTTAACATGATATGAAATGTTAAAAATTTATAAAATGAAACATGAATAATGAGATGAAATGAAACAACTTTAGTCTTTCACAAAGCATCATATTCATAATTCACAATCATTACCAATGAGTTATAATTGCCAAGGCCCAACTTCAAACTTCAAATTTTCATTGTCACAGTGATATAATGTTTACAAAAAATATCATAATGTCATAATGATATGAAAGAGTCAAGAGTCAAGAGTCAAGGACTCAAAACTCAACAGTTATGAAAACTAAAGTCTAATAGAAACTAAAAAAGACAAGTAAACTGTAAATCTACAAGTGGCCCTTGCCACGAGAGTCTCCAGGAGTATAAGCAGGTCGTGGTGGTCTTCTAGGAGTCTCCCGCACAGACCGACGACCAGAACTAGAGCCTCCACGCGAGGGTGTCGATGGAGGTGGCGACAGCAATGGAACAAGACTCGGGCCCCGAGAACTGCTACTGGATGGTGGAGGTGGAGGTGGCATGGCTGCTGCAGCTGCTTCATTTTCATCCCGTACAAGCTCCTCTTCTAGTTCTTCAATATGTACAATGCCATCCTCCAAATTGTCGTCCTCAGGGTGATTGTCCCAAATTTTATATGTGGGATCTTCATTAGCCCGATCACAGTAATGGCTCAACAACCTCAAGTTGTAGTGCACATAAACCAAGCTTTCTGCTATGTTTTCGTTGAGTCTGTTTCTTTTCACATTATGCATATAACTGTAGGTGCTCCAACACCTCTCTGCAGAAGAAGAATTTACAACCTGTGAAAGAACTTTTTTTGCCAATTTTGGCAAAAGTCCGTGGCCGCCATATGTTTCCCACCATGTGAGAGAATCAAATTTATCTTTGTCGTCCATTGCATGGAAGTTACCATACAAACCACTGCCACTGAAGTATCTGCCTATTTCAAGGCGCACAGCTGCACATTCCTCCCTGTCAGGCACCAACTTTTCTAATGCTTCCAGATATCCTCTAGTTACCTCTTGATCTAAATGGGGTTTGGTCCTAACACCACCCCCTGCTGCAGGTTTGCCCAACCAAGATTCTGAGTAGTATTTTGGCGTAAGGATATACGCCAAGCAATGTAGTGGAAGGTTAAGCCTATTCCACCGTTCACACACACAATCATGAATCAGTTTGTACAAGTTGGGATCTTTATTATGAACAATGTCTTTTATTTCCCCCAACATGGTATCCATTTGCTCATACACCTCGCCAATCACTGGTTTGTCTGTATCTGCAAACCGAATCATGTTATAAATTGGCTTGGTGAAATCCAATACCTGTCTCATAGTTGTCCAAAACTGCCCATCAAGAGCGGCCTCCTCCACCGTTTCAAAACCTGCCATGTCAACTACATTTGTAGCCCTTTCCTTTAACACCTGCCAATGTGGACTTGATACCATGCTAGCTAATGCCTCTCTTACCTTCAAAAGGCGCCTGAAGGTGAGGTAATAGCTACCAAATCTAGTCCTCGCAACCTTCAGCAACTCCAATCTCGAGTGACTGCGGAAAAGGCCATGGGTATTGCTATGATTTGTAATAAATTTTATCATTTTTTTTCCTTTCTTGTACAAATCACCAATCCATTGGTATTGTTCATTTTTGTTTTTGACAATATCATGCAACAGAAGGTTCAATGTGTGAACCAAACATCTAGACCAAAATATGTTCGGGTATTTATCCTCAATAATTGCTCCCGCTGCCTTACAATTAGGAGCATTATCAGTGATGACTTGGATGACATTGTATGGGCCAATACGCTCAATTGTTTCAAGCAATGATTCTGCAATGTTGATAGCGGTCTTGAACTTGTCTGAGTAATCATGTGCAGCTAGAAAGATGGGACCACTTCGGGACACAGCAAGAACACTTATCAATGGCTTGCCTTTTACATTTGTCCATCCATCAGATACAATGGACACCCCATTGTCAGTCCAAGAACTTGTCATTTTATTCAAAGAATGTGATATTTTTGCTTTTTCATGATCAAGGCCAACAGTTCTTGCCTTGTCATACCCAGGGCTTTTGTATCCTTTAGGGGCATCATTTATGGCAGAAACCATTTCGTGCCAATAAGGTGAGCGTAGAACATTGAATGGTATCCCACATGCATAGAGGAACATGTAAACTTTTGAATCCACATCATTCCTACACCCCTCATCAAGGAAATCTGATATGGTTCTACGCCTTAAAGATGATGACCCTGTGCCTCCATGTCCATATCCACTGCCTTGGGAGGATGCTGAAGGAGTTCTTTGTGATGGTGAGATTGGTTCAAAGAAACCCCTTGATCTTTTTGTTCTGTATTGGGCGTCCTCCTCTTCCTTTATGTATTTGGCTCTATCTGCTGTTGACACCGCTGCACAAGTTTTGATTCCTATTTGTTTCTCTCCATCCCATGGCCTTTTCCCGCAGAAGTGTCTTCTAGCACGGGTGTATGAGCCTGTGTAATCAGTGTTGCAATGGGGGCAATGAAATTTAGTGGTTCCACCCCCTCTCCCTGTTTCAGCCCTGTGAACATATTTCCACAATGGAGTTTGGTTTTGTTTAGTTTTTTGAGGGTCATGTTCACCCTCCTCCACCTCCTCCTCACTGGGGTTTTCACCCATTTGACTTCCTCCGGCTTCTTCATCCACCTCTTCAGTTTCAGGCCCCCTCCGTTTCCTACTCTCCACCACCATAATAACCATAAAAGGGACCAGGAAGAGGAAAATGCCAATAAATATCCCCAGGTCCATGGTGTTTGATGTTTGTAGGGTTTGAGTCTTGAATCTGCAAATTAATTTAGTTTATTGGGATTAATTCATTTAATTTATTAATTTAATTTAAATACATGATCTTTAAACTCAAACAGCTAAATTAAACTAACCAAATTAACTACCTAACCAGCTAAACTAACTAAATGATTAAGTTACTTACCTCTGCAGGCTTGCTCCTCGCTCCTTGGCACTTGCTCCTCGCTCCTCAGCTCTGGCTCCTTGCTCCTCAGCTCTTGCTCCTTGCTCCTTTGCTCTTGCTCCAGCTCTCAATCTCTTGCTCAATGAAGTTGAAATGAAATTTTTTTGGCCCATTGGGCTTATAAAATAAAATAAAAATTCTAAAATTTTTGGAAATTTCGGGTCCGGCGGATTTTTTTTCCGCCGAACCGCTCCCGGCCCGTCTGAAATCGCTCCCGGAGCGTTTTTTAATGCCCGGGAGCGATCAGGGAGCGATCGCTCCCCGATCGCTCCCGGGCATTAAAAAACGCTCCGGGAGCGTGGGAGTGATCGCTCCCTGAATCGCTCCCTAACAAACCAGGGAGCGTAAATTTTTTTACGGGAGGGATTTTGGGAGCGCGCTCCCGACCCGCTCCCGCCCGGAGCGCGCTTCGGGAGCGGGTTCGAAGTGGGGGGGGGGGGGCGCTCCCCCGCAACACTGTTCCTAGATTTATCAACTTAAGCAACCATTCAACAAGACTATTGGATCATGTGCTTTAGTTTTCAAGTGCTTTTAGAGAGTGAGCTTATTAGTGCAAACTTGAGACTTAGTAAGATTCCAAGACAACAATATGTTAGTGCCTTTGAAACAATAGAATCAATGTAGCAATTAGCCCAACAATAAATTCACTTTAATGCTAGCTATCCTTTCCACGATGTGCAATTGTTATCAATAGAGTACAAACAATCGGCAACCTTTATGTTCAGTGAGGCACAAGTAAACTTCATGACAGCATCAAGTAGATTTAGTTAGGGTACTTTAGGTGCGAAGTATGAGAAGCATATACAAATGAGTCAATCTACTATTAACCACTTTTCCAATCACCAAATTCTTAATGTGTTAGGCCTTCTTATGATGCTAATTACACTTCTATAGATCAGACCTCATGATGCATTCACAACAGAGATGACAGTCAAAATTACCTAATTTATGCAACTGTTAGATAATGAATTTAGGCAATTCGTTAATGTTTTTAGAGCATTCAAGTGAGGTCTTTTACCACTATTAGAAAATAATTAACTAGCTGTATCAAATCAGTGAGGATGAGGATTTGGAAGAAGATACAAACCACTTGGCCTTTTCGCCCTGGAGAGAGGTTGAAACTTGCCCACAACTTCCCTAATTGCTAGACCACCTGCAATCATAAAAAATTGGTCTAAAATCCTGGCAAAACACCAATTGTTCGATTAAAAATCGAATGATAATCAAACAGTGAGGGAAAGAGGCAAATCAAGGCCACAACAGGGCAACACTTGGCCTTGTAAATCTAGCGTTAGGCTCAAGGTGAGGGTTGCAATGCCGAATAGGCCCACTAATAAGGCAACAAGGGCAACTAGGGCCTGCCACAAGAGCTAGGAGGGTTGCAGAGGGGAGGAAAAGGCCTTTAGAAAGGCTTGCAACTAGGAGGAGCAGCCCTAAAGGGGCCTGCGACAAGGGTGATAATCAAACAGTGAGGGAAAGAGGCAAATCAAGGCCACAATAGGGCAACGCTTGGCCTTGTAAAGCTAGTGTTAGGTTCAAGGTGAGGGTTGCAAGGCCGAATAGGCCCACAGATAAGGCAACAAGGGCAACTAGGGCCTGCCGCAAGCGCTAGGAGGGTTGCAGAGGGGAGGAAAAGGCCTTTAGAAAGGCTTGCGGCTAGGAGGAGCAACCCTAAAGGGGCCTGGGACAAGGGTAATGAGGAAGGGGTAGCTCACCGCAAGGAGAAGGAGA
The DNA here is from genome assembly GCA_031772625.1 of Pinus tabuliformis. NCBI lineage: Eukaryota > Viridiplantae > Streptophyta > Pinopsida > Pinales > Pinaceae > Pinus > Pinus tabuliformis. The sequence goes on along the minus strand of CM062810.1, from coordinate 247,420,874 downwards.
TTGCGACAGAGCTTAAGAGGACAGATCGAGGAGGAACAAGGGCTAGCGGAGGAAGGGAGAGGGGCAACGAAAGGGAGAGGAAGGAGGCAAGAGGCCTTTGGCCTAGGGAAAGGTAGGTCAAGGGCAGGAGGAGTCTTCTAAAGCTTGCTGTAGGCTTGAAGAAGGAGGTCGAGGGGAAAGGGAAGAGGACGGAGGGGTAGAAGGGGAGGACTTAAGGCTTGTGGCCAGGGTTACGAGGGATAAGGAAGCCACGGCTAGCGCAAGGAAGGCAGACGTTGGACCTAGAGGCCCTAAAAAAATTTGAAATTTTGAAAATTATTTCAAAGTTGCTTCAGATCTTCAATGATACCCAAATCACTGCAAAATTCTTTAATGTTGACCTTGCAAACAAAATAGGGACTAGATTTCACCCTCAACGGCCTACATCTAGCTCAAAACCCCAGTAAATCTTCTTGAAGCTCACCTGCACAAATGAAAGTAACAATACCCAAAACCCCAATATATACAAAATTCAAAAAATAAACCCCAAACCCCAATAGTTGCAAAACAAGGATTAAAAAAGCATTTTACAAGAAATTATTTTACAAAAAATACATTTACAAGATATATACAACTATACAATGCTTGTTAAAATAAAATAATTTCGAGAAATAATTTTTTAAACGATGAATAATGACGATAGATCAGATGTGTTTCAAAAGTTATGGTATTGCCCACAGCCTTAGTGAAGTAAGAAAACCATGCAAAATACTCGGAGCCCAAACAAGGTCGGCTCTCCTCCAAAGTTTGTGAACTTGGAGCCCAAGGGCCAGTGTACCCGAAAACTCTATATATTTCTTCAAGCAAACTTGTTAAACATATGGCAAATCATATCACCTAAGATAGACCCAAAATCTACCAACAGAATGTTCTTATCAGCATTTAATGAATAAACAAGCTTATAAAATTTTAAGCACAATATAGGAAGGCACATGAACTGTACCCCAAAGTCTTTTATTATGATATTTCAAACGTTCCCAGCAAATTAGTGGAACAACACCAGCATTACAAAATTACATAGACCAGAGTCAGAGCTTTCATCATGACTTGAGAAGCAAAATGGCTTCTAATTTATAGATAAATCCTCCAAGTGGAAAATAACGGCTAGTTGGTTTGATCCCCGTCAAAATAATCTCGATCGTTGATAAATATTTGATCATCTTTTAATCTTTGTCGTCAAAAATATTTATTTTTGAGGAATTTTCGAATTTCTCTTAAAAACCATTTTTTATTAATCCAAAAATAAATATTTTGGATTAATTTCCTCAAAATATTTACTTTGACTTAACCACCAATGTGCAAGGGCTCAATTTTTCTTAAAATGTCCATTTTTGCCTTGGTGGGGGACCTCCAAAAAGTAACCTTTTTTTACCCACGAATTTTCCACTACTGGTCAAAAAGAAGTTGGGATTATAGTCTCATCATATCAAAAGCATTAAGGACAGGTTTATGGTCTAAGCATGTCAAAGCATTAAGACCAGTAGTGGGAAAGTTGCAGCTAAACAACCTCAACAACTTAAAATGTTACTAATGAGAATAAGATGGGAAAAGCCAAGCTTGGTAACCAATAACTCAAGATACAATTCAATGACATTAAGGATCCCATAAAAGGACTTCACATCAAAGCCACATAAGTCGAAGCAAAAAACTAACCCCTATGTTACCCTGTGAAAATACATGGCTTCTTCCAAATTTTCATGAGTTTTCTTCTCTCACCAAGCACCATACAAAACTCTTGGAGTTTAGTGACAATTATCTATTGCAAGGAAAAACTAGAAAGCTACGCACCTTGCTCTGTTTTTCCCAATAATCACCCGTAGAGCACCTTACAAATGGACTCCAGCCAAAGTCTCAAAACCAATGCATGCACAACGTGAGCTTGAATGAATACTTATAGAAGATGAAGACCATACCACGGGACATCCAAAGCAAGATTTATGGCAAGGTAGCGGTCAAACAAAGCCCAAAGGAGAAAACAAACTACCTTCTAGGATGTCTAGAGCATAACATGCAACAAGAAAAGAGACTTAAGGAAGAAACACCATACTTAAAGTGATGCCATGTGGCAACAAAATGCATGTATATGGTCAAAAGGGAGTTACTTGATAAGGATTGATCCATTGCAAGGGGGTGAAAATGATGTTTTCTTATTTCTTTGATCGTGACTCTACCCTCCTAATCAATAACACCCTCTTCAAGAAGGCATCTAAGGCATTCAAGAAGGCTCCTAAAGGCATTACACATTATTCAACACGTATTTCACATTTTTGGATACATTTAACCATTGATATATTTGGGGTAAGGGCATTTCAATTGAGGCATTTTCTACATATTTGGAGACCCCTTTGCATGAAGAGATACCATGTCGTAGTGATAACATGGTCCAAACTCTCAAATGAAGAATAAATGCATATTTAATAGGATCTCATGCAATGGAAAGATGACAAGTCACAATGGATCCATTTCAAATATTTTAAGGCATATTTCATTGATAAGGTATTTGGGGTAAGGGCACTCCCTTCAAAGAATTTTCTACATATTTGGAGGAGAGCCCTTTGGATGAAGGGGATGCTATGTCGCATTGTTGACATAGTCTGAACCCTCAAATGAAGAATAAATGCATGGTTTAAGAAGCTATCATGGAAAAGAAAGATGACAAGTTGTAATGGACCCTTTCAGAAGGGGAAAAATGCAATGTTCCACTGAGTTTCCGGGACAGAGAAACGCGGGAGTGGGGATACGCACCAGGGTGCGTATATAAGCAACCCCAAACTTTACGGAAATTTTGGGGAAACGGAGGGACGTCAAAGTCATACAAATTATAAAATTATTAAAAATTTAATATATAAAAATAAAAAATAAAATCCCAACAATATGTCAATAACTAAGTTAGTAAATAGTAAATATCAATAATTATAAAATATACATCTAAATATGATCATCATTTCGGAATTAGACTATTATGCATCATAATTATCATTTGACATTTCTGCAATCATCAATGTAAAATTGTAAATCTAAAAGTAAATTACTAAATTGAATCAATCATTTGACATTATGCAATGTTCCATCTAAATTCATCATTTGGCAATGGGCATTAATATTATGCAAGGTACATCTAAATTAAATTAATCATTTGACAACTGAAATTACACAATGTAGATAGAAAGTAAATTCATCATATGACAATGGCATTATGCTAAATTCTTAAATAGCCATAGAATACTAAACTAAAGTAAACATAGAAAGCAATGAAATACTAGTATATTTATCAAAAAGTACTAAATAATAAATCGCAGCTCCAATCCAATGGTTCCAAGTCACAAATGAAAATCGCAACTCCAATCTAACAGCGCCAAGTCACAAAATGAAAATCACAGCTCCAAATGTCTCAAGCTCCTAGTCGAGGGTAAATTTGAATCACAACAAATTGCAGATGGAAAATGTCGAGTAGCAGGAGTAGGAAAATCTTGGGTGGCAAGGTAAAATGTTGAGCGACAGTGGAAGGAAAATGTCGAGTTGCAATGTAAAATCATATGGTTAATGAGAAATGTGAATGATTATGTTTTAAAGTTTTAATTTATTTTTTAGTTTTTATTTTCATTTTTTTTGTAAATTATATTAAAATTTGTAATTTTTTATGTTTTTAATTGTTATTAGCAAAAAAATTTGGGGGGATGCAGGGGGCGCTTTTCGTCACCAGGAAAATGTCCCCCCCGAAGTTTCCCCTAGTTTCCCCAAAAAAGGGGACATGGGGAAACATTTCCCCAAGAGTTTCCCCGTCCCAAGAGCATGGGGGAGTGAGGAAGCGCGTCCCCCACCTAGGTGGGCGTGTCCCTATAGAACACTGGAAAAATGTCTCTTGACGAAATTAGACCCATTAACTAAAGGATTGCCAAATTTAGACTAGTTATCACTCAAAAGGAGTTGTACTAGGGTTAGAGAGCCCTCAAAGTCACATGAAGGTGCACTAGAGTCTGGGGAACCCTAAAAACATAAAAAAAGGTCCCTGGGGAGGTGCACCCTAGGCAGTAGGGAAACATCTAAGGATTTAGATATTATTTTCTCATCTTTGAACCCTAAAAGTGTTAAAATATACATTCCAACAACCTAGGTAAGTTAATTCCTTATGATTTCCTTACAAAAAAAAAAATCAAATTGATTTCTTTAGCGCGTAGAATAAAATATACTTGTTGGAAATTTAACTGGAAATAAAAAATTAGCAGAAGCTACAAGAAACCAATCTCTAAAATGCAAATAGAAATGTATGCCTTTTAAATATCAACTTTTCATTCAAATTAATCCAAGTTTACAACAGCGCCCAAACTAGGAAAACAGCCCACTAAGAAAACAAGAAAAACTTAGAGCAAAACCCAGTTGTTTTGGTGCACCATACAACTTGTACGACCATGCAAAACCTATTGTAAAAACCCTTTCACTGCTACTGAAATATGTCTGAAAAATTTGTATGGCCACCCCTCGCTTTTTCTAGGTTGTATGGCCTCTTGAAGTTGTCTTTGCACTTGTTGTGTGCAACCCCTTCACTTTATGAGAGTTAGGTTAATCTCCCTCCACTAATCACATTGTTTCCTATTTTCTCCTTTAGACTTGCACAGTGAGTGGAAACCATGTATCACTCTCTCACTTGTGATTTTCTAACACTCTATGTCTTTTCCTTTCACTTTGTCTTTCTTTTATAACATTAAGTTGATGACCAAGTCTCCATAACTCTAATCTCTCAATGAGATTGACGATTGAGATTAAATCCCAAATGACAGTGGAGATTGCATCTAAATCACTAATGCAAATACTTTACCTTTTATTAGACATTGATCAACTCACTAATAAAAGACTCCTAATTAACTTTAAATAAAGAGAATTACAAAATAGCAAGGACCATTTTCGATAACTTCCACACATTCGACACTTGAATTGTGCGAAAGTTCTTGTCTGATGCTACAAACATCTACATTCAACCTTCCCAAGGAACCTCTAAAAGAGCCACATAGGACTAGCTTTCCATCCTATCTTCGCATGATGTTCCACACATCATCCTCCACCATGGCATTCCTCCAAGCCTATTGGTTTGTTGCTTCTTTGGTGATGCTACTTATTAGTCCCATATAGTTCATAAACTTCTTTAGAGGCTTCCTCTCTTGAACGCACTCCTAGGATCCTCCACATGCTCCTAAGCATCTCTCAATGTCTACATGAACCATTGAGGTCGCCTAACAAAACTAGGAGTTGACCTCTCCTCCTCATCTGAAGGTTGACTTCATGAACTATAAGTTGTTGATCTAGACTCAACCTTCAAAGCTTTCTACTCCTCGTTCTCTATCACTAGTAGGGTCTCATGCGACTTCCTCGATGCAAGGTCCTCAAACTTCACATCATATCTCACCATGATCCTTTGTTGTTCTGGAATGAAAATTTTGTAAGCCTAAGAAGCCTTGCTATATCCCACGAACAAGCCCTTTATGCTAGAGGGTTCCATCTTGGTCCTCTTCTCTTTTTGTAAATGTACATACACTGTGTTGTCGGCTAATTCCGCGCCTAGGATTGTCATGGCAAAAGTCCTTACTCCACTTGGTGTGGCCTTGTGGGCAAGTTTCAAGTTGAGGCAATCACTCAATTCTCAACTCCTTCATCTAGGCTTACTCCTAGCAAAACCAAGGGGGGTGAACCTTAAATGATGTCGAAGGTTTAGCTAGCTCAAAGCTACCAACTTAGTTTTCTAGGAGTTAATACAAGATATTTCAATTATGTGTAGCCTCCAATTACAATTAAAGGCTTAGTGAGCATTTGCAGCCACAAATATAGCAAAATAAGACCAGTGCCCAAATATAGATACTTGCTAAGGATACTCCAAGTAAAAATATAACTTTGCAACACAGCTTGAAAGGAAAATAAAGAGCCACAAGTTAGATGTAAAAATAATGTTGGCGAGTTACAACTTTAGCAAGTGCAATAAATGAGACAAGTGTTTGAGAATGGAATAAATGCTCATCAACTTGGAAAAATGCTTACGTAATAAATGTGATATTTGCAACTCAAGACAAAAGACCCATTCTAAATGAGAGCACATGAAACACAAACTCAAATGATGATGATGCTTTGTAGCGTATCTGCTTTGTAATGTGATGAGATTATCATGGTTAATTTTAAGTTTCCAAAGTTCTAAAGCAAATTTTAAAGAACTATGTTTCCCTTGGACCTCACCCTTGTCTGGGCCTTGATCTCAGAGTGACAAGTCAATAGGGGATGGAGGGTCCCTATCGTCTACTTCAACCAACTTACGTCATAGGTTGATTTGTTAGTGTCAAATAGCTATGAAAGAAAAGCTAATTGAAAATAAATGACAATTGGCTTAGAGCTAACTAATGAGATTAACACAAAGTGAACCAAATGAAATTGCAAGAGAGAGAGAGAGACGAAGAGTTAATCTATAAGATGCAAGAAATAAACAATTTCAACAAAGAGATAAATGAGACAATGGATTTACCCAAGATCATTCAACATCATAGATTGCATAACATGAAAAAAGAAATTGGAATTTAGAGAGACTAAACATGCATGTTATATAAAAGAGTAAGATGCATGGAAAGACAATGATTCTAACACTAAATTACTTAAGCAAATAAGAATAGCCCCTCAAGCAACCATACTAAGGATACCTTCTCCAATTGGGGAAAAGGGATCTCGAGCGGAAAATTCCCAAGCTCCCAAAACAAAAAATAAACTTTATTAAAATTAGATCCCTCTTGTTGGCTGAGGGATGGAGAGGATCATTTGGAAAAGATTTACAAGAATTTCCCTCAAAGGGAAAAGATACCCTTTCCAATCATGTTACAACAGATATGAATACTTAACCCAAAAAAATTACAATGAGTTTGAGTAGGTGATTAGAAGAAAGTCAAGGCTCCCTTATAACATAAAAGAGCCTGTTACAACAATGTCACAAAGGAAGAAACCTACTTGAAAGAAGATCCCAAATGAGTGAACAAAATTCAAAGAAATTTCATGTTACAATGATGGAACTTCAGTGGCCTTTTGGGCTGCTTGTTTTGATGCACAAACTAAGGTTCAAATGCTGCCCCCTCTTGGAAAATGTGCCAATCAGATTTCTGCTCACAAGGTGAAGTGAAAATCTGCTCTAAGAAAACAGTTTGAGGTCTGCTTCAAAGGTAGCCGTAAGGACTGTCAAAAAACCTTTTTACTGCTCATTGTGATTGTCTTAGAAGAGGATTAAAATCATTCCAAAGCTGGACGGAAAATCTGCCTTGAAAGGCAGTCCTTCAAGTTGTCTACCACTGCCCCAAAAGGCTTTAAGATCTGCCCCAAAGAGTCTGCAAATATCAGCCTCTAAAAATCAGTGGGCAGCTTTCAAACTCTGCCACAAGGCAGCAGAATATTAGTCCACTAGTTAGCCAATAGAAAACAGCAAAAAAGCATCAAACCAAAAGAAAGCAACCAGACTTAGGTAGATTAAAATTCAAACTTTTGCTCAAGGGAACCAGCAAGCTCGTTCCTCTTAGAGAAACATCGAACACTGTTGGGAGAGTGGTCTAATGTTAAGAGAAGCAAATGATTTGAGATTTGTGTAATGGAGAGAAGCAAATCTTGAGGGCTCAAAGCCCTCTTTGGTTGATCTTCTAGAAAGCTTGGATGGCCTTTGTCAACATTGGATTGGGTCTCCTTAGCTCTCTTGGAGATGGATGGTTTAGCCGAAAAATTCACCACCTTCAAGCATGTAAGGCACCCTGCAACACTAAACTACAATATTTGCAAAACAATGATTAGCAAACCTTTGATACTTTGCTCATATAATGGCAAGGATGGGCTTATTGTTCAAACAAGAACACATAAGCCTAATCCAAGCCTAGAATATGCACAAATGTCAAAGAGGAGATCTAAATAATTGGATTTCTCTTCCCAAAGGTTACCAAAACAAACAGTTTGCAAAAAAAAAACAATTATATCAACCATTGGAAAAATACAAATGTTATCTCCTATTACCACTCAAAATAGCAGGGATCCTAGGAGGGGATCCTAAAGGGAAACTACTAGGTCAGGGGCAACAATGGAGTGATAGCCCACTATCACCTCAGCTAAGGCTCCCTGCTCTTTACAGATTTTTACCGATGGGAGGAGACCCGGTATAAGGAGGAAACACTAGATGAATAGATCAATAAGGGCATAAGTTGTGATTCGCCTCAATTGTATGGTTTTCTTGTTCAGGAAGCAAGGTGTTAGGCTCTCTAGGAAGGGCTAAAAGGATTCTTGAGGCTACAGTTTGGGAATATATCTCGCAAAGATGATTCCTAGGCCTAGAAATCCATGTGGAGAATTGGTTTTTGTGTGATCTTCGTGGAATTGGAGTTGTTAGGTTGTGGGACCATATGAGACCAAGTGGACCCAGAATTAGGTCAAGGAAGTGGAATTTATCACTCAAGGAGAGGCTTGACCTGATTGTGGATGGGAAGAGGATAAATGGACAAATCTTCTTGGAATAAAGTGCAATGATCCAAATGAGGTCACTAGCGAACGGAAACCTAAGGCAAGAGACGATCCTTGGGCTAAGACTTGCAATATCTGGAGATCCCACCCTCGGAATTTTGTTAAATTTGGAGGGCCTCTAGATAAAACCCTAATGCAGTAGTGGGCAAGAGATCAAAGTCTTTTGATGGCTAGAACATGAGATAAATGATGCCCTAGGTGACCTATAGGCCTAGAAAGAGAAAGAGAGGTGAGAGAAATAAACTTTGAAAGTCACCACCTATGGAGGATTAGTACCTTGTCCTCTGGGAGACGTGGAGTCAAGGAGAATTTATTATTTGGAAAGGATTCACCCAATCAATGAGGCCTTCAAACAACTTCGCATGGAATTAGGGCATGAGAGCAGCTACTCCAAAGACTTTATACTTCGATTTGCAATAATTGATGACTTATCGAGATGGATTTAGCACAAATTATCTCTAGGAACATTCACCCATTCATACATGGCCCATGACATGTTGCAACACTATAAAAGATCAAAATTTCCACCAATTTGTATAGGAAAACAATAAATTTCAGACTTGTATAGCGAAAATCCCAACAACATACATGTGACAAAGTAAATAACAAGAATAAGCATGAAAAAGAGCATTTATATGTCTAAAAGAGTATATCCAATCATCAAATTATGCCAACAATGAAGCTCCAAGACAAGAGAGATAGATCCAAACATCAAAATTCATCCATATCATCCAAACTCGTCCTCCAAAAGGGATAGCAAAAATATCACAAGCGCTAATAATCAATGTTGCACTAATCGTTATCGGGATAATATCGGCACGAGGAAAAAATTGGAAAAAATTGTAATAATTGGGAAAAAATAGGTAATAATCGAGAAAAAATCGTTTGGTACAAAAATATTCAATTTTTTCAAATTTTTTAATATCTAAACCATCTACAACATAAAATAAATACATTGACACATAAATATGATAAAAGAACTAATATATAAGATGTTTAATATCATTTCTAGGGCTAAAATCACACATAACAGTGAATCATGTCCTGAATAGTAAGTCCGGACTCCTGAGTCCCAACTCAGCCTCAAAATATCAACAAAAAAATATAATAATGTATCTCATGAGTCATAATGTCATATACAATGAAATGAACAAAATAATAAAGTCTAATACTATTGATTTCCTCTGCCCGTCTTACGAGAAAACGCCATAGCTTTCCCTTTCCCTCTAGATGTAGATGCTGGTGCTGGTGGAGTTGGCAGTGGAGTCTGTTGTGCTCTAGAAGCTGAAGAACTAGGAATAGGAGCTATAGGAGGTAGACCACGTTCTCTACTGGTGGCAGGGGTAGCCCGGGCAGGTGGTGTCACCTCCTCCTCCTCCTCCTCCTCCACTACATCCTGCACTAACCAATCATCAGCAGACTCCATGAGAGGCCTCTCGGCCTCAACCCTCCATGCAGCAGTGGTGTCAATCTCATCCAATGAGATGGCCTCCATATCAGGTGTCCTCTCAAGTTGCCTCACCCACAATCGAAGATTGTAGTAGACGTAGACCATGTCATTAAGTCGCTGGGACTCCAACCTATACAAAGATCATGAAATAATAATTAATAATTAAAAAAATATATTGATTAATGAATTCAAAAATTTATTTGGAAATTTGCAATATTTTAATTTTTTAAGTGTTAACCTGTTGCGCTTCTTGTTGTGTATTTTTTCAAATACACTCCAGTTGCACTCACATCCTGAGGAGCTACATGTTTGGCTGAGGATTCGAATGGCAAGCTTTTGTAGAAGGGGTACCCTGGAACCATACATTCTCCACCATGCATCTACAACAAAATTACAAATAAAATTTTAAATAAACATAAGAAAAAAATGGAATTTGAAGAGACAATGAAATTTGAAACAAAGCTACAAACTAAAAAAAACCTGCCATTTTAATCGTCCTGTCAGTCACAGCCATGTCAAAGCCAAATGTGCCATCTGCCATCCTATATGTCTCAATTTCTTTAGAGGTCTCTATACGTTCTGCTGGAGATCGCACCATCTTCTGGACACAGGATAAGAATTCATCCATGATCTCAGCATCAAATACAAACCCACATGCGTAAGAAAATGCAGGGTTCAGGAAAATCCTAGCAGCATGAATGGGACGATGGAGTGTGTTGTTCCATCGCTCATCAATCACTCCCCATAGGAGGAGTTGTCTCTGAAACCCCTCATCTCCCTTATCATCATAGTAGGCCCGAATGGCTTCTTTGGCCCTATCCATGGCGTCATACAAATAGCCCATTGCGGGCTTCTCACCATCAACTAACCGAAGAACCTTTACCAAAGGTTCAATAATGGCGCACACCTCCTGCACTCCTGCCCAGAAGTCTTCCTGGTATGAAACTAGTCTGCATACGGCCTCTCCCTCTGGTTTGCGACTCATTGGCAAAGCACGCCACTCCTTTGAAAGAAACATTCTCTTCACATCCCACATAGAATTCAAGAGGAATTGAAGAGATATGAAACTGGTGGCAAACCGTGTAATGGCAGGGCGCACTAACTCTTTGTTGTTGGTGAATCTTCTCATCAAGCTAAGCACAGATGTATGGTTATATATAAATTTTGTAATACTTTTGGATGACTCAACAATATCTTTGACAAAGGGAATTTCCCTGTGTCCTCCAACATCAAATCAATACAGTGTGCAGCACAAGGTGTCCAAAATAAAGTAGGATGCCTGTCCATAAGCATCCTGCCAGCAACAACATAATTTGCAGCATTGTCCGTTATGATTTGGACAACATTTTCTGCACCCACCTCCAAAATAAACACATCTAGCAAATCACATAAAGTTCTTGCATCTTTCATTTGTGCAGATGCATCAACAGATTTGATAAACATAGTCCCCTTGGGACAACTAACCAAGAAGTTTATAAGGGTTCTCCCCTTTTGGTCAGTCCAACCATCTGACATCACAGTGCATCCTATTTGTGCCCATGATGCCCTAAAATCCTCCAATCTTTTGGTGCAGTCAAGCTTTTCATTTTGAAGAATTCGGCCTCTCATGTCATGATAAGAAGGGATTTTGTACCCTGGGCCAACAATTGCAATAGCATCAAGAGCAAGTTGGAAAAATGGATTATTCCTTACAATGCTGAAAGGAATATCACTCCAAAGGAGAAATTTTGCCAGCAACTTGTCAGCTTGTTCTTTCTCAATTTTTTTAGCATTGAAATGATAGATGGCTATGAACCAGGTGTGGTTCGAGGAACAAAAAATGATGAGGCAGCGACCGGATTGGTTGATGCTATAGTAGAACCACTAGCACTTGCTTGTTCAGCTGACTTTTTTAGTTGCCTCTTGATTTCTTCTTTGGCCTCTCTATTGTCGTCTAAAGTTTCCAATGCTTTCATGGCTCTTTGGATGAGTTCAGGATTTGTATTTTTGCAAGGCCTTACATCAAATCCAGGGATTTTTGCAAGGTGATACTTCAATCTGTACACCCCCTCGAACATATGGTGCCCACACAACTTGCAAGTCAAGTTTAGTCTATCATTCGGAGCATTAGGTTCACCAAATTCTCAGAAAGGATCTAATTTCCTTGGCATGTTTGATTTTGAACTTTAAAGTTGAAAACTTGAATGGTGTTTCGGTGAACCTATGGGAAAATAAGGATTACAATTTAGTATTTACAAGTTACAAACTTACAATTTAGTATTTTACTATTTACATTGTACAAAAACTATAAAAAAATTACATACAATTTAAGAAACCCCATTCCAAACCCAACCAAAAAAACTAAAAAACAATACATTGGACAAATGTCAAAAACCCCATTCCAAACCCAACCAAAAAAACTAAAAAAAATTACATTGGACAAATGTCAAAAACCCCATTCCAAACCCAACCAAAAACATTGAAAAAAAACAAAAACAAAGTTACAAAACAATGAAAACAAAAAACATTGGTGCCCATACCGTTTTTATGGAGATAATTTGTCTCCTCCTTAGCTCACTCTTCGATTTTCTCCTCCAGGTAGTTGATTTAGCTCCAAAATGGCAAAATCTCCAAGCCTCCAACACTCCAAGTCTCCAAACCCCACCGCGCCCTCTGCTGTCCAAATGAAATTAAAAAAAAATCGTGTTTTTCCCTTTAAACACGCGCTGCCCGAGCCTCCTGCGATAATTACTGAAAAAATCGGGCAAAAAAAAAATTTCCGATTACTACGCGCGATTTTATCTTTTCTTTGAAATTATCGCGATTATACGATAATATTGTGATTAGTGCAACACTTGTAATAACCCAATCCAAGTGATAATGATCAAAATGAATCACCTCACTTCTATTTATACAATCACTAAAGAGTTCGATTTGCCTAATTTGGCCTAATTGAGTCTCAAATAATAAAATAATGTGCAATAATAACATCCCTTGGTGACAAGCCCACCAAGATAGCTCAATAACATAATGATAAGCCTCACAAGGGGGTCAAATGATCCATAAAACGAATCATTTGGCTTTTGAGGAGGCCTAATGAAGTCCAAGTGTGCCATGATATGAGAATGGACCTCAAACATAGTGGACAAGGGGTTGGCCCCTTGTTATCTAAGAAAATCCCTATGGTGCCCCCAAGTGGGTGTGGAGGGCACAAGAACATCCTCATGGATCTCCAAGTGGATCGAAAGTGCCTGTAAACCATCTGAAGGGCTCGGATAATGACATAATCCCTTGTCTAGATCTCGGATCATCTGCCAAGTGTGCAGTGCATCTATGGAGTCGGTTAGTCATGGTGAACGAGGTGCATCATCCTCATCCCAAAGGTGGAACACGAGCAATCAATGAGCGATACTAGGGATCCATGAAGTACTCTCACCTATAGTGGAGGCCCATGACTCTCAACGCTCACCCTACAAGTGTCGATGTGACCCTTTGGAGAGCTAGGACCCTATATAGGGAGACCAAGCCCCAAATGGAGACCCACCCGCAATCCTGCATAAGATCCAATGCATCCCCTTTCCGTCAAATACAGTTAATCATTAGAATAATCAAGTAAAATAGCTTACAAGTCATGGAATCAATGGGGCACTTCATGGTGGCATGCCCTTCCATAGCGAGCCTTGGCATGTACAAGTGTCTCCAAGCTCAATAAGCGGGTTAACCAAGGACCCTATTAGGTAGTTTCATCCTTTAAAGTGTGTGACATGTCCACAGTACATCCCTCAAGTGGTAGGTGGCAAATGATAAAGTGATGGAACGGAGCAGGGATCAGGGGAATCATCCAGACCACATGTTATGGTACAAGGGCAGCTATAATAAAGGGAGGCCCACACCTGGGTATATGAATGCAGGAGGGAGAAAATGATGGTACATGACTTACCCCGGCCTTTGTTTTTCCACCCTTCTTCATATGTCTTTTGCCTTTGATTGATTTTTCTTCATAATTGCGCGGGGCTCCAGGGGATGAGAGCATGTTGTACAATATATAACAGTGGATAACCCCTTAAGGTGGGGCAGTTCATTGCCCACCAGGGGTTGGGACAATCATGGGTTCCTTAATGATGGAGGGGGCTCATCTAGGGCCCATAGGAACCAGGGTGATGGCCATGGATAAGGGGTAGAGCTCATGTTTGGCTTTTGCCCACGTGCTAAATTTGTATGTCCCGACCATCTTTTGCATTTTGTGGTACATTTCCTATTGAGAGGCCAAATTATGCTTTTTCTTTTCTTTTTAGCTGCATCAACCTTCAGGGCATCGTTCCAGGCCCGACCCAAGGTGTGGACAAGGGGAGGGGGAGGCTAACCCTATGTGGACCCAGTGGACACATATAGACCCGAATGGGAAAATAGATGAACGAGGCTAAAATAAGTGGAAGCGAGTGATGTATATGGTGTCGAGAAGCGGGACCACACAACCAAAGTCGAGATTTCTCATGTAGTGCCAACCCTAAATCTAATGGCCAATAAAAGAGATCATGCGGGACTAGGATACAAGGCTAACCATGAAATCAGGCAATGGAGACAAGAGTACATACCTAGCCCACTCTTTTTGCCGAATTCCCCCACCAATCCATGCCCAAAAGTGCCCATGACAAGTAACGAAAATTACTCAAGTATACCAATGAAAAGCCATACCTTTGGGGTCGGGAGGCCCACCTTCAAACATACAATCATAACAAGTGGACGAGAGACCACATGTCTAGGTCAGGTGGCGAAGATAATGGCACATCGAGCTATCTGGTGGTTGCAAGGGGTTGTTGGTTGCCTATTGAGGACCATATAGGAGAAAAATATTCTCCTATATACACTACCCACAGGTGGTGGGTAACATCTGGCTCCAACCGAGACATGAGCTCTCGGAGAAGTGCATGAAGTTGCTCGAACGGGAGGTCATGAGAATGCCAGCAATCTCTTGGTACCGCAGACCTATTACCTGCACATATCAAAGACCAAGCACACAAGGCAACATGTTTTTGTGGTGTCTTATGATCACCCATGCTTAGTATTAGGCCATAAAAATCAACAAGAAAATAAAAATGCAAATTTTAATCTAAATGCAACTAATCTATCATGAAAATATCATATGATGTTAGTTCTAATGAGAAAATGAGCATGCAATGCATCCTACTCTAACATGCATATAATACAATGTCAAGTGTCAAGGAAAGGGGTGATACGACTTAACTTGACCAGTTGCGACCAAAGTTCATCGTTAAGTTTGGCAATGTAATAGTAATCTTCCTCGACTTTCCTATGAATCTTGATGGGTATTGGATTTTTATCTACCAAGATCACATCCCCAACCTTGTATTCTCTTTTAGGCTTCTAAGTGGGCTTGGGCCCCAGTTAAAATGCCTAGCCCATGATGAAACCACTTGTCAATCCTGTATAAGATCCAATGCATCTCCTCACCTTCAAGTATAATAGTTCATTAGTGCATCTAAGTGGACCAAGCTTGTTAATCAAGGGCACAAAAGAGACTTCATAATGGACTTCCCTTCCAAATTTGGGGCTTTAAGCATGTAATTGTGTTACCTCCCTAAGTAGGAGTGGTTAATAAACAACCCTATTAAGTGTTCCCAACCCCTAAAGGGAGAGACATGCCCAAGGTACATCCTTCAAGTGATAGGCGTCATGTGGATAATGATGAAGTGGATTGGGACACAGAGGTCATAAGGCCAAATGCCATGGGCTCAAGGGAGGTAATCATTAGGGATGTCCACATATTTGGGTGTATAGATGTAGTAGATGTAGGAGGGAGCAATCGTGATACATGAGTTAACCCTACCTTTTTTTCCACCTTTTTTCAATTTCCTTTTGCCTTATATTGATTTTTCTTTTATTTTACTGCTCGAGGCTCCAGGGGATGAGAGCATGTTGTGTATGATATAGCAATAATTACCCCCTTAAGGTGGGGCAGTTCATCGCCCACCAGGGGTTGGGACATGCATGGGTTCCTTAACGATGCATGGGCACTTATAAGGGCCCTAGGAACCAGGGTGATGGCCAAAATGATAAGGGCTAGGGCTCATGTTTGGCTTTTTCCCATGCGCTAATTTTAATGTCTCGACCATCTTTTACATTTTGTGGTATTACTTCCTTTTGTATGTGGCCATGATATGCTTTTATCTTCTTTTTTTTCGTTGCATCAACCTTTGGGGTAGTGTCGCAAGCCCAACCCAGATACGTGGACAAGGCGAAGGGGAGTACTAGAGCCTTGTGGACCCAAAGAGAGGGAAGATGATGAAATAGGGCACGTAATGTGTGGAGGGAAGTGAAAAAAGTGAAACAGGAAAACGAGACTACGCTGCCAAAATCGGGGTTTCCCAAGTGGTGCCCATCCTAAAGCTAAGCCAATGGGGGAGATCCCACGGGACTAGGGCTGAGGATTACCCCCCGCCCCCCCCCCCCCCACTTTAAGGTGAGGGAACAAAACTACAGTCAAAATCATTCCCCCTTCTAAGTCACCCAATAATCCATACCAAAGTGTGCCCCAAGAAAAACAAGCATAAGCACCTGATTACGCAATGAAAGACATACCTTTAGGATTGGATGGCCCACCTTCAAACATACGATCTTGACAGATGGGCGAAGGGACATATGACTGGCTCAGGGAGAGGAGATCAGCTGGCACAACATCGGCTACACTAGTGGTTGTCAGGGGTTGTTGGTTGTCGGCTGAAGACAAATCTAGGAGAAAAATTCTCCTATGGGGTTACCCACTGGTGGTGGGTAATAGTTCCCATTATGGAGGAGTCACCTACATGGTTAAAGGAGGAACCATTAGTACAGGGGCAGCAAGAGGTGGAGGACTCAAGGGAGGAACAGCAACAGCAGTAGAAACAACAACAAGAGGATCAAGAGGAGGAGGAGGAAGAGGAGGAGACTATGGGAGCATCAGCGACAACACCATCTACTATAGATATAGGAGAGCACAGCGCCATATCAAAGCAGTCATCATTTTAAATTAGGCACAAGGCCAGGGCCTTCTACTGCTAAGGGCAAGCCTGGCAAACAGCCCATCATCTTTTCCCGTAAAAGGAGGAGAGAGCACTGATCTCAAATAGCTAGTTGCTAGTTTTGTTTGTTTTGCTACAGACAACTCATGTTGATGAGATGTTTTTATATATGTGATGTTATTTTGTATTGGTTCTCCACATTTGAGTCCTTGATTGGACAATTATCAGGGATCAGCATGATTTGGTATCACCTTTGATGTATCATTTTTAATTTACATCCACTACATCATATATATCAATGCTTTGTTCATTTTTATGTGCCAATGTGTTTATTTCATGTTGTTGTTGCTTTATATGTTTAAAAATCTGAAAAAATATGTATATTATGCATTTTTTATGTTTGCCGATATTTTCGCCAACATTGCCGAAAAAATGTTTTCAGGACCCTGGCTGATATTTTGCCGATGCAGATATTATCAATACTGATTAAAGGAGATGGGGCATTTCACTGAAGAGCCCCCACATCCAAGCCCCTTCAACCACAAGTACTTTATGGATGACATCATTAGGTTTTGCACTGGTTCCCTTCAAAGTTATAGGCAAAGGTTTTTCACTTCTGTTTTTCCTAGCTCATGCTTCTTTATCATATGTATAACTTCCATTTTTATTGCAATTAAGCATACATGACGGTTCTAGACACCGCCATAATCCAATGACCATTGATTGTATTCTCTAGACCTATTGATCTATTCCATGGTCACTTGACATTGATAATATTATCTTATCTTATGAGAGTTAACATCAATTGCTTGGTTAAGTCATGTAGAACATACAAACTTGTCAACATAAAGGAGTCCTACAGCATAGTCACTAAGGTTTAGAATGCTGACTGCTTTGCTTATATTAGTTACAGTAGAACACAATTAACTTCTTCATGGATTTGTTGCATAAAAAAAAATAATAAATAAATAAATAAAAAATCTCAAATTGAAAAAGGTAAACTTCAAATTGTATTTTTGTTTCAAGGAAATAAGATTCCAGTCATCCCAATTGCTACTGGCCAGAAAAGACAAAAGACTAATGATCTTGAAACCCATGCACAGCAGAAAGCTTCATAGCAGCAAATTTAGAGAATGGAACATGCAAGATTCAACAATGTCATCTTCAAATATCGAAGAGTTCAATGCCAGAACCATATTCATTCTTACCAGTCATCATTTGATCCTGTTGGTGTGGTGTAAAGTGCACCAGCTTTTCTCCAATTCACAATTAATTGTTTATTTCCCGGACTATCGGCAGGTCGTCCTCTTGTACGTCTGTTGTGCAAGATAATGAGTGGCATTTTCTTTGATTGACTCATTTGTTTTAGCTCATTGGCAACAGCATTTATCTGGCAATCATGAGAGAAAACATAATATTCATCAATCACTAGTAAATAATACTATCAGAACTCCCAGTTAGCAATAGATATTTCTGGTTCCCCATTGTGCAAAAATAAACTTCAGAAAGGCTGCTAAAAGTAATGTATAAAGGGTATTTACTTTTGCGTATTGCAGGAGAGGGGGTCTAATAAAGAACTCTAAAGGCTGTATTGTTCTCACCTACTCAATTGGGTTGATAAGGATGTTTGTTGCTTTGATACAGCGGTTGACCATTTCCATCAATCTCAAGATAGTAAGATTAATTATTGGAGAGGACTATCTGCCCATTTTTATTCTACTCATTATTTTGCTAAGTCCATTTTTATTCTAGTCATTCTTTTGTTAAGTCCATTTTATTATCGTCACTGGTAACTGGTTAACAGGAGACTAGAGTTGTAAAATCTTCTACAGGAGATTATATAACTAACAGGAACTATGTCAAAGACAGCATAATAAAGCAGCCAATAAAATAGCAAATATATGGAAATTTTATCCCCAAGGAAACTGCAATTTAAATTCTAGAAAGATGCCACTAGGGAGGAGTTATGACTGACGAGGTTGATTTGAAAAAGGCCAATTACAGGATACTGGTGTTAATTTGGGTAGACAGAGCAGATTGATTTGGGACTCCCACAGTTGAAAGGGGAGATGAGAGACACTGATTCGAGTGTAAGAGTGGAAACTTTAGAAAAGGGAAAGCAATTGTGAAAGGAGAGGCAGTCACATGCAAGTAGAACTTGATAATCCAGGCTACTCCACATTCAGGAAGTTTTCATCATACAATCTCAAAAAATAGGGTAGGCGCAGGGCCTGCTGTGAGTACAATAGGATGGGACACTTAACAAAGTGTATGAAAGCTGCAATGTTGGAAATTGGTGTAGCAGACAAAGTTGGAATTTAAAGGGAAAAGCCAGGACCAGTTGCAATCAAATGCCAGGAAACTGAAGAAGATAGAGGCAAAATGAAAACATAAAGTTGGCACCAACCATGCATAGGATAAAGGCAGCTCATGAGGAACAGTACGCTGTAAGGAAAGATGCCCTAAGTGGGGTTCAGCCAATCTTTTCCAACTGACAGGTTTAATTTAGGTTCCTGTCTTCTTTTTGGATGGGCCCACTCCAATATTTGTGTATAGAAAATTACTGTTGACGGTTCAAACTTCAGAGGTCAGTCTACTTTTGTAAATTTGGTCAAGATGCAAACTTCCGGCTCACAGGTCTAATTACATTCCTGTATTGTTTTTGGAAGGGCGCGCTCCAACTTTTGTAGGCAGAGAATATTTGTTTATGGTTCAGAGGTTAGGCTACTTTTGTAAAAAAAAAATCAAGATGCAAGCTACCATTTTGTATCCTTACTAAAGATTCAAAAAGAAATTTCCCAAGTTCAGTAATAATGACTGTAAACTATGGGTGTGGCAGAAAACAGTACCAACTGCATTAAATTGCAGCTTAATATAATCCCTCATGTTTTCTGAAAAAAAGAAGACAGAAATTTGTACCATTCTATACCATACCAAAACTGCCATCCTAAACCCATAAAATAGCAAATATATGGAAATTTTAACCCCAAGGTAACTGCAAATTAAATTCTAAAAAGATGCCACTGGGGAGGAGTTATGACAAACGAGGTTGTTTTGAAAAAGGCCAATTACAGGATACTGGTGTTAGATTGTATAGGCAGAGCAAATTGATTTAGGAATATTAATATGCTATTAAGGGCAATGATGGATAGCATGAAATGCAACTAGATGTGGTGTATAGACTTTGAGGATTGCAGAATGGAGCAATTTAGAAAGAGGACTCCCACAGTTGAAAGAGGAGATGAGAGACACTCATTCGAATGTAAGAGTGGAAGCTTTAGAAAAGGGAAAGCAATTGTGAAAGGAGAGGTAGTCACATGCAAACAGAACTTGATAATCCAGGCTACTCCACATTCAGGAAGTTTTCATCATATAAGCTCAAAAAATAAGGGTAGGCGTAAGGTCTGTTATGAATACAATAGGATGGGACACTTAACAGTGTATGAAAGCTGCAATCAAATGCAACTAGATGTGGTGTATAGACTTTGAGGATTGCAGAATGGAGCAATTTAGAAAGAGGACTCCCACAGTTGAAAGAGGAGATGAGAGACACTCATTCAAGTGTAAGAGTGGAAGCTTTAGAAAAGGGAAAGCAATTGTGAAAGGAGAGGTAGTCACATGCAAACAGAACTTGATAATCCAGGCTACTCCACATTCAGGAAGTTTTCATCATATAAGTTCAAAAAATAAGGGTAGGCGTAAGGTCTGTTGTGAATACAATAGGATGGGACACTTAACAGTGTATGAATGTTGCAATCAATTTGCGAGAAACAATGTTGGAGTGGAAAATCGTTGTAGCAGACAATGTTGGAGTTTAATGAGATAAGCCAGGACAAGTTGCAATCACATGCCAGGAAACTGAAGAAGATCGAGGCAAAATAAAAAAGTAAAGTTGGCAGCACCCATGCATGAGATAAACGGCAGCTCATGGGGAACAGCACGCTGTAAGGAAAAATGTCCTAAGTGGGATTGAGCCAAACATTTCCAGCTGACAGGTCTAATTAAGTTCCTGTCTTATTTTTGGATGGGCCCACTCCAACTTCTGTGCATCGAAAATTACTGTTGATGGTTCAGAGGTTAGTCTACTTTTGTAAATTTGGTCAAGATGCAAACTTCCAGCTCACAGGTCTAACAGAATTCTTTTATTGTTTTTGGAAGGGCCCGCTCCAACTTTTGCAGGTAGAGAATATTGTTTATTGTTCAGAGGTTAGGCTACTTTTGTTAAAAAAAAAAAAAATCAAGATGCAAGCCACCATTTTGTATCTTTACTAAAGATTCAAAAAGAAATTTTGTAAGTTCAGCAATAATGACTGTAAACTATGGTTATGGTATAAAACAGTCCCAGTTGCATTATATTGCAGCTTAATATAATCCCTCCTGTTTTCTGAAAAAAAAATGAAAGAAATTTCTACCATTCTAAACCGTACCCATACTGCCATCCTAAGCCCATAAAATAGCAAATATATGAAAATTTTAACCCCAAGGTAACTGCAAATTAATTTCTAGAAAGATGCCACTGGGGAGGAGTTATGACTGACG
Organism: Pinus tabuliformis; assembly: GCA_031772625.1. Classification (NCBI taxonomy): domain Eukaryota; kingdom Viridiplantae; phylum Streptophyta; class Pinopsida; order Pinales; family Pinaceae; genus Pinus; species Pinus tabuliformis. The sequence goes on along the minus strand of CM062810.1, from coordinate 247,399,331 downwards.
AGGTTGTTTTCAAAAAGGCCAATTAAAGGATACATGTGTTAGTTTTGGTAGGCAGAGCAAATTGATTTAGGAATATTAATATGCTATTAAAGGCAATGATGGATTGCATGAACTGCAACTAGATGTGGTGTACAGACTTTGAGGACTGCAGAATGGAGCAATTTAGAAAGAGGACTCCCACAGTTGAAGGGGCAGATGAGAGACACTGATTCGACTGTAAGAGTTGAAGCTTTAGAAAAGGTAAAGCAATTATGGAAGGAGAGGTGGTCACATGCAAGTAGAACTTGATAATCCAGGCTACTCTACATTCAGGAAGTTTTCATCAAATAAGCTCAAAAAATAAAGGTAGGTGCAAGGTCTCTTGTGAATACAATAGGATGGGACACTTAACAAAATGTATGAAAGCTGCAGTCAATTTGCTGAGGAACAATGTTGGAATCAGTGTAGCAGACAACGTTGGAGTTTAATGGTAAAAGCCACGACCAGTTGCAATCACATGCCAGGAAACTGAAGGAGATCAAAGCAAAATAAAAAAGTAAACATGGCAGCAGCCATGCATGGGATAAAGGCAGCTCATGAGGAACAGCACACTGTAAGGAAAGATGCCCTAAGTGGGGTTGGGTCAATCATTTCCAGCTGACAGGTCTAATTAGCTTCCTGTCTTCTTTATGGATAGGCCCACACCAATTTTTGTGGATAGAAAATTACTGTTGATGTTTCAGAGGTCGGACTACATTTAAATTTGGTCAAGATGCAAACTTCCAGCTCACGTCTGATTACATTCCTGTATTGTTTTTGCAGGGGCCCATAGAATATTTGTTTATTGTTCAGAGCTTAGGCTACTTTTGTAAAAAAAATCAAGATGCAAGCTACCATTTTGTATCTTTACTAAAGATTCAAAAAAAATTGTAAGTTAAGTAATAATGACTGTAAACCTAAGTCACCAGGTTCGTGTTCGAGTTCGAGTTCGGCGACCATGAAATTCGAATAAAGTTCGGCAACTAAATTTTGTCGATAAAGTTCGACATAAAATTCGACATATAGAAATTCGAAAAAAAATGTGTATATATATATATATATATATAAAATCAATTTAAAGTCAAATTCAAATAAATTTTTGGCTTAGCAAAAGAACAGAGGCTAGAAAATTTATTAAATTTTATAAATTATGTGTGATCAATTTTGGTCATTTTCAAGCCTTTTAATGTTAATCTTTATTGTTATTATCCTCCAAATTATATGCTTCAGAATCTACAGGTGAATATATTGGCAATGCTTTCCAATAATTTCTCATATCTCAAGGCATATCTTGCTAAAGAACTATTCCTTACACTCCACAGTAAAATGTAGTAACAGCACGGAACAATAGGGCTATCATGGAGATGGTTGGTGGCTTGCTTCACTCCAAGAAAATGAAACTTCCATTTTGGGAATAGATTGCTGTTTCCACAATCCATGTCATCAATAGAACATCTACTCGTCCTCTCACAAATATGACTCCATATGAGAAATGGTATGGCAGCAAACATCCTATTTCACATTTCAAAATTTCTGGATCTGCTGCATGGGCTTATGCTCCTAATGATAGACAAAACCCATCAGCATCTCTAGACTCCTAGTACACTTTAATTGGTGAAAACGAAACTTTTCAGGGATACTGCCTTTAAGATCCCACCACTCATAGAGTGGTTGAATATAGAGAGGCTATTTTAATAAGGTTTCTACTCATAAACAACCAAGATCTCTCTCGCCATCACTAAATTTGAAAACAAAAAAGAGGAGCTCTGTTGATTTTTAGCTTTGTCAATCACTGAATTTATGATAAAACAATTTACAAATGTACATGATGCAAAATCAAATGGAATAAGCTGAAAATTATTTTTGAGATTGTTGATGAGGCTTGTATAATGTATTTAAAGCATGTAGTTTATGCCACAGAAAATGGACACTAAAGTACAATAATTAACCATGACTAGATTGGTCAGTAATGAATTTGAAGTGGTTGGTGTTCACATAAAAGATAAGGAGTCCGTAACTTTAACACTAAGAGCCTTACCATCGTCTTATAAACCCTTCAAAACCCTTTTGAAATTAATTGGGAAAGTGAGAAAGCTGAGAAGAGCTTTTTATTTGCTAATGAAGAAAGAGTATGACTTGTGCCAAGAGGAAAGCACATCTGACAAAGCCTCCTATGGTAAATGGGGAATAGCAGAAAAAACCAAACAGTTGCCATAAAGGTAACTCTATTTCACATGCAAAAGACTGTTTCGTTTTGTTAAAAAGTTGAGCATTTTCAAAAGAGACGCGTCGCGGCAGCTGTAGACTGAAGACGTCTTATGAAATGAAACCCTCCGGCAGCTGTAGACTGGACTGCAACTTGCAAGTTTGCAACAGAGTTTGGACCACAATGAAACCCTCCGAAGTTCGAACAATGAAACAATGGAACTATAGTCTATCGTTTAAGTTTTAACCCGGCGAACAATGAAACCCGCGGGCTGCAGGCAATTTGCTAAAACGCGCGAAAAAACGAACTTAAACGAACTTTTTCGAACCCCAAACGAATTTCATCGAACCCTAAACGAATTTGTTCAGCAAAAAATTTGAATTCGCGATGAAGTTCGAGTTCGCCATGAAATTCGGTGAACTCGAACGAATAAATTTGTGATCGATTAAAATTCACCGAATTTCGAGCTTGTTCTTTGAAATTCGCCGAATCTAGTGACTAAGCTGTAAACTATGGTCGTGGCGGAAAACAATCCCAACTGCATTATATTGCAGCTTAATATAATCACTCCTGTTTTCTGAAAAAAAAGAGGATAGAAATTTGTACCATTCTATACCATACCCAAACTGCCATCCTAAGCCATAAAATAGCAGATATATGGAAATTTTAACCCCAAGATAACTGCAAATTAAATTCGAGAAATATGCCACTGGGGAGAAGTTATGACTGACGAGGTTGTTTTGAAAAAGGCCAATTATAAGATACTGGTGTTAGGTTGGGTAGGTGTTGAATTTTCTAAGTCTATCCGTTAGAAAATTAATCTGAATTCTATTGGTTTATTTCCTCTACTTGTTTAAATTCGAACAAGTTATTTAATACATTTAAATACCGAAATAAACACAATACAGTCACAACATCTACAGATCAACAACTAAAAGAAAACAAGCACACAAGTGACACTCTTATTTTTGACAAATGTCCCTGGAAAAAGCCAATGCCGGAAAACCGGTGCAGCTATTCTGAGGGTTATATTATTATGCAGTCTTTCTGAGTACAACTGGGTGGCTAACCGGCTCATTTGACAGAGAAAAATACACGGCAGCAATACCTCTATATTTGGAAACAGGTATTCAGAAAACTTGTCCCATGAAACCCTCTCCAGCACAATTGAAGCTTAGCGTTGGCTCTTCCGGCTTCTGTGTTAGCCTCCTGCTAACCTGCGTCAGCCCCAGGACCCTCTACATCAACCCTCTGAGGCACTGCACAGCCTCTAGGACCCTCTGAGGCACTGCGCAGCCTCTGGGACCCTTTGCATCACTCCAGCAGCCTCTGCGTGGATGACGCAGTCCCGCTAGCCTTTACGCTAACTCTGTTGGGCTCTGCGTAGCCTGGATTGGCTGTTGCTCTCACTCTCTACTTTTGCGCTAGTCTTCCAATATTGTCTCACTGATTCAACTTTTCTTAGCAACCCCGCTCTAGCAAAATGAATGACTGATCACTCTTGTGTGTTCTCCAACTGACCCTCAAGCCTCTTCTTATACTTTTCTCGTTGGTCCTTCAATGGCCAAGATTAAATCTCTAATCAACGACTAAGATTAGATGTGGCTTGATCCATGACTTTTGGAACCTTCTAGCCTAGTTTTATATTAATACCCATTAATATTTTATTTTTCCTAAGTTTAGACTTAGGAACTCCATTAAAAAATATTAATTATTTTAATATCTCCCAAACCATGTACAATTTTTCCAAACCATTTTTGGGTCTTGGAGATCTCATGTGCTTTAGCCTCTCCACCAATTTTCATGGCTAGAGCACATCCGATGCTACCCCAAATCAACACTCCCTCTTAGCGACGACTGTGCTCTAGTAATACTCCTCACTGAGCATCACACTGGTTATCCGACACCAGTACCTGTGCTGATGCTAGGCCTCCCCGCCCAACATCCTCTGCACTGTTGCCCATGGCCCTACCACTGCCACTGTTGCATCTGTACAACAGCTCCCTTTGCATCTGTGTTGCTGCTAGTCCATCCTCCCAGCACTGCATCTGCACTGCATCCCCTCTCATCATGATGCATACTGCTACTGCACTGCAGCTTAGTTACTGAGAAGTAAGTAATTGATCCATCCAACTTCTGGCATCCCTATCAGGCTAGAAACACTCCCGATGTTGAAGCTCCCTCTGCCACTAACAAGTGCTCCCACTACTGACCTCTGCATTGCTGCAACAACTCCCTGCATCTCGCACCGTTGCACACCTCTCTGTGTCATCCTGCACTAGTGCAACACTCTCGTGCCTCTCGCACTGTTGCAGCCTACTAGCCTCGCGTTGTCCAGGGACTCCTGCACTGTAGCACTCTCTGCCACTCTATTCGCATCCGTCTCTACCGAAATCCGCCAGTCCTACTACTCCTCTTCGGGGCTCCCGTAGCAAGGTATAATCCAAGAGGTTGGGTACCCCAAGGATCCTGCCCCTCATCACCTGTAGTCCTCCTAACTACAGCTCAATGTCTCCCCACTTCTTCTCGAGTGGCACATGAGCACTCATGGCACAATCGTCGTCCTCCTCAACCTCCTTCTCCGCCTTCATTGGCACTGCCTTAGAGTCTGAAGCCTCTCCCTTAGAGTCTGAAGCCTCTCCCTTACTCTTCTTCCTCGAACACTAGTTCGCACAGTGACCCAATTGCCCACAATGGAAGCACTTGACCTTGGAGAGGTCCTTCTTCTTCCTCTTCTCCTGCTTTCCCGCAAATGCCAAAGTTGCATCCTCTTCCTCTTCTTTCTTGATCCTGACTCATTTCCCACTACTCCCCATCTTTCTCAACCGCCTAATCTCTTCTTGGCGAAGAGCTGCCCACAATTCTTCCCAATCTGGAAGATCCGCCCTGCCCAATATACTTTGGACAAATGTCTCCCACTCCTCGGAGACTGCGTTAAGTGTGGTCCTCACCAACATCTCCTCATCAAGTGTGGTCCCTATGAAAGTTAGCTAGTCCTAGATCTTCTTCAACCAACCGAGGAAGTGATCTATCTGGTCCCCCTTCTGCACTGGTATGACCTCAGTTGACTCTCAAGTAACATCTTCCTCTGCATGGAAGTATGCTGGTACAATATCTTCAAGGTGTCTCACATCTCATTTGTCATTTCCTTCTCAGCAATATGTTGGACCACATGATCCTGGACCCCATCAAGGATGATGCACTTTTCCCTGGCCATTGCCTCCTCGTACTTCTCATTTTCAGTCGGGTAAACTAGGATCGCCACTACTTTCATGGCAAAGGCCTTGATGCAATATCTGTCTAGAATGGATTGGATCCTGGCCTTCTAGACCACAAAGTTGGATGCTCTGTCCAGCCTATTATGATCCCTCAGCCCATTCACAGTCATCTCCGCTCTTCTGTCGACTCCTTCGAGTCTCTCTACTTCCCGCCTGGAAGTTCTCGATTCAACTCCTGCTGAGTCTCTATACTTCCCGTCTGGAAGTTCTCAGTGAGACTCCTCTGAGTCTCTCTACTTCCCGTCTGGAAGTTTTCTTCTAGACTCCCTCTAAGTCCTGATTTCCCTCCTGGAAATCCTTCTACCAACTGTCAAGTTGCTCCTCTCTGATCGTCTGTGCAACTACAACACTGATCTGGATTCTTTGGCTAGAAATCTGCCTCGGCAGCAACTCCCTCTACCTTGGTATTGCCCTGTTAGGTATTGTTCTACCCACAGTACCACACTAACTTTTCTCTCGCAAACTGCCCATAGCTTCCTTCGCCCCAACAACTAAAGGATTGAGCCTCTTGGCTTGCGCAATCCTGACACCGGCAAACCAGCTCCCTCAACCAACTGCGTCAGCGCTCCTAGGTTTTGCGTGAGCCTAATTCTGCCTTCTTAAGCCTCTGCACTGACCTCTCTGGCCTAGACTGATGACGCAGTCCCTCTACGTCACTCCTTCCTCTGTCGCTTTCAGCAAGGATCAGCGCTGTCACTCGGGACCGCTGAATCTGCTGCAAATGCTCTGCGTAGTTAATGCCTTCAGCTTTCCTGTGATCTACAACCACGCTCTGATACCATGTTGAATTTTCTAAACCTATCCGTTAGAAAATTAATCTGTATTCTGCTAGTTTATTTCTTCTACTTGTTTAAATTCGAACAAGTTATTTAATACATTTAAATACCGAAATTAACACAATACAGTCACAACATCTACAAATCAACAACTGAAAGAAAACAAGCACACAAGTGACACTGTTATTTTTGGACAAATGTCCCCGAAAAACCCAATGCGGGAAAACAGTGTAGCTATTCTAAGGGTTATATTATTATGTAGTCTTTCTGAGTACAACTAGGTGCCTAACCGACTCACCTGACAGAGAAAAATACACGACAGCAATACCTCTATATTTAGAAACAGGTATTCATAAAACCTGTCCCACAAAACCCTCTCTAGCACAATTGAAGCTCAGCGTTGGCCCTTCTGGCCTCTGCGTCAGCCCTAGGACCCTCTGCGTCAGCCCTCTAAGGCACTGCACAGCCTCTGGGACCCTCTACGTCACTCCAACAACCTCTGCATGGATGACGCAGTCCCTCTGGCCTCTGCACTGACTCTGCTGGGCTCTACATAGCTTGGACTGGTTGTTGCTCTCACTCTCTCTGCTTCTATGTTGGTCTCCCAGTATTGTCTCTGCCTCTCTGTCTCGTACTCACTGCCCCTCGTTGTTGATCACTGATTCAACTTTCCTTAGCAACCCTGCTCTAGCAAAATGAATGACTAATCACTCTGGTGTATTCTCCAACTAACCCTCAAGCCTCTTCTTATACTTTTCTCGTTGGTCCTTCAACAGCTAAGATTAGATTTGGCTTGATTCATGACTTTTGAAAGCTTCTAACCCAGTTTTATATTAATACCCATTAATATTTTATTTTTCCTAAGTTTAGACTTAGGAACTCCATTAAAAATATTAATTATTTTAACATCTCCCAAACCGGGTATAATTTGTCCAAACCATTGCTGGATCTTGGAAATCTCATGTGCTTTAGCCTTTCCACCAATTTTCATGACTAGAGCACATTCGATGCTACCCAAATCAACAGTAGGCAGAGAAAATTGACTTAGGAATATTAATATGTTATCAAGGACAAAGATAGATAGCATGAAACAGAAATACAACTATATGTGGTGTACAGACTATGAGGATTGCAGAATGGAGCAATTTAGAAAGAGCACTCCCACAGTTGAAAGGGGAGATGAAAGACACTGATTTGCGTGTAAGAGTGGAAGCTTTAGAAAAGGGAAAGCAATTGCGGAAGGAGAGGCAGTCACATGCAAGTAGAACTTGATAATCCAGGCTACTCCACATTCAGGAAGTTTTCATCATACAAGTTCAAAGAATAAGAGTAGGCACAAGGTCTGTTGTGGATACAACAGGATGGGACACTTAACAAAGTGTATGAAAGCTGCAGTTAATTTGCTGAGAAACAATGATGGAATCGGTGTAGCAGACAAAGTTGGAGTTTAATGGGAAAAGCCAGGACCAGTTGCAATCACATGCCATGAAAACTGAAGGAAATCAAGGCAAAATAGAAAAGTAGAGTTGGCAGCAACCATGCATGGGATAAAGGCAGCTCATGAGGAACAGCACGCTGTAAGGAAAGATGCCCTAAGTGGGGTTGGGCCAATCATTTCAAGCTGACAGGTCTAATTAGGTTCCTGTCTTCTTTCTGGATGGGCCCACTCCGTTTTTTGTGGATAGAAAATTGCTTTTCATGGTTCAGAGGTCGGCCTACTTTTGTAAATTTGGTCAAGATGCAAAATTCCATCTCACAGGTCTAAATACATTCCTGTAATGTTTTTGGAAGGGCCCGCTTCAACTTTTGCAGGTAGAAAATATTTGTTTATGGTTCAGAGGTTAGGCTACTTTTGTAAAAAACATTCAAGATGCAAGCTACCATTTTATATCTTTACTAAAGATTGAAAAAGAAATTTTGTAAGTTCAGTAATAATGACTGTAAACTATGGTTGTGGCAGAAAACAACCCCAACTGCATTATATTGCAGCTTAATATAATTCCTCCTGTTTTCTGAAAAAAAGAGGACAGAATTTTTTACCATTCTATAGCATACCCAAACTGCCATCCTAACCCCTAAAACTTTTCTATAGATCCAATGCAGAAAATACCTAGCTGCCCAATTACCTGAGAAAAACTGAAGGCATATTTACTTTGCAGAAAAAGGCCTGCATTTGCACCATCCACGACTGCTTCAAACGGGCCATGTTCGTCCAGCCATTTCTATTAAGGCAGCACATGAAATTAGAAGTTTTAGCTAAATCAATTTGTGAATTAATTACTATATACGCCTCCCCAACTTCAGAATCATATAGCGTAATTTCAGCAACAAACATAAATTTCAACTTTTACAAGGGAGGTAAGTCCAAATTGATCAACAATATAAGTTTATACATTTATTCAACAACTGATGAAACGAGAACTATATTTATTATGTTTCTCATGATTGGAGAACTGCATAAACATCAAGTGAAATGTACACAGCAGCTACAACTGCTGAAAACACAATATACATGTTGCAGAAATGGCAAGAATACAAAATAATCAACATATGTACTTACATATATATATATATATAGACACAAACGGGATGTGTTGATTGTTAAGGGGGGAAATGCAGGAAGGGAATATTTTTCAAATCAGGATCGTGCGAAGGGACTGGATGCATCTAATAGATCTGTTTACCTCCATGTACATCAGGTAAAGGTAAACACAACAAATTAGTTTTGGGTTTAACTCAGTTTTTCACAAGCAGTCAACTGAGAACAACAAGAATTAGAAGGGTGAAACCCTAGGGAAGTTTTAAAAAAATAGTCTTACCGATGGCATACAAGTCAATCGTGAAAGCATCATATGGTTGTCAGAATGCAGTCAACCAAGATTATCATGTCAAGGGGGAACGGTGGAAGGACAGATGCAATAAAGCTCACATGTTTGGGATGCAGGCAACATGGAAACATTGTTAAAGAGCAAAACCTCCGACCGCATTTTGTTCCTTGCAGTAGGTAAAAATCAGGAAGATAGTGGTTCAAAGGATATTCTCATGTCTGGCTTAGGCATCTCACAAGGTGTGTAACAAAGAGACCTGAGAAAATGAGTTGTTATTGAAGCCAGCACTGGTTCAGGACACAGTTTTAAGATACTCAAAACTGTTTTGATAGGCCCTTCCATGCTAGGCGGCTCTGAAAAACCTCTTAAACAGTGTGCTATACTCACTAGGGTAGATTTTTGGGATATGGTCCAGCAGTTTTCCTGGAAGCTAGGGGCTTTATAACCTTTCTTTTCTGAACCAAGTATGTGAAAGGGGCACTGTCCATTTAGGTGGAATCTGGCTCCAGGGTTTGACCTGCATGACACTCTTAAGTGGACTACAAGGTTTGACCCCCTTAGCGAAAAGGTGACTCCGTTGCTTATATGGGTCAAGCTTACACACATCCCTACTGAAGTTTGGGGGAAGGTGGTCTTCCAAATAAACAGGAACCAATTAGGTGCTTTCCTTAAAACAGACACAAATACTGAATGCACAGCCACCTCAGTTGCTAAAATCTGTGTACAGTTACACGCGGTAAATGGGCTACTGGATGGTATTTAGCATTGAAGTAAAGGAGACCAGATTTTGGCAGATCCTAGACTTACACAAATGAGTAATTTCAATATACAAACTGCAAATCCTATGGCCACTTAAAAATCACCTACCCAACAAGGAAGAATATTGATTACAATTGGGTCATGCACGTGCATGACAGACACCTGGCAGAAAGGCTTTCTGATTATGGAACGTGCTGTTTAGAAGAAAATGATTCTTGGCAATATAAAAGAAGAATACAAAAGGTAGACAGGGACTTTCTACATTCTCAGACAGTAATGTGGAGGAATCAAAGCCTTACGCAGAATCCTCAATTCATTGTAGAGTTCATCAAATTTTGGAATTATTAGGAAGGGGAATCAAGAAATTTGCAGGGACAGTGGTAAGTTGGTTGAGAATGAATCAGTACTCACAAACCACGTGAACCAGCAGGACTGTCTACCAGAGCGCACACAGGAGGTAATTACAATCCCTTCCAAAGGAAATGCTCCTAAAGAGTTCAAGAGCAGACATGGAAAACCCCAGCTACAGCAAAAATATATTTGATACGACCTCAATCTAAAAGTGATCAGCAGAAATCACTACCAGCATTAGTAGGAGGACTTGACCAAATCACAGCAGAAAAGGGAGAAAAATAAGCATGGACAGAAAATCCACCATTTTCTAAAGTCATTATTCAAGCAGTTCAAAAGTGAAATGATAAATCAGAGCAGCCTTAGAGCACTGAAAGCCACAGAATGAGGCAAGAAATAATCACTCTCTCAAGCAACATTAGGGGTTTGTGATCATCACCAAGGAGACAATCACTAAAAGGGATTCTCACTACATGCAATCCTATATTGTTCCATCAGGAGATGTTGCAGATGTAAGTTGATCTTTCCCCAAAACCTTACCCCTGGTTGATCTTTTAAATCTATTGCATTGATCTGAAATTCAGATCAAGGACTGACTAGATAGAGACACCTAAAAAAGCTTGACTAGGCAAGGTCACCTAAAGAATTGCTAACCAGAGAAGACTGATGAAGAGAAGAATCACTACTTTGTCATTGACTAGAGCATGCATTAGATTTAATCATTGTCAATGCGAGGATGGCAGGTAGCCTTGACCACCAATATGTGCTAGTCGCAGACAAGTTTTGATGAGATAACTATTGATGTGTTAATTGCATCGGATGCTTGTCCACTAGGCCATGGCCGATGGTTACTATGAACTTATGAAGTCAAAGCATTCTGCAATAAGAAGACTAAAGACAGAGTTAGACCATTCATGTCACTTAAAGGCATGTGAACCATCTAATAATTGACTCTTGGAGCTGGCCTATAAGGGGGCAGACCATGACTAAAGTTGGATTAGCCAAATCAAAGGATTGGATAATTGATTGAGGGGTTTGCAACCAAATGAGCTGTGGTAAAGAGAAGAAAAATGACTTCCGAAAAGGAAGGCTTTGACTATGCTTGTTGGGAGAATTCGGCATTGTAAACACAGTCACGTAAATGGGAATTCCCAAAGAATTTGCAAATGTGAGCATTGATTGGTCGACAAACTCTTTTCTAAATATGATACTAGAATTTCTTCTCCATGAGAGTTCTCCAGTTCTATAAAGTTACATTCAATGAGGTTCCTGATCTAATTTATGGAGCTTTTAAACAGGAGCTGGCCCTACTCCTAAGAGTTCATCTCCTTACAATTGTCGTGATGTGGAGTCCCTCCCTATGGGGAACAAGTTCATATGCTATCCTTTCAATCTTTTGTAAATCGGAACTATTCTAGCACCCCTATTGTATGCATGATGTAAACATGTTGATTCCTAATGTATTTATTTGTTCTATGAAGTAATATATGAAGCATTTTCAAAAAAATGGTTGCATTGTGTGATGGATATTGTTTGTGCATGTCTTGTTTTCTATTTTGGTCTTTCTCAATAAAGGAATGAAATCTAGGGCATAGCATTCACAAGGTGTGTTAGTATAGTCAAGGGAATCCATAGTGTAGGTAAAATAGGTGACACTGACTTGCCCACTGGAACACATATCAATTGGGTATCAGATCATTGTTTTTGTTTTTGTGAACGGTGTATAGTGAAAGCCACATTTGGATATTCATTGAGTGAAGAGTCAATGTTGCGTAGATTAACCCATACTTTATTGGCCTTTGGTTCCTTTGAAATTGTTTTCACCTAGCTAAAGATGAACTCCATGTGATGTGGAGAACTTGTGGTCATCTAGCACCTTTGTTGTATTTTGGTTGAATTACATTTGGAGAGCTTACTAAGTGTATGCTTACCTTGGGCTAAAGATGAACTCCATGTAATGTGGAGAACTTGTGGTCACCTAGCACCTTTATTGTATTTTGGTTGAATTACATTTGGAGAGCTTACTAGGTGTATGCTTACCTTGGGATCAATGCTAGGAAGGCACACTTTTGATGTGGTAGTTGGTAAACATGGAAAGTTGACATCTACAAGAGAGAACTTGTTGAGGATGATGAGTGCTTAAGAAAACTAACTAGCTTGGAGGAAGTCATTATGCACCTGGAGTTTGGGCATGATGTCATAGGAGCATTGGAGCCACCTTACACATGTTAAAGAGCAACACTAGAGAACACGCCATCTTGTTTAGAGGAGCACTTGATCTGTGGACACATAGACTTGGAGAACATACCATCTTGCGGAATATACAAATCCTATTGTGCAATGTGGACTTGATCCATGAATTATTATCGGCCTCCCTCACCAAATTACATACAAGGCAGGAAATTATCTTTGTTATGATGCAATGTGTCCTAGAGATGCGATACATAGTGTAATGCTCGCTATTAGATGATTTCACAAGAACAATAATTTACTCTTGTAACAAGGATAATGTTTGTGAGATGTGTGTGCTAGGGTTTCTTGGCATTTATGATGCAGGTGAATAGTAGGTCATTGTTATCACTCGAAACTGCACCCATAGAAAAGAAATAATCATGAGACCTTCAGCAAGAAATATTAAGAGATAACTGATAAATAATAAGCCCAATGGTTACTAGCCAATTGCCTCTCCATTTGGATTAGATTTCAGGGGGGCATCCCTAGTCCTCATGCGCGGAAAATCATCTAAGAATCTGCACATTAATATAAGAAATCAACATATAAAGATGGATCCTTGGCATGCAATTAAGACGCCAAAGACTTAAGGAAATTGATAATTGAAAGTAGATGAGAATTTCAACCTGCAATCATCAAAATATGAGAGAAAAGGGAGAAGGATATGTGCTTTAGCTAATTGATAAAATAAAAAATAGATGCAAAAGACTATCTACACCACCACATAGAACATGAAATATTGCATCCACAAGTTCCAAAAATACAAGAAGAGCATGGTTAAACTTCGTCTTTGTATTGATCAAGAGACTGACTGCATCATGGAGACAAAATACAAGATTGATCACAATAACATTGCCCTCAATGAAGTATGGATAGCAAGAAAAGAAGAAGAGAAAAGGTAGACATGAAGTGTTGATGATGTGCTCTCAAAGAAACTCTCCCCTACAATGACCTTTGTGCCGTCACTTTATAGATTCTGATCATCCTAAAGGAGACATCTAGCTAAGATCCATGCACCTTCCATAACTCATAATGAAGTACAGAGAAGTGAAGTGTGTGCTAATTTTCTAGTAGAAAGAAAGACTAGAACAATTTTCTTCCAGATAACTACTTCCAATGATAAAAAAATTCTTAGAGCAATCAAATCATCAAGCAGGTACACTTAATAAATTTCACCCATTTAAATTCAATAGAGCAGCAGAGATCACAATGAAACAATGATACAAGGGACACCAAAATTTTCTTGGCACAAAACCCCACGAGGGGGAAAACTCGGTAATCTTTCCTTATGAGAAAATGTTCAATTCAATCAATTTGTACATCTGATTCTTCCAATCAAAATATCATACCATTGACCACATTCAATGCCAAGTCAAACCAAGTCAAAAGAGAGAGAAAAGAGTCCACTTCTGCTCACAAACAAGGCTGGTCAATGGGGCCGAATTTCAGCCTGCAGCAGATTGTCACAGGGGCCGAAATCTGGTCTTGCAGTAGCTCAGAGAATCTCGGTCAAACCTCAGAGTTTGACCTGCAGTCAAACCTCAGTCAACACCTAGAAACAGCTTCAAGAATTTGGTCAACAAATAGTCAAAGGTGCCAAGAAAATTCGGCCTCTAATATCAGTCAAAAGTTCGGTCAAACAGCAAGAGAATAATCCTAGTCAACGCTGGCAAAGCAGAGAACAGAAAATCAACTCGCTAGTCAAATTAGTCTTCTTCTTCGCCACATGTGTGAGCAGATATCTTCTTGTAGAACAAATCTGAATTGATCTTGTGAATGGATGCCCAAGTAGAGTGAATCGAATGCCAATATATAGTAGTCCAAATAGGTGGGTTTTGACCTAGGGTCAAACCCCTTCAAGAGGTGGGGCCGACCTGTCAAGCTGGGGCTGACTTGGACAGATAGAAGACAAATTATTTCTCCTTTGATTTTGATGATGAAAATACCAACCACAGCTACAATTTCGCAACACTCCCTCTTAGCCAAGGAGGTACTTTTCATTGACTCAAATGATGAAACAAATTTCTTCATAAGGAAAGGTTGATAGCATCAAGCTCATCCCACAAGCCAAAACCAATGGCAACAAGGTCAGAACCCAACTGACCATGGGATCAATCAATATCGTTCATGAGGCCAAACTCTCCAACCATATGAAATGGTTTCTCAATCAAGCACAATGACCCAAGAGAGTAATCAAAGTCAATCCCTTCAACCATCCCATTGTCTTTCAGTCAAATCCATTGACTCAAGACAGAACTCAAAATCAATGTCCCTGACCAAACCCACTAGTCTCTCAATCAAACACAATGACCTAAGGGATCACTCCAAGCCTCAGAACCAAACTCCCCAACCATATTGGTTTCTCAGACACTCTAAAAGACCCAAGGTAGTAACCAGGACAATCATCCCGACCATAAACCATGGTCTCTCAGCTAAGCCCAAGGAAGATTGTCAGTCTCATGATGCTATACAATCAATGCTCCCTCTCTCCACGAGAGAGATTCTCAGCCACTCCAAGCTTTCTCTAAAATATGCAAACTTCATCCAAGACAGTGGCTTTGTCAAAACATCAGCAACCTACTCATCAGTAGAAATGTATTCGAGCCTCACAGCTCCTCTTTGGACAACATCCCGAATCTAATGATACTTGATCTCAATGTGCTTCAACCTATTATGAAAAACTGGATTCTTAGAAAGCTTCACACAGCTTTGATTATCACAATATATCACGGTTAATTCCAGCAACTAATCAAACAATCCAGCGAACAACTTTCAAAGCCAAACTGTTTCACAACAGGCTGAACGATCAGCTATATACTCAGCTTTGGCCATGCTAAGTGCAAAATAACTTTGCATCATACATATCCATGATATCATAGCAGAACCTAGGGTAAAACAACATCCAAAAGTGCTCTTATTGTCTTCAATGCATCCATCCTAATCAAAATTTGTAAATCCATGCAACTGCAATTCACCATTCGAGACATATCACAATCCATAATCAATAGTGCCACATAAATATCTTAATATATGTTTCGTTGCAATCTAATGCACATAACGCAGCTCAACCAAGAATGATTCAAGCAAATATTGAATCTCAAATAGTTTAACAAGCCAACCTGATGACGATACATAGTAAGATCAACCAAGTAGGAATCAGAGCCTCACAGCTTCTTCAAATTTGTTACACTGGGAGTATCCATGGACTTGCAGTCCATCATGCCAGATTTCTAAAGGGTCTCAACAAGGATTCCACCAAGCTTTTACCAAAACTGGACAATGAGATCCTCAGCCCCAGGAAGAAGTATACCATCAACACATAGTAGAAAAATCACGCGCTTATTTTTAACAACTTTGTAGCATGAATTTGAATTAGCATCACTCTTTGTAGGATCAAATAGTCATCAATTCAAGAGTACCATGCACATGGTGCCTGACTTCATAGTCTTCTCCCTCTTACTAAGGTAATCCTTTGCTTTGTACTTCTAGCCATCTTCATACGTCTACTCCCTCTGTGTCCAAAGCTCATCTAATACAATATCTCTCAATATGAGTCCTCTTATTACAAGCTTTACTTTGTTCTTCCATAATTTTCATTTACTGCCACAGCCTAGGCAGCTTCATTATGTCCCTGAAATCCTTAATAGGAAGCCAAGGAAGAGCAAATACAACCAAGCAAGATATACAAAGACAAGAGCCTAATAGTAAAAATAACAACAATAGTAATAATCAAGAAAGAGAGATATAGAATACTTATATTTTGAGAACATGTCAGCTGCCTCTTGATCTTAGCCTTCTTGCATCCAACTTGCAATTCAACCTTGTCCATAGCATCATCATCATGGCATTCCTTCCTCGTAAGAGCTAGGGTTTCTTCTTTTAGAGAAAACATCCAATGCTAGGGTTTTGTCTTATGGCTTTCTTGTCAAAACTCTTTCGCTTGCTAGGGTTTACTAACCCTAGATATCCAAACTTTATAGCTAAGACTTTGAGTCTTGACTATACATCTTCTTCATGCAAGTCCAACATTCTTTGACATATATAAATGTTCAAATATCATAGAATCTCAATCCCTCAGCAAAATCATGGATCTTCCAGTAAGGTGTCTTCATCAAGAGAAACATATGATAGACCCATTAGATACTTCTTTAACAATCATATATTTTGTTTAGACATTATCTGGTCCCTCAATCCAAGTAGTCACAACTCAAACAAGTTCTGCACTTTTAATAATCTCGTCATGACTACCTAACCCGATCCAGCAAGGTATATGCAATAGCAAGGTTCATGTTGGAAAATGTCGATTTGCAATCTTTGTAACTTCTACAAAATGTTCAATATTGTGTCTCTTTGATCAACAATATGATTTGATATGGTTACACATCTTACAATGGAGTAATACAAGACATAGCAGACTTGCATCTTTAGCATTTTATACACAGGCTTATTGAAATCAACGAATATTATACATGAATATACCACTCATCATTAGATGTATGCACAATTGTCCTTCACATAATGCATAGAGTTTTGTAACGTAGGACATTGACAAAGTCTTCTGGTTAAGGCATACTAATATATCCCATACTTCGCTTTTCAGTGATAGATCTCTTCTATGACAAGAAGAGATCAAATGCTCCAAACAAGAGTTATACCTCACATCCAGAAACATTCAAGGAGGCATCAAACTTCATATTAGCTCTCAGATATCTATCATTGTAGTGTGCTTTGTATGAAAAAATTTAAAGATAGCAATATGCTTCAATCTTGACAATTTGTTAATTCTACTTATTTTAGTGTCTTTCTATTAAAATTGGCAACTAGGGCCAAACTCCATGTGGGTCTACTTATTCATGGCAGCTGATATTTTTCTTGGATTCCTCTCGTCGAGAGGTGTAGGATTGATCTAAAGATCATCCGATTCCGACATGTATTCATAGAGATATGAATTCATTTATGTTATGGGACAATTCGTCAAGGTCGGCCAGCAACCAAATTGCCCCCACTTGTGCTCAACGTTTTAGTATTAAAAGAGGTGGCTTGCTAGTCATTTGGACACACTCTTCTTGTGATCTCTTCCTCTCCACTTGTCCTTGGGTTTTGGTGGAAGGAAGAGTCACTAAGAGAATACGCTGCCCTAGAGAGTTTGCCCTAACTCTAGACACTATCTAAAAGAAAATCTATACGCTGCCCTAAGAGGAGTTACCCTAGCTCTACTTGCAGTCAAAAGGAGATGGCATCTATGTTGTCTTATATGCAGTCAAGATGAGGGTCTCCTAGCAGAAAGGAGGGAGTTTCTACATGCCACTCAACGCTGTCCAAAAGAAGTCTATACGCCGTCCAAAACACGGTGTCCAAGCTGCAGTCAATAAGGGTTTATAGGCTGTCTTGAGATGGTGTTAAGAGAAGGTTTTCCATGCGCTGCATAAAGGAACTTCAACGCGGAGTTTAGCAAGCCCTAACCGCAGTGCTAACAAGTGTTTTATGCTGCTGTTCTAAAGCCTTTATCACAGGTCCAGCTATGAAACTAATCCGTTGTCCTAAGAAGACTAGCCACAGGTTTAAAAGGGAGTGTTAGACTCAGTTTAGTAGCCCTATACACAGCTGCAAGGAGGCCTAGAAGAGGCCCTAATCTCAGTCTTACTGAAGCCCTAATTCATTGTGCAAAGAAGCCTAGCAGCAGTAGTTAAAGATTGTTGTTCTAAGGCATGAATTAGGTATGTTTGAGAGCAGCTGTCTCGACATTAGAGGACTGAAGGAGAAGCTGTTCGTTTAACCTGTTGAAGGAGTCCGCTACTATGGCCTAGCTGCTCTGCTAGGCTGCAAGCCATAGCAAGAAGCTAAAGCTGGTAGGATACAGTAAGGTGCATGGGCAGCATGGTGCATGGAGCAACATGGGGCAGCATGTTGCAGTAAGGTGCATCAAGCAGCATGATGAATGGTGCGGCATAGTGCACAGTGACAGTAGTGCAGCACAGTGATGCATAGTGCAGCATGATGAATACTGCGGCATGATGATGAAGAGCAGCATGTTGGGTACAGCGTGATGAGGTACAGCTCAGTGATGGTGCAGCACAGTGCTGATGGCAATGGTGATGGTGCAGCATGGTGCAGCACAATGATGATGGACATGGTATGATGGTGCAGCACAGTGATAGGTACAGCAAGGTGATGGAATCATCTGTGTTCAGATCAGCTACCTCATGTGTCATCTTCTTAGAGAAAATCTCTGCTCTTATTTTGATAAGTCAAAATGTTGACTTCTGATGTATATGTACTCTCTCTCTGCTGAACTATTGAACATAAGAAGAATTGATCAAGGGTTTCCCCACATTGGGGTTTGTCCTTGGCTGGTGCCACATCTTGTGTCCTCTTGTCTTGGCTTGTTTTCTGTGATTTATGTTTATGTTCTATCTGCATTTTACTATCATGCTAAATGTGATTGCTAATCTGGAATTGATATTGAGCTAATATGGAAAATTGAAGTAAATTTGCTCTCAGCATAGAACATACCTAAAATTAACATGGTATCAGAGCTGAGGTGAAGACAAAGCCCAAGCAAGAGTGAAAGAGCAATCATCGAAGTCAATTGGAAAGGAAAAAAAAGGCTCAATGGGTTCCTCATCCCTCTTCAAATTCACCAAGGGTGAAGTCGAAGCAAAGAATATTATCAGAGTGGCACAGCAAAAGCATCTAATGGCCTACCTAAAGATCACTTCAATGGGAATTCCGGATCTAAGGGTGGAAGGAAAGGCAAATGCCTTGCTTGCAATAAGTTCGGCCATTATGCGGAGGAGTGTCTGAATGGTAGGGACACATCATTTGATGATGATAACAATCATTCCTAGGACATCTTCAATGATCAGAGGAATGACAGGTAATGTAGGTCATCAAGGAAATGGCCGACTCTTCAAAGAAAGCAAGGAACTCCAGGTATGAGGAATCAAATGTTGTTTCTGATAAGCTAAAGAAGTATTATCTTATATTGGCCCTCTCCACTACTTCTCCTCCAGACTTTTTTGGGAATCTGGCTTATCGATTGTAGAGGTTCAAAGCACTTCATTGGAGAGAAGGAAGCTCTCTCTAATTTGATAGAGAAGGAAACAATCATGGAGATTATACTTGGAGTCAATGCCACCTATCTTGGAAAGGGTGTAGGGAATGCGACCCTTCAATTGAATAAGGGTAGCACGATTCATTAACAAGAAGTTCTTTATGTACTTGATCTCAAGAAGAACCTGGTGTTCATTTCGGCAATGGAAGTCAAAGGTTTCAAGGTGGCATTCATTGATGGAAAGGTACGTGTTTCAAAAAGGAATCAAGATGCTTTTATTCTTCGGTTCAGGGTTAACAATTTGTATCATGTTGCAGGAAGTCCACTGAGGACCATGTCAGTTGACACATTTCGTCTATAGCACCGAAGGTCTGCTTATTATGGGGCCCTACCCAATGTGAGTCAAATGGTGATAGGGATGCCTGAATTCAAGAAGAGCATGAAGGTACATGTTCGAGATGTACCAAAGGAAAACTTAAAAGGGAAGCGTTCCCCTCATGTAGCAAGACCTCCGATGTGGAATAACCTGAGGGGTTTGAGATTCATGATTGGGAATCTCAAGTATGCAAGTGGAAGAAAGCTCTCTATGTCTTAGAGCAAACACCCTAGGCTTGATATGAGAGGATTGATAGCTGTCTGATGAAACTAAGATTCACTAGGAGTGAAGCCGATCCAAACCATTGCTTGAAGGTTGTGGATGATAGACCTCTCATACTGGCACCTTATGAGGACGACCTCTTTCTGACAGGTGCAGACCCTCTCATTTGCAAAAGTAAGAGGGAGTTGGATTCCGGATTTGGAATGGTAAACTGCAAGCCCGTGACTACCTCGATGGAGCTTAACTTTCAGAAGTTATGTGGTAGTGATGCCGGACTTGATTTGGGAAATGCCTCTGAGTTTCATAAACTCATTCTAGCATTGATGTTCTTGGTGAACTCTCGTCCGGATATATGTTTTGCAGTTAGCATGTTGAGCTCATATATGGCTGAGCCTCACTGGATTGGTGCCAAGAATCTTCTGAGATATCTTCGGAGCACGATCTCTCATGGATTGAGATACACTGCTGGAAATGTGAAGTTGCATGATTATTTGAATGTTGATTGGGCAGGCAATGTGGAGGATCGCAAGAGCACTTCCGAGTGCTGGTTCTCTTTGGGTTCTACTTCGATATCCTAAATGAGCAGGAAGCAGAAGTTGGTTGTTTTGAGCACCGTTGAGACCGAATATATAGCTACAAGTATGACCTCGTGTGAAGTTGCCTGGTTGAGGAAGCTCTTCAGTGAGTTGTTTGGACACATGCTGGATACCACCGTGATCTTCTATGACAACCAGAGGGGGATTCGATTGTTGAGGAATCTCGTGTTCTATGATCGCTCCAAGCATATAGACATCAGGTACCACTTTATCTGGGATATGGTACATCGAGGAGCAAGAAGGCTCCATCGCATTGGCACTGATGTGTAAGTCGTTGACATTTTATCAAAGCCCCTAGGAAAAGTCAAATTTGTGACTTTCCGAGAACGATTAGGAGTCGTGGAGAGACTCTCTCCTAAGGGTCCTATATGATATGGACATTGAGCTCTGGGAGCTCCGGGGGCTTGGGGGTACATCTTGGAGCGATGAGCAACCATAGGGTGAGTGGTTCAACCTTCCCTTAGTGGTCTGCTATGTAGGCAGGATGAGTGGTTCATCCTTCTCCTGCTGAGACACAGTCATAGGGTGAGTGGTTCAGCCTTCCCCTAGTGATTTGTTGTGTACAAGGTGAGTGGTTCAGCCTTCCCCTGGGGTTCAGCCTTCCACTAGTGATTTGTTGTGTACAAGGTGAGTGGTTCAGCCTTCCCCTGGGATACACCTGGCGACATGTAAGCAGGATGAGTGGTTCGTCCTTCTCCTACTAAGACATCCTACGCATGCAGTCTGGGACTCATGGGAGGTACCTCTCATCTGGCCAATGGGTAGGGAAATGAGGATAGGGACCATAGTAGTACCGATGGACGCATTGTGTTACTACCATACTCCCTATGCTAGGATGATATTGATCTAGGATCAATTGGAATTGACTTCGGGTCAGTAAGAGTGATATAACTCACTCTCTTTTTAATTGACTTCGGGTCAGTAAGAGTGATATAACTCACTCTCTTTTTAATTGACTTTGGGTCAGTAAGAGTGATATAACTCACTCTCTTTTGGAACTGATTTCGGATTAGTAAGAGTGGTATGATACACTCTCTTTTTATTTGGAACTGATTGCAGATCAATAAGAGTGGTATGACACACTCTCTTTATTGGAACCTGATCCAAGTGGATATTGGTGGCCACCCTCCAATTCCACTTGGACCCCAACCATTGCTTCTTTCAATTTTTCAGTTTCCTTAATTGTAGCACAATTTACTATTTTTAGCAATTTTTCGGGTCCTAAACTTCCAGAGCTGTTTTGAGGCCCTAAACGATGTTTTTTTGGAAATCTACCGCCAGCGTTTATTTGTCTAAAATCGTTTTTTCCACCGTAGTCCTCGGAGAGATCTTTCCAACGGGTTATCATGCGCGTCAAACGGAGATAATATGACCAAGTCGCGACCCCGGGAAGTTGGTTGTCCAACTCACCCCAACAGGGCCCATAAACTCTTAGTGTTACATCTCCTCGGGTTAGGGTTTTGGTTGTTTAGGGTTTTCTCTTATTGTTCAATAATAAAAATGCCCTTGAGCCTCATTGTAAGGCAATTCAGAGACATGTAGCCGCCACATCTCTTCTCAGAGATAAGCTACCATCGCTTGAGCTAGTTTATTTCCATTTCTATTTGTAAGCATATTTCAACATTCTCCATTAATGAAATGAAGTATTATTTCTGTTGTATCTCTGTATTTGTGTTTATTTCTGTACTTTATTGCGTTCCTGTTTAAATCTGGATCAGAACCAGTGTTTCTTGGGAGCAGGAGCGAAAGCGGGGAGCGTGAGCGAAAACGGGCGCAGGAGCGAAAACGGGTGCGGGAGCGACATTTTCAGAAGCTCCCGATTTGGGATCGAATCCCAGAGCATTTTTTTATTATATATATATATATATATGTCAACAAAAACATGTAGAATGATGAATTAGACATAAATAAAGTAAAAAACAAAAACAAAACAAAAAATACAAAAAGATTGAACCATATAACAACAATCATCTAGAAGTTATAATCTTCATCAACCACGTCCACAAGTTAGTAACATACAACATATTGAGTCTCATGATTCATCAACCTTAAAGTTTCAAGCTTTCACAATTCAATATATAACATTTAACATCATTGATCACCAAAGTTGTAAGCTAAGTGTAACCATTACAACAAATAATATCTAACATGAAATGAAATGTTATAAAATCAAATGAAATGAAACAACTTTCAACTTTCATGAAGCATCATATTCATAATTCATTACTAAAGAGTTATAATTGCTAACTTCAAACTTAAATTGTCATATATTGTTTAAAAAAATATCATAATAAATATGAAAGAGTCAATAGTTATAAAAACTACTAGAAACTAGAAAAGACAAGTAAATCTATTATCTATTGCTTATGCTTGGGCCTCTTGCCACCACGAGAAATGTCTAATTTTTTAGTCTTGTTGGAAAATCAAGATCTTTGTCATTAATATCGCCCTCTAAGCATTAATATCCAGAGGTATCTTTGTCATTACCTTTGTATTTCTATAGGGATCTTTGTCATTAATATCACCCTCTAAGCATTAACATAAGATAAAAAAAACATAGCATGTCAAGTCAAGATTTTGTTTGAGTGATGCGTACATTTTTAGGAGGGTCATGATAGAGGAGTTCGACAACCAATGTCACTAACATCAAGGTACATAGAGGGATTGGTGCTCTTGATTAAATACGAGTTCCATACCTAATACATGACAAATTTCAATGGAAACATTACAATCCCCCAATCTTGAAAAACTGATAAGTCTGCTGGATTTTGAATGAAATCTAAAATTCTACTTTCTCCATATGAAATCCAATGAGGTCGGAAGCACTCTCAAACATCCTGAGTCATTTCATGGTAAAGTTAAACATTTAAGTAAAATGATGAAAATGAAGATTAAGGAGAATGTCACTTTTACTTTAAGAATTTAGCATTACCATGAATCGCATATCAATACTAGGGCCATAGGCTTGATCATTAAGTTGCCCCACTCAAAACTTATTTGTTTCTTTGAAAAAAAAATTCATTTGGAACATTACTACAAAAAAAATTTGCAAAAAAGGCTAAACACTCTCAAAAAGGCAGGAAGCATTTTTTTTAGGGAGTGCGCTCCAGAGCCGCTCCCGCTCAGAACACGAATTGGGAGCGGGAGTAGGGGGCGCTCCCCCGCAACCCTGATTGGAACTGACTTAAGGTCAGTAAGAGTGGTATGAGACACTCTCATTTATATGGGACTGACTTCGAGTCAGTAGAGGATGGCATGATACATTCTCGATCATTTCTCCTTCATAGTTCAGCAGTGTCAGGCACTAATGGCAGAGGTAGTACAGTCTGGCAGATGGATTAGCAGACAGAGTTCTCCCTAGTTGAAAGGGAGTGTTAAAATTGGCAACTAGGGCCAAACTCGATATGGGTCTACTTATTCATGGAAGCTGATATTTTTCTTGGATTCCTCTCGTCAAGAGGTATAGGATTGATCTAAAAACCATCCGATTCCGACATGTATTCATAGAGATATGAATTTATTTGTGTTTTGGAACAATTCGTCAAGGTCGGCCAGCAACCAAATTTCCCCCACTTGTGCTCAACGTTTTAGTATAAAAAGAGGTGTCTTGCTAGTCATTTGGACACACTCTTCTTGTGATCTCTTCCTCTCCACTTGTCTTTGGGTTTTGGTGGAAGGAAGAGTCACTAAGAGAATATGTTGCCCCAGAGAATTTGCCCTAACTCTAGACACTGTCTAAAAGAAAGTTTATACACTGCCCTAAGAGGAGTTACCCTAGCTCTACTTACGGTCAAAAGGAGAAGGCATCTACGTTGTCTTATATGCAGTCAAGATGAGGGTCTCCTAGCAGCAAGGAGGGAGTTTCTACATGCCACTCAACGTTGTCCAAAAGAAGTCTATACATTGTCCTAAACACAGTCTCCAAGCCACGGTCAATAAGGGTTTATAGGTTGTCTTGAGATGGTGTTCTAGCAAGCCTTAAGTAAAGGTTTTCCATACGCTGCATAAAGGAACTTCAATGCAGAGTTTAGCAAGCCCTAACCGTAGTGCTAACAAGTGTTTTATGTTGTTGTTCTAAAGCCCTTATCATAGGTCCAGCTATGATACTAATCCGTTGTCCTAAGAACACTAGCCGCAGGTCTAAAAGGGAGTGTTAGACTCAGTTTAGTAGCCCTATACATTGTCCTAAACACAATCTCCAAGCCGCGGTCAATAAGGGTTTATAGGTTGTCTTGAGATGTTGTTCTAGCAAGCCTTAAGAGAAGGTTTTCCATACGCTGCATAAAGGAACTTCAATGCAAAGTTTAGAAAGCACTAACCGTAGTGCTAACAAGTGTTTTATGTTGTTGTTCTAAAAGCCCTTATCATAGGTCCAGCTATGATAATAATCCGTTGTCCTAAGAAGACTAGCCGCAAGTCTAAAAGGGAGTGTTAGACTTAGTTTAGTAGCCCTATACACAGCTGCAAGGAGGCCTAGAAGAGGCCCTAATTTCAATCTTTTTGAAGCCCTAATTCGTTGTGCAAAGAAGCCTAGCAGCAGTAGTTAAAGACTGTTGTTCTAAGGCATGAATTAGGTATGTTTGAGAGCAGTTGTCTCGACATTAGAGGACTGAAGGAGAAGCTTTTTGTTTTGACCTGTTGAAGGAGTCTGCTACTGTGGCCTAGCTGCTCTGCTAGGCTGCAAGCCATAGCAAGCAGCTAAGGCTGGTAAGATACAGTAAGGTGCATGGGCAGCGTGGTGCATGGAGCAGCATGGTGCAGCAAGGTACATGGAGCAACATGGTGCAGCAAGGTGCATGTTGCAGTAAGGTGCATCAAGCAACATAATGAATGGTGCAGCATAGTGCAAAGTGACAGTGGTGCAACACAGTGATGCATAGTGCAGCATGATGAATAATGCAGCATGATGAGGTACAGCTCAGTGAGGGTGCAGCATGGTGCAGCACAGTGATGATGGACATGGTGATGGTGCAGCACATGGATGATGGGCATGGTATGATGGTGCAACATAGTGCAGCGCAATGATAGGTACAACAAGGTGATGGAATCACCTGTGTTCAGACCAACTACCTCATGTGTCATCTTCTTAGAGAAGATCGTTGCTCTTATTTTGATAAGTCAAAATGTTGACTTCTTATGTATATGTACTATCTCTCTCTCTGCTGAACTATTGAAGAACATAAGAAGAATTGACCAAGGGTTTCCCCACATTGGGGTTTGTCCCTGGCTGGCGCCACATCTTGTGTCCTCTTGTCTTAGCTTGTTTTCTACGATTTATGTGTATGTTCCATCTACATTTTACTATCATGCTAAATGTGATTGCTAATCTGGAATTTGTTGATTTGGGGTAGCATCGAATGTGCTCTAGCCACGAAAATTGGTGGATAGGTTAAAGCACATAAGTTCTCCAATATCCAGAAATGGTTTGGGCAGAATCTAACTAGTTTGGGAGATATCAAAATAATTAATATTTTTAATGGAGTCCCTAAGTCTAAACTTAGGGAAAATAAAATATTAACGTGAAGTAATATAAAATTGAGTTAGAATGGTCCAAAAGTCATGGATCAAGCCAGATCTAATCTTAGTCGATGACTAGGGACTTAATCTCGGCTGTTGAATTGTCAACGAGAAAAGTATAGGAGGAGGCTTGAGGGTCACTTGGAGAACACACCGAGTTGATCAAGAATTCGATTTTCTGGGGCAAGGCTTGCTGAGGAAATCGAAGGAGTGAGCAGAGTTGTCGCTGAAGGGTAGTGAATGCAGTAGCAGAGAGACAGAGATAGTATCGGGAGCATCAGCGCAGAATCCGGGAGAGGGTTGACGCAGATCAGGCCAGAGGCCACACAGAAGCAACCAGAGACCACACAAGGCAGCCAAGATCTGTGTAGAGCCTGAGGATTTCCAGCATGGGAGACGCAGAGGCTCCAAAGGCTAACGCAGAGCCTAGAGAGGTTGACGCTGGGCAGACATTGGGCCAGAGAGGCTGACGCAGACCCTAGAGGTTGACGTTGGGAGATTTCGTGGGACAAATTGGGGTTGATATTTATCTCCGACTGAGAGGTACTACTGCCGAGGGCATTCTCTGTTGGGTGAGTCATTTCTGGTATCCAAATTGTATTCTGAAATTGCTTAATAATAAAACCCTCAGACAGCTACACCGGTTTTCTCGCATTGGATTTTTCCAGGGACATTGGTCCAAAAATAACGGTGTCACTTGTGTGCTTGTTTTTCCTTCAGTTGATGATCTGTATGTGTTGAGACTGTACTTGTATTTATTTTCAGTATTTACATGGTAAATAACTTGTTAATTAACAGAACAAGTAGGAAGAAATAAATCAAAAAGTACAGGAAGGATTTCTAACAGTTAGGCTTAGAAATTCCAACATGGTATTAGAGTGTGGTCGCAGATCACAGGATAACTAAGGAAATCCGCCGAGTAGAGCAGCAACAGCAGAAACAATTGTACCGAGTGACAGAAGTTGTTCCTAGTGGAAAAGCAGCAAGGAAGGGGTGGTGCAGTGCCTGCATCATCAATTTGAGCCAGGAAGATGATTAGCACAATGGCAGAGAGGAGCAGACCTGACCTATGCACTATGCGGTCACCTTTCTTAGTCAGGAAGGATTGATGCCACGAGGTGCGGATTTTGTTGGAGCCGGGATTGTGCAAGAGCCTAGAGGCTCTGTTAAAACTGGCAACTAGGGCCAAACTCCATGTGGGTCATCTTATTTAAGGCAGCTGCTTTTTCTTGGACTCCTCTCATCAAGAGGTGTAGGATTGATCTAAAGATCATCAGATTCCGATAAGTATTCATGGAGTTATGAATTTAATTGTGTTATATGACAATTCGTCAAGGTCGGCCAGCAACCAAATAACCCCCACATGTGCTCAATGTTTAAGTATAAAAGGAGATGACTTGAGAGTCATTTCACACACACTTCACTCTTGATTTCTCTCCACTTGTTCTGGGTTTTAGTGGAAGAGAAATCTAAGAGAGGAAGCCTTAGATGCAATAGGGAAAGAGCCCTAGCATGATCTACGCATGACCTAGAAGAGATGCCCTTACTCCTGAGTCCTAACGCAATAATGGAGGAAAGGCCTATGTGTTGTCCTAAAGGGGTCATGACACGTAGCCGCAATCAAGGAGGATCTATCTACGATGATGTTTATCCCTAGCCACAGTCAAGGAGGGTTAGGTGCCCTAGGTAATGAGGGATGTTACACAGCTATCCCATACACTGTCCTAAGGAGATTCTGGGACAGCGTGATGTAGAGGAGATTAAGGAGGCCAAGCCGTGGATGTTTTGAGGTTTGTTCTCTCTTGTAACAGGCCAAGTAAAGGGACCTTGCTATTGTGACTAGGCCACAACTAAGGCAGCGTTCCAGCGAGGAAAAGAAGGCAGCGTGGAGCCTTCTAGGATCAGTTTTGAGGGTTGGTTGCTACAGCAAGAAGGCCGAGTGTGTTCAGGGCTAAACGCAAGTCTGTTGGGCAGCAAACAAGGTAAGGAACTCTATTTTGAAGAGGGTTGTAGGTGACAGAAATCACTGTGGTAGGCCACAGGCCTAACCACTTCAAAATAGGGACAATGTGGAAGTGCCTGAGGTTGTACAATGCCCAGAACAGCAACACGAGTGGAGAGAAGCCTTACTTGCCTAGGCCGCAGAAATTAAGGGCTGGTTTGAGTGTGATGTGTGGGCCATAAAGCTACAGCAAGGTTGTGTGGTAGGCCACAGGCCATACCATCACAGCAAGGGATAGCATGGAGACTAAGGGTTACCTAGGTGATTGTTTGAGGGTTGTGGCAGCAACTTGAAGTGCCTTAACCAATCTATATCTCAACAGCATCAATGGCATGGTGCATTGGGACATCAACAAGGCTACAATGGGACAACAGCAATAGCATGTGTTGCAAACTCATTAGGACATCAGCATGGTACAACATGCCAAATGGGACAACATGGCAAGCATGGTGCTGCAAGCACATTGGATAGCAGTGGCAAGCATGGCGCTGCAAGCACATGGGACATGCAGTATGGCAACATGGTTCAGCATGTCACATGGGACTGTAGGAATTTACAGGTTAAGTTCCTCAGACAGAACACCAAAGGACACCGCTCACAACCAGATCGCAGATCAATACACCAGTATTTTTGACGTGGTTAAAACCCTCAAAGAGGGAAACAGTCCACGGCCTGAGCCAACGCGGCCACTTCAGGCAATTTATTAATAAAAGAATGAAAATTTACATATGTTTCTCTCATGCACGGATTACCCTACAAATGACCCTCCATGCGCTTTAAATAGAAATCATGGACCAATCGGGTGTCAAGCCACGGATCAAGTGTCGGTAATACCGAGGAGAGAATGAACCGTCGGATCACTACATATCGTGACCGTCGGATTGCAAGTTACAAAATGTACAAGGTAAAGAAACACACTTTACCTAACTCTATACTAGACCAAGTTGTACTTAACTATTTCCTATGTGTCGGAATATCCTAACATCCCCCCTTAAGAACAACTTGGGATAGGATTGAAGGATTTACAAATATGACACAATTGGAGAAGGAAGGAGGCACTAGAGCCTATCCTCCCTTAGTGACAACTTCCTGAACTCCAACCATAAATCGAAGTTTAGTGAACTTTGCCTCTGTGAGAGCCTTTGTAAAGATGTCTACAACTTGATCATCTGTTGAACAATATTGCACTTCAAGAACATGGTCATGAATGAGCTTTCTGATGAAGTGCATGTGCAGTTCAATGTGTTTGCTGCGCTGATGTTGGATTGGATCTTTGCATAGCTGAATGGCACTTTGATTATCACACCAAAGTGTAGTCGGATGCTGCTGCTGAAAGTCAAACTCTGACAGGATCTGACGAAGCCACAAGGCTTCCTTACTAGCTTCTACGGCACCACGATACTCTGCTTCTGCTGATGAAAGAGAAATGGCACCTTGTTTCTTGCAAGCCCATGTAATAGGTCTTGAACCAAGAGTGAACACATAACCGGCAGTAGACTTCCGATCATCAGGGTCACCAGCCCAATCGGAATCAGTGAAACCAACCAATAGAGGAGATGCTTCGGCACTGTAATGAATCCCGAACTGAACTGTACCTCGAACATAACGAAGTATTCTTTTAGCTGCTTTCCAATGACTTTCACGTGGGTTTTGCATAAACCGAGCAACAAGGCCAACGGCAAAGGAAAGGTCAGGTCGAGTATGGGTTAGATACAGAAGTTTTCCTACAAGTTGACGGTATAAGGTAGCATCAACTTCAGGAGAAGTACAAGTGACTGAAAGTTTGACTCCAGACTGGAAGGGAGAAGGGGCTGGCTTACAGTCTTCCATGTGAAAATGGCGTAGAATATCACAGGCATACTTGGACTGGGAAAGGGAAATACCCTCCTTAGATTGCAAGACTTGAAGACCGAGAAAATAATGTAAGTGTCCTAAGTCTGTCATTTCAAATTTCTTTTTAAGGTTGGACTTCACATGGTTTATAAGGTTGGGATCACTACCGGTAAGGATAAGATCATCAACATAAAGAACAAGAATGATAAGAGACTTGCCCACTTTCTTGGTGTAGACAGTATTGTCAGAATGACGCCTAGAAAAGCCTGAGTCTAAAAGAAAGCTATCCATTTTGACATACCAAGCTCGAGGAGCTTGCTTGAGACCATAAAGGGATTTCTTAAGCCGACATACAAGGCTAGAGTCTGTTTTTATGAAGCCAATGGGTTGTTCCATGTAGATTTCTTCATGCAAGTCCCCATGCAAGAAGGCAGATTTAACATCCATCTGATGGACTTCCCATTTGAATGAGGCAGCAAGGGAAAGAACAAGGCGGATAGAGTTCATTTTGGCAACAGGGGAGAAGGTTTCAGTGTAGTCAATGCCTTCAACCTGTGAAAAACCTTTAGCAACAAGACGAGCTTTATGTTTATCGACTTTCCCATCTGGTCCATACTTGGTTCTGTAAACCCATTTGCATCTAATAAGTTTTCGTCCCTTTGGTAGAGGAACAAGATCCCATGTATCATTTGCCAATAATGAATGATATTCTTCATTCATAGCTGCTTCCCAATCTGGATGGCCTGAAGCTTCTGCAAAGGTGTCAGGATCATAATTTACTGGAGCTTGAGCCAGTAAAGAAGAGGCTCTCTCGAACTGAGAACGTGTACGGTGTTGATCTGTAGGATCACCGGCAAGATCACCTGCTGCATCTCGAGTAGCACGAACCCATTTTGGAAGCTGAGGAGCTGAAGGAGGATCCTGAGATGGTGGGGGAGGATTGTCATCCTCACTTTCATCATCTGAAGAAGAAATGTTTTCAAAAGTAGAAGAGATAGGGAGAGGTGGCACATCCGCCGGACTAGGCTCGCAGGCCGATATATTTTCATCAAATTTTACATCTCTTCTAATGATAACATTTTTGGACTTAAATGGAATAAGTCTATAGCCTTTGACATCTTCAGAATATCGAACAAAAGTACATTTTTCACTCTTAGGTTCTAAAGCTTTATGCTTTTCATCTGGAATATGGGCCCACACTTCACTTCCAAAAACACGAAAATGACTTACATCTGGTTTGATTGAGCTCCATGCTTCTTCTGGAGTGATATTCTTTAAAGCCTTAGTAGGAGTGCGATTTATTATGTAATTTGCACAGTTAATTGCTTCTGCCCAAAAACTAAGACCAAGTCCTTTAGATTGTAGCATACAATTAGCCATTTCCTTTAAGGTGCGATTCTTCCTTTCAGCTACACCATTTTGTTGTGGAGTATATGGAACAGTATGTTGCATTTGAATTCCATTCTCAGTGCAAAAGTTGATGAATGTGTTTTTAACATATTCTCCGCCATTATCAGATCTTAGCTTAAGAATTTGATGTCCAGACTGTTTTTCAACAAAGGCCTTGAAGGCCAAAAATGTGTTAAATACTTCACTCTTGAGTTTTAAGAAGTATACCCAAGTGCATCTGGAGAAATCATCAACGAAAGTTAAGAAATACTTGCAGCCAGAGAATGACACAACTGGAAGTGGACCACATAAATCACTATGCACAAGCTATAGAGGGGCTGAGGCGTGCCAAGAGGCACGTTTTTCAAAACTGTCCCGATGATGTTTTCCGAGTACACATCCGGAACAAACACCATCTCTGCAAGATACCATAGGAAGACCTGTCACCATATTTTCTTTATATAGGTGCTGAAGGGAGCGATAGTTTAAGTGACCAAATCGCTCATGCCAAAGTTTGCTCACTTCATCGTTATGAGCAACAAATACTGAGGGAAGATTTGATGACCCAAAGTTGTGAAACTTATACAACCTTGTAGAATCATCATGAATGCCAGTAGCTAAAATATTTTTGGGATCTCTTAGGTCCTTGATTACAACATCATGAGGTGAAAATTCAACGATTTTACCTTCACCTGAATGAGTTATCTGATATACAGATAGAAGGTTGCAGGATAAGGTTGGAACACATAATACATCATTAAACTGACCATTGTCTAGATGAACAGTTCCAGTCCCTACAACACTAAGAGATCTATCATCACCAACATATATATTTTTGGTGTTACAATCATTTAAAGAAGAAAACATGGCTTTGTTTTTGGCCATGTGATAAGAAGCTCCAGAATCAATGAGCCACTCATGAGAATGAGAAGAAGAAGATACATTTAATGCATAGCCAGACCGAGATGCTTGACAACCACATGCAGAAAGTGCCATTCCTGAAGATGAAGTTGAAGTTGAAGATTGCCCCAAATGGATGTTATGCTTCTTCATCGCTGCTTCCAAGGCTTCCATCTTCTTAAAGCATTTTGATTCTAAGTGGCCATCTCGATTACAAAAATTGCAATGTCTATCAGTCTTCTTCCCTTTGTTTTTATTTGTCTTATCATTTTGTTGAAATGATTTTTCATTTTGGGGCTGAAATTGCTTAGGACCCTTGTTTGGTTTAGGACCATTCTTTTTAGGATATGACTTCTTAGGATTCTTTGAATTTGGTTGCTGCTGGGCAGCTAACGCTTTCTTGGAAGAGTTTCCAAGATTAAGAAGACCAAGGTGTAAGAGTTTTTCTTGTTCTTTTATTAAAAAATCACAAAAAGAGTCAAAGGAAGGGGACTTGTAGTCTATTCCTTGAGAAATGAAGGCTTCTCTTGTAGAATGGAAGGTGGAAACAAACACAGAGTAGGCTGGTCCCAACTTAGTAAGAATGGAATAGATAAGGTTACTATCTTCTTTCTTAACTTTAACACCTTCCAAGAGATATCTAAGGGTCTTGAACTTGGACAAGAAATCTTCAATGCAAGAAAAATTATTAGGGTCCAATGTAAGCAACTCATTTTCAAGTTGATGGGCTCTAAGTTCATTTTTAATCCCAAAAACTTTATTGATTTGTTTCATTGCTTCATCAGGAGTATCAAGTTCTGCAATATGGAATCTAAGATCTGGAGAAATAGACATCCCTATCAATCCACGTGCTTGATCTTGCCTATTTTCCCATTTAGCAGCCTTATCTTCATCCTTTGGTTTCTTTTCTTGGCCTGAGGCTATTCTGTAGAGACCTTTACTTCTAAGTAAATCCTCAATGTAGGACAACCATTGGAAGTAGTTGGTGCTGTCAAGGGTAACTTGGTATTGACTTTCCATTTCAACGGAAACTGAAGCTAAAGATGCTGAAAATAAGTGTTCCAATGGATAGATCTCGAAAAATTAGGCTAGTTTAAAAAAAACGGCTCTGAAAACGGCTTCCGGATGAAGAAGTTATGGCTTTTTGAAAAAAGTTGTTGAAGTTGCCGACGAAGTGCGGGAATGTGCGGAAATGAAAAAGTCCGCCCCCACAAAATGGGGACTTGAACCCAAGACCTCTACTCTCTTAAAATAGCTTTGAACCAATTGAGCTATACAAAAAATTTGAGAGAGAGAGAGGGGGGGCGCTTTGGGTTGCGTGCTTGCTTTGAGAAAGCTCTTTTTCCCTACAAAACAAAAAACACAAAACCCAACACGGACATGCAAAGAAAACGAACCTTACGGCTCGAAGTTAGCTTTAGCCGAAAAACTAAATATTTTCAAAAATGAACCTTGCGGCTCAAAGTTAGCTTTAGCCAGAAACTAAATATTTTCCTCAATGTTTTTGATTTTCCAAGATCACCCTAAGGCGCAGGGAAAAGAGCATACGCATGAGAAAAATCCTTCCTTTCTGTTTCTGATTTGCCCAGATCGCACAGAGTCGCAGGGCAAAGAGCATACGCAGAAATGAAAGGTATAGATCCGGTAATAAAAAAAAGCTAAATAAATCGAAACCGAAATAAACAGAGAGAAAATAATTGTAAACTGCAAATAAACACTGTATACCTCCAGATCTTAAAAATGACGCAGCTAGGGCTACCGGAAACCTTTTCGCGTGAAACGAAAGGGGTTCCTCACTGGAACAGATGCTCCCAACACAACAGAGCAGTCCTCTCGGCCCGAAAGCAGTCAGAAACAGCAGATCTAGGAAACGGCAGTCAGACGCAGTTCTACCGGCTTTAGATTTGGATCACCAACGGACGCGGCCCTCAAATAGCTCTGATACCATGTAGGAATTTACAGGGTAAGTTCCTCAGACAGAACACCAAAGGACACCGCTCACAACCAGATCGCAGATCAATACGCCAGTATTTTTGACGTGGTTAAAACCCTCAAAGAGGGAAACAGTCCACGACCTGAGCCAACGCGGCCACTTCAGGCAATTTATTAATAAAAGAATGAAAATTTACATATGTTTCTCTCATGCACGGATTACCCTACAAATGACCCTCCATGCGCTTTAAATAGAAATCATGGACCAATCGGGTGTCAAGCCACGGATCAAGTGTCGGTAATACCGAGGAGAGAATGAACCGTCGGATTGTAAGTTACAAAATGTACAAGGTAAAGAAACACACTTTACCTAACTCTATACTAGACCAAGTTGTACTTAACTATTTCCTATGTGTCGGAATATCCTAACAGTGTGGCAACATGGTGCGGCAATGGCACATGGGTGCAGCATGGTGCAGCACGATGAGGTGCAGCATGATGATGAGGAGCAGCACAATGATAGGTGCGGCATGGTGATGGAGTCACCTGGGAGAATCAGTTGAAGCAACTTGTCTTCAACTAAGTTCAACTACCTCATGTATCATCTACTTAGAGATGATCTATGCTCTTATTTAGATAAGTCAAAGTGTTGACTTTTGTTGTCTATGTACTATCTCTCTCTCTCTCTCTCTCTCTCTCTCTCTCTCTCTATGCTGAACTATTGAAGAACATATAAGAAGAATTGATCATGGGTTTCCCCACATTGGGGTTTGTCCTTGGCTAGCGCCACATCTTGTGTCCTCTTGTCTTGGATTGTCTTCTGCGATCTACGTTTATGTTCTATCTGCAATTTACTTTAATGTTGATGTGATTGCTAATCTGGAAACGATATTGATCTAACTGTGAAAATTGAAATAAATTGCTCTAAGCACAGAACATACCTAAAATTAATAGGCTCTAACCTTCAGTTTGTTGGGGCATAGGAGGTTGTGGGTAAGTTGCGGAGTGAAGCTAGTGGGGTACTGTAGTCAGAACCAATGTTGTAGTAATCGTTATCGGGACATTATCGGCGAGGGGAAAAAATCGGAAAAAATCGTAACATACAAAAATATTCATTTTTTTTCAATTTTTTTTAATATCTAAAGCATCTACAACATAAAATAAATACATTGACACATAAATATGATAAAAAGAACTAATATATAAAATGTGTAATATCATTTCTAGTGCTACATCACACATAACAGTGAATCATGTCCCGAATAGTAAGTCCTGACTCCTAAGTACCAACTCAGCCTCAAAATATCAACAAAAAATATAATAATGTATCTCATTTCATGAGTCATAATGTCATATACAATGAAATGAACCAAATAACTAAAGTCTAATATTATTGATTTCCTCGACCCCTCTAGATGTAGATGCCGGTGGAGTTGGCAGTGGACTTTGCTATGCTCTAGAAGCTGAAGAACTAGGAGCTACAGGAGGTAGACCACGTCCTCTACTGGTGACAGGGGTAGCCTGGGCAGGGTGTGTCACCTCCTCCTCCTCATCAAAAAATCGGAAGAGAAAAAAAAAAAAAAAAAAAAATTAAAAAAAAATAAATAAAAATTCCCCAAAGATTTTTTCCCAAAAAATCGCGATTTTTCAAGTTATCGCGATTTTTTCATCAAAACAAATAAAATAAAAAAATTGCGTAAAAATCGAGCAATAATATCACCAAACTCAAAAAATCTCGGTTTTCCGATTTTATCGTGATAATATCACAATTTTCACAACACTGGTCAGAACAGTACCTAATAGGGCAAGACCAAGGAGGAGGGGGTTGCTGCCGAGGATTTCTAGCCAAGAAATCTGGATCAGTGGTGCAGCTGCACTAACGATCGGAGTGGGGACATCTCAACGTTGGCAGTGGGGTTTCTAGAAGGGAAATCAAGGCTCAAAGGGAGTCACACTGAGAACTTCCAAGAGGGAAGTAGAGAGACTCAGAAGAGTCGAAAGAGGAGCAGAGAAATGCCAGTGAATGGGGTAAGAGATCAGAACAGACTGGACGGAGCCTCAAACTTCATATAGTCTGGAAGGTCAGGGTCTTGTCCGTTCTAGACAGGAATCGTCTCAAGCACTTTACCTTGAACACGATAGCAGTCCCAGTTGACCCGGCGGAGAACGAAAAGTACCAAGAGGCAATGGCGAGGGCCAAGAGCATCATCCTTGACGGGGTTAAGGACCATGTAGTACCACATATTGCCGAAAAGGACATGGCAAATGCGATGTGGGAGGCCCTAACAAAATTGTATTAGCATACTTCCTTGCAGAGGAAGATGCTACTAGAAAATCAGCTACGGTCATACTAGATGCAGAGATGAGCACAGATAGACACCTTCCTCGGTCGTTTGAAGGAGATTCGGGATCAGCTGACTTCCATAGGGGCCATGCCAGATGAGGAGATGATGGTGAGGACCGCATTGAACGCAGTCCCAGAGGATTGGTACGTATTTGTCCAGAGCATACTGGGCAGGTCGACCCTTCCAGATTGGGAGGAACTGTGGGCGGCTCTTCGCCAAGAAGAGATCAAAAGGCTAACCAAGACGGGAAGCAGCGGAAAGGAAGTCAAAATCAAGGAGGAAGAGGGGGATGTTGCCCTAGCATCTAAGGGAAAGCAGGAGAAACGGAAGAAGGACCTCTCCAAAGACAAATGCTTCCACTGTGGGGAACTGGGTCACTATGCGAGCTAGTGTCCGAGGAAGAAGAGCGAGGGAGAGGCTTCTAAGACCAAGGTTGCGCCAGCAAGGGCGGAGAAAGAAGTGGAGACAGAAGATGATTGTGCCATGAGTGCTCATATGCCAGTTGAGAGGAAGTGGGGAGACATCAAGTTGTAGTCAGACAGACTACAAGCGATGAGGGGCAGGATCCTCGAGGTACCCAACCTCTTGGATTATACCTTGCTACGATAGCCCCGAAGAGGAGTAGCAGGACTAGCGGATATCGATGTAGACGGATGCAGATGGAGCAACAGAGGGAGCTTTAGCATCGGAGTGTTTCTAGCCTGACGGAGATGTCAGAGTTGGGAGATCAGTAACTTACTTCTTAGTAACTGGGTTGCAGTGCAGCAATTAGCAGTGGCAGTGCTATGGGCAGCACGAGGAGAGGGGTTGCAGTGCAGACGCAACAGTGGCAGTGGTAGGGCCATGGGCAGCAACACGGATGCAGAGGGAGCTGCCGTACAGAAGCAACAGCGGCAGTGGCAGGGCCATGGGTAGCAGTACATGATGCAACAGTGTACAGGATGTTGGGCAGCAGGCCTAGCATCAACACAGGGACCGATGTCAGATAATCAGGGTGATGCTCAGTGAGAAGTATTACTAGAGCGCAGTCCTCGCTAAGAGGGAGTGTTGATTTGGGGTAGCATCGGATGTGCTCTAGCCACGAAAATTGGTGGAGAGGCTAAAGCACATAAGATCTCCAATACCCAGAAATGGTTTGGGCAGAATCTGACCAGTTTGGGAGATATTAAAATAATTAATATTTTTAATGGAGTCCCTAAGTCTAAACTTAGAGAAAATAAAATGTTAATGTGAATTAATATAAAACTGAGTTAGAATGGTCCAAAAGTCATGGATCAAGCCACATCTAATCTTAGCCGTTGATTAGGGACTTAATCTCGGTCGTTGAATTGTTAACGAAAAAAGTATAAGAAGAGGCTTGAGGGTCACTTGGAGAACACAGCGAGTTGATCAAGAATTCGATTTTCTAGGGCAGAGCTTGCTGAGGAAATCGAAGGAGTGATCAGAGTTGTAGCTTAGGGGCAGTGAATGCAGTAGCAGAGAGGCAGAGATAGTACCGAGAGCATTAGCGCAGAAGCGGGGAGGGGGTTGACACAAAGCCAGCTAGAGGCCATGCAGAAGCAACCAGAGGCAACGCAGAGGCAGCCAGGAGCTGTGCAGAGCCTAAGGGGGGCCAGTGTGGGAGACACATAGGCTCTAGAGGCTGACGCAGACCCTAGAGGTTGACGCTGGGAGATTTCGTGGGACAGATTAAAGTTGATATCTGTCTCAAACTGAGAGGTTCTACTGCCAAGGGCATTCTCTGTTGGGTGAGCCATTTCTAGCACCCAGATTGTATTCTGAAATTGCTTAATAATAAAACCCTCAGATAGCTGCACTGTTTTTCCCGCATTGGGTTTTTCTGGGGACATTGGTCCAAAAATAACGGTGTCACTTGTGTGCTTGTTTTTCCTTCAGTTGATGATCTATATGTGTTGAGACTGTACTTGTATTTATTTTCAGTATTTACATGGTAAATAACTTGTTAATTAACAGAACAAGTAGGAAGAAATAAATCAAAAAGTACAGAAAGGATTTCTAACAATTAGACTTAGAAATTCCAACAGAATTGATATTGCGCTAATATGGAAAACTAAAGTAAATTTGCTCTCAGCATAGAACATACCTAAAATTAACACTTTCCCAAACTTTGGTCTTATTACCACACAATCTAACACGTCCATAAGGAAAGGAAAGCCTAAGGGACAACTATTAGACTAAATGACAACAATGGGACAATGACCCATTGTCACCTCAGTCAAAGTCCCCTACTCTTTACAGACTTTCGTCAATGGGAGGAATCCCGATAGGAAGGGAATCATTTGGAGTAAATAGATCAATGATTTAGGTGTCATGTGATTCCACAAAACCCATCCAAGGAGATACACAACAATGACTCAATGCTTCAAGGAAGTTAAATAATCTCCAAGAAAGGCCTAAGAGGAGGTCAAGGCTTAGGGTTTGAGATTTGCGATGATAAGTAGTATTCCTACGATCAAGACCTAATGTGATAGGGCAGGACCTCTCAAAGAAGCTCTTATGTGATAGGCTCTTCCCTCCCTTTTAGAGACCTTGGGAAAACTTGTGCTAGACCTAGGGTTTTAGGCATAATCATGGAAAGAAATGATACCAAAGTGCTCACTAGGTCAAGGCAAGGGAGGAGAAAGCGTTCCTTATGATTTATTCCAATGAATACTATGTTCATATAACCCTCAAGGAAGTCCCTTAGTTTAGGAGAAACAAACTAGAGTTTCCCTTCTAGAGCACAAGATTTTATGGACGAGGAACAGTGAGAAATCCACCAAACTTGGGAATCCTCTAGGCAAGAC
Organism: Pinus tabuliformis; assembly: GCA_031772625.1. Lineage (NCBI taxonomy): Eukaryota > Viridiplantae > Streptophyta > Pinopsida > Pinales > Pinaceae > Pinus > Pinus tabuliformis. The sequence continues at coordinate 247,359,910 of CM062810.1, read as the reverse complement.
CCTAAGCAAGAGTCTTTTCCTCACGGAATCCAAAACTTCACTCTCTAAAGGAATTCGCTTAATGCCCTAGCCTAGTCGTCCCAGAGAAAAGGGGCCAAAATTTTGAGGAGAAAATATGGAGAGAGGAGTTGATCACCAAGTCTCTTGGACTAGTGCCTAGTCCTTTGGGCTATGGAGTCTTAGATGATTCTAAATTGGTCAAAATCGTCCTTAAGGAGGCTAAAGGTTGATGCCCTAGCTTGATACCTTCAGCATTTACCCACTTAAAATTTATGGAGTTTTATGGAAGAAAGACAACACTTCATCCACTAGGAACATTCATCATTTGCCATACAATGAGTAACATATGCAATTGTGAAGCAAATAGCTTCCCAAAATGATATTCAACAAGTTAGGGTACATTAGCATTAACCTAGTTACAACAATTCCATAATTAGACATTATCCCTAGAGAATATTCAACAAGAAGCACTTACGAGATGACAATACGATATATCCATCCACAAATCATGAGATAGCTCCAATAAAGATTGAAAATTTAGCTCCAAATGTCAAAATGCATCAAAGAATCTCTAATAGCGAACCAAAGAAAAAGTGCGAGTTCTTTTTACAAGAGAATAATCCAAGTGATGATGATGATCTGATACAAATGAGGCTTCGTTCTATTTATATGAGCCTCTCTAAGTAGAATTAGCCACTAATTAGCCCCAAAAATATTAATAATGAGCAAGAGACAAGCCTTCGTCACAAGCCGACCAAGTAGGTTTCATAAATTTTGATTTAGCCATCCAATTGCTAGCCGAATTGATGACATCATGCTGATGTAGGGTCGTTGGAGGGCCACATTGAGCCCTCTAGGTGCCAATATGCGAGAGAGGGCTCCATAAAATATGAACTAAGGGATGGCCCCTAATTCTCAATGTAAGTCATCACGTGCCCCCCCAAGGTCGTGTTGGGGCACGAATGTTGGGCTCATGTTTCTCCAGATGATATAAAGGCATGTAATGCTCCAACACTAAGGGCTCTGACGATTGTGCTTGCCCTCCCATGTCTCAAGGGTTGTGATGAACCTCCTTTGAGCCTTGGATCAGCTGCCATAATATGGCTAAGTCGACCAAAGCACACTGGTCCAAGTGCATCATCTAGCAAATAATATGGGGCAATGAACAGGTTGTTGAGGGTATTAAAGGTGCTCGCTCATGGCATGAAATGATGCTCAAACACATGATGGAGTCCCATGGCTCTCAACACATTCCCTAGGAGTGTCAATATGATCCTTTGGTGGGCATGGACCCAAATTAAGTTGCCCACTCCATGATGAAACCACCTGCCAATTACATATAAGAACCAATGCGCTTCCTCACCATCAGGTACAATAATTCATTAGTGCATCTAAGTGAATCAAGCTTGTTATTCAAGGGCATATTGAGACTTCATAGTGAGATTCCATTACAAAATTTGGGTTTTAAGCTTGTAATGTGTTACCTCCCTAGGTAGGAGTGGCTAATAGACAACCCTATTACGTGTTCCCAGGCCCTAAGGGGAAAGACAGGTCCAAGGTACATCCTTCAATTGATAGGGGTCATGCGAATAATGACGAGATGGATGGGGGCACAGGGTCTTGAGAGGCAAATGCCCATGGGTTCAAGGATGGTAATGATGAGGAATGTCCACATATTTGGGTGTGCAGATATAGGAGGGTGCAATCATGGATACACGAGTTACCCTGGCTTGTTTTTCCACCCTTCTTCATTAGCCTTTTCTTGATTCTTCTTTGTATTACTGCTCAGGGTGTTGGAAAATATAACTAGTTTTGGTCTTCATAATTCTCATTTGACTCATGTCATGATGTAATTCTTATGTCTCTATCCAATGAAGAAAGAAAAATATATAAAGATCAAAAGAGTATTATCTTTGTAAACAATGGGTTTCGTGCTCAAGCCATTTGTCACTGATCAAGCATTCATTTAATGCCTCAAGGGTTTACATGAGTCAAAGTGCCCTTGTCATATTGTAAAAGACCCATTTGGCTATTTGTATCAAGAAAAGAGATTTATTTTTAATATAAGAAGTGTCTAGAAGGCTCCCAAGACCAAGTCGGCCAGCCTATGTGCAGGCGACCTAGAGAGGGCTAAAGGAGCCTCTTGGAAGGCTATATAAAGATGGAATTTCAACCTATCTAAATACATATCAAGCATGCATATTTCAGATTCAGTCTACAATTTGAATAGACGTGCGAAGATCCAAGAAGACTAGCAAAGAAGAAGAAAAGCCCCAGTAAGTTCAGATTTCTAAAATTTTGTTTCGAATAGCTCACACGTGCGAGAGGCCTAGGGTTTTTGGGCATGCACCAAGTCCGAAATTGTAGGACGGTATTCCAGACTTGGTTGCTTCATTGTCATTGGAGATCTTGTCTTGCATTACAAAAGAAGTTTTGGATGGTTGACTTGGTTCTTGGTGATAGTCTTGGGTCTTGGTTTTTGGTCTTGGAAGTCTCCTTTGAATTGATTCTATAAGAAGAGAAGTTATTTTTAGGTTTTACCCTTGGAGGGGTTTTGCCCTGGCTTGGAACCTATATCTTGTGTTCATCTTTGTATGGTTGTGATCTTCATTGTTTTGCCATTTATTTGATGACAAGAACATAAGTATAATCAAGAAGAAGAACATATTATCACAAATAACTCTCAAGTAGGAAGAAGTAAAATTAAAAGATGCTCTAATGTTGCCCTAATCGATTCTCCAACATGGAATCAGAGCAAAGGTCAAAGTCTATGGCAGCTTGAAGATCACTTGTATTACTCCAAGGTTTATACATCTCCAAAGTGTTCACAATGAAGAAAAAGGGATTGTCTGCATTTGTCTTAAATGTCGAGTCAGTTAGATCAACAGCCAAGCAAGAGAGGGATTTTTTTGGGCTATCATTGTACAATTTTTCAGAAATTCCAAACCTCTAAAATAAGACTGCAGTCATGGACTAAGGGATTGAGAATTATGAGGTGTTTAGAAGAACCGAATAGCACACTTCAGGCAGTCATTTCATCTTTAAGGAAGGTTCGAGAGGTATAACAAGAAGCCTATACTAGGTCGAGGGTCCTTTACTCCTTTACAAGGAAGACCGAGACCTGTAACCAATGTTACAAACATTGGCATTGGGATAAAATCGACAAGGGTCCAGAAAACAGAAAAATCGGGAAAATATCGTTAAAAATCGGCAAACATCGGCTAGGCCAAAAAAATCGTGATTTTGAAATAAATTCGAGATGTTATCGAGATGTTTGCAACACTGCCTGTAACCTCATCCTAAATAGTCTGAATAAGGAATGTCAGTGGGCTAATAGTCCAACGTAGAAAAGAACCCTAAAGAAGGATCAAGACCGCAGTCAAAGAAGCATCTTAGGCCTGTTCCGGAAGACTATTCTAATGACAACAAAAATCCCTAACCAGAGGGTTGAGGTTGCAAAGTAATAGCACAAGTCTGAAATACATGAAATTGGTACCAAGTCTATTGTTAAAGGCACCAAAATGATAAATTTCTCTGTGTTAGCGCTCAAGTCTGCCTCAGGCTGAGGAAGGCGAAACTCAAGGCAACATCAAACCAAGCTCAGCCTCGTAGCTAGCCCTACGAGGACAGGAGAGGGCTCTCTCCGGGTCTATCTCGGCAAAAGGTCTTCAAAGGGGCTGAGATGACCGATATGAATACTGATTTTAGGCTAGTAAATTGATAAAGATAGTTTGATTTAAGATTTTTAGGGTTTTGTTGGAAAACAGGGAAAGGCAATTTTGGGTGCGGGGATGTGACACAGTTTTTGCAGAGGTCTTTTTGGGGCAAGGTAGGCAATCGTCCTGATGTCTTTAAAGGAATTGAATGGATAGATATGACTGGTGAGGAGCTAAGGAGAGCGAGAAACTTTCAGGAGTTCTCCTTAAACAGATGAAAACATAGATATTAAACAAACTTAAAGGCAGAGCATACAAGATTATGAATTCTACCTCAACACTTCATTTGTTTAATTTGCAGAAGAGAATAGTAGGAAAATGATACACATAACAAACTTACAAGTACATGAGAGAAACACACCATCAACACAAATAACCACAGGAATCCCAAATAGTGCTGCAAAACCCTGGTCTTTCCTTTGCCAAAATTGCAGAGATACAATGTGTAATACAGTCTAAGCTTATCCCTCAAGAGTCCAACCATGAAAATGACTAAGAAGATACATAATATAGGCAAGCTAACACATTTCCTTGCCTCTAGGGGTCGAGCTCATCATTCTAGGAGTTGTTTCAACTAATTCTAAACAAAGCACTACAATCTAGGCAGTCAAAACAACTTGCCTCTATAAGCTAGGAAACCAATTCATTCATTAAATTTTTGCCATTTTATGAATGAATCTTCTAGAATAGGTAAATAAGTGTCATGTCAACCTAAAATTACATTAATTACATCAAGGAGGGTGAAAAATCCCACCAAAAGTCAAAACTGGGCAAATGTTGCGTTTTCCTGAGCTGAAGATGAAAATTTGAGAAAATGTCCTGATGCGTAGCGCGCCATTTCTCAACGCGTAGCGCACCTTTGAGCCCACTTTTGGGGCACTTCCCGGCATCCAAATGAGGCACAAGTGGGCTTGTTGGAAAGGTCTGGATGTCTACTCTCCAGCCCAAGTGGAATTTCTCAATTTGGTGGCCATTTGCCCCTCCAAAAATGCAATCTCCCAAGACTGCTTCCTGTGTGTCCAAAAAGTGGCAGAAGGTCATTTTTTGCTTGTTTTTTGACCTTTTGAGGGCCCAAACCTCAATGAAATGTCTTGGCAGTGGCTGAGCAAGTGTAATTTGTCATGACAAATCCAAAAATGCTGAGTTTTTGTGAAATGGACCTCCCCAACTTAAGGGTAGCGCGCGGCGCGCTACGCGTTGAGCCAAAACCCTGATGCGTAGCGCGCCTGAGCCCTACGCGTAGCGCGACTTTCAGATGCTTTTTGGAGGCCTTCCCGGTGTCCAAATTGGGCGCAGGATAGCTCGTTGGAAAGGTCTTTGAGTCTACTTTCCAACACAATTGGAATTTTTCAATTTGGAGTTCATTTGCCCTGTCAAAAATCAAATCTCCCAAGACTGGTCAAAATGTGCCAAATGAAGCTGCCTCAAGGCAGAGTTCTGTTGCAGTCAACTTTTGAATGTCTTCCTCAACTCCAAATTGAGCTCATGATAGCTCATTGGAAAGCTCTTTGTGTCTAGTTATCATTTGACTCATCAAGAAAGTCATTTGGCCAACCAAGCTAGGAGAAAACTTGATTTTCCCAAGGTCACTTCAGAGGTGCATTCGATTCTCCTGAGGCAACGGTATTTTTGACATTTCTCCAAAACCATGACACCTGTGTAAAAAGTGAAGGAGGTTTTTCTTCTTTGGCATGTGGTGGACAAAAACCTCTCTCAGTTTTCCAAAATTCATCTTTGATTGCTCTGAAACATCTTTTGAGTGAAACTTATCCCGATGTGTGGAACAAGGGATTTTGTCGAAATGAAGCGAAATGAAGGGGATAAGGGGCTTTTAAATTCTTGGGGAAATTTTTGGAAGTAGGGAGGGATGTTAGGAAGCAGGGGAAAGTGGAATCTCAGAGATCGAGCGAAGAGAAGGGGTCCAAAAGGGAAAAACACAGGCCTAGCCTAGAAAATTGCCAAGTTGTGGCAAAAAACTAGGGTTTGTGCGAAAATGAGGAATTTAGCGGATCTAAGGGATGGGAAGTGTTTAATAAGGTACATGAAGGATAAGGGAAGGTGTATGAACATCAGGATACAAATTTTTCTGATGATTTAACCCTCCAAGAGAAATTGCCTTCAAAACCCTAGGAGAGGGAAATGACCTTACCTAGGCTCAACTGAAGCATGAACAAGGTGTAAAATGACCCATTAGACACTGACATGATAATGACAGCCCTATGAATGATGATAGACTCAGCTGAATGATGACATGGACCGACATTTGGACAACTTTAGAAGGAGTGAAAACAAACCCTGGACCTAATGCCTAGTGACCAAATTTTGCTTGAAAACTTTTTGAAATGACAAAATTTGACCTGGACACTCTGAGACCACTTTGTAAGAGCATATTTGATCACTGGAGGAAGGCTGGAAAGACTGACACTAACACTCTGATAATATAACCAAGCATTGTTTGAAGCAAGGAACAATAATAGAAGGCGAATTAGAAGGATTGTCAAGAGGAGCAGTAGCTAGAAACCCTGGGAAGAGCATTTTGATTTAGCATATTGAAAGATTCTTGTATATTGTCAAGGGTCTTGGGACTATTTGAAGCAAGCCAACAATTGAAGTAAAACTGGACAAGGTAAATTAACCAAGCTATATGTAGTAATCTCTTCAGGACAAAAGGTATGGGAACCTTTGTTGAAGGGATGAGTCATCAAATCTTAGTGAAAAAGAAGCCATGAGGTATGTACAAATTTGTTTTGTGCACTTCAAGCTATAAAGGGTCTGTTAAGTAATTAGGGTTTTCTAGCATGCTTTGTATGGCAAAAATCTAGGGTTTATAGACTTTGAAGGTTTTGGTATCTTGAGTGCATAAACCCTAGATAGATTGGAAGACCCTAGAATAGTGAAAAAACCTAAATTGGTTGTTCCCTCTAAAGAAGCCCTAGCTCTTGATATCTAGGGTTTGCTGAAAATCTAGAGTATATGGTAAAACCTAACGAGGGTTTAATTGAATAAAATCTAGGATTTAACATAAAATCTCTAGGGTTGATGTTTCTGCTGAAAGTAAAAATCTTATCAAGCGAAAGATCAAGGAATTTAGGGTTTGTATTTAAGAACCCTAGGACTTCACCCTCTAAGACACCATCCAAACCCTAGATTATCATATTTAACATCAGGCTCTTGTGTTTGTATATTTTTCTTGGTTGTACTTGTCAGTGAATATTGTAGGTACATGATGAAGAAACCAGATGAGAAGGATGTCTAAGCAAAAAGGCAGTTCTTGTACTCAAAACTAATGAGCATGATGGAAAGAGGGAACTATAAGGACCTTGAAGGAATTAATGCTAACAAGGGCATGGATGATCAAAAGAGTAAGCATGCATCGTTACAAAAGAGTCTTTGTCGTTGTGAACCATGGCATCATAGATAAAAGCACATGATAGTAGAAATATAAGAATATACTTGTTTAATTTGCTTCGGGAAAGATCATCTAGTTTAAGAAGAACAAGACCATAATTAATATTGTTGTTCATCCTAGCTTTTTTTTCTAACATTATGTTAGGAGTCATTTTGCAAAGAGGTATCATAAAGATCCTATAAGAATCATCATTTTGAAAGTTTATCGATAGCTACATTATTACTGATATATATTCCATCTAATATGGAATCAATACTCTTGAAGGATGAAACAACACAGATGGTCAAATTTCTAGGCACAACAAGGAAGCTCTTTTAAAGGATGGCTAGATGATTATATGAAAAGCAAAGGTATGCATATTGTAGGTAACTCTTCAAGAAAAGGTTCATATCTATAAGAATCTTGCAAAAAGAGTTGAACAAAAACGTTCTCAGTAAGTTTTCCTTATGGATGCATGATGTTCAAAAGAAGAAATGTGACATGCTTTGGTATGGAAAGAGATCCAGACTCTCTCACAAGATTGCATGGCATAAATATAACAATGCTAATAACATCTAGTATATCCTCCAAAAGAAAATTATAACTTGGTAATCAAGTTCGATCCTTGGGCACTCTGATGCATGAAGGAAGATTCGCATGGAGATCGACCATGAGGAATGTTGATGCTTTGATAAGAAGGTCATCATGATGAGGTAAGTCTAATCTTAACAGTTGTTAATGGTTATCTGGTTAACATATTGTTTTTCTACCTGGAAGAATATTGCAGGAATATATGACGAATGTTGAGACAAGCTCAACATATGATTTTGGCAATTATGAAGTCAAGATGTGTTCATCTTGGGATTAAAAGGTAGCAGTGTGAGAAGATAACCTGAAGATCGAGTTCGTACAACAACAAAGAAGATCACTTTCATGAGGAACCTATGGCAAAGCTCCATATAATGCCTTCATTGATGTTGATAAGATGAAAGTGATGTATTGATGAACTGAACCTTGTCACAAGATTAAAGGAAGACGATGGCTCCATGATACCCAGGAAGCAAGCAGGATCGATACAATGAGATGAAAAGGAAAGAGGGAACCATGTAGCTACGAAAAACAAGTAGTTGATACTCTTATGGAGATAATCTATAAGGCTTGTAGTGATTGATTTTCCAAATTAAAAGGAAGTCTGGAATATCCTTCGGATCCGAGAGGGAGTAAAAGAGTCTCCTTGAATAGGAGAAAGAATCTCTTCCCCAACCGAAAGGGAATAGGGATATCCCCTCTGGCTGAGAGGAAGTGATGTTGAACATCACATGTGCATTCTCTTCTTCATGTGTAATGCACTTGACCAGGACTAACAGCCATAAGTCTAAGTGAAGGCCTTGGAGAGGGAATTGTCAAGGATTGGATAAACATTTGTGGTTTCCTTAAGAATAGAGCATCCAACAAAGGAAAAGAATCGACGCTCTTTAAGGATAGGATAGGTGTCCAAGATAAGAGTGGTCGAAGAGGACCGATATCTTTTTAGGATTTAGGATTGGAAATCCATTATAAAAATAGTCCTAAAAAGGACATACCTTGCGAAGATCCGGAAGGGGTATGTGCCTTGTAGAGGTAGTTAGGTATCACATGTAAAGCCTCCTAGCATAATGCTCTTGAATGAAGATGAGGTTTTCTAGTTAGGCCTCAAAGACAATGTTGGTTATAATGTTGATGCTTACAAAAGGCTTATCAATCCGACTCTTCTTATGAAAACTTTTCAAAGGGAGTGTTGTTCCTGTATCGCTTGAACATTTATAAATACCTCCCTAGTTAAGAGGGAGTGTTGGAGAATGTAACTAGTTTGGTCTTCATAATTGTCATTTGACTCATATCATGATGTAATTCTTATGTATCTATCAAATGAAGAAAGAAAAATATGTAAAGATCAAAAGAATATTATTTTTGTAAAGCGCAGGTTTCATGCTCAAGTCATTTGTCACTAGGTTGAGCATTCATTTAATGCTCCTAGTGTCTACATGAGTCAAAGTGTCCTTGTCATATTATAAGAGACCCATTTGGGGATTTGTATCAAGAAAAGAAAATTTATTTTTAATATAAGAATTGTCTAGAAGTCTCCCAAGACCAAGTCGGCTAGCTTATGTGAAGTCGGCCTAGAGAGGACAAAAGGAGCCTCTTGGAAGGCTATATAAAAATGGAACTTCAACCTATTGGAATACATATCAAGCATACATATTTAAGATTCGACCTACAAATTGAATAGACATGCGAAGATCCAAGAAGGCTAGCATAGAAGAAGAAAAGCCCTAGAAAGTTCGAATCTCTAAAATTCTGCTTAGAACAGCTCACACGTGCAAGAGCCCTAGGGTTTTTGGCCATGCAACAGGTCTGAAATTGCATGAAGGTGTCACAGACTTGGTTGCTTCGTTGTCATTGGAGATCTTGTCTTGCATTGCAGAAGAAGTTTTGGATGGCTAACTGGTTCTCGGTGATAGTCTTGGGTCTTGGTTTTTGGTCTTGGAATTCTCATTTGAATTGATTATATAAGAAGAGAAGTTATTTATGGGTTTTCCCCTTGGAGGGGTATCGCCTTGGCTTGGAACCTATATCATGTGTTCATCTTTGTATGGTTGTGATCTTAATTGTTTTGGAATTTGTTCGATGATAAGAACATAAGTATAATCAAGAAGAAGAACATAATATCACAAATAATTGTCAAGGAGAAGTAAAAATTAGAGATGCCCTAATGTTGCCCTAATCAATTATCCAACACGGGGCTCTAGGGAAATGAGAGTATGTTGTGTATGATGTAAACAATTATTACCTCCTTAAGCTGGGACAGTTCATCGCCCACCAGGGGTTGGGACGTGCATGGGTTCCTCAATGATGTGGGGGCGCTCATGAGGCCCTAAGAACCAAGGTGATGGCCATATTGAAGTGGGTAGAGCTCATGTTTGGTTTTTTCCCATGCGCTATAGTAAAATGTCTCAATCGTCTTTTGCATTTTATGATATTCCTTTTTTCTGTTTCTTGCTTGTGGCCATGCTATGCTTTAACGTTCTTTTAGTTGAATCACCCTCCGGGGCAACATTTCTAGGCCCGAACCAAACACGTGGACAAGGGGAAGGGGTGTACCATTGCCTTGTGGACCCAGAGAGCAAAGATGATGAAATTGGGCTTGTAATTCAAAAGCCCAAGAAGGGTCTCTTTAAATGTACAATAACTCTATAGACCCAAAATAAATCTTAGAAGTCCTCAATGGGGACTTTGACCTAAAACATGGTGACCCAAGCATGAAACCCATTCTTTAATAAGTCACAATAATAATAATTATTATTATTATTTTCTTTATTCTTTTGACAAGTACATTACATGATGACTCAGGTACATTATTAAAGATCGAACATAGTTACATTTTCCATCAAGTTGAGGGTGAAGTGTCATATTCAATGGGTCTTTCTTCCCCAAAATCATAATCTAGAGGCTCAAGTGATTTGAATATAGAATCATGAGGAAGATAGGTAGGAGCCTTGTCGATTTCCTCATTATTAGCATCAAAGACTGGGTTTTCCCTAAAAGAAGAATCAATTACTTCCAACTACCCCTCTTCATGCAAGGGAAAATAATAATTCTACTTCCCAAGGGTGTCGATGGATATGTCATCATAAATAATGCCCGAGAGAAAGGGAAAACCAATCTTAGCCTCATCCTCCTTGTCGGTATCATAAATGGGAGCATAATCAAATTGAGGCCCAACAAATTTCCCATTTCTCCTTTTCAATACAGAAATAATCTCCATTGTCATCTTCTAAGGAGCTCATGGTATCACCTTCCTCAAGGTTCTCAAAAGGAGAGTCATCAAGAGTGATACCTTTGAGAAAGGTAAGGTCAGCCTCAGCTTTACTTTCCATAGCCTCATCTTCCCTAACACATGTATTCACAAAATCATCCCCCTTTTCGTCATGCGGACCCAAGGAGGACTCATAAAAATTATTTTCTTTATTCTTTTGACAAGTACATTACATGATAACTCAAGTACATTATTGAAGATCGAACATACTTACATTTTCCAACAAGGGGAGGGTGAAGTGTCATATTCAACGGGTCTTTCTTCCCCAAAATCATAAGCTAGAGGCTCAAGTGATTTGAATATAGAATCATGAGGAAGATAGGTAGGAGCCTTGTCGATTTCCTCATTATTAGCATCAAAGATTGGGTTTTCCCTAAAAGGAGAATTGATTACTTCCAACTAACCCTCTTCATGCAAGGGAAAATAATAATTCTCCTTCCCAAGGGTATCGATGGATATGTCATCATAAATAATGCTTGAGAGAAAGGGAAAACCAATCTCAACCTCATCCTCCTTGTCGGTATCATAAATGGGAGCATAATCAAATTGAGGCCCGACAAATTTCCCATTTCTACTTTTCAATACAGAAATAATCTCCATTGTCATCTTTTAAGGAGCTCATGATATCACCTTCCTCAAGGTTCTCAAAAGGAGAGTCATCAGGAGTGATACCTTTGAGAAAGGTAAGGTCAGCGTCAGCTTTACTTTCCATAGCCTCATCTTCCCTAACACATGTTCACAAAATCATCCCCCTTTTTGTCATGCGGACCCAAGGAGGACTCATCCTTTTGTTCATTACCAAGGTCCTCTCCAACTTCTCTAGATTGATTCCATTCCTCATTTTGACAATGATCCTGCACACTTGAGCTTTCTTCAATGTCACCCTGACCATCCAATTGATTACCCTTTGTGGGACTTTGCAACTGGTCATAATATTTGTCATTGATTAGGTCAGTCAGAATATTCAAAGCACAGGTTAGGCTAGCAAAGTCAAGGAGACGACTAGGATCCTTCTCATAGGCACACCTCACTATGTCAAGTTGCACTTGTTGTGACCTATGAAACCTGAGCATGAGTTCCATATCCATATCTTCCATAAATCTTGATAAGATTCTACATATTTATCCACATTCTTTTGTAGTTCTTGAATGTCTTGGTCAGTGAGTTTTGCAAATGTAGAACCAAGATTAATCTCTCTTTTACAATAGTCCATTTTTTATAATTTTGCATATTAGGATTAAAATGGAGTCGCCAGGGTGAATTAAAGCGCCTTGGTAGACATTTGCTTCACCCTACAAGCATTAACTTTGAATCTCAATGAAGAACTAGGGCTTCGTTCTTCCAATGGAGTTGTCGATAATGATATGTCAATATGTCGTATGGGGAAAAAACCACACATCTCGTGTCCCCAGCATCAGCACCAAAAATGTTACCGCTCAAACTAGCAAGGGTCCTAGGAGGGGATCCTAAAAGGGAAACTACTAGTCAAGGGAAACAATGGAGCGATAGCCCACGGTCACCTCAGCTAAGGCTCCTTGCTCTTTACGAACTTTCACCAATGGGAGGAGACCCACTATAAAGGTAATCACTAGATGAATGAGTCAATAAAAGGATAATTAATGATTCCTAAGGCTTATTCACAAGAGAGACTCAAGTGTATGGTTTGTTTGCTTGAAAAGCAAGGTGTAAGGCTCTCTAGGAAGGGCCAAGGGAATTTCAAGGAGTAGGGTTTGTGGATAAAACTTGTAAAGGAGATACCTAGTCCTAGAAATCCTTGTTAAAACTTGCTTTCCAAGAAATCTTTGTGAAATTAGCTTCAATAAGTTGTGGGACCAAGTGGACCCAAAATTAGGTTACGTGGGTGGAGTTGATCAATCAGGGGTGTGCTTGACCTAGTTGAAGGGGAGAAGGGGATAAAAGGGGAAATTTTCAATAATTTTGATGCAATGATCCCAATGAGATCACTAGCCAAGGGAAACCAAGGGCAAGAATCGATCTCGGAGCTAGGGCTTGAAATATCTCAAGATCCCACCGTTGGAATTGCTTCAAATTTGGAAGGCCTCTAGAAGACACAACAGCACAGTAGAGGGCAAGAGATCGAACTTTTTGGATGGGTGAATCGTGAGAAAATTGATGCCCTAGGTCACCTATGGAGATTAGGCCTAGAAAGAAAGAGAGAAGGGTGAGAAAATTATGCTTTTAGGTGATCACCTATGGAGGCTCATTGCCTAATCCTTTGGGAGAAATGGAGTCAAGGATATTTCAATGCTTGGAATGGTTTTCACTTAGTCAAGGAGGCCTCTAGAACAATTTTGCATGGCAATTAGGGCATGGGACAATTGCTTCAAGGTCTTTACACTTTGATATGCAATATATGATGATTTATCGAGATAAAATTTCGACAAAATATCTCTAGGAATATTCACTTATTCATACATGGCCCATGACATGATGCAACGCTATAAAAGGAAAAATTTCCACAATTTCACATAAGAAAAGCAGTAAATTTTAGCTTAGTATAGCGAAAATCCTCAGCAGCATGCACGTGACATAAGAAAATGACAAAATAGCACTAAAAGAGTACGTACATGTAAGAAAAAGTATATCTAATCATCATTATATGCCAATAGTGAAGTTCCAAGATCCAAAAATCAAAATTCATCCATTCATCCAATTTCGTCCTCCAAAAAAGAATAGCGAAAATCTCACAAGAGAGAATGATCCAATCCAAGTCATGATGATCAAAATGATTCATCACACTCGTATTTATACACTTCCTAATGAATTTGATTTAGCTAATTAGGCCTAATTTAGCCCCTCAAATAAAATAATGTGCATAATAACAAAACTTTTGCCGAGTCCTGACAAGCCCACCAAATAGCTCAATAACGTAAAGATAAGCCTCTCAAGAGGGTTGAATGATCAACAAAGTGATTCATTGAGCCTTTGAGGAGGCCTGATGAAGTCCAAGGGCTGTCATAATGAAGAAATGGATTCCAAACATAGTGGACAAGGGGTTGGCCCCTTGTTATCCAATCAAGAACCTGTTGTGCTCCCAAGTGGGTGTGAGGGCACGAGGACATCCTCATGGGTCTCCAAATGGATCAAATATGTCTGTAGACCATCTGTAAGGGTTGGAGTAATGACATAAGTCCTCCCTCTGCAACGGGAGGCATCCTGCAAACATCTACCAAGTGTATGGTGCAACTGTGGTTCCAGTTGGGCATGGTGGACCAAGTGCACCATCCTCATCAACACGAGCAATCAATGAACATTGTTGGGGATCCATGAAGTAATACCTACTATGGTGATGGCCCATGGCTCTCAACGCTCACCCTACGAGTGTCAATGTGGCCCACTAGAGGGTTAGGACCCCCTATAGGGAGACCAAGCCCTAAATGAAGACCCACCTGCAATCCTGCATAAGATCCAATGCATCTCGTTGCCCTCCAATACAACAACTCATTAGAATAATCAAGTAATAATGCTTACAAATCATGGGATCAATGGGGCACTTCATGGTGGCATGCCCTTCCATAGTGGTTTTTGGCATGTACAAGTGTCTCCAAGCTCAATAAGGGGTTAACCAATGACCCTATTAGGTGGTTTCAACCTCTAAATGGGGTGGCATGTCCATAGTACATCCTTTAAGAGGTAGGTGGCAAATGATATAATAATTGAATGGAGTGGGGGATTATAGGAATCATCCAGACCACATGTCAAGGTGCATGGGTAGCTATAATAAGGGAAGCCCACACTTGGGTATATGAGTGTAGGAGGGAGCAAATCGTGGTACATGAGTTACCCCGACCTTTGTTTTTCCACCCATCTTCATATGCCTTTTACCTTTGATTGTTTTTCTTTATAACTGCTCAGGGCTCTAGGCGATGGAGAGCATGATGTGTAATATGCAGTAATGGATACACCCTTGAGGTAAGGCAGTTCATCGCCCACCTGGGGTTGGGACAATCATGGGTTCCTTAATGATGGAAGGGGCTCATCCAGGGCCCGTAGAAATAAGGGCGATGGCCATAGATAAGGGGTAGATCTCATGTTTGGCTTTTGCCCACGTGCTAAATTTGTATGTCCCGCCCATCTTTTGCATTTTGTGGTACACTTCCTGTTGAGAGCGGTCAAATCAAGGTTGCGGGGGAGCGCCCCCCCCCCCCCCCCCCCCGATCCTGCTCCCAACCCGCGCTCCAGTCAGGAGCGACTCAGGAGTGGGTCGGGAGCGCGCTCCCTAACAAAAAAAATTGCTCCCTGTTTTTTTCCAATTCGACTTAGGGAGTGTCGCTCTCGTCGCGAACAGGAGCGATTTTTCCAACCCAAGAGCAATCGGGGAAGCGATCGCTCCGACCGCTCCCGGGTTGGAAAAATCGCTCCTGTCTGGCGGTGAGCGACGCCCGCGCGGCTTGGGAGAGGCGACTACGACGTGGAGAAAGGGAAGGGGAGGGGAGGGAAAAAAGGGAGGGATGGGGGGGGGGAATAAATAAACCCTCTCCCTCTCATTATTCATTTCATTTCTAAGTGTGAGAGACAGCAAGAGAGTGAGAGAGCAAAAGAGAATTTGAAGCAAGGAGTGGAGTTTGGAGAGCTTGCAAGGGGAGATTGGAGGTCAAAGAGGTATGATCTACACTCTAATCTCGCAAAAAAAAATTATGTTCATTGCTAAATATATAAATTTCTCTATTTCCCATTCCCATTCCATTTTTTTGCAGCTTCAAATCTTCAAATTTCAAATATCACGGTTATATTTCTTGGCATTTTCTTCTTCTTGGTTCCTTTCTTGGTATTTATGGTGTTGGGGAGTAGAAAAAGGAGGGATGAACATGAAAAAGAAGGGGATGAAGAAGTGGGTTATAGTGGATTTGATGAAAACCCCAGAGAGGAGTACTTTGGCGAGGAGGAGTTGGACGAGAGTGAACATGATTCAGCTTAGAAAACTAAACAAGACCTAACCCCATTGTGGAAATATGTTACTAGGCCTGAAGCAGGGAAAGGGGGTGGAACCACTAAATTTCACTGCCCCCATTGCAACAATAATTACACAGGTTCATACACCCGTGCCAGAAAGCACCTCTGCGGGAAAAGGCCATGGGATGGAGATAAACAAATAGGAATCAAAACTTGTACCGATGTGTCAACAGCAGAGAGAGCCAAATACATGAGGGAAGAGGAAGAAGCCCAATACAAATCTAAAAGATTAAAGGGTTTCTTTGAACCAAGCTCACAATCACATGCACAAAGAACTCCTTCAACATCCTCCTATGGCAATGGATATGGAGGCACAAGGTCACCAAACATCTCTTTAAGGCGTAGAACCATATTAGATTTCCTTGATGAAGGGTGTAGGAATGATGTGGATTCAAAAGGTTACTGGTTTCTCTATGCATGTGGGATACCATTCAATATTCTTCGATCACCTTATTAGCATGAAATGGTTTATGCCATAAATGATGCCCCTAAAGGATACAAGAGCCATGGGTATGACAAGGCTAGAACCGTTGGACTTGATCATGAAAAAGAAAAAATATCACATTCTTTGAGTAGAATGACAAATTCATGGACTGAGCATGGGGTGTCCATTATATCTGATGGATGGACAAATGTAAAAGGCAAGCCATTGATAAGTGTTCTTGTTGTGTCTGTTAGTGGTGCCATCTTTCTTTCAGCATATGATTACTCAAACAAGTTCAAGACCGACATCAACATTGCAGAACCACTACTTGAAACAATTGACTGTATTGGGCCATACAATGTCATCCAAGTCATCACTGATAATGCTTCTAATTGTAAGGCAGCGGGAGCGATTATTGAGGATAAATACCCCAATATATTTTGGCCTGGGTGTTTGGTTCACACAATGAACCTTTTGATGCATGATATTATTAAGAACAAAAACCAACAATACAAATGGATTGGTGATTTGTACAAGAGAGGCAAAAAAATGATAAAATTTATTACAAATCATAGCAATACCCATGGGCTTTTCCGCAGTCACTCAAGATTGGAGTTGTTGAAGATTGCAAAGACTAGATTTGCTAGCTATTACCTCACCTTCAAGCGCCTTTTGAAGGTAAGAAAGTCATTGGCTAGCATGGTATCAAGTCCACACTAGCAAATATTAAAGGAAAGGGCTACAAATGCAGCTGATAGGCAAGGTTTTGAACAGGTGGAGGAGACCGCTCTTGATGGTCAGTTTTGGGCACGTGTGAGGCAAGTATTGGAATTCACCAAGCCCATTTATCACATGATTCGTTTTGCAGATACAAATAAACCAGTGATTGGGGAGGTGTATGAGCAAATGGATACCATGTTCGAGCAAATAAAAGATGTTGTTCAAAAATATGATCCCAACTTGTCTACACTGATTCACAATTGTGTGTGTACACGGTGGAAAAAACTTAATGTTCCACTACATGCCTTAGCATATATCCTTACGCCAAAATACTACTCTCCAACTTGGTTGGGTCAAACCCCATATGGATCCAGAGGTAGCTACAAGATATATGGAAGCATTAGACAAGTTGGTATCTGACAGGGAGGAATGTGCTAATCTGCGTCTTGAATTAGGCAGATACTTCAATTGCACTAGTTTGTTTGGTTCTTTGCATGCAATGGAAGATAAAGACAGATTTGATGCTCTCACATGGTGGGAAGCATATGGCAGCATGGGACTTCTGCCAAAATTGGCAAAAAAAGTTCTCTCACAGGTTGTAAATACTTCTTCTGCAAAGAGGTGTTGGAGCACCTACAGCGTCATACATAATGTGAGAAGAAACAAACTCAATGAAAACCGAGTAGAAAGCTTGATTTATGTGCACTACAACTTGAGGTTGTTAAGTCATTACTGTGATTGGGCTTATGAGGATCCAACATATAAAATTTGGGACAACCACCTAGAGGACGATAATTTGGAGGATGGCACCAGTGTTTTACAACCAGGACCAGGACTCCGACCAGGCCGAGGATCGACTCCGACTCCGACCAGGATTCGGTAATGACTCGGCCTAGTCGATTTCAATGACTCGGTCGTTGTAAAAAATACATTAAATATTTATTTTTTTTATAAAAAAACATAATTTTAAATATTTTAAACATAATTTTAAAGATTTTCATTCATGTTTCCAAACACATAGCATTATAATATAGATGGAAGACAACATATGATCAAAGTAGGCTCATGATCTGAGCTTATACTTAAAGAATCAACTCAAGTGCTAATCACTAATATATGAAGTCGATGCAAGTGGGTAGTAACTTATGAAACCTTGTATTCTAGACTTAGGGAACCTGGTTGCTGTTAGAGAAGGTCCCTTTGTGTTGGATTCCCCAACCTAAAGTGAGGGGCAATAGTTATTGAGGTGACAATGACAACTCCTGTGAGTTACACTTGAGCTTAGTACCCCCTTGTGTTGGATTACCCAACCTAAAGTGAGGGGAAGTAGCTGTTGAGGTGACAATGACAACTCCTATGAGTTACACTTGAGATTAGTAACCCCTTGTGTTGGATTACCCAACCTAAAGTAAGGGTAGGTAGTTGTTGAGGTGACAATGACAACTCCTGTGAGTTAAACTTGAACGTGGTACCATGTGAAGGCTTTGCACTAAGGGCTGCAAGTTTGGGTGATAACAGGGACAATACTAATAAGTCAAACAACTAAGAGGAGGATTGGCAGTTACCCCAAGGGCTGTCAATTAGATCAACACTATCTGATTAGTTAAATCTGTGTTTTCCTTCTCTCTTTCTCTATGCATTTCTAGCGTAAATTAGCTGAACCCCATTAGACAACTTATAAGTTATAACTATGTTTAATCTATCAGAGTTATCCATAACATCAATTAGCATAATCTTAACCCACAAAGTTCCCACAAGAACAAACTGCCATACAATTATGTATGTCTGTATACTTATGTGCTTAACTCTCGAGATTCAATAATTGATTATGGTTATGATGCTTCACATAAGAAAATGTGGGAAAAAGACTCTGCTTTTACGATGCTCAACCTCTGGATCTTTCCAAAGGTCAAGTTTTCAATTCTGTGTTGAACATTAAAGAAATTTACCAGAATTAGGCAATATTCCCCTTACTCTACTCCATATTATCCTCAGATACCTTCTTCCCTACTCTATTACATAGCAAATGCAATAAATTCTCTTTAATTTCTAATCGTTAAATGAGAAACCAAGAATGTCAAAAATGGCAAAGGACAAATTGGATAAACTAAACCTCATGTTCTGTGCACAAAATTATCCAGCCCAGCACGGATACCATAAATTTAGTAGTAACACTTATCTGCCCTTCCAGACATGCACACAGCCAAAAAATCACTGCTAGCCAGGACAACTTGCACAGTAACTACATCAGAGTTCTATCATCACTGAATGGTGAGCCATTTTCAGCATTATGCCAATTTTTTGACATTGACATCATCAAGAACAAGACAATCCAATATCAGCATTCATCTCTTTCACAAGGTCCTAAATTTTTGTACTGGCTACAGCTGAAAATCAAAATTCATCGATTACACTGAAGCATCAGAAGTGAGATCAGCATACATAAGGTAGAATTTCTGCAGTTTATTTTTACTGACTTCAAATACAGTGATTAATACCTGTACAAGAAACAACAAACAATCAGATCAACCCACTGTGTCCTCTCTGTAAATTACAGTTGAGATTTTGTATTCACAATCAAATACATGTCATTGAATTAAATTCACATGCCTCCAATTATAAAGTGTTGAATTAAATTCACATGTTTAACGTTGCCCAGCCGCTTTTTATTGACCCGGCCTGGTCAATGCGGACTCGGCCTGGTTGACCGAGTCAGCTATGACTCGCCCTGGTCATTAGATGACTAGGCCGAGTCATAGCTGACTCGGCCAAACTGGCCGATTACTTGGCCTGGTCGCATTTTTTTTTTCCGACTCGGTATGACCAGGCCGTTTCCGAGTCAACTCGGCCTGGTTGTAAAACACTGGATGGCACTATACATCTTGTAGAACTGGAAGCAGAACTTTTGAGAGAGGAAGATGAAGCAACAACCATGCCACCCCCACCATCCAATAGCAATGCTCGACTTCCAAGTCTTTCTCCTTTTTTGTCGCCACCTCCATGTACATCCTCACGTAGAGGGCATGCACCTTCTGATTCTAGTTGTGGGACTGTGCAGGATGAGACTCCTAGAAGACCACCACGACTTGCTCAGAAATTAGACATTATTCGTGGTGGCAAGAGGAAGATGTAGATGATAGATTTACTTGTCTTTTCTAGTTTCTAGTAGTTTTTATAACTGTTGACTCTTTCATATTTATTATGATATTTTTTTAAACAATATATGACAATTAAGTTTGAACTTTGAAGTTTGAAGATGGCAAGTATAACTCATTGGTAATGAATTATGAATATGATGTTTCGTGAAAGTTGAAAGTTTTTTCATTTCATTTCATTTTATAACATTTCATTTCATGTTAGATATTATTTGTTGTAATGGTTACACTTAGCTTACAAGTACAACTTTGGTGATCAATGATGATAAATGTTATATATTGAATTTTGAACGCTTGAAACTTTAAGATTGATGAATCATAATTCATGAGACTCAATATGTTGTATGTTACTAACTTGTGGATGTGGTTGATGAAGATTATAACTTCTAGATGATTGTTGTTATATGATTCACTCTATGATTTTTATGTTGTTTATGTCTAATTCATCATTCTACATGTTTTTGTTGATAAATATGCATCAAAATATAAAAAATACATATATTATATAAAAAGAACGCTCCGGGATTCGCTGCCAAACCGGGAGCTTCTAAAAATGTCGCTCTTGCTCCCAAGTGACCTTGGGCCAAATTATGCTTTTTATTTTCTTTTTAGCTGCATCAACCTCCGGGGCATTGTTTCAAGCCCGACCCAAGGTGTGGACAAGGAGACGGGGAGGCTAACCCTATGTGGACCTAGTGGACACATGTTGACCCAGACGGGAAAATAAATGAATGGGGCTCAAATGAGTGGAAAGGGAGTAATGTAGGTGGTGTCGAGAAGCGGGACCACGCAACCAAAATCGGGATTTCCCATGTAGTGCCAACCCTAGAGCTAATGGCCAGTAAAGGAGATCCCACGAGACTAGGATACAAGGGTAACCACAAAATCGGGCAATGGAGACAAGAATACAAACCTAACCCACTCTTTCCGCCAAAACCCCCACCAATTCATGCCCAAAAGTTCCCATGATAAGTAAGGAAAACTACTCAACTATACCAATGAAAAGCCACACCTTTGGGGTTGAGAGGCCCACCTTCAAACATACATTCATAACAGATACGGAAGAAACCACATGGTTGGCTCAGGTGGCGAAAAAAATGGCACATCGAGCTATTTGGGGACTACAAGGGGTTGTTGGTTGTCGGTTGAGGACCATCTAGGAGAAAAAAATTCTCCCATATACACTACCCACAAGTCGTGGGTAACAAATCCTATAGAAGTTTGAAGCAGAGAGGGGTGCATGTCTTGATACTTGTAGAAGTCTTAGTGCGGAAGTCTTGAAGTAGCTCTCTAACGAAGTTGTGGAGCAAAGTTCTGGAACAAACCTTGAAGAACTCGTAAGGCAAATCAAAGGCAGAGTAAGGGCACTTGTCTTGATGATTTGAGGTATGCATTTCATTGTTGAACTGTCTACAGATTGCATATTGGATATGACAAAGGGCATAACTGAAGTTGTTTGAATGTTGTTGTAATTGGGTCATTGTCCCTAGTACAGGCGCCCAAGAAGATTTTGTTTTATCTTTTATTTTATAGGGTGGCAAGGCAGTGTTGGGGAAGGAAGTTGCAGCTTCCTTCAGGAGGTTGTCGCTTGTGATACTTAAATTGTTGAAATTTATGAAATATTGATTCACCCCCCTATTAGCGTTTCCAACAGTAGTATGCTCAATATGACAACTGTGTGGCACCTAGACATGCCATTGCTTGAGGGCAAGTAATGTCGGGAAGGGGGGACTGTAATGTCCCCAATGGATTAATTGCCCATGGAAGGATGAAATAGCCTATCCAACCCCGTAGGCTACAGTCTTGATAAAGGGGGAAACCCAATTTTCCCAATGTTTTGAGCAACATTGGGTGTTATGGGTCAACCAGGGCAAAAAAGCACAAATTGGGGTTGCATTACAACCTCTCACATGAGAGTGAACCCATGCGAAAATATATAAATAAAGGGGACTTGGAATTATTTTGCATCATGGTATTGGATTGAATTGTCTATGTTTTTCTCGAGCCTGAGGCTTTGAGGGTTTTAAGATCCCTTCTTCTCGATTAAATTTAGTGGAGTTGATCCCACCCCTATCTAATTTTTTGTCTAGTTTCAATGGCATTGATCCCACCATTATTGTATGCAACCAAGCCACTGGTGTAGAAGTAACTGTGTATTGAAATAAATGTGAATTATTGATTGTGCAAACTATTATTTAGCAATAATATTATGTGTCATCTATGTTGGATTTAAAGGGGTCAATGGCATTGATCCCACCATTATTGTATGGCACGATTACTACCATTATTGTATGCAACCAAGCCACTGGTGTAGAAGTAACTGTGTATTGAAATAAATGTGAATTATTGGTTGTGCAAACTATTATTTAGCAATAATATTATGTGCCATCTATGTTGGATTTAAAGGGGAATATTGTGAAAATTATCTTGTGAAATTACAACCCTAAGGGCCTAAATCCCCTTGGGATATTACTGTTAAAATTGGCAACTAGAGCCAAACTCCATGTGGGTCATCTTATTTATCGCAGCTGATATTTTTCTTAGATTCCTCTCGTCAAAAGGTGTAGGATTGATATAGCGATCATCCGATTCCGACATGTATTCATGGAGATATGAATTTATTTGTATTTCTTGACAATTTGTCAAGGTCAACCAACATGTAAAATAGTGTTGCACACCCCCAGTTAAACCTCAACATGGGATATAAACAATGTTCCACGGGGACGCGTCCCCCCCCTAGGGGTTGAGTTTCCTAGCTCCCATGCGCTTCGGGGACGAGAGGGGGTCGTTTCCCCACACTCCCAAAAAGCAGGTTACGCAAGGGGACGTGCCAGGGGAGTCGTTTCCTCCCGCTGAGGGGTCATTTCTGAAAAAGGGATCATGGGGGGTCGTCGGGGGGTCGTTTCCCTTTCACCAAATTCGATTTTTTAAATGAATTTTTTTAGTCATAATTAAAACAAAAAAAAAAAAAAACAAAAACAAAAACAAACAAAACAAAAAAACACACACACACAGTGTTCAATGTGTGTGTTGTTAGTATTAGTCAGCCTGTGTAATGTTTTTAATTTTTTTTATTTTCACTGCAAGCTGCAACCTACATTTGTCATTCAACTTACAAAATTACAATTGAGTCAGAGTCAGACTTCTTATGGGAACAGCGAGAACAGTGACAGCAGCTATAGTGGTAGTGAGCCACAAGATGCACAAGAAGAAATTGAAAGCAGTCGCAGGGGTGCAAGAAACCAGAATAGGCATGGTGTACATTCTAAAGGCCCACCAAGAGAGCTGGAAAAATTTGCAAATGGGACATTTAATCCTCTAAAACCACATCTAATTTATGCAACCAGAGTGCCGAAAAAGAATCCAAAAGTTGGTGGTGGCTCACATGATTGGGTCTACAATATTTGTGGGCATCACATTGTTGGCAGCTATACCAAGGTGAAGCAACACATTTTGGCTACTACTGGTAAAGGAGTCAATATGTGTCCCTCAAAGAACTTGAATTCAGCTCAAAGAGAGCAACTTTGGAGGCTAGAAAGGGCAGCCACCAGAAAAAGATTGTTTTCTAGCAGACATGTTGATCCATCCATAAATATTCCTCCATCCAGTGCTTCATCAAAAAAGACAAAGGTTTCTACTGGTGCATCTCGTTCTTGTGCAATGGATGGTACAGTGTTTGGGATGTACAACATTCTAAATCGAGATGACACAGATGATGCAATTGGCAAATTTCTTTTTGCCAATGGAATTCCCTTCCATGTTGTTCGTTCTCCTTATTACAAGGAAATGGTCCAAGCAATTGTAAGAATAGAGCCTTCATATGTACCACTCGAAGAACATAAGCTATGAACAACAATATTAGATAGACAAGTGTCCAAAATTAATGTTCAAAAAGAGAGAATGAGACCAACATGGTTGAGGTTTGGTTGCTCTATTGTTATGGATGGATGGACTGACATCTGAAAACGCCCACTAATCAACATCATAGTGACATCTTTAGAAGGTCCATTCTTTCTTAAAGTTGTTGATTGTTCTGGAAAGCGCAAGGATGCATCTTGCCAATTTGAGCTTCTTCGAGAAGCTATAGAGGATGTTGGGCCTAATAGTGTAGTGCAGGTTGCGACAGATGCAGCAACAGTTTGTAGATCAGCTGAGTTATTGATTCAAAACAGGTATCAACATATTTTTTGGACTCCCTATTATGTGCATGCACTCAATAATGCACTGAAGGACATTGGCAAGATTCAGTGGATATCAGACTTGGTGACAACTGCAAGAGATGTGCAGATGTTTATCTGCAACTACCACACCTCCTTGGCTATGTACAAGGCCCACACGAGGAAGGAATTCCTCAAGCCCACTAATACTAGATATGCTAGCTATTTTCTCTTATTGGAGAGGATGCTAGAGGTACAAGAAACTCTACAATCCTTGGTTGTTAGTTCAGAGTGGGGAAGGTGGTCAAAATCAAAAATAGACACGGGGAAGAAGGTCAGGCTTCAGGTGTTGGACAATGATTGGTGGGCAGATTGTTCTTATTTGGTGTCATTCTTGGGCCCTATTGTGGAGGTCATTCGTTACACTGATTCAAATGCTCCTAGTCTTGGAGAAATTTGAAACCTTTGATAGCATGTTGGGTCATGTGAAGGTAGCCATTCAGCAGAGGGAGCCCTCATTAGAGTTCTATACATCCCAGATTCAACCCATCATTCAGCATAGATGGGATCGCATGAACACACCTTTGCACATGGCAACATATGCATTAAACCCAAAATGGTATGTTCAGAGACCTAGGAGGGTGCCTCCTATTGATGATCCTGAGGTAAAGAATGGCTTCCTAGATGCAATTGCAAAGATGTACAATAAGGAGGATGGGACAAGATTTCGAAGACAGTTTGTTCAGTTTGCATCTCTTAGTGGCCTCTTCAACACACGTGGTGCTCGGGCAGATCGCATAGATCTAGCCCAAGATGACCCGATTGGTTGGTGGAGGATGCATGGGGATAGTGCTCCAGAGCTCAAAGATCTAGCTGTGTTTGTTGTCTCAGATTTCTAGTTCCTCTGCAACAGAGAGGATTGGTCCACATCAGTGTTGAAAATATCGGCGAGGGTCCAGAAAATATCTTATCGGCAAGCATAAAAAATGCATAATATATTCATTTTTTTCAGATTTTTAAACATATGAAGCAATAACAACATGAAATAAACACATTGGCACATAAATATGAAGAAAGCACTGATATATATGATGTCAAATAGAAATGAATCATGATATATCAAAGGCGATACCAAATCCTGCTGATCCCTGATAATTGTCCATTTAATGACTCAAATGTGGAGAACCAATACAAAATAACATCACATATATAAAAGTATCTCATCATCATGAGTTATATGTAGCATAACAAATAAAACTAGCAGCGATCTATCTGAAATCACTGCCCTCTCCCCCTTTTACGGGAAAACATGACGGGCTGTTTGCCAGGCCTGCCCCTAGTAGTAGAAGGCCTTGACCCTGCCTCTGCACCTAATGTCAAATAATGAGTGCTAGGTATGGGGCTATGCTCTCCTATATCTATAGCAGATGGTGTTGATGATGATGCTCCCGCAATGTCCTCCTCCTCCTCCTGCTCCTCCTCTGAGTGTTGCTGCTCCTCCGAGTCCTCCTCTTGTTGCCCTTGTTCTAATGGATCATCTACCACTAGCTCTAACCATGAAGGTGACTCCTCCAAGATGAGCTCCTCAAACTCCACCCTCCACGGAGACAATACATCAATATTGTCTAAGGAAATGGCATCTAGATCCATTGGTGATTCTATTTGCCTCACTCGAAGTCAGATGTTGTAATGCACATACACCAAATTGTTGAGGCGTGCGAACTCCAACCTGTAAGAGTGTCAAAAAAAGTAATGAGTCTTGACTCTTGACTCTTGACACTTGAAGGTCATAAATTAAAAATTACAATAAGTGTAATTGCTCAACTGAAGGCTGGAGCGCAAAGTTATACCTGTTGCGCTTTTTTGCGTGTATTTTCTCAGATACACTCCAATTGCGCTCACACCCTGAAGAGCTACATGTTTGACTCAAGATTCGTATGGCCAATTTCTGCAAATTTGGTGCCCTTGCACCATAGCTTCGCCACCAAATATCTACAACAAAATAATGAAATAAAATATTCAAAAACTTAAAACATAAGTAAGCTTTCAAATAAAAGCTACATAATTGAATTTTAAAAAAATAGAATATAAGTAAGGAAATTCTAAATTGAAAATTCTAATTTCTAATGAGTGATGACTTGTCACTTACGTGGCATGAAGAGGGGCCTTTCCCTAATAGCATCATCAAAGTCAAATAGGCCAACACAACCCCGATAAGACTATATCTCGCGATTGATTTTGCTACGAAGCTCAGGATCAGGTACCATCCTTTGAATACAGGAATGGAGCCCTTCCATCACCTCGCCATCAAAATCAAAGCCGTATTTGTATGAAAATGCGGGGTTGAGGAAGAGTGTTGCTGCATGAATGGGTCGATGAAGCATCCATGTCCACTGACTATCAATCACATCCCATAACATCATCTGCCTATCAAAGCCAATAGAACCCTTGTCTGCATAATAAGAACGAATGGCCTCCTTGGCCCTATCCATGCCCTCATACAAATAAGCCATTGCAGGCTTCTCCCCATCCACCAATCTGAGAACCTTTACTATAGGTTCACTAACTGCGCATGCTTCTTCTACTCCACGCCAAAACGTCTCAGAGTACACCATTTTTGCAATGGCTTTCCCGTCCTATCTCCTATTGTATCTACAATTACGCCAATCATCAGACACAAACATTTGCTTCAACTCGAACTAACATCGAAGCAAAGACTGAAAAGTAATAAAGTTTGTGGCAAAACGTGTGATTGCAGGACGCCGCAACTCCTTGTTTCTAGTGAACCTCCTCATGAGGCTAAGAACAAAAACATGGTTATAAATAAACTTGGAGATGCTCCTAGCCATATCAACTGCCTCCTTGATGAAGGAGAGTTTCCCCATATCCTCAAGCAATAAATCGAGACAATGTGTTGCACACGGAGTCCAAAACAATGTGGGATGCCTCTCCATAAGCATCTTGCCGGCAGACACATAATTAGCTGCATTGTCTGTTATGACTTGCACCACATTCTGCACACCAATCTCCCGAATGAACCCATCTAACAACTCACATATCGTTGCTGCATCTTTGATATGTTTTGATGCATCCAACGATTTAATAAACATGGTACCTTTAGGACAATGTACCAAGAAATTTAGAAGGGTCCTACTCCTCCTATCTGTCCAACCATCAGACATCACTATGCATCCAGTAACTTCCCATGTCTTTTTCAACTCCGCCAATCTAGAGTTGATGTCCTACTTTTCTGCTTGAAGAATTGGCCCCCACAACTACTCATGTGTGGCACTTTTGTACCCTGTGGCTGCCAAAATGGATTGGTTTTGGTGATGCTGAGAGGTAAGTCGCTCCAGAAAATACACCTCCCCATGACTCTATCTGCTTCTTGCTTCTCCTTTTTTTTAACAAGCGATTTTATGCCAGGTTGTGCTCCAGGTCCTGTTCGTGGAACAAAAAATGATGACCTCGCACTAGCAGTAGCAGGTGATGATGTGCCAGTTGTGGAGCCCCTCCCACTACCCTCAACATCAAAATCAGGAGAAGATATCCCGAAATATCTACCTGCACGTTCAACTTTGTTTCTTTCTACCTCTTCCTTCTTTTTGTCTTTTTCATCAATTGCCTCAAGAGCTTTTTGTATAAGCTCCGGACTAGAAACTATACAAATCCCAACATCATGTCCACTGAGTCTAGCAAGATGGTATTTCAGTCGTGTAACCCCACCTGTCATCCTAGTCCCACACAATTTGCATGTAAGATATTCACGATTTGTCCCACCATCTGGGTTCCCATACTCCCAAAATGGGTCCAAGGCTTTTGGCATATTTGTATTTTGTAGTGGGCTAACTCAAACCTAGGGCACCAAAAAAAAATAGGAATTAGTAACTTAATAAGTAATAACCACATCATTTTACAAAACAGTTTTTTTGCTACATTATTTGCAATTTTGCAATGTGAATTGAAAATTGAAAATTCATAAATTCATTTGAAATTTCATAAATTCATACATAGAATTTACTTTTAGAAATAGGCAAACGGTAAACCTACCTCACTATTCACATTGCACAATAAGAAACTAATTTCTAAGGTGAAGAAATTTTATAGAGATGAACAACTAATATATAATAAAATTAATAAATAGCCTTTGCAACTATGAACTCAAAAAAAATGGAGTTTGCTCTCCAAATATGGAGAAAACTTGAAAACTTAAAAACTTAAAACCCTTGCATTTGCTCATGGGCATGAAAATCTTTTCAAATGGAAAAAAAAATCAAGCAAAATGATTGTAGGCAAATAGGCAAGCAAGAACAATCCTAAAACTAACAAAAAATTCATTAAAATAGGGGTTTATTTGAACATACCTGTTAATGGAAGAAATGAAATTGTCTCACTGTTCTTGAAGCTTAGATCAATGAAATCTTCGTTGTTGGTGGCGATAATAGCTATGGAACGCTCAAACCCTCCTTGGCAGCAAGCACATAGCTCTCCCCTTCCTTCTCCAGCAATCAAAAATGAAAATGATTCATAAAAAACCAAAATCCGAATTTTATAACCCGCGCGGATATTTTCTACTGTCTCCCGGCGATAAATTAGATCGTCGCGCGATATTTTGCCGAAATATCGGCGATATTTCAGAAATATCGCAATATTTTCTCGGCAATATTTCGGCTCGCCGAAAATATCGCGATGTTTACGAATATCGTCGATATTTCGGCGATATTATCAACACTAGTCCACATATAGCTTCATCCACTCTATCAAGAGGAACAAGCTTACCTCTAAAAGAGCAGAGAAGTTAGTTGTGCACAGTGCCCTACGTCTTGAGCATAGAAAGACACCTGAGTATCTGAAGGGACCAGCGACATGATGGGATGTTGATCCAGAGGATGATGCACAGGTAAATATGGAGGAGAGACTTGATGAGAGACAGATGGGGTTGGTTAGTGTGCCACTTAGCATGTTTGAGAATGCTAGTGATTCAGATTCAGATGGTGATATGGTTGATCCTGATTTATTCATGCAGCAGCTGGATGCAGGGACTAGCGGGGCATTACCTTGAGGCTTGAGCAAAATTATGCTCGTTTATCTTTTGATATGTTGATGTTCTTATGTTATTCTGACTCTATAAAATTTTGACTCTTGATGTATCAAACTTGACTTTTATAATTCTATAAAATTTTGACTCTTGATGTATCAGACTTGACTTTTATAATTTTATGTCAATATTCACTGTTCAATATTCAATGTTCATAGTAGGAAGTGGAACATCAATATGGTTTAATCATAATGTATGATGTATGATTATAAATTAGAATTTTAAATTTATATGATAATGATATTCATATCAATGATCATGCTTTGCAGCTTTTAAGTTTTCGTTTTAAATTTGTTTCAGTGATATGATTCATCGATTTATAAATTATACTTGATATTTATAAGTTTTTAAGACCCTGACGTCCCCCCTCGTTTCCTTAAAATTGGTGGGGAGCTTTTGCATAGGCCACTCCCGCGTATCCTCGCTCCCTCGCCTCCTCGTCCCGAAACCTTGGTGGAACATTGGATATAAATAGAGGAGACCTTGAGGCATTAGATCACTCATCTCATCCTCACATCTCTTCTCTCTCCTTGTCTCTTAGGTATACAAAGGAAAGAGGACGCAGCTAGGGCATCATTGTGAGAGGATGTAGTTAGGGCAACAAGGACGTAGGAAGATACAGCGATCTTGTTTGGGGTGATTTAGGCCTGTGTTGACCAGCGTATTGCCTCCATTGACTGCTGTTTTGACCATATTTCATTGACTATTTTGGGCTGCTATCACTGTTGTTGGAGACCGAGTTCTCCTAGGTTGTCTTGGGCAAATTTGGGAGCTGATTGATCACCCTTGCTATTGTTGTCCAAGGGTTTCATCACTGCTATCGTAAATCACAGATTTGTGATATTGTACTCTCTCTCTCTCTCTGCTGAATTATTGAAGAATATAGAAGAATTGATCAAAGAGTTTCCCCACATTGGGGTTTGTCCCTGGCTAGCGCCACATCTTGTGTCTCTTGTCTTGGCTTGTCTTCTGTTGATTTCATTTATGTTCTATCAGCATTTTACTTTTATGTTAATGTGATTGCTATACTGAGAATTGACATTGGGCTAATAAGAAGAATTGAAGTAAATTGCTCTAAGCATAGAACATACCATAATTTAGAAGTAACTATGTATTGAAATAAATGTGAATTATTGATTGTGCAAACTATTATTTAGCAATAATATTATGTGTCATCTCTGTTGGATTTAAAGAGGAATATTGTGAAAATTATCTTGTGAAATTACAACCCTAAGGGCCCAAATCCCCTTGGGATATTACACGCATTGAATATTCAACTCCTCTATCATAATCCTACTAAAAATGTACCCATCACTCAAACAAAATCTTGACTTGACATGCTAAGTTTTTTCTATCTTATTTTAATGCTTAGAGGGTGTATTAATGACGAAGATCCCAATATAAGCAACGTTTTTGATGATATGTATGTATTTGTGGTATTATGATTTTTTTGGATGCTAGAGGCCATCTACGACCTTTTGTTGATATATTTTTGAGTCAGATATGGATTGCACTTGATGCTATTTTGGTTATAAGCACCCTAACATGCTATATTAATGAGAATTTTTACTTATTTATATATAAACGGTTTGCATTCATATGGATGAACATGAATATTATATGTTTTTCTTTAAAATTTGAATATTTTATGTGTTTTTGGTTGACCAGTTTTTTGGTTCGGCTTTTTTAGCAGTTCTCAATTCGTGGGGGTCTATCGGTTTGAAAATTGGTCTGGTTCTGAAACATTGGTCTCAGCCAATGTTGTAGGAACGATCCCCCACCCACGCGCCAAACCCCAAAACTGCGCACTGTGTAGAATCGTCACTGAAGCGCCCTCGGAACCGCACTTCTAGACAACAATACCCCACTTGTGGCTAGATTTGCATGAATCTGGAATTTTGGAAATGTCATGTGACGAACCGTGCTTCCTGGACACTCCCTAGGTGCCCCCTAGATGCTTCCTAAAATCCCCCTAATGGTAATGTTGAATTCTTAAAGTAAAAGTGGCATTCTCCTTTATCTTTCATTTTCATCATTTTACTTACATTTTTAATATTACCATTAACTGACTCAAAATGTTTGATAGTGGTTCCAACCTCATCAGACATCATATGGAGAAAATAGAATTCCATACCCCATTCAAAGTTCAATAGACTTAATAGTTTTTGGGATTTCAAGATCAATGGGATTATGGCATTTCATTAGATTCTATCACATATAAGGGTATGTCATTGGCAATTAATCAAGAGCATCAAGCTCTATATGTACCCCAGTGTTGGTGGGTGGTGATTGTTAAACCCCTTTGTCATGGTCTTAGCAAAAATGTACCCTTCACTCAAACCAAAATCATTGATCAGGCATGTTAAGCTTTTTTTACCACATTTTAAAGCTTGGATTACGCAATTTGAACAAAATTGAGCAATATTGACCATGTCCCTAGAGAATCGAGGTAGAGGCAAAAAGCTAGACGAGAGAAGAAGAAAGAAGGATGATACTAATGATGAGGGTCTCGATATAAATGATGGTGGAACATTGTTTGTGAATGAGTGGTGGAACATGCATGGCGATGCCACCCCACAACTACAACATTTGGCAACATGGTTGCTTTCACAATTGGTGAACACTTCTTCAATAGAGAGGTGTTAGCAACTAACTCAATTTATTGTTCTAAACCTTTTGGTCATCATATTCCAGTGTGTTGATGGCCTATTTTGTAAACATAACTATTTGGTCATATCACTATTAACAATTGCTTGATAACCTATTTCATTCCATAAGGTAATGGTCTAGTTTTGATTATATGACTTGAAAATGTGTATGTTTGTTTGTAATTGATAGAATCTAGATTCTTGATGGTTGATGCTCAAATAATTAATCGTTAGTGTACTATTGATGCCATTTCTATCTTGATTTATGTACAAGTATGCATGATTTCACATATTCTGGCAACTAATTTGGCATTCTTGATGTTTTTTTAATATAAAAGCAATGATTCATATATTATATAGACACTTTAGGGACACTTCGCTTCCAAGGACTTTTGGAAAATGACGCTTCAGTTATGAAGATTTTTGAAAAATGATTCTTCCAACACTTCGCTTTCAAAAAACGCACCCACATTGTCCCCACTTCGTGCAACACTAGTCTCAACTGACAACACTCATTCTATAAGGTGATGCTCACCGGAGGGAAGAAGTGGGAATGATACTAGTAAAATAAATCACATAGCATCAATCATCACCTCTTGGCTTCCACTCAGTAGCCAGGGCTTTCCAAGAGGTCACCCATCTCAAGATCCTCAAGCTCAAGCATGCTTAACTATGGAGCTTTTAACTTTTTCTCACAATCAAGCCACTTGCTATCCCATTTGCAAAACCTTAACAATTATTATGTCATATGAAATATTCAATTCGAGTTTCATTTAATTATAGTGCCTAAATAGTGCAACAAATTAAATATCATTTTCAAGATTAACTGCATAAAGTAAGCCATTAAGCTATGACCATATCTATGAGCATTAGTCTCAACTGACCATATTTCAATGATTTTGAATGGCCCATATAGCTCTCATTATATCAAGTAATGCTCACAAAAGTTAAAACTGAACAAGTGAGATTGATACTTGCAAAGTGTGAAATGGGATTGTTTTTCTTTATATACCATGATTGTGGTTGCTTAGCAAATGGCAACCAAAACCAAAACTGAATGGTGGTAATGGTTCATCCTCATAGTGATAAAGATAAAGATGAAGCTAAGACCAAAAAAGATTTAAAAAGCTGCAGAAGCAAAGTTCACCGCACCTGAAAACTAACGAACTTTGCCTCTAACTCCCTTTCGCACGCCAATGCCGCAACAGACCTTGCAAAGTTCTCCGTCTCCTCTGGATCGATATCAATAGTGACCAACCGCTCCTGGCAACATGGGCAAACACCGTCCGGGTTCATGGCGGTGCGCTTCACTCTCCAATCGCCGGTCCCCAACCAGCCCTGTCCATGCCACCCTCCACCACCCGCAATGATGGCTTCCCTGATCTTCTTACGGTCCCAGACAGTCTGCCCTAGCTTCCCAGCAACCTGACCATTAAACCACTGCTCAATTACCTCAGATGTAATTTGTGACACCTGCCTTGCAGTGGTCCTCAGTCTGTGCAACAGAGAATAAACCTTCTCTTCTCTGAGGGCGTCCACACTGACTTGCAACAGTGCCCTCAGCTCTGGCTCCTCGGGTTGAACACCCGAGAGGGTCATATGGGCATCCACCTCATAAGCCATCCCGGCATCCCTACTCTTACAGAGGGCAAAAAGCGCAGGCCCATATGACCTCAGCCTTGGAGGAATATTAAATTCCGCCATCTTCTTCACCAAATCGAATGCCAAGACCCCGTCCTCTTTAGCTGCGGCCAATCTGGCGACGGCCGTGAAGGTGGCCTCGGTTGGAGGGATTTTATCGATTTCCATCTGGCTGTATATCTCGAATCCTCTCCTCAGTGCCAAGCGCCCGATCTCGTCGCTAATTTTAGCATTGTCCTCTTCGATAACCTCCTCCGAATTGGCGAGATTTTGATCCTTGGCTCTGTCGGTAGGCCTGCGGACGCCCATGGCAGCGGCCGAGCATACATAGAGTAGCACATTGTACTGGTACTGATTTGTCTTCAGTCCCTCTTTTACCGCTCTGTCATACAAATTTAGGGCTTCTACCACGTCTCCGTGTCTCGAACACATGTCCAGACCGAACGTCAGCTGCCCTTCTCGGCTGTCTCTTTTCCTTTCTTTCCTCTTCCTTCGGGTGACATCATTCGTCCCTCCAGATTTGGAATCACAATAAGGAAATGTTGATAAAATAGCAGAAGAAGATGTTTGTGTGCAAAGGCGCTTTGGGATTATAATCTGAGGCCATCCAGAGATGAACAAGGGACTGATTTTGTAATACAATTCAGAGTGTGCCCCTGATTTAAGGGCTCTTCCCCTTCGGGGAATGACAGGTCTCAGTGAAGATTTTGTGAGTGATGGTCTAGTGAGCAGCAGCTGCTGGGTATTTCTGAGAATAGATGGTATGCCTCCCGAATACTTTGCTCCCATTGTTATTGTTAGAGCTTAATCACACGCTATCTGCTCTTTTCTGCCCTGCTCTGCCCAGACCAGTCCATCCGACCTTCAGCCGGGCAGGCTAGGCTTTTGTTGTTTGAATCCCTATGTATAAATAAATTTATGTTTGCACCAAGAATTACGATACAGTGCAATGGATCTTTCCTTCGTGCAGTATGAATCTTTTATTGGTGCCCGCGCTGTAGTTTACGGCTCTTGCAGTCGAACCGTAGGGTTGAGCGATTTAAAAAATTTATAAACTTTTTCGAAGGTTGATTTTCACAAATCTTAATTTTTGAAACTTTGATCTCTAAGATTTATTTGTTAATTAAACAAAATACAAAATAGTAACTGCAATACCTTTATACGGCTAAATGGAGGGTGGGAATGTGAAGTAATGTAGGGTATATTTTAAAAGCATAAATGTTTTGTATTTAAAATTATTTTAAATTAGATTAAGTTTTATTAAATAAATTTTTTTGGTTGGTTTTAATGATTTTATGTTGAAATGAGAAGTTAGCAACATTGATTTGTTCGGAGTGAATGAATAAGGCGTTGCCCACAACAAAACCTTGTCCTTTAAAAGTTTCAAATAAAAATATTTTTAGTTAAAAAAATGTTTGAAAATGAAAATATTTAAATATTTAAAAAGTTATTTATCGGGTTTTGGATAGATAGTGTTCGGGTGTTTTGTTTTGGATAGATAGTGTTCGGGTGTTTTGTTAATGCATCCTTTGATGTGAAGTTATTGGTTCAATTCTTACTTCTATCAGGTTAATATATTTGACATGATGAAGATATAGTCCAAACTTGCCAAAAAAAATATTCAAAAATTTTGAAAATAGAAATAAATTATACAACGACACTAGTAATTGAGGTTAATATATTTTAAAAAATTGTATTTGAAAAACTAAATTCCAATGGAACAAACAATTAAGTGTTGCACATTTCTTAATAATATTTTTGTTTACTGTATTAAAAAAATAATATTGTATATGGAAACTTACATTTTATTCCTGCCAATATTCAACAAACAATTTAGTATTGCACCTTTTTAAATAATAAATTTTGTTTGTATAATATTTTTTGGTAAGGTCGGGGCAAGCCAATGATCATAAACAATTAATTGCACATTTTTTAATAATATATTTTGTACATTTTCTATTTTTATTTGATTCATGATTTGTGGAGATCGACAACTATTAAGTTTACGACATATTTGTACCGAGATATACCGAAAAAGATCTCTTTTGCCGCCTCAACCAACGAACCTAACCCCAAGAGTATCGAGAGAATTGAACTTGTGACCTTTCAATAACAGAGGTGATTTAACAATGGGGACTCGACCAATTGAGCTAACCCTCGAGGCTAGGTCAAATTATTTTCCGTTAACCTTTTGTTGTTTTGTTGACTTTAAAAAACATTTGACACGGTTCCTCGAGATAAGTTATGGCAAAGACTTGAAGAGATAATGATTCCTCTAGAGTTGAGGGTTGTTGTGAGTAGGCTATACAAGAATGTTTTTGTCAAGCTTAAAACCACCAAGGGTTAGTCTGAAGAAATTAAATATAATATCGAAGTTAAGCAAGGATGTCCCCTATCCCTTACCATTTTTGGCATTTACATTGATAAGCTAGAAGAGTGTTTGGAAGCTACAGGATGTGATGACCACGAGCTCATTTGTGTGGTCATTAATCTTCTCCTTTATTTTGATGATATCATTATTCTAGCCATAAGTCATGAGGATCTTGACAAGCAGCTTAGAATCCTCCCTCATTACTGCTCCAAGATGGGTATTATAGTTAATACACACAAGACTAAACTCATGATTATTAAATCCAAAAAGATCAACTATGATAATTTCATTTATGATAACAATTACTTGGAGAAGGTTTCTTCATACAAATATTTAGGTATAACATTCATCATTAGCTCAACTAGAATTATAGCATTGGGAAAAGGATTATTTGATGCTTGAAAGCTTATTATGAGCTTGAAAATAATTGTAAGTCGGTGATCTTTGGGTATGGAGTAAAAAAAAATCCCCTTTGAGACTTTCGTCACCCCCATTATTTTATATGGATGTGAGGTTTAGGGTTGCAGTATATCTAGAGAATCGTGATGGAAGATTGAATTGATCCAAAAGCAATTTATAACCCACAACCTCAAAGATTAAAGGAAATATTCCATACCCTATCCTCTTGATTGAAGCTAGTCTTTCCCTCATTGAAAACATGGCTATGTTTAGGTATTGGATGTATAAGAAGAAGTTTACAACATGGAAGCCAAGAGGTTCCCAAAGGAAGATAAGGTATTATAAGGAGGTGATGAACCCCAATATTGCTAACCAAAATTATATTTCTATCTTGACAAATGCTAAGAAGAAAATGAACGAGCTTCAGAGTGAAATAGGGTGTTGGTCAATTCCCAAAACACCTTGGGACAAAAGGGTTTGTCACCTTTGCGATACTAAAAGAGTTGAAGACGAAAAACAATTTCTATTGGATTACCCCTCTTACTCACATTCGTTCTCATTTCCAAACTTTTACCTCACGACCAACCTTCTTGACTTGTTAAGTCAACAAAACTATCGTGATCTAGGAATACTTCTCTCCCTTCTTTTTTATCATAAAAATAAAATATTAAAAAGTCTTAATTAATCTCTTACTTTCTTAAGGTGTGACATATTGGTTTTAGTGGACATTAATCATCATCATCATCATTTATATCACTCTTTAAAAAATGTATATAGATAGTTATTGTTAGCTATTAGTATGTTATTTGGGAAACCATAATAGTAACATAAGTTTAAATTATGATTGTTAATCTCGTAGGCTATCTAATTGTCTTTCAAATCGAAAAAAGAACTCGGAAATAAACTAAACCACGAGATAATAGACATGACAATCGCAATGCCATTATAGAAACTATGCACGAAAAATCCAGCTCGCTTGGTCATCATTCAATTGGAGAGTTCATTAGATTCGATGGTTGTGTCTCGCTTTCATTTCCCAAAAAAGAAAAGTCAAAGTTTGCCAAATTCTTGGCAAAAATTGAGACTTCCTTGTTAAACTTGTCCATTTTATCCATAGTACAGCCATGCAAACTATCATTTCCTACAAAGTGTCTACTATATATGTAAGCACCTTGCCCGTGAGAGTTCTAATATGCAAGTATAGATTGATAGTTTGCATGTAGGAGGAAAATTGAGCTCTAGAAGAGTTTCCCATATCAAGAATCTAGTCCATGGTATCCTCATTAACCTACCTATCAAGAATGAATCTTTAAGCTTGTCTAACTTGCTCTTCCACATCAAAAATTTCCCTTTAAACTGCTTTAGGGATGATATCCATGTATACGACCATGGCGACTTGAGTTGAGGCTTAAGCATAGGTCTGGCTAGCAAAGGAAGGGGATGCACTAGTGATAATAGTGGGACCAAGACAACCTCTCCTGCCTCCTCATTGAATAGTGGAGAGATATTGTCCAACCATAAAATGAGAGGCACAGAGAGGGAGAAAATTAAAGTGGAATACACAAAGAGGGATGGAGAGGTTGAAATTAGTGAAGAGGTTGAGCATGGAGATAAGAGAAACCCGGGTTGCACCCGTAACATGAACAACAAAGATAAAGGCCAATGAAGAAAGGAGAGTCAAGGACAGCCTAGGCTTATGTAAACTAGGTGGAGAGAAACCAATGAGATCAGGAAAGATTTTCAAGAAAAACACTCAAAAAGGGGACATTAAAAACAAACCGCCCAGAATCATCAACCCAAGGGAGGTGAGGAAAAACCAGAAAAATACAAATCCAAGTCTTGTACCCAACACTAAAAACAAGAAATCCATAAGCAAAGCACTGTTTAAAATAGAGATAATGACGAACTTGAAGACCTTTAGCCAAGCCCGCAACGAACCAAAGGTGACGTGCCTTGTGTTGGTAAATTTCAAACTAATAACCATTGTCATCTCTACATGCATTGGAAGCTCCATTGTGAAACTGATATTGGGCCTCCCTCCCCTTTAACCAATGCACTCCTAGAATAACAACTCCAAAAGGTCACTTGATAGCTTGTAAGGTGTGACCATTCATGATGTTATAGGAAACGAAGAGAGTGTTAATTAGCTTGGCTATAACCTTCTCCCACTACCTTGTATCATGATACTTAGTCGATTACCCACCAATTTCCATAATTGTTGTTGAGATTCTACTACAAACTAGATTCAAGACATATTGTCCTTCACTAGACTCCAATACAATAAAAACCATCACTTCAATGACCTCCCACAAACTAGCCAACTTCCCCTTCAAGCGCAAGCATACCATGTTGCATGCAAGTTGCCATTTGGTGAGCGATCTACCACACATATTTAATTGCATGGTGCACATTTAAATCATCGGGGTATGTCCCCCATGCAAGCACATATCGGGGGGAGTTTGTATAATACATTTTACTTTTATGCAAATTTCAACAAAACATGCTTACATATTTACTCTTGTTTTGGCATCTTTATTATTATTAAAAAAATATTAATTTTGAGTATTATATTAAAATTATTTTTAATTATTAATTATGAAGTATTTTATAAAATTAAAAATAGTGTATTTTAATTAGATAACATAAATTAATTTTAATTATTGCATCAAGGGGCATTCTCAAGCCGAGTATGGTAGAGATGTTGTAATGTAATGTTATGTTTTAACATTTTGACTCAATCAAATTACATAGAAATAAATAATTAAATTAAATTAATAATTATAATTATCAATCAAACATTTTTACTCGGTCAAATTACATAAAAATAAAAATAAAATAAAATAGATAAAATTAATAATTATATTTATAATTATAATTAATAATTAAACGAATCTAGATCCATCTTAATTCCTCATCTACAAAGTATTTAGAGGGATCAAATCTCTTGAGATGTAAACATATTTTAGAGTGAAAATAATTTTGATCCATTTGAACACTTAATAAATCCTAAGTTAAAGTGGATCTAGGTTAATTAATAATAAAGAATATATATATATATAGCTAAAATCCGTGAGTAGCAAGAGGGTCTCATCATGTCCCACTATCCATATATAAAACCTTTGACAAAATTTTATTTTCATTTGAACTCTCCTATCTTTCCTCTTTGCCCCTCATTACTATCTCCAAATATGACCGTCAGACAGATCAATGATAATGTATCGCTTGCAATGATAAATTAGGAAGCCTTGTACTAGGCTAACCTGGCACGTCAGGAGGTTCATTGTATGCAATTGTGGTGCATTTAATGGCACCAGTGCCACCCCTTTCTTCCCTTCAGCTATATCCTTTAGAATTGATATCCATTATCTCTTTTTGTGTGCCTCATTCATGTGGTATGAGGAGGATTAGATGGGAGTGTAATGAAGTTCTCATGGCATACGAGGAATATGCCTTCTTAGTTAGTTGGGTGATGATTACTTTGTCTCAGGATCCTGTTTTGGGTGATGGGAGCTTGTAGATTCGTATGGCACTATCCGATGACATGGAGATTAAATTTGTGAGAGGTGGATCTGTATCCTCCATTATGTGTGAGCAGGGATGGTTATGGTCTGGCCATCCTCTAAGTCGCAGGCAAAGGGAAGATTTTGTAGTAAGGGTGGCGCGCACTCAGGGAAAACTAAATCTCTCTACTGAGCTTTGGGAATGTCTTGGGCCTTTTGTCGTTGGGAACTCTGTTTAGGAATAAAACATCATTGTATTTGGGAAGTGTGGCGTCTCGCTTGCTCTGGCTCTGAGGTAACAATGTTAGTTTCCTATTCAATTAATCTGGTGCATATTGAGGAGCATTCAGTCTGTTTAGAGGTCTCTATCTTCATTTTAGAAAAGGTCAGAGCCCTGTGTCTTGGAACAAGCAGTCTCTTTCATTTGTGTTATTATTTTTCTTTTGGGTTCTCAGTGCCATATTTGGTAATTGGGTTATATGGTGGGTTATCTCTAAGAGTAGGTCAGGAAACTAGGGGCTTCATCATTGATTCACTTTTAGTTGACCCTTTTTTTTTTTTTTTTTTGTTGGCTCCAGTCTCATCAAGCCCCACTAAATGATTCATGACAGCATAGTAACGATTCTATAATGTGGAATGAACACTTAAAGGAATCGAAAAACTTTAATACCCAAGAAATTATACCTCCGGACATTGATGCTACTCACACTCCGATACCAGACTTTCTACTACGCTTGAGGCAGTCCCTTCCCTTTTGTTTTATAGATGGCCTGCTTGCAGAAACGAAATTTGAGAAGGATCGCGTTTCTGATTCTAGTTAATAAAGATTGGTCTTTCCCTCCATGGGCTTCAGTTTCTGCTGCTGAATTTATTTATTTATTATTATTTTTTTTGGTAAATATTACAAAGTTTCTAAAGATTTAAAAGAAGCCGAGTCTTCCATCAACGAAAATCATTATCCGTGAATCACTTTAAGGGCTTGACAGGAAAATATTTAACTTCGCTCAATTTCTTTCAAGGCTATGGTGCCAAGAATGACATAACGCCACGATGCCTAGAAACTAATACATAATACATGACAGTCTCTTTATAAAGCAAATAACTCTAGTAAGAGGATGGGAAGAAATATGAATATTAAAGCCTTCAAGAATCTCCTGTTAAACGCGGGTATCAATTATAGAAGGGCTTTCAAACTACGATAGCATTCTGGTATCTGTAATCTTCCAAGATCTGCTCACTCTAATTTGATGGTGTAAGGATGAAGGGGTTTGAGTAGTGAGCTTGGGGACCAAGCAAAAAATATTTATAGCCAAGCTCCCATCAAGCTTTTGTTGGCTATGTGTCAAGTGTTCCACAGAACATGGTAGAGAATTGCAGAGGGAGTAATGGACCACTCCAAGAGCTCCCAACAAGAAATTAATTTAACAGCAGTCGGTTTTCATAATTGGCGGCAGACAGTTTCCAAAT
Organism: Pinus tabuliformis; assembly: GCA_031772625.1. Classification (NCBI taxonomy): domain Eukaryota; kingdom Viridiplantae; phylum Streptophyta; class Pinopsida; order Pinales; family Pinaceae; genus Pinus; species Pinus tabuliformis. Next base: position 247,318,396 of record CM062810.1, on the reverse strand, counting down.
CAACGGTAGCTAGAAAGGGAGCCGTTTTTCCAAATTATCGACGACCGTAAAGGGAGCCGTAAAGGGAGCTAACATTCTCCCATTTGGTCCATACTTCCAATCTTAATGTCTCGTCTTAAAACCCATTGAAAATCTGTATTAAGTAATAGATACATGAATCATGGCAATAAGTCCTCTAATGACGAGTATTATCTTCCATGTATTACTATGTATTTATTTATATTAAAATTTATGTGGCAACAATTTCTTAATGAATAAACCTTATGTTTATTCTTGGTCCTACACAGATGAATTCTCTCAAGTCAAATTAAGGTGCACATAAATATGAGGAAACATCACAATAATTAAGAATTTCATTAAAATAACATTGTCCATACAATGAGAAACTACACAATGGAACCAAGTCCCATATTCATTACATGATCCTTGAATTTCAATGGTGGCATGCCCTTAGTCAAAGGATCAGCAATCATCAACTTAGTGCTGACATGCTCAATGACCACTTTCTTTTCTTTAACACGTTCTCTTATAGTTAAATACTTAATGTCGATGTGTTTATTTCGACTCCCACTTTTGTTGTTTTTAGCCATAAAAACAACAACTGAATTGTCGCAATACATTCTCAATGGCTTAGAGATAGAATCCATAATTCTAAGCCCATAAATGAAACTCTTAAGCCATACACCATGTAAAGTAGCCTCAAAACAGGAGATGAACTCGGTTTCCATAGTGGAAGTGGCAATCAAGGTCTGCTTGGCACTCCTCCATGATACAACTCCACCGGCCATCATAAAAATGTATCTTGATTTTGATTTGCATGAATCAACACATCCAGCAAAGTCATAATCTGAGCAGCCAATTACTTCCAAATTGTCCGTCTGTCTATACATGAGCATGTAGTTTTTGGTTCCTTGAAGGTACCTCATTAATTTCTTTGTAACTCTCCAATGGTACAAACCTAGATCACTCTAATATCGTCCCAACATTCCCACAACAAATGTAATGTCAGGTCTTATGCAGACCTGAGCATACATTAGGCTTCCGACAGCAGAAGCATATGGAATGTTCTTCATTTATTCCCTTTCAAAGTCGTTCTTCGGGCATTGGTTCAAATTGAACCTATCACCCTTCACAATGGGAGCTACACTTGGTGAACAATCCTTCATCCGAAATCTCTCTAAAATTTTATTAATATAGGTTTCCTGAGACAGGCCCAAGATGCCTCGGAATATGTCTCTATGGATCTTAATGCCAATGACATAAGATGCCTCACCCATATCCTTCATATCGAAATTTTTAGAGAGGAATTGTTTCACCTCATGCAGCAAACCCTTATCATTGTTTGCTAGCAAAATGTCATCCACATATAAAACAAGAATATAGATTTTACTCCCATTGACTTTTAGGTATATACATTGGTCCATAATGTTTTCTACAAAATTGAAAGAAGAAATTATATTATGGAATTTCAAATACCATTGGCGGGATGCTTGTTTTAAACCGTATACGGATTTCTTGAGCTTGCAAACCAATTGTTCACCATCACTAGAGGGGAATCCTTCAGGTTGTTTCATGTAAACCTCCTCCTCTAGATCTCCATTGAGAAATGTTGTTTTCACATCCATTTGTTGCAACTCCAAGTCAAAATGGGATACTAATGCCATAATAACGCGCAAGGAATCTTTCTTAGATACAAGAGAGAAAGTCTCCATGTAATCGATTCCTTCTTTCTGAGTGAATCCCTCAGCAAGGAGTCTTGCCTTGTATCTCTCAATGTTGCCCAATGAGTCTTTCTTTGTCTTAAAGACCCATTTACATCCAATGGCTTTTGCACCATTAGGCAACTCAACAAGATCCCAGACTTCGTTACTCTTTATAGAATTCATCTCTTCCTTCATGGCATCGTACCATAATTCTAATTCTTTGCAACTCATGGCTTGTGAAAAAGACTCGGGACCATTTTCGGCTCCAATGTTGTAGTCAGATTCTTGCAGAGACACAACATAATCATCAGGAATTGCTGATCTCTTTGGTCTAATAGATCTTCTTAATGTTGTACCATCATCTTCTTGAGAAGTATGTGGTTCAACTCGTTGTTCAAAAGTTCTTGGCAACTCTTGAACTACCTGATCTACTGGAATGCCGTCAACAACTTGTGGAACTTCAACAATTGGTTGTTCAACACCAATTTGTACTTGAGGGGTGCTGTGAACAATAACCAATCTATCACTTGAGGTGGAAGGTTGAGATTCTGAATGATCCTTCTCAGAAACTATGTTCCTGGTTTGATCGCTCCCACTGATCAAGTCATTTTCAAGAAACTTTGCATTTCTTGATTCCACAATCCTAGTGCTGTGAGATGGACAATAAAATCTGTAACCTTTAGACCTTTCAGCATATCCAATGAAATACCCACTAATGGTCCTTGGGTCCAGCTTCTTCTCTTGTGGATTATATATTCTTACTTCAAACGGGCATCCCCAAAGGCGCATATGTTGCAAACTCAGTTTCCAACCTTTCCATAATTCAAATGGCGTTTTAGGAACAACCTTGGTTGGAACCTAGTTCAATATATACATTGTCGTCTCAAGTGCTTCAGTCCACAAGGATTTAGGAAGATTGGAGCTGCTAAGCATACTCCGCACCATGTCCAATAATGTTCGGTTTCTTCTTTCGCTACACTATTCTGGTTGGGTGAACCAGGCATGGTGTATTGGGCAACAATCCCGTGCTCTTGAAGAAATTTTGCAAATGGCCCAGGTGCTTGTCCATCTTATGTGTATCTACCATAATATTCTCCACCTCTATCTGTTCTCACGATCTTAATTTGCTTGCCGCATTGTTTCTCTACTTCAGCCTTAAAGATCTTAAAGGCATCTAATGCTTCGTTCTTTTTATGAAGCATGTAGAGATACATATATTGTGAGTAATCATCTATAAAAGAGATGAAGTATCTGTGACCATGTGAGTCAATGTCTAGACTACATATATCAGTATGTATGATCTCTAATATGTCTGAACTCCTATTGGCACCTTTCTTTGACTTGTTGGTCTGCTTTCCTTTTATGCAAACCACACAAGTCTCAAAATCAGTAAAATCTAGAGTATTAAGTACCCCTTCGTTTACTAATCTTTTAATTCTTTCTATGGAGATATGACCTAATCTTCGGTGCCATAATTTAGAGGAATCCTCATTAATAACACATCTTTTAGTGTCAGTGTTAACATGCATTGAATCATAAGTGACATTGTTTTGTAAATTAATGTAGTAAAGACCATTAGACAAAATACCATTCCCAACATAATCAGATTTATAAAATAAACTGAAAGATATTTCTGAAAAGTTGAAGGAATATCCAACAAGTCTTGAAATTGAAATCAAGTTTCTAGAAAAACTTGGAACACAAAAGGTCTTTTCTAATTCTAAAACAAAGCCACTACTTAAAGTTAAATAGCATGTTCCTATAGCTTCCACATGCGAGCCCATCTTGTTTCTTGATAAGATGCTTTGCTCACTTCCCACTGGCTTCCTTAGGTTTTGCAAACCCTGCATGGAATTCGAAATGTGAATTATTGATCCAGAATCAATCCACCAAGTGTTAATATTGACATTAACCATATTAGATTCATAACAAACAAACGAGATTGGATTACCTTTGTCCGCAAGCCATTTCTGAAATTTGGCGCATTCCTTCTTCACGTGTCCCTTCTTTTTTCAAAAGAAACACTTGGAATCCTTCTTGATATTGGCTTGGGGAGGTACTTTACCTTTCCCTTTATGATTGGCTTGAGATTTGCCCTTTCGTCGCGTTGCCAGCATTGCACTTTCTCCCAGTTCCATCACCAGTCTCCCTTCCTCTTGAACACACATGGTCATGAGTTCATTAATTGACCATTTATCCTTATGTGTGTTGTATGAGATTTTGAAGGGTCCGCATTGGTGCGGAAGGGTGTTCAAGATGTGGTGCACCAGAAAGGACTCCAATATTTCAACCTCGAGTTTCTTCAATTGAGTCGCAGTGTCCCTCATTTGCATGATGTGCTCGCATACAACTTTCACACTAGTGAGCCTTAGGGATGAGAGCTTCATGATTAGGGTGCCTGCTAGTGCCTTGTCTGAAGAGACGAATTGATCATCAATGGCTTTCAGCAAGTCTCGGACTTTTCATGCTGATCAATGGAACCACGAATACTAGCTAAAATTTTAGTCTTAATGAAAATCATGCTTAGGCGATTAGATCGCTCCCATCGTTCATAAAGCGTGATGTCCGCAGCAGTGCTGGTATTAGTGAGTGCCGGTGGTTCATCTTTCCTAATAGCATAGTCTATGTCCATCCACCCTAAATGAAGGAGAATTCTCTCCTTCCAGATCTTATAGTTATCTCCCTTAAGTTCAGGGATATCACAACGAATACCAGAGAAATTTGTAGGTTGTACAACTGCATAAAATTAAAGATCACATGCTTATGTTAAAATTGAGGCCTAAAGGTTTCGTAATATCTGCGCTCTGAGACCTAGCTACCCCTGCAGCTGGTTCTGGCCGTCGGCCTGCCTTGGCTCACGGGCTCTTTGCTGGAGCATTCAACCTCTTCTGCGCTTGACGGATTGCAGCGGATCCTTCACCTCTTGAGCGTTTGCCTGCCAGGCCTGCGGCTGCGGATCTTTCGCAAGGCCCTGCAGTGCCCTTCATGGAGCCCAGCGGGGGCTCTGCCCCCCCCCATTCCCTACCTCCGGAGATTGCGGCGTTCAAAGCCATGGTAGCTGCCAGCACGAAACGCCCTCCCACAGCAAGCCAGCAGAAATTCGTCAAGAAGCTTGACTACATCCCAACGGTTGCTCTACCCGAAGAAGAAATTTGCAAAGCTACCATGAATCTAGCTGAGAAAGGGTTGATAGGCCAGTTCACGGGGCTCTGGCCATCCCCCAAGTCGGTGGAGGACTGGACACAAAGAAACTGGGATCCCTTGATCAAAGAAGGGGTCAAAAGCTACTTCGTAGGCAAAGGATTCTATGTGTTCGTCTTCGAGAGCTCGGAAGACAGAAGCCTAATCTTTAGAAATGGCCCCTATTTTATGGGACAGCAGGGGTTGTATCTAAACAAATGGTCCCCAGATTTTGACCCCTCACAGGACATCCCCTCAGCAGTTCCAGTATGGGTGCGACTCCCCCATCTGCCTCTACACTGTTGGAACCAAAAAACTCTTCAGATCATAGGCAATGCGTTAGGGAAGTACATAGATCAAGCAGTAAGGAAAGATCAGTACTCATGCGCCCGAATCTGCGTCGAAGTTGATCTAGAGGAGGGTTTTCCTGAAGCAATAAAACTCTCGGTGGCCTGGTGGACCCATGTTCAGGGGCTGGATTACGAACAGCTCCCATTTAAGTGCAGATACTGCCATGAACACGGTCATTTTGCAAAGAACTGCAAGAAAAATATCGAGGAGCAGGCAGACAAAATAAATGAAGACCAGTGGACTGTAGTCCAAAAAACCACCCGACAAAGAAAAGGAAATGGAAAAGGCAGCTCGACCGGAGCCCCAAGCGGTTTCAAGCCCATTCAAGAAAAGGAAGTAACCCAAATAGGCGTAGGAAATACACAGAGTGACCCTTCTACTTCGACTCAGGAAAATATGGAGCACACAGCAAACCCATCCCCCATCAAAGAGGGTGAAGAAGTTCCACAGGTTGAACCCGAGCAACGAAGCCCACCCAGCCCCTCATATGCTGACGTAACAAGAAAAAAGCCAAAAGAAAGCTCAGGTTCCTCAGAGGACGAAACCTTTGAGCGACCTTCTAAAAGAGCAGGCAGGAAATCACGCAAAGAGTTAAGGGAAGAGGAGGTTGAGCGACTCAAAGTCCAAGGTAGTCAGGCCACCATAGAAATGACAATGGGAAGAAACACTAGACCCAGGCCTTCCAAGGGAGGCCACATTCCCTTCCTCAAGTAAATGATGAAGCTCGCCTCTTGGAATTGCAGAGGGCTAGGGAACACATCCAAATCCGAAGCAGTCATGGACCTTCTGAAAATAGAACCCTCAGATATCCTCATGCTCCAAGAGACGAATATAGAAGGGGGTGCTCTTCTAGATATCAGCAAAACAAAATGGAAGAAAAGCGCAGGCAAAGCAGATAGTTCAAGAGGAACCTCTGGAGGGCTGGCAACTCTCTGGACCGAAGACTTATTTCAGCTAAAAAAGTCTCATGAAACCCAGCACTGGATCTTCACGGAGCTGTTACACTGCACAAGTAAGTTGTCCATCTCTTTGTTTAATTTATATGTTCCTGTCACATACTCCGAAAAACGAGATTGCTAGAACTCCCTTTCAGCTTTTCTTGAACAGCATAATCCAGTTAACATTATCATAGCAGGCGACCTCAACATAGTTCTGAAAACAAAGGAGAAAAGGGGTGGATCCAGCAGCAGAGATCCAATGCTGGCTTTTGTCGAAGAGCTCTCACAGCAATGGGATTTAATAGACTTTACCCCAGTGCGCGGCCTTTTCACTTGGTCTAACAATAGAACTGGGTCGGATCACATAGCCGCTTGCCTGGACCGATTTTTGGTTCAAAGTTCGATCATGATGAATAAAAAAATTATCAAGACTAAAATTCTGCCCAAGCTCACCTCAGATCACAAGCCGATTCAGCTCCTCCTAGAAGATGAAGAAAATCTGGGGCCCCTCCCTTTTCGCTTTAATCCTCAATGGATCGATAGAGAAGGATTCATCGACATTGTGAAAGCAGCTTGGACCAAACCTATCTCAGGATCTGCAAGCTACGTCTGGGAGCAAAAACTCAAGGCTACAAAGTATGCGTTGAAGGACTGGATAAGAAAACCAGCTCCCAATCCAACCAATACAAGAAAAGAAGCAGTGCACACTTTGGAGAATATGCAAGATAATATGGAAAGTAAAGAGATCACAACAGAGCTGTTGGAGCAAGAAACAAAGGCCCAATGCTCAACATACCGAGCCTTAAGAAAAGAAGAAGAATACTGGAGAATCAAATCCAGAAGCTTGTGGTTAAAAGCAGGGGATCAGAACACCTCCTTCTTCCACAGACAATATAGAGCTCGATTGTCCAGGAACCACATCTCAGAAATAAAAACAGCAGACGACCAAGTTAGACAGGGTTTCACCCAAGTTAAAGAGGCCGCAGATAGCCATTTCAGGAATTTATACAGCGAGGAACCTCAGGACTGCGAGGAGGAGACAACAGGTTTCCTCTCTAACATTCCCCAACTGATCAGACCTGAAGATAATGCCGACCTCATCAGTGAGGTCACGGAGGAAGAAATAATCAAAGTCATCTGGTCCATGGAACCTGATAAAGCCCCTGGTCCAGACGGCTTCACAATTCACTTCTATAAAGTATGTTGGAACATCATCAAAGCAGATCTTCAAAAAATGATTAAAGGCTTTATGAGAAAAGCAAAGATTGGTGGGGGCACCAACTCCACTTATTTAGCCTTAATCCCCAAAGAGTCTAACCCGGAAAATTTCACAAGATTCAGACCTATATCGCTGTGCAATGCATCATATAAGATTATGGCCAAACTCCTTGCAAATAGGGTCAAGCCCCTGCTAAAAAGATTGATCTCCAGTCCTCAGGGAGGATTTGTGGAAGGAAGGCACATCCTTGATAATGTTATTCAGGTACAGGAGACAATCCACTTTAGTAAGCAGAGAAAGGAGAAAGGTATGGTGATAAAGTTAGATATGGCAAACGCGTTCAACAGAGTTAACCGCTCCTTTCTCCTTAAAGTTCTTCTTAATTTTGGCTTCACGCCTCACTTTGTCCAGCTCATAAAAGCCTGTATTGAAAATCCCTGGATTGCCCCTTTAGTCAATGGTCGCCCTTCCAACTTCTTTCAAGCATAAAGAGGCATCAGGCAGGGGTGCCCTCTTTCCCCCTTCCTGTACATATTAATGGCTGACTCTCTTAGTAGGAAGCTTACAGTTGAAAGATCTGCTGGTACCCTTCCTGGACTTAAACCCTCCCCTGGTGTTGATCCCTTGAACCATGCACTCTTCGCAGACGATTCTCTTCTTCTTGGAGGCGCCTCACTCAGAATTGCCAAAGGCTTCGACTCAGTTCTCAAAAGTTATTGCAGAGTCTCAGGAGCGCAGGTCAACAAAAACAAGAGCGAAATCTACACCTGGAATATTGACAATCAAGAGCTAACAGGAATTTCGAATGCCCTGGGGTTCAGAGGCCACAATCGATGGGACCGATTCAAATATCTAGGTCTTCCCATCACAAATGGGCCCAATAGAAGGTCACTCTGGTCAGACATCATTTGCAAAATTAAATCAAAAATAGCAGCATGGGGCGGCTTCTGGCTTTCTAAAGGAGGTAAAGTTATTTTAATTAAGTCTCTTTTATCTGCGCTTCCAGTCTATCAGGGAGCATTCCTTTTGGCCCCCAGAAATGTTATGGAACAGATCTCTAAGCTCTTGAGAGACTTCTTATGGCAAGGTGGGAAAGGCAACGAAAGGAAGATGCATCTAGTTAATTGGGACATGGTTAAAAGGCCAACAACAGAAGGAGGCCTCCAGATCCGCGACCCATCCTTAGTCAACCTTGCGCTTGGAGGCAAACTCTTGTGGAAACTGGTTAACGAACCCAAGCATCCGACCAGTGCAACCCTGCTGTCGAAATACGCTCAGAACTCGTCTCTCAGCAACCTGCAATTCGAGCCTTCTGCCAACAGTTCGCAGGTATGGGCTCTATGTTGCAAAAGCAGCGCTTTCTTTAAAAAATCGCTCTATAAAATTCCAGGCAACGGCAAGCGTATCGACCTGTGGAAGGACCGAATCATGGGACGTGACCCACTGGAGCAGATTGATGAAATTTCAGAGCTCAGAGATTGGATGAAGGGCGCAGGAATCAACAGGCTTCGCGACCTCTCAGTATGGGATCAACGAGGAGAGTGGGCCGGGTGGGACCTCCATGACGTTCCCGGCTGGCCATCTGCACAGAGAAATTCATTAATCGAGCTCCTGGAGGATGCGACGCCTGAAAATCGGCAAATAAAAGATAGCTAGGCATGGGGGCAGACAGGCGTTTACACTACTGCAGCCGGCTACAAAGCCCTTCAGGAAATAAGGAACAACAACCACAACACAACATTCTGGAAGCGAGTATGGGACAATCTGGCCCTCCCAAAAGTAAATTTTTTCTTTTGGACATTGATGCATAACAAAATTTTAACAGGTGACAATCTGGAGAAGAGGAATATCGCTGGGCCTCACAGGTGCACGTTATGTAGAAGCAATATAGAAACAGCTCAACACTTATTCTTGGACTGTCACTATGCGAAGGAAACATGGGGCCTCATCCTATCCGAACTACAGATCCCTCCCTTTCCCCAATGTTCTGTAGCCGATCTCTTTGCCAATTGGAACAAGCAATACCCGCAAAGCATTCCTATTAAATCCTTCTGGAACAAAGTATGGACAGCCATTCCAAAATTTGTCTGTTGGCAGATTTGGTTGGCCCGTAATGAACAGATCTTTAATGGACAACAACTCTCTCCTCTTCAGGTTGCAGCTAAAGCCAAAGCCCTCCTAATGGAAGCAGCCCAACAACAGTTTCATAAAGAGGATCCTCTTCTCCTCCCTGAAGAAAGGAGATGGCTATGTCCCCTGGAGCCTGCTCCTCGAAAATTTTCTCTCACTCCCCAAACAGCAAATCCGGAATGGCGCAGAAGAGATCCCGAGGACACCTTCTCAATCTGGTGGAGATCCAAAAAGATAACCACAGTCTTCTTCGACGGGGCCTCAAAAGGAAATCCCAGAACTGTTGGTGCAGGAGGGATCATATACTCCACAGATGGGACTCTAAAAGATTGTTTTTGCTGGAGTTTAGGCCAGAAATACAACAACCAAGCTGAAATATACGGCCTTCTCAAAGCCTGCCAAATAGCAAGAGATCAGGGTGTAAAAGAGCTGCAAGTTTTTGGAGATTCCGAGATCTTAATAAAGAAATTAAATACGGAAGATCTTTTTAGCAATGCTGCGTTAAACAAAATCCTGGGCAGATTAAAAAGAGTGCTGCAAGATTTCAACACCTGTAAGTTCTACCATATCCTCAGAATCTTGAATGGTGAAGCTGATCAAATGGCGAATAAAGGATGCTCTCTCCCGAAAGGGCAGCTGATTGTAAATGGTAACATCTCTTTCCATATACCATGAAATCGATGTAATCCAAAACCTGAAGCAGAAGGATGCTCACTTTGTACTCGGGGCTGCCATGGCAAAGTCCCCTTTCTTCTTTTCCACGTAAATAAAATTCATAACCGTTTCAGTTAAAAAAAAAAAAATTGAGGCCTAAAAATAAAATTTCATGCTTTACCAATGTAAATCATGCTTAAAATTGAATCTGATGGCATAAAAATTGTCTGTGGACTAAATTTTCAATTCAAGCAGATTCAATTATTCTTTATGATAGAATTTATCAAATTATTCACTTAATTCATAATTCTAAAGGGTATTTTATGACTATAATTCGATATAAATTCTATCTTAGATTTCAACTTTATGATAAAACTATTAATTTATAATTCCTGTGGGTAAGTTATGAATAATTTGATATTTTATCCTAATTAATTATATATAAATATAATAAAAATCCCTGTTGGGAGAAAAATTATGATATTTAGTATCATTAATTACAATTAATGTCTAAATATTCTTTATGTGATCCTAATCAATATATAATATTATTTAATTAGAGATGCTATGGCTATTCTCTAATCAATTAAAAATTATATGGATCACTTAGACATTATTTCTTTTATGCATAAAATTAACTTGATATGTGAATAATTATAAATTGCATAAATAAAACTATAATATTTATGCATAACATTCAACAATGGGTCTCATATACTCATCCAAAATAGCATGTATAAATTAGAGCAGAAATTAGACATATTTCCAAATAAATGCCTTAATTCAGAAAATTCTCAAAATATGGCATTTAGCCAAACAGAGCATGCCTATAAACACCAAGGCAGAGATAAAAATTATGCTCTGATACCAAATGACAGCATAATAACGATTCTATAATGCGGAATGAACACTTAAAAGAATCGAAAAACTTTAATACCCAAGAAATCATACCTCCAGCCATTGATGCTACTCACACTTCGATACCAGACTTTCCACTACGCTTGAGGCAGTCCCTTCCCTTTTGTTTTATAGATGGCCTGCTTGCAGAAACGAAATTTGAGAAGGACCATGTTTCTGATTCTAGTTAATAAAGACTGGTCTTTCCCTCCATGGGCTTCAGTTTCTGCTGCTGATTTTTTTTTTAATGGTAAATATTACAAAGCTTCTAAAGATTTAAAAGAAGTCGAGTCTTCCATCAACAAAAATCATTATCCGTGAATCGTTTGAAGGGCTTGACAGGAAAATATTTAACTCAACCCAATTTCTTTCGAGGCTACGATGCCAAGAATGACATAAAGCCACAATGCCCAAAAACTAATACTTAATACATGACAGTCTCTTTATAAAGCAAAATAACTCTAGTAAGAGGATGGGAAGAAATATGAATATTAAAGCCTTCAAGAATCTCCTGTTAAGCACAGGTATCAATTATAGAAGGGCTTTCAAACTACGACAACATTCTGGTATCTGTAATCTTCCAAGCTCTGCTCACTCTAATTTGATGGTGTAAGGCTGAAGGGGTTTGAGTAGTGAGCTTGGGGACCAAACAGAAAATATTTATAGCCAAGCTTCCATCAAACTTTTGTTGGCTATGTGTCAAGTGTTCCATAGAACATGGTAGAGAACTACAGAGGGAGTAATGGACCACTCCAGGAGCTCCCAACAAGAAATTAATTTAACAACAGCCAGTTTCCGTAATTGGTGGCAGACAGTTTCCAAATCAACGGCCGCTGGAAAGGGAGTCGTTTTTCCAAATTATCGGCGGCCGTAAAGGGAGCCGTAGAGGGAGCTAACAATTCAAGCTCATAGTTAGACTCTTTTGGCTCAACCGTCTACAAACATTGCAGGAATGCTCACGCAGAGATGAATTCTGAAATTTATGATCTTAATGTTATGTTGTATCAACATCAGGCTTATGAATGCACCACAATGGAACTAGTTGAGTCACAACAACAATAAATTGCACGCTTGGAGGATGAGGTGGAAGCCCTGCGAAATATAATTATGGACTTGCAGCTTCAAAACATTCGATCGATGAGTCCAGCAGGGGATCCCTCTTGAGGAATTGACCTCAATTGTCCTGTAGATAGTTCCAAATAGGCATCAATGTAATGTCAGTTGTTAAATGTATATGGCTTCTATTTCATTTTTTCTGAATATATACTTCTAAGACAATAAGGGTATTGTTAAGGTTTTGGGATTTTGATGTAATTTGGGTGAGCGTAGATTGCTGCAATTTGACAATCCAAATGCCAATGAGCAATTAAGTATTATAACTCTCTCGAGTATTTATCACGACTGCGCGTAGATTTAATCCACAAGTACTCATTTTTGTTAAAATTAATTATATACATATAGCCTATAAGGTCTAGAATAGACAGTGATGGGGTGTATTGTTAAGTCACTTTATGATGTGAAGGCAATTAGTTGGAAACTCCATGAGTAAAAATCCAGTCATGTTAAGAGTTGGTGAAATCACCAGATGATTTTGATAGCTTAGATGTCCCCTGGGTTGCGGTTTCTCAAGCCATAGATCAATCCTACAGTTAAACTTAAAAAAAAAAATCTATGTTAAACTTTTGTGTTTTTGCCATCGTACCAAAAATTTTGTTGATGTCTTATCTTGGCCTAACTAGCCCTGGTGTTGGCAATGCCAATACATCATTCAGTTGGTTGTTTCATAATTTTATTTAGAACCTGACAGTGATACCCTTGTGAAGTATCAATCGATTCAAAGGTCTATGGTTCGATAACTTCATTAAACTACCTGCTTACAATGCTAAATGGAACTAATGTCTATCAATGTTCTGTGTGTATCATAATCTCTCCATTTTACAGTAACAACAATGTGGCCTCAGGCTCCCTGTACATCTTCTCCTGCAAAACTCCATCTTACGTTAGCGAAAAAACTTATCATATACAGGAGGGATTCAACACTAAAAAGTGCCCTATGGAAATGTGTGAAGTGAGGTTAAATAGATACCTCAGAGACAGTGGAGGAGTTGTCAAGGAACTGGAACCTTGTTAACATGAATTGTTTTCTGCAAATGACAGTAACTCTTTCCCAATTTAATAGTGTAAACCTTTTATCGCAAATCATAATTTAGCTCACTATGTAATCCTCGATATGTGACAACTAAAATTGTCGAAAAATAAATAGCGACTGAGCTTGAGATAGTTTGTAGTTAAGATATAAGTATATACATGTTTGTAAAGATGACTTGCTCTGCACCTTTAACTGTCATTCTATTTCCTAGAACATTGTTACAACTATTGTAGAAATTTTGAATAATATAACACTTATTCATAGAGATTATCTTTATTATACACTATTGCGGAATGCATGCATAATACATAACCTCCTCTACGTTGATCATCAATTTTGCGGAATTAAAAACAATGAAACATCAATCGCATGCGCACATTAACACAGTATGTACTGGGGAAAGCATACAGCTGAAAACCCCCAACTATCTGTATATTATAATGATAGAGAACATGTAACAATACATAGTACAATACTCCTCACAAGTACTCAGTACTATCTCCACCTGTTACACACAAACTAGCTCAGATCTGAATCAATCACAGGTTCAAATCTCCTCCACTGCTTGCCTGCCTCCACTGCGCAATCCTGCATGAGAATAGATGAGTATGGCTGATCCAAACTCGTATTTTCCTTGGCTGAACCACGCAATCCTCATTGGCAATAATCAATCCATTGATTGTGCAAATCTCATGCACAACTATAGTCACAACTGACAGCTGTCTTGCCCTTTCACTCACCTCTAACACTTGTCTCCACTAAACTGTCCATGCACTGAGTTAACTGATGTATTCTTTAGTTTCTTTATGAGTCAATAATTAGTGAATTAATTAATAATTAATTCACATCACTCATCACTAGTGTATTCTGCAATTAGACTAAATACAACTAGTTCAACCAAGTTAAACTGAACACAACTCCATCAACTCCTCAATCAACTCCACCAAACTCAATCACTTGAGTTCTAACTGAAGTCCACCATGCAATAGCTCAACTGACTCATAAGAAAAGCGTATTTCCTTCTGACAGCTGCATGTGCCACATCCGTAGCTCGAACTGAAGTGCTCCAAGAGGATAAGGTAATGTTTATGGTCCAAATATTATTAAGAGCTAATAATATTCGATTGTTCTATTTTTAGCCTAGCAGTCTAAAAATAGACTCCGCCCATATGTCTAAAAATAGAAGTCCATCTATTTTTACCAACATGACCAATCATCCACAAATAGCATCATGCAACTCATAGACCATGATCCATATGTCTAAAAATAGACATAGTCTAAAAATAAAATTTGCGCCAAAAATAGCCTACGGGCCCACTTAGTGAAGGCGACTTCTTTTCATTAAGCTCCATCATCTTGTTGCATGTTCAACAACTATCAAAAAGTGATTGGACATTTTAAAATTGATGTAAATATGTTTTATAGAGTGATTGTACAGATGCACATTTGGTTCAATTAGTTCCCAATGTAAAAATTTTGTAAGCACATACTCGCAAATTACAAGTTTAAGAGTCAAATGTAGTCATTGTTAAATTGTCGATTCATGACAAAACAATTGGGAAATAATGTCATGGTGTTGATATCTTTATCATTGTAGTTGTAGTACAATGTTATATTTTGATATCAATATTGAATATATTTTGAATTCTTAGATTAAATTGAAGATTATATTAAATATATTTTTAAATCAAAATTATTATATTATATTATTAAAAATGCATGGCTTTATTCGAGTAGAAATTGATATATTGGGTATTCAATTTGAAATAGGTTTAAGTTTTTGTGTCTAAATCCACTCTCTAATCTAATATGGAAGAGATGTTGTCTTGTCAAGTTATGCTAATTATATAAAAATAAAAATAATAAAATAAAATCCTTATTTGATCTCTCTCCACACTTGGTTATTTTATCCGAGTATGGGATAGATGTGTAGGAGTTAAATATGTGAATACTTTTAAAATGGAAGGCTCATAAGTATACATATGTTATGTAAACGTTTTTACTTCGTCAAATTACATAAAATAATAATAATAATAAATTAATTAATAATTACTAGCTTAGATCCATTTTAACTCCAGATCTACCAAGCGCCTAGAAGGATCAAATCTCTTTTTACTCTAAAGAGATTTGATCCCTCTGGGTGCTTGATAGATCTAGGCTAATTTGATTTCCCCCTTTAAATAGACTATATTCCACATGAATACCATGGGTCAATACCATGAGTTCTCATAAACCTGGAGCTCAAAAACTACTAGTAACTTGACAAAGTCAAGTTTACCTTATTATTTTAGTTTAAAGTTATTTTTTTTAACGTAAAGTTTTTCTTTATTTTTTCTTAAGTTTATTTTTGACCAAGTAAAAATATCCTAGTGCTATTTTTATTTTTATGTTATTTGATCAAGTAGTTTACATAACATAACATGACATGACAACATCTCTTCCATACTAGGTGGAGAGCACCTCTTGGCGCAAAAATAAAATTGCCATAAACCAGTATATAATAATAATTTTAGTTATGGTTGGAGGTTTTTGGGCTCCACATTTTCACAACCCATGGTTTTACCCATACTATTCTTTTCTAATGGTCAAATTACATTAAAAAGTTAATATATATATATATATAGAGAGAGAGAGAGAGAGGAGTGTCTGGAAACTGCAGGTTGCAAAGGCACAGAGATCATTGGTATTATCATTACTCTTCTCTTTTAAGCTGATGATATCGTTCTTTTTGCAAGGAGCCATGATGACCTAGATAGGCAGCTTAAGACTCTTCATGTCTACTGCTCCAAGATGAGTACAATTGTTAATACCGACAAGACTAAAGTCATGATCGTTAAATCCAAAAATATCACCCATGATATGAACAGGTTTCTTCCTATAAATATTTGGGTATTGACTTTCCTCATCAACTCAACTGGAATTATAGCATCGAGAATATAATTATTGGAGGTTGGAAAGCCTATTATGATCTTGAAAACAATTGTAAGTCAAACGACCTTTACATTTGGAGTCAAAAAAGGTTCCTCTTTGAGACTCTCGTCACCCCTGTTATCTTATACAAATGTGAAGTTTGGGGGTGCAGTCTATCTAGGGAGTCATGGAGAAATATTGAGATGATCCAAAAAACAATTGATAACCTATAACCTCAAGATCAAGGGAAATACTCCCTATCTTATCCTCTTGATCGAAGTTGGTTTGTCCCCCATTGAAAGTGCAGCTATGTTTACATATCTGATGTATAAAAAGAAGCTTCACCATATGGAATCCAAGAGTCTCCCAAAAATTGCTTCTAAGTCTTGGCTCAACTTTTGGGGGATTAAGGAGGAAATTATCATTGGAAGCAAGGATAGTATCAAAGATACTATTACCTCCAATTTTAAGGATAAGATGTTGGATGTTAAGGATCTGGAGGGTAAAAGGAAGCTAAGGTACTATAAGGAGGTGATCAACTGTGGATCAACCCCACCCTTGCTAACCAGAATTATCTCTCTATGTTGACTAGCACCAAGAAGAAAATGAACATTGCTAGGATTATAACTAACTCTCATGAGCTTCAGAGTGAGACTGAGCGGTGGTATACTCGCAAGACTCCCTGGGACAATAGAATTTGTCAGATTTGTGATACTAAGAAGGTGGAAGATGAAAAGCACTTCCTTTTAGACTGCTCGACTCTTGTCCACATCCGCTCTTAATTCATTATCATCAGTGACACCTCCGATCTTCTTGACTTATTAAGCCAACCCAACTTAGCGATCATGGAATGCTTCTTTCCCTGCTCTTTGATCACAAAAACAAGATTTTGAAGAATGACAGCTAGACTGTCTTTTCTTGAGGCCCATTAGACCACATTGGTCTCAGTGGGCATTAATCATCATCATCACACACACACACACTATGAGATGAAGGTTTTTAGGCTCCAAGTTTTATCAACCTATGGTTTTTCCGTGTTGGAAAATGTAACTAGTTTTGGTCTTCATAATTTCCATTGCACTCATGTCATTAATTATATCATATGTAACAAGCAAGAGAATAAAGAAAAATATTATTTTCAAGCATGGGTTTCATGGTTCTTTTGATTGGTCATCTAGGTTAAGCATGTTCTTCATGCTTCTAGGGTTTTTCATGTGATAAGAATAATTGTCATGACTCAAGAGAGTCAATATCATTTATATATGACCTTATTCAGAAAGTTGTATCTTGTAAAAGAATTTATTTTGAGCCTCCAAGCACAAGTTGGCCCTGCGAATGACAATTCGACCTAGAAGAGGCTATTCGACCTCCATAGATGTGTATATATAGAAGCAATTTCGACCTCATTTGACACACATTTCGATCTATTCAAGAAACAAGTTTGATATGAAGCAAGAGAAGCAAGAAAAGAGGAGTGAAAGATTAGAAAACAAGGAGAAATACCAAGTGAAGGAAGGGGATCTGAAATTTCTCTACTTATGTCCACACGTGCAAAAATTAGGGTTTCTACATATGTTGAAGGGCTAAGAATTGCAAGTCGAGATTGCAGATCCAAGTTAGGGGCAAAAGATGAG
Organism: Pinus tabuliformis; assembly: GCA_031772625.1. Classification (NCBI taxonomy): domain Eukaryota; kingdom Viridiplantae; phylum Streptophyta; class Pinopsida; order Pinales; family Pinaceae; genus Pinus; species Pinus tabuliformis. The sequence goes on along the minus strand of CM062810.1, from coordinate 247,300,631 downwards.
ATTGGAAGCAGGTTGAAGGAGGATTGACCCTTCTTGACTTGGTTGATCTTTGACCTACTTGGAAGAGATTCTTGGAGGGTCGACTTGGTGCTTGGAGGTCTTGGTCTAGAGGTTTGAGTCTTGGTTTTCTATTATGAAGCAAATTCTATAAGAATAGGAGATTCTTTATGGGTTTTCCCCTTGGAGGGTTTTTGCCTTGGCTTAGGACCTACTTCTTATGTCTATTGTATTTATTGTTTTTGTTCTTGATAATTGTCTAATGAAAAGAATCTAATAAACAATAATTAGAAGATAATATAAGTTCACAAACTTTTATAAAGGATAAGGAGAATTTTTTAAATAACTTCCCTACTAGATTCTCCAACATGGAATCAAAGCTAAGGTGAAGAAGAGAAGGTAGATTGAAGATCATATTAAGAAGAGCTTGCTTGTTAAAGGAAATCACCTACAAAAGGACACAAAGAAAGAAGAAAAATAAGACCTGTTGACCTAGAAGAAAGTTACTACATCAAACTTTCATTGAAGATCTCATCATCTCAAGAAGGATCGAGATCTTATTGAAGGAATGAAGGATAAACTCTTGTTGAAGGCTCTCTAGTGTACTCCATCATCTTGAATAAGAGGAAGCCTCAAATAATCTTGGGATCATCATCCATTCTTTGAAGCTAGTTAAAGACACCATTGTTGAAGGGATCATGGAAGTCATCATTCTATGGCATCTTTAAAGTCTCTTTGAAGGTTTTGAAAGCATCAAGAAAGTTGGAAACATCATCAAGAAGGAGAATTATTGGTTGACAACTAAGTACCATATTGTCTTCTATGTCTCAATCTACAAATGAAATGGCTATATTTTTCAAGGAAAGCAACGAGCTCATTGGATCAGTAAACTTCCTAGCATGGAAGAAGAGGATTGACTTGACGCTCATAGAAAATGAGTCATGGAATATGTTCTTGGCGAATTTGTTGTACAGAAAAGAGAAGACTCAAGAGTTAGAAAAATACAAGAAGGGAGAAGTGAGGGCACAAAGGATCATTATTGAATCCATCAAGGATCATATTGTTCCCTTTGTTGCTGATTTGAAAACATCCAAAGCTATGTATGATAAGTTGTTAAAATCTTTATAAGTACATCAGGTTAGGGTATATCCTTGACGAATCAATTATATAGGATAAGTAAGTCAAAGGACGAAGACATGGCCACTTATCTTTTGAAGATCTCACAAATAAGAGACAAGTTGCAAGGGCTTGGGGCAGTTGTTTCCAATTTATAAATGACTACTTGTGTATTAAATGCTTTGCCACCTGATTGGAGCAGTTGTGCAACTAGTGTCTACTCAAGAAAGGATACTATCCTTTTAATGATATGGGCTCAATTTATCTTGGAAGATACTAGGATAAAGGCAAAGGATGGCACTGAATCAAATGAAAAGTTTCAAGCCTTTATTGCAAAGTCCAAGAAGAAGAATAAAGGGAAGTTTGGAAAGTCAAAAGGAAAACCAAACATGTCTAAGATTCAATGTTTTGGATGCAATGAGTATGGACATTTTAAGAGGGATTGTCCAAACAAGAAGAACAAGAAAAGGAAGGAAAAGAGTGAATCTCGTATAGCTAAGGAAAAGGGATAACTTGAGAAGAAGCCAAAAGGAGAAGATCCTAAGGATCTTTACTAATGAAGAAATCTCCATCTTTATCAGGTTCATTATGCATTTTGGCTTTTTTTTATTAAGTAGAAAGTAGAGTCACATGCACAATTGCATTCTTTATAAGAAGTCTTGATTTTTGTGAAGCATGGCATCATATAAAGAAGCATATGATGGTAGGAAAATTAGAGTCTACTTGATTAAGTTGCTTTGGTAGGAATCATCTAGCTTACAAGAATGAGAAGACTGGAACCATATTGCATATTTTAGTTCATCCAAGTATTTTCTAACATACTATTAGAGGTAGTCAAGGACTATTAAAGATACTCCTATAAGAACCATAATTTAGGAAGGTTCTTGGAAGAAGCATTATGGCTATTATATATATTCCATATAGTATGGAATCAATAAGGATGAATGCATGCAAATGGTCAAATGGCAGTTTGAAAGACAAAATTAAAGTCTTTCTAATCTAAAAGAAAAGCTTATCTTCAATAAGGAAAGCTCAAAGGATGGCTAGATGGTTGTATGGAAGCAAAGGTATGGGTATTATTATTTTTAAGTAACTCTTCTCTAGGGAAGGGTTCATATCTACAAGAATCTCGCAGAAAGAGTTGGTTATAAAGGCATGCTTAGTAAGTGTCCCCTGTGATTACTCGATGCTTGAAAGAAGAAGTTTAATATGCTTCAAAATGACTAAAATATTAAGACTCTTCCACAATGTAGCATGGCATAAACACAATGATATTGATCAACATCAAGTATGATCTTCGAAAGAAAGAAAGAAAGTTAATAATGACAACTCCAAAGGAAGATGTTGTAGCTTGTTAATCAGTTCGATCCATGGGCACCTTGATCAAAAGTGTATGCATGAAGAAGGAATCTTGTACAATATGGAGATGGCTCATGCAAAAGGATGTTGATCTCGAAGGATTAAAGTAAGAAGATACTTTGATGAAAGGACCATCATAATAAGGTAACTATGATATTAATATTTTGGTATTGGTTATCTAGTGATATATATTTTTCACTACTTGGGAAAATGTTGCACAAGTACGTAATGACAGTTGAGACAAATAAATCTGCAATTGTTTGCTTTGAACTCAATCCTATAAATTGAGTAAATGTCTTGGATAATGCTTTGAAGGATTATATGGTCAATATTTGTACATCGTCTTGGGATTGAAAGGTAGCAGTATAAGAGGATAACTTGAAGTTCATGTTTTGATAAAAATGAATATCGCTTTCATGTATAGAGGGAGCTATGACTAGAAGAAAGTGACATGTAAGGTTGATGGCCTGAATCCTATCATAAGATTAAAGAAAAAGGATGGCTTCATAATATCCGGGAAGGTAGAAGCTCAATATGATAAGATGCAAAAGAAAGGAGGATCCATGCAACTACTACTTGAATATCCCCATGAATAACTTGTAGCTGATATATTTAGGAAGACAAGCTTAAGAGCTCGTGGTTATGAATTCTCAATTAAAGGAAGTAAGAAATTTCCTCTATATTTGAGAGGAGATAAGAAGTCTCCATGAATAATTGAAAAAGGAGCAAAAATATATTCCCTAATCAAGAGAGAATGAGGATCTCCTCTCTAGTTGAGAGGGAGTGATGTGAAAAACATCATATTCTCCACGTATCATGCACTAGACAAGGACTAACCATCATAAGTCTTAGTGAAGGCACTAGGAAGGAGAATGGAGGATTGGATAAGCCCATGAGATTAATACTCCTCGAGGATATAGAATCCAAGATAGGAAGTATTCTTGTTAACCGACACTCTTTGAGGATTGGATAGGTATCCAAGACAAGAGTGGTTGAAGAGGACTGATATTCTTTGAGGATTGGGAAACCAAGATAAGAATAGTCCTAAAAGGACATCCCTAATGAACATTTGGATGGGGTATGTACCTTGAAGGGTAGTGTGGTATCTCACGTAAAGCCTCCCAACATTATGTTTTGATATTAGAAAAGCTTGTCAGTTAAGGCCTTACTATGTTGATAATGTTGGTCATGATGTTGATGCTTAATGATGGCTTACCAATCCTACTCTTCTTATGAGAACTCTTTAGTTTGAGAATATCCTTATACCAATTATACAATTATGAATAAATCCCTAGTTAAGAGAGAGTGTTGGAAAATGTAACTTCAGTCTTCATAATTGTCATTTTACTCATGTCATTATGTATATCTTATGTAACAAATAAAAGAAGAAAGAAAATTATTATTTTCAAGCATGGGTTTCATGCTTCTTTTGATTTTTCATATAGGTTAAGCATGTTCTTCATGCTTCTATGGTTTGTCATGTCATAAGAATAATTGTCACAAGTCAAGAGAGTCAGTATCATTTATATAATACCCTGTTGGCATGCAGGATGATGATAGACCCGAGATTTGGGACACAGTGCCCAAAAAAGACTTGCTTAGAATCGACCCTTTTGGAAACACCCACAAAGTGGGTGAAGTCTCACCCAAGACGCTAATGGGTGACTATCGAAACTAGGTTTTGCATTTGGATGGGATTATCTTTAAGTTATGATGCATAACTATTATTTAACACAACCCAAACCACTCAAATGCTAGCTTGCATTGTGTTCTGTACCAAACATAAAATCCCTCAGCTGTTACAGAAACCTATCACAACTATGTGCAGTGCAATAGGACTCTCGTGAACCTTCAACATACCAAGCAATGTGCGATAGTCACATAACCAACACTGAGAGGTTGCATCTACCCTTGATTATAACAATACCAAAAAACCAATGATTGTGACTACTAGACAAAGCTTAGTAGTCACAACACTACAGGGCCATACATGCACATATTGTTAGTATAAACTACCACGACAAATCAAAACAACAAAACAAACATCAAGATTAATCAACAAATTGAAAAACCTTCAATATTAATATCATCCAACCTCAAATCGTAGACAATATTCATCTTCAATATATATATATATATTCAACTAGCGTTCGTACAATAGTGAAATCCACCATTATACTCACATAGTTATGCAAAAAAAGGGAAATAACACACAACTTATTCATTAATAGTCACAAACATAACAGAAACATATTATTCTCCTCAATACCAGACCATCTGTATTGGCAGAAAGGAGAGAAAATACCCAAAGTTACAAATAACAGTTTATTGCTCCCTCTCGCCATCAGTAAGATTATCTAAGACAAAAACATAGAACTTATTGCGGGAACATTAAGATATACCATTCATAACTAACATCATTTACATTAACTTTGTCGAATAACGAACGACCCAACAATAATAACCAAATACTTAGTATAGGGACCGACTTTGACTCATAGGACACAAAATTGACTAATAAATCACTGATCACCAATAATACATCCACCAACTGATTGTTATTAGCCAACCACCCTTTGGTCCTGGACAAACCATTTTATAATACTTAGAAGTTCCTCTTGAAGGCTTTCCTTTTCCCGCCCATTTGGGCTAGATAGCTCGCTGGTCATTGATATATTTCCCTGATGCTTTCTGAGTTGCCCCACACAAAGTATAACTGCTTCAAAATATCCTTCGTGTGGGTTCGGATCCACTTTTCCCAGTCTCGTCTACCTCAAAATATTTGTAATTGTTTGATAGCCACAACCTCCTTTTTGGCTTCCTCCTCCTGTAGAATATTAATAATCATTATCCTTTGTCCATGTCCTTTTATTCCTTCTGCTACTATCTTCCTCTGGCATGGAATCTTCCTTTGCCATGCCTCAACCCTTGCAATAGCCCCATGTTGTGCTCTCCTTCCTTGCCTTTCTCGTGTCAGCCCTCTGCTGCATGGTCCTACCTATACCAAAAAAAATTCAATTTTTTTTTGGATCACAATAGGCCCCCAACACAAAAATATGGCTCATCCTTGAGCCACTAAGTCCTTCTCCTATCCCCATGGATCCAAGACCTCTAACATTACTGAGGTTGTCTCTCTTCCTTTGGTACAACTACTTGTTGAGGCCTCGAAAATCATTGCAACAACATTGGGGATAACCACCCGGTCCGGACCTTAAAACAACTCCTTTTCCATTTGGGATAGTGGCTCCAACTGGTTCAATTAGGTCCAGTTACCTTCTCCCAACCACTATGAGCTTTAAATATGTCTTTGATTTCTAATAGCTAGGGCCATCAAATTAATTCTTCAAGATGATCAGGCAAGAAGAATGTTCCTTAAGTTGTTTTTGTGGAACAACCAAACCAATCTAAAGTTTTTTCACAAAAGAGGACTTATATGAATGTAGAATTAATCTAAATGCAAACTAATTCTAAAATGTAAGATCTATCGTAGCACATGCAAGATTAAGTCTAAAATGCAATTAATCTAAACTATCTCGATTGAAGGAAAGGGTAACCCTTTTCTCAATCGAGAACCAACTTAACTTAATGGGAAAAGAGGCTTTAAAGAATTAGAATTAAGATGGAGGAATTAGATCAAGGAGATAACTCACAAGATCTGATTCCTCATCAGCATAAATACTAACAATTAAACACTTAGTAAATAGTTACATAATTGTCTTTTGAAAATATATCCAATTCCTTATTTATCATATGCATAAGAATTTCAAAGGTTCATGATGAATTACGAAATTAGTTCAAATAAGACATTATCTATGCAAGCAAACAATTATTATCTTAAATCAGAAGATAGCTTGCTGATCTAAGATTATAACTATCTATTCCTATGCAAATTTCAACTCTCACATTATATCTAAAATTAAGCTCATAGAATAGTCTGAGCAAACTTTTAAATGAATTAACACTCAAGATTCAACAATAGTGCATGAATCCAATTATTAAATCATACATTCAAAATATAAATTGAAAGACTGAAATAAGAATTTATTTTAGTTAAATCCTGTAAACAATAGTGTTAAACATCATTAACTGAAATGATCCTTTATTAATAAATGAAATCAAATTACAGATTCTCACAGAATGACAGTAGTGCACAATTCTTTGGAGTCTGTAATCGATCTCTGCTTGCAGAAAATGTATCCTCCTTTCAACAGTAGTGCATGATAAGCAAGAGCTTCTCCACCAACAAATATAATCCATAGTTACAGTATTACAAGCTTCTCTCCCTTGATTCGGGACCTATCATTCTATTAAAAAGACTAAGAGGTACAATAGTGCAAACCTCCAAGACTTTCTCTTTCGAATTCTGGACCTCTATTTCATATAACAAGTAAGCTTAAATAGCAGAAAGCAACTGAATCTATTACGTAGAGCCTTGAGGGCATTTAAACAGATCTCTTCAACAATGTTTAAAGGAAAACAATTTTTTGGTATCAATTTCTGAAAGTGATTTGTTGTCATTATTGGCTTTGTTTGTTCTATCGGGTTCTCTGGATGTTTGTCCATTTGTTTGAACTGAACTGCCACTTATCAGCACAACTGTCTTCTTCTGTCATGAACCTGAACACTGAAAACAAGAATTGATAAGATAAAAATAATTGAGACTGATAAGAGAATTTCATTTGAAATAAATCACTTTTGCAGGAAATTAGGAAAAATGTAGAGCGTAATAAATCTCGACACAAACATTATGGAGAGGAATGTAAAGTGAGGTCTACGGTAAGAGAGGTGGACTTTACGGTCTTATCGCATATCGCTTTTAGACCAGGGGGAGAACTTAGAATAATCGCAATCGGCTGGAGACTAGGAGTACTTCAAATAATATCGCAATCGTAATCGCGGAAAGGTGGATGGCTAACGATTTTTTTGGAGGGGTTCGAAGTGGTAAGCGATTTTTGAAGAGGGGGGTTCGAAATAACAAAGGAGTGACACATGGATATATGGCTTGGACGAAAAACCACTTTTTGGACCCCCCTTTGAGAAACTTAAAATTGAGCGCAAGGGGGTCTGAAATCTTCTTTGTCGTTGATCCGGGTAGATTAGATCTGATTCGTTTATTTTTACAAGACAAGTTGGGCTTTTCATATTATCACAATTGGTGTTCGGAGTGGAGGCAAAGGAATATGGTTTAAGTCCCGAATATTTGCGATCTGCGAGATGATGTGGAGGATGATGTCACAGGTGACATGGATTTGACGTCACTGCTGATGTGGTGGAATGGGTCTTATTGCAAAATCACAATTGGCATAACGTAGGAGGTAGGTAGAAATTATCCTTTCGCATTTGCGATAGTCGTGGACTCGGGGGAATTTTTGAATTGACATGTAATTTTTATTGGGTCCAGGTCTTATCGTAAATCACAATCGCTATCGGCATGAGGCATCATATCACAATCGCAATCGGTGGTACGAAAGGATTAAAATTGTGATTCTTGCAATTGCGCGGATGTGGGGGGATTTATGAACTGGAGTGAATAATCTCGGTGGGTCTGATTATATCGCATATCGCAATTGGGAAAGGGGAGAGTGCTTGGCCTTTGAATTTTTGTGATAGCCTACGAATGCGAGACTTTATGGATTGGCATGTATAATCCCATCGAGTCCGGGATTAATCGCAATCGCAAATCGATGTAGGTAATGGGGTATGACCCTTTGGTAACTGCGATAGTCGTAAACGCGGGGAATTTTATGAATTGCAATGTATAATCCCATCGGGTCCAGGCCTTATCATATATCACAATCGGGAAAGGGAGCGAAGTATGGACTTTGGAACTTTTGTGATAACTTGCGGATGCGGGATTTTATGGATATGCATGTATTTTCCCGCCAGTTTCGGTCTAATTACATTTCACAATTCGGTGTTAGCGGGAAGTCTTTGCCTTTGGATTTTTTTATCATGGGATGTGTGATGCGGGGTATGGCGGAGAGTCAGAGTTTGTAAAGAGTTAACTTTTGTTTATAAATATTTTAACCATTGGGGATTAAAAACCTGGATTTCTTTTGTTTTTTGATTAAATAATCCATATTATTTATTACTTAAGGTTTTTTAAAGCCTAAGTATAAGTCCTGGTTATGGGGGCTATTTAATTTGGCTTTTTGGAATAATCAAGGTTTGATACTTGGATTTTAATTAAAAAAACCTAAGTATTAAACCTTGATTATAGGATTTTATTAACATTTTTTATATTGATTTTCTAAAACTAAAGGGTACCTATTTTAATATAATAAATTTCATAGGAAATTTATAATACATTAAAATGAGGGTTTCTGAATAGTACAACAATTGGCGATTCACTGGAAGAACCAGTTATCTTTGATAAATGAAATTTTTCAAAAATTCAGTAAAAATAATCTAAGAAGTGGAAACTACTTTTTGAAACATTTAGATAAATAAAATCATTGTGGCTATAAAAGTCATTAAATTGCAATTTCTTTCAAAAACCTTTTTGTGAATGAAAAACTCCTATTTACTTGTATCAATCATTAATCAGTTGTGAAAATGAAGTAGTGGTCCTTTTATGACTTAGCTTATAATGTACTCATTCATCACAGGTGGAGCCACTGCTGCCAGCGAGGGTTTATAGCCCTGACAGGGTTACCTTTTAATCAACAACAATCTAGTATCCCATCCATTTAATAGTGCAATAATTAAAGGTAAAAAAAAATTTTGTTTGTTTTTTTTTTTGATGCTAAAAAACCATTGTCCTTTTTGGTGGCCAGATAATGACAATGCCATTCACCGATAACAATCAAACTGAACAAGTTGGCCCGTGATGAGACCCCTTGTCTTATAATTAAAAATCGTAAGCCATTACCCTGATTTGGTTTTCAGTGTGATAATGTCAGTTTAACTGGTTCCCTATGAACATGGTAAGCAGGCTCGTGATGAGACCTCTTATCTTTTTAGATTTTTAATATTTTCAGAGTTAATATTATTATTATTATTTTTTCTAATTTTAATAACCACTTCCTAAAAAAAATTTACTTTCAAATTGAAAACTCATAAAATGGTTTTCAAGAGATGTTGATGAAAGGCCAAGAGTATGTCATTTAATGTTATTATCTAAAAGAAAAAGTAAATGTGATTTGATAATTCAATTCTCAAGATATGACCATTCACAAGTATGTTGGTAAAATCACTCAAAACCAAATCTAAAAGGAAAACTTTACAAAATTGTTTATGCAAATTTTTTATCAAAAGAAGAAAAAGATAGTGAAGAAAACATCCCTTCTTAGGTCAAAATCTAGATAAACCAAATTTGCAAAGTTAAAAGAATTTAGTAATAATTCAGTTTGAATGAGGAAATTTTCTATTTTTTTTTTGTTAAAGTAGAACTTTTGAAAAAACCGTTTTAACCATTTTCTAATCAGAGTAATGCTTTTGAAAAAAAAATTAAGGTTTAGAACTTCCCCATTTTGGCTGATTCGATGAAAATCGTTACTGCTTCTTTGAGCTCACAATTTGATCTCGTGAAGGTGTGAAAATGCTTGTGAAGATCTGCAAAAGAGAGCTACATATCAACAGAAAATAAGAAAACAAAACTAAATCTAAAAAGTAAAGAAGTGAATGAAAGTGAGTATAAAAGACTTACCATTGAAGAATCATTTAATATTACCGGAAAGATATGACTTTCTCCAATGCAAGGCAATTAACTCAAAATAATTATTTATTAAATCTAATTTACTCCTAATGCTAACTTAATGAAGGAAACATGACCATGTATAATCATACTTCAAATGTAACCATTCTCTCGTTTTATTACCTACATGTATATACAAGTTAAGAGTTAGTAACAAGATAATGAAAACAATCAAAATGAAACAAAATTTGTTATTTACATCTAATGTAAAATTATGTACAAAAATAAATTTATTTAAAACTAACTTGTTAGTAAACCATCTCTTTTTAAAAGCATTCTCTAAACAAATATCTATGGGATCATCAAAGAATGGATGAATATTTGTTAGAGAGTGAAAAATTTCCAAAGGAGATGATGACAAGACATGTTGTGAGTGAACACTCTCAAGATTTAGATTAGACTGACGGTGAAATGATTTGAATGAATTTCTGAATATGGAATTAAATTGGAAACGAAAAGATTTTTTATATTCAGGATTATAAGTAACCATTTCAACATTTTCATTTAATAAATCTTGAGGATATTCAATATGACGAGATTTAACATGCTTGCAAAAAGAAGAGAAAATAAAATAAAAGGTTGGAAAAACAATTAAATTGTTATGAAAGCTAAAATTACAAAATATTTTTTCAAGGCAATTCTGGAACCTATCGTGGATTTCAGTCAATGAATTGCCACTAAAAGGACATTCCCTGAAAAATTAAAAAATGCGAATTTCTAAAAGAGAATCAGGATGAAATACATTAGAAACTCGCAAAATTAACTCATCAAAATTCTCAAAACTAAGTTTATGTTCAGGTGACAAAATTAAAGTGTGTGAATCTTTACAAGATAGATCAATTTTTTAAATTGGTGCACTTTGTACAAGATGTGATTCCTTGTTGTCGTCATCATGATAAACGTCATAAATTACCTTCTTCTTATGAAAATCAAATGACTAATCTGAAATAACAAAATCGGAAAATACAAAAAAAGAAGATTTTGCAATTAAAGGATTATCATTCAAATGATTGCTAGATATAGAATTTTCAGAACAAGAACTAGGAAAATTATAAACTGAAAGATTAGCGTGATCATCATTAACTATACTCTGATTTGAACAGACATCATGATAAAGAAAATAATGCATTCCATAATATAATGATGACTGAAATGATTCATCTACACAACTTGTCGTATTATAATCCTGGTTTAAGGACATTTTTTCAATTGATGTTACATGTTTTGAATTTCCTAAAGTTGTCTTCAAAGAAGATAAACTGGTGTGTTCACTTTTCAAGTCTTGTAGATTGGATTTTATTGGACTTATTGATTGATCACATGTGTTATTAAAATATGTTTCAATTGCATCTTCAAAGAGAAAATGAGAATTGAATTTTTTGTAAGAAGAACATTGTGATTCAATTATAGTTGCAGGTTTGGGTTCCATAAAACTGTTTAGTGATTCAAGACTAGTTAATGAATTAGATGTGCCTTGTTCTTCATTAATTGATTCATTATTTTCAGTATGGGGAGAAACAAGAGAAATGAAACATTCAATTAAATATTCAGTTGAAGGGAATTCATCTAAATGAAATCTATAACAAAATGACCAAAATATTTTATAAAAATCATCTAAAGATTCTTTTTCCCCAAGGAAAAATCGTAATTTTCATTGATACAGGAAAATTACATATTGTAGATGCATTGTCGCATATGCTATATAGTGAGGTTGTTCGCCTATCCAAAAAGAATGTATAAAAAGTGATCTATGATTCTCCACACAGGGAGATCGTGGCTTTTGTGTTTTTCAAAGAGGTCAAAAAACTCCTCGCAAGGAGTACATAGTATATGTCTTATATATACAACTAGTAAATCGAAATATACATAAGTACTGATTAATAAGCAAAGAATATAAACATGTAAATCAGGCCCCTCTGAGCTAGCTATGCTATGTAGTCCATATATGGACGATGGTAGTACTGATAGTGTTCATCTTCCTTCTGCTCCTGCATCATCCATGTACCATGAGGCCGGTTCGCAGCTTCCTTGGATAGCTGATCAGAAATTTGGTTTCGTTCCCTGTAGATATGGCGACAAATAAAATAATAAAAATGTGCAATGAATCTGTGAGCCTCTTCCAAAATAGGTCTCAGAGAATATGCATGACAATTTCATGTATTGTTTATCCAGTTGATAACATTCTTGGAATCCCCAAAGATTTGGATATTTCTGCATTGTTTCTCCATGGCAAAGTGTAGGACATGTCTTAGAGTGATCAACTCAGCATAATTATTGGTGCCCCTTCTCAGGCCCATTTGTATTTTAAAGAAATGAGAGTCAGAGAGGTATAGTATGGAAACCCCCCCACAACCTGCATCCTGTGTAGATCCATCGAAGTAAGCCCAAGGGTAGTCTCAATTAATGACCTCAGGGACAATGTTCTTAGAGGTTGGAGCAACATCATCGTCAGGGATGGAGTTGTAGGTGGCCAATATTCAGGCAAAGATAGAGGGCCAATAAGGGATGGTATTTTGGAAGATGTATTGGTTTCGTGCTATCCATATAGCCCAATAGAGGAGTAGGGGTAGATTTCTGGCCTTGCTTGGAGCAGTTGTTGTCCACCATGATATCCATGCATCCAAAACAGATGTTCCCTACCATTGATAGTGAATATTGATGGCCCGAAGGGTGGTATTCCATAGGTCCAAAGTGATCGGGCAGGTAAGGAAGAGGAGATCGATAGTTTCTTGTGTTATTCTTGCATATGTAGCACCAAGTTGGTCCATGTTGGGCTCGCTTATTCAGGTTTTCCCCCCGTGGGGACCTTGTTCTTGAGTACTGTCCACATAAACAATCTCATTTTAGGAGGTGCCTTAAGTTTCCACAAATGTTTCCACCAATGTTTAACAGTTGGTGGTCGATGGACGACAATGATACAGAGGTATCCTTCCTTTGGAGAGTATATGCCATTTTCTGCATGGGCCTATATTTTCTCATCTTCCCCCTCTATAATCTTGATATGTGATTCAGTTAGTGCAACAATGAATTCCCCCCAGTGATGATGCCAAATCTGAGGAAGATGTAGGCGACGTGCAATCTTCCATGTCTGTTGAAATATGGAGGTGTGTTCTGGATCTACAATGTGGTTGATATTAACGATACCTGAATTGTTGAGAAGGAGCGTCAACTCTCATGGTAGCCTATGTCAGTTGTCGCTACCGATCCAGGGATCTAAACTAATGCGCACCGATGATCTAGACTGAATTTTCCATGTGATCCCATCTCGGATGAGGGGCAGGGAGTTTATTACTACTTTCCATATAATATATATCCTAGCCTTGTTCTAGTTGGGTCTTCGGATCCAGTCCATAATGTTGTGGGGAGATATATATTTCAAGTATGCCACCCTTGTCCATAAGCTGTTTGTAGTAACCAGTTTCCATCCTAACTTTGCAGCCAGTGCAGTAGAGAAATCGTCCAGTCTTTTGATTCCCCATCCTCCCCATTTCTTTGGTAGTGCTAATAACTCCCATCTAGCCTAGGCACATATTCTTCTGATCTGTTTTCCCTTGCAAAGAAATATGCAGCAGAGATTTTGTATTCGTGTGAGTATGCCCCTAGGGATCCAGGCTAGGGACATCCAATATACAGGGGTAGCTTCAAGTACGACTTTAATTAGAACCAGCTGGCTTGCTTTAAGTCTTCTTTCTAGCTTGAAGATTAACCATGTCCAATTAGCAATCTTGTATCCGAGAGGTTTTAGCCAATAACCCAGGTACCTAAGGCCATCTTCCAATTAAAGAAGAGTGAATGGGAATCTGTGGAGGGCGAACTGAATTTCATGAGGTGAGCATTCTGAAACCGTGATTGTGGATTTTAGGTTGTTAATCTCCATGCCAGTAGTTTGAAATATAGCCATGATGTTTTGTAGATCAATCAGATCCCTTATACCTCCATTAAGGAAGATCAACACATCATCTACAAAGAGAAAATGGGTCAGTGTGCATCTGTCTGTAATCCTGATGCCCTGAAGTCTTCCCTTCTTTTGTTCTTCCAAAATGAGTCTGCTAAGGCCCTCCATAATGAGCAAAAATAGGAGAGGGGAGAGAGGGAATCCCTACCTAAGTCCTCTTTCTGAGTGAAAGAAAGGGGATGCTGATTCATTGATAAGGACACTCAAATTTATATTTTTTATGCAACACATGATCCATTTTATAAATTCTATGGGGAAACCGAGATGAGTTAAAATTATTCTGATGTATAACCAACTAGCACGATCGAAAGATTTAGAGAGGTATACCTTGAGAACCATACCTTTCAATTTATTCATCTGTACAGAATGCATCACCTCTTGTGTAGTTCCTACAACTTCTTGGATCTGATGGTCCTGAAGGAAAGTGAATTGTTCAGAGGAGATATGTGCGGATAAACTGGGATGAAGGCGATTAACAATGATCTTGGCAATGATCTTATAGATGCAATTATAGAGGGTGATGGGACAGAAGTCATCAAAAGAGCCAGGGTTATCAGATTTAGGGATGAGTGCTATGAACATGGTGTTGTAGGCATCGTATATCCGTCCATAGATTCTGCAATCTTCAATGACCTTGAGTAGGTCTTCTCTAAGAAGTTTGAAAAATGCAATGTAGAACTCAACCAACCAGCCATATGGTCCTAAACTCTTGTCTCTCTTGAACCATTTCAGTGTGGCTTCGAGCTCCCCCATAGTGACAGCCTTGTTGAGGTCCAAAGCATCCTCTTGGTCCACGAACCGGGGAAACAATTGTGCCACTCTGATGATTTCAGCCAATGATGCATTAGGGGGAGCTTTATAGAGCTACTTGATGTGAGATGTGCCAAGCAGCTAAGTTCTGGAAGGAATTCACTCTGATGCGCTGTTCATTATTCAGGTGCCAAATGGTGTTAATTTCTTTTCGTCCATTAGCAAACTTATGATAGAATTTTGTGTTATCATCGCCTTTAAGTAGCCAAATGGCTCTGCTTCGCAACCTCCATGATTCCTCTCCGTCCTTTGGGATTTTACCTCTCTATGATATTAAGGTTGTGAACCTCTCCTTTTGTTCAAGTGTTGGGTATCCCCTTCCATGCTCATCCTCCAACGCAACAATTTGAGCTTTAATGCCTCTCACGGTTTGATCATCCATCAATCTCTTATTTTGTGCCCAACTTTTTGATAGTCTCTTCAACTCACTTAGATTGTGGGCAAATCCTTCTGCAATGTTCCCACCCGCAGTAGGGGGGTGGTATTTCCAATATTCAGATACAAGTTTAATGTAGTCTGCATCTTTTAACCATGTTGAGTTGAACTTATATGGTACTTTGGGCTTGTTCATACCACCTCTGACTTCAAGGTATATCAGCGAGTGGTTTGATAGTCCCCCACGATCCAACCCACTGCCTATAGTTATACCCCATACCCAACAGTCGCTCTTTAATGAGGAAGCGATCTAGTCTTCTAGCCAGCCTATCCTCCCCAGTCCTTTTGTTCCTCTAGGTGGGTTGCAATTTAGTAGATGGAATATCAATCAGGCTACAGTCCTCTAGAACATTTTGGAAGAAATCAAATAGTGGGTCGATCTGAGCATGGTGACCCCATGATTCTGAATATCTAATAGAAAAATTAAGATCTCCTCCTAGTATAAGGTTATCCACTTGCATAAGTTTGGAGCTTAATAGATGCTCCTAGTAGTCTCCTTGATTTTGGCATGAACCATATACATTAATAAGTCTGATGTCTGTGCCTAATTCATATGAATAGATGTCCGCCCCAATATGACATGTTCCTCCTCAAATGTTACTTAGCTTGATAGTCCTGGTATTGTACCCCATCGCAACTCCTCCTAATCGTTTGTTTACATCAAGGGCATGAAACAGCCAATCGGGAAGCATGGATTCAAGGAGATGTGTGATGGCTTCTGCTAACCCCAAGGTTTCCTGAAGAAATATGACATCGACCAACTCAGTGGTTAGAAGTCGTCGAAATGCTAGTTTTTTCTCAGGACTAGCTAACCCACGACAGTTGTAGGAGAGAAGCTTCATGAGGGAGATGGCACAAGGGTGTTTTGTGCTCTAAGAACGTAGTCTATGGCAAGCTGGTGACCCGAGACTACTTCCACACCTGCCTTTTGTTTGGATTTAGAGAGGGAGGAGGGTCTGCCCCTAGGAGGTTTTAGAGGGATGGGAGGGGGAACGATACCAATGCCGATTGAATCAAGGGGTTTGTTACACTAAAAAATGTCACCATGGCTATTTACAGTTGGTATGGCTCTATCAACAGTCATACTACCCTCTTAAGCAAGTCTTATGCCTCTGCTATCCATGTCAAACTCCAAGAAAGAGAGAAAGTCTTTATAAATGTGTTTATCTCTGGGTACGCAGGTTCTCTCAAACCTTACCTGCGGGTACGCACCTATTGTTCATGAGGTCTGCGTCCAAGGACGCTCTGTATCTAAAGGGGCAGGTGCGTCCCTCTGAAAAGGTTAAAATGCGCAAGTTTTATCTTCAAAAACTTACTTGTGGTCATTTCTAGAGCATTCTAGAAGGTTGTTCGACGTGTATTGAGCGCCTCCAGATGGTTCATGCACCCCTACCAAAGAGGAACTTATCCCATCAATAAGGGAGTGATCCCATCCAAAGAGGGGACTATCCCATTGATGGTGGACCTGATTAACTTCCTCTTGAGCACTATAAATACAGGCATTGGGCCAGAAGGAGAGAGGTTAAAAGCTATACATTTCTAAGGGTAAATGCTGCAGGAATTAGGACTCCCATTTAGAAGCTTGTGAGGAGAGATTGCCATCTTTGCTTGTTCTATTTGGAAGTGGGTGAGCTTTGTCGAAGTAGAGGAAGACTCTTGTGGACCCTGGAAGGAGCTTGCACAACACCAAGGCTCAGGTTGTAATGGTTCCTTTTGATTACCTTTAATGCAAATTGGTCCATTCTTCTCAATAACTTGTTGTTTATGGGTTATTTCATGTACTCCTTGGTCTATATGTTGAATATGCTTTGTTTTATGTTATAATCAGGTGCTATTTAATTGTTTGACTGTTGGTGATTGCAGGTTTTGGAGAAAAGGAGGAACTCATCCAGATCAACAAAGCTTGGACTTCTACAACAGCGTTTGGACAAAGGTAAGAACGAAACACTTGATTTCTCATATCACAATGCATGTTTACAGAAGGATAGTTCTAGTTTGTCTTGTTTGTCATTAGAATGTCTTAGACTTCTAGGAAGGTCGTTTGTGTCCACACTTTTGACTGATTCCGTGTGACAAATTGGCGACTCCACTGGGGATTCCATTGATGAGAAAAGTCTTTTCCTTTGTGTGAACTTTGCTTTGAGAAAATTGGTTTATTTTTCTGGTTTTGGCTCTGTGATTCTGTCTCTGGGTGGGTTAGCTTAGGATTAGTTTTATTTTGGTTTTTCTTGAGTTTTTCAGTAGGACGCACCCTCTGAGTGCTGCACAGTGCGTCCCTGGACGCACTTTTGCTGTGTGCATAGAGCGGGCCCGCACCTGTGCTAACGGGTTGCCTGCGTCCCCTGCCAAAATTTGAGAAAATTCCATTTTTTACACTTTTTTCTCTTAGATTTTGTTTTTTCTTAGTTTTTTCTGCCCAGATTCATTAGTCCCTTGCCAAGCATCTTCACCTGAACTTGTTTCGATAGCATTGAGTGTTTTAGTGGATTTCATCGAAGTGTAAGCCCTAGGGTTTGATTTTGAGTAGGTCTTGTAGTGACTTTGGCGGTAGGAGTTGTCAAGCCTTAGATCTCTCTGGTTTTGTCAACATTCTAAGAAGTCAGACCTGTCATAAAGTCTACCTGTGAGAGCAACTTACCATTGAGTTGTCTCTTGGGCCAATTTCGAAGTGCTTGTTGTTTAAGTCTTGAATTCCATTTTACAAAAAGAACAAAAAGATTTGAGTTTTGTTTTGACTAGTCTTTTGATTCTGCATTAGCTGGTCCTTGATTTGATTTTGATCAAGTAAAACAACCTAGAGTCATCTTTGTGAGCTTTTGCCTTGTTAGGTTTGTTTAGAGTAATTTCTCTTTTGATTTGCTTGTGAGTCAAGTTTTCATAGTTTTTGTAGCTTTTGAGATTGTTTTGTGTTAAGATAGGTTTATATGCTTTATTAAAAAGAGAAAATACAAAAACATCTCCTTTGAAAAGTTTTTTTTCAAGTAGCTTTGAAAGTTTTGAAAGAAAAAGAGTTTTTCGTGCAAGTAAAGAGTGATCATGTTTGTGTGCTTGAAAAGAAAAAGAGAATTGTTTCTTTGATTGTCTTTTGTAAGGAAGTTGTTTTCTCTAAAATTTGCATTCTCTCAACTCTCTTAGTTAAGAATTTCATTGAAAAAGGAAAGTAGCGTAAATCATCTTAGGTGCATCTTTGTAGTGGTTGGAGTCGAGTCTACACACCATTGGTTTCACTTCCACTACCTTTTGACTTTAAAGAAAAACCATAAAAGTAACGCTTAAAGTAAAATTGAAATAGTAACTTTTATTTACTAGGACTCTGAAACACCAATTTAGATCAGGCTAGTGTCTTGGAGTAGGTGAGTAATTAACTCTCCAAGACAACAAAACCAAACAAGTAGCTTATCTTGTGATAGAATAAATCCAATTGTCTCACTTGTACTCTGGGAAAGCTCCTCTTAAAGGAGAAGCACGAGCTCGTGTCCGAACCAGTGAGGGGATCATTCCCCCCTCGTTGGGAACGACGCCAGACACGCACGTATTACAAACGGTAAACCTCGGATTAACCATTGTCGAGGAGCCAGGGGTCACTTGTCGGTAAACCTTGGATTATTGTCAAGGAGCCGGCAAGGGGATTGAGCTTGCTACTCTGCCCTTGCGTGCTGTCGGAGTTTAGACTGTTCCCCCAGGTGCATTTGTTGCGGTTGGTAACCTTAGTGGCCATTATCTTTAGGATTCTACCGAGGTGACGGTGGAGGGAAGGTCCCACTGTACCTGGAGCAGACGTCGGCTATACTCACTTGGATTTTCTGGGGGGTTCACTTCACTCGAGACGGTTAAAGTGGAGGAACTTGGTCCAGTCTATTCATTAAGCAGGTTGCCGGGGTAACTGTTCCACCCGCCATTTCTGTACTGAATCCAGCGAGGTTGGGCTTCATCACCAACTAACGCTTTTGGTCCGGAAGACTACTGTTTGTGTTTGGTTTGACGCCCTAGATTCTTTAGGCGTGTGATTCAAATTTGTTTGGTTCTTTAGAGACTTTAGGTGGTTTGATTTGAAATTTTATTTTGTTTTCGTGTGTAGTAGTTAAAAGTTTTTAGCTGTGGCGGAATTACCGAGACAGTCCCGTAGACTTCGGGGCCAGTCTCCTGAAGTTGTTTCTGTGGCCGAATTGTTGAGAAGATCCCGTAGACTTAGGGGTGAACCTCCTCAAGACGAGTCCAGTCATCTAGAAGGTTTAAAGGTCCTTGTAACTCCTCCTAGTGGCAGTAGAGTAGGTTCACCTGAAGAAGGAGAATCTTCCTTGGTGGTCCATCCAGATTACCAAAGTTTAGAGACAGGTTATAATCCCGAAGCTGTTACAGTTTCTAAGCTTGTTGGTAGTTTTTCGTCTGCTAGTGATACAGGCGAAGAACCAGAAATATCCGAACCTGTTACTCCGACTCCTAGTGTTCCTGATTCACCGAGAATAGAAAGAATTATCACCGAAAATCTTCCTGTTGGTTTGATTGCTATTGAAGAGCTAGTTCCAGAGGAAGAAATAGGCGTCTCTGATCCTGAAGATCAAATTACCCTTGATCTAAGGGAGCGTGAATCTATCTTTTACAGTCCTCCTAGAAGTACTACTTGGTACCTTTCGTTAACCAATTATTTAGACAACTTTGGGCTAGGTTTTTCTACACCTCGTACTCCTTTTCCACCTGGAGGTATTCATACTCCTGTAAATATGTCTGGTCAGTCGTCCGTGTTTACACAAAGTCCTGAATCTTTTTTACATGGCGGTCCTTCTGTTCCTACTGGGTATCAATCTCTTTCTGGTACCTTTGCGGGAGCATCTCCTCAACCCGTTGATCATGGGTTATTAGTTGGAAACAGTGGTAATGTACCATTGGGTGTAGGAGACATTTACATGATGTCAGGTTCAGTTCCCGTTTCCCAACCTCAAGGTGGCCAATTACCGCCTGGGGGGCAGCCTCCGTTAATGCCTGGGGGGCAACCTCAAGGTACTTCATTCGTGTCTGGGGGGCAACCTCAAGGTCAGTACGCTCCTATGGGGCAATACATACCTCACGGTCAACCCCAGCCTCAATATGTACCCCAAGGTCAACCTCAGTATCAATATCAACCTCAAGGATGGCAACCTCAAGGATGGCAACCCCAAGGGTATCAACCCCAAGGGTATCAACCTCAAGGATACCAACCTCAAGGTCAAGGTCAACCCCAGTATCCGTATTTACCTCAGGGTTATCAAACTCAAGGTCAATACTCAAGTCAAGGTTATCCACCACCTCAAGGTCAATCATACGGTCAAGGTATGGGAACTGCACCTTACAATTATCAATCCTATCCTCAATCCGGCTATGGATCTCAGTATCCTCAACCTGTTATGGGTCAATACCCTGGAATGTTAGTGTGGGATCCTTCACAGTGTCAACAGGTGTTGCAGCCAAGTATGCAGTCGGTACCTCAAGCTGGACAACCTGTAGTTTCTGGTCCACCCCAGCAACCGCAACCTGTCCAGTCAAGTGTTCAAACCTCTGTAACTTCGGTAGTTACTCAGCCGCCAATTGCACCTAGTACTCCATCTCAAACGGCTGCTGCAACTACCGCCACATCTACCATACTTACTTCTGGAGTATCGACGGCTCCGGTTTCTACTGTCTCTGTAACCACTCCTCAGACATCTGTACCGTTGTCCGGATCTACGATTCAAACCACGGTCCAGATGCCTGTAGGCCAGCCTGGTATAAGTACGGCTGTCACTACTCAACCTCAATTTGTTCAACCTCCGTACCAGGGACAGTACCAACCTGGGCAAGCTGTCCAACAACCGGTTTACCAGTATCAACCGTATCCTGGGTACACTTATCAACAACCTCAGCAACCCCAGTACGGTCCGGTTAATCCTGGTTTTCCAGGAGGATATAATATCCCAAATGCGACTCCTGTTCCTAGTTATCCTGGATATCCTCCTCCTGGGGCCGGTATTGTGACCCAGAGTTTTAGAGATCCTAACCGGCAGTTACCGTTTATCGCAACTTTGGATTTACCAGACTTGACGTGCCTAACGAACGATCCAATTCAATATCTTCCGTTCTGGCCGCCAATGCCAAATAAGTTGCCCAGCGATATACCCAAGTTCGAAGGTAAGTCTGGAGAGGATCCGTCCAATCACGTGATGACTTACCACCTCTGGTGTGCTTCAAATTCTATCTCGGATGATTCGATCCGCTTACGTCTTTTCCAGCGTACACTCATTGGTCTCGCGGCCAAGTGGTACATTGAGTTACCACGGGCCTCTTTTTACAATTTTAGCCAGTTAGCTACCTCGTTCTTAACTCACTTTCAGTTACCGGTCAGATACGATAACGGTAAGGAGTTATTAACTTCACTAAAACAATCAACCTCCACGTATATTTCCGATCACATTCATGAGTGGAGACGTCGAAGAAGGCTAGTGAAAGTTTTTATCCCGGACCAAATCTTAGCTGAATGGT
Source organism: Pinus tabuliformis (assembly GCA_031772625.1). Classification (NCBI taxonomy): domain Eukaryota; kingdom Viridiplantae; phylum Streptophyta; class Pinopsida; order Pinales; family Pinaceae; genus Pinus; species Pinus tabuliformis. Next base: position 247,278,771 of record CM062810.1, on the reverse strand, counting down.
TTGTTAAATCATTATTACCAAGGATTACTGAAGATGTAGCTAAGGCCGGAGTAGTTACTGAGGAGCAAGTCATTGCTCAGGCGCAATACCTTGACTTAGTTTACACTCAGTCAGGTACATTACACGAGAAGATTCCGGATCTTCCAAAGTCGAATCAAATCGCTGCTGCTCCTTCAGGATCTCATGCCGCTGATGGTATGATTGGTATCGTGAATACAAAGAGCAAGAAGAAGTCTTCCAAGGCTTCAACTACTCCTATTATCACTTTGCCCGATTCCCCGACAGGAGAGTCTTCTCCTGAACTTACCGCCGATATTCACGCTGTAGAGTCATCTACGGCCAAATCAAAAAACGGCGGAAAGAAGAAAGGAAAGAAGAAGGCTAAAGCAGACAAGGCTCCGAAGGAGAAAACAGAAAAGTCGGAAACCAATGACGAAAAGCGCAAACCTCGATATCCTTGTCTTATTTGTGAAGAGGATCATTTTACGAGAGATTGCCCTCATCGGGCCGAGGTAGTGAAAATAGTCAAAGGTTCTCCCACTCCTGCTGTGTTAAAAAATCCATTTCCGGAGCAGGAGAATAAGATGATAGGTTCTTCCTCGAATGCCAGTGAAGAACCCATTTTGATGATGTCTCATGTGAGGATTGCGACTCGATCACAAGATTATGGTAGTAAGAATCCTGTTGATGGTAAGGAAGCAGAATCTTCTCACTCTAACCCATCAACCTCAGCTCCTGGTTCCGATCCACTACAGATCGAGAAACCTAACCCAGACTTAGTAATTAAACCGCCCGCCAAGGGTGTAATTCGAAGGTCTGCTTTCAATCCACATGCGAGAGCGGCCCAGAATTACCACATTGTTGAGGACTTAGCTGTTTCACCCTCCGCGATGTCGGCGTTAGAAGTGCTGCAATCATGTCCAGCACAACGAAAATTGCTTTTGTCGGCTATAGGAGCTGTTGATGTTCAGGATCCGAATCTAATGATCTTCGATCTAGAAAATAGTACGCCGCGTCTCCCCCATCAAATGGCTTTCCAAATTCCAGTGATAGTAAAAAACAGGCCTATTCATAGGACTGTGATTGATGAGGGAGCTTCTACGTGTATTATGTCGATTCAATGTTGGAGATCCCTTGGTTCTCCTTCGTTGAACCAATCCCCCACCATCCTTAAGGCCTTTGATGGCCGTGGGTTCCGTCCGTTTGGTATTCTACAGGAATTGCCTATAGGGGTAGAAGGTAAAACCGTTAGTCTGGATGTGGAAGTGGTTGCTGCCCCTCTAGACTACAACCTTCTTTTGGGTCGAAGTTGGTCATATGCTATGACAGCGGTCGTTTCATCGGTCTTCAGAGTAATTAAGTTTCCACATAACGGTAAGATCGTGACTATTGATCAGCTGACATACTTTTCATCCGACCCAGCCTCTTCAGAGAGTATCCAGCATGTCGGTAAGACGACAATCCCTTACAGGGACGTTGGTGTAGGTTTAGTTAAGGATTCCGGTTTACTGGGAACTTTTCCTCTCCCTCCACTCAGCGTAGAACCTTCGTTTGCAACAATTCATATGATTACATCAGAAAACATTATTTATGATGATCCTTGGTTTGTCCCATCTGACTCTGAGATAGACTCATTTGGTAATACTATGCCCTTGAGTCCATATGAAATTGCTTATGAAGCTCTCATGTCTTTTACCGACTTTCATTCGACCGAGGTCGACCAAATGAATGTGGTCAGTGAAGAGTCACTTTTCACCTCACCCTTAGAACGGATAGCGTTTCCCGAAGTCGTGTCATCTGACGAACAACTTCGCGAAATCCTAAGTGTAGACGATCTACCATGGGAGGATCTCCATCACAGATCTTCGTTTTTACCTAAGGATGATGCATTTGAAAATGATTTTTCATCTACCTTTACCGCTGAATATGTCAAAGACGCTCAGGATCCAATGAAACATTCTGATTCAGAGTTGAATTTAGGGAATATTTCTCGTACTATTCCCATTGATATTTCAGTGAAGCCCGGAATTGAGGAGAACATTCATATAGGTGCCGCATGTACAGAAGAAGAAATCCAAACTTACAAGGCCCTATTCCAAGAATTCCGCGATGTGTTTGCCTGGTCTTACGAGGAAATGCCGGGAATCGATCCTGCCATTGTTGTTCATGAAATAAAGACCTACCCGGATGCTAAACCCGTCCGGCAACGGTTGCGTCAAATTCACCCTCGAAAAGCGGCTGCGATTAAAGCAAAAGTCGAAAAGCTGTTGAAAGCAGGTTTCATTTATCCGATCCCGTTAACGGATTGGGTATCGAATATTGTTCCGGTCAATAAGAAACAAGGAACAATAAGAATCTGTATCGACTATAGGGATATCAATCGAGCTTGTCCAAAAGACAACTATCCTATGCCTTATATCGATCAAATTATTGATGATTGTGCCGGAAGTGAAATGTTTTCCTTCATGGATGGTTTTTTCGGGCTATAATCAAATCAATATTCTACCTGCCGATCAACCAAAAACGACATTCATTTGTCCATGGGGGACATTTGCTTATTGCAAATTACCTTTTAGGCTTAAGAATGCCGGGGCCACTTTTCAACGGGCGATGTCTTACGCATTTCACGACATCAAGCACATTGTGCAACCGTATCTCGATGATTTGCCTGCTCATTCTTTACGTCGAGCTGATCACCTTGTCCACCTACGAGCAATCTTTATGAGGTGTAGGCATTATCGAATTCGTTTGAATCCCCACAAGTGTGTTTTCTGTATAGAAACAGGTCGATTGCTGGGATTTGTTGTTTCAAAAGCCGGCATTCGCGTCGATCCCTCGAAAGTCGAGGCTATCATCAAATTGCCTCCTCCTTCGAGTTTGCGCCAACTCCAAAGTTTGCAAGGGAAAGCGAACTTTTTACGCCGATTCATCCCAAACTACGCCGAGGTCACTAAAGGTTTTACACGGTTGTTGAAACAGAACGTTCAATTCTTTTGGGACGAGATTGCCCAACAATCTTTTGATGCACTTAAACACGCGTTGACCCATGCACCGTTGTTGCATCCTCCCAACTACAACCAGGACTACTTCTTATACCTCGCAGCTTCGCATTCCACCATTGGAATGGTGTTGGTTCAAGAAGATGAATTCGGAGCGGAGCATGTGATATATTATCTTAGTAGGACCTTAAATCCCACTGAGCTAAAATATTCGCATGTGGAGAAATTGGCCCTGGCAGCTGTTCAAGCTGTCCAACGTTTTCGTCACTACATTCTTCTCCGTAAAACTACAGTTATTTCGGATTGCAACCCTATGATTTACATTTTGACAAAACAACTGCTAGGGGGCAAGTACTCTAAATGGATCGTTATCTTGCAAGAGTTCGACTTGGAGTTCGAGAAGTCCAAGTCTAAGAAATCCTTAGTTTTTGCGGAATTGATGTGTGATTTCCCGCGTACTGACACAGAGACTGTGGCAGAGGAGTCTATTGCGGACGAATCTTTGTTTCTTATCAGTACTTTAGATCCGTGGTATGGGGATATAATCATCTATCTCCAAACCCAAACCTTTCGGCCTGAAGCTTCAAAGGCGGAACGTCAAAAAATTCGGTTTCAATCCCAGCCATACAAAATTATTGGAGATACACTTTATCGCCGGGGGGCAGACTTAGTTTTTCGACGTTGTCTAACTCACGAAGAGGTTGAGAGAGTTTTGAATGATTGTCACTCTGGAGCATGTGGCGGTCATATGTCTGGGTATGCCACAGCTCAGAAGGTGTTGCGCGCTGGTTACTTCTCGCCATCTATGTTTAAAGATTGTATCATTGCAGTCCGGAAGTGCCACAACTGCCAAGTGTTTGATCGAAAGATGCGCGCACCGCCTGCTCCTCTCCACCCTATAATTGCCGTTGGTCCATTCGCCAAATGGGGTATCGACTTTATTACTTGTAACCCTCACTCGGCCGGGGGGCATGCGTATATCATCCTCACGGTTGATTATTTCACTAAATGGGCCGAGGCGATGCCTACATTCGACGCAAGCGGCAAAACAGCTGCAGTTTTCATATTCAATCATATTATAACTAGGTTTGGTGTCCCACAAGCAATCATTACTGACCATGGGAGCCATTTTCGAAACACCATGATGACTGAACTTACAAGCCAGCTTGGTTTGCGCCATGACAGCTCTACTCCTTATTATCCGCAAGCCAACGGTTTGGTTGAGTCTATCAACAAAGTTCTGGTTATCATGATCCGACGAACCATTGGTATTCATCGGTCGAATTGGCACAACATGTTATTTTCGGCGCTATGGGCATACCGAACCTCAGTGAAAACCTCAACAGGGTTCACTCCTTTCCAGCTAGTTTATGGCTTGGAAGCGGTGTTACCCATTGAATGTGAAATCCCATCACTTCAAATGGTTGTCGAATTACTCCCAGCTACTTCCGAAGAGGAGAAACGTTTATTGTACTTAGCTAAATTAGATGAGACTCGACGTGACGCTGCATTGGCAATCGAGACTCACGCGAAGCGAATGAAAGCTCAGTATGATAGAAATGTGACCCCTCGAAGTTTTTCGGAGGGAGACCTAGTGCTTTTATATGATCAAGCTAACGATAAGCTAGGTGCTGGAAAATTCGTTCCTATGTGGCATGGACCCTATATTGTAAAGCGAAAGCTAGCAAAAGGGGCTTATGAGCTGGTAGATTTTGATGGGGACTCTTTGGGTAAACCCAGAAATGGACTTTACCTAAAGAGGTATTATGCTTAAATGGTGGGTATGGAGAATTTTTAGTTAGGTTAGGTTTTCTTTCTAACTAGTATGATTATTAGTTAGTTAGTGTGCTTAGCTTAGTAAGTGTGTTTTTCGTCGTTATTCTGGCTTATCTTGGTTTTACTCTTGATATTACAGATGTCGACGCCTCTCCAAACATACATTGGATTTGCTGATGGTGCTTGTCGTAGTACACGGAATATCTCTTCCGCAGCTTGGGTTATCTATTCACCCTCTGACGAGTTAGTTTCTATGCATGGGGTAAGCCTCGGTCAAACAACGAACAACATTGCAGAATACAGTGCAGTGGTTGAATTATTATCCGAATCTATTTCATTTGGAATTCGACGTTTGATAGTAAGGTTAGATTCTGAACTTGTTGTATTACAGCTTAAATAGAGTTTATGCCATTAGAAATCCTGTGTTATTAAGGTTGTTTTTGAGAGTGCGTCTCTTGGAACGTGAATTTGATTACATTGAATATCAACATATTCCAAGGTCCTTAAATACATTAGCAGATGCAATTGCTTCTCGAGTGTTGGACAGACATTTACGATAATCATGCAAGTAAATTTAAAAACATTTCATCATACATGTTAAACAAGATGAGCCGGTAATAGTGATATATATATAGATAGGAGTGTGTCAAAAAATATACATCGTCTTCGATCATAGGTTGAAAAACACCTTATGATCGGCAAAAATGATAGAGTACAAAAAGTCAAAAATGTCACATGTGTCTACAAAGTGACTAGCCAATCACTGGTGGTGCTCCCTGTACGACACCACTGCACGGGCTACCTTGCGCAAAAATCTCCTAAACGGTCCAGGGACCACGACTACATAGCGCTGAAGTCTGATAGGAATATCATCCATAGTAGTCTCAGGTATATCCGCCGTCAGACGCTGTAGATCAGCTAGTACCTCTGCAGCCGCCGTGTCCTGTGGGGCCGGTACCGGTGCAACTGGATGTCTCCTCTCAAAAGGCCGGAGGTTGGCTGGACGCTGTGGACCAACATCTGCATTTTGAAAATTTTACTGTCAGTTTTGAGACGATATATATAAAAAACAAAAAAAATACATAATTTGAAAACTCGTGAAAAATAAAGTACCTCTGTCATCCCATTGTTCTCCCTGTGGAAGAACCATGTCCGGATCACCTCGAAAATCTACTCCGGCATACGGAAAGTCCTGAATCGCAAACACCTGGTCCTCTAACCAGTGAAAATAACTGTCAGTGAATCGAACAACTGCCGCACCCTCGTCCGGATGCCGGGCCATCACCGCAACCCATCGTACCAGCTTTGGCCCCTGAGGACCCAAAATATCAACAGTGAGATGCTGAGGGATCAGCATCGGAATTCTCTCTAGGGCAAAGCTCACGACTATAGGCCCATATCCAAAGGTCTTTAGTTTCCCGGTCTTTGCCCTGGTAAGTTGAGCTTTTAAGTTAGCCGACACCACATCACACCAGTTGAAGATGGTGCCTTGGAGACAGTCAATTGCCATCCGCATTTGGGACCCAGTGGCAATATGTAAAGTGGCTGAGCCACAAATCCTGGTCACAGTGAAAGCTAAGACCATGAGTTCACGCCGAGAGATGTATTTGATCTCTATGCCTTTCGCATGGTGTCGATCAGGTAGGCACCAATCTGCTCGGAGACTATCAAGGGATTGGCCACCCGGCCTAGTCCCGGCTAGATTGAGTTGCTCGCCTCTATTCGGCAAGCCAGTAAGAAAGTAGATATCAGAGGGCTCTATCTCGAGTTGTTGCCCCCCGATATAAAAGCATTGCTCTTGAACGTTCCATCTCTCGACCAGCCACTCCAAGAATCTTACCTGAGCCCTCATGCCAGGTATGGCCCAGTATTTGTATAATCCACATCCTCTTAGGGCATCGAGGGAAGGTTGATGATTGATTGCAGCTTCATCAACCTCCTCATGCTCTCTTTCTCTTCAATCCAGCATGATAAGTGCCCTACACATGAACAAACAGGCATTAAAATCAATTTTGGGTAAATTCAATGGTTAATTTGGGAGCTTGGGGTTTCAAAATCCGCGTTTTGCGGAGGACGCACCCCGCGTTTGGCACACAGTGCGCCGGGACGCAGGTGGCCTGAAGGTAGCCTGCGTCCCCCGACCTTTTCCCTGTGTAAGAAAAAGTCGAGGGACGCAAGCCAGCCTTTAGGGAACCTGCGTCCCCCGCGGAGCAATTTTCAAAACCCAAAACCCCCCAAAAATAAAAAATGAAACCTAAAATAAATTTCTAAACGGATGAAATTGACAAGGAGGATGTTGTGAAATACCTGGAAGAGACGGCGGTCGATTCTAACGGTCGGATTTTCCGCAACGACCACGGGAAGTTTCTTGTCAAAAGCTCCTTTTTCAACCTCAACAGTCAAACGGTAAAAATGACATGGTAAAAAGTCTTTTTATAGGTTTTTTGGATGAATTTGTTCATTTTTCACCATGGAAAGATGTTTTTCGATGTATTTTTGCCTATCTTAAACAGGTATGAGTAATGTGTCGCTTTTGTGCAGGACAAAGGGACTTAGAGGGAAAATTGTCATTTTTTCACGAACAAAATATCAGAGTCATCTTTTAAGCCCTTTTCTGACTCCTAAAACATGAAAAGATTGCCGAGCGTTTCTTTTACACTCGTTAAAACGGAATTAAAAGACGGTCCCCTTATAGCTCTTTTCTGACCGTAAAATCAGGAAAAGATTGCCGGGTTTTTGTCGTTTCAAACTCGATACGGAAATAAAACGACGTGTCCTTGATCGCTTTTTACTTTTCAGGTCAGTGACACTAATTATGAAAGTACTCCTTGGTCGCAAGATCAAGCGGTTCTCCCAGGTATTATTTTATACTTTTTCGGGCTTGGGGGACACAAATTTACGAAAAAGTTCAACCTGGAGTCTTCTTAAGTTTTTCAGACTCTCTAAAATTGAAAAACGCCGAGTTTCTCCTATACTGGGCTCGTTAAAATTTCACAGTAAAGGACCTGTTCAATTACAAACAGGAACGAACCACTCCTTCCTAGGGTTCGAATCAAAACTAGGTTGGACTCATCCGAAGGATGAGCTTATAATCAAGCATATGTTATCCTCCTCAAGCTTGTTAAAAATAAAGAGGTACTTGCCAGAAATGGTGGGGGAAAAGAGAGAAGAATGAGCCTATTTGTTACCTTTTGTCTCAGAAGAAGCTTTACTACCACTCTTGAACACGACACTTTTCATTCACCTGGGTTGGGAAATTCTTTACCTCACAGTTGATCAAACCACTTTGAAAGTCTTCAGCCGGGTTCCGGGGATTAACTTTGAGTTATTTAGCACCAAACCATCTGTCGTGTCATTATGTGTTCAAGAGGTCTGCAAACAAAACTTTCATCTGCAAAATACTTGTCATCCATTTGACCATCCCTGAGTCAGTCCTTACAGCAACATTTCTTCAACTTGAACAATGATTTCATGTTGTGGGCTTGCCTGCAACGGGTCGCTTTCTATCGACATCAGCACATTATCTAGAGAGATGACTTAGAAATCGTCAGTGCCTTGAAGTCTGCATGCATCAATGGCAGGTTTCTCGCCTTTGACGTCAGTTTACATCATTGACTTTCGATCGAAGGATTCCGTGAAATGTTCGACATCAACTCATTCATTCACATCTCATGGATTGTACTGGGTACTTTGAGAACCATTGACATTACTGGTGGTCTCTCTCACGCTTGTTAACAGTTTACATCATCGACTGGTAATCAAGTGGTTTCTACCATGTTCGACATCGACTCATTTATTCGCATGGCTAGAATCGTACCAATTCGAAAAGTAGGAATGAAGACCCTGGATCGAATCTTTACCATCCAGGCTGCGAGGAGTTTTGTATTCATTATCTAATTAGACTAACCATAAACAGATGGCTGCGCCCATACTGTGTCTACAAAAGTCTATGATTATGATGTACTGCAAAATCATTCATGTATCAGAGTAGTTAGTCTGTTAGTTAAAGTTTTAATCTGAGTATGGGAATGCCTACCTCAGTGATGATATAATCTTATACATGTATTTTGTGTTGAAAATTGCAGGTTCTGACCAGGCTCTCCACGAGATAATCCTCGAAATGATAAAGCGCTTCACCCTTCCTAGATAATACAAAACCCTAATCTATTCCAGGCTTCGCACTTTAGGGGGCAATCTGTTACACTAAAAAATGTCACCATGGCTATTTACAGTTGGTATGGCTCTATCAACAGTCATACTACCCTCTTAAGCAAGTCTTATGCCTCTGCTATCCATGTCAAACTCCAAGAAAGAGAGAAAGTCTTTATAAATGTGTTTATCTCTCGGTACGCAGGTTCTCTCAAACCTTGCCTGCGGGTACGCACCTATTGTTCATGAGGTCTGCGTCCAAGGACGCTCTGTATCTAAAGGGGCAGGTGCGTCCCTCTGAAAAGGTTAAAATGCGCAAGTTTTATCTTCAAAAACTTACTTGTGGTCATTTCTAGAGCATTCTAGAAGGTTGTTCGACGTGTATTGAGCGCCTCCAGATGGTTCATGCACCCCTACCAAAGAGGAACTTATCCCATCAATAAGGGAGTGATCCCATCCAAAGAGGGGACTATCCCATTGATGGTGGACCTGATTAACTTCCTCTTGAGCACTATAAATACAGGCATTGGGCCAGAAGGAGAGAGGTTAAAAGCTATACATTTCTAAGGGTAAATGCTGCAGGAATTAGGACTCCCATTTAGAAGCTTGTGAGGAGAGATTGCCATCTTTGCTTGTTCTATTTGGAAGTGGGTGAGCTTTGTCAAAGTAGAGGAAGACTCTTGTGGACCCTGGAAGGAGCTTGCACAACACCAAGGCTCAGGTTGTAATGGTTCCTTTTGATTACCTTTAATGCAAATTGGTCCATTCTTCTCAATAACTTGTTGTTTATGGGTTATTTCATGTACTCCTTGGTCTATATGTTGAATATGCTTTGTTTTATGTTATAATCAGGTGCTATTTAATTGTTTGACTGTTGGTGATTGCAGGTTTTGGAGAAAAGGAGGAACTCATCCAGATCAACAAAGCTTGGACTTCTACAACAGCGTTTGGACAAAGGTAAGAACGAAACACTTGATTTCTCATATCACAATGCATGTTTAGAGAAGGATAGTTCTAGTTTGTCTTGTTTGTCATTAGAATGTCTTAGACTTCTAGGAAGGTCGTTTGTGTCCGCACTTTTGACTGATTCCATGTGACAGGGTTGTGATCAAGATAGTTATATGAGCAGCTAATTGTGAGAGTGAGACCCCTTCTCAGAGTCAGAGGATAGGGCAGGGGAGTTTGCCTCCGGGAAGGATGGGGGGGTGCATGAGAAAGTGGGGGGCGGGGAGGCTGCAGAGAGCAGGCCAAGGAATGAGGAGTCAGACGAGAAGATGCAATACCATGTTGATCAACAGAGGATGGTGCAAGAAAACAAGACGAAGTAGTGAAATTCAAAGAGCGGGGAGTAGAGAGAGGCATACTCGAAGGGAGTGCAGCTGCCCTAGCCTTGGTCACAGGAGGAGAGGGAGGCTGAATGGGAGCATTTCCGTGCTTCTTTGGATTCTCCTTGGCCGTCTTTGTCGCTACTGCTTCAGTGCTGGTGCGCTGCTCAGGTACCTTGGTAGCTTTGGATGGGATTGTCTTCCCCTGGTCCGTTGCTTTAGCTGTCCCATTCAAAGGGAAATCCTTATATAAATGTCCTACCTTGTGGCACCTCTTGCACCTGAAGGGGACTCGAGAGTAATGTTTCTAGTGCAGGGCAATTTTCTCTTGCTCATCTAAAGATTCACTATCATACATGTACAGATTATCTAGTTCTAAACACAAACTATTGTAACTGTAATTTTGATGTTCTTTGAGAAATACCTGGCAAAAATGTTTCCATGAATGAATCGACTTCTCATGAAGCACCAAGAACCATCTGCGCATTCGTCCTCTGAATGTGAGAGTGAAAAGCCTGCAGATATCATTATCAACGATTATATTAAAATATTTACATCTATTAACAAAATCAAAAATATGATTTAATGCAGAAATATTACTCTCACTGTCGAACTTTAACTTTGACAAGGACTCAATCTGCTTCTTGGGCATGCCTCGTGTAGGCTTAGGTGAACTGAACGCATGACCAAGTGTAGGAATGCATATGGGAGCCATGATTAGTTAAAAATGATATAACAAAATTTAAACAAATAACTAATTCAAGGCCCTCCTTCTAGCGCAAAAAATGTTGAGGCCTCGAAAATCGTTGCCACAACATTGGGGATAACCACCCAGTCCGGACCTTAAAACAACTCCTTTTCCGTTTGGGATAGTGGCTCCAATTGGTTCAATTAGGTCAAGTTACCTTCTCCCAACCGCTATCAGCTGTAAATATATCTCCAATTGCTAATAGCTAGGGCCATCAGATCAATTCTTCGCGCTAATCAGGCAAGAATAATTATCGTTAAGTTGTTTTTTCTGGAACAACCAAACCAATCTAAAATTTTGCCTCAAAAGAGGACTTCTAGAAATGTAGAATTAATCTAAAGGCAAACTAATTCTAAAATGTAAGATCTATGATAACACATGCAAGACTAGGTCTACAATACAATTAATCTAACCTATCTCGATTGAAGGAAAAGGTAACCATTTTCTCAATCGAGAGCCAACTTAACTTAATGGGAAAATAAGCTTTAAAGAATTAGAATTAAGATGGAGGAATTAGATCAAGGAGATAGCTCACAAGATCTGATTCCTCATTAGCATAAATACTAACAATTAAACTATTGAAAATATATCCAATTCCTTATTTATCATATGCATAAGAACTACAAAGATTCATGATGAATTACTGAATTAGTTCAAATAAGACATCATGTATGCAAGCAAACAATTATTATCCTAAATCGGAAGATAGCTTGCCGATCTAAGATTATAACTATCTATTCCTATGCAAATTTCAGCTCTCATATTATATCTAAAATTAAGCTTGTAAAATAGCCCGAGCAGACTTTTAAATGAAATAGCACTCAAGATTCAACAATAGTGCATGAATCCAATTATTAACTCATACATTCAAAATATAAATTGAAAGACTGAAATAAGAATTTATTTCAGTTAAATCCCGTAAACAATAATGTTAAACATCATTAACTGAAATGATCCTTTATTAATAAATGAAATCAAATTACAGATTCTCATGGAACGAAAGTAGTGCACAATTCTTTTGAGTCTGTAATTGATCTCTTCTTGCAGAAAATGTCTCCTCCTTTTAGCAGTAGTTCATGATAAACACGAGCTTCTATACCAACAGATATAATCCACAGTTAAAGTATTACAAGCTTCTCTCCCTTGATTCGGGACCTATCATTCTATTAAAAAGACTAAGAGGTACAATAGTGCAAGCCTCCAAGGCTTTCTCTTTCAAATTCTAGACCTCTATTTCATATAAAAAGTAAGATTAAGTAGTAGAAAACAACTGAATCTATTGTGCAGAGTGTTGAGGGCATTTAAACAGATCTCTTCAACAATGTTTAAAGGAAAACAATTTTTTGGTAGAAATTTCTGAAAGTGAATTGTTGTCATTATTGGCTTTGTTTGTTCTATCAGATTCTCTAGATGTTTGTCCATTTGTTTGAACTAAACTGCCACTTATTAGCGCACCTGTCTTCTTCTTTCATGAACCTGAACACGAAAAACAAGAATTGATAAGATAAAAATAATTGAGACTGATAAGAGAATTTCATTTGAAACAAATCACTTTTCCAAGAAACAAGGAAGAATGTAGAGCGTAATAAATCCCGACACAAGCATTATGGAGAGGGATGTGGAGTGAGGTCTGTGGTAAGAGAGATGGACTTTACTGTCTTAACGCATATCGATTTTAGACCGGGGGGAGAACTCAGAATAATTGCAATCGGCTGAAGCCGGGAGTACTTCAAATACTATCGCAATGTAGAAATTTACAGGGTAAGTTTCTCAGACAGAACACCAAAGGACACCACTCAAATAGATCATAGATCAATACACTAGTATTCTTGACGTGGTTAAAATCCTCAAAGAGGGAAACAATCCACGACCTGAGCCAACACGACCACTTTAGGCAATTTATTAATAAAATAATGAAAATTGACATAAGCTTCTCTCATGAACAGTTACCCTACAAATGACCCTCCATGCTCTTTAAATAGAGATCATGGACCAATCGGGTGTTAAGCCACAGATCAAGTGTTGGTAATACCGAGGAGAGAATGAACCGTCAGATCACTTCATGTCTAGAATATATCATGACCGTCGGATTGTAAGTTACAAAAGTACATAGTAAAGAAACACACTTTACCTAACTCTACACTAGACCAAGTTATACTTAACTATTTCCTATGTGTCGGAATATCCTAACATCCCCCCATAAGAACAACTTGGGATAGGATTGAAGGATGTACAAATATGACACAATAGGAAAAGGAAGGAGGCATTAGAGCCTATCCCCCCTTAGTGACAACTTCCTGAACTCCAACCATAAATCGAAGTTTAGTAAACTTCACCTCTGTGAGAGCCTTTGTAAAGATGTCTGCAAGTTGATCATCTGTTGAACAATATTGCACTTCATGAACATGGTCATGAATGAGCTTTCTGATGAAGTGCATGTGCAGTTTAATGTGTTTGCTGCGCTGATGTTGGACTGGATATTTGCATAGTTGAGTGACACTTTGATTATCACACCAAAGTGTAGTCAGATGCTGCTGTTGAAAGCCACTCTGAGAGGATACGACGAAGCCACAGGGCTTCCTTACTAGCTTCTACAATAGCACGATACTCTGCTTCTGTTGAAGAAAGAGAAATGGCACTTTGTTTCTTGCAAGCCCATGTAATAGGTCCTGAACAAAGAGTGAACACATAACCTGCAGTAGACTTCCGATCATTAGGGTCACCAGCCCAATCGGAATCAGTGAAACCAACCAATAAAGGAGATGCTTTCGCACTGTAATGAATCCCAAACTGAACTGTACCTCGAACATAACGAAGTATTCTTTTCGCTGCTTTCCAATGACTCATGTGGGTTTTGCATAAACTGAGCAATAAGGCCAACAACAAAGGAAAGGTCAGGACGAGTATGGGTCAGATACAAAAGTTTTCTTACAAGTTGACGGTATAAGGTAGCATCAACTTCAGGGGAAGTACAAGTGGCTGAAAGTTTGGCTCTAGAATGAAAGGGAGAAGGGGCTGGGTTATAGTCTTCCATGTGAAAATGGCGTAGAAGATCACATGCATACTTGGACTAGGAAAGGGAAATACCTTCCTTGATTGCAAGACTTGAACGCCAAGAAAATGATGCAAGTGTCCTAAGTCTGTCATTTCAAACTTCTTTTTAAGGCTAGACTTCACATGTTTTATACGGTTGGGATCATTACTAGTAAGGATAAGATCATCTACATAAAGAACAAGAATGATAAGAGACTTTCCCACTTTCTTGGTGTAGATAATATTGTCAAAATGACACCTAGAAAAGCCAGTTTCTAAAAGAAAGCTATCCATTTTGGCATACCAAGCCTGAGGGGCTTGCTTGAGACCATAAAGGGATTTCTTAAGCTGACATACAAGGCTGGAGTCTATTTGTATAAAGCTAGTAGGTTGTTCCATATAGATTTCTTCATGCAAGTCTCCATGCAAGAAGGCAGATTTAACATCCATATAATGGACTTCCCATTTGAAAGAGGCAGTAAGGGAAAGAACAAGGCGGATAGAGTTCATTTTGGCAATAGGGGAGAAGGTTTTAGTATAGTCAATGCCTTCAACTTGTGAAAAACCCTTAGCAACAAGATGAGCTTTATGTTTATAAACTTTTCCATCTGGTCCATACTTGGTTCTGTAAACCCATTTGTATCTAACAAGTTTTCGTCCCTTTGGAAGAGAAACAAGATCCCATGTATGATTTGCCAATAATGAACGATATTCTTCATTCATAGATGTGTCCCAATCTGGATGGCCTGAAGCTTCTGCAAAGGTGTCAGGATCATAATTCGTTGAAGCTTGAGCCAGTAAAGAAAAGGCTCTATCGAACTGAGAACGTGTATGTCACTGATCTATAGGATCACCAGCAAGAGCACCTGCTGCATCCCGAGTAGCACAGACCCATTTTGGAAGCTGAGGCGCTGAAGGAGGATCCTGAGAAGGTGGGGGAGGATTGTCATCCTTGCTGTCATCATCTGAAAACAAAATATTTTTAGAAGTAGAAGGGATAGAGAGAGGTGGCACATCCGCCGAACTAGGCTCGTAGGCCGATATATTTTTAGCAAACTTTACATCTCTTCTAATGATAACATTTTTGGACTTAAGTTGAATAAGTCTATATCCTTTGACATCTTCAGAATATCCAACAAAAATACATTTTTCACTCTTAGGTTCTAAAGCTTTATGTTTCTCATCTGGAATATGGGCCCATGCTTCACTTCCAAAAACATGAAAGTGACTTACATCTGGTTTAATTGAGCTCCATGCTTCTTCTGGAGTGATATTCTTTAAAACCTTAGTAGGAGTGCGATTTACTATGTAATTTGCACAGTTAATTGCTTCTGCCCAAAATTTAAGACTAAGTCCTTTAGATTGAAGCATACAATTAGCCATTTCCTTTAAGGTGCAATTCTTCCTTTCAGCTACACCAGTTTTTTGTGGAGTATATGGAACAGTATGTTGCATTTGAATTCC
This sequence comes from Pinus tabuliformis, assembly GCA_031772625.1. Lineage (NCBI taxonomy): Eukaryota > Viridiplantae > Streptophyta > Pinopsida > Pinales > Pinaceae > Pinus > Pinus tabuliformis. The sequence continues at coordinate 247,263,277 of CM062810.1, read as the reverse complement.
ATTCTCAGTGCAAAAGTTGATGAATTTGTTGTTAACATATTCTTCGCCATTATCAGATCTTAGCTTAAGAATTTGATGTCCAGATTGTTTTTCAACAAAGGCCTTAAAGGCCAAGAACATGTTAAATACTTCACTCTCGAGCTTTAAGAAGTATACCCAAGTGCGTCTGGAGAAATCATCAATGAAAGTTAAGAAATACTTGTAGCTAGAGAATGAAACAATTAGAAGTGGACCACATAAATCACTATGCACAAGCTATAAAGGGGCTGAGGCGTGCCAAGAGGCACATTTTTCAAAACTATCCGGATGATGTTTTCTAAGCACACATTCGGAACAAACACCATCTCTACAAGATACCATTGGAAGACCTGTCACCATATTCTCTTTACATAGCTTTTGAAGGGAACGATAGTTTAAGTGACCAAATCGCTCATGCCAAAGTTTGCTCACTTCATCATTATGAGCAACAAATACCGAGGGAAGATTTGATGACCCAAAGTTGTTAAACTTATACAACCTTGTAAAATCATCAACAATGCCAATAGCTAAAATCTGTCTAGGATCTCTTAGGTCCTTAATTACAACAATGTGAGGTGAAAATTCAATGATTTTACCTTCACCTAAATGAGTTATTTGATATACAAATAGAAGGTTGCAGGATAAGGTTGGAACACATAATACATCATTAAATTGACCATTGTCTATATGAATAGTTCGAGTCCCTAGAACACTAAGAGATCTATTATCACTAACATATATTTTTTTGTGTTACAATAATTTTGTTGACACCTAATCCTTGCGATTGGGTGAATTTATGTAAATAGATAAATAAGAAATATGAACCATCATCGGGAGATGAACTGAACAGTCTCCCCCTCATGTATATAATGAAGACCTCCCTGATGGAATATAACACACGAATTATTTTTTCCTTATGGAGTTACTGCCTGGCCTGACATGGTATCAGAGCCAGCTCCTTTTTTTAGCTCTTATGTCCCTTGTAACTCCCTAGTCTGCTCTCCATATAGAAGCGTTGCTCCTCCATACAATTAGCTACCCATATAATTAGCTGCTCCTGACAGAGTGTAATCCTCTTACTACTCCAATGGAACAAAACTTAAAGCTCACATCTATTGAAGGAAAAGAATTTGAGGATGCAACAAAGTATAGACAACTTGTAGGAAGTCTCAACTACCTAACTACTACCAGACCATAAATTTTGTTTGTTGTTGGAATCCTCTCCTGGTTTATGCAAAAGCCTTGTGAGGGACATTGATCTGCTGCAAAAAGAGTTTTAAGGTACTTGAAGGGAACTCAAGACTTTGGATTCAAGTATACACAGGTGGACGACTTCAGCTTGATTGGATACTCTGATTCAGACTTCGATGGAGACAAAGAAACTGGGGTATCAACTTCAGGATATGCTATGAGTCTTGGATCAGGAGCTGTTTCCTGGAGATCACGCAAACAATCAGTTTCAGCAGATTCCACAACAGAAGCAGAATACGTGGCAGCAGCTGAAGGAACAAAAGAAACTGTGTGGCTCAGGAAATCTCTTGAAGATTTGCAGGTAAAACAAGTATAATCAACTTCACTCATGATTGACAATACCTCTGCAGTAAAGTTGGCTAAGAACCCAAAGTTACATGATCGAATGAAGCACATCAATACTAAATATCATTTGATTCGACATCATGTTGAGGCCAAAACAATCCATCTTCGTCATTGTTCCACAAATGAGCAAATTGCAGACATATTCACCAAAGTGCTTGGAAGAGAAAAGATTGAACGATTCAGAATGATGCTTGGACTCACCAACATCCCTTCAGATTAAGGGGGGGAATGTTGACACCTAATCCTTGTGATTGGGTAAATTTATGTAAATAGATAAATAAGAAATATGAACAGTCATTGGGAGATGAACTGAACAGTCTCTCCCTCATGTATATAATGAAGACCTACCTGATGGAATATAACCCTGCCTTATGGAGTTATTGCCTGGCCTGACATGGTATCAGAGCCAGCTCCCTTTTTAGCTCTTATTTCCCTTGTAACTCCCTAGTCTGCTCTCCATATAGAAGCGCTGCTCCTGCATACAATTAGCTGCCCATATAATTAGCTGCTCCTGATAGTCTCCGCTTGTTGAAGAAAAATGGTGTTGCTAGTTTGCTTACAATTCCTAGAAAACTTAAGCAATGTGATGCTTGCATTCTAGGAAAGCATAGCAAACAGTCTTTTCATGATTCACATTCAAGAGCACATAGAAAACTTGAACTCATTCATTCAGATTTATGTGGTGCAATGCCTATTCCTTCTGCAAATGGAAATAAATATATCATGACATTTATTGATGACTACACCAGAATGTGTTGGGTTTATTTATTGAAGAACAAATCTGATGCTTTTCAAACATTCAAGAATTTTCATAAATGGATTGAAAATGATGCACAATCTCATATTGGGTCTATTCACACTGATAATGGAAAAGAATACACATCAAATGGATTTGAAAACTATCTTCGCCAACATGGGATCAAACATCAAACAACTGTGCCTTATAATACCCAACAGAATGGTGTAGCTGAAAGAATAAATAGGACAATCTTAAATATGGTACGATCCATGCTCTTCTTCAAAAATGTAAAGATAATGTTTTGGGTTGATGCTGTTCTATGTGCTGCATATATAAAGAATAGATGTCCATCTAATGCTATTGAAACAAGACTCCATATGAAATGTGGTATGGACATGTTCCTTCGGTAAAGCATCTCAGGGTCTTTGGTTCCACCTGTTATGCCTTGATACCAAAGGTACATAGAAACAAACTTGGTGCTAGAAGTCGTAAGTGTATCTTTCTGGGGTATTCAAACACCTCCAAAGAATACTGCCTCTATGATGAAGTAAATAAGAAGTTTGTTGTATTTAGAGATGTAATTTTTCTTGAATCATCCAAAACTGACAATGTTGTTGAGTGGCAACTTGATCGCTTGGATAGATTCGCAAAAGCAAAATCATTTCAAGAATTTGATAATCAGATTCCACATCTTGGAGGGGGATTCCTATACTAGATCAACATGTGGAATCTTCTTCTGAAGAACACTCTCCCCCACATGAAACTCCAACAACGGATGATGCTTTAAGTGATGTGATTGATAGAATTGGGAGACTCAATCTTGATTCAGTCCCAACTCAATCATTGGAGCAGCCTAAACCATCTGAAAAAGGTCCCCCAAAGTGGTTGACAAAGACACTTGAAAGTGTTCATCCTGATGAGGTTGGAAAAACAGGAACTAGAAATTCAAACCGGCAAAATGGAGGTGATGTGGATGACTCTAATTCACATGTTGATATGGATGTTTCTTATGATTGTGAATTGAACTTGTCTACAGATTTTGAACCAACTTCCTTCAAAGAAGCTGCTTCTCATGATGAATGGAAAGAAGCAATGCAAAAGGAGTATGATGCTCTCATAAAGAACGACACTTGGAAGCTAGTTGATCCTCCATTAGGAACCAAACCAATTGGCTGCAAGTGGGTCTACAAGAACAAGTATAAAGCTGATGGCTCACTTGACAAGCACAAAGCTAGGCTTGTGGCAAAAGGTTTTGCACAGAGGGAAGGGGTTGATTATGAGGAGACTTTTGCCCCCACATCAAAATGGGCTACCATCTGGACACTCTTTGCACTAGCAGCTTAGAACGATTAGAAAGTCCACCAAATGGATGTAAAAACTACTTTCTTAAATGGAGATCTAAAAGAGAATGTTTTTATGTCCTAGCCTGAAGGATTTGCTGTGAAAGGACATGAACATAAAGTATGCAAACTGGTGAAGTCCTTGTATGGCCTCAAACAAGCGTCGCGAGCCTGGTATGGAAAACTAACTGAGCATCTTCTGAAACTCAATTTCAAACATTATGATCTTGATGATGCAACTTTATTTGTCAAGAAAGTTGGCAAAACAATTGTATATCTTATGGTATATGTAGATGATCTTTTGATGACAGGGAACAATGAAAGCTACATTGCATCCATAAAGAAGGAATTGGGGAAAAGTTTTGAAATGACTGATTTGGGCTATGTTCATTACTATATTGGCATTGAAGTAACCCAACATCCGAAGTCCATATTTCTTTCTCAAAAGAAATACATTAGAGATCTGTTGAACAGGTTTGGCATGCCAGAGTGCAATCCTCTTACTACTCCAATGGAACAAAACTTAAAGCTCACATCTATTGAAGGAAAATAATTTGAGGATGCAACAAAGTATAGATAGCTTGTAGGGAGTCTCAACTACCTAACTACTACCAGACCAGACATTTTGTTTGCTGTTGGAATCCTCTCCACGTTTATGCAAAAGCCTTGTGAGGGACATTGGTCTGCTGCAAAAAGAGTTCTAAGGTACTTGAAGGGAACTCAAGACTTTGGAATCAAGTATACACAGGTGGACGACTTCAGCTTGATTGGATACTCTGATTCATACTTCAATGGAGACAAAGAAACTGGGGTATCAACTTCAGGATATGCTATGAGTCTTGGATCAGGAGTTGTCTCCTGGAGATCACACAAACAATCAGTTCTAGTAGATTCCACAACAAAAGCAAAATATGTGGCAGCAACTGAAGCAACAAAAGAAATTGTGTGGCTCATGAAAATTCTTGAAGATTTGCAGGTAAAACAAGTACAATCAACTCCACTCATGATTGACAATACCTCTGCAATAAATTTGGCCAAGAACCCAAAGTTCCATGATCGAACGGAGCAAATCAATACTAAATATCATCTGATTCTACACCATGTTGAGGCCAAAACAATCCATCTCCGTCATTGTTCCACAAATGAGCAAATTGCAGACATCTTCACCAAAGCGCTTGGAAGAGAAAAGATTGAACGATTCAGAATGATGCTTGGACTCACCAACATCCCTTCAGATTAGGGGGGAATGTTGAAACCTAATCCTTGCGATTGGGTGAATTTATGTAAATAGATAAATAAGAAATATGAACAGTCATCGAGAGATGAACTGAACATTCTTTCCCTCATGTATATAATGAAGACCTACTTGATGGAATATAACACACGAATCATTTTTGCCTTATGGAGTTACTGCATGGCCTGACAAATTTAAAGAAGAAAACATGGCTTTGTTTCTGGCCATGTGATAAGAAGCTCCAGAATCAATGAGCCACTCACGAGAATGAGAAGAAGAAGATACAATTAGTGCATAACCAGACCGAGATGCTTCACAACCACATGTAGAAAGTGCTATTCTTGAAGATGAAGTTGAAGTTGAAGAGTGATCCAAATGGATGTTATTCTTCTTCATTGATGCTTCCAAGGCTTCCATTTTTTTAAAGCATTTGGATTCTAAGTGGCCATCTCGATTACAAAAGTGGCAATGTCTATCAGTCTTCTTCCCTTTTTTTTAATTGCCTTATCATTTTGTTGAAATGATTTTTCATTTTGAGACGAAATTGCTTAGGACACTTGTTTGGTTTAGGACCATTCTTTTTAGGATACTGCTTCTTAGGATTCTTTGAATTTGGTTGCTGCTGGGCGCCTAAGGCTTTCTTAGAAGAGTTTCCAAGATTAAGAAGACCAAGATATAAGACTTGTTCTCTTATTAAAGAATCACAACAGGCATCAAAAGAGGGGGACTTGTATTTTCCTTGAGAAATAAAGGCTTCTCTAGTAGAATGGAAGGTAACAAATACAGAGTAGGCTGGTCCCAACTTAGTAAGAATGGAATAGATAAGGCTACCATCTTCTTTCTTAACCTTAATACCTTCCAAGAGAAGTCTAAAGGTCTTGAACTTGGACAAAAAATCTTCAATGGAAGAAAAATTACTGGGGTCCAATGTAAGCAACTCATTTCGAATTGATGGGCTCTAATTTCATTTTAAATTCCAAAAACTTTAATGAGCTGTTCCATTGCTTCATTAGGAATATCAAGTTATGCGATATGGAATCTAAGGTCTGGATAAATAGACATCCCTATCAACCCACGTGCTTGATCTTGCATTTTTTCCCATTTGGCTGCCTTATCTTCATCTTGAGGTTTCGTTTCTTGGCCTGAGACTATTCTGTAAATACCTTTACTTATAAGTAAATCCACAATGTAGGACCACCATTGGAAGTAGTTGGCGTTGTCAAGAATAACTTGGCATGGAATTTCTATTTTAACAGAAACTAAAGTTGTAGATGCTGAAACTAAATGTTCCAATAGAAAGATCTCGAAAAATTAGGCTGATTAAAAAAAAGTGCTCTGAAAATGGCTTTTGGATGAATAATTTATGGCTTTTTGAAGAAAAATTGTTGAAGATGCCAACGAAGTGCGTGAATGTGCGGAAATGAATGATAATGTTATATTTAAAAAAAATCCCCTCCACCCTTTCCAAACTTAATCTAATTAGCTCACTTTAAATAAAAATTATGTGACTGAAAGTCACTTTTAGAATGGTAGTTTATGAGCTACTCACTAAATTGTAATTTAAATAAAAGATAAAGAGACTTTAGAATTATAAGTGACTCACTTTTTATAATGGGTGAGAACACTTTTACATAAAGTAACTTTAAAACATAAGTTACATGTGCTTTTTGAAAAAGTATGTCAACAAAAAGAAAGATTTGAACTCAAGACTTGTATTTTCATAAAGTAACTTTGGACCAAGTGAGCTAGTTTAAAAGGTTAGTAATTTTTGGAAAAGAGGAAGGTTTTTTTTTTAGTCACTGAAGCTTTGGGGTGCGTGCTTACCCGAAAAAGATTTTTTTTGCCTTCAAAACAGAAACCACAAAACCCAACACGAACATACAAAAAAAAACAAACCTTACGGCTTGAAGTTAGCTTTAGCCAGAAACTAATATTTTCCCTAATGTTTCTGATTTTCCGAGATCACACTAAGGCGCGGTGGAAAAGAGCATACACATGAGAAAAATCCTTTGTTTCTATTTCTGATTTGCCCAGATAGCACAGAGTCTCGGGGCAAAGAGCATACACAAAAATTAAAGATAGATTCGGTAATAAAAAACCGAGAGCTAAATAAACTGAAATAAACAGAGAGATGAATAGCTAGAACTGCAAATAAAGACTGTATACCTCCAGATCTTAAAACTGATGTAGCTAAGGCTACCGAAAACCTTTTCGTGTGAAACAAAAGGGGTTCCTCACTAGAACAGATGCTCCTAACACAATAGAGCAGTCCTCTCGGCCCGAAAGCAGTAAAAAACAATAGATCTAGGAAACGACAGTTGGATGCACTTGTACCGGCTTCAGATTTGGATTACCAACGGATGCGGCCCTCAAATAGCTTTGATACCATGTAGAAATTTACAAGGTAAGTTTCTCAGACAGAACACCAAAGGAAACGGCTCATAAACAGATCATAGATCAATACACTAGTATTCTTGACGTGGTTAAAACCCTCAAAGAGGGAAATAGTCCACGGTTTGAGCCAACGCGACCACTTCAGGCAATTTATTAATAAAATAATGAAAATTTGCATAAGCTTCTCTCATGAATGGTTACCTTACAAATGACCCTCCATTCTCTTTAAGTAGAGATCATGGACCAATCGGGTGTTAAGCCACAGATCAAGTGTCGGTAATACCGAGGAGAGAATGAACCGTCGGATCATTTCATGTCTAGAACATATCGTGACCGTTGGATTGTAAGTTACAAAAATACATAGTAAAGAAACACATTCTACCTAACTCTACACTAGACCAAGTTATACTTAACTATTTCCTATGTGTCGGAATATCCTAACACGCAATTGCAGAAAGGTGGATGGTTAACAATTGTTTCAGAGGGGTTCGAAGTGGTATGCGATTTTTGAAGAGGGGGGTCCGAAAGAACAGAGGAGTGACGCGTGGATATATGGCTTGTATGAAATACCACTTTTCGGAAACCCCCTTGAGAAACTTAAAATTAAGTGTAGGGGGGTTCGAAATATTCTCTGTTGTTGATCCGAGCATATTAGAACCGAGCCATTTATTTATACAAGACAAGTCAGACTTTTCATATAATCACAATCAACGTTTGGATTGGAGGCAAAGGAATATGGTTTAAGTCCCAAATATTTGCGATTTGCGATATGTGGGATGACGTAGAGGATGGCGTCACAGGTGGCGTGGATCTGACATCATTGTTGACGTGGCGGATGACATGGAAGAATGGGTCTTATCACAAAGTCGCAGTCGACATAACGTAGGAGGCAGGTAGCAATGATCCTTTGGTATTTGCTTTAGCCGCGGACGCAGGGGAATTTATGAATTGACATGTTTTTTTAGCGGCTCTAGGGCTTATCCCAAATCAAAGTCGCAATCAGCATGAGGTATCATATCACAATCACAATCAATAATGTGGAAGTATTAAGACTATGATTCTTGTGATTGCGTGGACGCGGGGGGATTTATGAATTGGAGTGAATAATCTCGGCGGGTTCGACTGTATCGCATATCGCAATCGGGAAAGGGAAGAGTGCTTGTCCTTTGGATTTTTGCAATAGCCCACGAACGCAGGATTTTATGGATTGGCATGTATAATCTCGTCGGGTCCGCGCTTAATCGCAATCGTAAATCAACGTAGGTAATGGGGTATGACCCTTTGGTAACTGCAATAGCCGCGAACTAGGGAAATGCTATGAATTGTAGTGTATAATCCCGCCGGATCTGGGCCTTATCACATATCGCAACTCGGAAAGGAGTGGAGTACAAACTTTGGAACTTTTGCGATAGCTTGCAGAGGCGAGATGTTATGGATTTGCATGTATTTTCCCGTCGGATCAGGTCTAATCGCATTTCACAATTCAGTGTTAGCGGGGAGTCTTTGCCTTTGGATTTTTTATGATGGGATGTGCAATTCTGGGTATGGCGGAGAGTCAAAGTTTGTAAAGAGTCAACCTTTTTTTGTAAAGATTTTAACCTTTGGGGATTAAAAACTCCGATTTATTTTGTTTTTTGATTAAATAATCCATATTATTTATTACTTAAGGTTTTTTAAAGACTAAGTATAAGTCTTGGTTCCCGGGGCTATTTAATTTGGTTTTTTGGGATAATCAAGGTTTAATACTTGGGTTTTAGTTAAAAAACCTAAGTATTAAACTTTGATTATAGGATTTTATTAACGATTTTTGTATTGATTTCCTAAAACTAAAGGGTCCCTATCTTTATATAATAAATTTCATAGGAAATTTATAATACATTAAAATGGGGGTTGTTGAATGGCACAACAATTTTTTTTCATAAAATTCAGGAGTGGAACATTATTTATGAATTTTCATAAAGAATTTTGAGAAGTTACAGTACTATACTCCTGTAATCATCCTTGTGAGAAAGACTAAACTACTGCTGTTTCTTTTATGAGCTGAGCAACGTGCATCTAGTATTTATATCTTTGTGCCTTTGTTTTGTTCATAGATAAATAGTGAATTTATCTTTTCAGATTGCTTATTACATGGTATTTCTAATATTCTCTACAATTCACGAATTCTTGAAGGCACTATTGTATAAAGGATTTAGAGTTGTAGGTTAGAGGAGAAAACTCATATCTGAAGGATTATTGAGGATTTTTATTTTGCACTCTGAATTATGTTTTGATGGGCAAAGTTCATAATATTACAACTCTATTTTTAAAAGCAGAAGTTCAAGCATTGTAAAACATTGTTGGAGACTAGAGCCAGAGAAATGCATTTAATAAATTGTTATTTTTAATACTATTGTTTTAAATACTAGTTTCATTTTATAATGACAGGAATGTGTCATTTTATTCATATTTGTGCATTATTGTCAATATGAGTAATTTGTCTCAATCATATGTTATTATTTATCTCTTCTCTTATGTGTTTAATTTTGATGTATGAGTAACTATTTACTCATAAATCTGTCTTTTAAAATCGATTTAACAAATAATGATATGCCGTGAACTATTTCATCATATTTTTGTTTAATTATTCGAATTATTGATTTAACAATCAATATCATTTTGTTAACTACTTCCTAAATGTTATCGGTTGATTATTTCAATTAAGAGGTCTCTGAATAGAATATGTTTTAATATTCATAATGTCAGTTAAAGGAATTATTTTGTTAGCTTGATATTCATTATAAGCCTAACATATTTAAATCCCAAATCATTTAAATATCTTGCTCCCAGTTGGGTTATAATCTGGCTTATTGAGATAGGATTAGGATTTAGTTCCTTTTTCTTGCATTTTAGAATTAGTTTGCATTTAGATTAATTCTACATTTCTAGAAGTCCTCTTTTGAGGCAAAACTTTAGATTGGTTTGGTTGTTCCAAAAAAAAAAAACTTAAGGATAATTCTTCTTGCATGATCAACTCGAAGAATTGATTTGATGGCCCTAGCTATTAACAATTAGAGATATATTTAAAGCTGATAGCAGCCAGGAGAAGGTAACTAGACCTAATTGAGCCAGTTGGAGCCACTATCCCAAATGGAAAAGGAGCTGTTTTAAGGTTTGTATCAGGCGGTTATCCCCAATGTTGTGGCAGCAATTTTCGAGGCCTCAACACTGCTGCATGTGCAGGAAAAGACATAGAACCTGGGCACCTTAAATCTCTTAAAGTACTCGAATAGGGATGAATTATGTCCACCTCCTCTGTGATGGTGCCATCAAACGGAAAGACCTGGCTACGACTGTTGCTTTAGGATTTAATTCTATACGTGTTCCTGACATGTATTTCCTTTTTTGCATTTGTACCCCATTTCTTCTTTAGCGCAGGGGGCCAAGGCTTGAAGGTGGTTGTTTCGTTCATACTGCAAGCCTTGACCCTACTCATGTGCTAAAACATGGGCGTTGTCCCGTGTTTCTTTACAAAGCCTGACCTTTCTACTATAGTCCTTGTGTGGACCACAACATCATCGCCATTGCAGGCTAAGAGGCTGCAAGTCCTCTTGTCTCACAGGGTCCCGCTAAACTTACTGGTGTGTTTATATCCTTATATGTGAACCATCCTTGCGAGAAGAAGGGAACCTTGTTTGCTAGGTTTTCCTATTAGACTTCTCCCATCCCTTCAAACCTATACCTCCCATTCCTAATTTTATTACTCAAGTTTCCTTGTCGAAACCTCTTCTTCCACAATGACATCCTCATGTCGACCTTTCTATTCAGGAGGGTCTTCTCTGTTATTCTTCCACCTATTTTCTTGTCAGCGCATTATTCCTATGCGATCAACTCATGCATATTTCACTCGCTCTCCTTCAGTCCCTGGTTGATCATTTATCGTAATCCTACCTTCTATTTTCTTGAATAAGTCTTCTAGTACGTTCTCTTGGTTATGATGGAGTTCTAATCCAAAGTTCCTCGAGTATCAACATTTTTCTCCATAGTTACTCTTTTTGAGTTCATCTGATATGATGGTTCACATGAACCACTAACCTGACCTAGAAAGTCTTAATCTATTAAGGACTTCCTTCACGTTAGCTCTAGCCCTCTTAACGTGACAACATTTCGATAATCCATGGGTGAAATGACAACTCGTAGGTCTCCTCCTATTGCCAAATGGGATTTGGTAAAATTTCCAGCCACATTCTTCTCTCTCCCTATAGATCGTCTTGAAGGGGTAAATCATTTTAATGTAGCCTTCCCACGCTACGTTACCATAATGAATTTCATTGATTCCTCGCATGTCATATTACACTACCGCCACTGTTTGTCTTGCATGTCCATCCTTTGTAATGACTTTCATACTTGAGTCAACGTCACCCGCAACATAACATATTGCTTACCCTTGACTATATCCATGTATTCTTTGGGTAGGCCCCCTTACCTCTAACTCTTAGTTCATAATATATACAAAATTTACATATGTATATAGGGGGTAGCCTGTCCCCCTTTCTCTTTCCTGGTTTCCTTGCCTCTTAGCCCTCCTCCTGAAGGGAGGCATAGTCATCCATTGCCCTTATCAATGCACTACTTACTGATGATTTTCCAATCTTCATATCTTCGATCTTGGCGACGTTAAGACTCCTAGTTCTCCCACCATTGTTACCACTCCAATATTCATACAATAATGCTACAACTTCTCCAATAATACTACTATTTCAGTGGCTCCTAATAGTCACCAATTCACAACCTCCGTTTACTCTAAGCTCACCTGTTATGAAACCAGCTCACAAAAAGATAGAAAAGATAGATTAACGCCTTAGAAAAAAGCCTCTTCGAGGGGTCAATCTCCTTTACATTACACAAATGAACAATTCTTGGATGATACAAATGATAAGACCTCATTTCTATATATAGGAGTCTAAGGGGTCATAATATAATCAGAGCAAACATAACAATAATAATGTAAGGGCACAATAATAATAATAGCGGGCTTCTATGGGGCACAATAATAATAATATGGGGACTACATGGGCACAACAATGTAATAAGGGGGTTGTACTAATAACAATAAGGGGTTACATTAGTAGTATAGGGACCTAACATCACCCCTCCTTATTTGGATTGGTTGCACGTATTCCTTAGACTGTAAAGGTGATCCTTCCTCTGCATGTTCACCTTCTACCTTCAGAATCTAGATATTTAGTGGATCCTCCTTGTTGTAACATTTTTTCACCTATACAATTTTCTTGCAAAGAATTTTTTTCAGAAAAGGGTATACTTTGTATTTTGTAATAAATTGGCAATTTTTTATAAATGCATCTTCAAGTTTTATTTTTTTGCAAAAAATAATAGTTTTTTATTAGGCTTTTCACCATAAAAGCATGTGATAAACTTCACACAAGTTTCAATGACTTATATCTCATTCGCCATAATCCCCTCACTCAAAACAATACACCGCTTCATCCCCCTGCGAATCACCTTCGCGTTAGAAATTGCTTCTGCCAATTTGTACCATCGCTATCCCGTTAGGAATTTTTTTGCCAAATCAGTTCCTACTATTTCTTCCATCATTTTCCAATGCATAACCTCCAAATGTTACATTTAATTGCGTCCAACATTCAAATATTCGTTAAATGATCTGATCATTAAAATCATCAATAAATATTTGAATTCCTATAAATCCAAGTTTGTTCCAAATTTGTCCAGTCAATTTGCTCAGATTTGCAGTGTTCAAAGAGCGACTAAGTAACAAAAAAGTTCTAGGATTGCATATGAGTTTCCTTCATCGTCTACAATCTTATTGGGTATTCAAATCTTCCTACTCTTTGTTTAACTTCAAAATGAGTACTCTGAAAGGAAAAAGCATGTCACAGGTTGAAAATCACATGCTTCCCGAAGTCCCAAATTTAAATGAATTACCATTAGTAGACTTAGATTTTAATATTGTAGAGACCAAGTATGAGTTTGATTTATATGAATTACGTAATTGAACTTTTGAAAAGTTTGAAGACACTAGTGATGAGTTCAACCTTTCAGAATCCATGTTGCCTTAGTTTTTCTTTCCTCAAACTTATCATTTTCATGAGTTTGTCTCTTGGTGGGAAAGAAAATATTTACCAAGTCAGAGTATAATAGTAGCCAGAAATGGTGAAACTTTGTTCTATATAACACAAGAGTCTATTATTCAAACTTTGCAAATTAATCCTCCTTGTTCCCTGCATTCCTTTTCAATCGAGTCATTAATAGAAATTTACCAAAAACTTACATTTCATGAGAGAACCAATATTTTTGAGTCTTTTTTACGAGAAGGACATGGATTACGACATCATAATCCACCTTATTCCTCAATCGTATTTCCTGAAATGTTCAGACAAATAATTTCCATGGTTTGTTGTCTTTTAGGTTATCAAAGTTATGAATGGGTTGATGAGGTTATTCTAGGGAACTTGTCTGTCTTTTCATATGGAAAAAATCCTTCTTTCCTATTCAATTTTAGCCAGTTAATCTAAGATAACATTCATGAACGTTCTTAAAGTTCAATGCTGAAAGAGACTTCAAACATCAATCTGTGTTAGTTTACCCATTCTTACACCATCAAGCTGAGAGGTTTAAGATGTCACTACAGAAACTGGATTCACATGGGAAACCACAATATGTTATTCATTTGACCTCATTAGTTAAAAAGAATTCGGAAGAGTATTCATTCAATGATTTTGTGGACCAATTTTTGTATTTATCACTCTGTCTTCTTAGGAGTGATGCAATCCCAAGGGTGTTAGCTGAAATTAAGGGAATTTTTATTTGAAGTGAGCATACAAAGGTCAGAGATTGGTATTTATATTAGAGCTGCACAGAGATCAGGGTTTATGGTTGTGAATTGTCACCCTATAAGCTACCAATATTTCTTCCAATGAAAATTTTGCTTTGGAGTTCATAAGGAAGAGCTTGAATGTAGATGAAGTTCATTTTGTGTCAAGGAAACAAAAGGTTTAGTTTAAACTGGAAGCTTAGATTGACCCCTTTATAGCAAATACCAGAGCAACTGATAAAGAAATAGAGAATTTGTTAACCCAAATGAAGTTTAAAATGAGTTTCAATTGGCCTTATGATCCTTTGGGAATAATTTCAGCTATCAGACTTGAGTAGAAATTTGCTCCTTATATTCATTTTTCAAAACCAAAAATTGAACAATATGCTAATAAGGAGGTTTGGGAGGAAATCAATTTACAAGAAGTTGAAGAATAGGTTTCAAGTCAGATAACATTGGAAACAACTCTTCCAAAGGAAAAAGAGCTGAAAAGAACAAGTGAAATCATTTATCTTGCTATTTCAGGGTCTAAGTCAATAGAGTTCAGAGTTTTCAAAAGAGGAAAGACCAAGGAAACAAAAGAAGAATCATCTGAAGTTAGAAATAAAGAGGTTTCAACTACAATGATGGTGTCGAGTGAGCCTGTGTTTACTCTAAAACATATTAAGGAAACAACAACTCACGCATTTGCTTCTCCTTCTTCTAGTGGCCAAAGCATTTTCGCTAAATTAAGAGAGATGAAGGAAAATAATGAACTTCTAAAGTCTGCTACATATTCCCAATTTTGGAAACAAACATCGTTTACCCCAAAAAAAATTGTTATCTGCACTAGATCCCGATAGAGGACAATTTCAATTGGCATTTCTTAAGCCAAAGGTTCCAGTATGAAACACTACAGAGGACTACAAAACCTCCTTAGTTTCTTTTGATACAAAACAAATTCACCCTATAGACCAAATAGATTTACATAAGAAAATGGGTGAAATGATCTACTCTTCTTTGACAAGTTTTTCCATGACTGTTTCAAGATTGTAAACTTATTTGAATAACATTCACTCTTAGTTGAAGTTAGAAATGATGTCATCATTGGCCAAGGATACAAGTATAAATTTTTTAGAATATATTATCATCAAATTAGGATTGAATCTTAATAATGTTGATGCAACACGGGAGATCATAAAAAATATAAATGAAGATATCCACAAGTTGCTAAAGAGATCAAAGTTACCAACAACAGAGCATCCTCAAGCTCAAGAGGTAGAAGATCTTGAAAAAGAAAAAGAAAACATATTACATATAATTGTGGAGTAGAATCTACAAATACAAAAAATGGAGGAAAAGATGGAAAAGCCATTAAAGGAGAAAGAATAAAATGATAGTGCGGAAGTTTCAATAGTGGAGACATAATCAAGAAGTCATGATTCAATAGAGGAATAATCAAAAGCAATGGCTAATCTATCATTAAGAAATGTAGAAATTGAGAAGTTGAAGGCATCATTGCAAAAGGTTGAGGAAAATAAGATAAAAGTAGACAATGCATACATTTCAGAGTTGTAAAAGAATTTCAAGCTTACAAAGCAGCTTGAAAAATATTTCATTGAATCAGTTAGTGCACAAAATTTATCAAAAGCTAAGGAACAAATTTGGATAGACATATATTCTGTAATTTCAGATTCCTCGTGTTCCATAGAAATTATTTTAAAACAAGAACAATTATTGGAGAAAGCTAAAAGGGCCATTAAATATATCAAAGAAGAGTAGGGCCATATACATGGAAAGGAAACCAAAATCATCAAAGTCCTAAATTCGAAAACGAGGGAAGAGCTAGAAGAAATGGGAATTGAAGATAGAATAGATGCAGTCCTTGAAGTAAGGAAAGTGTTGACTAAGAGGAATTTAATGTTGCAGTTGGAAAACAAATGTGAAAATCTAGAAGTTCAGATCAAGAAAATTCACAAAAGTTCTTTATTCTTCAATAGAAAGGACTCCCATCAATGAGGGATTCTCACGGTGAACTAATTCAACAGAATGACTATAAAGAAAGATTACATGATATAGTAGCAGACAAATCGAAATTTGCTAAAGTTAAAGGAATTATTACTGGTCAAAGTTTACTGCAGTACTTAGCAAATGATTTGTTTATTTCATATGAAATTCATCATCCTTTTGTTAGTAAACTGACTTTTGAAAAGTGTACCGAGGTAGATGAGGCCTACCAAAAGGTGATAAAGTTTTAATGTCCAGAAGATGATCAGTGGGATAAGTTCGTTGAACTTATTAATTGAACAAGAAGCAGGTTTTCAGGCAAGATTTTGGGAAAGAGTAGAACATTCAGGAATACAATCAAGAGATGTAGATTTAAAGCCAATAGTTAGAAACAAGATCCTTGATTAGTGTGCACATTCCACTTTATTAGTCAAGGATTTTTTTTATAAAGAAATTTTGTTATAATTATCCAAATATTTTTGGATAAACATTTATTTTTTTCATGAAAAATATGTAATAGGTTAGAGATTTAAAAAAAACTTTATATGTACTTTGTGATTCGAATTAAGAAAGGTTGACACCTGGATTAAACAAAGAGATTGATTATAATTTTGACATTTTGGAGATAATCAAAGGGTTCTCGCTTCATCTTATAACAACATTTGTGTTCATATGAGTTTTCTGTGTATAATTTTTGTCATTCTTCATATGTTTAAGGTAATACAACAGCACTAGGCAAGGCTAGGTTGAGTGTCAACCTCCCTGACAGCCCACTAAAGAGTTATCATCTACACTGAGACTAGCTAATTGAACAATTTGTTTGTATTGTACCTCTGCATCATTAAATTATTGCCTTATGTCATCTCTTAAATGTATTTATGTTGGATATAGAGATTCTTCTATATGCATATGCTATATTGGATAATTTAGTATTTAGGGAGAATATTTAGTTACTAGATATTTTCTTATTTCATCTACCACAAATCATTAAAGGATTGTATGTTGTTAAGGTTGGAGACAACACTTTGTGAACTCTTTTTGAGTTAAGAGATTATAAACTAATATACATAGTTTGAATCTTTGATCATCCACATTTTGAATAAGCCATCATTTAGATGCTTTGGCATAGTTCTTGAGCCAAGAATTGTCTCTAAATGTACAATATCAATTTGGTGTCATTGTCGAGGACACAAAATTTGAAGATAATTCTCTGGGACAACGATTTAACTATCCTCTTAATGGTGAATACAAGTTCAAAAGGCTAAAATATTTCACCTAGCGACTCCACAGAGTAAAAAAATGGCTTCACGAAGACACACTAGATCTCACTTTGATCCTAAATTATTTATACCCTTATTAGATCTAGAGAGACTTGTACGAATTTCTTCTCTCATACATAGACTTAATGCTTCTTCTTCTATTCTATCAAAATCAGTTTCACAGCATGAACAACTAGAACAAATCCCTATACCTCCTGATCTTCCTAATCTAAATCCCAAATTCTAAGAACTCCTTTATAAGGTAATATATCTACAAACTACTCTATTGGTTAATCAACTTGAGTCATTTGAACTTCCTGTGTCCCTTTAAGAATCTCCTGATACAAAAGCAAAACTTGAATTACAATCACCCGGGAAACTTTATATCCTTTGGTATTCATACCTATCCTTCTACTTTTGATCAACTTGAAGAGGAGTTCAAAGTTTTTTATGCAGCCATATCACAAAATAGAAGAAAATATAGATCAATAACTTGAAAATTACCCTCTTCAAGGGGGAAACCTCCTTTACAACACATAAATGAACAATTTTTGGATGGTACAAATGACAAGACTTCCTTGTTATATATGAGTGTAAGGGGTCGCAATGTAATTAGAGCCTACATAATAATAATAACATAAGGACACAACAATAACAATAGTGGGCTTCTATGGGGTACAACAATAACAATATGGGGGCTACATAGGCACAACAATGACAATAGGGGGCTACACTAACAATAACAATAAATGGGCTATACTGGTATTATAGGGACCTAACATGCCCCTCTCCTTCAAAAATAGTGTTTTCCTCAACACTTGAGTAGTTTTGGATGCTTATGTATAAAATTCTCATACGACCATGTGAAATATTCAACGGGTAAGTTCTTCCGTTAATGAGATACTCTGAAATTGATAGATTCCATAGCCATTGGATTCTTGTGTATGTGACTGCTTCAGACTCCAATATGATTTTTCCTTCTTCATCACGTTTTGGCAATACTGTTTGAATTGGGAGCTTGTCACCGATAACCTTCTTTAAGCGTGAAACATGGAAAATTGGGTGTACTCGGGAAGATGAAGGCAACTCCAATTCGTATGCCATAGTACCAATCTTTTGCAACACCTTGTAAGGACCATAATACTTGGGAGATAATTTATTATCCTTTTTAGTTGCTTGAGGGAAATTTGTTTGTATGGTTGTAGCTGTAAAAATAGCCAATCACTTACATCAAAACTTCTTTCACTGCCATGTTGATTGACCTATTGTTTCATTCGATTCATCACTAGAGTGAGGTTATCCTTTAAGAGGTGGAGAATTTGTTGTTGATGCTTGATGCGGTCTTCCACTTGTTGAACCTTAGAATTTTCTCTTAAAGATGATGTGGTGGATGGTGGGTGATATCCACAAAGTGCCATAAATGGGGTTATTTTTGTTGCAGTGTGGAAGGAAGTGTTATACATTCATTCAGCCAGAGGTAACCAGTTGACCCATTTTGTTTGTTTATCAAATACAAAGCAATGAAGATATCCTTCCAAACATTTGTTCACTATCTTAGTTTGCCCATCAGATTGAGGATGATAATATGAGCTATGAGCTAATTGAGTACTAAGATAAGAAAATAATTCCATCAAAAAAATTCTAGTGAAAATGGGATCCCTGTCATTACAATAATCCTTGGGTTTCCATGTAGCTTTTGAATTATTTCCATAAATGCAGTAGCAACTGTATTGGCTATAAAAGGATGAGATAATGCACAAAAGTGTTCATACTTGGTATGTCTACCAACTACCACCATGATGACATTATTTCATTCAGACTTGGGTAAACCTTTGATAAAATCCATTGAGACCTCCTCCCAATGCTAACTTGGAATCGCTAAAGGTTGTAACAAACTTGGGGTCTTAATTGTCTCAACTTTATTTTGTTGGCAAACCAAACATTCCACCACAAACTTCTAAATATCAGATTTAAGGCCATCCTAAAAAAATCCTTCTTGACCCTAGGGTAAGATTTTAAAAATCTGGCTTGACTCTAAGTATTCCGATTTTGCAAGAGAAAATAAGCTTTGTGGATCCCAGATCTCGGAGGTTAGGGTTTCCATAGCCGCGAAATCAACTAGCATAAATATGATATGTAGAAGACTGTAGCACTCCGATCTTGGACTCGATTTCATGACTTGGCCGCTGAAGATTAGTTTTGGCTAAAAGAGATCTTAGATCTGATCTTGTAGATCAATATTCCTCTATTCATTATGGAGGAGGTGGTTGCATTTAGAGCCCTACTGCAGGCACAAAAACTGCGGGGGACTTCTTTCCCCCCAGAAAAATTTGTGAAGAAATTAGTTGAGATTCTGGATGTGGAACTCTCTTCGTCAGATCCTTGCAAGAGAGCCTTAGCCCTCTCAGAAAAAAAATTGGTTGGTAAGTTTATGGGCTTATGGCCGAATCCAAAAGTTGTTGAATCTTAGATCACAGAAAAATGGACCCCCAAGCTTCAAGGTTAGATAACTTCCTTTGTAGTAGGTAGGGGTTTCTATGTTTTTCTATTTGTGAACAAACTGGAAAGAGACTTAGTTTTTAGATCATGGCCATATTTTATGGGTACTCGAAGCCTATTTATCTCCCCATGGACTCTAGATTTAAATCCAAATTCTGAAATTACTTCTGCGTCGGTGTGGATTCAACTGCCTCACCTTTGTCTCCATCTTTGGGGACTTGACGCACTAAAAGAGATTGGAAATAATTTGGGTTGCTATTTGGACAAAGAAAAACCAAAAGGAGGCTAATTTTCTTGTGCTTGCATTTGTGTCAAAGCAAATCTCTTTGAAGGTTTGCCATAGGCCCTAAAAATAAATTTAAGGGAATGGAGCCATATTCAGGAATTTGACTATGAGAAAATTCCCTTCAAATGCATCATCTGTCATTCTCATGGGCACTTTGCCAAAAACCACCCTAAAAGAAAGGATGAGCAAGCCCAAGCCCCTATCTCTAAAGTAGGGCAGACCCATACCCCCATATCTATTGAGTGTAATTTTCAACCTATTCAAAAGTGAAGGAAGAATCAACAAAAAAAGATTGCAGCTCCAAAAAAAATCTACTAAAAAAGTTCCCTAACCTTCACTAAAAAAAAATTCTTTTGAAGCTCTTTAAGATCTACAATAAAATGAAAATTCTCCTTTGAATGAAACCCCAAAGGAGGATCAAGGAAAATTAGCAGTGTCGGGGGAGAATGAAGAGAAATCTCCTTCGACGGTTGTCTCTTCAGATACAAAATCTCACTTTGTGGCAAAAGTATTAACAATGTCAGATTCTAAGCTTGCAGAGATGAGTACATCCACTCAAACATTTTACAAACAAGTTATGACGATTAAATCAACTCATGCTAAGTCAACTATAGGAGGCAATGTTGGAAAATCACTCTCCTCGAATGCAACAGAACCGCCTCTCACAAAAGGCTGACAATCCCAAGGAAAAACGGGAACGTGAAGTGGATGTCAATATAGCTTCAGGATCCCAACTTCGTGTAGACTCCTTATTGCAAAAGTCTCTAAAATAAGTCAATCTACTATTTCTAAGTATTATTATGTTTTCAATTTGTAATAATTTACCCTTGTAATCACGAGGAAAGTCTTAGTTGTAGGAACTATGGAAGATACTAGGATTTGTCTCCTAGAATCTTAGTCAGTTTCTCAGTAGAAGATCCTCTAAAGGTGGTGCAAACATAAGGAATTTCTCCGTTTTGTTGCTACGTCTGAGCGTAGATTTAACAAAATCATCTACTCATTCTTGTTTAAAAAAATATGTTTTAAAAATCCCGAGTTCCGTCCTAAGGGGGAGATGCACAATTCCAAAAGAATCGTTTGTTTGAGTTGAGAATTATTACAAAGATATAAGCGATATTTGTACCATAATGAATCATTTTTCCAGATAAATGTATCAGATGTACTGGGATCTTACTGCAACTTTTGAATATGTTTCCACACCTCTTCGTCTTTCTTCCATTCATCCCATAATTCAGTTATCCAATTAGGTTGGATAATAGAAATGGCACAAAGCAATGCTTCCAAATCCTCATCCTTTCTTGAGAGTGCATTTGCAACAACATTTTGCTTCACTTTTTTGTAGATGATTTCAAAGTCATAACCCAGCATATTGGTGACCCAATTTTGCTACTCTTCTAGAGATAATCTTTGTTCCAAAAAGTATTTAAGACTATAGTGATATGTTTTTACCTTGAAGTGTCTTCCCATTAGGTAAGGTTGCCATTGATTTAGTACATGTAGTATTGCCAACATTTCCTTCTCATAAATAGGTTTGTGTAAATAATTTCCCTTGATTGGATGAATTTAAAAAGCAATGGGTCTCCCTTCTTGCATTAAAACCACACCAATTCCATTTCTTGAGGTATCACAATCCACATTAAAGGTTTTTGTGAAGTTTGGTGTAGTTAAGATCAATGCTTGGAACATTGCCTCTTTAACATGTTCAAAGGCGTTAGTTGCTTCTGGAGTCCAAGAAAATGCATCCTCTTTTAGTAATGTTGTTAGAGGTGCTGCTATTCTCCCATAATTCTTAACAAACTTGCAATAATACCATGTGAACCTAAGAAATCCTCGAAGTTGTTTTAGGGTTGTGGGGATTTTCCATTACTTAATGGATTTAATTTTTTTAAGGTATTCCTTAACACCCTCATGAGATACAATATGACCCAAATATTCTACCTCTTGTACTCCAAATAAACATTTGGATGTTTTTTCATATAATTGTTTCTCCTCCAATAGTTTGAGCACCCTCTCAACATGTTGAAAATGATCATTCGAGGACTTGTTGTAGATTAGTATATCATCAAAAAATACTAACATAAATTTTCTAAGGAAGGGTTTGAAAACGGAATTCATCAAACCTTGAAATGTGGAAGGTGCATTAGTAAGGCCAAAAGGCATGACAAAAAATTCATAATGACCTTCATGAGTTCTGAATGTTGTTTTCGGATGTCTTCAATCTTCATTCTAATTTGATGATATCTTGAACAAAAATCCAAGTTGGTGAAGTGAATTTCTCCATGTAATTCATCCAACAATTCATCAATGGAAGGAATGGGAAATTTATCTTTAATAGTGAGCTTGTTGAGATCCCTCTAATTCAGACACATACACCATGATCCATCTTTCTTGTGCCCCAATATTACTGGAGCATAGAAAGAACTTTAACTGGGTTGAATTATACCGACCTCTAGAATTTCTACAACCATACATTCAATTTTACTCTTTTGGGCATAGAGATATCTGTAAAGCCTGATGTTTGGAGGAGCACTTCCTGTAATTAAGTGAATAGAATGATCATAATCACGAATAGGTGGGAGGTCCTTGGGAGTCTCAAAAACCTTGGAATTATTGTCCAATACTTTTTGGAGATATGGAGAAATAAATGATTTTGATGTTTGAACCTCTAGCGAGCATAATTGTGAAATTACACACCATTGTTATTTCTTCAAATATTTGTCATGCCATTAGAGCTTATTAGGTTCCCTAGTTTCCCTGCAATACCCATTAATTCAATTTCATTTACTTCCCAAAAAAATTTCAAGAAAATTTCTTGAAAATTGAAAGCTATCGTCCCAAAAGATTGTAACCATTAGACTCTTAGTACAACATCAACACCACCCATTGGAATGGAAAGAATTGGACTATTTAATACATATTCCCCCATGGTTAACTTGATATTGTGGCACTTTCCAGAGCAATTTGTAGTTCCTCCATTTGCAACCAACACTTGAAACTCCGGTGCTGGATATAGGAAGTAATTTAATTCCTTGACTATCTTACAATGAATAAAATTATGGGTACTACCCTAATAAATCAACATTATTACCTTTTTCTTATTGATATATCCTTCTATCTCGATAGTTTGAGGAGTGTTAATTCCCACCAATGAATTACAAGATATGGTAGGATTCATTTATTCTTATATGGTGTTGGTTCCTAGTGTATATCCTCTTCTTTTGATTTTTCTTGTTCCTTTTCTTCCTCCTCTTCACAATCTATGTAAAATAATTTATTATCAGCACACTTATAACCTTTAGTGTATTTTCTATCGCAATTGTAACAAAGCCTTTTTGCTTTTTTTTTCCTCCAATTGTTGTGGTGTCAACCTCGTATATTGTGGAAGGCTAGGAGAAAAAACACTTCCATCTTTATAGTTGTGAGTGGTAGAATTCTTTGTTTCCATACTTTTGCTTTCAATTTTTCTTGCCACCCTAAATGCCTTCTCCAATGAATTAGGTTCCCAATGGTGAACCTCATGTTTGATGTTATCCTTTGAAGTCCTTATGAAGACATAAATCCTATGCTCCTCTGCAATATTAGTTACCCTGATATTCAATTTTTAAAATTCCTCAATGTGCTCCGCTATTGAACCATTTTGTTTGAGACTTATCAATTGGCTAAAGAAGGTGTTTCTCTTTGTATCCTCATAATGTGCTATCATTTCCTCCATAAAAATTAACGAAGTGACAAGTGGTTTACAAGAACAAAGCCATCGATGCCATATGAATTGAATGGGTTCTAAATATAAAGATGCAATGTGTACCTTTTATGTGTGTTGCACATCATGTAGATATTGCTCCATCTGTAGTATCCATGTTACATGATCCTTGCCATCAAACTTCCTCATATCTATCTTTGGAATGTGGTGGTTCTTAAACCCTATATTGGAGTGTCAAAAATCATAATTCATATTCCTTTTGTCGTCATCATGATTCTCACGGTTGCCTTGTCACCACTTGGAAGCCTTTCTTCTGGCAACTTTTCCAAATATTCATTCAACCCTTCTATCTTCACATTCATCATTGCTTCCATGTCTAATTTTAAACCATCATTCAAAACTACCATGTCCCTTTTTATACCATCTATCTTAACATTCATCATGGCTTCCAATTCTTTTTTTGTTACTTTTCACGAGAGCGAAATTTGTTGCACTTGGTCTCGTAATTTTGATATATCATACTGCATTTCTTCCTCTTCTTCTGCACCATATTAGAGCTTTCTTGTTTCTTACTAGGTGTATACATTTTTTTTTTTTTTTTTGAGGCATTATGGAATAAAAAAAACGATATCTATGCTTCACTATGCCCTTTGAATAACTTCAAACCAATTTTTCTAACAAAATATATGCAAAATTTTGAAAAAATACACACCTTTTTCTTGTGTTTAGGAGCTCGATCTTAAAAGTGTTGTATATATTTAATTTTGGCTCTCCAAGATCTAAAATTTTGCCTTGTATTATTCCTTTGAATCTTCTTTCCAATGCCACAAGTTAGACTAAGATTGGATTATCCAAGATAAAATTATGCCCAATATCTCACGATAACCTCATTATGGGCTGGTTCATTAGAGAGAACTTGTACGGAATGCCGCATGTCACTGTTTCAACTTTAGGCCTTTAAAATGATACATGGAAAACTAAAACCTGTGAAATTTCAGTCACTTTTTATGAAATTTAAATGTGATGTTTGTGTATGAAGTTATTACTATTTTCCGTAAGTTACCTGTCTGAGATTGAATTCTAGAGCATGCAAAACCCCTAAATTCTTCAGTCCATATCTCAGAAAATATAGCGAAAGAAGATCTGAAATTTATACACGAATTTCACAGGATTTTGGCTCTACGTTGTCAAATTTTCAACTTTTGAATCATTGTAGAAAAAAAGTTATCGCGAAAATGAAATGAAGACTTTTTTGAAGTAGTGAAACCCTAGAATCCAAAGCTCTGATACCAAATGTTATGCAAAAAATCACAAAAGAGAAGAAAAGATAGATCAACGACTTAAAAATTAGCCTCTTCGAGGGGGGAACCTTCTTTGCATCACATAAATGAATAATTCATGGATGATACAAATGACAAGACCTCCTTGGTATATATAGGAGTATAAGGAGTCACAATATAGTTAGAGCCTACGTAATAATAATAATTTAAGGACACAACATTAACAATAATGGGCTTCTATGGGGCACAACAATAACAATATGGGGGCTAAATAGGCACAACAATAACAATAGGGGGATGTCGGTGTCCAAGTATGAATCATGCAATTCACCCCATCCACATTTAACTGTCAATCCGAGGTTCTACCGGTTGTTTCAAGGCTATCGTGCACTGTATGTGCAGGCCACAGTTTCCCTACCCAGCAGTGAACATTAACTATAAATTCATCAATGTGTAACAACGAGCAATATTGTAACAACAATAAGAGTAACAACAAGTAATAACTGTAACAACAATATTAGTAACAACAGTAAGGACCCACAAAACGCACTGATAAACATTCACAACAATAATAAACTCACATAAATAAACCTAACACACATCTAATCTAGTAGCACTTGGTGAGGAGAGTGGGCCCAACTCGCTGATCAGAGTTGTGGCGAGATCAAAGAATCACGATATGCTCAGAAGATCAACTTGTCATTAATAAAATAAATATTAGAATTGCTCTGTTATAGACACAAAGTTAGAGTATTTCTCCTACAACCTTAACGACTCTTAACAGTGTTGGATTTCACAGCCTGCAACTCTACTTTATACAATTTTTCAATGATACAACTCCTAGAATTACAACACTATTTGTCCTTAATTACATGGTGGTTTTTAGAATGAAACAAAATCTTAAAAGATAATAGTGTGTTAATCGAAAGGTTGCTTCACCATTGCAGCCAATATTCAAGAATAGCGCTGCCTGTTTAATAGCATCGTTCAATGAATCACGGTCCTGGTCATTCTCCCTTAAATCTGCAGATATAACTGAATTAGCAAGTCACATAGGTAATAATCCCTTATGACTCTGCTTCATTGACCAATAATCCATAAAGACATCACAAGAGGTATACATGTGCAATTTAAGATATCGATTAACCACTATTGGCATGAAATGGATAAAATAACAGGGTAAAAAAGGTGAGTAAAAGTATGAAAATCTAGCCACCAACATCTCCCTCCAACTGGCCTTATTGCATGTTCTCATGTAGTTCGCCGCTTGTGCAAGTCTCGGTTCAAGCTGCGATGATCAGCGTGAAGCTATGCAAGATTCTTATTTTGCAGACATCTCTCTCCCTGGAGGCTTATACCCATATGTTTGGATGAATTCTTTCCACAAATCCTTGCTTAACTCGTAAGATGGAGTGTACTGATCAGTTGGTAGCAAGATGATGGGAAATCGAAACCTCGAACCCATCCATCGGATGCCATGAATCCGCATGCACACAATATGTCGAGGCACCCTATTTATAGCCCGAGAAAAATTGGGCCCCCCAAAAGGTTCACGTATCCTGACAACTGATGACGAGAGCATCCACCTTTTCTGGCAGTTGTCCCGGGCCTTCTCTTAATAAGTGAAGATCTGTTTTATGCATATATCAACACGCCATTGTTGTGTTAGCAACATATATTCTTTTCATCCTTCGATCCCCAAGAGGGTTTCGTGTCTATTATAAACATTCACAAACTAAGAATTCTCCATCCAGATGACAAGTGGCCTATTTGCCTTATTTTCTTTAAACGTATCAAAAACCTTTTTTCATTTAACTTGGTTGAAAGTGTAGGAGGTAAAGGCTTTGAGTTGAATGTCTCCTACATATGGCACTGGGTTAAATGATTGATCATTGCCGAGGAAGTAGTCAGGCATGTATAACTCGCACATCAAATGCCGATCCAAAATATTGTGGCATCTCATGATGAGAAAAAATTGCATTGAATATTCCATATCATGACTGAGCTCTTAGAGAATGCTTTCTAAACAAAATAATAGATATTGTTCACAGAGGAACAACACATAGCTATGAGTAGGGGGATGACAAGCCATTTCCTGCTGAGCCAAGGTAAACATCTCTTCCTTATTGGCCTTTAGTAGCTTCACATGTTCTTCCAGCCCCTCAATTTGCTTCTGTTGTTTCTCCTGCTTCCGCTTTTCCTTTTCTATCTGTTCTATGTAACCAGAGACTGTTTTCACAACTTTCTCATGAGTTTTCCTTATTCCTTCTTGGTGTGCCTCTAAAGGAATGGACCCTCATTGAAAGTGAGTTGTTGTAGCTTGCCACTTCTGAATTTCTGCAGACATGACAAACTCTCATGCCTCGATCATATGCAAAAATGACTCTATCTGTGTAGCTACTGAAGTCGTTGGCTTGTCTTCAGTCTGTGTTGCCACTGAAACAGTTTCAGGTCGGGGCTTCACAATGTTTTTCTTGTGCTTTCTCACTTTTCTTCGTAGGTGCCGCAACCGTTTCCTCAATTTCATGATCTCCATTTTCAACTGCATATTCTCTCTAAATTGTGCTTGATATCATTCCTTAAGAGGGGGTCTCCTTCTCACACATTGCTCGATAAAATCTTGTTTCACAACTACTTCTTCCATAGGCCTCACAACTAGTCCACGACCTAGCGGGTTGACATTGACAAAATCGTCAATCGGCTCTTGTTTTACTTTGATTTCTTCTGTTTTTTCCTCAACCCGGGGAACAGTCTCGCCATCACCTTCTTCAGGTCTCAACACCTCTACATCTTCCCTTTGCACTTCTGGATTCACTATAGGGTCTTGTGTGGTAGTGTCTTTGACACCCTCCTCTTATAGTTGCTCTGCTGCCCAACCATCCTCTCCCACCTATGCAGGAATGGTTCCTAGCACTTGCGGGTTATTTTTATCAGCAACATCCTTTTCTATTTTCTTAAGAATGGCTTCTTACCCTTGTAGGTTAGTCCGATCAACAATGTCCTCTTCCATTTGCTCCGGAATAGTTTCTAACCCTTGCAGGATAGTCTCATCAGCAACATCTTCCTCCATCGGCTTAGGAACAATTTCTAGCCCTTGTGGGTTAGTCTGTTTGACAGTATCTTCCTCCATCTGCTCAGGAATAGTTCCTAGCCCTTGTGGGTTAGTCTGTTCAACTGCAACTTCCTCCATCTACTCAAGAGCAGTTTCTGCAAGAGTAATATTGGCCAAAGCTTCTTCATTTTGTCCTTTGGTTGGCACTAGTTCTTGTGTGATAGTGTCGATCTCCAACCCTTCAATTTTCTCGATTCTTTCACCAATCGACAATAGTTTTTGAATAATCGTGTCGATAATGGTTCCCGCAGATTTAACAACAAATTTCAGGATTGGAGGAGAAGCTTCTTCTTTCTCCATGCGTCTAGAGGAACGAGTTTTCCTTGCCCCTCTTGGAAAATATGCAAGAAAAGGAGAATGAGTAATGATTTCATCAATTTTCATTCTCTCAATGCCTGCTGACGCAGGCCCTCCTTCCTCTTCTTCTATATCCACCAGCTGTTCTATGCTCCCCTTTTCTCTTCCTCTCTGTGTTTCTTCCGAGTTGTCTTTCTGCCCAGCAACCAACACTGTCTCTTGTGGAGTGGTGTCGACTGCGGCCCTTGTTTCACCCAAAGGTTCCACATTCATTTGAACAAGTGGTGCTAGTTCTTGTGTGACAACACCACCTACATTTTCAATCACAGGTTCTTCAACTATTTGAATAGGTGGTGCTGTTCTTGTGTGTCAGCACCACCTACATTTCTGATGAGGAGTTCTTCGATTGCTTAGATAGGTGGTGCTAGTTCTTGTGTAGCATCACTAACTACATTCTCAACCAAGGGTTCTTTAATTGTTCAAACATGTGATGTTGGTTCTTGTGTGTCAACACCACCTGTAACCGCACCCAAGGGTGGTGATTTTTCTCCTAGATTGTCAGTCGACGCTGGTTCTTGTGGAGCAGCATTGACTGCACTCTATTCTATATCCATTGTATCAATCTCTATTGGGCCAACAGGTGACACTGGAACAATGTCATCTATGGCCTCTTCTTCCATTGCTACATCTTCTTCCTCTTCCCCTACAGGTAGCATGCTCGCAAGTTCTTCCTCCGCCAACTCGGTGAATTGTGGCCAAGCCAAATAGATTCGAGATAGAGCATGCACCACCAATAATCTCACCAACCCATGATTTGTAAGAACCACTAATGGTTGTCGAGACTGCTGGGAAAATTGCGCCATTAAGTGGAGGCTGCTCCATAGGAAGTATGGCATGTCCAAAGCATGAACCTGTGCATGCCGAAACCGAAGGCATGCAAGGAGTTTGAAATGATACTTAAACAATGTAGAGCAATTGTCTTCACATGTAACATACCTCATTACCAAAAACACCACCTCATCCCATGGATATGGCAATGATTTACGATCATACCCTCTTCCTTTCTGAACCGTTGTCTCTCCAGCCTGTAAAAACAATTCCGAAAACTTTGATAGGGGATACTTCCGAGAGAACCATTTTTGACCTCCTCATTATAATCCACTAGCAATTGAAATAGCTTCCTCTGTGACAAAAATATCCAATCCACGGACTCTAGAATGATTTCCTTCCAAGTTTAATGCAAATTTTACTGTGATGGCTTCATCAAATCCTTGTAGCCTCTCAAAATACACATGCCATCCTGCATCCAAGAAGACTTGCCAAACTCAAACCTGCTCTTTATTCTCTAGTTTGTGTCTCATAGCCTGTCTACCCATTCTGCAATGACCTGTAACAACACTTCGGAGTAATAGCAGACCATCGGGAAGGAGTGATGGTAGGTAGATTTGCAGTAAGAGCTGTGATAGGGATGGGGTGTAGTGAGAGTGAAAACCAGAAGGATAACGATGAAATATGGAAAGATTATGGCAGATAGTGGATAATAATGGTAGTTATTTCGCAGCATTGGAAAGGATCGTTCATTAGTACAACAATACTAACTTCAATTCCCAATGCATATGGGCATCATGCGAAGTATGGTGGAAAATCGTGAGTGAATGTGCTTAGCACAAGGATTAAAAATAATAATAATAATAATTCATCATTATAGTACCTACCCCCAACTAAGGGATGATTGTTTGCGGTCATATCGAGTCATGTCACATGAATTATTAATCAAATCCACAAAGTCGAATGGGGATGTACCTAGGCGACTTACCTTGATGGAGTAACAACAGTGGGGGAGTAACAATATCGGGGGAGTAACAACAACCGAGGAGTAACAACACTGCTTGAATACTTAGTTGAAATTGCGACGGAGTAACAACACCGGAGGAGTAACAATGCCAGTGCAAGAAAAATATTGTTAAAGTAGTAACATCATTATTTATTTGTTTATATATATATATATAGGAGGAATTCCCTGCACTAATAACTTCAAAACCAGAGTTATCAAAGAGATATTTGATAAAGGACTCTCTTGATGCTGGACTGTGATATAATCTGAGGCGATGTCCATTCACAATCAAAGGAGTATGCGCCTCATCAATTGTGATAAGTCTAATAGTCCAATTATTGAACATTGTATCAACTTCATATGGTTCCATCCACCTGGAGCAAAGTTTTCCCTTAAAATCATTGAATCGGGAATCATAGAGTAATGCCCAATCCCCTCTTTGTAACACCTTTTTCTTAATGAATTTATCATGCCATGTGGTTTGTTGTTGCTGGATTGCAGTAGTGTTATGGATAACTACCAAACGAATTTCATCCAACTCATTCAACTGTTCTAGCTGGTGTTTCTAGGCTTTTGAAAGATTTAAACCTTCTTCAAGGGTTGTCCTGAGAATCTTAATTTCGAATTCCGTTGGAAACAAAGAGGATTTCCCATAGACAAGCTCATATGGTGAAAAACCTGTTGTGTTCCACCATGTTGTTCTATATGCCCACAGTGCCTTAGGAAGTTTTTTAGTCCAATTTCGGCAATGGTTTGCTATAGTCTTCATAAGAATATTATCTAGTACCTTGTTTGTGCTTTCGACTTGACCATTCGCCTGAGGGTGATATGGAAATGTTACCCTATGATTGATTCCATATTTCTTCATGAGTCCTGCTATTAGATGTGATGTAAACTGTGCCCCTCCATATGAAACTATCTCTCTAGGAGCTCTGCATCATGCAAGAATTTCTTCAAATAAAAAGTCCGAGACAACCCGTTCCGTTGCTTTGACAACAGCCTTGGCCTCTACCCACTTTGTTACATAATCTGTGCAAACCAGAATGTGAAATTTCTGTCGTGAAGGCAGATTAAATGGACCGAAGAAATTAATAACCCATTTTTCAAAGGGCTTAAGAGCTAGTTGAGGCTGTAATGGAATTTCATCTGCCAAACTAGGCTGAGCCATCCGCTGGAAACTATCACACTCCCTAACAATTTCCTTGCATCACGAAAAATAGAAGGCCAATAATATCCCATTTGTAACATGTTAGATACATATACCAATAGGTTTCATATTTCATGATTGGCAAAGAAAGTTCCAAATATGCTCTGCTTTGGTGATGCAAAGATCCCATATTTCCAAGGGAATGCAATATGTGTACATAGCTTGATGTTAACTGAGTTTGGATGGATGGTCCAACCGCCTAATCTGGATCATGCCATGTTTCAATTTTCTGTTGTAGATTAGAGAAAGAAATCTGTCCAAACAGTTCAATCTTGGCAGATAAAGTAGTTAGGTAGAGAATGAAGGTTCCCAACTGTTTAATCTGGGGCCTTGGAAGCAATAAGGCTAGCCTTAGATAGAAAAATCAAAAGAAAAAAGCCAAAGGAAAAGAAAAGGCACATAAGGGTTTGCAAGTCTAAGTGCACCCTCCCTGGAGTAACAAAAAATGCTAGGCAGTAGATGGGTAGGTAGATGGGGTTGCAGAAGCATGATTCCTTTGTCACTGGCTCAAGCAAAGGAAAAACATGGTGCCAGTGCAGGTCTCTTATTCAGCAGTTTTGCAACAATACAATGAAGCATGTCTAACTCCCTGATTACCCCCCATTATACTCATTACTAACATCCAATACTACCTATGTTCATGGAAGAAGTCAAAGTCTTTTGTTGGTTCTTGTTTCTTTAAAAGCCACATTTCTTGTGTAAAATTCTTTTCATTTTGATCTACTTCCTAAACTAAGTCAATTTCACATAAAACTTAGTATATATCCCCCCTCATTCACCTTCCCCACTCATATTAACTCCTAACTTCTTATTATCTAAATCCCCTATGTTCCCCTTTTCCCCTACTATTATAAACACTATGGTGTATAAACCCCAAGCAATGTATAAATATTCCCTCCCCCTGGCAATTATAGCCATATGCCCAAAAACAGGGATTAAATTGACCTCTGGTCAGTCTAATAACCTAAGCCCTACCCCTTTTTTCCTCCACAAACTCTCTGAAATGATATACCCACTTTATTTTGTAAATAAACCTTTGAAAAACCCAAACGACCCCTTTTTAACCCGTAACACTGTTAAAAAACCCGCAAAACCCACTTTTCCAATGTTCCGCCGGGCGCATATTTCAGAAAATAAGATTATTTTATTATCCCCGCCCTTCCGTATCGTCCGGCCAACTCTGCCTCCCGCCAGCCGTCGGATCTGGGCTTTCCCATCCGACGGCCCTTATCAATTTCGGAGCGGCCCCGATGTACTGCCGTTAGCTTCCGAAAATTGACGTCCGCTGACGTATACACGGGGGCACGCGTCGCCATACTACTGGATCGGGCCAGCCTCTGACAATCCCGCTTCCGTATGAATAGCGGTCCGATATCATACCGCTTACCACTTCCGGTTTTCCGCTGATCGGTCATGCCAACGTCACGCCACCTCATCGCCACAGCAGCACCCCCGCCCGTCATCGCTCCGAGCTGTCACGCCACCTATGCAGTCCCCGTGGACCACCCACAAGCCGCCACGTCAAGCGATGACTTCTTGCTGACGTCACCCAACCCTGACCCCACCTGATGACGTCATGCTGACATCATCCAAATTTTCGCGCCAATGCCAAAAAGCCCATATTTGGCCGAATTTTGGCATTTTTGCGCACTTTTTCAACGTTTTGTGCTCTGCCTCCTGCATGTATTTTCGCATCCTTTGCTGCCACCAACCTACCAAGACCATTCCGGAGCTGCTGCCGCTCAGCATTTGACTGCAACCAAGCTCCTCCATCGTTATAACACCAGGTATTTACCAATTCTCCGACTGCGCAC
This sequence comes from Pinus tabuliformis, assembly GCA_031772625.1. Taxonomy (NCBI): domain Eukaryota; kingdom Viridiplantae; phylum Streptophyta; class Pinopsida; order Pinales; family Pinaceae; genus Pinus; species Pinus tabuliformis. The sequence goes on along the minus strand of CM062810.1, from coordinate 247,229,850 downwards.
TCTGTTACGTCCTGCATTGATTAAAAACCAGGAAATTGACCATTTTCACCTGAGAAATAGGCCTGCTACACCTTGAAACTAAGTTAATTCCTTTTTTAAACCGGCCAATTGTGCCCAATTACACCCCTGTTGCTCTGAAACGGGCTGTAATTCAGCAAATTACTTCACCTACCGCGCAGGACGGTATTTCTCCCAAAAATAGCCGAAATTCAACCCAAATTCATTTATAAAACATGGATACACCAGTAGCACCTGTTGCCCTGAATGTTGCTCCATTGAATGCCCCTCAGAGAGAGTTGGAGTGGAAATCATTAGCAGATCAAGATTACCAAATATCAGAGGAAATGCTAATGCATAGCAAATATCACATTCACTTGCTAAATGAATTGAAACTCAAGCATGATAGTGGAATGGATATATTGGGCATTTGGGACTCTTTCCTCCCCATCTTCAAGCTCCCTCAGGTCAACCAATTCCCTGACCTAATCCACCAATGTGCTGACTGCTATGACCCCACTCAGAGGGCTGTGCTTGACCCTTCAGGCGCAGTTGTTTTTTATGTCACCCCTGTAGCCATCAGAGAGATGCTGAACTTCAAGATTGATAAGAAATTAGTTCCTTTGTCACTAATGGATCTGATAAAACAAGGAGCTAAACTGACAGATGCTCAAATCACCAAGATAAATCAATTGTTCATTGATTCAACCTCTGAGACCATGAGGTACCCTCCCATTAACCATGTATACCTGAATCAATTGGGCAGAGACCTTGCAGATATGATTAGTCCCATACTGGGCTATAATTCAATAGAATTTGTTGATGAAACTGTGCTGGTGATGATGGCCATGTTTTCCCCTGGTAAGCCCCCAATCTGTTATGACTATGCCACTTACATCTCCAATAAAATACATGAGCAATTGATAGACTTGGCAAGAGAAAGGGTGTTCAGATACACCTCCTATATCTACCATTTAATCCTATACTATCAGCATGAGAAATTTCCTTTTCCTGTGAAAAGAGTGGATGCACAAGGCAATCCAAGGTCATTGGTCTATTGGTCCTCTGCTTTCCACTGCAGATCTTATTCCCCATACACTTATTGTGAGTTTATAGACCTCTTCATCCACCCAGCCATGTCTCTGCTTCTGAGCTCACCTCCTCCAAGACTAACTGATGAGATGCAGGGGATTCTTCAGTTGTCCAAAGTATACAACATTGGGGATTGGTATTTTTACCAAAACCACACAGTTATTAGAATATATGGGTGTGAGTTGCCCCCATACAGATTGCCCAGATATGTGCCTATGAGATTGTTTGCCCTCGAGTATTTCAGGCAATTTGGGAATGCTGATGTACTCCATTTTTCAAGCAGGGGCAAGAAAGCACAGCTTAAAGTTAGAAATAAATTAGGCCACTTCATTTACAATAAAAGGGAGGAAGGTTGGCAAGAGGCAGACAGAATGCTAGAAAGCCTTGGCTTACAGACCAGTTTCCTTTGGAAACCATACGACCCCACTCATTTCATAAGCTTAAGAAGGATCAGATATAGGCTGGCCAGTTATGGTCACTTAAGGTTGCCTCACATAGAAAAATATGCAAATCAACTAGAATGGAGGGAAGGCACCTTAGAAGAAGCTACTACACAAGAAGGACTAGCTCAAAGAGGAATAAGAAATCTCCAAAAGTTGGCTGACTTGGAGCTTTGTTCACAGGTATTTTCTCTTCCAGGCACTCAAGTGGGAGCAGCTGCCTCATCATCTACAGCCCCACAAAAGACAATCCAAGCCCCAATCACAGCAGAGACTTCAGCCAAGGATAAAGGCAAGGAAACAGAACAGAAATCAGCCCAAGAAGAACAGCCTGAAAATCATCCTGAACAGCAGGAAGAAATGGCAGAGGCTCCTGGTCCTAATGATGAGCAAACGCAAGAAAAGGAGGCCTCAGTGCAGAATGTTACAATGGAGACTTCGGTGCTCCAAACCCCTGCAAATGAAGAGAGGGGCAAGAAGAGAGATAGAGAGGAACAGACTCCCCTTAGCACCGCAACATCACAGCAAGGGGAAAAGAGACAAAGGCTCGATCCTTTCTCAGAGGAGGAGATGCCTTTTGGTCAAACACAGATGGGTCCCCCCAGCACAGAGGTATCAGCTAGCTCATTACAGCAAGAACAGCAAAGAACACTTGGAGGAGAGGTCAGCTCCTCAGGGCAACAAAGAAAGGGTGAGTCTAGCATAAAGAAACAATTCATAGACATCAAGACCAGAAATGAGCCATTGAGGTTACATCTATACAACCACTTGTTGAAAATGGCTCCTACAAACCAGCAGAGGTTGATGTCTGCATATGATGTGCAAGAAGGCAAAATGATAATGAGCCATTTCAAGCCCACAGCGCTGCAGCCACAGTCTGTAGTTGATTATATAAGAACAAACTTGGAAATCTTGTCCAAGGAAATCCACCCAATGGATCAAATTGAATTGCATAAACAGACGGGTGAGATGGTGTATGCTACCCTAGCAGATAATACATTGGTAAATTATAGATTGCAGAATTCTTTGAATAATACCACTGCACAATTGGAGTTAGAAAAGGCATCCTCCCAGGCTAAAGACAACAGGATCAGGTCTCTGGAGGAAATAATTATAGAGCTCGGGCATGACCCAAAGGATCCCAAAGCTGTGCAGGCACTGCTAAAAGAAAGAGATGCAGACATTGCAGCTCTAAGGAAGATGATAAAGATCCCAGCAACCTTTCACCCCCAAACAGAAGAGGTTGCTCAGCAGAGGAAGGACCAGGATACAGCAACATTGCTGGTAACACTGCACAAACAGTTGGTGCAGACTGAAGAAAAATTAGTAGAGACAGAGGCTGCATTGCAAGCATCCCTACAGAAGAAAGAAGGAGGCCAAACATCTCAGCTCCCTCCACAAGTAATCAACCTTGAGGAACCCCCTCAAATTGTCATTCCTCCTACAGAGCCGACAGTTGAGACAGCTCCATCAACATCAACACCAACACCAACATCAGAGCAGGCTCCAAGCCTTGATATGCAGAAGTTGATGAATGAAATTAAAGTCCTAGAAGCCCAGATGGTAGAGCTGAATGAAGCCAAGGAAAAATTAGCCACACTCAATGAGAAACATGATAAATCTAAGCAACAGGTGGCAGAAAAGACAAGGGAAGTAAGGACCTTGGAAAGAAAAATCAAAGAGCTAGAGAAAGACATGGCCATGGGCAAAGCAATAACGGAGCTCAAGAAAATAATATGGGCAAAGATTGGTCAATCAATCACAGACCAATGGCAATATATAGAGACCATCCATGAGAAAATGGATTTGCTGGGCAAGGCTTATACAGAAAATCAAAAAGCCAGAGCTGCTCTAGGAAGTATGCCAGATATAGCTACTAGAATGATCAATGTGTTGAACAACAGAACTGGCATACAGTTAGCAAACTTGGGTATCAGAGATAGAACTGATACAATTTTGATGATCAAAAGGGTACTCACCCTCAGAAACTATGTTCAGGCTCTAGAAAGAAAGTGTCAGGATATTCAAGCAGAGGTAAATGCTTTTGGTGCCAAGATCACGACATTATATGACAGGGGACTCCCCATGTTACTAAACAGCGCAGGAAGGCTATCTTCTCATGAGCAATATGCAAAAAGAGTCAACAACTACATCACAGATCAGTTGACTCCCTCATCTAGCACTTCGGAAGAAACTGGGCCGCCCACAGGACAAGAGCTGTATGATAAACTAGAAAATCTGTTTTATATAGAACATGAAATCAATCATCTGTTTGCAGCCCCCCCTAATTACTACAAATATACAGATGCAGATGAGACACTCCATAAAATGCAAAGGCATCAGTTGCCCACTGATCAATGGTGGACAGATATGATAAGGATTTTGCTGTGATTTGATAAAATAAATTAATCAAATGCGTTTTACAGCAAGCAGAGAATGAATAAAGAAGTCACAGATCAGCAGCCACAAGTCAATGATTGCAGGTTGGCATCCCAAAGGCATCAGGCCCTCAACGTGTCATCTACAGCAGCCGTCGTCAGCAGAAGCCATCCAAGAATTAACGCAGCCGGCCCTTGGGCCCAAAAGTCATCATCAACTGACAAACAACAAACAGCTGTTATATGCCTTTACTACAGGCTTTTATTTTTGTAATAACTTCACTGTACAAAGTTGGTAGAGACAGTTATTGCTCAATAACTTTCGTTCTAGATATTTTACTTGATATTTTTGTATAAAATCTCCCCCACGCAGTTGATTCAGGGGTTGTTGTTTCTTGTTAAAAAGGAGAACTTGGCTTTAATCTCTGGAAGAATAATACCAAGAAAGCTTGGAGTTTACAAAAATTTGGTCTTACTGATGCATGCTGTTTTGGAACCATTGAATGCTACAGGATTCTAGTGCTATGGCTTAATACAATAAGTTTTCTCTATCTCTGTTAATGTTTTGTCATATGTTTAACTCGTATCTCTCATATGTTGCTCTAAATTTAGGAAGAAAGAAAAAGAATAGCTCAGGATTTGTCCATGGAGACACCCTGATTTCAATCTTTCTTTACTATAAATGTTTTCTACAGGCTCAGCTGTTTAATTGGAATTCTTAACTGCTCCAATAGAACCTGAATCTTTCGCAGTTCCTATTTAGTAATTCATGTATGCTACTAAGTAGAAATTGCTGCTCAGATTGTTACCACACTGTCTGTAATTCCATCTCCCACTGTTTCACTCACTAATCAGAAATTATATTAAGAATAGTCATCTAGCCTTGCAGTAAAACTTTCTCCATCACAGGTACCAAGACTGTCTCAGATTTCTGACTCCAAATGCCCAATGGACTAACATCTTCCAAACATTCATGCCCTTCTCACAACAACAATTCACAACCAAAGTTTCAAACAAAAAACTGAAACTCAAAACTAGCCTAAAATCTTCACAAAACAGAGCTAAAACTTAAAGAGAGAGCCCTCTCTGATTACAGGTAGGCTAGGACCTATAATCCAAAGCTTGGTTAGTGGTTACCCCGACCGAATTCCCTTGGGAGTCATAGGGAACCACCTGGGTGTTAACATAACACCTTATGACCTATCCGCTTATCTGCAAAATGTCCCCCATAGGGGCCATCATGAGCAGCTCTCAGAACATCATAGATGTCATCTCCACTTATGCAGTGCCAGATTTGCTGATCAGATCTTGTGTAGAAGAGATATCCCTTTATCCATGAATAATGAGAACTGTGATGGATACTCCTTCATTGTTCTTTGTAAGACAAGTGTCGAGGCACCTTTCCTGTAGTAAGAAAGTTAACAATATCTACATACCACAGAGTGTGAGTAGAAATTGCAAAAAGATGTTCATCTGGAAAACTATCCTCTACAGGTGTACCTTCATCACTAGTATCCATCCTAGACATGAAATCTGCGACTACGTTATCTTTCCCTAGTTTGTCTACAATGGTAATATCAAATTCTTGAATTAACAACAACCATCTTGTAACACAACCAGGATTATTGGTTTGTTCATCAGATGCCTGATAACTGTATGATTAGTGTGCACGAAAGTAGGATACCCTGTGATGTAATGCCAAAATTTATTAACAACGTAAAAGATAGCCAAGAACTCCTTTTCAGTTACTGTGTAATTTAATTTAGCAGGGGTCAAATTCTTGCTAACATAGTAAATTGCATACGACTTCTTGTCCTCCTGCTGCCCCAAAACCACCCCTACTACTATTTGAGAAGCATCAGTAGAGATGTGGAACGGGAGCTTCCTGTGAGTATCGTGTAATATCGGAGCCTTGCAAACTATTTCTTTGATTTCTACAAAAGTTGCTTCACATTCATCTGTCCACACAAATTCTGCATCTTTAGGTAACAATTGAAAAAGTGGGAATGCTATTTTAGAATTTTTTTCTATGAAACGCCTATAATAGCCAGCATAACCAATAAAGCTGCGTACCTATGTCGGCATCTTAGGCATAGGAAATTCTAAGATTACCTCTACCTTTGTAGGATCAACCTGAATTCTTGCAGCTGAAAGCAAGTGTCCCAACACTATCCCTTCCTTCATCATCATATTGCACTTGAATATACTTAGAGAAACATGTGTCTACTTGCATATTTCAAGTACTTTCTTTAAGTTTTTCAAAGCTTCTGTAAAGGAATCCCTATATGGGGTAAAGTTGTCCATGTAAATCTCAACACTGTCATGAACTAGATCAGAGAAAATTCCTAATATTGCCCTTTCAAAGGTAGCATGTACGTTACAGAAGCCAAATGGAAGGACTCAGTAGGCAAAGGTTCCCTAAGGGCATGTGAAGGTAGTTTTGTCTTGATCCTTAGAAGCTATTTGTATCTAGTTGTATCCGCTAAATCCACCCATAAAGGAGAAAAAATCCTTCCCGGCTAATGTATCAAGGACTTGGTTAATAAAGGGTAAGGGAAAATGGTATTTTTGAGTTTCTTTATTTACTTCACTGTAATCAAAGCAGATTCTCCACTTGCCATTCTTCTTAGGAACAATGAAAATCAGGGAAACCCATTGACCGTCCGATATCAAATAAATAAAAACCACATCCAATAGCTTTTGCAATTCATCTTTGAAAATGTTTTTTAAGGCATGATTCATTCTTCTTTGTGGCTTCCTAATAGGTTGACATTCCTCTTTAATGTATATATGATGAGTACATAAATCAACAGGGATGCCTTTCATATCGGTATACTCCCAAGCAAAAGATTCTTTATGCTCCCGAAGGACTTTTAACAACTGTTCGTATTAGGAGTGTGAAAGGTCGGGATTAATATTCAATGTTTTCCTTGGTTCAATTTCTACAAGAACACTATCACGAGGTACAGTTTCAGGAATGTTTTCTATTTCTATTTCTAGTTCAATATCTTCTTGAACATTATAGCTCATGAGAGTTCTAACAGCTGACGGGTTGAATAAGAAACAGAGTTGAGATTGCTGAGAAAGGTGCTAATGGCATCGTCCTCCGTTTCATCTTTAAAACAGAGAGCCTCGCTGATGGTAAGGATGGGTCTAATTTCTTCATCTTCAGATTCAGGCTCTTTAGCAGGTAGAGACTTTTGAATCAAGGTAAATCTGGGTTTATTTGATGAACTTGGTTCTTCAGGGGGATAAAGGATAAGGTTATTTGTAACTTCCCCATTGGATATTACCATGTTTCCAGACTTAAGCCCAATGTAAGAATTTGCGGTTGCGAGCCAAGGTCTTCTTAAAATCAAAGGGTGCCCACCGGCTGCGGATTGGGTATGTAAAACCAAAAGGTCAACGAGTTATTGCCATGAGTCTACCGAAATAGTGATATCTTCCAGCTTCCCTACCGATCTAATAGTAGACCGATCTGCCAATTCTAGGATGGTGGGAGTTGGTTTAAGGTTTCGCAGACCCAAGGTAATCAAGGTTGCAAAGGTTATAACATTAATCACTGCCCCTAAATCTACCAACACATTTAGGATATCTTGTTATGAAACCAGCTCACAAAAAGATAGAAAAGAGAGATCAACGCCTTAGAATTCAACCTCTTCGAGGGGGCAACCTCCTTTACATTACACAAATGAACAATTCTTGGATGATTCAAATGACAAAACCTCCTTTCTATATATAGGAGTCTAAGGAGTCACAATATAACCCAGCCGACCTAAAAATAATAATATAAAGCCACAAAAATAACAATAGAGGGATTCTATGGGGCACAGTAATAATAATATGGGGACAATAGGGGCACAACAATATTAATAAGGGATACAACTACGATAGTAATGGGGTAATCACTAGTATTAAAGGGACCCAACATGCCCCTCTCCTTCAAAAAAGTGTTGTCCTCAACGCTTGAGTAGTTCTGGATGCTTCTGTACAAAATTCTCATCCTCCCATGTGGAATCTTCAGCGGATAAGTTCTTCCACTTGATAAGATACTCTGAAATTGATCGATTTCGTAATTGTCGAGTTCTTGTTTCTGTGACTGCTTCTAGTTCCAATATAAGTTTTCCTTCCTCGTCAAGTTCTGGCAATATTGTTTGATCTGGGAGCTTGTCGCCTATAACCTTCTTTAAACACGAAACATGGAAAACTGGGTGCAATCGTGAAGCTACAGGAAGCTCCAATTTGTATGCCATAGTACCAATCTTTTGCAACACCTTGTAGGGACCATAATACTTTGGTGATAATTTATTATCCTTATTATCTTGCTTGAGGGACATTTGCTTATATGGTTGTAGCCGTAGGAATACCGAATCACCTACATTAAAACTTCTTTCGCTGCGATGTTGATCTGCGTGTTGTTTCATTCTATTTTGTGTCAACACGAGGTTATCCTTTAAGAGTTGGAGGACTTGCTGTTGATGTTCGATGTGATGTTCCACTGCTTGAACCTTAGAATTTTCTCCTAAATATGATGTGATGTATGGTGGCTGATATCCATAAAGTGCCATAAATGGGGTCATTTTTGTTGCTGTATGGAAGGAAGTGTTATACCACCATTCAGCCAGAGGCAACCATTTGACCCATTGTGTCTGTTTATTAGATACAAAGCAACGAAGATATACTTCCAAACATTTGTTTACTATCTCAGTTTTCCCATCAGATTGAGGATGATAAGATGAGCTATGAGCTAACTGAGTACTAAGACAAGAAAATAATTATGTCCAAAAATTTCCAGTGAAAATGGGATCTCTGTCACTTACAATAATCTTTGGGTTTCCATGTAGATTTTGAATTATTTCCATAAATGCAGTAGAAACTGTACTGGCTCTAAATGGATGTGATAATGCACAAAAGTGTGCATACTTGGTAAGTCTGTCAACTACCACCATGATGATAGTCTTTCCCTCAGACTTGGGTAAACCTGTGATAAAATCCATTGAAACCTCCTCTCAACGTTGGCTTGGAATGGATAAAGGTTGTAATAGACCCGGTGTCTTAATTGTTTCAACTTTATTTTGTTGGCAAACCAAACATTCCGCCACAAACTTTTGAATATCTGATTTAAGGCCCTCCCAAAAAAATTCCTTCTTAACCCTGTGGTAAGTTTTTAAAAATCCTGAGTGCCCTCCTAAGGGAGAAGTGTGCAATTCCATAAGAATCTTTTGTTTTAGCTGGGAATTATTACAGAAGTATAAGCAATCTTTGTACCATAACAAATCATTTTGCCAGCTAAATGTATCAGACATACTGGAGTCTTGTTGTAACTTTCGAATAAGTGCCCACACTTCTTCGTCGTTCTTCCATTCCTCCCTTGCTTCATTTATCCAATCTGGTTGGATAATAGAAATGGCGCACAACAATTCTTCCACATCCTCATCCTTTCTTGAGAGTGCATCTGCCACCACATTTTTCTTCCCTTTTTTGTAGATGATTTCAAAGTCATAATCCAACATCTTTGTGATCCACTTTTGTTGCTCTTCAGAGGATAATCTTTGTTCTAAAAAGTATTTAAGGCTATCATGATCCATTTTTACCTTGAAGTGTCTTCCCATTAGGTAGGGTTGCCATTTCTTAAGTGCATGGAGTATTGCCAACATTTCCTTCTCATAAATAGCTTTGTGTAAAAACTTTCCCTTGATTGGACGACTTTCAAAAGCAATGAGTCTTTCATCTTGCATTAAAACAGCACCAATTCCATTTCCTGAAGCATCACATTCCACAATAAAGGTTTTTGTGAAGTCTGGTGTAGCTAAGACCGGTACTTGGCACATTGCCTCTTTAAGATGCTCGAAGGCCTTTGTTGCTTCTAGAGTCCATGAAAATGCATCTTTCTTCAATAATGTTGTTAGTGGTGCTGCTATTCTCCCATAATTCCTAACAAACTTGCGATAATACCCTGTCAACCTGAGAAATCCTCGCAGATGCTTTATGGATGTGGGGATTTTCCATTCATTAATGGCTTTAATTTTGCTAGGATCTACCTTAACTCCTTCATGAGATACAATATGACCCAGATATTCCACCTCTTGTACTCCAAATAAACACTTGGATCTTTTTGCATATAATTGTTTCTCCTCCAATAGTTGTATCACCCTGCCAACATGTTCAACATGATCCTTCCAAGACTTGCTGTAGATTAGTACATCATGAAAAAATACTAACACAAATTTTCTAAGGAATGGTTTGAAAATGGAATTCATCAAACCTTGAAATGTTGAAGGTGCATTGGTAAGGCCAAAAGGCATGACCAAAATTCATAATGACCCTCATGAGTTCTAAATGCTGTTTTCGGAATGTCTTCAGTCTTCATTCTAATTTGATGATATCCTGAACGAAGATCCAACTTGGTGAAGCAAATTGATCCATGCAATTCATCCAGTAATTCATCAATGACAGGAATGGGAAACCTATCTTTAATAGTGAGCTTGTTGAGCTCCCTATAATCTGGACACATGCGCCATGATCCATCCTTCTTGTGCACCAATACTACTAGAGCAAAGAAAGAACTTTGACTTGGTTGAATTATACCAGCCTCTAGCATTTGTGCAACCATACGTTCAATTTCACTCTTTTGGGCATAGGGATGTCTGTACGGCCTGATGTTTGGAGGAACACTTCCTGGAATTAGATGAATAGCATGATCATGATCACGAATAGGTGGGAGACCTCTGGGAGTCTCAAATACCTTGGAATGATTGTCCAAGAATTTTTGGAGATCTGGAGAAATAGATGATTCCAACGTGGAAACATCTAGTGAACATAATTGTGCAATTACACCTCTTTGTTCATTTTTTAGAAGCTTTGTCATACCGTTAGAGCTGATTATCTTTCCCAGTTTCCCTGCAATACCCCTTAATTCAACTTCCTTTCCTTCCATAGAAAATTTTATGAAAAGTTCTTGAAAATTAAAAGCTATTGTACCCAAGGATTGTAGCCATTGGACTCCTAGTACAACATCAACACCTCCCATTGGAATGGAAAGCATTGGGCTAGTCAATACATATTCTCCCATGGATAGCTTGATATTATGGCACTTTCCAGAGCAGTTTATTGTTCCTCCATTTGAAACCATCACTTGACACTCTGGTGCTGGATATAAGAAGCAACTCAATTCTTTTGCTACCTTACAATGAATAAAATTGTGGGTACTTCCTGAATCAATCAACACTATTACCTTTTTCTTCTTGATTTGTCCTTCTATCTTGATGGTTTGAGGAGTGGTAATTCCCGCCAATGCATTACAAGATATGGTCGGATTCATTTCTTCTTTATCTAGGCTTTGTTCCCGGAGTATATCCTCTTCTTTTGACCTTTCTTGCTCCTTTTCTTCTTCCTCGTCACAATCTATGTAGAATAATTTCTTCTCACCACACTTATGACCTTTAGTGTATTTTCTATCACAACTGTAACAAAGCCCTTTTGCTTTTTTTTCTTCCAATTGTTGTGATGTCAACCTTATAGGTTGTGGAAGACTAGGGGCAACAACACTTCTATCTTTATAGTTGTGAGTGGTATGCTTCCTGGTTGCCATAATTTTGCTTTCCATTTTTCTTGCTAACCTGAATGCCTTCTCTAATGAATCAAGTTCCCAAAGGCGAACATCGTGTTGGATATTATCCTTTAAAGTCCCTATCAACACATCAATCCTATGCTCCTCTAGAATATTTTTTACCCTTATGTTCAATTTTTGGAACTCCTCAATATGCTCCATTATTGAACCCTTTTGTTTGAGACTTATCAATTGGCTAACAAAAATGTTGCTTTTTGTATCCTCATAATGTGCTGTCAATTCTTCTGTAAAAATTCCCTAAGTGATAATTTGTTTACGAGAGCAAAGCCATTGATACCATACAAACTGATTTGGTTCCAAATATAAAGTTGCAATACGTACCTTTTGTGTGTTTTGCACATTATTGAGATCGAAAAATTGCTCCATCTGTGATATCCATGTTGCGGGATCCTTGCCATCAAACTTTCTCATATCGATTTTTGGAATATGGTGGGTCTTCGATCCAACATTAGAGTCTATGGAATCATGATTAACATTTCTTTTGTTGTCATCATGAGTTTCCTTTACTACCCTTTCACCATTAGTGACCATTTCTTGTAGCAACTTATTCATATTTATCTTCAATTCTTCCATCTTATCATCCATGCCATCAATTTTAGCGTCCATGCCATTCATCTTAGCTTCCATGCCATCCATCTTAGCTTCTACACCTTTCTTTAAACAATCCATCTTAGATTCTACACCTTTCTTTAAACCATCCATCTTAGCTTCTACATCTTTCCTTAAACCATCCATCTTAGATTCTGTTTCTTTTTGTGCAAGTGACACTTGTTGCACTTGGTATCGTAATTTTGATATATCATGTTGCATTTCTTCCTCTTCTTCATGAGTCATGCTAGAGATTTTAGGTTGCTTACTAGGTGTTTGCATTTTCTTTCCTCGGGGCATCAATTACCGATTCAAACTAATTTTTCAAACCAAGCTTATGCAAAAATTTAAAAAAAACTACACACCTTTTTTCACTTTGTAGAAACTTGATATTGAATCTGATGTATCTTTGCGATTTCGGATCATCCAGTTCTGAAATTGCAACTAGTAGTAGCCCTCTATGTCCTCTTTCTAATGCCACCAGTCTGATCCAAATTGGATTCTCCAAGGAAGAGTTATGCACAATCTCCCAAGATGACCTGATTATAGACTGGTTTAGTAGAGCAAACTTGTACGACGTGCCACGAGTCACTGTTTCGACCTTTGGCTCTGAAAAATATATACAAGAAGCTACAATCCGTCCTCTTTTTGTACCTTCTTACAAAATTTCAATCCGATGCTTAGAGAGAAAGTTATGATGATTTTCCCCAGGTCACCTGTTTGGAATGTAATACAGGAGTCTGCAAAAAGACCAACTTCCTCAGATCATATCTCCGCAAATATAGCGCTAAAAGCTCTGAAATTCAGACCCGAGATTCAGCTTGATTTCTTCTCAAATGGGTTTTTTTTAGCTTATGAAATGTTGCAGAAAAAAGTTATAGCGAAAATTCCACGATGACCTATTTGGAGCAGCGAAACCCTAGAATCCAAAGCTCTGATACCAAATGTTATGAAACCAGCTCACAAAAAGATAGAAAAGAGATATCAACACCTTAGAATTCAGCCTCTTCGAGGGGGAAACCTCCTTTACATTACACAAATGAACAATTCTTGGATGATTCAAATGACAAAACCTCCTTTCTATATATAGGAGTCTAAGGAGTCACAATATAACCCAACTGACCTAACAATAATAATATAAAGCCACAAAAATAACAATAGAGGGATTCTATGGGGCATAGTAATAACACTATGGGGACAATAGGGGCACAACAATATTAATAAGGGATACAACTACAATAGTAATGGGGTAATCACTAGTATTATAGGGACCCAACATATCCACCCCATTAATCTGCACTGTCAGAATCAGATTCCCAGGATCCCCGTATTTGACAGGTATAGATTTCCCCAACATTATATCTGATAATTTTCCCATGACATGAATAGTAAGTGGGTCCTTTGGTTTTCTACCAGGTTTCTTAGAACAATATTATTTAATTGTCTTAGCATAAATTGGTACATCCTTCATAGCCTGAAGTAACGAAATTTTAACGAATAAATTCTGCAATTCTCCCAAAAAGTCAAATTCAGGATGAGGACTTTGTTTGCTCAAAGATAATCTTTCAGGATAGGGTGGACTAGTTTGACACCCTTTAGCAACAATAGTCTATGAAGGGGTTTGCTGCTTTATAGGAATTTGCACTAGCTCTTTCCTTGTCGTTCTTTGTTCTGGTTTTAAGACTTCATCATTGATATGCTCAACAATTATAGGTGAAGTCTGAGTATTGAGCACTCGACCAGATTGAATATTTAATTCATTACATTCCATAGTGGAAATACTATATGCAAGGAGGTTGAGTGTCTCAACTTGTTGAGCCCTTCTATTATTTGGATTCGGATTGGGTTGGACAGGCAATTGAGGACGAAGAGGAGGATTACTGGTGGGCGTTTTAGTAGGCAGCTGTACCTGCTATTGTGAAATAGGTTGGGAGAATTGTCCAGAAGGAGGAGGGGGAGGTCCATGCCAGTTTTGGGACCATGAAGAATTCAGACTGGATTGAGGATACCAGGGTTGTTAGGGCATCGAAAACTAGTAAGACTGTGGCCAAGAGGGTGAAAAAGGTACAAATTGCTGACCAAAATTCATATTATTAAATACTGAGACGGGTCTTGAGGTATACCTTGATTCATAATCAATGGCCATGGTTTCCATGGTTTCCTTGATCCCATAAAATAAAAATGTTATGCTTATTCATTTGTCCCTGAAAGACTGCCTTCAATCCAGGAACAGACAGGCAAGTGCCCATGGAATGACTCTGTTCACATATAGCACAAGCTGTTGGAAATACTGGGGGGAGTGAATCAGTATTTCTTTTTCAACTATTATTTTACCAGTTAAAACATTTATATTCAGAACACAAGATGAACAACACGAATAAATGCTTTTATTAATATAATATTTGCAGTAAAATAGATACAATATATAAATGGCTACAATCAGTTTCCAAGCACCAACTTGGAATTTTGTGAGGCTCCAACCTCCAGAGCACCAGCTCTATTTTTGTCAAGGCACCAACCTTGGACTTAGGAGCACCAACTCCTAAGAACTTCAATGCTTCCAGTTCCTAAGACACTAGTCCCAAGGACACTAATCCTTCCTACTTCTTAGGCACCAATTCCAAGGACTCCAATCCTTCTTACTTCTGAGGCATCAACCCCAAGGACTCCAATCCTTCTTACTTCTGAGGCATCAACCCCAAGGACTCCAATCCTTCTTACTTCTGAGGCACCAACCCCAAGGGTTTCGACCCAATCTTTTCAAGGCATGTTTGATAGTAATGTTTGGCTCTCAAAACTCTTCTTTACTGAGTTTTGTCTGTTTACAGCTTCACTGTAGTCTTCATGCTACAGCATCAATGAAAACCAGTCTTCTTATGGAGGAGTCTTTACAACTCTTCATACTGTCCACACAGAGTCTCCAATAGCCTTCATGACCTCTGATAATGTCTCCACACAGCTTTAGTGAGTCTACTATTAGCTACACTGAGCTCTGCATAAGAACCAACTTTCTTTTCAAGCCTCTATTCTTACTGTCACAATAAATGCTTTAGCATGACTGCTTCTCTGCTGACTACTTCTCCCTTCAAACAATGTTAGATAAAACTTTATTTGTTACATCCCAGAATTATTCTACAAATTGCATTGTGTACTTGATTAATTCTTTAATAGCGTAACACGATTAGTAGAGAAGCTCACCCTTCGAATGCCTCCTGTACTGTTGGTCCTTTGGCCCTTTTCTGTTCTGCTGGACCCTACAGTTACCTCTATTTCCTCCAAATTTTTCAACAACACTTCCACTTTCCTTGTTTTCTATTTTTGTATCTTCCTGATGCCTCTGACCGTCGGTCTCCACTTTCCGCTGGCTCTTTGGCTTCCTCCTCGGTCGCTGTAGAGTCCTCTGCCTCACTTGATCCTTCGGCTTCGGTCGCTGTAGTTTCCTCTACCTATTCGGATTAGCCAATGCTTCACAAACACATTAATACAGAAGAGAAGGCCGAATTACAAAGGAAATGATGTTTATTAAACCATATCAAAGAGAGGTCCCTTTTTTTCTTTAATAACATTCATACACAGGGCTTTACTATTAACGGAGAGACTGTACCAATCAGGAGGCCCCACCTGCCACGTCACCATCGCAATCACAATCACCATCGTTTAGGCCTGCTGAACTATCAGAACCGTTATTTATGCATTTTGGCCTTCAAACCCCGCGCAATATAATTATTTGAAATCCACAGGAATATATGAAAAAACCCGACCGAATGCTTAAGGTCGGACTTCAAATTCATTACATCCGTATCTATAACTTCATCGGGTCGACTGTGTAATCGCAATCGGCAATTGCAACTTCCGGAGGTCCTGTATAAGTTAAGCCCATAACATCACTGATGGTCGATGGCCCTGCTGGACGTGATATAGTATTAAGCTGTGTTACAATCGGACCATCGGGTCCGCAGCATATATCACAATCGGCACTTTCAAAGTGGCAAGGCCTTAAGCACTTACAATATGTCGGATGCAACATAGCATGAAGTCATATTGTAGTGTTTAAGCGGGTCCACATGCTTTATCGCAATCGGTGCTTCGCGAGGTCCGATAGGCAGATGCGATATACAATAAAGCGTTTCATAATGTTGCAGCGGGTCTGCAACGTATTGCTATATATATATATATATATATGTATATGTATGTATGTATGTTTGTATGTATGGATGTATGTATGTATGTTGCAATTCACAAGTTTTAATGCGGCAAGGCTTAGAGCCCAAATATAATGATACATATGAAATACACTTAGAACCCACTTTGAAGCACTTACCCGGACTTTCGCTGTTTATACACCCGGACATATATGTCTCGTCGGTTCGCACATATATATCGCTGTCGGAGGTTCGGGTAGTGGCTTATAGTCGAACTTGCCGATTATAGTATCGCCGATATCTCTCTCTCTCTCTATATATATATATTTGTCGCTTCCATAGTGTATTCCGATATATACACTATTTTCCACTTCCGATAGTGTATTTTGCATATGTATATTATATGCTGCTCCGCCTCTACCTTTAGCCTTTATGTCTTCCGCATATATATGTATTCCACTCTTCTTTGGCTCTTTGGCATATATTACTCTCGATATGGCTCCGATAGCTTCGATAGCTCCGATAGCTCTGCTTTGCTCCTCTGATATGCTAACTCCTCTCGGTTCTTCTTACATGCAATGCTCCTTTGATGTGGCTCCTCTTGCTCCAATGTCTTCCTTTGGCTTTGCAATGTCTTTCAATGACCTCCTCTGATACCGTCATACCTTGATGGCTTCTGCCTTTTCTGATATGCCTCTCTTGCTCTGATATTCTGCAATACTCTTAAGCATAAGCGATAGCTTTGATATGCCTCCTTTGTTTACTCCTCCGTTAACAAACTCTTACTTATGGCTTGGCTATCCTGATGGTCTTGCTCCTATCTCTTCATGGATTTGCTCTGCTTCCCCTTCATGGATCATTTTGTATATAGAATATTGTCATATTGACATCAATGACAACCTAGGTCAATAATCCCCCCCTTTGTTATTGATGGCAATATTCTTCTTCTCTCCCCCTTTGACGTCAATGGCAAAGGAGTGCTATGGGATTCCCCCTATCAAACTTCTTTTGTTCTTCATGAATGGTAGATCTTCATGGGTTTGTGACTCCCCCTGTCATAGTGCTCTTCTTTTTACTCAAGATAGAAGGATTGATGCTTTATCATCAATTAATACATTATTCCCTCTTCATGTCTCATAACTACTTTATCATGGCTTCAACAATGCTTAAAGATGCTCTACTTCAATGCTTTCAATCAGATTGCAAATAGCCCTACACCAAGTTTCCAAGTCCAGGTTTTTATGCTTCAATCCATATTGTTGTCCCCACAGTCAGAATTGAGAGGCCTTCATAGTCCGAATCAAGAGAAAATGCCACTGAAATTTTCTTTCTTGTTATCTTTCTTCAGATTCCGAGTTCCTTTGTGTTTCTGTTCTTCTCCTTAAATCACTACCATCCAATGTTCAACATCATTTCATTTGGATGAAATGGTGAGAGGTTGTGCCTCACTTTTGCTATATTTCGTAAGTGACCAATATTAGCATAAGTTATATTTGACTGCACAACATTGTCCTTTCTATGAGCCATCTTTTCCTTGTGTTCTTGTACATATCTTTGCAAGTTATTTCCGCTAGCAGATTTGGATATCCAATCTGTGACTGTCTTTTAAATACATTTGCTGATTTGCATCTTCATGCAATGCTTCAGTTTTTTTATATGCTGCCAGCTGCTCTTACTTCAAACTCCATTCCAGATGTATCTGTTTGTTTGAAGGTTGCCTCTATTTGTGTCCATAATTTACCTGTTCTCACATTAAATCCCTGAGTCAAGACATTTAACATCTGTAATATCAGCACCATAGTTATTTGCCCTATTTCTCTAGTATTAGATGACCTTCTCTGTTGCTCCAGATACTACTTAGTGATTAAGTGGAAAACATCTTCAACAACAGTCCAAAGAATGGTTACAGGATCATGTTCTTCAATGGAGTATTCCTGAGAAATGATCTTTATCAAAGAATGATTGTTAATATAGCTCAGCAAGGATTTTATAAGGACCCTTTCACTAATAGCTTCTGCAATAATGATCAAGAATCACAGGCTCCCCCTAACTGTATGCATCATCTCTTTTGGCAGAGTCTTCCCATCAAATGCTTAGATTGTCAAAATTCAGGCCAATGACATGTGTTGTTGGCTGGAGAGTTCAAGGGACTTTCGGATTGTATTTGCTTCCTTCTCCATACTTGTGTAACTTTCTTCTTTTGCATGGTTCTAGCCTGTGTAAGAGCCCAAGTTAAGTTACAATCACATGCCATATGACTAATGTTATGACACTTGAAGCATTTTACATTGTTTATGAATAAGAATTCATGATTTCTTCCTGCAAAATTGTTCCTTGGAGATTGTTGGGGACCATAATATCTATATTTATGATATGGTTGGGGACCATGACATCTATCTTTATGATATGCTTTACAATCTTTTTCCATGTGACCAGAGTTTGTACAAGAATAACGATAACCAAAAAATGAACTTTGGTACCTGGGAGATGGAGATTTCCTTGATGTACTTCTGAAGCCTTTCTGCCTTGAGATCCTTTGATGATAACCATTGCCTCTCGCATCTTTGACATCATCTACATTTCTTCTTGGAGCAGTATTTCTTCCATTGAAGCCTTTATTTTTCTCCTTGCCTTTGCTGGAATTGGGAGCATCACTATTTCTTTCTGGATTCTTCACATTCTTTTTGTTTGAAGCATTATCATTCTTGTTTGAGGATTCACCAGCATACCCGAGACCTGATTTATCAAATGGACTTCTTTGATAGTTGAGCATGTCATCCAAGGCTTGAGAGCTCCTCAAGATTTTTTTCATCCCTTCAACCTTTTTTTTGAGGAAGACAATCTCTTCTTCCAATCTTTCACACTTATTATTCTTCTTATCAAGTTGTTTCTCAGTTTCTTCCTTGATACGAGTAGCTTCATCTGATTTTATTTTAAGGGAGATGATATCTGACTTCATTTTGAAGATTTCTTCAATTTCCTTTGCTAGACTGCTCTCAATTTCTTCCTTGATCCTTGTAGCTTTACATGTTTCAGCCTTGAGAAGCTTGATGTTAGATTTTAATTTGAAGATTCCTTCATCCTTTTCTTTTAGTTGACAGATCATGGTGTTTCTTTCCTTTCCTGATTCATCAACCTGTCCTTCTATGACTTCCAATGCTTCCATGGTCTTTTCAGCTCCTTGTGCTTGTTTCCTTGCTTCTTGTAGTTGAGATTTGAGAGAGGAGACCGCTACCTTGTACTGACCAATCTCTTCTTCAAGTTTGTTCAAGCTCTTGTGCCTTTGCTCAAGTTGACTTGACAAGGTATCTTCTCGTTTATTTGCTTTATCCAATTGATTTGTCATGGATATGACTTCTTCATGATGCTTTCTTTTGCTTTGATGAAATTCCTTCTTAAGCTTAGCAAGCTCTTCATCCCTTTCTTGTACTTGAAGCTTGACAAGGTCAACTGTATCCCTTGTTTGATCTTGGTCACCAACTAGTGCTATCTTCTTAAGTTCCTCATTTTCCTTTTTCAAATTGTTAATCTCTTCCATGGCAGCCATAAGTTGAGCGAGGAGATCTTCTACAAAATCTTTTTCATTCTCTTCATCTTCTAGGTCTACTTTAGCCATGATGTCATCATTCTCATTTTCAGCTTCTATGATGGGCTCTAGATTTCCTTCTTGATTTCCATCATCTTCTTGACTGATGGTCATGGTCAATGCTCCTTTTGAGTGAAGGTCATGAAGTTTGTCCCATATACCCTTTGTTGATGAATATTTTCCTAGATTATTCTTTATAGAATTAGGTAGTCCATTCAAGATTGCCTTCATTGCTTTTGCATTGTACTCCTTGGATTCTCCATCCATCCTGTTATCATCAATCACCGATTTCTAGATTTCAATGCCTTGAGTCTGTAAGAAATTCCTCATTCTCGCTTCCCATATATTAAAGTTCCCATTGAACCATGGAGCCTCCTCAAATTGTTTGTCTTCTATTTTAGTGGTAGAGGGAGACACCTCCTTAGGAGGATTGGAGACTTTCTTCCTTGACTTTTCCATTTGTGTTCTAAAGATCAATCTTCAAGCCGTTAGGCTTTGAATGAAGGTACTAGCTCTGATACCAATTGTTGGAAATACTGGGGGGGGGTGAATCAATATTTCTTTTTCAACTATTATTTTACCAGTTACAACATTTATATTCAGAACACAAGATGAATAACAAGAATAAATGCTTTTATTAATATAATATTTGTAGTAAATTATATACAATATATAAATGGTTGCAATCAGTTGCCAAGCACCAACTTGGAATTTTGTGCGGCTCCAACCTTCAGAGCACCAACTCTATTTTTGTCAAGGCACCAACCTTGGACTTAGGATAACCAACTCGCAAGAACTTCAATCCTTCCAGTTCCTAAGACACTAGTCCCAAGGACACCAATCCTTCCTACTTCTAAGGCACTAATCCCAAGGACTCCAATCCTTCTTACTTCTAAGGCATCAACCCCAAGGACTCCATTCCTTCTTACTTCTAAGGCATCAACCCCAAGGATTCCAATACTTATTACTTATGAGGCACCAACCCCAAGGGTTCCGACCCAATCTTGTCAGGGCATGTTTGATAGTAATGTTCTACTCTCAGAACTCTTCTTTACTGAGTTATTTCTATTTACAACTTCACTGTAGTCTTCATGCTACAACATCAATGACAACCAGTCTTCTTATGAAGGAGTCTTTACAACTCTTCATACTGTCCACACAGAGTCTCCAATAGCCTTCATGACCTCTGATAATGTCTCCACACAGCTTTAGTGAGTCTACTATTAGCTGCACTAAGCTCTGCATAAGAACCAACTTTCTGTTCAAGCATTTGTTCTTACTGTTAGTAAATGCTTCAACATGACTGCTTCTCTGCTAAATACTTCTCCCTTCAAACAATGTCAGATAAAACTTTATTTATTACATCCCAAAATTGTTCTACAAATTGCATTGTGTACATGATTAATTCTTTCACAGGGTAACATGATTAGAAGAGTAGCTCACCCTTCGAATGCCTCTTGTCCTGTTGGTCCTTCAGCGCTTTTATGTTCTGCTGGACCCTACAACTGCCTCTGTTTCCTCCAGCTTTTTCAACAACACTTCCACTTTCCTTGTTCTCTATTTTTGTATCTTCTTGATGCCTCTGACCATCAGTTTCCTCTTTCTACTGGCTCTTTGGCTTCCTCCTCGGTCACTGTAGTTTCCTCTGCCTATTCGGATTAGCCAATGCTTCACGGACACGTTAATACAAAAGAGAAGGCCGAATTACAAAGGAAATGATGTTTATTAAACCATATCAGAGAGAGGTCCCTTTTTTTCTTTAATAATGTTCATACACAGGGCTTTACTGTTAATAGAGAGACTGTACCAATCAGGAGGCCCCACCTGCCACATCACCATCATAATGCAATCGCCATCGTTTAGGCCTGCTGAACTATCAAAACCGTTATTTATGCATTTTGGCCTTCAAACCCTGTGCAATACAATTATTTGAAATACACAGGAATATATGGAAAAACCTGACCGAATGCTTAAGGCTCGCCTTTAAATACATTACACTTGCATCTATAACTTCATAGGGTCTGCTGTGTAATCACAATTGGCAGTCGCAGCGTCTGGAGGTCCTGTATAAGTTGAGCCCATAACATCACCGATGGCCGATGGCCCTGCTGGACGCGATATAGTATTAAGATGTGTTACAATCGGACCATTGGTTCTGCAGCATGTATCGTAATCGGCGCTTTCAAAGCAGCAAGGCCTTAAGCACTTGCGATATGTCGGATGCAACATAGCATTAAGTCATATTGTAGTGTTTAAGCGGATCCGCATGCTTTATCGCAATCGACGCTTTGCAAGGTCCGATAGGCGGATGTGATATACAATAAAGCGTTTCATAATGTTGCAACAGGTTCGCAATGTATCGCTATTATAATATATATATATATATATATATATATATATATATATATATATATATATATGTATGTATGTATGTATGTATGTATGTATGTATGTATGTATGTATGTATGTATGTATGTATGTATGTATGTATGTTGCAATTCACAAGTTTTAATGCGGCAAGGCTTAGAGCCCAAATATAACGATACATATGAAATACACTTAGAACCTGCTTTGAAGCACTTACCCGGACTTCCACTGTTTATACACCTGGACATATATGTCTCGTCGGGTCCGCACATATATATCACTGTCGGAGGTTTCGGGTAGTGGCTCATAGTAGAACCCACCAATTATAATATTGCTGATATATATATACTCCGATATATATATATATATATATATATATATATATATATATATATATATATATATATATATATATATATATATATATATATATTGATATTTTCTGCCTCCGATAGTGTATTCCGATATATACACTATTTTCCGCCTCCGATAGTGTATATTGCATATGCATATTATATGCTACTCTGCCTCTACCTTTAGCCTTTATGTCTTCCACATATATATGTATTTCGCTCTTCTTTGGCTCTTTGGCATATATTACTTCCGATATGCCTCCTTTGCATATATTACTCCTGATATGGCTCCTTGGCATATATTACTCCCGATATGGCTCCGTTAGCTCCAATAGCTTTGTTTTGCTCCTCCGATAGCTCTCTGATAGCTCTGCTTTGCTTCTCCGATAGCTCTCTGATAGCTCCGCTTTGCTTCTCCGATATGCTAACTCCTCTTGGTTCTTCTTACATGTGATGCTCCTTCGATGTGGCTCCTCTTGCTCAAATGTCTTCCTTTGGCTTTGCAATGTCTTTCAATGACCTCCTCTGATACCTTCATACCTTGATGGCTTCTGCCTTTTCCGATATGCCTCTCTTGCTATGATATTCTGCAATACTCTTAAGCATAAGCAATAGATTTGATATGCCTCCTTTGTTAACTCCTCCGTTAATAGACTCTTGCTTATGGCTTGGATATCCTGATGGCCTTGCTCCTATCTCTTCATGGATCTGCTCTGCTTCCCCTTCATGGATCATCTAGTATCTAGAATATTGCCATATTGACATCAATGACAACCTAGGTCAACACAAGCCTCCACAAAATTTAATGGGTATTCCTTCAACAGATGCTTCTTCTTTCATTGAGGGGATCAAATAGACATGGCCTTATCTACTTCCATCTGCTTTTGCTTCACCCACAACACGTCTATCTGCAATGATAATGTGCTCAGGATATCGGTTCTTAGGTTGTCCAACAGATTCCCAATTTCAACCTTTGTAACTCCACCGTTGGATGTTTTGAGAGTTCAGATTCCCTGCCTCTGTCTCGTAGCCCCTCGTGAGCACTTGATGCATAATTCATAGATGGTATCAAATTCCTCCTTTGATATATCTCCTTTCCCTACTACGTTCAATAGCTCCAAAGATTCCTCCCTCAATGCCTTGAGAAAAATGATCTTCAAGATATTCTTATCCAAGTCACTGTGGTTGGATCTCTGCAAACTATATTGAAAACGTTCCACAAAATCTTCCATATTCTCATCCTCTTTCTACATAATCTTAAAAATTTCTTCCTTTACATCCTGAGATTTGCAGTAGTCTTGATATTTCTTGAGGAAAATCGTCTTCATATCATCCCATGTAGCAATAGATTTTCCTCCCAAACCCATAAACCATCCCAAAGTTGTGCCATTCAAATTAGTGGGAAATATCTTCAGTTTCTGAGCATCAGGAATGTAATCATACCCACGACAAACAATGTCGAATTCACACACAGAGGAATATGACAGAACCACCTATGCACGCATCTGTGTGGAAATGGACTTTAGTGCCAGATTCCCAGCTGAAATACACCTAACAAGTAAAGACTATGTGTGGAACCAGAAACTCGATTATGAAAGTGTCCTCTTCAGATGTTGATCCTGCTTTGAGACAAGCCACCTAGCCAAAAATTGCCCAAAAGCCTAATTCTGCTAGAAAAAATCACCACAGATCTACATGGTGGGAAGGAGCACAAAAAGGACACTACACTGTCATCAAAGAAGAATACTCTTGAGAAAACTCTGAATCACAAGAAATCGGGCAAGAAAGAAACAACTCTCAAGACAAGTAGGGGGAAAGCCCTGCCCAACAACAAAAGAGTGAACTCGAAAACCCCTCAAGCATCAGCAATTATGAGGATTTGAAAAAAGCACAAAATAAATCTTCATTTAACAAAAAAGTAGATCTCCTAGACCAAACTTCTTCTCCGACTATCTTCAAAAGGACGAACACAATAGATCGCGAAGCTAAGACACCAATGTCCCAAGAACCAGAAGAGATGAAGGAGATGCAAGATAAAGAAAGTTGGAGGACCGTAGAGAAAAAAAAGAAAGCTACAACATCAATCTCGTCAAGAAAGACGAGGAGCCAGACAATTAGAAACTAAGAAAAGTATAGGTCCGATAGACCAATTTTGGTCTCAATGGACGTTAACCACCACCACCACCATCATCATCATCAAAATGGAGAGTGTCAAGATCCTCGGAAGTAAGACCATGGAAGTTGGGTAGTGTTGTCTAAGGAATAGGCTTCATAGGTGCATCACCTTTGATATCTCCAATTGGGAATTCAATTGAAGAAGTGGCAGGAGCCATGAATACCTGCCAATACTCACTTGGAATTTCAACAAGTTATGGCTCTAGCTGTTCTATAATAGGTGATGGAAGTTGTAACAACACTCCCTTGATCAAATGGTGCCAAGAATTCCTTCAAATATTCTTCCTCTGAACTTGCAATATGTAGTTCCTCAGATCCTCTACGTGCTACTTCTTCTTCCTCGAATTGCACTTCTACTATTGGAGGAGGTTCTGATTGTAAATCTGATTGCCCTCCAGATCTCGTATGGGATCTTACCCTAGCAGTAGCTCATGACGATGCTCTAGACTCAGCCCTTGAGATGATCTCTTGGATGTAAGTTTTTCTACCCAAATCAACCCCTTTTATTTTCAGGGGTATCCCTCTGCCCCTTTTATTGGTGTTTCTGTTCATACAATCAGGAAATAAAAGGGAAATATTCAAACAAATTAAAAGCTCAAGACCTGGAGCAAGGTGATAAAAAATTCCTTTCCCAGAATGAGAGAACAATACTTATGAAAACAAAACAAAGAAATCTGAAGCTCCAGACTTGGACCAAGGTGATAAGAAATTCCTTCCCCAGAACGAGAGAACAATACTTATGAAAACAAAACAAAGCAGTCTGAAGATCTAGACCTGGAGCAAGTTGATAAAAAATTCCTTCCCTAGGACGAGAGAATAATCCTACAAAAACAAGAAAAGCAAGGAACCAAATAACCAAACGATCTAATACTCAGGACCTGGAGCAAGGTGTAAGCTTCCTTCCCCAGGATGAGAGATCAGTCCTATGGTCAATTCTGGTTGTACTTTCGCGTCTTTGATAGCCTCCCCGGAAATGGCGGCAAAATGTTGGTGTCCAAGTATGAATCATGCAATTCACCCAATCCACATTTAAATGTCAACCTAAGGTTCTACCAGTTGTTTCAAGGCTATCATGCATTGTATGTGTAGGCCACGGTTTCCCTACCCAGTAGTGAACATTAATTGTAAATACATTAATGTGTAAGAACGAGCAATACTGTAACTGCAATAAGAGTAACATCAAGTAATAACTGTAACAACAATAAGGACTCACAACAACGCACTGATAAACATTCACAACAATAATAAACTCATAGAAATAAACCTAACACACATCTAATCTAGCAACACTTGGTCAGGAGAGTGGGCCCAACTCCCTGATCAGGGCTGTGGTGAAATCAACGAATCACGATATGCTCAAAAGATCAACTTGTCATTGATAAAAGAAATATTACAGTTGTGCTGTTACAGACTCAAAGTTATAATATTTCTCTTGCAACCTTAACAAATCTTAACAGTGTTGGATTTCATAGCCCGCAACTCTACTTTATACAATTTGTCAATGATACAACTCTTAGAATTACGTCACTGGCTACCCTTAATTACATGGTGGTTTTCAGAACGAAACAAAATTTTAAAATATAACAGTGTGTTAATCGAAAGGTTGATTCACCGTTGCAGCTAGTATTCAAGAATAACACTACTAGTTTGATAACATCGTTCAGTGAATCACAGTCCTAGTCATTCTCCCTTTAAATCTACAGAAATAATTGAATTAGCAAGTCACTTAGGTAATAATCCCCTATGAATATGCTTCATTGACTAATAATCCATAAAGACATGACGAGAGGTATACCTGTGCAATTTAAGATATCGATTAACTACTATTGGCATGAAAATATATCTTGAACGAAGATATGAAATTTATACATGAATTTCATGGGATTTCGGCTCTACGTTTTCAAATTTTCAACTCCTGAAGCATTATATAAAAAAAGTTATAGCAAAAATGCAAAGAAGACGACCTATTTGAAGCAATGAAACCCTAAAATCCAAAACTCTGATACCAAATGTTCTGCAACAAATCACAAAACAGAAGAAAAGATAGATCAACAACTTAAAAAATAGCCTCTTCGAGGGGGAAACCTTCTTTACATCACATAAATGAATAATTCTTGGAAGATACAAATGAAAGGACCTCCTTGGTATATATAGGAGTATATGGGGCCATAATATAGTTAGAGCCTATGTAACAATAATAATGTAAGGACACAACATTAACAATAGTGGGCTTCTATGGGGCACAACAATAACAATATGGGGGTTACATAGGCACAACAATAACAATAAGGGGCTACACTAATAATAACAATAAAGAGGCTATACTAGTATTATAGGGGCCTAACAAAGTTTATACAAATCCACTAGCACTTGAAGATAAATAAATAGTTGTTCCTGAAGTAAAAAAGCTAATCATCCATCCTCAATTTTGAAACAATCCTATAGTCTCAAAACAACCATCCCCTAAGAAACCTTCATCTCCTAAAAATCCAAGTTCTCAACCAATTATGGTTGGTGTGGGACCAACTGTGGTTGCTATATACACATCATTAATATTTCCACCAGTAGATCAAATTCATGATTTCCCTTATCGATATCTAAAGAACTTAACTAGATACAATGGGGAAACAAGATCAAAAGCAGATCATTTATTTGAATTTTTGGATTTTGCTGATAATCTGATTATAAAACATGAAGACGTATATACGAGGTTGTTTGTCCAATCATTGGAAGGAAACATTGGAGTTTGGTTTAGACAGTTGTAGGCAAATTTTATTTGTTCATTGGCGGAGTTAACTAATACTTTTATAAATTAGTGGGGAATAAAGAAGGTCATGATTATTATTTAAATGAGTTTGAGGATCTCAAAAGAAACCCTGATGAACCTGTATCATATTTCATCAAAAGGTTTAATAAAATTTACAACAAGATGTTTGCAGATTGTAAAGCCACAGTTATTGCGCAAAAGTTAGATTTTCTAAGGCTTTTGATGATGATTTTTCATTAATGTTGTGGGAAAGGAAATATAGAACCTTGGTAGACATGAAAACTGATGCAATTGAAGTTGAGGTTAACCGAGCAACATTAGGGAAGTTAAGAGCCAGAGAAGAAAAACAGACAGAAAGTTAAAAGAAAAAACATAAGCTGGTTCACCATAAAAAATTAAGGAAGAAGACCATAAGATTGATGAGATTACTTCAATGTTAAGAAACTTGTCTAACAGAATATGAAGAATGGAAACTCGACCTAGAAAAGCACAACAAAATGTAAATAGACCTCTGGGACCTTATAGAAGGAATTTCCAACCACTGGTTCTACATAAAGAAAGACAACATACTGACCAACAAATTCAACCTCAATTAATGATTGACGATCAAGATATAGAGGAAATAACACTAGTTGTAGATGATATAAATTATTTTGTTGTTCATCCACTTTAAGGTGCTATTGTCCCCATAAATCAAAATCAATCTTTGGTTTAGAATGTGGAATTTTTTGATGTTTCCAAATATCAATTTTATTTTATTTTGTTTATTATATATATATTATTATTATTTTTCTTCAGAATTTCTAATTGTTGAACTTAATAAACGATATAATTTAAGGTCAAGACAAAATCCAGGAAGACCAATAAATAAAGTAACTTTTTCTATATCACAAGATAAGACTGTTGAAGCTTCATCTCCACAACAACAAACTCAGTCTCAGGATCAGTCAAAAGTGGAAAAGTTGTCGCTTTTGTCGTTTCACTTGTGTGAGTGTTGTTTTACTTATTTCTCTTCATATTTGTTGTCATTTCAACTTGTTTTAACCTGTATAAATGTTGTTTTAAGTTTTAGTTTTCCTTTTACAAGTCTCACATTGGTTTTCCTGTTTTTGCACCAATGGTCATCGTTGCAGCGACTCCCCTCACATACTTGATTTTCCTTTTGTTTGATTAATTATTGCACTTGATCTACATGTATTTACATATACTTGATCTACTCGTTTTCCAAACTTCCTTTTGGGAGATCTGCATTTCCCTTGGACATATTTCACTTTACCCAGTTGGGCACTGTGTAATCCTAAGGCTCAAGCCACAAGCTTGGCCTCTGGAATTGCACAATGTGCAATACAAGCTAACTCCAACTACACACTACATAGTTCCAAGAGACAACTTGTCACCTTGGCAAATGAGACTGAGGACCACTACCCAGGTTGAACTGCGCATTGAGTAGTTTCAAGCCACAAACTTCAACTCCAGTTGGTGGGACTACACAGTGCGCAGTTCCCATAGGAATTCAATTCCTCTTGTCAATGAGAATTGTGCAATCCTCCCCATAAAATGCCCGGTTTGTTGCTTGATCATGCCTTGTAAGTAGATTTCCTTAAGACTGATATTTTCTTGCCATAAGTGTCTTTTCTGTCTTACGTGTAGAACAATATTTGAGCACCTCTCCAACAATCATTGTTACCATGGCACCTAAGAGAGCTGCTTCAAAAGAAACCACTGAAAGAAGTATTGGGGAAGCAGTTGAAAAAGCTCCAATAGACTTTCTAGTGTATCTCGACACTCAGCTGTTTATAGAAAAGGGATTATCACTGACATGGTAGTAGGTTAAACATTGTTTTGCAAAGGACTTTGAGGTAGACCTAGAGGATTGGCAAGTGCATATCATCATCTAACAGTTAGGACTATACAAGGTTGCATGCAAGTATCCAACCTTCCCATGTGCAGATGGCATTAGCAGGATTATCTCACATATTGATAAGAAGACGATGATATTGAGAAATGATAGCAGACAAAAGCTTGCCACCTTCCGGCATAAGTCTATCAGCGCATGCATCACTTGCTCGAGCCAATAGAGCATATGGAATCACTTTTTTAAGCCACCCACAGTTATATGGACACAAGAGACATTGTCAAAGGTTGGGTGAAAGAGCCATCGAAGTTTCGACAGACACCCACCCATGTATATAAGAAAAAGTACCTCAGGAAGGCTTACCAGCTCTTGGTTATCTTAGCTTGCAGGATCCATGGTCAGCAAAGCACAAAAACCTTTCCTGAAGGGTGGGAAGTCTTATTGGACCAGGTGGTGAATGTCTAGAAGTCGTTCAACTGGTCAGATCTATTGGCTCGACAATTGAAGGCCCATGTAGCACAGGCTCAGAGTCCTCCCGATGGTGAACAAGCAAGGTTTTATATGTCTACATATTTACTGGATGCGATATGTGCACAACAACAGGTCCCTAGAATGAACTAGACATGGACACCATGAGAACCTGTCATGCATATCTATCAAAAGTTTGTTTTGGATTGCAGTTATCAAGGAGTAATGGCATAGTTAATTGGCCACTTCATCATCTCATTATAGAAGCTCATCTTTGAAAAAGATCCACCTTGCATGTCATGAGGAGAAATGGAGGCGATAACAGACATCGCAGAATGACATGCCTCACCAAATGGCACCTTCCTTGGAGTGTTTGGCATAGAGAATCCTTTGCATGTTTTGTCGAGATATTCCAAAAACAAGATTTTCATACAAGAAGTATCATACCATCTCACCACAAGGTTGTCCACAGCTTTGCACGGGAAGAAGAAAGAACCATGGCCCACTCTTCCTTTTCAAATTGGATTATATGAGATAAATAACTTGAAAGTCACGGATGTCGAGGAAAATGAGATAGTGAGGTTTGCATTTTGTACATGGGACTTTAATCCGTATGATCCCCATGGTATTTGTAAAGACCATTATGTGATATTTTACTTTCCGAGGATCGACATGGCATTCCATTGGCCAAGGGAGATCCATGGAGGATTGCTACAACTCCAGACTCCATGAGACGACCAATTTAGTAGAGACTTCATAGGCTGCTCCATAGATGGCAGCAACTCTGGAAGAAATAGCAATAGAAGGTAGCAATCCCGTTCAGGACAAGGGAAAGAGGAAGATCAAAGATAGTCCATAGGGAGAACAAATCTACAAGATGAATGCATATCCTATTAGCATGAAAGAAGATTTGGCAGATAAATAAAAGAGGAAGCAAAGGATATAGAGAGTATAACAGAGGAAGAGATAAAAGTAGAGGTTGCAGGAAGCAAAATTGAAGCTGCAGGAGACAAAGCAGAAGTTGAAGGAAGAGCAGGAGTTGAGGAGGAGAGAACAATAAGAGAAGTGGAAGCAGGAAGAAGAACAAATGAAAGGAACAATGAAAGAAGAAAAAACATTGATACAAGTTTAAGAGAAATAACATAACCAGCTAGCAGCTGAGGAGGAAGGTGAACATATGCGAGATCGGGAGCTTGCTCAACAAATTGAGCACTTGATTGAAGTGACAGACATGGAGATGGATCAGGAGTTGAAGAATGAAGATGTTCATCTAATTTTGAGCGCACCACAGGTCATCACTCAGTGTCCACCACCTCTAGTAGCAAGGCTAGCCCCAAGTGATGAAGCGGGTGTTGTTCCCCCGGATGATGATCTAGTAATAGATGTGTACAATCTATCATTTGATGAGTTCCAAAAGAGGATTGTACAAGCACGAAGAAAGAATTTTCAGGATGATCTCGCATTACCTGCATTCATTAGAGAAAGGGTGAGAGTGTTGGACACTAAGACACATCCAAATGCCATTTCAGAATCCAACTTGGCCTATGTAGGAGAAACAATATCAAACATTCAATATTTGATGGTCGAGATTGAGCAATTGGCACAGAACTTGCAGGCTGTCAGGCAAGACGTAGAACAACTCTGCGCAACAACATAGAGTGCAATTTCATCACATGTTTACTTGGAGGAGATGAGAGCATCAATACTTGTTAAAGTATCAACACTGGGAGAAACCATGTGGAAGCACTATGAGGGGTTTGTGACCATACATAAAGCAATTTTCCACTTGCATGGTCCACAAAAACAGAGCAAAGAGTTTGATAAAACTCTCAAGAACATACAAGTTGTCATTACATATGTGTAAGAGTGGACAATGTGATACAAAGGGGCACCGCTTGACTTAGTGAAGAAAATGAAGCCACAGGCAAAGCTAGAGAAAATGAAAGTTCGAATGTTGATTCAAAACAACAAGAAGCTTGCCTCATTTATTGGTATAATTCAGGCCTCGTAAGTACAATTGTTCAATAGTTTAGATGTCTTGGTGAGAACACACCATATCCCATCAGAAAATTCACTCATCGAAGCCAAATCTAGGAACTAAGTCTGGCAGGAGATCGAAGAGTACTTGGAGTAGCTAAGACAGATTGACACCAAGGAGAATTTAGAGTTGAACAAACATAACTTGCAAAATTACATTGGTGGTCCTGTCAAAATAAGAACAATGTTTCTCATGCTTCAGAACAAACTTGAAACTGTTTCCAAGACATTGTACCCAAATTCCATGGAGGGTAGAGTCTGCTTCCAACTAGATACCATCACATAGTTTGGGGACATCATTACACAGTATCAAGCTTGGCACAATTATGTTGAAAAATGTGCAACAAGAAATGCTAAATTTAGAAAGTGCTAAAAATAACATGTCTAAAAATAGCAGTTTGGCCAATAAGCATTTTGGCCACCTTGGGTGAGAGGTGAAACTGCTAAAATAGAAACTTCTAAAAATAGCATTTCCGGGTCCCTTCCTATTTTTAGCAGTCCTTGGTCTAACTATAAGAAGTAAAAACGAATTTGGTCTTACTGACAGTTTAAGATATTAATTAATTAATCTCCATGAGTTAATTAGTTAAGGAAAATCAAACTTGAAGTCTTTGTGAGAACATGCAATAATTTCTCCATTGATTGGAGAATGTGTCCTTGATTTGCTCCATTGATTGAAGAATTAAGGATAAGTTCTATATTGAGAGGATCAACTGACTTAGTTTAACTTAGTCAAGTTCAATTAGATTAATTTAACAAGTTGTTAAATTAATGAGATATAGTTTGTTAATGCTTGCATGCATGTGACAACTATTATTTTTAGATAACTGTGTATTCACTCATGGATAACTGATACATGTCAGTTCAGACAGAGACCCAATTGAGATAAGAGAAGGGACAATGTACTATCAGTTGGATGAATATTTTTCCTATAAAGGAAGCTCATCCATGATAAGGATTTATCTCCTTCAAGTTTATGCAGTTAGATATGTGGTTAGTGAGTGTGTGAAGAGGCCAATTCACACAGGTGGCGGCACTGGACCCCAAGGAAACTGCAAAAGGAAATAGGAGGCTTGGAGGGCAGAGGAGAAGGTTTGTGAGAAGCCTTTGACTGTCTATGAGTAACAGAGGGATTGTACTGAGAGCTGGATAGCTTATGAGCTATGGTATACAGTTTCCATTGATACCATACAAACTGATTTGGTTCCAAATATACAGTTACCATACGTACCTTTTGCACATTATTGAGATCGAAGAATTGCTCCATCTGTAATATCCATGTGGCGGGATCCTTGCCATCAAACTTCCTCATATCGATTTTTGGAATATGGTGATTCTTCGATCCAACATTAGCGTCTATGGAATCATGATTAATATTTCTTTTGTTCTCATCATGAGTTTCCTTTACTACCTTTTCACCATTAGTAAGTATTTCTTGTAGAAAATTTGTCAAATCTGTCTTCAAATCTGCCATGCCTGTCTTCAAATTTGTGTTCAAATCTATCTTCAAATTGTCCATCTTAGCTTCTATGCCATTCATCTTAGCTTCCACGCCATTTATCTTAGCTTCTGTTAACTTTTGTGAACGTGACATTTGTTGCACTTGTTCTTGTAATTTTGATATATCATGTAGCATTTCTTCCTCTTCTTTTTTCACTTTGTAGGAGCTTGATATTGCCCCTGATGTATCTCTGTACTTTCCAATCATCTAGTTCCGAATTTGTGACTTGTAGTAGCTCTCTGTGTCCTATTTCCAATGCCACTAGTCTGATCCAAATTGGATTCTCCAAGAAAGAGTTATGCACAATCTCCCAAGATGACCTGATTATAGACCTTTCCAGAAGAGCGAACTTGTATGGAGTGCCACGTGTACAATTTTCGATCTTTTGTTCTGAAAAAGATATACACGAAACTACATTTCGTCCTCTTTCTGTACCTTCTTACAAAATTTCAATCTGATTCCTAGAGAGAAAGTTATGACGATTTTCCCCAGGTCACCTGTTTTGAATGTAATTCAGGATTCTGCAAAAAGACCAACTTCCTCAGATCATATCTCCGCAAATATCGCGTGAAAAGCTCTGAAATTCGTACCCAAGGTTCAACGCGATTTCTTCTCAAATGGGTTTTTTTGCGACTTCTGAAACATCACAGAAAAAAAGTTATAGCAAAAATTCCACGATGACCTGTTTGGAGCAGCGAAACCCTAGAATCCAAAGCTCTGATACCAAATGTTATGAAACCAGCTCAAGAAAAGAGAGAAAAGATAGATCAATGCCTTAGAATTCAGCCTCTTCGATGGGGTAACCTCCTTTACATTACATAAATGAACAATTATTGGATGATACAAATGACAAAACCTCCTTTCTATATATAGGAGTCTAAGGAGTCACAATATAATCCAGCCGACCTAACAATAATAATATAAAGCCACAAAAATAACAATAGAGGGATTCTATGAGGCACATAAATAACAATATGGGGGTAATAGGGGCACAAAAATATAAATAAGGGGTATAACTACAATAGTAATGGGGCAATCACTAGTATTATAGGGACCCAACATTGTGAGAAGCCTTTGACTATCAATAAGCAGCAGAGGGATTGTACTGAGAGTTGGATAGCTTCCGAGCTAAAGCTTTGTGTAATCCAGACTATATTTCCACTTGTATGATAATACAGAGATGGGGTTTTAGGTAGGTGCTTTCCCTTGGTAAATTCTTCTGTGTTATGTGTGATTGATTCCTTCTTATCAGTTATATGTGTTCTTATTGATGTTGCTCATGGTTGATTAAGCTTCTGCTAAATTGTTTGTAGAAGTAGATCAAGTGTTTTGCTTTAGTACATTGCATTACCAGGTTGATCTACATGTGGGAAATTTCTACATGGTATCAGAGTTGACTGATTTGTAGAAAAATTCTACAAAATTCTACATGGTATCAGAGCACAGGTGATCAAGGAAGAACAATATACAAGAAGAGGAGATTTCAAAGTTTTGAGTTTTGGGCCGAGAGTTTACAAAGAATATCTGAAAATTTTTGTACAACTTTTTTAGAAAAAAATAGCAGATTTGGATTCCTTGCGGAAAAATACCCAAAAAAAAAAAAAAAAATTGGCTGAATCGAAGTTCGGATGAGGGAGATATCGCTGATTTAAAATCAACTCTTTTTCTAGAAAATTTCGTGACAACGGGAAAGTGGAAATAGATTGGTGTGCTAGCCAAGAACCTGTATGAACTTGAGGTAAAAGATGCATGCAAAACCTTGAGGAGCAAGGCAAAGGTTAGATACTTGGTGGTTGAGAGAAAGTAAATTATCTCTCAACATACAGAGCCAGAAGAAGTCTCAGACAATTGTGGAGGAGCCACGATTGGTGCAACAACTTCAGGAGGTTGTGGAGCAGCCATAATAGGGGAAGCTGATACGAGATCAATTAGAGAAATCTACTCATGCAGAGACCTCTAGTAGGGGGAAAATTTGATCCAGGTGGGCAGAGGGATCACATGTAGCCATACCTCCAGGTAGGAGGTGGGGCGATATAGAGTGATCTTCCCATGGAGGAGGGGTAGGATCCTTGAGGTACCCAACCTCTTGGATGAGACCTTGCTATGGGAGCCCCGACGTGGAGTAGCAGGAATTGACTAATTGGGTAG
Organism: Pinus tabuliformis; assembly: GCA_031772625.1. NCBI lineage: Eukaryota > Viridiplantae > Streptophyta > Pinopsida > Pinales > Pinaceae > Pinus > Pinus tabuliformis. The sequence continues at coordinate 247,194,325 of CM062810.1, read as the reverse complement.
AGACAGATGTAGATGGAGCGACAGGTAGAGCTACAGTGTAGGGAATCCCAGGACAACGCATAGCATGCAGGCTGTAGCGATGCGAGAGGCACAAGTGTGTTGCATAGTGCTAGGTGGCACAGAGAGGTGTGCAATGGTGTGAGATGCATGAAGATGTTGCAGTAGCGTAGATGTCAGAGAGGGAGCATTTGTCAGCAGCAGGTAGAGCTTCAACATCAGAGTATGTTTCTAGCCTAACAGAGATGTCAGTTGGGAGTGTTTTTGTTCTGAGTGTTGCTGGAGCAACCGCACTTGGTAGATGTGTTGCATGCAGAGCATTAAGCCTTTCTTGTTGAGAGGGAGTGTTGAAAATGTGCAACAAGAAATGCTAAATTTAGAAAGTGCTAAAAATAGATCTGCTAAAAATAGCATGTCTAAAAATAGCAGTTTGGCCAATGAGCATTTTGGCCACCTTGGGTGAGAGGTGAAACTGCTAAAAATAGAAACTTCTAAAAATAACATTCCTGTGTCCCTTCCTATTTTTAGCAGTCCCTGGTCTAACTATAGGAAGTAAAAACGAATTTGGTCTTACCAGCAGTTTAAAATATTAATTAATTAATCTCAAAGAGTTAATTAGTTAAGGAAAATCAAACTTGAAGTCTTTGTGAGAACATGCAATAATTTCTCCACTGATTGGGGAATGTGTCCTTGATTTGCTCCACTGATTAAGGAATTAAGGATGAGTTCTATATTGAGAGGATCAGTTGACTTAGTTTAACTTAGTCAAGTTTAGTTAGACTAATTTAACAAGTTGTTAAATTAATGAGATATAGTTTGTTAATGCTTGCATGCATGTGACAACTGTTATTTTCAAATAGCTGTGTATTCACTCATGGATAACTGATGCATGTCAGTTCAGACAGAGACCTAGTTGAGATCAGAGAAGGGACAATGTACTATCAGTTGGATGAATATTTTTCCTGTAAAGGAAGCTCATCCATGATGAGGATTTATCTCCTTCAAGTTTGTGCAGTTAGATTAGAGGTTAGTGAGTGTGTGAAGAGGCCAATTCACACAGGTGGTAGTACTAGACCCCAAGGAAACTGCACAAGGTAATAGGAGGCTTGGAGGGCAGAGGAGAAGGTTTGTGAGAAGCCTCTGATTGTCTATGAGTAACAAAGGGATTGTACTGAGAGCTGGATAGTTTCTGAGCTAAGGCTTTGTGTAATCCAGACTATATTTCCACTTGTATGATAATACAGAGATGGGGTTTTAGGCAGGTGCTTTCCCGGGTAAATTCTTCTGTGTTATGTGTGATTGATTCCTTCTTATCAGTTATATGTGTTCTTATTGATGTTTCTCATGGTTGATTAAGCTTCTGCTAAATTTTTTGTAGAAGTAGATCAAGTGTTTTGCTTTAGTACATTGCATTACCAGGTTGATCTATAGGTGGGAAATTTCTACATGGTATCAGAGTTGACTGAATTGTAGAAAAATTCTACAAATTATGTGATTGAGAAACAAAAAGTGGAGGTTGCTTAGCTAGATTTCTCCCAAACTCAAGCATCATAGCGTTATGTCTTGTTAGGCTGTTAAGTTGTCTCTACCTTATCTTGTCTTATATGGGTATAAGTGTAAAATGTAATATTATTTTTAATTATGCTATAAGTGAAATTCCAAGTGTCAATATTGGAATATGAAGAGTCATCATGTAATGTAATGAGTCATTTTTGTAAATTAGTTGAAGAGTCATGAGGGTAGTCCAAAGGTCATAAAGGGGAGTTGAAGGTTCACCCCTTCTTGTTATAAATAGAACCTCATAACTCATGTAAGGGGCTTTTGGGAGCCATGCTTTTTGCTAGGCTTCGGATTAGAAAGAGCTTGGGAGTATTGTGAAGAACCTTGGCTTCTTCGTAGTGTAGAGCAAATATACTTCTTTGGAGGAGCAAGTGTTCTTTCCTTTAATGCTCTAGACTTAAAGGAAACCAGACTTAAAGGAAACCAAGCATTTATAGCAGTACAACTTCCTCTTGGATTTCACCAAGCTTGCCTAAGAAGCCAAACACAGTCTCATGTGGAAGCTATCCTATGATAGAAAAGAAAACAAACAAAAGGAAATAAGTGGAGTGAAAGAAAAACAAAGTAAAGCAAATCAATGGAAACAACAAAGAATAGAAAAAATACTCCTACTCCTAAAATAAACAGGGCATAGGCCAAACTTATGTAAAGTGATACTTCCAATACAACCACGACACATTGGCTGGCCTATGTAGGTGAGGGAATGCATGTCAAGAAAGTTATACAAGCATAACATCAAACAAGAAATATAAGACAATACAAACCAAAATGTTCAAAGTTTGAATGAACAAGTAGAAAAGTAAAAACGAAAAATCACATGAAAGGCACTTTGCGGGTGTACCATAGTGTTTAAACACACTGCGAGTCAAAGACATGTAGGCAGAAGTTTTCGAACTTGAAAGATGGGCAAACATGAAGAGGATGGAGGAAACCAGGAGGGGGGAAACCGGGAGGGGGGGGGGGGGGAATTGCAGAGGATGAGGGCACAACCGAACCAAAGGAACCCTCAAAAAGCTTGGTTGAGGACTGGGCGCTGATGTAGACTAGAGAGGACGAAACAACAGGAGTCGATGAGGGAGGATCAAGGTCTGAGATAAAGGAGGTGTTGTGCTATACAACAACCCCCCGTCTTAAAATGCTAAATAAGAAATGGGTCCCCTTTTGAATAGAAATAAAAGCAATAAAATTTTGAATAAAATAAATTTTCTATAAAAGTCATATGAAAATTGCTTTTAGAGTATTTAGGACCACTCATTGCAAATCACATTTCTTTACAACCCGTGAACATCCATTTGGAGAGCTTGCAATCCAATCAAAGTCATATCAAAGCCTGTATCGCAAAGTTTCAATCAAAATAAGCCATTGATAAAAACACGATATGATGTGACTATTGCGCCTCACACATCATTAATCCCATGGGATGACTTAAAGCAGCATTGAAACTTTGCGATGCGATAAAGCTATCGCAATCGCATATCGCTAATTCATAGGAAAACATCCAAACACTCCATTGAAAGCTTGCAATGCAATGAGGCCATTGCAATCACATATCACTAATTCATAAGGAAGCATCCAATACACTGCATTGAAGAATCGCGATGCGATTTAATTATTGCATGTCGTGCTCTCGATAAAAGCAAAGTGATAAATACTATGAATACAAGCAGTAAAGGGATAAATTGATTATAAAGAAATAACATGATTTGCCAAGATTGAAACCCGCTGTCTCCCCATGCCAGCTCAACACTCATCACAATCACAACTATGCAAACAAACCTTTTGAGTATGGCGCTTGTAACTCCTGATTTGCGATACACAATTATTACACAAATATTAAAATAATGCAATCGCTGATCGCAAATCGTAGAGTCACGACACCTATTCTAAAAAGGACCGTTAACAAACTTGCGATGCGACATATGGTTTTAGCATAAAGTTTCACGTTGGAAGCTACGGTAAAACATTAAGGAGCAGTTATGAGTAAGTCCTTTAAAGATTTCATCCGTGATAGCTAAGTGCAATATAACATCTCATGCATCTAATGCACTTAACTGCGTTTGGTCTATAATTTGTATTATCTCTGCTCAAATTTTTCGACTGTTACGCTCCTCTTTCTCATTTCACAGAGCTAACTGAGAATCACACAATCAAGCAAGATGTCTAAGAAATCTCGAAAGGAAAAGGCCCCTGTTATAGTGGAAGAATCACCAACAAAATTGGTGGTAATTGCAGATACTACCTGTCTAGGCCTTGGTAAAATCTCGTGGGAAGGCACATATGCTTTACCCGAAGCAAAAAATCCAATGGAGATAGGGGAAGAAGCAATAGCTGATGGAACTGATCGAACAGAAAGCACACTCAATGATTTGGCCAGCTCCTTCCTCCATAAAATAGCAGCCTGAGCCAAAGTTTTACATTATAATGATCTAGTGAGATGGGTAATTGAAAGTAATAATAGAATAATAAAGCTTTTTTCACAGTCGATGGGAGGATGTTCGGGACATTCAAGCCTGAAGATGTCAAGAAGATGTATCATTTGTCGAATCCCCAGCGGCACTACAACAAGGCATTCCTGGAAGCTTTTGCTAGAGAGAATGACATAGAGTCAAACCCTATCAAATAGTGGAGACATTTTCCAAACAAGCATAAACACAAATCCTCTGGTATGTACTCTATGGACTCCTTAGCATCTTCGTATTGTTATGTTGCTGCAATGGTATGTAGGCTCTTTGGAAGCCCCGATTCTGCTAGGTTTTCTATAGAAATGGTCTCATTAATAGAAGTAGCAGTCAACTCCTTTATTATGGATTAGGAAACCATTCTATAAGATAAAATGGCCAGTCAAATATTAGATTATAGAAGAAACATATTTGTCACCACCCGAGTCGTGCCCTGATTTTATATGAGCGCCTACATAATGGACACAATCTGTTTTAATTCTGACTTTCCCATTCTGGGTTGGAAATAGACTGTTCAAGATCTAACCCCCATTCATATTTATCATAAGTACCTATGGAAGTCTGACTACAAGAATAATATATACAGAATTTGTCATGGTTTTGTTTTACCTGTTCACCAAGCCATTTTTAACAAACCTGTTCCTCGGGTGTTTGACAAAGCCAGCATTGACTTAACTTCATTCGACAATTGGTTTTGGGAGGAAAATTTCACCTACATTAGGGTTTTTGGGAGTATTGCAGATCCTCATGTCCTTCCACTCTATATCCCAGATAAGATATTAGCTAGGGAAATAACATACCAGATGGTGGAAAAGGGGATGACTAGAAACCTTAAAGACTCTAAAAAACAAATGTGGCCTCCATTTCCCCTCTGCTGTGGCACTTACACATTGCATGATTTTAAACATGCTGAGAAAGAAGCAGAGAAAACTAAGGACCCGAGTCTAGTAGTGTTTCCTAAGAGACAGTATGATCCAAACAAGGTCACTTACAATTTCACCAGTCAGGTGAAAATTGGTAAATTTATACATGAGGAGGATGAGTTTGATGATTTATTTGCTTCAATAGAGTTATTCTCACAAGTAACTCATCTGGCAAGATTCAAACTAGGAGCTGCAAAGATGGATAAATTCATGGAATATAGGACACAGAGGTTATAGACATTGCCTCTAGATTTATTGAATACTAACCCTACTATTCAGTAAACAAAGCACAATAGGGAACAGACTATTGAAGCGATTTCCGAAGAAGGGGAAACAATTGAAAAAACCAGTGAACCCCTTAGCACAGATGTTAATATTGACCCCATCTTGATTAGAGAATGGGAGCAGTTTGATTAGCAGATCAAAAGCTAGAGCGATCCCGAAAAATTATCACATCAGCATCACCAGCAACACAACAACCATTGCTACTGAGAGTGCGATTGAAACGACACCCAGTACATACATAGCTCAGAAAGAGATTGAAATAATCCTTGAAAGTCCTTCAAGAGAAATTACATTAAATATTGAGGAAATACCACCTTTGGATGTCTTTTACAGCCCAAAGCACAAGGCTGTAGTCAGGAGACAGAGAAAAAAGAGGAAAATTGACCAGACATCATCCATAGCTCCTTAGTCTGAATTTATGAATGTTATATGGAAGGATTCAGAGGTCAATCCTTCTAAGGATTTGACTAAGTTATCCCAATATGCAGGGGCTTACACAACTGCCATAATTGATAAGGCCTATGAAGTTAGCCAATTAATCAAAGAAAAAGATCAAAGGATTACTCAGCTTGAAGAGCAAACAGCAGTAGAACAACAAAAGATTAATTGGCTTGAAGAACAGTTGGCAGAAGAAAAACAAAGGAACGAGCAGCTCAAAGTTCAATTAAACCTGGAGAAACTGAATATTGACCAACATGCCATCCAAAAACAACAACAGTTGTCCCAACAGCTCAAACAGCTTCAATTGACACATCAACAAGAAATGAAAGCTAAAGAGGAGAAAATCTCACAACTACAACTATATACAGAACAGTTCAGAGAATATCCTAAGGTCGAGGAATTTAAGAAGGAAGCCCTAGAAGCAAATAAGGCCTTATCGCAACAGCTCAATCTACTTTGCCATAAAATATCTCTTGTCAACCCGTTATGCATTATAACTACATCGCTGATCAATCAGGCAGTTAATAACATATTAGAATTTGAGGATGTAGATGACAAGGTCACAAATTTCCTCTCCTGGCAGAGCACAGTGGAAGGCAGAGTTGCTAACCTACTAATAATTCAAGAGTTGCATAAAGAAATATCGTTTTCGGAATGGGAAACACAATTAATAAAGGCAGAAAGGGCTACTTCCAGGTCTAGAACTATAATGAACAATGTCATTGAGCTGGTAAATAATAATTTATATGGAGCCAATTTGATTTCTGATTGTACCCCAAGAAAGCTTCCAAAAGCGAAAGTGTTAGAAAATCAATAGAAGCAGGATTTGGCCACCAAAGATGAACAACTCAGTGGAGTACAAAGCCTTACTTGGGATGCGTATTGGTCCTTTTTTTATCAAACCACACAGTCAACAGATGACCATCAAATGCCTTGTCGACGCTGTTGATCGCATGGTGCCCGAGCTTTCAGATGCCACGTACATGGGACAACTACACTCAAGGATGAGTCATCCTCCGGAAATTCAAAACATGCTCTCAATTTGTCAGTTGCGGATACAGGAGAAGAAATAGATACAATGAATCTTTTCAAAGGCAATCACACTACTATTTTTTGCAATGCAAATCCCATATTTTAATGTTTACAGTTCCAACAACTCTAAGCAATTTTTTTTGACTGTTTGTTTTACTTCTATTATATAAACCCTTTCATGTTATTGAAGAAAGGATCCTCAATTTGTACAAAAACTAGACTTTAGAAGTTGCACTTCTGCAGTTCTAAATTTAATTTTTATGAGCAGTGGATCAAGGTTTCAGATTTTTTGTGAAAGAACTTTTTCAAGACCTACATTTTTGTATTTCCTGGAAGTTTCTGGAATAAAGAGGTGGAACTGGAATGTTATTTACATATCAAGACTCAAATGCATGCAGTATTTCTATCACTGTTCTTTTTGTCTTGATTTAATTAGCATTTCATTTAATTTGCTATTGTTGATGTATTCACACACTTCAAGCAATTCTATATTGACTCACTTCTGAACGATTTAGAATTGTTACATTAGAGATATATATCAACGATAAATATTACGATGTCATGCGATATGTTTTTATAATTACTTTGTTTAATTTCTTAAACAAAGTAATCATTATTTAAATGCATCTTTCTATGGATAAGTAAATCATCTATATGATTGTTTGTCTGATAGGAATTATCAAGAATCGCATTGTTATAAGGTTACCTGGGTTATATAGGTATATTTGTATATGTTAAAGTCATAGATTAAACCATCTACCATCTCCGATATACATTTTAAAACATTCACTCATTAAACCACACATTATTGGGAAACTGGTCCCATAACATCTAGTCGGAGCCACCATCCCAAATGGAAAAGGAGCTGTACTAAGGTTTGGACCGGGTGGTTATCCCCCAATGTTAGTGCTACGCTTTTGGAGGCATCAAAATTTTTGGCACTAGAAGGAGGGCCTAACTGTGAATGGCGAGTAAATCTAAATCCACAGGCCGTTCTAAGAGTAAAACTCCCTCACTATCTCCTCCAACTTCTCCTTCACATTCTGAATCTCCTATCCCTAAGCGAGAAGTTGAAAAGAATAATACAACACCCACTGCTTAAATCTTAAACACACTAGATAATTCTTCTCCTGAACCCCCTGAAGTACAATGTTTGATTCATAAAATCCAAGGGTTTTCAATATCCTAAGAACAGTCTGAGTTATCCCAAGGCAGTGTGACTTCGCGATATATCCCATCGCAGCCGCTTACTAGATCACAGAGTGAAAAACTTGGTATTCCACCAGTTGAATTCTCTCTGCCAAGTTGAAAAAGGATTAGGAAGACACCATTTGAATCTAACAGTGAGACTCTGTCATCATCATCATCCATTCCATCCATACCATTGCAAGGTCATCCATCGGTTTCCCAACTTCAGATCATAGTCCAAAAAGGTACAGGAAATTCAACATCCTCTACCCAATCACTTTCAATTGCTTCTTCACCCTCTTCTACTGTTAGCTCAACAATGGCACATAATCAACCTCAACTGAGGCCATGGACCAACCTAGGAGCTGTTAGAATGTATGTACCTTTGAGCTAATTACCAACACATCTTGAGAAATGGTTACCAAAATTTAGTCTTGACATTATCCTGTTAGCAGAAGAACATATATATAATTTCATGTTATTAATTAACTTAAATGGAGTAATGAAAGAAGATGCTGTTGTTAGACTATTTCAATACACTTTACAAGGAGCAGCAGGATCATGGTACTTTTCATTACCACCAGGGTCTATCAATAGCTGGGATGCTTTTCAGGAGCAATTTCTAACTAAGTTCAGAGACGATAGGTCTACTGCCACTTTGATTAATGATCTCTCCAATCTGAAATCTGAATCAAAGGAACCCATCAAAGACTTCAACTCACGCTTTAATAAGTTGTTGAATAAAATTCCTGCGACATCCAAGCCTAGTGAGGAAGTCCGAAATGAATGGTATATCTCTGCCTTGCCTTCAAACATAGCCATCTTCGTTGATAGGTTGCTAAACCAACATTAATAGAAAATATGAAGGAAGCAATCGCTATTGAAAAATGTATCCTTGCTTTGGAAAAGAAAAACACTATAGAAGAAAGACAATCCAAAAAAGTTACCTTTAGAGATGATTCAAAGAAGAAAGCAATCAAGGATCCATATGACATGGAAGGTTTACAAAAAGTTCTTAAAACTATGTCTAATGAAATGGTAGAAATTAAAAAGCAGGTGGCTGAAACTTCTACGAAAAAACCATTTAGGAACTTTAAAAGGAATCAGTCAGCTGATCCTAAACTGCCTAATGCTATATCTAATGCCGAATCTGATCTGGATGATGATGAAGATGAAGATACAGTTTTATCAACTGAAGAAATGGAAGAAGATGAAACAGTTGAATGTCATGGAACATGGGACTTTATCTTACCCAATTCTGATAATGAAAGTGAGCATGAAGCTCTCCCAGTAAATACTAGAAGCAAAAGTATAGCTGAGCCTAATTAGGCAAATTCTAAGAAGAAAAACTCAAGTCCTATTACTAAAGACAAAGCTCCCACAAAGAAAACTATAGTTGCACCTCCCCACAATCGACCATCATCCTCCAATCCTCCCTCATCATCTAAAATGCTAGTAGTTTCAGACTCCGTGGATTATAACATTGTGGAAGACATGAAGAAGACTCGAGCAAATATTTCTTTGCATGAATTTAGCAAGCTCAAACATCAACAAAAGTTGATGCTTAAAGAATTAAATGCCGTACCTTCTTCTCTTCTTCCAACTAGTGTATTATCCAAGGTTGCTAAAGGATCAGGTAAGCCACCATCTGATAAGGTAGATGCTACTAATGCTGTTTTAATTGGGGACAGGTCGAATTCTCATACTCCTCCTTTTCTCTTGAATTATGAGATCTACAATAGAAATTTTCATAATTGCCTAATAAATTCAGGGGCTTCATCAAATATAATGCCAGTCTCAGTTTGCTCCAAATTAAATATTGAACCCTAGAAGTCTGCAGTCCATATTGTTCAATTAGATCGAACTAAGGTATAAGTTTTAGGAGAGATAAATTCAGTTACTATCAGACTAGAAGATGATCCCAGGGTTGTCCAAAGAATTGATATATTAATTGCCGACATCCCTGAGTTTTATGGTTTGATCCCGAGCAGAGATTGGTTAGAAAAACTTCACGGTTATGTTTTGACTGATTGGCCTCACATGTGGCTTCCCTATAATGGGAAACCAAATCAAATCAGAATAGATCGCGAAAAACATTTGACTCATACAATAACTGAGTTTGAACAAGAAATCAACCTGTAGCCTTCACTAATAACATTCTCAGAAACTGTTCGGCTGAGTCATTTTTTGGAAATTTTAATGCTCAACAATCTCCTTTTCCTATTAATAGTGTCATATCGCAAATCAAAATTTTTTCCCACACTAATACCTCAAAGTGTGTTAGTGTTGGTGATGAACTTGTAAATAAGCCTGTAAATAAGCCTTTGTTTTGGTCTTTGTATTTTGATGGATCAAAATTTAATGACAGTGCAAGAGCAAGATGTATTTTAGTTAGTCCAGAAGGAGAAAAAACGATGTTATCACGTAGATTAGAATTTGAGTGTACTAATAACACTGTAGAATATGAGGCATTGATTCAAGGGCTCTATAAAGAAATAGGCCTGAATATCCAATATTTGAAAGTATTTGGTGATTCTGAGATTGTCATTAAACAAGTAAGAAATACTATTGTCTCTCAGATCATCTCAAACATTATCAGTCACTGGTTCAAGATCTCATAACTCATTTTCTAGCATTTGACATTTCTCCTACTCCCAGATCACAGAATGCAGCAGTCGATCTTTTGGCTAATGTTGCTTCTAAGCTCCTTCCATCCGAGGATTATAGTCTAGATAGATTTTCAACCATTTGTCCCAGATAATGTCACCAATTGGCGTGTATTTAATCACAACTAGGATATCATAAATTTCCTGAATTTTGAAGGATCTCATGATGAGCAGATTATCGATGAAAGTGATCATGATCTTCAATTAAAACAAAGACTCAATGAAAATCCTATTCCTAAATCTGTGGTCAAGCTAGAAGATCTTTTTGATATTAAGGATAGATTCAAAAAGGTCACTAATGCAAAACTTCAAAGTTTTACTTTAAGGTTTGAATTAGTAAATCTTGGCACCGAGGCCAAACCTCAGAATGTCAATCTAGGACTTGGACTTTCATCAGATGAAATATTTTCTTTCCTCAAATTATTAAAGAAATACAAAAATGTTTTCGCTTGGAATTACGAACAATTCCAATGATTTCTGATGAGAAACCTATACAATAGAAGCTAAGGAAAATCCACCCAAATCTTGAAAGTCAAATCAAAGCAGAGTTGAATAAAATCCTTAAAACTAAAATAATCTTTCCTATCAGACATTCTAAATGGGTTTCAAACTTGGTACCCATGAGGAAAAAGAACGGTGATATTAGGATTTTCATATATTTTAGAAATCTCAACAAAGAATGTCAGAAAGATAATTTCCCATTACCAACAATGGAACAGATACTTCAATCAGTAGCTAGCTCAGAGTTATTGTCTTTCCTTGATGGTTGTTTAGGATACAATCAGATACTGGTACATCCAGATGATAGATTAAAGACTACATTCATAACTAAATGGGGAACATATGCTTATCATAAAATACCTTTTGGTTTGATAAACGTTGGAGCTACTTTCCAACGAGCCATGGATATTGTTATAGACATTTTTGTGCCTCGCAGCATGGAACATGAAATGTCGATAATTATAGGGATCCTCAGTCCCTAAACATGTTGTTCTTACCCCTAGAGGAACAAGGTCAGCAAACCACAGCACTTCCCATCAGTTCTCCACCCGAAAACACTCAAAAACAGGCTATTTTTGGATCATGTCAGCTGCTCCACTGAGCATCTGCGCTGAATGTCAACTGCTCCTCCTTGTACCTGCGCTGAAAGTCAAAACCAATGAAGGCTACCTGCGCTGGGCGAGATTGGCCAAGTGGCACAGTCATTCTGCAAGGTGTCAACTGCCCAGGAAGCTTCCAAACTGACACTTGGTTCAAGGAATTCGCCCTATGATGAGTAAGAGGTACTTGATCTCCATGTGGAAGCAAGGATCTCCAAGTGGACTCAAGAACTGAAGTTTAACTGAAGAGGGAGAGGACACAAGGCAGCTTTATGTCAGTCTCAAGCTGACTCATCCTTTCTCCTTCTACCCTATATATAGAGCTCTTCTATGAGGTCTAGAGAGGCTGGAATTTTGTGCAAAGCAAGGAAGTGCTGTTGGTTTACAGTTAGAGCTATTGGGTGATTGCTTTTATAGAGGCGAAGAGGAGATTTCTTGCTGCTGGGGAGGTGCTGCTGGATTGGAGCCATTGATGGTTGTAACCTTCTCAGAACCTTTTACTTCTATCAATAAAGCTTTGAATGTTCTCCTATATACTTGTATTGCATTGATGTATTGTATTTACTTGTATATCTGATTCACTCTAATCCATGCATCAGTTATGAGTACATGTTTCTTGTAGTTTCCCTCTCTTGTTTGTGCAGGATCTTTGTGTAGCTGGGCCGGCAAGGGAACAAGGAGCTGGAGCAAGGGACGAAGAGAGAAGACAAGATCGACAAAAGCGAAGGATATCGGTTGGTTAATCTTTTCTTCCTTCTCTGTACTTTCATAAAGGAAAATATCAAAGCTTTACTTTCAGTTGTTGCTAAGGAACTATCGCCCTTAGAGTAGGGATAGGGTCATTCCGAGTCGGATACTTTTCCCCACAACAGATATAGCCTTCAAAGGTTTGATCAATAGGACAATCGTTGTTTACTTGGATGACATTACTGTCGTTAAATAGTGAATCCATACAGGTGAGGATGGTTTTAGAAAGAGGAGGAATGACCTGTTGTGGAGTTTTGGATGACATTACTGTCTATTCTAAGAAAAGAAGCAATCATCTGCATGATTTAAAACATATCTTTGAACGTTGTAAAAAATATGGGATTTCTTTAAATCCCAAGAAATCATTCTGTTCTCTTAATGAAGGTAAGCTCTTAGGGTTTATTGTATTGAAAGATGGCATATACATTGATCTGGACAAGATAAAAGAGATTTACGATATTCCTTTGCCACATAACAAGAATCTATGCAATCATTTTTGGGACAGATAAATTTTGTGAAAAGATTTGTTCATGATTTTTCTCAGATAGTTTTACCCTTGCAATCTATGATTAAGAAAAATTCAGTTTTCAAATGGGGACATAGCAAAAAAGAGGCTTTTGACTCGATCAAACAAGCAATCATTAATGCTCCTGCATTAAATACTCTGAATTTTTCTAGTCATTTTATTTGTATACTTTGGCTTGAAACATCTTACGCTGATGTTTTAACACAGATCAATGACCGACAAGTAGAAGCACCCATATCTTTCTTTAGATCTAATTTGCAAGGTGCTGAACTCAACTATTCTGAAATTGAAAAACAAGCTTTCGCTGTATCTAAATCTATCAAACACTTTAGACCATTTCTCCTAAAAACACACACTAAAATAATAGTCCCATTCTCTGCAATGAGACAATTGCTAGTTCAAAGGGAAGTAGGAGAGAAGAGAGCTAAGTAGGTAACAGCTTTACAAGAATATGATATCGATATTAAACCAACAAAAAATGTTAGAGGACAAGGTTTTTGCAGGTTATTGGCAGGAGCATCCAATATTCTAGACCATGAAGATTCAAATAGTACTGCACAAGTAAATGAGATAAGTATCATTAATTCTGAATCATAATATGCTGATCTTATCTTTTACTCGAAAAATTGATATGCTCCCCCTAAATTCAGTTACAAAAACAAACGTGCCTTAAGATTAAAAGTGAAAGACTTCGAAATCATTGATAATGTGTTATTCAGAAGAAATTATGATTCAATTTTATTAAGATGCCTTGAAAAAAATGAAGCGCAAATGGTTTTGCAGGAATTACATGATGGCCCAACAGGTGGACATTTTGGAGGAGACACTACAACTCACAAAATACTACATGTTGGATATTATTGGCCAACTTTGTTTAAAGATTCCCATGACTACGTAAGGAAATGCAAGATATGCCAAACTGCTAGTGGAAGACAAAGGAGACCAACCTTTCCTTTACAACCAGTAAACATTGAGCAACCATTTGAACAATGGGGACTTGATATTATAGGAGAGATTGTTCCACATTCTTCCAAGCAACACAGATACATCCTCATGGCCACGGACTATTTCACAAAGTGGGTAGAAGCAATTCCTCTAAAGGTAGCTAATTCTGATGCAATTATTGAATTTATTGATCAGTTCATCATTACAAGGTTTGGTTTACCTAACGCGCTTATTTTTGATAATGCATATTATTTTTCTGGAAATAGTATAGTTGAATTTGCTCTTAAGAGAGGTTTCAAGTTAAAATACTATGCAAATTACTATCCTCAAGGAAATGGCTTAGCAGAGTCAACTAACAAGAATCTCATCAAGATTATTAAATGAACTGTTGGTCAAAACCAAAAGAATTGGCATAAATCTTTGATATTTGCATTATGGGCAGATCGCATAACCTAGAAGGCCTCAATAGGTACTTCATCTTTTAACTTGGTGTAGGGGAAAGAAGCTATAATACCACCAAATTCAGCACTCCCATCTCTAGCCCTAGTACAATTCATTGAAGAAATTCCTTCTTCCTCTATTCAATTGAGGTTTGATCAAATCCTTAAATTGGATGAGGAAAGAGAAAAGGCCAAAATTACTCATGCTAAACATCAACAGGTCATTAAATCTTCTTTTGATGCAAGTTATGCCGGCTCAAAAACATTATAGATCGGTGATCTCGTTTTGAAATGGGACAAAGCACATGAAGACAAAGGTAAGCATACCAAATTTCAGAAGATGTGGCTTGGACCATTTCAGATCGTTGAAAAGATAGGCTCATCAACGTTTCTACTGCAAGATTTATCAGGAAAGAGAGATTCTCTTCCTGTGAATGGGCTTATCTTAAAGAAATTCTTTTCCTAAGGAGGTAACCCCTTCTTACTTGTACATATTTTTTATGCAAGCTAGTTTCTTTTAGGAAATAATGTTGTAAATAGTCTCCCATTGAATTTTCACTATTGAGAAGTTCTTTGAAAGAATATTGTGAATACTGGCCTTCAAAAGATAGAACCTTTCAAGGAAATGATTACAGTTTTGGAAATCAGATAAAACATGAAACTTTGAGAACCTCTTTAATTTTGTGAAATCTTCCAAACCTAGAAATAAAGTAAATCATTTTTAAGTTTTATAAAGTTAAGAAAGGTTATTTACAAAAAGGTAAAGACTTTCTCCAGCTAAGCATCCACAACTCTAAAATTGTCATCCATAAACTCTTAAGGAGTAAGTCATTCACCCCATCCACTAGGTTTATGATTTTTGAGAGTGTAATTCTAAAATATATCTGATTTAAAAGATAAGAGGTCTCATGACGAGCCTGCTTACCATGATCATAGGGAACTAATTAAACTGACATTACCAAAACTGCATATCAAAATAGGGTAATGGCTTATAATCATAAGACAAGGGGTCTCATTATGAGCCAACTTGTTCAGTTCAATTACAACCAATGAATGGCATTGTCATCATCTGGCTCCCAAACCAGGACAATGGCTTTTATCCAAAAAATGAAAAAGTAAAAAATTAAAAATAAATGTAGACATATCTTTTGGATTTATCTTTCAAAAAGTTATACTCTTAGATGGATGGGACAATGAATGACTGATGGTTAAAAGGTAACCCTATCGAGACCATAGATGTTTGCTGACAACAGAGGCACTACTTGTGACAAAAGAGTAAACATAAAAAGCTAAGTTGGAAGAACCCCCTACTTTATCTTTAACAACCAATCAAAGCTTGAAGAAACCAAAAAATGTTTTTATTTTATCATAAGGGTTTGTACAAGAAATTGCAAAATTCATATATTTTTATTCAGAGTTAATTTTTATCTAACCAATTCTTAGATAGTTATCTTTTCCTCAATTGATTCTACTTAAGAAAGTTTTAGAAATTTCATTATTTTTCAGAGATAACTAGTTCTCCCAGTGAATCTCCAATTGTTGTGCTATACAACAACCCCCCCATTTCAATTTTTAAACTCTTAGTCTTAAAATGCTAAAGAAGAAATGGGTCCCCTTTTGAATATAAATGAAAGCAATAAAATTTTGAATAAAATAAATTTTCTATAAAAGTCATATGAAAATTTCTTTTAGAGTATTTAGGACCACTCATCGCAAATCACATTTCTTTACAACCTGTGAAAATCCATTTGGAGAGCTTGCGATCCGATCAAAGTCATATCAAAGCCCGTATTGAAAAGTTTCAATCAAAATAAGCCATTTATAAAAACATGATATGATGTGACTTCGCACCTCGCACATCATTAATCCCATGGGATGACTTAAAGCAACATTGAAACTTTGTGATGCGATAAAGCTATCGCAATCACATATCGCTAATTCATAGGAAAACATCCAAACACTCCATTGAAAGATTGCAATGCGATGAGGCCATCGCAATCGCATATCGCTGTTTCATAAGGAAGCATCCAATACATTGCATTGAACAATCACGATGCGATTTAATTATCGCATGTCACGCTCTCGATAAAAGCAAAATGATAAATACTATGAATACATGTGGTAAAGGGATAAATAGATTATAAAGAAATAACGTGATTTTCCAAGATTGAAACCCACTGTCTCCCCATGCCAGCTCAGCACTCATCGCAATCGCAACTATGCAAACAAACCTTTTGAGTATGGCGCTTGTAACTCTTGATTTTCGATACGCGATTATTACACAAATATTAAAATAATGCAATTGCTAATCGCAAATCGCAGAGTCACGTCATCTATTCTAAAAGGGACCGTTAACAAACTTGTGACACGACATATGGTTTTAGCATTAAAGTTTCACATTGGAAGCTACGGTAAAACATTAAGGAGCATTTATGAGTAAGTCCTGTTAGCTCTGCTACATACTTTAGCATTTGAGGACTGAATACAGGCCTGATTGGGTTGTTTATGCTCAAAAAGGATGTACATCAGTCGCTCTTTTCCTACTCCTTCACTTTGCTCGCACTCTCATAAACCCTGCTACCTCCATTTTACCTCTAAAACTCTGTGTAAGTCCATGTCCTTTCGGCCCCCGAGCGCTAAGTTTGAACCGTCACGTAACCGCGATAACCTAACCACGCACCTTCACCAACCTTTTCTGTCACATCCATATAAACCTGTGCGATCGCATCTGCACCGTCCGATCACCTACCGCGCGATCGAACAACGATCGCTTCCCCCGCTGCCACAACTTAACCACGCGTTAACCCGCGATCGACGCGGTTTTCACCACGTCCCATCCGCCACGTGTCGTGCGTTGAATGGTATCTCTCGCCCACGTACAATTATCGCCATCCTCCGAAAGCAGTGCGGGAAATACCGCCCGGCATCGAAACCGCCTTCCCCGCGCGTTAACCCCCCACACATCTTTCTTGCTCGATGACCGTCGGATCCGCCGCGTCCAGATCCAACGGCTCATGACCACCCGCTCCCACTTCTGCCCGATGCCTCATGCAAAACAATCTCCACAGTCAATTTGTGCGATTTGACAGCCGATCCTGCTCTGCTGACCAGATCTTCCATCCGCCATGTAGTACACCACCTTTGATTGTTCTGTGCTCCCAAAGGACGAAGGCGATCACCTACCAATACCCGGGGCATTCCATCTTCAACCACTGCATTGAAGGGACAGAGTGGCCGAGAAGAAAAGGACCAGCCTCGAGTAGTCAAATGCATTCAATGGTTATGGAGTTTCATTCATATTACATGCCACCTGCTCAGAGAAGGACCGCCGAACAACATAAAAGGTCAATTTTGTTCATTAAAACACGCAGATTGTAGCATAAACTCTTTGAGAGAGTTAAGGTGGTTGGTGGTCCATTATGACCCCTCCACGCGTAGAATAACAGAGCATTTTTGTAAACAAACTCTATATATACCCAGAACACAGATGTAATCAGGGTTGATGGTTGTTGTTTTGATGTAAGGTTCAACTTCTGGAGACTGTAATCACTTTGATACTTGCAGCGTCTGTTCTTCATTTTCAGCTAATACAAGCTTCTTTTGCTGTTAATTGGTCACTTTCCATTTTTGCTCTGTTCTAGACTGCGCCTGTTATGCATATGTTCATGTGCTCTTGATATTTAGCATTAGAGGGGCTGTCATCCCACCTCTGTGTTGAAGACGAGTATTGAATGTGTTAGGCAGGGTTCTGTTTACTTAATGCCAGAGAGCTGTCATCCTATCTGTGCATTAGGAAATAGATTTGCAGACCTCTTTATTGGTTGCAGCCAGCCATCACATTGTCTTGTGCATCTGCTAGTGTGGTCAGTATTCTCCATGTTCACCTAATCCTCAAACTGCGAGTAATTGGTGGTCTAAAGCCTTGTAGTCTGGGGGTGTTCACCCATGTCTGGAGTTAAGCATAGTAGAAGTGGTTATCTGGCTTGGACAAGCATCATTCCTTCCATTCATCCATTTCAAACATTTTTTTGAGTTTGTAATGTTCTCGAGCATCTCCGAGATACAACCTAGGAGAGTTTCTTAGGGTGATAACATTAATTGGCGCTGTTGCCGGGGAGAGGAGATTGAAGCTCAACTTCCTTGCGAGAATGACATAGTTCCAGATTTTGATGATAGACAAGGTCTGGACACATTTCTGGTTGTAATCATCTATCTGGCAACTCCACTGGAGGAAGACCAACCTTTGGCGACTCCACATTTCAGTTCTGGCTCAGTTTGTGAGGCATACTCGGAGAAATCCTCAGAAATCACCAGCTGACCCAATGCCCGACCCTGAGAAGATTGCTAAGCAAGGAAAAACATCACAGAAAGGAGCATCAGGATCAGGTAAGCCAAAGAAACCTTATTTGTCTCTGCACGATAAGTTTTTAATTGAGGATACACAATTTGAAGATATAGAGCCTAGTGTTGCTAGTGAAGAAACACCTGCAGAGATTCATAAAGCTCCTTGTCCATTTAGTTCCCCTTCGAATCTCAGTCCAAAGAAAGCTTCCCATACAGTCCATAACATCCCTTTGTCTCTATCATCCGTTTCATTGTTCCATACTGCGCAATCTTCCAGTGTCCTTCCACATACCCCAGTCATGGTAGGATAGCAAGCACCTACGAAGATGGAAAGAATTATTGCTGCTAGGTATGGACCCCTGGTCCTGCCTATTACTTTGAATGCCATGCCTGTAGGAGAATATCATAAATACATGCCTAAGTTCACTGGCACAGAGAGAGTAATAGCCAAAGAGCACCTTGAATCTTTCTACAGCTATGCTGATAACTTGGATGTAAGTGAAAATGATGTGTGGATGAGAGTTTTTGTACAAAGCCTTGATGGAGAGGCTAGAAAGTGGTTTAGAGAATTGCCCCCTGGATCTATTGCTGATATTCAAGCCTTAGATGAAGCATTTTTAAAGCATTAGGGAGATAAAAAGGACTTGCTGTATTACCATACTGAGTTTGGTTACCTGAAGAGGGAAAATGGGGAATCATTGTCTGATTTTAATAAAAGATTCAACCGTATGTATAGTAAGATACCAGCTGAGGTAAAGCCTACCCCCACCTCTGCCAAACTCACTTATGCCAATGCTTTTGACTCTGATTTCTGCCTATTGTTGAGAGAAAGAAGATGTGCCACTCTAGCCGACATGCAGGATGCAGCACTAGAGGTGGAATCCGATATTATGGCTGCAGAAAGGCTAAAACGTCATGCTGATAGAAGGAGGTAGAGAGGCGAGGCTTCTTCTTCCTCTGCTTCATCTTTAGAACCCAAATTAGACAAAATGACTAAGATGATAGAGTCATTTTCTGCTGAAATATCTAAGTTGAAGGTTGAGCAGAACTCAGGAAAGACAAGGCATCAGAACAAATTTGCTCCAAGAAATCCAAATCCATTCAGAAGAGCAAATGAACAGTTGCAAATCATTCAGAGGGGAAAATAACAAAATGAAGAACAGAAACTTAAAGCTCCTTTTCAAAATGTAGTCATGGAGGAGGAAAAATTTGAAGAAGAGGATGAAATTCATTACATGGAAGATAAAAGCAGTGCTACCTTTTTGACATTGGCTGCATATGAAGAATCACTGCTGCAGGACCAAATAAGTCAAGAATGGGACAGAGAGGCTGTTCTGCAGATTGGTGAACAACAAAGATACAATCTGAGGTCAAATGCAAAAAATGTCAAGGAGAATCCTGCCCAAAGAGCTACTGTCCAAACAGAGTCACAAAATATCAGACAGAGAAGACTAGCAGCTGATCCAGTCATCCTCAAAGCTCCAGTTCAAGAGGTAAGAGGTTCTGATAAGTTACCTTCCTCTTTCAACTTTGAGTCAGAAGTCCAGAATTTAAAAATATATGTGCTTCTGGTAGAGTTGGTAAAGAGTGAAGTGTTTAGAAAGCCTATCCTTGAAGCTCTTGAGCTGGAAACCACACAAACCTCCACTGACACTGTCAATTTGCAAGATGACAAGCCTGCAGTTGTGCTTAGCCCTATGATCGAACCTACTGATAATAATTCTCCATCATTTTATTTCTTCTTGACCATTCATGACAAAATCCTCCACAATTGCCTACTAGACACGGGGGCCAGCCACAATTTGATGACTAAAGCTGTCATGGAAGAGTTAGGCCTTGACATCACCCGACCATATCATGATTTATTCTCATTTGATTCAAGAAAGGTGAAATGTCTGGGGTTGATTAAAGACTTAGCTATTACCCTAACTCAGCTGCCTATGAAGAGCATGATGATGGATATTGTGGTGGTAGATGTCCCTCCCAAGTTTGGCATGCTATTGTCCAGAGGGTGGATTAAGAGACTAGGTGGGACATTACAGAATGATCTATCTTATGCCACTGTCCCAGTTTTTGGAGGGGAAAGAAGGAGAGTGTACAAGGAAGCACAATTGGCATACATCATTAGTGATGAGAAGAATCCTGCTAATCATCCCATATATGCTGTGGACACTAATTTCAGAACATGTATCCTCCAAATAGAAGAATCCTAGAAGGCCTCAATGCAGCTTAAGAAACCAACAAATCAGGCTGAGGAAGAGCAAGGAAGTCAGGTTTGGGAGATGTTCTTTGATGGAGTATGTTCCAGGGAGATTGCAGGAACAGGGGTGGTGCTGATATCTCCAAAATAAGAAAGCACTCATCTGTCTTTCAAGCTGGCTTTCCAAGTCACAAACAATATAGCAGAGTATGAGGCTCTGCTATTGGGCCTTAATGCAGCTAAAGACAGAGGAATCAGGAACATAAAGGTGTTTGGGGATGCTGATTTGATCATTCAGCAAGTAAATAAAACATTTCAGGCAAAACACCTAGGGCTGAAAGCATACGGAGATGAGGTATGGAGACTTAGAGATTCTTTTGATAATTTCTGTATTGCATATATCCCTAGAGCCAAAAATCAGCTTGCTGATTCCCTTGCTGTGTCTGCTAGCCTGTTTATCCCTCCCACGCCTCCCAGACTAGTATATGAAGTCCAAATGAAATATAGACCATCCTTGCCTGATAATGTCCAGCATTGGAAAGTTTTTGATGATGATGATGAAGTGAATAGATTCTTGCAAGTCATTGGTGAATTTTTCGAAATGCAAATTGACCAAGAAAATGAAGCCTTGGAAGAAAGCCCCAAATCCCAGCTTAGAAACAAAATTGGCAAAGATAGCATTGTCCAACTTCCCAGCAATCATATTCCTAAGGGTTTAATTCCTTTAGAAAGACTATTTGACCAGAATGATGTGCCGTACAAGGCTGCCCAAAAAGAAGATCAATATGCAGTCTGTAAGCATGACATAGGGAGTCTAGGTCAGCCTAGATACATAAATATGTCCACTCATTTGTCTGCTGATCAATGTTCTGAATACTGCAATTTAATGAAGCAATTCGCTGATGTGTTTGCCTGGGAATATAGTGACCTCAAAACCTATGATAAAAAGATTATTCAACATAAAATCCCTCTGGAGAAAGATACCATCCCTTTCAAGCAGAAGCTAAGACCAATAAATCCTTTGCTCCTTCCTTTGATTGAAAAAGAGATTAAAAAGTTGTTGGTTGCCAAAATCAAAGTCCCTCTCAGATATTCAAAATGGGTAGCCAACTTGGTGGTAGTGAGGAAGAAAAGTGGAGAAATCAGACCCTGTGTTGATTTTAGAAACTTGAACAAGTGCTCTAAAAAAGACAATTACCCTCTGCCCAAGATGGAGCATTTGCTACAAAAAGTCTCAGGAGCCAAAGTGATGTCTTTCCTGGATGGATTTTCAGGCTATAACCAGATTGCCGTACATCTAGATGACCAAGAGAAGATTGTGTTCACCACTCCCTGGGGCACCTTTATGTATTCCAAGATGCCTTTTGGATTGATGAATGCTGGAGCCACTTTTCAGAGAGCTATAGATATAGCATTTGCGGGAGAGAAGGATAAGTTTGTCCTTATCTACCTTGATGATATTACAGTATACTCCAGCAACCATCATGACCATTTGCAGCATTTAAAGAAGGTGTTTTTGAAGTGCAGAAGGTTTGGGATTTCAGTCAATCCTAAAAAATCACAATTTGCTCTAGAAGAAGGCAAGCTGTTAGGACATGTTGTTTTTGCTGCAGGTGTCCGAATTGACCCTAAAAGAGTAAAAGCAATACAAACCCTATCTGTCCCGAGATCAAAGAAGGACATCCAGTCCTTTCTGGGCAAGATTAATTTTGTGAGGAGGTTTATACCAAATTTTGCAGAACTGGTGAAGCATATTACCTCCATGTTGAAGAAAGGGTCAGAGGTCAGATGGATTGATGCAGCAAGAAAATCATTTGAGTCTATTAAGAAGGCTATTGTGGAGCTCCCACTTTAATCAGTCTAGATTACAACAAGGAGTTCCATATATTTTCTTTTTCCTCTTATGACACCCTTGTAGCAGTGTTATTGCAAGCAGATGAAGAAGGATCAAAGCATCCGGTGGCATTTTTCATCAAAAACTTTTGGGATGCTGAACTGAGGTATGACACTATCGAGAAACAAGCATATGCTCTTATCAAATCCTTGAAAGCTTTCAGAGTTTACATTCTTCATTCCAAAATAATTGCATATGTACCCTCTGCTGCAATAAAATATGTCTTAACACAGCCTGATGCTGATGGAAGAAGGGCTAAATGGATTGCAAAGTTAATTTAATTTAATATAGAATTGAAGCCCACCAAACTTGTCAGAGGTCAGGGTCTTTCCAGATTGTTAGCTGAAGAAAATTGCAAAACATTGGACATAAACCTCATGGGCTCAATTTCAGAAAATGGTCAAATAGAAGAAGAGGAATCAGCTGAACTAGAGAGAAAGCAGTGAGTGGCAGAAAATATAGCTTCTTGTGATTGGTATTCTGCAATAGTTAAATTCTTGCTGAAGCTAGAAATCCCTCCAGGCCTTACTCAAAGTCAAGCCAGAACTGTTAAACTCAGGGCATCTAAATATTGCATTAACGAAAATCTGCTCTATTGGAGGGACCCATCTGGGATGCTTTTGAGGTGTCTGGAAAAAGAACAATCCATCGAGGTTATGTAGCAGTTTCACTCCAACATGTGTGGAGGACATCACTATTGGAAAACCACTGCCCATAAGATTCTCATAGCCGGGTACTACTGGCCCGCCTTATTCTTTGATGTGTTTTCATTTGTTAAATCCTGTGACATGTGCTAGAGGTTTGAAGGAAAACAACAATTGAAGTCCCTGCCCTTGAAACCAATACATACACATGGTCCTTTTCAGCAGTGGGGCTTGGATTTCATTGGAGAAATCAATCCACATTCCAGTGGCTAGCACAGATGGATATTAGTAGCCACTGATTATTTTACTAAGTGGATTGAAGCAATCCCTACCAGAAAGGCTGATCATAATGTGGTCATGAAGTTTTTGACAGAAAATATCTTTACCAGATTTGGTTGTCCACATAAATTAGTCACAGACAATGCAAAAGCTTTTAGGGCAAAAGAATTGGTGGATATGTGTGATTCAATGGGCATTAAATTGGTTCATTCCACCCCATATTATCCTCAAGGCAATGGCCTAGCAGAGTCTTCCAACAAAAGCTTGATAAGAATAATTAACAGGCTGTTGGAAGACAATAAAAAGAATTGGGATTCCAAGCTCAGGTATGCACTATGGGCTGACAGAGTGACCATTAAGAAATCCACAGTGAATGCTCCATTCAAGCTGGTATATGGCACCGAAGCTGTATTCCCAATTCAGTTAATTCTCCCTGTGGCAAAGTTCCTGCAAGAAGAACAAAATGAGGAAGAAGGCATGGCAAAAAGGGTCACTGATTTGGCAGAGGTACATCAAATCAGAGAACAACTGGTTGAAAAGGCTGCAGCACATCATAAAAAGATCAAGGAAGCTTTCGACAAAAGGACAAAAATAGATAATTTTCAGGTTGGAGACTTGGTTCTGAAGTGGGATGCACTAAAGCAAAAGAGAGGCAACCATGGGAAGTTTGATTCTTTCTGGATAGGGCCTTTTATCATTTCTCAGATTCAAGGGAACAATACCTTTGTACTGCAAAGTATGGGAGGAGAAGCAGTTTTTAATGGCCCAGTTAATGGGCGTTTTTTGAAAATTTATGTTGTTTAAGCTCTTTTGGCCTCAAAGCTGTAAATATTTTATTTTATCAGTTTTAGTGTAGAATAAGTCAAACTCCATGCCCAATGGAACATTATGAATTTTGCTAATTTGTTTTCATCATGAAGGCATTGGTCTGCAGTTCTTGAGACCTCATAGGGAGGATCTCATCCCAAGAAGGAGCTAGTGTTAGCTCTGCTACATACTTCAGCATTTGAGGACCGAATACAGGCCTGATCGGGTTGTTTATGCTCAAAAAGGATGTGCATCAGTCGCTCTTTTCCTACTCCTTCACTTTGCTCGCACTCTCATAAACTTCGCTACCTCCATTCTACCTCTAAAACTCTGTGTAATTCCATGTCCTTTCAGCCCCCGAGTGCTAAGTTTGAACCTTCATGTAACCGCGATAACCTAACCGCACGCCTTCACCAACCTTTTCTGTCACATCCATATAAACCTGTGCGATCACATCTGCACCGTCCGATCACCTACCGTGTGATCGGACGGCGATTGCTTCCCCTGCTGCCACAACTTAACCACGCGTTAACTTGTGATCAACGCGGTTTTTGCCACGTCCCATCCGCCACGTGTCGCGTGTTGAATGGTATCATGCGCCCGCGTACGATTATCGCCATCCTCCGAAAGCAGTGCGGGGAATACCACCCGCCATCGAAACCACCTTCCCTGCGCGTTAACCCCCCACACATCTTTCCCTCTCGATGACCGTTGGATCCGACACGTCTAGATCCAATGGCTCACGATCGCCCGCTCTCGCTTCTCCCTGATGCCTCTTGCAAAACAATCTCCACCATCGATCTGCGCGATTCGACGGCCGATCCTGCTCTGCTGACCAGATCTTCCATCCGCCATGCAGTACACCACCTTTGATTGTTCTGTGCTCCCAAAGGACGAAGGCGATCACCTACCAATACCCGGGGCATTCCATCTTCAACCACTGCATTCAAGGGACAGAGTGGCCGAGAAGAAAAGGACCAGCCTCGAGTAGTCAAATGCATTCAATGGTTATGGAGTTTCATTCATATTACATGCCACCTGCTCAGAGAAGGACCGCCGAACAACATAAAAGGTCAATTTTGTTCATTAAAACACGCAGATTGTAGCATAAACTCTTTGAGAGAGTTAAGGTGGTTGGTGGTCCATTATGACCCCTCCACGCGTAGAATAGCAGAGCATTTTTGTAAAAAAACTCTATATATACCCAGAACACAGATGTAATCAGGGTTGATGGTTGTTGTTTTGATGTAAGGTTCAACTTTTGGAGACTGTAATCACTTTGATACTTGCAGCGTCTGTTCTTCATTTTCAGCTAATACAAGCTTCTTTTGCTGTTAATTGGTCACTTTCCATTTTTGCTATGTTCTAGACTGCGCCTGTTATGCATATGTTCATGTGCCCTTGATATTTAACATTAGAGGGGCTGTCATCCCACCTCTGTGTTGAAGTCTAGTATGTATCATTGAATGTGTTATGCAGGTTTCTGTTTACTTAATGCCAGAGAGCTGTCATCCTGTCTGTGCATTAGGAAATAGATTTGCAGACCTCTTTACTAGTTGCAGCCGGCCATCACATGGTCTTGTGCATCTGCTGGTGTGGTCAGTATTCTCCATGTTCACCTAATCCTCAAACTGTGAGTAATTGGTGGTCTAAAGCCTTGTAGTCTGGGGGTGTTCACCCATGTCTGGAGTTAAGCATAGTAGAAGTGGTTATCTGGCTTGGACAAGCATCATTCCTTCCATTCATCCATTTCCAACATTTTGTTGAGTTTGTAATGTTCCCGAGCATCTCCGAGATACAACCTAGGAGAGTTTCTTGGGGTGATAACAAGTCCTTTAAAGATTTCATCCATGATAGCTAAGTACAACATAACATCTCATGCATCTAATTCGCTTAACTGCATTTGGTCTGTAATTTGTATTATCTATGCTCAAATTTTTCGACTGTTACGCTCCTCTTTCTCATTTTGCAGAGCTAACTGAGAATCACACAATCATGCAAGATGTCTAAGAAATCTCGAAAGGCAAAGGCCCCTGTTATAGTGGAAGAAGCACCAACAAAATTGGTGGTAATTGCAAATACTACCTATCTAGGCCTTGGTAAAATCTCGTGGGAAGGCATATATGATTTACTTGAAGCAGAAAATCCAATGGAGATAGAGGAAGAAGCAACAACTGATGGAACTGATCGAATAGAAAGAACACTCAATGATTTGGCCAGCTTCTTCCTCCATAAAATAGCAACCTGAGCCAAAGTTTAACCATATAATGATCTAGTGAGATGGGTAATTGAAAGTATTAATATAATAGATAGAGCTTTTTTCATAGCCGATGGGAGGATGTTCGGGACATTCAAGCCTAAAGATGTCAAGAAGATGTATCATTTGCCGAATCCCCAGCAGCACTACAACAAGGCATTCCTAGAAGCTTTCACTAAAGAGAATGACATAGAGTGAGACCCTATCAAACAATGGAGACATTTTCCAAAAAGCATAAACATGAATCCTTTGGTATGTACTCTGTGGACTCCTTAGAATCTCCATATTGTTATGCTGCTGTAATGGTATGTAGGCTCTTTGGAAGCCCCGATTCTGCTAGGTTTTTTATAGAAATGGTCCCATTAATAGAAGCAACAGTCAACTCCTTTATTATGGATTGGGCAACCATTCTATCAGATAAAATGGCCAGTCAAATATTAGATTATAGAAGAAACATATTTGTCACCACCCGAATCGTGCCCCCATTTTATATGAGCACCTACATAATGGACACAATCTGTTTTAATTCCGATTTTCCCATTCTGGGTTGGAAATGGACTGTTCAAGATATAACTCCCATTCATATTTATCATAAGTACCTATGGAAGTCTAACTACAAGAATCATATATACAAAATTTGCCATGGTTTTGTTTCACCTGTTCACTAAGCCATTTTTAACAAACCTGTTCCTTGGGTGTCTGACGAAGCCAACATTGACTTAACTTCAATCGGCAGTTGGTTTGGGGAGGAAAATTTCACCTATATTAGGGTTTTTTGGAGTACTACAGACCCTCATGTCCTTCCACTCTATATCCCAGATAAGCTATTAGCTAGGGAAATAGCATACCAGATGGTGGAAAAGGGGATGACTAGAAACCTTAAAGACTCTAAAAAACAAATGTGGCCTCCATTTCCCCTCCGCTGTGGCACTTACACATTGCATGATTTTAAACATGCTGAGAAAGAAGCAGAGAAAACTAAGGACCTGAGTCTAGCAGTGATTCCTAAGAGACAATATGATCCAAACAAGGTCACTTACAATTTCACCAGTCAGGTGAAAATTGGTAAATTTATACATGAGGAGGATGAGTTTGATGATTTATTCACTTCAACAGAGTTATTCTCACAAGTAACTCATCTGGCAAGATTCAAACTAGGAGTCACAAAGATGGATAAATTCATGGAATACATGACATGGAGGTTACAAACATTGCCTCTAGATTTGTTGAATACGACCCCTACTATTCAGCAAACAAAGCACAACAAGGAATAAACTATTGAAGCGATTTCTGGAGAAGGGGAAACAATTGAAAAAACCAGTGAACCCCTTAGCACAGATGTTAATATTGACCCCATCTTGATTAGAGAATGGGAGCAGTTTGATCAGCAGATCAAAATCTAGAGTGACCCCCAGAACATTATCACATCAACATCGCCTGCAACACAACAACGCATTGTTACTGAGAGTGCAATTGAAACGACACCCAATACATACATAGCTCAGAAAGAGATTGAAATAATCCATAAAAATCCTTAAGGAGGAATTACATTAAATATTGAGGAAATACCACCTTTGGATGTCTTTTACAGCCCAAATCATAGGGCTGTGGTTAGGAGACAGAGAAAAAAGAGGAAAATTGACTAGATATCATCCATAGCTCCTCAGTATGAATTTGTGAATGTTATATGGAAGGATTTAGAGGTCAATCCTTCTAAGGATTTGACTAAGTTATCCCAATATGTAGGGGCTTACATAGCTGCCACAATTTATAAGGCCTCTGAAGTTAACCAATTAATTGAAGAAAAAGATCAAATGATTACTCAGCTTGAAGAGTAAACAACAATAGAACAAAAAAAGATTAATCGGCTTGAAGAACAGTTGGCAGAAGAAAGACAAAGGAGTGAGCAACTTAAATTTCAATTAAACCTGGAGAAATTGAAGATTGACCAACATGCCATCCAAAAACAACAACAGCTGTCCCAACGGCTCGAACAACTTCAATTGGCACATCAACAAGAAATAAAAGCTAAAGAGGAGAAAATCTCACAACTACAACTATATACAGAACAATTCAGAGAATATCTTAAAGTCGAGGAATTTAAGAAGGAAGCCCTAGAAGCAAATAAGGCCTTATCGCAACAACTCAATCTACTTTTCCATAAAATATCTCTTGTCGACCCATTATGCATTATAACTACATCGTTGATCGATCAGGCAGTTAGTACCAAATTAGAATTTGAGGACGCAGATGACAAGGTCACAACTTTCCTCTGCTAGCAGAGCATAGTGGAAGGCAAAGTTGCTAACCTACCGAAAATTCAAGAGTGGCATAAATAAATATTGTTTTCGGAATGGGAAACACAATTAATAAAGGTAGAAAGGGCTATTTCCAGCGCTAGAGCTATAATGAACAATGTGATTGAGCTGGTAAATAATAATTTATATGGAGCCAATTTTATTTCTGATTGTACCCCAGGCAAGCTTCCAAAAGCAAAAGTGTTAGAAATTCAATGGAAGCAGGATTTGGCCACCAAAGATGAACAACTTAGCAGAGTACAAAGCCTCACTTGGGATGCGTATTGGTGCTTTTTGATCAAACCGCACAGTCAACAGATGACCATCAAATTCCTTGCCGACATCGTTGATCGCATGGCGCCCGAGATTTCAGATGCCACATACACGTGACACTACACTCAAGGATGAGTCATCCTCCAAAAATTCAAAACATGCTCTCAACTTGTCAGTTGCAGATATAGGAGAAGAAATAGATACAATGAATCTTTTCAAAGGCAATCACACTACTATTTTTTGCAATGCAAATCCCAAATTTTAATGTTTACAGTTCCAACAACTCTAAGCGATTTTTGTTGATAGTTTGTTTTAATTCTATTATATGAACCCTTTCATGTTATTGAAGAAAGGGTCCTCAATTTGTACAAAAACTAGACTTTAGAAGTTTCACTTTTGCACTTCTAAATTTATTTTTTTATGAGCAGTGGATCAAGGTTTCATATTTTTTGTGAAAGAATTTTTTCAAGATCTGTATTTTTGTATTTCCTTGAAGTTTCTGGAATAAAGAGGTGGAATCAGAATGTTATTTACATATCAAGACTCAAATGCATGCGATATTTCTATCACTGTTCTTTTTGTCTTGATTTAATTAGCATTTCATTTAATTTGCTATTGTTGATGTATTCACACACTTCAAGCAATTCTATATTGACTCACTTTTGAACCATTTAGAATTGTTACATTAGAGATATATATCAGCGATGAATATTACGATGTCACACGATATGTTTTTATAATTAATTGTTTAATTTCTTAAACAAAGTAATCATTATTTAAATGCATCTTTCTATGGATAAGTAAATCATCTATATGATTGTTTGTCTAGTAGGAATGATCAAGAATCACATTGTTATATGATTACCTAGGTTATATAGGTATATTTGTATATGTTAAAGTCATAGATTAAACCATCTACCATCTCCGATATACATTTTAAAGCATTCATTCATTAAACCACACATTATTGGGAAACTAGTCCCATAACATCTAGTCGGAGCCACCATCCCAAACGAAAAAGGAGCTGTACTAAGGTCCAGAGCGGGTGGTTATCCCCCAATGTTGGTGCTACGATTTTAGAGGCATCAACAGGAGGGAACACCAAGGAGTGGACCAGGAGAAGAGAGGGTGCTATCTAAAGAGACCGAGAGATTAGAAGGGACAGAGATGTAGGCTACTGAGCTAGGAGGAGCATAATCCAAATCAGATTCAGATTTGGCCAGCTTTGCGAAATGATGAGAAAGTGTCTGGTTCAAAAATTGTCTACACACCCACGCACCAAGGGAAGTTACCTGCTCTATGCTTAATCTGTTAGTTGTTGGAGCTGAGGATACCTGATCAACGGGTGGACGAGGGACGACCTTCATCATCCTGTCGAACTTGGAAGGCTGCTTCATCTTCGAGACCTCTTCCAAACAATGAGCTTTTGCTGCAGAACCACCTTCAATGACTCCCCAAAGAAAACATGAGATATTGTTTTCCAGATCCAAATGAAGAAAGAGGAGTTTACGAGACAACAAGTCTAGATCCCTTCTTAATTTACAAATCTTTGACCTAATTAGAGATAGACTGGTTTTAAGAAAAATAGATCAGTTTTTAGAGTGGTTTAAAGGATGAGAAATTTGCGCAAACACTGGAACCAATGATGCATCCCTACATCTTTTGAGAAGTGTAAGATCAAATTTCTTCTTAGCCAATTGTAGTCGAGCCCGTTCAAATTTCCAAGCCTTATCAGCCATTTCCCTTCCATGTAGGGTAATAATGTTAGATCTCAGACTCATATATAACATTATTACCCTACACGGAAGGGAAATGGCTGATAAGGATTAGAAATTTGAACGGGCTCAACTACAAGTGGCTAAGAAGAAATCTGATCTTACGTTTCTCAAAAGATGTAGGGATGCATCATTAGTTCAAGTGTTTGCGCGAATTTCTCATCCTTTAAACCACTCTAAAAACCAATCTATTTTTATTAAAACCAGTCTATCTCTAATTAGGTCGGAGATTTGTAAATTAAGAAGGGATCTAGAATTCTTGTCTCGTAAACTCATCTTTCTTCATCTGGATCTGGCAAACAATATCTCTTTCTTTGGGAAGTCATTGAAGGTGGTTCTACAACACAAGCTTGTCATTTGGAAGAGGTCTTCAATATGAAGCAGTCTGTCAAGTTCAACAGGATGATGAAAGTCATCCCTTGTACACCCACTGATCAGGTATCCTCAACTCCAACAACTAGCAGATTAAGTGTAGAGCAGGTATCTACCCTTGGTGCGTGGGTGTGCAGACAATTTTCAAACCAGACGCTCTCTCATCATTCCACAGAGCTGGCCAAATCTGAATCTAATTTGGATTCTGCTCCTC
Source organism: Pinus tabuliformis (assembly GCA_031772625.1). Lineage (NCBI taxonomy): Eukaryota > Viridiplantae > Streptophyta > Pinopsida > Pinales > Pinaceae > Pinus > Pinus tabuliformis. The sequence goes on along the minus strand of CM062810.1, from coordinate 247,162,660 downwards.
CTAGCTCGGCAGCCTGCGTCTTTGTCCCTTCTGATCTCTTGGTCTCTTTAGATAGCACCCTCTCTTCTCCTAGTCCACTCCTCGGTGTTCCCTTCTTGATCTCGGACCTTTATCCTCCCTCATCAACTCCTGTTTTTTCATCCTCTCCAGTCTACATCAACGCCCAATCCTCAACTTAGCTTTCTAAGGGTTCCTTTGGTTTAGTTGAGCCCTCATCCTCTGCAGTTTCCCACCTCCCTGTTTCCTCCATCCTCGCTTTGAATTACTCAGCCCCCGTCAAACCTCCTTTTGTTAATCCTGGGTCTGTTTCTTGCATCGAATCTGCGAATTCATCCGATCGAGAGTTACGCTATCCGATTTCCGATTCAGTATTTCCGCCCTCCATTTCACCTTTGTCTCACTCCTTTTCCGCTTCATCTTTGACCAACTCCGTAGTTAATTGGTTTAATGTTTCGAATAATCTAATTCTTAGCCATAATAAATATAATAGTAATAATGTAATATTAAATAATAGTAATATTAATAACAAATTGGATATTAATAATAATCTTAATATTGATAATAATAAGACTATTACTTGTTATAATAATAATAATAATAATAATTTTTTGAATGATAATAATAATAATAATAATAATAATAATAACAACAATAATAACAACAACATCTCCTCGTCTTTTTCTTACTATAAGAACGTTGTTAACCTATCTAGTTGTAGTTTTGGTCCTTTTGTCTTTAGTCTCCTTAATAAAGGGCTTAATTTTTCCCTTTGCCCCTAGGAAAGTTCCCATCAATGACATTATTTATAACATCAAGTATGGTATTAGGGACCTTCTTGATAATGTCAAGGAAGCGATCAGGCAAGATTGTGCTATTGTTCTTAAGAAGGCTAAGCCTCCCAAAAGAAACCTTAGTAGAGATGAGCTTCTCGCCCTTAAATCCCTGAGGGAGAACCTTGACATTGTCATCCTAAAAGATGAAAAAGGTGGGGCCATCATCATTTTGGATAAATCTGATTATGTCAACAAAATGATTGACCATCTCTCTAATAGTGGCTATTACGTCAAGCTTAAAAACAATCCCATAAAGTTGATTTCTAAGGATGTAGCAACAGCCGTTAAGTCAAATCCGTCCCTTAATCCTCTCTCCAGAAAGCTCATTGAGAGAAATCCCCTCACCCCCAAAATTTATGGCCTTCCCAAGATTCATAAATATGGGCCCCCCTTGAGACCTATTGTTAACACAATAGGTGGGCTTTCTTATCTTCTTGCTAAATTCTTAGCTCTTAAGCTCAAACCTCTTGTAGGTCATATAGATTCTATGTTAAGGACTCTTCTTCCTTTGTTAAGGGTAAGGCTAGACCCAGGGGATCTGCTTGTTAGTTTCAACATTTTCTCCCTTTATACCAAAATCCCCATTCAAGAGGCCATTGATGTCATAAGTCAGTTCACTGACCTCGACACTACCAAATTGGTTGGCCTCAGCCTCACCTCGACTTTTTTCAGTTTCCAAGGTGAATTCTATGAGAAAACCTGTGGATTTGTGATGGGTTCCCCTCTGTCCCCCATAGTTGCTAACCTTTTTATGGAAGATTTTGAGACCAAGGCCTTAGCCTCTGCTTATTTTTTCCCTAAGAAGTGGAAGAGGTTTTTTGATGACACTTGCGTCATCTGGCCCCATGGTTGTGAGAATTTGGTTCTATTTCTAAACCACCTTAACTCCCAATCTAAATCCATCAAGTTCACAATGGAAGTAGAGGTCGACGAATGCGTGCCTTTCCTTGACATTATCCTCTCTAGATTAGATGATGGTTTGATTTCTCACCAAGTTTTTCGTAAAAAAACTAACACGGAACAATATATTCATGCTAGCTCTCATCATTTTCTGGCTCAGAAATTTAGTGTTCTTAGCACCCTTGCTACCCAGGCTTTGAGAATCTCTGATGAAAACCACCTAGAGCAGGAGAAATCTCATCTCCTTAATGTTTTTAAAAATAATGGATACAACATAACAGAGAGCCTCAAGGCCTTTCAAAGGGCCTATAAAGAATCTAGAGTTAAAGCTGCTCGTGTTGATCCTATTTCCAGGGTTCATCTCCCGTTTATTCAAGGGACCACTGATAGGATTGCCCATATCCTTAGACGGAATAATGTCTCCTCTTCTTTCAAACCTCTAAAGACAATTAGAAATTCTATAGGTTCGGTTAAAGACCCTATCGACCCAAAGTACATGAAAGGCGTTTACCTAGTTCCTTGTTCCTGGGGTACTCCATATATTGGAGAGATAGGTCAATCGATTAACCAGAGGATCCATGAGCACGCAACAGACATTAGGCATGATCGTTCCTGCTTGTTGGCTTTAGCTGAACATGCGGAAAAATATAAGCACCATGTCTATATCGAGGATTCAAGGTCATTTCTAGGGTTAACCATTTCCACCATAGGAATCTTAAGGAAGCTATTGAGATTGAAAGGCATGCTAGGAATCTCAGTAGAGATGATGGTTGGAAATTGAGTAGGAGTTGGATTCCAGCCCTCGCCTTATGATCCTCTTGACTCCTTTCCCTTTATTTTTTCTCTTTGTATTTATATATGTATATCATATTATGAGTAACATAATTATAATAAATTTTCAAGCTCCCAAGTTCTTTATTTTATGTAATTCCCCTCCTCTCTATATTTTTATAACATATATCCTTATTCATTTTTCGACCCTATTTTTAACTTAACTCATTAAAATCCTAAGTTCTCCATTATATTTAACCTCTCTTTACTTTATAATATATAATTTTTAGGTCTATACCTTATTTTTAATAGTATTTATAAACCCCCTGCATCTGCTTTTATTGAGTTTTATAGCTTACTCTTAACCTCTTATTAATTTATTTGTATATGCTAATTTGTAACTAAAGTTACGATATTTATTATTTCCTTTCCCTTTTTATTTATTTTTAAAACCTTTCTTTACCTCATTTTATATATTAGATCTATATATCATAACCTTATATCCTAATTGTTTAATAAACCTATTCTTACCCCCCTCATTACTTTATTATTAATGAACAACATCTATTTTTAACCATCCTTATTAATTTTCTTAACAATATCAATACTTCTATTATCTATTTTATAACTAAATTTAGAACATTAATTAGTTTATAACTAAAACATTAAATAATTTATAATTTAGAATATTTTTAAAACAAAATTATTTAATTATTGACTAGTTTTCAACGACTAGTTTTTCAACCACTATTTTTCCAACGACTAGTTTCCCACTGTCAACCTTGGGCTATGATGCATCCTTACTATTTATTCATGAAGATTGCATGATTTTTTCACCTTGTCCTAAGGATGAACGACATTGGTTGGTTCGAAATGTCGATCAAATCCTAATGATGTGATTAATCCGAAAGATTTCTATATATGATGTGTATCTTAATGCATTAGGGATATAAAGATTGTGTACCCATTTTTTCTCAAACATCCTAATCTGAAGCTCACCTTCCTTTAAATATCCATCCTGGTAAATGATATACCCCTTTAGCGTGGGCATTTATGGCAGTGCATCCACGAACATCTCAAAAGTTGAAGCTATCTCCTGCAATTCCTCCTCAGTCACATTAATCGAAACTAATTTCTTAATAATATGTTTCTCTTGTTGCTGAGCAAACAAAGGAAAAATATTTATCCACCGTGCAAGGTGGAAATAAAAACTACATTTTCCTTTTCCTCCAATGCTACTTCCAGCTGCCCGTAAAATTCCCAGTCATAGTCATTTATAAAAACTAACACTCTTGAAGTCTCCCGAATTCAAGAGTGAGATGTACATATTCATTTTCAGTGTTCGCTCCTCCCTCTCCTTCCCTTCGATTATAGTCTCTTCCCTTGTAGCATAGAGTTCCTTAGGGCAGAGTGCCGCTATACATGGAATTTATCGTGATAATTTATTGCGGTGAAAGTTCACGGTGTCATTGTGCAGATAATTCATTCGTCTAGTAGTGCCAGTTCCTCAGGTCACCCCTTTATGCTTTCCCAAATACAACTGGAGTTGTAAAAAGATGATATACGTTTTTTTGGGTGGATTGTCTGAGCATGTTGAACTCCAGACTTCTGTAGGGAAAAACTGCGGCGCCAATCTGGGAGTCTTGAGATCTTTCCATGTGGTAAAAAAATGTTTTGATGAAGGAGGAAGAAAATCGAAAGATTTGATTAGACAAATTTGCCTAGCCAAAGCCCATAGAGGAACACCTTCGGTGTAAAAATGCTTAGCATAGAAATAATTGTATCTTGTTCCTTAAATAATTGTAATTGAATAAAATTTTCAACATTATTTTTAATTTGTATATATATGCTCCTTAGGGCATATTTTCTTTTACTTGTTTTCCCAATGTACCTAAAATCATGAAATTACATGAGCATTTGATATTTGAAATTACATATTATGTTCAATGTATAAACTATTTAACTATTACATGAACGATTGTTCGATTTGCAAACTATAATTACACAGTGTTGAAACCAATTTGTCATTTATATTAACATCTATAAGAATTTTTTGTCAATCATTTGTGTAAATCAGCATACAAAAAGTAGTTTCAAGACTGTGAAAGTCTATTCGTTCTTCAAAATTCTAAGAGAAACCTACGCAATCAACTCTTTTATATTTCTATTTAGAACACAACAGAGAAAACTGTAAAAAAAAATGTAAGTTTTTTTTTTTTTTTTTTTTTTAAAGGAAATTTTTATTATGTCAAGTGAGGATTACACAAGTCAAAACTTTTTTGCTATTGGTCTGCTTGAAGGAAATGCAGACCAATAACATAAGTTTAGAGTCTTGAGGTTTCTAAGACCTTGTCTAACTAGAGCAAATAAAAACAGGTCGGCTATGTCAGACCTTGACATACATCGACATGAGAAGAAAAAAAGTATTGCTAGTGATACAAGCAAAAACCAGTGAGTCATAACAACTACTGGGAAGAATCTCCAGGCATCTGCACTGGATGTTCACAATCATTGTCTAAGGAGGAGATGTTGGTTAATCTGTTGGCTAGAATGGTTAGCTTGTGGTCTATACCACCAATAGCTTCCTCCGTATCTACCAATTCGATAGAATTGTCTTACTGAGTCTTGTGCCTTCCTATGCTTCTTGCAATATATGGCTACTCAATCCTCCTGTATCTAGCTATTTGATAATCTAGAGCATGATGGGTGTAAGAAATTTGTTAAATGTAAAAAATGTTGGATATTAAATTGAGCTCAAATATCAGAGGTCAAGGTTCCAGAGTGGTCATGATTCTGTTTGAAAATACATTTAGTTGTCCGATGACCGAGGAATTGGAAGGTGCAAATAATTTGTCAAAAGAAAAGTATGATACTAGATTTGAGTGCAAAAGATAGGTGGTCAGGGTTCTGATGCATAGTTCCGAAAGAGTTCCAAATTAGCCAAGTATTTGAGTGCGTTACATCTATTTGTGGACTTGGATCTCTAATAAAACATTTAATTAAACTTATGGTCTAGGCTCTTGATTATAGGGAGTATGTTATGAAACCAGCTCAAGAAAAGATAGAAAAGATAGATCAACGCCTTAGAATTCAGCCTCTTCGAGGGGGAAACCTCCTTTACATTACATAAATGAACAATTCTTGGATGATACAAATGACAAAACCTCCTTTCTATATATAGGAGTCTAAGGAGTCACAATATAATCCAGCCAACCTAACAATAATAATATAAAGCCACAAAAATAACAATAGAGGGATTCTATGGGGCACATAAATAACAATATGGGGGTAATAGGGGCACAACAATATAAATAAGGGGTATAACTACAATAGTAATGGGGTAATCACTAGTATTATAGGGACCCAACATGCCCCTCTCCTTCAAAAAAGTGTTGTCCTCAACGCTTGAGTAGTTCTGGATACTTCTGCATAAAATTCTCATCCTCCCATGTGGAATCATCAGCGGATAAGTTCTTCCACTTGATAAGATACTCTGAAATTGATCGATTTCGTAGCTGTCGAGTTCTTGTTTCTGTGACTGCTTCCGGTTCCAATATAACTTTTCCTTCCTCGTCAAGTTCTGGCAATATTGTTTGAATTGGGAGCTTGTCACCTATAACCTTCTTTAAACATGAAACATGGAAAACTGGGTGCAATCGAGAAGCTGCAGGAAGCTCCAATTTGTATGCCATAGTACCAATCTTTTCCAACACCTTGCACGGACCATAATACTTTGGTGATAATTTATTATCCTTCTTAGCTTGCTTTAGGGACATTTGCTTATATGGTTGTAGCCGTAGGAATACCCAATCACCTACATCAAAACTTCTCTCACTGCGATGTTGATCTGCCTGTTGTTTCATTCTATTTTGTGCCAACACGAGGTTATCCTTTAAGAGTTGGAGGACTTGTTGTTGATGTTCGATGTGATGTTCCACTGCCTGAACCTTAGAATTTTCTCTTAAATATGATGTGATGGATGGTGGTTGATACCCATAAAGTGCCATAAATGGGGTCATTTTTGTTGCTGTATGGAAGGAAGTGTTATACCACCATTCAGCCAGAGGCAACCATTTGACCCATTGTGTCTGTTTATCAGATACAAAGAAACGAAGATATCCTTCCAAACATTTGTTTACTATCTCAGTTTGCCCATCAGATTGAGGATGATAAGATGAGCTATGAGCTAACTGAGTACCAAGACAAGAAAATAATTCTGTCCAAAAATTTCCAGTGAAAATGGGATCTCTGTCACTTACAATAATCTTTGGGTTTCCATGTAGCTTTTGAACTGTTTCCATAAATGCAGTAGAAACTGTACTGGCTTTAAATGGATGTGATAATGCACAAAAGTGTGCATACTTGGTAAGTCTGTCAACTACCACCATGATGACACCCTTTCCCTCAGACTTGGGTAAACCTGTGATAAAATCCATTGAAACCTCCTCCCAACGTTGGCTTGGAATGGATAAAGGTTGTAATAGACCTGGTGTCTTAATTGTTTCAACTTTATTTTGCTGGCAAACCAAACATTCCGCCACAAAATTCTGAATATCTGATTTAAGGCCATCCCAAAAAAATTCCTTCTTAACCCTGTGGTAAGTTTTTAAAAATCCTGAGTGCCCTCCTAAGGGAGAAGTGTGCAATTCCATAAGAATCTTTTGTTTTAGCTGGGAATTCTTACAGAGGTATAAGCGATCTTTGTACCATAACGAATCATTTTTCCAGCTAAATGTATCAGAAGTACTGGAATCTTGTTGTAGCTTTTGAAAAAGTGCCCACACTTCTTCGTCGTTCTTCCATTCCTACCTTGCTTCGTTTATCCAATCTGGTTGGATAATAGAAATGGCACACAACAATGCTTCCACATCCTCATCCTTTCTTGAGAGTGCATCTGCCACCACATTTTGCTTCCCTTTTTTGTAGATGATTTCAAAGTCATAACCCAACATCTTTGTGACCCACTTTTGTTGCTCTTCAGAGGATAATCTTTGTTCTAAAAAGTATTTAAGGCTATCATGATCCGTTTTTACCTTGAAGTGTCTTCCCATTAGGTAGGGTCGCCATTTCTTAAGTGCATGGAGTATTGCCAACATTTCCTTCTCATAAATAGCTTTGCTTAAAAACTTTCCCTTGATTGGACGACTTTCAAAAGCAATGGGTCTTTCATCTTGCATTAGAACAGCACCAATTCCATTTCCTGAAGCATCACATTCCACAATAAAGGTTTTTGTGAAGTCCGGCGTAGCTAAGACCGGTGCTTGGCACATTGCCTCTTTAAGATGTTCAAAGGCCTTTGTTGCTTCCGGAGTCCATGAAAATGAATCTTTCTTCAATAATGTTGTTAGAGGTGCCGCTATTCTCCCATAATTCTTAACAAACTTGCGATAATACCCTGTCAACCCAAGAAATCCTCGCAGATGCTTTATGGATGTGGGGATTTTCCATTCCTTAATGGCTTTAATTTTGCTAGGGTCTACCTTAACTCCTTCATGAGATACAATATGACCGAAATATTCCACCTCCTGGACTCCAAAGAAACATTTGGATCTTTTTGCATATAATTGTTTCTCCTCCAATAGTTGTAGCACCCTATCAACATGTTCAACATGATCCTTCCAAGACTTGCTGTAGATTCGTATATCATCAAAAAATACTAACACAAATTTTCTAAGGAATGGTTTGAAAATTGAATTCATCAAACCTTGAAATGTTGAAGGTGCATTGGTAAGGCCAAAAGGCATGACCAAAAATTCATAATGACCCTCATGAGTTCTAAATGCCGTTTTCGGAATGTCTTCAATCTTCATTCTGATTTGATGATATCCCGAACGAAGATCCAACTTGGTGAAGTAAATTGATCCATGCAATTCATCCAATAATTCATCAATAACAGGAATGGGGAACTTATCTTTAATAGTGAGCTTGTTGAGCTCCCTATAATCTGGACACATGCGCCATGATCCATCCTTCTTGTGCACCAATACTACTGGAGCTGAGAAAGAACTTTGACTTGGTTGAATTATACCAGCCTCTAGCATTTCTGCAACCATACGTTCAATTTCACTTTTTTGGGCATAGGGATATCTGTACGGCCTGATGTTTGGAGGAACACTTCCTGGAATCAGATGAATAGCATGATCATGATCACGCATAGGTGGGAGACCTTTGGGAGTCTCAAATACCTTGGAATGATTGTCCAGGAAATTTTGGAGATCTGGAGAAATAGATGATTCCAATGTGGAAACATCTAGCGAACATAATTGTGCAATTACACCTCTTTGCTCCTTTTTAAGAAGCTTAGTCATGCCATTAGAGCTGATTATCTTTCCTGGTTTCCCTACAATACCCCTTAATTCAACTTCCTTTCCTTCCGTAGAAAATTTGATGAAAAGTTCTTGAAAATTAAAAGCTATTGTACCCAAGGATTGTAGCCATTGGACTCCTAGTACAACATCAGCACCTCCCATTGGAATGGAAAGCATTGGGCTAGTCAATACATATTCTCCCATGGATAGCTTGATATTATGGCACTTTCCAGAGAAATTTATTGTTCCTCCATTTGTAATCATCACTTGACACTTTGGTGCTGGATATAGGAAGCAATTCAATTCTTTTGCTACCCTACAATGAATAAAATTGTGGGTGCTTCCTGAATCAATCAACACTATTACCTTTTTCTTCTTGATTTGTCCTTCTATCTTGATAGTTTGAGGAGTGGTAATTCCTGCCAATGCATTACAAGATATGGTCGGATTTATTTGTTCTTCATCTAGGCTTTGTTCCTGGAGTATATCTTCTTCTTTTGACCTTTCTTGCTCCTTTTCTTCTTCCTCTTCACAATCTATGTAGAATAATTTCTTCTCAGCACACTTATGACCTTTAGTGTATTTGCTATCACAACTGTAACAAAGCCCTTTTGCTCTTTTTTCTTCCAATTGTTGTGGTGTCAACCTTATAGGTTGTGGAAGACTAGGGGCAACAACACTTCCGTCTTTATAGTTGTGAGTGGTATGCTTCCTGGTTGCCATAATTTTGCTTTCCATTTTTCTTGCTAACCTGAATGCCTTCTCTAATGAATCAGGTTCCCAAAGGCGAACATCATGTTGGATATTATCCTTTAAAGACCCTATGAACACATCAATCCTATGCTCCTCTGGAATATATTTTACCCTTATGTTCAATTTTTGGAACTCCTCAATGTGCTCCATTACTAAACCCTTTTGTTTGAGACTTATCAATTGGCTAAAAAAAGTGTTGCTTTTTGTATCTTCATAATGTGCTATCAATTCTTCCGTAAAAATTACCCAAGTGATAAATTGTTTACGAGAGCAAAGCCATTGATACCATACAAACTGATTTGGTTCCAAATATACAGTTGCCATACGTACCTTTTGTGCATTTTGCACATTATTGAGATCGAAGAATTGCTCCATCTGTAATATCCATGTGGCGGGATCCTTGCCATCAAACTTCCTCATATCGATTTTTGGAATATGGTGATTCTTCGATCCAACATTAGTGTCTATGGAATCATGATTAACATTTATTTTGTTCTCATCATGAGTTTCCTTTACTACCTTTTCACCATTAGTGACCCTTTCTTGTAGCAACTTCTTCAATTCTTCCATGTCTGTCTTCAAATCTATCTTCAAATTTGCCATCGAATCCTCCATCTTAGCTTCCATGCCCTTTATCTTAGATTCTACGCCATTTATCTTAGATTCCACGCCATTTATCTTAGATTCCACGCCACTTATCTTAGCTTCTGTTAGCTTTTGTGAGCGTGACATTTGTTGCACTTGTTCTTGTAATTTTGATATATCATGTAGCATTTCTTCCTCTTCTTCATGAGTCATGCTAGAGCTTTCAGGTTCCTTACTAGGTGTTTGCATTTTCTTTCCTCGGGGCATCAGTTACCGATAATAATGCTTTACTATGCCCTTTGAATTCCGTTAAACCAAGCTTACACAAAAATTAAAAAAAAAACTACACACCTTTTTTCACTTTATAGCAGCCTGATATTGAATCTGATGTATCTCTGTAATTTCAGATCATCCAGTTCTGAAATTGCTACCTGTAGTAGCCTTCTGTGTCCTCTTTCCAATGCCACAAGTCTGAGTCAAATTGGATTCTCCAAGGAAGAGTTATGTGAAATCTCCCACAGTGACTTGCTTTTAGACTGGTTCAGTAGAGCGAACTTGTATGACGTGCCACAAGTCACTGTTTCAACCTTTGAATCTGAAACACACATACAAGAAACTACAATCTGTCCTCTTTCTGTACCTTCTTACGAAATTTCAATCCGATCCCCAGAGAGAAAGTTATGACGATTTTCCCCAGGTCACCTGTTTTGAATGTAATTCAGGAGTCTGCAAAAAGACCAACTTCCTCAGATCATATCTCTGCAAATATCGCGCGAAAAGCTCTGAAATTTGGACCCAAGGTTCAGCGTGAGTTCTTCTCAAATGGGTTTTTTTTGCGACTTCTGAAACGTCACAGAAAAAAAGTTATAGCGAAAATTCCACGATGACCTGTTTGGAGCAGCGAAACCCTAGAATCCAAAGCTCTGATACCAAATGTTATGAAACAGCTCAAGAAAAGATAGAAAAGATAGATCAACGCCTTAGAATTCAGCCTCTTCGAGGGGGCAACCTCCTTTACATTACATAAATGAACAATTCTTGGATGATACAAATGACAAAACCTCCTTTCTATATATAGAAGTCTAAGGAGTCACAATATAATCCAGCCAACCTAACAATAATAATATAAAGCCACGAAAATAACAATAGAGGGATTCTATGGGGCACAGAAATAACAATATGGGGGTAATAGGGGCACAACAATATAAATAAGGGGTATAACTACAATAGTAATGGGGTAATCACTAGTATTATAGGGACCCAACAGAGTAGCGATAAACTTTTGGAAGTGGAATTAGTAATCCAGATTGTAAAGAATCTTTATAATCTGCCATGCTCAGGTGGTCCTGAATCCATATTTACAAGAATATTTGTAATATGGTCATATCATATGGTTTCATGGACCTAAATTTGAGCCCTAGAATATCTAGGGAGCTAATTCACATATGGGTAATCTGGTCTAAATTTCCAACAAGAAGAAATAAAAATAATACAGGTTGTTTGGTTGATTGTCAACCCTTCCATGGTTGGTCGATCCAATAAAGTATAAATAATGGCAGTTTGTAGTGGTATTTTATTAGCTGCAATTTTTGTTGAAGAAAATCAAATGTTGTGTTTTTGTGGCATGAAGGATGTGAAGTAACACTATGGAATGAAGTCCATTGAGAACATGTGATTGGAGAAGATTTTAGAGGATGCTTATGAAGTTGTGCTGAGGATTTAGAAGAAGAAATAAATTGTAGAATCATGAGAAGAATCAAAATTGAATCAGGATATATATATATAGACAATAGCACCTATGGATTTGAGTTTGAAAATGTTATGAAAGAGGGATCTTCTAGGTAAAGTATGTTGGTGCCTGCAAAGTGATTTAAGAGGTTTGTGTCTACACATCAGGGAGATGGTGCTTCCTTTAAATTGGAGCTTGTAAACATCAGGAAGTTGGTGATTATTTTAGGTTGGATATTGTAAATATCAAAGAGTTGGTGCTTCCTTCAATTGGGTGCTTGTAATTCAGGGGATGAGTGTATCCTTCTAGTTAAAGCCAAAAAAATTGATGTGACAACAATATTTAAATATAAGTTTCATGGTTTTATTCCTTTATGGGTTTCCACGTACATCTAGTGTCTCTACGTGTTTCTATGTGTTGTTTATATGATTGATTGCTGAATTTATTAAAATATTGGATATTGTTAATAATTGTTAAAATTGGCTATAATATTGATTCACCCCCCTCCCAATATTATCTTGGTTTCTAACATTGATTGTTGCACATTCTTTCTTTCCAAAGTGCATCTCCTTGATGTATTTGGTTTTTCCAATGGATATTCCTTCATTGGTTTGAAAATATGTAGTCCAAGGAAGAAGGATAATTCTCCAAGCATTGACATTTTAAATTCCTTTAACATTTCTTGAGAAAATCCATCAGTCCTATCATCATTATTGCTTCCAAAAATAAGATCATCCACTTATACAAGTGTAATTAGTAAGCTATCATTTTCCATCTTTATTTAGAGATTTTTTGGACCCTATATTAGGTGGGTAGGCCTACCTATGGTTTTGTGCATGGGTTTTGCACATGGTTTTAGGCATGATGGTTTTTTGCCCATGGTATTTTATAGATTCGGTAAAGGGAACTACAATTATGTTCTAATCCAGGTTTAATGGATTGGGGTTTATGAATGCTTCAACATTTATATATATGTATTGTAACATTGAAAGGAATATAATTGAAAAATCAATATGGTAGTCCCAGTTTATGGATCCAGGGGAAAACATCTGTGTATTTGTTTTGTGTTTCTCGCCATTGTATATCTTCTATTTTTTTATAATTCATTTGTAGGTAATTTATGTACATGTTTAAAACCTACACAACTATCCCTCTTTTGAAGCCTTGCTATTGAATATAGTGATCCAACCTGACATACCAAGTCTTGGAACTTGTTTTAACCCATAAATAACTTTCTTCCATTTGCATACATATTCTTTATTTTCGGACAAGTCAAAGCCTTATAGTTGTTCAATGTATACCTATTCCTTTAAATGCCCATTTAGAAAGGTTTATTTAACATCCATATGATAAACTTTGAAGCCTTTCGAACATGAAAATTCCAAGAATATTCTTATTACTTCTAATCTGGTAATTTGAGAAAAATTCTTCGAATTACATTTCTTCAATTTGTGCATAGCATTTACAAACAAATCTTGCCTTACTTATGATAATTTGTCCTTCTTTGTTGATCATTTTCTTGAATTCCCACTTAGTCCCATTCATGTTTTTATCTTTTAGTCATGGAACAATTTCCTAGGTTCCATTTTTCTCAATCTGATTCAATTCTTCTTCCATAACATTCATCCAACATAGGTCCTTACTGGATTGTGCAAAATCCTTTGGCTCTATTTTGGATATCAAAGAAAAATTTCCTTTTCCTACTGTTTTGGTCATTCTTCTTTGGGTTTGTATCCTTGCATCAACATCTCCAATGATTTGGTTCTCTGGGTGATGTTTTTGCACAAATTTGAAAGTTGTTTTGGATGGAGATTGTGCTTCTTCTTCTTGTTCTTCCTTTGTAGTAATCTCTTCTTGGTCCATGTAGATGGTATCTTATGAATTCTCACTTGTTTGTTCTGCTTCTTTCTCTATCCATGCTTTATCTATTCTTACATCAATACTTTCCACAAATTTGTGTAGTCTTTTATTGTATCATTAGTAAGATTAACTTCTTGATGCGTATTTAAGGAAGATTCCCTTGTCTACTATAGAATACAAATTTCCCAGTTTATCATCATTTATCTTCATGTAACATTTTCTTTCAAAAATTATGAAATATTTAACTGAAGTTGGCCTGCCTTTCCATATCTCATATGGTGTCTTGTCACTATTAACGTGGACTTTCGCTTTGTCCATGATGTACATTGATGCAACAATTGCTTCTCTCCAAAACATATCTATTAATTTGGCCTCTCATAACATGGTTATTGTTGTTTCTTGCATTGATATGTTATTTCTTTCTACTACTCCATTTTGTTGTGGAGTTCTTGGAACTGAAATTTGTCTCCTGATTCCAAACTTCCCACAAAATTCATTAAAATCATTTGAGGTAAATTCACCTCCTATATTTGATCTTAGACATTTGATTCTTAGATCGATTTCATTTTCAACTAAGGATTTTAATGATTTGAAAGTTACATTTACTGCTTATGATTTTTCTTTAAGAAATGGTACCCAAACCATTCCAATATAATCATCAATAAAAATCATAAAGTACATTTCACCTTGCAGGGTTGGTGCTCATAAATCTGTATGAACAAGCTATAGTGGCCTTGATGTCGATAACTCCTTTGAATTGAATATTACTCTTGTATATTTCCCATATTTGCAATATTCGTAAATTGTGCTGGTCAGATTCAAGATTTTGGGCATATCTTTCACTGCGTGTGCTCTACTGATTTTTACCAAATTGTCAAAGATCAAGTGTCCTAGTATTTTGTGACATAACCAACTCTCATTTGTCTTTCCAATGCAACATTTTTCTCCTTGAATTTCATTAGGAACATATATATATTTCTTGGAGTATTTATCACTCTTCTCATTAATATTCATGAATTAGTCTTCCTTATTTCACAATATTTAGCACGAAAAGTGAGATCATAACCATGATCACACATTTTGTTGACACTTTAAAGATTATGTTTGAGTCCTTGAATGTAAAAAACATTTTTTTCTTTAGTCCTACCATTTTTAAGGCTAATTATACCTATGCCCATGATTCTTGCAGATCCATTGTCTCTAAAAGACACATTTCTTCCTTTTTCTTCTTTTAGAGTAGTAATTTTCTTTTGATCTCTAGTCATGTGTTTAGAGCACCTGATATCAACATACCACTAAATTTTATTGTTTCAAGCATACATAACTATTCCACATTTTTCTATTGATCATTCTTCTTGTTTCTCTTCCAAAACCTTTCTCTTGACTTTGTAAGACAACCTTGCGCCATATGTCAAAAATTGTTTCATCTGTAAAACTCTATACTATACTTGGATAATGGATTAAGTGAATTATGATGTTTATTATTGAAGGCATCAATACCTCTCATTTTTTTGTCTACAAGCTTAGAGGTTTGGTGAGAACCTTTGTCATAATCATTATAAGCTTTACACTCTCTTGCTTTATGTCCAAAATTTTTGCACAAGAAACAATGACAAAGAAAAATAGTTTGATACCTTACTATATATAATTGCCACAATGGAACATTCTTCTAGAGTTGATATACTTAGGAGAATATTGTTGGTACTTGACCCTTATTACATTTCCACCTTCATTATGAATGGACTTCTCAAGAGCATCAACATAGTTTTTTGGCGTAACATTGTTTCTAGACTCTTCCTATTTATTGTCCATGTTCTTACTGAGATTAAAGATTTCAGGTTTTTCTTCAACTTCCTTAGTTGGTGACTTGGTGTTTGCATCTTATTTATATGAAGTATCACCCATATAACTAATACTGGTCTTGTCATATGGTGATCTTTTAATGTTGAGAATAACATCTAGGGTTTTAGAACTTTTCATATTTTTGTTGAGCTTATCAAGCTCCTTCCTTAATGAGACAATTTCTACTTCAAGCTTTTCACAATTTTATTCCTTTTATTTTAGCTGACTATTTAACACTTCTTCCACTCCTCTATTTTAGTCTTGATGAAGATGATTTCCTTGGATAGTCTCTTGTTCTTCTTCCTAAGGTTATCAATTTCTTCTAATGCAACTATAAGCTCTTCTTCAAGGGCCATTATGCCTTCAACACTTTCTCCTTATACATTTTCTTTTTGCTCCTACGATTTGTCTATGCCATATTACTCATTCGTGGATAAAAATAGTATCTCTCTTATATCATCATTTAAATCATATTCTTCTACTTAAAAAAAACATTATCCTCTTTGGAATATAGATTTTTCTTTTCTGAGGATTTTCCTTTGAAGACCCTTTTTCTGGGTTCTTCTTCTTCATCACTATCTTGCTTGTAAGGACACTTAGTAGAAATATGTCTTATCGTACCAAATTTAAAACAAATGAGAGGTAACTTACCTTTGAATTGAATTTCTCTTTTTTTTTTGACTAGCTAAGCTAGTGTTTTATCCAATTCATCAGTAGGACAGTCATTAGACTTGCATTTTATTGACTTCTTAGATGCTTTAAATGTTGTTTCCTTATGTGATGGATTTTTTGCCCTCATTTCATATGTAGTGAGAATTCCATGAAGGTTGTCAATTTTCAAATTCTCCAAAACCATTAATTATTTTATGGTAGTTCCCTTGAAATCAAAACACATAGGAAGATACCGAATTTTTTTTTGAACAACTGTTGTTTCTTTAACTTCTTCACTAAATCCTTTGAGAGAATTAACCACTTCATCTACTCAAAGAAAATAAGCAACAACATCTTCATCATTCATTTTTAGGCTTTCAAATTGTCTCTGAAAAGTCTGAAGCTTTGCCTTCTTTTCTTTTCCATCCCCTTCATAGTTTCTTACAAGCTTGTACCACATACCTTTAGCTGATTCACACTTCACAAATTTTAAAAATTCTAATTCTAAAAAGAAACTTAAAATGTGTTGATAACTTTTGCATTAGAGTTAAGTCTTTCTCCCATATTGATCAGTGAGAGGAGATGATGCAACCTTATATCCATTTGTTACAATTGAACAAACTTCAACACTAATATACATTGATTGTGTTATCATTCTTATCTTCCAAAAAAAAATAGTTCCATCAAAGAAAGTAATTTTGATTTATGGTTCTCGACTGGACATACCCCCCTGTAAGATCTTCTTCCAACTATTAAATTATTCTTAAAAAATATTGCTCTAAGACCAATTTTTGGAAACACTAAGAGGGGGTTGAATCAATATTTTGTTAATTTTGATTTTTTTTACTTAGTTAATATTGAAACTGAATTCACATCACATAATCATCCACATTGTATAAAAAAAAATATTAAAGTGTAAATCAAAATTTGAAGAGTAAATACTTGAAAAAGATATTTAATTTATTATAATCTCTTGTGAGGACACCAATCCTCTATAAGCATGAACTTACAAAAATTTCAGGCTCCAGCTTGTCAAGAAGATGAGGTCTTCAATCCTCAGTAAGCACCAATTTACAGTAATTGTAGGATCCATCTTGAACTCAACCTTTAATACACCAAAACTTAGACTTTAAATCAAACCTAAACTTGGCCTTCAAGACACCAGGACTTGGCCTTCAAACTATGCCTGAATTAGACCTTCAAAATAACAAAAATCAACCTTGAAACTTGTTCTTAAAACAACATAACTCATCCCCTAAAACTTGGCCTTCAAATATTAGTAGTCAACCTTGAAACTTGACCTTCATAGGGATATAACTCAGCCCTCAAATTAGAATTTCAAATCGACCTCTGTTAAGAAACTAGCTCAAGAAAAGATAGAAAATATAGATCAACACCTTAGAATTCAGCCTCTTCGAGGGGGCAACCTCCTTTACATTACATAAATGAACAATTCTTCGATGATACAAATGAAAAAACCTCCTTTCTATATAGGAGTCTAAGGAGTCACAATATAACCCAGCCGACCTAACAATAATAATATAAAGCCACAAAAATAACAATATAGGGATTCTATGGGGCACAGTAATAACAATATGGGGGCAATAGGGGCACAACAATATTAATAAGGGGTATAACTACAATAGTAATGGGGTAATCACTAGTATTATAGGGATCCAACATGCCCCTCTCCAAAAAAGTGTTGTCCTCAACGCTTGAGTAGTTCTGGATACTTCTGTATAAAATTCTCATCCTCCCATGTGGAATCTTCAACAGATAAGTTCTTACACTTGATAAGATACTTCGAAATTGATCGATTTCGTAGCTGTCGAGTTCTTGTTTCTGTGACTGCTTTCGGTTCCAATATAATTTTTCCTTCATTGTCAAGCACCGGAAATATTGTTTCAACTGGGAGCTTGCCACCTATAACCTTTTTTAAACATGAAACATGGAAAACTGGGTGCAATTGAGAAGTTGCAGGAGGCTCCAATTTGTATGCCATAGTACCAATATTTTGCAACACCTTGTACGGACCATAATACTTTGGTGATATTTTATTATCCTTCTTAGCTTGGTTAAGAGACATTTTCTTATATGGTTGTAGCCGTAGGAATACCCAATCACCTACATCAAAACTTCTTTCACTACGATGTTGGTCTACCTGTTGTTTCATTCTATTCTGTGCCAACAGGAGGTTATCCTTTAAGAGTTGGAGGACTTGTTGTTGATGTTCGATGTGATGTTCCACTGCCTGAACCTTAGAATTTTCTCTTAAATATGATGTGATGGATGGTGGTTGATACCCATAAAGTGCCATAAATGGGGTCATTTTTGTTGCTGTATGGAAGGAAGTGTTATACCACCATTCAGCCAGAGGCAACCATTTGACCCATTGTGTCTGTTTATCAGATACAAAGCAACGAAGATATCCTTCCAAACATTTGTTTACTATCTCAGTTTTCCCATCAGATTGAGGATGATAAGATGAGCTATGAGCTAACTGAGTACCAAGACAAGAAAATAATTCTGTCCAAAAATTTCCAGTGAAAATGGGATCTCTGTCACTTACAATAATCTTTGGGTTTCCATGTAGCTTTTGAATTGTTTCCATAAATGCAGTAGAAATTGTATTGGCCTTAAATGGATGTGATAATGCACAAAAGTGTGCATACTTGGTAAGTCTGTCAACTACCACCATGATGACACTCTTTCCCTCAGACTTGGGTAAACCTATGATAAAATCCATTGAAACCTCCTCCCAACGTTGGCTTGGAATGGATAAAGGTTGTAATAGACCCGGTGTCTTAATTGTTTCAACTTTATTTTGTTGGCAAACCAAACATTCCGCCACAAACTTTTGAATATCTGATTTAAGGCCATCCCAAAAAAATTCCTTCTTAACCCTGTGGTAAGTTTTTAAAAATCCTGAGTGCCCTCCTAAGGGAGAAGTGTGAAATTCCATAAGAACCTTTTGTTTTAGCTGGGAATTCTTACAGAGGTATAAGCGATCTTTGTACCATAATGAATCATTTTTCCAGCTAAATGTATCAGACATACTGGAATCTTGTTGTAACTTTCGAATAAGTGCCCACACTTCTTCGTCGTTCTTCCATTCCTCCCTTGCTTCGTTTATCCAATCTGGTTGGATAATAGAAATGGCGCACAACAATGCTTCTACATCCTCATCCTTTCTTGAGAGTGCATCTGCCAACACATTTTGCTTCCTTTTTTTGTAGATGATTTCAAAGTCATAACCCAACATCTTTGTGGCACACTTTTGTTGCTCTTCAGAGGATAATCTTTGTTCTAAAAAGTATTTAAGGCTATCATGATCCGTTTTTACCTTGAAGTGTCTTCCCATTAGGTAGGGTCGCCATTTCTTAAGTGCATGGAGTATTGCCAACATTTCCTTCTCAAAAATAGCTTTTCTTAAAAACTTTCCCTTGATTGGATGACTTTCAAAAGAAATGGGTCTTTCATCTTGCATTAGAACAACACCAATTCCATTTCCTAAAGCATCACATTCCATAATAAAGGTTTTTGTGAAGTCCGGTGTAGCTAAGACCGGTGCTTGGCACATTGCCTCTTTAAGATGTTCAAAGGCCTTTGTTGCTTCCGGAGTTCATGAAAATGCATCTTTCTTCAATAATGTTGTTAGAGGTGCTGCTATTCTCCCATAATTCTTAACAAACTTGTGATAATACCCTGTCAACCCGAGAAATCCTCGCAGATGCTTTATGGATGTGGGAATTTTCCATTCCTTAATGGCTTTAATTTTGCTAGGGTCTACCTTAACTCCTTCATGAGATACAATATGACCCAGGTATTCCACCTCCTGGACTCCAAAGAAACATTTGGATCTTTTTGCATATAATTGTTTCTCCTCCAATAGTTGTAGCACCCTGTCAACATGTTCAACATGATCCTTCCAAGACTTGTTGTAGATTAGTATATCATCAAAAAATACTAACACAAATTTTTTGAGGAATGGTTTGAAAATTGAATTCATCAAACCTTGAAATGTTGAAGGTGCATTGGTAAGGCCAAAAGGCATGACCAAAAATTCATAATGACCCTCATGAGTTATAAATGCTGTTTTCGGAATGTCTTCAGTCTTCATTCTGATTTGATGATATCCTGAACGAAGATCCAAATTGGTGAAGTAAAGTGATCCATGCAATTCATCAATGATAGGAATGGGGAACTTATCTTTAATAGTGAGCTTGTTGAGCTCCCTATAATCCGGACACATGCACCATGATCCATCCTTCTTGTGCACCAATACTACTGGAGCAGAGAAAGAACTTTGACTTGGTTGAATTATACCAGCCTCTAGCATTTCTGTAACCATACGTTCAATTTCACTCTTTTGGACATAGGGATATCTGTACGGCCTGATGTTTGGAGGAACACTTCCTGGAATCAGATGAACAACATGATCATGATCACGCATAGGTGGGAGACCTTCGGGAGTCTAAATACCTTGGAATGATTGTCCAGGAATTTTTGGAGATCTGGAGAAATATATGATTCCGATGTGGAAACATCTAGCGAACATAATTGTGAAATTACACCTCTTTGTTCCTTTTTTAGAAGCTTTGTCATACCATTAGAGCTGATTATCTTTCTTGGTTTCCCTGCAATACCCCTTAATTCAACTTCCTTTCCTTCCGTAGAAAATTTGATGAAAAGTTCTTGAAAATTAAAAGCTATTGTACCCAAGGATTGTAGCCATTGGACTCCTAGTACAACATCAGCACCTCCCATTGGAATGGAAAGCATTGGGCTAGTCAATACATATTCTCCCATGGATAGCTTGATATTATGGCACTTTCCAGAGCAATTTATTGTTCCTCCATTTGCAATCATCACTTGACACTCTGGTGCTGGATATAGGAAGCAATTCAATTCTTTTGCTACCTTACAATGAATAAAATTGTGGGTGCTTCCTGAATCAATCAACACTATTACCTTTTTCTTCTTGATTTGTCCTTCTATCTTGATGGTTTGAGGAGTGGTAATTCCCGCCAATGCATTACAAGATATAGTCAGATTTATTTTTTCTTCATCTAGGCTTTGTTCCTGGAGTATATCCTCTTCTTTTGACCTTTCTTGCTCCTTTTCTTCTTCCTCTTCACAATCTATGTAGAATAATTTCTTCTCAGCACACTTATGACCTTTAGTGTATTTGCTATCACAACTGTAACAAAGCCCTTTTGCTATTTTTTCTTCCAATTGTTGAGGTGTCAACCTTATAGGTTGTGGAAGACTAGGGGCAACAACACTTCCATCTTTATAGTTGTGAGTGGTATGCTTCCTGGTTGCCATAATTTTGCTTTCCATTTTTCTTGCTAACCTGAATGCCTTCTCTAATGAATCAGGTTCCAAAAGGCGAACATCATGTTGGATATTATCCTTTAAAGACCCTATGAACACATCAATCCTATGCTCCTCTGGAATATCTTTTACCCTTATGTTCAATTTTTGGAACTCCTCAATGTGCTCCATTATTGAACCCTTTTGTTTGAGACTTATCAATTGGCTAAAAAAAGTGTTGCTTTTTGTATCCTCATAATGTGCTATTAATTCTTCCGTAAAAATTGCCCAAGTGATAAATTGTTTACGAGAGAAAAGCCATTGATACCATACAAACTGATTTGGTTCCAAATATAAAGTTGTCATACGTACCTTTTGTGTGTTTTGCACATTATGGATATCAAAAAATTGCTCCATCTGTAATATCCATGTTGCGGGATCCTTGCCATCAAACTTCCTCATATCAATTTTTGGAATATGGTGGGTCTTCGATCCAACATTAGAGTCTATGGAATCATGATTAACATTTCTTTTGTTCGCATCATGAGTTTCCTTTACAACCTTTTCACCATTAGTAAGTATTTCTTGTAGAAAATTTGTCAAATCTGTCTTCAAATCTGCCATGTCTGTCTTCAAATCTGCCATGTCTCTCTTCAAATCTGTCTTTGAATCATCCATCTTAGCTTCCATGCCCTTTATCTTAGATTCCACGCCATTTATCTTAGATTCCACGCCATTTATCTTAGCTTCTGTTAGCTTTTGTGAGCGTGACATTTGTTGCACTTGTTCTTGTAATTTTGATATATCATGTAGCATTTCTTCCTCTTCTTCATGAGTCATGCTAGAGCTTTCAGGTTCCTTACTAGGTGTTTGCATTTTCTTTCCTCGGGGCATCAGTTACCGATAATAATGCTTTACTATGCCCTTTGAATTCCTTCAAACCAAGCTTACGCAAAAATTAAAAAAAAAACTACACACCTTTTTTCACTTCGTAGAAGCCTGATATTGAATCTGATGTATCTCTGTAATTTTGGATCATCCAATTCTGAAATTGTGACTTGTAGTAGCCTTCTGCGTCCTCTTTCCAATGCCACCAGTCTGATCCAAATTGGATTCTCCAAGGAAGAGTTATGCAAAATCTCCCACAGTGACCTGCTTATAGACTAGTTCAGTAGAGCCAACTTGTACGACGTGCCACGAATCACTGTTTCAACCTTTGGCTCTAAAAAAATATATACAAGAAACTACAGTCTGTCCTCTTTCTGTACCTTCTTACGAAATTTCAATCCGATGCTCAGAAAGAAAGTTATGACGATTTTCCCCAGGTCACCTGTTTGGAATGTAATTCAGGAGTCTGCAAGAAGACCAACTTCCTCAGATCATATCTCCGCAAATATAGTGCGAAATGTTCTGAAATTCGGATCCGAGATTCAGAGCGATGTCTTCTCAAATGTGTTTTTTTTTTAGCTTCTGAAACGTTGCAGAAAAAAAGTTATAGCGAAAATTCCATGATGACCTGTTGGGAGCAGCGAAACCCTAGAATCCAAGGCTCTGATACCAAATGTTAAGAAACCAGCTCAAGAAAAGATAGAAAAGATATATCAACGTCTTAGAATTCAGCCTCTTCGAGGGGCAACCTCCTTTACATTACATAAATGAACAATTCTTCGATGATACAAATGACAAAACCTCCTTTTTATATATAGGAGTCTAAGAAGTCACAATATAACCCAGCCGACCTAACAATAATAATATAAAGCCACAAAAATAACAATAGAGGGATTCTATGGGGCATAGTAATAACAATATGGGGGCAATAGGGGCACAACAATATTAATAAGGGGTATAATTACAATAGTAATGGGGTAATCACTAGTATTATAGGGACCCAACAACCTCTATAAGGAAAAAAATTATCCCTTAAGATAGGTTTGAAGACCTTCTCCTCACTAGAACTTGGCCTAATCGACCTCCAAATACATCTATTCTCAAACATATAAAATAGACCTCAATAAAGATAGCAACCCTTCCCAAGACAATGCTAAAAACCCTTCAAAAGATGTGTCAAAACCCTTCCACATAAAGTTGCTTTAACTCAACTTTACTTCACTTCTTCTTGGTTCATGAGATATGAAATTTGGACCTGTTCCTTTGCTCTCCTAAAAAAAAAATCAAATTCTTAAGTTCAGTGGTTAAAAAATCTCCTTCTCATGCCTATTTATAATGTGTTTGGAAGTTGGATTAGGGTTGACTTATCCACTTCCCAGGCCAACTAGTGGAACTGGAAGAATGAAAAGTGAAAATTCAAAAATTCATTTCTCCTCAACTGGGAGGAGTTAGAAGGCATGCCATATATTGTTGGAAAGGTCTCAGAATAATATTTCCAACCATATATCTTATGCTCCCATTTGAGCTATATAATTGGAGGAAAAATTCCTGCAAATATAAGATATCCAAATGGGGTCTGCTTGTACTTTGGTTGTGTCATCTTGAAAAATATTTCATATCTCCTCATTCCTATGGAATTAGAGGGAGTGCCATATACCTTTGGAAGGGTCTCATAATATGGTATTTGACTATGTAATTTCCTATTTTATTTGGATAACCTTTGACATCAATAACAACCATTTTCAACATTAAGAGATTATTGCCTTTTTCTAAATTGAAGAAATAGAGAAGAAAGAATGAGGGGCCCTAAAAACCATGTCTTTGAAGCTTGCTCCATGTCAAAGTTTTGTTCCATATTAGAATCTATAGAAAAAGAGTGATTTTGGTTCAATATTTGAGATTCCATATGTAACAGCCCCGAAATAAAAACATGTAATTAATTAGATTAATCATGCGATTTATAATCAACATGAAATTAATCACTAATTGACAACAAATTTCAATAAATGAGTAGAGACTACTTACCTGTGGCGATGATGTTTCTCACTTGTGATTTCAGGGTTGAATGCTAGTTGAGTACTGCTAACTGCAACAAAGTCTTGGGGATGACTCTCCACCCAACCGCAGGCTCAGTTACATAAAATCTTGCTACAACTGGCCACCCCGAGCCCTCAATCAATGTACCAGGGAAGCCTTTGTCTCACAACACTATTCTCCGAAGAGAATGGATGGTGGAATCATGGAATGATGGAATGCCTCTCATCTTCCTCCCCATCTATTAAATAGAGAAAACATTGGAAGGGGAACCACATGCACACATTGCATGTGTCAACATGCAACTTTACTGCTTTCTTGTTTTATTTTTTGCTTTTACTTTTTGATAGCTTTACTGATTTTTACTGCTTTCTTGTTTTATTTCTTTTGTTTTTACTTTTTGATAGCTTTACTGATTTTTACTATTTTTCTGTTTATTCTTATTTCTATTTATTTAGAGCATGTAATTAATTTATTATTTATTTACTGTTACTATTTTTTATTTATTGTTTTTTATTGATTTAATATTATATTATATTATTTATTATTTATTATATTATGTGGTTCCCCTTCCAATGTTTGCTCTATTTAATAGATGGGGAGGAAGTGGGCCAACCTTGTGAGATGCCCGGTGACATTGAGCACTGTACCGGATGCCTGCCTTGGGGCAGATGAGGTCTGAGTTAGGCGTGAGCGTTGGGGCCAGCCTTGGACTAGGATACAAACCAAGGAGGCTTATGCCTGATTCCAAAAGTGGGAAAAAGGACGGAGATTCCTTGGGATTTCCCGGGTGTTGTGAAACTTTCGATGCCTGCTGGTTATACTAGTTCAATAGAGGGTGTCGGGACTGTTACATGAAGTAATAAATAACAAAATAAATGTAATGTCCCTTAATAATCAATAATAAATAATAAAAACTTAATTCGGAACGAAGTTCCTTAAAGTGGGGGAGTATGTAATGTCCCTTAATAATAAATAATAAAAATAAAAATAAAAACAAAATAATATAATATAATATTAAATAAATAAAAAATAGTAATAGTAAATAAATAATAAATAATAATAAAATAATAAATTAATTACATGCTCTAAATAAATATAAATAAGAATAAACAGAAAAATAGTAAAAATCAGTAAAGCTATCAAAAAGTAAAAACAAAAGAAATAAAACAAGAAAGCAGTAAAAATCAGTAAAGCTATTAAAAAGTAAAAACAAAAGAATAAAACAGGAAAGCAGTAAAGTTGCATGTTGACACATGGAGTGAGTGCATGTGGTTCCCCTTCCAATGTTTGCTCTATTTAATAGATGGGGAGGAAGATGAGAGGCATTCCATGATTCCATGATTCCACCATCCATTCTCTTGGGAGAATAGTGTTGTGACACAAAGGATTCCCTGGCAGTAGTACGTTGATTGAGGGCTCGGGGGTGGCCAGTTGTAGCAAGATTTTGTGCAACTGAACCTATGGCTGGGTGGAGAGCCGTCCCCAAGACTTTGTTGTAGTTAGCAGAATTCAACTAGCGTTCAACCCTAAAATCACAAGTGAGAAACTTCATCGCCACAGGTAAGTAGTCTCTACTCATTTATTGAAATTTGATGTCAACTAGTGATAAATTGCGTGTTGATTATAAATCGCATGATTAATCTAATTAATTACATGTTTTTATTTCAGGGCTTTTACACCATATTTTATGCTGTTTTCCTTAATCATCTCCATTGTTGTTTCTTGTGAGGAGAATGCAAGCTTAAAAGAGGTTAAAATTTTGTGAAGGATGATAACCCCAACTAAGAATATCATTTCGCTCTTGAACCAAAATTCTTATAAAACAAAAGGTAAGTTAAAACCATTTTTGATATCAATTGGTGAGAATATTTTAAACTTTTGCATATATCTTTTTTTTAGGCCAAATGTAGCATGACATTTTCTTAATTTAGTGTAAATTTTCTATGCATTTGAATGTCATGTAGAATTGATTTGTTTTGTTTTTATAGATACACTTCATTTGACATTTTTTATAGGCTAGGGAGTCGATATGTAGTATAGGCTCTCTAATAGTGTAATATATAATTTATTGGAGGTGGTTCAAATAGCAATGTTCAAACAATATTTATATACAAATGAGCATTTTTTGTTGTATCTTAGACAATTAATTATTCCACTTTCTATCAATGTAGATGCACTAGCATGAGAATTATAGATAAGCATGTCCAAATGGGGTTGAATATCCATTTTTCATTATTAATGCACCTTCAACATGTTTACAAGACATAAGAATTAATATATTAAGTTAAATAATATAAATGCTTTTAAATAATTACAAATATATAATTTGTTGATGAATTCATATGTTTGTACATACAATATTTTTTGAGCTAGTTATTCTTTTTAGATCTTGTAGTAAGTATGTCCTAGCTTTTTTATGAATGTTAATTGTGGCATGTGAAAGATCTTTTCGTTTACATGTATTCTCTTACTAAGATTTTTAAATAATATTAGAGGAATTGACATTTTTGCAATTCTTGTTCCATTGAACTAAAGACATGCTCATATGTTTCAAACATTTGAAGCTATTGCATAGAATATTATAATAGTTATGTAATGTGGTTGAATACATAAAATCGTTTAAAATTAAAAAAAATTGGATATGCAAAATCATACCATTGCTTTGTTATTACCTAAATCACCATCTTTCATATGTAGAGTGTATTGTACCCCTACTTTCCTAGCAGTGTAATGGTAGCACTGGTTGTTCCAATTGGGTACATGTCTTTATTTAATGCAAATTGTTTGATTTTAGTGTCTTGTACAAAATTTTATTCTTTACAAATTGGAGGAATTGTTTATACAATGTTTGATTCTTTAAGCCATATGATACAATTGCAATCACCATGATCATAATTTGTTTTTGGTAATATTTTAAATTTCATAATGGATATTCCATAATGAGTTAGAATTTTTTGCTAATGTATTTGAATTATGTGAGTAGGGAAATTAATGTAACTATTGTTATTCCCTTCTTGTTTATCATATCAACCCACAAGATTTAGTGAATTCTATTTTATTTGTATAAGTATTTGCTATATCCAACCATTATATCTCTAATAAAGACTTTTCCAGTCATATGACTGTTCAAATCTTCTATCATTATTATATTTGGAGTTGTAACCCTGTGCATGTATAAATTGTTTATATAAAAAAATGAATTCAAAATAAATTTATGATACTTTATTTGTTTATTGACAATTTAAATGAACTATATTACTTAGATATTTATATACATACCTTTTATATTTTTCATGCTTCGATGTGTTGGTTGCTTGACTTATACTCGTTGTTATTTCTCTTGAAATAGAATAATGACTGTTTATGAAATTAACAATTTTACTATGGCATGGAACAAATAGTAATAGTCACATGTAGTTTTAATAAGTAACAAGAATATGTATGGATTTTGAACTATCTAATTGTTGTTTTGATGTTTGCAATGTTCGATTATTAATGCTTTCTTCACTTGTCTCACTATTTCTAATCTAAAAATTTGTCCATTAACTGTGCGAGAAAAAGTGTATATATTACATTTTTTCTTTCCTTTTAAAGCTTTGCATGAATAATGATAAGTATCTTAATAAAGTTTTCCATATATCTATATCATTTGTTTAAAACAAAGGCATTTACTTGATAATCACAATGAACATACCACTTTGAAGGTTGTTATTCAATTTCTTCTTTTGTATGGTTTATAATTTGTTTATCATCTCCAATTATTCTTTTCTTTTGATGTTAGCAATGTACACAAATGTAAGCTAGTATGTGAAAATGACAATAACAAAGAAAAAAGTAAAAGCATTTACGTTTTTGTTTCCCATTATTTGTTTGTTTGTTTGTTTTTTTTTTAAGTAATGATAGTTGTTTTGATATAATCTATGATGAACAAAGTATTTACATATGAAAATAAATTTTAATATAATGTAACACAAATAAATTATTATTATTATTATTATTATTATTTTTAAATAACATATATACTTTACAAACCTTCTTGTTATAAAAAATACAATTTTTTTGATCTAATGGAAATAGGCTTTGGTTCAATACAAAAATAAAATATTTTGTAAATATATTAAATAAATATGAATATATATGTTATTTTATAAAGTGATTTATATGTATTTTATAATTCAACTACAAGATAAATTGTATCATTATCACACCTATATGTATACAATATAAAAAGTCTATGTTGAAGTCTGTGTTGTTCGTTAGTTATATTTGACCATATATGATCGATAAGTGTTTTTAGTACATGGTATGTTTTCTCCAATGGTAAATAAAGATTGTAATTATGCATGTAGCTTTCTAATTTTTTCATTTCTTTGTAACATGCCTATATTAAATTCTCTTAAAATTATTATGGTATTGTTCAAAAGTAAATTATATAATGATGTTTTTGATCAAAGTTGTATATCGTGGAACATATATATTGAGTATTGTACTTTGTAACTCATGAATTATTAGTTTCTCTAAAAGTGCTTGTCCAATTTGTTCTTCAAAATTCATGTTACAAGATTGTAATATATATTTTTTGATTAGTATTACAGTTATGTGTTTAATACAATATGCTATGCAATTGAAGTTTTCAAATAATTTATCTATTTTACATAATGTCATATATGTTTCTATCAAGAACATAATATTAGATTGTATTGTGTCAAAATCATTTAGTATTCTATTAACATGTGTATGTACATTGCATGTTTTTAGTGAAATGATTGAGATGGAAGATTTTAATTGCATGGATTGATAATCATATTCTAGAATCCATTTTTCATTATTTTGTAGGTGTTGCATTTCACTATTGAGCTTTTGATTGACATTAAAGTTAATTATTTGTAAGAGCATTCAACAAATGCAAATATTCTATGTTTCTTATACAATAGACAACTGTACTAATCCATGTATTCATATCCTAGTTGCGTTAAATGCAACATTGTCTAGAGTCAAACTCTACTAATTGTATATTGTATGTGCATTGGGAATTTCTTTCGAATTTTCAAATGACTTGATTTTGCTGTTGTAGATATTGGTTTTTCTATTTGAAGTATAGACATCCAATATTTTGAAATTTCTGTATTATATAGATAGCTTTCTGATGCCCAATAAGTGGGTCATATAACTTAATCCATATAAGATAATTCTTATCTATTTTGGCATATGCTTTGATAATATCATTAGCACCATTTACTAGGAAATATTGTGAATCATAGTTGCAAACATATATTGCAGCTAACACATTTAATTTTATGGCAAGTTGCAAAGGAAAATAAACTATATATTCAAATGTGGGACATTGTCATGGTTCTCTTCATTCTCATCATTTGAGTTGATTAAAATATCATTTCCAAGAATAAGCGATAAAAAGTATTGGTTATGCATTGCAACATTTTTTTGTTGTAAAATAGGTAAGGAAATGTTGGGTCATTAGGTACCGACCACGTGAAATTTCTATTAATATGCGCCAAATAATAATTGGTTTGGCTATTTGCGAACATTTTGTTAAAAATATCAATAAAATTTTCATTTGCCTGGCGTGTTGTAGTATGCATTCCATAACACTTAATATTGTTGGAGAATCTAGTAGGGAAACTATTTAAAGCAATTCTCCTTATCCTTAATAATAGATTGTGAACACTCATTATCTTCTTATTGTTCTTTATTAGATATTTTCATCAAACAATTATCAAGAGTAGAAACAATAAATATAATAGACACAAGAAGTAAGCTCCAGGCCAGGGATAAACCCCTCCAAGGGGAAAACCCAAAAAAAATCTCTTCTCTTCTTATAGAATCAGTTCAAATGAGTATTCCAAGACCCCGAGACCAAAGGCAAGACCTCCTCCAAGGAACAAATTAGCCCTCCAAGAATCAATTTCAAACAAGTCAAAGAATGACCAATTCCATAAAGGTCAAACCTCTTCTAATCTACTCCCCTTCAAACCTGCAACTTCGACCTCTAGAAAAAATAAAAATCCTAGCTTTCTAGCACGTATTATCCTTCCAAAATATCTTCACTCAAGAAATCCAATGTATTCTAAGTCAACGAAAGTCAAACTTGAAAAAATTAGATCCCCAACCCTCTATTTGAGTCTGTGAATTTGACTTGCACTTTTCGGCCTTGCAGCAATTGTAAAAACACTAAAATATTCATACATGTGAAGGAGAATGATCACAAAATTAAGATTTTTGGTTTCTTCTTGAGATGCTTCCTCTTCCTAGACCTTCACTCCTTTTCCCTTCTTCTTTATTTCTTGAGATCAAACTGCAGAAGTGTGTCCAAATGAAGCAAACTTGCTTCCTTTATATAGCCTTCTCATGAGGTCGAATAGGCCTCTTCTAAGTTGACTTGTCACTAGCAAGGCCAAATTGTGCTTGGAGGCATTTTTGACATTCTAGACAAAAAAATAAAGTATTTTTCATATTACAACTTTCCCAAATGGGTCTTATATAATTGATATTGATTCTCTTGACTCATGACAATTATTCTTATGACATGAAAAACCCTAGAAGCATGAGGAACATGATTAACCTAGTTGATCAATCAAAAGAAGCATGAAACCCATGCTTGAAAATAATAATTTTTCTTCTTTTATTTGTTACATAATATATACATAATGACATGAATACAATGATAATTTGAAAACCAAAACTAGTTACATTTTCCAACACTCCCTCTTAACTAGGGAGGTATTCATAATAGTACAACCGGTACAAGGGTATTCTCAAACTAAAGAATTATTATAATAAGAGTTGGATTGGTAAGCCATATTTAAGTATCAACATCATAACCAACATTGTCAACATAGTAATGCCTTAACTTGACAAACTCTATTTATATCAGAGCATAATGATGGGAGGTTTTATGTGAGATAACAAACTACCTCTTAAAGGTACATAAATAATCTAGATGTTCACTAGGTATGTCCTTTTAAGACTATTCTTATCTTGGATTCCCAATCCTCCCATAATATCGATCCTCTTCGACCACTCTTGTCTTGTATACTTGTCCAATCCTCAAAGAGTGTCAGCCAACAAGACTACTTCCTATCTTGGATTTTATATCCTCAAGGAGTATTAATCTTAGATGCTTATCGAATCCTCCATTCTCCTTCCTAGTTCCTTCACTAATACTTACAACTGTTAGTCCCAATCTAGTGCATGAAACATGGAGAATATGATTTCTTTAACATCACTCCCTCTCAACCTATAGAGGAGGTCCTCATTCCCTCTTGATTTGGGAACAAACCCTTGTTCCTTTTTCAAGCATTTAAGGACACTTCTTACTCCCTCTAAAGCATAGAGGGGATTATTTTAATTCCTTTCAATTGAGAAGCTTTCTAGTGTGTCTTAATCAATACATCAACTAATATTCCTTCATGGAGATCTTCAATAGCTACATGGCTCCTCCTTTTCTTCAAATATTGAGATTTCATCTTCCTAAATATATTGGAGCTAAAATGTGATAGGATTCAGGCCATCAACCTTTCATATCAATTTTCTATAGTCATCATCAACAAAGGAATTATATTTATCCAATCAAAGCAGATATTAGTCATAACTCTCTTTAGACATGATAAGGTGTCTAATATTTTGTTGCTAAGTGGAAGAAATAGAGATTTGTTAAAAGGAATTAGCAATGCGAAATGAATTGCTGTTTCATCTGCATTATACATAGATTTTCCTATATATTTTAATATTAATCTATTTTATTTATAGGTTCAGTTGTATAGTATGCATCATAGATTTGTATAAGCATTTAAAATATTTATTTGCTGTAAATGTCTTTCCTATTCTCGCTCCACCTATAGTGTACAAGTAAATTGATTTGTGTACATCTTTTTTTTTTTTAGTGCAATGTCTTTGAAATTGCTTATTGTTCCTTATTTAACATCACCTAACTTTTAACCCGATGGGGGTGTCCAATCTAGGAGACAGGTGGCTGCGGGTTGTAGCGTGGAGCCAGTTGGGCCTCCACATGCAACACGCTCGACTTAATGGCTATTGGGAGCTGGGCTCTCCTACGAGTGTTACTTAATGTAGGAAGGAGGCAACAGGGTGGTCATTTGTAGCATGTGGGTGATGAGGAGGATGTGCTGGGTGAGGGAGAGCAGCGAGGTATTGGTGTACTAGCTCAGGCGGAGGCTTGGGGTGATCATGCAGGATGGGTTTTCGATTGAAGGGTATGCGAGGGACTGGAACTAGAAAGATCTTTGGTCATGGTATCCGGGAGAGCACATGACAAACTATAGCGATGGGAATTGCAGTCTTGGGGCTGGCGTGAGTGGGTGGTGGGCTCTTGCTTCCCGTGCCTCACTTTTGGTCTTCTTTCAACAAGGAATTTCTCCTCTAGAGTGGCATTTAGGCGGAGAACGTGGGGCGTGACTCTTCCCTGAGAGTGGCTGGTCTACCTTTTGTGACTTGCAATGTGCCACCTAGCTTGCCGACAGACAATGGGGAGGTTCACAGGAATTGCAATGGGAAATCTAAGAACTTCGACACAGGGGAGGTAAGACGTGTTTTTCTGTGTTTGGTTCATATTCGATTGGTGTGGTGGGTTTCTCAAGGCAGTCAAGTTTCTGTAATAGGAGGAGGAGGAGCTGGTTGCATGCCGCGACAACGAGGTCGTGCTTGCAAAGTAGGAGAGGGTCACCGTATGGAGAATCACTTGCCATAGGACATACCTAGCTCGGCTCAGAGTCGACCAAGAGTCGCCACTCTGATGCAGAGGCAACAATATCCCCAGATCGCTCCCAGGGTCACATAGAGGCCCTGACTACCTTGGACTCCATAGTGAATCAACTGAATGCTGTCCATCTGAGCATGGAAAATCTGAGGAAGCAATGCTATGATGATCAGAATGAATTTGTGGCCTACATCAATGACCTCCAACACATGCATAATGAACTCTTGGACTCTTTAGATGGCCTTCGTCGATAACTTCGGTGAACAAATGACCACCTTCGTGCGTTGGACTCCCAGGTAGAGCATATTGACTACCACACGCATGAAAGGGAAACATTCTTTGAAGCCCCACCACCGTTTCCCCCCAACCCTCCTCTGTAATGTGTAATTCTGGAAAATTCTCTTCTTGCACTACTTTTTTTTTTTTTTTCGGAAATAACCAAAGACACACGTTGTCTTGGCTTCCTTACAGGCTCAATCTTATTCAGAGCAACTTTCTTGTTAGCTCTTAAGCCTCTTATTTTCCCTGTTGTAGCAACAATTATGTATATAGTTCAACAATTTATGTACGATGTTTTTGAACTTTTGATAATGTAATACAGTTAACTTGACTGACAAAAAAAAAAAAACATCACCCAACTTTTATACTACTTGTTTTCAAGAAAAAATGGATGGTCTTTGACTTGAAATTTAGGATTAATGTTTTTCATATTCATTTGCTATAAACATTACAAATATGTTTACAAATCATAGTCTTCACAATGAATTTTAATTTCTTCTTGTTGTGTCATTGTATCATCAATATTCATAGACCTATACAAATTTTCAATTGCACTTTCTAAATTTCTTCACGCAGGATTTATATTATGAGTAAATTTAGCTTCATTAGTTTGCATTATTTTTCATAAAAACTATATGTTGTTTTCCATGTACGTACATTTTTTCTTTAGTTTGCTTATACTTTAAAAAAAAAATGTGTAACAATTTGTTCTTTAAAAAAATAATGATAGTCTACCTTTTTTTGTGTTTGATTTTTTTTTTTTTTTGCAAATACAAAAAATGGGTAGAATATTAAAAAAATTTATAAAGAGAAAATTTTGTTATATGTTCTATTTGAAAAAAGTGTAAATACGTTAAAACAAAACTTGCTTACATAGAAATTGCATATAGTTTTTATGAGAAACAATCCAAACCAATGAAGCTAAATTTACTCATAACATCAATCCAACAAAGGGAGATTTAGAAAGTGAAATTCAACAATTGGATATATTTGCGAATATCGATGATACAGTGACAAAACAATAACAAAATAATATTCAATGTGAAAACTATGATTTGCAATGTTTACGACAATTAAAGATAAAAAAACATTAATCTTGGATTCCAAGCCACAAACCATCCATTTTTCTTGAAAACAAAGAGTAGTACAAGACTACAAAATGCTAAATAGGTAACAACAAGTAATTGTGAAAGAAATTGCACTCAAAAATAGAAAGAGATACAAACCAACATACTTGCTCTTTACAAGTGGGGTAGGAACAAGGAAGATATTTACAACAAAAATAATATTTCAAACTTTTATACGAATCTACTTACAACACATTTGACCCTCTGAAGCCAAAAGGACTGCTATTAGCATATACAGGTAAAGTTGCATATAACACAAGTGAAACAAGTAGTCATTCCATGATGATAATGCCTTTTAATAAATCTCAATTTATTCCACTTAGCAACAAAATGTTATACACCTTATCAAAATTAAATCAACAACTACAAATTATATTCATAGATGAAGCTTCTTTGATTGTAAGTCAATTCTTATATTTAATTGACAATCGTCTCAGAAACAAAAAAACAATATAACCTTGGAAATATCGATATAATATTTTGTAGTGATATTTACCAAGCACAACCCATATATGATTCTCTAATCTTTGAATAATCAACATGAAAACAATAACATATGACTTTTAGAAAGGCAATATAAAGTATTATGAAATGCATACTAAAACACATCAGATAAATGAAAAATTTATTGCTATTTTGAACAAAATATGCACAAATAACAAAAATGTGATGATTTCACACATAATAATAGAAATTACATGCATTTTGCAACTAATGACCAAAATTTTCCTTACCTATTTTATAAAAATAAAGAGGTTGCAATGCATAACAAGTACATTCTATTGGTTATGCCTCATAATGATATTTTAATCCATTCAATTGATGAATATAAAGAGAACTATGGAAATGTACCACATTATGAACATATAACTCTTTTGTGTTTGCAACTTGTTATAAAATGAAACATGTTGATTGCAATATATGCCTACAAGTATGACTCACAATATGTCCTAGTAAATTGTGTTTATAGTATCATCAAAGTATATACCAAAACAAATAATATTGATGCTATATGGATTATGTTCCATGACCCACATATTGGACATCGACAAGATGCCAAGCTATCTTATCTATACAATATAGAAATATGAGAAGAATGGACACCTATATTTCAAACATCAAAATCAATATTTATAACAATAAAAAGAAGGTCATTTGAAAATTCGAAAATAATTCACAATTCAACTCGCATATGCACGCATAATACACAGGTCATAGGATTTAACTTTACAAAATGTTGGATTTTACCCAACTAGAATACAAATACATGAATTAGTATACCAAACTCTCTCACGTGTAAGAAACATAGAATCTTTGTATTTGCTAAATACTCTTACAAATAATAACTTTAATATCGAACAAAAGGTAAATAGTGAAATGCAACGCCTACAAAATAGCACAAAATGGATTCTAAAATATGATTACCAATCCATATAATCAAATTCTTCTATCTCAAACATTTCACTCAACACATATAATCTACATATACATATTAATGACATACTCAATGATTATGACATAATGCAATCTGATACTTTGTGCTTGCAAGAAGCATCTATGAAATTATGCAAAGAAGGTGAAATATTTGCAAACTTAAATTGCATATCATAATGCATTAAACATACGACTATGATACAAGTCAAAAAAACATATTATAATCTTGAAAGAAATGCATTTCGAAACAAATTGTAAAAGAACTTTTAACAAAAGTAATAGTTCATTAGTTGTTCAAATTATAATACTCAGTGTCTATGTTTCACGACACGCAAATTTGATCAACATAATAGACGTAAGTAGAAAAACCTTATGTAATATACATTTGAATGTGACCATATTAATTTTAGGAGACATTAATATTGACATGTTACAAAGAATGAAAACATGAAAAAAATTAGAAAGCTACATGGATAGTTACAACCTCCAGTTACCTTTAGAAAAAACATATCATGTACTAAAAATGTTTATTGATAATGTGTGATCAAATATAACTAATGAACAATACAAACTCCTTATATTGAATACATATTAGTATGATCATGATATAATTTATCTTGTACTTAAACTAAAAATTACATATAAATCAATTTACAAAATAACATATACACATTTTTTTAACATATTTATAAAAAAATATACCATATATACAAGACTCGTAAAGTATACATGTTATTAAAGAAATAAAAATAAAAATAAATAATTTAATTGTGTTGCATTCTACTAAAATTTATTTTTGTAATTAAATACTTTGTTTGATGTAGATTATATCAAAACCATCAATATTTTTCAAAAATAAAAGAAACAGAAAACCTGAATATGGAACATGAAACAAAATGTAGATACTTTTACCCTTTTCTTTGTTATTGTGATTTGAATCTTACTTGTTACTTTTTATTATTGTATCTTGAATATTATTTTCACATAATACCTTATACTCATATACATTGCATCTTATGCATGCTAATATGAAAAAAAACTATCTATCTCTTCCTAAACAAATTGTAAAATAGCTTTTAACAAAAGTAATAGTTCATTAGTTATTCAAATTACAATATTTAGTATCTATGTTTCATCATATGCAAATTTGATCAACAAAATAAATGTAAGTAGAAAAAACTTACGTAATCTACATTTTAATGAAACCATACTAATTTTAATATACTTTAATATTGATATTTTACAAATATGAAAAAATGATTTTTTTTTGAAAAGCTACATGAATACTTACAACCTTCATTTACCTCCCCAAAAAACACAAACACAAACACAAACACAAACAAACAAACAAACATATTATATACTAAACATGTTTATTGATAATGTGTAATAAAATATAACTAATAAAAATACAAACTCTTTATAAAGAGACTTTAATATTGATATCTTACAAAGATGAAAACATGAAAAAAATTGAAATTCTACATAAATATTTATAACTTTCATTTACCTCCCAAAAAAACAAAAACAAAAACAAAAACAAAATAAAACAAACAAACAAACAAACATATACTTATTGATAATGTACAATCAAATATAACTAATAAGCAATACAAACTCTTTATAATGAATAAATATTGGTAAAATCCTCATATAATTTCTCTTATACTTAAACTTAAAAATACATATAAATCACTTTACAAAATAGCATATACACATTTTTTTAATATATTTATAAAAAAATATACCATAAATAACAACAAAACTGGTAAAGTATACATGTTATTAAAGAAATAAAAATAATAATAATAATAACTTAATTGTGTTGCATTCTACTTAAAAAAATATTTTTGTAATTAAATACTTTGTTCTATGCCAATCATGTCAAAACCATCCATATTTTTAAAAAAGAAAAGAAATAGAACCCACAAAGATCGAACATGAAACAAAAGGTAGATACTTTTACCTTTTTCTTTGTTATTGTGATTTACATCTTACTTGTTACTTTTTATTATTGTATCTTGAATATTATTTTCACATAATACCTTATACCCCTCTACATTTCATTTTGCGCATTTCTAATGTGAAAAAAAGACTAATGGATAATATATGCATTTCAAAACAAATTGTAAAATAGGGATAACATATGCATTTCAAAACAAATTGTAAAATAATTTTTAACAAAAGTAATAGTTCATTAGTTGTTCAAATTACAATACTTAGTATCTATGCTTCACAGTATGCAAATTTGATCAACGTAATAAACGTAAGTAGAAAAACCTTATGTAATCTACATTTTAATGAGATCATACTAATTTTAAGAGACTTTAATATTGAGATGAAAAAATGAAAATCTACCTCGATAGTTACAACCTTCATTCACCTTTGAGATCATACTAATTTTAGGAGACTTTAATATTGAGATGAAAAAATGAAAATCTACCTCGATAGTTACAACCTTCATTCACCTTTGGAAAAAAAGCAGATCATGTATTAAAAATGTTTATTGATAATGTATGATCAAATATAACTAATGAACAATACAAACTCTTTATATTAAATACATATTAGTATAATATTGGTATAATTATGAAATAATTTCCCATGTACTTAAAATAAAAAAATATATATAAATCACTTTACAAAATAACATATTTATAAAAGATATACCATATATAATAACAGATATACCATATATAATAACACGACTTGTAAAGTATACATGTTATTAAAGGGAAAAAAATTAATTGTGTTGCATTTTACTAAAATTTATTTTTGTAATTAAATATTTTGTTCCATGCAAATTATGTCAATACTTTTCAAAAGGACAAGAAAAAAATCACAAATATAGAAAATGAAACAAAAGGCAGATATCTTTGTTATTGTGATTTGCATCTTACTTGTTACTTTTTATTATTATATTTTTAATATTATTTTCATATAATACCTTATACTCATATACATTGCATCTTGTGCATGTTAGTATGACAAAAAACCTATCCAAATAGAATAAAGAAATAATAAATAACAACAAAAAAATTAATGAGATATGTTCATTTTGATTATGAAATAAATGTCTTCGTTTAATAACAAATGATAGGTATATGACCCACTTTCTTAAGCTACTTATTATTATTTACACAAAGCTTTACAGGCAATGAAAAATATATTATATACACTTGTTTTTCACATATTCAATGTATAAATGTTTAAATGAGGAAAAGGTTGACAAGTGAAGAAAGCATCAACAGTAAAAATATCGTAGACATCATAACAACAATAATTATATAAGTTATAATCGATGCGTTATTTTCTCATTACTTTTTAAAACTACATGTGCTTCCTATTTCCTATTTGTTCCATGCCACAGTAAAATTGCTAATATCGTAAGCAAACATTATTCTAGTTCAATAGAAACCAGAGGGGTTGAATGGTAGTTAGTCCCTGCCTTAAGGGGGAATCAAACGAATTCAGTGGACAAAGCTAACATAAAAAATACGTTAGGAAACTAGCTCACAAAAAGATAGAAAATAGACCAATAACTTAGAATTCAGCCTCTTCGAGGGGGCAACCTCCTTTACATTACACAAATGAACAATTCTTGGATGATACAAATGAGTAAACCTCCCTTCTATATATAGGAGTCTAAGGGGTCACAATATAATCAAGCCGACATAACAATAATAACATAAGGGCACAAAAATAAAAATAGTGGGTTTCTATGGGGCATACTAATAACAATATGGGGACAATAGGGGCACAATAATAACAATAAGGGATATAATGACAATAGTAATGGGGGAATCACTAGTATTATAGGGGCCTAACATGCCCCTCTCCTTCTGAAAAGCATTGTCCTCAACGCTTAAGTAGTTATGGATGCTTATGTATAAAATTCTCATCCTCACATGTGGAATCTTCAGTGGATAAGTTCTTCCACTTGATGAGATACTCCGAAATTGATCGATTTTGTAGCTGTCGAGTTCTTGTTTTTGTGGCTGCTTCCGATTCCAATATGATTTTTCCTTCCTCTTCAAGTTATGGAAATATTGTTTGAATTGGGAGCTTGTCACCTATAACCTTCTTTAAACATGAAACATGGAAAACTGGGTGCACTCGGGAAGCTGCAGGAAGTTCCAATTTCTATGCCATAGTACCAATCTTTTGCAACACCTTGTACAGACCATAATACTTTGGTGATAATTTATTATCCTTATTAGCTTGCTTGAGGGACATTTGTTTATATGGTTGTAGCCGTGGGAATACACAGTCACCTACATCAAAACTTCTTTCACTGCGATGTTGATCTTCCTGTTGTTTCATTCTATTCTGTGCCAACATGAGGTTATCCTTTAAGAGTTGGAGAACTTGTTGTTGATGCTCGATATGATGTTCCACTGCTTGAACTTTAGAATTTTCTCTTAAATATGATGTGATGGATGGTGGATGATATCCATAAAGTGCCATAAATGGGGTCATTTTTGCTGCAGTATGGAAGGAAGTGTTATACCACCATTAAGCCAGAGGCAAACATTTGACCCATTGTGTTTGTTTATCAGATACAAAGCAACGAAGATATCCTTACAAACATTTGTTTACTATCTCAGTTTTCCCATCACACTGAGGATGATAAGATGAGTTATGAGCTAACTGAGTACCGAGACAAGAAAATAATTTTGTCCAAAAATTTCCAGTGAAAAAGAGATCTCTGTCGCCTACGATAATCTTTGGGTTTCCATGTAGCTTTTGAATTGTTTCCATAAATGTAGTAGGAACTGTACTAGCTTTAACTGAATGCGATAATGCACAAAAGTGTGCATACTTGGTAAGTCTCTCAACTACCACCATGATGACACTCTTTCCT
Organism: Pinus tabuliformis; assembly: GCA_031772625.1. Lineage (NCBI taxonomy): Eukaryota > Viridiplantae > Streptophyta > Pinopsida > Pinales > Pinaceae > Pinus > Pinus tabuliformis. The sequence goes on along the minus strand of CM062810.1, from coordinate 247,121,749 downwards.
TCAGACTTGGGTAAACCTGTGATAAAATCCATTGAAAACTCCTCCCAACGTTGGCTTGGAATGGGTAAAGGTTGTAATAGACCTAGGGTCTTAATTGTTTCAACTTTATTTTGTTGGCAAACCAAACATTCTGCCACAAACTTTTGAATATCCTATTTAAGGCCATCCCAAAAAAATTCCTTCTTAACCCTGTGGTAAGTTTTTAAAAATCCTGAGTGCCCTCCTAAGGGAGAAGTGTGCAATTCCATAAGAATCTTTTGTTTGTGTTGGGAATTCTTACATAGGTATAAGTGATCTTTGTACCATACCGAATCATTTTTCTAGCTAAATGTATTAGATGTACTGGGATCTTGTTTTAACTTTCGAATGAGTTCCCACACTTCTTTGTCATTTTTCCATTCCTCCCTTGCTTCATTTATCCAATTTGGTTGGATAATAGAAATGGCGCACAAAAATGCTTCCACATCCTCATCCTTTCTTGAGAGTGCATTTGCCACAACATTTTGCTTCCCTTTTGTAGATGATTTCAAAGTCATGACCCAACATCTTTGTGACCCATTTTTGTTGCTCTTCAGAGGATAATATTTGTTCTAAAAATTATTTAAGACTATCATGATCTGTTTTTACCTTGAAGTGTCTTCCCATTAGGCAGGGTTGCCATTTCTTAAGTGCATGTAGTATTGCCAACATTGCCTTCTCATAAATAGCTTTGTGTAAATACTTTCCCTTGATTGGATGACTTTCAAAAGAAATGGGTCTTTCATCTTGCATTAAAACAACACCAATTCATTTCCTGAAGCATCACATTCAACAATAAAGGTTTTTGTGAAGTCTAGCATAGCTAAGACTGGTGCTTGGCACATTGTCTCTTTAAGATGTTCGAAGGCCTTCGTTGCTTCTGGAGTCCATGAAAATGCATCTTTCTTCAATAATGTTGTTAAAGGTGCTGCTATTCTCCCATAATTCTTAACAAACTTGCGATAATACCCTGTCAACCTGAGAAATCCTCGCAGATGCTTTATGGATGTGGGGATTTTCTATTCCTTAATGGCTTTAATTTTTCTAGGTTCTACCTTAACACCTTCATGAGATACAATATGACCCAGATATTCCACCTCTTGTACTCCAAAGAAACATTTGGAGCTTTTTGCATATAATTGTTTCTCCTCCAATAGTTTGAGCACCCTGTCAACATGTTCAACATGATCCTTCCAAGACTTGCTGTAGATTAGTATATCATCAAAAAATACCAACACAAATTTCCTAAGGAAGGGTTTGAAAATGGAATTCATCAAACCTTGAAATGTAGAAGGTGCATTGGTAAGGCCAAAAGGCATGACCAAAAGTTCATAATGACCCTCATGAGTTCTAAATGCTGTTTTTAGAATGTCTTCAGTCTTCATTCTGATTTGATGATATCCTGAATGAAGATCCAACTTGGTGAAGTAAATTGATCCATGCAATTCATCCAATAATTCATCAATGACAGGAATGGGAAATTTATCTTTAATAGTGAGCTTGTTGAGCTCCCTTTAATCTGGACACATGCGCCATGATCCATCCTTCTTGTGCACCAATACTACTGGAGCAGAGAAAGAACTTTGACTAGGTTGAATTATACCAGCCTCTAGCATTTCTGCAACCATATGTTCAATTTCACTCTTTTGGGCATAGGGATATCTGTACGGCTTGATGTTTGGAGGAACACTTCCTGGAATCAAATGAGTAGCATGATCTGGGAGATCTTTAGGACTCAAATACCCTGGAATGATTGTCCAAGGCTTTTAGGAGATCTGGAGAAATAGATGATTTCGATGTGGGAGCACCTAGAGTACATAATTGTGCAATTACACCTCGTTGTTCCTTATTTAGAAGCTTTTTTATACCGTTAGAGCTGATTATCTTTCATGGTTTCCCTGTAATACCCCTTAATTCAAATTACTTTCCTTCCGCACAAAATTTCATGAAAAGTTCTTGAAAATTAAAAGCTATTGTACCCAAGGATTATAGCCATTGGACTCCTAGTACAACATCAACACCACCCATTGGAATGGAAAGCATTGGGATATTCAATACAAATTCTCCCATGGATAGCTTGATATTATGGCACTTTCCAGAGAAATTTATGGTTCCTCCACTTGCAACCATCACTTGACACTCTAGTGCTAGATATAGGAAGCAATTCAATTCCTTTGCTATCTTACAATGAATAAAATTATGGGTACTTCCCGAACCAATCAACACTATTACCTTTTTCTTCTTGATATGTCCTTATATCTTGATGGTTTGAGGAGTGGTAATTCCAGCCAATGCATTACAAGATATGGTCAAATTCATTTCTTCTTTATCTAGGGTTTGTTCCTGGAGTATATCCTCTTCTTTTGACGTTTCTTGTTCATTTTATTCCTCATTTTCACAATCTATGTAGAATAATTTCTTCTCAGCACACTTATGACCTTTAGTGTATTTGCTATCACAACTGTAACAAAGACCTTTTTCTCCATTTTCTTCCAATTGTTGAGGTGTCAACCTTGTATGTTGTGGAAGGCTAGGGGAAACAACATTCCATCTTTATAGTTGTGAATGGTAGGCTTCCTGATTGCCATAATTTTTCTTTCCATTTTCTTGCTAACCTGAATGCCTTCTCCAATAAATCAGGTTCCCAAAGGCAAACCTCATGTTGAATATTTTCCTTTAAAGTCCCTATGAACACATCAATCCTATGCTCCTCTAGAATAACTTTTACCCTTATGTTCAATTTTTGGAAGTCCTCAATGTGCTCCATCGTTGAACCCTTTTGTTTGAGATTTATCAATTGGCTAAAAAAGGTGTTGTTTTTTGTATCCTCATAATGTGCTATCATTTCTTCCATAAAAATTGCCCAAGTGAATTTTTTTTTACGAGAGCAAAGCCATCGAGACCATACAAACTAATTTGGTTCCAAATATAAAGTTGCAATACATACCTCTTGTGTGTTTTTCACATTATGGAGATCGAAAAATTGCTCCATCTGTAGTATCCATGTTCCAGGATCCTTACCATCAAACTTCCTCATATCAATTTTTGTAACATGGTGGGTCTTCAATCCAACATTAGAGTCTATGAAATCATGATTAACATTTCTTTTGTTCTCATCATGGGTTTCATTTACTACCCTTTCACCATTAGTGACCATTTCTTATAGCAACTTATTCAAATTTATCTTCAATTCTTCCATATTATCATCCATGCCATTCATCTTAGTGTCCATGCCATTCATCTTAGCTTCCACGCCATCCATCTTAGCTTCCACATCCTCCATCTTAACTTGCATGCCATTCATATAGCTTCCACGCCATTCATCTTGGCTTCATTTTCCTTTAGTGAGAGTGAAATTTGTTGTACTTGGTATTGCATTTTTGATATATCATGTTGCATTTCTTCCTCTTCTTCATGAGTCATGCTAGAGCTTTCAGGTTTTTTTTTTTTTTTTTTTTTTCGAAGAAGAAAATTCATAATTTATATTGATAAGAAATTACATGCTGTTGATGCCCATGGGCATATGCTGTAGTGTGAGTTGTCCCCACTGATCAAAATAAACAAAAAATAAATACATAGGTTCCCATTGGGATACTGAGATAGGTACTGTCCATCATATGAGGTGCATAAAAACTGTACATAATATCATGCTGAAAAATACTGAGGTAATTACAAGATTATATGCAAAAATTTTAAGTTCCAAAATTTTCAGAAAAGAGGCCATTGCCTCACTGTAGAGGTCCTTCTATATATGGTCTGTGATAAAATCTGTGCATCCCTGTGGGAGTGATTTCCTCGATCAGCCAATCTCCTAGAGGACGATCCGCCGCTTCTTTCGAAAGCCGGTCAGCAATTGCATTTCTTTCCCTGTAGATATGAGAAACAGATATTTGGTCAAAATTTGTTTTGAAAAATACAATTTCTTCCCAGATATGTTTCAAAGAATATGCATGACAAATGGATTTGTTGTTAAACCAATCAACCATAGTCTTTGAATCACCAAAAATTTGAATTTGCTGGCAGTTTTTGGTCATGGAAAAATATATAAGATGTCGCAGGGTCATCAGTTCAACATGGTTGTTTGTTCCGGGTCCCAGACCCAATCTCATCTGATAGTAGTGTGAGTCTGTTAGATGAAACAGGATGCCACCACCACATCCTTGCCGCTGGGCCGCCCCGTCAAAGTATGCCCACGGCACATCTTTGTTTATGCGTTCTGGGTTGATGTTCCTGGGCTGAAGCTGTTTGGTCACAGTTGGTAATTCTGCATATGCCGCACATATGATGGGGGGAAGGAGGCTCCAAATTACTGTACAGTTTTCAAATATGATCGCATTCCTCCTGTTCCATATGTTCCAGGCCACCAAGAGGGGGAGGTTCCGGGGCTTTTCTGTCGCCACTGTTGTCCACCACTGCTCCCACGCCGCTTGAATGTCCACCCCCTGCCAGTCCGCGTTGATATTTAGAGTCTGTATGACCTGTGTCCATATTTCCCTGGTGGTCGAACAGGTGAGGAATAGATGGACGGCGGTTTCTTCCTCTTTCTTACATAATACACACCAGGATAGGCCTGCGAAAGCCCTTTTCATGAGATTGGATCCCGTGGGGATTTTGTTCGCTAGAATATTCCACATAAGTAGTCTGGTTCGTGGCTGGGCCTACAATTGCTAGATAGCAGACCACCAGCTTCTGTGACTTTCCAGTTTTTTTGCTTCGATCAATTTGTTGTATCCTAATTTTGGCGAGTATATTCCAGTTTTTGATATGGCCCATATGAGCTCATCCTCCTCCTCCCTTAATCGAATATGGGATTCGATTAAGGCCTGTATGTATGATTTCCAGTCTTCATTCCACTCATATGTCAGGTTCCATATCAGTTAACCATGCTTGAGAGTATATAGTGGAGTGCTGTTGGTCGCCAATTTGAGAGAGATATTTTATACCTCTATTGTTAAGATGGTGGATCAGTCCTTCTGGTAAATTGTGGGCATTCCCTTAACCTGGCCATGGGTCTATGCCAATGCGCACAGATGAGCCATTACCAATGCGCCATAGGAGGCTATCCCTGATAAGAGGCATTGCATTCAGAATGGCCTTCCAAATCACTGATATACCCTGTCTATTCCAATTTGGCTGCCGGATCCAGTCAGTGATGGTCAGAGGCCAGATATACTTGTGGTGTATGACTTCCGCCCAGAGACTATTTTGTTTTAGTAATATCCAACCTTGTTTAGCAGCCAATGCTTGCGCAAATTCCGGGAGTGAATTTAGGCCCCACCCCCCCCATTTTTTTGGTGTAGTAATCCTGGACCATCTTACCCAGGCGAAGATCTTTCCTTTTTTGTTGCCATTCCATAGAAATCTGTTACATGATTGTTGTATTCTGTGAAGTATTCCTCTGGGTATCCAGGATAGAGACATCCAGTATACAGGTGTGGCTTCAAGGACTATTTTTATCAGCATAAGTCTGCCAACTTTTGATAGAAGCCTATTGTGCCAACAGTTTATCCTCTTTTCAATTTTTGTGATGAGCCAAGTCCAGTTCTCAATCTTGTAACCATCTGGTTTTAGTTTAAAACCTAAATATTTGATGCCTTCCAGCATGTTTGTTTCCTGGAAGGGGAAATTCTGATTTGCAAGATGAGTTTCCTGATTTGTACACCCTGCGAGAGAGATAGTAGATTTCCCCCTGTTGATCTCCATGCCCGTAGCACTACAGAAGAGCTGTAGTATTTCATTTAGTGCTGTGGAATCCCGGACACTCCCATTAATGAAAATAAGGATATCATCTACAAAGAGAAGATGGGTGAGGAAATAATGCTCCATGATTTTGAGGCCGTTGATATTCCCACTCCTTTTGGCTGATGCAATGAGCCTGCTAAGCCCTTCCATAACAATGAGGAAGAGAAGTGGGGATAAAGGACATCCTTGTCTGATTCCTCTGCTGATGTTGAATGGTGTTGAGGCTGAGCCATTGATGAGTATGGCGAAGGAGACGGAGGTGATACATCCCATAATCCAGTCGATAAGTTCAAGGGGGAAGCCCAAATGAGTGAGGATCATCTTCAAGTAGAGCCAATTTACTTTATCAAAGGCTTTTGCTAGATCAATCTTGAGGGATATACCTTTTAGGCTTTTATACTTTATGGAGTGTAGAGCTTCCTGGGCAGTGCCAATGGCCTCTTGTATGTGGTGGTGATGGAGGAAAGCAAATTGTTCTACGGAGATGTGAGTAGATAGGATGGGCTTGATATGGTTAGCTATGATCTTGGATATGATTTTGTAGAGGCAGTTACATAAGGAAATAGGTCGAAAGTCATTATAGGACGATGGGGCATCTGATTTAGGGATCAGGGCTATATAGGTGAAGTTCATAGGGGGGTGAATGTGCCCGGTGATCCTGCTTTCTTCAATGACTTCCAACAGATCCTCCCCCAGTAATTCATAAAAGGCCAGATAGAACTCCACCGGCCATCCATCCGGACCGGGGCTCTTATCTTTTTTGAACCATTTGAGAGTACTTTCCAATTCCTGCATGGTGACTGGCTGTGTAAGTTCCTCATGCTCCTCCTGTTCAACAAATCTGGGGAAGTGACCAGCCAGATTAATGATATCTGGAAGATTTATGGCAGTCGGGGCAGTAAATTGCCTTTTGAAATGAGATACACCCAATCTGGCAAGTTGCTGGTGTGATGTAGCCCATCCATCCGGTTCATACGGCAGCTGCCAGATAGTGTTTGAGGCCTTTCTGCCGTTTGCAAGGTTATGGAAATATTTGGTATTACGATCCCCCTCTTTAAGCCAAATGGCTCTACTTTTTAACCTCCATAGTTCCTCCTTTTCTTGCAGGATCTTGATTTTTTGAACTTCCAAATTGTACAAGAGGGTTTTTGATTCCTCAGATAAGTAACCAGTCCCCTTTTCATCCGTCAATTGTGCAATCTGAGTCTCTGTATCCAAAAGAAGCTGTTCATCTCTCAGTCGTTTCCTCTTTGCCCAGTTCTCAGTCAATTTCTTGAGGTCATTGAGTCTATCGCAGAAATCCACTGCCTTTCTCTGTTCTCTTAGAGGTGGTTGTGATCTCCAGTAATCCGTGACCATATTAATAAAATCCAGATCTTGTAAGTACCCCGCAAAAAATTTGAATGGGGATCGGGGCTTGTTTTTTTCTCCACTGACCTGGAGGAGGATGGGAAGGTGGTCAGATAGGCCACCCGAGCTTACCCATTTTCTGTACAGGGGAAGTTTTTGAATCAGGTCCTCATGTACCAGGAATCTGTCTAATCGCCTTCCCAAAGCTGCCTCCCCAGTTCTCCTGTTGTGCCAGGTGGGGACTTTCTTGTTCATTGGAAAATCAACAAGCCTATGCGAATCTATTAACATGCTCATCTGTTCAGATATGGGATCAAGTTAAGCATGATGTCCCCAGGATTCCCCGACACCCAGGGAGAAATTGAAATCACCGCCCAAGATTCTGGCACTAGTGATGAGGTTGCTTCCCAAATTTTTTTCCAGAAGGCCAGCCAATTCTGATTTGGGCCATATATATTGATAATGTGAATAGGGAAGCCAATATCTCCCATGAAGATGTCCATACCCATAAAACCCCTACCGCCCCAAGAGAATAATGGCTTGACCTTTTTAGGATTTATGCCGATGGCGAGACCCCCAGAGCGTCCATTTGCGTCCATACCTTGAAATAACCATCCTGGTAGTAGGGCATGAAGGGATCTCACAGCCAGTTCCGAGGTGCAAAGGGTCTCCTGTAGGAAAAGAATGTCACATCTGGATTCATGTATCAGTCTCTTGAGAGCCAATCTCTTTTTGGGGTTGGCTAATCCCCTACAATTGAAGGAGAGCCAAATCATGGAGAACCAGTGGCCAAGGGCTCAATTGCTCTAAGTGCCCGTTCGATTGTGCATTGACGCCCTCGGGCGACATCTTCCACTGCATTTTGTATGGCTGAGTTAATCTTTGATGGACGTCCTCTTTTGGGTTTATGGTTAGAGTATCGGCCAGGGGAAGAACCGAGTCCCAGAAGTCTGGTTCGGACCCGAGGTCTGAGGTGGTAAGGGTGCGATCCAGAGCCAGTGGGGGAGGAGGATGGATAGGGGAGGGCAGTGTCCATCCTATGAGAGGAGGGGGTGGTGGTGAAGGTGGGGGGGGGGGGAGCAATGGTGCAGAGAATAGAAGGAATAGGGCCCGGATCAATAGGTGTTGACTGCAATGAGGAGTGCATAACAGATAACATAACTTCTGATAAAATAGCAGAGGTCATGGGGAGAGATTCATTACCCGGGGTGGATGATGCAGCCTCCGCTGTCTTGGACCGGGTGCGAGGAGGTGCGGGAGTCGATGAAGCCTTCCTTCTGTTGTTCATCTTCTTGCTGCCTTCAGGTTCCGCATTCGCAGGGGCCACATTATGTGTTAGTTCTCCTTCTCCTTGATTGATATCCCCTCTGTTTTGTTCCACTGATGTCTGTTGTTTATTGCCTTTAGTATTATCCGAGGTCACTCCAGAAAGAAGAGGGCAGTCCTTGTACAGATGGCCGACTTTATGACATCGACGGCATCGGAATGGAACACCTTCATAATCCAACAGCTGCTTGCGCGAAAAATGTCTGCGATGCAGGGTGATTTTCTCCTCCAGCCCATCCCTGGTGTCAAGATGTACAAGGATCCGAGCCATGGTCATAATGCCAGTATGCTCATAGGATTTATCATGCTCCAGATAGGTGCCCAACGCATCTCCAATGCGCTTGAAAACTTGTGGAGTCCAGAATTGCATGGGCAAGCCTGGTAGACGAACCCAGATGGGCCCAGCGCCCAATTGTTCTCGCTCCGGATCAAAAAGTGGATCCCAACGTTTCAGCAGAACATGAGCCAATTCTATATGCCAGAATTGGGATAGGATCCATTGGGTGTACTCTGGTCGGTGAAAATGTAATGCAAACCATCCTCTAGCTAGGACCCTGATAGCTGGTAATTCCTTAAGCAGTGATCCCCAAATCTCCTCCGTCCATTGCTTTAACCTTTCCACAGAATATGTTCAACCATGAACCCTGCCGACCAGGACCTTTTGAGCAGTGTCAATTGCGTCCGCCATCTGGACGTCCTCTCCGAAAGTTAGGTTGATATCAGAGTCTATGGCATGAAGGCACCTTCCTTTTTTCTGTTTTTCAGAGCGCTTGCCGATGGGGAAGTCCTTGAGGAGTTTACGACACGGGTCGGATGTACTATGCTGTGCAGACCCAGCCGAACGAGCAGGTAGCAGCGGGGAGCTGAAGCAGCCCGAGCGGATAGGGGAGCGGGGGTTCAAGCTGCTAGAGCCAGGGTGAAAAGTGGGACGGGGTGTACGCATAAGACCGTGAGGGTTTGCCGGCGTCAGAGAAATAGATGATGGGTTCAGGGGTTGAACGAGAGGTGGAGGCGACGGCAGAGTGGGCTGTGCAGCGGTCTGAAGAGGTGAATCGAAAGATGGAGAGGTCTGCAGACAGGAACCCAAAAGATGAAGTGTGGCCGGCGAGAGAGGCGGACATTCAAGAACCGGAAGGTCCGCCAGGTTGACATCCGTATTATTCTTCTTCCCAGAGCGCGGTAGGTGGGGTTGCAGACTGGAGGCAACTGTCGCAGATGCTTGATCTCTTCCCTAGGGTTCCATGGTAGGTCGGTTATTATATGCCCAGATATCTTGATTTGGCATGGGGTCCTCCTCATAGTCCACGAGGTCCTCCTCTACCATAGCAACCCGACAAATAGTGACCCCCAAGACCCGCCGACCAGGGAACCGAAAGTCAGTTGAAACGGTAAAACCAGCTCGTGAAGAATCGCCAGGAAAGTGAAAAACCCTAGGGTAAACCAGGTGCCTGGAATCCTGGGAAGCTGTCCGCACTAAGGGCCCGCGCTGTTCAGAGACCCGTGTTCCAAGTGCTAGTATCTGATAACTGCCATGGGGCAAAGGCTAGTGCCATGAACCAGGGTCCATAGTAGGGTTAGGTTATCTTCATTTTCGCCGATCGCCAGAGCTCCGCCTCTACCTCCTCTTCTTCAGGTCCCCATAGACCTCCTAAGTTAGTCACTAGAGCTTTCAGGTTGCTTACTAGGTGTTTCCATTTTCTTTCATCAGGGCATTAGTTAATGCTAATAATTCTTCACTATTCCCTTTGAATTCCTTCAAACTAATTTTTCAAACCAATCTTATGCAAAATTTAAAAAAAACTACACACCTTTTTTTCACTTTGTAAGAGATTGATATTGAATCTGTTGTATCTCTGTAACTGAGGATCTCGAATATCTAAAATATCGTCTTGCGGTAGCCCTTTGAGTCCTATTTCTAACCCCGCAATTCTGATCAATATTGGATTCTCCAAGGAAGAGTTATGCAAAATCTCCCACTATGACCTGATTATAAACTAGTTCAGTAGAGCAAACTTGTACAACGTGCCAGGTATCACTGTTTCAACCTTAGTACCTGAAACTGATACATAAAAAACTACAGGCCATCCTCTTTCTGAAAATTCTTACAAAATTTCAATCTGATGCTCAAAACAAAAGTTATGATGATTTTCCCTAGGTCACCTGTTTGGAATGTAATTTGGGAGTCTACAAAAGCCCTATCTTCCTTAGATCATATCTCCGCAAATATAGTGATCCAAGCTTTGAAATTTAGACCCGAATTTCAGAAAGGTTTTGGTTCAAATTGTTTTTTTTGTAGCTTCTGAAAAGTCGCAAAAAAATGTTATAGCGAAAATTCCATGATGACCTGTTTGGAGTAGCAAAACCATAAACTCCAAACCTCTGATACCAATGTTAGGAAACGAGCTCACAAAAAGATAGAAAAGATAGATCAATGCCTTAGAATTCAGCCTCTTCGAGGGGGCAAACTCCTTTACATTACATAAATGCACAATTCTTGGATGATACAAATGACTAAACTTCCCTTCTATATATAGGAGTCTAAGGGGTCACAATATAATCAAGCTGACATAACAGTAATAACATAAGGGCACAAAAATAACAATAGTGGGTTTCTATGGGGCATACAAATAACAATATGGGGACAATAGAGGCACAATAATAACAATAAGGGATACAATGACAATAGTAATGGGGGAATCACTAGTATTATAGGGGACTAACAAAATAAACAAGAAATGGTTTTCTACAGTCTCAAAGGGTGAGAAATCCTATAAAGATATGTAAGCTCATACAATCCAAATAAAAACCATGTATATGATAGGTGAAACATATAATTATACAATGAAGTATATACCAAATATAAATTTTAAAAATACTTTCAAGAACCTGTAATTATAAATCATAACAACTATTCTAATCACATAGTTAATCACATCATCTTGGAAAGAAAAGAAGAATCCCAAAGAGGTTGGTACAACCATCAAATTTTGTAGCCCAAATCAATTTCAAACAATTACCAAGAAAAGTATTGTAGTTATTAGAGAATGTAAGTACACGGCCACAACGAGGAAGACTTGGCCAATATAAGAAAAAAATTGAGAAAATGGAAATATTAATAGTATCTATCTGAATAGGAACAAGATGAGATTATTAATCTTGTAAATAAATAAGAGTTGCAGAACTATGCCAGAGGTCCAAACTGTCAAAAATATTTACATATCCATGCCTTAATGTTCTTCAGATATATATATATATATATATATATATATATATCTATTATAGAGCATATATAAAAAGAATGAAATAGCAGCGCTAGCTTTTAACTCATTCCAAACCCTAATCACAATGTATACTTCGGAGGGTCTCGAACTCTCAAGGTGGAACACCCTGGTCAAACAAGAAGAGTTTGTAAGAACCTAGATAACCTTGTGAAGCTGCAAGGTAAACATTCGAAGAAGTTTGTAGTGTGAGGCTAATTGTGAGGAATACCCAACGAGTTAAGCTAACATGTAAGGTATATAAGAAGAAAATGCAAAATTTTGTACAAGACTCAGAATAATACATTTATGGAAATAATAATATATGACAAGAGTAGGTTAAGTATAATTTTACCTATTTCATTAACAAAGTGTCACCATTCCTCAATATTGCATTGGGCACAAAGTAAACAAGACCATTAAAGCCACAAGAAGGGACATAAAATAGAATAAAAAACAAAAATTCCTTGAAAGTCTGCACACTTTATGATCCAGGTCCGGGTGTGACAAAGGACCCTTCCAAGACCTTTTACTTTCGTGATGTGTTAAATTGCATTTTTAAAAGAACATTAATGAATACATCTTCATGATGTAAAGAAGAGGAACATGACGATCATCAGCACATGAAAACATAAGCTGTTGATAACAAAGTTTGTCCAGGAGTGACTACGTCTTCGGGCCCCAGTGTCAAGATGGTGTAGGTTGGTGCATTAAGTGCTGTCAATAGTGATGATGTACATAAGAGGTGACGTCTCTATCATACAAGGAAAATTCCCTCATGCAGGAGTGGTGCCAAGAGATGTTCCGCTACAGGAACTCTCAGTAAGAAAGGACTCCTATCATAATGACACAAACTCATACATGATGATCATGAGCATCCGGCCAACATGGCATAAAAGGTATCTCAATGCAAACATACGTGGCGAGAACAAGAGTATCCCATCAACATGACAACAAAGGGATCTCAAACGAAACATGATGAATCATGACAACAAGTACATCACACAGATGATTCCACATCACATCAAGTAGGAATCATGAAAACGAGTAAGAAACAAGCTCCCATATCAAACTTCAAACAGAGATCTGTGTAGCACAATGCATAACAAAATAAGTACATGAACACACTGCATATACCTCACATCCTAGGGCCATCTGAAGAAAAGGATGTCAAGTTGCTAAAGCTGTTTGGATCATCGATCTCACGACATCGAATCGCATGGAAATGACTGCTCGCACATGGATGCTGAAACTTGCACTCCACTTAGAAAAGTGGCCAAAAAATAGAATGAGCAAGTGGAAAATCTAAACACGCCATCAGATTTGTGGCGTCGAATAGTGCAAAATCAACTGTCAAATTTCAATTATGAGAAAATGAAAATCTGGGGCTTAAGGAATCTTTTAAATTCCCCCTAGATTCCTCAAAGATTCCCTCCTCCGGGTCCTCGGTAAATCGGCTGCTCAGATTAGGAAACTGACTACACCATCGAGTTCGTTTCACCAATAGATGTAAGATAGACATAAAGTTTGTCCAATTTGGACACTGCACAAATTTCATCCTCCTGGAAATTTTGCTCAGTCATGGTTCTACCTACATAAAAATTAATTAAAAATTAACTCTGCCTCATTTTTCATGCCCACTCCTAGTTCCTCCATGCTCCTGGGCGCACTGGTGAAATGAAGGCTTATATAAATTTTTAGGGCTAAGTTTACAAGAATGTTGTTTGGCACATTGGTAATTATAACAAGTTGTTGAGGAGGGGTAGGGGGATCAAATCCCACCCCTCCCCTTTTAACCATAATATATAACAAAATTTATTTTTGGGAGGCACGTTAAATCATTGGTGGGGGTCGGGTCCACCTTGGGCGACCTGCCCCTTAACCTTCATCGTTTGAATGTATTGAATGGCACATTAAAGTTTGATGGGTGGCGTTCAACGTGGTTCATGGCACATTGGTTTTGTTTTATGCGTGGCGTGTCGTATGATGGTCAGTGTGTGTGAGGGTGCTTGGGAGGCGGGCCGGCCACACCAGCAGGGCGGGTTCGAACCCCGCCACCCTCGACTTGTGGTTGTGTTATGTTTGGTGGGGCGTGGGCCGGGTCCACCGGAGGTGGCCCCCCCACCGTCCTTATAATATATATGGTGCATATATGGGAGGGCTTGGCGGGGTAATGGCCGCCGAGCCATATAATTAAACTTTTTTTTTTGTTAACATCATTTTGGGGGTGGCGGGGGTGGTGGCTTACCACCACAATATATTTTTTTTTGTTTTTTGTTTTAATATAGTTGTGGTTTTCAAATGTTTAGAAAATAAGGGATATTGGGCAAATTAACGAGGCCACAATTTCGACCGATTTTAGGAGCTAGGTTTCAAGCCCTCAGGCCAGTCAAATTGTAGGAAACTTAAACCTCACCCACAGCGCAACTTTAACCAAAACTTTGACTGGCTCGTTCTCCCTCATACGAGCTCATATTGACGAACCGTTCGCATCGCCATGATTAGGATGACAAGATCTACGCTCTGGCCCTAGTTTGAAAACCTTTTGACAACTTTGATTTTCAAGCTTTCATAAGCCCTCTTTGTCCTGTGTGTGTCCCTAAAGCCACCTGGATCAATCCTACCCATTGAGGAGCTTTTGGTCCTCCAAAAGCATGAAAAAAATAATCTACAACTATTCTGTACCTTGTCTGCATCACAAGTGTCCTGAAAGGTCTTGCTTCCATCTCCTTCACCTTTTTACTTCAGAGCCTTAAGCGATGAGCCGACACTTGGAACCTCTGCAACCTATAGTACATTGTTTTGAAAATTACATGCTTTGGCTTTCATGACCAACTAATGACCAAAGCGTCCCACACTTGCCACAAGTTTATAACACATACTCGATGGTCAAGTTTACATCAAGATGGACATAAAACCCTAGCTACAAAAACAAGGCCAACATATCATTTTGCTTCAACAAGTGATGGAAAACACTTCATCACTGCAACACATGATTTACAAAGATAAGGCCAAACACTATTTTCTTTGACAAGTGATGGACACATGACATCACTTTCAGAGTTTAATATGCAACTCAAAATAATACTAGACATCATTGTTGCCGAAAAAGTGATGGAATACATCATCACTTTTATATTTAAAAATGAAACAAATGATTTACAAAAGCATGATCATGACAAGACAACATATTTAGAAACCATTTTTCACTTATCAATGTGAATGGGTCATCGCTCTATGGTGGTTTTTCTTGTCGAAAAATTGTTTCACTTGGTTCATGGACTGATGCTTTCTCTTTAAGGCTCTGCTCTGGATGAAGCCTCCAACAAGTGGCTCTTTGATGACCACTTATGTCGCAATGACTGCAATACATCTTCTTCCTCCAAATCTGCTTAACATGTTTCTTTACTTGTTGTTGAGAGGGTCTTTCACGCTTCATCCTTTTGTGTGCTTCCATTCTTTTCCAACACTTAGAAAATGTATGGTTATGTAATCCACAAAAGGTACATTTTTTTCGATGCCATGTTTTACGTTCTTCATTAACAACATGATTATAATTGAAATGAACATTCGAATGTCGAGACTGATTATACCTTTCCTTGTTATCCCTGGTGTAAGTATGGTGATGAGAGCTTGCCTCAGCTCTTTCCCTGCAATGGAAACTGCCATGGGATGATGGGGATGTTTTCCCATCATTCTCTTTCCTCGATGATTTTGATGATGTCTTGGAAGCATATGACACCTTCAAGCATTCTCCCTCGGTGTATCTCAAGCCTGCAAATTGAGGTCTTTGCACAACCTCCAATGACTGAGCTATCCCTTGGTTATCAACACCAAGTTCTTTTTCCTCCTCGTGCCTCGTTCTCGTAAGGAGCCTCATGTTTGTCCTTGTAATTGGGATCTCCAAATCTCCAACAGAAATCATACTATGTGAAGATGAAACCGAAAGGAAATCAACATCTTTTACCTCCTCTGTCGATTTGGAAATAACTGATGAGGGCTTCTCATCATGTGTTGTTGGTGGTTTGCTAGCTGTCTCAGCGCATTCCCCAACTTCCTTTCTAACATACCAAACTCCTTCCTGATGGGGTAATTCTTCTACTTTGATGGGGTTGAAAATACGTTGGCCATTAATGCCTAAGCCTTTTCCTTCATACCCCATTCTCTTCAACAATTTGGAGCCAATTCCCGTGGTATGATTTTCAAAAACAACGAAATCATCATCAGGACACATACATGAATTCAGAGAAATAATTTTTACCTCACATGGTTCAAGCTAAAGCTTTTCCAAGGCCTCGCCCTTAGCTTACAATTGTCATAGAAAACTTTGTTTTTCCTCTTTCTCTTCTTGTAGACGCATCTTCAATTCAACGTTCTCTGTTTGAAGATTCTGGTTGTTGCGGTTCAGTTCTTCCAGGGCCTCTTTCGTGGCTCGCAACTGAAGCTGCAATCAATCCTTTTCCTCTGTCTTTTTGTAGAGCTTCATACATTATTTCCACCCTTTGGGAAATTTTGAGCATGGTATCATACATCGCCTTTTCATCCTCTATCGCTGCACGTTCCATTGTTCACGCTTGTAATTCACATCCATGCAAAGACCGCTCCGATACCACTTGATCCAGGTCCGGGTGTGACAAAGGAACCTTCCAAGACCTTTTACTTTTGTGATGTGTTAAATTGCATTTTTAAAAGAACATTAGTGAATACATTTGCATGTTGTAAAGAAGAGGAACATGACAATCATCAACACATGAAAACATTAGCCGTTGATAATGGAGTTGGTCCAGGAGGGACTACATCTCCGGGCCCCGGTGTCAAGATGGTGTAGGCCGCTGCATTAAGTGCTGTCAATAGTGATGATGTACATAAGAGGTGACGTCGCTATCATACAAGGAAAATTCCCTCACGCAGGAGTGGTGCCAAGAGATGTTCCGCTACAAGAACTCTCAGTCAAAAAGGACTCCTATCAGTATGACACAAACTCATACATGATGATCATGAGCATCCTACCAACATGGCATAAAAGGGATCTCAATGAAAACATACATGGCGACAACATGAGTATCCCATCAACATGACGATAAAGGGATCTCAAACGAAACATGACAAATCATGACAACAAGTACATCACATAGATGATTCTGCATCACATCAAGCAGGAATCATGAAAACGAGTAAGAAACAAGATCCCACATCAAACATCAAACAAGGATCTGTGCAGCACAATGCGTAGCAAAAGAAGTACATGAACACCCTGCATATACCTCACATCCTGGGGCCATTTGAAGAAAAGGATGTCAAGCTGTTGAAGCTGTTCATACCATCAATCTCACGACATCGAATCGCATGGAAATGACTACTCGCACATGGATGCTGACACCTACACCCCACTTAGAAAAGTGGCCAAAAAATAGAATGAGTAAATGGAAAATCTAAACACACCATCAGATTTGTGGCATCGAATAGTGCAAAAACGACTGTCAAATTTCTTAATTTTGAGAAAATGAAAATCTGGGGCTTAAGGAATCTTTTAGATCCCCCCTAGATTCCTCAAATATTCCCTCCTCTGGGTCCTCTACAAATCAACTATTCAAATCAGGAAACTGACTACGCCATCGGGTTTGTGTTGTCAAGAGGTGTAAGATCGACATAAAGTTTGTCTGATTTGGACACTGCGAAAATTTCACCCTCCTGGAAATTTTGCTCAGTCATGGTTGCACCTGCATAAAAATTAATTAAAAATTAACTTTGCCTCATTTTCCGTGCTCGCTCCTGGTTCCTTCATGCTCCTGGGCGCATTGGTGAAATGAAGGCTTATACAAATTTTTAGGGCGAAGTTTACAAGAAAGTTGTTTGGCACATTGGTAATTATAACAAGTTGTTGAGGAGGGATCGGGGGATCAAAGCCCACCCCTCCCCTTTTAACCATAACAAAATTTACTTTTGGGAGGTGCATTAAATCATTGGTGGGGGTCGGGTCCGCCTTGGGCGGCCCACCCCTTAACCTCTGTCGTTTAAACATATTGAATGGCACATTAAAGTTTGATGGGTGGCGTTCAACGTGGTTCATGGCACGTTGGTTCCGTTTTATGTGTGGCACGTCGTATGATGGTTGGTGTGTGTGAGGGTTCCTAGGTGGCAGGCCGGCTGCACCGGCCGGGCAGGTTCAAGACCTGCCACCCTCAGCTTATGGTTGTGTTATGTTTGGTGGGGTGTGGGCCGGGTCCACCAGAGGTGGCTCGCCCACTGCCCTTATAATATATATGGTGCATATATGGGAGGGCTTGGCAGGGTAATGGCCACCAAGCCATATAATTAAACTTTTTTTTTTGTTAACATCGTTTTGGGGGTGGCGGGGGTGGTGGCCCGCCACCACAATATATATTTTTTTTGATTTTTTATTTTTTAATATAGTGGTGGTTTTCAAATGTTTAGAAAATAAGGGATATTGGGCAAATTAATGAGGCCACAATTTCAACTGATTTCGGGAGCTAGGTTTCATGCCCTGGGGTCAGTCAAATTGTAGGACACTTAAACCTAGCCCATAACCCAACTTTGACCAAAAATTTGACTGGCTCGTTCTCCTTCATACGAGCTTGGATTGATGAACCGTTCACACCGCCGCGATCAGGACGACGAGATCTACGCTCTAGTCCTAGTTTGAAAACATTATGACAACTTTGATTGTTGAGATTTCATAAGCCCTGTTTGTCCTGTGTGTGTCCCTAGAGCCACCTGGATCACTTTAGAGCTAGGGTTTGAGACTCTTACGAGACAAGCACAACCTTGAATCCTCCTACAAGTTTCTCGGCTTTGGGATGAAACCCTGCCATTTAAGCAACCCTTGAATTAGGGTTTCACCTAGGGATAAAAATTCATAAAGAAGTGAAGAAAATTAATTGAGTCGATAGTTAAAGCCAAGAAGGGAACAACGGAAAAAGGACTTTGTAAAGAATGTCACAATTACAAGAATATAGCATGTAGGAAAGACAATGCGCAATAACACTCAAGATAAGAGTACCGACCTGAAGAGAGCAACTGTGCACTAGTTGTCGTTAGTTGTAGAACTCTGTTCACCAAAGATGAAATTTTCAAATGAAAATTGTAAACGAATGAGCCAACATAGTGGCAGCTAATCCAAACTAGCACGATACACTCTAATGTCGATAAAAAATACTAAACAAATGGTCGACCAATATGTTTACACGTTATTAGGTGGTGTGGTAGATGGTTATAGTTAACTAGCTTGAAAATCACATGGGTCAAAGACCTACCACTTCACCACATTGATTTAGGTTCCACATCAAGCCATGTTGACAGTATGCGAAGTTTTGAGGAGTTATGAATTTACCTGAGAAATAACTAAATTTATCAAATCAATACAACTATGTTTCTTTTCCTGTCTTTGTTTTTTTATTGATATATATATATATATATATATATATATAGATAGATAACCAACTCTGCAGGTCTAGGCTAACCCTCGGCAAAATTTAACTTGAAATATACATAATAGAGAGAGATATGTAAAAACCCTAACACCCGGAAACTAGAGTTGAATCACAAAGGAAGTATGAAAGTGTAGTAGCAGCTTTGTGTACCCAGCTTCATAGGGTAACCCTACATACAAGACAAAATTTAATCTCTTAGCTCAACCAACATATGAGGAGTAAACTCATAATGAAAAAAAAGGGAAGAACTTTAAAATTTAAGCTGTAAATTAATGTGCTTTCCCAACCATCACTTTTTTTCTTTTTCTTGGATCTAGATGAAGCCATTGACATACTTAATTATTACGTGCCATTCTCTTAGAATAAGAAATACCATAAAATGTGTTGGGATAATAACCGGTATATATGATGTGTAGTTGGGCAGTTCCTTTCCGTCCTTCGTCCTGCCTCACCGCCTCCTATGTTTTCTATTATCTGTCTGATAAGTGAAAGGTTCTTGATATTTCAAGGGTATAGAGAGAGATCATAGTCGCTCTAATAACTGATAATATTCCTCATTGCTTGTTTGATGTTGGGGTAGCTGCATATTTCATTCAACTAGAACATCAAAAAAATATGGAAAAGTCAAGAACTCAACCTAGGAAAAGAGTTTATCAGTGGAAGGAAATACTTACCCTTAGAATTACCCGTGCAAGGAGAAAAAATGCAAGTACTGTAAGGAAGAGAGCGATCTACCTATTGCACATAGTCGGAGAGGTAGGGTTTCACATTGTCGGCAGGAGTAGAGCACTAGATTACAAGTGGAAGGAAAATAATGAAAGCCATTCATATGTAGCAAGATACAAGTGTTTCAATAGTCTGTTAATTACTTTTTAATTGTTATTGAAAGTGATATACGTGGTCGATATAAAGATGAACATGCATGGACTTACACGTTTTATTTATGAATGACACTTGTCTCATTTTCACCCCAAGGTGCTACCTCGTTTCGTTTTAATGCAAGGTCAGTGAGTTGTCTTGGATGACTAGCTTCACCTGTAGTAGTTACGAGTTTGTGTTCACACACACATTCTCTGAACTAGGGAGTATACAATATAGGTTGCAGAGGAATTCATTTTTCCAATTTATATACCAACGTATACAGTATAGGTTGCAGCGGAATTCGTTTTTCCAGTTTATATACCAGCATAAAAGGAAGAAGCCAAGGTAAGAGCAAGACCAGGTGCATATATAGGTGCAGATTCAATTCCTCCAGTTATAGCGGAAGCACCCGCAAAAGCAAAGTGAATAGCGTAGAAGGTAGCAGAGGCGTCCCATGGCTAAGCAGTGTCCTTATAGGTGCCAGTGATCTGGTTTATCGAGACATCCAGCAGATCAGGAGTTTACCGAGTATAATAAGCAGCACCAAGAGCAAAGTATACAATCACAAATTGTGTTCTTCTTGGTTTCATTGAGTCTCATTCTTTCCACTAACATGGTTTGTTTTCTCTCCAGCAACAAAGCGACTCTTTCTTTCCACTCCCAACTAGTTTTTTCCATTTGTAGGGACAACAAGGTTTGTTTTCTCTCCAGAAACACAAAGCTTGATTCTAATAGCTCTCAAATTCATTCATTGAATGTATTGCTTAAACAACTTAACTTTCCCTTGGTTGTGTAGGTGAAACATGACGTTTCTTACCTTGCCTTCAGTTGTGTAGCTAAAACACAACACAACATTACTTTGCCTTCACATGTGCAGCTGAAACACCGTACATCGTATGATTGTTTGGTTTTTGACACCGTAGGAACATGAATTCAACACTTGGCAACATCAACTGCCTTTAATGACTTTATCTCAGCTCTGCTATAATACAATAGAATTTCAACATTTCATAGCATTTAATACGCTAAACTAATGCTGAATGTACTGCTTAAACAACTTAACTTTCCCTTGCTTGTGCAGGTGAAACACGACGTTTCTTACCTTGCCTTCAGTTGCGCATCTAAAACACAACACAACATTATTTTGCCTTCACATGTGCAGCTGAAACACCGCATATCATATGATCGTTTGGTTTTCGACACCACAGAAACATGAATTCAACACTTGGCAACATCAACTGCCTTTAATGACTTTATCTCAGCTATGCTATAATAACATAGAATTTCAACATTTCATAACATTTAATAAGCTAAACTAATGCCAACATTAGTTAGACATTTTTTGAAAAAATAATGAAATAAAGGAATATAACCTATGCTTTTGGCCCCCTTGCCTCTAGAAGAAGCCAAATAAGATGGCCAAAGTGATTTTAGTAGGAGAAATATATCAGGAGCAACAAAACTTTCGATTATTCATAATTGTAACCAAAAATTTCGATTATTCATAATTGTAACCAGGTCAAACTAATATTAGTGCCCGCATTCTGATTCCTATAATCCCTGCCTTGCCTACGACAGGGACTAATAATAACAAGTATAAGTCAAGAAACAAACACACCAAAACATGAACAATCTAAAATATATGCATATATAAATCTAAAAAATAGAATATAAAATATATAAAAATTATTTTCGATTCATTTTTCTTGTATAAACAATTTATACAAACCTAATGTTGCAACTCCAAATATAATAATGATATAAGACTTAAACAATTGTAAGACTAGAAAAAGAATTTATTGGAGATATAATGGTCGTATATAGCACATACTTAGACAAAGAAAATATAATACATTGAATCTTGTGAACTGATATCACAAACGAGAAGGGAATGATGACAATTACATTGACTCTCCTTGCTCATAGAATTCAAAGATGAGAAAAAAGTTCTAACCCATCACAAAATATCCATTATAAACTTTAAATTATTACCAAAAACTAGTTACGATCATGGTGATTGTGATCATATCATACATCTTGAATAATCAAGCATTGTAAAAATAATACCTCCAATCTGCAATGAATACAACTTCATACCAAACACCACAATCAAACAATTTGTAGAAAATAGGTATAGATACCCAGTAGTAACAATTGGTGTTGTCATTACACTTGATATAAAATTAGAGTTGCAATATTGTATACATATTAAAAGTTGTGATTTAGATAATGAATAAGCAACAATACGATTTTGCATATCCAAATATTTAAACTTTTAAATGATTTCATGTATTCAATCACATAAAATAACTATTATAATATCTTCTACTACAACTTCAATTGTTTGAAACGTTTGATCATCTCTTTACTTCAATGGGACAAGAGTTGCAAAAAGACAAATTCCCTTTTATATTGTTTAAAACTATTACCAAGAATGCTCTTTTTGCTATCAAAGAATTTATTCCATAATTCCATTTGGTTAAATCAAGTACCATGGGAGGGTATGAAACTTCAACATTGAGGAAGGGTACATTACCATTACTCATAATGGTGGGATAGACACTACCATATTAGAAGCAAGCTAACTCCTTTTATCATCTTAAGAAAAGTGCATGATTCTTACAACATAACTCTTACATGCAAAACATAGGGACTAATGGTTATAGACCTCAATCAAGGGATGGTTCATAGCATCATAACTTCAGAAACTATAGAACACGAAGAACTCATTAATACACTGGATTATGATAGTGCATTTATGATAGTGAATTTGAGACTGCATTGAAACATTTCTTTGTGCGATTGGTTGTTGGACATCCTCTCAAAGTTTATGGAAAGGGTGGCCAGATACATTTGTGTCAATTAAAACTCCACTGGTCAGTTTTTTTAAAATAGTTGGGTTATAACTTATGGAAAGTATTATTTTAAGCCCAATTCACAAATAAACAATGATGCTTCATAAGGGTGGTCCAAAATATCAAATTACATGTCTCTATTTCCATCTCATTGTTATTGGGACAAAATTTAAATCGTCTATGAAGGCGATGACAGGGTGAAGAAGACAAAGCTCCAAACTCATTAATAACAATTCGATAATTTGAAAATAAAAGATGAAGAAAATATTGCAGCCTATTTCCTCCATGTGGATGAATTTGTCAACATCATCAAAGGACTTTGTGAGAAGATTGAAGAATCAATGATTTTTTAAAAGGTGTTAAGGTCACTCCCCTCAAGATTTGATGTCAAGGTCTCTTCCATTGAACAAATGAAGGATCTGGATAAATTGACGATGGATGAGCTACATAGGATTCTCACTACATATGAAATGAGGATAGAAAAAGAAAAACTAGCATACAAGGAAGCAACATTAAAATCATCAAATAAGACAAAAGGACAAAAATCTTGTGATTGTTTCAGCCATGAATAAGATTCATAACAAGCACAATTTGTGAGAAAGCAAAAAGGAGGATATGGAAAATATAAAGGTGAGATACCCTTGAAATGTTTTAATTGTGGTAGACAATGATGATGAAAAAGAAAATAACAATAAAAGAAAACCTTATACAAAAGAAGAAAATATACTAAGAAGAAATGTTTTTAATTTAGAGAGAACAATAGCTCGTCTGAAGAAAGTGATGGATATGTTTCTGTTATTGACAAAAAAAATTCTTCATAGCATTGGATAAAAAGTCTATTGATAAAGAAAATAAAGAAAATTAGAAAAAAAGGAAAAAAATATTAGATTCAAAAGACGAAGTTGATTGGGAAGTGAAACTTAAAGTAGGTTAGTTCTTAGAAGAAATAGAGAGGCACAAGGAAGAAACAAAATGTAGAAGCATAAATTGCAAAAATATGAAAAGAAGGATCATGGTCTTGACCAAAAAAAGAAAACAATTATCATCGTGAAGACTCAACTAGAAGAGGAAAAGTAATAGAAGAAGTGGTGAGAAGCTAGCTTAAATAAAAGGAAGAAAATTGCGAGAAGCTATAAGCTAAAATAATTTTGTTAAAAAAGGAACTAGAGTAAACAAATGATCAGTTGAATAGAAGGTTGAATTTTGGAAAGAGGTGCTAAAAATGTAGATAATTTTATGTGTGCCAAAGGTCACCATTCATCAAGACGAATCTTAGCTATGATTAAAAACAAAAGACCCCCAAGGGTGATGCAAGCATTAAGGACACAATGCTATTAAAAAAGTAAATTGAAGAAATGCCTAAAATCCATGCTAATATTCTTCGAGGCTCCATCAACAATGAAAAAAATAACAATAAATGAAGTTCGAACCAACATAAACCTGGTTCTTTTCAAAATAACAAAAATGAGTTCAGAAGAACTGTTCCACCAAGAAGGCACCACAACTCGATACCAACATTTTGTACTTGGATATTTTTTTCCTTGAACTAATTTTGGTTGTAAAGCAATAGATTGTAGAGATTATGTAAAAAGTGATAATGTGAGATATATAAATAAAGGATCTTATAAGGCTTCAAAGAATTATTATGTGAAAAGTGAAACAAGAAGTTCTCATGGGTTTGTTGATAAAAACTACAATTCATTTTCTCCCTTAATTGATTAAAATACTAAATGTTATAATTTCAATAAATATGGGCACATAACACATGATTGTACATAGGAAACATATTAAAATCTCCTAAACAAAACAAGGAAAAATATGTTCTTACTAGGCATAGAGAAGAATACAAAAATATGTGGAAAAGGAAGCAAGAAGAACAAAAGAAGGAAGAATGTGGACTTGCACTATATGCTCAAAACAAAGGAAACTAATGGTACATTGATAATGGATGTTTAAAACACATGATAGGGTATTAGAACAAATTTATTACCCTAAAGGAAGAAAAAGGAGGAAGAATTACCTTTGGGGATAATGCTTTTGCAAGGATAGTTGGAAAAGGTACAGTTAGTCTTGATGATGGAAAGACTAAAACATAAAATGTCTTGTATGTTGAAGGGTTAAAAAAAATATTCTAAGCATCAATCAAATGTGTAATAGGGGTCTGACACATGCAAATAGAACCCCAAAGCAATCTATACATCCTCTAGGAAGTTAAAGGAGAAAAATGTTGTATGGAATAAGCAGGCGAAATTTGGTTATGCCATAGAAGGATGGGTTATATAAAAATTGAAAATATAGTAAAAAGCAACAAGAAAAAGAATAGTATGAGATATGGAAAGGATCCCAAAACATGTGAAAACTATTTACAACCCATGTCAACATGGAAAATAAACAAGAGTTACTTTCAAAACAAAGGATTACTCAAAATCAAAGACATTGAAACTTCTACACATAGACTTTGTGGGTAAACAAGAGCACACACTTTAAAAGGTGAGAGTTATTTTATGTTGTTTATTGATGATTACATTGTTGGAAATTCAATTACAATGATGAGTTACTGATCATGATAATTACTTGTGACTATTATATGTGTTTTTAATTTAGAATTTACTTCAATCAATTAGGTCATCAAACAATTATACAAGTACAATTCACAAAAAGATAAGAGACACCAGAAATTAGGCCAGTGGCCATGGAAAAACCCACAAGGGGAAAACCCAATAATCCTTTCCTTATATAATATTTCCAAGAAGATAAATCTAAGTCAAACTAACCAGTAACCTAAGTGCCAAGTCATCCCTCCATCTGTCCATAATATTGTTCACAAGACTATCCAAAAATCTATCCTTAGGATGCCATATATAATTGAATAGAGTGCCTTAGGAACTTCGCTCAACCACATAGTATATGTTTCAAGAAATTTTTACTTCATCAAAAAAATACCTTCTTTAGAAGCTTAGGTCTGTACTTCAGGATCTGCCATAGGAAGCTCACATCATCACAGAGATAATGTGTCATAGAAAACTTGTATTAACTAGAAGAATGTCCTAATATTTATATGCCACTAACCCAAATTTCTTTCCACATAAGAGAGACTCTAATTGGTTTCCAAATTGTGGAGTAATGATGTCAATAATTTGTTGTTTCCTCATGCGAAAAGTTGCCTCTAAAGGTTGAGTCAACTTGACTTCTGGAGGGCCGACTTGGTCAACTTGGGGACACAAAAATAAACTTTAAAAATTTAATTTTTCTTTTTTGTTTTAAATGTCCAAATGGGACATGATAAAATAATTTTCTTTTGAATCAAATAAATTCTTTTTGACTCTTTTACAAAATCACAATGACAAATATACATTATGAAGACCAA
Organism: Pinus tabuliformis; assembly: GCA_031772625.1. Taxonomy (NCBI): domain Eukaryota; kingdom Viridiplantae; phylum Streptophyta; class Pinopsida; order Pinales; family Pinaceae; genus Pinus; species Pinus tabuliformis. The sequence goes on along the minus strand of CM062810.1, from coordinate 247,095,522 downwards.
ACCTAGTTACAACTCCAACACTCCTTTTTAACTAGGGAGGTATTCATAATGGCTCATCAAGATATTATCAAGTTGAAATATTCATATAAGAAAGGATTTGGATTGATAAGCATCACAGATGATAATATCATCATAACCAACATTGTCAAATTACCAAGGCATTAACAATTCATCTTTAACTCTCCACTAGATAAAAGCACAATTCTAGGAGGAATTCAATAGGACACCACACTACCTGTCAAGCCATATAATCCACCTAGGTTCACCAGAGCATGTTCTCCAAAAGACTATTTCCTACTTGTCAGAAGGAAATGCCAATCCACAACTATTCTTTCACCGAGTCCATGTAATTGGCTTAGGGTGTTAATCCTAATCAACCACAATATATGATTCAAGAATGTCTATCTAAGATGCTTATCCAACCCACAATTCTCCCTATATGTGTTCATGTACTTGAATTACAATTGTTAGTTATAGCCACATTATTTTACACAAAGAGAACTACGTGTCCAATCTCACTCCCTCTCAACCTAGGAAGGGTAATCCAAAAGCCTAAGCTTATCTCATAAGTATTCATACTTCCCTTACATCAACTACATGTTCATCCATGGATACCTGTTATAGATTTTCGACTCCTATCTGCACCATACTTTTGAATCATAAAGTGCTTCATCCTTCCATGAAAAACTAGGTTCCCTAACAATCTTCATATTGCTTTGATCATTACAAAGTATCACAGTCGAATCTAGCATGCCATCAAACAAACATTTTTTCAGAGCCAAACTTCTTTACAACTAATTGTACAAACTTCCATATCTTCTTCCTCCTAAATTCTTAGTGCAACAAAATCCTGCTCATGCCCTTCCAAGAAACTATAGCAAATCCCAAGGAAAAGACAACCACGAATAGTACTTCTTACATCATTAGCATTTCCAGCTTCAAACTACTATCTCCTACTGTATTCCGAAACATTCCCTTGCTTTTCTATGTCCTTTTAATCCTTTCATATGCTATCAAGGTCTAGGTAGCTCTTATCATTGACCTGCAATCCTTATTAGAAATCCATGGAAAAAATGCAATATAGACAAAGAGACTATCCAAAGATAAGAAAAATAAAAATAATAACAATAAAGGAAGAGTTATAGAATACTTATCTTTTGAGAAGAGAATCAACTCTCTCTTAATATTGAACTTCTTGTACCAACTTGGTCCTCATATTAGCATGATGATGCCATTTATTTCTCAAGATCTAGGGCTTCTTCTTTTCAATAGAAACAATCAATCCTAGGGTTTTGTCCCTTGTTTTTTTCTTAGTTCAAACCATTAGCATTCTTTCAAGGATATAAAAATTTTAAGGAGATGAGATATACCTAGCATTCTTATAATAATTACCTAATTGAGGATATCTTATATCATATATCTTACATCAGTCCATCAACCCTTGAATAGAAACAAGGGTTCCAAGGAAGTTTAACTTGATGATTCTTCTTGAAGACTTTACACTATCTTAGATCCTTGAACTTGATAAATTCTTCATTATCTGAATTTATTGGCCTCTTAGCCTTTACTATCATTGAATTCCTTAAAATTAATGGAGTATGTTACCTGAGAGACTTCATTTCTTATAGAGGTTGAATACAATGGCTTCTTCTAGGTTGGATCATAACAAGAGTGCACAAGACTCGACCATCTTTAAATGATTTCTTATGGGCCTCAAACATGTCACTTTTCTTTAGAGACCAAAACGTTTAGATTGGTCTTTTTTCATAGAAATATACTAGCTTACATTTGTCCATCATATCATAAGGATAAGGCTCAGTGTTTATATGTTGAAATAGGTTCTTCATGGTACAAACATCATATTTATCCTCATACATATTCAGATATCCACAAAGGTATATATGATCAAAATCTTCCACAAAAATGACAAGATCGGATGCCACAAAACAAAGATAATTTGGTTGCCATACATATTCGCAAACTTCTGGTTATACCTTAGAGAATAAGGCTTGTAACTATTCTTCATAGTTTAGACTAGTATACTAACTTCAAACCCCTTACACAGATCTTAAATGAATGCTACAAACCTTGAAATTAGCTCAGATTCATGCTTAGAAAAATGTCCACTTCAAAAGTGAATCTTGAACTATGCTTAAACTGCTCAAGAAACTTGTACTTATCTTTCATTTTAGTCTTTTATCATGTGCTAACAAAGATTGAATATTGAGACATGATCCTTGAGATCACACTTAGTCTCCATATGAGTTATGGTAGAGTCACAAGAGTTGTGCACATTTGAGAAAAAGGGTATGCTTCAAGACTTGAAATTTGACACAATTTCGATAACTGATCTTAAATCAAAATTTCAATCCTTTTGAGAAAACTAATCAAATCTCCTTTAGAAGGTTTTGATCTTGACCAACTATGGTGCTTTGTAATATGAAGGTTGTTTTACTTATTGCAAAAATATTATCAAGATGAACTTGGATCTTCCTGAGGTAGGCTCCTTCTTGATGATTCTTAAACCTGTGCAATTTCGATTTGGCCTACCAGGGATTTCAAACTAGGGCTTCTTTCGATCCTTAGCCATATTCCTTCTATTGACTGTAAATTTTCTGTTGACATTTTGAAAAAACTTCCAGTGCCTTATGATGCCTTCTCAGTCTTCCTGAGGTTGAAAAAATCTTTGAAATTTTGACTTTTGAGGATTTAGGCATTTCCGAGGCATACTAAAGTTCGATTTTAGGATATCATACAAAACTTAAAATAATTTAATTAGAGACTTGATTTTTCCTTTAGGGCTGATCTTCCATGGAGTAAATAATTTGAGATTTCACTAGAAACTTCAATGTTATGAAACCAACTCACAAAATAGAAGAAAAGATAGATCAACGACTTAAAATTTATTCTCTTAGAGGGTGAAACCTCCTTTACATTACCTAAATGAACAATTCTTGGATGATACAAATGATTAGACATCCTTGGTGTATATATATATATATATATATATATATATATATATATATATATATATATATATATATATATATATATATATATATAAGTCTAGGGGTCATAATATGATCAGAGCTTGCATAACAATAATAATGTAAGGGCACAACAATAATAATGGTGGGCTTCTATGGGGCACAACAATAACAATATGAGGGATACATGGGTACAAAAATAACAATAGTGGACTACTCTAACAATAATAATAAGGGGTCTACACTAGTATTATAGGGACGTAACATGCCCCTCTCCTTCAAAAAAGTGTTGTCCTTAACGTTTGAGTAGCTTTGGATGCTTTTGTATAAAATTCTCATCCTCCCATGTGGAATCTTCCGCAGGTAAGTTCTTCCACTTAATGAGATACTCTGAAATTAATCGATTCCGTAGTTGTTGGGTTCTTGTTTTCGTGACTAATTTAGGCTGAAATATGATTTTTCCTTCTTCGCCAAGTTCTGGAAATACTGTTTGAACTGAGAGCTTGTCACCAATAATCTTCTTTAAGCATGAAACATTGAAAACTGGGTGTACTTAGGATGATGCAGAAAAACTTTAATTTGTATGCCATAGTACCAATCTTTTGCAACACCTTGTAAGGACCATAGTACTTGGGTGACCGTTTATTATCCTTCTTAGTTTGCTTGAGGGGCATTTGTTTGTATGGTTGTCCATAAAAATACCTAGTCGCCTACATCAAAACTTCTTTCACTGTGATGCCGATCTGCCCGTTGTCTCATTCGATTAAGTATGATAAGAGGAGCTATGAGCTAATTGAGTACCGAGACAATAAATTAATTCCGTCCAAACATTTCCAGTGAAAATGGGATCTCTCTCACTTACAATAATCCTCAAGTTTCCATGTAGATTTTGAATTATTTCCATAAATGCCGTAGCAATTGTACTGTCTTTAAAAGGATGAGATAATGCACAAAAGTGTGCATACTTTGTAAGTCTATCAACTACCACCATGATGACACTCTTTCCTTCATACTTGGGTAAACTTGTGATAAAATCCATTGAGACCTCCTCCCAACGCTGACTTGGAATGGCTAAAGGTTGTAACAAACCCGAGGTCTTAATTGTCTCAACTTTATTTTGTTGGAAAACCATACATTCTGCCACAAACTTCTGATTATTAGATTTAAGGCCATCCCAAAAATATTCTTTCTTGACCCTATGGTAAGTTTTAAAAAATACCGAGTGCCCTCCTAAGGGGGAGGTGTGCAATTCCAAAATAATATTTTGTTTGAGTTGGGAATTGTTACAAATATATAAGTAATCTTTGTACCACAATGAATCATTTTTCCAGATAAATGTATCAGATGTACTGGGATCTTGCTGCAAATTTTGAATAAGTTCCCACACCTCTTCATCATTCTTCCATTCATCCCTTGCTTCAGTTATCCAATTAGGTTGGATAATAGAAATGGCACAAAACAATCCTTCCACGCCCTCATCCTTTCTTAAGAGTGCATCTGTAACAACATTTTGCTTCCCTTTTTTGTATATTATTTCAAAGTCATAATCCAATATCTTTGTGACCCATTTTTGTTGCTCTCTTGAAGATAATCTTTGTTCCAAAAAGTATTTAAGGCTATCATAATCTATTTTTACCTTGAAGTGTCTTCCCATTAGGTAAGGTTGCCATTGATTTAGTGCATGTAGTATTTCTAACATTTCCTTCTCATAAATAGGTTTGTGTAAATACTTTCCCTTGATTGGACGACTTTCAAAAGAAATGGGTCTTCCTTCTTGCATTAAAACAACACTAATTCAATTTCTTGAGGAATCACATTCCACAATAAAAGTTTTTGTGAAGTTTGGCGTAGATAAGACCAGTGCTTGGCACATTATCTCCTTAAGATGTTCAAAGGCCTTAGTTTCTTCTAAAGTCCAAGAAAATTCATTTTTCTTCAATAATGTTGTTAGAGGTGGTGCTATTCTCCCATAATTCTTAACAAACTTGCGATAATACCCTGTTAACTTGAGAAATCATCGAAGATTCTTTAGGGTTGTGGGGATTTTCCATTCCTTAATCAATTTAATTTTGTTAGGGTCTACCTTAACACCCTCATGAGATAAAATATGACCTAAATATTCCACTTTATGTAATCCAAAGAAACATTTGGAGGATTTTTCATATAATTGTTACTCCTCCAATAGTTTGAGCGCCCTATCAACATGTTGAATATGATCCTTCCAAGGCTTGTTGTAGATTAGTATATCATAAAAAAATACTAACACAAGTTTTCTAAGGAAGGGTTTGAAAATGGAATTCATCAAACCTTGAAATGTGGAAGGTGCATTAGTAAGGCCAGGAGGCATGAAAAAAATTCATAATGACCTCATGAGTTCTTAATGTTGTTTTCATAATGTCTCCAGTCTTCATTCTAATTTGATGATATCCTGAATGAAGATCCAACTTGGTGAAGTAAATTGCTCCGTGTAATTCATCCAACAATTAATTAATGATAGGAATGGGAAATTTATCTTTAATAGTCAGATTGTTTACCTCCCTATAATCTAGTCACATACGCCATGATCCATCCTTCTTGTGCACCAATACTACTAGAGAAGAGAAATAACTTTGACTATGTTGAATTATATCGACCTCTATCAATTCTGCAACCATATGTTCAATTTCACTCTTTTGGGAATATGGATATATGTAAGTCTTGATATTTGGAGGAACACTTCCTAGAATCAAGTGAATAGCATGATCATGATCATAAATAGGTGGGAGGCCTTTGGGAGTCTCAAATACCTTGGAATGGTTGTCCAATACTTTTTGGAGATCTAGAGAAATATATGATTTCGATGTTTGAACCTCTAGTTAGCATAATTGTGAAATTATGCCCCATTGTTCTTTCTTCAGAAGTTTTGTCATGCCATTAGAGTTTATTATCTTCCCTGGTTTCCCCATGATAGCCCTTAATTCAACTTCCTTTCCTTCCCATTTTTTTTTCAAGAAAAGTTGAAAATTAAAAGTTATCGTCCTCAAAGATTATAACCATTGGACTCTTAGTACAAGATCAACACCACCCATTGGAATGGAAGGAACTGGACTATTCAATACATATTCCCCCATAGTTATCTTGATATTATGGCACTTTCTAGAGAAATTTATAGTTCCTCAATTTGCAACCATCACTTGACACTCTAGTGCTTGATATAGGAAGTAATTCAATTCCTTGGATATCTTACAAGGAATAAAATTATGGGTACTACCCAAATCAATCAACACTATTACGTTTTTATTATTGATATGTCTTTCTATCTTGAGAGTTTTAGGAGTGGTAATTCCCGCCAATGCATTACACCATATGGTCGGATTCATTTATTCTTTATCTGTGATTGGTTCTTGGTGTATATCCTCCTCTTTTGATGTTTCTTATTTCTTTTCTGCCTCCTCTTCACAATCTATGTAAAATAATTTCTTCTCAGTACACTTATGACCTTTAGTGTATTTTTATCACAACTATAACAAATCCCTTTTGATTTTTTTTCCTCTAATTATTTAGGTTTCAACCTTTTAGGTTGTGGAAGGCTAGGAACAACAACACTTCCATATTTATAGTTGTGAGTGGTAGACTTCCTTGTTGCCATAAATTTGCTTTCAACTTTTCTTGCCACCTTGAATTCCTTCTCCAATGAATCAGGTACCTAAAGGTGAACCTCATGTTGGATGCTATCCTTTAAAGTCCCTATGAAGACATCAATCCTATGCTCCTTTAGAATATCAGTTACCCTGATATTCAATTTTTTGAAGTCCTCAATGTGCTATGCCAATGAACCCTTTTGTTTGAGATTTATCAATTGGGTAAAGAAGGTGTTGTTCTTTGTATCCTCATAATGTGCTATCATTTCCTTTGTAAAAATTAACCAAGTGAGAAGTGGTTTACGAAAAAAAATACATTGATACCATAAAAATTGATTTGGTTGTAAATATAAGTATGCACTGCTAATATTTTGTGTGTGTTGCACATCATGGAGATCAAAATATTGCTCCATCTATAATATCCATGTTACCAGATCCTTGCCATCAAGCTTCCTCATATCGATCTTCATAATGTAGTGGGTCTTAAACCCAACATTGGAATCTCTAAAATCATAATTCATATTAATTTTGTCCTCATCATGATTTTCATGGATTACCTTGTCACCACTGGGAAGCATTTCTTGCAACAACTTTTTCAACCCTTCCAATTTTACATTCATCATGTCCATGTCTACTTTAAAAACCCCTGTTAGTGTCGGTATCTTCATCCCTCCATCAATGATCAAATTTCTCTTTTTGCATGCATAGTAGGTGTCCCATCCAATCAGCTGCATTCCATTAGGTCATGGATCAACTAATGGTAGTGGTTCATTGTCAATTTCCCTCATGGCATCTACCTGCTGGCCTATTTTCACATGTTCAAGTCATTTATTGTTATTTTATTTCATTCCATTTAACAAAATTATTTTTAGGGTTTTAGGTCTCACTAGGTCTAGGTTTGCCACCATGGTCAGCAAAAACTCAATAAAAGGTCAGCAGGCACATGAGGAGGTCTAATAAGTTCATCAGATCAAAATTCCACTAAAGATATGCTCAATAAATGTTTTTTACCTCAAAACTTTGTTTTGAGGTGAAAACAGAGTTTTTATTTTCTATATGTAATAAGTTCCAACTGCTGCCCTTGCTCACCTTGCCAACTCCAACCACTGCAGACAAAAGCAAAAGCATTAATGCATCAGTTTACCAAATGATCAAGAAATGTCAATTCAAATGAAAAAATAGAGTTCAAAACCAAAAGTGACATTGACATTAGAAAAGTGGGTTTGGGATGAGTAAAAAATTAAAGTCATTCATATTTAAAGTGAAAGAGGTCCTCTTTATCATTTCATTGTGCAAATTTACTCTTGGAGAGCAAAAATCGTGATTTGGGAGCCAAGGAGACAAAAACCCTATTTTTCAAGGCAACTTGGCCTGGCGCTGCGCATCAGAGGCAATGCGTTGCGCATTAGAGGCAAAATTGCAGTGTAATTTTGAACTGGTGCTGCGCATCAGGAGGGCGCTGTGCATTGGGCGCAGTGCGCTGTGTATCAGTCTAGTTTTGTCTAAATCATCACAAATCGTGTCCTAACCCTCAAATTTTCTATATTTTCATTCTACAAGTAAATAATCATCCGCCTAAGGTTGAATTTGAGGTCACGTTGGTGTTTTTCATAAATCTTGCATGTGGAAAATGAAACCCTAGTTTCTCTTCATTATTTGCCATCCTATTGTGCAATTTTCATCCCATCTTCACAAAAACATCATCAAACCCCTTTTCACTCTTTTATTACCCCAATACGCTCCATTTATCCCATTTTACCATATCCCACTCCCCTAAAACAATTATTTCCCTCATCAAACCCTAAATCCCTCACTAAACCCTAATTTCCCAAAACAATTCCCTTCATTCCATAATTTCATTTCCCAAGAGTAAAATCTCTTCATACTTATCACCATTGTCCTCTTTCATCACCATTTTTCACTATACCTTCATCTCATCATTTTCCTAAGACAAGCACTATGGCAAGAAACAGTGACGCAAGCTATGAGGAAGAAACACAAAGTGACAGTTCAGGAGACATAAATGTACAACCTAGGAGACCTCACAAGGGTGGGAAGATAATCAAAGAGGAGCCTATTAGCATTGCTAAACATCTTGCTTGCCCTCTTGCCACCAATTGTTTCAGATACCATTCTTGCTTTGAGTTTTGTGAGCTAGTTGAGAGGGTTAAGTATCATCATGAATTGGATAGGTAATTTGTCATCAACATGGAGGACAATATGGTACAACTTGCTGGCATCAATTTCACTCTTTCACCAGCCATTATTGCAGAAGCAACTAGGATGCCAGATGTGGGGGAAAGATGGAACAAGAGATAGAATATCAGCAAACAGAACTATGAACCCTACATTAAAGCCAAATATCATAGTCAATTGGGCAGGGTGTTTCCTTTCAAGTTTTTGGAGGACCGGTATGTGCCATTAATGAAACTCATCATTAAATACTTCACATGTGAGGGAAGGTTCTCCAGACTCTATGCCTATCATATCAGATTGCTTATGCATTTTACTAGGGTTAGAATGATGAGTATACCATACTTCATTTGCAAAAACATAGAGAGGATGACTGTGCTTGCAAAGAGGAAACCATACCCACAACAGCTTAATAGCATTTATCACTTTGCTGTCATCAAGATTGTTGTTGTGCATCAGCTCACTCAGTTGGGAGTGCCATGGGAAACCTTCATTGCCCATGAGATTTTCAAGGGGCCTCAAATTTTTACAGAACCTCAAGAGGAAGCTGGACCTTCCGGGCAACAAAGAGAGCATGAAAGAAGAACTGAAGAGGCTCACATTCCTGTGTTTATAACTTATGAAAAGGGGACAAGAAGACTTTTTGCAGCTGCCAAACGAGTATTATCTCCACTAGGGGTGGAAGGGGTCTCGTTCTCTTCACCGGACAACAGGCAAATGTTATCTTCACCTAGGGTGAAAGGGGCTTTGCCTTCTTCTTCAGCAGAGCAGGTACAGGACAGAGGAAAGCAACCATTGCATGATGAAGGGCCTTCTGAAGGCCAAGACAGGGATTTCATTTTGATTGAGGAAGAGGACACTGATTTGGGCTCCCAAAGCTCAAAGCTCAAGGATGTGATCATCAAGGAGAAAGAAGCTAAGATCAAAGCCTTATCTTTTGACCTTGAGAGGGCTAAATGGGTCATTAACTACCTTGAGCAATAGAACAAGAAATTGGAGTGCAAACAAACAATTATGGAGCTGCAAACCATAATGGAAAACCGGCAAATGGTAAAAAGAAGGAAAATCAAGCTGACTTCACTAGAGCAAGAAATAGAGGCTGACCGAGAATCATGGTTGGAAAGAGTGAATGTCCACCTTTAGAAGCTTCTTGATAAGGCTAATAAGGAGAAGAACATGATGTGACACATGGCCTATCACTATTTGGCCCGGAACAAAATCTGCAAGATAAGAATAAGAATCCTAAAAGCCAAGCTAGGGAGAGCCTTAAAGGCCAAAAAGGAGCAAGATAAAATTAGAATCTCAGCTGAAGCTTCCTTGGCCCAGCAAAGCGATTGATAAGCTTTCCTCTTGCCAAATTTGAAGAATTTTGGAGAACTTTTGTCATTTCCTAATTTTTAATTGCAAAACACAGAAATTTTCCTTTGATGGCGCTGCGCATTAAGATGCTAGGGAATTTTGAGGAATGGCTTACATTTTTGGATTCCTCATGAAAAAATATGAAAACCCAAAAAATTTCATGAATTTTGGAGGAGATCTGGATCACCTAAAGGGAAAAACAACACCTCAAAAATGCCCTCTCTACCACTTTTTGGACCCACAGGAAGCAGTCTTCGGAGAACTGATTTTTGAAGGAGAAAATGGACACCAAATTCAAGAATTCCACTTGTCCTAGAAAGTAGACAGATAGAACTTTCCAACAAGCCATCTTGGAGCAAATTTGGTGAAGGGGAAGGCCTTCAAAATCAGCTTGGAAAACACACTACGCATTAGGCAGATGGCATGCGCATCAGCCAAAATTTTGCCAATTTTGCTCAAAAATTCAAATTTTCGGCTAGTTTTCTACCAATTTGACTTTTTCTCTCTCATGGTCAAATTCATGATGTAATATGATGTAAATTTATGTACTTTGATGTAAAAATGATGAAAATTGACTTAATATGTTAGATACATCAGTTTTAGGTGGTTTTGAACTGAATGAATTAGTTTCCATAGTTTTAGAGGCAAGTTGTTCCACTGCCTATTTTTCAGTTTCTAGTTTAGATCTTGTTGAAACAACTCCTTGAATCATGGATTCAACCCCTGATGGCTAGCATGGGTGGTTTGATGCCTATATATTGTACTTTCTTATTCATTTGTCAAGGTTGGACTCTTGTGGATGCATTGAGCTACTTTGTACATCACTTCTGCAGTTTGGCAAGGAAATAAACCAGGGTTTTGCAACATTTTGTGGGATTCTTGTGGCAATGTGAGTTAGCATTGTTTTCTTCTCTGTAATTTAGTTTATCTTATGTTTATGTGTGCCATCATCTCTCTTATTCTGCAATAAATAAATGAATCAAGTGTAAAGGGTAGAATCCATTGGTGTTTCAGTGCTCTGCCTTGGGGTTTATTTAGTTTTACATGTTTTTTATTGTCTGAAGAGGACTCATGACACTTGCATGCCCTCTCCATCTCCTCACCAGTCTTTCTACTCACCATTACACTCATTTCAAAGTGCTAAAACACTTGCCTACCTCACCCGACATAAACCTCTGCAAATCTGTGTTGAATTCCCGGACCTAAAGCTGCCTTCCCCATCCGATCCAGAAACCAGCCATTAAAATCAATCAAAATCCTCTGAGAAAACATACCTAGCTTAAAATTAGTTTTTATATCAGTCATCTCAAGCTTTCCTTGATAAATTTTCATTGAGATTGACAAGGAGAGAGCCCTCTCCCGAGCTGGTAGGGCTAGCTACCAGGTTAAGCGTGGTTTGATGTTACCCTAGACCTGTCTTTCTCAACCTAAGGTAGATTTAGGCCCTAACAACTCCCATGCCTACTTTTAAACCATTCTTCAAATCTTCCATGTCCCTTTTTATTTTTATTTCTAAACCATCCATCTTAACATTCAACATTGCTTCCAATTCATTTTTGGTTACTCTTTGCGAGAGTTAAATTTGTTGCACTTGGTCTTGTAATTTTGATATATCATGTTTCATTTCTTCCTCTTTTTCATGCGTCATAGTAGATCTTTCTAGTTTCTTACTAGGTGTTTCCATTTTCTTTCTTCGAGTCATTTTGGAATCAAACAATGGTATTTATGCTTCACTATGCCCCTTGAATCACTTCAAACTGATTTTTCAAAAAAATCTTATGAAAATTTAAAAAAAATACACACATTTTTCTTGCTTTATATGATATTGATATTGAATTTGTTGTAGCTCTGTAATTTCAGATCTCCAAGGTCCAAATTTCATCCTGTGGTAGCCCTCTGAGTCTTCTTTCCAACCTCATAAGTCAGACTGAGATTGGATTCTTTAAGAAAAAGTTATACCCCATCTCCCACGATGACATGATTATATATTGGTTTAGTAGAGTGAACTTGTACGAAATTCCATGTGTCACTGTTTGGACATTTAGATCTGAAAATTCTACAAGGAAAACTAAAGTCCAGGCACATGCAATCCCTTTTTACGAAATTCAAATCCAATGCTCAGAGAGAAAGTTATAATGATTTTCCATAGGTCACTTGTTTGAGATGGAATTCTGGATCTTGAAAAAACCATAACTTCCTCAGATCATATCTCCGAAAATATAACGAAACAAGATCTGAAATTTGTACACAATGTTCACCAAGATTTCAGATCCATGTGGTCATAATTTCAGCTTCATAAGCCTCATAGAAAAAAAGATATAGTGAAAATTACAAGATGTCCTATTTAAAGAAGCGAAATCCTGGAATCCAAAGCTCTGATACCAAATGTTATGCAACCAACTCATAAAATAAAGAAAAGATAGATCAACAACTTAAAACTTATCCTCTTCGAGGGGGAAAACTCCTTTACATTACATAAATGAACAATTATTGGATGCTACAAGTAATTAGACTTCCTTGGTATATATAGGAGTCTAAGGTGTCACAATATAATCAGATCCTACATAACAATAATAATGTAAAGGCACAACAACATAATGATGGGCTTATATGGGGCACAAAAATAACAATAAGGGGGGTACATGGGTACAAAAACAAAAATAGGGGGCTACACTAACAATAACAATAAGAGGGCTACATTAGTATTATAGGGACCTAAAATTCAACCTTCTTGAGTTCAAACTTGGTCTATCCTGCATGAAAGCTTTGAATCTACTAAGATTATATTCTTTCTTTGCCTTTATAAAGACTTTGTTTCCCTTCAATAATTTTTGTCCTAGATTCATCTTGCACTTCTAGTCTTCATAAGGGTCTTGACCTCTTTTTAGGTTTTAACCCTGTATAAAAATTACCTGCAAACAAATTCTTAAAATAGAAAAATAATGGTGAGAACATAAAACAAACATACACATAAATTTTCCCCTGGATCCCAAAACTGGGACTACCAGATTGATTTTTCATTATATTCCTCTCAATGTTACAATACATATATATACATGTCGAAGCATTCATAAACCCCAATCCACTAACCTTGGATTATAACATTCTCATTGTTCCCTTGATCGGATCTACAAAATACCATGGGCAAAAAACCATCATGCCCAAAACCATGTGCAAGACCACCAAGATTTTTTATTTATTTATTTATTTTTTAATTTTTTGGGGGCGCTACCCTAGACCCCAAAAACATATTCTAGGGTTAGTGATGGAAAGGATATAACACATACCCACCACTCTTTACTAATATTGTAATTACCTTGGCCTAATCACAATCCTCACCATAATAAACTAGCCAAAACTTCTCCTTAAGAACTTGTTCAACAACTCTTCAAAAATGCCCTAAATATAAATTTTTCTTCAATTAGATATGATACTATGTTGGAAATTCAATTACAATGATGAATTTATGATCATGATAATTACTTGTGACTATTATATGTGTTTTTCATTTAGAATTTACTTCAATCAATTAGGGCATCAAGCAATTATACAAGTACAATCCACAAAAAGACAAGAGACACCAAAAATTAGGCCAGTGGCTAGGGAAAAGCCCACAAGAGGAAAACCTAACAATCCTTATAGAATATTCGTCATCAAGAGAAATATAAGTCAAACTAACCTATAACCCAAGTGGCAATTCAACTTTCCATATGTCCATAATATTGTTCATAAGATTGTCCACAAATCTATCCTTAAGATGCCATATATCATTGAAATAGAGTTCCTTAGGAACTTCTCTTAGCCACAAAGATATGTTTCGGGAACTTTGTACTTCATCACATAAATACTTGCTTCAGAGCTTAGGTTTATTCCTCAAGATCTTCCATAGGAAGCTTGCATCATCAGAGAGAGAAGGTGCCACAAAAAACTTGCATTAACTAGAAGAATGTGCCTCAGATTCATATGAAATGTTCTTGAATTTCTTTCCATAGAAGAGAGACCCGAATTGGTTCCAAATGGTGAGGAATGATGCCAATAAATAGTTTTTTCCTAATGTGAAAAGGTGCATCTAAAGTCTAAGCCAACTTCACTTATGGAGGGTCGGATTGGTCAACTTGGGGACACAAAAATAAACTTTCAAAATTCAATTTTTCTATTCCTTTTAAATGTCCAAATGGGACATGACAAAATAATTCTCTTTTGACTCAAGTATTTTTTTTTTCTCTTTTACAAAATCATAATGGAAAATATATATTATGAAGATCAAACCTAGTTACAACTTCAACATACATAAGAATGACATAGATGGCATTTCTTAAAGAAAAAATTGAATCATTTGATAAGTTTAAAGCTTTGAAGCCCTAGTTGAAAATGAGACTAATTTAAAAATCAAGTGCTTAAGACCAAACAAAGGAGGTGAGTTTACCTCTAATGGAATTAATGAATTTCGTAAGAATCATGGAATGAAGAGACATTTTTTGGCAGGAAGAACTCCATTGAAAAATGTAGTTATAGAAATGAAGAATAGAATTGTACAGGAAATGGCCATAATAATGCTGAATGAAACCAAACTACTGGACACCTTTTGGGGAGAAGCAGTCAACAAAACAATCTACGTTTTGAATATAACACAAATTAGAGTGAAAAATAGCAAGATGCCTTATGAATTTTACAAAAGGTACACCAACTATAGTCAAGTATTTCAAAGTATTTGGGAGCAAGTGATATATAAGATGAATGGATATTATTTAGGAAAGTTTGATTCTAGAAAAAACGATGGTATCTTTCTTGGCTATGCATATGGAAGCAAGGCCTACAAATGTTACAACAAAAAGTTGTGAAAGCTAGTAAAAAGTATTTATGTAAGAGTGGATGAAGAATATCTCAAAAATAAAAGTCACAAACAAATGAAAATTTGTAGACAATCTACAAAAAACAAGAAAAGGAATAAGAAGAGGAATAACAAAAGAAATAACAAAAGAAATAGAACACCAATATCCAGAGCCACCATCCAAACTTGTCCAAATGTATCATATTGAAAATTATATTTTTGGTGATATAAATACAAGATTTTAGAGTATAAGAGGATTAGTAAGTACACGAAAATAAGCAAACCCTTCTTTGCTATCCAAAAAAGATCCCATGAACATAACACAAACTAGTTAAGTTAAGAATTAGGTTAAAGTTATGGAAGAAGAATTGAATCAAATTAGTAAAATGAGACATGGGAACTTGTGCCAAAATTAAAAGATAGAAATGTGATTGGAAACAAATGGGTCCTCAAAAAGAGGTTGAATGAAGAGGGACAAGTAGTAAGAAATTACTAAAACAAGATTGGTCTATAAAGGGTATGCTCAAGTTGAGGGTATTGACGTTGAAGAGACTTTTACTCTAGTTGCAAAACTAGAAGCAATTACTTGGAATTTGGGCGTTTCAAGAACTTCAAATTCTATCAAATGGATGTTAAATTAATCTTTCCAAAATGGAAATCTAGAAGAAAATGTATATATTGAAAAAGTCGAAGGACTTCAATTATCTAAAAATGACATGTATGCAAATTGAA
This sequence comes from Pinus tabuliformis, assembly GCA_031772625.1. NCBI lineage: Eukaryota > Viridiplantae > Streptophyta > Pinopsida > Pinales > Pinaceae > Pinus > Pinus tabuliformis. The sequence goes on along the minus strand of CM062810.1, from coordinate 247,079,800 downwards.
GAAATCACTATATGGACTAAATCAAGCTCCCAAAGCTCGGTATTCAAGACTTGACAAATACCTACAACAACAAGGTTTCAAAAGAGGAGTTATAGATACCAATAATTACATCAAAACATAAAATGAGAATTTATTAATCATCGTGGTTTATGTGGATGATATCATTTTTTGAAGTAATGCTGACATAATAAGCCAAAAGTTTGCAGAAGAAACACAAAAAGAATTTAAGATGTCCATTCTTAGAGAATTGTCATTCTTTCCAGGTTTATATATTTCTCAATCAAGCAAAGGGATATTCGTTTCTAAGACTAAAATACATCAAGGAGATGATGAATATATTCAGAATGAAAATTTGTACACTTGTAAGTACACCCATGACCATAGGATGTAAATTGAGCAAAGATGATGAATTACAAGTCAATGCGTGATAGCCTACTTTTTGAGACATCATCAAGGCCTTACATCATGCAAGTAATAGGATTGGTTGCAATATTTCAATCTATACCAAATGATCCAGGTGGATACCAATGGCCACCCACCTCTTCCAATATTTCAAAACTTCTCTATCTTCTTGGCGTCATTTCTATAACTTTTGGGACCCAAACTTATAAGGGTCATTTTAAGGCCCTAAACGATGTTTTTTTTGTAATTTGAGGGGCTAGGGTTTTCCATGGCATTTCCTATCCCTTGGATATTTCTTTCCAAACAAGCTATCTTACACTTGAGATTGATGTTGTATGTAAAAGTTACACCCCCGAGAAGTTGATGTACCAATCAACCACCTTGAGGCCCATAAACATTTTGGCGCTTCATCTTCTAAGGTTATGTTTTTGGAGCTCGAAATTTCTTTTGTTATGTTAAAAGACCATTCTTTCAACCTCTGGTCACAACTTTTGTGAATGCATGTAGCCACCATCTCTCTTTGTTCAAAGATAGATATCGCTATTCTAGCCAATTTGCGTTCTATAGTATTATGTTATTCCATTTATTAATATAAGATGTATTTTTCACCATATTTCTACAATCTTTGCTACATTTTCTCTGCGTATTCCATATGCTTTCATGCATTTCATTTCATTTCATTCCTTGTATAAACCATATCAGTGGGTCCCCATCTAGTTTCACTTGGGAATGATCACTCTCACAAACCCAAGTGACCTCCCATGGAGGAATAAAAGAGAGATGGTGGAGCAAGAGATCTTATCAATATTTTTCTTGGAAGAAGCACTTAAATGACAGAGGAATAAGATGATGGATAATTTCTTCCAAATCCTTCGATGATTAACAATGTTACCAAATCAATGAGAATCTTATTGAGTTCTTATTTTTTTTGGAGGTCACATCAAATCATGACTTTCATGTTGATTTTGAAAAGTGATGATGCAACATCACTATTTTTTTATTTTTATTTTTATTTTAGGGTTAAAATTCCAACATTTTTCAACCATGGCATTAAAAACCAAATATCATGATTATGAAAGACATGAAAACCACATTGAAATGAAAAAGTAGTAATGCATCATCATTTACTTTTCTTTTCAAGATTGAAATTCAAACAATTTTCGATCATGGCATTAAAAGCCAAATATCATGATTATGAAAGACATGGAAAAAACACATTGAAATGTAAAAGTGGTTATGCAACATCACCCTTATTTTTTAGGGTTAAAATTCAAACATTTTTCAACCGTCACATTAAAAACCAAATATCATGATTATGAAAAATCTTAAAAATCAACATTTAAAATTTGCCCATCTCCCTCTCTTTTTCTAAATCTTAAATTTCTCTAACTTACTTTTTTTGGGTTAAAATTACCAATTAATTGACTTTACAACATTGACCATCACTACAATTTAAAATAAAAACCATATAAATCTAAAATTAGTATGACATAATTTTTGTTTAATTATTAATTATTTATTTTTTTAAATGATTTACATGAAAAAAATTGAGAAAAAAATGTGTGAAAAAATTGTGTGTGTGTATATGGGGAAGAAAAATCAATTAAAAAAAAATTAAATCACTTTTTAATTTTAAAAAATACCGGAATATATATATATACAGATAAACTTGGCAGGACTCCATCTTCAACATGTCCAATATATCACCTTGATTAGGGTGGGGAATTAAACCAATGACTTCACATCGAGTGCCTTAAGAGACCACCATCACCATATATTCAAGACCATGTGGACTTAAATATAAAATTATAAAAAAAAAATAACAAAAAATCAAAAACATTAAAAAAAAAAAAAAAAAAAAAAAAAAAAAACAACTATCCTTAAAAATTAAAAAATAAAACCTTCAAAATTCAATTAATGACAAAATAATTTTAAAAAATAAAAACTAAAAATCAATTAAACATTAATAAAATAAAATAAATATTTAAAAATATGATAATTTTAAAAAATATTAAAAACCAAAATATAAGGGAAAAATAAATTTTAAGAAACAATTAATATATTCAAAAAATTATAAAATAACTATATATATATATATATATAAACAACAATGAGTATATTCCACTAGGCATAATCGGTAATTTCATAGAAACCACTGCCATTATTCCACCATTAGTAGAACTATTTCATAAATGCCACATAAGTCAATGTGTTCCTAGAGACTCAAATATAGGCTACTTGAGACACAAATCGTGAATCATACCAATTGAGCTAAATTTCTTTGAATATGTATATATTTAAAAATTTTAAATAAGCATAAAACAAAAATTTCATGTAATATAAATATTTAAAAACACAAACTATTTGAATCACAAATCGTAAACCATACTAGTTGATCTAAATTCCTCTAACTTTATATTTTAAAACCAAATATAATTAAAAAAATCATGTAATAATAAAGAAAACACTTTCATGTTATGTATGATGTGGGGGAGCACATGCACATCACCCCTGCCCACGTGATCGAGCTCATACTGTGCCATTGTTGAGCTTAGTCGAGATGCGATATATAACACGGGAGTGTTTCATTTATTTCGTTTTAATGTTTATATTACATGTGAAGTGTTTATATATATATATATATATATATATTTTTTTTTTTTTAATTTTTATATATATATATATATATATATATATATTTTAATTTTCTATATTTTTTTTAATATTATGATTTTGGTTTTGTTTTGTTTTTTAATTTTATGTTTATATTTTTATTTAATAATTATATTTTACGTTTGTTTATTTATTTTTAATATGTGTTATTTATTTTTATTTTAAAAATTTGTTTATTATATATCTATATCTATATATATATATATCTATATATATATAGGTGTTGTTTAATTATTAGATATTTTGGAATTTTTGGTTGGAATTTGACTAATTTTTTTAATAGATAGGGCATTTGAATTATGGAGAGTTCACAACTCAAACTTGTGATTCCAACAAATCCTTGCCAAATTCTTGGCAAATTAAACTGGCAAAAAAGCGGGAAAAATCTCTAAAACATCTAACGGATAGCCTACGACATTATATATATACATGTATATTATTTTTTTAATATATATATTTTTTTTTTTAATTTACTCTTTTTTAAAGTTTATTTTAATTTTTTGGTTTTTAATTAATTTTTTGATTTGGAAAATGTATTTTTTTTTAAATTATTATTATTATTCTTTCGATTTTTTAATATATATACATATATTTGGGGCTATTTTTATTTTTTATTTTGTGTAAACTAATGATACTTTTATACACTATCATTAAAAAAATGGATAAAGTTGTCTTCGATAAAATCTCAAAAGAACTATACTTTTAGCCTTTAGAAAAAATAATTTTCATAGAATGACTCTTTGATTTAAATGTTCAATTTTTAGGGGTTTTTAGTCGTGATATTTGCATGATAATGTTATGGCTAAAAGTTATTGAAATTTTAAGATTTTTATATTCTTATATTTGATTTTAATTCCATGGTTGAAAAATCTTTGAATTTTAAGGTTTTTCGGAGTCATGTTATTTGATCTTTAACACCATTGATGAAAATTGTTGTAATTTTAAGATTTCTTATGATCATGATTTTGGTTTTTTATGCCATTGCTAAAAAATGTTGGATTTTAACCTTTAAAAGAAAAATGGTGATGCAACATCCTCACTTTTCAATTCTAGGGTGTTTTTTCATGTTTTTTGCGCAAAAATAGAGGTTTTTTGGGTTAGAGTTCTCGTTAAATTGATAACATTGTTAATTTCCAACTACGGTCAATGCACCTTCAACAAGCAACAATTTTGTAGGTGCGACACCCTTCAAGGTACAAGTTAACTGTAATAACCCCTTATTCAAAAGGCCAAATAGACATAGATGCTTTGGATAAATGATTAAATATTTTAGAGGCTATTACTTAAAACATTTTCCAACAATGAGAATATTTCCTTTGCACTACTAAAAATCATTCCCCATGTCAAAGATTGGTGGGAAGGCTACCAAGAGACACAGTGAAGATGAGTATGTGATGTTCAATGCAGGACCAACTTGGGCACCCTTTGTTGATTCCCTCAATGAAGAATTTTACCCTGCAACGAACTACGATGACTAGTACATGGGATGGACAACTATGTGACAGGAGAGAGACCAGACGATGTCATAGTAAACCAATAATTCCCATAACTTGCACTAAAATCTAGGTTTCAGAGACTTCAAGCAACACCTAGTATTGAAGTGCCCCGGTGGCCTATATAGGTACATCCAAACAACAATTGATTACCTTGACATCTCCTCATTGGGAGGTGCTTACTGACATGCTATCAAAATTGAGCAGAAATTAAAGTAGTGAAATAAGTGAAAGTTTGGGTCTGTAAATCTACCACAAAAAAAGCCTAGAAATGACAACCCTAATGCATAGAATAAGGGATAAGGCACAAAGAGCTAACCTCAATACAACCAACCCAAGTCACACACAAGGAAGGGTAATGGGAAGTAAAAAAAAGACATTGGAAAGTAGTGCGAGTTCTACAAAAGCCCTTGGCACAAAATTAATGAATATTGCTTGAAAGAATCATTGTTGGAATATCTCAAGTCACCCATTACTCATTCTTTTTTCCATTCAAAACACTCATTAAACCTCACTCTATCACCCGTGCTTTTCCCTTCTTACAAACATTTTTTATGAATATGTCACAATAAGCCTAAGAATGCTAAAGTAGTTAAGAATGCTAAAGTAGTTAATTGCATTATTTTCCTTTATTTTTAATGAAATATAGAAGATTATGTTTGGTTTTACTAATAATGGTTTTTTCCGAGCTCCATTCCTATAACCTCCATGCAGTTCCAATAACCGACCTATGAGGTTGGCATATCTACACAACTCTAAGGGAAATTATAGGACATGGGTTTTGTTCCTAAAGTGGATGATGGTTTCATGTTATTTAGATTGCACCAAAGTCAATTCCACAAATATCTAGCTTATGATCAACAATTCATACAACTTGTGCCCAACGAATTGAGGTACCCACTTCTGGTGCGATTTCAGGAGAAATGAAGAAAAATATGGAAAAACCGCAACATTGGTTTTGTCCAAAACATCCCCAATTAGGAGAATCACGAGCAATTCCAAAATATGCACGATTTGGAAGATACGAAGGGTTATTTCAAGGGTATCCTTTTGATTGCAATCACTCAGCCTCATATTGCACTTATGTTACCCTCTTATCCCATATTTGTAGAGACCATTATATCTCTTGGATATTTTCCAAGATTAGGATCCTAGTCATGGAGGGTATCAAAATTATTTTGTATTTCGTTATGTATAAAAATCGAGCATCAACTTTGAGCCTATTTAGTAGTGGCAGCATTGAGTTTTTGTATTGTTTTAAGTCTGTAGCACAACCATGTGTTGTGACCATTAGGGTCACTCATGTGTATTTATCCTCATGTAATATGTGGAATTTTAAATGAAAAGACTTTTGTTGATGTTCAAGCTATATATTTTTTGTTAAATCTTGATTTGAGTTAAAATTCATTCAAGGAAATGCTACTGGTTAGCAAGGGCCCACCAACCCAACACATTGCCTCATTGTGCTATTGCATTTTCAATGTGAAGTGTGGTGTGTTGTCACAATTTTGTAAGTAGACTATATTTCATTGCTTGATTTATTCCATTTCCATAAGTAGATCTATTGTTTGGTATCTAATATGTGGGTTTAATCTCCTATAATAGCTCTACATTGCAATATATATGTGGATAAGCCTTATGACGATCATATTTAATTTATAAAGCACAAATATGATATGTGTGTTTGGTGTTCTATATGTATACCAAATAGATATTCTTTATCGTTATTAAAATCAACATATCAATTGTCAATCTATCTGGTGAGGCATCAAATATATAAATTATATGTGTGATGTTAGCATTTGGCTTGTAGAGTATAAATCTAGTTTAAAGTGTTTGAGTTCTAGACATAACACAAAGTAACACTCTACTCTTTGACATATCGAATGTATAAATGATTATGCTATGTTCACAGAGTGAATTATAACAAGTAGATCAAATTTCAATTTTCTTATATTTTGTAAAAATGATATAGATATCTATTTCACAATTAATAGATTTAGCATATGATCTTGCTTTGTCTTTCATTGTAACCATTTGATGACACACAATATAATTTGATATAGGCAACAATTGTTTACTTGTGAATCTAGGTTCAACCCAATTTGATAATATATAAAACTATGTTCTAATTTTTGCTTCATGAGTTGGTAATGGAAGCATTGCATATAGTTGGTAGTCTCGAGTCTTTTCATGTCTTGATTATTTCTTATTATTCTATATTGTTTTAATTTTGCAGGAGACTAATCATTGAAGGAATCCATGAAGCTTTGAAATCATCTAAGACCGTGGAAACACACTCCTCCTTTGGGTGTGAAAGAACATAGTCCTTGGAGGAAGGGCCCTATAATAAGAGCCCAATGGTCCCTTTAACTTAGGTTTATTATTTTAATAGAATAAAAAGTCGATCCATTGAAGGTAGATGAGTTGCATTGTAACTTCATGATATTTGATGGATGAGACCGAGAAACCCCCTGAGAAGTGAATTTTTTTGTGAGGATTCTGCAATGGGATCCTATATGAATGTATATATTTTAGGTTGTCTTTCCTTGTTGAATTTTGAAAAGAATAGGAGGATGGTCTGTTGAAGACACACTTAGGGGTACCCTATAGTAACTCAAGCCTAGAACCCTTAAGTCCTTGTCTAGTGACCAATTTTCCAATGCCTAAAAAATAATATAGGATTCCCATTGCACAAGTCAGGTAGAAAAACCATTAGTTTCCATACCTCCACACATACAATGTAGTTCCTCTAAGCTTATGCTCCCTGATTGACAATTTATGTTGTGGATTTGTCGTCAATAAATTCACCAAAAATGTTGGCATCATTGCTAAGGGGGCACTCAAATGATAACATTAGCGCTCTAATTTTTCTGATTGATTCCCTAACATTTAAGACTTGGAAGAGTGGGAAGGTAATACAGGAGCTCTATGATTTCTCTTGGATGATTGGTTTGGAAATACTGAGAGGGAGGGTGAATTAATATTTCTTTACAATTGTTAAATTATGCCAGTTAAGATCATTAATTAAACCATAACACAAGATGTACAACAAACTAAATAATTTTATTCAAATGAAAATGATGAGGACTTCAATCCTCTTACAAAAAACTAGGCTGCAAATTGTACAATAAAATTATAACTCCTTCGAGTCTCCAACCCTTCTCTCAATGAGGCTCTAACCTCTTATGAGGATTCCAATCCTCAAAGATCAATCGAGGCTCTAACCTAGTATCAATGAGGCTCCAACCTCTTATGAGGACTATGATCCTTAAAATTCAATCTAGGATCCAAGTTGGTCTTAACAAGGCCCCAACCTCATATGACAACTCCAATCCTCTAAGGCTCCAACCCTCTCAATTTACTTCAATCCTTGAAGGTGGGTTCAATACTGCTTCAGTACTTCCAAATTCTTCTACAAGAAGTCTAGAAAGAGGTTTCCAAAAAAACTCCAATAATGCTTCAAGGACTGCTCCAACAATGCTTCAAGGATGTCTCCATGGGGTTTACAAGATCATCTTCAACAAGTTCCCCAGATAAACTTCATTCTTGCAACAAGATCTCACCAGAAGCAACTTCAAAGAAAGGCCATAAAGTATACATAACAAGTCTTCTAAACCTACTACAACAAGTCTCCCAAAGGTTGCTTCAATGGCTCCAAGTCTTACATCAAGAATGTGTTAAAAAAATTCTCTAAAGACAAAGATCTAGATAGGGTTTCAACTCAACTTCAAATATGGTCTCCACTTAGTTTCAAAGAATCAATTCCAGTCTTTGAAAAATGCAAATACACTGCTTCAAAAGTTCCCTCAAAATCCTGCTTCAATAAGAGGGCTAAATCTCCTCAAAAGACTAATTAACAAAGGTTTTTCAAGGCTACTAGGAGGTCTTCAAATTTGGATGCTCTACCAAATACTCCAAAGGCATCTTCTACAATGATCCAAACAATACTCTAATGATCCAAACAATTCTCTAAGAATATATTTGTTTTCTTCTATAATAGTCTTCAAAAAATGCTCAAGTAAGACCATAAGGGAGAGGCTTCAAAGAATCATCCAAGTCTAGTATAGACTTTATGATCCTCTATTCCCAAAGATATTTCAAATCAAATCTCAAAACGAGATGAAGACAAAATCTATTGTCCACAATTAAGGAGTGTCACAAGTCCAAAATAGAGGATAAAATCCAAGCTATAGGTCTGAAAATTGAGAGTAAAGTATGAGCACGCGTCGAAGATAATCTAAATTTTCCACAGTCTGAGCTTAGTTATGTCACATTCCTAGAGGCCAACAGTTACAGGGGGTCTAAGTTTCCTATTTTCATGGCCTCAAGACCTAAATTAAAGGCCACAGAGAGTGACTTTCAATTTCAAATTTTAGGGTTTGTCACAGGCTAATATCTAGACTCCTTTACATGCCGAGTTTTTCTATTTTCTTAATCCATGAAAAGGAGAGTTTTTGCTTCAAAGGTAGTCAATATTTGTTCAAAATTTTCTACTCCAAAAACTCTTTTTCAACTCATCCTATTAGATCTGAAATATCTCCATTTTATAGGGATGAATTTTATCTATTCTAGCTTGACCAATATGAATCCAAATGGACAAAGGATGACTCATATTTATACAAGTTAAGTCACTCTGAATAGACACATCTTTTGAGAGGAGCCGACCTGTGATTGTGTATTTGTAATATTTATTTTGTGTTTGAGTGATTCTGTTGATTGTAAATGTCTTCAAATTTATGTCTAAGAGTGAAGTATAGACAAGTATAAACTCCATTTTACATCCACTTCTACTGTACGCATCTATGTATGCAACCTTGTCCCTTATTAACTCCTTTTTTTAATTCAAATTATAAAACAAATAATTGTTATAAATTTTATGTTGTAAAAATTCCAAAAGGGGAGAGATCGTTTAGATGCTCTTAGTGATATAATTTAGGCTCTTCAAGATCTTGATAAGGATGTTGAAACTTGTGATTGGGTTGGTAACAAGCCATGATGAAACTACGTAGCTTCAATGACATCAATGACTAAGACCATATACTTTGACATCAATGAAAAATATTGTCCAATAGTCTCCCCCTTTTTTCATTGATGGCAACACATCTACCATAACTTCCCCTATCCTCATGCTTCTTTTCTATTCCTTCCCCTTTGACATCAATGGAAAACGAGGTGCTCTATCAGCTACTCCCCCTGTCATAATGCTTCTTGATATTTCTCCTCCTTTCAATATTATCTCCTTTAACTGCATTGTTTTCCCCCTATCTTCATCAAGTCTCTGATGTCACTAAAGCAGTTCCATCTCTTTGCACTGAAGGCTTCTCTTAGGGAAAAATCCAGAGGCAACCAAGTTTCCTCCTTCCTATAACCATCATCAAATTAATACCAGCTCTTCTAAACTTATAGGGAACCCATCATTTTGTTCAAGGGATGGCTTGTACTTTGAAATAACCAAAATTACATGATCTTCTAAAGGAGAAATTATTTGCATGTATGGATTAGTAATAGAGATTCCATCTTAAAAAAACTTCTTTAATGTCAATGACCAACTTCTCTAACATGAAATCCAAATGCCTATTTGATTGAGACTACATCTCCAGAGTTTATTTCATTGGTTCCTCCTATTCTAAGAGTGCCCTCGGAACAACAGTCAACTTTAAGGACAAAATTTTCTTCTCAACAAAGAATGGAGCTAGTTAGGAGACCATTCTAGCACATTTCCCTTCATATTCTGTCTCATTTTCAATGCACTTTTTAAACATCTATGCTCAATTAACATTAATATATTGAATAGATTTATTCTTTATAAATGAAGCAAACTCAAGCTCACCCGCTATGGTTTCAAAATATGAACTATCTTTAGTTTTTCTCTGCCATTGTTCAATTATTTTATCTAATTCATCAGACATGATATAAAAAATAAGACATGTTATGCACTTTGTCCATCTCCTTTATTTTTCTTGGTCTATACATGTAAATAATGAAGCATATTTTAATTTTTTGTATCCACCCTATCTTGTAGTCCAATCAAATTTCCAAATATATGGTGAGTCTCAACAAACACGATAATAGATTCTCTTTCTTTTTGGATGAGTTCTAGTTTCTAACCACAATTAAGGTTTTATCTCCAAGCTCATCAAGTTGTTAATTTTTTTATGGTAGCATTGATGAGAGTAACAAGGTAGCAATTAATAGTTTGGCAATATGATTTAGAATGGAAATAAACAGAAACTTGTTGGATGGATTCCTCTAAAATTTCTTCAACATGAAGCACTATGATAACACAAGAACTTATTTCTTCCAATAATGAAGATCTCTACTCAACGAATTCCCTTTGTAACATTTCTAGCTATTTCTCCAGTGCTATTGGATTCTCAAGAACATGTTGCTTCAGATTGTGTAGTTGACAATGCAGTTTGTTAAAAGAAAAGTATCTTTTGATACCTATTACAAATTCTCATCCTATAGTTTCTTTTCTTTCTTAAGCATATCAATATCACCCTCTAGCTTCCTTTATTTAGTGCTTTTGTAGCTAGTGGAGTCTCCTTCTAATTACATGTTCTTTTAATGGCATACTTTTTGGCATAGGAGAACTCATTATGCTTCTGCTAATTCACTGTGATTTGAAGTCTTGGATGAACCTGAAGTGCAAATAATCTTCAATGTCAATGTCCTTCTTTCCTTGATATTGCAATGCCATCTTCCCTTTAAGGGTATATGTAGAAGGCATCCATAATTAATTGTAGTTTTTATTTCTTTTTACTATTTCCAATATCAAGGCATTTCCATGTAATAGATATTTCGGTGATATCTTTTTGACCCCTTTACTCAAAATAACTGTCATTATACAACTCTTCATTCTCATTAAGACTTCAACACTTCAATGGAACTATCCAGATGTTACAATTTGTATTTCAAAGAATAATTATTTTCAAATGATGAGATGGGTTTCAAGAACAACACATAGGTTTTTAGAAGATCCGAGCTTATGTCATCTATGTCCCATAATAGGGTAATCATCCTTGAACTTGGTATTCATGGCAAGGCTGCTAGTTCATGATTTTCTTTCTTTAGTTCTGCTTGTTTTATTCTCCAGACATGGTTATGTTTTTCAAAGAACTTTTTTTCTTTGATTTTCTTAGGAACCCACTTCATCCTTCTTCTCTAATCTTATGCTATATGTCTAAAATTATGACATTGATGCCATTCTACCTTGAATAATGGAGAAAATGAGCTACAGTTTCTATAGCCATTAGGGATTTTATCATATCTTATTGAAAACTTACTTCTAGGGTTTCGATGATAGGCTTTATTGTCGTTTTTTTAATATGCTCTACATTTTTTTGCTTTATGACCGAAATTAGTGCAAGAATAACACTAACTAGAGAAAATCCTTATGTACCTAGATGAGTAGCATTCTCATGATATTTTGAAGTTTTTCTTCCTTGGAGGAGCCTTAGACCTTTGTCGATCCTAATTGCTACTTGCATTATGTATGAATCTCTTGAAATTATCTGCATAGCTTCTTGGTACAGTGGTTCTTCCAAACTCATCTTTCTTGCTCTCACTATATGGTTCTCATGTTTTACCTTGATTTTTCTTTTAGGTGATTTAGGGATTTTATCATCCTTGCATGAAGTCTTGCTTGTGTATCCAAGACCTAATTTTCCAAATGGAGATCTTTGACAATTGAGAATACCATCCAATATTTGAGAACTTTTCATGTTCTTATTGATCTTTTCAACTTCACTCCTCAAGGAAACGACATCTTCTTCAAGCTTCTCACAATATTCTTTCTTCATTAGATAAATTTTAGGGAGTTGACTTCTTCTTCATGTCTCCTCTCTTGTTCATGCAATTTTGCTTCAAGCTTGCTAAAGTACTTAGATATTTCTTCTTCTTAGATTCTTAGGAGAACAACTTCTTCCTTTATATGATTAAGGTCTTTACTCTTTTCTTCATGCTCTTTATTTTCTTTTGTCAATCTACTTATTTCTTTTACAGAAGCCATTAGTTCTGCTTCAAGGTTTACTTCCATGCCTTTTTCACCCTCATTGTCTTTCATGTTTTTGGTGTCTTCATCTATTTCCTACAATTCGTGATCATCCTTGTACTCTTATTCTGGTTCACCAAGCACATAGCCAGATTCTTCATCGAGTTTTTTGTATTTTTCCCCAAAGTCTTTTTCTGAAGAGCATTCACCCACCTTGTTTTTTACACAATTTGATAGTCTAATTAAGATTTCTTCCATTGATTTTGTATTGTATTATTCTGACTCCTTGGTATTTTTTTCTTCATTAATAATTGATTCCCATACCTCATATCCTAGGGCCATCAAATAGTACTCCATATTACATAATTTGTTCCATTGAACAACAAAGCTTTGCCAACCTGATTTAAATCTATTTTCATGACTAAGGAGGAGATATATTTAGACGATGTAGAGTCTTTCCTTCTTTAATTTTCCATTTGTGTTCGTAAGATCTACCTTCTAGCTATTAGATTGTGCTTGAAGATATTGGTTTTGATACCAATTGTTGGAAATACTGAGAGGGGAGGTGAATCATGATTTCTTTACAATTGTTAAATTATGCAAATTAAGATCATTAATTAAACCAAAACACAAGATGTACAACAAAATATATAATTTTTTGAATGCAAGTGACGAGGAATTCAATCCCACTGCAAGGAAAATACATTTTAGCAGAGGTTATAATAGAGGTATTTAGTGTTATAAAATTTGCAAAAATTGTCAAAAAATCATTTGCTAAAACATATGTTTGTGATAGAGAAGATTATAACAAAACTTCATTACAAAAAAATGGGAAACTAGGGGTTTTTAAGTATGTTTTTTTAGCGATACACTTCACATGGAAAAAGTAGCATTGGTGTGCTACATATATAAAAGCACCAGGGTTGCATACATAACTAAAGGCACTGAGGCGTTTGTTGGCATTATGATACAAGTGTTGTCCTTGATGGCAACTCACTCATAGGTCAGTTCAGTTTTGATAAAAGGAAACTCATAGTTTAACATATCAATTCAGAGGTAACAAGGCATTGGTACAGAAGAATATGAAGATGGAACTAAGGTCTATTGATCATAATAAAGAAGTTGAAGGAAAAGGATGGTGTAAAGCAGTTTAAGATGTATACGCAAGTTCAATTAGTCAAAACAATGTATACACGCTGGTTACTGAGGCATTTGTTGGAATTATGATACAAGTGTTGTCCTTGATGGCAACTCACTCACAGGTCAGTTCAGTTTTGATAAAAGGCAACTCATAGTGTAACATATCAATTCAGAGGTAACAAGGCATTGGTACAAAAGAATATGAAGATGGAACTAAGGTCTATTGATCATAATAAAGAACTTGAAGGAAAAGGATGGTGTAAAGCAATTTAAGATGTATACGCAAGTCCAATTAGTCAAAATAATGTATACATGCTGGTTCACAGAACAAAAAGAACGTATACTTATACATGCACTTTCACAAGAAGCAAAGCGCGTATATGTTGGAAAATCAAAGAAATTCAAGAGGAAACAATATCAGGGGTCAATACCATGGTATTAGCCCACAATATTGAGTGGAGTAGCGACTATTTGATCCCGTCTAAGAATACCACAGGTCCTAAGCGGTTTTGGTTTGAGGTATTGAGAAAGGCCTAAAACTATATAAAGAGAAGAAGATCATAAGGCCAGGGTGTGCAAGTGAAAAGGGTTTGTTAGGAATACTTCTATCTGAAGTATATTTTATGTTGTAGGGGCTATGTTTGTGATTTGATCTAAAATATTTTGTGCACCTTGAATTCAATGTTGGATCAAGATCATGAGACCTAAAATGACTTATCATTGAATGATTTGATATTGGTTGGGCTAGATCTTATTGCGTACACATGTTTTATTCTTTAAATGTCATGATTTGGGTTTTTCTGAAGTCTAAAATAATAGCGAAGTTGTGAGTTAATATTTGCAGATTTATACGCTGGTTCACCTCGGTAAAAGCGTGTATACATGAAAGTTCGACTCTTCCAAGTAGCGTATACAAAAGAAAATCCTTTTCTTTAGAAATGACTGATCTATCTGATTAGTTCTGTTGTTTTACTGCTGTCTATCAATGAAGTCTTCTTAGATCTAAATGTAAAATTGAATGCATAAGGAGTTTGGTATTTGATTAATTGATCGTCTAAGTGAGAATTGTTATCTCTGCTATTGCCTGTGTAAAGCTCTATGAATTGACAGTAGATGTTCAGTATATTGCTGGTTAACATAGACTTGATTCAAAAGTTTTATGTTTCAGTGGTTTTGAAGGTATACACAGGTTTGGTTAAAGGAAGTAGCGTATACATGCATGTTGGGTTCAGTAAAGTAGCGTACACATTATGATGCATGATTTTTGAGGTTACCGCTGGTTCTGAATGATGATGCAGGTTTCTGGGTTCGGCGCAGTGTTTTGGTGATAGTGATCTGATTATTCAGATTAAATGATTATTGGTTAATGCAGTTTGAAAGATCTGATGGGTCCAATATGAAAATTTGATGAAACGAGGCCTTCATTTGTATTGTTGTGTACCATGAGCATTTAGTCTGAAAATTGATGAAACATGGTCCCTGTAGGAAGAGAGAAGGTCATAGTCTTCTATAGGTCGACGCCTACGTATTAGTAAACACATTGGCTAGTACAAGAGTTGGGGGGTTGTAGATCCCTTCTAGTAGAAGCTGGAAAATGAGAGAAGGTTGTAGCCTTCTGCAGGTGGGTGCCTGCATACTGGTATGAGTTTGCACCGTTACAAGATTGAAAAAATATTTTCTTAATATTAAAAGAAGATAGAGAGGACAACAGCAGGTGGCTTTTCTCCCGCATTGGGTTTCCACCTTAAATCTTGGTGTTCATGTGTGTTGCTTATGTATGATGGTTTATTATGTTTTTACTGCACTGCGTAACAAGTTATTGATGCATTGATTAAAGTTCAACACATGATAAATTGACTAAATCATAAGTTCTCTGGGTATACACTAGTTTCTCTAATCATAGTAGGTGTACACGCAAGTTCACTTCATAGAAGTAGCATATATAAATATGTTTGAAAAAATATTGAACTGTAAATACTGATTCACCCCCCTCTCAGTATTATTTCCAAACATTGAATGCAAAGAACACCGATGCTTGAAATGTATACTTCCATGGTGCATATATATCAAAAAACGCCCCAAGGCATTATTTTAAGGAACGACATCAAGGAAGGAAAAAAATATTGCAAACCCAATGCTTTTATTTAAACTAAGCATTTAAACTCGCAGCGTCAATGCATATGATATGCATAAATGCACCGGTGCGCTAAGGATATAAAACATCCAGTGTTCTTAATTTTAATAATGCACCGAGGTTGGAAATAATATTTTGTAGCACAAGGGCGTTAGTTCCATGAAAGCATTGGTGCTTTAAGAATTGCAATGCACTAGGGCGTTAATTACAAACAATACTAGTGCTTAAGGAACTAAATGCCCCGGTGATTTCATTTTACAAAAAGGCACCAGTCATGCAGAAAAGATGTCGTAACGGTTCTTTTATATAACATAACACATCGGTGCATGTTTATTTTATGGACACACCGATTTTTTGTATGAGATTTTTTTTTGTTGGAAACATTGGCTTGTGACAATGCAATTATTGTCATTTTTTAAATCCATTATTCATCTAAATATAAACATATATCTTATAAGAATATTCATATAAATTAAAATTTGATTAATGCATTTGTATATGATCTTTGGATTAATTTTTTATATTATTAGATATCACATCTCTTCATTATAATATCTAATCATCCACATATTTAATCAATAGTGTAACATTTCACAACGACATTAGATAACACAATAGAATAAATTAAAATGTATTTTATTATATATCAATAAGAGGCTTTTTGTCATACAAAATGAGATTGTTATTGGTAACCCCTTGTCTTTCAATTGAGACACTATGTCCATTACATTAAACAAAATGTCTAATTTTCACAGACAATTATTTCAAAAAATACAATAGGTTGCATTGATATCCAAGTAGATCATCATTCTTCGCTGGAACTGTTGTCAATGCTAGAGCTATTTCCATGACTTGGGTTATTTGGGTGAATGTTTTGTTGATTGTATCAACTGTTTTAGTATTATTGATCTTGTTTCATTTGCAAACATAAAAATAAAGTGTAATGAGTGTATCTACATTGGTGACAATAATGAAAATTGGAATAAATAATATACATCAATGAAAATCGAATAACAATGTACCATAGCAAGAATTGACTCATAAAATGTACACACGGTTTCAAAACCAAATCTCATGCCTTGTTGCAACAAGTCTTCTATTGGCGTAGTTCCATATTTTATTTCTTGCATGTTTTAAACTCCATTATAAATCACAGATTTACTATAAAGGATTTTTTTGTTATATTAATTATAAAGTAAAACAACATAGATATTTACAAATTTCACAATTAATTTTTGATATGCCAATATATACTTACAACACATATTTAACCCAATGTTAATCAATTCTTCTAATGGCCCTTCTAGCCCTTCTTTGTATGTTAACACCTATTTGAAGAATTTCAAGGACGACTGTTGTAAAAAGACTTTAAATATACAAAAATGAATCTTGAGTTGTTATAAGAAACTATTAACATTACTCACAAACTTTGATATCAAGCCTTTTTTTCATTGTCATCCTGTTTTATGTGTTGAATGAGTTCCATTTTACTTTCTTTTCTACAAGAAAATACTTGAAATTAATATTTATTTATTTTTTGTACAAAGTCAATCATGATTACATACATTTGAAGCACTTTGTTGTTGAGATGGCTCATCCTGTGATGCAATTATGTCCATTTCTTTGACCATTTCCTTGTACATTTTTTGGACATTCCTACTAGCATGTTTCGTATATCAGCTCGTTGATCCTTTGAATTTTTCATAATCTTCCTAAAAAAATAATAAAATATTTTTATATTGATATATGAAAACTAAAGAAAATTGATATTACTAAATAAATAGTTTGTAGTAATATATACATATAATTCTAGAAAATCATTTTAATTAGTAATATAATATTTTGAATGTTTCTTTTGTTGTTGTTGTACGTTTTCTCAATTACAAGTCTGACATGTCTCATTGTCCATTGCTCTAGGAACACATCCTGTAGTTTAGATATAATTTGGTTCTTAGAATCATTAGATTTATTTTATAGTGTAAGTGGAAAGTATTTCTATACGTTTATTCCATTATATCCCTCATAGTTTTGTAAAACCCCCACCCCTTTTCATCAACTTACAACACCACTCTAGATGAGCTAAGGACCAATTTATCACCATTTACATGTTCGATAACTTTTCTTTTCTTGGAACGACATTGATATTTTCCTTCATTGTTTATCCCTGTACAATATTAAACATCTATGAATTAATAGATTGTTTGAAACATGTTATCTAATATGCTTAAGTGTCACTCCAGATGAGCTAAGGACCAATTCATCGCCATTTACATGTTCTATAACTTTTCTTTTCTTAGAACAACGTTGATATTTTCCTTCATTGTTTCTCCCTGTACAACATTAAACATATATGAATTAATAGATTGTTTGAAACATGTTATCTAATATTCTCAAGTATATTATTAAAAAAAAAAAAACTCAAATTGAATAACATTTTTTCATTCAAATGATTCATCCTTCTACAATTTTTCTATTAGGATTTCACGCTCTTCTGCACTTAGATTAGAAATATCAACCTTCTTCATTTTGTGGCTCTGAATGACACATACTAACCAATACATATTAGTTAATCTTACATATGGTTCAAACATATTAATTTTGTAAAGAATTTACAAAGAACTTGCCTTTGTTTTTTTCAATGTGCTATCATTGTGTCGATTAGTATTTTTGTTACTTGACACCTTCTCATACAATTTTTTTCTTCAAAAAGACGGGTAGCAATTTTCATTAATAAAGCTAGAAATGAGCAAGGTCCCTTATAGTCATGGAGAACTCTGTCTCAGATTTGTGCAGAAATAAAAAGAGAGAGACCCTATTGCTACCTATCTTATTCATATATATACCTTTTACATCTTTAAGACTATAGATTTTCCAAATAATCCATAGTACTTGACTATCTAACAAAACATAAAAATTTATAAGACAACAATTCCTCGCGACTTCGGCTTGAATTCTTCTTGATCTGCCTCAAATGGAAATTCTAAATCTGCGCTCCTCCCAGCACCAAGTTCCAGTTCTCCACTTGCAGCATCAGTGCTTCCCTCTGCCATTGGAGAAGAGCTTTCACAGAAGCCGAAAACCTCCTTCAGAACCCCCATAGTTGTTGTCTCCACTCGCAATTCAATATTGTCCACTTTTTGTTTCAGGTTCAGAACACCATTATTCAGGTGTTTCGTTGATTTTTGGATCAACTCCATGTCCTTGCCAAGACTAGATCACTGAGAAAACACAACTGCCATGTTTTCGTTGATTTCCTTGACTATCTCCTTAATAATTTGCTTGCAAGAATTGTCAACAATATCCACTACACTCTCGATGTACCCGAGCTCCTCAACAACATTGCCACTTATGTTACTCGCAGAAGCCATTTTCCTTGCAATTCTCCCCTACACCAAAGTAATTCGACAATTGAGTTGCTTCAGCGAGCTACAATATATAATCACATGATACTTACCAACATTCCTTCCTATCTTGTCAAGTGTAAATGCATTTCATTTCTGCATCATAGCCAAGCCACCTTCCGCCTTCTCCATCACCACCAATTTTCACTCGATTCGAACTGCGACGGTACTAAAACTGCACACACCTGAGATCTCATTTATTAACCAAGGGAAAAGAGCCCACTTGCCTTGTATCATGGCTGCCTTACTTCCCCACACCCACTTGTTCTTTAATTTCCATATACTATCTTCCTCTCCCAAGCAGCGCCGTCGTATCCTCGTAATGTTGTCATATTTAATTACCTGTTGTTCCTCTTTAATTCCCGTGCTCCAGGTGTGCCCATAAAGATTACGTTTGATGATTTAATTAAGGGACATGACATGTATCATTATGTTGATCTATGAGTAAGATTCCTTTCTCTAGTTCTGTTCCTTTATTGGCTTGGTCGTCCGCCAATTGGTTATTTTCTCTTTTAACATGGAATATTTTGAAATCTTCTAAATTTCTAAGGAGATACATTATCCTTATGATTAATGGAGAGGTTTCTGAGTTAAGAAGACTTATGGAAAGACATATATTTTTGGATAACCACCATTTAATCACCTACTATGATCAAATTCCTGATGCCTTTACAGATGTTAATCTTCAGGCCTTGCCAGAGAGAGAGAGTGCTTCGGCTTGATTGTTCGTGGATTTCCCAAGTCCCCAAGTGACCTTTGTTTCAGATTATTCTTCGAGGTTTAAAATAACCCTCTCGCTCCAGCCTCCCCATAGTTACCTTTATAAGCACCATCACACTAGAGTTGAAATTTTTCTATATTTCTTTTCCATTCTTCAAAGGAATCCCCATTTAGTTTAATACAATAAGGAGGAGCCTTATGATATTTTGAACTGATAACTTGGGAGTTGAAAATAGGAATTTTGAGCCACTCTTTTTCAATATTGTTCAATTCATTCAAATTTGAATCCTCATATCCCCTAGAGGATATCATCTAAAAAAGAAGCATCATTCCTTTGATTGCAGCAAATTCTGGAGAACAACGTTGATCCTAGAAGATTGTTTGGTTTCGACAGAGCCAAATCGACCAACAAAAATATTTATGAACCGCCATCCAACAATGCATTAAGAGGGAATTTGTATTCTTAGGGCTAGGGTATTTATATTTCCAATGGATAAAAATTTCATTCCACTCCTCAGGAATTGTGAGAGATTGAACCAAGGAAAAAGAGCGAACTTCCAAGTTTCCTTAGATAAAAAACATTAACAAAAGAGATGTTTGATAGATTCCTCCTCTCTTTCACAGAGGACACATCTAGAGGGGCCTTGGATATTCCTTTTCCTTAAATTTTCCACTGTGAGGATCTTCTCATGAACCATTTACCAACAAAAAATGTTGACCTTAGGAAGCCCATCTCTATTCCAAATCTTTCCCCATATTTTTGAAGGAGGGGAGCATAGATTCTTAATTAGAAGAGCATGTCCTGCCTTAACTGTATATATTTTACTATTGCAGCCCTACCAAATCCGATTTTCCAATTTATTGGTGACAATTGGTGCAAACCCCTTCAGATGTAGAATAATGGAATTTCAATGATTCAACAAATGATTGGGCAGATCCAAAGACTTCCACCCACTCCAAATTCCTTGATCGTCCCAATTGGAAATGTCAACAAGAAGGATACAACCATTCTCTTCCATCTAATTGGAGAATTCCACAAACCCTTGTCTGGAAACAAGATCAGATAGGAGAAACCGATCTTTCCATAGGTGGATACATTTAAAATTACCTGGTTTCCAACCTAGGTGTTCCAGCATAAACAATGTTGATGCTTTACATAGCCTCCAAATTTTTTATCATTTCCCCTCCCATAGCTCTCCCTCAAGTCTAATAAGATGATTTTTGTGGAAATAATTTCTTGTGAAAGAATTTTTCCACCACCCATTAGAGTCTGAGAGGAGCCTCCAAACCAATTTTGCCCCAAGAGCCATCATAAATTGAGGATCCTTGATTGCTAATCCTCCTAAGTTCTTTAGTTGCCTTACCAATTTCCAATTGACAAGGTGAAATTTATAGTCATTACTTCCCCCCTGCCAAAGAAACCTACATATTATGTTGCTTATTCAATGATTTATATTCTTTGAAGCTAAAAGGTTAGCTCCTGAATACATTGGAAGGGAGGAGAGAACCGATTTGATGAGAGTAACTCTCCCCACAAGATTTACCCACCTAACTCCCCAAGATTAACTCTTTTCTTAATTTTATGCAAGACTGATTCCTAATCCTCCCAAGAGACCTGCTTAAAAGAGATTGGAATTCCAAGATAAGAGGAGTTTTGATTAATGTCCACATGAAATCCCAGAATTTGAGCAATTTCCATCAAACTTGCCCTAGGGCAGTTCCATCCAATCAATTGGAATTTCAATTTGTTTATCAGTACTCTAGATAGAAGGAGATACCAGTCCAAAACCTTTTTGAATCTTGAGGCTATTGCTAAGGAGGCACCTCCAAGCAAAAGGGTATCATCAACAAACAAAGAGTGATTTATTTCTCGGACAATTCTTGC
Organism: Pinus tabuliformis; assembly: GCA_031772625.1. Taxonomy (NCBI): domain Eukaryota; kingdom Viridiplantae; phylum Streptophyta; class Pinopsida; order Pinales; family Pinaceae; genus Pinus; species Pinus tabuliformis. Next base: position 247,057,956 of record CM062810.1, on the reverse strand, counting down.
AATGCTTAAACCAGGGAGGAATCCATTCAACCTTGCAACCTCAAGATTTTTACTTAGCGCTTTAGCAATTATTATGTATAACAGAGGCGACAAGGGACAACCTTTCTATAAAACCTATGTAAGCAACAAAAAAGGGAGCTTGCCTTCCATTTATCAAAAGAGAAATCAAAATGGAACCAATGCAAGCATTAATCCATAAAATCAAATCATTACTGAAACCTAATTTTTCCAAAACAAGGAAAAGAAAGGAATGATTTATGTGATCAAATACATTTGCCATATCTAGTTTGATAACCATTCCAACTTCTCCCACTTATTTACTCGAATGGATTGCTTCATGAACCAAAATGACATTATCAAGCATGTTTTGTTGCTACATAAACCCTCCATGATTCTCTGATATGAAGGAAGAAAGTAGGGGCTTAATCCTATTGGTGATTATTTTAGTCAAGGTTTTGTAGGAAGAATTACACAGCGAAAAAGGGCGAAATCTAGAGAAATTTGAGGCATTGGCTTCCTTAGGAATTAAGGCAAGAAAGGATGAGTTTGTACTCCCTCCATATTCTTTTTGACTTTGTTGTGGTTAAACATTCTAATGAGATCCTTTTTTATAATATTCCAATATAATTGATAAAAGAAAATGGGGAAACCATCAGGTCCTGATGCTTTCTCAAGTTCCAAGGACCAGACCACTTTTTGAGCTTCTTCTTCCTTTATTTCTTCTAAGAGAAACTGATTGGTAGATGGAGAGATCACCTGTGGCATTGCCTGTAGAAATTCCTTAGCACTGTAAAGAGGGATATGTTATTTACTAAGAAAGGCTTTGAAAAAGGAAAAGGCCTCATTCTTGATTTTTGCAAAGGTGCAAACCTTTTGCCTTCCATCAAGCGTTATTTCACCTATTTTATTTCAATTCTCCCAAGACATAACATGTTTATGAAAGAAGGAGGTGTTGGAGTCTCTTGCTTTTAACCAAAGGCTATGGGATTTTAATCTCCACATATTTTCTTCTTGGCAGCTTAAAGATACAATATGTTTGGAGAGGTCTTTTTCGTGTTGAATGTGTTTATCTTCTATGTGTGCTTCCTCCATCAGTTTGTAGTGCTTGTCCAATTCTTGTACTTTGCTTCACCTTTTTTCCCTGGAGGTTGATAATTCTCTTTCAACCACTTTCTCAAATATTTTTTTACATTATTTAGCTTGGATTCCCAAACAAAACTTGGAGAGCCCTATATAGGTGGCATCCAAGCCCTCTTCACTAGATCCCCTACCTCTCTTGAGAGGTCCTAATCTGCATTGAACCTGAATATTTTCAACCTTATCCATTTTAATCATAATAGGGCGATGGTCCGAGTCTCCTTGAGCTTTTATTATCAATGAACATTCAAGACCTTTAAATAGTTAATTGCTATGAATCAAGAAGCGATCCAAGAGGGTTGCTATATAATGGTCTTTTGTCTGCCTGTTAAACCACATATATTTCCCACGCTTAGGGTTAATATCTATCATATCCCAACTCTCTATTGTCTCCTCCATTATGTCTCTGAACAAATCCCTAACCATAGTCCCTCCTCTTTTTTATTTGATGTTTAGGACAATGTTGAAATCACCTCCCATCAAAATATTTAGGTGTTGGTTCCTCTATTTTAGAACTTCTAAAGAGTCCCAAAATTTAGAATTTTCGTTGTAAAGCACAGGAGTATAAATATTTATGAAATATATCCTTTCTCTTGATTCTCTTACCTCCAAAAGAGCCATCACCCAAGATTTTGTCTTTATTTCTTCGACAAGGGAGAAGTTCTTTTTTGACCAGAAAGTTCCCAGTCCTCCTGAACCCCCTTTGGACAATTGAATAATCCCAGGGCATTCTTTCCAGAAAATGTCAGCTGCTTTGAATACCTTAAATTCCTTTGGCTTTGTTTCTTGAAGAAAAACCACCATCAGAGATTCTTGTTTTATTAAATCTCTCATTGTTAGGATTTTAGCAAGGTTTCCTAGCCCCCTGGTATTCCAGGATATTACTTTCATTTATTGGAAGTGGTTGAGTGAATCCACCATCCTTTCCTTCCTTATCTTTTGTTACTTTCCCTTTGAGATTTTCTGTAATGACTGATTGGTTTCCCAATGTTTTATTCAATTCAACTTCATTTTCTCGTAATTCCTTTGTTTTAGTTTGCCTTTTCTCTTTGAGCTTCCTGTTTACTAGATGTTGCAGTCTTCTGCCCAAGATAAGTTCTGATTCATATGATGAGTAATGACGTTTTCTATATCCTTGTTCACACTGCCTGGAGGTTCACAAGGGGAGTCAAGAGTCAGAGCCACCTTGGAGGGAGAGGCTTCAAGCCTAGCAACATTCAGACTACTCTCTGCTATTATTTCACCATCCTCGACTACCAATACCTCATAGTTGCTTATTCCTTCTTCTTGATGGAGAGGAGTTTCCATCTCAACATTCAAGACACTAAGAACATTAAAAGGGTTCAACAAGGAAGGTACATTGTTATTAGTTTTGTCTCTTGGGGATTTTGGGATGTTCATTTTCCTTTCAGAGCTAATTTTTTTGGTTTCTTCCACTGCTCCTCCTGTGCAGAAGGGGTATCCAGACTTTTGATTTGCCTAGCTTTGGAGAAATATCTTGCAAAATGACCATAGTTGTGCCAATTCTGCATTTGAAAGGAATTTGTTCATAGTCCAGAATTTTTTTGTGCTTCCATTCTCCCAAATTTAGGTTGATTTTCCCTGGCAAACCTTTTTGCAAATCAACTTCTACACACATTTTAGCACAAGCAGATTGGAAGCCTTTGGATTCAGATTTGTCCACATATTTCCCTAACACATTGGCAATAGCTTTGAGGCAATCATCACTCCAATAGGAAATTGGGAGTCGAGGAAGCTTGACCCACACTAGAATAGCGATGGAAATGTCCTCGTCTAGATTCAAGTCTAGAGTCCACTTGTTTACATACATACCTCTAGAGCCAAAGAAATATGGACCATTTTGAAACACTACATCTCTATCTTGTTTTATTTCGAATAAGAGAATGAAAATTCCATTGCCTGTAGCAGATAGAGAAATATCCCCTCTCATCATTAGCTTCCATATTTTACCTATCCACATTTCCATCGACCTTGGGGAGGGCCACATTCCAGTAAATTTCCTTATTAGAGCACAGTCAGCATAGGTAAGAGAAGTGTGACATGCTCCATCAGGAAAGGAAACGTTTTTAATATGATAATTCCGCTTTACTAACTTTGACAAGTACCAAACATCCACGAGCACTTGGGAAGGGAAGCAACTAAGGAATGAAAGGCAATGTTGATAGAGCAGTTGAGGAGATGCCGAGAGGAAGTCTCCCCCTCTGTTGAAGGCTCGAAAAATTGGGACTCCAACAAGGGGGATAACCACCCGGTCCGAACCTTAGGACAACTCCTTTTCTGTTTGGAATAGTGGCTCCAAATGGGGATGATGGGCCTAGTTTCCCAATCTATTTATGATGTTCGTGCTAACGGGATGATGTTTTTATTTTTTGGGTTCTATGAGGTGAATACTTATTCTAAACTTAATCTATCTTCTAACTATCATATGCAATCTATCATAATAAAAAAAAAAATCTAACTTTAAAAACTGTCCTGGGAGTAACGCTTATATATGCAATCTATAATGACTTCTGAAAGTAATTTACAATAAAGATCGTTCAATTACAATAAGAAAAGAATCCATTTAATAATGATCGTTTCGTATAAAAAGTTAGCCGAAACAATATGAGAGATATATCGCATAAAGAATCATTCACATATTCAACATAAAAAATAAATCATCATCATAAAAAAGTGAAATAATGATAACTAATAATTTAGACTTTCATACATAAATAACTGAAAATGATTTATTGCTTGATACACAAGTAAAAAGCATTAAGAGATAGAAATACCATTTGTAATACGTACTACTCATGTGCTCTAACAATATTGATCTATCTTTAAACCATTTAACATCAACTAAGAGTACAAAAGTGCAATTTCAGTAGAAGATGCTAAACCCAAGTAGAAAATAAATCTCGTTCCATTAATTTTACCAAAGACCTCCTCAAAGGGAGGCAGAAGTGCACGTTCTAAAGAATGTTTTTGATAAAATTTCTGGACCCCTCTCTAAATGCATGAGATGGGTTTAAATACTAATCTATGAAACTTAAAAATAGAAATTACAAAAATAGATGAGGAGGTTTAAACGACTTGCCTGATTTTAAGCGAAAATTAAGACAAAAATAAAATATGTCTATGAATAATCCTGCATCTGGTCCTTGAGATCGCAAATATTCAGCATAGGTTTAAGGAGTGTCGGTTGGCCAACTTCAACTTTCAGTTGTCCTGCGAATACGACATTGGTGAGTGCTGGCACTATTTTTTCAGTGGAAGTAATCAGGCACCTCAAGGTCATCCATTGGCTATGTGGTTTCACTAGATATTTCTAGTACGCCTCCCAGTTCAACCTGTTTACTTGTCTGATTGCCTCTACTCTTTCCTCCGCTATCTGTTTCCATACTGCTTGAAGCTATTCTGCCTTTGGAAGAAAGTGGGGGGTGGTTTCTGCTACTAAATTAACATTGAGTAGATTTTCATTCACACATTCGATGACATTGTTTGCTGCTGCTGCCGCATCTTCCATTGCATGTTCTGCTTCTCTGAGCCAAGAATCCCATTTCACAAATAAGATTTCTTTATGTGATTCATCTAATTTGGGCATATATGCTCCTTTCCCATCTTCAGATTTTTGCCAATTTAAGAAGTCTGAAACTTTCTTAAGGATTGTATCATATTCGAGTTGTAATTCCACAACTTGATTCGTTATGTTATCGCTCATTTCGAAGTGAGAATTCCACTGTGAAATATTTTGGCATAATAATTCTTTTGGTGTAAAAGTTGGGAATTGAGGCTAAGTGCTTCTGTGACAAACTATTCAATCTTGGGATCATCTTTATGCAGTTTTGCTATGCTCTATAACTACGCTTCTTTACCTGCTAAATTTCTTTGATGTGCCAACTGCATTTGCTGAGACTTTTGCTGAATTTTAGCCAACTGCATTTCTGCTTGTTGGTTTATACTGACTTGTTGTAGTTGTTGTTCTAATAACAAAATCTTATCTTCTTTTTCTTTAAGCAGCAGTTGTACCTTTGTTGCCTTGTCAATGGTTGCTGAAGCATATGCGCTTGCGACTTGCGACAGTCTAGTGAGGTCAGCTGTTGGATCTGTAGATGGGTCTTTCTAGAGAACATCTAGAGATTCATCTTCAGGAGTGAGCACAGAATCCAACTTTCTTTTCTTTCTTTGTCTTCTAATGACGACTTTGTGTTGAAAGCTGTAGAATACATATAGAGGAGGAATTTCCTTTATTTTCAATACAATCTCAGATGTGGGAGAAATGGGAATATGTTCTGTTTCTTGAGTGCTAACAGCTCCTTCTGTTACCATTTCTGTGGTCGTTTCTTGCTGGTTTGTTGGTGGCTCTTCGATTTTTTCCTCCATATTGAGTCTCGTATTGAAATTTTCCCATTCTTCTTCTAAATCAATTACAAGTGGCTTTGCTTGGTTTGTAAGGGAAGTTGAGGCTTCGACTTTTTTTACGAAAAAAGTCTACTGGTCAGACTTTGCTATGGATTGGGCTGTGTCTTTAATTGACTCCTCACTCTTGCTGTGTTCATTCTTTGATGTTTTTTTTAAATTTATCGGCAAACCTTTCTGCGAATTCATTTCCAAAACTTGTTTTGGATCTTTCTTTTGAGTCTCCCTCTATGCTTGCACTGGGAGTAGGATCTCCCATTGGCTCAACGAGTAGTTGGTCCAATGGGACCCTAGATAACCTCCTTCTCCTGTAGTTATCAAATGTTTGGAGACCTTCTGTTGGGTCCCTATAATACTAGTGATTACCCCATTACTATTGTAGTTGTATCCCTTATTAATATTTTTGTGCCCCTATTGTCTCCATATTGTTATTACTGTGCCCCATAGAATCCCTCTATTGTTAGTTTTGTGGCTTTATATTATTATTGTTAGGTCGGCTGGGTTATATTGTGACTCTTTAGACTCCTATATATAGAAAGGAGGTTTTTTCATTTGAATCATCGAAGAATTATTCATTTATGTAATGTAAAGGAAGTTGCCCCCTTCGAAGAGGCTCAATTCTAAGGCGTTGATCTATATTTTCTATCTTTTCTTGAGCTGGTTTCATAACACCTTCTTGATCAAATTTGTGCCATATGTTGTACTTCTTTGAAGGTGTTTTTCTACAGGAAAACATCATCAAAGGGGTCTTTTTCATGGGTGAATATTCTTATTTTGACCATTGTATTACAATCTTTTACAATACCAAAGGAATCATATTGCCTTCCCAAGAACTTGGGTAATTGCAAAGATAATACATTGTCAGTTTCATTGAAAGCATGTCCTAAATCATGCAATGCAAATACTCCACACGTTACAGGAAATTGAGGCTAAATGGCTTTCTTGGAATCTTTCAATATCTTACTCATTCCTCCCTCACTGCATGTCTGATAGGCTATTTCCCTAGCCATCAGTTTGTCTGGGACATAAGAAGGTAGAACATGGGGCAAGGCAATACTGCCGAACACTCTGATATATGTGAATAATTCTTCCCCGAACCATCTGGCTACGAGGAGAATATCTACTTCAACTTCTTGGGAGAACCTAGGGGCATCTTGGTTGTAAATCATTTTGTGAATCAGAAGGATAACTCCGTGACAAATCTTGAAGAAGTTGTGGTGAAAAATTAGACTCTCACATGATTTTAAGATATATTTGAATAGGAAGTAGATTTTGAGCAGTCCACTTCCATCCCATAAGAGGAAACTTGGAACCAAAACAAATAGCATCCATAACATAGGCGCTCATGAAAAATGGAGGGTAAACCCTCGAAGCAATACTCCTTTTTCTTCTGTACTCTAAAATTGTAGTGGCTAAGTTATCAGACAAGATTTGAGCCCAATTTATTACTGTAGCATTAATGGCTACATTTATTAGGGGTAACCATTATGATGAAAATTTGGTGTTGTCTGGCTTACCAAACAATCTACATAACATAGCAGCAGCAAAACATAAAGGGGAACTAAGAGAATCGGTGGTGTACATACCGTTCTTATCTTTATTGAGTCTTTTTTCGTTGTTTGACCAAGTCTTCATGCATTTTGCCAGGTCTTCATTTTCCTTGGCAACTTCTTGACAAATTGCCTGTTGTAGATGGCCTGCAGCTCTGGTAGATGGTACATGAGTCTCAGGTTGTCTAGAGTAAATGACCCGATGAATTCTTGACTTACTGCGTTGAATTCTCTGTCTGATATGTCCACATCGTCTATGATCCACTTAACCATGTTAGTATAGAGAAGTATCTTTGGTCTTGCAGCAATGCGGTGCAAGAATGAGCATGCAAGCTCAATCAGAGTAGCATCAGAAGAAACACATCCATCCACTGTAACTGTTGTTTCCAAAATTTTCGGTTGTTCTCCCTCTAATAGATGATACATAGTCTCCCATGTGGACGTCCCTGCATCTTGATTACAAGTGGTGTCTGTGAACAAGGGGGTCATCTCTGATTTCTCAGAAGCAGGTGCCTTTCCTTTCTTCACCATTTCTTCAGATGTCTTGCTCTATATGTTCTTCCTTAAAGTTACAAGAGGAGAACAGAATAGGATAAAAGTGACAGTGAATGCAGAAATTAATCAATAAAATGACGAAATAAAGGTGACGAAGGGCCTTAATTATAAATCACGTTAGAAGATATCAACATGCGTCAAATGGCCTTTCATACCTGATCGTAATCATTCTTTTAATAAATGTCCATTAATGAACCATTATCCTTAACTTAATGTCCATCACTTTACCTTGAAAGTTGGGAAGTACTCTCCTAGAACTGTGAGCCTTTTGAATTGCGATAAAAGTGATTTTGCGATTTGCTATGCAACATCGTAGATTGATGTATCGCAAAACTCATTTACATTTAAGACTTACCGCTGTGTGAGTTGATGTGATATGAGATATGCGAGATGCTATCACATTCCACAATATTTGCTTATGCTTAATTGAGTAGCGCTACATGGTTGAAACTGCGATGCGAGAAGGCTATGGAAGTTTTATGATTTCGCATTTCGAGGATTACGATTTCATGAAGTAACTTTTATAAGGAAGGTCTGTCGTAACCGTTTTGCGAAGCAAGAATCTATCCTTTAAAAGAGAGTCTTTTCAAGGACTATTTTAATATTCATGACTTTCCAGGTATAAAGCTACTATTAGGCTATTTTGATCATGTGGCGCTTATTTAGGAAACTCATCATTTGTGAGGTTTTATATGCTGAAGTATGGAAAGGTAAATTTTCTATGATTTTGCAAGTTCCGTTTTGACATCTTATTTTATTCTAACAATAAAAAGGCATGACTAGATGCTAAGATTGATTTTTTTTGGAAGGGTCCCCATTTATTAATGTTATTACTAATACTAATAAATGGGGGGTTGTTGATAAGCACAACAATTGGCGATTCACTTGGAAGAACCAATTATATCTGAGGGTTTTTTTGAATTTTCTAAAACTTCTAAAATAGAGATGGTTTTGAAAATGAAACTACATTGTACAAAATATAAGGTATATAGTGCTATTTATTAATAACAACATCTTTCTCTAACTATATTTATTCTGATTATCTTCTTCTCAGAGTTAGTCATTTTACTCACATCAGTCATTACTTGGTTTGTAAAAATAAAACAAAAGCATTTCGTTAGATCAATTTTGGTGTACTCATTTGTCGTAGGTAGAGCCTCTGTTGCTAGCAGGCGTTCATAGCCTCGACAGGGTTACCTGTCACCCAGCAATGATCCAGTGTCCCACTTGAGAAAAATGCAATTTTCAAATATAAATACTCATATATACTTATTGCTTTTCCTTTTCTTATTTCTTCTTTTATTTCTTAAAGAACAATGTCTTGGTTTGGTGGCAAAAATTGATAGTGCCATTCACTTTATTTATAACTTAACTGAACAAGCTGGTTGTTGATGAGACCCCTTGTCTTTTGATTGAAATAATCTCGAGCCATTACCCTATTTTTATATTCAGTATGGCAATGTCAGTTAGTTATAATCTTTATGATCATGATAAGCCGGCTCTTGATGAGACCTCTTATTCTTTAAGTTTAAAGTGTATAATTAGATTACTGCTTGAATCTTGCAAATTCCTCGAGAGGGGGGGAGTCATTGGTTCTTTAAGAATTTTCCTGGACAACAATTGTAGAGTTTAAAAATAGCTTTTCCACAGAGAGTCTTTACTTTGTTATTGATACTTTTTGTGACTGATGTGAGAAAAACTTCTTCCTAAGGTTGATTCTAACCAAAACTTGGATAGTTGAAATAGAAGAATGGGAATTTTGTTTTCCAAATAATAGCATTTAACCATATGTTTTATAAATGGAGATTAATTTTCATAACCATTCCTACTTATACAAGCGAAAAGAAAAAATTGAAATGAGAAACTATTCTTTTCGTGAAACCAAAAGTGAACATTCTCAACTTGTTTTATTTATTAAAAGAAAACTTAACAAAAACTATGATCTATAGAAAAATAGAAGGGATCAACTTCTATGGAAAATATTTCTTTAGAATCTGTCCATTAATAGGTAAAGATTCCCTTTTCCCTGCTAAATCTTGTAACATGAAAGTTGATGGGCCAATGAGTTCGATAATCTGGAATGGTCCAAGCCACATCCGTTGGAATTTAGTATGTTTGCCTTTCTCTTCATGGGCTTTATCCCATTTTAATACTAAGTCTCCAAGTTGAAAATATTTTCTAGTTACTAAGTTTGAATCAAAAGAGGCTTTCGCTAATTGCTGATGATGCGCGTGGGTAATTCTAGCCTTTTCTCATTCCTCTTAAAGTTTAAGAATTTGTAATTGTCTTAATTGCATCGATGAGGAAGGAGTTTCTTCAATGAATTGAACTAAGGCCAGTGAAGGAATAGCTAGATTTGTTGGGAAGATCACATCTTTCCCATAAACTAAATTAAAAGGAGAAGTGCCGATGGAAGTTTTCTGAGTTATTCGATCAGCCCAGAGAGCATACACTAAAGACTTATGCTAGTTTCTTTGATTTTGATCAATCATTCGTTTAATAATTCTAATAAGGTGTTTGTTCGTTGATTTGACTAACCCATTTCCTTGTGGATAATAATTAGTAGAATATTTGAGTTTGAAACCTCTTTTGAGAGAAAATTCTATCATGGCATTGCGTGAGAAATAGGATGCATTATCAAACATTAAGGCAGAAGGTAAGTCAAACCTGGTGATGATGAATTGATCTATAAATTCAATGATATTCTCAAAGTTGGTTGTCTTGAGTGGAACTGCCTCTACCCATTTGGTAAAGTAGTCAGTAGCTGTAAGGATGTATTTATGCTGTTTAGAAGAATGAGGAATGATCTCACCTATTATATCTAATCTCCATTGTTAAAATGGTTGATCAATGTTGACCGGTTGTAATGGAAATGATGGTTTCCTCTGTCTTTCGGCAGCAGTTTGGAAAATCTTACATCTCCATACATAACTGTGTGCATCTTTAAATAGAGTTGGCTAGTAGTAGCCAACACACAGGATTTTGTGTCCTGTTGCATCTCCTTCATATTGTCCACTTGCTGTCCATCATGGAGTTCCTGCAATACTTTTTCTACTTTAGATTTCTCGAGGCATCTAAGGAGAACAAAATCATAATTCATTATAAACAATACATCATTGACGATTTGATATTGTTTAGCTTTTAGCCTCAGGGATATTTTCTTTATGTAATTCAAATTTGGAGGGGCATATCCATTTTTTAGATAGAAAATGATATCAGCATATCTTGATTCAGAGTCGTTTAGGCTTACCTCATAAATATGCACTTCACTATCAGGAGACTGCGACTCTGATATGTTTGATACTCCCACCAACATCCTGCAAAAACCTTGACCTTTTACGATATTTGTTGATTTAATTTCAGCGTCATATTCTTGTAGGGCCGTGACCCAATTTTCTCTCTTTTAACCTACATCTTTTTGTACCAAAATATTTCTTACCGTTGGAAATGGTACTACTATTTTGGTGTGAGACTTGAGAAGGAAAGGTCTGAAGTATTTGACTCCTTTGAAAAAACATAAGCCTGTTTCTCAACATCAGAGTAATTTAATTCAGCTCCTTGTAAATTTGAACTAAAGAAAGCAATTGGGGCTTTAGCTTTATCTTGATTCACTTGTGTCAGTATGGTGGCATATGATTTTTTGGAGTCAAATGTATATAAAGTGAAAGGATCGGAAAAATTCGGTGTTGCTAAAGATGGGGCATTTATAATTTCTTGTTTTATCAAGATGAACGCTTCATGTTCCGAATGACCCCATTTGAAGAGAACATTTTTCTTAATCATGGCTTGGAGGGGTGACAAAATCCTTGAGAAGTTAGGGACAAATCTCTTAACAAAATTTATCTGGCCAAGGAAAGACTGCATTGCTTTTTTATTATGGGGTAAAGATATCTCAACAATTTCCTTAATCCTATCTGGCTCAATATGGATTCCTGATTTGGATACTATGAATCCAAGAAGTTTTCCTTCACTCAACGCAAAAAAAAAGATTTTTTGGGGTTAAGCGAAATTCCATATTTTTGACAACGTTGAAAGATTTGTTTTAGGTCTCTTAAATGATTACCATGTTTTTTAGAATATACTGTTATGTCGTCTAAGTACATTACCACTGACCTATATACTAATCCCTTAAATTCAATGTCCATGGCTCTCCAAAACGTGGCACTAGCATTGATTGGCCCAAATGGCATCTTTTGATAAGTATAAGTGCCCCATTTCATTCTAAACGTAGTTTTCAATTGATCATCCGGGTGGACTAAGATTTGATTATACCTTGAAAAGCCATCTAAAAAGGACATTAAATATGAACTTGCGACTAATTGTAATATCTGTTCCATGGGGGGTAATGGAAAATAATCCTTTTGGCAAGCTTTATTGAGGTTGTGAAAGTCTATACAAATCCGAATATCACCATTTTTCTTTTTGACAGGGATGAGATTGGAGACCCATCTGGAATGTTTTACAGGAAAAATAATTTTGGCTCTTAGTAATTTGTTTAACTCATATTTTATCTGGATTTCCAAATTAGGATGTATTTTCCTTAATTTCTGTTGAACAACCTTTTCATCGGAAATCATAGGAATTGTATGTTGGATAATTGAAGTGTCATAGGTTTTAAGATCATCATAATTCCAAGCGAAGACACTCTTGTATTGCTTCAACAATCGATAAAAAGATGATTTTTCTTCAGATGTCAGGCCAGGACCTAGGTTGATGTTTTGTGGTTTCATGTCGGTCTCCAGATTGATTAATTCATATCTCAGAGTCGAACTCTGGAGTTTTGAATTGGTGGATCATTTAAATCTGTCCTTTAAGTCATACAGGTCCTCTAACTTGACTACAGATTTTGGTATGGCGTTATTGTTGTTTTCTTGTTCCAGTTGTTTGTCATGTTGGTCTTCATCAATTATCTGATTATTGTAAGAGCCTTCTGAAGTCAGAAAACTCACGATATCAGGGTCATTGTTGAAGACTCTCCAATTGGTAATGTTATTAAGAATAGAGGGTCTAAAAATTAATTCAATAGAGAATCTATCTGGGCTGTAGTCTTCTGATGGAATAAGCTTGGAAGCTACATTAGCACGAACGTCACCGCTAGCATTTTGGAGTCTTAGAATAGATTAAATATTAAATGCTATAAAGTTTGAGGTCAGGTCTTGTACTAAGGATTGATAGTGTTTCAAATGCCCTGACAGACAATATATAGTATTTCTTACTTGTCTAATGACAATCTCAGAGTCTCCAAATACTTGCAAGTATTTGATATGAACTTTGATTGCTTTGTATAACCCTTAAACCAATGCTTCATATTCAGCTGTGTTGTTTGTGCAATCGAATTCAAGTCTACATGCTGTTAGTGCTCGAATATGCCTCAGGCTGAAGGAAGGCGAGGTTCAAGGCAACATCAAACCAAGCTCAGCCTCGTAGCTAGCACTACGAGGATAGGAGAGGGCTCTCTCTGGGTATATCTCGATAAAATGATCGATAGAGTCCGAGATGACTTAAATGGTAACTGATTTTAGGCTAGTAAATGAATTTGAATGAGGGATATTTGATTTAATGACTAAGTTGCTGGGCTGTATGGGACAAGGACATCATGAGCAGAGATTTAACCAAAGGCACAGGATATTTCATAAGGCGAGATAAGCATGAGGTTTTAGCAATCGAATTGAATTTAAATGGGGTGAAAAGACTGTTTAAGAAAGCTGAAAAGGGCATTAATGTATGAATCCTTTCCAGGCAGAAGAAAACACATAAAAACTGAACACTTCCTCAAGGCAGAGCAATGACTGAATTCTACCTTTCTCACTTAAAAGTATTCAACTAGAAACGATCATGAATGAACTGCAAAACATCACAGGATACATATGAAACAGAGAGAAAAAACACATGCCAAAACTCATACCGCAAGAATCTTATAAATCAGAGCTGCACCATTTAATTATTTCTCTGTCAAAACTGTACAATGATAGTGCTGGGTTCTTTCTTCCCACACTTTTTCTCAGAACTCAGAACCCTTTACAAATGATTTTTTATGCAATAAATAAGCTCCACTATGAGAAAACAAATTGATCCAAATGGGGAGCTGTTACAACTAAAATCCCGAGGATATGAAATGAACCGTCCATCTGTTCTATAGACAGAACAACGTTTCATTATTCCACTTGAAACTCTTTGATGACCAATAAAAAGGTGACAACTGTAGCTGCAGATCATATTTGAAGTCAAAAATAGGAAATAGGATCCTATTCCTCTGTTGTAGATATCTTTGTTTTATATTTTAGGCATTTAGTTTTTTGACTTTCCACCTTCCTTCACCCTTTTATTACTACAAGGAAGAAATTTAACAACTTTGCTCACCAGATGTTATGAAATGAAGGGCCAGGTGTCAAGGAATATAAAGTGAACATTCCCCAGGTGTCAAGGAATATAAAGTGAACATTCCAAGCTTGAAAAGAGGAAAATATGTGCAGATGCACACATACATTAGAGAAACAAATGCTGTAACCTGCACTAGCATCTCTTGTTCACCAACAACTTTAATGAGGATAGAGAGTAGGGAAAGATCAACCCCGCTTGGCAATAGTGTGGCCTTTACCAATAAAATAGCAGCTGACATAGACCCCAGAACAAATGCCAAGACTTTCTTAAGCTACTGTTTAAGAACACACCGCCAAACCCAATCCATCATATCATTGGGCTTACTGGAGCACTTTGGTCAGAAGTAAAACTTTCATGTTCTATTTTGCAAGAGTGAAGTTGCTTTAGGGGCCTTTCATCTATATCTGTGGCAACAAGTCTATAATCATCTTCTCTTTGTAAATATCTGGAGTAATTTTTAATATATCCTTTGCAAGCCCATTCAGAGAAAAGTGTAGCTAGACCCATGTCAGCGACAGGAGCTGCTAGGCGCATGTCTTGAAGCATTTCCCTTGATTCTTGTTCACTTAGTATTGCAACAAGCCATGGTAGAATACATTCCAGTAATTTCAATGGCCTCATACGTAGGCTTTGATAGAAAAGAGTGTGTTTCTCTTCAACACTGTAATGCTCACATGCCAGAGGAAGCACCTCAATCTCCTCACCAAGAAAATTCTATTGAATTGTCCTTATTATCAGGTCAGCCTGTGTATAAAACTTACAATAAAATTCAGATGTATTTAAGTTTCCTCCAGGAATGTGTATTCTTTCTATGAGGCTTCGAAAATTCTCAGTTTGTGTTTTCTCCGCTCCATCCTCATTGATTAAGGAGACACGTTTTCTAATTTTCTGATCAATGGCTGGAAATAAGACTTTACCCTTCACAACACTGTAGAAGATACCAACTTCTGCAAGGAATCACAAACGATCAATGAATGAGGACATATTCGAAATAGCTCCACAATGATTCATTTTATGTGCCTCTTCAACAATTTCTTTCAACTCTGTTTTGATAGCTTTATCCTAGTATTTTATCCTTTAGTACTTTGCTTTGTTGATGACCAATTAGAATTCGGAAACTGTAATGTAGAGCCTCTGAAATCGTAACTGAAAACCAAAATAGGAAATCGAACCTATCTTTCTGCATGGTAGTTGTTCTTTATTTAATTTTGAGTTTGACTGTCACCATATCGTGAGCCAGCTCTAGTTACCCCATCACCGCCTCTAGCATTTGATAACTGCCCAAAGTCTTTGGTATACTGCCCATTAAATTACTCATCGACAGGTTTATATATCTGAGATTATTATGTTTCCCAAGGCTCGAGGGGATTCTCCTTTCCAGATGATTGTTAAATAAGAAACAATAAAAGGCTTGAAACTTCAAGAAGCAACACTTGTAGCGTAGATCCCATAACTGAAGATAAAAATAAGCAATCGAATCATATTTTTTTCTGCCACGGTGGTTATCAACGTTTACATTCAGGCGTTCGGTGTTTTGACCATTTCGGCTCCCTTTTCTTTCTGTTTGCCAAAAGTACACGTGGTTGATTAAAACCGTCATGAGGGATTCGAGTCCATACTTCCATATATTCTCTCCATTTATCCACCTGGCGATCAACAAATCGGGCGCATCAGATAACTGTTGCGTATGATCAGGTGTGAAAATAGTTTATGAATATGGCGGACTTATTTCAAACACCACATATATCGCATGTAATCTTCATTGGCGGTCTGATTTCTGATGATTTCACCACGAATGCCATCAGAACCTCGCCATGTCTCTTTGTGTTGTTGAAAATCGCAAAAAATAGAAGCAGTTTCGATAACAATTTTTTTGAAAATGTCGTTCTGTTTTTTGAATGCCTGGATTTGTACATAAGAATTACCATTTGGAGCTATATGGAGCACCCTAAAATTCTCGTCCCAATTCTCTCCATTTTCTTGACAGTGATCATCGTCATCATCACCATCAGATACTTCATCATCTGATGCCAAATAAGCCTTGAAATCCATTTCATGTAGCTGATCTGGTTCAAATTTATGATGCAGAGTGTTAACACGAAGAGGCTCATCATCATCCTAGGCTTAGATTCACTTTACTGTGCTGCAATGCACGGGTGTGAAAATCTAGAGCTAGATAATTGGTTGGAACCTCTGTTGCAACATCTCGAGGAGGATGATCAAATTCCATATCATCTGGTGAATGCCGATGTAGGCAGCCGCATTGAGCACTGGACTCACCCTCCCAATTTCTACAGGCTTCGACTTGACCATTGTGTCTCGCTTAATCGTCCTGCTTCAAGCCTTTTCCCTTTCACTCCTTGGTTTTCTTGTGCAGCACTGTATCAACTTACTTGGAGAAGAATTGAGCTGAAACAAATTGAGTTTTTGATGAATTGATGATGAATTTCGGCCTTGGGACTCTGTGCGCCACGCACACAACCCAGTGCGCTGCGCGGGCTATGTGCACCGTGCCAGAGGAAAAATACACGGTGAATCCGTGCCCAATGCGTCGCGCCCGTCATCCTATGGTCCACGCTGGCCAATTCCATCCTTGATTCTTTTGTTTTCTTCGTTTAGATGGGACATTTTAATCTGCAGGTCCTTTGCCCTATTTTCAGCAGATTCATACAACTTCAGGCTTTGTTGATACTGAAAAATCATGGTGTCATTTTCTGCTTGTGATTTTAAAAGAGCCTGCCGCAAGTTCTGGATTTCTTCATTGGCTTTTAGCATCTATCCAAACTTTGTTTTTGAGGAACGAATTCAAGTCTGTCGTCTATATTCTAACTGAAGACAATGGTCCAAGATCTGTGGCATATGTCTAAGAGATCTGTGACATTTCTGGCTTATTGGAAATCTGAAGTCCATATCTATATCAAGCCTCATCCTGTGTGACATCCAAATTTGTGAAACCTGATCTCCTTGTAGCAGTGATCAATCTATAAAAAATCTGAATTCTGTGCTAGCAGACCGAACTTGAGGTGATACAAAGGTCTGTGGTGATCCGAACCCATAGTGACAGACTCAAACCTGTGGTAACTGGTATGATAAAGATCCAATCCTAATACACAATTATTATATAGAAGGCTGACTTGTACACTTGGTAGAGCTGTCCTTGTAAGGATAGTTTCTTGAAGCATTGCAAGGATCGTAATTTTGAAGTATTTCTGTTGGAGGAAGTTGAAGGATCGGATCTCTAAGTGTAGCAACCATACCATCTAGACTCCCTGCTCATACATAAAGGAAGGATGAACTACACCATGAAGCCGACCTATCTAATACTGAAGTCTGAAAGTACTCCTCTATAAACGATGTAAAGCAAGACAAATGACATTGCTAGCAGCTCAACGAAATTTCTGTGGTTCGTGCAATGGTTGAAGGATTGAGACACCTTTTGTTGGAGAAAATTGGTACATGACAACTGAAGATAAGTTAAACTACAACTACTAGACCCCTGTCATAACCTGTACCCTGATATTGTGATTCTCATGATGAAACTTGAAAAGTTCTTCTTGTAAATTAGCAAGGGCTTGCCCATTATTTCTGTGTTCAGGAGTAGAGCATTCATACTGAAGTTTCTGTCTGGATGTTTTGTCTCTCTGATTCCAATTTTGCTTCCAAGCTCAAAATTTTTTAAGACAAGTTTATCATTCTCATGAGTTTTAGATTTTGGCTTCTGACTCAAAGCCTTTCCTTCCTCGATATGTTCATTTTTCTGCTTCTTCAGTATGCACAATTGACCCTCAAGTTCATTGATTCGTGCAACATGTGATGATGAATCCTCATTGAGCTTGTGGTTCTCTTCTTGAACATGTTGTAGTTCTTCTTGAATTTTTAATAACTGTTCCTCAACAACCCTGAATTGCTCAGAACCTCTCTCATAGTCTCCTTTCAACATTTCCTTCTCTGACCTTCTTTCGCTGAAATGATGGTTCTTCTGTTGATCGTTTTGCAGGGATAGGAGCTGCTGAAACCTGGCAAGATGACCAGGGCTGCCTGAAGAACTGTAAAACTTGAGAACCCTTATCGATCATGTACTAAACAAGCTTAATGATTTCTTCTTCAAAACAGAGTTTTGAAGAAGAAATATCTTTGAGCATTAATGACGATGAAACTCTTGAAATAAGAAACTCATTGAACCTCCCTCTGGCCTGCGAGCGTTATTTCACACTTATGGAGACAAAACCCTGGACTCAAGAATTAAAATGACTCTTTTTGACCAAAATGGCATTTGATGACTGCAAATGACGAGAAATGAACCTTGGTGAATTTGACTCTGACAGAGGATTGACAAGACTGAGTCTAACATTGGCTCCAATTGGGATGGCAGCTGCCGCTCCGTGGAGGTGCCAAGAACAACAGATCTCTGGAAGAGCTAGACAGTGCCTTCGTCCATTGGGCTATGGAGTCCATTATTCCGACAAACCAACATGACATCAATTTATTGACTGAAACTTGACTGAAACTGACTCAATGCGAACTGAAATGACTGAAAAACTTAACTCTAGCAAACTAACTCAAAATACCAAGACCTGAACTTAAAACTTAAAGCTTGGTGGCAGTACACGACCACCTGTGTTTCTTACAAGACAATATATCCTCAAACTATATAAAAATGCCAATGCAACCAATCAAGAAGATGGCTTCTTGGCTGATTCTTCCTATCAGATCTTCTGGTCAATAGTAGATGCTTGTAACTGGGTCTCCAAAAAGCTAATTTGCCATGATCTCCTTCATCACTGAACACTACAATAATCACCTTCACTATTGGCTACAACAAACTTGCCAGAGGATCTTGAAAAACATGAAGATTTGCCATTGCCACCTCCTTCTGAGAAAATGAGATATCTTTTTCTCTTGCTTCTGATTTTTCTTCATAAATAAGAGCACGTTCCTGGTCTTCAAAAAATTCTGAACAAGTAGATGAGCAGATTTCCTCTTCAAAGAACGTTTCAAAACACGAAACATATGAAGAAGAATCTGAAATGGAATCCATAATGGTCTGGTCGGCTATAGTCTGAATATATTTCTGATCATCTTGGCATGATATGACAACTAGATTCTCATTACATTCATCACGTTCATCAATCATGAGAAAAGCAACTTCAGATGATTCTTGAAACTCAAGCATGACATCTCTATCATCTATCATAAATTCATCCAGAGAAACTTTTTCACCTACTTGAACAAAGATATCCTCTTGCTGTTCATGAATTGACTGGATTACCTTGGTAGGAAGGATGTGTTCTGATGAGATGAGGGAAGTTAGGCTTGTAACTCTGTCTTCTTCATTTGAGGCAGCCTCAACAATGCAATTCTCTTCTATGAGATCTGGAACAACATATTTTCCTCATTACAATCCATCTCTCGATCTGGTTTATCATCATCATTTTCGGAGATTGGAACATCATTTTCCTGCGTATCCTCATTTATTTCAACCAGATCTGAAATAGGACTTCTTTTTTCATCATTTTCAGTCATATGGAAATCTTTAACCTGCTGATTTTGATCTTGCTGCAAAGTTTTCTCTAAGAGTTCTGTAGGCTGCTGAAACGGATTTTCATACAATGCTTCCATGATTTCTTCGTCCATAAAATTATCATCCTCATAGTATTTTTCAAGGCTCTCAATAAAACCATAAGCATGCTTGCAACAATCCTGAACTAAATTTAATGATGGATAAGATTCTTTATACTTCTCAAAGAATATTGAATGAAAATCCTTTAGACAATAAATGGAAGTAGGTGGCAAGCTTTCATACCAAGATCGGGCTTCGTCTTCCAGAGTAGCCATAAACATTTTCATCAAATAGTCCTTAGGAAAATTGATCTTTAATCTATGCACATGAATGTGAAATTTCACCAGATGAAGAGCAGCGTCATTACCTTCCACATTTCTGAACACAGGAAAATTCTTTGACCAATCTACCTTGGGTATTTTATTTGGAAAACCTGGGATGTGATCTCGGCTCATGGGAGCGTATCTTCTTGCAATCCGATCCATCTTGAAAATCTTACCGCTACTGATCTCTCTGCAGTGGAGTCACCATGAAGGATTGATTGCTGGATTCTTCAGCGAATGGAGTCACCAGGTGAATGATTTCAGCCGTCTTCTTATGTCTGATCGTTGTTCACCATCAACAATCAGCTCTGAACTTGAAATATGTACTGGGGCAACACAATCTTCAAGCAAACCATTTTCATCCCCAGTATGGTCGCCACTATGTTAGCGCTTGAATCTGCCTTAGGCTGAAGGAAGACGAGATTCAAGGCAACATCAAACCAAGCTCAACCTCGTAGCTAGCCCTACGAGGACAGGAGAGGGCTCTCTCCGGGTATATCTCGATAAAATGATCAATAGAGTCCGAGATGACTTAAATGGTAACTGATTTTAGGCTAGTAAATGAATTTGAATGAGGGATATTTGATTTAATGACTAAGTTGCTGGGCTGTATGGGACAAGGACAACATGAGCAGAGATTTAACCAAAGGCACAGGATATTTCATAAGGCGAGATAAGCATGAGGTTTTAGCAATCGAATTGAATTTAAATGGGGTGAAAAGACTGTTTAAGAAAGATGAAAAGGGCATTAATGTATGAATCCTTTCTAGGCAGAAGAAAACACATAAAAACTGAACACTTCCTCAAGGCAGAGCAATGACTGAATTCTACCTTTCTCACTTAAAAGTATTCAGCTGGAAACGATCATGAATGAACTGCAAAACATCACAGGATACATATGAAACAGAGAGAAAAAACACATGCCAAAACTCATACTGCAAGAATCTTATAAATCAGAGCTGCACCATTTAATTATTTCTCTGTCAAAACTGTACAGTGATAGTGCTGGGTTCTTTCTTCCCATACTTTTTCTTAGAACTCAGAACCCTTTACAGATGATTTTTTATGCAATAAATAAGCTCCACTATGAGAAAACAAATCGATCCAAATGTGGAGCTGTTACAACTAAAATCCTGAGGATATGAAATGAACCGTCCATCTGTTCTATAGACAGAACAACGTTTCATTATTCCACTTGAAACTCTTTGATGACCAATAAAAAGGCGACAACTGTAGCTGCAGATCATATCTGAAGTCAAAAATAGGAAATCGGATCCTATTCCTCTGTTGTAGATATCTTTGTTTTATATTTTAGGCATTTAGTTTTTTGACTTTCCACCTTCCTTCGCCCTTTTATTACTACAGGGAAGAAATTTAACAACTTCGCTCGCCAGATGTTATGAAATGAAGGGCCAGGTGTCAAGGAATATAAAGTGAACATTCCAAGCTTGAAAAGAGGAAAATATGTGCAGATGCACACGTACATTAGAGAAACAAATGCTGTAACCTGCACTAGCATCTCTTGTTCACAACAACTTTAATGAGGATAGAGAGTAGGGAAAGATCAACCCCGCTTGGCAATAGTGTGGCCTTTACCAATAAAATAGTAGCTGACATAGATCCCAGAACAAATGCCAAGACTTTCTTAAGCTACTGATTAAGAACACACCACCAGACCCAATCCATCATATCATTGGGCTTACTAGAGCACTTGGGTCAGAAGTAAAACTTTCATGTTTTATTTTGCAAGAGTGAGGTCGCTTTAGGGGCCTTTCATCTATATATGTGGAAAAAAGTCTACAATCACCTTCTCTTTGTAAATCTCTGGAGTAATTTTTAATATATCCTTTGCAAGCCCATTCAGAGAAAAGTGTAGCTAGACCCATGTCAGCGACAGGAGCTGCTAGGCGCATGTCTTGAAGCATTTCCCTTGATTCCTGTTCACTTAGCATTGCAACAAGCCATGGTAGAATACATTCCAGTAATTTCAATGGCCTCATACGTAGGCTTTGATAGAAAAGAGTGCATTGCTCTTCAACACTGTAATGCTCACATGCTAGAGGAAGCACCTCAATCTCCTCACCAAGAAAATTCTATTGAATTGTCCTTATTATCAGGTCAGCCTGTGTATAAAACTTACAATAAACTTCAGATGTATTTAAGTTTCCTCCAGGAATGTGTATTCTTTCTATGAGGCTTCGGAAATTCTCAGTTTTTGTTTTCTCCGCTCCATCCTCATTGATTAAGGAGACACGTTTTCTAATTTTTTGATCAATGGTTGGAAATAATACTTTATCCTTCACAACACTGCAGAAGATACCAACTTCTGCAAGGAATCGCAAATGATCAATGAATGAGGACACATTCGAAATAGCTCTACAATGATGCATTTTATGTGCCTCTTCAGTAATTGCTTTCAACTCCGTTTTGATAGCTTTATCCCAATATTTTTCCTCTGAAATCGTAACTGAAAACCAATGTAGGCAATCGAACCTATCTTTCTGCATGGTAGTTGTTCTTTATTTAATTTTGAGTTTCACTGTCACCATATCGTGAGCTAGCTGTAGTTACCCCATCACCGCCTCCAGCATTTGATAACTGCCCAAAGTCTTTGGTATATTGCCCATTAAATTATTCATCGACAGGTCTATATATCTGAGATTATTACGTTTCCCAAGGCTCAAGGGGATTCTCCTTTCCATATGATTGCTAAATAAGAAACAATAAAAGGCTTGAAACTTCAAGAAGCAACACCTGTAGCGTAGATCCCATAACTGAAGATAAACATAAGCAATCGAATCATATTTTTTTTCTGCCATGGTGGTTATCAACGTTTACATTCAGGCGTTCGGTGCTTTGACCGTTTCGGCTCCCTTTTCTTTCTGTTTTCCAAAAATACACCTGGTTGAGTAAAAACCGTCATGAGGGATTCGAGTCCATACTTCCATATATTCTCTCCATTTATCCACCTGGCGATCAACAAATCGGGCGCATCGGATAACTGTTGTGTATGATCAGGTGTGAAAATAGTTTATGAATCTGGCGGACTTGTTTCAAACGCCACATATATCGCATGTAATCTTCATTGGCGGTCTGATTTCTGATGATTTCACCACGAATGCCATCAGAACCTCACCATGTCTCTTTGTGTTGTTGAAAATCGCAAAAAATAGAAGCAGTTTCGATAACAATTTTTTGGAAATGTTGTTCTGTTTTTTGAATGCCCGGATTTGTACATTAGAATTGCCATTCAGAGCTATATGGAGCACCCTAAAATTCTCGTCCCAATTCTCTCCATTTTCTTGACAGTGATCATCGTCATCATCACCATTAGATACTTCATCATCTGATGCCAAATAAGCCTTGAAATCCATTTCATGTAGCTGATCTGGTTCAAATTTACGATGCAGAGTGTTAACATGAAGAGGCTCATCATCATCCCAGGCTTAGATTCACTTTACTGTGCTGCAATGCACGGGTGTGAAAATCTGGAGCTAGATAATTGGTTGGAACCTCTGTTGCAACATCTCGAGGAGGATGATCAAATTCCATATCATCTAGTGAATGCTGATGCAGGCAGCCGCATTGAGCACTGGACTCACCCTCCCAATTTCTACAGGCTTCGACTTGACCATTGTGTCTCGCCTAATCGTCCTGCTTCAAGCCTTTTCCCTTTCACTCCTTGGTTTTCTTGTGCAGCACTGTATCAACTTACTTGGAGAAGAATTGAGCTGAAACAAATTGAGTTTTTGATGAATTGATGATGAATTTCGGCCTTGGGGCTCTGTGTGCTGTGCGTACAACCTAGTGCGCCGCGCCAGAGGAAAAATACACGGTGAATCCTCGCCCAATGCGCCACGCCCGTCATCCTATGCGCTGCGCTGGCCAATTCCATCCTTGATTCTTTTGTTTTCTTTATTTAGATGGGACCATTTAATCTACAAGTCCTTTGCCCTATTTTCAGTAGATTCATACAACTTCAGGCTTTGTTGATACTGAAAAATCATGGTGTCATTTTCTGCTTGTGATTTTAAAAGAGCCTGCCACAAGTTCTTGATTTCTTCATTGGCTTTTAGCATCTATCCAAACTTTGTTTTTGAGGAACGAATTCAAGTCTGTTGTCTATATTCTAACTGAAGAAAATGGTCCAAGATTTGTGGCATATGTCTAAGAGATCTGTGACATTTATGGCTTATTGGAAATCTGAGTCCATATCTATATCAAGCCTCATCCTGTGTGACATCCAAATTTGTGAAACCTGATCTCCTTGTAGCAATGATCAATCTATAAAAAATCTAAATTCTGTGCTAGTAGACCGAACTTGAGGTGATACAAAGGTCTGTGGTGATCCGAACCTGTAGCGACAGACTCAAACCTGTGGTAACTGGTATGATAGAGATCTAATCTATAGAAGGCTGACTTGTACACTTGGTAGAGCTGTCCTTGTAAGGATAGTTTCTTGAAGCATTGCAAGGATCGTAATTTTGAAGTATTTATGTTGGAGGAAGTTGAAGGATCGGATCTCTAAGTGTAGCAACCATACCATCTAGACTCCTTGCTCATACATAAAGGAAGGATGAACTACACGATGAAGCCGACCTATCTAATACTAAAGTCTGAATGTACTCCTCTATAAATGATGTAAAGCAAGACAAATGACATTGCTAGCAGCTCAACGAAATTTCTGTGATTCGTGCAATGGTTGAAGGATTGAGACACCTTTCGTTGGAGAAAATTGGTACATGACAACTGAAGATAAGTTAACCTGCAACTGCTGGACCCCTGTCATAACCTATACCCTGATATTGTGATTCTCATGATGAAACTTGAAAAGTTCTTCTTGCAAATTAGCAAGGGCTTGCCCATTATTTCTGTGTTCAGGAGTAGAGCATTCATACTGAAGTTTCTGTCTGGATGTTTTGTCTTTTGATTCCAATTTTGCTTCCAAGCTCAATTTTTTTTAAGACAAGTTTATCATTCTCTTGAGTTTCAGATTTTGGCTTCTGACTCAAAGCCTTTCCTTCCTCGATATGTTCATTTTTCTGCTTCTTCAGTATGCACAATTGACCCTCAAGTTCATTGATTCATGCAACATGTGATGATGAATCCTCATTGAGCTTGTGGTTCTCTTCTTGAACATGTTGCAGTTCTTCTTGAATTTTTAATAACTGTTCCTCAACAACCCTGAATTGCTCAGAACCTCTCTCATAGTCTCCTTTCAACGTTTCCTTCTCTGACCTTCTTTTGCTGAAATGATGGTTCTTCTGTTGATCGTTTTGCAGGGATAGGAGCTGTTGAAACCTGGCAAGATGAACAGGGCTTCCTAAAGAACTTTAAAACTTGAGAACCCTTATCGATCATGTACTAAACAAGCTTAATGATTTCTTCTTCAAAACAGAGTTTTGAAGAAGAAATATATTTGAGCATTAATGACAATGAAACTCTTGAAATAAGAAACTCATTGAACCTCCCTCTGGCCTGCGAGCATTATTTCACACTTCTAGGGACAAAACCCTGGGCTCAAGAATTAAAATGACTCTTTTTGACCAAAATGGCATTTGATGACTGCAAATGATGAGAAATGAACCTTGGTGAATTTGACTCTGACAGAGGATTGACAAGACTGAGTCTAACACATGCTAACATGGTTTTATCTCCTTTTGGACTAACTAATATACAACCTGCTCCTGCTCCATCGTTGGATTTAGAACCATCGAAAAATAATTTCCAAAACAAGGTTTTATTTACAGGTTTATCTACAAAATTAATACATCTAGAAGTGTCAGTTTGAGAAAAAATTTCTATTTGAGATAAAACGGAATTCTCCAAAAAAGGAGAAGGTTGAGAGTTGAAATTTCCTAAGAATGACTCAACAAAATAATTTCCGATTATGTTGTCGCTGTACGCTACAGACTCGTTTTCTCTTTCTAACTCTGTCACTATGTACTTTTGATGTTTTTTCTTTCAACCTTGATCTAATTTGGTTTGCTGTTGTAGGGGAGCCACATATGAGACCAGTCAGTTGCAAAATAATCGTGAAGTTTTTCTGACCAATCCCTACTGAGGATTAGTCCATAAAATTCAGGAATGTCAGCGACAAGTATATCAATGACTTGCCACACTTTTGGGTTTGACGAAAGTCTTATGGTTACTTGATTAAGTTCTCTGATGACTTTGACTTGAGACCGATCTAGCTGTACTATTCATACTACAGATTTCTAAGGCTGAACGTTTAACTTAGCGCAAATTGTCTCAGGTAAAATGTTAGATGATGCACCAGAATCAACTAGATAGTTGTGAAAATTTTTGTTAAAAACTTCAAAAGTAAGGAGAAATGATGGAGTATGGGATTTGGATCTTCTGCCAATCAGAGCAATGTCAGTTGGATCGATTTTATTTGTAATGCTAATTGGAGGTCTTCCCATTTCATGAGTAGCCTATGAAATCACAACGGCGGGAAGAGGAGTAGTAGGTACTGCATTGAGCTCTTTCAAGAGTAATTTCTGTTGATGCTTTAGCTTATTAAGCTCATGAAGAGTAATGTTTGCTCTGGTTTTCTTCATATCTTCAATAATGTTGTATTCCATTTCATCTGAAACAATAAGCATTTTAGATGAAGATGTCGAATCAGATTGGATTGGGTTTCTCTGAGTAGACTTCAGTGAGGATATTTTACCTATGATTTTATCCTTGGGAGTCGGAATTGGGTTTTTCTATTTAGTACTGGATTGTGGAGGATCAAGTTGATTTCTACTTCTAGTGGCAACAGGTAATGCTTCTTGATCTTCCTCATATGGAAGAATGAAGTCCCACATTCCTTGTAGTTCTACGACATCTTCATCGTCGGTTTGTTCCTCATTTGAAACTTCTTCCTCTTCCCCTTCTGATTCTGCGTTTGTTATAGCATTTGGAGGTTTAGGATCGGTTGGACGGTTTCTTTTAAAGGGTTTAAAAGGTTTCTTGCAAGAGGTTTCTGCGACTTGTTTTTTTATAACAACCATTTCATTGGACATGGTCTTCAAGACTTTTTGTAACCCTTCTAGGTTGAACGGGTCCTTCAGTTGTTTCTTCTTAGAATCGTCTCTAAAAGACATTTTTTTAGATTTCCTTTCATCTAAAGAATTTTTATTTTCTATGGCTAGGATTTGTTTCTCTACAGCTATTGCCTCTTTCATGTTTTCTAATAATGTTGGTTTGGCAGCTCTGTCTACAAAGATGGATGAATTTGAAGGTAACGCAAAAATATACCATTCATTTTGGACTTCATCGCTAGGTTTAGACATTGTCGGTATTTTGTTCAATAATTTATTGAAGCGAGAGTTGAAATCCTTAATTGGTTCCTTTGGTTTGGATTTTAAATTGGGGAGGTCATTTATTAATTGTTGTTGACCTATCATCCCCAAATTTTGTTAAAAACTGATCTTGAAATGTATCCCAGTTATTAATGAAGCCTGATGGTAATGAAAAATACCATGATCCTACTGCTCCTTGTAAAGTATAGGGGAATAATCTTACAACTGCGTCCTCTTCTGTTACTCCATTCAAATTAACTAATAGCATAAAATTATTTATGTGTTCCTCAGCTAGTTGGCCATTGTCAGGATTAAATTTGGGCAACCATTTCTCAGGATGAGTTGGTAATTGAGATAAAGGTGCAGCCATTCTTATAGCTCCTGGATTGGCCCATGGCCTTGGTGGTGGATTTCCTGCCATTGTTGGGATATGAGTAGAAGGTGTAGTAATAGTTGAAGGTGATTGAGTAGAGGAGGATGTTGCTCCTTTACATGTATGAACCACAATCTAGAGTTGGGGGATGGATGAGTGACCTTGTGATGATATGGATGGGATGGTGGAAGAAAATGATGATAGAACCTCACTCTGAGATTCTGTTGGTGTTTTCATAGCTTTCTTATGACTTGGAAGAGGAAACTCAACTGGTGGGATTCCTAGATTTTTGCTTTGTGCTCTAGTCAGTCATTGAGATGGGGTTCTATGAGAAGTGACACTACCTTGGGATAACTCAAATTCTTCTTGAGATATTGAAATCCCCTGTAACTTATAGATTAAAGTTTGTAATTTAGGGGGGTCTGAAAAAGAATGGTTTGGCTTGTTTGGGCTTTTAGTAATGTGCTCTGCATTTTTCCTTTCAACTTCTGGTTCAGAAATGGTAGATTTGGAATGAAAACGAGAAGTTGAGGGTGATAGTGAGGGAGTTTTACTCTTGGAATGGTGTGAAGATGTAGTTTTATTTTCCATTCACAGTCAAGCCCTACTTCTAGCGCCAAATATGTTTAAGGCTCAAAAAATCGGGACTCCAACAAGGGGGATAACCACCCGGTCCGGACCTTAGGATAACTCCTTTTCTGTTTGGAATAGTGGCTCTGACTAGGGATGATGGGACCGGTTTCCCAATCTATTTATGATGTTCGTGCTAACGAGATGATGTTTTTTTTTTGGGTTTTATAAGGTGAATACTTATTCTAAACTTAATCTATATTCTAAATATCACATGCAATCTATCATAATAATAAAAAAAAACATCTAACTTTAAAAACTATCCTGGGAGTAACGCTTATATATTTGATCTATAATGATTTCTGAAAGTAATTGAAAATAAAGATCATTCAATTACGATAAGAAGAGAATCCATTTAATAATGATCGTTTTGTAGAAAAAGTTAGCCGAAACAATATGAGAGATATATCACATAAAGTGTCATTCACATATTCAACATAAAGAATAAATCATCATCATACAAAAGTGCAATAATGAAAACTAAGAATTTAGACTTTCATACATAAATAACTTAAAATGATTTATTGCTTGATACACAAGTAAAAAGCATTAAGAGATAGAAGTACCATTTGTAATACGTCCTACTCATGTGCTCCAACAATATTGATCTATCTTCAAACCATTTAACATCAACTAAGAGGACAAAAGATAAATTTCAGTAGAAGATGCTAAAATCAAGTAGAAAATAAATCTTGTTCTATTAATTTTACCAAAACTTCCTCAAAGGGGGGAAAAAGTGCACGTTCTGAAGAATGTTTTTAATAAAATTTCTGGACCCCTCTCTAAATGCATGAGAGGGGTTTAAATACTAATCTATGAAACTTAAAAATAGAAATTACAAAAATAGATGAGGAATTTTTAACAACCTGCCTCATTTTAAGTGAAAATAAAAAAATAAAATAAAATATGTCTATGACTAATCCTGCATCTGGTCCTTGATATTGCAAATATCCAGCATAGGTTTAAGGAGTGTCAGTTGGCCGACTTCAACTTTTAGTTGTCCAGCGAATACGACATTGGTGAGTGCTGGCACTATTTTTTCGGTGGAAGTAATCAGACACCTTAGGGTCATCCATTGGCTATGTGGTTTCACTAGATATTGCTAATATGCCTCCCAGTTCAACCTTTTTACCCTTCTGATTGCCTTTGCTCTTTCCTCTGCTGTCTGTTTCCATATTGCTTAAAGTTGTTCTGCCTTTGGAAGAAAGTTGGGTGTGGTTTTTGCTACTAAATTAGCATTGAGTAGATTTTCATTCACACATTCGATGATGTTGTTTGCTGCTGCTGCCACAACTTCCATTGCATGTTCTGCTTCTCTGAGCCAAGAATCCCATTTTGCAAATAAGATTTCTTTATGCGATTCATCTAATTTGGGCATATCTGCTCCTTTCCCATCTTCAGATTTTTTCCAATTTAAGAAGTTTGAAACTTTCTTAAGGATTGTATCATATTCGAGTCATAGTTCCACAACTTGATTCGTTATGTTATCGCTCATTTCGCAGTGAGAATTCCACTGAGAAATCTTTTGGCATAATAATTATTTCTGGTGTAAAAGCTGGGAATTGAGGCCAAGTGCTTTTGTGACAAACTGTTCAATCTTAGGATCATCTTTATGCAGTTCTGAAATGCTCTATAATTGCGCTTCTTTTCCTACTAAACTACTCTGATGTGCCAACTGCATTTGCTGAAACTCTCGCTGAAGTTTAGCCAATTGCATTTCTGCTTGTTGGTTGATACTAACTTGCTGTAGCTGTTGTTCTAATAACAAAATCTTATCTTCTTTTTATTTAAGCAGCAGTTGTACCTATACTGCCTTGTGAATGGTTGTTGAAGCATATGCGTCTGCGACCTGCGAGAGTCTAGTGAGGTTAGCTGTTGGATCTGTAGATGGGTCTTTCCAGAGAACATCTAGAGGTTCATCCTCAGGAGTGAGCATGGAATCCAACTTTCTTTTCTTTCTTTGTCTTCTGACGACGGCTTTGTGTTGAGGGCTATAGAATACATCTAGAGGAGGAATTTCCTCTAATCTCAATACAATCTCAGATGTGCGAGCAATGGGAATATCTTCTGTTTCCTGAGTGCTAACAATTCCTTCTGTTACCATTTCTGTGGTCATTTCTTGCTGGTTTGTTGGTGGCTCTTCGATTTTTTCCTCTGTATTGAGTCTCTTATTGAAATTTTCCCATTCTTCTTCTAAATCAATTACAAGCGGCTTCACTTGCTTTGTAAGGGAAGTTGAGGCTTCGACTTTTTTTACGAAAGAAGTCTGTTGGTCAGAATTTGCTATGGACTGGGCTGTGTCTTTAATTGACTCTTTACTCTTGCTGTGTTCATTCTTTGATGTTTTTTTAGATTGATCGACAGACCTTTCTACAGATTCATTTCCAAAACTTGTTTTGGATTTTTCTTTTGAGTCTCCCTCTATGCTTGCACTAGGAGTAGGATCTCTCATTGGCTCAATGAGTAGTTGGTCCAATGGGACCCTAGATAACTTCCTTCTCCTGTAGTTATCAAATGTTTGGAGACCTTCTTGATAAAAATGTATTTGTGCCATATGCTATACTTCTTTGAAGGTGTTTTTCTGCAGGAAAACATCATCAAAGGGGTCTTTTTCATGGGTGAATATTCTTATTTTGACCATTGTATTAAAATCTTTTACAATACCAAAGGGATCATATTGCCTTCCCGGGAACTTGGGTAATTGCAAAGATAATACATTGTCAACTTATTTGAAAGCATGTCCAAAGTCATGCAATGAAAATACTCCACATGTTACAGGAAATTGAGCCCAAATGGCCTTCTTGGAATCTTTCAATATTTTATTCATTCCTCCCTCGCTGCATGTCTAATAGGCTATTTCCCTAGCCATCAGTTTGTCTAGTACATAAAAAGGTAGAACATGGGGCGAGGCAATATTGACAAACACTCTGATATATGTGAATAATTCTTCCTTGAACCATCTGGCTACAGGTAGAATATCTACTTCAGCTTCTTGGGAGAACCTAGGGGCATCTCGGTTGTAAATCATTTTGTGAATTGGAAGGATAACTCCGTGACAAATCTTGAAGAAGTGTGGTGCAAAATTAGACTCCCACATGATTTTATGATATATTTGAATAGGAAGTGGATTTTGAGCAGTCCACTTCCATCCCATAAGAGGAAACTTGGAACCAAAACAAATAGCATCCATAACATAGGCGCTCATGAAAAATGGAGGGTAAACCCTCAAAGCAATACTCATTTTTCTTCTATACTCTAAAATTGCAATGGATAAGTTATCAGACAAGATTTGAGCCCAATTCATTACTGTAGTGTTGATGGATGCATCTATTAGGGGTAACCATTTTGATGAAAATTTGGTGCTATCTGACTTACCAAACAATCTAGATAACATAGCAACAGCAAAACAAAAAGGGGAACTAAGAGAACTGATGGTGTACATATCGTTCTTATCTTTCTTGAGTCTTTCTTCGTTGTTTGATCACCAATGTGTTATATTACACTGGGAGAAAAGATAAACAAACTTGACAAAGGCAACAGGGTTATAATACACCAATATGTTATATTGTACAGGGTGCATCGGTGTGTTATATTACATTAGCGTATCATGAAACATACACCATTTTTTTAAAAACGTACAAGGCCAACAGGTCTTGGATCTAATTCAATAAGTGATCCCCTTACTTTACATGTAAAATGCCCTATATATAGTAAGTACACAAACCCATTAAATAAAAAATAAAAAAAAACCTCAATTGTGAGGTGGCGAGAGAATTAAACCCTAAGGTGAAATTTTGTAGCCACATAAGCAAGGGTTTAAGGTAAGTATTTTTTTTTTTAATTAAATCTAAATAGGAACAAAGATCATATAAAATTTTACTAAGAAAATCAATACTAAATTTTTTTATTATACATGGCTTTTATTTATTTTTAATTAATTAATTAATTTATTCTAAATTTTGAATAAATCTAATAGAAATTGTAAAACTTTTAACAGTAAAATCAAGAGTAAAATTGAAAAAATTTTCTATGCAGGGTTTTGAGTGAATCACCATACCTTTCAAATTCTGATCTTTCTGTGGTTCCAAAATATTTTGTTGCTCCTCAGTGCTCCCAGTATGTCTTTTTGCAAATGATCTATCTTTTAATTAAACCATAACATAAATTGTTAGTAAAATCAAAAATAAAATTTAAATTTTTTACTATGCAGGTTTTGAGTGAATTACCATATCTTTCAACTTCTGATCTTTTGAAGAGTTATACTACTCCAAAGTATTCTACTGTTGCATAGTACTCTTGGTACATCTCTCTTGCAAATCACTCCCTTGAAACTTTGGGAAAAATAATGAAATAGTGAATAATGTTTTACTATTTAAAAGACTTTACGAAATTAGATTTCAAAAAATCAATCGATGCCCATTTTTCAATTTAAAAGAAGAAAAAAAACTCATAGTTTTTTTTCACTTAATCTGAACATCAGTGCATTCGATAATAAATAGCACCGATGCATTTATAAATAAAGCATGCTGATAACTAACATGGTAGAATTTGTTATTATTTTCAAAAATATTGAAATAGGTACATATTAGTGATGTTTTTATTTAAACACATCAGTGCAATTTTCTACAAGAGCACTGATATAATAATATATTTTATATTTTTGGAATGTCAGAAATCAGTGCGGGTATTATTTGAATTCCTCGATGTTGTTATGATTTAAACACATCAGAATGATTCGTCTCAATAAGTGCACCGATATGATTTATAAACTATCGAAAATTCTTTATTTTCAAATAAAATGACATATTAATCTCAAATTATCCTTTAGAACACATCCTTATGAATTACAGTAATTCATAGTATACATTTTCTGCTTAAAGTCACCTTATTTTTGAAAAATGGTTTGAAAACTATATTGAAATTCATATTGTGATTATGTGGTTCTCATAATTAATTTAGATATGCATACAAAATTTTATTTCGGGTTTTTCTCAAATGTAGGGACAAAATCTCAATAATATCAAATGGTCAATTCTTCAAATTCCAGGTCATTCCATATCGTTGATCAAAGTTTTTGGTGGAATTCTCCCTTTCCTTCTCTAGTAAGTTCAGATTTTATTTATATTTTAATTATCTAATTGTTTTTTTAATCTATGTCAATTTGAATAAAAATATATCCAAATTTGCAATATAATGATTTAGAATTGAGCTCAGATGCATAGAATATTCCTCCATTTCAAAAACATCAGAAGCTCTTACGAGGAGAAGCATATTGCAAGCAGTTGGCATATGAAAATGGGCAACCTTTTCACCATGCAAATTAGAACATAACATCTTCTAGCCGCAATCCTATATCAATGATGATAATAATTGTTTGGTATAATGTAATTTTAACAAACCAATTACATTGACATGCTTACTAATATCATGGATATTGTACTTGACATTCAATATTTTTTGAAAATAAGATTCTAGTGATGATGAGTGACCCACCTACCATCTTTTGGTGCACCCCACTAGAACGTCAACTCAAGAGAAGGCTACATTAAGAGCAAGACTCAGAGAGGAACCATACAAAAAATGGTTGAATCAAACACATATTCAATTTCCACTACGTCTAAATTCACCAATTAGGAATGACTACAACAATAGTAGTTCTTCATCACAAGTTGACAATGGAGACAATCAAATAGAGGTTTAGTATGGATGACTACTTACAGGATACGACTATCATGGAGGCAATGTTGTTATATGCATTCCAGAATGATGAGCTAGAGGATGATGCTCATATCACTGATACCTCATTTAAAAGTCTGAAATCTTCTCCCACCACCTCTCTTTGGACTTGGTGGCAAGTCAAAATCTACACAGCAATGGACAATGATGTTGCTGTACAAATTGAAATCAAAATTTGGCATGTCCAATTCATGTTTCTAGGCAATATTTAGGTAATTCATCTGCATGATCAATCAAATCCCTTATATTTCGAGAAATGTTATCACACAATCAACATTAAAAATAGTTGATTTTACAAATGTTAAATATGGACATTGTACAATTATATTCCCCACCAGCTGCAAGTTATTCAAAGATAAGGTTCTTCTAACTGATAATATCTTGTCGGGTAGTTGTAAAGAGGCAAAGTGGTTGCTGAAAATGTTGGGTGTTGAGTACATATCATATCATGCACGTCCGAATGATTGTATTCTATATAGAGGAGAATATATAGACAAAGAAATATCTCTGAAATGTGAACACCAATAGATTCAATAGCCATGAACCATATAGAGGATACATGGCCTGAAAAATTTGAGGATAAAGTACGAAGTCTACGACTCAACATAGCCATGGATGTCGTCAACCCATATTCCCTCCAAAGCACCAACTATTTTGTTTGGCCTATAGTAGTTATAAATAACAATATCCCCCCATGGTTATTGTTGAATAATAAACAACTTATGTTGGCTCTCATAGTTCCTAGTAGAAGTGAAGAATATGGATGTCTACTTACAACCATTGGTAGATGAATTGAAGGAATTATGGAAAGGGATACATGTGTATGATGTATCAAGACCCATCACAACAGAGAGTTTTACATTGTATGGCATATGTGCTTACACCATACATGATTACCAAGCTTAGGAGTTTGCTTTGGTAAATTACATTTTTATTGATTTGTTTATATATGTAACAATATTGTTTCACATATTAATTTAATTTGTCACAATTGTTATGATCTTCATGGACGCTAAAGTGGCGACCTATATGCAATAATTTCATAAGTCTTGTAATAAAAGGGTATCATGGATATAAATATTGTTAGGCTCCTATACTACTAGTGTAACCCCTTATTGTTATTAGTACAACCCACTTATTATATTGATGTACCCATGTAGTGCCCATATTGTTACTATTGTGCCCCATAGAAGCCCACTATTGTTATTATTGTGCCCTTACATTATTATTGTTATGTCGGCTCTGATTATGTTATGACCCCTTAGACTCCTATATATAGAAAGGAGGTATTTTCATTTGTATCATCCAAGAATTGTTCATTTATGTAATGTAAATGAGGTTTCCCCCTCGAAGAGGCTGAATTCTAAGGCGTTGATCTATCTTTTCTATCTTTTCTTGAGCTGGTTCCATAACATTTGGTACTAGAGCTTTGGATTCTAGGGTTTCGCTGCTCCAAACATGTCATCATGGCATTTTCGCTTTTTCTGCGACCTTTCAGAAGCTAAAAAGAAAAAACCCATTTGAGAAGAAATCGCGCTTAATCTCGAGTCCTAATTTCAAAACTTTTTGCGCTATATTTCCGGAGATATGATCTGAAGAAGTTGGTCTTTTTGAAGACTCCTGAATTAAATTCCAAACAGGTGACCTGGGGAAAATCGTCATAACTTTCTCTCTGAGCATCAGATTGAAATTTTGTAAGAAGGTACAGAAAGAGGACAGACTGTAGTTTCTTGTATATATTTTTCAGTGCCAAAGGTTGAAACAGTGACACGTGGCACTTCATACAAGTTCACTCTTCTGGAAAGGTCTATAATCAGGTCATCTTGGGAGATTGTGCATAACTCTTTCTTGGAGAATCCAATTTGGATTAGACTGGTGGCATTGGAAAGAGGACACAGAGGGCTACTACAAGTTGTAATTTCAGAACTTAAAGATCCGAAAGTACAAAGTTACAATCGTTTCAAAATCGAGCTCCTAAAATCAAGAAAAAGCAAGATGAGGAAGTTTGATAGCAAGGATCCGGTAAATTGGATACTTCAGATGGAGCAATATTTTGTTCTACATGGTGTACCACTATTACAAAAGGTATGTATTACATCTTCATATTTAGAACCGGATCAATTTTTATGGTATGAAGGGCTTTGTTCTCGTAAACAACTTGTTACGTGGTCAACTTTCACGGAGAAAATGATAGCACATTATGAGGATACAAAGAGCAACACCTTCTTTAGAGCAACACCACAACAATTGGAAATACTAAAAGGGCTTTGTGACATAGTGGAAAGCAAAATTATGGAAACCAAGAAGCATACCCCTCACAACTATAAATATGGAAGTGTTGTTTCTCCTAGCCTTCCACAACCTACAAGGGTTACACCACAACAATTGGAAGAAAAAAGAGAAAAAGGGCTTTGTTACAATTGTGATAGCAAATGCACTAAAGGTCATAAGTGTGCTGAGAAGAAATTATTTTACATAGAATATGAAGAGGAGGAAGAAAAGGATCAAGAAACATCAAAAGAAGAAGATATACGCCAGGACCCCACCCTAGAGAAAGAAGAAATGAATCAGACCATATCTTGTAATTCATTGGTCGAAATTACCACTCCTCAAACTATAAACATAGAAGGACATGTCAAGAAGAAAAATGTTCAAGAAGTGAAAGATCACATCAAGCATCAAGAAATGAATCCAACCATATCTTGTAAATGATTGGAAGAAATTACCACTCCTCAAACTATAGAGATAGAAGGACATATCAAGAAGAAAAAGGTTCAAGCAGTGAAAGATCACATCGAGCATCACCAACAAGTTCTCCAACTTTTAAAGGATAACACCACGTCAGTGCAAAATCAAATGAAACAACAGGTAGATCAACATCATAGTGAAAAATGTTTTGATGTAGGTGATTGGGTATTTTTATTGCTACATCTCAATCAAGCTATTTATGAAAAGGAAATGTTGGCAATACTACATGCACTTAAAAAATGGCGACCTTACCGAATGGGAAGACTCTTCAAGGATAAGGATGTGGAAGCATTGTCTTGTGCTATTTCTATTATCCAACCAGATTGGATAAACGAAGCAAGGGATGAATGGAAGAAGGACGAAGAAGTATGGCCACTTATTCAAAAGTTGCAAAAGATCCCAATTCAAACAATATTGCCAGAAATTGAAGAGGAAGGATAAATCATATTGGAACCTGGAGCAGTCACAGAAACAAGAACCTGACAGCTACGAAATCGATCAATTTCAGAGTATCTCATCAAGTGGAAGAACTTACCCACTGAATATTCCACATGGGAGGACAAGAATTTTATACAGAAGCATCAAGAACTACTTAAGCATTGAGGACAATGATTTTTGAAGGAGAGGGGCATGTTAGGCTCCTATACTACTAGTGTAACCCCTTATTGTTATTAGTACAACCCACTTATTATAGTGATGTACCCATGTAGTGCCCTGTTGTGTTGTACAACAATTCCCCATTTCATAAAATTTTTCTTTAAAAATCATAATATGAAATGGGTCCATTTTAAAGATAGATGTGTGAATAAATTGGTATTAACTTATTATTAGAAAAACCATCATCAAAAGGTCCGATTGAAATATGATATCCATTTTAAACAATGATAAAATAGGCCTTTTTAAAACAAATCATTAAGCTTCTATTATTACGATAAAGCGATCGCAAGATTGCATATCGCAATAATAAAAGGAACATAAAATAAGGGCCCATTGAATAACTCCGATCCAAAGAGGGAAATCGCTATCGGATATCAGGGAAAGGCAAAGTGCATCATTTATAAGGCATCCCCCATTCCTCCGATGTGATAAAGGCATCGCTATCGGCAATCGGCTGTGGTAATCAATGCGTTAATTGTGACACCTTCAAATTCCCCGATGCGATAAGGCATATCGCCATCGACGATCGGCGATTTTGCAATGGCATAAATAAAGTGATTCAAGCCCTGCCCCCATTGCGATGCATTAAATCAGGGCGTGTGTTTCTAAACATATTAAAGATTGGCATGCATTGTATCACCTTTGGTGATTGAACGATATTTTGGATTATTATGAAAACCCTCCCTTTCATGACGCCAATCATCAAATGCGATTAACCGCCAAAATATAAGCCACGCTTGAATCAATAGACGTTATGATGGATTATTTAAAAGCCTCCTTATCATGACTGACAGGTGAAGTGGCCAATTAATGAAGCAGTTATGTTGAGATTTTCCACTTAGATTCTATCTGCGGCAATTTTACCACGATCTTTTATTATTCGTTAAAAGATATAACTCTTTCATATCGGCTCTTGCTATCTGTTTCTCTGTATCACGCTGGTTTCCTTCCTTGTGCAGAATTCCATTGAAGTTTCAAGTTTTAAGCAAATGGGAAAGAAATCTAAGAGGTCCGCTGTGGCAACAGCCCCTGCAGTTAAAGTCCAGCCCACCAGTGACCCAGGACCAAGCAAGAAGGGACTAATTTCAGACACTACATGTCTCGGCCTGGGAAATACAAGCTGGCAAAGCATCTATAATTTGATTGAGGCGGAAGAACCAGAGGAAATAGAAGAAGAAGCTACTGCAGACTCAACTAACAAATCAGAAGCCTCGCTGAAAGATTTGGCCGACTCATTTTCACACAGGATAGCAACACGGGAGAAAATTCTCCCTTACAGTGATGTGGTCAGATGGGTGGTCGAACAAATTCCTGTTTCTAATAGGACCTTTTGCACAGTTGATGGAAGAGTTTTCGGTTCATTTCAGCCTGACGACTTGAGGAAAATGTACCATTTGCCCGAGCTGGAAAAGAAATACAACAAAGCTTTTCTAAAGAAATTCGTAGATGAGAATGAGATGGAATCAGCCCCGATTAGATAATGGAGACAGAATCTAGCAAAGCACAAACATGAGTCATCGGGTAAGTACTCTGTGGATTCCTTAGCATCTCCTTACTGTTATGTTGGGGCAATGATGTGTAGGATATGGGGAATGCATGATTCTGCAAAATTTGATATCGAAATGGTTCCTTTAATGGAAGCGACAACTAGTAGTTATGTCATGGATTGGGCCAATACATTGTCTGATAAATTAGCCTCTGCAATTCTTGATTTTAGATTCAATTCATGCAAAACCACCCAGACTATTCCTCCCTTCTATTACAGTGCTTATGTTATGGATATGCTTTGTTTTAATTTCGAATACCTGATACTCAGGTGGAGGTGGACGCCACAGGACCCTAAGCCAATTCACATCTACCATCAGATGTTATGGAAGGCACATTATAAAGACCACTTGTATCAAATCTGTAACGGTTTCATGTTGCCTATCTATTATGCTATCTTTGATAAGCCTGCCCCAAGGATTTCCGAGGAGGCCGAAATTGACTTGACTGCTGTGCGAAATTGGTTCAGGGAAGATAAATTCACATATATACAGGTGTTTGGTAGTGCCACAAAACCCCATGTCCTCCCATTATATGTGCCGAAAAAACTGTTGGCACGAGAATTAGCTTACCAAATCACAACCGCTGGAACGTCCAAAACTCTTAGGACTTCCAAAAAACAGCTATGGCTCGTATTCCCTTTAAGATGTGGTGTTTATACCATACTTGATTGGAAACATGCTGAGAAGGAGGCAGGAAAAATAAATATGCTCAATCTTGCGACCATCCCTAGCAGGCAATTCGATCCCCGGAAGGTTGCTTATAATGTGCTTGAACAGGCCAAACTCACTAAGTTTGACCATGAAAAAGATCAATTTGATGATTTATTTTCTTCAGTAGAATCATTGTCTTAGGTTAAAACATTGGCCAGGATGAAATATAATGATGAAGGACTGGTAGAATTCAATAGGCTCAGAGAACAAAGGTTGCAAACTCTGCCTCTGGACTTGTTGGCCACTACACCAACAACTAAGTCAAGCGAGCCTGGGCAGAAGAGTATTGACGAGTCTCTCGCTACAGAGAAAATTGCCGAAAATGAAACAGAGCAGGAGAAAGGAAAAGAGCAGGAAACAGAGCAGGAAAAAGGAAAGAAGCACGACAATGAAGTTATTGATTTAGAAACTCAAATTGATCCCAAACTCCTCCAAGAGTGGCAGCAATTTGACTCTATTATAAACA
This sequence comes from Pinus tabuliformis, assembly GCA_031772625.1. Taxonomy (NCBI): domain Eukaryota; kingdom Viridiplantae; phylum Streptophyta; class Pinopsida; order Pinales; family Pinaceae; genus Pinus; species Pinus tabuliformis. Next base: position 247,017,868 of record CM062810.1, on the reverse strand, counting down.
ATTCCGACACTCCACCAGGATTCGGCATACCCCAAGTGACAGTCAATTAAGAAACAACCACAACTACGGTTCCGATGGAAGGAACCAGCGGCCTACCCAGTAGTAAAGATGAGGAAATAATCCCCAAAGATCCATCCGATCAGATTTTTTACAGGTAGAAGACATACCACCACTAGACGTCTTTTACAGTCCTAAACACAGGGTTGTGGTGAAAAGACAGAGGAAAAGGAGGAGACTTGATCAATCTTCCCTTTTGCTAGATCAAACAGAGATGGCTAATGTGGTGTGGAAGGAGGAACTGAACCCTTCCAATGACCTTACGAAACTCTCCCAGTATGCCGGAGCATATTCGGTAGCCACCATGGATAAAGCCTCGGAAGTGAGCAGTCTCCTTAAGGAAAATGATCAAATGATTGATTCATTGCAGTCGCAGGTGTCCGAAGCACAGCGGAAAATAGAACAATTGGAACAACAACTATCAACATAGTGGCAGGCAAACAGCCAATTAAATGAGCAATTACACAAAGAGAAACAGAGGATAGATTCGAGTGCAGTGCAGAAACAGAAGGAACTGTTTGAAGCAGTGGCCAAATTAAAGGCGATGAACGAACAAATGAGCAAGACTAAGGATGAGCAAATCGCTCAACTGTCACAAGAAGTGGAAAAGTTCAGGAGCCTTCCTCAAGTAGCAGAGTTCAGAACATAAGCTCTACAAATCAATAAGGTATTGATTACACAGCTGAAACTGCTATGTCATAACATTTCTTTGGCTGAACCTCTTTTTGAAATTACTACATCTATAGTTGATAAATCAGTTGAAGCTAGATAGGATTTAGAACAGGCCGATAAGACCTTAACGAGTTTTCTTGCTTGGCAAGACTCCCTTGAAGGACAGGCTTCGGATGTGCCCAAAATTATTGAGTCACACAAAGACATCCTGTTCCTAGAATGGCAGACCCAATTAATGAAGGCAGAAAGAGAAACCTCAAGATGTCAGTTATCTACTAGCAATTTAATTGAATTTGTCAACGAAACTCTTTATCTGTCTAATATGATTTCACAGTGTAATCCAGGAAAATTAACATCGGCCAAAGCCTTGGAACAAACATGCAATCAGGAGTTGGAAAAGAAAGGAAGAAAAATCACTGGCATCCAAAGTTTAACTTGGGATACCTTCTGGTTTTTCTTAATCAAGCCATACAGTCAGAGGGCAGTGCTCAAATGTTTAACTGATGCTATCAGTTGCATGATCCCCGAGATCCAAGATGCCACATATTCAGCTCAACTGAATTCTCGTCTAAGTCGCCCCCAGAGTTGCAACCGATGTTAGATATCTGCTAGATCAAGCCGAAGAGAGATCATCTGAAACAATGAATCATGCTGCCGACTGAGGACAAGCTGATTTTGAGGAGATATTCATAACATAGTTGCACCAATTAATTAGCATTTTTATTTTGTAATTAGTTAGCTTAATTAGTATTTATAGGCCCTTCATGAATTTGGAAAGGGTCCTCAATTTTTGTATAAACTCAAATCAGGAAGTCACACTATTGTGCTTCTAATCTATTTTTTATAAAGACTAGGCCAGTATTCTGAATTTGTCAAAGAAAGATGATCTGTGCACTATTTCCTTTTGTGGAAGTGTTTCTAAGTTGGAAAAAGGAATTTGAATGCGATTGATATTGGGAGTGACTCGAATAAATATATGGTACTATTATCTATGCTCTTCTGTCATTTTTATGTGAATCTGCATTCGTTTAAATTTTGCTATCATTGAATATATATGTGTTTTAACAGAAATCCTTGTACTTTTCACTATTGAATGTCCGAGGAATGTTATTCTTTCACTCATATCTATGTCTATGATATATATGAGAAATAGTGTAATAATGTTTGCTTGATTGCTTTGTTCAACTATTTGGGCTTAGTAATTATCATATGAATAAACATCTTTGCTTACCGACAAGAGTCATGTATATGCATGTTTGTGAATGAACACCATCCAAAGTTATACTAAAAGAAGCAATTTCCCAGGATAGAATAGTTGTTTATATTTTAATTTTAGATTAGATCATTCATCCATTATTATTAGATATTAGAAAATCAATTATTTATCCATCCCATTTACCAATCATTGGGAAACTGGTCCCATTATATCCAGTCGGAGCCACTACACCAAATGGAAAAGGAGCTGCCTTTAAGGTCCAGACTGGGTGGTTATCCCCGATGTTGATGCAGTGATTTTCGAGGCATCAACATTTTTGGCGCTAGAAGGAGGGCATGAACTATGAATGGCGAGAAAACCCAAACCTATAATCCATTTTGAGAGTAAATCTCCCTCCACATCACCTCGTACTTCCCAATTGCATGCTGGATCTCCAGTATCCAAGCGAGAAGAAGAGGAATCAACGACCACTTCTCAAACCCACTATACTTCAGAACGATTAAGTCCTGAGTCCCCTGAAATTCAGTCTCTCATCCATAAACTTCAAGGCTTTTTGATATCACCACAGAAATCTGAGGTATCTCAAGGCAGTGAGACTTCGCAATTCAATCTACCTCACCCTCTCATCAGACTTCAGAGCGGAAAGCTCGGTATCGAACCTACTGAGTTGCCTTTACCTAAAAGGAAAAAGGCAAAAAAGAATATTGAAGGATATGACATTGAAACATTCTCATCGACATCTTCCATCTCATCTTCCCCAGCGTGAAGTCAGCCATCCACTCCTTCATTACATATTGTTGTCCATCAGGGATCAGGAACTTCAACATCCCAACCTGCTCAATCCTCAATATCAACTCCTTCCCAAACATCTGGAATTTCATCAACAATATCATCCACTACTGGTGTTTCAATGGCAGATCCATGGAATAGTCCCGGTGCGGTCAACATGCCTGCACCATTACATGCATTGCCTGATTCTCCTGAAAAATGGTTACCCAAGTTTAATCCAGATGCTGGAACACAAGCCGAAGAACATATTAATAACTTCATGTTATCAGTTAATTTGAAAGGAGTAACAGAGGAAGATGTTGTCATTAGGCTTTTCCCTTATACTTTGCAAGGATCAGCAGGATCTTGGTATTTTTCCCTACCCTCTGGATCCATTACCAGTTGGAACATTTTCCAAGAATAGTTTCTTACTAAGTATGGCAATGATAGATCTTTAGCCACATTAATCAATGATCTCTCCAATCTTAGGATAGAGCATAAAGAACCTATTAAAGAATTCAACTCACGATTCAATAAACTCTTGAATAAGATTCCAACTGCCTCCAAACCAAGTGAGCAAATCAGAAGCGAATGGTATATAACTGCCCTACCCTCAAATATAGCTATTTTCGTAGACAGGGCTGCAAAACCAACTTTAGCTGAAAACATGAAAGAGGCACTTGCTGTGGAGAAACGTATTAATTCTTTAGAAAAGAAAGCTGCTCTTGAAAATAGAAAATCCAAAGAAGTTTCTTTCAAGGATGGTTCAAAGAAGAAAACCCCTAAAGATCCATATGATATGGAAGGTTTACAAAAAGTCCTCAAGACTATGTCAAATGAAATGGTCGAAATCAAGAAGCAAGTAGCAGAAACCTCAACAAAAAGACCATTTAGAAATTTTAAGAAACCTGAATCGAAACCACCAAATGTTATATCTAACGCCAATTCAGATCCTGAAGAAGAAGAAGAAGATGAAACAGTCTTGACATCCGAGGAACCCGAAGAAGAAGAGACTCTCGAATGCCATGGGATGTGGGATTTTATTTTACCCACTTCTGATACAGAAAATGAAAAAGAAGCTTTCCCCGTGACTGCCAGGAGTAAAAGTACTCCTGAACCTGTCCAGACAACTTCAAAGAAAAGGAATGCAGGTTCCACTACTACCAAAGAAAAGATTCCTACAAAGAAAGCTTCAGCGACGCCATCCCAAAATCAACCATCATCTTCAAATCTACCTTCAACGTCTAAGACATTGGTAGTATCAGATTCTATGGACTACAATATTATCGAAGATATGAGGAAGACTAAGGCAAATATTACTATGTTTGAACTTAGCAAACTCAAACATCAGCAGAAGTTACTTCTTAAAGAGTTAAATGTCGTTCCTTATTCACCTCTTCCCAATGCTGTATTGTCCAACGCTACTAATGATTCAGGCCAACGACCTTCTGGTAGAGTGGAATCTACTGACGCAGTCTTAATTGGGGATAGATCAAATTCTCATACTCCTCCCTTCCTCTTAACCTATGAGATCTATAATAGAAACCTACACAACTGTTTGATTGACTCAGGGGCTTCCTCTAATATAATGCCAGCTTCAGTTTGTTCCAAACTGAACATTGAACCCCAAAAGTCTGCAATTCATATTGTACAGTTGGATAGAACTAAGGTCCAGGTTTTAGGGGAAATCAACTCAGTAACTATCAGGTTATCAGCTGATCCTAGAGTAGTTCAAAGAATTGATATTTTGATCGCTGATATACCTGAATTCTATGGGTTGATTTTAAGTAGAGATTGGTCCGAAAAACTCCATGGTTATATTTCCACCGATTGGTCTCATATGTGGTTACCTTATAAAGGAAAACCAAATCAGATCAAGATTGATCGGGAGAAACACATGACCCATACAGTTACCGAGTTTGAACAAGAAAACCAACCAATAGCATTCAATAACAATATTTTGGGGAATTATTCATCTGAATCATTCTTTGGCAACTTCACTGCCCAACCATCTCCTTTCCCAGTTAATAATTTCACATCTCAGATCGAAAACTTTTCACAAACAGATAGGTCAAGATGTTTTAATGTTACTGAGGAAACTGTAAATAAAATTGTTGATAATTCTTTATTTTGGTCACTATATTTTGACGGGTCTAAATCTAGTGAAGGCTCAGGAGCAGGATGTATTTTAGTTAGCCCTCAGGGAGAAAAAACTATGTTATCATGCAGATTGGAATTTTAATGCACAAATAATACAACTGAATATGAGGCCCTAGTCCAAGGACTCTACAAAGCAATTGGCCTCAAGGTTCAATATCTGAAAGTGTTTGGTGATTCAGAGATTGTTATTAAACAGGTTAGAAATACAATTCATCGCCTTTCTGGTCATCTCAAACACTACCAGTCTTTGGTACAGGAACTCACCTCTCAATTTTTAGCATTCAATATTTCTCCCATCCCTAGGTCCCAGAATGCAGCAACAAACTTGCTAGCTAATGTTGCTTCCAGACTCCTACCATTCGAAGATTACAGCCCAGATAGATTTTCAGTAGAGTTAATTTTTAGACCATCAATTCCCGATAATGTCACCAATTGGAGAGTGTTCAATCATGATGAAGACATTTTAAACTTCTTGACTTTTGACAAGTCTTATGATGTCCAAATCATTGATGAAAGTGATCATGACCTTCATATGAAGGAAAAGCAAGATGGAAACTCAATACCAAAACCAGTGGTAAAGCTTAAAGATCTTTATGATATTAAAGACAGGTTTAAACAAGTGACCAATTCAAAACTCCAGAGTTCTACTTTAAGATTTGAATTGATAAACCTAGGTACTGATGAGAACCCTCAAAACATCAATTTGGGACTAGGACTTTCTATAGAAGAAAGAACAACATTCATTAGGCTGTTAACAAAAAACAAATATGTCTTCGCTTGGAAATATGATGATTTGAAAACATACGATACATCAATTATTCAACATACTATTCCAATGCTTTCTGAACAAAAACCAGTGCAACAGAAGTTAAGAAAGATTCATCCTAACCTAGAGAGTCAGATAAAGGCTGAATTAAATAAACTCTTGAAGGCTAAGATAATTTTTCCTGTGAGACATTCAAACTAGGTTTCCAACATGGTGCCTGTTCGGAAGAAAAATGGCGATATCAGGATTTGTATTGATTTCAGAAATCTTAATAAGGCAAGTCAAAAGGATAACTTCCCTTTACCTACTATGGAGCAAACATTACATTCAGTAGCTGGTTCAGAACTAATGTCCTTTTTAGACGGTTTTTCAGGATATAACCAAATTCTGGTTCATCCTGATGACAGGCTTAAAACGACCTTCAGAACTAAGTGGGGAACTTATGCCTATCAAAAGATGTCTTTTGGACTCATCAATGCAGGAGCCACATTTCAGAGAGCCATGGACATAGCGTTCAAAGGATTGCTTAATAAATCAATAGTTATCTATTTATATGATATTACTGTATTTTCCAAGATAAGGTCTAATCATTTACATGATTTAAAACAAATCTTTGAACGTTGTACAAAGTATGGTATCTCTCTTAATCCAAAGAAGTCCTTTTTTGCCCTTAATCAAGGAAACTTTTAGGCTTCATTGTTTCAAAAGATGGTATCTATATTGATCTAGACAGAATTAAAGAGATTTCTAAAATTCCATTTCCCCATAATAAAAAATCCATGTAGTCATTTTTGGGTCAGATTAACTTTGTTAAACGTTTTGTTCCAGATTTTTCCCAGATTATTTTACCATTGCAAATGATGATTAAGAAAAATTCGGCGTTTAAATGGGGATCTACAGAAAAGGAGGCATTTGATTCCATCAAACAATCAATAATTAATGCCCCTGCTTTAAGCACTCCCAATTTTTCTAATCATTTCATACTATATACCCTCGCATCCGCTTCGTCATACGCAGCAGTGTTGACTCAAATCAATGATCAGAACTTGGAAGCACCAATTTCATTTTACAGCTCAAATCTTCAAGGTGCTGAACTAAACTATTCGGAAGTTGAAAAAAAAGCCTTTGCTGTGTACAAAGCCATAAAACACTATAGGCCCTTCCTCTCAAAAGCTCACACAAAAGTTATAGTTCCTTTTTCAGCAGTACAACAATTACCAGTTCAAAGGGAATTAGGAGAAAAGAGAGCAAATTGGGTCACAACATTACAAGAATATGACTTGGAAATCAAGCTAGCAAAGATTGTCAAAGGCCAAGGTTTTTGCAGGTTGTTAGTAGGAGCATCCAACATTCAAGAACCTGAAAATATAGAAGATACTGAAGAAATCAATCAGATAAGTACTACAGGTTCTGAATCACAATATACAGATCTGATTTTCTATTTAAAAAATGGGTACGCTCCTTCCAATCTCTCCTATAAAAAAAAACGTGCCATTAGATTGAAAGAAAAAAACTTTACAATTATAGATGGTGTATTGTTTAGGCGAAATTATGATTCAATTTTATTAAGATGCTTAGAAAAACCTGAAGCTCAAAAAGTTTTGCAGGAACTTCATGATGGACCAGCAGGAGGACATTTTGGAGCTGACACCATAGCTCACAAAATCATTCATGTTGGGTACTATTGGCCCACCTTGTTCAGGGATACTCATGAATATGTAAGGAAATGCCAAAGCTGTCAAACCTCCAGTGGAAGACAAAGAAAGCCAACTTTCCCGTTGCAACCAGTCAACATTGAGCAACCATTTGAGCAATGGGGATTGGACATCATTGGAGAAATCACTCCACACTCATCCAAACAGCATAAGTATATCCTTACTGCCACTGATTACTTTACTAAGTGGGTTGAAGCGATTCCTTTAAAGACAACAAACTCTGAGGCAATTATGGAATTCATAGATCAATTCATTATTACCAGGTTTGGTGTCCCAAATGCTCTTGTTTTTGATAATGCATCTTATTTCTCTGGAAATTCTATGTTTGAGTTTGCTATCAAAAGGGGATTTAAATTGAGGTATTCTGAAAATTACTACCCTCAGGGTAATGGTTTGGCAGAATCCACCAATAAAAACCTTATTAGAATTATTAAGCGAACTATTGAATAGAATCATAAAAACTGGCATAAATCTTTGATATTTGCACTATGGGCTGATAGAATAACTCAAAAAACCTCTATAGGCACTTCTCCATTCAATCTAGTGTATGGAAAGGAAGCTATCATACCAGCTAACTTAGTGCTTCCATCTTTAGCTTTAGTGCAGTTTATCGAAGAAAGTCCCTCATCTTCTATTCAACTAAGACACGATCAAATTTTGAAACTAGAAGAAGAAAGGGAAAAAGCCAGAATTATACATGCAAAACATCAGCAAATTATCAAGTCATCTTTTGATACAACTTCAACCAGTTCAAAACAATTACAAGTTGGTGATCTAGTTTTGAAATGGGACAAAGCCCATGAGGATAAAGGAAAACACACAAAGTTCCAGAAAATGTGGCTTGGACCATTTCAAATCAATGAGAAGATAGGCCCTTCTACTTTCATTCTGCAAGATCTATCAGGAAAGAGAGACTCTCTTCCTGTTAACGGCCTTATCTTGAAAAAATTCTTCAATTGAGAAGGTAACCCCTTCTCCCTTTGTAAATATTCAATTTCCAGCTAAAATTTTTGTACATAGCTTAGATTTTAGGATTTTAGAAGAATAAAGTTAGCCTTCCATTGGTCTTTACTATATTGAAAAGTTTCTCAAAAGAAATGGTTATGATATTTGCTTTTAAAATGGAAGCCTTAAACGAAAGGAAGATTTCTAGGAAGTTAGGTATATTTAGATTCTGAAACCCCATTTTATTTCTGTAAACTCTTCTCAAAGATTAGAAGTACTGTAAACCATTTTAATGTTTTTAAGCAGCCTGAAAATGGTTATCAATACAAAACAGATACTGATTCAATCTTAGCATCTTCAACTCTTATCCTGTCATCCATCCTCTCTTAAGGAGAAAATTGTTCATCCCATTCATCAAGGGTTATAATTACTCAGAGTGTAATTCTAAAATATACTTGAGGTAAAAGATAAGAGGTCTTATCACAAGCCTGCTTACCATGATCATAGGGAAATAGTTCAACTGACATTACCAATACTGCATACCAAAACAGGGTAATGGCTTATAATTATAAGAAAAGGGGTCTCATCACGAGCCAGCTTGTTCAGTTAAATTATCACCAGTGAATGGCATTGTCAAACAGTTGGCTACCAAACCAAGACAATGGCTTTTTATCTTACAAAATAGAAAAAGAAAAAATGATACAAAAATATGAAAACATATTTCTGGATTCATTCTTTTTAATTATACTCTGAAATGGATGGGATAATGAACGATCAAATGGTTAAAAGGTATCCCTGCCGAGACTATAGACGTTTGCGGGCAGCCGAGGCTCTACCTATGGCAAAGGAGTCATTATAAAGCTAAGTTGGAAAAGTTTTTGTTTTATCATTAGCAACCAAGCAAGGCTAGTTTGAAACATAGAATGTATTTAATTATAACATGAGAAGAGGATAATAGAAATAGTTATCATTACATTCAGAATTTATGTTTGCCTAGTTATATTAGATTTTTTCGCTCGGGTGATTTTCAGATTAAAAAGTTTAAGTATTTTAACTTTTCCCAGAGATAATTGTTTCTACCAGTGAATCGCCAATTGTTGTGCTGTACAACAATTTCCCATTTCATAAAATTTTTCTTTAAAAATCATAATATGAAATGGGTCCCTTTTAAACATAGATGTGTGAATAAATTGGTATTAACTTATTATTAGAAAAACCCTCATCAAAAGGTCTGATTGAAATATGATATCCCTTTTAAAAAATGATAAAAGAGGCCTTTTTAAAACAAATCATTAAGCTTCTATTATTACGATAAAGCGATCGCAAGAACGCACATCGCAATAATAAAAGGAACATAAAATAAGGGCCCATTGAATAAATCCTATCGAATAGGGAAATCGCTATCGGATATCGGGGAAAGGCAAAGCACATCATTTATAAGGCATCCCTCATTCCTCCGATGCGATAAAGGCATCGCTATCGACAATCGGTTGTGGTAATCAATGTGTTAATTATGACACCTTCAAATTCCCCAATGCGATAAGGCGTATCGCCATCGGCGATCGACAATTTCGCAATGGCATAAATAAAGTGAACCGAGCCCTGCCCCGATTGCGATGCATTAAATCAAGGCACGTGTTTCTAAACATATTAAATATTGGCATGCATTATATCACCTTTGGTGATTGAACGATATTTTGGATTATTATGAAAACCCTCCCTTTCACGACGCCAATCATCAAATGCGATTAAGCACCAAAATATAAGCCACACTTGAATCAATAGACATTATGATGGATTATTTAAAAGCCTCCTTATCATGACTGACAGGTGAAGCAGCCAATTAATGAAGCAGTTATGCCGAGATTTTCCACTTAGATTCTATCTGCGGCAATTTTACCACAATATTTTATTATTCGTTAAAAGATATAACTCTTTCATATTAGCTCTTGCTATCTGTTTCTCTGTATCACGCTGGTTTCCTTCCTTGTGCAGAATTCCATCGAAGTTTCAAGTTTTAAGCAAATGGGAAAGAAATCTAAGAGGTCCGCTGCGGCAGCGGCCCCTGCAGTTACAGTCCAGCCCACCAGTGACCCAGGACCAAGCAAGAAGGGACTAATTTCAGACACTACATGTCTCGGCCTGGGAAATACAAGCTGGCAAAGCATCTATAATTTGATTGAGGCAGAAGAACCAGAGGAAACAGAAGAAGAAGCTACTGCAGACTCAACTAACAAATCAGAAGCCTCGCTAAAAGATTTGGCCGACTCATTTTTACACAGGATAGCAGCACGGGAGAAAATTCTCCCTTACAATGATGTGGTTAGATGGGTGGTCGAACAAATTCATGTTTCTAATAGGACCTTTTGCACAGTTGATGGAAGAGTTTTTGGTTCATTTCAGCTTGACGACCTGAGGAAAATGTACCATTTTCCCGAGCTGGAAAAGAAATACAAAAAAACTTTTCTAAAGAAATTCGCAGATGAGAATGAGACGGAATCAGCCCCGATTAGACAGTGGAGACAAAATCCAGCAAAGCATAAACATGAGTCATCGGGTAAGTACTCTGTGGATTCCTTAGCATATCCTTACTGTTACGTTGGGGCAATGATGTGTAGGATTTTGCAGAATGCATGATTCTGCAAAATTTGATATCGAAATGATTCCTTTAATGGAAGCGACAACTAGTATTATGTCATGGATTGGGCCAATATATTGTCTGATAAATTAGCCTATGCAATTCTTGATTTTAGATTCAATTCACGTAAAACCACCCAGACTATTCCTCCCTTCTATTACAGTGCTTATGTTATGGACATGCTTTGTTTTAATTCTGAATACCTAATACTCGGGTGGAGGTGGATGCCACAGGACCCTAAGCCAATTCACATATACCATCAGATGTTATGGAAGGCACATTATAAATACCACTTGTATCAAATCTGTAACGGTTTCATGTTGCCTATCTATTATGCTATCTTTGATAAGCCTGCCCCAAGGATTTCCGAGGAGGCCGAAATTGACTTGACTGCTGTGGGAAATTGGTTCAGGGAAGATAAATTCACATATATACGGGTGTTTGGTAGTGCCACAAAACCCCATGTCCTCCCATTATATGTGCCGGATAAACTGTTGGCACGAGAATTAGCTTACCAAATCACAACCGTTGGAACGTCCAAAACTCTTAGGACTTCCAAAAAGCAGCTATGGTCTGTATTCCCTTTAAGATGTGGTGTTTATACCATACTTGATTGGAAACATGCTGAGAAGGAGGCAGGAAAAATAAATATGCTCAATCTTGTGACCATCCCTAGCAGGCAATTCGATCCCCGGAAGGTTGCCTATAATGTGCTTGAATAGGCCAAACTCACTAAGTTTGACCATGAGATAGATCACTTTGATGATTTATTTTCTTCAGTAGAATCATTGTCTCAGGTTAAAACATTGGCCAGGATGAAATATAATGATGAAGGACTGGTAGAATTCAATAGGCTCAGAGAACAGAGGTTGCAAACTCTGCCTCTGGACTTGTTGGCCACTACACCAATAACTAAGTCAAGCGAGCCTGGGCAGAAGAGTATTGACGAGTCTCCCGCTACAGAGAAAATTTCTGAAAAGGAAACAGAGCAGGAGAAAGGAAAAGAGCAGGAAATAGAGCAGGAAAAAGGAAAGAAGCATGACAGTGAAGTTATTGATTTAGAGACTCAAATTGATCCCAAACTCCTCCAAGAGTGGCAACAATTTGACTCTATTATAAACAATCCCGAGACTCCACTAGGATTCGGCATACCCCAAGTGACAGTCAGTCAAGAAACAACCACAACTATGGTTCCAATGGAAGGAACCAGCGGCCTACGCAATAGTAAAGATGAGGAAATAATCCCCAAAGATCCACCCGATCAGATTGTTTTACAGGTAGAAGACATACCACCACTAGACGTCTTTTACAGTCCTAAACACAGGGCTGTGGTGAAAAGACAAAGGAAAAGGAGGAGACTTGATCAATATTCCCTTTTGCCAGATCAAACAGAGATGGCTAATGTGGTGTGGAAGGAGGAACTGAACCCTTCCGATGACCTTACAAAACTCTCCCAGTATGCCAGAGCATATTCGGTAGCCACCATGGATAAAGCCTCAGAAGTGAGCAGTCTCCTTAAGGAAAAAGATCAAATGATTGATTCATTGCAGTCGCAGGTGTCCGAAGCACAGCGGAAAATAGAACAATTGGAAAAACAACTATCAACATAGTGGCAGACAAACAGCCAATTAAATGAGCAATTACACAAAGAGAAACAAAGGATAGATTCGAGTGCAGTGCAGAAACAGAAGGAACTGTCTGAAGTAGTGGCCAAATTAAAGGCGATGAACGAACAAATGAGCAATACTAAGGATGAGAAAATCGCTCAACTATCACAAGAAGTGGAAAAGTTCAGGAGCCTTCCTCAAGTAGCAGAGTTCAGAACAGAAGCTCTACAAATCAATAAGGCATTGATTACACAGCTGAAACTGCTATGTCATAACATTTCTTTGGCTGAACCTCTTTGTGAAATTACTACATCTATAGTTGATAAATCAGTTGAAGCTAGACAGGATTTAGAACAGGCCGATGAGACCTTAACCAGTTTTCTTGCTTGGCAAGACTCCCTTGAAGGACAAGCTTCAGATCTGCCCAAAATTATTGAGTCACAGAAAGACATCCTGTTCCTAGAATGGCAGGCCCAATTAATGAAGGCAGAAAGAGAAACCTCAAGATGTCGGTTATCTACTAGCAATTTAATTGAATTTGTCAACGACACTCTTTATCTGTCTAATATGATTTCACAGTGTAATCCAGGAAAATTAACATCGGCCAAAGCCTTGGAACAAACATGCAATCAGGAGTTGGAAAAGAAAGGAAGATTAATCGCTGGCATCCAAAGTTTAACTTGGGATAGATTTTGGTTTTTCTTAATCAAGCCATACAGTCAGAGGGCCGCGCTCAAATGTTTAACTGATGTTATCAGTTGCATGATCCCTGAGATCCAAGACGCCACATATTCAGATCAACTGAATTCTCATCTAAGCCGCCCCCCAGAGTTGCAACCGATGTTAGATATCTGCCAACTCAAGCCAAAGGGAGATCATCCGAAACAATGAATCATGCTGCCGACTGAGGACAAGCCGATTTTGAGGAGATATTCATAACATAGTTGTACCAATTAATTAGCATTTTTATTTTGTAATTAGTTAGCTTAATTAGTATATATAGGCCCTTTCATGCATTTGGAAAGGGTCCTCAGTTTTTTTATAAACTCAAATCAGGAAGTCACACTATTGTGCTTTTAATCTATTTTTTATAAAGACTGGGCCAGTATTATGAATTTTGACAAAGAAAGATTTGATGATCTGTGCACTATTGCCTTTTGTGGAAGTGTTTCTTAGTTGGAAAAAGGAATTTGAATGCGATTGATATTGGGAGTGACTCGAATAAACATATGGTACTATTATCTATGCTCTTCTATCATTTTTATGTGAATCTGCATTCGTTTAAATTTTTTCTATCATTGAAATATATATATGTGTTTTAACAGCAATCCTTGTACGTTTCACTATTGAATGTCCGAGGACTGTTATTCTTTCACTCATATCTATGTCTATGATATATATGAGAAATAGTGTAATAATGTTTTCTTGATTGCTTTGTTCAACTATTTGGGCTTAGTAATTATCATATGAATAAACATCTTTGCTTACCAACAAGAGTCGTCTATATGCCTGTTTGTGAATGAAGACCATCCAAAGTTACACTAAAAGCAACAATTTCCAAGGATAGAATAGCTGTTTATATTTTACTTTTAGATTAGATCATTCATCCATTATTATTAGATATTGTTGGCATTATGTTTTTCTGGTATGGCTGTATGTTACAGATGTTGTACTTGATGGCAACTCCCGTGGCAAGGCTCTCAGTTTGTTGAAAATTAAGAAGGACGCAGGAAACCAGTTCAGAAGGTGCGTACCCGCAGGTACACCATGCAGGATCTGCGTCCAGAGACGCAGTCCAGCTGTTCAGGGGGTGCGTCCACCCAGTGCACACTTTTCAAGGCAGAGAAAAAGCACGTGGGGGTTTCTTGTGTGGTATCTAGCCGACGGTTTTGTGTTTCTATCATGTCGGCTCGTGGTATTGTTCCATGTTTTGAGGAGGAGCTTGCCTATATAAAGCAAGGAGATCATTTGGCTAAGAATGTCTTTGGTTGAATATCTTTTTGGGTGAGATCTGATCTAGATCTAAAGAAGGCGAATCTACTGAAGGACTGAGATCTCTTTGGCGCAAGATCAGATCTGAAGATCTGACTGTTTGGGTTACACTTAAAGTCTTGAAATCATTCATACCCGAAGGGACGCAGGTACGGTGAAAGGAAAGCGCGCCAGGACGCAGTGCAGAATCTGGAGACCTGCGTGGGGACGCAGGGCAGATGAAGTTCAGGTGCGTCTGGGACGCAGTTCAGTAACTGGAGATCTGCGTGGGGACGCAGAGCGATCAAGGTTTAGATGCGTCTCTGAAGCAAAGGACGCGGCGCGATAGTGTTTTTGGGTGCGTCTCTGTAGCAGAAGGACGCGGCGCGATAGTGTTTTTGGGTGCGTCCCTGTAGCAGAAAGACGCGGCGCGATAGTGTTTCTGGATGCGTCCCTGAAGCAACAGAACGCAGAGCAGTTGAAGGAACAGTGCGTGGGCACGCAGCGCAGCAGAAGGATATCTGCGTCTGGACGCAGAGTAGCAAAAGGTTAGCTGCGTCTGGTCGCAGGCCACAGAAGGAAAAACTGCGTCTCTGTTCTATTGATTGTATTTATTTGTTGATAAGGTGTTCTGGGTTAATTCTGTTATTACTGATCTGATAACTGTAGTAGACAGTAACTGTTATGTACTGGATGATCATTTGATGCTTTATGAAAATAAGTAGAGAGTTGTAGCTCTCTGCAGGTTGCAGCCTGCGTACTGGTAAAAGACTGCACCAGTACAAAATCATTGTAAAAGGAGTTTCTAATTTGAAAGAAGATAGAGACATATTGCAGCAAGTGGTTTTCACCCACATTGGGTTTCCACCTTACATCTTGTGTTCTTTGGTGTGACTATCTGTTTTCTTTGTTCATGCTCATTATTTTATGGTACTGATATGCAAGAATAATTCAAAGATCAAATAAGGAAGATTTGTTAAATTGCTAGATAATACTGATTCACCCCCCCTCTTAGTATTATTTCCAACAATTGGTATCGGAGCAGGTCCTTCAGAGAAGCTTGATCGCTTGAAGGTAGATCGTTCATCATGAGCAACTACGAGAGAGAAGCATCAATCAGGCCACCGATTTTTGATGGGACAAACTTCAATTATTGGAAGGTAAGAGTTACTGCATATCTTCAATCTCTTGGTACAGAAGTTTGGGACATTGTAGAAACAGGCTATGCTTTTCCTTCAGCTACTCCTATAGATCCAGCTGAGAAAAAGAAGTATGAAACAAATGCAAAAGCAGTCAGTACTCTATTAGGAAGTATATCCCAAACAGAATTCATGAAGGTAATGCACTTCAAATCAGCAAAAGAGATATGGGACAAAATGGTCACGAGCTATGAAGGAGATGAACAGGTAAAGCGAGCTAAACTTCAAACTCTCAGGATTCAGTATGAGACTCTTAAGATGTATAATGATGAAAGTGTGGCTAATTATTTTCTTCGGGTAGATGAGATTGTTAATTGTATGAAAAATTTGGGTGAAGAAATAAAAGAGGCTATAGTAGTTGAAAAGATTCTAAGATCATTATCCCCCAAGTTTGAATCTAAAGTATCTGCAATAAAAGAAAAGGAAAATCTCCGAGTTCTCACTATGTCTCAGCTACATGGAATTCTAACTGCTTATGAAATGAGAAAGGGAGGTCCATCAGACAGAAGGGAAGCTGCTTTCAAGGCATCAGGCAAGGAAGATTACTATGAAGCAAGCCATGTTCCAGAAGAAGAGGAAGAAGAATCCAATTTTGTCAGAAATCTTCAAAGGGGTTCTGGAAGGTTCAGAGGTAAGCTACCTTTCAAATGCTTTGCTTGTGGAAGAGTAGGTCATTATGCTGCAAAATGTCCTTATAAGGATAAAGGAAAGGAACCTGCTAGATGGAACAAGAAACAAAGTACAAATAAGAAAAGCTACTACACCCATGAAGATAGTGATGGTCTATCAAACAGTGATGAAGATGAACGAGGTAATGAATATAAGTTATTAATGGCATTTGAAGATGATGATTATATGGATGCTATAGATGTGGATAACCTTTATGATGAAATCACTAGACTCAAGAGATGTATAGAAGAAAAGAATGTAATCATTGATACTCTACAATTTCAAATTGATGAAAAGGAAAAACATCTTGAAAAACTAGAAGGAGAAATTGTTGGTCTTAGAAAAGAGATTGAGAAAACAAAAGCTATTAATCTTAAGTTTGTCAAAGGATCCGAAACCTTGGATAAGATTATCAATGTGCAGCGGTCTCCTCTAAACAAGACAGGTCTGGGCTACAATGGAGAAACCTCTCAAGCATCCACCTCAAAGAGTTATCTTGATGCAGCAAGAAGAAATGAGCAAAAGAACAATGAAGATCATCAGGTAAAGCAGGGACGAATTACAAACAGAAACTATCAAGGGCAATCCATCTTAAGGGTGAACCAGCCACAGGTAAAATCTTCTCAATTTGGTCCAAGAATAGATGAAAATAGAAATTACAATCAGTCGGCTGGTAGATTCGATAACCGCAGAAGTTTCTTCAATGGACAATGCTTTTCTTGTCATAACTTTGGTCACAAAGCAGCTCAATGTGTTGCATATAAAACAATCATGACTAGGGAAGCTCAAAAACAAAGAAGTATGACAGGGATTACAAAAAGGACCTATAACAACTTTTCGGTTCTTGAAAATGAATTCGAATGTTCTATTTGCAATAATTTTGGTCATGAAGAATCTGAATGCAGGAGCAGGTTTCAGCAGAAAAAGGAGCAAGCCTCAAGCACCAAAACATGGAGAATAAAGGAACCTCAAACAGAAAGATGTGGAATAGCATTTTATGCAGAGGGACAGGAAAATCTATGGTACATTGACAGTGGATGTTCGAAGCATATGACAGGTGATAAAGAAAAACTTGAATCTTATTCTGCTCTAGAAAAGGGAAAGAAAGTCTCTTTTGGAAATGATACTCCTGCAACTATAAAAGGAAAAGGGATTGCTCAGTTAAAAGAAAAGGTCAAAGCTGGAAATGTTTTGTATGTTGATGGATTGAAGCATAATCTTCTAAGTGTCAGCCAGATGTGTGATCAAAGAACTGAGGTTATTTTCAGATCAAATGGATGTCTTGTTCGTGATCTTGATACAGGTAAAACAGTACTCAAAGGAAAAAGAACTCCAAATAATCTGTACATATTTGAAGAAGGACATCAACAATGCTATCTGAGCAAGGATGAAGAGCACTGGTTATGGCATCGAAGGTTGGGACATCTAAGCTTCTCACAAATAAGGAAAGCATGCAAATATCAGGCAGTTCGCGATCTTCCAGATATCAAAATTCCTGACAACACCATATGCAGATCATGTCAGTTTGGAAAACAAACCAGAACTAACTTTCCAGAGAAAGAAGGATCAGCTAGCATGCCTCTTGAGCTAGTACATACAGATACATGTGGTCCATTCAGAAAAGAACACCTAGAGGAGAGGAATACTTGATATTATTTATTGACGATTTCTCCAGGTTTGTCTGGTTAGGACTTATGAAGCACAAAGATGAAGCATTCGAAAAATTCAAATCCTTCAAAGCCTTGGTTGAAAATGAATCAGGTCACAAAATTAAGTGCCTCAGATCCGACAGAGGTGGGGAATTTACTTCAAATGAATTTTTCGATTTCTGTGATGAACATGGGATAAGGAGAGAATTCTCTACAGCTAGAACTCCTCAGCAAAATGGAGTTGTTGAAAGAATGAACAGAACAATCCAACAAATGGCTCGTGCTATGCTTGATGAATCAGGAACTCCCGCAACTTTCTGGGGTGAAGCTGCACACGCTGCGGTTGTTATTCTCAACAAAACAAATGTCCGGGTGAACAACACTCAAACTCCTCATGAGCTTTGGAGTGGCAGGACTCCTTCGGTAAAGCACTTCAAAATCTTTGGGAGCAAATGCTATATCAAGAATACTGATGAGCAGCTTGGCAAACTTGAACCTAGGGCAGATGAAGGCATTCTTCTTGGTTACTCTCCACATAGCAAAGCATACAAGTGCTACAATAAAAGACTTGGCAGAATTGTTGACAGCATTGATGTAGTGGTTGATGAGAAGGGATACATTCCTAGGCAAGTCCATCATGAAAACATCGAAGAAGATGAAGGCTATCCTCAAAGACAAAATGATGAAGAAGAAGAACCTCAAGAAGAACCTCAAGAAGAACCTCAAGAAGAGCCAGAAGAGCAAACAAGAATAGAAGAAAAGACTCCATCCAGATATGTTCAGAAGAATCATCCAGAATCTCAGATTGTGGGGCAGAAAGAAGCAGGTGTACAAACAAGAAGAACAGTTGCAGAAGCCTCAAGCTATTTGGCATTACTCTCCTCTACTGAACCACAAAATGTGAAAGAAGCATGCAAAGATGAATGCTGGGTGAAAGCAATGGATGAAGAACTTGAGCAAATCGAAAAGAACAACACTTGGGAGCTGGTTCCTAGACCAAAGGATAAGAATGTTATCGGAACAAAATGGGTCTTCAAAAATAAATTGAATGAAAATGGAGAAGTAATTAGAAACAAAGCCAGACTTGTTTGTAAAGGGTATGCGCAGCAAGAAGGAATAGACTTTGAAGAAACTTTTGCTCCTGTTGCAAGACTTGAGGCCATCCGAATGTTCCTTGCTCTCTCAAGTTTTCAAAACTTCAAAGTATTTCAAATGGACGTGAAATCAGCCTCTCTGAATGGAGACTTGGAAGAAGAAGTGTACATTGAACAGCCAGATGGGTTCATCCTTGGAAATGATCCAAATCTTGTATGCATATTGAAAAAGGCTCTCTATGGTCTCAAGCAAGCTCCAAGGGCTTGGTACTACCGATTGGACAAATATCTTCATCAACAAGGTTTTTCAAAAGGTTCAGTAGATAGCAATCTGTATATAAAAGTTGAAAATAACAAATTGCTAATACTTGTTGTGTATGTAGATGACATTATTTTTGGCAGCAATGAAGAAGCTATGAGTCAAAGCTTTGCCTCGGTCATGCAGAAAGAATTTGAAATGTCCTTGCTAGGAGAACTGACATATTTCCTTGGTTTGCAAATCCAACAAAAAGAAGGAGGAATCTTTTTATCTCAAACCAAGTATCTCAAACAGATTTTGAAGAAATATGGCATGGAAGATGCAAAACCAGTATGTACACCCATGGTCACAGGATGTAGTCTCAGTGAAAATGATGAATCTGCAGCAGTACATCAACCAACCTACAGATCTATGATTGGAAGTTTACTATATTTGACAGGTACCCGACCAGACATCATGCATGCAGTTGGAATAGTTGGAAGATTTCAGGCAAATCCGAAGGAGACTCATCTTCAGGCAGTGAAGAGAATTTTCAAATATCTTCAAGGGACTCAAAATTATGGCTTATGGTATCCTAGAGATACAGATCTTACTCTTCATGCTTATACAGATGCAGATTGGGCCGGAAGCGTGGATGATAGGAAAAGCACAAGTGGTGGTGCGTTCTTTATGGGTTCCAGACTGGTATCTTGGTTCAGCAAGAAACAGAGTTCGATTGCCTTGTCTACAGCTGAAGCAGAATATGTTGCTGCTGCATCTTGTTGCACCCAACTTCTTTGGATGATGCAGACTTTGCAGGATTTTCAAATCACTTGTACGCCACCTATCCCCATCTTATGTGATAACACAAGTGCAATCAGCATCTCAAAGAATCCGGTTATGCATTCAAAAACCAAGCACATACCAATCAAGTATCATTTTCTTCGGGAACAAGTGCTTGAACAGAAAGTCAAGTTGGAGTATGTTCCTTCTAAGGAACAAGTTGCTGATATTCTCACCAAACCATTGCCCAGGGACACCTTTGAGTACCTCAGGCAAAAGCTGGGGGTTGTTGATGCATCATCTTGTTGTTGAACCTTTTTTGATTGATGGTACAGGTTCAGGGGGAGCATATAATGCATTGTTGGCATTATGGAGGATGGTCAGAAGGAGATCTTGGAAATAGCTGCAATATGTCTCTATCTCTTTCATGGAGGATTATGGTTCTTTGTTACAGATCTGGTTCAAGGGGAGCATACCCCTTTGCCCTTGATGTCAAAGGGGGAGAATGAAGCTGAAGTTTGTGAGGTTGCCATCAAGTCCAAAGGGGGAGATTGTTGGCATTATGTTTTTCTGGTATGGCTGTATGTTACAGATGTTGTACTTGATGGCAACTCCCGTGGCAAGGCTCTCAGTTTGTTGAAAATTAAGAAGGACGCAGGAAACCAGTTCAGAAGGTGCGTACCCGCAGGTACACCATGCAGGATCCGCGTCCAGAGACGCAGTCCAGCCGTTCAGGGGGTGCGTCCACCCAGTGCACACTTTTCAAGGCAGAGAAAAAGCACGTGGGGGTTTCTTGTGTGGTATCTAGCCGACGGTTTTGTGTTTCTATCGTGTCGGCTCGTGGTATTGTTCCATGTTTTGAGGAGGAGCTTGCCTATATAAAGCAAGGAGATCATTTGGCTAAGAATGTCTTTGGTTGAATATCTTTTTGGGTGAGATCTGATCTAGATCTAAAGAAGGCGAATCTACTGAAGGACTGAGATCTCTTTGGCGCAAGATTAGATCTGAAGATCTGACTGTTTGGGTTACACTTAAAGTCTTGAAATCATTCATACCTGAAGGGACGCAGGTACGGTGAAAGGAAAGCACGCCGGGACGCAGTGCAGAATCTGGAGACCTGCGTGGGGACGCAGGGCAGATGAAGTTCAGGTGCGTCTGGGATGCAGTTCAGTAACTGGAGATCTGCGTGGGGACGCAGAGCGATCAAGGTTTAGATGCGTCTCTGAAGCAAAGGACGCGGCGCGATAGTGTTTTTGGGTGCGTCTCTGTAGCAGAAGGACGCGGCGCGATAGTGTTTTTGGGTGCGTCCCTGTAGCAGAAAGACGCGGCGCGATAGTGTTTCTGGATGCGTCCCTGAAGCAACAGAACGCAGAGCAGTTGAAGGAACAGTGCGTGGGCACGCAGCGCAGCAGAAGGATATCTGCGTTTGGACGCAGAGTAGCAAAAGGTTAGCTGCGTCTGGTCGCAGGCCACAGAAGGAAAAACTGCGTCTCTGTTCTATTGATTATATTTATCTGTTGATAAGGTGTTCTGGGTTAATTCTGTTATTACTGATCTGATAACTGTAGTAGACAGTAACTGTTATGTACTGGATGATCATTTGATGCTTTATGAAAAGAAGTAGAGAGTTGTAGCTCTCTGCAGGTTGCAGCCTGCGTACTGGTAAAAGACTACACCAGTACAAAATCATTGTAAAAGGAGTTTCTAATTTGAAAGAAGATAGAGACATATTGCAGCAGGTGGTTTTCACCCACATTGGGTTTCCACCTTACATCTTGTGTTCTTTGGTGTGACTATCTGTTTTCTTTGTTCATGCTCATTATTTTATGGTACTGATATGCAAGAATAATTCAAAGATCAAATAAGGAAGATTTGTTAAATTGCTAGATAATACTGATTCACCCCCCCTCTCAGTATTATTTCCAACAGATATTAGAAAATCAATTATTTATCCATCCCATTTACCAATCATTGGGAAACTGGTCCCATTATATCCAGTCGGAGCCACTACACCAAACGGAAAAGGAGCTGCCTTTAAGGTCCTGACCGGGTGGTTATCCCCGATGTTGATGCAACGATTTTCGAGGCATCAACATGCCTATATTGTTACTATTGTGCCCCATAGAAGCCCACTATTGTTATTATTGTGCCCTTATATTATTATTGTTATGTCGGTTCTGATTATGTTATGACCCCTTAGACTCCTATATATAGAAAGGAGGTCTTTTCATTTGTATCATCCAAGAATTGTTCATTTATGTAATGTAAAGGAGGTTGCCCCCTCGAAGAGGCTGAATTCTAAAGCGTTGATCTATCTTTTCTATCTTTTCTTGAGCCGGTTCCATAACAAATGTTGTGGACCTTCTCTGAAGGCTAGGTGGTCCAACCACCTATGAAATCCAATGTATGACTGCTCCAGGGTATTCCTCCCAAAAGAACACCTGCTTTCAATTGTAAACTAGAGAGAACCTAAAGGCTTGAAATAATGACACTAGTTGAATGGCTTAGAGCATATGAGAGAGAGAAGTAGAAGGAGTTTTTAGAAATGTTTAATTCAAATGGGGAGCCTATGTTCGATGATCCAAAATTCTTCAACACCTATGTTGAGAAATTTTCCATTGGGATGAAAATAAAATTTTCCTTTTATGAGCTCCCATATTGGGAGCATCTTAAGATTTCCCACTTATTATTTAAAAATGTTTCATCTTCTTTATGGAGGCACATATCATCAAAATAAAATGACACATTGGTTGTTAGGATAGATCTTATTTATTCAAAAATAGAAAGAAACATTGGCCAAGACAAGAAACTAGAGGAGAGGTTGGTCCCTCTTGGTCTTTCAAAGAAAGTGATGTCCCATGGATTTCAAATAAAATTAATATTTCTTTGGCAAAGGAAGTTATAATGAGTGTGAGGGAGCCTTCTTTATATGGGTCTTCACTACAACGCTGTTTCACTATGGAAGACCATTTGTTGAGGTTGAAATCACATGACCATTTGAGCCTTCTAAGAGTACATATTTCAAAAACATGATTTTATTATTATTATTATTATTTTTAATTTTTATGCAATGAGATATTTTATAATTAATTTTTGTATAATTTACTATTTACTTTGTAGTGTCATTAGCTCGTGCATGGGTGTGTGAACCATGACTCCCCCCCAAGAACTATGACGCGCCATATCTAAATTATTTGCATTTGTACGCTGAATCACATCAAAGGAGATTCATATGGCTAGCATTCCATGGTGGCATCAAGAGATAGCTGAGATTGTTTGTATGTTTGAGGATGAGTTGTCGACGAGTTTCATGGATGTGTAGGTTCATCTTCTTATTCGCTTAATAGATGAGGTTTGATTAGTTGGGTGGTTTATTGTCATTGGATGTTTTTTCTAGAGAGGTACATGAAGAAATTGAAAGGTTTTGTTTGACAAAGGGAAAAAACCAAGCAGTCTATGGTAGAGGGGTATATATCATATGAGTTTTTCTATTATGGCACTGAGTACATCAAGCAGATCAATAACATACCAGGTGCATCAATTTGGGATGACAAAAGGGATGAATACAAAAGAGAAGGGGAGCTTCTCGAAATGAATGGAAAGAGGCACATGATAAAGAGTAATTGACTTATCATTTCTCAAATTTCTACACAATAGCTATTCACATTGAACTTCATATTAATGCATATTTTGATCTCATACGTACTATATATGTTGGTTGGATTTCATCAGCAAATTCAGAAACTAAAGCCATAAACAAATTCATTCTTTACAATATGGAAGTGACACAACCATAAGTCACATGGTATGAGAAAAAGAGGAGGAAATGGGATAGTGACAGGAAAACATTCAAACATTTGAATGGTAGAAGCATGTCTTACCCTGATCATTTAAAAGAAAATATGCTAATGACATGCCCTAATAGTTGTGTTGTTGATCAAATCAAGGAAAAATACGGTGCATCTAGACATTACCCACGTGCGAAAGAGGATGCTCTAAACATAGGGATTGGGTGTAGCAACTCAGTAATAATCACAATTTGTACATTTTCAACTTCATACTACACCTTTGAATCGTAATATCTATATATATTTTATATTTTTTAATTATGTTCAGGTTATTAGACATATGACACTATAATTTTTTCACTTTTTATAAGTGAATTTATTCCCATCTCTATGGGCATATGGACATCATTTTTGCACAGAGGATGTCGATGATGGATGCATGACACAAGACTATGGAGTGGAAGTCAAGATGTTAGCCACCACGATCAAAACCTGATGCAAGGGACATTAAGTTACGCTAGAAAGATACAAGAGATCATTCAAGTGGACTTCTATTCGTTCCAATGTGTTATTTTTAGGTGCAAGTGGTGGGACACCTTTGATCAGAATAATGTAAAGGAAGATTGCAATAGTGAGATGATATCTATCAATTCTAGAAAGATGTGGCATGAAGCTAAGGAGCCTTAAGTTTTCCCAAAACACTACAACCAGATGTTTTTTTAGCCAAATGTGACGGATAGGGATTAGTGATTGACATGACCCTAGATCAAAACATATTTTTGACAACAATAGTGTTATCATGCCAAGGGAGGAAGATAATTAGGGTGATGACAATGGAGAGTGATATGTACTTGTGTTATTTCATCATTTATACTATTGTTGTATGTTTTTGCTTTCTTTATTTAACTAATTATGTTGTTTTTTTCCCTCTTGTTGGCATTTTATATAATTTATAAGATTCACAAATGTTTTTACGCTTTTTTTTTTTGCAGTGGAAACATTTTTAAACTTAAAAATAAGTATTTCCAATTATGTACAATATCTATGATAATAAGGATTCAAGGTCACAATCCTTCTCAAATAGGAAAATGAGAAGAATATAACCAAAATGAGAAAATAGTGAATTTAGAAACAACATTGAAGATTTATTCTTGATTTAGATACTTATTAGTTTATTAATCAGTTCACATGTTTTTTCTTCTTGTTTAGTTCAAAATCAATATAAATCATCTAGTGATAACTCTATGAGGACTTTAACAATGAAAAAATTGTGTCTTAACATGTAAGATTAAATTCTTGACATGAGAGGTAAAGTCATGTTTGCTATATTTAAATTCCAATTCTTGAAACATTATGTAAACCAAAAGGAGGTCTTATGCATGTATAAGATATTGATTACATATTTTTATGGACCATAAGATAAACAAATGGGCTTACATGGATGCATGAAAGGTTTTAATTTTTTCTTCATGGATAATGAAACTATTTTGATTTTCTTTTCTGATGCAAAGTTTCCTTTGGATTTGCTTAATTTGGCTCCTTTAAGAGTTGGTTCCCTTAAAAAATAGGTGCTTATCCAAAACCACTGAGTTCAAGCAATATTCTATAGCCCCTGGAATTAAAACCCTTCACTACATAGCCCTTAGAGGCAAGTTCTATGACCTAACACTCATCCACTACGCGTGTATGATTCTGCAGTTAAATCCCACATAACAAAAAATAAAATCCCTTTTAAAATAATTGTTGATGTGTCCCAATAGTTATAGCTCGGCGCGTAGCCTGGATGCTCTAATGTTAACTTTTGGGTTAGGCAATCGTCAGGTGAGCTCCACCCACTCCACTCCTACTTGGCACGAAGACTTTGTGCACCATACAACATCCTCTAGGTGATCCTTACCTCCATCCTACTACTCCTTATAGCGTATAACTCTAACGTGAAGTTGGGGTCTCTCCCCCTCAACTATTCCTTCCGAGTGCTCCCGCTTATACGTCCGCCAATGCTGAGTTGGCCCAATGCTTTACTCTTCCCAGTCGCTTAGAATTGAGATCAAACGAATCTTCTGGGATGATGTGGCCCGACGTCTCCTTCCTGGTCGCGTATACTTGGTATTTTAAGGGTACCTCTAGGCTCGACAGCTCTGACCTGCTGATTAGCTTTCTGTCAAGGAATTTTGTCTGAAGACCATCTCAAACTTGACTAGAGAAAAACTTTTCCAAAGGGTTGAATTTGGCTAACTGTTGACCTTTCTGTGTTGATCGTGAATGTGGATCGATGTGACATTTGTGCTCTTTAGATCACTATTCTAGCTCAATATTCTTTCTAAAGTATTCCTTTGCCTCTCCCAACCTTCTATAACCACTCAACACAATCGATATACCTCACAGACTTCAAAAAATACTTTAATTAGAAATATATGCACACATAGAGTTATAGAAGAAATAAAAATGGACTGCAGAGATCATTCATTTGGTACAAAGCTTTGAAAAATAAGAAATTATCACACTCGACCTCTCCCAGCCTTTCTCTCGCATGCATTCCTTTTTATTAATAATGTGGCCACAAATACATTTGGTTCAAGATCCAAAACAATAGGATCTTGACTTAACAAATTAACAAACAAATTTTTGTCTACCTATGAAACTTTCACAAATAAAAGTAGCTTCCAACCTCCAGATAATTTTTAGCTACATTTGGCTTAATATCCATTTATTACAACCACACACTCTATACTAACTCAAACTAACTAGATTCCTTCTATAGAATTACATAAAAATTAAATTAATTAAAATAAGTGCAAGATGCTCCTGCATCATACACCCAGACTTCAAAACTTTCATGGACTCTTGTCCATGAGGTCCCTTTTGTTGTTTTTCTATAGTAATTTAGTAGATGCCCAAGGTCTCCCTTTGGGTAGTTTCCCCATTTAAGCAGTCCCGTGGTCCACCGACACCAAATTGTCTTGGTTGGTTGGAATCACCATAACACAATTGCAAAGCCCTTCATTGGTATTCTTTATTGGATATCTTCAATTGAATGGGTTATCTCTCCTCTTATCCAAGCAGTCAATAAAAACAGGGTTGTATAGATGAATTGGAACCAACCCTTCTTCTTTAAGATGACTTGTTCTCCTGGAATTGCAATTCCCACAACAACATTTTCTAGTCTTTTTTCACTGTCATCTCCATTACCTTCTTTAGATTCCTTCCTTGTGTTGTCCTCTAAAGCAAGATATTGTTGTTCATTGCTCTAAATCTCCTCTGCAATGACTAATTCTGTTGTTGATTACTCCTCAACTTTTGCTGGTATCCGCTTGTTAATCATCTCATCCTCAAGATTGTCTGAATTTTCCTACTGCTCCTATTGCACCCACTGCTTCTCACTCATGAAAAATACACATGGTTCAACTATTTCTCTATCATTTTCAACCCTTTTAGGACACAATATATGCCACTTTCCATATTTCTCAAAGATGTATGTATTCCTCCATCCATCATAATTTACGCTTCGATCATATTGCCATGGTCTTCCAAGCAAAACATGGAAAACATCCATCTATACAATGTCACACAGAAACTGGTCCTTGTATTTACCAATCTAGAATTCCAGCTGACATTTCTTGCTTACCATCATCTGTTGACCCTTCTGCAACCATGAGACTCTATATGGTGCAGGATGTGGCATCCTTTCCAGCTGCAATTTCTCCACCATCTTTGTAGAAACCAAGTTATCAATACTACCATTGTCAACAATCAACTTACAACATTTACCTTGTGCTTTGCAAGTTGTCCTGAATAAACATATTCTTTGTGTGGGTTCATCTACATCCAGTACTTGCTTCAGCAGTAAAGCTTCTCCTTCTTCTAGTGAGTTGACACATTCTTTCGCTACCTTTGGAAGTTCAAGTTCTGGCTCAGTTTGTGATAAATGTGTCCCCTTTTCTTTTCTGATTTTTTCTAGACATTCAAAGGAATAATGTCCCAACTTTCCACGGGTGAAACATGTCACCTGCTCTCCACCTCTACCTCTGCCTCTCGAAGGAGTCCTCCTTCCTCTAGCATTGCTAATTTTATTTGGTTTTGTTTGCTAGTTTGAGCTGATAGCTTCTCCCTTTTGTTGTTACTCTTTTGTTCCAACACTTCTTGTTCTCGTCTTCTGACCTTGCTTTCTCATCAAATTCTCCTCAGCCTTCAATGCAACCTGATATGCTTCCTCAATAGATATCAAGGACATTAAAATTAATTCATCTTGAATATCAAACCTCAATCCATTGATATACTCGACAACTCTCTCAGGTGTATATACTATGTACCCTAATCTTTATAAAATTCCTACATATACTCCCTGACAATCATCGTCTTTTGCTTGAGATTTTGCATCTCTATAAACAAAATTAAATGATAATCTTTGGGAAGGAACTCACTTTTGAATTTAGCAATCATCATGCTCCAACTCTTGATCTTGGCTTTTCTCTTCAAGGCCCTTTCTTTTTGCACTCCGTCCCAACATAAAATCAGATGTCCTTTCAACTTCGTAACAACAAATCTGACTTGCTTGTCTTTTGGCACCTCTGCATACTCAAAATTTGTTCATGGCATGATCCAATCTATCAATTCTTCTAGATCCAAACTGCCATTGTATGTAGTTACTTCTACCTTTGACCCGAAACCTGGACCAAAAACCAACTTTAGAAATCAAATTTCTGGGGGTTCTTCAGCTCTCTCCTCTTCCTCTTCTAGAAGTTCTTCCTCACTGGTATCTCCTATGTGATCATGATGTCTGGTAGCCTCCATGGCTTCTAGCCTTCACCTAAGAGTCCTCACTTCGTCCCTTAACTCTACATTTGCAGTTGGTTGACCTCTTCCTCGACCTCTACCTCTTCCAATTCTAAATTCCATTATTGACAAATAGACCAGTCACAAAATAAATTACAATCAATTAAATCAAACTTTATTTATTTTTTCTAGAGAGCTTACCGCTCTGATACTACCTGATGCAAATATGCCCTTATATTTGCTTAATTTCCCCCCCTTAGGAGTTGGTTCCCTTAAACAATAGGCTCTTAGCCAAAACCATCAAGTTCAAGCAATATTTTATAGCCCTCGGAATCAAAACCCTTCACTACATAGCTCTCAGAACCAAGCACTATGACCTAGTGCTCATACACTATGCGTGTATGATTCGATAGTAAAATCCCATATCAAAAATAATGAAAATCCCTTTTAAAATAATTTTTGATGTGTCTCGACAGTTAGAACTCAATGTGTAGCCTAATTGTCAAGTTTGGAAGTGGCAGGGTGGGGTCCACCTGCTCCACTCCTACCCAACGCGAAGCCTTTGTGCGCCAAATGATATCCTCTAGGTAATCCTTACCTCCAACATGCTACTCTTTATAACGTATAACTCCAACATGTAGTTGGGGTCTCCGCCTCGACTATTCGTTCTGGGTGGTCCCAGTTATACATCTTCCAATGTTGAGTTGGCCTGATGCTTTACTCTTCCCAGTCGCTTAATCTTTGGCTCAAATGAATCTTCCAGGCTATCCCTTTCAGGATGACATGGCCCGACGCCTCCTTCACAATCACGTAGACTTGGTCTTCTAAGGGTACCTTCGGGTTCGATAGCTTTGGCCCACCAAATAGTTTTCTGTCACCAAATTCTATCTAAAGACGATCCCGGCCTCGACATGAGACACTTTTTGAAAGGGTTGAATTTGGCTAAGTGTTAGCCTTTCTGTGTTGATCCCGACTGTGGCTTGATTCGACTTATGTGCTCTTTAGATCACTCTTCTGGCTCCATAGTCTTTCTAAAGTATTCATTTACCTTTCTCAACCTTCTGCAACCACTCAACACAATCGATATACCTTGTCACTTAAAAAAATAACATTAATTAGAAATATATACACACACAAAGTTATAGAAGAAATAAAAATGGATTGTAGAGATCATTCATTCGGTATGGAGATTTTGAAAAACAATAAATTAGCACACTCGCCCTCTCCTTTCCCTATTGTCGCAAACAGTCCTTTTTATTAATAATATGGCCACAAATACATTTGGTTCAAGATCCAAAATAATAGGATCTTGAATTAACAAATTAACAAACAAATTTCTATCTACCTATGAAACTTTCATAAATAAAAGTAGCTTCGAACCTCTAATAATTATTAGCTATTGGTTCAAGATCCAAAATAATGGGATCTTGAATTAAAAAATTAACTAAAAAATTTCTATCTACCGATGAAACTTTCATAAATAGAAGTAGCTTCCAACCTCTGATAATAATTAGCTACATTTGGCTTAATAACCATTTATTACAACCACACACTCCATACTAACTCAAACTAACTAGATTCCCTTTAGAATTACATAAAAGATAAATTAATTAAAATAATGTGATGGTGATTAAGGGGCATTTGTTTGAATTTCTAATAGATTTGGTGATGCATTTTTCTTTCCAATTTAAATTATGTAAAATAAATATCTATTTTTATGTATTTATAAACAAATTATTTAAACTAGACATCTCTTTATTATTGTGAACATGATGTAATATTAACATGAAACGTGAAAACATAAATTTTAGTGACTATCTCATGATAAGTATGTGGAAAAAAAATATTTCTTGAGTTGTTCATTAAGAAATAATCAAATATATTATTTGTCAAAAGTCGAAATCTATATAGCATGATTTTTGTATTATTTAACTCATATTCATTATTAAAAAAAAATTTAAACAATCCAATAACAAATAAAGAACCAAAATAACACCAAAATGTTATATCTTCACAAGCCTTATTTTACATTTCTTGATCCTCATTTTTAGAGAGAGAAATTTCTAATTTACATTGGTAAGAGTTGCTATAAATATTAAATTTAAATTGCTTGAAAATCTCATAACTTTAGTGATAAATTAAATTTTATTAAAATGTATTTTTTAAGTTATATTAAATCTAAATTAATTATAAAAAAAAAAAAAATCGACTTATTTTTTTTTTTAAATTTAACAATAGATTGAATTTTATAAACCAATATAGATCCATCTTAAAGACGGATCTACCAAGAACCTGTTAGAGCCTAGATTGACCTCAGGCTGAAGGGAGACAATTCTAGGGTAACCACAAACCAAGCTTAACCTGGTAGCTAGCCCTACCAGGCTCGGAGAGGGCTCTCTCCTTAATGGATCTCAGTGAAAATGACTGGATCAGATGGGATTTTAGGCTAGGTATAGTAGCTCAAAAGATTTTGATTGAATTTGTTGGTATTTGTGGATCAGATGGAACTAAGCAATTTGGGTCTGGGAAATTAGGTCATAATGCAGGGTGTTCTATGGGGCAAGGTAGGTATAGGCTTTAGCACTGGAAATTAAGTGAGATGAGATGTCTAAGACTGGTGAGGAGCTGAGGAGGGCATGTGACAATCATGGATCCTACTCAAACAACAGAAAACATAGAGTATTGAATGATTTCCCAAGGTAGAGCACTGCAAATAATGAATTCTACCTATCGATCTTGATATCATTCAATTAAAAGCAGTGAAATAGATGATGGCATACATAAAACACATAAAAAACTGATAACAAAGAAGAAACTATGGCTAAAACAACATACCACAGGAATCCACAAAAATAGCTGCAAGTCCTATTAATTTCCTTGCCAAACTGCTTACAATGATGTACAATATAGCTCAAAGCATCCAAGTGAGTCCAACCCTTGCAAATGAGAAAGAAAATACATAATATAGACATAAAAACTACTCATCCTGAACATCAGGGGTCGAATCGATGAGAAGAGGGGTTGTTTCAACCATTTCCCAACTAAGAACTGAAATCTAGGCAGTCAAATAAATTGCCTCTAAAAGAGTGGAAACATATACATTTGCCTCAAAACCACCTCTAACTAATGAATCTACCCTCTAACCCTATTTTAATTTTATATTTACATGCCATGTTATTAATTACTTGAGTAAAATCATTCATGAGGAGAGAGAAAACAAATCCACAGTCAAACCCGGTGGAATTTTGATTTTCTGGGCAAACTGGTCAAAAGCGCAATACCACTTTCCACCTACTTTTGGAGGCCTTCCCCTTAACCAAATTGAGCCCAAGATAGCTCATTGGAAAGGTCTTCAAGTCTAGTTCTGGGAACAACTAGAATTTTTGAATTTGGAGATCATTTTCCCCCTAAAAACTTGAATCTCCCAAGACTTCTTCTGTGTGTCCAAAAAGAGGCAGAGAGGTCATTTTTTGGTAGTTTTTGGACCTTTTGGTGACCCAAATTTGCTCCAAAACTTCTGAAACTTTCCAGGGTGTATGTTCTCATCATGATGAATCCAAAAATACAAAATTTTTCTCCATCTGATGCTCCAGGAAACCGGCGTTGCGCTTCTGGACCAGTTTTCTGTGTTGAAAATTTCAAAATTTGAAAAATGCAAAAAATCTCCAAAACTTGCCCAAATTTGGCATGGGACACCACCATCAGCTGCTTTGATGGGCTAGTGAGGCTTCAGCTAATATTTCCAACCTATCTTTCTCTTTCTTGCCCTCTAAGGCTCTCCTCAACCTAGCTTTTAGCTTCCTAATCCTCATATTGCAGATTTTGTTGTAGGTCATATAATGGTAGGCCATGTGTCGAAGCATTTTCTTATCCCTGTTGCCCTTCTCAATTAGTCCTTCAAGATGTATATTGAATCTCTCAAGCCATGTTTCCCTATGATTTTCAATCTCTTGCTCAATGGAAGTCAAAGTGACATGAGCCTTTTTGTCACTTTGCCTCTTCATCTTCAGAATTTCAAGTTCCATGAGGACCTGCTTATCATTCAACTATTTGTTCTCTTGCTCTAAATATGTGATGATATATCTACCCCTTGCTATAGTTTCCATCAACATTTGAATGTGTGCATCCTTTTCCATCATAAGCATGTTTTGAGCTGTAGTTTCATCTTGGCTTTCTAAATCAATGATCTCTACTCCATGATGGGTATAGTGCCATGGCTCATCATCATGCTCTTCTAACTAAAATTCCCTCTCTTGTTCATCATCCAAGTCATCCTCCAGTATCTTCTCCCTACCTTTGCTTAGCTGCTCAACCTGTACCTGTTTTGCTGACGAAGAAGGCAGAGCCCCTTCCACACCTTGTGGAGTAAACACCTGCCTGACAGTTGCAAACAACTAACTTGACCCTCTCTGATATGTCACGAACACTGGTATCTCAGCAGTTTTTGTCTCTTGGTGTTCATCTCCTATTTCCACATGAGTTGAAGGCCCAACTGTCTCTTCATCATAGTCAGAATCACTTCCTCTGTCCATTGAACTAACTGTTTAATTGCACAAATGTTGACAATGTAGATGGGACAATGTAAATGGTGTGAAGGGTATGCCCTAGGGTTTATGAGTGAATGTATGTGGTTAGGACACAAACTGTAAGGGTGAAAGGAGGGTTTATGGGACTGAAATATAAGTGATGAAAAGTAGGTGAGGATGGAGGAAATGATAAGTGAAAGGCTTGAGTTTTGAGGCTAAACAGTGAAATGGACAAAGAGATTAGGGTTTTAGTGAAATGAACAAAGAGATTAGGGTTTTATGGAGGAGGATTTGGATTTAGCAATAAGAATGTAGGAGAGGTTCAAAACATGAGATGTGCAATCTAGACACTGTATAGGAGGGAGTACTTACTTGCAAAACATGAAATTGGAGAAAATTTGAGTGAAATTTGAAGTTTGGAGTGATTTTTTGCTTTTTTGGCCAAAGTTCAATGCCACCCTACAGAACTGCAGCGCCTCCCTCAAAGCGCAGTGCCAGTTGTTTTTTTGCACTGGAAATTTTGCCTCAAAGCGCAGTGCCACCTTCTCGAAGCGAAATTACTTTTGCAGGAAACTTTTGTAGGCCTTCCCGGTGTCAAAATTAGGTCTTTGATATCTCGTTGGAAACCTTGTCGAGTCTACTTTCCATAACATCTTGAATTTTTCAATTTGGAGTTCATTTGCCCTGTCAAAAGTCCAATCTCCCAAGACTGGTCAAAATGTGCAGAATGAGGCTGCCTAAATGCAGAGTGTTGTTGGAGTCAACTTTTGAAGGTCTTCCTCAACTCCAATTTGAGCTCAGGATAGCTAATTGGAAAGCTATTTGTGTCTACTTATTATTTGACTCATCAAGCAAGTCATTTGGTCATTCCATCTACGAGAAAATTTGATTTTACCAAGGTCACTCCAGAGGCACATTAACCCTCCTAAGGCAAATGATGTTTTCGACATTTCTCCCAAACCATGAAACCTGTGTAAAAATTGAAAGAGGTTTTTCTTCTTAGGTCATGATGGAAAAAAAATTCTCTCATTTTTGTCAAATTCATATTTTCTTGCTCAAAAAAATAGTTTGAATAAAAATTGTCCCTTATGTGTGGTGAATGGCTTGTTCCTTGAAATGACTTCTTGACAAATGATGGAGACCTGATGTTTGATGATATGAAATGGCCTCATACCTTCTGATATCCCTTATTCCTCCTCATGTCAGATATATTTGATCCCATAGCCAACCCTAGCTCAGTGGGAGATGAATTTAGGGTTTTAGTGCTTGTTTCTCTTTTGCTTTTGCAGGTGAATTGGTGCTCATGATGACTTGATTTTTGCAGTGGCAGGTGCTTGGAAACATCATCAAATGCTTAGGAGTAGCTGAGAACCAATATTACATATGGAAACATAAAATTACATAAGAGATGAAGATAAAAATAAAATACTTTATTTTCACCTCAAAACTTGAACTACATTAGGCTTTTCAATATGATAAATTATGGCTTTACCAATCATTATTGGCCTCCTCATGTCCTTTCTGATCATTATTGGCATGTAATTATTGGATTTGACCATGGTGGGACCCTAAAACCTAATGAGACCAAACCCTAAGACCTAATGAAATGAATTGCAAAGGGAACATGAGCCATGACTAAAATATATGGAAGAGGATCAACAAGTACAAATCACGAGGGAAAATTGAAGTAAACCCTACCATCAGTGAATCCATGACCTAATGGAATGCAAACTCATTAGTATGGGACTCCTCCTATGAAATACAAAAGAGCAGATTTTGATCACTGATGGCAGTGTGGAGACACTGACACTGACAAAACCGAGAGGGATCAAATCTCATTATATGAAAATATATTTTTAGAATGTAAAACTTGAAAAAAGATGTACATGTCAAAATATTCAATCTCTTTTAGTGATTGATACATGTGTCATTAAAATGGATCTATAGTATGGTTTCCTATCTCTATATATAGATCAACCATAGTGTAATTTTTCATTGGTTAAATTGTATTTTGCAATAATTTATTATTATTAATATAATATATTAAAAATTGAATGAGTTACACATTTTCATCTTATTAAGAACTAACTAAATGATTTTACTTTTAATTATTTTTTCCAAGTGACTATTGAAATATTTTACTAATTAGGTTAGAATGAATATGAATGAACTATCTAAGCAATAGAAAAATATTTATCGTAATTTTACAATCATAGTTTCAACCATACTAAAATTTGTAATTTATAAAAATATCTTTGCATTTTTTTTTAGGAAGTCGTTTTACAAGAAATTTCATATATAAAATTTTGATATAAGTTCATAACTATATAATCTATAATAAATATTATTTAATAAAAATAAACATCATGATAATAACCATCTAACAAACATAAACATCATCTAAGATACACATTCAAATTCACTACCATAACCTTAATATATACACCTTTAAAACATATAACATTTAGCTAGCACACAAATCTAATAACCTAATAGGGTATCATCATCATGATCACAATTAACAAAACACAAGCATTGGAATCTAACATCATCACCACACATCCTCAAATTGATATATATATATATATATATATATATATCATGTCAAATAAATGCTATCACATACACATCTACCTGCAAACACATTAAATGAACATACCTAACATGAATTAACAATATACACATCAACACCATATGTGTGTGTGTGTGTGTGTTGGACACATAATCCTCTAAGTGTTGGTGTAGAAGCTGAACTGTCAAAGGGAGTCCAAGAGACAACTTGGAATATGAAACCAAGGGTCAATCCAATGGATTATATATATGTATCATTGTGAATAATAATGCATTCAATGTTTATCGTTCATATGTCATGTCTTCGCCATTGTTGTGTTTAACATGGTATCAGATCGAGCGCACTCCTACCCTACTCCAATTTGAGCCACTGGTTTTGTGGCCTTTCTATGTGTGTCAGTTCTTCCCTCTAACCATCAAAATTGATGCCACACCCTCTCTGCTACTCAGAATTGTTGTCAACAACCGTTTCTCTTTTAGATTATGCCATTGAAGAGCAATTTATCTAACCATTTGTGTGTTGGCCTGCCAAAACGCTTCCGCACTACTGTGTTGTAACTCCTATTCTATTAACCTGTCATATATGTTAGCCTAAGCATTTATGCAATTGTCACATTCTCTGCATTACATTCTCATACATTCTCTCAGCGTGTCATATATATTGACCTAATTGAATGTAACTGTCCTATACATTACAGTCTCTGCTCTCTCCTTTTTGTCTTTACTATCCTCTTATGCTCCTTCCGAGTTGCTCTTCTATTAACCTGTTGGTTTTCACTCAAAGAAGATTTGTTGTCCCCAGTTTCTGAAGCCACATCATCCTCGGAAGCACTTGAGCTACTCTGCTCAGATTCTGTTATCATATTTTCTAAATCCCTATCCAATCCTTCTCCGGATCTCTGATCAGCAGAGATTGAAACTGGAAAAGAATCTACAATCTCCCTGGCAGGCTGATCATTCACATTATCCAAGATGGCAGGAATAAGGCGCACCCCAGAAAGGTCCTCTTTCAAACCAGTAATTGTTTGATAGTATATTCCTTCAGTATTATTGCCACTGGTAATCCGATCTATATCCTTTTCAAAATCTTGTACCTGATCTAATGTTCTCGGGATGAAGGACTGAACAAAAACAACTTCAGCAATTTCATCCTCTGCAGAGGACTGCATATCACATATACTCCCCATGCAGATTTGGCATCACTCCTCCCTTTGACTACTCACATATTGTCAGTCCTCCAAACTTGCATACAACATTATACTATCAGTTTGACTCCGTCTTCACTCCTGTGGTAACATCCTTACCATGATGATCTTGATTGATGATGACGACCTTAACTTTGTCAAATGGGCGTATGTTCAAAGCATTGAATATTAAAGAAAGAGGGGGATAGATGTGAATCCTTCCTATAGCTTCTTGTGTCACGAACTCTGAAAGCTTTCCATGTAAGGCTTTTGAAGCTCGCCAAGAAGTGAATCCAACCAAGTCCATTCAACAATAAGGTCTTCTATCTTTGGAAAAGGCATGCCTTTTTCTCCAGATTTTGCAACTTTCTCTTCACAAATCTTTTGAATGAACTTAGCTTTGGCTATTTCCTTGTTAGTTTTCATGCACATAATTTGTTGAGGACTCAATTGTTTTTGGGCATCCTTCTTCACCTCCCCATTGAAATTGTCTTCACAATTACTAGAAAAACCCTCGTGGGTACACGTCTTCGAAGGTTATACTTCATGGTCCAACTTTGAATCAACTTCCAGTCCTGAAGCCTTCAATATTTTCTCCAAATGAACCTTCCGTCCATCAGAATGGATTTCGTTCTCCCCATAAGTTATCGATGAGTCAAATCTAGTGTTGGAAGATTGTGATGGGGAAGAAGAAGAACCGAGCCAAGTTGCATTCCCACCAAAATCCATTGTTCCGAGCCTCTTGCTATTACGTACAACACCCGTGTTGGTTCTCGAAGGCAACATTTTGCAAAATTGTGCAAAGATGGAGGATTCTCGTCGTGATGAATGAGAGATTGAACTGAACAAGTGGTTGCTTCTTTCTAGCATGAGTGATAGTGCCCTTTTCAATGCATCTGCTATGCCATTCATGGTGTTTGAGAGTTTAATTCATGTCTTCAAACATTTATAAACATGTGCCTTGTGGGTTCCATTCAGATGTTGAGCGTAATATGGGTTGAATTATATTTCCGTTGATGTATTGAATGCCAAAGCATCCATGTGCATTGAGCTTTAATGTCAAGCCATTTATATGTACAACTACCAGCAACGAACATTTGCGTACAGTAAAAAATGAGTTTCTGGCAATTTTACTGAATTTCTTTTATAGAGTTGATATTGTTTCAAAAGGAAGGATGTTGAAACTCAAATTTCTCCAAGGAAACCAACAAAAGCTCAAAAAATTTGAAGTGGTCCCTCATTTTGAGATGTTTGAATTTGACCACATTGGTTGAGCTTCTATTGGTGTAAGAGGGTGGAATTTGAAGTGCTAGTTGTGAGTTTTATTGTCAATATTATTTCTAAAATCCTCCTTAGCAACAATATCTGATCTCATGACCTGTACAAGGTAGTAATATCTCCCTCTCACATATTTGTTGAGTTGAATTATACACCTAAAAACTTTGTGTTGGTATCATTTTCTATCTTTGAGGCCAAATTTTTACTTGCACTTATTGGTTGAGCTTGAAAAATGGTCATAATTACTGAGTTATTAGAGTTTCTAAATACTTTAATGCACTCCAATGTTCATGATACAATTGAAATTGGAAAAGGCATTGCCTTTGACATTCAGACTTGTTTGTGAAATGCACATGAAAAAATTGTTTTTTTGCAACTTGAATCTCAACTTCAGCGAGAAGACTTACAATAGTGGAGGGATCATTATGAACTTGTTTATGTTCAAACATTGAGACAGACTCCCATCAACAACAAGAATATAAAGTTGAGTTTGATTCACATTCAGTGCTTAGTTCAAGAGCATATTTGCATGCAGAAGCAGAAATTCAGCCTGCACATCCCAAGCCAATCATCAGACCTTGGGAAGAGCTTGTCAACAACAAGCACATAACATGTCTTGGATATGATAAGGAGGCATCCTTTCATATTTTAGAATATCCAAAGCCCATTCAATTTCAAAGTGTTGGGTTTCTTCATGACAATTCACCTTAAGTTGTTCCATATTTTTCTCCTCTTCCACAACAACAACAACAGAATGTTAAATGCCAACATTGTGACCGAGTTGGCCATATGAAAGATCACTATTTTGATCTTCATCCATTTAAGCATTGTCATAAAACACTAATTCTTCACACATATGCTTCAGAAACAAACCTCTTGCAAAAACAAAGATTCATATTGGATGGATCACTTCTTGGCAATGGGCTTCAATATCTAAGAAGATATTTTAGTCATATGTCAAAATTTTTTCTAGAGTATTGAAAAGTCTTGCAGTTGTGTTTTCTCCATCATCTCACCTTATATCTAATAGGGGGGAAGTGATGGTCATATGCAAGCTTCAAAGCCACATCAAGTGAGCTTGAACCACAACCTGCCATACGAGATTCAAAGTTGTAGCCAGAGACAAAGATGACCCTGAGAATGCCTTTGGTTGGTGGTCAACCTTAAACCATCTATTCGGGGTTGAGACCTCCTCTTAAGGTTGAGCTTCTACCTCTTCAAAGAATTGGGGACACTTCCTCTAGCTAAAGACTTCGGCTTCTTGCCAGTTCTCGAAGAGTTCTAGGAATTGCATTAAGCATTCTAGAGTTGGTGGTCATCCTTAAACCACTACAGGTTGTAGACCTCCCTTTTCCAGGTTGAAGGTCTCCCTCTCCAAAGCATTAGGGACACATCCTCTAGCAAAAGATTTCAACTTCTTTCAAGACTTGGAAGAGTTTTGGTAACTGCACTAAGCGTTCCAGTGTTGGTGGTCATCCTTAAATCAACACCTTATGCCAACATTTCAGAGAGCACATTCAACCTAGTGCTGCCATGCATTTTTGCACATTTTGTATTATAACTCTCTTATTGGATTCATACATACCCCTTCAGATTAAGTGGGGGGGGGAAGTTGGACCCTTAATCCTCTAAGGGTTGGTGTGGAAGTTGAATAGTCAAAGGGAGTCCACGAGACCACTTGGAATATGAAACCAAGGGTCACTCCAAACTCCAATGTATTATAAATATGTATCATTGTGAAAAATATTGCATTCAATGTTTATCCTTCATATCTCCTGTCTTCGCCATTGTTGTGTTTAACTATATATATATATATATATATATATATATATATATATATATATATAAACAAGTCAAACAATTGCATCAAGTCAAATAAATACTATTGAATATATGATACAACAGATGTAGTTGCGGCAACCTAGTTTGTGGCAATCTAGTCTACAACAAAAGATGATGGATGGTCAAGTACTCCTTAACTGTCAAACTCTGAGGTGGAGGAGAAGTTGGTTGGTCTATTCTCAGAGGAAAAACATGAGGTACATCCTCTAGCTTTGACGTCTGATCATCATATGAATGACGAGGAGGAGGAGTACCAGAAGGATCGACACCCTGCCCATGATCTAATGGGGTTGTACTACCAGAAGCATGATCACCACCCTCATCGTCATAGTCAGACGAGGTAGCACTGCGTGAAGGCTCATCTAACGTATTTGGTGCTGCATGCCCTGCATCCCTCCTCACTACTAGTAGCCTTCTAGCTCCAACGACATGACACATAAGAGTCATCATCTCGTGCAGATAGTCCCTCAAGAGATCCATGAACCTAGGATTTGTGTTGATGTCTCGAGTCTTTACAGGGTGGATTCCCTCCTCAAAAAAAACTTTAGACAACATGTCGCAGTAGTCCATCCTAAATCTCAGACGAGCCCTATGGACCTGAATGCCCACACCCACCTAAGGATGGGCCTCTCTCATCTCCTCATATGCTCCCTCTGATGGGGGAGGAAGCATTTCCCCTGCAAGGAATGTGCCAATGTCTACAAGATATATAGTACATAACAATAATTAGACAATTTCATTAAAAAAATTAATAAAACAAGTTAAAGAACATGCTAGAATAAATTTTATTCTAATTAATTAAGGAAATAAAATGAAACTAGATTTATTTAATGAAAACAGTAATATTATCTCTATCATTTGCAGGCTCATCTAGTGTGAAGATGATGTTGGGGCATTGTCTCCAATCAATACCCGCATATAGAAATAATAACAAGATAAACACGTGGTCATCCTCACTAGCTAGTAGCACTAGTAATTGGGCAAAAATCCTTGCCAGATACTCCGACAAGCCCCTCTTGGGCATCATTTGGCCCCACATGCGCATCTGCACCTCAGTCATCAGCCTAGGAGGGCGACAATCAAATGTAGGTCTCGTCTCTTAAAACCTCTTAAAAAATAAACAAAAAAGATTTGAAGTGAAAGGGAACCTCTTCCTCCCATGTATCATCGCATGACCTCTATCTAAATCCCTACAAAAATGGATCGAAAAATGGCAGACCATCTAACACATAGTGGCACCCGAATCAAAGAATCAACATACAAAAGAGGACAACTAATGTGTTTCCTATCACTAGTATAGTGTGTAATGGTGGTCACTAATAATGAGAGGCACCTAACCTCCCGTGTTGCAGAAAAAGAAGCACTCTATAACTATCCACCACACACGTAAGAATCAGTTGGACAGACTACATGAGCCCCAGCATACCTCTAAGAGTAGACAAGATGATTCTCCATTGAAACCCCATGGGGGGACATCAGAGAACTAGGGAAAATCCTCCCCTCTCTTGGACACGCCAGTGATAAAATATGTTCTCCTTAGAGGGCTTATACCACACCTCAGGACCAACATAGAATCCCTAGTCCTAGACACTCCACCAGTGTATCATATGTGCCAACAATATAGTGTGCATCTTCAAGGATGTAGCCTCCTCATAGTACTTAATGAGGCCTACATTCCTCAAGAGCGATTGGGTCACTGCACTAATAGGGCGAGGGTATAAATCTGTCTCCCTCTCTTAGGCCTCCCATGGTCGAAACACATTGTATTGGTTTGTCATTTTCTCCTACTTCTGTTGCTTCCCCCTTTGTAGACACCTATGCTACATGATTGACATATAAATACACCAGCCTCATACATAAAACATATTTTTTCATTAAATGAAAAATGTATTTATGAATATGGAAACATAACTTTCAATTAAAAAAAACCTGGTGCACCCAAAAAACAGTGATGCATCAGCTCCAGTGTTCTATCAAACACAACCGCATAAAAAACAGTGTGCATATATGTACAACACACCACTTTTGGTTCACATATATACATTTTCATCACATTGCATCTAAAACTTATGAACCAGTGCACACATATAACCTTTTCACACCGGTATAGAATGTTCAGCTTATTGAATGCACCAAGCTATTTTTTTTATATTATGAGTTCAGTGTGTGGTAAATATAAATGCACCAGGTGTAACCTAAAAATGTACGCACCGACATAAAATTTATAGCTTTTCCCAAATGGTGCGTTAGGTTCATGCATCTAATTGCAATGCACCTTGTAAATTTACAGGGTGCACCATTATCGATGCAAACCGAAGTTGTCGAACACACTGCACAAGAAAATAAAAAATAAAAAAGCAGTTGATTTTTGACCTATTTTTCAATTATAATCTGCTAAAAAATTAAATTAAAGAGAAGCATAGAGATTATCTGGACATTTAGTCGTCTGGGAAGCATTGTTTATATGTAATTTAGAAAAAACAAATTTCACCACCATTTGAGAAAATTGGAAAGCCATGCACTGAGCACGGTTCGAAAGGATGGTGAGCAAGAAAAGCATCATTGTCAAGGTGCTTGCATGAGGCAAGAGTGGCACCGATGATTAAGATCTCTACAACATTGTAGATGGTAAAAGTGAAATTTATGACCGAAATGTTTTTTTTATTAAACTCTCCTTCAGTGCATTATTGTGACCGCATTGATGCGTCAAATATCTAAGAGCACCGTTTTTTAATTAAAAACCATATAGTAGTGCTCTTGTTAAGATGCACCTGGGGGTTTGAATACATGTATCGCATCAATGCTTTGTCAAACTATAGCACCACATTAAAAAAAAAAAAACCACCTAACCATGCTCTTTTGAAGATGCATCAGAGCATTTTAATACACGAACAACATCAGTGCTTCATAATAAGATAACACTATTTTTTTCAAAAATAAAAAATGCTATAGTAGTGCACAAGGGTGTTTTAAATAATTCACAACATTGGTGCTCCATTGGAATATAGCACCGCATTTTAAAAACCCTTAGTAGTGCTCTTTCTAAGACAGATCGGGGCGTTTTAATACATGAACAACATCGATACTTCATTGGAATATAGTACCATTTTTTTTTTAAATTAAAAACAATAACGATGCTCCTTCTAAGTATGCATCGGGACGTTTTACTACATGAAGGGTACCGATGATGTGGGTGGATATATCACCAACAAATTTTAAAATTTAAACTTTATTCGGTGTCAATTATTTAAGCGCTGACACATGGTATATTGTGCACACATCTAGGAATTATAATATTGATTTAGCACTAGGTCGTTGTCACACTATAGCATGGGACTTGGCAAAATGAATTTTACGACTGACATTTTTTTAAATTTGACCCTTTTTTGGTGCTATCAAGTAGTATATGCACTAGTTCTCTTTGTTATTTAACGCACCATTTTTTTTTGTTTTAAATAAATATACCACGGTGTACCATGTTCTATTTGGCACTAGTGCTTATATGTATAGTAAAGCACCAATGCATTTGTATATTATAAACATATCGTAAAAAAAATCCACCCACCCACCTCTGCTAGTGACTCTGCTACAAACATTTTTTTGGACTATTTTTATAGGGGCTTCTGCAAAAACGTCCACTAGAAGGTCTATTCCTTGTAGTGTCCTCATACAAACAATTAAGCTATAACTTGTACAATAAAATTCTAACTTCTTCAATGCTCCAACCCTGGTCTCAACAAGGCTCCAACCTCTTATGAGAACTCCACTCCTCAAATATCAATCCAGGGTCCAACCTAGTCTCAACGAGGCTCCAACCTCTTATAAGGACTCTAATCCTCAAAAATCAATATAGGCTCCAAATTGGTCTCAATGAGACTCCAACCTCATATGACGAATCCAATCCTCTAGTGCTCCATGAGGACTCCAATCTGCTAGTGGATCTTAACATGCTCCAAATATGACTGTCTCAAAATTCCTTGTAAATGGCTCTATTGCGTAGAGCTCGAAATTTTGAATCCAATGCAACTTGAACAAGCGTACAATGACTCAGTATGACGAAGCTATTGCAAGTCAAAGTTCGGGTTTGATGGGCAAAAAGAAGTAAAAGTTGACTGCCATGTGCCATTCTGTATAGATGACATGAAAGTATGACCGATGACATCATATTGCTAATGTGGTAGTATGACAATGATGTCAACTTGTTGACATGGCAACATAAATCTTTGCCACATGTCACTCGAATTTGGACTTTTCAACATCCAATTGGGCTAATGAAATTATGCCATGTGGCATCCGTACGAATGATTCGACTGTTAATGTGGTGTACTCTTACGACACATGGAGCTGGCATTGAGTCATATTCCAATCCTTCATGTCAGGGTCATATTCTTACCTCGTTAGTGTTAATGATATCTTGATCATTAATTCCAAGAACTTGCCATTGTATCCCATCTTAGTCAACAATTTCATACCAATACCTTTGGTATGTTTCTCAAATGATGTGAACACAACACTATCATTATCATGAGAATGAATTGGAATTGAAAATGAAGTATTTTTTAATTCCTTTTCTGTGTGTGACCCCCTTAGTCCTTTTTATGAACATAAATTATGTAAAAATAAATAATAAATAGATAATAAATAATAATCATAATAATATAAATATAATAATAAATATAAGTAAATTAACTAA
Source organism: Pinus tabuliformis (assembly GCA_031772625.1). Classification (NCBI taxonomy): domain Eukaryota; kingdom Viridiplantae; phylum Streptophyta; class Pinopsida; order Pinales; family Pinaceae; genus Pinus; species Pinus tabuliformis. The sequence continues at coordinate 246,973,066 of CM062810.1, read as the reverse complement.
TAGTTAGTTAGTTAATAATGAAAAAGCATGTCATAGAGACATGCATGTTCATGAAAAGGAACTTACCTGGCTATATATAGGACCATCATTCTCATTTGTACTCACCTCATATCAATTCTTTAATACAATATACAATGTACAATTACTATCCTACGATGGATGTCTTTGTCTATGAAGTATTTTAATATTTCCACTGCGTATACGACTTTTGGTCATTACATTAGTATCAGAGCCATATTGGATCCCCACTTTTAGCCATCAACTCTGTCAACATTGTTGTTGTCAAGACTCAAGCATTTTGCTATGAAGTGGGAGGTTCTCCATTCAACCAGTTTCGATGATTCGTCAGAGGCCCTTGGACATTAAAAAAAATGAAGGAAAAAAAGAATTATCACATAAAAAGAAGTGAAAACAAAAATGGTTAAAAATAAATAACTAACTAAATAAAATATTTTAAAAAAAATTATAAAAAGAAATATAGTCAAAAGAAAAATCATATATATATATATATATATATATATATATATATATATATATATAAAATGGCACGACTTACCTGCAACAGTGGTACACTACCTTGATTGGCCGACAACCATCGTTGAAAAAAAAAAAAAAACAAAACAAACAAAAAAAAAAAAAAAAAAAAACTAGGTACAACAGTTGTGCTCTACCTCGACACAACATCGACGCCGTAGCCAAAAACGACCTCCTCAAAATAGCTCTGAAACCACCGTTTTCATAAGTGTAGCGACCTCCTCCATTGTCTCTTCTTACCACTGTTGCCTCTGCTATTTGCACAGCCACTAGAGCCTCAGCTCGTCTGCACTAGACACCCCGCATCATTGAACACGTCGTCCATTGTTCGTCATTGACACCCCACGTTGTCCACTTCCCACTTCATCTAAATCCCCACTGCTTCCTATAGTCCCCCACACCATCTATTGACTTCCATTACCCTATCTTCCTACTGCTTCGACCATCGTATAACCCACTGTCTTTTCACATGACCGACGCATCTTCCTGATTTGCACTCCACCCCACTGAATCGTATCACACCCTTGATCCACCCAATCACCTTGTTCTATCTCTTATTGTTAGAGCTCCGACCAACCGCTACGACTTTCAACACTCAACGTAGCGTATCGTGCAAAATTAGTGAAACATTAGTCAACACAGTGGTAGTTATAAATATTTGGCTTATATAATTGTTATTACCATATAACTTGTTATAATTCATTATAATAAGTTATACAAACAATTTATGACATAATTAATTTTTTAATTTAAAACAAATAAATAAATAAAAACATATATATATATATATATATATATATATATATAATTATTAAATTATTATAAAAATTATATTAGGAGAGACTATCAAAGAAAAAAAAATGATTACCTTTGAACCCTAACCTTAGTGACAAAAAAGAAGAAGTTCATCACTAAAGAAAGATAGAGTCCAATTTGAAGATGAACAAAGAAACTATGGATTCCATACACAACTCTACATTTTGAACCAGATGTCCATTTTGTAGAGCAGGAGCTCAATATTTATCGATTTATAAAAATCGCACAATACCTTATCCCAAATGTCGAAGATTGTTTACTTTAGAAGAATATCAAGATAGCGCCCAGACACAAATTAAAATTAAAAGAAGAAATCGCCAAAACAAAGAAGCACAAGTTAGAACAAGAAAAAAAAAGCTGCGACAAAAGATTCAACGAGAGTCTATCAAAGAAAGAAGCGGAAAAAATATGCTTAGAAGATATTAACAAAAAATTATTGGAACAAATCAAGTGTTTAAAAGACAGGAATCTTGAAGGCCAAAATAAATTTGACTCGGAAAATGAGGATTGTTTACATCTCAAAAATCATCAACGAAATATGCTCAAACAAATTAAAAAACATAAGGATGATAAGAAATCATTGACGAATATGTTCGAAGCAATTATCATGAAAGAAGCACCAAAGTCGCTATATGTAGTAGTCAAGTTAGGGAAGAAGAAACAAACATCAATTCCACTACTCTGACAGTTCAGGCAGATCCAAATTCTACTAAAGTAAAGACGTACTCAGAGGTTTATGTTCAAACGACAAACATTCCAAGTGATGATTCAGTCGCCAACTCAACAACAACAGCTCCTGAAGAAAATCAGGAATCAACCACTAACATGATAAGGGGAAGTCCAACCAAAAGAACTATGTATCGACATCCGAATCATAGGAGCTGACTTTCCCCTCAATCTACGTACGAGTATCACTCAGAAAATTAACGACAAATTTATGTTTCCAAGAATATTGAAGTTTGCAGAATCCAGTCCCACGATAAAGATTCATCAAAAAAATTGATGCCCTAGAAGATCAATTTAGGATGGTCTGATCCGTTCTCAGTACGACAATTTTATATATCACTGCAAGGATCATATCAACTTGTATCAACAAAGATGATCGTCCTGAGGGGAGAAGACATTCACAGCAAATAAGAGCTCAAGTCCTTTCATCAACAAGTTTTGAGGACAAAACTTTCTAAAGGGGAAGGCAATGTTATGAACATAAATTATGTAAAAATAGATAATAAATAATAAACATAATAATATGAATATGATAATAAATAATAAGTAAATTAACTAATGGTTAGTTAGTTAATAATGAAAAGGCATGTCTTAGAGACATGCATGTTCGTGAAAGGCTATTTACCTGGTTGTATATACATGACCCTCATTCTCATTTGTACTCACCTCATATCAATTCTTTAATACAATATAGAATTTACAATTACTATCATACAATGGATGTCTTTGTCTACAAAGTATTTAACATTTCTGTTGTGTATAATTTTTTTTTCACTTATTTTTATATGATAATTCTTTTTTTCCTATCTTGATTTTTTGTTTTTTAATGGTCTAGGGCCTCTGATGAATCAACGAAATTGGCTGAATGGAGAAGCTCCCACTTCATAGTGAAACACTTGAGTCATAATGGCAACAATGTTGACGGAGTTGATGGCTAAAAGTCAAGATCAAACGTGGCTCTGATAACAATGTAATGACCAAAAGTCGTATACGTAGCGGAAATATTAAAATACTTCATAGACAAAGACATCCATCGTAAGATAGTAACTGTAAATTGTATATTGTATTAAAGAATTGATATGAGGTGAGTACAAATGAGAATGAGGGTCCTGTATATATAGCTAGGTAAGTACCCTTTCACGAACATGCATGTCTCTAAGAAATGTCTTTTCATTATTAATTAACTAACCATTAGTTAATTTACTCATTATTTATTATTATATTTATATTATTATGATTATTATTTATTACATAATTTATGTTCATAACAATTCTCTTCCCAAGTTTAGCCATCTCCTCCTTCTCTATTGTAAATGAAGCGGTAGATGATGCTTCTAGGAAAGCACTCTTGCGGTGTGGAACATATGAAGTATCCTCCAACTGAAAAAAGGTACAAGTGTTGGTATTCTCCTTATAAGAACCATATCTTTTATACTCACCATGATCACAAACACTTCTAGCCTTGGAGGGACCTTTTAGTGCTTCAATAGCAGAAGATTCACCAGTTTGCTTCTCGATAACATTCTGCAGCATGAGACAACTTTCTCTTCTTATCCTCTACAACTTCTAGTAGCCTTTTAAGTTCCCTATTCTCCTCTTGAATAGATAAGTTAATCTCTTCCAATTCTTGTAGCCTTGTATGCTTAAACTCTTGCCCATGCTTGCAATCTAGTCAGACACACTTTGATACCACTTGATATGAAAATTGATCATCACTGGCACCTTGCAAGATTTAAAAATTTGGGTCTTTTAAAATGTCTAAGTTTTTACGTGTTTAGGTATGAACAGTTAAATTAAACGGACTTGACAATATAAAAAAAACATGCCATACTCAACATAAACTTGTGGAGAAGAACGTGCAAACAAAAGAAACAAGATGACAACCATATGTAACGATCAAAAGTCTTATATGCAGCAGAAATATTAAAACACTTCATAGACAAAGACATCCATCATAGGATAGCAATTGTAAATTGTATATTGTATTAAAGAGATGATTTGAGGTGAGTACAAATGAGAATGAGGGTCCTGTATATATAGCCAGGTAAGTACCCTTTGATCAACATACATGTCTCTAAGACATGCCTTTCCATTATTAACTAACTAACCATTAGTTAATTTATTTATTATTTTATGATTATTATCTATTATCTAATTTTAAATAATTTATGTTCATAACATTGCCTTCCCCTTCAAAAATCTTTGTCCTCAAAGCTTGTTAATGAAAGGACTTTAACTCTTATCTATTGCGAATGTCTTCTCTGCATGGGATGGTCATCTTTGTTGATACAAGTTGATATGATCCTTGGAGTGATATATAAAAATTTTATACTGAGAATGGGTCAGACCATCATAGATTGATCTTCTGTAGAATCAAATTTTGTGATGAATCGTTATTGTGGGACTAGATTCTACAAACTTTAGTATTTCTATTAACATAAACTTGTCATTTATTTTCTAAGTGATATTGGTACATAGATTGATGGAAAAGTCTGCTCCTATGATTTGGATGATGATACATAGTTCTTTTAGTTGGACTTTCCCTTATCATGTTAGTGGTTGATTCTTTATTTTCTTGAGGCGATGTTGTTGTTGATTTGGTGACTGAATCATCACTTGGAAATTTTCGTCGTTTGAACAGAAACCTCTGAATATGTCTTTACTTTAGTAGGATATGGATGTGTCTAAATTGTGGAATTAGTGGAATTGATATTTGTTTCTTCTTCCCCAACTTGGACTACTACATCTACCAACTTTGGTGCTTCTTTTGCGAAAATTTATTCGAACCTATTCGTCAATGATTTATTATCATCCTTAAGTTTCTTAATCTATTTGAGTAAATTTTGGTTATCATTTTTGAGACGTAAACATTCCTCATTTTCTGAGCCAAATTTATTTTGGCCTTCAAGCTTCTCATCTTTTAAACACTTGACTTGTTTTAAGAGAAAAAAATGTTCACTTCTTTTTATATGATAATTCTTTATTTTCCTATCTCAATTTTTTTTAATGGCCAAGGACCTCTGACGAATCAGTGAAACTAGTTGAATGGAGAACCTCCCAATTCGTAGCGAAACACTTGAGACTTGACGACAACAATGTTGATGGCTAAAAGTCAGGATTAGTTGTGGCTTTCATACCAATGTAATGACCAAAATTTGTATACACAATGAAAATATTAAAATACTTATTATTTATTATTATATTTATATTATTATGATTATTATTTATTATCTATTTTTACATAATTTATGTTCATAACAGTCCTCTTCTCGAATTTTAGGCATCTCCTCCTCTACTATAGATAAAGCAGTAGATGATGCTTCTAGGAAACCACTCTTACAGTGTGGCACTTACGAAGTATTCTCCAACTGACAAAACGTACAGACGTCGGTATTCTCTTGATAAGAACCATATCCTTTATACTCACCATGATCACAAACACTTATATCCTTAAAGGGACCTTTCACTGCTTCAATAGCAGAAGATTCACTAGTTTTCTCCTCGATAACATTCTACAACATGAGGCAACTTTCTCTTCTCATCCTCTACAACTTCTATCAGCCTTTTAAGTTCCATATTCTCCTCTTGAATATATAAGTTAATCTCTTCCAATTCTTGGAGCCTTGTATGCTTCAAACTCTTTCCCATGCTTTCAATCTAGTTAGACCCGCTCTGATACCACTTGATCTGAAAATTCATCGTCACTAACACCTTGAAAGATTTAAAAATTTAGGTCTTTTAAAATGTCTTAGTTCTTATGTGTTCAGGTATGAACAATTAAATTAAATGAACTTAACAATATAAAACAAGCACACCATACTCAACATAAACTTGTGGAGAAGTGCACCTAAACAAAAGAGACATGATCACAACCATATGTAATGACCAAAAATCATATACGCAACGGAAATATTAAAATACTTCGTAGACAAAGACATCCATCGTATGATAGTAATTATAAATTGTATATTGTATTAAAGAATTGATAAAAGGTGAGTACAAATGAGAATGAGGGTCTTGTATATATAGCCAGATAAGTAACCTTTCATGAACATGCATGTCTCTAAGACATGACTTTTCATTACTAACAAACTAACCATTAGTTAATTTACTTATTATTTATTATTATATTTATATTATTGTGATTGACATGCCTTTTCATTATTAACGAACTAACCATTAGTTAATTTACTTATTATTTATTATTATATTTATATTATTGTTATTATCAATTATTACCTATTTTTATCTATTTTTACATCATTTATGTCCATAACATTGTCTTCCCCTTCGAAAAGTTGTGTCCTCAAAGCTTGTTGATTGAAGGACTTGAACTCTTATCTGTAGCGAATGTCTTCTCTCCTCGGAACGATCATCTTTGTTGATACAATTTGGTATAATCCTTGGAGTGATATATAAAATTATCGTACTGAGAACATATTGAACCATACTAGATTGATCTTTTGTTGAATCAAATTTTGTGATGAATCGTTAACGTGGCACTAGATTCTGCAAACTTTTGTATTCTTGAAAACATAAAATTGTTGTTTATTTTATGAGTGATATTGGTACGTAGATTGATGGGAAAGTCTACTCTTGTGATTCGGATGTCAATACATAGTTCTTTTCATTGGACTTCCCCTTATCATGTTAGTGGTTGATTCCTGATTTTCTTGAGGTGCTGTTGTTGTTGAGTTGGCGACTGAATCGTCACTTGGAATGTTCATCATTTGAACAACAACATCTGAGTACGTCTTTATTTTAGTAGGATTTGGATCTGCCTGAACTATGAGATTAGTGGAATCGATTTTTGTTTCTTCTTCCCCAACTTGGACTACTACATTTATCGACTTTGGTGCTTCTTTTGCGACAATTTCTTTGAACCTACTCGATAATGATTTCTTATCATCCTTAAGTTTATTAATCTGTTTGAACAGATTTTGGTTATGATTTTTGAGACGTGAAAATTCCTCCTTTTTTTAGTCAAATTTATTTTGGCCTTTAAGCTGCTCGTCTTTTAAACACTTGATTGTTTTAATAAATATTTTTTTACTTCTTTTTATTTGATAATTCTTTTTTTTCCTATTTTGATTTTTTTTTTTTTTAATGGACAAGGGCCTTTGACGAATCAGTGAAACTGGTTGAATGGAGAACCTCCCACTTCGTAGCAAAATGCTTGAGTCTTGACGGCAACAATGTTGATGGAGTTGATGGCTAAAAACTGGGATCAAATGTGGCTCTGATACCAATGTAACAACCAAAAGTTGTATACGCAGCAAAATTATTAAAGTACTTCGTAGACAAAGACATTCATCATAGGATAGTAATTGTAAATTATATATTGTATTAAAAAATTGATATGAAGTGAGTACAAATGAGAATGATGGTCTTGTATATATAACTAGGTAAGTACCCTTTCATGAACATGCCTGTCCCTAAGACATGCCTTTTCATTATTAACTAACTAACCATTAGTTAATTTACTTATTATTTATTATTATATTTATATTATTATGATTATTATTTATTATCTATTTTTACATAATTTATGTTCATAATAGTCCTCTTCTTGAAGTTTATTTCTTCTCCACTGTAGATGAAGCGGTATATGATGCTTCCTGGAAACCACTCTTGCGATGTGGCACATATGAAGTATTATCCAATTGAAAAAAGGTATAGATGTCAGTATTCTCTTGATAAGAGCCATATCCTTTATACTCACCATGATCACAAACACTTCTAGTCTTGGAGATATCCTTTACTACTTCAATAGGAAAAGATTCACCAGTTTTCTCCTCGATAACATTCTGCAACATGAGACAAGTTTCTGTTCTCATCCTCTACATCTTCTAGCAACCTTTTAAGTTCCCTATTCTCCTCTTGAATAGATAAGTTAATCTCTTCTAATTATAGGAGCCTTGTATGTTTCAAATGCTTGCCCATGCTTGCAGTCAAGTCAGACCCGCTCTGATACCACTTGATCTGAAATTTGATCGTCACTAACACTTTGCAAGATTTAAAAATTTAGGTCTTCTAAAATGTCTTAGTTCTTATGTGTTCAGGTATGAACAATTAAATTAAACGAACTTGACAATATAAAACAAGCACGCCATATTCAACATAAACTTGTGGACAAGTGCGTGCAAACAAAAGAAACAAGATGACAACCATATGTAACAATAAAAAGTCGCATATGCAGTGGAAATATTAAAATACTTCGTAGTCAAAGACATCCATCATAGGATAGTAATTGTAAATTGTACATTTTATTAAGGAATTCATATGAGGTGAGTACAAATGAGAATGAGGGTCTTGTATATATAGCAAAGTAAGTACCCTTTCACGAACATGCATGTCTCTAAGACATGCATTTTTATTTTTATTTTTTTAACATCATTGGTTGCTATATTGCTTTTTGAAAAAAGAGGGAGATGGAAATTGTTCCCCTGCAGTACATAATTATTCGCGAGTGAAGCCAGGAAAGAAGGATTTACAACAACAGGATCCTCCAGGTTCCCACTACTTGGGCTTTGAAATGAAAGCTAAACTGGAATATATCCTGACAAATTGGAGCGCTAAAAGACGACATTTGCAGAACATTATCAATCAGTAGTGAAATGGATGATATGCCTGACTATGATAAATGGAAAGAAGCTTGATGTGCCTGTTTGAAACACCAGTCTGATCCATGCCAAAAAATGAAGGGAAATATGATATCTCTGTTTGTAGTGCTTGTCTGATCCGCGTCAAAGAAATAGTTGAGAACGGATCCTGATAAGAAGAGGCTTGGAGCGTTGTCTTGGGGCTCTGATCTTTGAGTGATGCAAGTGGAATATGCTGCCTGGAGGGAGGATCGTTGAAGAAGGGGCATCCAAAAATTCCAGAGGAAGGGGATTCATGAGACATAAGATTTAGATAGGTCCGCAGAAACCGGGCGTTCAGTTGAACAGAAAGGGGAAAAGGTAGAATTAAGGGAGAGAAGGGGCTGAAACATGCGTGCGGATGAGGGAGGGCTTGATGGGAGAGAGGGAACGGTTGACTGACTGATATCATGTGCAAATGGATTACCTGAGTGCGCCAAATCCCTCTGTCTATCTTGTTCACAGTGAGAGAGTTATAATTCATCGGATCTTCCATCATGTCAGGACTCACGAGCTTGTTGCAAAGATGAATGAGGGAAAAGCTTTTCATAGTCATGGAAAATGGTGATAAATCTCCACTCCGTTGCAAACTAAACAGCCCTGAGGTCTAGCACATGCCTTATTGGCCTGTTTGTCAGCATTTTTGTTTAAGCTGTGCAGAATATGATAAAAGCGCAGATCTTCCATAGGTTGAGCTAGAATGTGGCAGCGACTTAAAATCTACTGGAGAAACACATTTATGGAGTCTCTCTTCTGGACCATTAAACTAATAACCATTGTCGAATCTCCGAAGATGAGGGCTGCTCCTGTACCAAGCTTCCCAAATTGAATAAGTCCCTGGTATAGGGCCAGGGCTTTTGCCCTGTTGTCGGAAATGTGGCCAAGACCCCATTGATATGATAAAACAATGTCCCCATTAGCATTAAGTATCACTCCTCTAGCCCCTATAGCCCCATGGTTCGACTTTGAAGCTCCGTCGAAAAAAAGACAGTACCTGTTGCAATTTTGGATCCAAGTAACAAACTCATTTTCTTTGAGTCTAATTTTCCAGTTATGAGGGACAACATTTTGCTTATTGTGAGCAGTGCTACCTATCTGCCCGCTATTGTTTTTGTCCAACAAGTGACCAATAAAGCTTCATTCTTCCACACTGAGCTCGGTGATGTCTACATTCCTCTGGTTCTTAGCTGATATGGTTTCAAGGGCGAGACCCTTTGCTTTGCTGAATAGAATTCTGGTATTCTAACCCTTGTCCTTAAAAACTTTTCGATTACGGGCCAACCAAATATTCCATAACATGGTGTAAGGGAGAATATCCCAAACCCTCTTCCCAATGTTGTTCTTTCTTCGCTGCCAGGGGTATTTCTTCTTCCACTTATGCAGTATTTCTCCTATGGTATCTTGGCTGGTCCACGGAGTTTGGTTGTTCTGAGACAGGTTTCCCCAGCATTCAGTAGTGAAGGGGCAATCGATAAAGAGGTGGTGGATGGATTCCTCAGCAACCAAGCAGTTGGGACAGTGAGAGGGGCTGATAATTCCACGCTTTTTCAAGTTTTCCGCAGTAAGAGTTTTCCCTTTGAGAAGAGTCCATATAAAATATTTGATTTTTGGGAGGGCCTCAGACTTCCAAACAGCCTTCCAATGATTCCAGATTAGCATGGGATGAATGCTGCTACAAAGGAATTGGTGGGAAGCCTTAATGGTATAAGCAGATCCAGAAGGGTCCCAACTGAATCCATCTGAGGTATTCTTTTTGACAGGGGCTATACTATGCAAGTGAGATTGGAGAGCTGACAAACTATCTTTGAGATCATTGGGTATAACAGGGAAGGACCATCCAGACCATAGTAGGGATGAAGGATCCCACTGAGAGATCTGATCCAAATGATGGATTCCAGTTCTTTCAAAAAAAAAAGAGGATGGGATTGACTCCAGCTTGCGTATTGATAGTTTGTTGTCCCATGATTTTGTCCGTTCCAATATTGATGATTGTTCCTCCCTTTGGAATTTTGGAAGTATTTTGGGCAATTATACAAATTTTGTTTTTTCATAAGCGCCAGATTTTGGTGGAGTCTCTGTTGGGGATGTCTTGATCGAGGAGCTGATGCCTTGGAAAATTCAGATATTTAATTTCCAATACCCTTTTCCACCATGCAGGAAGACCAATTATGAATCTCCAAACCATTTTTCCTCCGAAAGCTAAGTTAAGATATCTGGGGGATCTGATGCCAAGGCCACCTCGATCTTGGGGCTGAATTACTTGCTTCTAACTGATCAAATTAAACTTCTTTTTGTCTTGCTTCCCTCCTTGCCACAAGAAATGACGGAGGATGCCTTCCATTTTGTGATGGAAGGAAGCAGGTGCTTGAAGGAAAGTAAATTGGTATAAAGGCAAAGAGGATATACTGGATTTCAGAAGGATGAGGCGACCAGCTGGGTTAAGCCATATTGAACCCCACTGTTGTACTTTCCTTTTCATCTTATCGATTATAGTATCCCAGACTTCTGCCCTCAAGGGCCCTGTGCTTACAGGAATGCCCAAATATGAAAAATGAGTCTAGTCATAGTGACATGAGACCCAAAATGTTGTAGCAATATTATGGAGGACCAGCGATGTTGTATTCCAGCCATAAATACAACTTTTTTGCTGATTGACCAGACCACCAGAGTAATCCATGAATTTGTCCAGAAGAACTTTGAAACGCCTGGCTATTGTGATAGAAGCCCCTCCAATTAGCAAGGTATCGTCTGCAAATTGAGAGTGATTTATATTCTCGACTCCATTCCAAAATTTTATTCCTGTTATGAGACCAACCCTCCGATGGAAATCTAGCACTTTGCTAAATGATTCAGCCATTAGAATAAAAAGATAAGGTGAGAGAGGGCAACCTTGTCTTAGACCACGGGAGGATTGGAAAGCTTCACTTGGTCTGCCATTTACAAGAGGGGTGATCCATGGCCCGGAAATGCAGGCTTTGATGAGGTTGAGGAAGCTTGCATCAAAACCCATCTTCTTCAAGACGGCTAAGAGAAAGGAGTGTCTCACTCTATCAAAGGCGTTGGCCAAATCAAGTTTGAGAACAAATCCTTTCTCCTTCCTGGACTGGCTCGAGTGAATGACTTCTTGTACTTGGAGGATGGAGTTAGTTATATGTCGGTTTGCTAAGAACCCCCCTTGATTTTCAGAAATGAGGGATGGAAGAAAGGGTTTGAGGTGATGACTTTGGACAAGATTTTGTAGGAGGAATTACAAAGGGATATAGGGCGGAATCTGGAAAATGAAGAGGGCCGGTTTTCTTTGGGTATGAGGGCAAAATGAGTGGCGTTGGTGTACCCCCCTATTTTTCACTTTCGTTGGATCCATTTTAACATTTTTATTAAGTCTTTTTTATGATTCCCCAAAATGTTTGATAGAAAAATATGGGAAAACCATCAGGGCCTGGGGCTTTGTCAAGCTAAAAAGCCCATATTGTTCTGGTGACTTCTTCCTCATCAATCTCTTTGGTTAAATTGTCATTTATTTGTTTACTTATCCCTGCAGGCAAATGTTGCAATAGCTCAGTATAATTCTCCTGTTCTTTAGTTTCTGTTAGGAGGTCTCGAAAATGCTCTGTTTCTTTCCTCCGGATGGTGCCCTAGTTTACCTGCCTGTTACCTTCAGCATCTGTTATGGAGCTTACACTGTTCCTTATCTTTCTGGCTATTGTTTGTTTATGAAAAAAAGTTGAGTTCCTATCTCCCCCCTGCAGCCACAATTGCCTCCATTTTAGCCTCCATTTTAATTCCTATGCTCTCTTAACTTGGCACAATTTTGAATAGAGGTCACTTTCTTGTTGTTTTCTTTCTTGGGAGAGGCCAAACTCCTCTATCGCTCTTTGCATGCTGTTGAGGTTGTTTTTAAGCTCCTTTTTTACCTCTTCAGGCTATTTGTAACTCATTTTGGCCCATTCTTTAATTCCCTATTTGGTTTTTTTTTTTTATTTGGACTCCCATATGAATCCAGGGGACCCTTCGACATGCTGTCTCCAGGCACTGAGGACGATTTCAGCCACTGCTGGAATGTCGTTCCAAAGGGAGCTATACCTGAAGGGAATAGGCCCGAGATTGTTGTGATTTTCCAACGTTAGCGTGACAGGGAAATGATCTGAGACAGGGCATGTCAAGACGTTGGCGTATCCAACAGAGAACATGGAAAGTAGCGAAACATTGATTAAAATTCTTTCTAATCTCTCCATAATATTACCTGTGCCAATCCTGTGATTGCTCCATGTGTAACGTCGGTTTTTGGGTACAATGTCCACAAGTTCAGATTCTTGCATGATGTTTTCCAGATGCGTTCTATAGGGATCAGAAGTGAAACTGCCGCCTCTCTTTTCGTTGGCATGGAGGATAAGGTTGAAATCGCCTCCCAGTATAATGTTGGAACTTCGTTCTTCATCGATGCTGGACTTTAGATCGCGCCAACAGCAATCCTTATCTCTGTAGTGGTTGGGCACGTAAATATTGTAAATGATTACAGTTTTCCTATCTTCTTTGTTTTCCAAGACTGTTTTAATCCAGTGTTGGTTGATGGTTGCCGAATTACAGTTCCATATGTTAGGGTCCCACCCTAACCCCCTTATTTATGTAATGGGATCACATCATAGTCAAGAGTCAATAAAAGCCCATATTAATAATTGTAAGTGGTTAATCTGCAATTAATGACGGAACCACAGTTAGTTGCAAATGGGCCGTAGTATTAGATAGATGGTATTAATAAAACCCACAGTATTGGCCCGTGGTATTGCATGTATGAGTCATATAAAAAGGATAGAGACTCCTTGCGAGGAGCATCATGTCTTACTTTTGTAGTCGAGCTCTGCCCTATTGGAGGTTGCCCCCTCGAAGAGGCATGTAAACATTACTCTCTGAATAATAAAATCATTGCTATTCTGTGTTCTGGGTATCTTTTCTTCGCATATTCTGTATTTGGGTATCATTTTTGCAGGTTAAGAGCATAACAAGTGGTATCAGAGCACTTTCCAGGGCCGATGGGATCTCCATGTTTTAGCAAAAAAAAAAATTGGCTAGAGACGTGTTCCGGCGTCTTTAAACCACGGGATCTGTCGTTAAGCGCATAAACCTACGGATTTGGGGAGGCATGCACGCAAGAAATACAAGAGGTGGTCACGTCCGTTGGACTCCCTTGTAACCCCTTGTGGGTACCCCTTCGAGTAGTAGCGCATTAGACAGAACCGCGCACGGATTGTCTTCCACGTACCCTCTAGGTATATTGGAAGCCCCCTAGGCTCCCTTGAAACCTCGCCATAGATAAACCGTCGACCGTCTTGTGGCTACAGTACACCGAGAACAACACTCGGGGAGATTACTCGCTTGTACAATAGGGTAGTTGGGTTGTACGGCTAAGGGTATGGTCGATCCTCCTTAGTTAGAGCCCTAAAACATTGGGCCGAGTACTACTGCCAGACCCTTATGTATATTTCGATCTGTAGCGCATGACACTCCTCAAGACCATAGTTCCCTTTTTCTATCAGGGGATCACACAGCATCTCTTCTAGACCCGCTTATGCAAAAGGGTGCAGCAGCAGCAGACATCAGTCCCGCAGTCTCGAGTTCGCAGATCAGCCATTCCAATCTATTAGATCCATCAGATCCGTAGAAGCAGTCTGTTCCGCCATCAGATCCGCCATTCAGATCTCTCAAATCCACCAGATCGGAGTCGTTGTGAAGGGTTCCTATACAGGGGTATAATTGTCGCAGGACTTTTGGCCGCATTGACATTTTGAGGATTTGGCCACTGCAATATTGATAAGGAAGGAGTAAAACTCCGTTAGGAGTTTTCAGAAAAAAAAAAAAAAAAAAAAAAAGGAACTATGGTCCCCTTCAATTATTAGTGAAAATTTTTAGGCGGTCCCAAATTTTCATCAGGTTGGTGTATGGTAGAACCTAGAGCTCAAGCGATGGCCAATGAAAGGATCGACAAACTTGAAGAATCCATGCACTCCCTCACCCTTCAGCTTAATGGACTAAGTAGCTAGGTCGCGCAACTCATCCCGAAGGACAAGGAGCAAGCCCAGGAGGAGGCGTATAATGGCAATGGATACAATGAGGGTGAGTCTAGCCACTCTCCTCACGTCTGGCACACCCACCAACCACCCAGTCAGCGACCTCCCAAGTTGGATATGCATAAATTTGACAGTTCTCATCAGTCGGCATGGATATCACAAATGGACCAGTATTTCAAACTGAATCGTATCTTAGATGATGCGACTCAGCTTATGTTGGGGAGCATGTACTTGGACAATGAAAGGTGGCAATGGTGGGAATGGCATCAACGTTGCAATGGACCTTTATGACTTGGACCCAATTTACAAAAGCTCTTCAAAGTCGCTTTGAACAAGAGGACTCTTTTTTTGGGTCGTCTTACTAAGCTCAGACAGACTGGTACAGTGGATGAATATATTACAGCTTTTGAAGCCTTAGCCTTCCACACTTGGGGTCTCTCAGATGCGTTCTACACGGAATGTTTTATCAGCGGTCTTAAAGAAGCCATCAAAGCTCAAGTCCTACTGCACCACCCTCCCACATGGACGGAGGCTTGCAACGTAGCTCGTAACGTGAAACGTGCATTAGCAGCCCAATACAGTCGCCCAAATTTCTCCGCTAAAGGTCGCCCCCCACAAGTTCACAACACGACTCAAACACTTAAGGTCCAAAAGGTGTCACCTATGGAAATGGCCGAAAGAAGAAAGCAAGGACTATGTTACTGCTGTGATGAAAAATACTCCCCAGGTCATAAATGCAAGGAGCCCAAATTTTTTCAAATAGATGCCACTGACTACAGCTCAACAGAGGAAGATCCACCACTTGAGGACCATGAGGCGCTAGAAGAAGACAACCAACAGGACAATGTCCCTGATGAACCAGTTATTTCGCTACATGCGTTGGCAGGGATTTCTTCCCCTCAAACTCTCAAAATCAGAGGTTTTATTAAACATCGCCCAGTAGTAGTTTTGATTGATAATGGAAGTACACATAATTTCATCCATCAAAAAGTCGCAGAAGCAGTGCATTGTTTTGTACATGCAGTTTCTAACTTTCAAGTTCAAATTGCGGATGGAGGCACAATGAAATGTGAAGGCCGCTATGAAAATGTCAAACTTCAAATGGGGGATTATCAGTTAAAAACCCACATGTTTGCCATACACATGGGAGGTTGTGACATTGTCCTCGGTGCTGAATGGCTCCGCACTCTTGGGCCAATCACAATGGATTTCCAGGAATTATATATGAGTTTTAAGCAGAACAACTACACACATACCCTCCGTGGACTCCAGGCGGGAGCCCCCTCTATCATCAGCTCACATAGAATGGAAAAATTGTTAAAAAAGGGCAATCATGGAGTTGTAGCTCAATTTAATGCCATCCAGGCAGTCGAAACAAAGCCTCTGCCAATTCATCCTGAGATGCAACAAATTTTAAATAACCATCTGCCGGTCTTTGACAAGCCTCATGAGCTTCCACCCTCGCGAGGGGAACATGATCATAGCATCACCTTGGTTCCAGGGGCCCAACCCCCAAATGTGCGCCCATACAGATATCCGTTCACCCAAAAGAATGAAATAGAAAAAATCATCAAGGAACTTTTGGAAGCAGGTGTCATTCGTCCCAGCATTAGTCCTTATTCATCCCCAGTGGTCATGGTTCTCAAGAAAGATGGGGAGTGGCGGATGTGTCCTGACTTCAGGGCCCTCAATAAGTTGACAGTCAAAGATAAATTTCCCATCCCGGTGGTTGATGATTTGCTGGATGAACTCAATGGGGCTCAATTCTTCACTAAGCTGGATCTTCGCTCAGGCTACCACCAAATTCGCATGAAGGAAGTCGACATCCCCAAGACTGCTTTCAGAACTCATGAAGGCCATTATGAATTCCTGGTCATGCCATTTGGTCTTTGTAATGCCCCTTCTACTTTTCAGAGCCTTATGAACCACATTCTCAAACCATATCTCAGGAAATTTGTCCTTGTCTTCTTCGATGACATCCTCATCTATAGTTGCACTTGGGCCGCACATCTTCAACATGTAGATCTACTCTTGCAACTGCTCCGCAAGCATAAATTATTTGTCAAGATGTCCAAGTGTTCATTTGGCATGGCAGAAGTAGAGTATTTGGGCCACATTGTGGGGCGTGAAGGTGTCAAGGTGGACCCCAAAAAGATCCAGGCAATGCAGGAATGGCCTCAACCTAAGACCTTGAAGAGCTTGAGAGGATTTTTGGGTCTCACAGGCTATTATCGTAAATTTGTCCGCAACTATGGTCGCATAGCGAAGCCCCTCACCCAACTCCTAAAGAAAAATTCATTCTTCTGGAATGAGGAAGCACAACAAGCCTTTACAGCTCTAAAAAATGCCATGTGTTCCACTCCAGTCTTAGCACTACCTGACTTCACCAAATCTTTTGTCATTGAATGTGATGCTTCGGGTACAGGTATTGGGACAGTCTTAATGCAGGAAGGGCGACCGTTGGCCTTCACAAGCCAACAACTCAGTGGGAGGAATCTGGGCCAATCTACCTACGAGAAGGAAATGATGGCCATCTTACATGCAGTCGAGACCTGGAGACCTTACTTATTGGGGCGACGTTTCCAAATCCGCACAGATCATCACAGTCTTAAATATTTTTTGGAGCAATGCCTATCCTCCCCACAACAAAATAAATGGCTAGCCAAAATGCTGGGATATGATTATGAGATCATTTACAAGAAAGGGAAAGACAATAGTGTAGCAGATGCATTATCTCGCCAATTTGAGGAGGAAAGTACTCTGCTAGCAATTTCCCTCCCCATTCCAGAATGGATTGAAGAGGCTTGCAGGGAATGGTTTTCACACCCCGGGCTCTCCCAACTCATTTCTAAATTGCAGGTAGATCCAAATTCCACCAAGGGATACTCGTGGCAGGATGATATTCTTCGCTACAAGGACAGAGTCGTAATATCACCAACATCCACCCTCAAAAGTCGCATTTTGGCAGAATTGCCCTCATCTCCCATTGCAGGACATTCGGGCTTCCAGAAGACGTATGCTCGCACCAGAAGATCATTTTTTTGGACAGGCATGAAAAAGGACATCTTTAGTTTCGTAGCAGAATGTGATGTCTGTCAACACCACAAAGGGGAAACCGTCAACACACCAGGCACATTAAACCATTGCCCATTCCGGCATCAATTTGGACAGAGGTTTCTATGGATTTCATTACAGGTCTTCCAAAGTCAGGGAACAAGTCAGTCATCATGGTGGTTGTGGACCGACTGTCGAAGTATGCTCATTTCTACGCCCTACCCCACCCGTTTACACCAACTTTGGTTGCTCAATATTTCATGGATCAGATCTTCAAATTGCATGGCATGCCCACTTCTATTGTGTCCGACCGCGACCCGATCTTCACCAGTAATTTTTGGCAAGAACTCTTCAGAATACAAGGCACTCAACTCAAACTCAGTACTTCCTATCATCCGCAAACAGATGGTCAAACCGAAGCCGTCAACAAATGTCTAGAAACCTACCTTAGGTGTTTCACTTCAGAAAAGCAACACCTTTGGGTATAGTGGTTACCTCTGGCAGAATGGTGGTATAACACCAACTATCATGCCACCACCAAAATGACTCCCTATGAAGCAGTATATGGTCAACTCCCACCTTCACCTACTTTGTATCTCAAGGGATGCTCAAAAGTACAAGCAGTGGATCAACTCCTACAACACCGCGCAACCATGCTCTCTCATCTTCGAGAGAATCTTCATCAAGCTCAGAACCGCATGAAGCAACAGGTAGACCAGCATCGCTCAGAGCGCCAATTTCAAGAAGGGGATCAGGTCTTTTTATGGCTACAACCATATAAGAAAACATCACTCAAGGACAAGGGGTGTCAGAAACTCTCTCCCAAATTTTACGGACCATATCAAGTACTTCAACGCATTGGAGAAGTGGCCTACAAGTTGGCCTTGCCACCTACTGCAAAAATCCATCTAGTTTTCCATGTCTCATGCCACAAGAAAGTGATTGGGAACAATTGTAGAATTTAGACCAGTCTACCTGAATTGGACGAAGAAGGGTCCATCTGGCTTCAACCCAAACAGGTCCTAGACACACGAGACAAGCAACTGCGCGGCCGCATGATTAAGGAAGTCCTCGTCAAATGGAAAGACACCTCTCTGGAAGATGCAACTTGGGAACCAGCCACTATTCTTCAATAGTTTCCGCAGCTTCAGCCTTGAGGACAAGGCTCGTCTTAAGGGGGAGGGCATGTTAGGGTCCCACCCTAACCCCCTTATTTATGTAATGGGATCACGTCATAGTCAAGAGTAAATAAAGCCCATATTAATAATTGTAAGTGGTTAATCCGCAATTAATGACGGAACCATAGTTAGTTGCAAATGGGCCGTAGTATTAGATAGATGGTATTAATAAAACCCACGGTATTGGCCCGTGGTATTGCATGTATGAGTCATATATAAAGGATAGAGACTCCCTGTGAGGAGCATCGTGTCTTATTTTTGTAGTCGAGCTCTGCCCTATTGGAGGTTGCCCCCTCGAAGAGGCAAGTGAACATTACTTTCTGAATAATAAAATCATTGCTATTCTGTGTTTTGGGTATCTTTACTTCGCATATTCTATATTTGGGTATCATTTTGCAGGTTAAGAGCATAACACCATATGTTCTAGTTCCAGATAGTGGCTATTCCTCCTGAATCTCCTCTTGCTTCACTGATACTTCCTTTATACTGATTCTGCTGTTCTATGATATTGTTCATTTCCCTCTAACCTTGCTTTGTTTCTTGCAGCAAAATGATTCCAGGTTTCTCATGATGAATGAGATCTCTAAGGGCTGCTATCTTGGAGGGGTGCCCAAATACCCTACTATTCCAAGGCAGTATTTTTATCATTGTAAATGTGATGTACAGGGTGGTGCTCATCCCCCTTGTTCCTTGTTATCTGTATCTTTGTCATGCTGACCCAGGATGAAAGATTCTATGGGTGTCTGAGTTCCCATAGCTATATCTTTCTGCGTGTTCTCATCCCGATGCTGCTTAGCAGATTTCCTACTCGGTCCAGGCTTCTTGAAGGTTTCACTAGATCCTCCGTGGTCATTGGAAGAGCTCATGGTGATTATGTTTAAGGGAGGATCCAAAGGGGGCTGAGAGGAGATGATCAGGGGCAAGGTGGATTTGGAAGAGCTTTGGGGGAGGCTTTCATGAGAGGGAGGGTCTAGGGGTTGGCTTTCAGGGAGAAAAAGGATAGAGAAGGGATTAGATGAAGGAGGAAGAGGAGGGGAGCGAGGGGGGGGGGGGGGAGATTTGGAGGGTGCAGGAGAAGAGGGGGAGTGATGATCTACTGCAGAGGCCGACCGATTAGCTTCAGAGGTACCTTTAGCCAGGGAGGCTGATTTCTTTTTTTTTACCACTTCCCATTGTTCCTCTTGAAGACTGTTTTCTACATTAATAAGCTTAGTACATCGATTTGCAAAGTGGCCGTATTCATGACATACCTTGCACTTGAATGGGATCTGCTCATAATCCAGCTGCTGAATATGGCTCCAGTCATCCACTTTGAGCTTGATGGCTTCCGAGATACCTTTGCCTAGATCCACTTCAACACAAATCCGGTCACATGCTTGCATGTTGTCTTTTGGCTCGCTTTGATCTACATATTTACCAACTACATTCCTAATGGCTCGGATTGAATCATTCCCCCAACAGTGAAGGGGAAGATGAGGGAGTCGGACCCAGACCGGGACAGCACTGGGGACATCGAGCTCATGATCAAAATCATGGTTCCATTTGTTGAGATACATGCCCCTGGAATCCATGAAACAGGGTCCGTTTCTGAAAATTAAATCCTTGTCTTCTTTGGATTCAAAGTGAAATGTGAAGTACCCTTTCCCGCAGAATCTGATTGATATCTTCCCTTGTATTTTATCAGACCAGTTTCTCTCAACCCATCTTTGGACAGTTTTCGGGGAGGGCCAGAGACCCATAAACTAACCGATGAGTCCTTTTTCGCCAGCGAAAGAGTAGCCAAGTGAGGTAGGGTAGGAGGCAAAAGAAATTTTTGAAGGCCATCTAATTTCTTGACAAATTTTGAGACAGCAGGACGAGGGCGCTGAGGCAATGAATTTACTAGATTGGAGAACGCTTGTTTGATATCGACCCCCTCCGGTGGAGCCTCCGGAGGGGCCATGGGTGAAGAACGATAGGCAGAAAGCCGATCTATTGTGCAGTAGTAACCCTAGGTAGCGTGCGCAGCTCCGCTCACAGTTTTCCCTCAAGACATGCATTTTTATTATTAACTAACTAACCATTAGTTAATTTACTTATTATTTTATTATTATATTTATATTAATATGATTTTATTTATTATCTATTTTTACATAATTTATGTTCATAAC
Organism: Pinus tabuliformis; assembly: GCA_031772625.1. Classification (NCBI taxonomy): domain Eukaryota; kingdom Viridiplantae; phylum Streptophyta; class Pinopsida; order Pinales; family Pinaceae; genus Pinus; species Pinus tabuliformis. The sequence continues at coordinate 246,951,902 of CM062810.1, read as the reverse complement.
ATTGCCTCCCCCTTCAAAAATATTTGTCTTCAAAGCTTGTTGATGAAAAGACCTGAACTCTTATCTGTTGCGAATGATGTCTTCTCTCCTTGGGACGGTCATATTTGTTGATACAAGTTGATATGATCCTTGGAGTGATATATAAAATTGTCGTACTAGAACGGATCCGACCATCCCAAATTGATCTTCTGCGTAATCAAATTTTGAGACGAATCTTTATATTGCGATAGGATTCTACAAACTTCTGTATTCCTAGAACATAAACTTGTCATTTATTTTCCGAGTGATATTGGTACGTAGATTGATGGGAAAATCTTCTCTTGTGATTCAGGTTTTGATACATAGTTCCTTGGTTGGTGACTGAATCATCACTTGGAATGTTCACCATTTGAACGACAACCTCTGAGTACGTCTTTACTTCAGTAGAATTTGGATCTGCCTGAACTCTGAGATCAGTTGAATCGATGTTGGTTTCTTCTTCCCCAACTTGGACTACTAAATCTAGAGACTTTGGTTCTTCTTTTGCAACAATTTCTTCAAACCTATTCATCAATGATTTCTTATCGTCCTTAAGTTTTTTAATTTGTTTGAGCAGATTTTGGTTATGATTTTTGAGACATAAACATTACTCATTTTTCTGAGTCAACTTTATTTTCACCTTCAAGCTTCTTGTCGTTTAAACACTTGATTTGTTTTAATAGTTTATTTTTTCACTTCTTTTTATATGATAATTCTTTTTTTTTCCTATCTTGAATTTTTTTATTTTTTTAAATGGTCAAGGGCCTCTGACAAATCAGTGAAACTAGTTGAATCGAGAACCTCCCACTTCGTAGTGAAGCACTTGAGTCTTGACGGCAACAATGTTGACGGAGTTGATGGCTAAACGTCGGGATCATACGTGGCTTTGATACCAATGTAACCACCAAAAGTCGGAAATGCAACAGAAATATTAAAATACTTCGTAGACAAAGACATCCATCATTGAATAGTAATTGTAAATGATATATTGTATTAAATAATTCATATGAGGTGAGTACAAATGAGAATGATGGTCCTGTATATATAGCTAGGTAAGTACCCTTTCACAAATAGGGATGTCTCTAAGACATGCCTTTATATTATTGTGATTATTATTTTTATATTATTATGATTATTATTTATTATCTATTTTTACATAATTTCTATTCATAAGAGTCCTCTTCTTGAAGTTTAGCCATCTCCTCCTCCTCTACTATAGATGAAGCAATAGATGATGCTTTTAGGAAAACACTCTTGCGGTGTGGCACATATGAAGTATTCTCCAATTGACAAAAGGTACAACCATTGGTATTCCTCTTATAAGAACCATATCCTTTATAATCACCATGATCACAAACACTTCTAGCCTTGGAGGGACCTTTTACTGCTTCAATAACAAAAGATTTACCAGTTTTCTCCTCGATAACATTCTACAACATGAGACAACTTTCTCTTCTCATCCTCTATAGCGTCTAGCAACATTTTAAGTTCCCTATTCTCCTCTTGAATAGATAATTTAATCTCTTCCAATTCTTGGAGTCGTGTATGCTTCACACTCTTGCCCATGCTTGCAATCCAGTTAGACCCACTCTGATAACAATTGATCTAAAAATTAATCGTCACTGACACCTTGCAAGATTTAAAAATTTGTTTCTCTTAAAATGTCTTAGTTCTTATGTGTTCAGGTATGAACAACTAAATTAAACAATATAAAACAAGCATGCCATACTCAACATAAACTTCTCGAGAAGTGCGCGCAAACAAAAGAAACAAGATGAGAACCATATGTACCAACCAAAAGTCGTATACAAAACGGAAATATTAAAATGATTTGTAGACAAAGACATCCATCGTAAGATAGTAATTGTAAATGGTATATTGTATTAAAGAATTGATATGAGGTGAGTACAAATGAGAATGAGGCTCCTATATATATAGCTAGGTAAGTACCCTTTCATGAACATGCATGTCTTTAAGACATGACTTTTCATTATTAACTAACTAACCATTAGTCAATTTATTATTATTTATTATCTATTTTTACATAATTTATGTTCATAACATTGTCTTCCCCTTCAAAAAACTTTGTCCTCAAAGCTTGTTGATGAAAGGACTTGAACTCTTATCTGTTGCGAATATATTCTCTCCTTAGGACGGTCACCTTTGATGATACAAGCTGATATGATCCTTGGAGTGATATATAAAATTTTCGTACTGAGAACGGATCATACCTTTCTAGATTGATCTTCTGTGCAACCAAATTTTGTGATGAATAGCTTTTGTGGGACTGGATTCTATAAACTTCAGTATTCTTGGAAACATAAACTTGTCGTTTATTTTCTGAGTGATATTGGTATGTAGATTGATGGGAAAGTTTGCTCTTGTGATTCAGATGTTGATACATAGTTCTTTTTGTTGGACTTCCCCTTATCATGTTAGTGGTTGATTCCTGATTTTCGTCAGGTGTTGTTGTTGTTGAGTTGGCGACTAAATCATCATTTGGAATGTTCATCGTTTGAATGAAAACCTCTGGGTAAGCAACTTTGGTTCTTCTTTTGTGACAATTTCTTTGAATCTATTCATCAATGATTTCTTATCATCCTTAAGTTTTTTAATGTATTTGATGTTGGAAATAATACTGAGAGGGGGGGTGAATCAGTATTATCAAGCAATTTACCAAATCTTCCTTATTTGATCTTTTGAATTATTCTTTCATATCAGTACCATAAAATAATGAGCATGAATAAAGAAAATAGACAGTCACACCAAAGAACACAAGATGTAAGGTGGAAACCCAATGCGGGAGAAAACCACCTGCTGCAATATGTCTCTATCTTCTTTCAAGAAATTCTTTTTACAATGATTTTGTACTGGTGCAGTCCTTTACCAGCACGCAGGCTGCAACCTGCAGAGAGCTACAACTCTATCTCGTTTTCCAGTCTCTCCTGGAAGGGAGCTACAACCCCCTACTTCTTTTCATGAAGAATCAAATGATCAACAAGTATACAACAGATACAGTCCACTACAGATATCAGATCAGTAATTACAGAAATAACCCAGAACACCTTATGAACAGAAATATACAGTCAACAGATCATCTTAAGACAGGGACGCATATTTTCTTTCTGTGACCTGCGACTGGACGCAGTCTACCTTCCACTGTTCTGCGTGCCGACGCACTGTTCCTCTATGCTTTGCTGCGACCGGCGCACCCAGAAACACTATCGCGCCGCGTCTTTTGCTTCAGAGACGCACCCAATAACACAGTCACGCCGCGTCCTTTGCCTCCGAGACGCACCTGAGCCTTTACTGTACTGCGTCCCGGCGCACTTTCCCTTCACTGAACCTGCGTCCCTTCAGATATAAAAGATATGAGGACTTCAGAACCAACCCAAACACTCAGATCCACAGATCTGATCATGCGCCATAGAGATCACAGTCCATTAGAAGATTCGCCTTCATAGATCTGGACTAGATCTCACCAAAAGATATTCAACCAAGATGATGCTTAATCCAAATGAACTCCTTTGCTTTATATAGGCAAGCTTCTCCCCAAAACATGGAACAATACCACGAGCCGACACCATAGAAACACAAAAACGTCGGCTAGATACCACGCAAGAAACCCCCACGTGCTTTTCTCTGCCTTGAAATGTGTGCACTGGGCGGACGCACCTCCTGAACGGCTGGCCGGCGTCCCTGGACGCGGGTTCTGTATGGTATACCTGCGGGGACGCACTTGCTGAACATATTTCCTGCGTCCTTCTTGATTTATCACCTGAAAGGGTTTGCCATCAAGGACAACACCTGAATCATAATGCCAACAATCTCCCCCTTTGGACTTGATGGCAACCACATAATCTTCAGCTTCATTCTCCCCCTTTGACATCAAGAGCAAAGGGTATGCTCCCCCTATGCTCATGCATCTCCAGATCTGTAACCAGAAATCCATCATGAAGGAGATAGAGACATATTGCAGCTATTTCCAAGATCTCCTTTTCCATAATGCCAACAATGCATTATGTGCTCCCCCTGAGCCTATACCACCAATAGGAAGATGATCAACAGTAAGATGATGTATCAACAACCCCCAGCTTTTGCCTGAGGTATTCAAAAGTGTCCCTGGGCAATGGTTTGGTGAAAATATCAGCAACTTGTTCCTTAGAAGGAACATACTCCAACTTGACCTTCTGTTCAAGTACTTGTTCCCGGAGAAAATGGTACTTGATTGGTATGTGCTTGGTTTTTGAATGCATAACCGGATTCTTTGAGATGTTGATTGCACTTGTGTTGTCACATAAGATAGGGATTGGAGGAGTACAAGTGATTTGATAATCCTGCAAATTCTGCATCATCCAAAGGAGTTGGGTGCAACAAGATGCAGCAGCAACATATTCTGCTTCAGCTGTAGACAAGGCAATTGAACTCTGTTTCTTGCTGAACCAAGAGACCAGTCTGGGACCCATAAAGAATGCACCACCACTTGTGCTTTTCCTGTCATCCACGCTTCCGGCCCAATCTGCATCTGTATAGGCATGAAGAGTAAGATCTGTATCTCTAGGATACCATAAGCCATAATTTTGAGTCCCTTCAAGATATTTGAAAATTCTCTTCACTGCTTGAAGATGAGTCTCCTTTGGATTTGCCTGAAATCTTCCAACTATTCCAACTGCATGCATGATGTCTGGTCGGGTACCTGTCAAATATAGTAAACTTCCAATCATAGATCTGTAGGTTGGTTGATGTACTGCTGCAGATTCATCATTTGCACTGAGACTACATCCTGTGACCATGGGTGTACATACTGGTTTTGCATCTTCCATGCCATATTTCTTCAAAATCTGCTTGAGATACTTGGTTTGAGATAAAAAGATTCCTCCTTCCTTCTGTTGGATTTGCAAACCAAGGAAATATGTCAGTTCTCCTAGCAAGGACATTTCAAATTATTTCTGCATGACTAAGGCAAAGCTTTGACTCATAGCTTCTTCATTGCTGCCAAAAATAATGTCATCTACATACACAACAAGTATTAGCAATTTGTCATTTTCAACTTTTATATACAGATTGCTATCTGCTGAACCTTTTAAGAAACCTTGTTGATGAAGATATTTGTCCAACCGGTAGTACCAAGCCCTTGGAGCTTGTTTGAGACCATAGAGAGCCTTTTTCAATCGGCATACAAGATTTGGATCATTTCCAAGAATGAACCCATCTGGCTGTTCAATGTACACTTCTTCTTCCAAGTCTCCATTCAAAAAGGCTAATTTCACATCCATTTGAAATACTTTGAAGTTCTGAAAACTTGAGAGAGCAAGGAACATTCGGATGGCCTCAAGTCTTGCAACAGGAGCAAAAGTTTCTTCAAAGTCTATTCCTTCTTGCTGCGCATACCCTTTACAGACGAGTCTGGCTTTGTTTCTAATTACTTCTCCATTTTCATTCAATTTATTTTTGAAGACCCATTTTGTTCCAATAACATTCTTATCTTTTGGTCTAGGAACCAGCTCCCAAGTGTTGTTCTTTTCGATTTGCTCAAGTTCTTCATCCATTGCTTTCACCCAACATTCATCTTTGCATGCCTCTTTCACATTTTGTGGTTTGGTGGAGGAAAGTAATGCCAAATAGCTTGAAGCTTCTGCAACTGTTCTTCTAGTTTGTATACCTGCTTCTTTTTGTCCCATGATCTGAGATTCTGGATGGTTCTTCTGAACATATCTGGATGGAGTCTTTTCTTCTATTCTTGTCCGTTCTTCTGCTTCTTCGTGAGGTTCTTCTTGAGATTCTTCTTGAGGTTCTTCTTCTTCATCATTCTGTCTTTGAGGGTAGCTCTCATCTTCTTCGATGTCTTCACGATGTATTTGCCTAGGAATATATCCCTTTTCATCAACCACTACATCAATGCTGTCAACAATTCTGCCAAGTCTTTTATTGTAGCATTTGTATGCTTTGCTATGTGGAGAATAGCCAAGAAGAATGCCTTCATCTGCTCTAGGATCAAGTTTGCCAAGCTGCTCCTCAGTATTCTTGATATAGCATTTGCTCCCAAATATTTTGAAGTGCTTTACCGAAGGAGTTTTACCACTCCAGAGCTCATGAGGGGTTTGAGTGTTGTTCACCCGGACATTTGTCTTGTTGAGAATAATAACCGCAGTATGTGCAGCCTCACCCCAGAAGGTTGCGGGGGTTCCTGATTCATCAAGCATAGCACGAGCCATTTGTTGGATTGTTCTGTTCATTCTTTCAACAACTCCATTTTGCTGAGGCGTTCTAGCTGTAGAGAATTCTCTCCTTATCCCATGTTCATCACAGAAATCGAAAAATTCATTTGAAGTAAATTCCCCACCTCTGTCAGATCTGAGGCACTTAATTTTGTGACCTGATTCATTTTCAGCCAAGGCTTTGAAGGTTTTGAATTTTTCAAATGCTTCATCTTTGTGCTTCATAAGACCTAACCAAACAAACCTGGAGAAATCGTCAATAAATAATATCAAGTATTCCTCTCCTCTAGGTGTTCTTTTTCTGAATGGTCCACATACATCTGTATGTACTAGCTCAAGAGGCATGCTGGCTGATCCTTCTTTCTCTGGAAAGTTAGTTCTGGTTTGTTTTCCAAACTGACATGATCTGCATATGGTGTTGTCAGGAATTTTGATATCTGGAAGATCGCGAACTGCCTGATATTTGCAAGCTTTCCTTATTTGTGAGAAGCTTAGATGTCCCAACCTTCGATGCCATAACCAGTGCTCTTCATTCTTGCTTAGATAGCATTGTTGTTGTCCTTCATCAAATATGTATAGATTATTTGGAGTTCTCTTTCCTTTGAGAACTGTTTTACCTGTATCAAGATCACGAACAAGGCATCCATTTGATCTGAATATAACCTCGGTTCTTTGATCACACATCTGGCTGACACTTAGTAGATTATGCTTCAATCCATCAACAAACAAAACATTTCCAGCCTTAACATCTTCTTTTAAAGGAGCAATACCTTTTCCTTTTATAGTTGCAGGAGTATCATTTCCAAAAGAGACTTTCTTTCCCTTTTCTAAATTAGAATAAGACTCAAGTTTTTCTTTATCACCTGTCATATGCTTCGAACATCCACTGTCAATGTACCATAGATTTTCTTGTCCTTCTGCATAAAATGATATCCCACATCTTTCTGTTTGAGGTTCCTTTATTCTCCATGTTTTGGCGCCTGAGGCTTGTTCCTTTTTCTGCTCTTGTACCTTTCTTTCCGGAAACCTGCTTCTGCATTCAAAGTCTTTATGTCCAAAATTATTGCAAATAGAACATTCAACTTCATTTTCAAGAGCTGAAAAGTTGTTATAGGTCCTTTTTGTAATCCCTGTCATACTTCTTTGTTTTTGAGCTTCCCTAGTCATGATTGTTTTATACGCAACACATTGAGCTGCTTTGTGACCAAAGTTATGGCAAGAAAAGCATTGTCCATTGAAGAAGCTTCTGCGATTATTGGATCTACCAGCCAACTGATTGTAATTTCTATTTTCATCTATTCTTGAACCAAATTGAGAAGATTTTACCTGTGGCTGGTTGTGGCTTTTGTTCACCCTTAAGCTGGATTGCCCCTGATAGTTTCTGCTTGACATTTGTCCCTGCTTTACCTGATGATCTTCCTTGTGCTCTTGCTCATTTCTTCTTGCTGCATCAAGATAACTTTTTGAAGTGGATGCTTGAGAAGTTTCTCCATTATAGCCCAAACCTGTCTTATTTAGTGGAGACTGCTGCACACTGATAATCTCATCCAAAGTTTCAGATCCTTTGACAAACTTGAGATTAATAGTTTTTGTTTTCTCAATTTCTTTTCTAAGACCAACAATTTCACCTTCTAATTTTTCAAGATGTTTTTCCTTTTCATCAATTTGGAATTGTAGAGTATCAATAATCATGTTCTTTTCTTCTATGCATCTCTTGAGTCTAGTAATTTCATCATAAAGGTTATCCACATCTACAGCATCCTCATAATCATCATCTTCAAATGCCATTAACAACCTATATTTATTACCTTGTTCATCTTCATCACTGTTTGATAAGCCATCACTATCTTCATGGGTGTAGTAGCTTTTCTTATTTGCGCTTTGTTTCTTGTTCCATCTAACTGGTTCCTTTCCTTTATCCTTATAAGAGCATTTTGCAGCATAATGACCTACTCTTCCACAAGCAAAGCATTTGAAAGGTAGCTTACCTCTGAACCTTCCAGAACCTCTTTGAAGATTTCTGACAAAATTTGATTCTTCTTCCTCTTCTTCTGGATCATGGCTTGCTTCATAGTAATCTTCTTTGCCTGATGCTTTAAAAGCAGCCTCCCTTCTGTCTGATGGTCCTCCCTTTCTCATTTCATAAGCAGTTAGAATTCCATGTAGCTGAGACATAGTAAGAACACGGAGATTTTCTTTTTCTTCTATTGCAGATACTTTGGATTCAAACTTGGGGGATAATGATCTTAGAATCTTTTGAACTACTAGAGACTCCTTTACTTCTTCACCCAAATTTTTCATACAATTTACAATCTCATCTACCCGAAGAAAATAATTAGCCACACTTTCATCATTATACATCTTGAGAGTCTCATATTGAATTCTGAGAGTTTGAAGTTTGGCTTGTTTTACCTGTTCATCTCCTTCATAGCTTGTGATCATTTTGTCCCATATTTCTTTTGCTGATTTGAAGTGCATTACCTTCATGAATTCTGTTTGGGATATACTTCCTAATAGAGTACTGACTGCTTTTGCATTTGTTTCATACTTCTTTTTCTCAGCTGGATCTGTAGGAGTAGCTGAAGGAAAAGCATAGCCTGTTTCTACAATGTCCCAAACTTCAGTACCAAGAGATTGAAGATATGCAGTAACTCTTACCTTCCAATAATTGAAGTTTGTCCCATCAAAAACTGGTGGCCTGATTGATGCTTCTCTCTCGTAGTTGCTCATGATGAACGATCTACCTTCAAGCGATCAAGCTTTTCTGAAGGACCTGCTCTGATACCAATTGTTGGAAATAATACTGAGAGGGGGGGTGAATCAGTATTATCAAGCAATTTACCAAATCTTCCTTATTTGATCTTTTGAATTATTCTTGCATATCAGTACCATAAAATAATGAGCATGAATAAAGAAAATAGACAGTCACACCAAAGAACACAAGATGTAAGGTGGAAACCCAATGCGGGAGAAAACCACCTGCTGCAATATGTCTCTATCTTCTTTCAAGAAATTATTTTTACAATGATTTTGTACTGGTGCAGTCCTTTACCAGCACGCAGGCTGCAACCTGCAGAGAGCTACAACTCTCTCTCGTTTTCCAGTCTCTCCTGGAAGGGAGCTACAACCCCCTACTTCTTTTCATGAAGAATCAAATGATCAACAAGTATACAACAGATACAGTCCACTACAGATATCAGATCAGTAATTACAGAAATAACCCAGAACACCTTATGAACAGAAATATACAGTCAACAGATCATCTTAAGACAGGGACGCATATTTTCTTTCTGTGACCTGCGACTGGACGCAGTCTACCTTCCACTGTTCTGCGTGTCGACGCACTGTTCCTCTATGCTTTGCTGCGACCGGCGCACCCAGAAACACTATCGCGCCGCGTCTTTTGCTTCAGAGACGCACCCAATAACACAGTCACGCCGCGTCCTTTGCCTCCGAGACGCACCTGAGCCTTTACTGTACTGCGTCCCGGCGCACTTTCCCTTCACTGAACCTGCATCCCTTCAGATATAAAAGATATGAGGACTTCAGAACCAACCCAAACACTCAGATCCACAGATCTGATCATGCGCCATAGAGATCACAGTCCATTAGAAGATTCGCCTTCATAGATCTGGACTAGATCTCACCAAAAGATATTCAACCAAGATGATGCTTAATCCAAATGAACTCCTTTGCTTTATATAGGCAAGCTTCTCCCCAAAACATGGAACAATACCACGAGCCGACACCATAGAAACACAAAAACGTCGGATAGATACCACGCAAGAAACCCCCACGTGCTTTTCTCTGCCTTGAAATGTGTGCACTGGGCGGACGCACCTCCTGAACGGCTGGCCGGCGTCCCTGGACGCGGGTTCTGTATGGTATACCTGCGGGGACGCACTTGCTGAACATATTTCCTGCGTCCTTCTTGATTTATCACCTGAAAGGGTTTGCCATCAAGGACAACACCTGAATCATAATGCCAACATTTGAGCAAATTTTGGTTATGATTTTGGAGATGTAAACATTCATCATTTTCAAATTTAACATTATTTTGACCTTCAATCTTCTCGTCTTTTAAACACTTGATTTTTTTCAATAATTTTTTTTCACTTCTATTTACATGATAATTATTTTTTATCCTATCTTGATTTTTTTTAATGGCCAAGGGCCTTTAACGAATCAACGAAACTGGCTGAATGGTGAACCTCCCACTTCATAGTGAAACACTTGATTCTTAATGACAACAATGTTGATAGAGTTGAGGGCTAAAAGTCGAGATCAGACATGGCGCTGATACCAATGTAATGACCAAAAGTCGTATATACGGCAGAAATATTAAAATACTTCATAGACAAAGACATCCATCATAAGATAGTAATTGTAAATTGTATATTGTATTAAAGAATTGATATGAGATGAGTACAAATGAGAATGAGGGTCCTGTATATATAGCTAGGTAAGTACCCTTTCAGGAACAGGCGTGTCTCTAAGACATGCCTTTTCATTATTAACTAATGAACCATTAGTTAATTTACTTATTATTTATTATTATATTTATATTATTATGATTATTATTTATTATCTATTTTACCTATTTTTACATAATTTATGTTCATAACAGTCCTCTTCCTGAAGTTTAGCCATATCCTCCTTCTCTATTGTAGATGAAGCGGTAGATGATGCTTCTTGGAAACCACTCTTGCGGTGTGGCATATACAAAGAATTATCTAACTAAAAGAAGGTACAAACGTCATAATTCTGTTGATAAGAACCATATCCTTTATACTCATCATGATCAAAAACACTTCAAGTCTTGGAGGGACCTTTTAATTCTTCAATAGCAAAAGATTCACGAGTTTTCTCCTCGATAACATTCTACAACATGAGAAAACTTTCTCTTCTCATCCTCTACATCTTCTAGCAACCTTTTAAGTTCCATATTCTCCTCTGGAATATATAAGTTAATCTCTTCCAATTCTTGGAGCCTTGTATGCTTCAAACTCTTGTCCATGCTTGCAATCCAGTCAGACCCGCTCTGATACCACTTGATCTGAAAATTGATCGTCACTGACACCTTGCAAGATTTAAAAATTTGGGTCTTTTAATATGTCTTAGTTCTTATGTGTTCAGGTATGAACAATTAAATTAAACGAACTTGACAATATAAAACAAGCACGCCATACTAAACATAAACTTGTGAAGAAGTACGCACAAACAAAAGAAAGAAGATGACAACCATATGTAACGACCAAAAGTCTTATACACATCGGAAATATTAAAATACTTTGTAGACAAAGACATCCATCGTAGGATAGTAATTGTAAATTGTATATTGTATTAAATAATTGATATGACGTGAGTACAAATGAGAATGGCGGTCCTATATATATATATATATATATATCCAGGTAAGTACCCTTTCACGAACAGGCATGTCTCTAAGACATGCCTTTTAATTATTAACTAATTAACCATTAGTTAATTTACTTATTATTTATTATTATATTTATATTATTATGATTATTATTTATTATATATTTATTATCTATTTTTACATAATTTATGTTCATAACAGTCATCTTCTTGAAGTTTAGCCATCTCCTCCTCTACTGTAGATGAAGTGGTAGATGATGCTTCTAGGAAACCACTCTTGCGGTGTGGCACATATTAAGTATTCTCCAACTGACAAAACATACAAACATCAATATTCTCCTGATAAGAACCATATCCTTTATACACACCATGATCTCAAACACTTCTAGTCTTGGAGGGACCTTTTACTGCTTCAATAGCAAAAGATTCACCAGTTTTCTCCTTGATAACATTCTGCAACATGAGACAACTTTCCCTTCTCAACCTCTACAACTTCTAGCAGCCTTTCAAGTTCCCTATTTTCCTCTTGAATAGATAAGTTAATCTCTTCCAATTCTTGGAGCCTTGTATGATTCAAACTCCTTCTCATGCTTGCAATACAGTCAGACCCACTCTGATACCACTTGATCTAAAAATTGATCGTCACTAACACCTTGCAAGATTTAAAAATTTGGGTCTTTTAAAATATCTTACGTGTTAACTAAATTAACCATTATTTAATTTACTTATTATTTATTATTATGTTTATATTATTATGATTATTATTCATTATCTATTTTTACATAATTTATGTTCATAACATTGCCTTCCCCTTCAAACAACTTTGTCCTCAAAGCTTGCTGATTAAAGGACTTGAACTCTTATTTTTTGTGAACGTCTTCTCTCATCGGGATGGTCATCTTTGTTGATACAAGTTGATATGATCCTTGGAGTGATATATAAAATTTTTGTACTAAGAACGGATCAGACTATCCTAGATTGATCTTCTACTTAATCAAATTGTGTGATGAATCATTATCGTGGAATTGGATACTACAAACTTTTTTATTCCTAGAAACACAAACTTGTCATTTATTTTCTGAGTGATATTGGTACGTAGATTGATGGGAAGTTTGGTCTTGTGATTCAAATGTCGATACATAGTTCTTTTGGTTGGACTTCCCCTTATCATGTTAGTGGTTGATTCTTGATTTTATTTAGGCGTTGTTACTGTTGAATTGGCGACTGAATCATCACTTGGAATGTTCGCCATTTGAACGAAAACCTCTAAGTTGAATCGATGTTTGTTTCTCCTTCTCCAACTAGGACTAGTACATCTAGTGACTTTGGTGCTTCTTTTGCGACAATTTCTTCAAACCTATTCGTCAATGATTTCTTATTGTCCTTAAGTTTAATCTGTTTGAGCAGATTTTAGTTATGATTTTTGAGATGTAAGCATTCCTCATTTTCTGAGTCAACTTTATTTTCGCCTTCAAGCTTCTTGTCATTTGAACACTTGATTTGTTTAAAAAAAAAATTCACTTCTTTTTATACGATAATTCTTTTTTTTCCTATCTTGATTTTTTTATTTATTTTTAATAGCCAAGGGCCTCTGATGAATCAATGAAATTGGTTGAATGGAGAACCTCCCACTTCGTAGAAAAACACTTGAGCCTTAACGACAACAATGTTCACGAAGTTGATGGCTAAAAGTCGGGATCAGATGTGGCTCTAATACCAATGTAATGACCAAAAGTCGTATACGCAGTACAAATATTAAAGTACTTCATAGACAAAGACATCCATTGTAGGATAATAATTGTAAATTGTATATTATATTAAAGAATTGATATGAGGTGAGTACAAAAGAGAATGAGGGTCCTCTATAGATAGCTAGGTAAGTACCCTTTCACAAATATGGATGTCTCCAAGACATGCCTTTTCATTATTAACTAACTAACCATTAATTAATTTACTTATTATTTTTTATTATATTTATATTATTATGATTATTCTTTATTATCTATTTTTACATAATTTATGTTCATAACAGTCCTCTTCCCGACTGTTACTATTGTCATTGTAGTCCTTGTTGATGAAAGGACTTGAACTCTTACCTATTGTGAATGTCTTCTCTCCTCAAGATAGTCATTTGTGTTGATATGATCCTTGGAGTGATATATAAAATTGTCGTACTAAGAATGAATCAGACCATCCTAGATTGATCTTCTGCAGAATCAAATTTTGTGATGAATCATTATCGTGGGGCTGGATTTTGCAAACTTCAGTATTTCTGGAAACATAAACTTGTCGTTTATTTTCTAAATGATACTGGTATGTAGATTGATGGGAAAGTTTGTTCTTGTGATTCAGATGTCGATACATAGTTCTTTTGGTTGGACTTCCCCTTATCATGTTAGTGGTTAATTCCTGATTTTCTTCGAGTGTTGTTGTTTTTGAGTTGGCAACTAAATCATTAATTGGAATGTTCGTTGTTTGAAAGGCAACCTTTGAGTACGAATTTACTTCATTTGGATTTGGATCTGCCTGAACTGTGAGATTAGTGGAATCGATGTTTGTTTCTTCTTCCCCAACTTGGACTACTACATCTAGCAATATTGGTACTTCTTTTGCAACAATTTATTCAAACCTATTTGTCAATGATTTCTTATTGTCCTTACTGTTAGATAATTTACGTTCATAGTAGAAGATTCACTAGTTTGCTCCTTGATAATATTCTGCAACATGAGACAACTTTCTCTTCTCATCCTCTATAGTGTCTAATGGCCTTTTAAGTTCCCTATTCTCCTTTTGAATAGATAAGTTAATCTATTCCAACTCTTAGAGCCTTGTATGTTTCACACTCTTGCCCATGCTTGCAATCCAGTAAGACCCGCTATAATACCAGTGGATCTGAGAATCGATCATCACTGACTGTTATGAAACCAGCTCATGAAAAAGATAGAAAAGATAGATCAATGCCTTAGAATTCAGCCTCTTCGAGGGGGTTACCTCCTTTACATTACATATATGAGCAATTCTTGGATGATTTAAATGACGAAACCTCCTTTCTATATATAGGAGTCTAAGGAGTCACAATATAATCCAGCCGACCTAACAAAAATAATATAAAGCCACAAAAATAACAATAGAGGGATTCTATGGGGCACAGTAATAAAAATATGGGGACAATAAGGGCACAAAAATATTAATAAGGGATACAACTACAATAGTAATGGGGTAATCACTAGTATTATAGGGACCTATCATGCCCCTCTCCTTCAAAAAAAGTGTTGTCCTCAACGCTTGAGTAGTTCTGGATGCTTTTGTATAAAATTCTCATCCTCCCATGTGGAATCTTCAACGGATAAGTTCTTCCACTTGATGAGATACTCCGAGATTGATCGATTTCGTAGCTATCGAGTTTTTGTTTCTGTGACTGCTTCCGGTTGCAATATAATTTTTCCTTCCTTGTCAAGTTCTGGCAATATTGTTTGAACTGGGAGCTTGTTGCCTATAACCTTCTTTAAACATGAAACATGGAAAACTGGGTGCACTCGAGACGCTGCAGGAAGCTCCAATTTGTATGCCATAGTACCAATCTTTTGCAACACCTTGTACTGACCATAATATTTTGGTGATAATTTATTATCCTTCTTAGCTTTCTTGAGGGACATTTGTTTATATGGTTGTAGCCATAGGAATACCCGATCGCCTACATCAAAACTTCTTTCACTGCGATGCTGATCTTCCTATTGATTCATTCTATTATGTGCCAACACGAGGTTATCCTTTAAGAGTTGGAGGACTTGTTGTTGATGTTCAATGTGATGTTCCACTGCTTGAACCTTAGAATTTTCTCTTAAATATGATGTAATGGATGGTGGTTGATATCCATAAAGTGCCATAAATGGGGTCATTTTTGTTGCTGTATGGAAGGAAGTGTTATACCACCATTCAGCCAGAGGCAACCATTTGACCCATTGTGTCTGTTTATCAGATACAAAACAACGAAGATATCCTTCCAAACATTTGTTTACTATCTTAGTTTTCCCATCAGATTGAGGATGATAAGATGAGCTATGAGCTAACTGAGTACCAAGACAAGAAAATAATTTTGTCCAAAAATTTCCAGTGAAAACGGGATCTCTGTCACTTACAATAATCTTTGGGTTTCCATGTAGCTTTTGAATTGTTTCCATAAATTCAATAGAAACTGTACTAGCTTTCAATGGATGTGATAATGCACAAAAGTGTGCATACTTGGTAAGTCTGTCAACTACCACCATGATGACACTCTTTCCCTCATACTTGGGTAAACCTGTGATAAAAACCATTGAAACCTCCTCCCACCGTTGGCTTGGAATGGATAAAGGTTGTAATAGACTCGGGTTCTTAATTGTTTCAACATTATTTTGTTGGCAAACCAAACATTCCACCACAAACTTTTGAATATATGATTTAAGGCCATCCCAAAAAAATTCCTTCTTAACCCTGTGGTAAGTTTTTAAAAATCCTGAGTGCCCTCCTAAGGGAGAAGTGTGCAATTCCATAAGAATCTTTTGTTTGAGTTGTGAATTTTTACAGAGGTATAAGCGATCTTTGTACCATAACGAATCATTTTTCCAGCTAAATGTATCGGATGTACTGGAATCTTGTTGTAACTTTCGAATAAGTGCCCACACTTCTTCATCATTCTTCCACTCCTCCCTTGCTTCATTTATCCAATCTGGTTGGATAATAGAAATGGCGCACAACAACGCTTCCACATCCTCATCCTTTCTTGAGAGTGCATCTGCCACCACATTTTGCTTCCCTTTTTTGTAGATGATTTCAAAGTCATAACCCAACATCTTTGTGACCCACTTTTGTTGCTCTTCAGAGGATAATATTTGTTCTAAAAAGTATTTAAGGCTATCATGATCCGGTTTTACCTTGAAGCATCTTCCCATTAGGTAGGGTCGCCATTTCTTAAGTGCATGTAGTATTGCCAACATTTCCTTCTCATAAATAGCTTTGTGTAAAAACTTTCCCTTGATTGGACGGCTTTCAAAAGCAATGGGTCTTTCATATTGCATTAAAACAACACCAATTCCATTTCCTAAAGCATCACATTCCACAATAAAGGTTTTTGTGTAGTCTGGTGTAGCTAAGACCGGTGCTTGGCACATTGCCTCTTTAAGATGTTCGAAGGCCTTTGTTGCTTCTGGAGTCCATGAAAATGCATCTTTCTTCAATAATGTTGTTAGAGGTGCTGCTATTCTCCCATAATTCTTAACAAATTTGCGATAATACCTTGTCAACCCGAGAAATCCTCGCAGATGCTTTATGGATGTGGGGATTTTCCATTCCTTAATGGCTTTAATTTTTCTAGGGTCTACCTTAACTCCTTCATGAGATACAATATGACCCAAATATTCCACCTCTTGTACTCCAAAGAAACATTTGGTTCTTTTTGTATATAACTGTTTCTCCTCCAATAGTTGTATCACCTTGTCAACATGTTCAACATGATCCTTCCAAGACTTGCTGTAGATTAGTATATCATCAAAAAATACTAACACAAATTTTCTAAGGGTTTGAAAATGTAATTCATCAAACCTTGAAATGTAGAAGGTGCATTGGTAAGGCCAAAAGGCATGACCAAAAATTCATAATGACCCTCATGAGTTCTAAATGTTGTTTTTGGAATGTCTTTAGTCTTCATTCTTATTTGATGATATCCTGAACGAAGATCCAACTTGGTGAAGGAAATTGATCCATGCAATTCATCCAATAATTCATCAATGACAGGAATGGGAAACTTGTCTTTAATAGTGAGCTTGTTGAGCTCCCTATAATTCGGACACATGCACCATGATCCATCCTTCTTGTGCACCAATACTACTGGAGCAGAGAAAGAACTTTGACTAGGTTGAATTATACCAGCCTCTAGCATTTCTGCAACCATACATTCAATTTCAATCTTTTGGGCATAGGGATATCTGTACGGCCTGATGTTTCGAGGAACATTCCCTGGAATTAGATGAATAGCATGATCATGATCACGAATAGGTGGGAGACCTTTGGGAGTCTCAAATACCTTGGAATGATTGTCTAAGAATTTTTGGAGATATGGAGAAATAGATTATTCTGATGTGGAAACATCTAGCGAACATAATTGTGCAATTACACCTCTTTGTTCCTTTTTTAGAAGCTTTGTCATACCGTTAGAGCTGATTATCTTTCCCAGTTTCCCTGCAATACCCCTTAATTCAACTTCCTTTCCTTCTGCAGAAAATTTCATGAAAAGTTCTTGAAAATTAAAATCTATTGTACCCAAGGATTGTAGCCATTAGACTCCTAGCACAACATCAACACCTCCCATTGGAATGGAAAGCATTGGGCTAGTCAATACATATTCTCCAATGGATAGCTTGATATTATGGTACTTTCCAGAGCAATTTATCGTTCCTCCATTTGCAATCATCACTTGACACTTTGGTGCTAGATATAGGAAGCAATTCAATTCCTTTGCTACCTTACAATGAATAAAATTATGGGTACTTCCTAAATCAATCAACACTATTACCTTTTTCTTCTTGATTTGTCCTTCTATCTTGATGGTTTGAGGAGTGGTAATTCCAGCCAATGCATTACAAGATATGGTCGGATTCATTTCTTTTTTATCTAGGCTTTGTTCCTGGAGTATATCCTCTTCTTTTGACCTTTCTTGATCCTTTTCTTCTTCCTCTTCACAATCTATGTAGAATAATTTCTTCTCAGCACACTTATGACCTTTAGTGTATTTGCTATCACAACTGTAACAAAGCCGTTTTGCTCTTTTTTCTTCCAATTGTTGTGGTGTCAACCTTATAGGTTGTGGAAGGCTAGGGGTAACAACACTTCCATCTTTATAGTTGTGACTGGTATGCTTTTTGGTTGCCATAATTTTGCTTTCCATTTTTCTTGCTAACCTGAATGCCTTCTCTAATGAATCAGGTTCCCAAAGGCGAACATCATGTTGGATATTATCCTTTAATGTCCCTATGAACACATCAATCCTATGATCCTCTGGAATATTTTTTACCCTTATGTTCAATTTTTTGAACTCCTCAATGTGCTCCATTATTGAACCCTTTTGTTTGAGACTTATCAATTCGCTAAAAAAAATGTTGCTTTTTGTATCCTCATAATGTGCTGGCAATTCTTCTGTAAAAATTTCCCAAGTGATAATTTGTTTACAAGAGCAAAGCCATTGATATCATACAAACTGATTTGGTTCCAAATATAAAGTTGCAATATGTACCTTTTGTGTGTTTTGCACATTATTGAGATCGAAAAATTGGTCCATCTGTAATATCCATGTTGCGGGATCCTTGCCATCAAACTTCCTCATATCGATTTTTGGAATATGGTGGGTCTTCGATCCAACATTAGAGTCTATGGAATCATGATTAACATTTCTTTTGTCCTGATCATGGGTTTCCTTTACTGCCCTTTCACCATTAGTTACCATTTCTTGTAGCAACTTATTCATATTTATCTTCAATTCTTCCATGTCTGTCTTCAAGTCGTCCATCTTAGCTTCCACGTCATTCATCTTAGCTTCTACGCCTTTCTTTAAACAATCCATCTTATCTTCTACACCTTTCTTTAAACCATCCATCTTAGCATCTACATATTTCTTTAAACCATCCATCTTAGATTCTGTTCCTTTTTGTGCAAGTGACACTTGTTGCACTTGGTCTCGTAATTTTGATATATCATGTTGCATTTCTTCCTCTTCTTCATGAGTCATGCTAGAGCTTTCAGGTTTCCTACTAGGTGTTTGCATTTTCTTTCCTCGGGGCATCAATTACCGATAATAATGCTTTACTATGCCCTTTGAATTCCTCCAAACTAATTTTTCAAACCAAGCTTATGCAAAAATTTAAAAAAAACTACACACATTTTTTTCCTTTGTAGGAGCCTGATATTGAATCTCATGTATCTCTGTAATTTCGGATCATCCAGTTCTGAAATTGCGACCTGTAGTAGCCCTCTATGTCCTCTTTCCAATGCCACCAGTCTGCTCCAAATTGGATTCTCCAAGAAATGGTTATGCACAATCTCCCACAGTGACCTGATTATAGACTAGTTCAGTAGAGCAAACTTGTATGGCGTGCCACGAGCCACTGTTTCAACTTTTGGCTTTGAAAAATATATACAAGAAACTATAGTTAGTACTATTTTTGTACCTTCTTCCGAAATTTCAATCCAATTCTCATAAAGAAATTTATGACGATTTTCCCCAGGTCACCTGTTTGGAATGTGTTAACACCCAGGTTGTTCCCTATGACTCCCAAGGGAATACGGCCGGGGTAACCACTAACCAATCTTTTGATCACTGTTTCTAGCCAAACTGTGATTAGAGAGGGCTCTCTCTTTATCATTTGTATCTGTTATGATAGTGTTTTAGGCTAGGTATTACGCACAGGTTTTGTTTATGTTTTGGTTGAAGATTTTCTTTTAGGTCTTGTGATATAATGTTCAAAGAGTCAAATATCATTGGGCAATGGAGTCTATGGCTGTAGGTGTCTAGAAACCTTGAGGTGAATTGGTGAAACTTACAGGGCCATTTGGATACTTCATACAACAAAATTTTTGATTTATAACACAAACAGGTGAAAAAACCAGTGAAAGCAATTAAGAATTTTCACTAAAGTATTCAAGTATTTCCACCAAACTAGGTATGAGAAACAGATAGATGTCTCAGGAGCAAACTTGAATCCCTGGGAATGTCTATCACTGTAAAAGATATAGTTTTAAAGTGCAGCAATTAAGAATTACACTTCATTCACTGTATCTGAAGAAAACATGGATAATAGCTCAGATTGAGTTCAGGGTAATCAGTGATTAAATCCTGGAACTATTCTTCTACCTTGCTATTAAGTGTAAAACATTTAAACAATAAAAGAGAACAAAAGACTCGAAAACATGTAACACAGAGATTTAAGAAAGACTTATTGTTTTATGAAACACTCTGGAATCCTGCAACATTCACCATTCATCACAATGCATCAAGGTACGCCAAGCTTTGGAAGTTCCATTCACCCTTTGTATTATTTCTCTGAGAATTTTACAGCAAGTGAGATCTCCAAAATGAAAATAACAACAACCCCTTAAGCTTCAGTGAGGGGCGAATATATACATACGATTTTACAAAAATATCTGAGTTCTAAGTTATCTCAGACTTAATGTTCTCACCAACTTTTGAGATATTATTATCAGAAATTTATTACAGCATTGAATACAAAATAAAGGCGTCTTGATGTTCTGTCAGAAGATATTTTGGCCTTTGGGAGCTGCTAAGTCGGTTGGGATACTTTGATCAAATGCTGGAGAACCCGACTTTATGGCTTGTGCGCTGTATTTTGAGTCTGCCACCTGTGATTGTGATTGCCGCTGTGGTGAGTAAATAGCCCTGCTGAGTTGGCTCAGCATCTGTCTTTTCCTTGTGGAGTTATCCACCAAAATTCTGCCTGTGCATGACTGTTCATAAACTGGAGAAAATTAACGCTACAGGTTCTGGCCTGATAAGATTATCTGTGTCAAATTCCTCCATACTTCTTGTGTGGGCAATTGGTGATTTATGATTGCCCCCATAGTCTCATCTGCTTCTGTATACTTAAAGAAATTTGGTGGTGCATCAAACAGGTGATCAATTTCATTCATAATAAAAAACAGGTTATCCACCCTATCATACAAATTCTGCCCTGATGCTGGCGCTGTTTCTGCTGAGGTACTAGGTTGTTTTGCAATTTGTGCTGCAGCATGGGCATCAACCCTTTTGATGTAATTTTCCAGGGTAAGCAGTCTTCCTACACTGCTTAATATGCTGGGGAGGCCTCTGTTCTGTAATGCCAGGAATCTGTCCAGGAATTTGTTGATCTCGGTCTGCATATCCTGTGTTCTCCTCTCCAGCGTTCCAATTAGGCTTCTTAGTGTCAGGACTCTTTTAACTACTGAGATTGTTTCAGTCCTGTTGGTAATTCCTATTGTGGCCAGCTGAGAGCTTGTCTTGTTATTTAAAATATTGATCATTTTGCTGGCAGCATCTGGCATGTGGCCAAGGCTTGCTCTAGCTCTGTGTATTTCCTTGTTTGCCTTTGTGATGAGTACTATTTGCTCATCCATAGTCTCAATATACTGCCACTGATTGGTGATGGATCGACCAATGTTGCCCCAGAGGACTGCTTTTAATTCTGCTGTTACTTTTTCTAGTGCAAGCTCCTTTTCTAGTTCAGCTATTCTCTTTTTTAGAACTTTTATTTCTCTTTCCTTTGCTGCCTCATTCTGCTTGCTTTTGTCAAATCTTTCATTCACCTTAGTCAAAGACCTTTTGACTTCATCAAGCTCTTTCATTTGGGATTCAAGAACTCGGATCTCAGCTTGCAGCTTCTGCATATCCAGACTAGGAGTCTGCTCTGTTGTTGGCGTAGTTGTTGCTGTAGATGGTGCTGTAGTTCCTATCTGCTGAGGAGGAAGAGTAGTTGTTGGAGGAGCTTCTTCAAGATTGATTACTTCCGGAGGGGGCTGGGAAGTTTGGCCCTCTTCTCTCTGTTTTAATGCTGTCTGTAATGCTGCCTTTGCAGCTTCTGATTGTCCTAGCTGGTCTTGAGTCCGAACCAGCTCTTTGTATAAGGATATCATCAAATCCGTAGCATCCTTTTCTAGCCTTTGCTGAGCAACTTCATCTGTTTGAGGATGGATGGTGACTGGGAGCTTGATTTTGCTCCTTAAGGCAGCCATGTCTTGATCCCTTATCTTCAACAGTTCTTGGATACCTTTAACATCTTTAGGATCATGTCCTATTTCTATAATTACATCCTCCAAGGACTTGATTCTGTTGTCCTTGGCTTGTGATGATGCTCTCTCCAATTCCAGCTGAGAGGCTGTATTATCAAGGCTGCTCTTCAATTTGTAGTTTTCCAATGTTTCATCTGCCAAGGAGGCATACACCATTTCACCAGTTTGTTTATGCAGTTCGATTTTATCCATAGGGTGTATATCTTTGGCCAGAACCTCCATGTTGGTCCTTAGGTAATCCGAGGTAGATTGGGGGTGCAGAGTTGTGGGCATGAAGTGACTCATGATCATTTTGCCTTCACTTACATCAAAGGCAGACATGAGTCTTTGCTGATTGGTGGGAGCTAGGTTCAGCAAATGATTGTACAGCTGTACTTTAATAGGATCACTCCTCCTTTTAATGTCGATAAACTGTTGTTTGATGCTTACCTGTCCTTCTTTGTGCTGGCTGGAGGAGCTGACCTCCCCTCCCATAGCTCTATCATGTTCATGCTGGAATGAACTGGCTGACACTTCTCGGCTGGGTGGGCCCATGCCCGATGCTTGTCTTATTGCCTCATCATCTTCTGGGAAGTCATTCAACCTTTGCCTTTTCTCTCCCTGATTGATGGATGAAGTCAGGGGAGTCTCTCTATCTCTTTTCCTGGTTAAGTCCTCCTTTTGTGGGGTTTGGAGGACCGATGTATCAAAAGTAGTTTCTGCCCTAGGAGGCACTATATTCTGAGCCTGTTGCTCAGTGGAACTAGGAGTGTCAATCACCCTTTCTTGCTGCAAGGGTTGCTGTTCCTTAAGTGGCACTTCTTCTTGCTGCTGCCCTTGTTCCTGCTGTTCCATCTCTTCTTGCTGTTGTAGCAATGTCTCCACTTGTTCTTCTGTCAATGGAGGTGGCTGTTCCACCTGCTTCCCTTTATCTTTGCTTGCTGTCTGCGGTGCCTTCTCGGCAGTTTGCTGCTGTGTTGTTGATGATGTAGTAGCTGCTCCAAGCTGTCTTCTGTATGAATGAGGAACCTGTCCACAATTTTCCAAGTCAGCTTGCTTTTGTATATTTCTAGCTTCTCTTTCTAGAAGCTCTTCAGCAGTTATTTCTTCTTCTAAGGTACCCTCTTCCCAGCTTAATGCATTGGCATACTGTTCAATCTCAGGTTGTCTCTTGTGTGCATAACTACCCAATTTGTATTTTATTCTCCTAAGGGAGACAAAATGATTGGGGTCATAGGGTATCCATTCAAAACTAGTTTGCAGTCTGAGGCCTTCCAGGATAGTGTTTGCCTCTTTCCATCCCTCCTCTTTTCTGTTATATAGGAAAGGACCCAGCTGGCTCCTCACCTTTAGCTGTGACTTCTTGTTCTTGCTCTGAAAATGCAGGTAGTCTGAGTTGCCAAACTGTCTGAAATATTCCAAGGCAAAAAGCCTCATGGGGACATACCTTGGCAATCTAAAAGGTGTCAACTCACAGCCATATATTTTGATGACTGTGTGGTTTTGGTAGAAGTACCAATTACCAATGCTGTAGGACTTATTCAAATGGAGAATTCTCCTCATGTCATCAGTTAGTCTAGGAGGAGGAGTACCCTACAGTACTGTCATGGCTGGATAAATGAATAAGTCAATGAACTCATTGTATGTGTAAGGTGACACAGATGTATAGTGAAAGACAGAGGTCCAGAACACCACTGATCTTGGATTTCCTTGGGCATTGAGTTGCTTCAAAGGAAAAGAGAAGGTAGCTGGTTGATAAAACAAGAAGAGGTGGTATATGTATGAGGTATACCTGAATAGTCTTTCTCTCTTTAAGTTCATAAACTGGTCATGGATTTTATCTGCAATGTATGTAGCATAATCATAATGCACAGCTAGGGGCTTACCAGGAGAGAATAGAGACAGCATTGCTATTATGGTTTCATCCACATCCTCCATTCCCTTGAATCCTAGGGCATAGCTGATCAAATCCACTAACATCCTGCCCAATTCATTCAAGTACTGATATCCAATAGGAGGAGTTCTGACAGATTCAGAGCCTGGTTTTACAAACAGCTGATTGATTTTAATGAGTTGGTCGCTTGACAGCTTGCTCCCTTTCTTTATCAAATTCTGCATATTGAGGGGGGTCAATTGCTTGGCAGTATGGAAGTGCAGCATCTCATTAATACTCTCTGAGGTGATCTGGAACAAAACTAAGCCTGAGGGGCTAATGACAGCTCTTCGGCTTGGGTCATAGCATTCCTGGCAGCTGTATATCAACTCTGGCATAGGATTTACCTGGGGGAGGTTGTAGATTGGCAGGTTTGAGTCCCAAATCCCCAAGATGTCTGCTCCACTCAGGTGTTGGGCTTTCAACTCATTCAGCATCTGGATATTATACTTGGAGCCCATAAGAAACCAGTCCAGCATTTGGTAATCCATATCTCCCAGGGCTTTCCACTCCAATTCCTGGTGAGGGGCATTGAGGGGCTTGATGTTGAGAGCAATGGGAGTCTCCATGATCTTCTTCAAAGTTCAACAATTGTAGGTGGATGGTTTAATGGAAGCAACACAGAATAGAAGTGATTTTCTGTAAAAACAGTTTGTATCTCAGATACCAGAGGAGGAATTTACACAACAGCAGTTGAAATACTGTTTGTTTCAGGAGCAGGGCTTCTCTATGGTCTCACTAGGTCCTCTTTTAGCGGGTGAATTGAGTTTAACAAGAAATTTGCCGGGAACACGCAGTGAATGTTGTTTTTGAGCGAAATTACAGGTATTAAGGCTCGGCTGATGTTTTTGGACTTCACAGTTGCAAATGTGGATGTGCAGAGGGAAATGGCCAGTGAAAATATAATTTTTAAGGTCTCCTTAGCCCTCTGAGTAACTTTAATTTCAATAACAGGCGTATGGAGGGCAGCAAGCGGTAAATACCTGTTAATTGACGAACAGAGGTCGCATAGGCGTGCACGGTTGGAGCTCTGGAGGTCGCCTTGGTTAACTGAGCAGGTTGGCGAAAATTTGGACGTAAACAGCCATGCAGAGCCGAAGTAGTGACAGGAGTAAAAAGTGAGAAAAACACGGTTTTTTGGGTTAATATGGACCTTTTTACCATTTTGGCGCTTTTTAGTGATGACGTCAGCATGACGTTATTGGTGGGTCAAGGTGAGGTGACGTCAGCTGACGTCATCGGGTGACGTGGCGGTAAGCTATTGGTCCATGGGGGCGATGAGGTGGCAGCCATGTCATCAGCGAGGTGGACCAATCAACGGCAAAAGGATGAGCAGAAATGACGTGGCGATATGACATAGGAGGGCAGCTGGCAGTCAGGACCGTAGCGGTTACGGTTAAGGCTAGCCGCTACGGTCTCTCGGGGCGGTCTGGGTACGGCGCTGAAAGTGTCAGGCCTGGCTCCGAGAGCCCTTATTGTTTGACGCGTGGCCTGCCCGTGACGTGACGCAACGTCACTTTCTCGGGCGGTAAAGGACCACCATGGGGGCCGCTCCGATATTGCTGTGGATCGTCGGATCCTGGGGACCTGATCCGACGGTGGGCGGAGCAACAACGTGCTCGGAGTATATGCGCGGGCAGAAAACTTTGGGTTGTGGGTTTTTTGATGGTTTTTCAATGTTTTCCATTAAAACAAACTGCGTGCTAACCTTTTGGAAATGTGCCAGAGGCGGGCTTTTTAGACTTTGGGTAATTTTTGCAAAGGATTCAAGGGTAAAAGAGGGTTTATAAAGGTTTTTTCAATGCAAATGGTGGTTTGAGGAGCAAGTTGGCTTGTAGCAAGGGGGAATGGGACGTGATAGGTTCACCAAGGTGACTAGAGGTCACTTTGGTTCCTTTTGAAGAACATATGGCTATAATGCCAAGGGGAGGAGTATTTATAGAATTTGGGGCTTTATACACCATAGTGTTAATATTATTAGGGGAAAGGTAAAATAGGGGAGCTATATAGTAGAATAAGAGGTTAATATGAATGAAAGGGGCAAATGAGGGGATCTTACTGAGTTTATCTGAAATTGATTTAGTTTTGAGAGTAGATCAAAATGAAAAGATCTTAGACAAGAAATGTGGCCTTTGTATGAACAAGAACCACCATAAAACCATGATCTTTCTCCATGAATCTCAGCTGAAAAGGGAATGTTAATAATGGAGTGAAGGGGGAAAGGGAGGTTAGTCATGCTCCTTGCTGCAATTTGATGGAATTAACCACTTTGTCCATTGACAGATTTTTCCTTGGCAAAACACCTTTTGACATATGTGCAATGGTGAAAATACCCTTTCTGCAACCACAACTGCTTACCCAGCTATTTTCCTAGCATTTTTTGTTTCTCCATTGGAGGGTGCACTTGGACTTGCAAACCCTTACTTGCCTTTTCTTTTCTTTGGCTTTTTCTTTATTCTTTTCTATCTACTTCTACCCTTATCTCTTCCAAGGTCCCAGATTAGGCTGTTGGGATCCTTTTCTTCTCTACCTAAACTAGTTGTCTGCCAAGATTAAGCAGTTTGGACAGACTCCTTTCTCTATTCTACAATAGAAAATTTAAACATGGCATGATCCAGATTAGACTTTTGGACCATCCATCAAAATTTGAAATAAGGTCATCAATATTTGAAACACTTTACACACCTCTTGTTCTCTAGGAAATATGGGATCTTTGTGATATCAAAGCAGAGCATATTTGGACTTTCCTTGGCCAATCATGAAATATGAAACCTATTGGTATAGGTATCCAACAGAATGTAATTCAGGAGTCTACAAAAATACCAACTTCCTCAGATCATATCTCCGCAATTATAGAGCGAAAATCTCTGAAATTCGGACCCGAGATTCAGTGCGATTTCTTCTCAAATGGGTTTTTTTTTAGCTTCTGAAACATCGTAGAAAAAATTTTATAGCGAAAATGCCATGATGACCTGTTTGGAGCAGCGAAACCCTAGAATCCAAAGCTCTGATACCAAATGTTATGAAACCAGCTCAAGAAAAAGATAAAAAGATAGATCAACGCCTTAGAATTCAGCCTCTTCGAGGGAGCAACCTCCTTTACATTACATAAATGAGCAATTCTTGGATGATTCAAATGACAAAATCTCCTTTCTATATATAGGAGTCTAAGGAGTCACAATATAACCCAGCCGACCTAACAATAATAATATAAAGCCACAAAAATAACAATAGAGGGATTTTATGGGGCACAATAATAAAAATATGGGGACACTAGGGGCACAACAATATTAATAAGGGATACAACTACAATAGTAATGGGGTAATCACTAGTATTATAGGGACCTATCACTAACACCTTGCAAGATTTAAAAATTTGGGTCTTTTAAAATGTTTTAATTCTTACATGTTCATGTATGAATAATTAAACTAAACGAACTTGACAATATAAAACAAGCATGCCATACTCAACATAAACTTGTGGAGAAATGCGCATAAACAAAAGAAACAAGATGACAACCATATGTAACGACCAAAAGTCGTATACGCAACGAAAATATTAAAATACTTCGTAGACAAAGACATATATCATAGGAAAGTAATTACAAATAGTATATTGTATTAAAGAATTGATATGAGGTGAGTACAAATGAGAAAGATGGCCTTGTATATATAACCAAGTAAGTAACCTTTCACGAACAGGCATGTCTCTAAGACATGCCTTTTCATTATTAACTAGCTAACCATTAGTTAATTTATTATTATTTATTATTATATTTATATTATTATGATTATTATTTATTATCTATTTTTACATAATTTATGTTCATAACATTGCCTCCCCCTTCAAAAATCTTTGTCCTCAAAGCTTGTTGATGAAATGACTTGAACTCTTATCTATTGTGAATGTCTTCTCTCCTCAGGATGCTCATCTATGTTGATACAAGTTCATATGATCCTTGGAGTGATATATAAAATTGTCATACTAAGAACGAATCAGACCATCCTAGATTGATCTTCTGCGGAATCAAATTTTGTGATGAATCGTTATCGTGGGATTGGATTCTGAAAACTTCAGTATTTATGGAAACATAAACTTCTTGTTTATTTTTTGAGTGATACTGGTACGTAGATTGATGAGAAAGTGTGTTCTTGTGATACGGATGTCGATACCCAGTTCTTTTGGTTGGACTTCCCCTTATCATGTCAGTGGTTGATTCTTGATTTTCTTTAGGCATTGTTGTTGTTGAGTTGGTGACTAAATCATCAATCGGAATGTTCGTCATTTGAATGACAACCTCTGAGTACGTCTTTACTTAAGTTGGATTTGGATCTGCATGAACTATGAGATTAGTGGAATCGATGTTTATTTCTTCTTCCTCAACTTGGGCTACTACATCTAGCAACATTGGTACTTCTTTTGCACAATTTCTTCAAACCTATTTGTCAATGATTTCTTATTGTCCTTAAGTTTTTTAATCTGTTTGAGTAGATTTTGGGTATGATTTTTGAGAGAGAAACATTCCTTATTTCTGGAGTCAACTTTATTTTGTCCTTCAAGCTTCTCCTCTATTTATATGATAATTTGTTTTTCCAATCTTGATTTTTTTTTAATGGCTAAGGGCCTTTAACGAATCAGTGAAACTGGCTAAATGGAGAACCTCCCACTTAGTAGAAAAATGCTTAAGTCTTGATGGCAACAATGTTGATGGAGTTGATGGCTAAAAGTCGGGATCAGACGTGGCTCTGATACTAATGTAACCCCCAAAAGTTGTATACGCAGCAAAATATTAAAATACTTTGTAGACAAAGACATCTATTGTAGGATAGTAATTATAAATTGTATATTGTATTAAAGAATTGATAAGAGGTGAGTACAAATGAGAATGAGGGTCCTGTATATATAGCTAGGTAAGTACCCTTTCATGAACAGGCATGTCTCTAAGACATGCCTTTTCATTATTAACTAACCCATTAGTAGAAAAATGCTTAAGTCTTGATGGCAACAATGTTGATGGAGTTGATGGCTAAAAGTCGGGATCAGACGTGGCTCTGATACTAATGTAACCCCCAAAAGTTGTATACGCAGCAAAATATTAAAATACTTCGTAGACAAAGACATCTATTGTAGGATAGTAATTATAAATTGTATATTGTATTAAAGAATTGATAAGAGGTGAGTACAAATGAGAATGAGGGTCCTGTATATATAGCTAGGTAAGTACCCTTTCATGAACAGGCATGTCTATAAGACATGCCTTTTCATTATTAACTAACCCATTAGTTAATTTACTTCTTATTTATTATTATATTTATATTATTATGATTATTATTTATTATCTATTTTTACATAATTTATGTTCATAACAGTCCTATTCCCGAATTTTAGCCATCTCCTCCTTCTCTACTGTAGATGAAGTAGTAGATGATGCTTCTTTGAAACCACTCTTGTGGTGTAGCACATATGAAGTATTAACGATCTACCAAAAGGTACAAACGTCGGTATTCTCCTTATAAGAACCATATCCTTTATGCTCACCATGATCACAAACATTTCTAGTCTTGGAGGGACCTTTTACTGCTTCAATAGCAAAAGATTCACTAGTTTGCTCCTCAATAACTTTCTGCAACATGAGACAACTTACTCTTCTCATCCTCTACATCATCTAGCAGCCTTTTAAGATCCCTACTCTCCTCTTGAATAAATAAGTTAATCTCTTCCAATTCTTGGAGCCTTGTATGCTTCAAACTCTTGCCCATGCTTGCAATCCAGTTAGACCCGCTCTGGTACCAATTAATCTGAAAATTGATCGTCACTGACACCTTGCAAGATTTAAAAATTTGGGTCTTATAAAATGTCTTAGTTCTTATGTGTTCAGGTATGAAGAGTTAAATTAGACAAACTTGACAAATAAAACAATCATGCCATACTCAACATAAACTTGTGGAGAAGTATGCACAAAGAAAAGAAAAAAATATGACAACCATATGTAATGACCAAAAGTCATATACTTAGCGGAAATATTAAAATGCTTGTTAGACAAAGACATCCATCGTAGGATAGTAATTGTAAATTATATATTGTATTAAAGAATTGATATGAGGTGAGTACAAATGAGAATGAGTGTCCCGTATATATAGCTAGGAAAGTAACCTTTCATAAAGAGGCATATCTCTAAGACATGGCTTTTCATTATTAATTAACTAACAATTAGTTAATTTACTTATTACTTATTATTATGTTTACAATATTATGATTATTATTTATTACCTATTTTGAAATAATTTATGTTCATAACATTGCCTTCCCCTTCAAAAAGCTTTGTCCTCAAAGCTTGTTGATAAAAGGACTTAGAACTCTTATTTGCTACCAATGTCTTCTCTCCTCGGGACGGTCAACTTTGTTGATACAAGTTGATATGATCCTCGAAGTGATATATAAAATTGTCATATTGAGAATGAATCAGACCATCCTAGATTTATCTTCTATAGAATTGAATTTTGTGATGAGCCATTATCACAGGACTGGATTATGCAAACCTCAATATTCCTGGAAACATAAACTTGTCATTTATTTTTTTAGTGATGCTAGTATGCAAATTGATGGGAAAGTACGCTCTTGTGATTCGAATGTTGATACATAGTCTTTTTGGTTGAACTTCCCCTGATCATGTTAGTGGTTGATTCATGATTTTATTCAGGCACTGTTGTTGTTGAGTTGGCGATTGAATCATCACTCGGAATGTTCATCGTTTGAATGGGAACCTCTGAGTATGTCTTTACTTCAGTAGGATTTGGATCTGCCTGAACTATGAAATTAGTGGAATCGATGTTTGTTTTTTCTTCCCCAACTTGGACTACTACATCTAGTGACTTTGGTGCTTCTTTTGCCACAATTTCTTCGAACCTATTCATCAATGATTTCTTATCGTCCTTAAGCTTTATAATATGTTTGAGTATATTTTGGTTATGATTTTTGAGACGTATACATTCCTTATTTTCTAAGTCAACTTTATTTTGGCCTTCACACTTCTCGTCTTTTAAACAATTGATATGTTTTAATATATATATATATATATATATATATCTATATATATATATATATATATATATATATATATATATATATATATATATATATATATATATATATATATATATATATAATCACTTCTTTTTATATGGTAATTCATTTTTTTCCTATCTTGATATTTTTTTTTAATGGACAAAGGCCTCTGACGAATCAGCAAAACTGGTTGAATGGAGAACCTCCCACTTCATAGAGAAATGCTTGAGTGTTGACGGAAACAATCTTGACGGACTTGATCGCTAAAAGCTGGGATTAGGCATTCTCTGATACCAATGTAACGACCAAAATTCGTATACACAGAAGAAATATTAAAATACTCCGTAGACAAAGACATCCATCGTAAGATAGTAATTGTAAATTGTATATTGTATTAAAGAATTGATATGACATGAGTACAAATGAGAATGAGGGTCTTGTATATATATATCCAAGTAAGTACCCTTTCATGAATAGGCATGTCTCTAAGACATGCCTTTTCATTATTAACTAACTAACTAACCATTAGTTAATTTACTTATTATTTATTATCATATTTATATTACTATGATTATTATGTATTATCTATTTTTATCTGTTTTTATATCATTTATGTTCATAACAGTCATTTTTTCCCGAATTTTAGCCATCTCCTCCTTCTCTAATATAATGAAGCGATAGATGACGCTTCTAGGAAACCACTCTTGCTGTGTATCACATATGAAGTATTCTCCAACTAACAAAAGGTACAAACATCAGTATTCTCTAGATAAGAACCATATCCTTTATGCTCACCATGATCACAAACACTTCTAGTCTTGGAGGGACCTTTTACTGCTTCAATAGTAGAAGATTCACCACTTTGCTCCTCGATAACATTCTGCAACATGAGACAAATTTATCTTCTCATCCTCTACATCTTCTAGCAACCTTTTAAGTTCCCTATTATCCTCTTGAATAGATAAGTTAATCTCTTCCAATTCTTGGATCCTTGTACGCTTCAAACTCTTGCCCATGCTTGCAATGCAGTCAGACCCACTCTGATACTGCTTGATCTAAAAATTGATTGTCACTGACATCTTACAAGATTTGAAAATTTAGGACTTTTAAAATGTCTTAGTTCTTATGTGTTCAGGTATGAACAATTAAATTAAACAAATTGACAATATAAAACACACACGCCATACTCAACATAAACATGTGGAGAATTGCGCATAAACAAATGAAACAAGACGACAACCATATGTAATAACCAAAAGTCGTATACACAATGAAAATATTAAAATACTTCATAGACAAAGACATCCATCGTAGGATAGTAATTGTAAATTGTATATTGTATTAAAGAATTGATATGAGGTGAGTACAAATGAGAATGAGGGTCTTGTATATATAACCAGGTAAGTACCCTTTCACGAACAAGCATGTCTCTAAGACATGCCTTTTCATTATTAACTAACTAAACATAAGTTAATTTACTTATTATTTATTATTATATTTATATTATTATGATTATTATTTATTATCTATTTTTAAATAATTTATGTTCATAACAGTGCCTTCCCCTTCAAAAATATTTGTCCTCAAAGCTTGTCGATGAAAGGACTTGGACTCTTATTTCTTGTGAATGTCTTCTCTCCTCGGAATGGTCATCTTTGTTGATACAAGTTGATATGATCCTTGGAGTGATATAAAAAATTGTCGTACTGAGAACGGATCGGACCATCCTAGATTGATCTTCTATGGAATCAAATTTTGTGATGAATCATTATTGTGGGATTGTATTCTACAAACTTTTGTATTCCTGGAAACATAAAATTGTCGTTTATTTCCTAAGTGATATTGGTACGTAGATTAATAGGAAAGTTTGCTCTTGTGATTAAGATGTTGATACATAGTTCTTTTGGTTGGACTTCCCCTTATCATGTTAGTGGTTGATTCCAGATTTTCTTCAGGAAATGATGTTGTTTAGTTGGCGATTGAATCATCACTTGGAATGTTCACCATTTGAATGACAACCTCTGAGTACGTATTTACTTCACTAGGATTTGGATCCACCTGAACTGCGAGATTAGTTGAATCGATGTTTGTTTCTTCTTCCCCAACTTGGACTACTACATCTAGCGACTATGGTGCTTCTTTTGTGACAATTTCTTCGAACCTATTTGTCAATGATTTCTTATCATCCTTAAGTTTTTTATTCTGTTTGAGTAGATTTTGGTTATGATTTTTGAGACATAAACATTCCTCATTTTCTAAGTCAACTTTATTTTCACATTCAATCTTCTCGTCGTTTAAACACTTGATTTGTTTTAATAAAACAAAATTTAACTTATTTTTATATGATAATTCTTTTTTTCTATCTTAATTTTTGTATTTGTTTTTGTTAAGTTATGGTATTTTCTATGCTTATAACAGTTTACTTCTTTTTCTTATTACATTCCACCGATTAGCAATCACATGTACATAAAGTAAAGTGCAGATAGAACATTAAACGATCGACAGAAAACAAGCCAAGACAAGAGACACAAGATGTGGCGGCTAGCCAGGGACCAACCCCACAATGTGTGGGGAAACCCTTTGATCAAATCTTCTTTTATCTTCAATAATTCAACAGAGAGAAATAGTACAATAAATCTGATTCATATCAGCAGTAGCAAACCCTAGATCAGTAGCATCAGCATTAGCGGCTTCATTATCAAACTAGGGCAGACCATATCTCACAAACCGACAGTCGGATTGACTTCATTCCACCACAAAAGTTTTCGGCTTCTAGAGGAGGTTCAGATGAACCTACAGCGCAGTTCAGATGAGGAGATCTTCTAGGCCACGCAAGTCAATCTTTACTTCTGCAGTTGCAGCTTCAGTTTCAGCAGTTTCCGGCTTCAAACTAGGGCAGTCGATATCTTGCAAACCATTCATCGGATTGACTTCATTCCACCACCAAAAGTTGCGGCTTTCAGAGGAGGTTCAGATGAACCTACAGCGCAGTTCAGATGAGGAGATATTCTAGGCCACGCAAGTCAATCTTTACTTCTGCAGTTGCAGCGTCAGTTTCAGCAGTTTCTGGCTTCAAACTAGGGCAGTCGATATCTTGCAAACCGTTCATCGGATTGACTTCATTCCACCACCAAAAGTTGCGGCTTTCAGAGGAGGTTCAGATGAACCTACAGCGCAATTCCAAAGAGGAGATCTTCAAGGCCACACAAGTCAATCTTTACTTCTGCAGTTGCAGCTTCAAATTCAACAGCTTCCGACTTCACATGTGTGAGAGAGAGAGACCCATTTCAGCGCAGTAGACAAGAGACTCATATCTGCACAGTAGAGAGAGAGAGATGTGATGAGATGAGTTTGTCCAAATGAGGAAAAGTCCTCTTATATTTATACACAACGTTGGTGGGTGAATATATGCGACTGTTGGGCTTCTGAGCCTACATGAGTTGTAGGTCGGCTTGATAATAATTCCATAATCAAAATAAATTCATATCTCCATGAATACTTATCGGAATTGGATGATCTTTATATCAATCCTACACCTCTCGACGAGAGGAATCTAATAAAAATATTATTAGCCATGAATAAGATGATCCACATGAAGTTTTTCCCTGGTTTCCAATTTTAACACTCCCTCTCAACCATGGAGAACTTCATTTGCAATTTGTCTATCAGTCGTTACTATTCATCCATCAAATGCACTGCCTTGTACAGCCTGACCCTTGCCCTGCTCTGCTCTATTTTGCCTGTTCTGCTTTGTCTTGTTCTGCCCTGCACTGATCTGTACTGTTTTGTTCTGTTCTGCTCTGCTCTTGCATTGTTCTGTTCTACTCTGCTTTTGTCCGAATTATGAAGAAGAAGAAGAAATGATCGAGGATGTATCATACTGACTCAAAGTCAGTCTCAGAGTATGTACCACTGGTCCCAGACTAGTCTCAACCAACCCAAAGTCAGCGTCATAGTGAGTACAACTCTAATGGTCCCAGACCAATATCATCCTCCACTGACTCAAAGTCAGTCTCAGAGTATGTACCACTGATCCCAGACCAGTCTCAACCGACCCGAAGTCAGCGTCATAGTATGGTACAACTCCTACCACTGGTCCCAGACCAGTATCATTGATCCCAGATCAATGGAGGTCATCCTAGCGTAGGGAGTATGGTAGTTACAACGATGCGTCCATCGGTACTACTATGGTCCCTAACTTCATCTCCCTGCTCATTGATCAGATGAGAGGTACTTCCCATGAGTCCCAGACTGCATGGGTAGGATGCCTCGACAGGAGAACTAATCAATCCTGTCCTCACAGGAGAACACATCAATCCAGGCCGCCATGGAGAACACATCAATCCAGGCCTCACAGGAGAACACATCAATCCTGCTAAAATCGCCATGGAGAACACATCAATCCAGGCCTCACAGGAGAACACATCAATCCTGCTACAATCGCCATGGAGAACACATCAATCTAGGCCTCACAGGAGAACACATCAATCCTACTACAATCGCCATGGAGAACACATCAATCCAGGCCTCACAGGAGAACTAATCATCCTGCTACACAGGAGAGCGAATCATCTTGTTCCACAAGAGAGCGAATCATCTTGTCCCACAAGAGAGTGAATCATCTTGTTCCAGTGTGCACCACCAGGGGAGGGTGAGTCACCCTGTGGTCATATGTTGCTCCAGTAGTAACCGTAAGCCCTCAGAGCTCGCAGAGCTCAATGTATGCAACATGCAGGACCCTTGTACAAAGGTTTCTTGCTGACTCCAAGTCGTTTGGGAAAATCACAGATTAGATCTTTCCTCAAGGCTTTGACAAGGTGTATCAACCTGTACATCATCTTAATGTGATGGAGCTTCCTTGCTCATCGACTTACCATATCCCAGATGATGTCTATCTGCTGGAGCAATTGACGAATATAGGATTCCTCAATAATCGAATCCCACCTCAGGTTGTTATAGAGAATCACAGTGGTATCCAATGTAAATCCAAACAGCTCACTGAAGAGCTTTCGCAACTAGACTACCTCACACGAGGTTATGCTAGCAACAATATATCCTGCTTCGGCGGTGCTCAAAGCCACCGACTTATGCTTCCTGCTCATCCAGGATATCGAAGCAGATCCCAAGGTGAAACAACACCCAAAAGTGCTCTTACGGTCCACCACACTGCCTGCCCAATCAACATCAGCATATCCAAGTAGTCTCACATCTCCGACAGTGTATCTTAATCCATGAGAGATTGTGTCCTGAAGACATCTCAGAAGATTCCTGGCATCAATCCAGTGAGGCTCAACCAAATATGAGCTCACAATGCTAACTACAAAAAATATGTTCGGACGGAGGTTCACCAAGAACATCAATGCGAATGAGTTTATGAAACTCAGAGGCATTTCCCAAATCTGGTCCGACATCACTACCATATAACTTCTAAAAGTTAAGATCCTCGAGGTAGTCACAGGCTTGCAGTCCATCATACCATATCTTTCCAATATCTTTACCACATATTTCCCTTGAGATAGGAAAATTTCCCTTGGCTTCTGCCATACTTCAAGTCCTAGGAAGTAGTGCATCAGTCCTAGGTCTTTCGTTTCAAATTCAGAGGCCAGCTCCCTCTTACATTTGTGAATGACAGGGTCTGCACCTGTTAGAAAGAGGTCATCCACATACAGCACCAGTATGAGAGGCTTGTCATCTTCAACCTTAAAGTAAAGGTTAGGATCGGCTTCACTCCTAGTGAATCCCAGCTTCATCAAGTAGCTATCGATCCTCTCATACCATGCTCGGGGAGCTTGCTTCAGCCCATAGAGAGCTTTCTTCAACCTGCATACATGAGATTTTCGATCATAAATCTCAAATCCTTCGGGTTGCTCCACGTAGACCTCTTCTTTGATCAAGCCATGCAAGAACGCAGTCTTGACATCCATCTGATGTAGGTTCCATCCTTGTGAAGCGGCAAGGGCTATGATCGAGCGGATGGTCGTATATCTGGCAACAGGTGCAAATATCTCATCATAGTCTATACCTTCCTTTTGGGAGAAACCTCGAGCAACAAAATGAGCCTTATACTTTTCCGTGCTTCCATCTGCTGCATGCTTTATCTTGTAAAGCCATTTTGAAGTAACAATTGTCTTGTCCATGGTCTGGGAACTACTTCCCAGACATCATTCTCCATAATAGACTCATATTCTACGGTCATAGCATCCTTCCATACTTGATGCTTGACGGCATCTGAGAATGACGAAGGCTCATTTTGTATGATCGTGCTCATGATGGTTAGGTATCCTTGATACCTATTAAGTTTCTTACTTTGACGGAAGGTTCCTCAGGGTGCAGCATGTCCTTTAGCATCATCAAGTATCCCCCTAAGCCATGAAGGCCTCTTCCTAGAAGAGGAAGGCTCATGTGGATGAGAATCTATCAGATCCATGGGTTCTTCTATATCAGGCATTGATTCATCATCCTTTTCTTTCGGTTCCCTGGTGTTGGCTTCTTGAGAGCTCCTCAAAGTCGAAAGATTGTTCACCTTGCGGTGAACTTTTCTTTAGGAGTCTTGGAACCCAATGCTTGATGAGGGCATCAATTTTGTACATATACGACGGTGATTGTAGTTTCAGCCCATAAAAACATCAGAAGTCTTTGATCATGTAGCATGGCCCAGACAGCTTCCATCATTGTGCGGTTCTTCCTTCCCACCACACCATTCTGCTCAGGAGTATGTGGTGTAGTAGTCTCCCTCTTAATGCCAACCTCAGGTATGCCTAAGTGAACCAATTGTAATATATCAGAGGTCTTGCTTTGGCTTGAGGGGAATGGTCCCCTTTTGAGCTTTCCTTCAACACATCCTGGACATACACCTTCATTCTCTATTCAGAATTCGGGCATCCCTATCACCATTTGTCTTACACCGAGTATAGCTTTATAATGAAGGGGGGAAAACCTCTAATGCCAAATTTCGGACTGAAGAGATGTGTCATAAGACATGACACCTAGCAGACTTCCATCGACCTGATATAATGAATCACTAAACCCAAGAGTAAAGGCATATTTAACATTATTTTTCCATATACATACCTTGCCATCGCTGAAGGTTACCATGTAGCCTTTGTCTTCCGTTCCCGAGATGGACACTAGGTTCTTTTTGAGGTCAGGTGCATTTAATACATCCTGGAATTTCTGGCCTTCTTGAATGCTTGTCCTCTTCCTTGATTCCCAGCTCTCCTCTTACCTTTGCTATTGAATTTGTCATTCCTTTGATTGCCATTAGAGGGATTTTGATCATCGTCCTAGAGTGAGTCCTTTCTATCAGGGCACTCCCTTGCATAGTGACTTGCTTTATCGCAAATGTAACATCGTCATTTTCTTCTAGCCTTAGGTCCAGCCTTTCCTTTTGATTTAGTCTCGGAATTATTTCTTTTCTTTGCATGAAAAGAAAAGGTAGCAGGAGGACCTTTAGGCATGGGCATTTCTTACACTTCTTCCCTTGTTTCTTCTTGAATGCATCTAGCCATTAATTCCTCGAAACCAGGAATTACATTATAGTTCAGAAGAGTAGTCCTGAACACATACCATTCTGTTAGGGTCCCACGCTAACCCCCTTATTTATGTCATGGGATCACGTCATAGTCAAGAGTCAATAAAGCCCATATTAATATTTGTAAGTGGTTAACCCGCAATTAATGACGGGACCACAGTTAGTTGCAAATGGGCAGTAGTATTAGATAGATGGTATTAATAAAACCCATGGTATTGGCCCATGGTATTGCATGTATGAGTCATATATAAAGGATAGAGACTCCCTGCGAGGAGTATCGTGTCTTATTTGTAATCGAGCTCTGCTCTATTGGAGGTTGCCCCCTCGAAGAGGCATGTGAACATTTCTCTTTGAATAATAAAATCATTGCTATTCTGTGTTCTGGGTATCTTTTCTTCGCATATTCTCTGTTCTGGGTATCTTTTCTTCGCATATTCTGTGTTTGGGTATTACTTTGCAGGTTAAGAGCATAACAAGTGGTATCAGAGCACTTTCCAAGGCTCAGTAGGATCTCCAATTTTTAGCAAAAAAATTTTTGGCTAGAGACGTGTTCCGGCATCTTTAAACCACGGGATCTGTCGTTAAGCGCATAAACCTACAGATTTGGGGAGGCATGCACGCAGGAAATACAAAAGGTGGTCACGTCTGTTGGACTCCCTTGTAACCCCTGTGGGTACCCCTTCGAGTAGTAGCGCATTAGACAGAACCGCGCACGGACTGTCTTCCACGTACCCTCTGGGTATATAGAAAGCCCCCTAGGCTCCCTTGAAACCTCGCCATAGATAAACCTTCGGCCGTCTTGTGGCTACAGTACACCGAGAACAGCACTCGGAGAGATTACTCACCCATACGATAGGGTAGTCGGGTTGTACGGCTAAGGGTACGGTCGATCCTCCTTAGTTAGAGCCCTGAAACATTGGGCCGAGTACTACTGTCAGACCCTTATGTATATTGCGATCTGTAGCACCTGACACTCCTCAAGACCATAGTTCCCTTTCTATCGGGGGATCACACATCATCTATTCCAGATCAGCGGGTGCAAAGAAGTGCAGCAGCAGCAGACATCAGTCAGGCAGCTCCATCAGATCAACAGCGACAGTTGTTCCACCATTCAGATCTCTCAGATCCACCAGATCGGAGTAGTTGTGAAGGGTTCCTGTACCTGGATATACTTTTCGCAGGACCTTTGGCGGCATTGACATTTTGCGGATTTGGTGACTGCAGTATTGATTAGGAAGGAGTAAAACTCCGTTAGGAGTTTTCCAAAAAAAAAAAAAAAACGAGTCTGAGATCTTCCGGGGCGCTTATTGGTGATCTAGCCCATCAGAATCAGGACGACAAGCTGAGCAAGGTGGTACCATTCAATTTCTTAGTAAAAATTTTTAGGCGGTCCCAATTTTTCATCAGGTTGGTGTATGGTAGAAACTCGCACTCAAGCGATGGCCAATGAAAGGATGGACAAAATTGAAGACCATGTGAACTCCATCCAAACTGCGGTGAACGAAATCCAACATGAGATTAAAGGAATAAGTCTCCAGATACAGAATGCACTCTCGAAGGGCAAGGAGCCAACCCACAAGGAGGCGTATAATGGCCATGAATACCATGAGGGTGAGTCTAGCCACTCTCCTCACGTCTGGCACACCCATCCACCACCCAGTCAGCGACCTCCCAAGTTGGATATGCATAAATTTGATGGTTCTCACACGTCCGCATGGCTAGCACAAATGGAGCAGTATTTCAAATTGAATCATATCCTAGATGAGGGGACTAAGCTTATGGTGGGCATCATGTACTTGGACAATGAACGATGGCAATGGGGGGAATGGCATCAGCGTTGCAATGGACATTTTCAGAATTGGGCCCAATTTGCCAAAGCTCTTCAAAATCGCTTTGAACAGGAAGACTCTTTTTTGGGGCGTCTTACTAAGCTCT
Source organism: Pinus tabuliformis (assembly GCA_031772625.1). Classification (NCBI taxonomy): domain Eukaryota; kingdom Viridiplantae; phylum Streptophyta; class Pinopsida; order Pinales; family Pinaceae; genus Pinus; species Pinus tabuliformis. Next base: position 246,911,034 of record CM062810.1, on the reverse strand, counting down.
GACAGACGGGTACAGTGGATGAATATATTACCGCTTTTGAAGCCTTAGCCTTCCGCACTAAGGGTCTCACAGATGAGTTCTACATGGAATGCTTTATCAGTGATCTTAAAGAAGCCATCAAAGCTCAGGTTCTACTCCACCACCCTCCCACGTGGACAGAGGCTTGCCAGGTAGCTCGTAAGGTGGAACGTGCATTAACAGCCCAATCCAGCCGCCCCAACTTCCTCGCTAAAGGTCGTCCCCCACAGGCTCCCAACACGACTCAGACACTTAAGATTCAAAAGGTGTCACCTGCGGAAATGGCCGAAAGAAGGAAGCAAGGACTATGTTACTACTGTGATGAAAAATATTCCCCGGGTCATAAATGCAAGGAGCCCAAGTTTTTCCAAATAGATGCCACTGACTACAGCTCCACCGAGGAAGATCCACCACTTGAGGAACCGGAGGAGATCGAAGAAGATAACCAAAAGGAGATTGTATCTGACGAACCAATTATTTCGCTAAATGCATTGGCAGGAATTTCTTCCCCTCAAACTCTCAAAATCAGGGGTTTTCTTAAACATCGCCCAGTAGTAGTCTTGATTGATAGTGGAAGTACCCATAATTTCATCCATCAAAAGATCGCTGAAGCAGCGCATTGTTTTGTCCGGGCAGTTTCTAACTTCCAAGTCCAAATTGCAGATGGGGGCACAATGAAATGTGAAGGCCGCTGTGAAAATGTCAAACTTCAAATGGGGGATTATCAGTTGAAAACCCACATGTTTGCAATACACATGGGGGGTTGCAACATTGTCCTAGGCGCGGAATGGCTCCGCACTCTTGGGCCAATCACAATGGATTTCTAGGAGTTATAGATGAGTTTTAAGCAGAACAACTCCACACATACCCTTCGTGGACTACAGGCAGGAGCCCCCTCTATCATCAGCTCGCATAGGATGGAAAAATTGTTAAAAAAGGGCCATCATGGAGTGGTAGCTCAATTTAATGCCATCCAGGTAGTAGAAACCATGTCTCTGCCAATTCATCCTGAGATGCAACAGATTTTAAATAAACATCGTTCGGTCTTTGATAAGCCTCATGAGCTTCCACCCTCGCGAGGGGAACATGATCATAGCATCACATTGGTTCCAGGGGCCCAACCCCCAAATGTGCGGCCATACAGATATCCGTTCACCCAAAAGAATGAGATAGAAAAAATCATCAAGGAATTGTTGGAAGCAGGTGTCATTCGTCCCAGCATTAGTCCTTATTCATCCCCAGTGGTCATGGTCCTCAAGAAAGATGGGGAGTGGCGGATGTGTCCCGACTTCAGGGCCCTCAATAAGTTGACAGTCAAAGATAAATTTCCCATCCCGGTGGTTGACGATTTGTTGGACGAACTCAATGGGGCTCAATTCTTCACTAAGTTGGATCTTCACTCAGGCTACCACCAAATTCGCATGAAGGAAGTCGACATTCCCAAGACGGCTTTCAGAACTCATGAAGGCCATTATGAGTTCCTGGTCATGCCATTTGGTCTCTGTAATGCCCCCTCTACTTTTTAGAGCCTTATGAATCACCTCCTCAAACCATATCTCAGAAAATTTGTCCTTGTCTTCTTCGATGACATCCTCATCTATAGTGGCACTTGGGCGGCACATCTTCAGCATGTAGATCTACTCTTGCAACTGCTCCGCAAGCATAAATTATTTGTCAAGATGTCTAAGTGTTCGTTTGGCATGGAAGAAGTTGAGTATTTGGGCCACATTGTGGGGCGGGAAGGTGTCAAGGTGGACCCCAAAAAGATCTAGGCAATGCAAGAATGGCCTCAACCTAAGACCTTGAAAAGCTTGAGAGGATTTTTGGGTCTCACAGGCTATTATCGTAAATTTATCTGCAACTATGGCCGCATAGTGAAGCCACTCACTCAACTCCTAAAGAAAAATTCCTTCTTCTGGAACGAGGAAGCACAACAGGCATTTACCGCTCTAAAAAACGCCATGTGTTCCACTCCCGTCTTAGCACTACCTGACTTTACCAAATCCTTTGTCATTGAATGTGATGCTTCGGGTACAGGTATTGGAGTGGTCTTAATGCAGGAAGGGGGACCATTGGCCTTCACCAGTCAACAACTCAGTGGGAGGAATCTGGGCCAATCTACCTACGAGAAGGAAATGATGGCCATCTTACATGCAGTCGAGACCTGGCGACCTTAATTATTGGGGCGACGTTTCCAAATCCGCACAGATCATCACAGTCTTAAATATTTTTTGGAGCAACACCTATCCTCCCCACAACAAAATAAATGGTTAGCCAAAATGCTGGGATATGATTATGAGATCATTTACAAGAAAGGGAAAGACAATAGTGTAGCAGATGCATTGTCTCGCCAATTTGAGGAGGAAAGTACTCTGCTCGCAATTTCCCTCCCCATTCCAGACTGGATTGAAGAGGCTCGCAGGGAATGGTTTTCACACCCCGGGCTCTCCCAACTCATTTCTCAATTGCAGGTAGATCCTAATTCCAGCAAGGTCTACTCGTGGCATAATGATATTCTTCACTGCAGGGACAGAGTCGTAATATCACCAACATCCACCCTCAAAAGTCGCATTTTGGCAGAATTGCACTCATCTCCCATTGCAGGACATTCGGGCTTTCAGAAGACGTATGCTCGCACCAGAAGATCATTTTTTTGGACTAGCATGAAAAAGGACATCCTTACTTTCGTAGCAGAATGTGATGTCTGTCAACGCCACAAAGGGGAAACCGTCAACACACCAGGCACATTACAACCATTGCCCATTCCGGCATCAATTTGGACGGAGGTTTCCATGGATTTCATTACAGGTCTTCCAAAGTCTGGGAACAATTCAGTCATCATGGTGGTTGTGGACCGACTGTCGAAGTATGCTCATTTCTGCGCCCTACCCCAACCGTTTACACCAACTTTGGTTGCTCAATCTTTCATGGATCAGATCTTCAAATTGCATGGCATGCCCACTTCTATTGTGTCTGACCGCGACCCGATCTTCACCAGTAATTTTTGGCAGGAACTCTTCAGAATACAAGGCACTCAACTCAAACTCAGTACTTCATATCATCCGCAAACAGATGGTCAAACCGAAGCCGTCAACAAATGTCTAGAAACCTACCTTAGGTGTTTCACTTCAGAAAAGCAACACCTTTGGGTACAGTGGTTACCTCTGGCTGAATGGTGGTATAACACCAACTATCATGCCACCACTAAAATGACTCCCTATGAAGCAGTCTATGGTCAACTTCCGTCTTCCCCTACTTCTTATCTCGCGGGGTGCTCCAAAGTACAAGCCGTGGATAACCTCCTACAACACCGTGCAACCATGCTCGCCCATCTTCGCGAGAATCTTCATCAAGCTCAGAACTGCATGAAGCAACAGGCCGACCAACATCGCTCAGAGCGCCAATTTCAAGAAGGGGATCAGGTCTTTTTGAGGCTGCAACCATATAAGCAAACATCACTCAAAGACAAGGGTTGTCAAAAGCTCTCTCCAAAATTCTACGGACCATACCAAGTACTTCAGCACATTGGAGAAGTGGCTTACAAGTTGGCTTTGCCACCTACAGCAAAAATCCACCCAGTTTTCCATGTATCGTGCCTCAAGAAAGTGATTGGGAACAATTGCCGAGTTCAAACCAGTCTACCTGAATTGGACGAAGAAGGGTCAATCTGGCTTCAACCCGAACAGGTTCTAGACACAAGGGACAAGCACCTGCGCGGCCGCATGATTAAGGAAGTCCTCGTCAAATGGAAAGACACCTCTCCAGAAGATGCAACTTGGGAACCAGCCACTATTCTTCAGCAGTTTCCACAGCTTCAGCCTTGAGGACAAGGCTAGTCTTAAGGGGGAGGGCATGTTAGGGTCCCACCCTAACCCCCTTATTTATGTCATGGGATCACGTCATAGTCAAGAGTCAATAAAGCCCATATTAATATTTGTAAGTGGTTAACCCGCAATTAATGATGGGACCACAGTTAGTTGCAAATGGGTAGTAGTATTAGATAGATGGTATTAATAAAACCCACAGTATTGGCCTGTGGTATTGCATGTATGATTCATATATAAAGGATAGAGACTCCCTGTGAGGAGTATCGTGTCTTATTTTGTAATCGAGCTCTGCTCTATTGGAGGTTGCCCCCTCGAAGAGGCATGTGAACATTGCTCTTTGAATAATAAAATCATTGCTATTCTGTGTTCTGGGTATCTTTTCTTCGCATATTCTGTGTTCTGGGTATCTTTTTTTCGCATATTCTGTGTTTGGGTATTACTTTGCAGGTTAAGAGCATAACACATTCAGATGGTAATCCTTCAAGAGTTGTGAGTGCCATTTCTCTGTCAGTAATAGTTTCCCCAATAGATAGGAGATCGTTCTTGATCTCGGTGATTCTTAAGAAGTATGCTTGCATACTTTCATCTTTACCCTTCTTGATTTCCCTCAGCTTATTTCTAAGAAACAAAACTTGATTTGCATCATTAACTTTAAATACACTCACCAGTCTGTCATAGATTTCCTTGGAGGTGTCTAGATCAGAGATGTAGGCCACCAAGCGCTTGTCGATAGAGTCTCGGATGATCTTCTTTGTTTTGACTTCTCCATTTTTCCATTTGTTCCAGGTAGCAGCAGATGCATTTGATGAAGGTTCAACAATATTGCCTCTTGCATGGTCCAGCACTCCTTGATCTTCAAGGGTTAGATCGATAGACATCTTCCATCCGTGATAGTCAGCTTTCTCATGGAGCTTGTCTTCGGCAGGAAAGAGTGTTGAGAACCCCATAGTTCTTTTAGGATAGCCTTGCCAATCTTCTCTTCAATGATTGCTCTTGCTCTTGCTCAGGCTTTGTCTTCACCTCAGCTCTGATACCATGTTAATTTATGGTATGTTCTATGCTTATAATAGTTTAGTTCTTTTTCTTATTACATTCCACCGATTAGCAATCACATGTACATAAAGTAAAGTGCAGATAGAACATTAAACAATCGACGGAAAACAAGCCAAGACAAGAGACACAAGATGTGGCGGCTAGCCAGGGACAAACCCCACAATGTGTGGGGAAACCCTTTGATCAAATCTTCTTTTATCTTCAATAATTCAGCAGAGAGAAATAGTACAATAAATCTGATTCATATCAGCAGTAGCAAACCCTAGATCAGTAGCATCAGCATTAGCGGCTTCATTATCAAACTAGGGCAGACCATATCTCACAAACCGACAGTCGGATTGACTTCATTCCACCACCAAAAGTTTCGGCTTCCAGAGGAGGTTCAGATGAACCTACAGCGCAGTTCATATGAGGAGATCTTCTAGGCCACACAAGTCAATCTTTACTTCTGCAGTTGTAGCTTCAGTTTCAGCAGTTTCCGGCTTCAAACTAGGGCAGTCGATATCTTGCAAACCGTTCATCGGATTGACTTCATTCCACCACCAAAAGTTGCGGCTTTCAGAGGAGGTTCAAATGAACCTACAGCACAGTTTAGATGAGGAGATCTTCTAGGCCATGCAAGTCAATCTTTACTTCTGCAGTTGCAGCGTCAGTTTCAGCAGTTTCCGGCTTCAAACTAGGGCAGTCGATATCTTGCAAACCGTTCATCGGATTGACTTCATTCCACCACCAAAAGTTGTGGCTTTCAGAGGAGGTGCAGATGAACCTACAGTGTAGTTCCAAAGTGGATATCTTCAAGGCCACGCAAGTCAATCTTTACTTCTGCAGTTGCAGCTTCAAATTCAATAGCTTCCGGCTTCACATGTGTGAGAGAGAGAGACCCATTTCAGCACAGTAGACAAGAGACTCATATCTGCGCAGTAGAGAGAGAGATGTGATGAGATGAGTGTGTCCAAATGAGGAAAATTCCTCTTATATTTATACACAACGTTGGTGGGTGAATAAATGCGACTGTTGGGCTTCTGAGCCTACATGAGTTGTAGGTCGGCTTGATAATAATTCCATAATCAAAATAAATTCATATCTCCATGAATACTTATCGGAATTGGATGATCTTTATATCAATCCTACACCTCTCAATGAGAGGAATCTAATAAAAATATTATTAGCCATGAATAAGATGACCCACATGAAGTTTTTCCCTGGTTGCCAATTTTAACAGTTTTTAATGGCCAAGGGCCTCTGACGAATTGGCAAAATAGGTTGAATGAAGAACCTCCCACTTTATAGCGAAATGCTTGAGCCTTGATGGCAACAATGTTGATGGAGTTGATGGATAAAATTTGGGATGAGATGTGGCTCTAATACCAATGTAATGACCAAAAGTCGGATACGCAACAAAAATATTAAAATACTTTGTAGACAAAGACATCTATCGTAGGATAGTAATTGTAAATTATATATTGTATTAAAGAATTCATATGAGGTGAGTTCAAATGAGAATGAGGTTCTTCTATATATAGCTAGGCAAGTACCCTTTCACGAACATGGATGTCTCTAAGACATGCATTTTCATTATTAACTAACTAAACATTAGGTAATTTACTTATTAGTTATTATTATATTGATATTATTATGATTATTAATTATTAATTATTTTTATCTATTTTTACATAATTTATGTTCATAACAGTCCTCTTCTTGAAGTTTATCCATCTCCTCCTTCTCTATTGTAGATGAAGAGGTAGATGATGCTTTTAGGAAACCATTCTTGCGATGTGGCACATATGAAGTATTCTCCAACTGAAAAAAGGTACAAACATCGGTATTCCCCTGATAAGAACCATATCCTTTATACTCACCATGATCACCAACACTTCTAGTCTTGGAAGGACCTTTTACTACTTCAATAGTAGAAGATTCACCAGTTTGCTCCTCAATAACACTTCTAGTCTTGGAGGGACCTTTTACTACTTCAATAGCAAAAGATTCACCAGTTTTCTCCTCGATAACATTTTGCAACATGAGACAACTTTATCTTCTCATCCTCTAGAATGTCTATCAACCTTTTAAGTTCCCTATTCTCCTCTTGAATAGATAAGTTACTCTTTTCCAATTCTTGGAGCCTTGTATGCTTCACACTCTTGCCCATGCTTGCAATCTAGTAAGACCCACTCTGATACCACTTGATCTGAAAATTGATCGTCACCGACAACTTGCAAGATTTAAAAATTTCAGTCTTGTAAATTGTCTTAGTTCTTACATATTCATGCATGAAGGGTTAAATTAAACGAACTTTATAATATAAAACAAGCACGCCATACTCAACATAAACTTGTGGAGAAGTGTGCACAAACAAAAGAAACAAGATGACAACCATATGTAATGACCAAAAGTCGTATACGCAACAGAAATATTAAAATACTTTGTAGACAAAGACATCCATCATAGAATGGTAATTGTAAATTGTATATTGTATTAAAGAATTGATATGAGATGATTACAAATGAAAATGAGGGTCCTATATATAGCCAGATAAGTACCCTTTTACGAACAGAGATGGCTCTAAGACATGCCTTTTCATTATTAACTAACTCAACATTAGTTAATTTATTATTATTTATTATTATATTTATATTATTATGATTATTATTTATTATTTATTGTTATCTATTTTTACATAATTTATGTTCATAACATTGTCTTCCCCTTGAAAAAGATTTGTCCTCAAATCTTGTTGAGGAAAGGACTTGAACTCTTATCTGTTGCGAATGTCTTCTCTTCTCAGGATGGTCATCTTTCTTGATACAAGTTGATATGATCCTTGGAGTGATATATAAAATTTTCATACTGAGAATAGATCATACCATTGTAGATTGATCTTCTGCGGAATCAAATTTTGTAATGAATCATTATTGTGGGACTAGATTTTACAAACATCATTATTCCTCAAAACATAAACTTGTCATTTATTTTCTAAGAGATATTGTTACATAGATTGATGGGAAAGTATGCTTTTTTTATTTGAATGTTGATATATAGTTCTTTTGGCTGGACTTCCCCTTATCATGTTAGTGGTTGATTCCAGATTTTCTTCTGGCGATGTAATTGTTGAGTTGGCAACTGAATCATCACTTGGAATGTTCACCATTTGAACAGAAACCTCTGAGTACATATTTACTTTAGTAGGATTTGGATTTGCCTGAACTGTGAGATTAGTTGAATCGATGTTTGTTTCTTCTTCCCCAACTTGGACTACTACATCTAGCGACTATGGTGCTTCTTTTACCACAATTTCTTCAAACCTATTCGTCAATGATTTCTTATCATGATTAAGTTTTTTAATTTGTTTGAGCAGATTTTGGTTATGATTTTTGAGATGTAAACATTCCTCATTTTCTGAGTCAAATTTATTTTGGCCTTCAAGCTTCTCATCTTTTAAACACTTGATTTGTTTTAATAAAAAACAATTCACTTCTATTTATATGATAATTCTTTTTTTTCCTATCTTGATTTTTTTTTTTGATGGCCAAGGGCCTCTGACAAATTAGCAAAACTGGTTGAATGGAGAACCTCCCACTTTATAGCAAAACGTTTGAGTCTTGACGACAACAATGTTGATGGAGTTGATGTCTAAAAGTTGGGATCAGACGTGGCTCTGATAATAATGTAATGACCAAAAGTCATATAGGCAACAGAAATATCAAAATACTTCGTAGACAAAGACATCCATCATAGGATAGTAATTGTAAATTGTATATTGTAGTAAAGAATAGATATAGGTGAGTACAAATGAGAATGAAGGTCCTATATATATAGCTAGGTAAGTACCCTTTCATGAACAAGCATGTCTCTAAGAAATGCATTTTCATTATTAATTAACTAACCATTAGTTAATTTAATTATTATTTATTATTATATTTATATTATTATGATTATTATTTATTATTATATTTATATTATTATGATTATTATTTATTATTTATTTTTACATAATTTATGTTCATAACATACCTCTTCCCGAAGTTTAGCTATCTCCTCCTCTACTGTAGATGAAGCGGTAGATGATGCTTCTTGGAAACAACTCTTGCGGTGTGGCACATATGAAGTATTCTCTAATTAAAAAAAGGTACAAACATTGATATTCCACTGATAAGAACCATATCCTTTATACTCGCCATGATCACAAACACTTCTAGTCTTGGAGGGGCCTTTTACTGCTTCAATAGCAGAAGATTCACCAGTTTTCTCCTCGATAACATTATGCAACATGAGACAACTTTCTCTCCTCATCCTCTACAACGTCTAGCAGCCTTTTAAGTTCCCTATTATCCTGTTGAATAGATAAGTTAATCTCTTCTAATTCTTGGATCCTTGTATGATTCACACTCTTGCCCATCCTTTCAATCTAGTCGAACCCTCTCTATTACCACTTGATCTGAAAATTGATCGTCACTGACACCTTGCAAGATTTAAAAGTTTGGGTCTTTTAAAATGTATTAGTTCTTACTTGTTCAGTTATGAACAGTTAAATTAGAAGAACTTGACAATATAAAATAAGCATGCCATACTCAACATAAACTTGTGGAGAAGTGCGCACAAACAAAATAAACAAGATGACAACCATATGATACCAGAGTACGTCAAGTGTGGACTATGTCTCCGGACCCTGCTTCAATCTCAGGGTGGTTGCTTTATTGATCTTAGCATCTAGATAATGAGTACATACAGTCTATGTCAATACAAGGAAGAGATCCTCTCCTCTTCTGACACTATCTCTCCTAAAAAGAGATGTTTTCTTACAAATAACTCTCATTCGTAGAGTCCTTCGCTTTCAACAAGCAAAGAAAGTATAACAAAAGTACACTCTCACATGCAGTGGAAATAGGTACTCATGAATCCGTTGCTCGGAATAAACTCATACTCATCATCAACACACTTGTCACGCAATTCGGAGATCAACGACTATAATCAAGAGTACTACTTAATGAAGTGTCAACATGGTCTTCTCTCAAAACCCCAATTTGAAGATCACCTGAAAATCAGTTGCTCAAATGAGAAAACAAGAATCTACATATGAATTCCTTGTGAAATTTTGAGTCATTTGAGTATAAACTCGACTATATTTCACTCAGGCTCTCCAAGCCTCACTCAGGAGCCCCTAGCTCGAAAATAGTGGGAAATTAGAGTTGACCACTCTTGATCACCAAAACCATGATGACACATTGGTTACATCAAATTGAAATTTTGACACTACCATACTGCTTAGAAGGGTCAAAAACCCTTACCTTAGCTCTTACGAGACTCGAAAAGGCCTCAGGATGGCAAAAATACTTCCCTTCTCCAAAAGGAACTGTAATCGTTTTCCAAAAGCCTTAATTCTGCAAACTTTTCAACAAAAAGAATTATAGCCCATTGGTTGGGCGTTGCACTATTAACCTGTCGATCTGAGTTCGAGTCCACTGCCTGACATTTGTTGCATGTTATGGTTTGGTTTTAAACTATGAATATATATTAAATTGGGGTCATTGGCACCCTAACGTTTCACATCCCCTCCATTGTGGTCGCGTGGCACATCATATAACCATGGGGCATTGGCCTATCCATCCACCCCACCTCCGTACACAAGACTTACCATATAACCGCTCGAATGTTGGCTCCGAGCCCGTTGTTCCAGGTGAATCTTAACACACACAAAATTTGACAGTCTCAAAATTCCTTGTAAATGGCTCCATTGCTTACAACTCAAAATTTAAATCCATTGCAAATTGAACGAGCGTAAAAGGACTCCATATGACAAAGTTATTGCAGGTCTAAGTTTTGGGTTTATAGGCAAAATGAATTCAAAGTCAAAGGACAGATCAAAGTTGACTGCCACATGGAAATCCGTACAGATGCTGCAATACGACTAATGATATCATCATGCTGACATGGAAGCATGACAATGACGTCATCTTGTTGACATGGAAACATTGAGATGCCACATGTCACTCAGATTTGGAATTTTCAGCATCATGTTGGGCCAATGAAATTATGCCAGATGGCATCTATATAGATGACGTGGTGTATGGGCATGACACGTGGTGCTGACATGGAATGATGACTAGACAGGGTTGATTGCACAGTGACAGTGCACCATGTGGCCATGTGGCCTAGTTAGAGATTGCCACATCCTTATGACAAGCAGATAAGTGAGTACATCATTGAAATGGACATGGATGAATCACATGAGGACACGTGGCAGAGTACGAATCTGACAAGTGGCATCATGGGATTTTTCCAAGTTAGGCAAATCAAACGAGGACAAGTGGTTGTATGGAGGATTAGTTGTATGCTGACATCAGCATGGTGACTGGGTGTACAGAGTGGCCAGGTGGGCCAATCATAGAGTGCCACGTGGCCCTGTGAGAGGCCACCATGCGGCCTTGGGATTCGCATCAAAATTTGTTTAATCAACTAAACCAGCCTCCATAGGAATCGAATAGAGAACCTCTGTCAAACCAAACCAACACCCTATCGGTATGCCACAAGAGTTACTTGTTCAACTATAGTTGCAGGTTATACTTAAAGTGTAGTGGCTAGACAATTAGGAGAAATGCACGGGCCCACCTGATAGGCCCGACACATGGTTTGTGGTTATCACATGAAATGGCGAGACCACAGTAAAGGTAACAAAGAGGGCCAACGACCTATGATTGTATTACATCAATGTGACCAGGAGTGGAGGCTTAAGATTCGAAAGGTGCTACAAGCTTGGAGCTAATAGATGGGAGGTTATATAGTAAGTTTCATGACTGGAGGCAGAGCAGATGGACAGACCAACGACCCATGGTTATATGATGTGTCATGCAACCATAGAGGAGGGGATGCGAAACGACGGGGGCCAACGACCCCAATTTAATATATATTCAATGTTTAAGACAAAAGCATAATGAGCAACAAATGTTGTTGGGTTGTGTTACTCGAACCTGGATCGGTTGGTTAACAATGCAATACCCAACCAATGGGCTAAAAATCTTTTCATTGAAAAGTTTGCAGGACAGAGACTTTTGGAGAATAGTTTTAGTGCATTTTGGAGAAGGGAGTTATTTTGGCCATCCTAAGGCCTTTTCAAGCATTACAAGAGCTGAGATGGGGGTTTTTGACCCTTCTGAGCCATATGGTAGCATCAAAATTGCAAGTTGATGTAACCAATGTGTCATCGTGGTTCTGGTGACCAAGAGCGCTCAAAGCTAATTTCCCAATATTTCTAAGGCAGGGGTTCATGAGGGAGGCCTATAGGGTCCAAGTGAAATATAGTCGAGTTTATACTCAAATGACTCGAAATTTCACAAGGAATTCATCTGCAGATGTTCGTTTTCTCATTTGAGCGACCAATTTTTAGGTGATCTTCAGATTGGGGTTTTGAGAGAAGGCCATGGTGACTCTTCATCAAGAGATATTCTAGTTTATAGTCATCGATCTACGAATTGCATGAAAATTGTGTTGATGATGAGTATGAGTTGATTCCGAACAATGGATTCATAAAGACTTGTTGCCACTACATGTGAGAGTGTCCTTTTTTTATACTTTATTTTCTTATTGAAAGCGAAGGACTTTATGAGTGAGAGTTCTCTGTAGGAGAACGTCTCTTCATAGGAGAGATAGTGCCACTCGAGGAGAGAGTACATTTCTTATATTGACAAATATTGTATGTACTCATTATCTAGATGTTGAGATCAATAAAATGGCCACCCCAATATTGAACTAGGGCCCAAAGACGTAGTCCACACTAGATGAACTCCATTATGATATGGTTTTCATCATGTTTATTTTGCTTGTGCACACTTCTCCACAAGTTTATGTTGAGTATCCCATGCTTGTTTTATATTGGCAAGTTCGTCTAATTTAATCTCTCATACCTGAAGACGTAAGAACTAAGACATTTTTAAAGACCCAAATTTTTAAATCTTGCAAAGTATTAGCAACGATCAATTTTCAGATCAAGTGGTATCAAAGCATGTTTGACTAGATTGCGAGCATGGGAGAGAGTTTGAAGCATGCAAGGCTCCAAGAATTGGAAGGAGATTAACTTATCTCTTCAAGAGTAGAATAAGGAACTTAAAAGGCTACTAGAAGCTACAGAGGATGAGAAAAGAAAGTTATGTCTCATGTTGAAGAATGTTATCGAGGAGCAAACTCGTGAATCTTCTGCTATTGAAGCAATAAAAAGTCCCTCCAAGACTAGACAGGTTTGTAGTCATGGTGAGTATAAAGGATATGGTCCTTATCAGGAGAATATCGATGTTTGTATATTTTGTCAGTTAGAGAATACTCCCTATGTGTTGCACCATAAGAGTGGTTTCCTAGAAGCATCGTATATTGCTTTGTCTACAACAGAGAAGAAGGAGGAGATGGCTAAACTTCAGGAAGAGGACCAAGGGTCATACACAGAAAGGAGATAAAAAATACTTCATGTTCAAGTCCAATTCATTCTCATGATAATCATAATGTTGTGTTCACATCATTTGAGAAACATACCAAAGGTATTGCTATGAAATTGTTGACTAAGATGGGATATAATGGCAAGGGTCTTAGAATTAATGGTCAATGTATCATTAACCCTATCGAGGTAACAATATGACCTTGACATGAAGGATTGGGATATGGCAAAGAAGAAGTTTGAGAATGCTCAGAAACTACAGAGGTAAGGAATTTTACCAGTGTGGAATTCATGTAGAAAGAACTCTTACAAATTGATGGAGCATCACATCATGGTGGTGTTGAGGATGGCAAAACATCTCCAAATAGAAATGGGTATTTATCACATAATGATGTTGATAATGATTGCAATACATATCTAAAGAGAGATGAGTGTCTCAAAGGAATAACTAAATCAAGTTCTCCTCATCAATTGAGTATTCCAAAACACAACCATGAAAGGTATAAGCATCGTGATTATTGAAACGTTTTCTTTGATTATAAGCAACATGATCATATGAATAAAACTTTGAGGAAAATGTTTCCTTGTAATTTTTGTCATGCACCTAACCACTGTGTAGCCAAGTGCCAAGAAAGGAAAGCATTGATCCAAAAAATGAACATGTCATCTGGAAGTGAAACAAGGAAGGAAGACCCTCTTCTAGGTTTGAAGGCTTTCTTGCCAAGAAACAAGTGCAAGAATTTTTGCACCCATTGCAATATAAGTGGGCACTAGATTGAAAAGTGCTGGAAACTTCATTTACAACTTCATCCCAAGAAGGATAAGAAGGCTATACAATTAGTTGTGAAGGAAGTGGCCTATGAAAGAGTGGAGCACATTGTAACCATCCCTAAAGCAGCTCGTGAAGCAAGTTGCCTGCAAAACAAAACTCACTAGTTTGGTTGGGTAAGAAGTGGATAGACTATTTGTCTAGTTGAAAGCTGCATTTTATTTGTAAGTCACATGTTGCATATCCCCATAGTTGGGAAATTTGTAAAAGTGATGTCATGTATAAATCACTTATATGCAACATTGTGTTTCTTTTTGGGCTTGTTGTTGAGTCAATGGGGATGGAAATTTGAGAGATGAGTTTATTTTATGTGTGTACAAATTTTGGAGCCCGAAATTTCTTTTTTGGGAAGGCGTAATCTAGGTGGATCATAACATGCTCAAAATTTGACTATCTCAAAATTCCTTGTAAATGACTCCATTGTGTAGAGCTCAAAATTTTGAATCCAACGCAACTTGAACAAGTGTAAAAGGACTTCGTTTGACGAATTTATTATAGGTCAAAGTTTTGGGTTAATAGGAAAAAAGAAGTCAAAGTAAAAGGACAGGTCAAATTTGACTGCGAAGTGGTAGTGTGTACAAATGATGCAGCATTTGAATGATGATGTCATCATGATAACATGGTAGTATTAAAATGATGTCATCTTATTGACATAGTAGCACAAAGAGCTACCATGTGTCACTTACATTTGGACTTTTCAACATCTTGTTAGGTCAATGAAATTATGCGACATGGCATCTATGCAGACGATGTGGCCACTGAGATGGTGTACAATCATGACATGTGGTGCTGACATGGAGCACTCACTGGATAGGTTTGATTAGACGGTGACTGGGTGCCATGTGGCCTAGTCAGAGACCGCCACATGGCCCTATGACAAACATACAAGTGATAGAATCATTGATAGGCACATGGAAAAATCACACAAGGACATGTGGTAGCATACAGATTTGACAGGTAGCAACATGGGATTCATTCGGGTTAGGTGAATCAGACGAGGATAAGTGGCTATACAGAGGATGATTTTCCACTAACATTGACATGGTGACTAGGCGTACAGACTAGCCATGTGGGCCAATCGCAGGGTGCCATGTGGCCCTGTGAGAGGTCGCAATGTGGCCTCGAGATTCACATCAAAACTGGTTTAACCTACCGAACCAGCCTCCGCAAGAATTGAACATAGAACGTTTGGTGAACCAAAACAATACCCTATTGGCACGCCACAGGAGTCACCTGTTCAACTATAGGCACAGTTTATATTTAAAGTGTAGTGGCTAGGAAATTGGGGGAAATGGGTAGGGCGACCAACTCACCCAACCAAACTGACCCATGGTTTGTGGTGGTCACTGTTATCACTCCAGGAAACTCTCCTAGGTTGCGGCTCGAAGATGCCTAGTAACATATAATCTTCAATATTTTTCTCTGAACTATTGGAATGGATGAAGGTTTGGATCAAGCCAGACAACCATTTCAACTCTGTTTTTCACTCAAGACATGCATGAACACCCTCAACTTTACAAGGCTTTAGACCACTAATGCTCAATAGTTTGTAGATTCAATGAATAGATGGAGAATACAGACTGTACCAGCAGATGCATATATAAACACATATGAATGGCCAGCTACGAGCAGTAAAAGAAGCTTGCAAATCTAATTTATCAACACAGAGATAATATGACAGTTATCTGGCATTAGACACAAAAGAAACATGAACAACCTGTTCAAGTGCAAGCTTAGAATAGAAGAGAAAATGAACATTGAACATATAATAGTAAACGAAGCTTATATTTGTTACAATGAAGATGATAAGCTTGAAGGAACAGAGTATCAACAATCTTTAGAAGTTGAAACCTTCATACATTTAGATTTCAGCCTTTTATAGGCCTTTTACAATGCCCCTCTCGAGCCTTCTAAGGCTCGAGAGGTCTTAATCTATCCCTTTGTCTCTTTAATTGTTTGATGCCCTGACTAGGCAAGCATGGCTTGGAGGTTTCTTCTTCTGACAGAAGAGTAACAACATTCTAGTAGTTCGTTGCGCTATTTGGGAGCTCTCTCGTGCCAGAGATGCCCCATGATCATTCTGTTTGTTTGGTTGTGTTGCGTTGTCTATGCTCCATGATCATTTGTCAGTTTTGGATGAGCTCCACTGTCACCTTTCCCCTTCCAGCCTTCTGTCTAACAGTTTCGGTCTCCCAGCCTCTGTTTTGTGATGGAATGGGTCTTCAGGCCTCTGTTTTCCTTTTAAATGTTTATAAGGATTGTTTTCTATTTAATACAAAAAACGTTGCAACATTGTGAGAAATCGCGCCAAGCTTTCAACATTTAGGACTTAAAAAGTCCTTAATCATGGCCTATCCCTCTATCGGGTCTGCCCTTAGGGTTGCTATCGCATGTCGCAGATGACATGTTCCTGTGTTACTTTTATATTCTGGAATGTGTTAAAAAACACTAAAAAAACATGAAAAATGGCTTTGGCGGACCTGAAAACATTATAAATTATCATTCCCGAACCCTTTCGGGTCCGAGACCCATCGCATCATCGATGCCCCTTGGTTCCCTTTATATTTCATTAAATAACGAAATGCACGAAAATGCATTGAAAATGGATTTCCCGGGGACCTCAAATATTATATATTTCCCTTCCCGAACCCTTTCAAATCCGGGTCTTATCGCATATCGCAAATCCAAGCTTCCCTTTGTATTTTATAAATACATAAAAAACTGTGAAAATGCATTGAAACTGGACTTTCTGCGGACCTCAAATATTATCAAATAATATTTAGAATACCATCGGGTCCGCATCATCACATCGCGCATATGCCTGTATAAAGGCCCCGCTCCTTCGCAATGTTCCGACGCGATATTGTGATGCGACTTGTTGCAATCGCATATTGCCCAAGCCAAAGGTCTTTCCATTTAACATAGCGTATGTCCTCGCTGATTGCAACCTGCCGATCCAATCATCGAAGATCATTGATCGGGGATGTCCTCCACCCAACCTTAAGTCCTCCTGTGTAGCGCCAATTGCGATTTTTCGCTTAGATCTGGGTCGTTGATTGGCCAGATCTAACGACTGCTGTGCATTATCTTTGTATATGCCTCCAGTACTTGATTTTTCATTGTTTTGGAGTGTTTTAGCCTCCTGATAGTGCATTTCCACCATGATAAGGGTTCTTCCCCTGTGCGGGTTTTGATCTTTGAAGGATCCTTAAGCAACTTTTGAAGCTTTCGGTAGTGTTTTGGATCCATTTTTAGGCCAAATGCCAACAAGGCTAACATTGGCTCCTTTTGGGGATGAAATCCTTCCTATGAGGTTTCAAGAATCACAGAACAATGCCTTTCCTGTAAAAAAAAAATCAAATCTTCCTCCTAGTGTTCCATTGGGCATGGAGTCTATTTTGCAATGAAAATAAAAACTAGAAAATACATATTTACAATACCAAGGCTTTAAAGCCTTAAATGAAATATAATTTCAAGAACCGCCCATTGACTGGGCTACCAAAAACATCTCCTCCTTCCGGACTGTGCAGAATAAAGGCATTATTCTGCTGAATTCGAGCGATGACAAATGGACCTGTCCATAAGGAGTCAAACTTACCATGATTACCTTTCTTTTCCTTAAATGCATCCCATTTGAGAACCCAGTCACCAACTTGGAAATTGTCCACTTTTTCCTTCCTGTCAAAGGTTTATTTGATTTTCTTCTGATGAGCTTTTGACTTCTCAACTAGCTACTCTCTGATCTGCTGTAGTTCAACCATGTTATTCGTTCTCCTTACCATGTCATTCTCTTCATCTTGTTCTTCTTGCAAGAATTTGGCCATAGGGAGAATCAGTTGGATAGGGAAAACAACATTAGCGTGAGAATTTCCTTTGGACTTTTTAATGGTAACTCTGTCAGCCCACAGTGCAAACTTCAACTTGGAATCCTAGCTCTTTTTGTTGTCCTATAACAGTTTTTTTATTGCCCTTACCAGACTCTTGTTAGATGATTCTGCTAGGCCATTGCCTTGAGGATAATATGAGGTAGAATGCACCAATCGAATGTCCATGGATTCAGTCATGTCCACCAATTCTTTGGCCTTGAAAGCTGTTGAATTATCAGTGACTAGTTTGGTTGGGCAACCAAATCTAGTGAAAATATTCTCATTCAAGAACTTTATGACAACTTGATGATTGTCATTCTTAGTGGGTATCACCTCAATCCACTTGGTGAAATAATCAGTGGCTACCAAGATCCATTTGTGTTGGCCACTGGAATGTGGGTTGATCTGACCTATAAAGTCCAAGCCCCACTACTGGAAGGGACCATTGATAGGTATTGGCTTCAAGGGCAGAGATTTTAGTTGTTGTCTTCCCGCAAGCCTCTGACATTTGTCACAAGATTTCACAAAAGAAAACACATCAGAGAACAGAGTAGGCCAATAATACCCAGCCCTTAGGATTTTGTGGGCTGTGGTTTTCCAATAATGATGCCCTCCATAGATGCTAAAATGAAACTGGTGCATGACTTCCACAGATTGTCCTTTATCTAGACATCTCAAAAGGATTCCTAATGGGTCTTTGCAATAAAGCAGATTTTTATTAATGCAAAATTTGGTTGATTTGAGTTTAATGGCCCAGGCTTGACTTGAGCTAAGCCTTGGAGGGACTTCTAGCTTCTGCAAAAATTGAACTATGTTGGAATACCATTCACAAGTGGCCAGATTTTCAGCCGAAGAATGATTCTCCTTTTGCTCTTCTGCTGCTTCCTCTGTCTGCTCATCATCTAAATTTGGACCCATGAAATTTATGTCTAACAAACTGCAATTTTCCTCATCCATAAGTTTAGCCAAGCCCTGGCCTTTGACAAGCTTAGTGGGCTTCACCTCTATGTTAAACTCTATGAATTTTGCAATCCATTTAGCTCTCTTTCCATCAATATCTCGCTGAGTTAAGGAGGCTGAAGGTACATATGCAACCACTTTGGAATGCATAATATAAATTCTGAATGCCTTTAAAGATTTTATGAGAGCATAAGCTTTTTTTCAATAAGGTCATGCCTTAGTTCAACATCCCTTAGAGTTTTGATGAAAAAGGCCATGGGGTGCTCTATGCCTTCATCATTTTTCTGCAATAGAACTGTTGCAAGTGTATCATAAGAGGCAAAACAGAAGATACAAATCTCCTTAGTGTAATCTAGGCTGGTTAGAGTGGGAGCTTCCATGATAGCTTGCTTGATGGCTTCAAAAGAGCTTCTTGCAGCATCTGTCCATTTTAGTTCTGATCCTTTCTTTAGCATGGAAGTGATGTGCTTCACTAGCTCTACAAAGTTTGGAATGAACCTCCTTACAAAGTTAATCTTACCCAGGAAGGATTGAATGTCCTTTTTTGACCTTGGGATGGAAAATGTCTAAATTGCTTGAACTCTTGCTGGATCAATAGTCACGCCTTCAATAGAAACGATATGTCCTAGAAGTTTGCCTTCTTCTAGAGCAAACAGTGACTTCTTTGGGTTCATCGAAATTCCAAACTGTCTGCACTTTCGAAAGACCTTCTTCAAATGCTGTAAATGGTCCTTGTGACTGCTGGAAAAGACTGTTATGTCATCAAGGTAAATAAGGACAAACTTGTCCTTCTCTCCCACAAAGGTTATGTCCATGGCCCTCTAAAAAGTAGCCCCAACATTCATCAATCCGAAAGGCATCATGGAGTACATGAAAGTGCCCCAAGGAGTGGTGAAGGCGGTCTTTTCCTAATATTCTGGATGTACAACAATCTAATTGTAACCTGAAAACCCATCTAAGAAAGACATGACTCTAGCCCCTGAAACTCTTTGCAGCAAGTGTTCCATCTTAGGCAGGGGGTAGTTATCTTTTTTAGAGCACTTGTTTAGATTTCTGAAGTCAACACAAAGCCTGAATTCTCCATTTTTCTTTCTTACTACCACAAGGTTAGCTATCCACTTTGAATACCTTAGGGGAACTATGATTTTGGTATCCAACAACTTCTTGATTTCTTTCTTAATCAAAGGCAATAAGAGAGGGCTGACAGGTCTTAACTTCTGCTTAAAAATGATGGTGTTCTTTTCCAGTGGAATCTTATGCTAAATGATGTTTTTGTCATAGGTTTTAAGATCTTTGTATTCCCAGGCAAAAATATCAGTGAATTGCTTCATGAGGGTGCAATACTCGGAATTCTGGGTAGAAGACAAATGAGTGGACAAATTTATGTATTCGGGATGGGTTGGGCTCCCTATATTATGTTTACAAATAGCATAGTCATTTTCTTTTTTGGAAGGCTTATAAGGCACATCGTTATGATCGAACAGCTTCTCTAGAGGCACCAATCCCTTGGGTATATGGTTACTATACAACTAGACAATGCATCCTTGGCAGATCTCGTCCTGTAGTTTGGAATGGCCGCATTCTTCCATGGTTTCATTTTCTTGGTTGAAGTGTGTTTCAAAAAATTCCTCAACGACTTGTAGAAACCTATTTATTTCATCATCATCTTCAAAAACGTTCTAGTATTTGACATTGTTAGGCAGAGATGGTCTATATTTCACCTGAACTTCATACGTCAATTTAGGAGGCAAAGGGGGAATAAACGTTCTAGCAGACATAGCAAGGGAGTCGACAAGCTGGTTCTCCATTCTGAGAATGTAAGAAATGCTGAAATTATTAAAAGAATCCTTGAGCATCCATACCTCATTGTTGTATGCTTGCAGCCTTGGATTCTTTGCTTGAAAAGTTTTATTGCCCTACTGAATGATGAGGTCTGCATCTCCAAACACTTTCAGGCCTTTGATGCCCATTTCTTTAGCAGCGCTTAAACCCAATATCAAGGCTTCGTACTCTGCTATATTATTTGTGACCTGAAAAGTTAATTTGAAAGATAAATGAATGTATTCCTGTGTGGGGACACAAGGACTACACTTGCCCCTGTAGCTTCCTTAGAGCAAGCTCCATCAAAGAACATGTCCCAAATGTGTGGGCCTTCTTCCTCCGTGATATGGAAAACTGGTTCCTTAAACTGCGTGGAGGGCATTTGAGATTCTTCAATCTGAAGAATACAAGCTCCAAAATCAGTGTCGACAGCATAAATGGGATGATTAGTGGGATTATTCTCATCATTGATGATATAAGCCAACTGATCCTCTCGTACAATCTCCTATTTTCACCTCCAAAGACTGGGACAGTAGAATAGGACAGATCATTTTGCAATGTCCCACCTAATCTCTTGATCCAGCCTCTGGAAAGCAACATGCCAAACTTGGGGGGTACATCTACTACCACAATATCCATCATCATGCTTTTCATGGGCAGCTGAGACAAAGTGATGGCTAGGTCCTTGATTAATCCCAGACATTTGAATTTTCTAGAGTCAAAATAAAATAGGTCATGATAAGGCTTGGTAATGTCAAGACCCAACTCATCCATGACAGCCTTGGGCATTAGATTATGGCTGGCTCTAGTGTCCAAAAGGCAGTTGTGAAGGATTTTATCATGAATAGTCAGAGAGACATAGAATGATGGGGAGTTGTCTTCACAATTTTCAATCATTGGGCTGAGAATAACAGTTGGCTTGTCAT
Source organism: Pinus tabuliformis (assembly GCA_031772625.1). Taxonomy (NCBI): domain Eukaryota; kingdom Viridiplantae; phylum Streptophyta; class Pinopsida; order Pinales; family Pinaceae; genus Pinus; species Pinus tabuliformis. The sequence continues at coordinate 246,889,312 of CM062810.1, read as the reverse complement.
CTTGCAGATTTACATAGTCATTGGAGGCTTGGATGGCTTTAGGCTCAAGGGCCTCAAGGATGGATCTTTTGAAGGACTCATTCTTCACTAGTTCAATCAAAGGCATAGGTATTCTTAGCTTCTGAATTTCTGATTGAAAACTGAAAGGAGAAGGAGACTTGTCAAGGCCTCTTACCTCGTGAGCTGGAGCTTTGAGGATGATAGGATCAACTGCTGGTCGCTTCTAGCTTTTAGCTTGTTGTACTGCAGGGAAAGCAGCTCTTTGAATAGGAGTTTCCTTGGCATTATTCATCTTTGACCTCAGATTATATCTGTGTTGATCTTCAATTTGCAGAATAGCTTCACCATCCCATTCTTGGTTAATCTGGTCATTGAATAATAACTTCTCATAAGCAGCTGAGGTCACAAAGGAGGCATTGCCTTTATCTTCCAGACAATGGATCTCATCATCTTCTTCAAACTACTCTTCTTCCATGACTACATTCTGGAAAGGGGTCTTCATTGGCATCTTTGCTTCTTTGCAAAATCTGCAACTGCTCATTAGCTCTTCTATATGGATTGGGATTTGGATTTCTAGGAGAAAAGGTATTAGGAACTCTTCCTTTCCCAGGGTGTTGCTCAACTTTTAATTTGGAGATTTCAGAGGTTAATGACTCTATCATTTTGGTCATTTTATCTATCTTGTGATCTAAAGATGATGAAGACTCGCCCCTCTATCTTCTTCTATCAACATTTCCCTTGAGCTTCTCTGCAGCCATGACGTTTGATTCTACTTCCAAGGCTGCATCCTGCATATCAGCCAAAGTAGCACATCGCCTCTCCCTCAACAGTAGACAGAAGTCAAAATCAAAAGCACTAGCATAGGTGATTTTAGTAGAGGTAGTGGTGGGTTTTACTTCAGCTGGTATCTTGTTGTACATGTGGTTAAACCTCTTATTAAAATCAGACAGCAATTCACCATTTTCCCTCCTTAAGTTCCCAAACTCAGTGTGGTAGTAGAGGAGATCCTTCTTATCCCCCCAATGCTTTAGGAATGCATCATCTAAAGCCTCAATATCTGCTATAGATCTTGGGGTTAATTCTCTGAACCATGTTCTAGCCTCTCCATCTAGGCTTTGGACAAAGAATCTCATCCAGACATCATCTTCACTAATTTCTAGGTTATCAGCATAGCTATAGAATGACTCAAGATGTTCCTCAGTTGTAACACCTTTAGTCCTAGTGAACTTAGGCCTATATTTTTTATATTCTCCAATAGGCATGGCATTCAAAGGAGTGGGCAGTATTAGAGGTCCATACCTAGCAACTATGATTCTTTCCATTTTGGTGGGTGCTTGTGGACCTGCCATAGCTATGGTGGCTAAAAGGGAATTGGCAGTCTGAATGATAGAGGGCTGAGGAGTGACTGACACGACTAAAGGAGTATGATGGATAAGAGGTGAGGTTTCCTTTGGGCTTACAACAAAAGGAGAACCTAAAGAATAATGAGCTTTATGAATTTCTGAGATTTTTTCTTCACTGCTAGTATTAGAAGCTATACTCTTAACATGTATTTGTTCTATTACATGCCTTTCTTGAAGAGATATAAAAGATTGTTTAGATTTACCTGAACCTGATGCTCCTTTCTGCAATACCTTTCTTTCTTTGATGATTTCTTCAGGGTCAGGTACTAGGTCAGCTTGTGGCTTCTGAGGATTTCTCCGAGTATGCCTCACAAATTGAGCCAGAACTATGAAGTGGAGTCACCAAGAGTTTCGTCCTTCAATAAAGTCTCCAAATAGATGATTACAACCAAAAGTGCCCAGACTTTGTCTATCATCAAAGTTGGATCTGTGTTGTCTCCCAGGGAAGCTGAGCTTCAGTCTCCTCTCCCCAGCAACGACGCCAATTATGTTATCACTCCAAGAAACTCTCCTAGGTTGCAGCTCGGAGATGCTTGGTAACATATAATCTTCAATATTGTTCTCTGAACTATTGGACTGGATGAAGGTTTGGATCAAGCCAGATAACCATTTCAGCTTTGTTTTTCACTCAAGACATGCATGAACACCCTCAGCTTCACAAGGCTTTAGACCACTAATGCTTAATAGTTTGTAGATTCAATGAATAGATGGAGAATACAGACTGTACCAATAGATGCATATATAAACACATACGAATGGCCATTATAGGCAGTAAAAGAAGCTTGCAAATCTAATTTATCAATGCAGAGATAAGATGACAGTTATCTGACATCGGACACAAAAAAAACATGAACAAGCTGTTCAAGTGCAAGCTTAGAATAGAAGAGAAAATGAACATTGAACATATATCAGCAAAAGAAGCTTATATTTGCTAGAATGAAGATGATAAGCTTGAAGGAACAGAGTATCAACAATCTCCAGAAGTTGAATCCTTCATACATTTAGCTTTCAGCCTTTTATAGGCCTTTTAAAATAACCCTCTCGAGCCTTCTAAGGCTCGAGAGGTCTTAATCTATCCCTCTATCTCTTTAACTGTTTGATGCCCCAACTAGGCAAGCATGGCTCGGAGGTTTCTTCTTCTAACAAAAGAGTAACAACATTCTGGTAGTTCGTTGTGCTCTCTGGGAGCTCTCTCATGCCATAGATGCCCCATGATTGTTCTATTTGTTTGGCTATGTTGCGTTGTCTATGCTCCATGATCATTTGTTCTGTCTCACGGTTTTAGTTTCCCGGCCTCTGTTTTGTAATGGAATGGGTCTTCGGACCTCTGTTTTCCTTTTAAATGTTTATAATGATTGTTTTCTATTTAATACAGAAAACGCTGCAACACTGTGAGAAATCCTGCCAAGCTCTCAACATTTAGGACTTAAAAAGTCCTTAATAATGGCCTATCCCTCTATTGGGTTCACCCTTAGGGTCGTTCTCGCATGTCACAGACAGCCTGTTCTTGTGTTCCTTTTGTATCCTGGAATGTGTTAAAAAACACTAAAAATACATGAAAAATGGCTTTAGCGGACTTGAAAACATTATAAATTTTCATTCCCAAACCCTTTCGGCTACCTATTGCGTCGTCATTTCCCCTTGGTTCCCTTTGCATTTCATTAAATAAAGAAATACACGAAAATGCATTGAAAATGTCTTTCCCGCAGAACTCAAATATTATATATTTCCCTTCCCGGACCCTTTCAGGTCTGGGTCTTATCGCATATCGCAAATCCAAGCTTCCCTTCGTATTTTATAAATACGTAAAAACTACGAAAATGCATTCAAACTGGACTTTTTGCGGACCTCAAATATTATCAAATAATATTTAGAATACCATCAAGTCTGCATTATCACATTGCGCATATGCTTGTATAAAGGCCCCGCTCCTTCGCAATGTTCTGAAGCGATATTGCGATGCGACTTGTCACAATTGCATATTGCCCAAGCCAGAGGTATTTTTATATAACACAGCATATGTCCCTGTCAATTGCGACCCGTCGATCCAATCATCGAAGATTGTTGATCGGGGATGTCCTCCGCCCAACCTTAAGTCCTCCTCTGTACAGTGCCGATTGCAATTTTCCGCTTAGATCTGGGCCGTTGATCAGCCAGATCTAACGGTTGTTGTGCATCATCTCTGTATATGCCTCTGGTACTTGATTTTTCACTATTTTGGAGTGTTTTAGCCTCCTGATAGTGCATTTCCATCATGTTAAGGGTTCTTCCCCTGTGCGGGTTTTGGTCTTTGAAGGATCCTTAAGAAAATTTCGAAGCCTTCAAGAATGTTTTGGATCCATTCTTGGGCCAAATGCCAACAAGGCTAACAGTCACATGACACAACGCGACCATGGCGGAGGTAATGGACAGGGCCAATGACCCGTGGTTGTATTACATCAATGTCACTGGGAGCAAAGGCTTAAGAGTAAGAGGGTGTTACGGGCTTGGAGTCAACAGACAGGCAGTTATATGGTAAGTCCCATGACTGGAGGCGGGGTGGATGGACAGGCCAATGGTCCATAGTTATATGATGTGCCATGCAACCACAGCGGAGGGGATGTGAAACGGCAAGGGCCGATGGCCCCAATTTCATATATATTCAAGTTTAAAACAAAACCATAACACACAACAATTGTCGGGTAGCGTGACTCGAACTCGAAACGATGGGTTAATAACATAGCGCCCAACCAATGGGCTATAAATATTTTTATTGAAATTTTTGCAGGACAAAGGCTTTGGAGAACAATTAAAGTGCTTTTTGGAGAATGGAGGTATTTTGGCCATCTTGAGGCCTTTTTGAGTGCCACAGGAGCTAATATAGGGGTTTTAACCCTTCTGAGCAGTATGGTAGTGTCAGAATAACAATTTGATGTAACCAATGTGTCATCAGTGCTAGGGAGTCGGGGCTTCCATTTCAGTCAGATTTGAAGCATTATTGTACTCATAAATTATTAGAGAAGCATTCAGTGGTTTTTGTCCCGGAGGGGGTTTCCACCTAAAAATTCTTATTTCTATTGTCTACTACTTATTTATGTTTTGAATTGATGGCAAAGATTAATTAATGCTCTAAAAATATTAATTAATTACTAATTGCTAAGAAATATTGATTCACCCCCCTCTCAGTATTTCCAACAAAAAGCACCCATTGAAGAAATGCTTCTTGGATCACATTGAGGCCTACAAATATGCAATGAATACCATGATACAAGCAAGTGTCCATCCCTACCTAGATTAAAATTTGTCTATCAAGAAGCCAAAGAACTAGAGGAGCTATGTGTCATCTCTCAAAAGTGCTCGTGGCAGCCAAGACCTCTAGCTATGATTCAAGACCAATCACAATATTATAATTCATATTAGACTAACCCTTCAATGCAATATTCTTCTTCGACATGGTGTTTTCCTACTCAAACTTGGGTGGCTCCCACACCACACCAACCTTGGCCAGATGGGTGGAGGAATTCATACTTCAAAAGCCCTCAATAATCCTTTCTACAACCAGCTATGCCATTTCTTCCTTCTCCCCCAATGAAAATGTCAACATCTACCCCCCCCCCCCTCAACCTCAACTTCCTACACAATCCATTCCTAACCCAAATCATGGTTAAGGTAGCTTAATCGGGGCAATTTGTTGGGCTTGTTACTTACCCCACTTACTCCATCTCTTCTCTAGATTGTCATGACATCAACCTTATGATTAGGGAGGACTTTGAAAAAAGAAACTTCGTCCATGCAAATTGAAGACTTTAATGAGGAAGCTCTGAATGAAGAACTAAAACCGATTCAATCTCCTAAGACCTAAAAAACAAATCAAGCTCACTTAAAACCCCAATTTCCTCCTTATGTCAAAATATTGGATCTAGAGAAACCTACCACAAAGCATGAATTTGATTTCTTAGGTGATAAGAATGTGTGTGTTCACATACTATTGTTCCAAGAAATCAACGAAGTTACTAGTTACTCAAAAGAAGTAAGAGAATTATGTGTAAGGAGACTTAATAGTAGAAGGAAAGAGCCATAAACCATACATGTCATGGAAAATTTGTCAGATCTTATAATGGGGGGGAGTCTTTTTTGTGAATTATTCAGATCCTTGCGGCCCTATGGTCAATGTGCAATTCAACCACACAATGATTCCCAAAAATTTGATTGACCTTGGTGCTGATGTTAATGCAATGACCCATGAGAAAATGGAAGGCATCAAATCATAAGGAATCTTAAAGGATGTAGTAATCTTTGTGGATTTGTGAGAGTATCCTGGAAATTTCATAGTTCTACAACCTATGTCCTCCTTAAGGGGCTATCCTTTAATATTGGAAAATCCATCGCTAGCCACTGCAAACACATACATCGGGTGCAAATTCAATAACAATTAATGTCTCTCAAGACCTCAACCAAGCAACTTATCCTATATCCTCCTGTTAAACCTAGAATCAATCCTGAAATTCCATTTTGGGTAGACGAAGAGGAAAGTGATGCGGAAGAGGTTACTCATCAAGTAATTATTGTAGACCAATATCTTTCCCTCAAAGAAAAATCTAAAGACGAAGATATTTGTGACTTTATAACCTCTTCCTTCTTGTCCAAATCACATAGTCTCACCCATATAATGGACCCTAAGGTCTAGGATTGTCTTGCCACCATAGATACATCACCTATAGAACAATCCTCTTCAGAAGAAGAACAAAGTTCAATTTTGGAAACCATAGGAATTAGCCTCGAAAAAACCTTGAAAATCAATCAAGGGCTAACAGAACACCAAAAGGAATTACTAATAAAGGTTCTACAAAAGCATATTGATACTTTTTCCTAGGACTATATTGACATGAAGGGCATCCATCCTGAATTATGTACACACTACATCTAGATGAAGGACTCCAGATGCATATGAAATCTTTAACAACAAATGAATCCTACACCTTCCAAAACATCGTTAAAGAAGAGCTGCAAAAAATGGGTGTCCCCTTTTGTCATTGTGCCTAAAAAGAATGACAAGTAGAGGATTTTTGTTGATTATAGAGAACTCAACAAAGCCACACACAAAGACGACTTCCCACTACCATTCATTGTACAAGTACTAGACACATTAGTAGGAAATAAGCACTATTTTCTTGATGGATTTAGTTGATACAACCCAATTCAGATCACTCTGGAAGGCTAGGACAAAACCACATTCACTTGTCCTTGGGGTACATTTTCCTACCATCCTCTGCCATTTGGACTTCGTAATGCTCCCACAACTTTCCAATGCGCTGTAATTGGAAATTATTTGACCTAAAACATGATTACTTGAACTTTACATGGATGACTTTATGACCTATGGCGATAAATTAGATGTCGCATTAGATAATCTAGAGAAATTCTTAATCATGTGTAAGAAATGTCATGTATCCCTCAACAACGAAAAATGATTAATAAATTTAATAGAGGTAAAATGCTAGGGCATCATATTTCTTCAAAGGGAATCATAGTGGATCACACAAAAATTAAGGTAATGTTGGACTTGCCTACTCCACAAACATGGAAAGAGGTACGAACATTTCATGAACATGTTGGTTATTATCGACGATTTATTGAATATTTTTCATGAATATCTCATCCTTTATTTTTCTTACTAAGTAAAAAAGTTGAATTTGTGTGGAAAGATAGTTGTCAGCATGATTTCTAAGAACTAGAATCCATAGTATCTAAGGTTCATATATTGAGAGGACCCAAGTGGTCCCTCCCTTTTCAAATATTTATAGATGTGTCAGATATTTTACTATTGCAGCTAACTTGGGGAAACAAGAAGGAAATATTTGTACGTGAAATTCTTTATTACTAAAAGTCTATCTCTCGCAAAACTAAACTACATGGTAACAGAAAAAGGCGATTCACTCTATTAGTAAATTTTAGCACTATATAACTAGATACCTCATGATATTACATATTGGCCATGCTTCCAATAGATATCTAATGCATAAACCAATCACAAATGGCAACATAACTAGGTGGTTGTTATTATAAGAATTTGACATAACCATATTAAATAAACCAAGAAAAGACAACGTAATAGAAGATTTTTTTTCTAGGCTTATAACAAAAAGGAACAAGCCATTGGTTGAAGATTCATTTCTTGATGAGGTTTGTTTTATAGTATATAATAACTCACTTTTGTTTGCAAATATTTCTAACTATATGCATTCAAGAAAACTACCACCTCAACTATCTCCAAAAGAACGACAGAAGGACATCAAGCAAAGCTAGATATTTTCATGGATTGACGAATGCCTATTTTATAGTGGGCCAGATCACTTTTTCTAGTGATGCATGCAAGAGGACAAGATCTATGACATACTAAGCGATTGCCATGATATCCCTTGTGGGGTCACTTTGCAGATAAGAGGACAAGATATAAAGTACTTCAACAAGGGTACTACTGGCCCAAAATATTTTGAGATGCCAAGCAATATGTAAAGAGATGTGATAATTATCAATGCATGGGAAGGCTAGTAAAGTCAGATGAGATGTTGATACAACCATTACTATTAATAGAACCCTTTGAAAAATGGGTTCCTAACATTGTTGGACCTATCAATTCTCCTTCTTGATGCAACTCCTAAATCCTAGTTTGAATAGACTATGTAACAAAGTGGATGGAAGTAAAGGCACTCCCAATTGCAACAAAGCAAGTAGTAGCAAATATTCTCCATGAGGAAAGCTTTACCAAATTTGGGATCCCGCAGGAGATCATCATTGATGGGGGAACACAATTTACTTCAAGGCTAAGTAATGATACCATATCATCTATAGGCTAATGGACAAGCATAAGGAACACAAAAGATCCATGAGGCCATTATACGTAAAACAATTCAAAGGCACCTAAAGGATTGGGCTGACTGAATTCTTGAAGCACTATAGACCTACTGACCAACATGATGAACTACTAGTAGTTGCACACCATATGAGATAGTTTATGGAAAGTGTAGAAATATGGTGTAGAACTACAACTGCTCAAGAAATTTTAATCTAAATCATGAGAGAAATCTCTACTCTACTGCTCTGCGGAATTCAATTCACAATTTAGAACAACAATATTAAACATGCAATAAGAAATAACACACATGCACAATATTTCTCTAGGGGAAAGATGCTGCTAAAAACCCCTTAATATTACTTGCATTAATTAGATAACTAGAGACTGTATTAGAATTGCTAGCTCAATTTGAGCTCAACCTACAAATGAATAACCTATCTCTCTGCTAAATAATAAGCTCTAACCCAGACTTAGTCAATTTTTGCCTCTGCTTGAACCCTTATTTCCTTGTGCAATTCCTAGGGAATTTGGCCCCCGTTATTAAGGAATCTTCCTCCAATTGATTGCACAATTCCCAAGGATGCTCATTTGGTTGCATGCAACACCTATATACTCAAGAATAGTCTACAACTGATGTTACACTACCTTGGAATCTCCACCACAGTTGGGGAACTCGAATTCTCTGCATGCACTAACCATTTTGGGTTGATTGATCAGTGAACTAGATGATCACTGAGTTAGATTGTTGTCCCACTGCATAACCGACCTTCCACTAGTTCCATCAATAGTTAGAACTAGTTTAAATGAAAACAACTTGAAATAACTGACCATGATTGCTACAAATTAGCAATCACACATGCTTAACTAAACTCCAAGCCCTCTAACTCAAATTTATTGAGCTAGCTAAGTGACAAGAGCAATGCCACACAAGTTAATTTCCTCCAAGTTGTCTGCTAATGTGGAAATTCGAATTTTCTCAATTTGACCAAGGCAAAATCAAATTGATACTTTCTTGCTGCATTTTTCAACACTCCCTCTCAGCAAGAAAGGGATTATCAACCACCCATATCCTGCACCTGTGGAACTTGAACTTCCCTCTTGACAAAACCTTTGTCAAAATGTTAGCATCTTGTTTCTCTGTCAAAATTTATTGTAGCAACATTATCGCCTCTACACGCAGTCCCGTAAATGATGATATCAGATATCTATATGCTTGGATTGATCGTGAAATATCAAATTCTTAGATAGCTTAATGCAACTCTAGTTATTACAATAGACCATAGTTGAATCCATCATTTCACCAAATAGTCCCATAAGTATCTCTCTTATCCAGATCATCTCACATGTTGCTTGACTTGCAACCATGTATTCTTCTTCTGTTGAGTTGAGCACCACAAATCTTTGTTTCCTTTTGTACCAAGAAAACATTATGGACCCAACACTGAAAATTCCACCTGATGTGCTCTTTCAGTAGGATGGACTCCCTTCCTAATCTGCATCCGTGAAGCCACACAACTTCACTCCCTCTGTTTGTCTATGCCATAATCCATAGTAGGTAGTGCCCATGAGCTACCGTAAAACATGCTTCATTGCCCTCCAAAAAAATTTGGTTCACCTAACCATAGCTTGGCTCAACTAGTTGACTACATAGCACATATCTGGTCGTGTGTTCACAAGATACATAGTGAACCCACTAGCTGTCGATAAATGGTAGCATCCACCTCTTCACCTAAAGTGGCATCCTCCTTCCTCCAATTGGTCGCTAGAGGTGTCTCCATGGGTTTACATCTCTACATGTGAAGTATCTGCAATATCTCATTGGCATACTTGCCTTTAGACAAACAAATCCCCATCATCCTGCTTACTTCCAACCAAAAAAGTAGTGCATGAGACCCATGTCCTTCATTTCAAATTCCCTTGCAAGGTCCTCCTTGCAATATCTAACAAGCTACTCATCACCAACAAAAATTAAATTATCAACATATAAAATAAGAATAAGTAGTTTACCTTCTACCAGGATGTGATAGAGGTTCGTATCCGCTTCACTTTTGGTGAAACCCAAACCAGTGATATAATTGTCGATCCTGGTGTACCAAGCACAGGGTGCTTGATTGAGACTGTACAACGCTCTCTTGAGTCTGTACACATGAGACCCTCAATCAAATGTCTCAAAACCTTATGGTTGCTCGATGTACACGTCCTCCTTAATAACACCATTCAGAAATGTTGTTTTACATCCATTTGGTGGATCTTCCACCCCATCTGCGCAACCAATTCAAGAATTGATCTAATGGATGAATACCTTGCTACAGGAGCAAAGGTTTCCCCACAGTCAATTCCCTCAAATTGAGATAATCCTTTGGCCACAAATATAGCCTTATACTTCTCTATTCTTTCGTTCCAAGCATGCTTAACCTTGAAGATCCATCTCGAACCCACAACTGATTTATCTAGCAGCCTTTGAACCACTTCCCAAATGTTGTTCTTCATGATGGATTCGTATTCTTCCACCATGGCACCAACCCAAACAGGTTGCTCTATTGCTTCCTCGAAAGAGGATGGATCAGTCTCTACAAGCTCAATGATTAGAGCCATGTAGCTAGTGTACCTCTTAGGTGACCTCATTTGCTTGGGAAAATTTCAATGAGCTCCCACATTCTCCCTCACATCTTGCACAAGTCTATTAGCTTCCCTGGTTCTTTTTCTGCCTTCTCTCAATGGTTAGTCTTGAGCGAATGTCTCCACACTCCCTCCTCTCTTCTCCTCAATTTGTGGTTCCTCAACAACTTCCTAAGGCTCCTACTTTGGAGCTAAAAGGTCCTCTTTTAGCGAGATCTGAAGCTAACTCTCAAGAGAGCACCACATCGTGTTCTCCTCATCAAAATTTGCATCCGCACAACTATCATTTTGAGGGACAGTAAGTACACATGGGAATTGTGTGGAGTTTCAGTGTAACCCATGAAAACTCCCAATTATGTTGTCGACTCAAGATTCTTCCTCAAATATTTGGAGACATGGCAGTAAACAACAGCTCCAAAAATCCTGAAGTAAGACACATCCCACTTTCTCCCCAAGAAAGCCTCCTCCGATGTAATCATACCAAGAACCTGATGAGGACTCTGGTTCTGCAAGTAGACTGTTGTGTTACATGCCTCAGCCCACAAATGCAATGGTAGGCTTTGGTCATGTAGCATAGCTCTTGCAGCTCCAACAATGCTCTGGTTCTTTATCTCAACTACCCCATCCTGCAATGGGTTGTGGGGTGTTGACAACTCTCTTCGGATGCCCTATTTTGCACAAAAATTCTTGAAGTCATTCAAAACATACTCACCTCCATTGTCGCTCCTAAGAGCCTTCACGTTCTTGTCAGTGTCATACTCAACTAGTGCCTTGAATTCTACAAACTTGGAGAATGTCTCATCCCTCTTCCACATGAAGAAGATCCAACACTTCCATGAGAAATCATCAATAACAATAACAAAATATGTCTGTTTGGAAGTGAAGGTTGTCGAGAAAGGTCCACAAACATCAAAGTGGACTCTTTCCAAGACTGCATGTGCTTTGTTGTCTCGACCATGGAATGTGGATTTTACATACTTACCTAAGGTACAACCTTCGTATACATCCTACTGCTCAAGTGATCCTTTGGGGAGGCCAGTGGTTATTTGTTGCATAGGCTCTAAGGCGCCATGATGCAAATGGCCCAATATCCTGTGCCAAAGTTCACCGACATCGTGGCTATTCACTTTATATGCCTTAGTGCTTAATGAAACACAATCTTCCACATCCAACTTGTACAAGTTCTTCACATGAATCCCCGATTCGCTTCACCTATCCAATGGCTATGTATCTCGGGAATTCTTTCCCTTTGCTGAAGATCACATCATAACCACAGTCTTCCAAAACTGAAACATAGATGAGATTGTTCTTTAGGTTTGAAACAAACATGACATCTTTGAGGTAGAGAGGGGATCCCAGTTGCCTTTGAAAGGTTACTGTACCAATCTCGATAACAATGTACCTTCTGTCGTCCCCCAGCTCAATATGCATTTGTATATCTTTCTCCTCCAAGTCACTAAAAAAATCTCTACACCCTGTCATGAGGAACAAGGCACTGGAGTCCAAGTACCACACACTCCCCATCGTTGTGTTGGCCATGCATGTGATAAGGGTGAAGTCAAGCTTGAAGTGTGAAGCCAAAGCTTCACCTGCTATTCCACCTGAGTTCTTCTTGCTAGACGTTTTGTGTGGACACTTTGTAACATAGTGCCTGATATCATGAAAATTGAAGCATTTTATTTTAGACAAGTCTTTCTTCTTGCCCCCTTTGTTGGATTCTGGTTTGGTTTGAGATTTCTTCCCTTTGCCCTTTTTTCCTTTTCCAACCAATGCAAAATTTTCTTCATCCTCTACTTTGGATTAAGTTCCATCCTGATTATTTCTCTTGAACTCTTCTTGGACCAAATTGAACCATGAACTTTCCCACTTCGACAACTTTTCCCTTCCATTCACTTAGTCCTAGTAGCTATGCCAACTTTTGAGAGGGCCTAGAAGAGCTAGGCTCACCAAGTCATCTTCTGCAACAGTCACACCAACCCCTACAAGTTCATCATCAACTTCTGTAAATCTACTAAGATACTGCAGGATAGTGTCATACTTCTGCATCTTGATATTTCGAAGTTTGTCTTTGAGGGCCAATTTTGTATGGTTGCTACTATTCTAGAATAGATTTGTCAGTGCTTGCCACATTGTGAAAGGAGTGTCTTTCCCATGGATATTTGAGACAATGTGGTCTCACACTCCCTCCAATATAATTATCCTCTCCTTGGCTACATCTTTCTTCCATTGAGCTAGGTCTTGGGCATCAAATAATCCTGGTTTTTCAATGTTTGTCTTGACATATTCTAGTAATCTGTTGGCATCAAGCACCACCTCCATGTGATCCTTCCATGCAATGAAATTCAAGTTTCTTCCAAGGCATACTCTAATGTTAGCTCGTTAAAGGTCATCTTCCAACTTTGAAGAGATCTTGTTACACTGAAGCTGCAAATTCGAATCTCCAGAGAAAAAAATTCAAAATTCATATTCTAATGTGAATCCAACACTAATACCATGTAGAAATATGGTGTAGAATTGCAACTGCTCAAAAATATTTATTCTAAATCATTAGACACAACTCTACTCTACTGCTCTGCGAAATTCAATTCAAAATTTAGAACAACAATCTCAGACATGTAATAAGAAATAACACACATGTATAATATTTTTATAGGGGAAAGCAACTGATAAAAACCCCTTAATCATGCTTGCATTAATCAGATGAGTAGAGACTATATTACAATTGTTAGCTCAATCTAAGATCAACCTGGAAGTGAATAGCCTATCTCTCTGCTCAATGAGAAGCTCTAACCCAAACTTAGTCAATTTTTGCCTTTTCTTGTGCCCTATTTCCTTGCACAATTCCTCAGGAATTAGGCCCCTATTATTTAGAAATTTTCCTCCAATTGATTGTGCAATTCCCAAGGTCGCTCATCTAGTTGCATGCAACATTTGTACACTCAAGACTAGTCTGCAACTGATATTACACTGCCTTGGAATCTCCACAACAGCTGGGAAACTTAAATTATTTGCATGCACTAACTATTTTGGGTTGATTGATTAGTTTAGTGGATGATCACCGACTTAGACAACTGTCCCACTGCATAACTGACCTTCCAGTAGTTCCATCAATAGTTAGAACTAGCTTAACTAAAAACAACTTGAAATAACTGACCTTGATTGCTACAAATTAGCAATCACACATGCTTAACTGAACTCCAAGCCCTCTAACTTGAATTTATTGAGCTAACTGAGTGACAAGAGCCATGTCACACAAGTTAACTACCTCCAAGTTGTCTATTGATGTGGAAATTTGAATTTTCTCAATTTGACCAAGGAAAAATAAAATTGAGACTTTCTTGTTGTATTTTTCAACATGAATTATTTTACCAATACAAATAGAAATACAAACCCTAAGGGCAGTAGTAAAACTTGGTATGACTTATCTGAAGCATAACAACATAGACTTCTACAAATCAATGAATTGGAAGAACTTTGTCAAGTCACCCTACATCAAACAAGATCCAGTATCAATAAGCTTAGTCACATGACAAGTTCATAAAGAAGAAAAGATTCAAAGCTAGAGACTAGGCCTTATTATTTGATTCAAAGTTTAAGGATTTCAAAGGAAAATTTTGCATCCACTGGCTTGGACCATGTGAGGTTGACACTATCTATGAAAATGGGACTATCAAGCTTCATACAATCAATGATGAAAGAAATGAATTGATGGTGAATGGACACTGGCTTAAATTAACCCCCCATTTAAGGTGAGGGAACAAGATAATGGTCAATACCCTTCTTTCTCCTAGGTTACTTCATAATCCATGTCAAAATGCCCAAATGCAAACAAGCATAAGCACCTGATTGAAATATGAATAAAGTACCTTCTGATCAGAATCCCACCTTCCAACATGTGCTCTTGCCAAATGGGCGAGGAAACATATGACTAACACAGGTGGCAGAGATATGAATGGTATGCAATCATCGACTAATAGTGTGTTACTTCCTTCCGTTTGAGTGCACATGAAAGCATGCCCCAAGACGACCTTAATGACCCATGTTGACTTGAAGTGTCAAAAAACTGAAAGCTTAGCCAAGTTTGGTCGAACAAGATGCTAGCACGAAGGTGAGTGTGCCCCATCGAATGACATGGGTGTCGCGTGAAGGCAAGCACGCCCACCAAGCAATATGAACTGCATGAAGGTGAGTGCACCCATCAAGAGACTTGGTATGCACAATGGACTAAGGGACCGCAGGCAAAGGCGTGTTCCCAAGGTGCGCCTGCACGAAGGTAGCGCACTGGGTGACATGCCCATATGATGGGCGCTGAGGGTGTGTCATGAACACAAAGCAACCACAAAAGACGTTCGAGTGATAACTTGAGATGAGAGGTAAATGCGATGTGATGACAAGGGTGAGCCAACACAGAAAGGGGTGTCGTGCGAGGATGTTCCACCCACACGATGGGGTTGGTCGTGCCCACCAAGGATCAAACGACGATTCGAGTAAAAGAATGACAGATCGACTTAATGGAGGAGTCACGCCCCTTGGCACATGCAAGAATTGCACAAAGGAATTTAGATGGAAGGCAATAAGCAAGCAATTCAGACAAAGGAAATTCTGATGAAAACAAGGTACAGAACCATAGCAAGGAAGACAACCAAGTCAATGAATGAAAGAAAGCTTGAGGCTCGTCCAACGAGCCAAGATGTGCACATAATTTTGGTTTTCTAGTGGTTGGGTTTTGTTTTAAGCACAAGTTTTGGTTAAAGGTGCAAAATCTATCAAGAGTTGCATACAAGGTTGTTATAACTTGTAAAGACTGAAATTTGATGTTTCCAAGGCTCTGTGATCTTAGAAAATTTTCTATGATTTGCTTTATTTCATACATATGATGGTACACCTTTCAAATCTTAGGGCCTTCTCTTCAGGCTTCAACCTCAAAAGATAATCATCCAATCCAATCTAAACTTTGCAATGTTATGTACAATGAGCGAAGTAAACAACTGAACTAGTGTTAATCTGGGGATAAGTAATGGTTCAGCATTCTACCATTGATTGGTCCACTTGGTAGATATGTTCCATCTATGTGCTTCAATAAAAATGCATTGTTACCTTTGTAACCATAAATGATATAAGGGCCTTTCCATAGGAAATCAAATTTACCATGTTTACCCTTTTCTTCTCTTCTGGAATCCCATTTTAGTACTTTGTCACCTATGTAAAAATCATCAGCTTTGGTTTTCTTCTCAAAATATTTTTGATTTTATCTTGGATCACTTGGGATTTGACATAGACTTCTTCCCTGGTTTGCTGCAAATGTATTGTCTGATTTATCCTCCTTTGGATATCATTTGATTCTACCTGCAGTTCTTGAACCATTTTCATCACCGGTACTCCTAAAGAGGATGGAAAAACAACATCCATTCCATATACTAGTTGATAAGTAGATGTACCAATGGACTTTTTTGTAGTGAGTCTGTCTGCCCATAAGGCATTAACCAACATTTTGTTCCAGGTCTTCTTATTGTCTTCTAACAGTTTCTTGATGATATTAACAAGGCTTGTGTTTTAAGATTCTACAAGCCCATTGCCTTGAGGGTAATAGGTAGTGAAATGGCCAAAGGTAATGTGATATCTGTTACAAATGTCTACCATTTTCTTGGATTTGAAAGCAACTGCATTATTAGTAATGAGATTTTGTGGGCATCCAAATCTTGAAAAGATATTGTTTTCAAGGAATTAGATGATGATAGAATATGTGGCTTGTCTAGAAGGGATGGCTTTTATCCATTTAGTGAAGTAATCAGTGGTTGTCAAAATCCATTTATGTTGGGTTGAGGAAGATGGGTGAATTTCACCAATGAAGTCTAGACCCCATTGGTGAAATGGGATTTATGTGGAGATGGGTTTGAGGGGTAATGGTAAGAGTTTCTTCTTGCCTTCAAATATTTGACACTTGTGACAAGAGGTCACATATTTTTTTACCTCTGCAAAAAGGTTGGGCCAATAAAAACCTGCCCTTAAAATCTTATCAGCAGTTGTTTTCCAATATAGGTTTCCTCCACAATCCCCTGCATGAAATTCTTGCATGACTTTGTCAGCTTCATCTTTTAATAAACAATTTAACAAAATGCCACCATTATCTTTCCAAAATAAAGCATTGTCTATGATACAATATTTCATTGATTTCATTTTCAAGAATCTACCTTTAGTTCTAGATAAACCAGGAGGAGCTTGTAAATTTAGTAAAACAAATATGATATCTATATACCAAGGTGAATCTAAAAAAACTTCATTGATCTGTGGAGTTGCCATGTCTTCCTGATCATCTAGAGCACCAGTGAAATTTATATCTAAGGCCTGACTGTTCGATTCAGCCATGAGTTTAGCTAAACCTTGGTCTTTGATTAGTTTTGTGGGCTTTATTTCAATATCATATTCCAAAATAGTGGCAATCCATTTGCCTCTCTTTCCTTCAGGCCCATTCTGTGTTAGAATGTCCTTTACCACTGAATTTGGAACATATGCAATAATGTGTGAGTATAAAATGTACACTCTAAAATCTTTAATAGCCTTCACTAAAGCAAGTGCTTGTTTTTCCATTATATTATACTTTAGTGTAGCATCTCTCAAAGATTTGCCGAAAAATGCAATAGGCTGTTCATAACCCTGATCATTCCTTTGCAACAAGATTGCTGCAATAGTGTGTTCTGAAGTAAAAGAAAAAATTATAAAATATTTTTTGAAATCAAGACTTATGAGGACAGGGGTTTTAGTAAGAGATTCTTTGATTGCCTCAAAACACTGCTTAGCCTCTAATGTCCACTTAATTTTTGAATCTTTATTTAACATGTTATTCAATTCTTTGATTAGTTCTGCTAAGTTAGAAATGGATCTACTAAGAAAATTTATTTTACCTAAGAATGATTGCAATTCTTTAATGTTCCTAGGGTGACTGATGTTTAGGATTGCCTCTATTCTAGTTGGATCAATTCTAATGCCCTCTTTTGAAATTATGTGTCCCAAGAGTTTACCTTCTTCTAGCCCAAAGAGTGTCTTTTTGGGATTCAAAGAAATGCCAAATTTTCTACATTTAATAAACACTCTTCTCAAATGATCTAGATGTTCATTATTTGATTTGGAAAACACTGTGATATCATCTTGCTAAACAACTAAAAAGTCATGGATTTCTTTTGCAAAATCTATGTCCATTTCTCTTTGGAATCTTGCTTCAGCATTCATCGATCCAAAAGGCATCTTCAAATACATGAAAGTACCCCAGGGAATGGTAAATGCAATCTTCGTTTGATCCTCTAGTTGAACTAAGATTTGGTTGTATCCAGAGAATCCATCAAGTAATGAAATTATGAATGACCCTACTACCCTCTGGAGAATGTGGTCCATTTTATGGAGGGGATACTTATCTTTCAGTGATACTTTGTTCAAGTTTCCGAAATCAACATAGAGTTTGATTTCTCTTGTTTTCTTTCTAGTGGTGACTAAATTAGAGGCCCAATCTGAATATCTAATTCGTGTTATGATTTGTGCATCATACATCCTTTTTTATTTCTTTTTCAATTAATGGCATAAGAACTAGATTAATTCTCCTAAGCTTTTGTTTGAAGGGTTTCTGACCTTCTTTGATGGGTATTTTATGTAGAATAATGTTGGTGTCATAAGACTTGAGGTCTTCATAACTCCAGGCAAAGACATCTTGAAATTATTTAAACAAACTTATCTATTTCAACTTTTCAATTGGAGGTAATGCTTTGGATAATTTAATAAGATTAGGTTTTTCTTCTGTTCCTAAGTTACATTCTTCTATATCTGATCTTAAAGGCTCCATTTTTTGTTTTTTAGCTACATCATTTGAATCAAACAAATATTCTAATTGACTAATTCTTTAGGCAAAAAGTTATATTTAAGGTTTAAAATCTTAGAATCATCATTAATTATTTTTTCTATTTCTACTTTTTCTAAGTTATCTATTTCTACTTTAGTGAATTTAGTGGGTTTATCTACAACATTTATATCTATCTCACCATCTATGATGTCATCTATTGTACAATCAATATCTATGTTACAGTTTTGGAATTGTCCCTCAATATTCATAAAATCATAGATTTGAGAGTCTTGTGAAAAAATCTGCTACTATTTCGATTATCAGGTATAACAAGCCTGTGTCTTACCTCTGTAGTGTACTAGTGATTGGGTTGAAAAGGCAATCTAAAAGTGCTAGCAAAAGTAGCCAAACTGTGAGCTTTCATGTTCTGTTTCCTAGGAATAACAGCAAAATCAATTTCAAGAAGTTCATTAATCAAATCTAGAACAGTGTCTCTGTATTGGCTTAGTCTAGGATTATTCACAGAATACTCTCCTCTAATTTGTTTTATGATCAATTCAAAGTCTCCCATGATAAAAACTCTCTTGACTCTAAGATTTCTTACAATTTGCAATCCTAAGATTAAAGCTTCATACTCTTCCATGTTGTTTGTGCATTTAAAGTTTAATCTAAAGGCATGACCTTCAAAATGATTATTTTCCATATTATGAATCCAAGCTCCCGCACCTACTCCTAATCTATCGAATGAACCATCAAAGTCTAAGTGCCACCTAGATTCATGAAATATATTTTCACTGTCAGATTCTTTATGTTCTTGTTTGACAACTGTGTTATTGTCCTTTTGAGTTTCTAAATTACATAAAATGAAAAAATTCATATCATAATGTACATAATAAATAGGATAGTTATGTGGTTTATCTATACTACTAACCACGTATTTCATTAAAGTTTCTCTATAAATATTTTTGGGCTGACCAAATACTGAAATTGTGGCATAAGACATGTCTAACTGTAGGGATCCCTGCAATTTTTCTCCTCATGAGCGAGACAATAGCATTCCATACTTTGGAGGGATATCAGCGACTACAATATCCATGACAATACTCTTACCTAGGTATTGAACTAGAGTGACACACAAGTCTTTTATTAGGCCTAGGTATTTGACTTTACTAGAATCAAAAGAGAAAAGATCTTTGTATGGTCTAGTTATATCTAAATCCAATGTTTCCATGATTGATTTAGGCATCAAATTGTGACATGTTCCTGAATCTAACATAACATTGTGTAAGATTTGATCATGAATAGTCAAGCTAATGTAGAATGGAGGAACACCACTTTGTTTATGTTTGCCATTTACTTCAGGGCCAAATATTAACTTTGGTTGGTCATCATTTAGATTAACAAAGTCTTCTCCTTCATCTATATTCAGTGCTTTAGTGATTTGGGCTTTGCAGGAATCATTTTTTATCAAATTTGTTAAAGGAACTGATATTTTCAATTTGGCAATTTCAGTTTGAATATTAAATGGAGTCTGTGTTTTCCCTGACTGGATGATTTCTTCCTTGGAAATTAGAGTTTGTGTAGTTTGTCTTTCTTATCTTCAGTTGGTAATTCAGTTTCTGTTTGGGTGTCTACTATTTTACTATTTTCAATTCTTTGTTTTGGAACAATTTGGGAAGCATTTGAAATCTGAATAGCATCTGAAGCTTGGACATCCTTTGAAGTTTTAACAGCAGTTGATTTTTGAATATCAGTTGAAGTTTTGACAGCAATATCTGTAATGTCTACAATTTTTGGACTGGCTGCAATCTTTAGAGTGAAAGTTTTTTGGGTTTCCCTAGAGAGAATTTGCAGCACTTTGGTTGTAGGAGCTCCCACTATTTTCTTGGTTTAAGTTTGGACAATTTTATTAGTAGGGGATTCTGTTTTTTCCCTACTCCTAAGGTTATATTGCTTATGAACTTCATTAATGGAAAATTCATAACCTTGTTTATAATCAAATGACTCTCCAGATTGTAACTGTAACTGATGTGACATGCATAATTCTTGTTCTTCTTAGGTAAGAAAAATAGTATTACCATCATTTATTCCCATTAAGTTAATCTGAGTGTCTTGATCTTCTTCACTTTGGTGAGAACTTTCAGCATTGTTTTCTTGGAAGGGTGGTCTAATCTGTTGATTAAGTGGCCCTTCTCTAGATTTACCAGTATTGGGATTCTTCCTAAAGTTTGGATTTCTTATTTGAGGACCTTGTTGTTGATTATCCCATTGTGGTGTTCTTTCCATAATTTCTAATCTATCCACTAACTTTTCTAAACTTTCAGCCAAAGTATCTATCTTAACATCTAAAGTGGATGGTTCTTCCTTAATGGTAACTCTCCTCTCATTTCTCATTCTAGCTCTTTTAGCCAACAAGTTAGCTTCTACACTAACTGCATCACTCTGCATCTGTTCTAAAGTTGGAGGGTTTCTTTCTCTCAATTGGTAAGACATATCAATGTCAAAACCATCAGGAAATTTGATTAGTTCCAAGTCTAGTGGAGGTTTGATATTCGCAGGGATTACATTATAAATACTATTAAACCTAGTACAATAGTCCTGAATAGATTCATTAGGAGCTCTTCTAATGTTTTCATATTTAGACAATATTTGTAAAGGATTTTTCTTTCTTTCCCATCTATTGATAAACAATCTATGGAAAGTAGGTAAATCAGCAATATGACCAGCAGGTAAACCTTTAAACCATTTCTTGACATCTCCTGCTAGTGTTTGTGCAAATAATCTCATTTGTACATCTTCTTCATCAATTTCATGTAATTCAAAGTAATCATTCATTTTATTTACATGTTTTTGTGCAGTGTATTGACCAGTACCATCAAACTGAAAGATTTTACTCTGATAGTCTTGGGGCATGGCATGTACTTGAGCTAGTAAGGTCAAAGGAGAATATCTGGCAACCATGCTAAGATTTTAGCTTGGCTAGGAGGTAAAATGGTAGTGCTTGAAGATGAACTTGAAGGGCTTACAGTTGAGCTTGAAGTATTAGGAGATGGAAATAAAACTCTGGGTTGAAGAGGAAGCTTGGGAATGAATGATTCTATCGAATGAAGTGTAGTGGAAATAATAAATGAGGTGGTACTAAATAAAGATGAATTTATAGACTCTAAAGGAATGGTAGAAGGCTTAGGAGTAGTATCAATTAGGGCAATTAATTGAACTGACTGTTGAAAATAGACTTCGTCTATGTGTCTTATCAAATTTGAGGTTAAAGCATCAAGTTTGTCAAAAGTGTCTAGAACATGTTGATTTAAATCAAGATGTATAGTATTCTTCTTTGATTCAATAAATTGAATAAAAGCAAGGTCTATTATAGTGTCATGGACTGAAGTTTCATATTTGGTATGAAACAATGAATGCTCAAATGATAAATCAAATTGACGATCCTCTAAGTTTTATAACTTTTTAGGAAGTGGATTTTCTTTGGTCAGTTGATTAATGCTTCTTGACTTTCTATTTTGATGTTTTGTCTCAAGATTTTTTCTGGATTATCAAAAATTATAGCAGGGTTTGGATCTGGATGTGCCTTGGTATAGTATGTTCTTTTGGAAGCCAGAATTTTAATTTTTTAACTTTTTAATGAAACCTTTGACAACCCTAAATGGCCTTAAGGTGCAAAGATGAGATTTAGGATTTCCTTTAAGGTTTATTGAACTGAGGACTCGTTCCCCGGTATGGTTGCCACTATGTTATCACTCTAAAATTTCCCTAGGGTTGCCATGTTGTGTTCAAAGAAATGATAGAGGTAACCACAAACCTACTTTTGAGATCAGAATCTAGCCTTCCTAATGCTCAGAGAGGGCTCTCTCTTAATGATTTAACTTTGTTGAGTTAATTGATTTTAGGCTAGTTATTTAAGCTTGATTAGGTTTTGATTTGATTTGGTGGTGGAATCACTGATTCAAATGGATATATAAGTGTCTTTTTACCGTTGGGCCATGGAGTCCAAATGTCAAGAAAATAGAATTGAATCAAGTTCTAAAGATAGTTTTCATAGGGCAAGGTAGCTGAGTGAATTTAGATCTTTTAGGCTGGATGGTGAAGTGGGTTTTCAATTGGGATTAAGGAGCAGTTAAGGATTCCTCAAATTGGATAATGAGGGAAATGAAAGAGTTCAATTGAAACTAGGGAGCAATGACGAATTCCCTACTCTCGATATCAGAAGAAAACATAAAAATGAATAATTGTTCAAGACAGAGTGTACTTAAACAGATTCTATAGTAACATTCCAGTTATTTCATTCAAATTGGAAAACATGTATGTATGTGAAATACTTAAGAAAATAACAATTTAACAAATGAAAGATACTTCACTAAAGTGGCCCAACACATGAATCTTATAATGCAATGCCTTTATTACTCAGTCCAGTCTGCTGACTTGAAAATGTTACAATAAACCCTCAGGTTTTCAGATCAATATAACTATAGAAATGTTCAGCAATCCGCCCTCTATACTTTGAATTATGAAGTATTTATACAAAAAACTGTTTCAAAATATCCTAAACTGTTTTAGGAATTATTCAATAAAATATCTTCATGCAAAAAGATATGGACACCTAGGAGACTAAAAGGCTAGATGTCCCTTCTTTTACTGATTTTGATGTTTGTTGTTTTGATCTTTTGTTGATTTCTCTCTTTAGTTGTTGCTCTACGTTGGCTGTCATTTTACTCTGCCTTTGATTGATACTCTTTGCCTTAGCTAATCTACTGTTTTACCTTCACTACTCTATATTCATTATTTAACTTGATTTTTATAGTAAGTCATTCAACTTTTCCCAAGTATTTGCATCTGGTAATTTAATATTTACCATTCTTCTGTAGACTTCATCAGTTTTTGTGTATTTTGCAAAAGTGGGCTTGTTTATAAAAATATGTTTTACCTCATGCTGGAGGTAAAAGAGGTTCTCAAAAGTCTGGTAAAGGAATTTTCCTGTAGGAATCCCTTTCATGGAGGAATTGTTGGCTTGTTCCTTTGCCACTTCTCTGATTCTCTTATCATAGTCTTCATGTGACATCAACCTGTCATTAATCACCAATGGGTTAGGTAGACCTTTTTGCCTCAAAGCATCAAATTTGACCATGAACCTAGCTATTGCTAGCTCCATTGTTTGGCACTTCTCCTCAAGCTGTATCATTAGGTTCCTCTTAGTGATTACCTTCTTTACCTCTAGTACGGTCTCACTTCTGTCAGCTATTCCAAGCTCCTGCAATTCATACTTTCTCTTTGAGTTAAGGAACTGGATTATTCTTGAGGCTTCTTCTAGCATATTTCCAAGTTCAGCTCTAACCCTTTGAATTGCCTCACCAACCTCTTTGACCAAATCATTCTGCTCAAATATCACCTATATAGAAGGCCAAATATTATTGACTGAGTCAATGATATTGGCCCATAATGTTTTTTTTGCTTAGGGTAGTGGCTCTTTGAGTGTTAATTCTTTCTCTAACTTTTGTTCCCTTTCATTCAATTTGTGTGACTTCTGAGATTCATTATTATGCATTATTTGAGCCATTTTCTTTTCACCCTCTAGACTTTTTATTTGTTCTTTAAGTCTATTTATCTCATTTGTTTGGATGGACATATCTTCCATGGCTTTGACCAGTTTACTTGCTTCATCACTAGGATGAGCTGTTGGTGTTGCTGAACCTGTTGTTGATGTAGTTGTTGATGCAGTTGGAAGTGTTGCAGCTACTGGAGCTGTTGTGGCCAGTGAGGCTGCCAAAGTAGAAGGAATTGTTGTAGTAACTGTAGGAATAGCAGTGACAGTAGTTGCTTCAATGGTGGCTTGTTTCTCCTGTACTAACTTATCCATCTCATTCTCCATTTCTTTTAATTGAACAATGAGGTCCATCATCTCATCTTTCTGGCTTTGGTTCTCTAAAACTTCCTTGGTCTGTGGATGTTCAGAAGGAGGCAATTTTAGTTTCTTCTTCAATGTGACAATGTCTTCGTTCTTCTTTTTTATGAGCTTTTCTTCTGCCTTGATGTCATTTGGATTATAGCCAATCTCAATAACCAAGTCTTCTAGTGACTTGATTCTGTTATCCTTTGCTTGTGAGGATGCTTTCTCTAGCTTAAACTATGTTGTGATATTGTTTAGAGAATTTTGAAGTTCTTGTACACTCATAGCCTTGTTAGTCATCGTTGAGAGTATCATTTTTCCTGCTTGCTTATGAAATTCAATTTGATCTATGGGGTGAACATCCCTGGCCAAAAATTCAAATTCTGTCTTTTTGTAATATGTTGATGACTTACGTTGTTGTATTGTGGGATGCAAAAAGGTCATTTGCATTTTACCTATTTTAATGTCAAACACTGAAAGTAACCTATTCTGATTGCTAGGAGTCTGTTTGAAATATTGGGCATAGGTTTCAGCTTTCAATGCCTCATTTCTCAACTTGATTTCTTTATACTTCTCCTTTATATCTTTGTCTTTATCCACTAGTTTGCTGGATGAAGAGACTTCAATACTAAGCTGCTTCTGAATACTCTGAGTATTAGAGGTGGAAGGTTGATGAGTTTCCTCTGAAACTGCTGGAGTTGTGTTCTCTCTAAGCACTGTACCTGTATCAATGATTTGAAGTGTCTCAATTGTCTCAACTATCTCTTCTTGCTCATTTACAGGATTTAGCTTGGGCTTCTTCCTGTACGCGATTTCAAATTTGTCATCTGTTGTATCCTTGTTGCAGCAACAACATTCTTCCCTGGTCCTTTTTGCATTTCTATCCTATAGGGCTGGAGTATGCAGAATTGAACTAGTATCCATCTGTTTATCCATATCTATCAAGGTGTTTTCCACCCACTCTGACCGGTTGCCATATTTGTCAATGTCTGGCCTGGACTCATGCATGAAAGGGCTCAATTTAAACTCGAGTCTTAGTTTGTTTATGACTCCTAAAGGGTCATACTGCTATTTGAAACTGCTACTGAACTTCATTTCCTGTAAAGATGTTTCTGCTTGTTCTCCAGCCCCCCCATTATTGCAGATAAAAGGACCAAGCTAATTTTTATTTTGAACTATGTTTTCTTCCTAGCTGATAGAAAATTTATATCATTTGAATTTATGATCTTCTTGATATACTCTAATGCAAATATCCTCATAGGGAGGTATTTGGGCATCTTATAGGAAGTGAGCTGGCATACATACACCCTAATTTTAGTGTGGTCCTCATATAAATACCAGTCTCCTATTCTACTATTTTTAGACAACTGTAAAACTCTCTTTATTTCATCATTGATCCTCGGTTGATTGATGTTGCTTAGCATATTAACGACTAAGTGAACGAAGGAATCAATGAACTCCTTGTAGCTGAAAATAGTGGAATATTTTTGGATTAAGGGTGTCCAAAAGATAATAGATCTAGGATGGCCCTTAGAGTCCAGCTTTTGGATGTTGACTCGAAACCTATCTGATTGGAAATATAGGAACATATACTGAAGAATATTTGAATACTCTTTCATTTGGCAATCTGATCAATTGATCATGGATTCTGTCTGCTAAGAACTGGGCAAAATTGAAAATTGTAGCTGGAGTCTTGTCGAGGCAAAAAATAGAGAGGAAATCAAGTATAGGCCCATCTACATGCTCATCAGTGGTATATCCTAGAATACAAGAGAGCATGGTTACAATTTGTCTGGCCCTATCAAAGAAAATGGTGGCAGAGTATGGAGGACTGTTTGTAGGAATATGAGCCTCTTCTAGGATGAAAGTCTGAAAAATATGACATCTCTTGGGTAGGTACAACTTTAATTATAGTTCAAGTAGGTTTTCAATAGAAAATGGGGTTTCATTTGGCTTTGGATGGATCTGCAACATTTGGTTTATTGAATCTATAGTGATTATAAACAAAATCTGCTAGTTAGGAGAGACTATGGCTCTTTGGCTTGGTATATCTCAGAGTTGGCATAGGTGGATGATTTCAAGGAACTGTTATACCTGTGCGAACAAGTATTTGGGTAAATTTGATTCCCATAGATGAATGTCATCATTTTGGTTTAGGAACTTATCTTTACTCCAGCAGCGGAGTTGTAACAAATGGCTATGGGAAACAATGTCTTTGACCTGGAAATATCTGTCAGCCAATGGGAGGAGGTGAATATCCAGGTGAGGGGTTTGCAGGGGTTTTTCATTCAAAATTCTTTGGGAAGCCATAATTTTTTTTATTTTATTGAATTAATCTTTATCTGGCTTAAAGAGTAAGCTTAGGACATCTGGAACAGTGCAAAAGGTGAATATAGTCTTTAGAAAAGGGGTTTTTTGGATGCACAGTGGCTTTCTTTAGTTTGGCCAGGCTTTTAATTAGTTCAATTAATTAACCCTTTATAAACACTGTGAAGAGCTTAAGTAGAGGGCCTTTCTGGTAGCTTTCAAGAACACCTGGAAAACAAATATTTGGTGTGCAGTCAAGGTTCTGTGGTAACAGAGGAGGCTTTATGAGGCTTCAATTATCTTTATGCTGCTTCAAATTGGTGTCTGTAGCGTCTTCTGGTAGAAAAATGGGTTAAAACAGTTGAACAGAGCTTCTGGGGTTTAGAATTGGTCGACAGAGGTTCTTTGCAATGGAATAATAGCGAAAAAGGGTAAAAAGGGCGGTGTTTTGGATTTTAGCCAACAGTCGTTGATTTTTGGCACAAAGTTCATGTTTGAACAGTAGGCGGTTTCATCCTATGTAGGGAGGCGGTATTATGGCTTATCGCACCATTTTTTAGTGTAGGGTGGTATTTTTTCAGAGCACGCGATATAACGTGGGGTTGCCACGTAGCAAAAAGGTGATCGGGAAAAATCACAAATCTCGAGTGCTTTTGGGATGCTAAAGATTGGATTTGGGAGCGCGCGACATGGGATGCGGGCCATCAGATCTGGAGATGGGTGATCGGAGGGTTATCGCGTGGCGGAGTTGCGAAGGATGAGTTGGGGATTGATTGGCGGGCTCGGGGATAAATAGTGCGGCGGGTTAAATACATACAAAGCTTTTGTGAGGGTCGGGGAATTATAAAGTGGGGGTTTTGAAATATATAAAGCGGGACTATGGGTTAGAATAATGTAAGGGTTGGGTTAAAAGCGTATCAGGGAGGGTTTTTCAATGGGGCCCGATACATTTAACCTTTTTTAACTTAGGATAAAGGGGTTTTAGTGGGTTTACAAGGGAAAATGAGAAATTGATAAGAGGAGAATGATTCTTAAAGGGGAAATGTAAAGGGAAAGGGAAAATGTATTAGAATAAGAGGAAATGAAAGGGAAGGGTCCTTTGGAATCAAGAAGGGAAAATTAGTGAATGAAAAGTAATGAAGGGGTAATGGAGGGAAATCAATAAATTAGACATGTAAGTGATTTAGTGAAATGAGAGGAAATTAGTGAATGAGCTTTAGTATTCAGGCCTAAAATTATATATAACTTTTTAGGGTAAATACCCCAAAGTAACATACAACTTTTGTGAATGTCCTTTCTCTTTGATAATTCCTCATGCACATGAAACATAGGATCAAGCATAATGAATGTGCATTTGAGCTAGCAACCTTATGCATTCCAAACCTCTTTTACCTACCCTTTATTTCTTTTTCTCTGATAAGAAAACTATCTAATTCTAATCTTATAACTTCCAATGGCTCGGATTAAACTGATGAGCTCATTATTATTCTCTGCCTAACCACTGATCTGCCAAGATTAAATAGTTTGGCTAGATCTTTCTTCTCTATCTATCAACATGAAATTTAAAGCATGAATGAATCAAGATTAAACTATTTGACCATCATGGATTGTGGCATTTTGACAAGCTACACACGATTTTATTTTGTAAAGGCAAAGTAAAAAGTAGTGGCATTTGAATTTGCATCACTTTCAAAATATATTTTTTATCTCTTTTTGGTGGGGTTCATATTTTATTTTCTTTTTTAATCCTTTTCTTTTATTCGTTTGATTTTTATTTTAGGACTTACCCTCTTTACATTTTTTATTTTTAATATGGGAAAACATTTTGCAAAAAGAAAAAGTATGTATAATATTACAAGGTTGATCATAGCCAATTCAAAATTATGAATCCTATTATTATAGGACCCTAACAAGCTAAAAAATGATGTTTCGATCTAAAGAAGAAGAATCATGATAGGGGAGATCAATATCCAACCCTATATCTAATAACAATAGAGGAGATACCACTTATAATGATAGGTAAAGATCAGACACATCCTATTGTCCACTGATCTTCCCACTTTGATCCTTAAGAATCAAGTGGTAGAACACTCGCATCCACTAACTTAGGGGAGCTACCACATACCATGAGAGTTAAGTCACTTGGAGGAGATACAGCTTACATGAGAGGTAAGGATCAAACACATCCCAAGTCACTTGGGGGAGATACCACTTACCATAAGAGGTAAATATCAAAAACGTCCCAAGTCTCCTCACCCATTGGCCATATGGGTGGAAAAACCAACAAGCCCAACTTTTAGGTAGTGTTAGAAAATCAAAAAGGTAGAGATATTTTCTTATATTGACAATTACTTATGTATTCTTGTTAACTTTCTTTATGTTCTTCTTATAAAGCAATCATCAAATCAAAAGCATGAAGATTAATGATACTAGAAGTGGGAACTCAACCAGGGCTAAAACCCCTAAGAAGGGGAAAACCATGTCAAACTCTTCCACTAGTAGATTCAAATCAATTGAGACAAACCAAGACCTTTGACTAGACCAAAAGACCTTCCTCACTCCACCAAGTCAGCCTTCCAAGATGATTATGCAAACTTCAGTAGTCTCTTCTTGTCAACTAGCTTCAACCCAGCTACAACACATAATTTTAGCCCCTAGCTTCCAAAATTTCGGCCCTACTGCATATCTGAGATTCAACCCCCTAACAACAACCTAGAAACTCGCACGTGTGGCAGAAAGAGAAATTCGGCTTCCTTTTTCTTGACAAGTGTCTCCTTCTTCTTCTCTGGGGTTTTCTCCTTCTCCTTAGGTATTTCTCTCTCCTTTTTCTTCTCCAGTTACTGCCAAATGAAGTCTCTTGTCTTACGCTTCAAATGAGGTCGAGTTGCTACATTTATATAGTGGATTCTAGCTCCCAATTAGGCTGACTCGTCTTCCTTGAGGGCGACTTGGTAGAGGAGACCTAAATGACTCATTTTTCATTAAAATATTTTTTCTTTCTTCATAGACAAAGTCCAAGAAGGGTCTATTACGTTATGACATAGACAAGGACTCTTGACATAAACCCTAGAAGCCTACAATAGAGGCTTTGACTTAGAAATAAAATTTATTTTTATTTATATTGATAAATATATTACATCGTGACTCAAATACAATTATGAAGACCGAAACTAGTTACATTCTTCAGCACTCCCTCTTAACTAGGGAGGTATTCATAATTACATATATAAATAAGTACATGGAAGATCTCAAAATGATGTGCTCTATGGAGAGCCACAACACACATAGTGCTACAGATTAGATACTTGACTAAGGTATCTAATCGAGTGGGACTAAGGTGTGTTCCAAGCTTTAGCCACTATAGGTACCATCAGGTTTTAGCTCTAACACCAACCCAGGGATCTAGGTGTGTATCCAAGGTCAGAGCTCCAAGACTAATGCCACCCTCCCTACTTCGGGATCTAGACATCATCACAAGCCAACCATATGTCCTCCCAAGCATCTTGTTACCCCAAGAAGCTTCATCTCTCCCTATAAACTAAATCATATATGTTCATTAGTTCCAACATGCTTCAAAATGTTCAACCCTTTTATGGAGAGATTAACCTGTACATTCACAATCCCAATTAGCAATAAACTTTCAAATATATATACAAGTTAACAAAAACCTCTGGAATATTCAAATATATTTTTTTTCTTAGGTCATCATCATATCAAACACATCTAGATGGGAGCTTTACTTCTTTAATTTTTCTAGCAACACCAAACTCAACCTCAACACTTCTTCCAAAAACATATTTTTCACAACTTTTTCAATTACGGATAACCATCAGTATTTCTTTAGCTATTATTTAATTTCAAACATCCTCATGGATTTTTCGTCAAGTCGTCCACTTCTCTTCAACCTCCCTCTCAATTAGGGAGATATACACTTTATTTTATTCAAGTAACTAGAGGACAAGTCCATCAACTATCTTATTCTTCTAGTCACATAAGTTCTTCCTTTTAACAATTCATCAGAGAATTTAGACCTTCCAAAACTTCATCATTCCTTCACATGGCAACAAGATCATATATCGAACTTTAATGTCATTAAGGTTCTCACAACTCCCTCTTTCCATCATGCTCAACATCATCATCAAATTATTATCAGATATGAAGTAAGCATTTTCATCATCTTGAAGACTTTGTACCTGTAAACTTTCAACAATAGGTACAATGAAACAAAAATATATATGTACAAGAGCATGAAGTCAACTTTATCAATATAGAGTTAGCATGTCATTATAATAGGAGCATAATAAATCATATTTTAGACATTCAAGACCTAAACCTAGTTAGGTTTTATAATCAATCAAGAGTTACATCTATTAGACTTCTTGCAACAACATTTACTAGGGTTTCATCACAAACCCTAGATCAAAACTAAATCATATTAATAGTTGAAAACATTATACTACTAGGGTTTCATTATCATATCTTAGAATATCAATCTCTACTAGGGTTTGGTTGCAGACCCTATATTTCATTAATAAAACAAAATCATGAATATCAACATCAAGTTAGCAGACAAGCATTTCATCTCTAGGGTTCCATTATAATTTCCTAGAAACTTATATCACTCTAATATAAGGGTTTTATCATAAACCCTAGATACAAACATCAAACTCCAAAATTAGATATATAACAAATTTTGACCAAGTTAGGGTCTCAGTTATACAGAAGCACATACACTCATAGATCCATTTCTAGGGTTTTATACTGACTATTACAAGGGTTTTTGTCATAAATCCTAATTTACCAAACCCTAAGAAAACTAGGGTCTCTAGACATCAACAACAAACCCTAAAAGGCTAGGGTTTTACAATAACATTACCAAAAACCCTAGACTTTAAGAGAGTAGGATTTCGATAAGAGATCTAAACTTTATCAATAAACCCTAAGAAGATTAGGATTTCATTATTATCATACCATAAGCATCGAAAGGTTAGGGTTTTATATTGAACCCTAAAAGTTAGAGCTTCACCAAGTCAACAAGAGATAGTATGATAAGGGTATATTCAATCTAAATATTAATCAACCTAACAAGAAACTTTATGATTCAAAACCCTAGACATAAGAGAGTTAGTAATATAAAGCACATTTCAAATGAGAATGGTCATACCTTTTTGTATGAAGGAAATATTGCAACAAATCTTGTAATCTAAGACATACCTTGACCTATTCTTTAACAAACCTTGTAGTGTTTGTTCAGCAACAAGCTTACATTTGATCCAAAATGGATTTTGGATTGACTCCTAAGTCTAAGTGTTCCTCACAGAGGAAAAATGAAAATCCAAGGAAGTTCCTGGAACTAACCCCATTGCAGAGATCGTCTCATTCTGAATCTACTGCAACTTGAATGGGCCAAAACTGACTTAGGATGTAGAAGTTATCATAAAATGAAGTTGCCTTTATCCTTTGGAAAAAGGGGCAAAATCCCCTAAAAAGGGATCCCAAAACTCTCTAATTCTTCTAAAATCTCCTAAAAGATCAAAACTATCGCATAAGGGGAACCTTTTAAAAAGGCGGATTACACTATCGGGAGGCAAGAACATGAAGAAACCAGTGAAAACAAGCCTATCGGCGGTCAACAAAGCAATGAACAGGAGTCGTCGGATCTAGCCAATCAATGATCTAGATCCGATCGGCGAATCGCAATCGGTGGTGGCAGGCGAAGGATATCAGAACATGTTATATTATTATTGTGATCGTGATATTGCAATTGGCGATTACAACGGAGCGATATCACAATCAGCGATTACAACGAAGTGCACATTAAACGGCCCGGGGTATCTGCGATATGTGATTGTGACAAGTCGCATCGCAATATCGCATCGGAGCTATGCAACGGCGCAGGCCTATATATATGTATATATGCGATGCGATAGCCAAACCTGACGGGGCCATAAGCAGTAATTGATATATTTTGAAGTCCATCAAAAGGTAGTTTTATGTGTATTTTCGCATATTTCATTTAATAAACAAAAAGCAAAGGGAAGCGCTGATGCGATGAAACCAGACCCAAAAAGGTTTCCAAATGCAAATGAATAATATTTCAAATTTTCCATAAGGCCATTTTGCGGGATTTTCAGCATTTTAATGTATTTTTGAAATATAGAGGGGAAACCATGAAACAGGGCATTGCAACTTGCGATAGCGATTATGGGTGGAACTGATAGGAGTTTAGGACGGAATTCATAGTGATTGAAATTCGAGGAATAGTGTTTTTTGTGGACTTTTCCCATGTTTTACAACGTTTCTCTATGTAAACAGGGAACGACTGTTTCTAGGGATTTCAAGCGTCGATAGTTCCATTCCGTTATAGAACAGGTGGCCACCTTCCCTAAAGGCATTAGCAATGAGTATTTAACGCTCGGAGAGGAGATTTGAGCAGACCAAGGCCGAAAGACAGAGAGCCTGAGAGGGAAAATAAACAGGCAGCGCCGATTGGCTTAAAAAGCCATGAATGTCAAAGATAGAGAGGTTGCTGAGGTTGTAGAGGGATTGTTGCATAAAACAGAGAATAAGCCAAGTCAAAGCAGGAAGCTAAGGCAAAAGAGGCAGCACAAAAACAAAAAGAGCATCCGGGGGGTCACTTGGAAGTCAAGTGAAAAGCCAAGAGAGTTATAAATTGATAGAGATCAGACGGGAGCCAGAGCCGAAGAGCCAGAGTCATAGCTAAGAGCTAGAACCAAGAGCCAAGAGCCAGAGCCAAGAGCCAGAGCTTCAAGAGCCAGGGGATAACATGGTGTCTGAACCCACTGTTTCTATGTAAAACAGCAGGAGTTGAGCCAAGAGCTTGTAAAAAGGACCTATACCATAATCCCAGAGAGCCTAGTTAAGTTAACTAGAGCTCATAGAGACGTAGCCCAAGAGTTGTGGATGAACTCCTAATTAAAATGTTGTTTCTGTGTGATTGTTATTGCTGCATTGTTTATTATTATATGCATTTATATATCAGTTTAAGCACATTAACTTACAACACAGACAATAGATTTTAAAGCATATAATCAGTTAAAAACAAATACAAGAATACACCCATATTTTCAAGCACATATTTAATTCCACATTAGTTAATCACTAAGATTTGGGAAAATTTAAAGCTTTGGAAGTGGGAGAGGTTCTTGTAAGTTAGACAAGAAGCCTAAGAGCCCCATGTTCAGATCAGGTGGTATCAGAGCTTAAGTTTGATTAACCCCTCCTTCAAAGAAGGCTATATTAGAATGCTTGATTGATAGAGCAAAGATTGCTTGTCTAAAAGGTGTTTAAACAGTCAGAGGTTGATTGTATGCTTGTTTGCAGACTAACTATTTTCTGAGTTTGCAGAGGTGAAGGGAAAGCTATTGATAGCTCATTCCAAGAAGGAAGAAGGAAGAAGTGTTGAAGGCATTCTTCTATCCCAAAGGACCTCAAGGCAGTCCTTGAAGCACAAGAGGTTTTTTGCAAAAGGTTGCTTGAATAAGCTCTCTGTTAATCTTGTTTGAAGTTCTTTGTTCATTGGCATAATGACAACTTCTACAAGTGAGTCCTCAAATTCTCCTTTTTTCACAAGTTTCTTTGATAAAGACATGAAGCAAGACTTGTTCACCATGATGGATATGGTGAGAGAAATGTATGAGGATGGAAGGAAGAGCAACATACTTAGAGAGCAATTGAATTCTGTGGAGGAAGAGAAGCAGTTTCTTTCTGACAAATTGCAGAAAATGGAGACGTAACTTGATATTGTAAATATGAACCTAAAAAGGATGCATGAGCTGGAGTCACGGATCTTTGTTGCCCAAGAAGCCTTAGTCAAGTATCATCTTGAAGAAGAGGTAAGCCATTCCAATTTGTCTTCAAATTCTTTTGAGAATGCTTGTATTGGTTCTTTGAAAAACATACTAGAGGCATAGGTTCCAAGCTAATATCCAAGATGGGCTATGAAGGAAAAGGCTTGGGTAAGCATGCACAAGGTATTGTTAAACCAATAATGGTTGAGGAAAGGCCTAAGTATTTAGGTCTTGGCTATGGACAGTCTTATGGAGAGAGTTCCAAAGCTGCCATGAAGGGCATTGAAACAATCCCAAGAAGGAGTTTCATTGCATGTCCTCTACCTCAGAAGTGTGAAGGTTGTATTCAAGAGGAATGCAATGGCGTGAAACATCATTTGCAGGATGCAGGTGTTCAGAAGCACACACTTGAACCAGAGAGTTGTGGAAACTCTGATAGCCTTGAAGAGATTGATGATGTTCCAAAGGGAACTACTTCTTCACTCAATTTACCTCCTCATGAAGGCAATAAAGGTGAAAGAGAAAGGTATAAATGTAGTTCTAAACACCTTCCTTTTGATTTTTCAAAGCATGATAAATTTCCACATAAGTATGGGGAAAGAGTTGCATGTTCCTTTTGAGGTTTGGATAACCATAATGTTTCTAGATGTTGGAAGGGAATGGCCACATATAGGAAACTTTTGAAGGAAAAGAAGCAAGAAGCCAAAGGTCCATTGGACAAGGCAAATCATGTTGTCAAGAGGATGCACATGCAGTGCACTTACTGCCATAAGCAAGGACATCTTGCTGCAAAGTGTTGGACTTTGAATCCAACAATGCTTCCACCCAAGCTAAAGAAAGTGGAAAGAGAAGATGGCAGGCATGGAAAGGAAGATTCCATGATTGAAGTGTTTCACGATGATTCCCATGTTGATGTTGATGTACAGACAAAGGTAGTACCTTTGAAAGGGATTGGTAAGAAACGGTTAGAGTTCTTATCTGATTAAGATTGCATGTCTATTGATGCACCTATTTGCATTTCTTTTTGATGAGATGGAAGTTGCAGATGTTACCAAGTAGGTGAATGGAAAAGTTAGGCAGGAGACTCACTTTGTTGCTGCAACATTATATTTCATTTCAGCTTCGAAAGTACAGTGTGCTTAAGCGAAAGTGGAAAGATGAAATGCATGAATGAGCTTGATGTGCATGAACACTAATGATTTCCTTGTATCTAAACATGTATGTGTAATTAACTTGCAGGGTTGATTTCTTTGACATGCATGTGATGCAATGTTGACTTGAGAGAAGTTAACTTGATCTCTTAGATGGGGATAATAATGAATTGTTTCATCTTTTTGAAAAAGAGTCCAAATGGTCTTTTTCTACATGCTTGACTTGAAGGGTCATTTGTTTTAAGGGCATGTTTTGGGGGCTTGTTGTCTAGTCCATCATCTGTATGCAGATGTAAGACATGGAGGTGTCCACAAGATGTGAAATCTGTTTCTTTTGTTGAAGTAGGAGTTTAAACCATCCAGTTGTTGTTTGTATTTTTGTTGTTGTTAGCAATTGTTGTTGACAGCTTTTCAAACAGGTACAAATTAAAGTTTTGTGGAGCAGATGTACTTCACATTTGTTTGAGCCACCTTGGATCAATGATCAAAGCAGAGAAGCTCAAACTACCTTCTATGACCATTTCAACAGGAGTTATGCAGGAAGGTAAGGAGGAAGGCAGTTCTTCCCAGGAAGACCAGCCCATCCAAGAAGGGTAGTGGTCAGAAACTTTGGTTCAGAGGCACTATGCAAAGGCAAGTGTAGGGAGGATGAAAGAATAGGGTGAGTCACTCTCATTTACTGTTCAGATTAGTATATCAGCATTTTGGAGACCAAAAGTTATTTTAGTGGGGAGGCGTGATCCAAAATGGATTTTGGATAAACTCCTAAGTCTAAGTGTTCCTCACAGAGGAAAAATGAAAGTCCAAAGAAGTTCCTAGAACTAGCCCCATTGCAGAGATCATCCCATTCTGAATCTACTGCAACTTGAATGGGACAAAACTGACTTAGGATGCAGAAGTTATCATAAAATGAAGCTCCCTTTATCCTTTGGAAAAAGAGGCAAAATCCCCTAAAAAGGGATCCGACAAAAACCCTCTAAGTCTTCTAAACTCCCCTAAAAGATCAAAACTATCGCATAAGGGGAAGCTTTTAAAAAGGTGGATTACACTAACGGGAGGCAAGAACATGAAGAAACCAGTGAAAACAGGCCTATCGATAGTCAACAGAGTAATGAACAAGAGCCGTCAGATCTGGCCGATCAATGGTCTAGATCCGGTCGGCGAATCATAATTGGTGGTGGTAGGCGGAGGATATCAAAACATGTAATATGATTATTGCAATTGTGATATCGCAATCGGCGATTACAACGAAGAGATATCGCAATCAGCAATTACAACAGAGCACACATTAAATGGCTCGAGGTATGTGCGATATGTGATTGTGACAAGTTGCATCGCAATATCGCATTGGAGCTACGCAACGATGCGGGGCTATATATATGTATATATGTGATGCGATAGCCAGACCCGATGGGGCCATAGGCAGTAATTGATATATTTTGAAGTCCGTCAAAAGGCAGTTTTATGTGTATTTTCGCATATTTCGTTTAATAAATGAAAAGCAAAGGGAAGCGTCGATGCGATGAAACCAGACCCCTAAATGGTTTGCGAATGAAAATGAATAATATTTCAAATCCGCCATAAGGAAATTTTGCGGGATTTTTAGCGTTTTAATTTATTTTTGAAATACAAAGGGGAAACCACAAAACATGGGCATTGCAACTTGCAATAGCGATTATGGGCGGACCCGATAGGAGTTTAGGATGGAACTCATAGTAATTGAAGTCTGAGGAACAGTGTTTTCTACGGATTTTTCCAGTGTTCTATAGCGTTTCCCTGTGCAAACAAGGAACGACTGTTTCTAGGGTTTTCAAGCACCGATAGTTCCATTCCGTTACAGAACAGGTGGCCACCTCCCCTAAAGGCATTAGCAATGAGTATTTAACGCTCAGAGAGGGGATTTGAGTGGACCAAGGCTGGAAGACAAAGAGCCCAAGAGGGAAAGTGAACAGGTAGCACCAATTGGCTTATAAAGCCATGAATGTTAAAGAAAAAGAGGTTGCTGAGGTTGTAGAGGGATTGTTGCATAAAACAGAGAATAAGCTAAGCCAAAGCAGGAAGCTAAGGCAAAAGAGGAAGCGCGGAAACAAAAAGAGCAGCCAGGGGGGTCACTTGGAAGTGAAAAGCCAAGAGAGCTGTAAACTGATAGAGAGCAGAAGGGAGCCAGAGCCAAAGAGCAAGAGGCAGAGCCAGAGCTGAAGAGTCAGAGTCAGAGCCAAGAGCCAGAGCCAAAATCCAGAGCTTCAAGAGCCAGGGGATAACATGGTGTCTGAACCCACTTTTTTTATGTAAAACAGCAGGAGTTGAGCCAAGAGCTTGTAAAAAGGACCTATACCATAATCTCAGAGAGCCTAGTTGAGTTGACTAGAGCTCACGGAGACATAACCCAAGAGTTATGGGTGAACTCCTAATTAAATTGTTGTTTTTTTGTGATTGTTATTGCTGCATTGTTTACTGTTATATGCATTTATATATCAGTTTAAGCACATCAACTTACAACACAGACAATAGATTTTAAAGCATATAATCAGTTAAAAACAAATACAAGCATACACCCATATTTTCAAGCACATATTTAATTCTGCATTGGTTAATCATTAAGACTTGGGAAAATTTAAAGCTTTGGAAGTGGGAGAGGTTCTTGTAAGTTAGACAAGAAGCCTAAGAGCCCCATTTTCAAATCAACGTTTTTGATACAAGTCTTTCTTTGAAGTTTCCATTATAATCCTTATGTATTCCTGCAAGCTTTATGTTTAAGGAAAATACAAAGAAAGGATTATGAGTATGTAATACAAAGAAATCAAGGTGTGAGGAAGAAATCAAACATGAAAGAGGAAACAAAGAGAAATGTACTTATCTTTTGGTAGAAGGGTGAAGGCTCCCTCTTAATCCAATCTTTCTGAGGGATACCTACAACTTATCAAAAAAATTCAAGAACTTCTAACAAGACATATTAGGTCTACGAACCATAGAAAAAAATAAAATAAAAACATAAAATAAAAAAAAATTTAAAACAATAGCCTTAGAAGGATATGCAAGAGAAGACTTGTTAATATAAATCTTTGACTTCAGATTCCTCAACTTTTTTCTTCTTAGGTGGAGCTTCATTAGTAATTGTCGCTTGTCCTCTTTCTACTTTATTGTTCTTATTTCTAAGATTATCAGGACATTGATTCTTGTAACGTCCCATCTTACGACAATGATAACATTCTATTTTCAATAGGTCAATTTTCTTCTTTGGTCCCTTAAACTTCTTGTTTCCTCCATTATTCTTGTAGTGAGAAGAATAAGCATTTGAAGTGTTGTCCTCATCTTCCTCCTCCTTATTATTTGTTGATGAGATGTGAGCTTCTGCTTGACTACATGCATTCCACATTTCTTCAAAGGATGGTGTTTATTTCCAACTGCTAATCCTTGAGGCAAAGGAGCTCCATGATTTTGGTAGACCTAGTAAAGCAAAAATCACAAGTTCTTTATATGGTATGATTTCATCAATAGCTTGGAGCTCATCTCTTATTCGAGAGATCCTCACAAAATATGAAGATACAATGTCATATTTTGTCATCTTCATTGCTTTTAGTTCATTCTTCAAACTAGCAATTTGTCCAATGTTTTTTATGGCGAATGGTTTGGAAAGAGCCTCATACATTGCTTTTGTTGTGTCTATATTGGATATATAGGGGATTAGGTTTTCTTTTACTCCATCTAAAATTAGATTCATAGATAAGATGTCTGTCTCATTAATTTTTCTTTTCCTGCATCATCTATGGGTTCCTTCACCTTTCCTTGAACAAATTCCAATACTTTTTGTTTTGCAAGGATGAGATCCATCAAATTCCATGCTCTATAGTTGGTGGCTCCTTCTAGCTTATTCTATGTCTTCATTGAAGTTGCCATAGATTTTCTAGATGTAGATCTTCCCTTCAATAATCCTTCCTCTTATGATCTTGTGTTTCTTTGATCCTTCCTTGTATCAATAGATCTTCAAGCTAGCTTTTCTCTTCTTTTACCTTAGCTTTGATACCATGTTAGAAAATCAAAAAGGCAGGAAGATTTTCTTATATTGAAAATTACTTAAGATATTCTTTTATTCTTATTAGCTTTATTTATGTTCTTCTTTATCTTCTTATTATCAAGCAATCATTAAATCAAAAGCATGAAGATGAATGACACCGAAAGTAGGCACTCAACCAGGGATAAAACCCCTATGAAGGGGAAAACCCAGTCAAACTCTTCCACTAGAAGATTCAAATCAAATCAAAACAAACCAGGACCTTTGACTAGACCAAAAGACCTTCTTTACTCCACCAAATTGACCTTCCAAGATGATTATGCAAACTTCAGAAGTGTCTTCCTGTCAAACAACTTCAACATAGCTACAGCACAAAATTTCAACCACTAGCTTCCAAAATTTCATCCCTGTTGCAGATATGAAATTTTGGGCCTCCAACAACAACCCAAAATCTTGCATGTGTGGCAGAAGAGAGAGAAATGTGGCTTCCTTTTGCTTGACAAGTGTCTCATTCTTCTACGCTAGGGTTTTCTCCTTCTGCTTAGGTATTTCACTCTCCTTTGTCTTCTCCAGCTACAACATATTGAAATTTCTTGTCTTATGCTTCAAATGAGGTTGAGTTGTTGCCTTTATTTATTGGATTTTAGCTCCCAATTAGGCTGATTTGTCTTCCTTGAGGCCAACTTGGTGGAGGAGGCCTAAATGACTCATTATTCATCAAAATTATTTTTCTTTCTTAATAGACATGTTGGAAATAATACTGAGCAGGGGGGTCAATCAATATTATCAGATCAAGAATTTTTATTTTTCGTAATCAGATTTATATATGCTTACTTCAGAGAGGGGAACCAGCATGTACACACAATTGTCT
Source organism: Pinus tabuliformis (assembly GCA_031772625.1). Classification (NCBI taxonomy): domain Eukaryota; kingdom Viridiplantae; phylum Streptophyta; class Pinopsida; order Pinales; family Pinaceae; genus Pinus; species Pinus tabuliformis. Next base: position 246,848,579 of record CM062810.1, on the reverse strand, counting down.
TTAAGGCAACCAACGTTTATGCAGCAAACTTATGATTCAGTTAATTCATCATATGTTGATCTTTAATCAATGCATCAGTACTTCATGAATCATTAAACAGTAACCATGTGCAGTATAAACATAATAAACCATTACACATAAGCAACACACATGAACACCAAGATTTAAAGTGGAAGCCCAATGTGGGTGAAAACCACCTGCTACTGTCATCTCTATCTTCTTTTAATAATAAGAAAATCTCTTTACAATCTTGTACTGGTGCAGATTCATACCAGTACGCAAGCTTCTACCTACAGAAGGTTACAACCTTCTCTCGTTCTCCAGTTTCTACTAGAAGGGAGCTACAACCCCCTAGCTCTTGTACTAGCCAATATGTTTACTAGTACGTAGGTGCCAGCCTACAAAAAACTCCACTCTTCCACCAGGGACCACGTTTCATGAATTTTCACACTGGATGCTCCTGGCACATGAAGACCTTGACTCATCAATAACCCATCAGAAATTTAGAAAATCAAACTTCATCAACCAACATGCAGTTAATCTGTAACAATCAGATCACTATCATCAGACCATTGTGCTGAACCCAAAAACCTGTATCAACATTCAGAACCAACTGAACCTCAAAAATTCATGTGTCAGACTATATAAACTACTTCAATGAAGAAAACCTGCGTGTATATACTACTTCCTTCAGCCCAACCTACGTATACCTCTAAAGATTTTGAATCATAAAATATCTAAATCACAAACTGTACCAACAAGTAGTGTACTGAACATCTACTATCAAATTACATAACTTTACACAGGCATGCAACAGAAAACACTTCTTCTCACTTATACAATCAATCAAATATCAACCTCCTTATGAATTCAAATTTACATTCATATCTAAGAAGACTTCATTGACATACAACAGTAAAATAGTAGAAGCAATAAATCAGCAATACTAATATAACAGATCAGTCATCTCTATTCATCAAGCCTTTATTTTGGATACGCTAATTGAAAAAACAGAAGCTGCGTGTACATGCTCTTTTGCTGAGACGAAGCTCCGTACAAATTTGCAAATATTGACTCGGAAATTTGCTGCAATTCCAAACTTCAGACAAACCCAGATCATGATAGATAACGAATAAAACAGACAAAAAACATCAGATCTAGCCTCAACCAATATCAGATCATTCAAGAATAAGTCGTTTCAGGTCTCATGATCATGATCCAATATTAAACTCAAAGTGCACATAAATATTTCAAATCTAGTCCCAAACATAACCGTGCAACATAAAATATACTTCAGATAGAAGTATTCCTTAGAATCTTATTCACTTGCACATCTGGCCTTATGATCCTCTCTTATTTATATAGTTTTTTTTCCTTTCTCAATACGATGGACCGAATCCACTTAGGACCAATACCTTGGATCAAATACCATAGACCGAATACCTCGGACTAAATACCTAGGGTCAATATCATGGTCCAAAGATACCTTGGACCAAATACCTCGGACCAAAACCATGGTTTTCAACATGTACGCGCTTTTCCTTCTGTGGGAGTGCGTGTGTACATTATACACTATTTCTGTTCTGAGTACCTGCATGTATACGCTGCTTGGACTAAGTGAACCTGCATATATCTCTTAAACTTCTCTTACATCATCTTCTTCCTTCAACTTCTTTATCTGATCAATAGACCTTAGTTCCATCTTCTTGATCCTCTATACCACTGCCCTATTGCCTCTGAATATTCCTGTTAGCCTCTTATCAATATTGAGTTGACCTATAGAGTTGTTATCAAGGACAATATGTGTATCATAATGCCAATAATATCCCCCTTTGGACTTGATAGCAAGTGTTGTAGCATTTTTTGGTTTTGATTAGATAGAATATTTCAAAAAATGTTAAGTTAGGATATGGACATAACAATAGTGAATAAAATGTTAGTTTAAAAAATATATATATTTTTTGATGATGATGTCCATATCAAAAAAAATGTTAGGTTAGTTGCTCTAAAAAATGAAGGAAAAAATAAAATGTTAAGTAGAAATAAAACAAATAATCTCTAAAAGTAAGCAAGTCCAAATGCCACTACTCTGTTTTTGAAAAATAATAGTTGTGTGCAACTTATTTTAAATGCCACATCCCATGACAATCAAACTATTTAATCTTGACTGCTTTATGCTTTAAATTCGATGTTCTAGATAGAGAATAAAGATCTGTTCAAACTGTTTAATCTTGGCAGATCACTAGTTAGGTAGAGAATAATAAGGTGCTCATCAATTTAATCTGAGCCCTTGGAAGTTATAAGGGTAGATTTAGATAGTTTGTTTTTGTTAAATAAAAAGAAAGGATAAGGGTTTGATAGCTTAAATGCACCCATTAAAGTGAATAAAAATGATAGGATAAGCAAAGGTTAAGTAGAGAAAGGTTGCAGAAGTTTAATGGTTGATTGGACAAAATGTATAGTTATCATGTTTCTAAGTCCATGAGGTAGTTACACGAGGCAAATGAAGGACTACAAATATATTTATTAACCTCCCTCATCCTTATTCATTCATATATTTACTAGTTTCCCCTTCCTACCTTCATATATCCATATTCATTTATTTTTTATTAAAAACCCCTTTTCCTATGGTAAAATCATTTTTTAACTAGGAAAAGTAAAAACCCCATGTAAAATCCCTTTTTACTTTAAAAACCCACAAAATAGTTTTACCCTGAGTATTGATGAAATATGAAAACCAAATAGAAATATTAATACTTAGTCATTTTCCCTTTTCCACTCGTATTCATATTAATATTAACATAATGTATTAAATCCATAATATTTTCCCCTTTTCCCATATTATATAGCTCCATTTATTATATAATAGCTTGAAACCCTTAGTTTTATAATAAAACTATGTATTTCGTACAAATATCGCATCGGCGGAGCCACGGGCCTTTTAAAAAAAACAATGCATATGCATTAATTTTGTTATAAAACTATGTATTATATAAATATCGCAACCTTTCATATAAACATCACATCGCATATCGGCGGGTTGAAAGTCCTCTATATATTAAACCCTCCCCGCATTGCAAACTCTGATCCCCGATTGCGATATGTCATAGCCCAGGACCCGACACTATATATATCACAGTTTATACCACATCGCATCTACCTCATCTCATTTCCCCGTTAAAGCACCAACCCTCCGCCTCTTGCGATCGCCGGTATGCGATAAGAGGCCCAGACTTGATGCATATATATTGCAGTTCAATACTATATCGCATCTGGCCCTTATCGCGATCCCTTGTAATAGGCCTCCCACCCGCCAACTCTGATTGCGATAGCCAATATCACTCGGACCTGATATCATTATCCACTCAAGTCCATAATTTTTCAAATTAGCCATATGCGATTTTGTAACGTTTTCTGTGTAAAAATGATTTTTTGATTTAAACATGGAAATGACCCGAAAGCTCCATTTCACCACTAATTATTATTTTAAACAAGATTAAACCATTCCCACCTTAATTAATCCTCCGTCCTCTTTCCGCCACTGTTCATTTTTTTCGCCCGATAGTTAAAAGCAAGACTTTTTCTCCATTAAACGCATTTTGCACCATTTGCTCTGTTTTCCTGTTTTAACACAGCACAACCCAATAATGCCTCTGCAGCCCATTTAAGCCATCATTTAGCCTCTGATATGCCCCAGACTTCTTCTGATATCCTTTCAAGCCTCAGCAGAGCCATTAGAACCTCCTCTATCGCCATATTTTTATTAACAAGTTTATGTTTTTGCAGGTTGGAAGATCATTGTTTTAGGCTTAGAAATAAAAATCCGAATAACAATTTGAAGACAAATATCACAACCATGTCAAATTGCTTCACCCTATAGCATAAAATCCAAGGTGATTTACTGTTGAAAAACACAGTTAAACTCTGAATTGCACAGTAAGGGTAAAAGTGATCACAGTAAAGGTCATTTAGCCAAAGTAAAAGCATTTTAAACAGTTGAAAATATATCAGATTAAAGGTTAAAAGAAGCAATCGACCAGCGTGAAGGATTCAAACAATTAATCATCTAAAGGGGAAAAATATCAAACAACTGAAGCCAGCACAGCCTGAATAAAGGGGGTAGCAAGAAGTAGTTCAATAGCTGCCCCTATCTTCTTGCCATGAAGATCTTTTCCTTTCTTTGAATAAATCTTAAACAATTTTAGGATATTTGTAATTTTATTATTGTATAAATAACTCCTTTCCTGAGTTGTAAATGGTTCGGAGTTGAAGATTCATAGCTCATTGCTTGTAAAGTTTTGATTGTTAATGCTACTTTGAACCTAGAAGCCACCTTTGAAGCAAGTTTTTGCAGACTCTTGATGTACTAAATATTTCTGGAACCTTAATACAAAGCAAAGGATTCTGAATATGATATTGCATAGTTTGTGTTATCCTGTAAGTTTTTCCAGTTTTTCAATCACTATGTATCTCTTCATATGCTTATGACTTGTAAAGATATCTAGGTAGGAAAAATTAGAGTTTCAATTGATTCCTATAAGCTCCTGAAGTGATAATCTATTAAGAGATTGGATTAATGCAACTGTTTATGTAGCTAATCCCCTCTAATCAATAAATCATCAGCATCTTGTGTAAGCGTTAAGTATACTGCCTTGAATCTCTAGAATGTAGTTTAGGAGGTTTTCCAACCCGTGATTGTTATGTTTTACAGTCTGGAAACTGTGATAATCATATTTTTTGTTGTCTTCTACTCACCACTATTTTGACCTATATCACTGTGTAATGCTTTATAGCAGCCCCTTGTTGAAGTATTAATATACCCCAAAGTATTTATTACTTCAATTCTGCATCTATCTTCATTCATTGGTCTTCCATAAACTTAAACCAAAAACCCCCCAAAACAAATATTTTAGATGCTCTGGCATTGGTAGCCTAACCTACTACTATCTCAGAGGTACAACAGCCACCATGATGGTGTTGACTACTGCAAGCTGTAAAGACTGTTAGAGATACCACACAACACCAAAATACTCTCCCTCTTTGACATCAAGGGAAAGGGCGGACCACTCTACTCTCCTCCTTTGCATGATGTTATCCATACTCCTCCTGAGTACATGCCGAGTCTGCAGAGAGATGATTCAATATAATAACATGACACTATAACCCAACAAAGTGAGTATGACCTCCCTATGACCACGAACTCTTACATACATCAATCACCCAACCAAATGGGGATACACCATATTTCATTCATCTGCCCAACCAAGTGGGGATATACCAAAGTTTATACATGACAAAAATACAACAATTATTACATCATCCATCCCAAGGATATTTAACAGCAGGATGATGCAGAAACAACTCCTAGCTTTTTTCCGAGATATTCAAATTTTTTTGTGGGCAGTGGTTTAGTGAATATATCAGCAACTTTCTCTTTGGAGGGGACATACTCCAATTTGACCTTTTGTTCAAGCACTTGTTCTCGTAGAAAATGGTACTTGATGGGTATGTGCCTTGTATTGGAGCGCATGACTAAATTATTTGAAATACTAATGGCACTTGTATTATCACATAGAATGGAGATAGGTGGAGTACACGTGATCTGAATTTCTTGCAAAGTTTGCATCATCCAAAGTAGTTGTGTGCAGCAACATGCAGCGGCCACATATTCTGCTTCAGCTGCAGATAAAGCAATTGAACTTTGTTTTTTACTGAACCAAGACACCAGTGCTTTTTCTATCATCACCACTAGTGATTTTTCTATCATCAACAATTCATGCCCAACCTGCATCTGTATATGCATGAAGAGTAAGATCTGCATATCTAGGATACCTAGTCCAAAGTCCTGAGTTCCTTGAAAATATTTGAAAATTCTTTTGACTGCCCGAAGGTGTGATTCCTTTGGATTTGCTTGGAATCTTCCAACTATTCCTACTTCATGCATGATGTTAGGTCGGGTACCTGTTAGATAAAGCAGACTGCCAATCATGGATTTGTAAGTTGGTTGATGTACTGCTGTTGATTCATCATTTGAGCTGAGACTGCATCCTGTTACCATTGGAGTACATACAAGTATAGAACCTTCCATTCTGTATTTTTTCAAGATCTGCTTGAAATATTTGGTTTATGGAAGAAAAATACCATCTTTAGTTTGCTGAACTTGTAGACCAAGAAAATAGGTAAGTTCACCAAGCAAGGACATTTCAAATTATTGTTGCATTACTGAAGCAAAATTCTGACTCAGATTATTCATTGCTACAAAAAATGATATCATCAACATAAACCATAATAATTAGCAATTTATCATTTTCAATCTTTGTATATAAATTTTTATCTGCAGAACCTTTTGTAAAACCTTGTTGGTGTAGATATTTGTCAAGGTGGTAATACCAAGCCCTTGGAACCTGTTTTAGAATAGAGAGTCTTTTTTAATCTGCATACAAGTTTTGCATCATTTCCAAGAATGAATCCTTCTAGTTGTTTAATATAAACTCTTCTTCTAAATCTCCATTAAAGAACGTTGATTTTACATCCATTTGGTTTACTCTGAATTTCCAAAAACTGGAAAGAGCAAGAAACATTCTTATGGCTTCAATTATGGCAACAAGTGAAAACTTTTCTTCAAAATTTATACCTTCTTGTTGAGCATACCCTTTACAAACAAGTCTGGCATTGTTTCTAATGACACCTCCATTTTCATTCGGCGTTTTCTTGAATATCCATTTAGTTGCTATAATACTTTTATCCTGAGATCTAGGAACTAATTTCCAAGTGTCATTCTTTTCAATTTGCTCAACTTCTTCATCCATGGCCTTGACCCAACATTCATCTTTGCATGCTTCATTTACATTTTGAGGTTCAGTGGAGGATAGCAACGCTAGATAGCTTGAGGTCCCTGTAACAGTTCTTCTTGTCTGTACACCAGCCTCCCTTTCTCCTAAAATTTGAGTTTCTGGATGATTTTTTTGAACATACCTAGATGGAGTCTTTTCTTCTACCATTATATCTTCTTCTGGTGCTTCATTGGTTTCTTCTTCAATATAATTTTGATTTGATGTGGGAAAGTAATCCCCATCTTCCTCATTGTCATAATCTTCTGTTGATTTTATCTGTTTTGGATTTCTGCATGCTTCATCAACTACAACATCAATGATTTCAACAATTTTCCCAAGTCTTTTATTATAACATTTATATCCTTTACTTCTGGAAGAATAACCAAGAAGAATCCCTTCATCTACTCTGGGTTCAAACTTACCAAGTTTTTCATCAGTCCTTTTGATAAAACATTTGCTTCCAAAAACTTTAAAGTATTTTACAGTAGGAGTCTTACCATACCAAAGTTCATGTGGAGTTTGAGTGTTATTTACCCGAACATTTGCTTTGTTGAGAATAGTCACGACAGTGAATGCAGCTTCACCCCAGAAGGTTGCAGGAGTTCCAGATTCATCTAGCATGGCTCAAGGCATTTGTTGAATTGTTCTATTCATCCTTTCCACTACACCATTTTGCTGAGGTGTTCTTGCAGTGGAGAATTTCCTTTTTATTCCATGTTGTTCACAAAAGTCAAAGAATTCATCCGATATAAATTCCCCTCCTCGATCAGATCTGAGGCATTTGATTTTTCAATCTGATTCATTTTCAACCAAAGCTTTGAAGGCTTGGAAATTTTCAAATGCTTCATCTTTATGCTTTAGAAGACCTATCCAACACATTCTGGAAAAATCATCAAAATAGAGTATTCTTCTCCATGAGGTGACTTTTTCCTTGTTGGTCCACATAAATCAGTATGGATAAGTTCAAGAGGTTTACTAGCTAACCCTTCCTTTTCCATGAAGTGAACTCTGGTTTGCTTATCGATTTGACATGGTTTCCATATTGTATTTTCTGGGATGCTGATATCTGGAAGATCACGAACAACCTTGAGTCTCCATGCTTTTCTTATTTGAGAAAAGCTTAAATGTCCCAATCTTCTATGCCACATCCAGTTTTCATCATTTTTTCTTAGATAGCACTGTTGTTGTCCTCTTTTGAGTATGTATAAGATGTTTGGAGTTCTTGTACCTTTGATCACGGTTTCTCCTGTATCAAGCTCATGAAAAACACATCCGTTTGATCGAAACACCACTTCATTTCCTTGATCACACATTTGACTGACAGTCAACAAGTTATGCTTTAAACCATCTACATACATAACATTTCCAGCTTTAACCTTTTCTTTCAAGAAAACAGAACCTTTACCTTTTATGACAGCTGGAGTGTCATTTCCAAATGAGACATTCTTTTCCTTTTCTAAGGCATTATATGAGTGAAGTTTCTCTTTGTCACCTATCATATATTTAGAGCATCCATTGTCGATGTACCACTGATTTTCTTATCCTTCTGCATACAAGGCCATACCACATCTTTCTGTTTGAGATTATTTCCTTCTCCATATCGTGGGATTTAATGGTGTTTGCTCCTTTTGAAGTGTTTGCCGCTATTTTCTCTTGCATTCAGATTCTTCATGACCAAAATTGTTACAAATTGAGCATTCTATTTCACTTTCAAGAGGAGAAAAGTTATTATAGGAACTTCTCTTGATCCATGTTACATTCCTTTGATTTCGTGCTTCTCTACTCATAATGGTTTTGTAAGCAAAGCATTGAGCAGCTTTGTGCCCAAAATTATGACATGAAAAACATTGCCCATTAAAGAAGTTTCTGCGACTATCGAATCTATTTACCTATTGATTGTAGTTTCTATTGATATTCATCTTTGGAGAAAATTGAGTATGATTTCCCTGAGGTTGGTTGTTGCTTCTATTTATATTCATCCTTGGAGAAAATTGAGTATGATTTACCTGGTGATCAACTTTATGCCTCTACTGATGATTGTCATATTGTTCATTGGTCTTTGCTGCATCAAGATAGATTTTGGTGGACGATAATGGCTTCTGTGATTGAGATGCTTCTTTAATATATCCAAGGCCTGTCTTTATCAAAGGAGAACAATGAACTTTGATAATTTCATTTAAAATCTCTGATCCTTTAGTGTCAGGCGGAAAGAGTCAATAGTGCGGACACAACCAACCTCCCTAGGAGCCTAAGACTCTCTAGTGACAAACAAGACAAACGAGAACAATCCTTCTCTAAACATGCATTTATTATACGAGAAATCAAGTGTTTAGATCCTACCTGTAGTCCAACGCTGTTGTAGTAGTCCAGCCTCGCCGATCCGGATGAGCTCCTCCTTCACTTCGAAACCTGCATTCACTAACAATCAAACGATTAAATAGCACATGATAATCTCATAAAATAAATCATATTTAACATATAGACCAAGGAGTACATGAAACAACTCATAAATAACAAGTTATTGAGAAGAATGGACTCATTTGCATTAATAGGAAACAAAGGGAACAATTACAACCTGAGCCTTGGTGTTGTGCAAGTCCCTCCCAGAGTCCATCAAGAGTTCTCCTTTACTTTGACAAAGCTCACCCACTTCCAAATGAAACAAGAAAGGATGGGAATCTCTCCTCACAAGCTTCTAAATGGGAGTCCTAATTCCAGCAGCATCTACCCTTAGAAATGTTTAGCTTTCAACCTCTCCTCCTTCTGGCCCAATGCCTGTATTTATAGTGCTCAAGAGGAAGTTAATCAGGTCCACCATCAATGGGATAATCCCCTCTTTGGATGGGATAGCTCCTCTCTTGATGGGATAAGTTCCTCTTTCATAGGGGTACATGAATCATCTGGAGGCACTCAATACACATCAAACAACCTTCTAGAATGCTCTAGAAATGACCACAAGTAACTTTTTAAAGATGAAACTCGCGCCTTTTGACCTTTACAGGGGTACGCACCTGCCCCTTTACATACAGAGCGTACAAGTACGCAGTTTTTGTGAACATTAGGTGCGTATACGCAGGTAAGGCCGAGAGAATCTGCGTACCCAGAGATAAACACATTTACAAAGACTTTCTCTCTTTTTGGAGTTTGACATGGAGAGCAGAGGCATAAGACTTGCCCAGGAGGATAGCATGACTGTTGATAGAGCCATACTAACTGTAAATAGCCATGGTGACATTTTTTAGTGTAACAGATTGCCCCCTAAAGTGCGAAGCCTGTAGTAGATTAGGGTTTTGTATTATCTAGGAAGGGTGAAGCGCTTTATCATTTCAAGGATATCTCGTGGAGAGCCTGGTCAGAACCTGCAATTTTCAACACAAAATACATGTATAAGATTATATCATCGCTGAGGTAGGCATTCCCATACTCAGATCAAAACTTTAACTAACAGACTAACTACTCTGATACAGGAATGATCTTGCAGTACATCATAATCATAGACTTTTGTAGACACAGTATGGACGCAGCCATCTATTTATGATTAGTCCACTAGATAATGAATACAAAACTCCTCGCAGCCTGGATGGTGGGAACTAGATCCAGGGTCTTCATTTCTACTTCCCGAATTGGTACGATTCTAGCCATGCGAATAAATGAGTTGATGTCGAACATGGTAGAAACCACTTGATTACCAGTCAATGATGTAAACTGTTAACAAGTGTGAGAGAAACCACCAGTGATGTCAATGGTTCTCAAAGTACCCAGTACAATCCATGAAATGTGAATAAATGAGTTGATGTCGAACACGTCACGGAATCCTCTGATCGAAAGTCAATGATGTAAACTGTCGTCAAAGGCGAGAAACCTGCCATTGATGCATGCAGACTTCAAGGTACTGACGATTTCTAAGTCATCTCTCTAGATAATGTGCTGGTGTCGATAGAAAGCGACCCGTTGCAGGCAAGCCCACAACACGAAATCATTGTTCAAGTTGAAGAAATGTTGCTGTAAGGACTGACTCAGGGATGGTCAAAATGGATGACAAGTATTTTTGTAGATGAAAGTTTTGTTTGCAAACCTCTTGAACACATAACGACACAACAGATGGCTTGGTAACAAATGACTCAAAGTTAATCCCCGGAACCCGGCTGAAGACTTTCAATGTGGTTTGATCAACTGTGAGGTAAAGGATTTCCCAACCCAGGTGAATGAAAAGTGTCGTGTTCAAGAGAGGTAATAAGGTTTCTTCTGAGACAAAGGATAACAAATAGGCTCATTCTTCTCTCTTTTCCCCCACCATTTCTGGCAAGCACCTCTTTATTTTTTACAAGCTTGAGGAGGATAACATGTGCTTGATTATAAGCTCATCCTTCGGATGAGTCCAACCTAGTTTTGATTCGAACCCTAGGAAGGAGTGGTTCGTTCCTGTTTGTAATTGAACAGGCCCTTTACTGTGAAATTTTAACGAGCCCAGTATAGGAGAAACTCGGCGTTTTTCAATTTTAGAGAGTCTGAAAAACTTAAGAAGACTCCAGGTTGAACTTTTTCATAAATTTGTGTCCCCCAAGCCCGAAAAAGTATAAAATAATACCTGGGAGAACCGCTTGATCTTGTGACCAAGGAGTACTTTCATGATTAGTGTCTCTGACCTGAAAAGTAAAAAGTGATCAAGGACACGTCGTTTTATTTCCGTATCGAGTTTGAAACGACAAAAACCCGGCAATCTTTTCCTGTTTTTACGGTCAGAAAAGAGCTATAAGGGGACCGTCTTTTAATTCCGTTTTAACGAGTGTAAAAGAAACGCTCGGCAATCTTTTCATGTTTTAGGAGTCAGAAAAGGGCTTAAAAGATGACTCTGATGTTTTGGTTCGTGAAAAATGACAATTTTCCCTCTAAATCCTTTTTGTCCTGCACAAAAACAACACATTACTCATGCCTGTTTAAGATAGGCAAAAATACATTGAAAAACATCTTTCCATGGTGAAAAATAAACAAACTTAGCATTCATTTATCCAAAAAACCTATAAAAAGACTTTTTACCATGTCATTTTTGCCATTTTACTGTTGAGGTTGAGAAAAGGGCTTTTGACAAGAAAACTTCCCGTGTACATTGCGGAGAATCCGACCGTCAGAATCGAGCGCCGTCTCTTTCAGGTATTCCACAACATCCTCCTCTTCAATTTCATCCGTTTAGAATTTCATTTCAAGTTTTAGTTTGATTTTTTAGGGGGTTTAGGGTTTTATGATATGTTTCTCGAGGTACGCAGGTGCCTTATGGGCGACCTGCGTACCCCGACCTTTTTTGTATATAGGAAAAAGGTCGGGGTACGCAGCCCGCCTTCAGACCAGCTGCGTACCGCCGCTCTGTGTTCTGAACGCGGGGTGCGTACCCCGTGAAACACGCATTTTGAAACCCCAAACTCCAATTTCAACCAACCAAATTTTATTTAATGAATTCTAACTATTGTTTTTTGGTGTGTAGGGCATTCACCATGCTAGATTGGAGAGAAAGAGAACACAAGGACGTTGATTTGGCCGCAATTGGTCATCAACCTTCTATTGATGCGTTAAAAGCATGCGGTCTGTACAAATACTGGGCCATACCTGGCATGAGGGGCCAGGTGCCATTCCTTGAGTGGCTGGTTGAAAGGTGGAACATTCAGGATCAATGCTTCTACATCGGAGAGAACCAGCTCGAGATAGAGCCCTCCGACATATATTTTCTCTCTGGCCTACCTAATAGGGGCGAGCAGCTGACTCTGTCTGGGACTAGGCCGGGTGGCCAATCCCTTGCTAGCCTCCGGCTAGAGTGGTGCAACAATCAAAACCAGGAGAGAGGGATAGAAATCAAGTACATATCCCTGCCCGAACTTATGGTGATAGCCTTTACTGTTACCAGACTCTGTGGCGCAGCCGCCTTGCACATTGCCACCGGGTCCCAAATGCGGATGGCGATAGATTGCTACCGAGGCACCATTTTCAACTGGTGCGATGCTGTGTTGGCCAATATGAAGGGCCAACTAACCAGGGCAAAGAACGGACAACTGAAGACCTTTGGATATGGGCCTTTAGTTGTGAGCTTTTCCCTAGAGAGAGTTCCGATGCTGATCCCCCAGCAACTTACTATTCCAGTTGGGGCTCCTCGGGAGCCTAAGTTGACGAGATGGGTTGCGGTAATGGCCCGGCATCCTGATGAGGGCGCGACAGTTGTTAGATTTCCTGATGGTTATTTTCACTGGCTAGAGAGCCAGGTCTTTGCTATTCAGGATTTTCCTTATGCCGGAATGGATTTTCGGAATGATCCGGACATGGTTCTTCCACAGGGAGAACAGTGGGACGACAGAGGTATTTCATTTTTCACAAGTTTTTAAATTATCTATATTTTTTTTTATATATCGCCTCAAAACTGACAGCACAAATTTTCAAAATGCAGATGTAGGTCCACGGCGTCCGGCCAACCTCCGGGCTTTTGAGAGGAGAGTACCAGCTGTACCAGCACCAGCCCCACAGGATGCGGCCGCAGAGACCTTAGCCGAGCTGGAACAGGATCTAGAGCGTCTGACGGCGGGTATACCAGAGACCACCATAGATGACATTCCTATTCGACTTCAGCGCTATGTGGTCGCAGTCCCAGGACCTTTTAGGAGGTTCGTGTGTAGGGTAGCGCGGGCAGTGGTCTCGTATAGAGAGCACCACCAGTGATTGGCTAGTCACTTTTGTAGACACATATGACATTTTTGGTTTTTTGTACTTATCATTTTTGCCGATCATAAGGTGTTTTTCAACCTATGATCGAAGACGATGTATATTTTTGACACACTCCTATCTATATATATATATCATTATTATCGGCTTATCTTGTTTAACATATGTGATGAAATGTTTTCAAATTTACTTGCATGATTATCGCAAATGTCTGTCCAACATTCGAGAAGCAATTGCATCTGCTAATGTATTTAAAGACCTTGGAATATGCTGATATTCAATGTAATCAAATTCACGTTCCAAGAGACGCACTCTCAAAAACAACCTTAATAACACAGGATTTCTAATGGTATACTCTATTAAGTTGTAATACAACGAGTTCAGAATCTAACCTCACTATCAAACGTCGAATTCCAAATGAAATAGATTCAGACAATAATTCAACCACTGCACTGTATTCTGCAATGTTGTTCGTTGTTTGACCGAGGCTCACCCCATGCATAGAAACTAACTCGTCAGAGGGCGAATAGATAACCCAAGCTGCGGAAGAGATATTCTGTGTACTACGACAAGCACCATCGGCAAATCCAATGTACGTTTGGAGAGGCGTCGACATCTGCAATATCAAGAGTAAAACCAAGATAAGCTAGAATAACGACGAAAAACACACTTTCTAAGCTAAGCACACTATCTAAACTAACAAACATACTAGCTAGAAAGAAAACCTAAGCTAACTAAAAATTCTCCATACCCATCATTTAAGCATAATACCTCTTTAGGTAAAGTCCATTTCTGGGTTTACCCAAAGAGTCCCCATCAAAATCTACCAGCTCATAGGCCCCTTTTGCTAGCTTTCGCTTTACAATGTAGGGTCCATGCCACATAGGAACGAATTTTCCAGCACCTAGCTTATCGTTAGCTTGATCATATAATAGCACTAGGTCTCCCTCCGAAAAACTTCGAGGGGTCACATTTCTATCATACTGAGCTTTCATTCGCTTCGCGTGAGTCTCGATTGCCAATGCAGCGTCACGTCGAGTCTCATCTAATTGAGCTAAGTATAATAAACGTTTCTCCTCTTCGGAAGTAGCTGGGAGTAATTCGACAGCCATTTGAAGTGATGGGATTTCGCATTCAATGGGTAACACGGCTTCCAAGCCATAAACTAGCTGGAAAGGAGTGAACCCTGTTGAAGTTTTCACTGAAGTTCGGTATGCCCATAGCGCTGAAAATAACATGTTGTGCCAATTCGACCGATGAATACCAATGATTCGTCGGATCATGATAACTAGAACTTTGTTGATAGACTCAACCAAACCGTTGGCTTGCGGATAATAAGGAGTAGAGCTATCGTGGCGCAAACCAAGCTGGCTTGTAAGCTCAGTCATCATGATGTTTCGAAAATGGCTCCCATGGTCAGTGATGATCGCTTGCGGGACACCAAACCTAGTTATAATGTGATTGAATACGAAAACTGCAGCTGTTTTGCCGCTTGCGTCGAATGTAGGCATCGCCTCGGCCCATTTAGTAAAATAATCAACCACGAGGATGATATACGCATGCCCCCCGGCCGAGTGAGGGTTACAAGTAATAAAATCAATACCCCATTTGGCGAAAGGACCAACGGCAATTATAGGATGGAGAGGAGCAGGTGGTGCGCGCATCTTGCGATCAAACACTTGACAGTTGTGGCATTTTCGGACCGCAATGATACAATCTTTAAACATGGACGGCCAGAAATAGCCAGCACGCAACACCTTCTGAGCTGTGGCATACCCAGACATATGACCGCCACACGCTCCAGAGTGACAATCATTCAAAACTCTCTCAGCCTCTTCGTGAGTTAAACAACGTCGAAAAACTAAGTCTGCCCCCTGGCGATAAAGTGTATCTCCAATAATTCTGTATTGCTGGGATTGAAACCGAATTTTTCGACGCTCCGACTTTGAAGCTTCAGGCCGAAAGGTTTGGGTTTGGAGATAGATGATGATATCCCCATACCACGGATCTACAGTACTGATAAGAAACAAAGATTCGTCCGCAATGGACTCTTCTACCACAGTCTCTGTGTCAGTACGCGGGAAATCACACATCAATTCCGCAAAAACTAAGGATTTCTTAGACTTGGACTTCTCGAACTCCAAGTCGAACTCTTGCAAGATAATGATCCATTTAGAGTACTTGCCCCATAGCAGTTGTTTAGTCAAAATATAAATCATAGGGTTGCAATCCGAAATAACTGTAGTTTTACAGAGAAGAATGTAGTGACGAAAACGCTGGACAGCTTGAACGGCTGCCAGGGCCAATTTCTCCACATGCGAATATTTTAGCTCAGTGGGGTTTAACGTCCTACTAAGATAATATATCACATGTTCCGTTCTGAATTCATCTTCTTGGACTAACACCATTCCAATAGTGGAATGCGAAGCTGCGAGGTATAAGAAGTAGTCCTGGTTGTAGTTGGGAGGATGCAACAACGGTGCATGGGTCAACGCGTGCTTAAGTGCATCAAAATATTGTTGGGCAATCTCGTCCCAAAAGAATTGAGCGTTCTGTTTCAACAACCGTGTAAAACCCTTAGTGACCTCGGCATAGTTTGGAATGAATCGGCGTAAAAAGTTTGCTTTCCCTTGCAAACTTTGGAGTTGGCGCAAACTCGAAGGAGGAGGCAATTTGATGATAGCTTCGACCTTCGAGGGATCGACGCGAATGCCGGCTTTTGAAACAACAAATCCCAGCAATCGACCCGCTTCTATACAGAATACACACTTGTGCGGATTCAACCGAATACGATAATGCCTACACCTCATAAAGATTGCTCGTAAGTGGACAAGGTGATCAGCTCGATGTAAAGAATGAGCAGGCAAATCATCGAGGTACGGTTGCACAATGTGCTTGATGTCATGAAATGCATAAGACATCGCCCGTTGAAAAGTGGCTCCGGCATTCTTAAGCCCAAAAGGTAATTTGCAGTAAGCAAATGTCCCCCATGGACAAATGAATGCCGTTTTTGGTTGATCGGCAGGTAGAATATTGATTTGATTATAGCCCGAAAAACCATCCATAAAGGAAAACATTTCACTTCTGGCACAATCATCAATTATTTGATCGATATAGGGCGTAGGATAGTTGTCTTTTGGACAAGCTCGATTTATATCCCTATAGTCGATACAGATTCTTATTGTTCCTTGTTTCTTGTTAACTGGAACAATATTCGATACCCAATCCGTTAACGGGATTGGATAAATGAAACCTGCTTTCAACAGCTTTTCGACTTCTGCTTTAATCGCAGCCGCTTTTCTAGGGTGAATCTGACGCAACCGTTGCCGGACGGGTTTAGCGTCCGGGTAGGTCTTTATTTCATGAACAACAATGGCAGGATCGATTCCTGGCATTTCCTCGTAAGACCAGGCAAACACATCGCGGAATTCTTGGAATAGGGCCTTGTAAGCTTGAATTTCATCTTCTGTACATGAGGCACCTATATGAATGTTTTCCTCAATTCCGGACTTCACTGAAATGTCAATGGGAACAGTACGAGAAATATTCCCTAGATTCAACTCTGAATCAGGATGTTTCGTTGGATTCTGAGCGTCTTTGACATATTCAGCGGTAAAAATAGATGAAAAATCGTTTTCAAAAACATCACCCTCAGGTAAAAACGAAGATCGATGATGGAGATCTTCCCATGGTAGATCGTCTACACTTAGGATTTCGCGAAGTTGCTCGTCAGATGACACGACTTCGGGAAATGCTATCCGTTCTGAGGTTGATGTGAAAAGTGATTCCTCACTGACCACATTCATTTGGTCGATTGGGGTTGAACGCGAGTCGGTAAAAGACACGACGGCTTCATAAGAAATTTCATATGGACTCAAAGGCATAGCATCACCGAATGAGTTTATCTCAGATTCAGATGGGACAATCCAAGGATCGTCGTAAATAATGGTGTCTGATGTAATCATATGAATTGATGCAAATGAAGGGTCTGCGTTGATTGGAGGGAAAGGAAAAGTTCCCAGTAAACCGGAATCTTTAACTAAACCTACGCCAACGTCCCTATAAGGGATTGTCGTCTTACCGACATGCTGGATACTCTCTGAAGAGGCTGGGTCGGATGAAAAGTATGTCAGCTGATCAATTGTCACGATCTTTCCGTTATGTGGAAATTTTATTACTCTGAAGACCGATGAAACGACCGCTGTCATAGCATATGACGAACTTCGACCCAAAAGAAGGTTGTAGTCTAGAGGGGCATCAACCACCTCCACATCTAGACTAACGGTTTTACCTTCTACCCCTATAGACAATTCCTGTAGAATACCAAACGGACGGAACCCACGGCCATCAAAGGCCTTAAGGATGGTCGGGGATTGGTTCAGTGAAGGGGAACCAAGCGATCTCCAACACTGAATCGACATAATACACGTAGAAGCTCCTTCATCAATTACAGTCCGATGAATAGGCCTGTTTTTTACTATCACTGGAATCTGGAAAGCCATTTGATGAGGGAGACGCGGTGTACTATTTTCTAGATCGAAGATTATCAAATTCGGGTCCTGAACATCAACAGCTCCGCTAGCCGACAAGAGTAATTTTCGCTGTGCTGGGCATGATTGCAGCACTTCTAAAGCCGACATTGCTGAGGGTGAAACAGCTAAGTCCTCAACAATGTTGTAATTCTGGGCCGCTCTCGCATGTGGATTGAAAGCAGACCTTCGAAGAACACCCTTGGCGGGCGGTTTGATTACTAAGTCCGGGTTAGGTTTTTCGATCTGTAGTGGATCAGAACCAGGAGCTGAGGTTGATGGATTAGAATGAGAAGATTTTGCTTCTTTACCATCAACAGGATTCTTACTACCATAATCTTGCGACCGAGTCGCAATCCTCACATGAGACATCATCAAAATGGGTTCTTCACTGGCAGTCGAGGAAGAACCTATCATCTTACTCTCCTGCTTTGGAAATGGATCTTTTAACACAGCAGGAGTGGGAGAACCTTTGACTATTTTCACAACCTCGGCCCGATGAGGGAAATCTCTTGTAAAATGATCCTCTTCACAAATAAGACAAGGATATCGAGGTTTGCGCTTTTCGTCATTAGTTTCCAACTTTTTTGTTTTCTCCTTCGGAGCCTTGTCTGCTTTAGCCTTCTTCTTTCCTTTCTTCTTTCCACCGTTTTTTGATTTGGCCGTAGATGACTCTACAGCGTGAATATCGGCAGAAAGTTCAGGAGAAGACTCTCCTGTCGGGGAATCATGCAAGGTGATTATAGGAGTAGTAGAATTCTTGGAAGACTTCTTCTTGCTCTTTGTGTTCACCGTACCAATCATACCATCAGCGACATGAGATCCCGAAGGAGCAGCAGCAATTTGATTCGATTTTGGAAGATCTAGGATCTTCTCGTGTAACGTACCCGACTGAGCATAAACTAAGTCAAGGTACTGCGCCTGAGCAATGACTTGCTCCTAAGTAGCTACTCCGGCCTTAGCTACATCTTCAGTAATCTTCGGTAATAATGATTTAACAAACCATTCAGCTAAGATTTGGTCCGGAATAAAAACTTTCACTAACCTTCTTCGACGTCTCCACTCATGAATGTGATCGGAAATATACGTGGACGTCGATTGTTTTAGTGAAGTTAATAAATCCGTGTTGTTATCGTATCTGACCGGCAACTGAAAGTGAGTTAAGAACGAGGTAGCTAACTGGCTAAAATTGTAAAAAGAGGCCCGTGGTAACTCAATGTACCACTTGGCCGCGAGACCAATGAGTGTACGCTGGAAAAGACGTAAGCGGATCGAATCATCCGAGATAGAATTTGAAGCACACCAGAGGTGGTAAGTCATCACGTGATTAGACGGATCCTCTCCAGACTTACCTTCGAACTTGGGTATATCACTGGGCAACTTATTTGGCATTGGCGGCCAGAACGGAAGATATTGAATTGGATCGTTCGTTAGGCGCGTCAAGTCTGGTAAATCCAAAGTTGCGATAAACGGTAACTGCCGGTTAGGATCTCTGAAACTCTGGGTCACAAGACCAGTCCCAGGAGGAGGATATCCAGGATAACTTGGAACAGGAATCGCATTTGGGATATTATATCCTCCTGGAAAACCAGGATTAACCGGACCATACTGGGGTTGTTGAGGTTGTTGATAAGTGTACCCAGGATACGGTTGATACTGGTAAACCGGCTGTTGGACAGCTTGCCCATATTGGTACTGTCCCTGGTACGGTTGATGAACAAATTGCGGTTGAGTAGTGACAACCGTACTTATACCAGGCTGACCTACAGGCATCTGAACCATAGTTTGAATCGTAGATCCAGATAAGGGTAAAGATGTCTGAGGAGTGGTTACAGAGACAGTAGAAACAGGAGCTGCCGATACTCCAGAAGTAAGTGCGGCAGATGTTGCGGTAGTTGCTGCAGCCGTTTGAGACGGAGTACTAGGTGCAATTGGCGGCTGAGTAACTACCGAAGTTACAGAAGTTTGAACATTTGACTGGACAGGTTGCGGTTGCTGGGGTGAACCAGAAACCACGGGTTGTCCAGTTTGAGGTACCAACTGTATACTTGGCTGCAACACCTGTTGACCCTGTGATGGATCCCACACTATCATTCCGGGGTATTGACCCGTAACAGGTTGAGGATACTGAGATCCATAACCGGATTGAGGATAGGATTGATAACTGAAAGGTACAGTTCCCATACCTTGAACATATGACTGACCTTGAGGTGGTTGATAACCTTGACTCGAGTATTGACCTTGAGGTTGATAACCTTGGGGTAAATACTGGTACTGGGGTTGACCTTGACCTTGAGGTTGATACCCTTGAGGTTGATACCCTTGGGGTTGATACCCTTGAGGTAAATATTGATACTGAGGTTGACCTTGGGGTACATATTGAGGCTGGGGTTGACCTTGAGGCATGTATTGCACCATAGGTACATACTGACCTTGAGGCTGCCCCCCAGACACAATTTGTGTACCTTGAGGTTGCCCCCCAGGCGTTAATTGAGGCTGCCCCCCAAGCGGTAATTGGCCACCTTGATGTTGAGAAACGGGAACTGATCCTGACATCATGTAAATGTCTCCTACACCCAATGGTTTATTACCATTGTTTCCAGCTAATAACCCATGATCAATGGGTTGAGGAGATGCCCCCGCAAAGGTACCAGAAAGTGACTGATACCCGGTGGGAACAGAAGGACCGTCGTGTAAGAAAGATTCAGGAGATTGAGTGAATACGGACGACTGACCAGACATATTTACAGGAGTATAAATACCTCCAGGTGGAAAAGGCGTACGAGGTGGAGAAAAACCTACCCCTGAGTTGTCTAAATAATTGGTTAACGAAAGGTACCAAGTAGTACTTCTAGGAGGACTGTAAAAGATAGATTCACGCTCTCTTAGATCAAGAGTAGGTTGATCTTCAAGGGTAGATACGCCTAATTCTTCTTCGGTGATGACTCTTTCTACCCTTGGTGAATCTGGTACACTAGAAGTTGGAGTAACAGGTTCAGATATTTCAGGTTCTTCGCCTATATCACTAGTAGATGAAAAACTACCAGCAAGCTCAGAAACTGTAACAGCTTCAGGATTATAACCTGTTTCTAGACTTTGGTAATCTGGATGGACTACCAAGGAAGACTCTCCTTCTTCAGGTGAACCTACTCTACTGCCACTAGGAGGAGTTACAAGGACCTTCAATCCTTCGTACTGACCCGGGACGTCTTCAGGAGGTCCACCCCGCGATCTACGGAGTTTCCTCAACAAATCAGTTCCGGTAACAATCTCAGGTGACTTGCCCCGAAGTCTACGGGACTGTCTCGGTAATTCCGCCACAGCTAAAAACTTTTAACTACTACACACGAAAACAAAGTAAAATCTCAAATCAAACCACCTAAAGTCGCTAAAGAACCAAACAAATTTGAATCACACGCCTAAAGAATCTAGGGCGTCAAACCAAGCACAAACAGTAGCCTTCCAGACCGAAAACGCTAGTTGGAGATGAAATCCAACATCGCCGGATTCAGTACAGAAATGGCGGGTGGAACAGTTACCCCGGCAACCTGCTTAATGAATAGACCGGCACAAGTTCCTCCACTTTAACCGTCTCGAGTGAAGTGAACCCCCCGGAAAATCCAAGTGAGTCTAGCCGACGTCTGCTCCAGGTACAGTGGGATCTTCCCTCCACCGCCACCTCGGTAGAATCCTAAAGATAATGGTCACTAAGGTTACCAACCGCAACAAATGCACCTGGGGGAACAGTCTACACTCCGACAGCACGCAAGGGCAGAGTATCAAGCTCAATCCCCTTGCCGATTCCTTGACAATAATCCAAGGTTTACTGACAAGTGACCCCTGGCTCCTCGACAATGGTTAATCCGAGGTTTACCGTTTGTAATACGTGCGTGTCTGGCGTCGTTCCCAACGAGGGAGGATTGATCCCCTCACTGGTTCGGACACGAGCTCGTGCTTCTCCTTTAAGAGGAGCTTTCCCAGAGTACAAATGAGACAATTGGATTTATTCTATCACAAGATAAGCTACTTGTTTGGTTTTGTTGTCTTGGAGAGTTAATTACTCTCCTACTCCAAGACACTAGCCTGATCTAAATTGGTGTTTCAGAGCCCTAGTAAAAGAAAAAGTTACTATGTTGATTTTACTTTAAGCGTTAATTTTTATGGTTTTCTTTAAAGACAAAAGGTAGCGGAAATGAAACCAATGGTGTGTAGACTCGACTCGCAACCACTACAAAGATGCACCTAAGATGATTTACGCTACTTTTCTTTTTCAATGAAATTCTTAGCTAAGAAAGTTTAGAGAATGCAAATTTATATAAAAACAACTCTCTTGGCAACGAAAATCAAAGAAATAAAACTCTTTATCTTTCCAAGCATACAAACATGACCACTCATTACGTGCACGAAAAATTCTTTCTCTTTCAAAATACTCCAAAAGCTACTTGAAACAAAACTTTTCAAAGGAGATGTTTTTGTATTTTTTGTTTAACAAAGCATATAAATCTATTTTAACGAAAATCAATCTCAAAAATCTATAAAATCTATGAAAAATTGACTCTCAAGCAAATCAAAAGGAAATTTACTCTAAAGCAAACCTAACGAGGCAAAAGCCTACAAGGATGATTCTAGTTTGTTTTACTTGACCACAATCAAGCCAAGGACCAGCTAATGCAGAATCAAAAAACCAGTCAAAACAAAACTCAAATCTTTTTGTTCTTTTTGTAAAATGGAATTCAATACTCAATCAACAAGCACTTCGAAATTTGCCAAAGAGACAACTCAAAGATAAGTTGCTCTCACAGGTAGACTTTATGACAGGTCTGACTCCTAAGAAGGCTGACAAAACCAGAGAGATCTAAGGCTTGACAACTTCTACCGCCAAAGTCACTACAGGACCTACTCAAAAATCAAACCCTAGGGCTTAAACTTCTATGAAATCCACTAAAACACTCAATGCTATCGAAACAAGTTCAGGTGAAGATCTTTGACAGGAGACTAATGGATCTGGGCAGTAAAGACTAAAAAAAAGCAAAATCTAAGAGAAAAAATGTAAAAAATGGAAATTTCTTAATTTTTAGCAGGGTACGCAGGCAACCTGTTAAGACAGGTGCGGGCCCGCTCTGTGCACACAGCAACAGTGCGTACAGGTACGCACTGTGCAATACTCAGAGGGTGCGTACTACTGGAAAAACCAAGAAAAACTAAATTTAATCTAACCTTAAGCTAGCCCACCCAAATACAAAGTCACACAGGCAAAAACCAGAAAATAAATGACTTTTCGCAGATCAAAGTTGCATACAAAGGAAAAAACTTTTACATCAATGGAGTCCCCAGTAGAGTCGCCATTTTGTCAGGCGGAAAGAGTCGATAGTGCGGACACAACCAACCTCCCTAGGAGCCTAAGACTCTCTAGTGACAAACAAGACAAACGAGAACAATCCTTCTCTAAACATGCATTTATTATACGAGAAATCAAGTGTTTAGATCCTACCTGTAGTCCAACGCTGTTGTAGTAGTCCAGCCTCGCCGATCCGGATGAGCTCCTCCTTCACTTCGAAACCTGCATTCACTAACAATCAAACGATTAAATAGCACATGATAATCTCATAAAATAAAGCATATTTAACATATATACCAAGGAGTACATGAAACAACTCATAAATAACAAGTTATTGAGAAGAATGGACTCATTTGCATTAATAGGAAACAAAAGGAACAATTACAACCTGAGCCTTGGTGTTGTGCAAGTCCCTCCCAGGGTCCATCAAGAGTTCTCCTTTACTTTGACAAAGCTCACCCACTTCCAAATGAAACAAGAAAGGATGGGAATCTCTCCTCACAAGCTTCTAAATGGGAGTCCTAATTCCAGCAGCATCTACCCTTAGAAATGTTTAGCTTTCAACCTCTCCTCCTTCTGGCCCAATGCCTGTATTTATAGTGCTCAAGAGGAAGTTAATCAGGTCCACCATCAATGGGATAATCCCCTCTTTGGATGGGATAGCTCCTCTCTTGATGGGATAAGTTCCTCTTTCATAGGGGTACATGAATCATCTGGAGGCGCTCAATACACGTCAAACAACCTTCTAGAATGCTCTAGAAATGACCACAAGTAACTTTTTAAAGATGAAACTCGCGCCTTTTGACCTTTACAGGGGTACGCACCTGCCCCTTTACATACAGAGCGTACAAGTACGCGGTTTTTGTGAACATTAGGTGCATATACGCAGGTAAGGCCGAGAGAATCTGCGTACCCAGAGATAAACACATTTACAAAGACTTTCTCTCTTTTTGGAGTTTGACATGGAGAGCAGAGGCATAAGACTTGCCCAGGAGGATAGCATGACTGTTGATAGAGCCATACTAACTGTAAATAGCCATGGTGACATTTTTTAGTGTAACATTTAGCAAATCTAAGATTGAGAGATTTTGTTTTCTCAAGATCTTTTCTTAGACCCGCAATATCACATTCTAGTTTTTCATTGTGTTTTTCTTTTTCAACAAGTTGGTATGTCAAGGTATCTATGATCATATTCTTTTCTTCTAAATAGATTTTGAGTTTAGAGATTTCTTCATGGAAGCTTTCCTCTTCTAAAGCATCTCAAAAATCATCATTGTCATAAGCCATGAGAATTCTATAATCATCACTATTAGATAAACCATCACTATCATCTTCTAAACTATCCCAAAAATCATCGCTATCATAAGCCATGAGAAGTCTGCAATCTTAACCAATTTCATCTTCATCACTATTAGATAACCCATCGCTATCTTCATGAGTATAGTAACTCCTCCTATTTACAACTTGTTTCCTATTCCCTTTTGCATATTCCTTTCGTTTTTTATATTCATCTTTATGAGGACATCTGGCAGCATAATGACAAACTCTACCACAAGCAAAGCATTTGAAAGGTAGCTTACCTCTGAACCTTCCAAAACCCCATTGAAGCCTCTTGACAAAATTTACCTTATCTTCTTCTTCTGAAATTTGTCACATTCATTGTGTTCTTCCTTTTCTCTTCCTTTTGTTGAAGCTTTAAATGCAGCTTCTCTCATATCTGATGGACCTCCTTTTCTCATCTCAAAAGTAGTTAGGATTCCGTGAAGCTGTGTTAGAGTGATATTCTGCAGATCCTGTTTTTCTTCTATGGCAGACACTTTTGGTTCAAATTTAGCAGACAAAGATCTAAAAATTTTCTCAACTAAGGTAACTTCCTTTATTTCTTCACCCAAATTCTTCATACAATTTACTACCTCATCTATACGTAAGAAGTAACTAGTTATATTCTCATCACTATGCATCTTAAGAGTTTCATACTGAATTCTGAGAGTTTGAAGCTTAGCACGTTTTACCTGAGAGTCTCCATCGTAGCTCTGAATGATTTTGTCCCATATCTCTTTGGTTGATTTGAGTTGCATGACTTTGACAAACTCTAATTGTGACAAACTTTCCAATAAAGTATTGACAGCTTTGGCATTGCTTTTATATTACTTTTTTGTTAGAGCCATATAATACTAGTGATTCCCCCATTACTATTGTCATTGTATCCCTTATTGTTATTGTTGTGCCCCTATTGTCCCCATATTGTTATTATTTTGCCCCATAGAACCCCACTATTGTTATTTTTGTGCCTTTATATATTGTTAGGTTGGCTTGGTTATATTGTGACCCCTTAGACTCCTATATATAAAAAGGAGGTTTTGTCATTTCAATCATCCAAGAATTGTTCATTTGTGTAATGTAAAGGAGGTTGCCCCCTTGAAGAGACTTATTTCTAAGGCGTTCATCTATCTTTTCTATCTTTTTGTGAGCTGGTTTCATAACATTTGGTATCAGAGCTTTGGATTCTAGGGTTTTGCTGCTCCAAATAGGTCATTGTGGCATTTTTGAAATAACTTTTTGTCTGCGATGTTTCAGAAGCGGAAAAAACCCATTTCAAAGGAAATCTTGCTGAACCTCAGATCCGAAATTCATATCTTGTCTCGCTATATTTTCGGAGATATGATCTGAGGAAGTTAGGGTTTTTGCAAGCTCCAAAATTTCATTTAAAATAGGTCATCGTGGAATTTTCTCTATAACACTTTCACTATGAAGTTTCAAAAGCTAAAAAAAAACCCATTTGAGAAGAAAGCATGCTAAAGCTCGGCTCTGAATTTCATATCCTATATCGCTATATTTTAGAGATATAATCTGAGGAAGTTAGGGTTTTGCAAACCCTCGAATTACATGCCAACCATGTCACCTTGGGAAAATCATCATAACTTTCTCTCAAATCATCAGATTGAATTGTTGTCAGAAGTTACAGAAAGAGGACTAATTGTATTTTTTGCGGTACCATTTTCAGAACCTAAGGTTGAAACGGGGACTCGTGGCATGTCGTACAAGTTCGCTCTACTAAAAAAGTCTATACTCAGGTCATCGTGGGAGATTTAGCATAACTCTTCATTGAAGAATCCAATCTTGATCAGATTTGCGGAGTTATAAATACTACTCATAGGGTTACCACAGGAAGAAATTTCAGACCTTGGAGATCCAAAATTACCGAAATACATCATACTCAACATCAAGTTCCTACAAAGTGGAAAAAAAAGTGTAGTTTTTTTTTTTTTAATTTTTGAATAAGCTTGGTTTGAAAAATTAGTTTGAAGGAATTCAAAGGGCATAGAGAAGAATTATTATCAATAATTGATGACCCAAAGAAAGAAAATGGAAACACCTAGTAAGCGACTTGAAATCTCTAGCATGACTCATGAAGAAAAGGAAGAAATGCAACATGATATATCAAAATTACGAGACCAAGTGCAACAAATGTCACTTGCACAAAAAGTAACAGAATCTAAGATGGATGGTTTAAAGAAAGACGTAGAAGCTAAGATGTATGGCGTGGAAGCTAAGATGGATGGTTTAAAGAAAGGCGTGGAAGCTAAGATGGATGGTTTAAAGAAAGGTGTAGAAGCTAAGATGAATGAAGTGGAAGCTAAAATGGATGTCGTGGAAGCTAAGATGGATGATTTGAAGACAAATATGAAGACAGACATGGAATATTTGAAGACAGATTTGACAAAGTTTCTACAAGAAATGCTTAGTAATGGCAAAAGGGTAGTAAAGGAAACTCATGATGAGAACAAAAATAAATGTTAATCATGATTTAGTAGACTCTAACGTTGGATCGAATAACCACCATGTTCCAAAGATTGATATGAGGAAGTTTGGTGGCAAGGATCCCGGAACATGGATACCACAGATGGAACAATTTTTCGATCTCCATAATGTGCAAAACACACAAGGTGTACGCAACCAAATCAGTTTGTATGGTATCAATGGGTTTTCTCTCGTAAACAAATTGTCACTTGGGCTATTTTTACGGATGAAATGATAGCACATTATGAGGATACAAAAAGCAACACTTTTTTTAGCCAATTGATAAATCTCAAACAAAAGGGTTCAATGATGGAGCACATTGAGGACTTCCAAAAATTAAATATAAGGGTAAAAGATATTCCAGAGGAGCATAGGATTGATGTGTTCATAGGGACTTTAAAATATAACATCCAACATGACGTTCGCCTTTGGGAACCAGATTCATTGGAGAAGGCATTCAAGTTGGCAAGAAAAATGGAAAGTAAAATTATGGCAACAAGGAAGCCTCACAATCATAAAGATGGAAGTGTTGCTACCCCTAGCCATCCACAACCTACAAGGTTGACACCACAACACTTGGAAGAAGAAAGAGAGAAAGGGCTTTGTAATAGTTGTGATAGCAAATACACTAAAGGTCATAAGTGGGTTGGGAAGAAATTGTTTTAATAGATTGTGAAGAGGAGGAAGAAAAGGAACAAGAAACATCAAAATAAGAGGATATATACTAGGAACAAACC
Organism: Pinus tabuliformis; assembly: GCA_031772625.1. Taxonomy (NCBI): domain Eukaryota; kingdom Viridiplantae; phylum Streptophyta; class Pinopsida; order Pinales; family Pinaceae; genus Pinus; species Pinus tabuliformis. The sequence goes on along the minus strand of CM062810.1, from coordinate 246,820,639 downwards.
CTAGAAAAAGAAGAAATGAATCCGACCATATCTTGTAATGCATTGGCTGGAATTACCACTCCTCAAACTATCAAGATAGAAGGGCATATCAAGAAGAAAAAGGTAATAGTGTTGATTGATTCGAGAAGTGCCCATAATTTTATTCATTGTAAGATAGCCAAGGAATTGAATTGCTTCCTATATCTAGCACCAGAGTGTCAAGTGATGGTTGCAAGTGGAGGAACCATAAATTGCTCAGGAAAGTGCCATAATATCAAGCTATCCATGGGAGAATATGTATTGAATAGCCCAATGCTTTCCATTCCAATGGGTGGTGTTGATGTTGTACTAGGAGTCCAATGGCTACAATCCTTAGGTACAATAGCTTTTAATTTTCAAGAACTTTTCATGAAATTCTCTTCAGAAGGAAAGGAAGTTGAATTAAGGGGTATCGCAGGGAAACCGGGAAAGATAATTAGCTCTAATGGAATGACAAAGCTTCTAAAGAAAGAACAACGAGGCCTAATTGCACAATTATGTTCACTAGAGGTTCCGACATCAAAATCATTCATTTCTCTAGATCTCCAAAAAGTCTTGGACAATCATTCCAAGGTATTTGAGACTCCCAAAGGCCTCCCGCCTATTCGTGATCACGATCATGCTCTCAATTTGATTCCAGGAAGTGTTCCTCCAAACATCATGCCTTACAGATATCCATATGTCCAAAAGAGTGAAATTGAACATATGGTTGCAGAAATGCTAAAGGCTGGTATAATTCAACCTAGTCAAAGTTCTTTCTCTGCTCCAGTAGTATTGGTTCAGAAGAAGGATGGATCATGGCGCATGTGTCTAGATTATAGGGAGCTCAAGAAGCTCACTATTAAAGATAAATTTCCCATTCCTATCATTGATGAATTATTGGATCAATTTACTACATCAAGTTGGATCTTCATTCAGGATATCATCAAACTAGAATGAAGACTGAAGACATTCCAAAAACAGCGTTTAGAACTCATGAGGATCATTATGAATTTTTGGTCATGCCTTTTGGCCTTACTAATGCACCTTCTACGTTTCAAGGTTTGATGAATTCCATTTTCAAACCCACCCTTAGAAAATTTGTGTTAGAATTTTTTGATGACATACTAATCTACAACAAGTCTTGGAAAGATCATGTCCAACATGTTGACATGGTGCTCAAACTATTGGAGGAGAAACAATTATATGCAAAAACCTCCAAATGTTTCTTTGGAGTACAAGAGGTGGAATATCTAGGTCATATTGTATCTCATGAAGGTGTTAAGGTAGACCCTAGCATAAGTAAAACTATTAAGGAATGGAAAATCCCCACATCCATAAAGCATCTACAAGGATTTCTCGGGTTGACAGGGTATTATCGCAAGTTTGTTAAGAATTATGGGAGAATAGAAAAAAATCTAGCAACATTATTGAAGAAAGATGCATTCTCATGGACTCTAGAAGCAACGAAGGCCTTTGAACATCTTAAAGAGGCAATGTGCCAAGCACCAGTCTTAGCTACACCGGACTTCACAAAAACCTTTATTATGGAATGTGATGCCTCAGGAAATGGAACTGGTGTGGTTTTAATGCAAGAATAAAGACCCATTACTTTCAAAAGTCATCTAATCAAAGGAAATTATTTACACAAAGCTATTTATGAGAAGGAAATGCTGGCAATACTACATGCACTTAAGAAATGGCAACCCTACCTAATGGGAAGACACTTCAAGGTAAAAACAGATCATGATAGTCTTAAATACTTTTTAGAACAAAGATTATCTTCAGAAGAGCAGCAAAAATGGGTCACAAAGATGTTGGGCTATGACTTTGAAATCATCTAAAAAAAAGGGAAGAAAAATGTTGTGGTAGATGCACTCTCAACAAAAGATGAGGATGTGGAAGCATTTCTTTGCGGAATTTCTATTATCCAACCAGATTGGATAAACAAAGCAAGGGATGAATGGAAGAATAACGAGGAAGTGTGGGCACTCATTCAAAAGATACAACAAGATCCCAGTACATCTGATACATTTAGCTGGAAAAATGATTCGTTGTGGTATAAGGATCGGTTATACCTATGTAAGAATTCCCAACTCAAACAAAATATTCTTAGGGAATTTCACGCCTCTCCATTAGGAGGGAACTCAAGATTTCTAAAAACCTACCACATGGTTAAGAAATATTTTTTTTGGGATGGCCTTAAATCGGATATTCAAAAGTTTGTCGCGGAATGTTTGGTTTGCCAACAAAATAAAGTGGAAACAATTAAGACCCTAGGACTATTACAACCTTTATCCATTCTAAGCCAATGTTGGGAGGAGGTTTCAATGGATTTTATCACAGGTGTACCCAAGTCCGAAGGAAAGAATATTATCATCGTGGTAGTTGATAGACTTACCAAGTATGCGCACTTTTTTTCATTATCTCATCCATTTAAAGCGAGTATAATTTTTACTACATTTATGGAAACAATTCAAAAGCTACATGGAAACCCAAAGATTATTGTAAGCGACAGAGATTCCATTTTCACTGAAAATTTGTGGACGGAATTATTTTTTTGTCTTGGTACTCAGTTAGCTCATAGCTCATCTTATCATTCTCAATCTGATGGGAAAACTGAGATAGTAAAAAAATGTTTAGAAGGATATCTTCGTTGCTTTGAATCTGATAAACAGACACAATGGGTCAAATGGTTGCCTCTGGCTGAATGGTGGTATAACATTTCCTTCCATCACTTCATATTTAAGAGAAAATTCTGAGGTTCAAGCAGTGGAAGATCACATTGAGCATCAACAACAAGTTCTCCAACTCTTAAAGGATAACCTCACCTTGGCGCACAATAGAATGAAACAGCAGGCAGATCAACATCATAGTGAAATAAGTGTTGATGTAGGTGATTGGGTATTCCTATGGCTACAACCATTTAAACAAATGTCCCTCAAGCAAGCTAAGAAGGATAATAAATTATCACCAAGGTATTATGGTTCGTACAAGGTGTTGCAAAAGATAGGTACTATAGCAAACAAATTGGAGTTTCCTACAGCTTCCCGAGTGCACCTAGTTTTCCATGTTTCATGCTTAAAGAAGGTTATAGGTGACAAGATTCCAGTTCAAACAATATTTCCAGAACTTGATGAGGAAGGAAAAATCATATTGGAACCTGAAGCAATCAAATAAACAAGAACTCGACAGCTACAAAATCAATCAATTTCAGAGTATCTCATCAAGTGGAAGAACTTACCCGTTGAAGATTCCACATTGGGGGATGAGAATTTTATATAGAAGCACCCAGAACTACTCAAGCGTTGAGGACAACACTTTTTTGAAGGAGAGGGGCATGTTAGGGCCCTATAATACTAGTGATTCCCCCATTACTATTGTCATTGTATCCCTTATTGTTATTGTTGTGCCCCTATTGTCCCAATATTGTTATTATTGTGCCCCATAGAATCCCACTATTGTTATTTATGTGCCTTTATATTATTATTGTTAGGTTGGCTTGGTTATATTGTGACCCCTTAGACTCTTATATATAAAAAGGAGGTTTTTTCATTTCAATCATCCAAGAATTGTTCATTTGTGTAATGTAAAGGAGGTTGCCCCCTCGAAGAGGCTTATTTCTAAGGCATTCATCTATATTTTCTATCTTTTTGTGAGCTGGTTTCATAACATTTTTACCTGTCGTGTCTGTAGGAATTATTTTTGTAAATTTATATCCTCCTTCCATAATTTCCCAGACATCTGTTCCAAAAGATTGTAGATAGGTTTTGGTTTTTATTTTCCAATAAACAAAGTTGCTCCCATCGAAGATTGGCGGTTTGATGGATCCCATGCTTTCGTGATTATTCATCTTGATGGATCTTCCTTCAAGCGATCAAGCTTCTTCTAAAGAACTTGGCTCTGAGTCCAATTGTTGGAAATAACACTAAGAGGTGGGGTGAATCAGTATTATCAGATCAAGAATTTTTATTTTTCATAATCAGATTTATATACGCTACTTCAGAGAGGGGAACTAGCGTGTACACGCAAATGTCTTTAAGGCAACCAACATTTATGCAGTAAACTTATGATTTAGTTAATTCATCATATGTTGATATTTAATCAGTGCATCAGTACTTCATCAATCATTAAACAGTGACCATGACCAGTATAAACATAATAAACCATTACACATAAGCAAGACACATGAACACCAAGACTTAAGGTGAAAACCCAATGTGGATGAAAACCACCTGCTGTTGTCGTCTCTGTCTTCTTTTAATAATAAGAAAATCTATTTACAATCTTGTACTGATGTAAACTCATACCAGTACGTAGACTTCTACCTGTAGAAAGCTACAACCTTCTTTCGTTCTCCAGTTTCTACTGAAAGGGAGCTACAACCCCCTAGCTCTTGTACTAGCCAATATGTTTACTAGTACATAGGTGCCAGCCTACAGAAAACTCCACTCTTCCACCAAGGACCACGTTTTATGAATTTTTAGACTGGATGCTCCTGGCACATATCAAGACATACAAAGACCTTGACTCATCAATAATCCATCAGAAATTTAGAAACTCAAACTTCATCAACCAACATGCAGTTAATCTGAAGCAATTAGATCACTGTCATCAAAACACTGTGCTGAACCCAGAAACCTATATCAACATTCAGAACCAACTGAAACATTAAAAATTCATGTGTCAGACTGTATACGCTACTTCATTGACGAAAACCTGCATGTATACGCTACTTCCTTCAGCCCAACCTGCGTATACTTCTAAAGATTCTGAATCATAAAATCTTTGAATCACAAACTGTACCAACCAGTAGTGTACTGAACATCTATTGTCAACTTACAGAACTTTACATAGGTAGGCAACAGAAAACACTTCTTCTCACTTATACAATCAATTAAATATCAACCTCCTTATGCATTCAGAATTACATTCAGATCTAAGAAGACTTCATTAACAGACAATAGTAAAATAGCAGCAGCAATATTGATATGATAGATCAATCATCTCTGAACATCAAGCATTTCTTTTGAATACACTACTTGAAAGAATAGAACCTGCATGTATACGCTCTTTTACCGAGATGAACCTTCGTACAGATCTGCAAATATTGACTCGGAACTGTGATGCAATTCTAGACTTTAGACAAACCTAGATCATGATAGAGAATGGATAAAACAGACACAAAACATCAAATCTAGCCCCAACCAATATCAAATCATTCAAAAATAAATCATTTCAGGTCTCATGATCCTGATCCAATATTGAACTCAAGGTGCACGTAAATATTTCAGATATAGTCCCAAACATAACCCTGCAACATAAAATATACTTCAGATAGAAGTATTCCTTAGAATCTTAAAACTTGCACACCAAGCCTTATGATCCTCTCTTCTTTATATAGTGTTTGGCCTTTCTCAATACCATGGACCGAATCCACTTTGGACCAATACCTTGGATCAAATACCATGGACCGAATACCTTGGACTAAATACCTAGGGTCAATATCATGGTCCAAAGATACCTTGGACCAAATACCTCATACCAAAAACATGGTTTTCAACATGTACGTGCTTTGCCTTCTCTGGGAGTGCGTGTGTACGTTATACACTATCTCTATTCTGATTACCTATGTGTATACGCTACTTGGACTAAGTGAACCTGCGTATATGTCTTAAATTGCTCTTACATCATTTTCTTCCTTCAACTTCTTTATTATGATCAATAGACCTTAGTTCCATCTTCTTGATCCTCTGTACTGTTGCCCTGTTGCCTCTGAATATTCCTGTTAGCCTCTTATCAAAACTGAGTTGACCTATAGAGTTGCCATCAAGGACAATACTTGTATCATAATGCCAACAAGACAAAGCCTAAGAAGGGTCTATTACATGACAATGTGGACAAGGATTCTTAACATAAACCGTAAAAGCCTACAATGGAGGCTTTGACCTAGAAATAAAATAATAAAACATGAAACCCATGCTAATAAATAAATTTTCTTTTATAATAATTTTTTTTCTTTTAATAAATATATTACATCTTGACTCAAATACAATTATGAGGACCAACACTAGTTACATTCTTCAATAGGTAGGATGCATAATAGGGTACACTCAACATTGGGGGAGATACCACATACCATTTCTAGTAAGGATTAAACACATACTACTATCTGTGAGTTCCCTCAATACAAGGAGCTCCCTAACCCCATCCCTCCCCTCCCCCCCCCGCTCGCCCCAAAAAAAGAAAAATTAATGGAAGTCAAAAGACAAGGGGGAGGTGTTAATTTGTCATAGGGCTATATTGTTATTTGCTTTGATAATTGCATTTCTTCATTAACACATTAAGTTCACCCCATAACATCATAAAATTATTCAGAAACATATGCAACTATGTAGAAAGAACAATATCATAATCATCAATGCAACGGAATATAAAGGAACAATAGAAGAAAAGCATTCACACATAGAGACACCAAGATTGGTCAGAGACCAAGGAAAAACCCACTACAGGGAAAACCCTTTCAAATTCTTCTTCTTATTAGATCGTTACCAAATGATTCAGCAAAAAAGATTACAATGATCCATATCTTCATTTATGCAACTAACCAAAAAAAAAAAACTACAACATCCATAAGTGAACCCAACAAAGCTTGTACTTAAAAATTTCATTCTGAACTCTGTAATGAACTGTCACGATCTACAGTGAATTGTCGAACCCTGCGATCACTGAGAGAAATCTTCAAACAACTGAGATTCCATCATTTTATTCTTGGTCCAAAGAAGGAGGAGTCATGTGAGCGACTATAACAGCCCAGCTGCACGCTTCAGCCTTCCATGCGAGCGATTGGGGTCTGAAACCAAAATTTTGAAACCCCAATCCCCAATCGCATGGATGGAGAGTTCTTTGTGCGACTGGAAGGCTCCAATCGCATAGATGAACTTCTATGCAAGCAACTGCGATTGAATCCTTCTTGTGTTGTGCCTACAACTAAGGCTCAAAACCCTAAATCAAATATGCGACTTTCGAACCCTGCAATTTTACCTCAGAGCGAACCTGATCCTTCGCAAACGAGCCTTAGACTTGTGTGAGCCAAAAACCAAGATAGAAGAGTGTCTCATAGTAGTGTCTAAATGAGGTATAGGTCACTTATATTTATAGCCTTCCAAGGTGGTCCACTTTTCTCTAGGGCCGACCTTATCAAATATGCACATGAGGGGTTTTCTTCATAGGTACACTTTCCTTTATCTGATTTGAGTGATCTTTAGGTTGATTTTGGTCCTCTCAAAAAGAGGAATTCAATGCAATCATTATCACCCTCAAATGAGTTGTCCAAAGTGGAATTTGATCGTGGTTAAATATTTTAACACTTCCTCTCATTTCTGGCGCTTTTTGTGTTTTTCTTCGTATAAATTTTCTCTACTTGATTTCAGTGAGAACTTATTGTCGTTTTGATATATACTAGCTTGTACTAGTAGCGTTTCAGTTTTCGTCAACATCTCACTGCTGTCGCATGGATGAAACTTTTTTTCACAAAATATCATCAATTCAGCGACTCACCTCACCCACATGCATGTTGTTCCATTTTCTGAACCTAACATTCATCGTTTGCATGCACGATCATTCACTTATGCTTACACTCGGTATCGCCATGCATTCACATTCACATTCACTTTCAGTTGCCCGTTGGTGGGTCTGGGTATCCTTGCCCGAACTCTGCCTCACCAAGATAGCATTACGCAATCCTAAAAGGGAAGGCTATGTCTTCCTCTCAAGAAATGCGCATTTCTACCCAGTGACTGTCCTCCAGTCTTGCATTAAGCAATTCTGAGGGACAGTGACTGCTGGCCAAGAAAATTGTGCAATGTTGTCATTGGGCCTGCAACCATTGCTAGTTGAGATTGTGCATTACACAATTCTAGCAGTTAGCAGCCAGGCTAGACTATGCATTATGCAGTTCCAGAATTCATTCAGCCTCCTGACAGCTCGGATTGTGCCTTGCGTGGTCTTGGTAGTCAGTCTCCCAACCTACGGCGGAAATTGCGCAACCTTCATGATCAGTCACACAGGTATGTTGCAAGTCAATTCTCAAGTTCATTTTTGTTTTCGACTGACAAATTGCTTGCCATGAGTGTTGCCATGTCTCCAGGTATCACAGGCATTCATCTGCCTCTCAGCAGCACAGGTGTAATGGTTTCCAAGAGAGCAGAGTCGAAGACACCGTTCAAAGCACACTTGGGGATGCAGTCGATCAAGTGTTTATGAACTTGCCTACCCACGAAGACATCAAGTTGTTCGTAGACAAGGACATCAAGATGTGACGGTAGCAGCATAACAACAAGCAACACCATGAACATCAATTGAAGGCAGCATACGGGATGCAACGAATGCAAGAGGAAGGTTGTTGACAACACAGAGGCGGAACAAAGTTGCAAGCTCAAAAAGATCTACTTATGGTGAAAGCAACTTTGGAGACTTGAGCTATGAGGTGACGGCACGACATGAAGGTCACGCGAAGGCAGAGAATGGAACAGAGAAGCAGTTGCATGTTCTCAAGCAATGACTCAAGGAAGAACAAGAGCTACATAGACAAGAAAATAAGTTGCGGCAAGAATAGGTACAGAAGGGGGCGCAACATGCACTCACAAATGAAATTGCGCCCGTACAAGTTATAGATCCATCCTAGCAACTAGAACGAAGCAGACATAGTGAGCAGTGTTGTTGACCACATGCAAGGGAATTCAGCAGCATGCATGTCATTGTGCACATACATGCGATCACACCCATTCAACACACTCACAGAGGCAAAGACAAGAGGAAAGTCCGACTGGAGTTGAACATGCAGTTGACAGTTGATGTGCATGACCACCAACACACACTAGAATATCAGCACAAACACTATGCATCAGTTTGTTGCCAATTTGGCCGCATCCAAGAAGACCATGCACATACTAGCAGATGAGTTGGATGGGGAAGCCATACCAATGCACCGGGATGCAATGGAGGCAAGAGTTTGCTTCAGCAAGATGTCACCATGGAGTGCATGCACACCATCACAATCGACCAAGCTTGGCATCAACTCACCACCTTCACCATCACAAGCATGTCAAAGATTTGGTCTCACCACAACGAACCGAGTGTCAGTGATGTCTTGCATGGCTTTCTCAAGTCATTTTGTCTCACATGAGCACATGAGCATTGTAATGTAACATCTTGTCAAGTGAAAGTTCAAGTGTCGATAGTTGGATGTAATAGTCATAGAGTAGATGAAGAGTCATGAGGGTAGATGAACTGTCACAAAGGGGAATGTCAAGTGTCACCCCACCCTTTGCTATAAATAGAACATCATAACTCATTGTAAAGGCTTTTGGTTAGCCAAACTTTGATAGGAGTATCTTAGAGAAAGCTTGGACAGTATTGTAATGAGCCTTGGATTCTCCACTGCTCAGAGCTAGTAAGTCTCTTTGGAGGAGCAAGCAGTTGTGGTTGTAACGTTCCACTATCGGAACTAGTGGTTTGACATGGATGTATTGTATGACTGGAACTTACACTTCATAATATAACAAAGCCAACTCGTTTCATGCATATGTTGTATTATATTCTATGCTATCTGGTTTACTCTAAATCATATATGTATTTGTTTGCTTACGCATGCATGTACGGACTATTCTGTATAAGTATGTATGAATCTTTCTGAAATGTGTTGTTGATTTAACCATCACTTTGAATTTGTCGCTAACTTGCTTTCCAGCTTTTGATGCATCTTCACTTGTGTGTTCCCTTCCAAGATGCGTACTATTACAGGTTTCCAAGGGGCGCACTCACCTCACCCTCAGTGTGTTAGAGCCTCTCATGCACCTTCCCTGACTTATTGCAGCTGTCACACCCTTGCTACCAACAGGGACATCTTACTTGCCTCTATGCGCAATCACAGTCAAGGCATTATCGTACGACCCACTGTTGGGACACCTACACCAAACAGTTTGATGTCTAATTGGGACTTCTTACCAGGGAGATCCCCTAACATGTTGGCAGGTCCAGCGCTGTCAACATTTTTGGCACTAGGAGGGCATATGACAAGATGTGTCCTCTCATCCTGTTTTGAAACTTTGCATATCTATCATGGATTCATGCACTCTTCTCCCTCCGTGATGTTTTTCGAATCACAAAGATGTCACCATCATGAGGGAGTTTCTCAATCACTTTTCCACTTACACGTATGATGGTGAAGGCGAAGTGGTGTGGCCTAAGTTCTTACATTACTTTCTTTCCATGCTTCATAAGGAAGATAGACGTTCTGACGACCACACCAATTTGTTGCTTGCATACACACTTTGCGAATCCCCACATGGATGGCTGTGCAACCTATCGACTGACAGTGTGCACTCACTTGAGCACTTCTGTGATCATATTGAAGACACTTTCTATCATTTTGATCTAGACCATTTTGACCAAAAACTATTACAACAACGGAATGCTCCACATGAATCGACTATGGATTTTTGGCAGGTCTTCTGTGATTTACAGTTTCAAGGTCTGAAGAGCCAAATGAAATTTTTCTATCTTTGGGACTAATTCGAATACTGTGTTAAGAAATTTTCTCATCCCAAGAAGAATTTTGAAATCAAGCCTTACTCAGCATTCTTCAGTGATGGAGTTGTGCAATCACAGATGGAACCAGTCACTGTCACAAGTGACTGTCCACCATCCCCTCATCAAACAGCTCCACCACCATAGAGTGATGTTGAAGATCATGCTCACACACCTGTTCAGCTATCACATTCTTCCAACATCACTTCACTTAATTTTCGCGTAGATTTGGTTGTGATTCCATCGAGTTGTCACATGCATTTTGTTCCACAACCTCTGTCTTCGTACTCGGCTAATCCTCTGGATGATATTGTCTTGTGTTCTTCCATTCTGGACTCTACACTTGTTGTGAACGAGGATCAAGCCATTGACGGAGTTGGTGTTGCATAACCAACATGCGCTATCATTCATGAAGAATATTACTAGGAGCTTGATCAACAACACTTGTCGAAGGATGACTCCCTTCCGTCCAAGCCTCCTCCGTTCTTTCTTGACATCTTTAGTGAACCTACCATCCATGATTTCACATGTGTATATTCATCCACGGATGCACCCATTGTTGATCACTCGCAGGATACACCAGATGTCATTCCATCATTCGACAATGGAGAGGATGAGTTATTCATTGAAAATCCACTTGATCTTTCATCTGCCTTTTCTGGAAACATAAAGGATGAATTTGTTCGCTTCTCATCTACCCCTCTGTTTGATTCATCAGATCATGAGGATGTCGATGAAATCATTGATTTTTCTGATCGTGGCTGTCGTGATCCATTTACTCCCATATTCGATCACGATCATGATTCTATCGTAGTTGATTTTTCGAAGCCACCAATCTATGATGATCTATCTAACGATGAAGTTGAAACACTCCAAGCTGTCAAGGAACTTCAGCGCGAGCTGATGGTTATGTCAGGCCCTCGTTGTCTGGAGGTCGGTTTCACTTCTGATTAGGAAATTAATCAATCACACAAGGCTCCTCATCACCCATATATATGCATTGAAGATCAATCTCACACACAAATCATACTTCCTCCACTCGAACTACACGATCCTATCACTCATGCATTGGAGGAATCTTACATTGCAAGCACACATGCACGACGCAAGTTGTCTTTGTTTCTTTCGTTTGCTTGCATGTCACAGTCAAGAGTGTGCATATGCTTCAAAGTTGCACACAATGTCGCACAACACCGTGATAAGTCAACAGACTACTCATCGTGCACTTGCACTCACTTATGTCCCATGGGCACTTTGAAACATGAAGTGTGGTTGTCTTCATTGTTATATATTTCTCGCTTGCTAGTTTGCACCACTGGGTTACTCACAGACCAAGCCTTCACCAACATGGGTCAACCAATGCGCTGGTGGCTACATTGGAAATATCACTTCACATGATTAGGCCCATGCACCATTAGTTTAGGAGTAGAAATAATGTTTGCTTGCATTCTTGTTTGCTTACTTGCTTTGTTTGTTTGTTTGCTTGCTTGCTTGTTTGCTTACTAGCTTTGCATTCACTTTTGCTTTTGCTCTTTTTTTCTTTGTTGTTTACTTGTTTGCCTTTTTGTTCGTAGGTTAGTTTCGCATGAAACCATGTATGACTCTTGAAACAAGATGGGTAAAGTACAAGAGGCCTTGTGCAACTATCACTACTTGGTTATCTGTCATCTTGCCTTTGTATGAAGAACTTGTTACTTTTAGTCTATGATATGACGAAGGAAAATACGTATTGTTCGAAGTAAACCTTGGTGAAAGCACAACGCTTGTGCCTAACTATTGTCACCTACTCTAATCGGTTGTTTTTGGGTTAACCCTTGTCATTTCAATCAACTAGAGTAAGGTGAGGGGGAAAACCTTAACAGGCACGTCAGACGTATAATAAACTACTTCTCTGTTGGAACAACCTATTCTACTCTCAATAAGTTAGGATCCCTCTTCCGCCTCTGAAATGATTAAGTGTTATGCACAGTTATGAAAACATGAAAAAATGTAAAAAATGAAAAGTGAACAAATTCCAAAATGAAAATTGAATAAGGCGAAAGAAGAGAAAGGCTTCATGCGCAGAGAGGTGATGCAAGTAACTCCGTTGGGGTATTGAGCAGGCTCGCTGGCAACGGAGCCATGCTTGTGTTCCTATGTGACTCCACCAAGGTACTGTCCAGGCCTGCTAGAAGCAGAGCAACACTGGAGATGAAACTAAGACTCTGACGACTACACTGCTTGTGCAACAATATACCCCTCAACCCCAATCGAAACAACTGTGTTGCCTTGGCTTGGAATGTGTGTCAATCGACCAAGGGCTTGGTAGATGCTACATCTTACAATCGAGCTAGTGTGAAACCAAGATGAACTGAGAGCTGAACAATACTTTCGAAGGTGTTAGACTTTCTTTTCACAAACAAGTTCCATTCAGAGAGCTAAAGTTCTACGAGTGTGTTGCTAAGTGTTGTAGCGACTACAACCACCCTCCAAAATTTTTCCTTAGCTTTGTTTTGGAGCCTCCCTACCAAACTTTTACAGCAGGATGTCTTTCTTCATCAAGTACTCAAGCTTCAGTGTTTTACTTGCAGAATGATAGCTTGCCCATCAAAGCTTGATGCATTTCCCTCATAAGTTGTTCTTCTGGACTTGGTCCAGCTATAGGCTGAGCAACTCCTTCAAGAAATTGTGCAATTATGGAAGGCAACTAGCCTTCCCTCAAGAAATTACACAATTATGTATGGCAGCCTACTGGGATCCAAAATTGCGCAATTCTGCCAGTCAGGCTTCATCTAAAATTGTGAATTCTTCCCAGCATGGTTGCTCAGCCTAGGAATTGCGCAATCCTAGGAAGAAGTCAGTTGCTCTGCCCAGAAATTACGTAAATCTTCGAGAATTCAACCCACCTCCCATCCAGAAATGCACAATTTCTCCCAACAGTTGAGAAGCTTCTTGCATATGCAATTGAGTTGATTGGTTCCCTTTGGGACTGAGCAAAATCGATTTGCATGCATGGTTTTCTTCTCCCAAGGAGGCATGCAAAGGCATCCCTTGATTCAGCGATTTACTTTTAGCAGCTGGAGGTTGCATGCAAGGATCATTTCGAAAACCTCCCACCAAGTGTCCCTCTTCCTAGATTTGTGGCATGCGCATCACATCTTCGATTTTATCAAAACTCATGAACCAGACGCTGCAGAGCTCATTCCTCACATCAACCTTGTAGCTCTGACATCCCACATCGCATCTAGGAGTCGTCGGCACATTCAACTCAGTTGTTTTGGGGTAAGCTCGCCTTCCATGTCTTGTGTTGCATTTCTGGCGATTTTTTTGTTTCGCTTCGTATGAATGTTGTCTGCTTGATTTCAGTGAGCGCTTGCTGTCATTTTGATACATACTAGCTTCTACTAGCACCGTTTCAGTTTTCATCAACATATCACCGTTGTCGGATGCATGAAACTGTTTTTCATGAATGGTCATCGATTTTTATCGACTCGCCTCACCCACATGCATGTTGTTCTGTTTTTTGAATCTAACATTCACCATTTGCATGCACAATCATCCACTTATGCTTACACTCAGTATTTCCATGCATTCACATTCACAATCGCTTTCAGTTGCCCGTCAGCAGGTCTGGGCAGCCTTGGCCCGGACACTGCCTCACCAAGACAGCATTGCACAATCCTGAAAGGGAAGGCTATGTCTTCCTCTCAAAAAATGCGCATTTCTTCCCAGTGACTGTTCCCCAGTGTTGCATTGCGCAATTCTAAGGGACAATGACTACTGGCCCAGAAAATTGCGCAATGTAGTCACTGGGCCTGCAACCATTGCTAGCTGTGATTGTGCATTGCACAATTCCAGCAGTCAGCAGCCAGGCTGGATTGTGCATTGCACAGTTCCAGCAGTCAGTCAACCTCCTGACAACTCGGACTGTGCCTTGCGCAGTCTTGGTAGCCAGTCTCCCAACCTCCAAGTGGAAATTGCACAACCTTCATGATCAGTCACACAGGTATGTTGCAAGTTAGTTCTCAAGTTCATTTTGGTTTTCAACTGACAGATTGCTTGCCATGAGTGTTTCCATGTCTCCAGATATCACAAGTGTTCATCTGCCTCTCAGCAGCACAGCTACAATGGTTTCTAGGAGAGCAGAGTCGAAGACATCGTTCCAAGCAAACTTGGGGATGTAGTCGATCAAGTGTCTATGAACTTGCCTACCCACGAAGACATCAAGTTGTTTGTAGACAAGGACATCAAGATATGACAGCAGCAGCATCACAGCAAGCAGCACCATGAACAGCAGTTGAAGGCAGCATACCAGATGCAACGAATGTAAGAGGAAGGTTGTTGACAACACAGAGGTGGAACAAAGTTGCAAACTCAAGCAAATCTACCTGTGGTGAAAGCAACTTTGGAGACTCATGCTATGAGGTGACAGTGCGACATGAAGGTCACGCGAAGGTAGAGAATGGAACAGAGAAGGAGTTGCATGTACTCAAGCAGAAACTCAAGGAAGAACAAGAGCTACATAGACAAGAGAATGAGTTGCAGCAAGAATAGATACAGAAGTGGGCGCAACATGCACTCACAGATGAAACTGCGCCCGTACAAGTTATACATCCATCCCAACAACTAGAACGGAGCAGACATGGTGAGCAGTGTTGTTGATTGCATGCAAGGGAATTCAACAACATGTATGTCATTGTGCGCACACATGCAATCAAACCCATTTAGCACACTCACAGAGGCAGAGACAAGAGGAAATTCTGACTGACACTGAACATGCATTTGAGAGTTGATGCGCATGACCACCAGCACACATTAGAAGATCAGCATGGACATTATGCATCAGTGTATTTCCGGTTCAGCTTGCACCCAAGAATACCATGTGCATGCTCACAGACGAGTTGGATGGGGAAGCCATACCAATGCACCCGAATGCAACGAAGGCAAGAGTTCGATTCAACAAGATTTCACCATAGAGTGCATGCACACCATCACGGACGACCAAGCTTGGCATCAGCTCACCACCTTCACCATCACAAGCATGTCAAAGATTTTCTCTCACCACAACGGACTGAGTGTCAGTGATGTCTTGCATGGCTTGCTCAAGCTATTTTGCCTCACATGAGCACATGAGAATTGTAATGTAATGTCTTGTCAAGTGGAAGTTCAAGTGTCGATAGTTGGATGTAACAGTCATAGAGTAGATGAAGAGTCATGAGGGTAGATGAATTGTCACAGAGGAGAATGTCAAGGGTCACCCCACCCTTTGCTATAAATAGAACCTAATAACTCATTGTAAAGGCCTTTGCTTAGCCAAGCTTCGATAAGAGTATCTTAGAGAAAGCTTGGATAGCATTATAATGAGCCTTGGTTTCTCCACCGCACAGAGCTAGTACATCTCTTTGGAGGAGCAGACAGTTGTGGCTGTAATGTTCCGCTATTGGAACTAGTGGTTGGACATGGATGTATTGTATAACTGAAACTTACACTTCTTAATATAACAGAGCCAGCAAGTTTCATGCATATGTTGTATTTACTCTAAATGATATATGTATTTGTTTGCTTACGCATGCATGTATGGACCATTTTGTATAAGTATGTATGAACCTTTCTGAAATGTATTTTTGGTTTAACTATCACTTTGGATTGCTCACTAACTTGCTTTACAGCTTGTGATGCATCTTCACTCATGTGTTCCCTTCCAAGCCGCATACTATTACAAATTTCCAAGGGGTGCACTCACCTCACCCTTAGTGTGTTAGAACCTCTCATGCACCTTCCTTGACTTACTACAGCTGTCACACGATTACTACCAACAGGGACATCTTACTTGCCTCTATGTGAAATCGCGGTCAAGGCATTACCGTACAACCCATTGTTGGGACTCCTACACCAAACGGTCTGAGGTCTAATTGGGACTTCTTACCAGGGATATCCCCTGACATGTTGGCGGGTCTAGCACCGTAAACAGGTTATATTATTCTTTTCTTTGATAATTTCATTTCTTTATTAACACATTAAGTTCACCCCATAACATCATAACATTATTCAGATTTAAATCATTATTTAGCATAATATCCGACAATGTAGAAAGAGAAATATCATCATCATCAATGCAGTGGAACATAAAGGAACAATAGAAGAAAATAATTCACACATAAAGACACCAGGATTGGTCGAAGACCAAGGCAAAACCCACTATGGGAACACCCTTTCAAATTCTTCTTCTTATTAGATCATCATCAAATGATTCAGCAAAAAAGAGTACAATGATCTATATCTTCATCTAGGCAACTAACCAGCAAAAACAACTACAACATCCATAAATGAACCCAACAAAGCTTGTACTCAAAAATATGATTATGAAGTTTGTAATGAATTGTCACTGTCTGCAGTCAATTGTCGAACCCTGCAGTCACTAAGTGAAATCTTCAGAGAACTCAAATTCCATCATTTAAGTCTCATTTGCACAAAGGAGGAGACATGCAAGTTTCTATAGAAGCCCAGTCGCACACTTAAGCCTAGCATGCAAGCGACTGGAGTCTACAACCGAGATTTTGAAACCCTAATCCCCACTTGCATGGATGGAGAGTTGTTTGTGCGACTGGAAGGCTCCAGTCGCACGGATGAGCTTTTGTGCAAGTGACTGTGGTCAAATCCTTCCTGTGTTGTGCCTGTGGCCCAAAACCCTAAATTAGAGATGTGAACTTCGGACCTTGCAATTTCACCTCAGAGCGAACCTGATCCTTAACAAATGAGCCTCAGACCTGTGCAAGCCAAAAACCAAGATAGAAGAGTGTCTCATAGTAGTTTATAAATAAGGTAGAGGTCACTTGTATTTATAGCCTTCCAAGGTGGTCCACTTTGCTTTAGGGCTGACCTTATCAAATATGCACATTTGAGTGATTTTCTTCATAAGTAGACTTTCCTATATCTGATTTGAGTGATATTTAGGTCAATTTTGGTCATCTCGAAAAGAGGAATTCAATGAAATCATTATCTCTATCAAGGGAGTTGTCCAAAGTGGAATTTGACTGTGGTTGCATATTTTTTATAAGAGGATCATAGCTCAGTGTTCTCGATCAGTCGTGACACCTTCCAGGAAGGGTCACATCCACTAGTGCAAGCTAATCTCCAGAGAATCTGAATAACTTGGAGAGAATGTCAACAACCTATTCATTATTTGAAGCCTGAATGCTTCAATTCTACAACAAATCATTGTTGGAGCCTCACTACTCCCTCTGCGCTAGAGCCTCATTGTTCCCTCTGTGCACCATATCCCGGATATAGTGATATCTAATATCAATGTGCTTTAATATGGGATCCTCTAAAAGATGGATCCCACTCTGATTGTCACAATATATCACAGTTGTGTCCAGCACATGCTCAAACAACTTTCCAAGGAGCTTTCTCAACCACACTACCTCACACCTAGCCATGCTAGCAACAGTGTTCTTTGCCTCTGATGTGCTCAAAGTAATAAACTTTTGCTTCTGGCTCATCTAGGAAATCATGGCATCACCCATATGTGCTCTTCATGTCAAGAACATTTCCAACCTACTCGAGATCGATATATCCACGAAGTATGACCACCTATCTCAATCCATGATAAATAGATGTCTCAACGCATGTTTAGAAATGACCCAATATACATGTATAGGCTCTATCTGAGTATAAGTACATAAAGCAAAGCAAGGATCCATCTGACTGCCTGTTCATTATGGGATCCATGAAATTTGAATTTGAAGAGGAGACTCTCTCAATTGCTTCAGTGTAATCCATCATACCAAGTCTTTGATATCATACTTTCCTTCACAATGAAGTCCTCCTCGTTTCTCTGTTACACTTTCAATATCAAGATGTTGATCATCCGACCTCAGAGATCAACTCCCTCTAGCATTGAACACTAAGATGATCGGATACTATCAAAAATAAATTGTCAGTGTGTCAAACCAAATATTAAAGACATACCTGCAACTTTGAAGAGAGGTCGGTGTCCACATTAGATGTCCATCAATCCAAGTATACCAAGTCTAGAGGACTTGCTTCAATCTACAAACATGTACCTCAAAGCCCCGAGGTAGTCTCAATTATGCTACTTCCTTAAATATCATGGAGGAAGTCAACATCTCATACATCTGATAATAGTGCATTCAGCTAGGATCTTATCACAATCCTCTCCCTCTAAGAGCATCTTCCTTAAAATTTTATATTGTGGAAGCATCTGGCACTGCTACATCTTGGTGATCTAGAATGGTCCTTGCATGAAGGACATATTGCTCTCAGATTGTTGCATTCAATCTTACAATCTACTCCCTTTGAATATCAACCTGGGAGATTGGTATCCTTCCTTTAAGGTTTGAGCTCTTATCCATTTATCAAGTGTCACTCTAATCATGGGATGACTATGCATCCTCCTCAATCTCGATAGTGAGGACTAGGTCCTTGCATTCATCTAATGTACTTGTAGACCCCAAAAGCAGAGCAAGAGAAATAATAGCAAAGTAAATAAACATAATGAAAGTGTACTTGATGATAAGGTAGGACTAGCTTTCTTCTCTAGATATGAGAGTGGCTCCTTCATTTTCCTGCACCAACTCCCTCTTGGAGCTAACTCTTTCTGCATTACTTTGCATCCTGATGATCCTCAGGATGGATTTTCTTTCCTTTATCACATCCTCATCCAAGAAGTTATTGGGAGAAGCATTCAAATAAACATTAATCTAAAAATGATAAATCTCCGCAAGAGCATTGTCACAAAGAAAATAGCATAAGTCTTGAAAATACTTATCTTTAACGAGCACTGTAGGAAGCTCTCAGCGCCCTCTTGATCCTGCCTTCTTCTTAGCCTTGAGGCATCATGGTTCATCAACCACATGTCAATTTCATCTGCAAAGGAAGAAATGAACACCGCTTGCATATTTTATCTCCTTCATCGGCAACCAAGCTCAATTATCAATGTTCAAGAAGACCACTAGATGTACAACACATCATCTCCTATGGGGATATAGGCCCATCTAGGGTTACTCTGAATTTGTCATAAATACTTAAACAACTCAATGGCCTATTACTAATCATATGATAATGAAATTTTGAATCACACTAGGTTTCTAATGCTATAGAACCCAAGCCTTTACCATATCTAAGGCCACTCCTATGGTTTCTCCCAAAACCTAACCTCTATTGTAAGAAAAAGGGCTTCCTAGGGTTTCCTTCAAACCCTAGCATTCATTTAGGTGTCCAACATTTTCATCTCTTTCACTCTACTTGATCAAGAAATCTTCATAGATGTCTACACCTGGTGATCTCAATGACTTCTCTTTAGTCCTACTTCGATACCATGTTAATTTTTTGGGCTAGATTGTTATTTCTTGTAGATAATTGCAATTTTAAACTTTTTTAACATTATCACATTACATTCACCAAATAACATCATATCACCATTAGCAATTATGTAGAGAGAATAGTAACATCAACAATGCAATGGAACAATAAGGAACAATAGAAGAAAAACATACACAATAGATACATCGAGATTTAGGTAAGAGACCAGGGAAAAACCCCATAAGGGGGGAAACCCAACCAAATTCTTCTTCTTCATCAAAATTTGTTTAGCTAAGATACAAAGTACAAATATCATGAAACATAATTCTTATATCACATTAGGCCACCTAAGGACAAACCTAGATCATACATTATCCTCTTAAATCAAGCAACTAGACCACTGAAAGGGTTGACCCAAATCACTATAGACAACATAAATCTCTGCTTCAGTGACATTGACAACACAATCATAAGTATCACTATTTTCAATGTCATATCATTGTCATATACAAGGACAAGTAACATTTCCATACACTGCCACTACCATACATAGTCATAAACCATATATAGTTATCATAAGGTTATTGTCACCATTATTATCATGATGGCACTATCACACATCACTGTCAATACTACATGAAGACACTATCATACATTACTACTATTATGAAGGCACTTTCAAACATCAATTTCACTCTCTGGCATATGTCATTGAAGATACCACACATTGGAGCTATCATGGATCAAACACATGCTGGTGAGTCGAAGGTAAGATCACGTGATGTATTCTTGAATTCCATTGCCGAGAGGTAATGTGGGTTTAAAAAATTATGATCGCACGTTAAGATTTTTTCAAATCAGTTGTTAGTTCGTTATAATGATGAGCAGCTTGACACGTTCTGGAATAAGTTACCCCATTTAGTAATACCCGTATAACCCATGATTGAGGTGTTGTTTTCTTATGCTAAATGAGGATAGGTTAATAAATGTTCCTAGGAGATCAAGGATCGAATCACGATCTTGTTTCTTATGTTTTGCTTGGCGGTGAGAAACATGGGAAGGAGTGGAAAATTGAACAGGAGTGAGCCTAAAGCACCTGACCTACTCGAAGTTTATCCTAAAATCCAACAATGGTTTCGGGAAGCAGGATGGGAGGAATTTTTCAATCGTTGTGTAGGTTACCGTGACAAAATTGTAGAGCGTTTGTTGAAGGCTTTGAAGGTAAATGGGTGACTATTGGGGGAATTATATTTTAGGTGACAGAGGAAATGATCACTAAGGTCATAGGTTTGCCTACAGATGGAGAGAGAGCATTCAAAATTCATGTTTTAACAGGCATTGATGTACCCTTTTTTCTGAAAGATGAATTTAAAGAAATGAATTGTTGTTCATGGGTGCAAAGGTCTTGGTTAAAGGACAAATGGCATTATCTCCTGTGGAACACCCAGTCATATTTTACCTGCGAATGATCCTACAATCAAGTCAATTTATATCACTTCCTATTTTTGGCTCACATGACAAGTCGATAACCCGTCTATCAGCTATTTGCAATGGTAAAGGTGAAGGAGCAATGACATTTCCATTGTCAACGCATTTTTGGCAATCGATTCTATAAAAGCATTAACAATCAACCCGTCAGTCATATTGTTATGTTATGGCTTCAAATGGATAACAACGAGATTGTCGGTGTTATCAGATAAGGAAACCTGAAAGGAGTTGTTCTGCAAAAGATATTTTGGAGGGATAACAAAGCACAAGTTCCATCGAATGAGGCAGAAGATCAATCACCATTTCAACCCTAGTTTCCAGGAAAATTTATAGCATGTTGTTATGATTTAGATACAGATAGGCTTGGAAATATGTTTTATGTGCATGTATTTACATATATGTTGTTACTTTTAGAAGTTTGTAATTAAGAATATGCTAGAAACATGTTGTAAGTTGTAGTCTTTTCTATAAAGAAAAGTTTTGTAGAATGAAAAAGGGTTGGAAAATTCTTACAGAACCTTGGTACAATGTGTAGAATTTTGACATTAATATAAATTGATGTGATCAATGTTACTTGTTCAAATTTATAGAGATTCTTGTGTGATGGGTTTCCTGTCTGTTTTCTAGTGCATGTTATTTCTTTTATTTCACAATCTGATCCATAAGTCTTCTACATTTGGAATTGAGTGATTAAATCTTAATTATGTTTATAAGCTCAGATTTATAATTGCCAAATTGTTTATATGTTTTTGACTTGAATATCTTTCACTGAATTCACCAATTGCTCTATTTTCAATATTTATTTCTATCTGCTTCTATCATAGCTGAATGATGAATTGTCTAAGAAATTTGTTGCTACCTTGCCTCTGTATTTTATTCATATAGCCTATAATCAGTAACTTGTTGTCAAAAATACTCCATGCCCAATGGTTTTTCCTGTCCTTTCCAGACCAATTTTATATAATCCAATCAAATCTAGTCGATGTGTTGAGTACATAACCAGTCATATTTGACTTAGTTATAGAAGAGATTCCCTTTCGAATTGGAAGGGCTAGATTTCGATTCAAAAGATTAGTTAGAGGTTACCTTAGAGCTTTTCCCACAACTAGGGATTTCTATAAGTGATGACATATCCCAAACCATTACTTGTTTTGTAGGATAATCTTATATCTTCTCTATCTTTCATTTCTTTGGCTTACCTTTTATGATGGCCTTTCTTGCATTATTGAAGAAATACCCACTCAAAATAACAACTTTCTCATTTATTGGTTCAATGGAGTCCACATAAATAACAATAGAAAAAATTATTCATATATCTGTTGATAAAGGAGTATTGCTAATTGCAGCAGTTGTGATGGATCCTAAGACTTCTTTAGATTGATCCTTTATACCCTTTTTCCCAAGGGTGTGCAATTCCATGCTTTGTTATTGTTGAGGTTGTAACTAAAATTTTATATGTTGTACATCTTCATATTGTGATACTTTGGTCTAGAATTCTTTTGTATGAATCTCAGTTTACACTTCCTCTGCTTAAAGTTGTTTAGCCTGTGAATACTTAGGCTTTGATTGTTCAAGTTGAAAGTGCTCGATTTTTCTTTGTTCAACATGAGGTTGCTCAACTTGCATTGATTCTTAATCTTGTATTTGGACAATATGAGGTTGTCTAACTTGTATTTCTTCAATTTGGCTCCATTAGGCTTGATTTGCAATCATAAATTTGCTTCAATTAGCAATTTTCTTCATGGTTGGAAAGCTAGAAAATTTTCTCTAATAAGGCCCTCTGGAATTTCCTAAATCCTTTCTATAACCTCCACAATATGATTTTACCTTTTGAAAAACTTGATCAAAAGGAAACTCCTCATGTGTGTACACTTTAAAACCCTTTTGGGTTTTGCAATGTTCTTGGACAATATTCTTGGGATCATGCTTTTTAAAAGTTATATAAGATAATTTGATCAATGGGTTATTACTTCTTGTTTAAAATATTTTGAATTTGTTAAAATGAAAATTCTCAATTTGATTATAAATGTAGGCCACACTTTCCTTGAACCAAATTTCAATGCCCTATTAATACCTATGCCAATTGTTTGATATGCCATTTCGCTTAGAGCTAACCTGTCAAGAACATATCTTTGGAAGAGCATGGGAAGGACCCTTACATCCATAAATCCTTGTGTAAGAAAAGAAATCATCAATAAACCAGCCCCTTATGGTTGAGATACTCTTAGTAGCCTCATCTCTAAATCTAGGAGGTCAAAAAACCAAATAGTGGGATCATGAAGTTATTGTAGACTTCATAAAATAAGAAATTTTCTTTCAGGTCCCATAGTTTAGAGCAATAAATATGAATTGGTTCTAAAGTTGGAGACCAACTCCTATATTTGCATTATTAGTGTTTTCTCTAAGTTCTTCTATAAATAAGTGGACACTACAAAATTCACCTCTACTCCACCACACTTAACCACTCCTTTCTTGTTGTCATTGCCTAACACCTCAACCCTTGATCACATATCATTTTTTCCATGGCTTTATTTCTTTGCATTTCATTTTCTATTATTACAAATACCCTTGTTCTTTTTGTTTATATAGATAGTTTCATTCTTGGTAAAACCCAAGTTGAGGTTCAAACTATTGTCACAACCATTGTAAATAACCAACCCACTATTTGCATTATCAATGTTTTCTCTAAGTTCTCCTATAAAAAAGAGGGTGCCCCAAATTTCACCTCTACTCCACTACACTTAACCACTCATTTATTGCTTTTCATCACCCAACACCCCGACACTTGACCACATCACATTTTTTCCATGGATTTATTTATTTGCATTTCATTTCCTACTCTTACAACTACCCTTATTCTTTTTGTTTATATGGAAAGTTTCACTCCTGGAAAAACCCAAGTTGAGGTTCACATTATGAATCATCTATTTGTAATTAAAACTCAGAACTCATGACCCAAGTTGATGTAGTTTTTTTAATTTTTTATATTTTCTTTCTACAAAATAATCTTTATCATTTGTCCTACCAATGCCACTTGAGGTTAGTGCTTTGAATTATCTATCTGTAATCAAAACAAAGATTTATTGTTAAAGTAAATTTTTAAGTTTTTTATATATTATTTGCCACAAATAATCATTATTATTTTTCTTGTTCAACAGATAAAAATAGTAATATACAACTTTATTATAAAATGTGCATGACCAATTCAACATAAAAACAAACAAATCAAGTACGTAAAAAAAAGGTCTATTATAGTGAGTTTATAGTGAGTTACTACTTTAAATGAAATTATCACCACCTATTTAAATGATTGTTTTAATCGAATAAATTGTTACAAAAAAATAAACAATCTGTAATAGATTTTATCAAAACCTAAAATATCTATATCATTTGTTCATGCAACAAAAGACACTAGTGAGGTACCTTTTATCATAAAAGGTATAACTAAAAAAAAAAAATGTTAAATGGTCTATTATAGTGATTGGTTTAATTCAAATATTTTACTAGTGCTCTTAATGATTATTGATCGCAAATGAATCATTAAAAAGAGTGCATAAATAATGTGTGCTTACTTTGTTATAGTGGGTAGGTTGCTTTTTTATGTTTGTTGCCCTCATAAAAATCATTAAAAGATAATGTTCATAACTAAATCAACACAATAAATAATTAAATAAACAAATAAGCATGATAAATAATTAAGAAAACAAACAAAGCATTTAAGTTTCTATCCAATAGATCACTCTTGTCACTCTCAAAGAATGGCCATTAGATGGGATAATGGCTTTGAAAAATATACAATCATTTCTTTAGCCAACCATCATTGGAGTCAATACTACCTTGTGAAATCTATTATAATATATTTAACAAACTACTTCATCTCACATGTGAATCATAAGATATTGTAAGATTAAAAAAATCCATCTTATAAAAATTTTGGGAGAGTGCAAATGATAAAGAAATTTCAAGTTATGTTGAGATACATTTTAGGATTTTTCTATTTTGTAGAAAAATGAATGCTTCTTGTTACAGCGAAATACAATACCCCCATATGATGTAAAGTCCCAAGCATCAAGGAGCTAGTCTTGTGCAACTCACAAAGGTCTTGCATGGTAAGAAGAATGCACCAATCTTTGTTGGATTTTGTAGCGCAGTAATCAAAATGCATCAGGCTCCAAATTACTGGAAATGACAGTCAATTGGAAACTTGACTAACTTCTTCATCCATCCACCAAATGACCTCCATTCAGGTGTGTCGGAAAGGTAAGATCCAAAGCAAGAAAACAAAAAAACAGGCAATAGTTGTTCCTCCCTATTGTGGTTGACTCTTCTTTAACTCAAGAGGAGCTTCCCTAAAAGGTAAGATTGCTAAGATTATATTGTGGAGGCAAAACTTGATTTAGTGAAAAGTAAGTCTAAGAAAACATATGGTAGTAGTATAATGCAAAATGAATGGTGTGAGAAAGAAGTATGAAGATAGAAACCCCAAGACCAAGTGCCAAATCAAATGTGGGCTAAATTGAGTAAGTGGCATGAATCCAAAACAGTGAGTGCTTGAATATGTAAAGTTAATAAGGGTTTCTATACATTCCACAATTCAACCTCAATATCTTTGAGACTCATGCAGAAACTTAGCATTGGAGAGCTAAGATTGCTACTCTAAACAATGTTATGAAGGTGACATTATATTATTTCAAGCAACAACCTAACTTGTTAGAAGCAAGTTTATTATAAAAGCAATGAATATAAGAGGGATACAATTCTCATGTTACATTATCCAAATAACATATGGTTCATTACAAGGCCTTCATAAAATACTAAAAAGGTCTTAAATAAGCAACTTATGTGAAAAATTGCACATATAAAAGGCTTCACAATATACAGATGTTATACCTCCAATCTTCCTTGGAGCTACCAATAATGAAGCCCAAGGAGAGAGCTCCTTAATCCACAAGTTCCATACAACATTTACAATGAAGAGAGAACTCACGTTAGTCTCTTTTGTCATACAATAAAAATTTTACCATTTGCTATCCTTGACCGGTCAAACAAACACTATAATAATGGTGTAGTTAGATCTCTCCTCAATTGATAATTGACCATGTCACATCTTGAGGGAGAAAACCTCTCAAGGAAAATTCACCCCATCTAAATATAATAGTAAAATAACAATATCATGTTTATGAAAGAGGGTGGTATCACTAAAAATAGGCACCAAACCAAGTCAAATGTCAAGCATGCACATGCAATGC
Source organism: Pinus tabuliformis (assembly GCA_031772625.1). Classification (NCBI taxonomy): domain Eukaryota; kingdom Viridiplantae; phylum Streptophyta; class Pinopsida; order Pinales; family Pinaceae; genus Pinus; species Pinus tabuliformis. The sequence continues at coordinate 246,794,012 of CM062810.1, read as the reverse complement.
ACCCTCCAAGAATGCATTCATGTAACATATACTAAAATAAGTCTCAACATAGAAATGTGTGCTCCAAGTATACCTAAGAGAACTCACTATTTGCACCCTCTAATATGTATAAGAGAATCCTCCAAAAATAGCAAAAGGTCCATGAGATGAGTGCAACAAATCCAGATACATCAATCCCAAGGAAACCAAATCCATGGAGGAATAAGCAAAATGCCAAGTAGATGGAGAGCTACACAAGAAATGAAGTAATGAAAACCCCAAAATATAAAGTAAATCATTTCCACAAGACAAATCCTAGCAAATAACAGTGAACTAAGATGTTGACCATGCTAAAACTCCCTAATCTAACAAAATATATATCTCCAAGAATGGCAAGAAGTGCCTTCACAAGTGCACACTGCAAGGATATGCTTAAAAATAGCAATAGGAGCACGTAAAATGTATGCCAAAACCACAGGTGTGGCCCTCCAAGTATGTCACACTACCCCCCATAAAAATCCTTCATAAGTAGCTCCAATAAAATAATATTTAAGGTAAGTAAAGTGAGGGTATTCTCCAATGAGCACTGAATGATGACAAGTATAGTTCAAATATTAATGCAATTAAGATGAGACAACACCCAGAAAGGGTGCATGGTAGAAATGTGTGCCATTTACTACCTCCACTACCCACAAATAATAAAAAACTCTCCAATGAAGTGCACCCAAAGAGAGTGTGCCAAGAGTGGTTAGACACCAAAATAAAATATTACTACAACGCCAAGTCATAAAGATGTCCAACCAACCCAAGAGAGGTGTGACTTAAATAAGTATGCCAACCTTTCTAAGAAACGATATAATAATGCATGTGTTGAAAAATATGCATGAGGGACAATACAATTAAAAAGCCTCAACCAACTCCAACTAACCCCTTCAAGTGTTAAAAAAAAAACAATGAGTGACCTAAGCTATTGCACTTAATCTAGATAAATTGTATTAATTTAACCATCGAGCAATCAAATCAACCTCAACATGTGTGCACAAAGGTTAATGTTGAAATAAAATCATAGTCCCTCTCCAATAGCGACCAAGTAATTAAATCACCATGAACACATGTGCCAATGAGGGGTGCACTCTAATAAAGTTTTGTACCATGTAAATAAAATATGTTCTCCCTAGCAGAACTGCACAGTAATAACAACAAAACATAAGGCCCAAACTATGGTGCACCACCACCAAAGGATTATTACATCAAAACCATCATCAAACCTTTCAAAAAGATTAAACCACCATCAATTCATATGCAGTCCCATTTAAAGCAATGACCCACTATAATGGACTATTTTAGCATGGTTTTTTTAATTTGTTTATTGTACTACATTAGCTATGCAAATCTTTTAATGATTCCTTTGAGAGCAACAATCATTAAGAAGCAACCCATCCATTATAACAAAACATTTTAGCACACTTTCCTCATTTGTTTATTATGTGGACTTAGTTATGCACATTTTAAATGATCATTAAAAAATGGTGAAGAATTTTCAATTAAATGACTCATTATAATGGACCATTTAACATTTTGTACTTGTTTATTGTACATAGTTAGTTATGCACATTTTATGAAAAGATGTATCTTACTAATGTCTTTGGCTGCTTAGACAAATAATAGATAGACTTAATGTTATCATGAGATTTAGTTCATGTTTTTTTATTTTTCATTAAAATTTATCAATTCCCTTCAATTGAGCAATATCATTAAAATAAGTGGTGAAGATTTCCAATTTAAGAAAACAACCCACTATAACAAACCATTTCTGAATGTTTATTGTTTGTCTTCTTTATTTATTGTACTAAAATAGTTATGTGCATTTTATAATAAAGCAACATGTTACTAATATTACTAGTTGAGCAAATATTAAAGATTATTTTGTAGGAATTTTTAGAAATACCATAACTTTAACTCTGTTTTCATTATGCATAAATGATTCAAAGCGCTAACTTCAAATAGAGAAAAATAGTAAAAAACGAATTTTCAAAAGTAAAATTTAAAAAAAAAAAATGGAAACAAAAATAGATTAAAACAACCATGATGAGTTTTAATTACAAGTAAAAAATGAAAAGCGAAACCTCAACTATGGCTTTACCAAGTACAACACTTTCTATATAAGCAATAAGGAAAAGAGCAAGTGGAAGAGCAGGAAATACAAATAAATATAGTCATAGAAAATAGGTGGTGTTGTCCAGCAAATGAGATTAGATCAACAACAAAAAAGGAAATGTGTTCAAATGCACAAGAGAAATGAAATCTGGGGCACCCTCTTCTTTGCATGAAGATACAACAGAAACCCTAATGTAGCAAACTTTGGGTTGGTTATTTACAATGTCTATAATTGCATCATTACAAAATAATATAACGATTATATTAGCTTCTCCACCATAACTACCAATCTAGCCCATTACATGTGCTTTGTCTCGTGTTATCACCTACAACATGGATAATGACACAATGAGCTTATTTGCAAGAAGACAAAATACTCTCTCTCTTCCTTCACCCCAATATGTCAATATGTAATAATCAAGGTAATCAACATGCAAGTGTACTCTACATCGGATAAGAAATAAAAATAAAAGGGGAACCCCAATGCTTATGGTTGGAGAGTCTTGAGGTGATAAAAAATGGAAACCTAGTAGTAGTACCCACGAATCTCTAATAAGCACCGTTAATCATTGAACTCATTAAATGCTAAATGCTACAACAAATTCACATTTTTTTTTAAATGCCAAAGGATGAGGTATAAGCAAGCTTGCCAAGAACTTCCTTTATTATGGAAATGAATGCACATCTCTACAACCCAACGTGTTGAATTTAGTAATACAACACTGAGGGAACATGAGAAAAAATTAGGCTCATTAATTGTTGCATGTCGATGATCTAGTTGCAGTCTAGATAAAAGGCCTATTTTAGTTTAGAGTGTGTGAAATCTTCCTTGAGAATGAAATAAATTCTCTTAGTGTTGCTTCACTACCCATGGACATCCATAGCCCTAATAAAGTCACCAAGACATCACATACCTTACTCTATTGTCAATCAAGCATCCATAACCCTAGTAGAGGTTGCCTACATCACCCTACTTAAGCTTAACTTCCTTTCCCTACCTTCTCATTTTATATATCTCTTAGCAATGCATGGGCAAGGAAATAAGTGGCCCTTTACAAGCTGGATAGGGTTGACCTACATTCTAGTGTGATTATTAGCATGTATACTTGTATTAGAGGCTTCTGTTTGGGGATTCAATCGAAGAAAATTTTTTGTTACGTGATCATTAATGTTGGGTATTTTAGTTGCTCATATTTGAACAACCTTTTCCTTATGGGTTCTTATGTCACATGCATGTTGCTGAGTAATTTCGTTATACCAGGCTGAAAATTGCTACTTTTCTTGTGTGAAATGGTGGAATTTTGTCTTTTCATAGCGTTGCATCATGTCATGGGCCATGTTTGATTAAGTGAATGTTCCTAGAGATATTTTGTTGAAATTTTATCTTGATAAGTCATCGCATTTTCATATTGAAGTATAAAGACCTTGAAGCAATTGTCTCATGCCCTAATTACCATGAGACATTGTTCAATTCATTCCAAGCATTGAGACATTCGTAACTCCATTTCTCCCAAAGTATTAGGCACTGATCCTCCATAGGTGATCATCTAAAAGCATATTTTTCTCACCTCTCCCTTTCTTTCTAGGCCTAGCATACATAGGTCATATAGGGCATTAAGTATCTCACAATCTAGCCATACAAACACTTGGATTTTTGGTCCACAACTACGTTGGTATTTGCTCTAGAGGCCCTCCAAATTTGAAGCAAATCCGACAGTGGGATCTCAAGATATAGCAAGCCCTAGATCAGAGGCCATTTCTTGCCCTTGGTTTCCCTTGGCTAGTGACCTCATTAGGATCATTGCATCAAAATTACAGAAAATTTCCCCTTTGATCCCCTTCTCCCCCTCAATTAGGTCAAGTGCACCCTTGATTGATCAACTCCACCCCCTTGACCTCACTTTTGGAACCACTTGGTCCCATGTGGTCCCACAACTTATTGAAGCTAATTTCACAAAGACCACTTGGAAACCAAGTTTTCACAAGGATTTCTAGGACTAGGTATCTCCTTCACAAGTCTTATCTGCAAACCCTGGTGGCCCTTGAAATCCCTTTGGCCCTTCCTAGAGATCCTTACACCTTGCTACTCAAGCAAGCAAACCATACAATTGAGTCTCTGTTGTGAATGGGCCTTAGGAATCACTTCTTGTCCCCTTATTGACTTATTTATCTAGTGATTCCATTTATACCGGGTCTCCTCCCATCGGTGAAAGTCCGTAAAAAGTAGGGAACCTTAGTTGAGGTGACAGTGGGCTATCGCTCCATTGTTGTCCTTGACCTAACAGTTGCCCTTTTAGGATCCCCTCCTAGGACCCCTGCTAGTTTGAGCGGTAACAGGGACCTTTCAAGTTTAACACTAGATAGGTGGAGAATGAAGACTTTAAGAGCAGAGTCAATCAATCATATAGAAGGTATGATTTTACAAATGGAAACACAACCATGTTCCAATTTGTATAAAATCTAAAATCAGTTAAAAAGGTGATAAGATAAGAAAATTTTATTAATGTCCGAGAAATGACCACAAATATGTCAATGGGAATACTAAAAACAAAAGGATTAATACAATGCGGGAGCCCAAGCCTGCTCCTATATAGTAGACTAAGCAAAACAAATTCTTCAAAATTCACAGAAAGAGTTGTATTTATTTAGAAAAATTTAGAAAGATCTTCTCCGAAGAAACAACTTTTCGAAGGAGTAGAAGAAGAAATTGTTGGAGTGGGAAGAATGAAAATGGAGAATGAAGAGTTAAGCAATTTGGTTAGAAAGCGCTGATAAAAATCCTAAGTTTTCGAAAACTATACTAAACATAAGGAATACATCAATACTATTTGGGAAATGAGGAAAGATGATGGAACTAGTTACGTAAGTTAAATGTTCCAAGATATTTTAGAATTAGAGTCAAGACACTTTCAGCAAACTGATCAAGATCCTGCAAGGGCAAACATAGTAGAAATCATTAAAATGACACCATATTTCCCGAGTTTCTTTGACCAAGACCAAAAAGAAGATATTACAGTAAAGGTCTCTAAATTGGAACCAAAGGCAATACTGGAATTTTTTCAATGGTGCAAAAGGCCAAAAACAAATGGATGGGTAATGGAAAATTATTTAGCTTCCTATGAGTTGATGCAAGAAAAATATTGAGCCTTGTGGAGGAATCAAGAAGATTAGAGAATGTCCTTAGATATATAAACTCAACCTTTATAGCTAAGTTACTGGAAATGTCTTTAGAAATTGCCAGAAACACCTTTCCCCATTTCCGAAATGGAAACAGGTACGATCCGCGTACAAAATGCCTTGAAACGTCGTCAAAACATTTTTATCTGTATCATAATTTTGGAAACGTTGGATCCGGTTTTAAAAACGTTTCTAAAGGTTGTAAATTTTTTTGGATCCATTTTCAGAAATCTGGAAACGAGCCCATGATTTTCGTGAAATGGATCCACCCACAAAAGGTAAGAGTTGTGAACGGAATCGCTTTTTCTTCACTGAGATAAATCTGTTAGTTTTTGGTAGCATCGGGCAGGTGTTCTAGTCTCGACTTGCGTCAAAGAGGCTAAAGAACACGAGATCTCCAAAACCCATAAAAGGTTTCAGGAAAAAAACATCTAGAGATCACTCAATTAAGTTAATTGCTCAATAACTAAATATTTCCTAAGTCAACTTAGAAAAATTGATTAATTAACAGTAATTAATTGAGAAAGACTGAGAAAGCTCTAAGGACTCACACGGATCGAGTCTGAGATGATTTTAGTTGTTGATAACAATTTAATCATGGTCGTTGGCGATCCAACAAGAGATTATAAGAGCAGGTCGATGGGTAGAGGAGAATACACACATCGAGTGAGAGGGAGAGCAAGTTCCTTGGCAAATCGAGCTATCCAGTTACAAAAATTTAGCAAAGAGAGAGTTCGAGCTAGAACATTAGTGATTAAGGGAGCAGCAGCATGAGGATTTTGAAACATTTCCAATGGAAGTTTGTTAGAGTGTGAAAAGACAACATCCAGTCCAAAGAGAGACTGCGCATGGGCTGCGCAGGCATCCAAGAGGAGCAATTTGAACCAACCAAGCAGGGGATCGATTCAACAGCTAAGAGCCAGGAAATTCTTCTAAAGGGCCAACAAATTCATCTCAGTGGAAAAGACAATCAGTTAGAGGAAATTCGAAGTTATTCTGGAGAGTGTGAAGTAGTGCATGTGCAAAGGCTACGCAAAGGTATTTTTGGAAGGCAGTTCAAGTGGCTAATTGAGGCCAGATTGCTTGTGGATAAGGGAAATTTTCCCTTAGAGACTTTTACAGTGATTTTCTCAGGAGAGAATAGCCAGTTTGGCATCCAGATTTTGTACTTAGATTTTGTTGCTGCATAATAGTAAAATGAACCCTCAAATGTTGCATCAGTTTCCCCTTCGAGGTTTTTCTGGGGGCATTAGTGCAACAATATTGGTGTCATTATTATTGTGTGTGCTTCTATTTTCTCAGTTCCAACATTTTATTTCACTTTCGCAGAATTTATTTGTAAAGAATTGCAGTGTGATTTATTCGATATTAATTAGAAAAATTAATAAACTACTAATTAGTTAGAAGAATAAATTCTAGTTGTTGAAATTTAAGGAAATTTCACAAAATCAGGAAAGCTCAGCATTGAGGGCCCGACCCCCTCTTAAACTATGAAACCCTATTTTCATTCGATTCATGCCATTTTTTTGTTGGAGACAATGAGCACAACCTGTCACTGGCAACTGCTTGCACAGTCAAGAAAGCTCAGTGTTGAGGGCCCAACCCCCTCTTAAACTATGTAACCCTATTTTCATTCGATTCATGCCATTTTTTTGTTGAGACGATGAGCACAACCTGTCGCTAGCAGCTACTTGCACAAAGTCAAGAAAGCTCGGCGTTGAGGGCCTGACGCCCTCTTAAACTATGTAACCCTATTTTCATTCGATTCATGCCATTTTTTTGCTAGAGACAATGAGCACAACCTGTCACTGGCAGCTGCTTGTACAAAGTCAAGAAAGCTCGGCGTTGAGGGCCCAACCCCCTCGTAAACTATGTAACCCTATTTTCATTTGATTCATGCCATTTTTTTGTTGGAGACAATGAGCACAACCTATCACTAGCAGCTGCTTGGAGTTGGAGCCTTGCACTCTCCAACATTATGTGTGCGCTCTTCAGCAAAATGACAAAGAAGTTTAATTTTTCATTTTGTACACATTTACTAATCTATTAATTTAAAATATAAGTTTTTAGCCTCACTATTTAAGGGTTATATATGTGTGTGTGTGTGTGTCTTTTCCTTGTTGTATCCTATCTGGAATTTTTGAAAATTTGTCGTATCCATTTCAAACCCCGTATTTGTATATGCTCTCGTATCCGTTTAAATGCAACTTAGCTTTATAGCACTTATCCCTACGAGAGAACAACCCAATAGTGTTTTGACGATTATATGCCAATATCATAATGGAATACAATCTAGAAAATTATTGCAAAAATAATACCCAATAGATTAAAGAAGGTTTTCTCAAACATTATTTTCCATCTTTTGAAAGCAATTTGGCTTTCCTCACAATAGGAAAATATATGACGCACTGAGAGTGACTCAAGAAGGATTTCATTCAATAAAATGTAAAAAGCACCAGCTACGGTTCTTAAACTAGATATGTCCAAATTCAATTGCCTTTATTTAAGATTGTTACGAATTCATATGGGAATGAACATTCAAATGAGGAACTAGATAATGGGATGCTTGTCTCTTGTTTCATTTGTCGTTCTTATAAATGGGTCAAGTTCTAGAACTTTTTGTCCTTTCAAGAGGGTCAAGGCAGGGCAGTCCCGACTCCCATGTCTCCCTCTCTTTCCTTTGGTGGCAGAGGTACTAAGCATGGCAGTTCAAGAGTGAAAGGTATCTTTCCTTTGGTTGCAGAGGTACTAACTATAGCAGTTCATAAGTGCAAGAGAGAAGAAGATTTGAAAGGTATTAAAAATTAAAATAGCAAGATCCCTCTCTTCGTCTAATCTTGTATTTGTTGCTGATGTTATGCTCTTTGAAGTAGGAACTGTGATAGAAGTAAAAAAATAGAAAGATATCTTAACATTACACTGCACAGCAACAGGTATCGAAATTAACATCCAAAAAGTAGTCCAAAACTTAGACACTCTATTTAATGAGATAGAAGTAGGGATCCTTCAAATTCTTCCATTTAGTATGTTCTTTTGATGTAGTCAAGTATTTGAGTTTTAGACTTAAACCTAATGATTATATGTTTCAAAATTGGAATTAGTTGTGGAAAATATGCAAACAAAGTCTCTAATTGGCGTTACAGGTGGCTTTCAAGAGGAGGTACACTAACTCTGGTAAAGTCTGTGTTAGAAGCAATTATGATCTATGGTCATTCACTACACTATATTCCCAAAGGATTGGTGGAAAATTGTTGAAAAAGGTGCTATGTTGGACAGCAACTGCCCAGGGTGAAACAGAGTTGATTGTAAACAAAGCAAAAAGCAGTACATTATTCATTTGGAGAGGGCAACCGATAAGTAAATAGAGACAGAAACGTAGACGGCATTACATTCCCGAGATCTTTAGCAGAAAAGAGCAAAAGTAAGATCAACATACCAGTTTTAAGTGGAAATCCAGACGCCTAGTAAACCCACTGCAACATATGGCCCTTAATGTCATTCAAGGCTATTGCAAAGGGAAAAGTAGATATACTTGTTCCAACCAGTATACTCCAACGATACACCATGTGCAAACCAGCAGCCCTCGGCCAGTTGTTGCGCTACTAATACCAACTAGAAATGATTGATGGCCTGGACAACCACTACATGCATTCTACGTGTCCTTTTGTAATGGACACCTTTAATTAACTGCCCCCTAAAACGCTATAAATTAAATGCCTTCCGTCATATAAATCTCAACCTCTAACGAACTGCATTAATGCCCTGCAACTAAGTTGACATGGTAAACGGCAAAATACAAAATCAAAGTTGATGTGGTAGCCCTGTAACAAGCATCTCAAGCTTTTATCACATGTCTTGGATAGACATCCCACGTGGTCCCATGAAACAGATAACTTGGTATAAAGCGTTTGCAACAAAATATATATATATATGGAGTTGTTTATAATGCGATTTTTTGGAGATTCAGGTGACGGAATTCGGCGGAAGAAATTGAGGTTAAATTTTGATTTGTTGCAGTTAAAATGGTTTTTTAACTACATATTTGGATTCAGCACCCTGGAAAACCCCTGGTACGCTTTGATTGTGGAGAAACTAGCTATCAAACTTGCGATTCCAATAAATCGCTGCCGAATTTTGACCAGAAAAACCCATGGGAAAGACTTCCAAAAAGTCGCGTTATAGACAACTGCTATATATATATATATATGCAAGATGGGACACCTAACTCAAGAAAAGTACTTAATGTTATGTGTCAGCGTTTAAGCCCTTTAAGCTATAATGATGAGGAGCTATCATCATCTTCTTTCATGGTCGCTATACGTCTTTGATATGGTGGGTGGTTAGATATTATTGTTGGATATTTGTATTAATGGTTATTTAGGACTATGATCCTTATTTTGGCATCATAAAGGTCAAACAGAAATTATGATATGTGTTAAATGGTCTATGATATGTGTTAAATGGTCGTGGTTTAATGAAAAAATAATTTATATTAGTTTAGATTTATTTTAATTTTAGTTTTATCAAGTGTCGAGAGGCATTAAATTTTTTTTTATTCTAAAAAAGAGTTGCACTTCAAGAAATTTGATTATCTTGGTGTTTGGTAGATTCGAAGTTAAGATTGATTTAGGTTGGTTTGATCATTATTTTTTATAATCTAGAGGAATCATCAACTGGATCAGTGTCATACTCACGGTGACACAGGGTCGATTTTGGTCACTACCATTATACTTTTGGGGGCTTGTGATCTATCTTCCTCTCCATAGACCGGGTCACGATTGGGAGATTGAACTTTGGATCTCTTAGTTTACATGTTTTCACATCACTTCGATCACCAATTGAGTTACCCCTGTGGGACTAGGCTAATTTAATTATTTTTTTTATTTTTTCTTATTTTTATTTGTATTTTTATTTTTATGTAATTCGACCAAGTCAAAATGTTTACATAACATAATAGGACAAGACATTCCAAAATATCTTCCACACTGAGCTAAAGAGCACCACTCGGCGCAACATTTTTTTTTAAGGGATGAATGGTATGGTTAGAGAAAAGGATATATAAAATGGAGAAAGGAACTTTGAATGTAAATTTTTGTAAAATTTGAGGAAAATTCAATTGAGTTTATTTTTGTTGGTTGGGAGAATTGATTGTTATAATTTTTACTCATTCAAATTCAATTTCCCCAAATAACATCTTCAAACAACTTCTCATTACTTTTTTTAATATAGACAAAATACATGTTTTATCTCTTGATTATACATTGAAAGTTGTGATGACTCTGCAAACCCTCACAGTGGTTAAGGTTTCGCCCTAGCTGGCCATCCCTCCTCTATTGTGCAAATCTTCCCTACATGTTTGTTGTGTGCCTCTCATAGCCTCTGAATAATGGCGAACATTTGTGCTACAATGGAGAAGATGTTTTCCCCTACATGAATGGCAGTTGGTTCTGTAAATTCTTCTTCTCATGTAGATCAAGCCATATTTTCTTACAGTGCCATGTTGAAATTTGGATTTGTTCTTATGATAGTTCAAGAAGCTCCTACATTTAATGTCCCCATGGAGGAGGAAGCCTTTAGCTTTGAAAAAAAAAAATCAAATCAAGATTTGGTCTACATATTTAATGGGTTTTGGTCGTTGTTGACTAATCTCCACAAGTGGATTTTTGATTCACAGAAACCTCCATTGTTTGATGATCTAAATATTTACCCTCTAGATTGGGGTTTTTTGTTGTTGTCTTTGATCATCTTGAGGATAAGAAGATTATTTGTGATTTGAGCCCTAGTTATAGGGTAGTGTCAGTAGCTTCATGCAAACCCTAGACTCTTATTTTTATCTGATTATGATATCGATCTCCATGGCTCTAGTTCGGGTAAGGCTCCTGAACCTTCCCCTACATCTTTGGAATCTCTCGTCATTAACTTTGATTGGAAATTCAATAGGGAAATTGTATTGTCACAGTTCAGAAACTAATTTTTTTTTTAAACCACTTATGCTCGAATATGCATTGAGATGGATCTTAATAAGAATTTTCCTACCGAGATAAATTTAACGGCTCGAAACTATGTATGGGTTCAAAAGCTTGATTATGAAAATGTTTCATTTCAATGTTAAATGTGTTATGAAACAGAGCATGTAATAAAAAAATTGCCCCAAGTGATTGCAGAATAATAAAGTATGGAAAACTAGTCGAAGTCCCAAATGGTGGGAAGGATCTCAAAGCAAACATTATATGATATACAAGGAAGAAGAGACCCAAGATAAGGAAGAAGCAAAAGACAACCAAGAATTTGTTCTTTTCAAAGAGGATTCACTGAAGGAAACAAACATCAGTGAGGAAGAAGTGAATGTCAAAGAGGATCCTTTGGACTTAGCAATAGAGGAAGCCCACATTCAGTAGACCCTCGTGAACGTTGGATCCCCATCTAAATCCTCGGGAAATAAGGCTGGAAAAACAATTTCTTGGGTTGATAAGCAATATGAGGAAGAACCTACTAAAAGAGACAGACATCAAAAAACACTCATAGGAAGGTGAACCCTCGGATTTAGCTGAAAATACAAGGTGGATCCAAGTTGGAAGAAAGGCCAAAAGTATCTCACCAAGGAAAAGAAGATGACAATCAAAGTCAAATCAACAAATAGTAAGAAATGAAATATAAATGTATTTGGATTTTGGGACTATTTTGGAAAAAAATTAGCCAGAAAAGGAATACATTTTTTTTGTTAAGGCATTCCCGCTTGATAGTTTAGACTGAGCCATCGTACCCATTCTCAAATGTTGAGAAATGTAACTAGTTTCAATCGTCATAATTATTGTCTTATGTAATTTCAATGTATTTGTCAAAAGAAAGAAAAAGAAAAATTATTTATAAGCATGGGTTTCATCTTCATTTTTTTGTTTCTAGGTTAAAGCACCCATTGAGTGCTTCTAGGGTTTATGTCATGTGTCATGGTCATTATCATTATGTTATAAACCCTTCTTGAGCTTTGTATATCAAGAAAGAAATTTGTAATTGAGTCAAATATGTAATTGGTGCTTCCTCCACCAAGTCGGTCCTAAGAGAAGACAAGTCGACCTCATGAAGAGATTCGACCACCTTGAAGAGACTATAAATAAGAAGGAATTCACCCTATTTTTTTATCTTTCATTCATCCAAGAAGTTTGATCTGCAATTTGAAGTGGAAAAAAGAAGTGTGAAGAGCCTACAAAGGAAGAGGATGCCTAAACAAAGAAGGAAGAAACATTTGACAAATAAAGGAACCAAATTTCTCTCTTGATTTCCCACACATGTGAATAATTTGTGTTGCAAGAGAGGCTGAAATTACAGATTTGCAGTTAGGATGAAATTCTTGATGCAGTAGGGCCAAAAAATGTGTTTGATGTATTATTGAAGCATTTTGACTTGAGTTGACTTCCGAAGTTTGGCTAACTATCTTAGAGGATGACTTGGTGGATTGGAGGAGGTCTTTTGTCTTGGTCAAGGGGCTTGGTTGTATGAGTTGATTTGGTTCTAAAGGAAGAGAAGAGAATTTTGGGTTTTCCCCTAGAAGAGGTATTTTGCCCTGGATGAGAGCCTACATCTTGTGTCTATGATCTTCATGTTTATGTTTTGGTAGTTTCTTGATGATAAGAAGACAAAAGAAGACATATATAAATTTAAAGAAGACCTTAAGCATATAACTAAATATCACAAGTAATTATCAAGATCAGAAAACCTTTCTGCCTTTATGATTTTCTAACATGGTGTCAGAGCTAAGGTAAAGAAGAAGGAAAAAGGTAGCTTGAAGATCAATAGCTCTCATCATCTTAAGAAAGGATTCAAGAGAAGGTTTCAAGGTAGATCATAAGAAGAAGTAAAGTCTTAAGAGAAAGAAAGTATTAAGAGTTCTTACAAGAAGGATATTTATACCCCTTGATAAGAGTAACACTGACAAGTTTATTTATGGGCTCATCAATGAAAACTGAGAACAAGCTTCAAGGAGCCTCTAATTTTAGAGCATGAAAAACATGGATGGACCTCATCCTTGCAAAGAATAAGGTATTGGATTTAGTACAAGGAAAAGTCAAGGAACCTACAGATGATGTTGGAAAGGAAAAGTACAAAGAAACTGACATTATTTCCATGAACCTAATTGTGGATGGAGTTAAAGACAACTTGATTCCCCACATATCCACGCTAGATCCTTCAATAAAAATGTATGAATCTTTGTCCAAGTTACTTACAATCAAGAACATTTTACAAGTGGCAAGTTTAAAGAATGAACTTCGATCAGTCAAAATGACAAAAGGTGATATGATATCTTCCTATTTTGTAAGAATTTCCCGTATAAGAGATGAACTACAAGAAATTGATGAAATAGTCTCTAAAAAAGAACTTGTTGTTGCTACCCTTCTAGGACGACCAAAGTTTTGAAATGCCCTTGTAGCCAGAATTAGTAGTTGTAAGAATTCTCCATCCTTTGAAGAAATGTGGTCTACTTGTATAGAAGAAGAAGCTCATCTTTCCATAATCAGAGGTAAGCAAGAAGATAAAGAAAATACGTCAAATTCCTACTCTGCTCATTTCAAGAAGAAAAGAGGAAATATGAAATTTTAAGGGTCAAATAAATTCATGGGAAGATTGACCTCTCTAAAATAGAATGTTATCATTGTCACAAGATGGGACATTATAAGAATCAATGCATTGATAATCCTAAGAACAAGAAGAGAGAAAGGGACCAAGCTACAGTTGCTACTAATGATAATCCTCCAAAGAAGTCTAAAACTGAGGATTCTGAAGTCAAAGACTTATTCTATTAAGTCTCATATATCCTTTACTTATAGTATAGGTTATTGTTTTAGTTCTTGTAAAGTTTCTCTTATGTTTGACTCTAGGATCAATCTTTTTTATTTCTAGGGTTTATAGATTTAATATGTTTTGTTAGAAAGTTCTTAAGTTGTTTTGATGAGTTAAAGGAATCCCTCACAAGACTAGATTGATGTAAGATCAAGAGGGAGCTTCCCCCTTTTTCACAAAAGATAAGTATTTTGTTCTTTATTTCATTTTTCATTATTGATTTTCTTTATATATCTAGCTTCATTTTTGTTGCTTGTTTATAATCCTTTCTCTTGTGTTTTCCTTGGAAGGAAAGTTTGCAAGTATACTCTAAAGAATGCTTGCAATAAGGATTATGGCTAGATTTAGAGGGAGATTCCATAATAAGAAAGCAACTTTGTTGTAGAGGGAGCCCTTCAATAGGAAACCCTACAAGGTTTGTAAAAGAAGCAACTCAAGGTATGTGTAAGATTACAAGACTTATAACAAGTCTTCATTATAAGAAGGTTCGATCATTTTATCTTTAAATTCTCTATATTACTAACTCTCTCATATCAAGGGTTTGTTATGGAATCATAAAGATTCTTATATTAGCGTGATTGATCTATAGATTAAATCAACCTTTATCATACTATCTATCTTTTGTTCTCTTTGGTAAAACCCTAACCTTTAGGGTTCACTATAAAAACCATAGCCTTTTAGGGTTTGTTGATGATAGCTAGAACATATGATGAAACCCTAGATTTTAGGGTTTGTTGAATTAGGCTTTATGAAAAAATCCTTATAATAGTTAATGTAAGATCCTAGGAATGAAACCTATTGAAATTTGTAACTAGGGTCAGTCTTCATAATGGCATATGTAATTGTGATTTTATGTATTTAATGAAAAGAGAAGCAAATTTATTATTTGTGTACTTGAGGCATGGGTTCCATGCTCAAGGGAGATTTATTTTTAGGTCAAGCACCCATTGAGTGCTTCTAGGTTTGTCATAAAGTCAATTGAGTCATTGTCATGTATTGAAGACCCATTTGGGCATGTTACATATTGTAAAGAAAAAATTATTGAGTCAAAATAGAGTCAAAAGACCCTCCAAGACCTCGTCATGGCACAAAGATCAAGTCGGCCTACATGAAGGGACAAGTCGACCTCAAGATAGCAATTTGTACCCCTCACAAGCCTATAAATAAGAAGGAATTTAACCTCATTTGCATATTCACTGAAGCAAGTTCGATCTCCTCAAGATAGAAGTTTGAAAAGGACGAAGAAGAAGAAGAAGATTGATATCGAAGTTTTTGGGCCTCTTTCTCTCTCTTTCATTAGGGTTTCTACAGTTTGTGGGCTAGATGAAATCCGAAAGTTGCATCGAAGCTATGAAGTTGCAAGGTCGAAGTTGTGAAGTTGCAAGATCAAAGTTGTGAAGTTGCGAGGTCGAAGTTGTGAAGCCACCTCTAGATCGAAGCTGTGAAGCTACTAGATCGAAGTTGTTGAAGTTGAATCAAGGTCAAAGTTATGACGCAGCTAGGTCGAAGCAGAGCGAAGCACTTTTGGGTCTATGTTTCTGGGCTATATTCTCTGTACATGAGAAGTATTAATACATCCTTGTGCAGTAGCAAGTATTAAATTTCAACCACCATCAAGGATCAATTTATGTGCCAAGAAATGTCTCCTTTGCAAGCCGACATAACAAGAAAAATAATTCAAGTCAAGTGAAGTAGAAAGGAGGTAAAATTTTCCATCTTCTAGCCACATGTGTGAACTAGGGTTATTGCAAAAAAGGTTGAAATCACATAATTGCTACAACAAGCTGAAATTCTAAGGAAGGGCCAAAATTTGAGGTTGTGAAACAAGTTTAACTAGCATTGTCTTGAAGGAAGAAAAGCAATAAAAAGAGTTGTCATCGTCATCAAGGAATCAACGTGATCTCCCTTTGAGCCAAGGATCACTTTTGAAGAAAGACATCTTCTCCAATAAGACATCTTATATTATCTACATCATCATCAAAATCAAGAAGGCATCAAGTTTAACATTTCATCCTCTTGGAGTATCTTCACTTGACAAGTAAGTATTTTTATATCTATATTTGAATATGTAAAAATGACTTCATATTGTAAATAGAGCAACAAATTGGTTGGGTCATCAAAACTTTCTTGCATGGAAGAAGAGGATAGATTTGATCCTCATAGAAAATGAAGTCGTTGGTCATGTTAGGGATTTAATTGTCAAACCACCGAAAGAAGAAGCTCAAGCTCTACAAGATGGAGATATCAAAAGAAGAAGGAATAACCTCATACTTTATGAGGGTGTTAGAAATAAGAGACCAAGTCGAAGAGTTGGGATAAATAATGTTTAACAAGGAAATGACTACCATAGTGCTCAATGCACTACCAGAGGAATGGGCGAAACTTCACATCAAGCATCTATGGGGAGAAGGAAGCTACTCCATTCAATGAACTATGGTCATTGTGAAAAACCGAAGAAACCAAGCTGAAGGAAAAAATCGATGTAGAATTAAGTGAGCCAGCTCAAGCATTTGTTGCCATGGTTAGAAGAAAAGGGAAGCTTGGGAAGCTTGGTCCTCAAAAAATAAGAAGAACATGTCGAAGGTTCAATGTTATGGTTGTCATGAATATGGGCACTACAAGAGAGATTGTCCAAAGCTCAAGAAGGAAAACAACAAAAGAGGAAGGGAAGAATCCCATATCACTGAAGAAGTATAAGAAGTTGAAAAGAAGAAATACAAGAAGAAGGAAGTAAAATATCTCTACTAAGATTGAGATCGTCTTCCTCGCCTAGTTCTTTTCAAGTTTTCTTTTGTAAAGTATAACTATCATGGTAGGAATCATTAGAAGCATGATATGATGCATCACATTAGGCGATGGAATTGTAGAAGCATATGATTGAAATCAAGAGCTCGTGACATCATCATAAAGAAGCATGAAAGATAGTTGAAATAGAAGTTTATGACACCTATAGAAGGATGTAGCTCTTGGTAATCTCATTAGAAGCATAAGTAGTACTTATGGGAAAAAGAATGTCATCTAGTAGAAAGCTCATCATACATCATTCAAAAGGAGCATTTGCAGGATGAGGATGATCAATATCCTCTGTTGGAATCTTCATTAGAAGGTTCACCTATTGGAAGAAGCAAGTGTCTCACCGGGAATTCCAACTTGTATGGGATTCATGGGATGATGGTATGATGTCAAAAGAAGTGAAGCAGGTCAAGGGATTGAAGTTCTTTCAATCAAGGAAGTTGTCGAAGGAAGTCTAGATGACCAAAAGAAAGAGATGAGGTATGTATGCTTGTACTTGATAAAATAGAGTCATGTCATATGGTTGCATATATCATGTATGGGTGCTCTACCTCAATAGCATGATGAAAAGAAAGTATATCCTCCCGTGGAAGGATGTGTTGAGCCCTGAAACTACATCCCTTCTACACACTTTTCTAGACCTTTTCCCCTCACCAGTGCCCCACAAGCTATCAAAAATCATTACATATTGATTCTAAAAGAGCATTTAAGTGGTTTTCTAACTATATTTTTGTGTTTGCTATTTGACTTAGATTTTGCTCATCAGTTGTGGAATGCAGCCACTTTCCACAGCTGACTCGACTTTCCGCAGTTGTTTTTGTTGATCTCTAGGTTACAGGTGTCATCAAGAAAAACGAGGCACCTGGGCAGTTTAGGAATGATCTGGACATGGATCAGGTCCTATTGGTTCAACTAAATTGGTAGAGGAAAGCCTTGGTCAAATAATAGTCAAACGAGGAGTTCTACGACAAACAGGTCTTTGTTTTCAACACGTGAAGGGTCCGAGGCCATTCCTAGATCCATGGCTACATTTTGACAGCTGTAGACTGCCCCCACGACGTAAATCCAACAACCACCTTTTGGTAGATTGAATGATCTTGGCAACCATCATGCTAAGCTCACGGATGCTGTCTTTTTACGTGTCCTCTGCTGAAGGTGTTTCATAGGAAAATTGTTATGTAATTTCCTTTATAAATAACGCGTTTGCAAACGCATGTAGCTAGTTTTTATTGATGTAATTTTGCTGTTAGTTCATATACTGTGCCGTGACATTGGTCCTGCTATTGTAATGAGAGGATCCTTCCTCTGTTTTGCAATATAACAAGACTCTGTTTTATATGATTGTGTGAGCGTAATTCCAGACTGATAGCGTGTTAACCAAGGCCATGCAGAGGGCCCCTGCTGGCTAAGGTTTCGTTCTTTTATTTCTGTAAAGTTTTCATATGTTGTTTTCTTATTTCCATTGTAGATATTTCGTAGTTTGTTCACTTGTGTATATTTCATATTTCAGTTATGGTGTTAATGTTTCATTCCTGTACATGATTTTCTAGTACTGTATATTTTGGCTAACACTGATCAGTGTGATTTCAGGATAGGATATGCTCGAGCATTCTCATAATTTTTGCATCAATTAGTGACATGAGATTCGCCTCTCCGCTGACTTTGTTTTTCTAAGCTCTCAATTTCAGTTATGCTTTGATTTCAGTTTTATTCATTTGTTGTTGATAGTTAGTTTAGATATCAAATTCTTCATGTCATTTAACGTTATCTCCAGAGCCATGGCTTAACCCCGAAAAGCTATTTGGCGAGCTATCGGATTATGAGTGAGGTGATTTGATTCTTCATGTTATTGACGTTATCTCCAGAGCCATGGCTTAACCTGGAAAAGCTACTTAATGAGCTATCGGACTATAAGTGAAGAGACTTGATTTTATTTTCATTTGCAAGTAGATAATTTAGATATCAATTCCTCATGTTATTGACGTTTCTCCAGAGCCATGGCTTAACCCCGAAAAGCTACTTCGTGAGCTATCAGACTATAAATGAAGTGAATTGGTTTTATTCTTATTAGTTTGCAGTTTTTGATTTGTTTGAGTGCAATAGCTTAACTTTTATTTATGTATTTAGATGAGCAGCAGAGATAGAGATTTCATGATCAGTAGTTCATCACTTGTTTGATTCAAATAGCTGCACATTTACATTCTTGTTCAAGTATTAATTTCATCATTAGCATGTTTCGAGATCCTCTGAAGTGTTAAGTTCTGGAAGTCATCATAAAGGACATAATTTCCTTAAAATCTATATCCATACTTGCCTTCTAAAGTATTCTTAAAACTTAGGAATAGGATTTCCATTTGCATTAGGTGATAAACCAAGATAAAACCCCCAAAAACAAAATAAAATTGAAAACAATAAAAAGTAAGAAAGAGGTTGTTTTGCACATATAGTGCGCCACACTTCATCAGTTTACAACTCCCAGATTGATAATTAATGTAGCAATTTAGGACATACTAAATTGACTAAACATTTTGGTGTCGTTGCCGGGGAAGTGTAACTAGGTAGCCGATCTCTTACAAAAAAAAAAGAAGGGAAAATTTGATAACTTCTTGAAGTATGCTCTCCTCTTGCACCTAGTGTGATCTGGAGGATCAAAAAAGAGAGTTATTAGTTCAATAATTTATTGATTATGCTCTCTTCTTGCACCTAGTGTGACCTGGAAGATCAGAAAGAGAATTATTAGCCCGACTTAAAAAATAAAAAATAAAAATAAAAAATGACATGCATAGAGCAAGAGATTCTAGGGGAAGGTTTATAGCTAGGGCCAAAAGTTCGATTTTTACAACTCCAGCTACTTCAAGGCATAGACAAGATACACCTCCAGCATCTCCGACTCATACTCCCAGCCTTAGGATTCTTGGAATTCAAGGGGCAGCAGCCGAATTAGGAGATTCTCCCACACTATTTACTAAATCTGATTTAATAGAAGAACCTTTCTTCACTTCTACAGGGGAACATATTGTGATCAAAGAAGTAGAATCAACTGAAGAAGAGGAGGGAGAAACTATTCCTCATTCACCATTAATAGAAGAACCAGAAGACTCTGTGGAAACTATCATGACAGAGGAAGTAGTAGATGGATTTGGAGGAGGGGTTAGAGGTAGAGGAAGAGGAAATAATGGAGGAGGTAGAGGTAACAATGGGGGAAATAGGGAAGGAAATAACTCATTTGGATTCCCTATAGCCGATGAGGAAACTCATACAACAATGAAAAACATGTCACCATGTGTCCTCCCAAACTTTTATGGCTTGCGAAGTGAGGATCCTGAAACATTTCTATTTGAGTTTGAAGTCTTGTGTCGAACCTATGACTATATGGAAGACTCTCAAAAACTCAAACTGTTTCCTTCAACATTGAAAGGAGCTGCTTTGAAATGGTTCATGGGATTAGTCACTCAATCTATTAGGACTTGGAATGATATGAAACAAACATTTTTGGATAGATACCTGGATTACTGTATGCCCACCAATCATAAGGATGAGGTATTCAAGATGATGCAAAGAGAAAATGAAAACTTGGAGGATTTACTTGAAAGATTTCAATATAACTTAAAGAGAGCAAAAATGAGTAATTTAGATGAGAAAACCCTGAAAGCCCTTCTATTGAAAGCCATTAGAGATGAATGGATAGATATTTTAAACATGATGGGGAAGGGAGACATTTCCCAACTTCCACTTCGTGACATAGCAGAACTATGTGTCCATCTCTCAAGGGGAAAATCTAAAACTGGAAAAGGGCCGAGAGATCCTTCTCTTATTAGAGCAAACAAATCTGCAACTGGATCAGTAAGTAGGGCAGAGATTGGCAATATGCTTGATGAGTTCAAAACTGATATTCTAGGGAGCCTTAGTGAACAACTAGACACCCTTAAAATACAAAACAAGCAGAAAGCAGAAGCTGATGCCTTGGCCATCTTTTGTCCAAAATGTAGAAAGAAACACGCTCTAAGGGAATGCCCCTTGGATGCAAAAGTTGTAGAAACATGTATGATTTTCTCAGAAAGCCATGAGACCAAGGATTGTCCTTCAATTCCTGGGCTCAAAGCTATCTTTCAGGAAGATCCAAATTCAGTAGAGTCCCTTTGTTTTGTTTCAAGAAGACCATGGCAGGGGCAACAAAATCAAGGGTTTAACAATCCTATGAACTTTCAGCTCCCGCCAAATAGAAATTCTTGGCAACAACCTTGGCCCAAACCTCAAAATCCATACCAATCATGGGCACAAGGGATGCAAAATCCTTATGGGAGATTTGCTCAATTTTATCAATATCCTCCATCTTTTCCAAATCAACAAAATCCACAAATTCCAAATCAAAACCCACAACTTTCATTGCCATTCCCACAACAACAACCTTCTCAACAAAATCCAAATTCTCAACTCTTGCTTCCATTTCAACAAAAGACAAATCAACTACCAGCCCAGCCATTGCCAAATCCAAACAACAAAAACACTCAGAATTCTTATATGGTAGAAGGACAACAATTTCCTACCTATATGATTGTTCCTCTTAATGATGTTCAACTCAGATCTGGTAGAGTTTTAAAAAAACCTTCTATAGATGTTCAAGAGCAAGGTACCTCTGAGGAGGATTCTATTAAAGTCAATAAAGGTTCTGAGGAAGCATCTCTTCAAAACCCAATCATTCAAAAAGAAAAAGAAAAAGAGTCAACCCCCACAACTCCTATAGTTGAGCAACCTGCATCTTCATCCACACCTCCTTTCCCTGAAAGATTACAAATTGAAAAAGGGGTGGAAAAACAAATCTTGTTACCTGACTAGATGAATTAAAGAATGTCTGTATCAAGATTCCCTTAGTACAAGCCATTAGAGAGATTCATATTCTAGCAAAAACAATAAAGGAGTTGAGTCTTAAAAGACCAGGAAGGAAACCAAGAGATACAAGAAGAATCCACCTGGTAGGAAAAATTATAGATATCATGATGGGAAAAATTACCATGCAAAAGTATGTAGATCCAGGTAGTCCAATTCTCAAGACACATATAAATGGGATAGAAATTCCAAACACTTTGATTGACTTAGGGGCTGCTTTCAACATTATGAGTAGACAGACTAGGAACAGCTTAAACTTCCTAATATTCTTTTTACACCCACCTTACTGCAACTTGCCGATAGATCAATAATTAAACCAGATGGTGTACTAGAAGATATTTCAGTCTCCTTAGATTCTTGGGAATATCCAGTAGATTTCATGATTTTGACTCCCAAGAGTGATTTAGGAGGGCATCCACTCATCTGAGGAAGACCTTGGCTAGCCACAGCTGATGCTTTCATTAGTTGTAAATCTGGAGATATGTACATCTCTGATGGTAGTTCAACAAAGAAATTCAATTTGTATCCTCCAGCAAAAGAAATTACAGAAGTAGGAGACAATGAATGGGTTGACGATGAAGATATTATACAACCTGTCTTTACTGTCTCTGAAATTAGTGAAGATAGTCAAATTTTGAACACGTTAGAAAATTTTGAAACATCTTCAGAATATGACCACACACAATTTCAGTTAGATTCTGATATTGAATATTTATCATCAAGACAAATGTCTCCTTCTCTATGGAAGAGTTTGGTAGCTCTACCATTGAAATTTTTCCAGGAAAAACACTGAATATCAACAAAAATTTGGAAAAGTCACAACAGGAAGAGCTAACCAAAATCTTGCAAAAACATTCTACTGCATTTGCATGGGAGTATACTGAGAAAGGTATTAACCCTAAGACTTGCATCCATCATTTCTATAGCGAGGAAAACAGTAGACCAATCAGACAACCTCAGAGAAGGATGAATCCAAATCTTAGGGAGATAGTGAAAGAAGAGCTCCAAAAACTACTCAATGTAAATTTCATTTACCCAATTTCAGATAGCCGATGGGTTTCTCCTTTGGTTATAGTACCCAAAAAGAATGGTAAATGGAGGGTATGCATTGATTACAGGGAATTGAATAAAGCGACTTTGAAAGATCACTTTCCTTTGCCCTTTATCGATCAAGTATTAGATACATTAGCAGGCAAAAAGTACTTTTCATTTCTAGATGGTTTTAGTGGTTATAATCAAATTTGGTAGCACCTGAAGATCAGGATAAGACCACATTTACCTGTCCATGGGGAACTTTTGCTTATCGAGTGCTTCCTTTCAAATTATGTAATGCACCCGCAACATTCCAAAGAGCAGTACTAGGAATTTTTTCTGATCTAATCCATGATTGTGTAGAGTTATATATGGATGATTTTATAATTTATGGTGATTCATTTGAAGAGGCATTAGAAAATTTGGAAAAAGTCCTTATAAGATGTAAAGAAACAAACCTTTCACTAAGCCATGAAAAATGTTTTATGATGTTTGCTGAAGGTATTGTTTTGGGACATCATATTTCAGGGGATGGGATTAAGGTTGATAGATCAAAAGTTGAAGTCATCTCCAAGTTACCTATTCCAAATTGTTAAAAGGATGTTAGAAGTTTTCTGGGATTTACTGGATATTATAGAAGATTTATAGAAAACCTCACCAAAATAGCATCTCCACTCTTCAAACTGCTTACAAAAGACTGTGAATTCAAATGGGGTCCTGATTGCCAATTAGCATTTGAAACTTTGAAAACAAGAATATCTGAAGCGCCTATCTTGAGAGGACCAAATTGGAAACTTCCTTTCCATATTTCTACAGATGCTTCAGATACAGCTCTAAGGGTTGTATTGGGGCAGAAAGATTTAGTTCCTTATGCCATTTACTATACCAGTAAAAATTTAACTCCTACTGGGTTGAACTATACTGTGACTGAAAAAGAGTTCTTAGCTGTTGTTCATGCAATAAATAAGTTTAGACATTATATAACAGGCTATGAAACTTTTATTCATACTGATCATTCTACAATTAGATATCTAATAAACAAACCCACTACTAATGACATAATTACAAGGTGGCTCCTACTTTTATAGGAATTCAATATTACTGTGTTAGATAGACCAAGGAAACAAAACACAGTGGCTGATTTCTTGTCTGGGATTCAGAATACTAAAGAAGATTCTCCTGTAGAGGACAAGTTTCCTGATGAATATTTATTTGCAGTAACTACTAAGACTCCTTGGTATGCAGATATAGCTAACTATTTGGTTAGAGGGAAACTACCTCCACATTTATTTCCTGGTGAAAGAAGAAAGATTATTTAGGAGAGTTAAAAATATTCATGGATTTCTAACGAATTGTTTAAAACAAGGCCAGATCTTATGATCAGAAGATGTGTTAGGAAAGATGAGATGCCTGATATTCTCAAAGCATGTAATGATGAACCATGTGGCGGACACTTTGCTGACAAAAGGACAGCCTATAAAATCCTTTCTTTAGGATATTATTGGCCATCCCTCTTCAAAGATGCAAAACAATATGTCAGAAGATGTGACAGTTGCCAAAGAGTAGGGAAACCTACCATCTCAAATGAAATGTCATTACAACTACAGGTACTCATTGAACCCTTTGAAAAATGGGCTTTAGACTTCATTGGACCTATTAACCCACCATTTAAACAAAGAAAGTATATATTGGTATGTACTGATTATGTCACTAAATGGGTAGAAGCCAAAGCATTATTTTCTGCTACTGAGCATTCAGTTGTTAGTTTTCTTTATGATGATATTTTTACTCGCTTTGGTGTTCCAAGAGAAATTGTGACAGATCAGGGAGGTCAATTCACATCCAAACTGGTGGAGAAGCTGATGGAAGAGTACAAGGTCAAGCACAGAAAATCTACTCCTTACCATCCGCAAGCAAATGGTCAAGTGGAGTCTACAAACAAAGTTCTTGAATGCATCATTACCAAGACTGTTCATCTACACAGAAGAGATTGGGCAGAAAGGCTTCTTGAAGCCTTATGGGCCTACAGAACTACATGGAGGAATACAACAGGACATTCTCCCTATGAACTTGTTTATGGGAAAGCAGTTCTGCTCCCCATTGAGTTCCAAGTTATAACCTTCAAGATGGCAGTTCAATTGGGAATGGATCTATCAGAAGCCCAAAAGCATAGAATGGAGCAATTGAATGAACTAGATGAGATCAGACAAGAAGAAATCCTAAGAACTTATCTAGTTCAATATCAAAGAGCTAAGTGGCATGACAAATACATCAAGGAGAAAAAGTTTCAAGAAGGAGATTGGGCATTACTAATTGATTCCAAGTTCAAAGATTTCAAAAGTAAATTTCAGACTCATTGGCTTGGGCCATATGAGATTGACAAAGTCTTTAGCAATGGAGCGGTAAGAATCAAAACCATTGACGAACATCAAATTCCTCTTATTGTGAATGGCCACAGATTAAAGATCTATCATAAGCCACTCTCAAAGGAGGAATTTGTCAAAATCTTTCAAGATAATTCTGCAATAAGGCTGGTGAAAAAGAATTCTTCTTCTCCACCAGCCTAGTCTTTGTTCTTTTTCTGTTTTAAAATAAATAAATATTTGTATAAGCCTGAAAACCAATCACTGATTGGCAGCCTTATACAGAAAATATAGGCCAAAAATCAAAAACTTCTGACGCCCTATATTTTCCAAATTTTTTTTCCTCATTTTATTCATAGTTTCATGTCATTTCGCTTCACTTCATTTCATTTCATCATCACATTCCACCATTAAAATCCCTTTTATGTCTAGTTTTCATATATCATTCACTCAGTCATCATTCATTTTCATCCATCTCCATTCAATCATATGTTCACTGTGTCAGTTTTCGCAGCTGAATTTAGTTTCCGCAACTAAAAACTGATTCCGCAGCTAACACTTTGTTATTCAGTACTGACAGTCAGATGTTAGCCAAATAATGATGAGAACCAAATGCAGGTATGACAAAGGAAAATATTTTGAAGATATAAAGCACCTAAAGCACCAACAGGAAGCAACTAATCAAAGGTTAATGGACGGAAGTGGCAAAATTCAAAGGTATGAGCAAGATTCATTTCAAATAGCATTTTAAATCACATTCTATATAGTTATGAAACCACAGCTCCATTATGTGTAATGATTAGCATTGATAGCTTCCATAACCGCTCCATGGCCTTTACATGATTCATCCACGAAATTTGCATTAATTTTTAACAGCCTCATGATCCGCCTCCGAATTTAACTCGTGTTTATTTGTACGTTGGCATTCCACCTGTTGAACCGGGTAATTATGAGGACGTAATCTATTTGATCACGACTCCTCCCCGCCGCACAAATCCGCAGTCATTTTGAGAACATGCTCATGCCTATTCTGCAGCCTTCTATCTCAAAAGCCGAGCTCACTCTATTTCCATACTATCCCATTGAAGTTGTGTTTGCTATTTCTGGCCTGTTTACATCCCCGTGAACTCATTCTCATTACCTGTTCTCTGCTCTTTCATTTACAACTACTAGTTTTTCTCCACTAACCTTCTCCATCCCCCGCTAACACAGTTGTTTCACCTCCGTCAATCCATTACTCACAGTCCATCACTCACAGACATATTTTAAAACAGGAGGAAGGAATGGGTCTTTTACTAAGAGCAGAACCAGAAGGGCCTAAATTCATGGAGGGGTATCCACAATTGAAAAGCATATTAAGGAAGGCACGGTGGCTACAGTTCATCCAGAAATTCAGAGGTTACAATAAAGAAGTTACGAAGACATTTGCAAGGTCTTTTAATGGCGTGGAAGTTGAGGTTGGAGATCTTAAATTTTCAGTCACAGAGGCATCTATCACAACAGCAATGGAACTCCCACAGGAGGGGGAACGGTGGTTCAAAAACAAAAACTTTGATGAGAGGGCCTGGAGGATTATCCTACGCAATCCAGGTATGGATATAACCATTTTCAAACGTGGAATCCCTGTCTCTGCTTTAGAGGAAAAGTGGACTAGTCTATTATTGATAATCCAGAAGTTTATTACATGTGAAGGATGGTTTGGGTCCATGTATATGTACCACATCCGGTTGCTAATGAATTTTCTAGAAAATCAAACCATCAATTTGCCTTATTTTCTACTGAATAACTTGAAAAAGATGTCCATAACTGTACAAAAGAATCTGGAGGACATAGAACCCCACCTTTACCATCATGGCCTTGTAAGAATTTTGATTGAAAAACAGTTGAAGGAAAAGAAGGACACCTGGGAACAGTTCTTGATTAGAAACTTCTTTCAGGATCCACCTGAAACACCCGAGAGTAGCTCAGCAAGGAAAAGTAGGAGAAGGAAAATAAATGTGAACATTCAGGACACTCCTACTAACATAGCTAAAGAAACTAATAAGGAAGAGAAGTTGTCTGAAGGTAGGAAGGAAAGAACTGAGGTTAGGAAGCAAAGAAAACTAAAGGGGAAAAGAAATATTGAAGCTGTCTATCAAACCCCAGAACCTTCCTCAGAAGAGGACCAAATACTTTTTGAAAGACTAGTTTACCTTCATGAACAATCAGCTGCAGCAAAGAGAAAAGGGAAAGAAAAACAGTGTGGAGAAAGGAGACACTGGCTCACGAAATCTAAGGAGGAGCTCCAGACTTAAAGGAAAACTGAGGAAAGTATAAACTAAAGGGCCCCACTTCATTGATTTAGGAGGGGAAACACCGGAATAGCCTCTAGCAATCCCTCCTGGCCGTAGCCCACACCATACTCCTATTTCTCAACCAAATTTTGAGATCAATCCTTCTCAGCGAGATTTTGAGATCAGTCCTTCTCAGCCAAATTTTGTGAACAACCCAAGAAAGGCTACACCTGAGATAGATCCAAACCAGCAAGAAATGTATGATTTTATTGAGTTGTTGGAGAAGACTGCCACAGATCCAGGCACTTCATCTACCCAGCCTAATACAGCATAGGAAGCTCTAATCCAATCACTAAAACAAGAATTTTTTGAACTGGAAGTCTTGAAGAGACACATCAAAAGAGAAAATGAAACATTGAAAGAAGAGAGCAGATTGGATAAAATTATTCATGACAACACCATGTTGCATCTTGGGCTGTGGCAAAAGAAAAATAGGAAATTGAAGAAAAAGAGCAGGAGGTTGAGCAAGCTCTTATCAACCTCAAATTTAGGTGCCTAATGAGGAAGCCTAGGATGACAGTGATACCAAGAAAGAAGAAAAGAAGGCTAGATGTGTTAGCAGAGGTCTCAGAACACATGAACTGAAGGGAGGATGGTCACAGTTTTGGTTGCATGAGGACATGCAACACCTTCACAGTGGGGGTATGTTGAGCCCTGAAACTACATCTCTTCTACACACTTTTCTAGACTTTTTCCCCTCACCAATGTCCCACAAGCTATCAAAAATCATTACATATTGATTCTAAAAGAGCATTTAAGTGGTTTTCTAACTATATTTTTGTGTTTGTTATTTGACTTAGATTTTTCTCATCAGCTACAGAATGCAGTCACTTTCTACAGCTGACTCGACTTTCCGCAGTTGTTTTTGTTGATCTCTAGATTACAGGTGTCATCAAGCAAAACGAGGCATGTGGGCAGTTTAGGAATGATTTGGACATGGATCAGGTCCTATTGGTTCAGCTAAATTCGTAGAGGAAAGCCTTGGTCAAACAATAGTCAAACGAGGAGTTCTATGGCAAACAGGTCTCTGTTTTCAACACGTGAAGGGTCTGAGGCCATTCCTAGATCCATGGCTACATTTTGACAGCTGTAGACTGCCCACACGATGTAAATCCAACAACCACCTTTTGGTAGATTGAATGATCTTGGCAACCATCATGCTAAGCTCACAGATGTTGTCTTTTTACATGTCCTCTGCTGAAGGTGTTTCATAGGAAAATTGTTATGTAATTTCCTTTATAAATAACGTGTTTGCAAATGCATGTAGCTAGTTTTTGTTGATGTAATTTTGTTGTTAGTTCATATACTGTGCCGTGACATTGGTCTTGTTGTTGTAACGAGAGGATCCTTCCTCTGCTTTGCAATATAACAAGACTTTGTTTTATATGACTGTGTGAGCATAATTCCATACTGATAGCGTGTTAACCAAGGCCATGCAGAGGGCCCCTGCTGGCTAAGGTTTCGTTCTTTTATTTATGTAAAGTTTTCATATGCTGTTGTCTTATTTCCATTGTAGATATTTCGTAGTTTGTTCACTTGTGTATATTTCATATTTCAGTTATGGTGTTAATGTTTCATTCTTGTACATGATTTTCCAGTACTATATATTTTTGCTAACACTGATTAGTGTGATTTCAAGATAGGATATGCTCGAGCGTTCTCATAATTTTTGCATCAATTAGTGACATGAGATTGGCCTCTCTGCTGACTTTGTTTTTCTGAGCTTTCAATTTCAGTTATGCTTTGATTTCAGTTTTATTCATTTGTTGTTGATAGTTAGTTTAGATAACAAATTCTTCATGTCATTTAACGTTATCTCCAAAGCCATGGCTTAACCCCGAAAAGCTACTTGGCGAGCTATTGGATTATGAGTGAGGTGATTTGATTCTTCATGTTATTGACGTTATCTCCAGAGCCATGGCTTAACCCGGAAAAGCTACTTGGCGAGCTATCGGACTATAAGTGAAGAGACTTGATTTTATTTTCATTTGCAAGTAGATAATTTAGATATCAATTCCTCATGTTATTGACGTTATCTCCAGAGCCATGGCTTAACCCCGAAAAGCTACTTGGCGAGCTATCGGACTATAAATGAAGTGAATTGGTTTTACTTTTATTAGTTTGCATTTTTTGATTTGTTTGAGTGCAATAGCTTAACTTTTATTTCTGTATTTAGATGAGTAGTAGAGATAGAGATTTCATGATCAGTAGTTCATCACTTGTTTGATTCAAATATCTGCACATTTACATTCTTGTTCAAGTATTAATTTCATCATTAGCATGTTTTGAGATCCTCTGAAGTGTGAAGTTCTGGAAGTCATCATAAAGGACATAATTGCCTTAAAATCTATATCCATACTTGCCTTCTAAAGTATTCTTAAAACTTAGGAATAGGATTTCCATTTGCATTAGGTGATAAACCAATACAAAACCCCCAAAAACAAAATAAAATTGAAAACAATAAAAAGTAAGAAAGAGGTTGTCTTGCACATATAGTGCGCCACACTTCATCAGATTACGACTCCCGAATTGATAATTAATGTAGCAATTTAGGACATACTAAATTGACTAAACAGGATGAATGAAGGCATGGTTCACACATTGACTAGATGAAATCAACATAATATGTCCTCATATGAAATGTGAGGTGGTTGAAAAAGTTGAAAGGAACTATGATTGGAAGTTCCTAGGAGGAAATGTGTGAATAAAGAAAGGAAGAGATCATGAAAAATGAAACTATGGAGAAGGCAATCAACATCCAAGGACTAGAAGATTTGACTATGATATCTCCATGGGAAAGATATGAAGATCATGATAAAGTCTGAAAATGAAAGAGGCCCTTAACGTTGTATATATTTTTTGAGATGTGTCAACATATATGCAGGATGTTGATGCAAACAAGGAGATGTCATGATGAAATACCATCACATAGGCATTTTTGATTTAATGTTCATTTTCTATTTTTGCATAATATCTGGATGGGCTAATGCAGGGTTACTAAAGGAAGAGTTGTAGATGTCATCTACAACTGACACTCATGTGGTAGGATGAAATATCCTGAAGGAAACATGATGCGAAGAAGGTAGCAAGGCATGAAGGAAAGGCCAGATATGGACTAATGGGTCACTTTCCAGTGAAAGAAAGGATGCCATGACTGACATGATTCATGAATGAAAGTGATGGATGGTTTATTCCCTACAAAGAAGTCCCAAAGATGAAGACTCCTAAATAAATAAAAAGAAGTTCATGGCAGTGAAAGGAGGAGCTCTTCAAGTAGTTGGTTGTCCCATGATCTCCACCTAAAGAGTTGTTGGAAGAAAGTCCCTGGTCAAGAGGGAGATTGGTCAAGTCCCTGATTAAGAGGGAGCTTGGGTATATTCCTTTTATAAGAATGGGTACAGTCCCTCACTGGAATGGGCATATCCTCCCTAATTGAGAGGGAGAGATAGAATGGAGGATTGGGTAAGAATCTGGCATTTGATACTCTTTGAGGATGTGGTAAGGCATCCAAGATAAGAGTAGTCGTTAAGGACCGATATTCTTTGAGGACTGGGAATCCAAGATAAGAATAGTCTTGGCGGAACATCCTCTGGGAGAATCTAAGTGGGGTATGTTCCGAGAGAGACAATGATGAGGGTGTTTATAAATCATTAGTCTCGCCAAACTTGTGCTCTGATCTTTTGGAGAGGTAAGGTTGTTAGTCAAGGCCTTGTTATGTGGCAATATTGGATGATATGATGTTATACAAATGGGTTACCAATCCGACTCTTCTTATGAGAATTCTTCAGATTAAGAATGCCCAAGTACCTTGTATGGATTATGAATATCTCCCTAGTTAAGAGGGAGTGTTGAAATATGTAACTAGGTTTGGTCTTCATAATGGCATATGTAATCATGATTTTATGTATTTAATGAAAAGAGAAAAATAAATTTATTATTTGTGTTCTTGAGGCATGGGTTTCATGCTTAAGGGAAATTTATTTTTAGGTCAAGCACCCGTTGAGTGCTTCTAGGTTTGTCATAAAATCAATTAAGTCATTGTCATGTTTTGAAGACCCATTTGGGAATATTACATATTGTAAAGAAAGAATAGAGTTAAAATAGAGTCAAAAGACCATCCAAGACCTCGTCATGGCATAAAGATCAAGTCGACCTACATGAAGGGACAAGTCGGCCTCAAGATAGCAATTCGTACCCCTCACAAGCCTATAAATAAGAAGGAATTCGACCTCATTTGTATACTCACTCAAGAAAGTTAGATCTCTTTAATACAAAAGCTTGAAAATGACGAAGAAGAAGATCAAGATCGAAGTTTTTAGGCCTCTCTCTCTCTCTCTCTCTCTCTCTCTTTCATTAGGGTTTCTACAGTTTCTGGGCTACACGAAATTATGAAGGTGCATCAAAGTTGTGAAGTTGCAAGGTCGAAGTTGTGAAGTTCCCTCTAGATCGAAGCTATGAAGCTGATAGGTCGAAGTTGTGAAGCTGCTAGGTCGAAGCTGCAAAAAATATTCTTGGGCTTGAAGCTGTTGGAAGGTCAAAGTTTGTCATTGGAAGATGTCTAAGGAAAGCTCATTAAGAAGGAACGATGACTTGGTCTTGGAGGGTCTTGGTCAAGGGTCATAGGTCTTGGAATTCATCAATTGAATTTCTATAAGAAGAGAGGGATCATGGTGGGTTTTCCTCTCAGTTGGAGAGGTTTTGGCCCTGGTTGATCACCTATATCTCTTGTGTCCTATTGTCTCATTGTTCTTTATGATTTGGTAGTTATTTGATGATAGAGAACACTAATAATAATAAAAGAAAGGAGAAGTTAATCAGGTAAAGTAAAAATACATCACAAGCAGTTATCAAAGTAAAAGAAATCACCTACACTTGTTTCCCCCTAGATTTCTCAACAAAACCCTAGGTATATATGTTTTCGTATGGTTGAAACAATAACTTGGTCTAGTTGTTGTATATCTAATGTTTAATATTAAAGTTTTGATGAATCCATAACAAATATTATTATAAGAATCCAGGGCATAAGAGTGTAGCCCTAGGTGTGAATACCTTCATATAATTGAAACCCTAACAAGGCTTAGGTTTTGAATATCTAAGGTTTATTTTCTTGTTTGAAGTTTTGATAACCCTAGATGCTCTCATTGTGATAAGATGTTATTGATAAAGTTAATTGCATGCTCTTGTACATATATATTTGTGTGTCTAGTTGTACTTGTTGTTGAGATTTGCACATACATAGTTTATGAGAAGTTATAAAGAAATATCGCTACCTCATACTTAGGGATGGCCTTATGATGTTGATGAGCATGATGAAAAGATGGAATTGTAAGAATGCCGATGAAATTGAAGTTTACATTGTTGATTGAAAGGTGAATTTGTTGTCATATGAAGAATGATGTTTTGGAAGATTGAAGTTCTTTGATGATGAGATGATGCAAAAGAAAGAACCTTGTAGCTAGAAGAATACAATTGTTGATGATGGACTTATTTCCCTAAGTTGAGAGGGAGCTTAGATGAAGGAAAATATATATCCACCATAGTTAAGAAAAAGAACATGATATTGGAAAATATTGATAAAGGAAAAGAATCAGAGAATAGTCAAGGCATTGTTGATGGTTGGTATTGATGTGTTGTGAATAAAATTTAGTTGTTTTGAGAAGTGTTGAAGCTAAGATTGGTGCTATTGGATAAGTTGGATAAAGAAGATTCCGTCAAGATTTGTTTGGATACTATGATGACCTAAGCAACATGAATGGTTGAGGTCCCTGAAGATTGTGCTGGCATATTCATACTAAGAACCTATATATTGAAGTGATCGAGACTATATTATGTTCAGTAGTTGGTGTGTGGATCTCTCCCAAAAAAGTTTGAAGCATGTTTGGATTGGTGGATATCTATGATTTGGTTGAGAGGGAAAGATGAGTACCATAAAATTTCATGTACGATGGTACTTGGGAGGACATCATGGCTTGGTTAATATTGAGATATCAGTTGATGTTTTGCCTTTATGATGTCTGGATCTCGGCGTGTGAGGGTATCTTAGTCATGTGGAGCTTCGTTATTGTGTTTGACCTTGATGATACATGGATCCTTGAGGGTTGGAGTCTTGGCATGAAGGCCTAGATGGTATCTATATCCAGTTACATTGATACTAGGGTTGTAGCTTGATGGTGTTTATAGTGGCATGATGCCTTGATGACACCTTCATCCCTGAAAGTGTCTTATATCCTTGTATTAGTGTCTTGGAAATGACACTTTGATCCCTAAGTTGATGGATATTAGAAATAGTGTGATTGACACTTGGATCTTTGATGTTATGGATACCTTAGCAGTTTTAGTGTCCCAAGCATTGCATATGTTGTACTCTTCTTGGAACATTTCAAATTGAGGTCAACCTTGCACCGATTAAACAATTATGAAGAACTTCCTAGTTAAGAGGGAGTGTTGAGAAATGTAACTAGTTTTGGTCTTCGTAATGTTGTCTTATGTAATTCCTATGCATTTGTCAAAAGAAAGAAAAAGAAAATTTATTTATAAGCATGGTTTTCATGCTTCATTTATTTTGTTTCTAGGTCAAAGCACCCATTGAGTGCTTCTAGGGTATATGTCACATGTCATGGTCCTTGTCATTATGTTATAGACCCTTATTGGGCTTTGTATATAAGGAAAGAAATTTGTAATTGAGTCAAATATGTAATTTGTGCCTCCTCCACCAAGTCAGCCCTAAGAGAATTATGATCAAATGCAAGTATTACACAACCTTCACAAAATAGATGTCTTGTAATTGTAGTTGCTTAGCCAAAGGCAACCAAATTGAATGATGTTAATGGTTCATCATCATCGTGATAAGAGGAAGCTAAAAAAAAAATTGCATAAGTTATGAGAAGCAGTGTTAATCATTGTTGGGTTATTTAATTGAGTTAAATTACTTAACATTAAATTGCCAATCGAGGTTCATATACTTGTGAAGCACATTTGCACAATATATGCTAGGAAATTGACTTTCCATTTTAAAAGAAAATCTAATTTATTGAAAAAATTTGGAAGACTGGAATTTAAAATAAAATCCTACTCATGAAATGATATCCAAAATGAGCACACACACTTTCTTATGAAAATCAAAGATTTATTATATAAGAAAAAAACAAATTATTCTAGGATTGCAATAGAAATTAATCTAAAGAAAGTAATAGATTCTAAACTAGAAAGCAATGAAAATTTAATCCAAGTGAAATGAAAGCAATTCTTATATATGAAGAATAAATGCAATTTTATTCTATGAAACCAATTCTATGTTATAAAAGACAACTAGATTCTTATACTATAAAAGCAATCAAACTTTACTCTATGAAAGACTTCCAATTTCTATTTCTATGAAAGCATTTAAAGTTCCTATTTTATGAAGGCATTAAAAATCTATTCTATGAAAACTCTTAAATTAATGAATATAAAAGCATGATTTACTCTATGAAAGCAAACATAATCTATTTTATGAGAACTTAATTGAAAACTCTATTCTAGGAAAGCATTTAAATTGTGTTTCTAAAGAAGCAAGTGAACTATATTGTAAGGAAGTGAACATATGCTATTTTAGGAAGGATTAATTCGAAATGACAACTATCAAAGTAATCTTAAATTGAATGGTGTGTGTGTACTAAGTTTAGAGTTCATTCATGTCTGTGCAATATCTATAAATTTGAGACTAAAACAAATGCAGAGGTAAAAGACTAATAACAAGAAGTGATTAATAAATGTTTTTGTTGTTTTCAAAAGTTTATTCAAGCACTTGTATCTGCAAAAGGACAAGAATTAAATGATTAAAAGATAGTGTGTAAATGAACATAGCGAAACAGAGCATTTAAATGAAATATTTAGAAGAAACCTTGTGGAAATTAAACATAAGGAAAACTAATCTATTTTGGAGAAAGTAAAACATAAGGAAAACTAATCTATCATGCAGGAAGTAAACATAAGAAAAACTAATATAAACTTTTAGTCAGTAGGGGCCCTCCTAAGGT
The DNA here is from genome assembly GCA_031772625.1 of Pinus tabuliformis. Lineage (NCBI taxonomy): Eukaryota > Viridiplantae > Streptophyta > Pinopsida > Pinales > Pinaceae > Pinus > Pinus tabuliformis. Next base: position 246,758,438 of record CM062810.1, on the reverse strand, counting down.
GCACGAGAAATAGAAAACTTAGAAAAATTATTGATCAAACACCAATTCTTGTCACGAAGGTTCAACCATAAAACAAAATTGTATTAATTGAGCAATGTGTGTACAGTCAAAAGAACTTCACTAGTATTCAAAAATAATGTCAGGCCAGGCAGTAACTCCACAAAGCAAAAACTGATTCGTGTATTATTTCACAAGGTAGGTCTTCATTATATACATGAGGGAGAGACTGTTCAGTTCATCTCCCGATGACTGTTCATATTTCTAATTTATTTATTTACATAAATTCACCCAATCACAAGGATTAGGTGTCAACATTCCCCCCCTTAATCTGAAGGGATGTTGGTGAGTCCAAGCATCATTCTGAATCGTTCAAGCTTTTCTCTTCCAAGCGCTTTGGTGAAGATGTCTGCAATTTGCTCATTTGTGGAACAATGACGGAGATGGATTGTTTTGGCCTCAACATGATGTCGAATCAGATGATATTTAGTATTGATGTGCTTCGTTCGATCATGGAATTTTGGGTTCTTGGCCAACTTTATTGCAGAGGTATTGTCAATCATGAGTGGAGTTGATTGTACTTGTTTTACCTGCAAATCTTCAAGAATTTTCCTGAGCCACACAATTTCTTTAGTTGCTTCAGCTGCTGCCACGTATTCTGCTTCTGTTGTGGAATCTGCTGGAGCTGATTGTTTGCGTGATCTCCAGGAGACAGCTCCTGATCCAAGACTCATAGCATATCCTGAAGTTGATACTCCAGTTTCTTTGTCTCCATCGAAGTCTGAATCAGAGTATCCAATCAAGATGAAGTCGTCCACCTGTGTATACTTGATTCCAAAGTCTTGAGTTCCCTTCAAGTACCTTAGAACTCTTTTTGCAGTAGACCAATGTCCCTCACAAGGTTTTTGCATCAATATTCTAGAATATTTCATGAAGGTCAAATCCCTACCATCATTGATAATTAAATTAAAATTATGGAAGCCTATTCCAAAATAGACATGCCTCTAGGTTTAACTAGGTATTGAATTGATAAAAATTTTAAAATTAAAATATTTCTTATGAAATAGATTAATATTATGTTTATGAAAAGTGTGTTTAATTTGAAATAGAGCTTTTAAAATTTTAATTTAATTATCAATAATTAATAAATGGATGGTAGAGATTATATTCACAAACTATTTGTAGTAATAATTAGGATAAAGGGTTATGATTTGTCTCAATGGTAATTGTGCATTTTTTTTCTTTTCAATATATATATATATATATATATTAAAATGTGTTATATTTTTTTTTAGCTTGCGTTATTGATAAGTCGTAGAAATGACCCATGGTATTGTAGCATTTAGAAAAAATTGCACAGTCAAAACTATATTATACTCTATTAAACATCACATATAAATACATCAAGCACTGGTCTAAGATAGAAATATTATCTTAACCACACAATCAACTAATTGAGAAAATATTTCAACCAAACACCAAACTAGCAACTATTTTAGTTGGACTAAATGTCCTAAATCCAACTAACTAACAATCAAACAACTTATGTAACAATTACATTTTATGTTGAGGGATGTCATTCAATATGCACAATACAAGTAAGAGTTAAATCTCCAACACCCTCCCTTAACGAGTACTTGTATTTTATCTTCTTGTTTGGAAAAGTCTTCATTAACATCTCTAATAATTTTCGAAATAAATGGCTAGCCAAAATGTTGGGATATGATTATGAGATAATTTACAAGAAAGGGCGTGAAAATGTTGTAGCAGATGCTTTATCACGCCAATTTGAGGAGGAAAGCACCCTGCTAGAAATCTCTCTTCCCATTCCAGAGTGGATTGAAGAGGCTCGCAAGGAATGGAATGGTTTTCACAACCTTCGCTCTCCCAACTCATTAATAAATTGCAGGCATATCCAAATTCCACAGCGGGCTACTCTTGACAGGATGAGATTCTTCGCTACAAGGAAAAAGTAGTGATATCACCAACATCCACCCTCAAAAGTCGCATTTTGGTAGAGTTGCACTCATCTCCCACTGCAGGCCATTCAGGCTTTCAAAAGACTTATGCTCACACTCGGCGTTCATTCTTTTGGACAGGCATGAAAAAGGAAATTCTTACTTTTGTAGCTGAGTGTGATGTGTGTCAGTGCCACAAAGGAGAAACAGTCAAATCCCCAGGCACCTTACAGCCATTGCCCATCCCTGCCTCAATCTGGATGGAGGTTTCTATGGATTACATTACTAGTCTTTCGAAGTCAGGCAACAAGTCAATCATCAGGATGGTTGTGGATAGACTTTTTAAGCATGCTCATTTTTGCGCCCTACCCCACCCTTTTACACCTGCTTTGCTGGCTCAATCTTTCATGGACCAGATCTTCAAATTGCATGGCATGCCCACTTCCATTGTGTCTGATCGTGACCCGATCTTCATCAGTAACTTTTGGCAGGAACTCTTTAGGCTACAAGGTACCCAACTACAACTCAATACTTCCTATCATCCCCAAACTAATGGTCAAACTGAAGCATTCAACAAATGTCTGGAGACCTACCTCGGGTGTTTCACTTCAGAAAAGAAACATCTATGGGTACAATGGTTACCTCTAGTTGAATGGTGGTATAATACTAACTATCATGCCACCACCAAGATGACTCCATATGAAGCAGTTTATGGTCAACTCCCCCCTTCACCTACTTCTTATATCCTGGGATGCTCTAAGGTACAAGCAGTGGATCAACTCCTACAGAACTGTGCAACCATGCTTGCCCACCTCAAAGAGAATCTCCATCAAGCTCAAAATCGCATGAAGCAACAGGCAGACCAACATCGTTCAGAGCGCACATTTCAAGAAGGGGATTAGGTATTCTTGAGGCTGCAACCATATAAGCAAACATCACTCAAAGACAAGGGTTGTCAAAAATTATCTCCAAAATTATATGGACCGTATCAAATACTTCAGCGCATCGGAGAAGTAGCCTACAAGCTAGCCTTGCCACCCACTGCAAAAATCCATCCCATCTTCCATGTCTCATGCCTCAAGAAAGTGGTTGGGAACAATTGCAGAATTCAAACCAGTCTACCAGAATTGGATGAAGAAGGTTCAATCTGGCTCCAACCTGAACAGGTTCTTGACACACGAGAACGGCACCTGCGCAACTGCACGATCAAGGAAGTCCTCGTCAAGTGGAAAGACATCTCTCCAGAAGATGCGACCTAGGAACTAGCCACTATTCTTCAACAATTTCCACAACTTCAGCCTTGAGGACAAGGCTATTTTTATGGGGGAGGGCATGTTAAGGTCCAACCCTAACCCCCTTATTTATGTAATAGGGTCGATTCATAGTTATAGTTAGTTAAAGAGGCAATAAAGCCCATATTAATAATTGTAAGTGGTTGACCCACATTTAAAGAAGGGACCACAGTTAGTTGCAAATGGGCCATGGTATTAGATAGATGGTATTAATAAGAACCATGGTACTAACCCATGGTATTGCATGTATGAATCCTATATAAAGGATAGAGACTCCCCAGTGAGGAGCGTGGTGTCTTATTTTGTAATTGAGCCCTGCTCTATTGGAGGTTGCCCCCTCGAAGAGGCAAGTGAACATTGCTTTCCTTTCTGAATAATAAAATACATGTTGTTATTTCTCATTGTTCTGTGTTCTGGGTTATATTTCTTCGCATATTTGGTATTCTAGTATCTCCTCGCAGGTCAAGAGAATAACACGATTTCTCATGAAGATCACCCAAGTTGCAAAAATCGTATGGCTCTCATACCATTGTTAGACTGATGAAATTGAAGATAGGTTTTAGATAGGTGTGAGATGCTTTATTTAATACATATATATACATCAATTTACGACTCTTGGTTTCACCTTCCAAGAGGTCTCATGGAATCCTCATGACTCTTCATAATCACTTGTGGGTTTCACCTTCCTCATAAGTGAATAGTCCAAATTTACACAATCCCTAAAAATTATGTTTCTAACATTATAACATAGATGGTTTGGACATGTACCATGATGATGTTTTTCCTAAACTTGATGTAACAACAATAAGTTTCTCTTTATGTAACTTTATTTTGATTATATCCATAGATTTTGCTTAATACGATTTCCTAGTTAATGTTGAAAAGAAAAGCTTTGTTATATATGGGATTTGGCTCTCAAGTACCCAATGATCTTTTCATGCATAGTCTTGACTTACGCTCAAACAACCCATTAAATCAGGGTCTCGTTTGAAGGTAACTTGAAACCTCATAAAGAGATCAATTGCAAAAAGTTAAAGGAGTCTTCCATTAATTATGAAAAGGCATGGAGTTTTTTCAATGGGGACTTTTAAGGAACCCCGAGTATGTGTGGAGTCGGGGCTATGTTTTTTTTTTTAATAATCACACTATTTGATTTTAAAATATTTTGCAAGAAAAGGGACTAATAACCAAGATGAATTTTATGCTTTATGGATGCTAGTGAAAACAACAATGGATAAATGATTAAAGTTATTGGAAGTATTTGGAAACTCCAAATTGTTGATGGATTGGGCAAATAATAATTGTAGAATTGAAACTTGTGTTTAGCTTCAATTATGAATATGGTCTTGGAGGTAAAAACGAATTTGTTTATATTTCTTTTTTTCATATATACAAGGAATTCAACACAAAAGCATATTAACTCTCTAAAGAATCTATTTCGATACATGCGAGTGCTTTTTCTAAGCATGAATTGAAAGAAGGGATTCTCATATCATCTATGGAAAGGTATTTTTATTAAAAATCAAAAGATGTTAGTTCTAGATTTAAGCTTGATCTAAGTTTCACTGAGTATGTTTCATGTGTTTTAAGTTGAAAAGTTTAGGCTTGAAATGAATTACAGTTTTTTATTAATGAAATGTGAAGGCTTTCTTTTTTAGAGCCATGGAAGATTGTGCTCAAGTAGTGATAGGACAATGTAGGAACTATGAAGAGTTTTCTATTTTTTGTTTATGTTTAAATTTGTATAAAATAATTTGAAGTATATTGTGATTTCAAACTCTAAAATATCTTTTATTTATTGATTTATCTATCTATTAGATATAATCTCTTCAAATGAGGTGGGATACCCATGCTCATGTAATACTCAAGTACCATAGAGAACAATAAATTTTTAACATGGTACATATGAGATTGGTTAGAATACACCTAAAAATAAATTTTGCTTCCATCTAAAACATGTGATGAATTAACAATATAGCATGATGTGGGCATAGAGTTATAGTAAAGGAGGCCCATGGTATGGAAGCATGAAGATACAAAAATAGCTCACTTAAGGTAAGAAGGCTCACAATAACGTTGGAAAGGACTTGTGCATACCTGGAAGTCTCCAATTAGCTCTAGAACATGGCCATCATGTTGTACAAATCTCCATAATGCAATAATAAGCTATGGTCAAGCATGGGAGAAACTATATAGCCTATAATTAATGATGGAAATCATTGCTAGATGCAAGGAAACCCACCAATAATAATAATGGGCACTAAGATACAAACACGAACCAACATGGTGTGAATGGATATGCTAAAGTTAAACATTAGAAAAAACCATGTGCTAAGGCCATAGTATTAAAAATCAGCCGATCTGAACCGGAAATCGGTTAAACTGACTGGTTCATTGTCCAAACCAACCGAACCAGTCAAAAAACTTGGTCAACCAGCCTCCCTCGCCATTTTTTAGACAAGGCATAAACCGGCCAGTGCATTGCCAAGTCGGCCGTGGACCCACAAAATGCATTCTTGGAGGCTTGTGAGGTGGTTTTGAGGAAGAATAAGGGTTGTTTCCCCCCAAAAACAACCCCTCCAAGCCAATAAAAGGAGTCCTCCCCTCTCATTTGCTTCACACATCTCATTTGGAGTTTTTGTTAGATTCATTGCGAGCTTAGAGAGTGTTGAGTTTTTGCTGGAGTAGTGGAATAGCAGAGAGCTTGAGCTAAGTAGTAGCTACCATGCCTTCAAAAGCCAAGGATATTGCATGGGCTCATTGTGATATGATTGATGGAAAAACGATCTGCAAATATTGCAAAAAAATTATTGAAGGAGGTATTAACATGTTCAAACAACACTTGGTTGGGGTAGGAAGCCATATAAAGCCATGTAAAGCACCAAATGAAATAATACGACATATTAGGGCAGAATACATTCAGAATTTTGGGGCTCAAGTCACTAAACCAACGGAGAAGTTTGTGACTCAAGCAATTGCAAATTTTGGGAGTCGAGAGTCAACCAACTGAGTTTGATCATGATGAGAAGTTTCATGTGAAAATGTTGATCATTAATACCATATGTGTAGACTTGTAGTAGGCCAGTGGCCCCATGGCTTGTAGGCTTTGCTTTTGGACTCTAGAGGTCATTTAGAACCTCATTGATTATATATTTTGTTGTTGATATGTATGCATTTGATGTCATTTTGATATATTCACTTTTACATGGTATATATATGAGCAAACTTTACATATTTTGTGTCTATTGGTTTGAAATCATGGTTTTAAATCTTAATAATAGTTTTTTTCATTAAAAATTAATTATTCCGTGCATTTTTTTAAAACAAGTTCATTGAGATCTAAGCAGTGCCAGTTTGACCGGTTCTAGTTTGAAACCCAATTTATTAGATGGACCGATCCGGTCGTTAGTTCCAGTTTTGAATACTATGGGTAAGGCATTGATAATGGAAATCAACTACTACATATAATATACATATCTAATGATTAAAATGGCGACCAAGGCATTGGGCATCTAAATCAAAACTTAGAGTAAATTTGTTTTTGTTTTTTTCAAAAGATAAAATGGTTGATAAGAAACTAGCAACCTCCCAAGATATACAACTCTCAAGCCACATATCTCAGAGACTCATAGTTCAACCTAGATCGAGACATCCCAAGACCACGACTCCAACCTAACTCCAACTTGACACCTATCCTTCCAGCCTTAATAGATTTATTAAAAAACAAAAAAGGGCAATGATCATACTTTGTAAGCCCTCGGGTCATGACAGTAATCATCTGTGATTTCTCTCGGCACCTTGACTTTTTGTGGGCTTATTTTGGTGTTGAAGTGAAATTGCCCTCTCTTTCGTCTTTTCGTTGCCTTTAAGCGATGTTCATCGTGTGATCAGTGCGGCATATTTCTCCTGACTTCTTGTTGCAAAAGGGTTGAGCATTCCTTATAATAAAAAACCAAATCCGATTAGGTTTCCATAACCACAAACAAAATTTTATACGACTGACAAACTTCCCAGTAGAGTAATCACAAAATCTTCAACGAAAACTTTTAAATTAACTTTTAAATTACATGGTACTAACTGCTCAAGAGATTTGATCTGGTTGTACGTTGCCATACTCCCTGACTCTTACATTTTTCATCTTAAAAAATTTCCTTCTTAGATGAAGTCAAGTGTTGACGATGAAAATACTATGTTTCGGACATAGCAATCAATCAATCCCAGGCATATTCTGATGGTGTCGCCTCACTCATACACAGTAATGTTGTCACTTAGATTTAAAATGACGCCTGAATGAACTTTTATGTCCTTTGTTTTTCGACTTCTTGAATTCATCGTGTCTCCTCGTTAGCTCTCTCCTTGTTTTACACAATTGCAAGCAAATCCCTTTTCGTTAATAAAATCCTTAGTATTATCAAAGTTTGCAATCTGTGCCATCAAATTGTTCTACTCCTCTCTGATTCTCAGTTGCTACTATTGTGCCCATCTTCGATCCTTCCTTGACTCCCAGAATGTTCCTACCAACCAATTTTACTTGAACAGGTATCAACGTAAGAGGGAATTAAAACTGATTCTGCAACACTATGGCCAGTAAGATTTCATTGAAGACTGGGAATTAAATTCTCTTCATTTATTCAATTATGCCATGCCCTTTCTTTAAACAACTTCATTGTCCAAATAAAATATGTAGAGATAATTAAAATTTAAGAGGACATAGACTAGCGTAATTAAATGGCTAGTAAAGTTGATAGACACCTATAGGGATTAAAACAGTTTTTTCAACAAACATAGTAAGAAACCGGATTCATCCTCCCCCTCGTGTTCCAAATCCTACGTGTCGGATACGATTCTTGAAGGACACGTGTCCAATTTGGGCTCATGCGCGTTTTGGCACGTGAGATTCGCTGGACACACAAATCAGATTCAATGGGCTACTGAATCTCGATTCCAGGGTATGTGTCCCACTGAAAAGCATGCCACATGGCTTAAAAAACCTGATTTGGGCCAATTTATGTCTCATTCTTGTGCCCCTCTCTTGTTATGGGTGTGGGAGTGACCAGCGAAGGGTTTGGGAGCGTTTTGGAAGTGATTCAAGCAATAGGTAAGTGCATTTTACTTTCTTTTTTTTTTTATGCTACAGCAATTTGCATGTCCATTTTGTTTACATGTTTGTACATTTTTTCTTTATTTTTTACAGCATTCATAGCTTAATCAAGGGCAGCAGGGAAAAGGCAAAAGAAGGGAAAAAATGTTCCCATTGGTGATGCCCCTCTTATTCCAATTTCATCAAGGTCTTCAAGTGTTCTCTTTGTTGGAAGTGGAGTTGCAACAACAATTTCAAATATTGAGCGCAGAATAAATTTAGAAAGGCAACAGGGTCAAGAAAATAAATATCCCTTGTGGAAATATGTCACAAGAGATCACGGGCTAGACAACAAGTTGAAAGGAGAATACAATGTTTCTTTGACATGCAACTATTGTAACAATCATTTCAAGAGCAATTATTTCCGTGTGAAAGCTCATTTGTTGGGCTTACCAAGTTGTGGAATTGGAGCATGTGTAAATGTGTTTGTGGCTAAGAGAAAAGAAATGAAAAAAGAGACCAATGTTGGTGTGGCAAGGGTGGTCGCATCATCTAAAAAAACAAGAATGAAGATCTGCTTTCCATTCTTGAGGAAAAGCAACAACAAATTTCCATTTGAGAGTTTTGGTGGGGGTGTAGGTCAAGCAACAAAAAGAAATGCAGTGGCACTTGGTCTAATGAACAAGAGTTTTTAGAAGGAGAGACAGAAAGAGTTGGAATCACCATTGCCTTATTTTTTCTATTTGAAATTTGTATCTTTTAACGTTGCACATTCACCTTTATTTCTTGAGATGTGATGAGCTCTAACTCAAGGGGCTCCATCAAAGTATGTGCCTCTTGGGTTAGAGAAGCTTAGAACCACCTTGTTGACTAAGGCAAAGAAAGAGGTGGACAAAATGCTTGAACCTATTAAATCAGCAATGCCAACATCTGGGGTTAGAATTGTCTCTGATGGATGGACAAATCTAGCACGCCATTCACTCATCAACTTCATGGTGTCTTCCTTGAATGGACCAATTTTCTTGAAATCAGTGGGTGCACTTGAACAATACAATGATGCACAATATATGGGTGACTTGTTCATTAAAGTTATTGAAGATGTAGGGGTTGATTCTTGTGTGCAAATCATTACAGACAATGCACTTGTTTGCAAGGTTGTTGGCATGATTGTGGAAGCTAAATATCTAAAAGTATTTTGGACACTTTGCATTGTCCATTCCTTGAATTTAACACTTAAAACTGTTGCTTCTTATGTGCCTTGGATTGGAAGTGTTATTGAGGATGCATGGCATGTCCGCAACTCTGTACAAAATCATATTAATACCCTCACAAACTACAAGGAGTATACCCATCTATCATTGTTGAAGATTGCAAATACACAGTTTGTCTCTTCATTCATCATGTTGAAGAGGTTGAGGGAGGTCAAGGCCGCCCTTGGGGTCATGGTTATTTCAGAGTTTTGGTCTTTTTGGAGAAAGACAAATCAAGTAGCCTCAAACATAGTTAGATGATGTTCACTGGGAGAGGGTTGATCTCACTATTAACATCATGGACACTATCATTACTTTGCTACGATTCACACATATAAACCAACCCATCCTAGGAAAGGTTTATGAGGGATGAGATTCCATGATTGAATCCATAAGGACCATTACTTTACATAGTGAGTGCCCTGAATATGAGACATTATTGGAGGTCGTCTTCACCACCATACAAGATATTATTGTCAGCAGATGGGACAAGCATTGCACACCTTTGCATTGTTTAGCTCACTCATTGAAACCAAAATATATGGTGGATCTTCTCGCAAATTCCCTCCTCACATGGATGGTGAAATTTCACAAGGGAGGAAGGATGCACTGAGGCGTATATTTCAAGATAGAAAATCCCTTGATGAGGTGGAGTATGCCTTTGCAGAGTTTTCCACTGGCACTAGGTAATTTGCAAACTATGATGTGATTAGAGACAGGGGTGTTAAGAAGCCTCGTTCTTAGTGGAAAACTCATGGGGCAACAGGGCCTCCTCTATATCAGTTAACCATGAGGCTCCTCTCCCAGGTTATTTCATCCTCTTGTGGCGATAGGAATTTGAGTACATATGGGAATTTGTGTAATGTCAAGACGAACAAGCTTGAGTAGTGCAAGGCAAAGACAATGGTGTATGTGCACACCAACCTTCGTCTTATTTACAAGCAAAGGGATGAGTGGTTGAAGGGAAAGACAAAGATGTGGGTGGGATGTTTTTCTTGATGACAAGGATCTAAACAACAGTGTCGAATTGGCATTAGCCAAGTTGGATCTTAACGAGCCAGTGCTAGAGCCTATCACTTTTGATGATGGTGAAACTCTTGAGAGGTTACCCTCCACACCAGTAGATGCAAAGATTATATTGGATACAATGGAGGATGCAACAGAGGAGAGCAGTGGTGACCATGAAAGTGATGTTGATTGTGATGATGAGGATTGATGAGCTATACCTACTATCTTGTTTTGCTATTTATATTTTGTATTTGCTATTTCTATTTACCATTGGCATTGTTAGTTAGGTGTCCTCGATACTTAGATGTAGCACATTTTGATTTTAATGACTTAATGAGAATTTTGTTGTTTCTTGTCTTTCTCCAGTTGGATCATTGGTGAATCTGTCACAATTGTAGTTGTATGCATAATGTTTCATTGTACAACTTACAAAATTTACAATGTAGAATATAGATCTATGTTTGAATTTGTATCATGAATCAGAATTTGTGTAATATGAAATCATTGAAATATTTATTTAGTATTAATTTTTAATATATATATATAATGTGTCGTGTGTCTTGTTCCTAGGGGTCTATGTGTCGTGTCCCACACTGTCAAGATTGAAACTAGAAAAAGAATAAAATATAACTAAATTGTAACTTCATTTTAAATTATTATTATTATTATAAAAAAAAACTTAGCTTGAGTGGTATGGCACACATTTCATGTCCCCAACTGTGTGAGTGGGTTCAAGTCTCCGGAGACATGTAAGTGGGTCTTTGAAGCATTTAAGAAAAAATTATTCTAATTTGTTAAAATTATCAATTCCACTAAGTGGAATATTCTTATTCCAATTAAAAATAATATTAAAAAATTTAATATACAAATTAAACATATATACATTTAAGAAAACATATAATAAGATTCTTAACCATGGAAATTCACCCCACTTTACTATCGAGATTATTAATTTGTAAATAGGCTTTTTTACAATGCCATGGCTTACTAATACCACATGCCAAAAAAACCACAAGACACGTTCATATGACACATGCTAATTTGACATTTTTTTTGTAATTAATCAATTTAATTAAAAATGACAGAAAAACATAACTACTTTTGAGATAAATTTCAACTTTTAATTTGTGACTACTACTAAGAATATTCTAAAATATTCCATAGAGGTTAAATCCTTACCATTCATCTAATATATTTTTATAATTAAATTAAAATTTTAGAAGCTTTATTCTAAATTAAACACCCCTGTCAACTTAATTAATAAGTTTTATATGTTTCATATAGGATATAAAGAAGTCTATCTGCATGACTGCTGAAGTTGCAAGTGCACTCAAACAAAGTCTTACCATACAAATGATGAATGTTGTAACAGGAAAATTTTCAGTGGTCACTTAACAACCGAAATATTTAAAAAAAAAAAAAAAATGCTGGTCACATTTACCACATTAAAGTAGCTTAGTTATCGTACATTGAACTGTACGCTTTGACATTCAGCCATAATATCATTAACTACAGTACTTTCCACATATAAGGTGACTTGTATCTATTTAATTCCCAGAAAAACACATATCATTCATGAGCACCATTGGAGTGTGGCAGATTAAAAAGCTCTTTAAAATTTATTAGCATGCCTCGCCAACGGCAATCCTTTCTACAACAGAAACTTGGAAATTCATGGAGTATTTCCGTGTTCATCCTGCAATATCAGAGTCGGCGACAACTTCAAGCTTTTCCAAGAAGTCCACAACCTAAGCTAGTCAATCCATGTTGCACCCACCATTTTGGCCATGAATGCATATCTGTCTGTTGCCTCTTCAATCTGCAGGAGACAAGGTGTTATGTTTACTACTAGAAGCAATTTCTGCAATATAGAGCACACATGGATGGGATAAATGGGATACTAATGATTATCTACAAAACAATGTGATTCACAAGGCGTGGATTGGTAAATATGCTTCAAAAGTCGAAACTTCAAAAACAATTAACACCCTCAACTAGCTAATCACAAACAGTATTTCTTATAAGAAAATTAATGAAATCACTGAATTATTGCATACGGAATGTAGAGGAAAAATAATAACTTACCAGTTTTAGGGTTGGCCTTCCTGCACCATGTCCAGATTTTGTATCGATTCGGGCTATAATTGGGTTGGTCTGTGGGCTATTCTCCATGCTCTTACATAGAACACATTGCATTGTCTGTATACACAATAAGTTCAAAATTCAATTAATCAAATCAACTATAGATGAAAAACAATGAAGCACTGTTATATCTATTTGTGAAAGGAGAGGCAAAAGATCCACCAATGGTTGCTTATAGAGGAAGTCAAATTAAGAGCATCTACAGTTGCCTAGAAGGTTAAACATTCAAATATCAAATATTAGTTCACAAATCAATACAGGGACATAGACACTTGATGCTCAAATAAAATACTTACTGCTAGGAGTTTCAAAGAATGGAGTGGCACAACACGGTCATCATGATCTGCTGTCAATAACATTGTAGCAGGATACTGTAAATTCTGTCCTCGTGTCTCCCATGGTCTCTTTACATTATGCAATGGTGAGTATCTGCAGCAATGGAGTATGTGTCCGCAAACAGATGATCATGTCTTTTCAAAGAAGAAATTTCTGATAACCTAACAAAACACTTTTTGGATGATCTATAGAGAAAACGGAAAAGGAACAATTAATTCATCTTTATTTTTATTAATAGTTTGAAATTCAGTAAGACAATCTGCTACTCATTAGCTTAAGACACAGGCTCCATTTGTCTTCTTACTTAATCAGCCAATGAAATTCCTCTTCCTTGTCTGAACAGCCATAATCAGAAGTCCATGCATGGCCTACAGGTTTAAAAACAAGTCCCTTCATCAGTCATCTTGCAGATGCCTGCGTTTAAGAATATGTCCCTAACCAGAAGGGGTAAAAAGAGGGGTTGAATATTCTCCCATCAAAACTTACCAATAGTAAATTTATGAAAACGCAACATGTCCATAACACCAACATGAGCTAGTGCACAACCAAATAGGTCAGGCCTCTGTTTACACTCGGAAATAAATAAATAAAATCAAGACCCGTCACCCTTTATTTCACAAAAAAATGATCTGCTAAGTCATCTCTACACTTGTCGAATGATTTTAAAGACAGACAATACAGAGACTCAAAAGCATTTGCTTTGTAATAATATAAAGTATAAACAACTTTTAAATTGATATGTACATTGACACAAAAGGGGAGGAAGAAGAGAAGCAAGCAACTGATTTATACAGGACTATTACTTAACTATGCATCTTATCATCAAATACTTGGGCATACCTGATTTATACAAGCTGCAACAAGAAGTCCACCATTACTGCCACCTTCAATACATAACTTTTTAGGTTGTGTATACCCTTCTGATACAAGGAATTCGGCAGCAGAAATGAAGTCATCAAAACAATTTTGTTTTCTTGCAAGAGAACCTGCTTTATGCCATTCTTCTCCATATTCGCCACCACCTCGAATATTTGCGATAGCAAAGACCGCCCCTAAATGTCTTGAAATAACAATGTGACCAACACTGAAGTATGGGGTGATGCTAATATTAAAGCCCCCATAACCATATAATAGTGCTGGATGAGAACCATCAAGAACAATGCCTTTCTTGGATACAATGAACATTGGAATCTGAGTTCCATCCTTGCTGGCTATGAAAACCTAACAATAATCAAAGGCAGATTAGGCGCAAAACAATATAAGAAACCTGTCATGTCCATACACAATCTGGATGAACAGCATAATATCACCCATTAGTATTTCATATTCTAAGAGGACAATGCCATCGTTATTACTTCAACTGAGTGACAAACATAGATACATCTGTCCTGTTGCGGGGATAAACAACATTAGGCCTTTCTTTTATAATGCATTTTTGTGAAACAAGTTCTACTGTGAAGCCTCCATTGCTTTTACAGCCAGATTACGGTGTTTAAAGAGGGTTTAAAATGCTCAATAGAGAACATTCCCCCTTCCCCCTCAGCAAAGATAGTCAAGCAAAAATTTGTAGAAGCAAGAAATAGAAGGAAACCTTTACCTGTTTAGCCTCAAACTCTGTCCGATCAAATCCTGGAACAAAAGTCTCTCTAAACACTACAAACTCTGGTTTTTCCACATCTAAGTTGCATTGATAGATAATGCCAGGGGTAAGAAAGCTTGTAAAATTAATAAATATCTCCTTGTCTTTACGCCTTCCTGATATCTCATCAAGTGACCCAATATCTATTGGCAAATTATGAAGCAAGTGTCCTGATTGCAAGTCCCGTATTTGCAGAACATATTTGACATCACTTAAATAGCTTAATAGAAGTTGATTGCCATTGACACAGCAAGCTAATTCAAGCACGTCCTCAGATTCTCGAACAACGTCACTCCAAGCCTCTGGCTGCGTAAAGTCTATGCGGACTAATTTATACCTAGGAGCATTTTTATTGGTTCGGAAAGTGAACACAGAACCATCATTTGCAACAAGATCATACTGTGCTTCAAAGTTATCAATAAGTTTTTGGAAAGGAAGCATCTCCTTCTTGCCTTTGAAACCTTCAAGGCCTTCAGGAAGAGCAGTGAGATCACAATAAAAGAGCCGGTTCACAGGGTCACAGCCTTCTGTAATAGATAAAAGAACATACTGCAACAAAGAAAATGGATAATTATCAGGCCAGACATACAAACTGCCATGAAATTATAGACATTTCATACAAGAAAATTACCATTATTTTTCTAAAATATAAAATTATAGACGTTTCATTCAAAAAAATTACTGCGTTCTTTAAGTATTCTAAAACATTAGGTTTGCTTAGAAAAACAATCCAGCACAAATGGTCGATATGCTGTATTTTTCAGATAGGATGAATTACTGCCACCAAAGCTAAATAAGGGAAAAGGTGGAAAGTTATGTTGGGTATTTCACTTGCTGCAGGTGAATTGGATTGAATGCAAGACAATGCAGCAGAATCAAGAAAGAGAGTGCTGAATGGGCAATGGACAATTGAGTCGCTCCAAGAAAAATGCAGCACATTCTTGGGAAACCAATTAGTAGACACCAATTTGAAATTGTTATTGTTATGGTATTCATTAGTCTACCACCTTATAGGCAAATCACTTTATACAATGGGCAAACAACAACTATGGTAAAATTTCTACAATCCTCTGGTTGAGACAAAAAAAATTGCAGTCAATATGCACTCAATATTCCAAACAATGACAAGCTACACAACATAAAGGTGTCTTGTGCCTTGCCTAAAGAAAAAGAAAACAGCCACATTTTCCCTCAAATTTTAAATAAGGCTTGCCCAAACAGACAAAGAGAGCAAAGTTTTATGAACCAACATGAATCCTTCAAACACAAAAAGGGATTTTGAGGAATATAGATATTGTGAGAAATAGACATATCCAACACTTAAAGACTATGTTGCACGAAACTTCTAGAAACCTGGCGTTTCAGGCCGTACCCATACCCAAAAAGGCCGAAAATTGGCCATCATGTAATCATCTATGAGAGTTAATATAGACTTGGTTTACCTTCTAAATTATCATCTATGGGTCTTATTATATATATATGATGTTTTGGACGATGTTTACAGTTTTGGGAGGTGATGTTTCTAAATGTACCTATTTCGGAAACTCTGAAATGTTTTGGCGTTTCATGTAGAAATTTGATAGAAATTGCAACTGCTCAAGAAATCGAACTAAAATCACGAGACACAAATTCTATTCTACTAATCTGCGGAATGAGAATCACAATTTAGAGCAACATGCATAGACATGCAACAAGCAAAACCACAAGTACATAGTGATTTCTAGGGGAACCCAACTAGGAAAAACCCCTCAAGCCTCTTTGCATTAATCAGTTGAATAGAGAAACTATTACAATTGCATGCTCCAGCTTTAAGCACCACCTGCAAAAGCAAAATTGTTCTCTCTACTGAATGAGAACCTCTGGCCAACACTTAGCCAATTTCTACCTCCTCCAACCTCCTATTTCCTTGCGCAATTCTAAGCTAATTCAAGCTCCTAAACAATAGGGAAGTCCCTATTTCCTTGCGCAATTCCCAAGGAATTGATCTCCTGACTGCATGCAAAAACTGTACACTCAACTAGTATACAATTAATGTTACACTAGCCTTTGTCTCCTCCACTCCAACTGAGCAATTCGAATTCCATGCATGTTTGGGCTATTTTGGGCTGATTGATTAGTTAAATGACAAATCTCTAAGTTAGACTGTTGTCTCACTGCTCAACTGACCTTCAACTAACTCTATTAATTGTTAGAGGTCAGTTAACTAAGTACAATTGAAAATAACTAAACTAGATTGCTAAAATTTAGCAATCAACACATGCATGACTAAACTCCAAGCCCACTAACTCGAATTTGCTAATCTAACTGAGTGACAAGAGCCATGTCACACTAGTTAATTGCCTCCAAGTTGTCCTGCTGATGTGGAAATTCGATTTACTCAATTTGACTAAGGCTAAAGTCAAATTGAGCCTTTCTTGCTACACTTTCTAACACTCCCTCTTAGCAAGAAAGGGATTTTTCACCACCCCTATCCTACACCTGTGGAATTCGAATTTACCTCTTGACAATGCCTTTGTCAAGATGTTAGCATCTTTCTCCTCAGTTGGAATGTACTGTAGCAACATAATTCTCCTTTGCACACAGTCCCGCAAATGATGATACCAGATATCAATGTGCTTGGACCTATCATGAAATACCAGATTCTCAGAGAGCTTAATGCAACTCTGATTATCACAATATATCACTATCAGATCCATCTCCTAACTGAAAAGACCCATAAGTATTTTCCTCATCCATATGGCCTCACATGTTGCTTGACTTGCAACCATGTATTCAGCCTCTACTGAGTTGAGCACCACAGACCTCTGCTTCTTGCTGTACCAGGAAATAGTTGCGGACCCAACACTGAAGATAGCACCTAAAGTTTTTTTCTTGTATGATGGACATTCTGCCCAATCTGCATCGGTGAAGCCTTGGAGCTTCACTCCCTCTGTCCTCTTGTACCATAATCCATACTCGGTAGTGCCTCTGAGGTAACGTAACACATGGCCTGTACATTGAGAGATCTATAATAAAGATAAATTCCACAATTTTAAGCAGTAAATGCATGTAGCAATTAGCCCTAGAACAGCGGAAATCCCAATACAACGTATATGACAAAAGTAAACAAGAATAACATTAACAAGCATGTACTTACATGTAACGGAGTATATCCAACCATTCACAATTGACAAGAGAAAAGCTCCAAGATAAGATAAACCAAATCCACATATCAAAATTCATCCATAAAGCTCCAATTCATCCTCCAAGAAAAAGTGTGAAATTCTCGAGAGAGCGAAGAAATCCAATCCAAAGTGATGATGAGCAAATGAATTCATCACACTTGTATTTATACACTAATGAGGAGTTCGAATTAGCCTCCTTGGCCTACATAAGCCCCAAGAATAAAATAATGTTCTAATAATCCAACTTTTGGTGACAAGCCTACCAAACTAACTCATAAATGAAAGAATAATCCTCTCAAGAGGTCAAATAATAATCTATGCATGTCGTAGGGCCCTCTAGGAGGCCTAATGAGGTCCATGGGTGCTATAATGAAGAGTAAGACCCTTAAAAGAAGTGGACAAGGGGTTGGCCCCTTGTAATAACCTGTGGTGCTCCAAATGACATGTGGGGGCACACAAGTGTCATCATGGGTCTCCAAACAAATCAAAGATGCCTGTAGATCGCCTGCAACGGCTACGATGATGGTGTATGTTATGCCACATCATCACGCAAGTCCTGGATCATCTACCAAGTGTATGGTGTAGATTTGGGGCCAATTGGGCATGGTGGATCAAGTGCATCCTCCTCGTCAAAAAAGTGAACCACAAGTAATCTCTGAATGGTTGTGGGGATCTATGGAGTGCAATCTCTTGTTGGAGAGGCCCATGGCTCTCAACGCTCACCCTACATGTGCCAATGTAGCCCTCTGGAGGATTAGGACCCCGCATAGGGAAACCAAACCCAAGATGGATACTATCTACAATTCTGCATAAAATCCAATGCGTCCCCTAGCCTTCCAGTACAACAAATAATTAGAGAAATCGAGTGAATGAGCTTACCTAATCATGGACCACAGGTAGGGACTTCATAATGGCCTGCCCTTCCATAATGGGCTTCGGGATGTGCCAATGTCTCCTAAAGTCCAAATGGGGTTAACCAATAATCCTATTAGGTGGTGTCTACTTCTAAAGGGGATAATATAGTCAAGGTACATCCTTCAAAAGGTGGTGGCATGTGACAAATAGATGAATGAAGTAGGGAATGAGAAGGAGCATCCCTGGGTCACATGTTGGGGTACAAGGGTAGCTAACAAAAGGGAAGCCCACAGTTGGGTTTATAATGTGTAAGAGGGAGCAATCGTGGTACATGAGGTGCCCCAGCCTTGATTTTTTCACCCTTCTTTATATGCCTTTTGCCTTTTTATGATTTTATTTGATTAATTGCTTGGGGGTCTAGGGGGTAGAGCATGATGTATAAGATGTAGCAGTGAATTCCCCCTCTTAAGGTGAGGCGTTTCATCACCCATCAGGGGTTGGGACAATTATGGG
The DNA here is from genome assembly GCA_031772625.1 of Pinus tabuliformis. Classification (NCBI taxonomy): domain Eukaryota; kingdom Viridiplantae; phylum Streptophyta; class Pinopsida; order Pinales; family Pinaceae; genus Pinus; species Pinus tabuliformis. The sequence continues at coordinate 246,739,204 of CM062810.1, read as the reverse complement.
TTCCTATATGATGAAGAAGGTTCATAGAACCTGTAGGAACCAAGGTGATGGTCATGATGATAGGGTAGAGCTCATGTATTGGCTTTTGCCCACATGCTATATGTGTTTGTCCCGGCCATCTTTTCCATTTTGTGGTACATTTTCCTGTTGAATGTGGCCATATATGCTTTTACCTTTCTTTTCAGCTGCATCAACCTCCGGGCTTCATTCCAGGCCATGACCCAAGGTGTGGGCAAGGGGAAGGGGCAAGCTAACCCTATGTGGACCCAAGCGAGAGAAATGATGAATGGGGTAATAATGAATGGAAAGAGAGTAATATATGCGGATAAGAGAGCGGGACGACGCAACAAAAATCGGGGTTTCCCGTGAGATACCATCCCTAGAACCAAATGGTCAGTAAAAGTGATCCCATGAGACTAGAATCTAAGGTTAATTCCTTAGAGGGATATAGGGGACAGAAGCACAGACCTAGCCCGTTCTTTTCGTTGAATCCTCCCATTAATCCATGCCCAGAAGTGTCCAAGATAAGCAAACTACAACACTCAATTTCCAAATGACAAGGCATACATTTAAATTCGGGAGGCCCACCTTCAAACATATGATCATAGCAGATGGGCGAGGAACCACATGGCTAGCTCAAGTGGCGGAGAAATAGCACAATGAGCTAACTGGTGGCTGCAAGGGGTTGTTGGTTGCCAATTGAGGACCATCTTGGAGAAAAAAATTCTCCTAGGGATATTACCCATAAAATGGTGGGTAACAGGCAGCCCTTAAAGATTCAGAGGTTCTACCAGTGCATCGCTAAATGTTGTAGCAACTACAACAACCACCCTCATTTTCGCCAAGTACCACTATGCCTAGAAGGAAATGAGGGTCCCACCTAATCGAGACTCTTCATACACCTTCTAAGCTTAATTGACCTAGCTGAAAGCACCTGTTTGTTGGCCCTACCACCCCTTGAGATGAGTTTCGAGCAAATTTTTTAGATGATGCCCTCTCAAATTATACAACACTAGGGAGATCACTATCCTAGTGATACAACACTTCACTAAGTGTTATCTCAACGACATGGCACTTAAAAAAAAAAGGTGACAACTCATAAAATTGGTCTTGCAACGCCTCCAATGCCATATCACCCTCATGATGACTAGTCCAATGATATAGCATTGTAGTCCTCGTTAGCCCCGCAACACAACAATGAAGGGATGACTAAATTCAGTGTTTTCTCTCTCAAGCTTTCTTTTTCAAGCATTGTATCACTCCACTATTAACTTGGGCAATGATATAGCTTTTTCAAAGGTGCTCAACTTGGCTCGATCATTTTCTTAAACCTCCTTCAAGCACCATATTGCTCCACTGATCATTATCTTAGCAATAAAGCCCTCCATTGTTGCTCAATCCAACAACACACTCACCAAAATTGACTTAAAACTCACTCTACAAACTTCTTTATCTAAGTGTCTATCGCTCAAATAATGATCAAGCCAATGATATATCACCCCAGTAATCATTATCTTAATGATACATCACTCCAGTGATGCTCAGCCCAGTGATATTGCCAATCCTTTCTTTTGCCTCTTTGCCATGGCACACTAGGCCTGATCTTTATCAAATACGTTGTTGGTTTGGTTATTAGTTAAATTAAAGTGTAAAAAGGACATTTAATACTTGATTTTTCACACCCATACTCAAATAAACACTTTAAAATGACAACATATTTCGCTCTTCCCTCACATGATTCAATGTTGTCTTCCTCCTGTGAGATGAAGAGCATAGATTGGAGAGAGCACTTCCTCACTCCTTGCCAGCGCTAAGGTGTCAACCACCTCAGCTCAAGTATGGTCAAATCATTCCCACGCTATATTGACTAGCTTCACATCTTTTCTCCATCAATTAAGTTATAAAATACATTTTACCAAGCCTACGCTATCATGTTTTCAATTGGACCTGTTAACCACTGGAGTGGCACCAAAAGATTATCTGAAGACTCCATGCCGAAGGATGTGCCAAAGGTCGCTTGTACCATCAAAGATCATCATACTTCCAGAGTTTTTGAACTCTACTTCTTATCATTTTTTGTTGTACTCAAATTCCACAATCCCTGCGGGGACAATGTAAAAGTGATACTAGTATTAGAAGTCGAGTCATGTAATAGGCCTGGGTAGCATGGGACCTTATCATCAAGTGAGTATTACTCTGGGAGGATTTTTTCACTTGGTTAATTATCATCTCCTCACAAGGACTTAATAGTTAATTGAGTTTTTACCTCCAAACATAACCTTAAAGCCGACGTACAGCTTGATGGTGAGGCCTTAGGTGAGGCCTTAGGTGAGTCCTAGTGTCTAGGGTCATTGTATATTACCATACTAGATCACACAAAAAAAAATTGTGGAATTTGATTAGGTCTACGAGATCTTTTTTTAATTTTAAAATTTCCCACAAGGTGGAAATTGGAATAAAATTTGTATATGAAATGTAACAAGTGATGTCTAGAGAAGTTGTATGGGGTATGAATAATAAAAATTGCACCTCTCACCCTCGAATTTCTACTACGACACACTTTGAGGGGTTAAAAATGTGTTCTAGACCCTCAAAACCCACTTTTCCCAAGTTTAGTGGAAAAAGTAGAAATAAATTACACTAGCAATTAAATAAATGGAGAAAAATAAATATCCACACATGCTAAATGATGTGGAAATGAGGTGGAAAATCATGGAGGAGTTAAAGTGAGGTCTCAAGTTGATGTGGACTCCTAAAATCAAGGAAAAGATGTGTGCTCCAAGAAAATCAATTTTTCTGAGGGGGCCACAAGTTTCCCAATGGAGAGGAATTCGATTTTCCTTGGTGAGTCATCTTTTTGGTGACCTTTGACTTGGAGTTTCACTGAAGATGAGTGGAGAGTGGTCTCCTACCACTCCACTCCCATATACACTTGTCCCTCCTCAACAACGAGTTAGCTCCTCTCAAGGATTACGTAGGCCTCTTTGGGGAATTCGAATTGCATGAGAGAGCTTTCGGATTGTCATCATCACACTTGCCATTTGGTTCTTCATTGGGATCTCCACCCATTCTTCTATATAATTCAGCTTTGGGCTCTCATATTGTATCTTTGCAATGAGCTATTGTGCTTGGGGAAGCTCTGCTTCTATGTACTCTTGATATTCACTTGAATAAAAAGAATTTGGGAGGTATTCATAATTACATATAGGTGCATGGAAGATCTCAAAATAACATGAACTGAAACCTTACCAGAGTTATCTATCTGGGTGGGACTAAGATGGACTAAAGCTTTCAACCAGTCTAGGTACCATCAGGCTTACTAACTAACCATCAACCTAGGGATCTAGGTGCATATCTAAGGTCAGAGCTCCAAGACCAACGCCACCCTCCCTCTTCGGGATCTAGACATCAAACACACATAGGTCGGCAAGATGTCCTCCCAAGCATCCGCCATTAGATGCTTCAACTCTCCTTATCAAACTAGATATATCCATTTGTCCAAGCACGCTTCCAAAGTGTTCAATCTTCTTGTGGAGAGATTTTACCTGTACAAACACAAACCCCAATCAATAATAAACTTTCAAATATACAAGTAAGCACAAACCTTCGAGGTCCTCAATTATTCAGATGCTGCTAATATCATCATCAAGTTATCCATATTCAATTTGTTGGAAGCTTTCTTCTTCTTTCATTTCTTCAACAACACCAATTCATTCTCCAATTTCTTTTTCAAGGTATCTATCATGACTATCATAATATGCCCTCCCTCTCAATTGGGGAGATGTACTCTTTCTTCTATCTAGGCTCCCTCTTAACTTAGGGAGATCAACAACTTCCTTCTCTTATGGCTTTATTCATATGCTTCCTTCATCATGCTTATACAAACATCTTTACTATCTTGAAGATTATGTACCTACAAAACTTTAATAGTAGGTACAACCAAAAACAAATATACAAAAGCATGAAGTTAGCTATATCAAAATTATGTCAATGGAAGCATTAGACTTTGGATATTAAACAGCTAGACCTAGTAAGGTTCATGAGATACATCTTTTTATATGCTAGACATCAACTTTTTGCTAGGGTTTTGTCATAAACCCTAGACTCCACCTCGAGACACAAAGCTTTAGATATCAATAATTCAAAATAATAATCCAATCATAGTACTATATGTCTAAAATATATTTTATGACAGATTCTACTAGGGTTTGTTCCAGACCCTAGATTCTTCATCATAATATCGTCAAGTCCTAGAATATCAATTTCTACTAGGTTTTATCACAAGCCCTAGAATTTCACAAACTAAAATAATTAAGTCAACATACTCACATATACATATCTAGGATTTCATAATCATAAATCATATCACAATATCAAGGTTAGATATATTACAACCTTGATCAAGCTAGGGTTTCAAATAGACAAATGAATATATGCCTAGGGTTTTATTTCTAGAATCTTTACTACAACTATCACAAGGGTCTTGCTTATAAACCCTTATATTACCAATCCTTAAAGATCTAGGGATTCATCTAGACATTAATAGCAAACCCTAAAGGACTAGGGTTTTATAATCAATATTGACACACCCTTAGGTTAGGGTTTTACAGAGAACCTTTTAGGGTTCCACAAAAATGATCAAATGATAATATAATGAGGGTAGATTCAATCTAATGATTAATCACCCAAATAAGAATCTTTTAAGATTCAAAAACCTTTGACATAATGATGTTAGTAATGTAACGCAAATTTCAAAAGATAATGAACATACCTTTTATATTAAGAGAACTTTATAAAAAAGTGTATAGTCTAAGACGTACCTTGAGATGTTCCTTAACAAACCTTGTAGGGATTCCTTGAAGTGCTCTCTTTGAATTAAGCCATGATCTTTTATACCTGCAATAAATACTTCCAAGCAAAACATGTGATACCAAGAACATGATGTTAATTTTCAATCTAGATTTTCAACAATGGATGGAATCCTAGGATAAACCCTAGATATAGCAAAAATCAAGTTATCTTTTCTTTCAATCAACACTAGGGTTTTACTTGACACCCTAGATTACCTACAAACCCTAGAAGATAAGGATTAAGGTTTCTATATGACAAGTGTTTTTCATATGTCACCTAGGGATTACAATCTTTACCCTAGACTAACTATAAACAAGGATTTTTATATGGACCATCTAGGGTTTTATAATATTAGATACATTGAAATCCTTCAAGTCCTAGAAACTCATTTAAACAAAATAAATATACATACCTCATGTTTACATACCTTTGATTTGATGATCCATTAGACTTGTTGCATATACATTTGTTAAGTAAGGAATAGTGACAATACTTGATTTCTTCGAGTTGATTCCTAGAGCGTTGAATGCCCTTTGTTTGAGGAAACTTCAAGATTGGATACTGTCCATATTTTTGATATGCCTAGGATGACTGTTCTTTCTGGTTACCAGAATCAACCTCTTTCATTCAGATTTCTGCTTTTGAATATATATCTATATGACAGTCTTTATAAGAGAAGAGATCCCTTTTGTTATGACAATCTCTGAGTTTGGTTTCTTGTTGTACTTATCTAGATATATACTCGACTTCCAAGGTCAACTTTCTATATCATTGTCGAGGTTCAAACTTTGTATTTATATACTTTTGAACAGAGGATCTTTTATCACCCAATATATTACTGTATAGCTTGCTTCAAAATGATGATGTGAAGGAGAGTGATTTGCTCAGACTTTTGGCTCCTTTCTGAAAGTGGCAGTGACCAGATTTAGGGCTCATAATTTTTTGAAGGAGATCAACTCCCTTTCACAGTGAAAAATGAACTTGTGAGATACACAACCAGCTTGCTACTTTGATGACTGATGACGATATATTCACAAGTTTTGTAGCATAGAAAATAACTCTTAAATGATGATTTCAGACTATTTAAAGGAGCCTTACACCTTCGCTCCTCTTTGTATAGATCTACGGTTATAGGTATTATGATTAGGATTATTAGGGGAGCCCAAAAATTCATTAGTCTTTCCTTAAGGAACTCGACCTTGGGTATTTAGATTCTTCTAGATAGATTGTAGATGATTCTTTCAGCTTCCTGCAATTTTCATGATATTGAAACCCATCTTCAAACAACTTGCCAGGGAGTAACCTTTTTCTTCCAAGACTGCTTTTCCTTCTTGCCAACAAGGTGATCTTCAACCTTCTTCCACCATAGCTCTGATACCATGTTGAGAAATCCATTAGGGTGGCAACTTGGGTGTTTATTTAGTTGATTTCTCTTATTATGACATTATCTTGTGATGTTTCATTATCAGTTCTTCTTCTTTCAATTTATCTTGTTCTTATCATCAAGACTAATGCCAATCAATAAACAGAGGACACAAGATGTAGGCACACAACTAGGGCAAAACCCCTAGGTAGGGGAAAACCCAATCAAGAACTCTTCCTTCAGTAGATTCAAAAAAAAAGTTGAGATGACCAAGACCCTTATAACCTAGACCAAAGACTTCTTCCATCCATCAAGTCAACCTTGTTACATCATGCTTCAGTTCTGAGTCTTGTATTTAGTATTTCGTTCTTCAATACTTTGTTCCTGCAACAATATGATAACACAGTCCTGCAACCCTTGACAAAATTTGGTATTATGCTTCAATCTTGCAACTATGTCATGCTTCAGTCATACTTCAGTAGTGTCATACTTCAGTTTTGTGGCAGCCCAATTATGCTTCGATCATGTGGAAGCCCTAATCAAGCTTTGGTCCTGTGGAAGTCCTAAACATGCTTCAGTCCTGTGGAAGTCCTAAACATGCTTCAGTCCTGTGGCAATCCTAAACATGCTTCATTCCTATGATAACCCAGTATGCTTGGATCAGTGATGCTTCAATTCAATGATACTTCAATTTATTCATGCTCCGGCTCTGTAGTGGATTTGATGTCTCGGCCTACAACCTTGGAATTATCCTTTCTGTAATCAACTGAACTTGTTTCTACTCCTTTCTGTTGAGCGAAATTTACATGTATATTTATAGTTGTTTCCAACTGTAAAATGAGTTGACATGAGTTTATTTGTGGAGCCGACTTGTAGTAGATTAGTTTGGAGGCCAACTTGCAAGGTGACTTGATGGAGGAAGCTTTTGACATGACAAAATAGATTTTGACTTTGACTTAAAAATCCTAAAAGCCTACAATGGAGGCTGGACCTATGACAATTGACCCAAGCATGAAATTCATGCTTTAATAAGTCAAATTAATAATAATAAAGATTTCTTTTTGACAAATATATTACATTATGACTCAAGTACAATTATGAAGACTGACACTAGTTACATTCTTCAATAGCCATTAACCCTGGGCTCCTGTCAGTTAAAAGACATGAAAGAAGCTAGAGCAGATCTGATGTCCCAACACTATTCCATTTTGGTGATCTAACATTCCACAGATAAATGGGCTGAGGAAGAGAAATAGAAAAATGCCTTAAACTTCTCAAAAGTTATTTCAAGATAGGTTATAATTCTTCTCAAGCAAAAAAGCAGAAAGCTCGAGCTAAAAGAGAAGCACTTGTCAAGAAGCAAGTTGCCTAGTAGGAAGCAGTTAGATTTGTGTAGGAGGAGATGTTGAAATACGAGCAAGAAGTAGATCGGATAGCCGAAGAACTTAAGTTGAAGAAGGAAGAGGAGGAAATGAGGAGTGACAAAGAACAAAAGAGAAAAGCATCAGAATAAGGGAGAAAAGCACAAAAAGAAAAAGAGAAAAAACAATGACAAATGAAGAAGCTTTGAAGTCCCAACAAGAAGCACAAGAATAGGATGTCTACAGGATAGTGGAGCACAAGGCGAAGACCCAGTCAACTCCTTATTTGCCTCCAGTGCTAGTCATCACAAAAAGGCCCATTGTGCCAGATGGTGGGCTCCAGTATTGCAGCAATAATGCTGCAACTCCTAGGACTCCCTTCTTTACTTTTATCAATCCGGTAGTTCGTAACAAACTTGGAAGCGACAGTGCTATATGCACAAGTACTAGCTCTTGCCACAGGCTATCACTTGATCAGCTGGCACAAGTCTGCTAGGAGCTTAAGCCAACTTCTATGAGCTCTTAGAACAAGCTTTTAACTGTGATGGAAGAAAACTAACTCAACCAGAGGCTAATCTACTTGCAAAAAGAAGTTGAAAGCTTAAAAAGAGCGCAAACCCTAACAAACCCTAGTTTTACCGACTAACCCTACTGGTGCAAGTAAAAGGATGAAAACTACAAAAACGGATGCCATTGACTTCTAGAAAAGTAAAATGCATGTGACTAAGCTACTTCTGAATAGAAATATGAAGAAAACATCTTTTTGTATTTTCGAATAATATTTGTGGAATCACTTTGCAGGGGTTTTGACTATTTTGACTGTGCAGAGGTTGATTGGAAAAAGGAAATGGAGTGGACGCTTGCAAGAGGTTGGAAAGGTGAGAAGAGGGCCTAAGGGGGTCCCTAGCACCCTTCCAGAGAGGTTCATAGTGATCGGATCTCAAAACTGCTTTTGTGAGCTTCTACAAGAAGTCTGCAGGGGTTCTATAGGATGTTCTATGGCTTCTACAGGATGTTTCTACAGGATGTTCCGAAAGGGGATTTTGAAGGGTTGATGGTGGAAGAAAGGTGAAGAAGTGGGTACAGAGGTTGGATGATGATGTGGAGGGGTCCAGGACCTGGCAAACGAAGCGGGTGAGTGATAAGGATGGTTGGATTTGTTCAAGGAGGGGTAGAGCAATGTTGCACAAAAATATGGAAATTAGGTCAAAGTGAGGGAACGTAGCAAATGTGAGGCAAGAATCAGAGTTAGAGGACGGAGCAGGCGGTATTGATGGAGTAGGGGTAGGAAAAGAGGTATCACAGGTGCTCTGCAAGTTATTTTCCAAACTATTCAAACAAAGACTCGGAAAACCAAAGACCTAGCTACTTTAACCTAATCTGACCTAAATATCAGCAAAGAAAATGAACAGAAGTTTATTGGCAACAAAATCATGTGAAATAGCTATGCAAACTAAGCAATCATGGACCTGAGCATGTAACCGCAACTGGTATCAACTTCCACAAATGAGAATCTAACACTAACAATTGCATGACGAAGCAAAGACAGTGTTTTTGGTGGCGGCAAGGACGCCTTGGTCCTAGCTCATGGTCCCATAGGGGTGCTTGATAGCCTTTTTGTTAATTTTTGGTATGTTCTATGCTAGAGCAATTTATTTGAATTTTCACAATTGGCAATCACATCAGCATTATGATAAACTGCAGATAGAACATAAATATAAAACGCAGAAGACAAGCCAAGACAAGAGGACACAAGATATGGCGCAAGCCAGGGACAAACCCCACAATGTGTGGGGAAACCCTTTGATCAAATCTTCTTTTATCTTCAAAGTTCAGCAGAGAGAGAGAGAGATAGAGTACAATGATTTTAAGTCAATACTTGACTTGCCAAATAGGAGATCAGACATCAGAGATCTTCACCTTGAAGATGACACAATGAGGTTGCAGATCTGATCCCAAGGACTGAAGATATGTAGCAGATGAACAGCTCAGTCAGTTACCCATATTACTGAAGCTTTCCTTCCATAAGACTCTCCTTCCTTTGCCGATTCACTGATCATGTCAAGGCTGCTAATCTGGTACCTTTCATAAGGACTGGTGCATGGCAGACCTGGTCATTTGTTAGGGCACCCTCTGAGAGCCACAACACCTTAACCATGCCCCACAGTTCACCTGATTACTGCAGCTAGCTTTCATACAATCCTCCAATGATACGCTGCCTTATAGGGCTGCTTACCTTCTGAACGCAGCTACTAAATAAAGGCCTCCAACTGCTGGCTATGGCCTGCGGCCTAGCCCATCAGTGGACTGTAACTTTAGTCCCTTCAAACAGTGATCCAAACAGCTCCTTAAACTACTGTCCCTAGCTCCTCCCTTTTGCGGATTCTTTTGCTCAGCACACCGAGATCAAGAACAGCTTGATTTTGCCCAAACAATCCTGAAATAGGCCACGCTGTTACCTACAGCAATGTAGCATTATGTCAACGGCTTAGGTGACAGCAACTGGGTCTCTTTGAGCTGCGTATAAGGGCTCTCCTTACTGCGGCTAAGGGCACTACTATACAGCTGCTTAAGACCTCCATTTGCTGTGGCTGGAACCTCCTTCTTTGACTGCGGCTAAGGCAGATTATGACAGTGGATAAGGAGTCTCTTTCTTGCTGCATATAGGGTCAATAGACAATGGATTCAAACCTTCATTTAGGGCCTATATTAGCCCTCCTCTCATCTGCGGATGGAGCCTCTTGAGACAGCGTATAGGGGCTTATTCATGCTGCACATAAGTCTCCTCTTATCTGCATTTAGATCTTCTTATAAGCCTGCGGCTAGGGCATCATCTGCACTGCGGCTAGGGCACAACTGAACTGTGGCTAGGGCATCAGCTACTGTATATTTTAGGTGTCCCTCCTTCTCCAAAAACCCAAGACGTGGAGAGGAGGAGAACACACCAAGAATGTGTGTTAAAATGACTTCAAATCCTCACCAATTTATACTAGAACGTAGATGATGAATAGACACGTCTATTGGGCTTCTGAGCCTACTCAAGTTTGCTGGTCGGCTTGGTAATAATTATATAAACAAAATAAATTCATATCTCCATAAATACTTATCGGAATCGGATGATCTTTGGATCAATCCTACACCTCTCGACGAGAGGGATCCAATAAAAATATCAGCTGTCATAAATAAGCTGATCCACATGGAGTTTGGCCCTAGTTGCCAATTTAACACTCCCTCTCAACTAGGGAGAACTCCATCCAGTGATCCATAAGTCCGACTGTACAATCTCGGCCATCAGTGCCCTGCACTGCTCTGCCCAACTCTGCTCAGCTCTGCTGGCTCTGCTCTGCTCAGCTCTGCTAGCTCTGCTCTGCTCAGCTCTGCTGAACTATGAAGAAGAAGAATTGATCGAGAATGTCTCATACCATTCTCCACTGACCCGAAGTCAGTCTCAGAGTGCGTACCACTAGTCCCAGACTAGTCTCAGCCGACTCGAAGTCAGCTTCATAGTAAGTACCACTCCTACCACTGGTCCCAGACCAGTATCGCAGTCTCAGAGAGTGTACCACTGGTCCCAGACCAGTTTCAACCGACCCGAAGTCAGTGTCATAGTATGTACCACTCTCACTGGTCCCAGACCAGTACTGCACTGACACAAAGTCAGTCTCGGAGTATGTACCACTGGTCCCAGACCAGTCACAGCTGACCCGAAGTCAGCGTCATGGTATGTACAACTCCCACCACTGGTCCCAGACCAGTATCATTGATCCCAGATCAATGGAGGTCATCCTAGCATAGGGAGTACGGTAGATACAACGATGCGTCCATCGGTACTACTATGGTCCCTAACTTCATTTCCCTGCTCATTGATCAGATGAGAGGTACTTCCCATGAGTCCCAGACTGCATGGGTAGGATGCCTCGACAGGAGAACTTAATCAATCCTGTCCTCACAGGAGAACACATCAATCCTGCTACAATCGCCATGGAGAACACATCAATCCAGGCCTCACAGGAGAACTAATCATCCTGCCACACAGGAGAGCGAATCATCCTGTTCCACAAGAGAGCGAATCATCTTGTCCCACAAGAGAGCGAATCATCTTGTTCCAGTGCACACCACCAGGGGAGGGTGAGTCACCCTGTGGTCATATGTTGCTCCAGTAGAACTGCAAGCCCCCCAGAGCTCCCAGAGCTCAATGTATACAACATGTAGGACCCTTCTTCAAAGGTCTCTCGACGACTCCAAGTCGTTCAGGAAAATCACAAATTTGATCTTTCCTAGGGGCTCTGTCCTGTGCATCATCCTAATGCGATGGAGCCTCCTTGCTCATCGACTTACCATGATGTCTATCTGCTGGAGCAATCGACAAATACGGGATTCCTCAATAATCGAATCCCACCTCTGGTTGTCACAGAGAATCACAGTGGTACTCATCATGTGAACAAACAGCTCACTGAAGAGCTTCAGCAACCAGACTGCCTCACAGAAGGCCATACTAGCAGCAATGTATTCTGCCTTGGTGGTGCTCAGAGTCACCGACGTCTGCTTCCTGCTCATCCAGGGTATCGAGGCAGATTCCAAAGAGAAAGAGCACTTAAAAGTGCTTTAGTGATCCTCCACACTGCCTGCCCATTCAGCATTCGAATAATAATGCAATTTCATCTTTTCGGCAGTGTATCTCAATCCATGAGAGATTGTGCCCTGAAGATACCTCAGAAGATTCTTGGCACCAATCCAGTGAGGCTCAATCAAATATGAGCTCACCATGCTAACTGCAACACAGATGTCCGGACAGAGGTTCTCCAAGAACATCAACGCGAATGAGTTTATAAAACTCAGAGGCATTTCCCAAATCAGGTCCGACATCACTACCATATAACTTCTGAAAGTTAAGACCCTTGAGGTAGTCACAGGCTTGCAGCTTATCTTTTCACATTCAGAATCCAACTCCCTCTATCTCCTATAAATGAGAGGGTCTGCACCTGTCAGACATAGGTGCCGGTATGAGAGGTTTATCATCCACAACCTTCGAGTAATGGTTTGGATCAGTTTCACTCCTGGTGAGTCTCAGCTGCATTAGACAGCTATCAATCCTCTCATACTATGCCCGAGGTGTTTTGCTTCAAGCCATAGAGAGCTTTCTTCCACCTGTATACATGGGATTCCCGATCATGAGTCTTAAACTCCTCGGGTTGTTCCAAGCCTGTGGACCTGCTGCATGAAGGGAATGGTCCCCTTATAATATTTTCCTTCGGTACATTTCAGACATGTACCTACATGCTCCTCTTTGAATTCAAGCATCCGAGTCACCATCTGACTCACAGACCTCCAGTGCTGAGTCAACGGACATGGTCCCCAGTGGACTTCTAGCAACTTGATACAACCCAGAACTCAAAACATCTTAACAAGATATATTTTCAAACACGTACCTTTCCATTGATAAGTGCCATCTTGTAACCTTTGATTTCCATTTCCGAGATGGTCATCGGGTTCTTCTTGCGATCAGGTACATAAAAGAGATTCAGGGGTTTCTTGCTTTCGTGGAGGAGTCGACCACTTCCTTGATGACCTGCATTACCAGTCATTCCTTTGATTATTGAAGATGTCCCAGGAATGATTGTTATCTTCATCAAGAGATGTGTCCCTGCCATTCGGACACTCCTTCGCATAACGGCCGAACTTATTTCAACAAGGCATCTGCCTTTCCTTTCACCCTTAGAACCGAACTTCCCAATGAAGGGATCATTAGATGGGCCATCAGAAACTTCTGCTGCGCCATTCTGATAACATTCTCTGCTTTGACTTCACCCTAGGTGAATTATGGGGAACCCATTGATCCTTCTGTCTTGTCCCAACTGCCTTTGGTGATTGCTCTTTCACTCTTGCTTGGGCATTGTCTTCACCTCAGCTCCGATACCATGTTAATTTTTGGTATGTTCTATGCTAGAGCAATTTATTTGAATTTTCACAATTGGCAATCACATCAGCATTATGATAAACTGCAGATAGAACATAAATATAAAACGCAGAAGACAAGCCAAGACAAGAGGACACAAGATATGGCGCAAGCCAGGGACAAACCCCACAATGTGTGGGGAAACCCTTTGATCAAATCTTCTTTTATCTTCAAAGTTCAGCAGAGAGAGAGAGAGATAGAGTACAATGATTTTAAGTCAATACTTGACTTGCCAAATAGGAGATCAGACATCAGAGATCTTCACCTTGAAGATGACACAATGAGGTTGCAGATCTGATCCCAAGGACTGAAGATATGTAGCAGATGAACAGCTCAGTCAGTTACCCATATTACTGAAGCTTTCCTTCCATAAGACTCTCCTTCCTTTGCCGATTCACTGATCATGTCAAGGCTGCTAATCTGGTACCTTTCATAAGGACTGGTGCATGGCAGACCTGGTCATTTGTTAGGGCACCCTCTGAGAGCCACAACACCTTAACCATGCCCCACAGTTCACCTGATTACTGCAGCTAGCTTTCATACAATCCTCCAATGATACGCTGCCTTATAGGGCTGCTTACCTTCTGAACGCAGCTACTAAATAAAGGCCTCCAACTGCTGGCTATGGCCTGCGGCCTAGCCCATCAGTGGACTGTAACTTTAGTCCCTTCAAACAGTGATCCAAACAGCTCCTTAAACTACTGTCCCTAGCTCCTCCCTTTTGCGGATTCTTTTGCTCAGCACACCGAGATCAAGAACAGCTTGATTTTGCCCAAACAATCCTGAAATAGGCCACGCTGTTACCTACAGCAATGTAGCATTATGTCAGCGGCTTAGGTGACAGCAACTGGGTCTCTTTGAGCTGCGTATAAGGGCTCTCCTTACTGCGGCTAAGGGCACTACTATACAGCTGCTTAAGACCTCCATTTGCTGTGGCTGGAACCTCCTTCTTTGACTGCGGCTAAGGCAGATTATGACAGTGGATAAGGAGTCTCTTTCTTGCTGCATATAGGGTCAATAGACAATGGATTCAAACCTTCATTTAGGGCCTATATTAGCCCTCCTCTCATCTGCGGATGGAGCCTCTTGAGACAGCGTATAGGGGCTTATTCATGCTGCACATAAGTCTCCTCTTATCTGCATTTAGATCTTCTTATAAGCCTGCGGCTAGGGCATCATCTGCACTGCGGCTAGGGCACAACTGAACTGTGGCTAGGGCATCAGCTACTGTATATTTTAGGTGTCCCTCCTTCTCCAAAAACCCAAGACGTTGAGAGGAGGAGAACACACCAAGAATGTGTGTTAAAATGACTTCAAATCCTCACCAATTTATACTAGAACGTAGATGATGAATAGACACGTCTATTCGGCTTCTGAGCCTACTCAAGTTTGCTGGTCGGCTTGGTAATAATTATATAAACAAAATAAATTCATATCTCCATAAATACTTATCGGAATCGGATGATCTTTGGATCAATCCTACACCTCTCGACGAGAGGGATCCAATAAAAATATCAGCTGTCATAAATAAGCTGATCCACATGGAGTTTGGCCCTAGTTGCCAATTTAACACTTTTTCTAAATATCTTCTCCGTTATCAACCTATAAAACCAATCTGAACATGAAAAGCCTTTTTAATCATCAACAATGACCTAGGTAACCAAGCAAGACTTTAATCTACTTAACAGAAATTATTTGATAAAGACATCAACAACACATAACAGTACACAAAGGAAGCCTTGGCACTTGGGTTGGGCCCAACCCCAAGAGTTGCAGGCTCCTAAGAAGAAGCTCAGAACTGGTGCCAAATGAAACTGCTTTCCATTACTCAAAAATAACCATGTCACAAAAGAAGTTGTACAGCAGAAGCTACAAAATGAGCTGAGAAACTAGCAGCACTATAGTGCAGAATACAACTGTTCAAAAAGTAACCTACAAAGGCTGGAAGCCTTCCTATTTATGCACCACGAGGACCTCCAACAGTCCTCCTTGATTCAAGGGGCTTGGCTACCCAAACTGCTAGTACTCAATCACTTCATAAAAGTTGCTCGGCTGCCCTTGGGAATCAACGTTGGTGGGCTGCTGAACTCCGAGCTGATGGTGGAGAACTCGAGGAAGAGGCCATTTAGTGCAGGAGGCACCCTCCCTACGAATCCTCAGCCTTGTCCCCTTGCATTCGGCTGTCAAATGGCTCATAAATGCTTGACCTTGGTCCAAAAGCTGTCCAAAAATCTGCAATAAACACGTATTAGTCTTCATGGTCAAGTGACTATCCTCATTCGTTCAATCAACATAAATATACTCAAAAGCATGCATAAACTATGAAGAATGGTGGATTAATGGAGAACAATAGGCAAAATGAGCCCAATAAGTTACCCATTTTTGGGGCTCATCACCAGACACCAAAAAAGATCCACTTGCTATGGCCTCAACAAGCACAACATTTCTCAAGCTGCTGAGAGAAATGTGAAAGACCTCCTTGAACAGCTGAAGCAAAAGGATGACTGCATAGTAGAGCTGGAGCAACAGGTCAAGCTATTAAAGTCTGACAACAAAAATCTGAAGCAGAAGGGAAGTAGCATGGAGGACTACAGGTTTTGTACATTTGAAGTGCATGAATCCTACAAAACCATGGTCGAACAAGTCTACCCATGCCACCAACAACTCAAGAAGATATCCACCAAGCTGCTACCACCATGGGAATTGGCTAAGGAAAGAAGGCTGAAGCACTCAGCTTCAAGGAGTATGTAATGCTGTGAACTAGCTAGAGCAATGGCCGAAGGAATCCACAAGCTCCGCTGGAGGTCCCTAGGATTAGTGAAGAAAAATTGATATATGACTCCATCAATGTCAACAGAGACCATATGATCCAAAAAAAAGCTGGAGAAAGACATCTCCAAGTCTATAGCTTAGTACCAGCAACATTATTCCTCAGCTGAGAGATTAATCAAGATGAACAAGTTGCTAACTATTAGTTCCTAGGGAGAAGCCAAGCCAGATGAGGAACTAGACAGGGAGCTGGAAGAGTTGTTGACTGCTAAAGAATTGTCTTCGCCAACAAACTCACAAAATACAATCTCAAGCAACACATTCTGGATCCCTCAAAGCAGCAAAACAATTTTTAATTCCTTCATGGTCTCACTGAAGAAAGATGTACAAGCCCTATCACAGAGCATGTCAAAATACCATGTCAACATGGAAGGGCTGCTATCCAGTAGGATTAAGATGATCTTCTTCTATGACAAGATCTGAGTAGCCTATCACATCGTAGTAGTTGTCTTTTTCAAACTCTAGGAGTTTACAAATTATTTTCTTAATTATATTTGAAAATGATGAGAATATGAAAAGATTGTAACTGCCTAGTGGCAGCCCAACAATTCCTAGGAGAAATTACTGATGTAATCTATAAATGAAGTGAAACACCTGATAAGGAATTTTGGATTCCTTAACTGCTTTACTTTTGAACTTTCAAGTCTTTAGTAAAATTTTGCAGAGTTTAAATAAAAATATCTAGGAAGTTGATTGGTGTATACTATATCTAATATCTATTAACAAATACTATTGAGAAGCCTAAGAAGGCCACTGCCAGAATTATGACTTAGCAATGAGCATACATTGTGATTTTGCTTCAAAGTAATCTCAAGTATTTTCATTTGTATGTGCATTCTATGAGATTTACTAATATTAGCTAATGGATTGTTGTGTGAAATAGATAGTTCTATCTCATATTGTTACTAATTATAATTCTTTCTCACATTGTTACTAATTTTTTACTATTGCTGTCTTCAATGAGTTCTTGTTAGAACATACACTGACTATTTTCTATTTTCTCTAGTAAGTTAAAAATTCCAGTACCAGAAAATCAACTAATGCTTTTCTTGATTCAGCTTATTGTCGTGCTTAGTAGCTCATCTTTTCCTATCTTCATCTATCTTTTAGCATTTGATAGTTTACAGTACTTTTATTTCCACATTAAATAGCTATAGTTTAGTTTGCATGATCCCTGTTGTAATGATCATTCAATATCTCACGGCAATAACGAAATCAAGCATGGTTACTGAGCCAGAATCTGGATGGGTCTCTTATCCAAAATGGTGTGACATCTAATTGGGACCTCATATCAAAGAGAACCCTTGTGACTGTTCTTGGGTCATTATCCCTATCAACAAGCTGAAAAAGGAAAAAGATTGAGCCTCAGAATTGCAAAGTCAATTGAAAAGTTGAAATTGTATTAGCTGAGAAACACCAACAATGAGTGAATATGCTTATTGAAAAGCACAACATAGATGTGACAATGGCAGAGGATCTTCATAAAAAGGAGATGGAATCTATTAAGGAATAACACTCAAAACATGTGGTTTTTCTTTAAGAAAAACAAGAATTACAATTGAAAGATCTTGCTGGTGAGTACCAGAAGCAAATCAATTTTCTAGAGCTGCAGGTGGAAGAGCTGAAGGACAAAAGAGGGTCGTACAAAAATTCCTTAAAGCTAAAGCTTTAGTAATCAATTCTAAGTTTCTAGTTTGCAGGAGATGTTTTATAACAAGTAAAACAAGATAAAGTGGCAATGTGATAAGTTGTTTGAATTTTCTAATGAGATTCAATCTCAACTAGAAGATCAGAAAGAAGCTCAAGCTTCTTTTGACAAAATAAAGATTTGGGAAGTCAAGAATAGGAATGTAATTGAAAGAATTCCAAAGACATCAGATGAGGATTAGTTTATTTTTCAGGTATCCTTAAAGAATTTCGCAACTATGACTATTCTCACGATATAGTACAAATGAAAAACCAAACTCATTGCATGCTATTTCCTACTCTAACCTACTAAAGTCTCTACCCAATCAGGTGAAATCAAAAACCCAATGCCACCATGCAAGAAGTTGGCTTAATGACTAAAATTTGTTTTCACCATTCTGAAGAAAGAGAAACTTGGAAAATGGCAACTCAAACTCCAGCTGAAACCAAAACCCATGGTCCATAGACAACATAAAATCTACATGCACTGATGACTCCAACAGGCTAGCCAAAGTGTTGATTTTTGGTAGCATCGGATGTGTTCTAGCCTTGAAATTTGGAGGAGAGACTAAGGCACATCAGATCTCCAAGACCCAGTAATCGTTTTGAAAAATTCCACCCGGATGAGGAGTTATTAAAATAATTAATATTTTTGATGGGTTCCTAAGTCTAAACTTAGGAAAATAAAAATATTTTTGGGTACTAATAAAGATAAGGGTGAGAAGCTTCTAAGAGATGAGGATCAAGTCTGTTTTAATCTTAGCCATTGATTAGAGACTTCATTTCGGCCATTGATTCATCAACAGAAAAAGTATAAGAGAAGAATTAAGGAACATTTGGAGACACACCGACAGATACTCAGTATCTCAAGGGAATTCGATTCTCAAGGAAGAAGAGATCGATTTCAGAGGGAGTTGCAGGGTGGAGGAAGAGGAGGGCTTCAGCAGCAGGCAATGATCAAGGAGGAGGTGACGCAGGGACAGTGGAAGACAGTGCAGAAAGAGAGACGCAGAGCCTACGCAAGTTGACGCAAAGCCTACGCACGCTGACGCAGAGCCACGCTGGGTCAATCAGAGTGATGCAAGGGTGACGCAGAAGTGGGAGCAGGGTCTACAAAGTGTCAAATGGTCTCAGAGGGAAAGTCTCAGGTGTTTTCCGTCATTTTCTCTATAAAATCATTCCTTGTAAAAGCAATTGCTGCTAAAGATTAATAAAGCCCTCATTTGCTGCATCGATTTTCCCACATTGGGTTTTTTCGGGGACAATTGTCCAAAAATAATTGTGTTGATGTGATTGATTCTTGTGCATGTATTTTTCTCTAAGTAGTTGTGTGATAACTACAGTAGAATTTATTTTAATATTTGTTGAAGGAATTTCGTAAATAACTTATTGTGAATAATAAGTAGGTGAAATAAATCAGTTGTTGCAATGATAGAATTTCAGTTTAGAAATTTTCACATGGTATTAGAGGAGAGATCCGAAAACAGGAAAGGAAAATCGATTATGGGTCAAGAGCATGATGCAGAGGCATCCACTCAAGGGGACTCGCGCAGATTTCCAAGAGGAATGCACAAGGGACGATTATTCTATGTTAGCTTCCAGATTGGAAGAAGAAGTCGCTTGCCTTGCAAGCTTTGCCTCCTTGGAGGTTTGGTATATAGACAGTGGAGCTTCCTGGCATATGACAAGAACTCGAGAATGTTTTTCAAATTATCAAGAAGAAAGAATGAATTTTCAAATAACCATGGGGAATAAGGCAAAGTGTACTCCAGTAGGAAGAGGTACTATAGTTTTTCAAACCGAAGCAGGAGAGCGACTTCAAGCAACCAATGTGCTGCATGTGCCAGTATTGGGGATGAACTTACTTTCCCTGTTTCAACTTCAAAACAAGGGCTATGGCATTTTCTTCATTAAGGAGAAAGTATATGTCAAACACCCAAGTTTGTAAAAGAAGGCTCAGAATGGAATCAAAAGTAACAGGTTGTACAGGTTACAGCTAGGATCACCAATGGCACTGATACGCAATAATGGAGACAAAGATTTGAATGAGTTGTGGCACAGGAGGATGGGACACACCATGGGGCTCTGAGAATTCTTAGGAAAACAGTGTCAGGAGTTCCAGAATTAAGTATTGAACGGGATGATGTATGCAGAGGGTGCGCTCTGGGCAAGTATGCCAAAGTTGTGTTTTCCAGAAGTAACAATAGGGCGAAGAGTGTGCTAGGATTGATACACTCAGACATCTGTGGACCAATGTCCACAAAATCTCTTAGTGGTGTCGAATACTTCGTCACCTTCATCGATGACCATTCCAGGAAGACTTGGATCTACTTTCTGAAAACCAAGGATGAGGTTTTCGGTCGATTCAAAGAGTTCAAGGCTCTAGTGGAGAATCTAACAGGAAAGAAGATAAAAGTGTTGCGCTCAGACAATGGTGGAGAGTATGTTGACAAGGACTTCACCGATTTTTGCACTAAGGAAGGCATCAAAAGAGAGTGGATAGCTCCCTACAATCCGAAGTAGAATAGAGTAGCAGAAAGGAAGAATAGGACTATTGTGGAAGGAGCTAGGGCAATGTTGTATGATCAGGATATGCCTAAATTCATGTGGGCAGAAGCATGCAACACGGTAGTTTATGTCCAAAACAGGACTCCTCACAGGGCATTGGGCAAAATCACTCCAGAGAAGGTCGTTACTAGGAAGACACCTGAAGTCAGTCATTTCAAGATATTTGGGAGTTTAGCGTATTGACGTATACCCAAAGAGAAGAGAAAGAAATTAGATCAAACTGCTGAGATAGGATATCTTGAGGGATATAGCGAGAATGCTAAGGCATACAGAATCTATCTTCCAGGGAGTAGGAAGGTAATAGTTCGGCGGGATGTAAAGTTCATGGAGGATAGAGCTTTCAGGAAATCCCAAGAAATGCCTTCCAAGGAGCAGTCGAAAGATAAGCCGTTGGTCAGACCACTTCAACCAGCGGAAACTAGTACCAGAAATTCTCCTGAAGACAAAGCTTCAAAACAAGAGGAATCTCAGGAAGAAGAAGAGCTGATAGATGTGCCTACTACCAGTGGAAGAACAAGTCAGGAACTCCGACAGATTCTACTGGATGCAGAAGACTTCATTGGTTCACCCAAGAATAGTAAAAGGGAGCGAAGATAGCCAGACAGATACCAGGCCTTAGTAGCTCAGGTTGGAGAACCTTCTAGTTTCAAGTGGTCGTTCAGCATAAAGTATGGGTGGATGCTATGGTGGAGGAATACAACTCTATAATGGTCAATGATGTCTGGGAAGTGGTACCTAGGCCGCAGGACAAATCAGTGGTAGGTTCGAGATGGATCTACAAGGTCAAATATGTTGCAGACAGCAGTGTGGAGAAATACAAAGCCAGATTCGTGGCTAAGGGGTATGCTCAGAAGGAAGGGATAGACTATGAAAAAACCTTCGCCCCAGTAGCCAGGTATACTTCTATTAGAACCCTAATATCTCTTGCAGCACAAATGGGGTGGGAGATCCACTAGATGGATGTCAAGACAACATTCTTGAACGGGGTAATAGAAGAGGAAGTATACATCGAACAACCATAAGGTTTTGAGACACATGAGAAGAAATCTCATGTATGCAGATTAAAGAAAGCCTTGTATGAGCTGAAACAGGCACCTAGAGCATGGTACGGTCGAATTGATAGCTACTTGCAGAAGATGGGGTTCGTCAAGAGTGACGCAGACCCTAATCTCTACTATCTAGTTGTAAAGAATGAGCCTCTAATCCTAGTGTTATATGTGGATGATCTCTTCCTGACAGGATCATCCAGGCTCATCAAAGACTGCAAGAAGAACCTAGCCACAGAATTCGACATGAAGGATTTGGGACAGATGCATTATTTCTTGGGGTTGGAAGTTTGGCAGCAAAAGGGTGAAATCTTCCTGGGACAAGGGAGATATGCTACAGAAATCTTGAAGAGATTCAGGATGCAGGACTGTAGACCTATGGCTACTCCAATGATCACCAACTAGAAGAAGATTGATGCATTAGAAGATAAAGACATTGATCCCACCTTGTACAAGCAGCTTATAGGGTCCTTGATGTATCTGGTCAATACCAGGCCAGACATTTGTTACGCTATCAACACCCTCAGTTAGTTCATGGTAGAACCTAAGAGGGCGCACTGGGCAATAGCCAAACATCTTCTCAGGTATATATAAGGAACAGTCGAGCATGGACTATTGTACACCAGAGGCAATGACATCAAGCTGAATGTGTTCACTGGCGTAGATTGGGTTGGAAGTTTAGTAGATCAGAAAAGTACAACTGGGTACTGTTTCAACATTGGATCAGGAATGACCTCCTGGTGCAGTAGGAAACAGAAATCTGTGGCTCTGAGCACAACTGAAGCAGAATATATGGCAGCTAGCACAAGTTCGTGAGAAGCCATATGGCTTAGGAAATTGCTTGTGAATCTATTCAGAAGAAGGATGGAAGCGACCAGAATCATGTGTGATAATCAGAGTTGCATCAAGCTCTTTAAGGATCCAGTATTTCATGATCAGTCGAAGCACATTGATATCAGGGGTCACTTTGTCGGAGACTGTGTCCAACAAGGGGCAGTGCAATTGAGTTACACTCCTACAGGAGAACAAGTGGCAGACATCCTCACCAAGGCTCTAGGAAGAACAAAGTTTGTTTATTTCAAGGAGAAGATTGGGATGGTAAAGAATCCATTTCAGTGGCAGAAATGGATAAGTGAAGGGAGTTGCAGTGCAGCAATTAGCAGTGGCAGTGCTATGGGAAACATGATATAACATGTTGAGAGGGAGTTGCAGTACAGATGTAGCAGTGGTAGTGGCAGTGTCATGGGCAACAGTACAGAAAGCAGCAGTGTAGTGGATGTGGGGCAGTAGGCCTAGCATCAGCACAGGTACCGATGTAGAGGATCAGTGTGATGATTCAGTGATGAAGCATTATTAGAGCACATTCCTCGCTAAGAGGGAGTGTTGATTTTTGGTATCATCGGATGTGCTCTAGCCTTGAAATTTGGAGGAGAGGCTAAGGCACATGAGATCACCAAGACCCAGAAATCGTTTTGAGAAATTCCACACAGATGAGGAGTTATTAAAATAATTAATATTTTTAAGAAATTCCACCCGGATGAGTAGCAAGGCAAGAAGCTCTTAGAGTAGAGAAGTTATGGTTGAGTGAGAGAAGGATAGATCTCTCAAGATGGAGCCTCAGCCAGTATCTCAGTTTGAGTCTCAGCTAGTTGGCAACTGGGTCGACTAGCAGAATGATGAGGAGAGCTCAGTGTGAGTAGAGGAAGCCACTCAGTCAGTGAATCCCAGTATATGAAGAGTTTGAGCCAAGTCGGCAGAAGAGTTGTTTAGGGGGAATCAAGAGAGAGTTGGATCTTCCAGTACCACGTTTAGGCAGAGTAAGCAGCCACTGAGATACATGGGGTACATGGCACTTCTGACTGAGGTGGTAGACTCGTAGAGCATGGTTGGAAAGAAAAGGTCTTCAGATTAGATTCCGTAGAAGAAAGCAGGGAATTCTTCTAATTCAGAGGGAGCAACTACAATAGTGGAGAATGTGATAGTGTTGGACACAGATCCAGGTGGTGTTGGACAGAGATCCAAGTGGACAAGGTCCCTTCGAAAGCACATTGCTCGCTAAGAGAGAGTGTTGAAAATGTGTAGCGAGAGAAGGTCTTCTTTGGCTCGTGCCTTAGCCAGAAAGACCGAGTTTGTCTTTCCTTTGACCATGGATGAGTTCATGGAGTTGGAGAATTCATGCATAGAGTTGGAGGACCAATTATGAGGATCCTTCCTTCAATTTGACTACAAATTGATTGGCAGTTATAAATTTAGATAAAACAAGTTGGGAGCTTCAGTTTCTAATTGAGGCAAGGACGAGTTAAACTCAATTAACAAGTCAATCACAACTGTTGTTCTAAATTTGTACTCGCCAATTTTAGCATGGATCAAGCCTATAAAGGAAGGACGAAGGCACAAATTTATTCATTCTTGTATGCATGAGGTTGTGTGTGTGAGAGATCTTGTTGAGAGTGTGTACTTTGGAGCAGCCAATATGTTGTGATAGAGAGACTTCTTGCTGCCAGATTTGTGTTTGGATTTAGGAGGTTTTTCCTAAATAATAGGGGGCAAGACTACGCTAGGAAATAGGAGATCTCCCGCGCAAGGGAAAAGGTCCAGGCAAGCCGTAAGCAAGAAGTTGCAAGGTATGTCCAACTAGTATAGCAGAAAACAAGTGTGTTCTCAAGGTCACTATTTACCTTGTAAGAAATCTGATTGCGCAACTCTATCAATAAAACTCTATAGCAAGAAGTGGCTTTCCCAAGAAAAGTTGTCTTTTGTGTGACTGTGTTCTTTATCTCTATGATTTATTCTACTGCTTATTGTTGAGAAATTCTCTATCTTGGTGAAAAGGAATTACATTCAAATTGTTTATCATAGTAGTTGTAGAATTTTTCATGTAAAATCAACAAAAAGTAGGCCAAGGAAAGGGGTAACTAATGCCTCCATGATTGCTCCCTCCATTATTTCAAAATGCTCGGGATGTGGACTTTCATTAGTTGGTCCCCTGACTATGGCACTTGGCCATGAAGTCATTCCCCTTCATTGCCACCTATTCTCACTAACACTTGTGGATTAAAGGGTTCATCTTGGAAATGCCATCCCCCATTAGGGGTTGGAAGCACCTAATGGGGCTAATTATCTAGCCACTCCTACAAAGGTAGGAAACACTTTTATGGGACTTGGTCTAGTTAGATATTTGAAGGTGATCCTAGTTTGAAGTATTATTATGCCCTTAACAGTTAAGTATGTTCTACTTAAATGCATCAATGATTATGGTCTTTAATGGATGGTTGTTTTCACTTGAGTTTGAATGGTTTTCCCAGATAGTTTTGAGCAACTAAGGCCTTAAAAGCACATTGTTCCACTCCTACACCACATGATGCCCAGGCCAACAACATTTCAAAAGAGCACAGTGACCTAACAAATGCAGTGTTTTCCCTTATTCAATAGAGCATTGAGCACTTGGATGATCTTGGTAGTTGATGGACACTCCAAAGTACCCTCAGATATCAAAATATTGAGCTACTTTTAATTTTTAGCATTTAGGATTCTAGATGATCGGTGGACCTAGCATGCCCCCAGGTTGGCCTTGACACTACTTGATGGGCATGCAACAATCCAAAGCCCAAACGAGGATGACTATCCCCCAGGATGATTAAGGGGGGCTTGATGCACCAGATGGAGCCCCAACACTAGAGAGAGAGTGCTAAGATGACAGTGGCAAACACCTCATTGTTATGTCTTAGATTGGTTCATGCCTTGTGAGGCATCTCACAAGGCTTGCTAGATTTTGAAGCAACAAGACCAACATAATATATCGGCACACCAAGTCACTACAAAACATCAATAACATCATGAAACATCTATCTCGTAACACCATCATCTACCCCCTTGGGAGGATAGAATCTGTATCCAAGATAAGCATATATACCAAACCAATGTTGTAGGAACTACAACTCCCTAATAGTCCAAAAAATGAAACCCACCCCATACGGGAATTGTTGTTAAAGCGCCCAGTGCTTTGCAAACCAAAAATTTGAAATGGTGGTTCCTTGAATTTGACACACTTCATGCCACTGTGGAACCATGACAGTTTCATACATGGTCCTGCATAAATGACCACAGTTCGACACACAATCCCACCACGGTTCCATAATGCTCCCCACATGGTTCCAGCAAAGCTTGCATGGTTCCGCAGACTTGATTTTTTTTTCTATCTTTAACTTTGAGTTTGGGTGGGACCTAGGGTGTTGTATTTAGAGCAATTGAAGGATGCTCTTATCCAAGATGATGATGATTATGTTGAGATGCCATCCCCATCCAAAGTTGTGGTCCCTGTTATTACAAAATCTAGCAGGCCTTGGAGAGGGAAACCCTACAAGACAAGAGCTAGACAAAGTGCTAACAATGGGGTAGAGGCCCAATGTCACCTCAACCAAAACCCCCTGCTCTTTACGGACTTTCACCAATGGGAGGAGTCCCGGTAGGAGGGAGATCACTTAAAATAGATATGCTAGGTGTAAGGCACAAATTGATCAAGCTAGAATCCATTCAAAAGAGAGACTCAATAATGGTTCAAGGCTTCAAAGAAGCAAAACACTCAAAGAAAAGCCCTAGAAAAGAAGGCTCGCGACCTTGAGGTTCGAGATTTTCCGATAGTGATAGGCATTCACAAGGTCAGGGCTCGAGGGAAAGGGATTCTTACAATGATATTCAACTAAGCCAAGGCTCATGAAACCCTCAAGAATGTCCTCAAGTTGAGGGGAAAAGAGACTAGGGTTTCCCTCTTGGAGCAACACCTAGGGTAAGAGATTTTATGGATGAAATTTTAGTGGATGCCCACCAAATTGATAGGTTAAGTAGCCTAGACCTATATCTTGATGTTTAGGCTCTCAAATCAACAAAAAACCTCCTCCGTAATTTTTCGCTTCAAGCCCTAGATTTTCACCCTAGCCTTAAAAGGACCGAATTTAAAGAGAGAAATTTATGGAGAAAATTTTGGGATGATCACCAAAGACTTGGACTAGTGCCTTGTCCTTTAGGCATATGGAGTCAAGGATGTGATAGATAAGCCAAATTTGTTGCTAAGGAGGTCAAAATTTGATGCCCTAGGTATCAAAATTCTAGTATTTACCTACTCAATGATAAATAGAGTTTGATGGAGAGCTATAAGAATTCCTCCACTAGGAACATTCATTACATGTTATACAATGAGTAACATATGCAATTCTCAGCTAGATAGCCATTAAAATTTATTTTCAACAAATTAGGGTGCAATCAAGCATAATCTAGAAGCAGCAATTCTATACATTAGACAAATTCAAAAAGATAATCTTCAACGATAGGCACTTAGAAGATAGCATGTAGTATATCCATCCATTCACCAAAGAAATAGCTCCAAAGATAATCGAAAATAGCTTCCAAACATCAAAATGCATTCCGAGAATCTCCAATAGCCAAGAAGGAATGGGTGTGGATTATTTTATGAGGTTTGAATTCTCCAAGTGATGACAAGGAGAGATTAAAATGATCTCTCTCCAATTTATACATGTCTAATGAACTCTATTTTAGCCTAAAAGCCCCTCCAAGTTGTAAAATGATGGGCAAAACTAAGTAAACTTATAAGCCAACCTCATAGCCAATGTAAAAACATAGCAATTAACCCACAAAAGGGTCAAAATGTTAACGTCATGCATGCATAGGCGCTTCTAGGGCATGCGTTGGGCTCCTCCAATGCCAAGTTGAGCGCAAAGGGCTCCATACATTCGTATCTAGGGGTTGGCCCCTAAATCTCCATGCAAATCATCCTGGGGACCCCTACTTTTTGTTCGGGGCACAAAGTGGGTCTCATGGGTCTCCTAGTGATAGAATAAGTTGGTTTTGCTCCAACATTGAGGGCTCAAAGAATGGTGCTAGCCCTCCCACGTCTCAAGGGGTGAGACAAACCTCATTTAGGCCTCAGATCAGCTACCAAAACCCTATATACTGCTAAGACAGCTAGGGGCAAGTTGGTCCAAGTGCATCATCTCTTGAATAATGTGGGGCAAAGCACAGACTGTTGGGGTGTTGTAGGTGCCCATGGAATGGAGTGATGCTCTGCAAGTGATAGGAGTCCCATGGCTCTCAACGCTTCACTTGTAGGGTGTCATAACTCATAACACTCCTCTAGTGGACCTGGGCCCTAATTAAGTTGCCCAGACCATGATGAAAACCACCGGCCAATAACACACAATGTCTAGTGTTGCATCTTCACCATTAGGTACAATTAATCATTAGTTGATCCAGGAGAATCTAGAAATGCAAGTGGCCTTGAAAATAGCTCAAAAATCAAAGTCATCAAATGGAAGCGAAACCAAGACCATATCGTAGTGCTCGTCGCCCTGATTCCAACAGTGTGAATGGAACTCAAATCCGAGTTCGTATGCTCAAGTTATAACTGGTCAAAGTTCGGGTCAAACTTGGCCAAGTGGCAGTCTTAACAAGGCAACAATTTGGCAATGACCCGGCACACGAAATCCGGCCACCAGACGAGCGAATTTGTTGCCTACCTAATTTGTCCAATGACCCTTAAAATCTGGTCAAAAAAATGACTATTTGGTTATTAAAAATCACAAAAATATAATTTTTAGGGTTGCAGGCCACCCCCGACAGACCCACCCAACCCCGGTGGAACCACGTTAGTAATAACTGTTGAAACCACATGTTATAACAAAGGTAACCGTGTAAAGCCAATGGTTATATAATAATGTGAGGTCAACGGGGTTTGAACTCGCCTGGCCCAATGGGGTTGACCCACCAACAGGGCGGCCTTGTCACACACACCAAAACCACAGCATATAAACTTAACCGCATTCCAAAAATAATGTAACCACCGCACCATAAAACATATACCATATGCCAAGTCGGTCGGACGGGGGTTGGAACCACCGACCTCCCCCACAATAATCATCGCACTTACCAATGAGCCAACAGCTCGTTGTTGTTTAGTCTACCACTCTTTTATAAAAGAACTCAACTCATTTGCCCGAAAGAGCGACAGTGGAGGAGCAGCAAAACAAGGAGCAGCCTGGGCGGTGGAACCCTGAGCAAGGGTATCTTGAGATGCCAAAAAGATTCCCTTAGAGGACCAGAGGTGCCAGTGCTAGAATTTGACAAATTTAGTCATTTTGATACCATTTCACGACACGAATCCAATGGTGACATCCATTTCTCCAGCTGAGCTCTCCATTTTCAGGCCATCATCCGAATTGGAGTTAAAAGATCTAGATCATTAGTGCATCTAAGTGAACCAAGCTTGTTAATCAAGGGCAAATCGACACTTCATATTGGGGCTTTGATCACGTAATGTGTTACCTCCCTAGGTAGGAGTGGCTAATAGACGACCCTATTAGGTGTTCCCAACCCCTAAGGGGAAATACATGTCCCTGGTACATCCTTCAGACAATAGGTGGCATATGAATAATGATGGAACAAATGGGGTTAGAGGCATCTCAAAGCCAAATTGCATGGGCAAAGGGGTAGCAATCAGTGAAACAGGAATCGGCAAAATCGCGATTCGAACTCTGCTCGGCCATGAAACGATCCGAACTGAATCTTTGCGAGTCAAATCGCGTTGACCGAGTTTGACTCGTGGTCAACGCGAGTTTGACTCGCGAGTATGGCGATTATTCCGATTCTGCGTTTTTTTTGCGAGTCCCGCCAGTTTTGCGTTTAGGTTTATCGGGTTTTGGGTTTCGGATTGTGGCGTAACGCGTTTATAACTTTATCGGTTAGCTGTTTCAATGTTTCATAGTCCCGAGTCCGCAGAGTCCTCAGTCGACACCGCCGCAGAGCCGGATTGCTGAGATATTCATATACCTGCGTGAGCCTTCAGCCTTGAGGTAACCTGCGTGAACGGTGACGTATTCGGTATTCCTTTTAACTTTATATATAATGATGTCTGAGATATAGATGTGAATCGTGATACTGTGATGCGATACAGCAGAGAAGAACAGAGATGCTAATGCGGCAATGCCATATATATAACTGTGATGTCATACTCGAGTGCCTAGTCGGCTAGTCCATCGACTCCATCCATACATATAACTGCGATGGCATACAACAATAATGCCTGCACTGTCACATGTATAAATTTTAAATATAGCACTGTCACATGTATATAACAGCCTTAACGCAGTGACATTGTGATTTTGACTCTATATGCACTTTACTGTTGTTCCTTGTTGGAGCTTTAAAAATTACTGGCTGTCAATCAGTATCAGCACTTTTCGCACTTGTTTATGTACTCAACCATGCACATTTCAGTGCTGATGTCTGCATTTAAGAGTTGCTTCCACCAACAGTTCTTCACGAGATGCTACTGATCATGACATTGTAACTTCCCAGCAGTTCAAAACATAATATCATAATTCATTCACTTAAAGATTTATCACTTTTACATAGCAACAACATTGTATGGCTCTTAGATTTTATTTCATTCACGACATTTCTATCTATTGGGTTCAATAATTATCTTGTCAAAAATTTTAGTTATCGTCATCAGTTGATAATACAAATAAACTTAAAGTCTTAACATATAGAGTCTAGAAGTATGACCGAGTGGTAGATTTGACTTAGCATAGTTTTGAAGTTGTTGATTAAAATTTAATATGGCTAAAACATCAATTTTCCCCATTTAATTTTTAATGTGCTTTAGGATGTAAAATTATAAGTGACCATGAACTGTGACGGGCGTGAGAATGCATTGAGAAAAGCTCTTTCAAAATTCAAACGTCATATATACAGAAACAATTATTTACCCCGAGAGTGATATCCAAGTAGTTTGAACTTCAAAGTTCAAACTTCATACACAGTTTTGATTTGCCTCAGTGTTTCACTTAGGATTCGAGAAAATCTTTTTGGAAATATTAATAAGCAAAGTTACAAACATAACATGACGATGCAAGGAAGTCATAAAGGATAAAAGTTTTTGAAAAAAGTGAAGAAAGTAGGAAAGCATGCAAGGATGACCTAAAGGCTAAAATACTCATAAGTGTTGAGAATTTGAGATTCACAAGTGTTTTCAAGACAATCAAACAGAACAAAAACCAACCCAAATTCTCCAAAGAAGAAAGAGTTAAACAACAGTAGGGCAGCCAAAAGAGGTGCAGCCCTACAGAGAAAAATAAACCCCAGCACAAGTACACTAGAGAGAGAAATAATCCAAGCACAACATAGATCAAAGTTATAGACTTGACATTGATTTGACACATATATTTGATACATGGCAGAGATCTAAGTGATCTTGCAGCGATCTTCATATGCATAGATGACAAATGATGGCACTTTCTTGGTGTGCTTTTGTGCCAATTTTTAGAGCTATGTTGTGCTCCATTGAATAAAACCAGGGTTCTACATGTTTTCTAGTTTTATTGAAAGGCAACATTTCTATATGTTTACAACTTTACTGACATCTGTCTTCATTTAATTTTTTAAATTTCTAGCATATTTTAAATTTTTGGATCATTTTTAAATTTGATTTTTTGTTGTCTTTCACAGGAGCCACAAATTAAATAGAAGCCACGATTCCAAATCTTAACAGAAGCCACAAATTAAACACAAGTTCAAAGCAACAACAATGCCGAGAGAGATGGACTTTGCTTGGGCGTATTGTGACAAGATTCCCGGAAAATCCAAGCTCCTTTGTAAATTTTGCAAAAATGAATGTAGTGGAGGCATTTATAGATTCAAGTTCCACCTTGCACAAATACCTGGCCATGATATAGGTCTTTGCGACAAGGTTGACGATAATGTCAAATACCAAGCAGCCTTGGCCCTTGAGATGTTAGATCAGCATAATGCCAAGAAAGCAAAGCAAAATACTGAAATAGGAACTCTTGGAGTTGATAGTTTTTCTACCACTAGCCCCATGTCACCTCACTCTGTTGAATCCTCAATGTCGTTCCCATGTTTTCCACACATGCCTCCAAGGCCAAGTCAAACTCAAAGCCATGCGAGTCCTTCGACTCATTCCTTCAACACTGGAGGTGGAAACATAAACACCTTTTTTGCTCCCCGCACAAAACCCGATTCCCAACCTACCTTAGATGCCACTGGTTGGAAAAAAAATATCCATATTCAAGCAAGGAAGGCCATTGCTAACTTTTGGTACTATTCTGACATAACTTTCCACTGTGCCAGAAGTCCTTATTGGCAAGCTATGATTGATGCAATTGCTATTGCAGGTCCAGGGTTCAAAGCCCTTACATCAGAGAGCCTTAAGACAAATATGTTGTTAGAGAGTGTTGAAGATGTCATGCTTGTGCTAGCTGAGTTTCGTTCATCATGGGTAGAAACAGGGTGCACCATCATGAGTGATGGATGGACAAATCAGAGGAATAGAACTTCAATAAATTTCCTTGTATCTTGTCCCGCAGGCACAATGTTTCTCAAATCAATGGATGCTTCAGACAAGGTTAAGACTGCCCAACTTATCTGTGAAATGATGGAGGAAGTCGTTCAAGAAGTGGGAGAAGAACATGTTGTACAAATTGTCACCGATAATGCAGCTAATTATATGGCTGCTGGTAGACTTTTTGAGATTAGGCACCCCACTATTTTTTGGACCTCTTGTGCTGCCCATTGCATAGATTTAATGCTTGAGGACATTGGTAAGCTTCATTGGATACATGTGGTTGTGGAGAAGGCAAAATCCATAACCAAATATCTATACAACCACACTATTGTCCTAAACACTATGAGAATATACACTGAAGGTAAAGAAATTGTTCGACCTGTAGTGACTAGATTTGCAACAAATTTCATATCTTTGCAATCTGTGGTTGAGCAAAAGATAAATCTGAAGAGGATGTTCTTGGGACCTGAGTACATGGGATCTAAACATTCCAAGACCCTTGAAGGCATCGAAATTGCTGCACTTGTGTTTAATGATGGTTTCTGGAAAGATACCGAAGAGATTATTGCTGTGACGAAGTCCCTTGTTAGAGTTCTCAAGTACTTCAAGTCTTTTAACTTTTTCATTTTTTAAATTTCATTTCAAGCTTCTTTTTATCTACAATGTTTCATATTTCTTTAAATTTGAATGCTTGAACTTTCAGGATGGTTGATGGTGACAAACCCGCTATGGGTTACATTTATGAGGCGATGGATCTCGCAAAGGAGGCCATCAAAAGAAGATATGGGGATGATGAGACAAAGTATATGCCTCTTTGGGACATTATAGATGCACGTTGGGATAGGCAATTGCATTCCCCCTTACATGCTGCTGGGTACTTCTTAAACCCACAATATTTTTATGATAAGAGCAAATTTAATGAGGATGGGGAGGTTGGCAGAGGACTTATGACATGCGTGGAAAGGTGCTTACCTGATCCAGAACAACAAAGTCGTGTCTTTTCCCAACTACAAGATTATAGGGCACCATCTAAATTGTTTGCCTATACCAGTGCTATAAGACAAAGGTCTAAGATGTTGCCAGGTACCCAACTTGAAGGCTTCATCAATTCATTAAATTTGGATAACTTTATTTTGTATGTTAAATGTTTTATTATATTTTCTTTTCTTTTTAAGTTTTTACTATTTACTAATTTAGTACTTCTACTCACAAACCCTTACCACTTGCTAGGTCTTTGGTGGCAAAACTTTGGTAGTGATACGCCAGATTTGAAGAGATTTGCCATTCGAATCTTAAACCAAGCGTGCAGTGCTTCAGGTTGTGAACGCAACTGGAGCATGTTTGAGAAAATTGATTCTAAGAAGCGCAACCGATTGACACAAAAACGCTTGAATGACCTTGTATTTGTCCATTACAATCTACGACTTCGCAACAAACAAATACAAGGTGAGATTCGAGAGCTTGAATTTGAAGGTTTCATAATCTAGTTCGTACTTTAAAGTTCAAACTTCAAACTTCAAAGTGAAACTTTAATTCACATTTCAATGTCTCATGATAATGACAGGTATGGATCATTCACCAATCGACCTTGAAGAGATAGATTTGCAAGCTACAAATGCGGCAAACTGGGTTCAATTAGATGAGCCTCCTCTTTTAAGCCTTCATGACTTGGAGAACTTTGAGAGTCAAGCAAGCGAAGGAGTGGAAGGAATCGCTTCTAGTTCTCACTCTTAAGAGTCTTAGACTCTTAGTTGCTGATTTTTTTTTGATTAGTATGCAGTTTTTTGTAAACTTTTAGAAGCATATGCTTCTAAGGACTCAAGACTCAGTGCTTTGGATCATGTTTGGACTCATAACATATATGAGATACTTATTTATTCATGATATTTTGGACATCTATTGATATTATGCATTGTTTGGACATGCCTTTACCCAATATTAATGAAAAATGGTTTTTTTAATTCAATATATGTGTATATTTTTATTTAATGAATTCAACGATTTTTTGCCAATTTTTTGCCGATTTTTTCCCGATCCGATTAAAACTCTTCGCTCTTTTGCCTCGTTTTATTGTCGATTCCGAGTCTGGTAACATTGGTAGCAATAATGAGGAAGTTCACATATTGGGTGTACAGATCTGAAGAGGGAGCAATCGTGGAAACATGAGTTACCCCAACCTTTATTTTTCCAACCCTCTTTATTTTCCTTTTACCTTTTCATGATTTTTTCTTTGTATTACTGCTCGAAGCTCTAAGGAATGAAAGCATGTTGTGAATGATGTATAGCAAATATTACCCCCTTGAAGGTGGGGCATTTCATCCCCCACTAGGGGTTGGGACGTGCATGGGTTACTTTGATGATGTGATGGGCAACTATAGGCCCTAGGAATCAAGGTGATGGCCATAATGATAAGGGGTACAGTTCATGCTAGGCTTTTGCCAATGTGCTAATATTAACGTCTCGACCATCTTTTGCATTTTATGATTTTTTTTTCTTTTTTTTTTCTTGCTTGTGGCCATGATATGCTTTTAACTTTCTTTTAGTTGCATCAATCTTCAGGGCAACGTTTCCAAGCCCGACCTAGATATGTGGACAAGGAGAGGGGGTGTGCTATACCTTGTGGACCCAATGGTCATGTGGACTTGGAGAAGGGTAATTGTGAATAGGGCTCGTAATGTGCAGAGGGAAGTGATAAATATGAAACGGGAAAACGAGACCATGCTACCAAAATCGGGGTTTCCCAAGTAGTGCACTTCCTAAAGCCATAGGCCAATAGGGGAGATCCCATGGGACTAGCATTCAAGATTAACCCCCCATTTAAAGTGAGAGAATAAAACCAGAATCAAAGCCCTTCCTTCTTCCAAGTCACCCAATAATCCATGCCAAAATGCCCAAATGAAAAACAAGCATAAGCACTCAACTGCACAATGAATAACATACCTTTTGGGTCGGATTGCCCACCTTCTAACATGTGCTCTTGACAAATGGGTGACAAAACATAGTGGCACATCACATCAGCTAGAGAGTGGTTGTCAGGGGTTGCTAGTTGTCGGCTGGAAGAAGATGATTTGGAGAAATGCTCTCCTAGGGGTACCCACCACTTTTGGTGGGTAATAGTCCTCATGTCCAAGACTTCAACAACAATAGTAGGAGCTTCATCTATAGTTCCATGACCACCATCTACTACACTACTACCATGTGGGGGCCTAGGTAATAGTCATGGTGGTGTAAGGAGGAGAGAATAGTAGATAGGTTCAGTACTTTATATGCCATAGTCTATAGATGATAGATTAGACTTTAATGTTTTGAATTTGTAGTTTTCAATCTCCCTACTTCATTGTGTAGATGGCCTATTTTGTAAACATTACTATTTGGTCATGTTGGCAGATGCTAGATAAGCTATTTCAATATTTTAATGGTCTATTTTCTATTGTATGATTAAAATTTTTATACTTTCTACTTTATGTGATATGCTTAAAAATTTGATGTTTATTTGTGATTGTTGGACTCTAAATAGTTGATGTTGGAATAATTGATCATTAATGTACTATGAAGTATGAATGTCATTTCTATCTAGATATTTTCTTTGAATATAAATGCAATATATGTAGGACCATTTTTGAGAGGCAAAGTATTGGATCTCAGAAGCATCATTTTCCAAAATCTTGGAAGAGAAGTGCACCTCTTTGCTTCCAATATTTTTGGAAAATGATGCTTCTGATATATATATAATTTTTCAAAAATGATGCTTCCAACACTTTGCTTCTCCAAAATGGCCCTGCTGTAGGCAACATTGTACCAAACCACACCATAATGAGATCATATGCTCCACAACCATCCATAAGTGCAACCAAAGGGTGATCAACAAGGTAAGCGCATGTGAGAAGACCACGAGGCAGCAAGAGCAATCATCCAATCAAGGAGAAGTGAGACTCCGCCAAGCTAAAGATATCCAAGGAACCAGCAACAAACCTCCAATGTGATGAAAATAACAAAGTGGAACCTCATACAATATGAAGGGTAACATAACCCAGGGGGTTAGCTCAACTAGTTGTGGTCAATGTTGCTTGGCATTTAGCTAGTTCCATGCTAGTAGGTGCCCAATTCAAATCCCCTTGTGTGAGCCAAACTAATTTACACTTACGGTTATAATTGGGAAGCAATCCATGAATATGAAGAAGCATCCCTTAGGTTTCCTTGTGAAGCTTTTCTTGGAAAACAAGCAATGTAAGAATGTAAGACCTCCAGAAAAATAAATTGCAAGAAATATTAAACTGAAAGGAATAACAAAAGAGAAAGTTGGGGGATGATAAGTTTGCAAAAGCTCAGAGGACGTAACATGCAAGAGCAGAAGACAGTGATCATTGATTGTAGGAGAATATGACCATTTTGGGGGTCTAAAACAGTGACAGAAAATACTCATTCTGTTTATTTTGAAACATAATGATGCCAAAAAAAGTTTTCTAAACATGACCCAAAAAGAAATTGCCAAATCTCATCTAAGAACAAGCCTGGACTCATAATTAGTTGGATTTAAAGGCCTTATCATGCGTCGTAAACAGTCCACAAAATCGTGAAAGAATTCCGATTACAGAAAATGCACAAGAAGCTGCATGAATCAATGAGTGAAGCAAAAGGAAAACGATATTCTATAACGAAACAATTAAAATTCCCATCTATAAAAGTACCTACGATGCCATTTTTTTTATCAGAAACACAACGCAGAATATTCCACCAACCTTTCCGTCTTCAGTTATTTCAGAGTCAACTGACCACTTGGGATGTTCTGAATCTTTCCAGCAGAGAATATCTTCAGATTGATTGGTGCCCAAGAAATGGTAAAATAGTTGATGATCAAGATTGATATTCGTTTCTGTTCCTGCGTCTATCCCATCTCCTTCCCTATCGGGACAAAACAAGTGAAGGTTCGGAAATGAAATAATCAACCGTAATAAAGTACATAGGTAGGTAGAAGAAAGTAAAGCAACTATAGTAAGGTACATAAGCAACAGTATCATCTGAAAGGAAGTACGAACTTGGGAGCTGGATAACGGCTGTAAAAAAAACCTTTGTTGTCATGAGTCCAAGTAATTGAAGAAAATTTCACCTGGTGATAATCGCAAAACCTAACATGAGGAAACCACTCTAAAACAACCATATATATCCCAAAAAAAAATGTTCAAGATCGTTATGACCGCATGATATACAGGAGCTAGCACAATGAAACACTATGTGAAAAAATAACCCGATTATCTTTTTCTCTCTCCTAAAAGATAATTGACAAATTTCAGTCATTTGTTAATTTCGATATTGAATTTGGGAAATTTGTACCACCAATAATAGCAACTTGGCTTTAAAAAAGATTTTTGTGGCTTACAAATTAAGATTACATGAGATTCATATTGTGACTTATCAGATGTTCACTGTCTGGTAAAACTTTCAACGGCACCACCTTGCAATGTGCTATTCAGGAGTCTTTGCTGGTTAAGTCCTTAAAAATGTCTACTCATAAAATGATTCATGCGATGTTTAATAGAGGGGAAGAAAACTTACCCATGAAAGAGTATCAGGTTCTGTACTCTTATCTGCCACCCTGATAACCTTGATGTTCACCCAGTCACTGCCACTGGTACTTAAGCCAACAGCCAGAAATTCTGCATTTTCACTGACTTCAGAAATACTTAATGCTACTGTTCCATCTTCACTCAGCTTGTTAGGGTCAAATAAGACCTGTGCTTCTGCTTCCAACTTATCCTGAATATAACAGATTAAGAAAACGGAAAGCCAATCAGATTTAACATCTCACTAACACGCAAACAAAAATCTAGCATGCCAAATTATTATTAATAACCAACTAGTAATGTGCTCAAGCAACAAATCAACTTTTCACAAACGATCTATTCACATTAAGGAAGAAGTTGACTGTATTCCTTCAAACTATGCCCTTACAAAATATCCTTGTCAATGTCTTCTCAGACCATGAAAAATACCTGAATATAAAGAACACTCTGAGCTTGAAGCCCCGTGTTGAAAAAATAAAAGTACTTATCACCACGTTTGAATGGACAGTCATATCTAGGATGGTCATATAGGGCTGTGATGCGCTCACTCAGTTTCTCTCTTGTCTCACAAGTCTTTAGTAAGGATTCAGTTAAGACCACTTGCTTCTCAACAAAATCCTTGACTTCCTTTGAATCAGGGTCTTCCAGCCTGGTAGAAAAAAATATAAAATATTAACATATTTTTCAGAACTTAATAAGAAGATATTCAAACATAGCACTTTCTTAATTGAATCAGTAAAAATTTCTAAAATTTCAATTGGAAAAATCTGCATTTGTTTGCCAACAGGGCATCGGTTCAGACTCTGTCGAGCTGTGGTCTAGTGGTAAGTTGAAGCACTTGAAATAGTAATAAGCTACGGTGAAAGTCCAGTAGCCATGCTCCCTGTGATAATGTGGTTGATCAAGTTCTCCAGACTTGTGAGACCATATTAATGTTACAAACACCGGTTCCATGCGAATGCAGAAGTGCTGTTAATGGTGGTCCCCGTATTAATGCAGTCTTGCAAATGAGATCAGTGCAAGTCCTGGGTGAGTTTGACAGAATAGATACCACTAAGTAAGAGCTTCTTAGCTGAAGTTCTTCTGATTGTAAAACGGGTGAAAATGAAATAAGTTCTGTATCTTCTCCAGTCAAAAGGGGTTTACTGTAAAACAAGAAGAAGAAGAAAAAAAAATGGGCATTGGTTCACAGGACCGTTCTTCATGGTGATCCCACGTTAATGCAGTCTCTGCAGATCGGGCGAACTGCAAGAACTGGCTGACTTTGATGGAATAAATACTTCAGTTCTGATTTTTTAGTCGAAGGTGTTCTGCTTGTAAAGAGCTGGTATTGCAAGGAGTTCTGTAACATCTCCACTCAATAAGGGTTTACCCACCGAAAAGAATAAAATATTGCGTTGGGGGGAAAAGCCATTCACCGGCTTCCAATCTCACTGTGATCTGCACCACCCATTTTTGGCATGAGTTTGAAGGAAAAGGCTGGTGTAAATATTGGGAGATTGTAGAAGATTCGAATGCGAAAGAAGACGCTGTTAAATTTTCTTGAAGCAATTTCTCTGAAAAACATTTAAGAAAAAAAAAATTCTTAAATTTCATCAACAGAACATATGTGTTATGAAGATGGCTACAGGAGCAGGCTAATGGCAGGTGACTTAGATTTAGTGTGCAGTCCACAGCGGCTCGTGTTATTTAAAAACAGTTACAAGCAGCTATGGATTTTCGATTTTTTTTGTGCAGAAGAAGCTTACCATCGATAAGGATCATGTACAAGCACCCCATGATAATTGTCCACCACAGACTCATCCCTCCTCACTTCTGGATACTCTAATCGTTCCTCACCTGGTAAAGAACCCATATTAAGATCAGCAGCCACAACACGATCAAACAGTAAATAAATGTGGGCAAACTGTTCTTTCTACTCAGACGAGTGCCCTTCGAAACGAACCTGCGTTGGTACAGAGATATGTGATCAGTAATTAGGAACATGTTAATAAAACCCAATTAAATTATCGAAATAATAAGCAAAATCTGAACAGAAATGAGG
Organism: Pinus tabuliformis; assembly: GCA_031772625.1. Lineage (NCBI taxonomy): Eukaryota > Viridiplantae > Streptophyta > Pinopsida > Pinales > Pinaceae > Pinus > Pinus tabuliformis. The sequence goes on along the minus strand of CM062810.1, from coordinate 246,699,564 downwards.
CATAAAGTACTACAGGCAATGCCCAAACAAGAGAGCGCCCGCGTAATGGCTCTGAGCATCATATAAAGAATGGAAAATGGTTTCCTCGTAGATGCCAATGCCTTTTCAATGTAGAAAAAGCAGGCTGAACCAAAAAGCTGACCAAAGAGATTATGAGAATAGTGAAGCTTAAAAGGACTGCGTTGGCATATATAGATTCATTGAATAGAGGCAACCCTGCTCAGAGATTTGCGATGGCCGATTCACTGGATAGTGCTTGGTCAAAATTGTTCGAATAACAAGTTTACTGGATCATTTATTTGGAGAATTTATTTTTATTATTAATTTTACAGGATTTATTTTTATTATTAAATTTTTATAAAATAATTAAATTTTACACGAAGGTGTTTTTATGATGGGTTTGTTTTATGATGGGTTGGGCAGGAGAGATTTGATCAATAAAATCCGTGTATTTTAGTTTTTTTGTACACATAGAAATTGACACGTGACATATAATATAGGAGATCATAGATTTTTTAAGCTAGTTTCCTAAGGTTCAAACGAGGTTGGTATAAAGACATGAAGATCGACACGAATGTTGTTGCAAAACATTAATAGTATTAAAAATATTGTTATTTCTAAATTCAAAGAAAAAATGTGGTGTGAGATTGTACACATAGAAATTGACACGTGACATATAATATAGGAGATCATAGATTTTTTAAGCTAGTTTCCTAAGGTTCAAACGAGGTTGGTATAAAGACATGAAGATCGACACGAATGTTGTTGCAAAACATTAATAGTATTAAAAATATTGTTATTTCTAAATTCAAAGAAAAAATATGGTGTGAGAAAGATTTAGCAGCTAAAAGAAAATTAAGATATTATAAGAAGGTCATCAACCCCACCCTAAAAGATCAAAAGTATCTCTCTGTTTTAACTAGTTCAAAGAATAAAATTAATATAGCCAAGATTAGAACTAACTCAGATATTATAAGAAGGTCATCAACCCCACCCTAAAAGATCAAAAGTATCTCTCTGTTTTAACTAGCTCAAAAAATAAAATTAATATAGCCAAGATTAGAACTAACTCTCATGAGCTCCATAGTGAAACAGGTTGTTGGGGAGTTCCTAAAACACCATGGATGGAAAGGTTCTGCCATCTCTGTGAGAATACGAACATCGAGGATAAACATCACTTCCTCTTAGAGTGCCCGCCTACAACCACATTAGATCTCAATTTCAAAATCTTTGTTGCAACACTTACCTTCCTAGCCTTTTATGTTGTCAAAATTACATTGAGCTAGAGGCTTCTCTCCAAACTTTTTGAGCATAAGAGTAAAATTTTAAATCAAACTAAATAATTCTTTCTTTAGGTCGGATAGACCAAAGTTTGGTCTCAGTAGACATTAACGATCATCATCATAATCATTATGGATTATTATGAAATTAAGTGTATTGTTTTTTATAGTTTTCTAAATTCTATAGCTAATTAAACCCTAGAGCTAGTTTTCTAAATCCCATATATATAAATATAGATATTTTGATTTTTCATTGGTCTTTAAGTTAATTTATTTGATTTTTAATTAGTTTTTAAATTAATTTATCATAAAATTAAGTTTTATTGGGTTTTGAAAAATAAATCTATAAAATATTAGAATAATAATTTATATTTTTTTATATTTAAATGTTTTAAAATCAATTTATGATAATAATAAAAAAAATTAATATTTACATTGAAGGTGTTCATATAATAGGTTTGGTTGGGTAGATTTGACCAATAATATAGGTGTAATTTTTTCCTCCTCCCTCCAAATAAAAATTGACATGTGGCACTGCAACCATCATAGAATTAGCTAGGAAGTGTGTTGTTCTTTAAAGTTTTCTAAACCCAATAAGGAAAAGTTTTCTCAGTCCCATCCTAAATGAAAAAAGAAAGATTATAATTTCTAAATCTTGAGATATTTTGATTTTTTCATCATAGAATTAGCTAAGAAGTGTGTTGTCCTTTAAAGTTTTCTAAATTCTAAAAGGAAAAGTTTTCTCAAGCACATCCTAAAAAAAAAAGATTATAATTTCGAAATCTTGAGATATTTTAATTTTTCATTAGTTTTAAGTTAATTTATTTGATTTTTCATTGGTTTTTAAATCAATTTATGATAAAAATAAGTTCTATTGGGTTTTGAAAAATAAATTTGTAAAAATATTAGAAAAAATAATTTATATTTTTTATATTTAAATGTTTTAAAATCAGTGAATAATAATAACAATAAATAATATTTATTATACAAATTTTTAATATATATATATATATATATATATATATATATAATATATATATATATATTCCTAAAACACCATGGATGGAAGGTTCTGCCATCTCTGTGAGAATACGAACATCGAGGATGAAAATCACTTCTTCTTAGAGTGCCCAGCTTACAACCACATTAGATCTCAGTTTCAAAAACTTTGCTACAACACTGACCTTCCTAGTCTTTTACATTGTCAAAATTACAGTGAGCTAGCAGGCTTCTCTCCAAGCTTTTTGAACATAGGAATAAAATCTTAAATCAAATGACTTTTACGTTGTCAAAATTACAGTGAGCTCGAGAGGCTTCTTTCCAAGTTTTTTGAGCATAGGAACAAAATCTTAAATCAAACTAAATACTTCCGTTAACCATCATTATCATCATAAATATTTTTGACACTTGGCAATGCAACTATCAAGAAATTATCTAGCAATTTTTTTCTAAATCTCATTATAAATGAAAAAATAAAGATTCTAATCTCTAAATCTTCAGATATTTTTATTTTTCATGTTTCCAAATTAACTTATTTGGTTTTTAAATTAATTTATCATAAAATTAAGTTTTATTAGGTTTTGAAAAATAAATCTATAAAAATATTAGAATAATAAATTATATAGGTTTTGAAAAATAAATCTATAAAAATATTAGAATAATAATTTATATTTTTTTAAATGTTTTAAAATCAATTATAATAATAAAAAATTAATATTTATTATACAAAATTTTAACATATATTATTAATATATAAGTATTTTTGACACCTAGCCACTAACATCATGGAATTAGGTGGGAAAAGTTTTCTAAATCTCATCCTTAATGAAAAAAGAAACATTATAAACTCTTGAGATATTTTGATTTTTCATAAATCAAACTAAATACTTCGTTTCTTTAGGTCCTATAGACCAAAGTTTGGTCTCACTGGACATTAACCATCATTATCATCATAAATATTTTTGACACTTTGCAGTGCAACTATCAAGAAATTCTCTAGCAATTTTTTTCTAAATCTCATTATAAATGAAAAAATAAAGATTCTAATCTCTAAATCTTGAGATATTTTTATTTTTCATGTTTCCGAGTTAATTTATTTGGTTTTTAAATTAATTTATCATAAAATTAAGTTTTATTAGGTTTTGAAAAATAAATCTAAAAATATTAGAATAATAAATTATATAGGTTTTGAAAAATAAATCTATAAAAATATTAGAATAATAATTTATATTTTTTAAGTATGTTTATTGTAGTGCATCAAATATTGGGCACCTATGGTAAGCTTCGGCTCCCGCTCTGCAACCTGCGAGATCCGCATTCCGCGCGCTCTGAAGACTGCGAGCGTGCCCGCTCTCTGTGAGTTCTGATCCCTGCGGGCGTGTCCGCCGAGGGCTTCCTGCGGTCGATCTGGCGCTGCTTCCTGCTACTGCGTTCTGATTGTGACAGGTCCGCACTCTAGGGCTCGCGCCCATGGAGGTGTTGGGCACTCCCCAGGCGCCTCCTCCTCCTCCTCCGATGTCCTCGTCTGTTGAGGCCTTCAATTGACTCTTGGCAGGGCTTCCAAAGAAGAAGAACTCAGAAGCTGCGAAATTCGTCAAAAAATTGGATGATATACCTGAGATCTCCCTTCCCCTAGAAACCCCGATCTAGGTTGCATTGTCTTTGGCCGAGCAAGCTCTCATCGGCCAGTTCACTCGGCTATGGCCATCCCCCAAAACCACTGAGAGTTGGGTCAACAGAAACTGGGCGTCGTTGATTAAAGGAAGTGTTACCTCTTATTTTCTGGGGAGAGGATTCTTCCTCTTCAAAGGATGACAAAGATCTGATCTTCCAAAACGGCCCCTACTTCATGGGCCCTCAGGGTTTGTATCTAAATAAATGGACTCCGGACTTTGATCCAGCAGTGGATGTGCCCAAAGCAGTCCCAATGTGGGTTAGGCTTCCAAATCTCCCAGTTCATTGTTGGAATTGGGACTTCTTGATTCACATTGGAAATGCCCTTGGGAAATTCATAGACCGAGCAAACAATAAGGACCAATACGACTACGCCAGAATCTATGTAGAAGTAGATCTGGAGGTGGGGCTGCCAGAGGCCATCAAAATCAATGTCGAAAGCTGGACGCATGTGCAGAAACTGGACTATGAGCAGATGCCCTTCAAGTGCCAGAAATGCCATGTCTATGGCCATTTTGCCAGAGGTTGCCCGTCCAACAATGAAGCTATGCAGGGGAAGGAGGATGGCTGGAATCAAGTCAAGCGCTCCAAAACTTCTCACAAGACACAAAAGTCGGGAGGCCCTAATGGAAAAGGTCATCACCAGGCCTCTACTCAGCAGATCCCGCCCAAGCCTGTTCCAAAAAATAAGTTTGATCCTCTTAGCTCGCAGCTAGAGGGCACCCAGGAGGACGTGGACCAAAAGGCAGTGTCTTCAGATAAAGGTAACCTACCAACCTTTTCCAAGGATGCAAGTGTTGTAGAAAGCTCAAAAGGAATCCCTGTCAAAGTTGAGGAAGAGGACCAAGAGTCGGAAGACTCAGAGGAGGAAGGAGAAATAGGTGACTCCCAAGCCTCTATAAGGAGATCCACAAGAGGCCGCAAAACAGATCGGGAGAAAAGAGAGCAGGAAACGTACAAGGATAAGTTACAGGGCAGCCAACCAACTCTGGAGAAGTTGTTAGCAAAAAAGCCGAAGATGGCGAGAAACCAGCCTCAAGGCTCCAAGGGAGCCCAACAGAGCAAAGGTAAATAATGAAAATAGTCTCCTGGAATTGTAGGGGTATGGGGAGCAAAATCAAGGAAGAGGCCATAAGAAACTTAATAAGAATAGAAGCCCCGACATATTCCTTATCCAGGAGACTAAGATGGAGGACTCAAACTTCCTCCAAACAAGCAAAAAACTCTGGAGTAAAAGTAAAGCAAAAGCTGTCTCAGCCGGAGGAGCCTCTGGAGGGTTGGGCACTCTTTGGAATGATAGTAAGTTTTCATTAATATCTGTGACTTCAAATACACAATGGCTGCTGCTAAAAATGCATCATCTCATTACTAAAGAATCTTTTTGTCTCTTCAATGTCTATGTGCCAGTCAATGCTGGAGAAAAAAAGGCCTGATGGGACTCAATAGGAAGCCAAGCTGACCTTGGGAACCTAGACAACATAATTATTGCAGGTGATCTAAATCTCATGTTGCACACCTCAGAAAAGCAATGAGGCTGCATTGTGCGAGATCCAGCAAGGGAATGGGCAAAAGACCTCCTGCAAGATTGGGACCTGTTAGACATCAAGCCCTCTTCTAGTAAGTATACTTGGTCAAATAAAAGAGTAGGCCCTGGCCACATTGCAGCAAGGCTGGATAAATTTTTTGTCCAAAGTTCCTTTCTTTTGCTTGGATTAGACGCTAGTATGCAAATCCTTTCTTGCAGCATATCTGATCACAATCCTATCAAGCTTGAACTCCGGGCCCATCCCGATCCTAGCCCCATCCCCTTCAGATTTAGCGCTCTTTGGGTCAAGGAAACCAACTTTTTGCAGATAGTCAAGGAAAGTTGGTCTCAGCGAGTTAATGGATCACCTTTCTATGTGTGGGAAGAAAAGCTCAGAAGAATGAAATATGCTCTAAAGTGCGAGGCCAAAACCCTTCCTAATCCAGCAGCTAAAAGGAAAAACCTCCAAAATTAGCTAGATGCACATCATTTGCTTTCGGAAGAGGCATATGTAACCAGAGAAATCCTTGATAAGAAGGTCCAACTCCAACAACACTTTCATAAAGCCTGCCTGGCTGAAGAAGAATTTTGGAGGATTAAATCTCGCTACCTTTGGCTCAAAGCGGGAGACATAAATTCTTCTTTCTTCCACAAGCAAGCTCAAGCCAGAAAATTCTTCAACTCCATTGCTGAAATCAAGGAAGATACTACCAATCACAAGGACTTTGCAAGCATCAAACGAGCAACATTTCTTCATTTCAAAAATCTGTATAGTGAGGATGTGAACCTGATTCAGAATTCTTGTCTTCTGGACTGGGTTCCCCCTTCAATCAATGCTGAGATGAACCACCAACTAGAAGCTAAAGTCACCAAGGTTGAGGTCAAGAATGCTCTCTTTGCCATGAACCTAGACAAAGCCCCAGGACCGAATGGATTCTCCGCCAGATTTCTTCAATCCTGCTGGCATATTGTGGAAAAAGATCTCTATAAAATGGTCCAAAAATCCCAAGCCTGTCAAAAAATTGGAGGTAGTACAAACTCTGCGTTCCTTGCACTCATCCCCAAGGAGAAAGGCGCCAGCTCCTTCAACAGATTTCGTCCCATCTCTCTTTGCAACACTGGCTACAAGCTGATCACCAAAGTAATAGCTAACAGGCTAAAATATCTTCTTCCCATAATCATTCCAGTGAATCAAGGGGGATTTATCCATGGTAGACAGCTAGTGGATAACTTCATTTTAGTTCAAGAGGCTATCCTTTCAAGCCAGCAGCGCAAGAAAAAAGGTATGGCTGTGAAACTGGACTTAGCAAATGCCTTTGATCGTGTTAGGCACAATTTTCTCTTGAATGTTTTGCAAAAGTTTGGTTTTGGGGAGAATTTTATAAACTGGATTCGAGCCTACATCTCGGAGCCATGGATTGCTCCCCTTGTAAATGGCGAAGCTGCTGGTTTCTTCAAAGCCTCAAGAGGACTTAGGCATGGTTGTCCTCTTTCTCCTCTTCTGTTTGTTCTCCAAGCCTCCGTTCTCAATTTCCATCTAAACGAGAAAATGCAAGAGCAGGAGATCTCATGGATTAGCATTGCAAGAGGAGTCAAAAGCATCAATCATGCCCTTTTTGCAGACGATACTTTACTGCTGGGGGCTACATCGATCCACTCGGCCAACAAATTTAAAGAAGCTCTTGATGAGTTTTGTATGGCGTCAGGAAGTAGTCTCAACAAGGGGAAGTGCCACGTTTACTGTTGGAATACTACGCCCAACTTGCTTAGTTCCATTGCTAGATGTTTTGGATTCGCAGCCTCTTCAGCGTGGACTTCTTTTAAATATCTTGGGCTCCCTATCTTCCTCAAGTGGGCCTACAGCAGGGATTGGCTCCCCCAAGTGGAAAAATTCAAGAACAAACTCTAGGCATGGGGATTCACTTGGCTTAACATTGCGGGCAAGTCAGTCCTCATCAAAGCTGTGCTCTGCAGTCTCCCCTTATTTCAGTTCTCATTTCTCCTTGCTCCAATTAGCATTCTTCAGAAAATGGACCAGCATATAAGCAATTTCTTTTGGAAGGCAGGCAAACAAAATGAGAGGAAAATCCCTCTTGTAAACTGGGAGACTAACTCCAAGCCTCTAATGGAGGGAGGATTAAATTTCAAGAACCTTTCCCTTCAGAACATTGCCATGGGAGCCAAACTTCTCTGGAAAATTATTGCGCCCAAGCTCGGCTAGGCCTAATTAGCACTTTGGAGGAAATATTTCAAAGGCGAAAGAGTTAGATGCCTGGATGGGCCTCTCCCCCAAGGCATCTCTCCCTTTGTAAGGCTCTGCTCCAAAGCCGCCCCCCTGATCCGCTCCAATTCTTACTGGATTCCTGGAAATGGGAGGAAGATAAATATCTGGACTGATTGCATCATGGACCGAGACCCGATTGGTGAATGCTCCTCCTTGAATGTGTTGCGTCGCTGGATGACCGCTTCAGGAAAAGTCACTCTATGGGATATATCCACGTGGGCTGGGACGCGTTGGGCAGGTTGGAAGTTTATTGATTTGCCTCCGGAGCTTCTTCAGGAATGCAGCTGCCTACGTGCTATGCTGAACGGTATTGCTCCCACACATGTGCGCAGAAGAGACTCGCGTGGCTGGGGTTCGTTGTCTGCAGGCTATACCGTAGCTCAAGGCTACGCTAAACTCTCTTTGAGACCGCATGTCCCTCCTAATCCTGCTCCTTGGAAGGCAGTCTGGTGTCTCTCCTCTCTGCCCAAAATTGACATGTTTTGTTGGCTTTTATGCCACAGGAAAATCCTCACTGATGACAAATTGCAGAAATGTGGATTTCATGGCCCGTCCAGGTGTCCCCTGTGTAGAGAGAATGTGGAATGTGCCACACACCTCAATCTAAATTGTAAATTCGGTGCGTAGGTTTGGAGTGAGCTAATGGGTTATTGGAACCCCAATTTTGTTCTTCCCAGCTCCATAATTGATCTTTTTGCTAATTGGCAGAACCTATATCCCGACCCTTCTCCCAAAAACAAAGTGATTAAAGCGGCTTGGTCTTCCCTTCCTAAAATCCGTTTTTGGTAAATCTGGCTGGAGTGGAAAGGCAGAATTTTTAGAAACACTCAGCATGATGTCAAGGTGGTAGCGGCTAAGATAAAATTCCAGTTAAAAGAATGCTTGGGAGATCAAAAAGACGCTTCAAATCTAAATCAGTTAGATACTGTTTGGGGTGCCTCCCTAAATCTGCAATTTCATCAAGCTACCATAAATATTTCCTCTTCTAAAGACTGGCAAATAAGGGGGAAAAATAATGAAGATTTTCAAGACTGGATCTCCAATCAAAAGGTACACTCTCTCTTCTTTGACGGGGCATCAAAGGGAAATCCTGGCAAGGCTGGGGCAGGAGGAATTGTAAAAAACACTGAAGGCATATCGACCCACAACTTTGCTTGGGGTCTGGGGATCAACTCCAGCATTCAAGCTGAGGCTTTGGCCCTCTTCCAAGGTCTTAAGTTGCTCTTGAATCTTGAAATCAAGGAGGCAAACATTTTTGGGGATTCTCAAGTCATAATAAAAACCATGGTGACCAACTCATCCTCACGGGATTTAAGATTGGCAAGGCTGATATCTAGAATTAGAAGTTTGGGGAAATTGTTCCAAAACTGAAATACTTCCATGTATTGAGAGACAACAACAAAGAAGCAGATCTTGAAGCTAATAAAGCTGCCCTTCTCTCTGTTGGGGCAATGATAAGAGATGGGGACGAAACATGGGACCCAATTCCATAATCAGTCAGTTGATATGTTCTACTACTTGTTGTTGAATTAGTTCGTTTGTACTTATAAGCTTGGGCGAATCATAGAAATCGATTCCATAGCTGTAGCCAAAAAAAGCTAGAAGCTGATCACAAGCTCCATAGCACTTTAGCTGGTCGAAACTATTTGGGCTCTGCTCCCTCTTATTGTAATCTGAAATCTGGCATTTAGACCACTCAGTTAATATAATCCATAACCGTTTCTGTTAAAAAAAAAAAAATTATATTTTTTATATTTAAATGTTTTAAAATCAATTTATAATAAAAAATTAATATTTATTATACAGAATTTTAACATATATTATTAATATAAAAGTATTTTTGACACCTAGGCACTAACATCATGGAATTAGGTGGGAAAAGTTTTCTAAATCTCATCCTTAATGAAAAAAGAAAGATTATAATCTCTTGAGATATTTTGATTTTTCATTGGTTTCTAAGTTAATTTATTTGATTTTTTTATTGGTTTTTAAATTAGTTTATCATAAATTAAGTTTTATTGGGTTTTGGAAAATAAATCTATAAAATATTAGAATAATAATTTATATTTTTTATATTTAAAAGTTTTAAAATCAATTTATAATAAAAAATTTAACATTTACTATACAAAATTTTAATATATATTATTATTATACTAGCCAAGATCCATCTTAACCCGGATCTGTCAAGCGCCAACAGGTATCCAATCTCTTGAGGTGCAAACCTATTTTTTGAGTGCAAAACTTGAGGAAAGGTTTGCACCTCGAGAGATTTGATCCCTTCAGGTGCTTGATAGATCCGCGTTAAGATGGATCTACGCTGGTTATATAATACTATATAATACCTATATGTGTATCTATGTTTCTCTTTCTTATTCCCTCTCTCTATCTCACCCCCAAACATACGCACTCTCTCTCCATATCTCTCTCTCTCTCTCCCTCCCTCTTCCTCTTCACCTCTCTCTTCGCCCATTCTCCTCTCTCCCTCACTCTCTCTCCATCACTCCCTCTCTCTCTACCTTTCTTCCGCTATGTATTTCTTCTTCCTTCCCTCTCTCCCCCTCCAACTCCATCTCTCTCACCTTCTCTCTCTTGAGTTCTAGTAATTATACAAAACGAGTGTTTATTATTCTTATTATTATTTTTTAAACTATAAATTAATCTTATCCCACAACACTATGTTATGAGGCTATAACTTAATAATAATAATAAAAATGTTTCAACACAATTAAAATGTAATATTCTCAAATTGTATAATGAAATTCATTTTTATATTTGAAAATGACTCTCAAACAACCAAAAAAAGAAAGATCTATTGACTCTTTTTTTAATTGAGGTCCTAGATTGATTCTCAAAGGAATATGTTCAGCGTATTTTTAGTCTTAATGTTTATCCTCGAGTTTAGTGTATTAAAGAGTTTGTTAGGTTGCGTTGACTTTTAATAAAGTTAAAAAATTATATTTGTGTCACGTGGCTCCCCGCCAACAAATGTCCTAGGATTTGAGATTATTCCAATTCTAATAAATTCCCCCATAATAAGTTCCTCATTATTATTTATAACATTCATTTATAAGCAAATTTTATTTAAAAAATGGTCAATTAGTTTTCATAAATTTAAAAAATTAGATTCATACCATGTGACTCCCCACCCACCAATTTTCTAAGGGTTTGAGATTATTCCAATTCTAATAAATTCCTCATGATATGTTCCTCATTATTATTTATAACATTCATTTATAAAATTTCTTAAGTTAAAGTTGACCCATAAACTTTTTATACATGGTTAATCAAGTAAATGTGTGCATTAGTAAGACATTCGTAATAATTTTGTTTGTTATGTTTATGAAGTCTTCAGTGATATCAACCACATTAAAAATATTAATGTGGTTGTACTAGTTTTTACAAGTTAACAATAGCCACGGTAAAGTGGGGTGAATATCCATGGTTAAGAATCTTGTCACATTGTTATAAAATATTTTGGTTGTGAAATAAGTTATGGTTTTTGGGCATGCTATATTGATAAGTCATGGTATTGGCCCATGGTATTGTAAAAGAACATATTCACAAGTTAATAACAAAATTAAAATATAACAAATTGAATTTTATTATTTTTATTACTTTGATTTTCATAACATTTTTTATTGTTTAATTAAGCCCACATTTATAATTGTTTACATACTTACATTACACCTACACATCTACCATATACTCTCCGCTCAATAAGTATTTTTGACACTTGCACAGCAACCATCATGGAATTCGGTAGGAAAAGTTTTCATCCCATCTTAAATGAAAAAAGAAAAATTATAATCTCCAAATCTCGAGATATTTTGCTTTTTCATTGGTTTCCAAGTTAATTTATTATAAAAATAAGTTTTATTGGGTTTTAAAAAATAAATCTATAAAAATATTATAATAATAATTTCTTTATTTTATATTTAAATATTTTAAAGTCAATTTATAATAATACAAACTTAATATTTATTATACACAATTTTAATAGACAATGAAATCAAAGAAATATTAAAGTTTAAGGATGGAAATTTATTTTAAAGTTTAGAAACCTTGAGGAATCTCACTAGTACATAATATGCAATCTGTAAAATGTTTGGTAATGTTTTTGTAAAAGTATTCAAATTTCTAATATATATATATATTACAGAAACGATTATGAGATTTCATTAACTGGGTGGCCAAGAGCCACAAATTCGGTTACAAAATAAGGGGTGGGTTTCTGCGTGACTTTTCAGCTAGCGAAATGTACCACCTACTCTTAACAGGCTCTTCTTTTTACATTTAACATAGTGTACTTCTGCTGCTAATTTCCCGAGATGGAAGGTACAAACAAACTGTTGTAGAAGGAGGCAAAAAAACATGACACTTTAGGGAATTGGGTCCCAAAGAATTTCATCGTCTCTGAGAAGGGAACCGACATCTAACTGAGCTGCCTTGTTTGCCTCATTGTCTGCTTCTTTGTTGTTCATTCTCAAAACATGGAAGTACTTCAGCTTCATGGACTTTGTCATACCTTTGCTCCTTGAAATTATCCTTGCAAGCTGCAGGTCCGCTGGATTGGAATTGTTCGCCAAAGCTTGGATGATCACCTGGGAGTCTCCGAAGACATTTGCCTCCTTGTAGCCCAGTTCTTTGAGGAATTTGATTCCTTGGAAGAGGGCCATCGCTTCAGCTTGTATGCTTGTGGAGTGGCCTAATCCCCAAGCAAATCTATGCACAGTTGTTCCGTCTGGATTTATGATAATACCTCCGGCTCCCGCAGTACCTGGGTTCCCTTTAGCAGCCCCATCGAAGAAAAGAGATGGAAGAGTTTGATTGGACATCCAGATTTGAAATTCGTTTTCATTTTTTCTGACTTGCCAATCTTTGCAAGGAGAAGGAGAGCTGTTTGCTTTTGGAAATTTGAAGTTGAGAGCAGTTCCCAGCTCTATGTCCTACTGACTTAAATTTGTGTCATCCCCTTTATCTTCCAGCCACTCAACTAGCTGACATTTTGCTGCGTTAGCCACTAATCTGAAGTCCTGTTCCTTATTTCGAAAAATCCTTCAGTTCCTTTCTAGCCATACTTGCCAGCTGATGAATTTTGGTAGAGCACTCCATGCTGACCTGACTGTTTTATTTTTTGGAGAATAGCCTGGGTATTTGGCCATCCAGCCCGCAAACAGTTCCGAGACTGATGATGGGAAGGTGAATTTATGTTTCCAGGAGACAAGAAGCTCCTGCCATATGGAGGCTGCGAATCTGCATTCAATCATGATGTGGAGAGCAGATTCTGAATTTTCCTTACAAAGAGAGCATCTAGACGGCCCATAGAAGCCCCTTTTCTGAAGCCTGTCTTCAGTCAGAATTTTCTGGTGGCAGAGGAGCCAACAGAAGTGATCTACCTTGGGGATTGAAGGAATTCTCCAAATGCCAATCCAGGGAGTAGGGTTGGGAGGCACATGGGGCCTCTCAAGGCATTTGACATAGCCCTGGGCTACAGAATAACATGTTTGACTTGTTCCCCAGCCTCTCACGTCATGCTTGCTTGCTTGAGTTGGAGCTAGCCCATGCAACTGCGTGATTAGCGTTTTCAGGTCAGGGCGTAGGTTGAATGGAACTGCGAGCTGCTTCCAACCCAACCACGCATTGTCCTTCCAAGTTGAAAGATCCCACAATGAGTTTATGCTGGCCTCTGACATCCAGCGCTGCAATTCAGGCATGCTCTTTGATTCTGCCAGCGGGGGTCTATTTAGGATGCTATCATTCCAGATATGTATGCGTTTTCCATTGCCTGGTATCCAGAATGCGTGGTTCCTTATCAACGAACTGGTTCTGCTGATGAACCTGCTGAAAGGAGAGTTGAATTGGTTCTTGGGCTGATCCAGACATCTAGTTCTCGGTCCTCTGAAGTACTTCCTCCACAACGCCATTTGCACCCAACCAGGATTTGGAGCTATGATTTTCCAAATTAATTTGGCTCCCATGGCTAAGTTTTGGGCACTGAGATCTTTAAAATTCAGACCTCCCTCCTGAAATGGTCTGGTGACTGTATCCCAATTTACTAGAGAAATTCTTTTCTCGTTTTGTTTGCCTCCTTTCCAGAAAAAAGCTTTGATTAAATCCTCCATCTTTTTAATGATTCCCACAGGTGCCAATAGAATCGAGAATTTAAATAATGGAAGGCTGCTGAGCACTGATTTCCTAGCTACATTTAGCCAAGAGGACCCCTAGGCCTGCATTTTTAATTTAAATTTGTCTAACTGCGGCAACCAGTCTTTACTCAACGCCCTTGAGTGGAAGATGGGCAGTCCCAGATATTTGAAAGAGGACCAAGAGGTTGAGATTGCGAAACCCAGGCAACGAGCAATGGAACTTGCAGTTGAGGCAGGAATGTTCCAGCTGTAGATGTGGCATTTGGCTTTATTTAGAACACTGCCCGAGACCTTACAATAATCTACCAGAACTTCTTTGAATTTGGACGCTGAATGAGGAGTTGCAGCCCCCAGCAAAAGAGTGTCATCCGCGAAGAGGGCGTGGTTGATACTTTTGACCCCTCTAGCTATGCACAGGCCAGCGATGTCTTGTTCTTGTTGTTTTCGCTGTAGATAAAAACTGAGAACAGAGGCCTGAAGAACAAATAGGAGTGGTGAAAGGGGGCACCCCTGCCTCAGCCCTCTAGTGGCTTTGAAGAAGTCAGCTACCCTTCCATTCACCAAAGGGGCAATCCATGGCTCCGAGATGCAGGCTCTAATCCACTTAATGAAGCTTTGACCGAACCCCATTTTTTGCAACACCTCAAACAAAAAGCTATGTCTAACGCGATCAAAAGAATTTGCAAGATCTAGTTTGATAACCATACCTTTTTCCTTTCGATGCAGACTAGAATGAATCGCCTCTTGAACCAGCACGAAATTGTCCACCAATTGCCTGCCATGGATAAATCCACCTTGGTTGTCCGGGATGATTTTGGGGAGAATTCTTTTCAACCTATTGGCTATCACTTTAGTTATAACTTTGTACCCAATATTGCATAAGGAGATTGGGCGAAATCTGCTGAAAGAGTTTGCTCCTTTCTCTTTGGGAATGAGGGCAAGAAAGGCTGAGTTTGTACAGCCACCGATCTTCTGGCAGTCTTGAGATTTCTGTATCATTTTGTAGAATTCCTTCTCTACAATCTGCCAACAGGCCTGGAGAAACCTGGGCGTAAAACCGTCTGGTCCCGGGGCTTTATCGGGATCCATTGCGAAGAGAGCTTCCTTAACTTCCTTTTGCGTGATTTTGGCTTCAAGAGTCTGATTCATTTTAGAGGTGATCATGTTAGGAACTGCGTCCAACAGGGCAACGTTTAAATCAGCTCCTGGTTCTTCTCTATACAGCTGTTCAAAATGATCTGAAGCTGCCTTTTTTATACTGATAAAATCCTTCAAAACGTGGTTGTCTTCTTTTATTTCGCTGATGGAGTTGCGGCCTTTCCTGGCTTGGGCTTGTTTGTGGAAAAAGGAGGAGTTTCTGTCTCCAGATTTGAGCCAGAGACTCCTAGACTTGAGCCTCCAATATTCTTCTTCTGCCAGACAGGCCTTATGGAAACTTTGTTGGAGTTTGGCCTCTTTTTCCAACTCATCTTTAGTGATATCAACTGTTTCAAGGTGGAGGTGCTGACTTTCTAAAGCACTTTGAATTTTTTTCCTTTCCTCAGCAGGGTTGGGCAGGGTCTTAGCCCAATTTTTCAACATGCCTTTAACTCTTCTGAGTTTTTCCTCCCACACAAAAAAGGCGGATCCCTTGACTAGCTCTTTCCAGCAGTCTCTGACCTTTTCCATAAAGTCTGCCTCTTTAACCCAAAGAGAGCTGAATCTGAAAGGTATAGGCCCCAGATCCTTGGGGGTCAGCAGCTCAAGGCTGATGGGCTTGTGATCTGAAACGCTGCTTTGAAGAATTCACATTCTAGCTTCTAACCCAAGGAGAAGGAAGGAGCTTTGGACCAAAAATCTGTCAAGTCTTGCCGCTATGTATCCTGGACCAACCCTCTTATTTGACCACGTGAAGTTGCCCGTAATCGGCTTAATGTCTATCAGATCCCATTCTTGCATGAGGTCTTCTGCTAGTTCTCTTGTCGGATCCCTGACGATACTGCCTCCTCTTTTTTCTGACGAGAGGAGGGTGAGGTTGAGGTCTCCGGCTATGATTATGTTCTCCAGGTTTTCTAGATCTGCCATATTTTTGATAGAGTCCCAACATAGTTTTTTCTCACCTGCATTGTTAGGAGCATATACATTGAACAGGAAAATAATTTCCTTAGATTCTAAATGCTGCATTTTTAAAAAATCCAATGAGTATTCAGGGACTCAGAGATTAATGAGAACTTATTAGGATTCCAGAGCGATCCAAGTCCTCCCGAGGCTCCACGAGCAGAGGTTGCATGCGCTCCTTCTTTCTTCCAAAATTTTTTGCTTGCCTGGAGGAAGGCTGAATCCTCCAATTTAGTCTCCTGGATGAGAAGAATGTCTGGGGCTTCCAGTCTTATTAAGCTGTTCATTGCTTCTTCCTTGGCTTTGGTGCCCATTCCCCTACAGTTCCAGGAGACTACTTTCATCATTTACTTTTGCTGTGGTGAGCTCCCTTGGAGCTCTAGGTTTGGATCCTCTTCATCTTCGGGGTTTTTGCTAGAAGTTTCTCTAGCGTTGGCTGGCTGCCCTGAAGCTTGTCTTTATAAGTTTCTTGTTCTATTTTTTCCTTTGCTGACATGCGCCCTCTTGTAGATCTTCTTGGGGAAGACTGGGATTCCCCTATTTCCCCTTCTTCCTCCGATTCCTCAGACTCTTGGGTTTCCTCTTCTTCCTCTGATATCCTTTCTTTGGATCTCTCTGGTACGCCTTTGGAGGGAGAGGCTTTGGATGGAGGGGTCTCCTTAGGGGTTTCTGTTTCCTGCATGATCACAATTTCAGATCCAAGGATCTCAAATTTGTTTCCTTGGCTTTCCATGGATGATTTCTGAACAGGGCCCACTTGGGGAGCTTTTGTATTTGCATTTGCATTCTTCCTGTGTGAAGTTTTGGAACGCTTTGCTTGGTTCCACCCTTCTTCCTTCCCTTTCTCTTCCACCCCTTTGGACGGGCAGTCTCTGGCAAAGTGTCTGTAGACATGGCACTTCCTGCATTTGAACGGCAGCTATTCGTAATCCAGTTTCTGTATGTGAGTCCATGGTCCTACCACTATTTTGATGGCTTCTGGTAGTCCGACCTCCAGATCTACCTCCACACAAATTCTGGCACAATCATACTAATCTTTGCTGTTGGCCTTATCAATGAATTTCCCAAGAGAGTTTCCTATATGCTTCAGAGGGTCACAGTTCCAGCAGTGGACGGGAAGATTGGGAAGTCTTACCCATATCGGGACCATTGTAGGCACATCGACCGTTGGATCGAAGTCTGGCATCCATTTGTTTAAATACAAGGGGCCCATGAAGTAGGGGCCATTCCTGAAAATGAGATCTTTGTCTTCTTTTGCAGAAAATTCGAATAAGAAATATCCTCTTCCGAGGAAGTAAGAGGTTACCTTGTTTTTTATCAGCGGAGCCCAGTTCCTAGCTACCCAGCTCTCGGTTGATTTCAGGGAAGGCCATAGTCCTGTGAACTGACTGACCAGGGCACGATCTGCCAGGGACAAAGCTACTTGGATCGGACCTTCAGGTGGAAGGGCGATCTCAGGGATATCTTCAAGTCTTTTCACAAACTTCGCAGCTTCCATGGATTTCTTCTTTGGCAGAGAGGCCAGCAGGGTTCTGAAGGCCTCAGCGGCTGAAGGCGGAGGAGGGGAGGAAGACCCCTGAGGGGGAGTCGACTCCTCCATGAAGGGCAGCAGATCCAGCCAGCCTGGCCGCAGGCTTGAAGCAAAGCCCTTGGCGGACACGCCCGCAGGGATCGGGTCGCGCTAAGAGCGAGCGTGCTCGTAGGTTCTGAACGCGCAAAAAGCGGATCTCGCAGGTTGCAGCAGGAGCCGAGTTGCAGAGCTCGACAAAAAACTAGGAATTTTAAATAAAATTTCTAATAATTTTATACAGCCTCCATATAAAATTTTGGCAATTTTTAAGGTCAAACAATTTTATGTTGTCCAATTTGGGCGAATAATTTTTAGAAAAAATGGAAATTAACGAATAATTTTATTGGAAAAAGCATGGAAAATTAATCCACTTGCAAATATTAGCCCCTAAAATTTCCGCTTCCCGAGTCCCACTGCGTTTTTAAGCTATTAAACCTCAAGATGCTCCCATTGTATGGGCATGCCAGTGTCCATAGAGGTTTAGACGCTCCCACAAGCCTGCATGCCTATGTCTAGAGACTATTTCCAGCAGATTTGTGCTAGAGTTCACAGGATTTAAGGAACTTTTAAAGCCCAGAATTGCGGCCACTACCCAAAAATTGTTGTAACTTCCGGAATCCGTAAAACACAGGATGACAAGACTACTAAACCAAAAACTAACTCCAGGACTAGGCCTGACCATCCCAAACCGGGACTGAAATTCTCTCAAACACTTGGCATCAATGCAATCTACAAGTCTAGGATAAAAGATAGAGCATGAATGATTGAAAAATATTATGAGACATGAAAAGAAGGATCACCACTTGAATTGTTATGACATCAATTAGATCTTGCATCCATCATTTTAACAGTTACAAGTAAATACATGAAATAACCATGACAATAACCAGTCACATAACCATGCATGTTGGGGAAATTATATGTGTTATAATTTCAACATTAAATTATCAATCTGGGGCTCGTAATCTTTGAGGCATAAGCGCGATAATGCAGGATCCGAGCATCTAATCTAAATTAGAGTGAGAAATCATTTTCTGTCTAAGTACATAATTGCTATTTATAGTCTGAAACTAATCAATTGAGGAAAGCATGCTCAAACAATACAAATAAGAAATTATAATCACTATGCAAACGAAACTAACTCTAATCAATCATAAACCAAGCAATACAAATTACTGTTCAAATGATTTTAATCTAAATGGAAATCTCAATCTAAATAACAAGATCTATTTAATCTAAGTACAAAAATCCTAAATCAATCAAGATTAATTTAAATCGATACCAAACTTATGTTAATTCTTAATTCCAATCAAATTCACTCTCATTCAAACGATCTTAAACTAAGGCAATGGTCAAGCATGAATTCAACTAATCTAATTCCCGAGATCACACAAATCAATAAGCATTCAAACTTTAACTTCTAAAATCACTCTACAATTGCTTCAAAAGAATCTAAGTAAACCAAGATTCTAATTGACATGCTTTCAGATTTAAAAGACTGCAAAATAAGAAACTATTTTATCCTTATTACTTTAATCAAATTCAAGAAATCATTCAAACATAAGCGCATTAACCAACAATTCTATCAGTAACTAATTACAATTATAATGCATCTTGAAACTAAACTACAACTCCAAACAATGATTTAATGGTCTCATTGCATTGCTTTCAAATACTTGATTGTCAAAACACAATGTTATAAGAAATTATAGTGAATCAGTAAGGTACAGAATTGATTTTAATTCATATTTAAAACAAATATAGTTATCGATCTCTTGTTTATCCAATTAAGAAGCACCTTTGAGTATTCCAATCACAAACCTGTAACAAAGGGATTATTTATGCAATACAATCGTTGGTCAATGCCATTCATTAGCTTGCAACGGCTTGGAGATGATATGTCTATTTAATTTCAAGAAAATAAATTACAACCCTGAGTAAGGAATTATGAGATATAATTAACAAATGCTTTCAAAATAAAATCCCTACGTCTAGATCTATCCTATGATGTTTTACAAAACTTTCTTCCAGGTCGTGGTGGGCCATTGCCACTCCCAAAGAAAGTCTAAATTAACGCAATACTCTCTTTAAAAATCAAAAACACATTAATACTTACAACAAATTGAGTGCAGAATCAGAGTTGTATTAAAATTCAAAACATAAGTTTATATGCATACATTCTTTCAACCCTTCTGAGGCAAAGCGAAACTTATTACATCAATCCTTTTGATCTATCATTTTATTTTCTTCCACAAAGGCCATGGCTAAGCCATTTATAAAATTGACAAGGCGAATTTGACTCTAACAATCATTTTCCTTAATTCTAGAAAATTACATATTTTTAACAAATTGGCCTCAAAGATATTTGTATATCTTCCTAACCATTGCGAATTTTGGAAAATTGTTTGGATGGAACCTAATTTGTCATATTTTCACCAAAAAAACTCTCCTGTATTTTTCTCATTCAACTCCATTTCCTCGGAAATCGTTCCCTAAGTTGGATGTTTGGCTCTTTTTGCAAACTTGGGCAAGATTCTAGAATTCGAGAAAAATAGTGTTTTTTTATAAAACTGTCTCAAAGACCCGCGTATAACTTTTGAACCAAAGAGAATATTGAGAAACGGTTTTGGTTGTAGATAATTTGTTATACTGGTCAAAAACCCATTCTCTCTTAATTTCTAGATTCACCTCCAGCTGCACAAAAATAGAGGTCAAACTTGGCATTTTGAAAATTTTGTGAATTTTGAGCAAATTTGTTGATTGTCTTCTAGAGACCCACATGTGTGACCTGGGTGAAAGTCATCTCATGGGAAGGCATTAGAAAATCATTTTGGACAATAACCTTCCTCGATTTCCCCCTTAAGCGTGTCGAGATGTCGAAGCTCCAAATTGGATATTTTCAGCTACAGGAATTTATTCCGTACTCAACTTGTAGCAACTAGTTTAATTGGCTTGTGAAGAATTTTGGCAATGGAACCCTGCGGAAAATGAACTTAGCAAAAACTGTCATTAGCAAATCATGAGCAAATCATCTCTAACCATAGAAAAGCTAAGAAAGCTAATGATAATCAACCATGATGCATAGGATATTTATTAGCGGCAAGTTGTGGAATTACGGTATGAAATGAGTTGAAAATGTCGAAATTTAGGTTATGAAATAGTGGTACTATGTGATGGAAAATAGACATATTCAAGGCTCAACAATGCCTATAACCAACATTAAACCATGAAAATAACAGTGAGATAACATTCATTAAATCCACATATAAATAAGTAAAAAATCAAGCAAACATAGATTTTATTAAACATAGGTGAATCCGACCAGGTTTGGGACTCCCACGTACCACCTAGCCATAGACATGGCTGATCCAAATATCTCTTCAGCCAGTCACCCTCGTGCCATATTCCAAGCATGAATGTGGGATATCATAAACACATCAACTGAAACCATCCAGGGCTTTCAGAGGCCAACCACCTCTACCCATCAAACAATGATTCCACCTCACGGTCGAACATCATGAGAACCATCATCAAATTGGTCTCTACCCAAGCCTTCTAGGGCTCTAGGGCGTTTGTTCCAACCTAGATTCTAGGACTCGTAACTTAACCCATGATGCTGTCAGACTCCAGCTTGTTTTCCAACCAAGGCTCCAGGACTAGTAACTCAACCCACAACTTTTCAGGGCTTCCATAGCCTTTGTCCAACCAGGGCTTCTAGGATTAGTAACTCAACCCACCAAGGGCTTCCAGAGTGTTTTCCCAACCAAGGCTTCCAGGACTAGTAACTCAATCCAAGTTGTTACAGGGCTTCCAGAGCATTTGCCCAACTAAGGCTCCAGGACTAATAACTCAACTCAAGTCGTTACAAGGCTCCCAGAGTGTTTGTCCAACTAAGGCTCCAAGAACTAATAACTCAACCCAAGCTAAAGGAAACATAAGAACCAACAAATAAAACAAAGAAATGAACCCACAATACCTTAGGCAAATCCACTGTCAATCTAGGCAATTATCCATGCCGATGATAGATCGTAACCAAGAAACCACGTGCATGTCCCATGCATGTCGAAACTAGTGAGGAAAACATACATGAAACTCGGTACCTACAAGAAAAACTCGTTGTAGTTGCTGATCTGGATGCCCACTTGTGCTTTCCTGCTCTTCCTTTGCCTTCTTGCTACAAAACTCCAAGTATGCCACACCCTCCAAGAGTGCTCCAAGAAAACTATAAGTGTACAAGAATGAGAGAGAGAGAGAGAATATAAGAGAGCTCCACCAAACTGAGGCCTCTATTTATCAATGAGACGTCTATTTTCTTCAACTTCCATTATTTTCCTTCATTTTCCTCCTCACATGCAACCTGTGACTCTTCACCTTCCTTTTCTCCTATTTCGTTTATTTTCATAAATAAAACGCCAATAGATACCTCATGCATTTCCAAAGCCTTTTCCATTGCCTTTTTAATGCCTTACCAATTTCCTTAGCCATAATAAACTGAATGAACACCCACTAGGATGTTTTTCCCACCATTCAGCTTGGAATACGTGTCCCATGACTGGGTCTTATATATTTTTACATGGATTTTTAACTAGGGTTGTTACAAAACCCTCCCCCTTAGGGGAACATCGTCCTCAGTGTTCAATGACACCTATAACGAACAAGACTGCTAAAAACAAAACATACTACCCATGGAGCTTTATAACAAAGCTCATTGTAGTATTTTTAATGACCACTGCTGAAACATGACAATCATACAGTTTATTGGAGCTTTATAACATAGCTCATTACAATATTTACAATAATAACCACATATACAAACATACACATTTTCTTCACCCATCAAATAATCATACTGTCCATGGAGCTTTATAGATCTAGCTCGATAATTTACAATAATACACACATATATACATATGCACATTTTCTCAACCAACAAATAAAAGGATACGATGCCTGCATCTGCAACAAGGGAATCTAAAGGCTCACACCTCCACCCTCAAAGTAATACCAGTATTCACCTCCTTCCCAGGAAATCCAGAATCCACTGCCATATTCAAAGGTGCATCCAATGTCCAACGCTACAATCCAGTGCCACTTGTCCTCTTAGTGAACAGTTACCAGTTCATTATTCTAGGGCACACTCCCAAAGTGCATCTAATTCCATCTAGTAATTCTAATGACCAAAACAAATATATCCCCGACCTTCCCTTCTTTGCTACACAGTCCCTCAGGCAATCTAGTCACTCCCTTCCGTGCAGTCACACACCTTCCAAGTTGTGCTAGCACCCCCATCCCGAACATTCCATCCCTTAGCAAGGCTTCATCGCATCGAAAGATGCAAAAACCAAGGCATATCCCTACCTTAGACCATCATGTCGATCATGGACACTATTGGGTACCCCACAGTGGCCGCGCTCCTGAATACTTTACTATCATACTGTTGAATTTTCCAATTCCTTTTGTTGTTGCAATTCTTGGAGCTGATTTCAACTACCCAATTGGGCATGTTCATGCATTCCTGTACCAATCTAATTTCCATTAGATTTAAAATAAATTGAAATAAATTCACATCATACCTCATTGGTAGCTTGCCAATAAGGTACACTTGCAATCATGTTTACTTCCTGTCACAACAAGTCAAACTAATTTTTTGATTAAATCATCATGAATAAACATATCACATCCAGTTAGCTCAAACTCAACTGTCATAAATTAAAAACATGAATCACATGAAATCATCATAAGCCATAATCATAAATCACATGTAACCATCACAAGTCAGAATCATAGATCACATGTATAATAAAACTGAAATAAAATACCGATACTTATCCTTCATCGATCGTTACTTCTACCTTTGTTCTTATTCTGTACGCACACCAGATCGGTTTTCACACTCGACAAACACCCACTGCCTTCTCCTCAACCATGTGCACATACACATAGTGTGCATCATACACTTACAACCACACGGGACACACAACACCATGCAATATACGCACCTACACCTACACCCAGTGTACAACACGACAAAATACATACTCCCACATCTCGTGTACAACACAACAAAATAAATACGCCTACACCCAGTGTACAACACAACACAAATACGTACACATAGTACAACACAATGATTACATATGTCACGATACCATAACTACACAATGCACATACATAGTACCACATGCCTGCAACATAGCATGTACGACATGCACATAATACCACATGTACACTGATACCATAGGTACAACATGTACGTAGTACCACATGTACACCAATACCATAGGTACAACATGCACATAGTACCACATGTACAAAGCACCACCTGCACAACGTGTGCAAACCATCACATGTATACGACACCACCTGTACAACGCCACATGTACATAATACCACCTGTACAACATGTACACAATTTCATATGTACATGGAACCACATGCACGAAATGTACATGACACCACATGTACACAACACCATATGCATGACATGTACACAACACCATATGTACAAGATGTACACAGAACTATATGCTCACACCACCAATTGTACAATCATGCACACAACACCATATGTACATAGCACCATATATATAACATGCACACAACAACATATGTACATAGCACTACATATACAACATGTACATAACACCCTATGTACACAACACTACATATCCAACATGCACACAACACCCCATATCCATAATGTGCACAGTGCAATATGTACACAACACTACATATCCAACATGTACATAACACCATCTATACCCAACATTTCATATGCAATATTCGTATAACACTATTTGTACCACTCGGTACATAACATTACATAAACAACATGTACACACACTATATATACACAACACCACATGTGCATGACATCACAAATGCAACATGTACAACATATAAAACGTATGCACAACAGTAATACCACACATCCAAAACGACTCTGTCTCTACCATTCCACTCGGTCTTTCGTGTCCATAACATAATCATACTATAATAACATAATATTAGTTCATATCCACATGATACTAACCTCATAGATTTTTTAGGACTACTTTTCCTAGTTGTTCCTAATGAACAAGAGACCTCTTCATGTCATTCAACTGTGTAATCAATCATTCCTTCACAAGAATGATTTCTAACGACCTTGTCAGACAACAACATACATACATACATACATATACATATAAATAATCAAGATCCTGTAAGATAATGACATACATACATACCTACATACATGTATACATATATAGACATCAACATAATCATGATCACAACATAATTATCAGATATCTTAAGGTCAAGGTTAAGAGAACTCCCTTTATCTATTCACAACATTGAGAACAATGATTCCCAACATAGCCAAGGCATTTGACACCTCAAGTCCATTTACTTTACCTTTCTTGATTACTTTTCTCATGACTATCCTGCCATTGTCCATTTACACCATAGGACCCAACCAATCCAACTGGCTATCATACTTCCCTTATACATGCACCAGCTTCATCCGAGTCTTACATTGCTTGCTGGATTTAATTCAGCTCTCCCCGAGCTCCACTAACTTTCCTTTTTTCCCAACCAATTCCCCAGACCCCAAACATAAAAAGCAAGACAAGAAACAAACAAGAAGAAAACCATGTGTTGGGTGTGGGATCCCCCAAGGATAGTTTTGGGGCTAAAAGCCCACATTTTGGTAAAATTTTGTAATCCAAGTGTAAAGACTCCGCATTTTGTGGTCCCGGAGTGCATAGGTGTTAAAGAGTCATAGGGTTGTCTGCCCTTATTTTGGAAATGTAATGTCGACTATAAAAGATCTACCCATGGTCCTCGGACCATGGGATTGTATAAATAGAGCTAAGCTCTAAGTAGTTAGAATAAGGAAGAAAATAAAGCAATGAAGATATGATGTATGAGAGATAGCTCTGAGGTAGAAGTCTAAGTTTGGGTCGTAGCGTAGGTAGAGGCTTTGCAGCTGAGTGCGCAAAGGCCTAGAAGTCTGCAGCTGAGTGCGCGGACCCCTGTAGCTGAGTGCGCGGAGCGAATCGAGTTTGTAATTGTCTGGAATTATCAATAAAGAGAAGTATTCTACAATTTTTGCGTCTTTATTTCTTGTTTATGCATCTTGTTATGTTGGGTATGAATTTAACTTATAATGCTTATATGATGTGCCAATATATGTAATTGCGTTGGTTAAGTGAACGCAAGTAAGAACATCTATTTACGCAAATCTAACTAAGATCTGTTAATAAGATAAGTAAGACGCTTAGCCTAGTTTGGGAGATATCGCAGTTCATTGCCTTAGCAGGGCGAAAGTACCTCAGCCCCTGGTTAGGGTTGTGCAGAATTCGATTGTGCCCTTTCGTGAAGGTATTGAAGGGTGCAACCGAGGGTTAAGCAACATGCACGAAGGCAGGTATAACCGGAATAAACCGACATCACAACCATCTCAAGGGTGCGGAAACTTGGTTCTAGCGTCCCCCCATACTTCTTCGGGTAAGACTTCAATCCGCGCTCCACAGGCTAATGGCGAACCAACAACAATACGAAACCATAACCAAAGTGGCATGACCATGCACAAGACGCAAAAAAAACCACAATCAAGCACAAAAAATCACCAAAAGGCAAAAAGCACAAGACTAACAACAGACACCATGACTCAATCCCCATGGTTCCCAGTGCTTCCAAGCGAAAGCTTAACCTGAGCCTTCTTCAAGATTCCATGGCAATTTCTTTTCCATGAAATCCCTTTCATCATATTGCCATCAACACATAACTGGCAGTGCTTAAATAAACATACCGGTTACCTTACTTTGCTGTTCCAAGCACGTTTCTTGCAACTGAACACATCCACACCATCTCTCAAGGGACTTAAATTCCTTTGGTAGATCCACTTGTAACTAGTGAATAGCTTGTTGGGTGTGGAGCATGATTATCTTCTTTATTCAAAGGTATCGCCGCATTGGACCCCAGTTCATAATGTGGCGGTAATGCTGCTCGTAAAATGTGCACCGCCGAGGGGGGGATCAGGGGAAATGCCCCCCAAGCTAAAAATAGATGTAAAATTTCCTTGTAAAATTTTGTAGTTTTGTAGTCAATCTGGGCCATTCATTAGGCGGAGATCTGACCGTAGAAGTTATGTTTAATTGAGGATTTTTTTCCCTAGAAGGCAACCCCTCGCTATATATGAGGGAATTGTATTGCATCTATGTAGATCTGTATTCTGAGTGAAAAAGAGAGAGGAGTCTGTGTGAGAGAGAAGAGGGAATTACAATGGATCTACTGTAGATTGTATCTCTTCAGTTTGCTGGATAATATAAAAGGAAGGACTGGTTGTTTCTCTGTGGACGTAGCCCAAATTGGGTGAACCACGTATATCTATGTCTCTCTTGTTTTATGCATTTTCTGTGTTTATATTTCTGCAATATATTTTATGTGTTCCATTTCTCTATAATATATAATTTTGTAACAATTGGTATCAGAGCCGAAGGTCTATTTGGCTGATAAACTTGCAGGAGAGAAGGGTTCCTGGTTCGAGTGGGAGCAATGGCGGAAGATGGTAGGTTTAGGTTCGAAAAATTTAACGGCCAAAACTACCAGTTGTGGAAGCTGTAGATGGAAGATTATTTATACAAGAAAGATCTGTACCTACCATTAAGCAAAAAGACAAAGAAGCCGATGAGTATGACAGACACAGAATGGGATATTCTCGACAGAAAGGCACTTGGAACAATACGGTTGTGCCTAGCGGTGTCGGTAACCTTTAATATTTCAAAGGAAACGAAAATAGAGGGTTTAATGTCAGCATTGGCCAAACTATATGAAAAACCCTCAACCTCAAATAAGGTATTTCTTATGAAGTGTTTATTTAATATGAAGATGTCAGAAGGTGGATCTGTTGCTGATCATTTAAATGAATTTAATACAGTTACCAGTCAGTTAAGTTCTATAGGGGTAAATTTTGATGATGAAGTTAGGGTTTTGTTATTTCTCTGCTCATTGCTAGAAAGTTGGAATGGTTTAGTTATGGCCATTAGTAACTCTGGCTCTGGATTTAGTACTTTAAAGTTTGATGATGTTGTTGGTGCAATCCTTAGCGAGGAAATGCGACAGATAAGCTCCGGTGAGACATCAAGTAATGCTTTGACTGCAGAGACTAGGGGAAGAATAAATGGAAAGATGAAAGACCCCATGATATCGCAGTAAGTCAGGGAAAGGCATATCCAAGTCGAGATCGGGGATAATGTGCTGGAAATGTGGGAATAAAGGACACCTGAAGAAATACTGCAAGTCTCGGAAGGGAAAAGAAGGAGATGCGCAACAAGAAAACAATCATGAAGCGAATTTGACAGGTGATGTGTTGAAAGATACTTTGATTCTTTCATTAGAAAATACTATTGATGCCTGGGTGGTAGATTCAGGGGCCTCATTCCATGCCATACCTGATAGGAAATATTTTCATGATTATGTTCAAGGAGATTTTGGACAGGTTCAATTGGGTGATGATAAACCCTATAAAATCATTGGAATGGGTATAGTTTTCATAAAGCAGCATAATGAAAATCAATGGTTGTTGAAGGAGGTAAAGCATGTTCTAGATATGAAGAAAAATATGATTTCAACAGGGCAGTTGGGAGGTGAAGGTTGTGTAACAACCTTTACAGATAAAACTTGGAAGGTCACTAAACGAGCCCTAGTAATACCAAAAGAAGAAAAGGTTGGTACATTGTATTTATGCAATGGTATTTCTAATTCTGTTAATGCTTTAACCTCTACAGGAGAAGATATGACATTGTGGCATCATAGGCTTGAGCACATGAGCGAGAAGGGGATGCAGATTCTTCACTCAATAAATTTGTTGCCAGGTTTGAAGCATGTTGATTTAAAATTATGTGAGAATTGTGTTTATGGAAAAAAAAAAGAGAGTCAGATTCCTCGGAGTTGGGAAAGAAAAGAAGAGTGCAAAATTAGAGCTTGTGCATATAAATATATGGGGACCTACTCAGGTATCATCTTTCAGTGGCTTTCGTTATTATGTTACTTTTATTGATGATGCAACTAGAAAAACCTGGGTTTATTGTATTCGAAATAAATATGATGTATTTGATACTTTCAAGAAATGGAAAGCTTTGGTTGAAAATGAGACAGGAAAAACGTTGAAGTGTCTCAGATCAAACAATGGAGGTGAATATTGCAGTAAAGGGTTTGATAGGTTTTTTTCAGAGAATGGAATTCGCAGAGAGAAGACAGTTCCAGGAACATCACAAGAAAATGGTGTGTTAGAAAGGATGAACAAGACAAGCATGGAGCGTGCAAGGTGCATGAGATTGCATGTAGGATTGCCTTTACAATATTGGGCAGATGTTGTAGATATTGTTGTTTATCTAATAAAAAGAGGGCCTTCAAGTTCCTTGGATGGTGGTATTCCAGAGGAGGCATGGATAGGTAAAAAGGTAAACTACTCTTTTTTAAAGACTTTTGGTTGTGAAGCCTTTGTCCACATTAATAAAGAAAATAGAACAAAGCTTGAGGCAAAATCAAAGAAATGTACCTTTATTGGATATGGTGTTAATGATTTTGGTTATCGCTTTTATGATTATGAAAAACACAAAATCATTAGGAGCAAAGATGTCATATTTAATGAAAAGGTTTTGTATAAGGATCAGATGCAGGAAAAGAAACATGAAAAAGAAAACAGAGAATACACAGTGCTTGATGAGATCACAAAAAAAGTGAAGGTGCTTGAAAATCATAATGATCAACAACCAGAACAACAACAACAACTACAACATCAACAAGCACTGAAACACCTGAAAGTGGCGTTAGAAGATCTACCATGATAAGTAGACCCCCTGAACAATACTCTCCTTCATTATATTATGTATTGTTGATTAATTCTGGTGAACTAGAATGTTATGAAGAAGCATTGCAAGTAGAAACTAGGAAGAAGTGGAAGCAAGCCATGAAAGAAGATATGGACTCCTTATTACATAACCAGACTTGGGACTTAGTCAGGTTGCCTGCAGGTAAAAAAGCATTGCAGAATAAATGGGTTTACAGGTTGAAGGAAGAAGATGGAGGGACAAAAAGGTATAAATCTAGACTTGTGGTGAAGGGGTTTGCACAGAAAAAGGGTATAGACTTTGATGAGATATTTTCTCCTATTGTTAAAATGACTTCAATCAGAACTATTTTAAGTGTAGTGGCAACTAAATATTTTCATCTTGAGCAGTTAGATGTAAAGATAACCTTTCTCCACGGAGATTTGGAGGAAGAGATATATATGTAGCAGCCACAAGGATGTAAGGTAAAAGGGAAGGAGAAACTAGTGTGCAGGTTGAAGAAGAGCTTGTATGGCTTAAAACAGGCTCCAAGGTAGTGGTATCTAAAATTTGACAGGTTTATGTCTGAAAAAGGTTATACTAGATGTCACTCTGATCATTATGTTTATCTCAAAAGGCAAAATGATGGCAGTTATATTATATTGTTATTATATGTAGATGACATGCTTGTTGCAAGTTCTAACATGCAAGAAATAAATGTGCTCAAAAGAAAATTGGCAAACTCATTTGCAATGAAAGATTTGGGTGCTGCAAATCAAATCCTTAGTATGAGAATAATTAAAGACAAGAAGAATCGAAATTTAACATTGTCTCAGAGTGAGTACATAGAAAAGGTTTTGAAAAGATTTAATATGTAGAATGCAAAACCAGTTAGTATACCTTTGGCTAGCCATTTCAAACTAAGTAAGGAGGTGTGTCCCAAGTCTCAGGAAGAAATGGCTTGTATGTCTGAAGTTCCATATGCATCAATAGTTGGAAGCTTAATGTATTCAATGGTCTGCACAAGGCCTGATATTGCACGTGCAATGGGAGTTGTAAGCAGTTACATGAACAATCCAGGAAAAGAACATTGGATGGCGGTGAAGTGGATTCTCAAGTATTTGAGAGGTACCACAAATCAAGAATTATGATTTGGTGGTTCAAACATTTCTCTACAGGGATATTTTGATGCAGATATGGCAGGTGATAGAGATAACAGGAGGAGCACAACAGGGTATGTGTTTACTGTAGGTGGAACAACTGTCAGTTGGGTTTCAAAACTGAAAAGTGTTGTTGCACTCTCAACAACAAAAGCAGAGTATGTTGCTGCTACAGAGGCTAGTAAAGAAATAATTTGGTTACAAAGGTTTCTGGATGAATTGGGTAAGAAGCAGGAGTTGGGCAGGTTATACAGTGATAGCCAGAGTGCCATACATCTTGCAAAGAACTCTACATTTCATTCCAAGACTAAACATATACAACTCAAGTACCATTTCATACGGTCAGTGTTGGAAGATGGACAGTTGAAGCTGGAAAAGATACACACTAGCCAAAATCCTGCAGATATGTTAACAAAAGTTGTAACCAGGGAGAAACTGAGATTCTGCTCAGTTTCAATTGGTCTTCAAGTATGATGAAGAAGATGAGAAACAACCAGGTCCAAAGTGGAGTCATTGTCCAACAAATGAAGCAGCGGTGGAGTTGCTATAATCAATCTCCAAGTGGGAGATTGTTGGGTGTGGAGCCTGATTATCTTCTTTATTTAGAGGTATTGCCGCATTAGACCCCAGCTCGTAATGTGGCGACAACGTCGCCCATAAAATGTGCGCCGCCAGGGGGGTTGGGGGGGGATGTCGATTATTTGGAGCCCCCCACTGGTGGGGGATCGAGGACAGCGCCCTCGAAGCTAAAGATAGATGTAAAATTGCCTTGTAAAATGTTGTAATTTTGTAGTCAATCTGGGTCGTTCATTAGGCAGAGATCCGACGGTAGAAGTTATGTTTAATTTAGGGTTTTTTGCCCTAGAAGGCAACCCCTCACTATATATGAAGGAATTGTATTGCGTCTATGTAGATCTATATTCTGAGTGAGAAAGAGAGAGGGGATTGTGTGAGAGCGAAGAGGGAATTACAATGGATCTGTTGTAGGTTGTATCTCTTCAGTTTGTTGGATAATATAAAAGGAAGGACTGGTTGTTTCTTCGTGGACGTAGCCCAAATTGGGTGAACCACATATATCTATGTCTCTCTTGTTTTATGTGTTTTCTGTGTTTATATTTATGCAATATATTTTATGTGTAACATTGCTCTGTAATATATAATTTTGTAACATAGCTAATAGACCTGTCAAATACAAGTTCATGAATCTAACACATATCCACATAATGTCAGACAAGGTTAATGTTAAGAATACTTCCTGTATGCAAAGCACTCATTCGTTTGGAATCAGGGTTTCCAAACATAACTAAATCAATTCTTGCCCAATTCCTTTCCTTTACCATTCTACTTTTTTGCATTAGAGTCTTACTATGCACTGTCACATCAGCCAACTGTTAGTTATATAACACATCAACTATTACCTTTTCAAGATAATACCAAGTATATTTTCCTACAAATGTTCACAGATGTCAACCACATGTTCCAAATATCAAGACAATCATATCTATCAATTTAAAATCAACCTTTACTAAGACTAACAATCATGTCATAATCCATAGTCAACTCATACTTATTAGACATAATGCTACAACTGTCACCTACTTACACTCAAGTATATATCAGTTGTATCAACACATATGTGTTAGTACAATCATCTTAAAACAAGATCATTTGAACAAATACTCATATTATGCAATTCATCAAACATCCAACCAAATTGCAAACATACCATGTTAAATTAATCAACTAGATGACATAATCAAACATTCAAACACAAAAATGATGACTTAAGAAAACTCATACGTTAATGTATCTCAAGGGAGGCTATCGTGTCTACACAATCAAGCTAGATTAACACGATATAACTTCACAACATATCAACTTAACCATAAATAACGTCATGATATCAATAATGGTAACTAGCTAACATGTTCACATCATAAACTCATAAACAATTATCATCCATACATAATAATCACATCTTCACAGTTAGTTTAGATTAGTATAACATAATATCACCACATATTAACTCATACATGAATGTCATAACCTTAACCATTTTCATAGACTAATCCAAATTAGTACGATACATATAACATCAAGATATTAATGTTATAACCCTAATCATCAAGTTAACTAACATATAACAACAATAAATCAACATATAACATGCTCATCAACAACATATACCATAATCATCGAGGTAACTACAAGTTAACATATAACATATTCATCAATGACATGTAATATAATCATAAGGTTATCTAACATAAAACAACAAGAGCAATGCTTACAACCACATGTTACTATCATTCATGACTATCTGACACCTGTGCATATGACTACACTAATCAACTATCATCTATCATGTATGTAACCATAACATCGATAAACATGTACATAAACCTAATGTATATAACCCTAATGCATATAAAAGTCCATTAACTAACATACCTTCATGCCCAACATACCAATCTGTATGACGACATGCTCTTGCCTTGAGGTGCAATGTTGCAACTTCACTTTGATGATCTGCACCTCTTGTTCTATCTCAGCCAACACATTGGCATCATAACATACCAATAGCATAATGATGACCTAAAATTCATACAATGACCTCGTAATGTATGTTTGACCTACTATACATGCATAACTATAACCATGACAACACATGCATAACAACATATAGACACTGACATGCATAACTATAACCATGAAAACACAAGCATAACAACATATAGACACTGACATGCATAACAAATGCATTTAAACCATACACTCATGATGACACATCCCATAACAACAACATCAACCTTCACATGGAGACATCACTACAACCATGATCAACACCATGCAAATGCAACAAACACATAGACTACAAGCATAAGCAACACATATGCAACCGAGATGAATGCATAACCAACACACTGCCCATCTAGTCTGAGGGGTGAACCATGCTCTAATACCAATATGTAACACCCTCCTCCCACATCTACCCAAGTAACCGGCCAACCGGGGTAAACATGTGACGAGAAGTTACTATGATATGATTTGACCTCCTAACTCACTTTAAGGAAGTGGAACCGACAAAAACACACCATACAGACCTTCCACAATAACAACAAGACTCTTAGGAACCATCCACACCTCTCAGGTAACCATCCCCTAAGTCCGACTGAGTTTTAAAGCTATTAAACCTCTGGAAGCTCCCATGCTATGGGAATGACAATGTCTAGAGAGCTCTGGATGCCCCCACAAGCCTACATGCCTACGTCCAGGGACTATTTCCAGAAGACCTGTGCTAGAGTCCGCGGGATTTAAGCACTTTTCAGCTCATAATTTCAGCCACTTCCAATAACTTGACGTAACTTCCAAAATACATTAAACACATGATGACAAGACTAATAAACCAAAAAATAACTCTAAGACTAGGCCCGACTATCCCCAACCAAGATTGACATTCTGTTAAACTCTTGGCACCAATGCAATCTACATGTCTAGGATACAAGACAAAGCATGAATGATTGAAAACTCTTGTGAAACATGACAAGAAGGATCACCACCTTCTCCCTTGAACTTTTATGACATCAATTAGGTCTTGCATCCATCATTTTAACAATTACAAGTAAATACATGAAATAACCATGACAATAACCAGTCATATAACAAACATTAAACCATGAAAATAACAGTGAGATAAGAACCATTAAATCCACATATAAATAAATACGAAAGCAAGAGAACTTATATTTTATTAAACATAGGAAAATCCGACCAAGTTCGAGACTTTCAAATACCACCCGACCGTAGACATGGATGAGCCAAATCTCTCTTCAGCGAGTCACCCATGTGCCATATTCCAAGCATAAATGTGGGATCTCATAAACACATCAACCGAAACCATCCAGGGCTTCTACATGCCAACCATCTCAACCCATCAAACAATGATTCCACCTCATGGTCAGACATCACAAGAACCATCATCAGATTGTTCTATACCCAAGCCTTTCAGGGCCCCAAAGTGTTTGTTCCAACCCAACTTCTAGGACTAGTAACTCAACCCATGGCTATTGTCGGGCTCTAAAGCGTTTTTCCAACTAAGGCTCTAGGAATAGTAACTCAAACCACAACTTTTCTGGGCTTCCAAAGATTTTGTCCAACTAAGGCTTCCAGGACTAGTAACTCAACCCACCAAGGAATTCCAGAGCATTTTTCCAAACAAGGCTTCCAGGACTAGTAACTCAACCTAAGATGTTACAGGGCTTCCAAAGCTTTTTTCCAACCAAGGCTCTAGGAATAATAATTCAACCCAAGCCATCATAGGGATTCCAGAGTGTTTGTCCAACCAAGGCTCCATGAACTAATAACTCAACCCAAGCTAAAGGAAACATGAGAACCAACCAGAAAAACAAAGAAATGGACCCACAACACCATGGATATGTAAGAAATGGCAATGCTAGACAATTCCACTGTCAATCCAGGCAATCCTCTATGCCAATGACAAATCATAACCAATAAACCACATGCATGTGTCATGCACGCCGAAACTAGTGAGGCAAACATACATGCAACTCGGTACCTGCAAGAAAAACCTATTGTAGTTGTTGATCCCGATGTCCTCTTGTGCTTTTCTGCTCTTCCTTTTCCTTCTTGATGCAAAACTTCAAGTATGCCACACCCTCCAAGAGTGCTCCAAGAAAACTGTAAGTGTCCAAGAATGAGAGAGAGAGAGAATAGAAGAGAGCTCCACCAAACTGAACTAACCAAGGTTGTCCATTGATCCTCATAAGCCTTTTTAATAATGAGGCCTCTATTTTCTTGAATTTCCATTATTTTCTTCATTTTCCTCCTCACATGCAACCTGTGACTCTTCACCTTCCATTTCTCTTATTTCCTTTGCTTTCATAAATAAAATGCCAATAAATGTCTCATGCCTTTCCAAGGCCTTTTCCATTGCCTTTGCCAATTTTCTTAGCCATAATAAATGTAATGGACACCCACTAGGATGTTTTTCCCACCATTCATCTTGGAATACGTGTCCCATGACCGTGGTCTTATATATTTTTACATGGATTTTTAACCAGGGTTGTTACAATGAGAAATGGAAGAATGTTCCAAAGAAGAATGTTAAAAGAAATTTTGATAGCAAGAAAAAGTTTCTATACTCATGAAGATAGTGAATATTCTTCCAATAATGAAGATGATGAATCAGATCAGGATTGTAAGTTACTTATGGAATTTGAAGAACAATATGTAGATGAATTTGATGATGTCTTTATGGATGCTCTAGAATAAATTGATAGACTCAGGGTCATAAAGAAGAATCAAGAAAAGGAAATCAATATGTATAAGGAAAAAACCCTTGTTGAAGAAATAACTTAGCTAAAGATATGTCTAAAAGAAGCCAAATTAGTTGAATAAGCTTTGAAGAAACAAGTCCAGGAAAAGGAAAGGAACTGTGAAAACTTAGAACTTTAAATTTTGGGCCTAAGAAAGGAACTTGAGCAAAAAAAGGCTCTAAATCTTAGATTTTCTAAAGGATCCGAAACTTTAGAAGAAATCATTAAAGTGAAACATTCTCCACTAATCAAGATAGGATTTGGATACAATCCAAATTCAAATGGTGAAACATCAGAACCTATGAAATACTCTGAAATAGGTACACAAATCTACGTCAATGCAGCAAAAGGAAGCAATCATCATAATCGACAAAAGAATGAAGGACACATATTTCTCATGCAAAACAACCTTTCCATGAACAAAGGGAAACTTAGTCAGGAACATATGATACTTGCAGGTATTCTTAATTTAATGGTCAATGGTTCACTTGTCACAACTTTGGTCACAAAGCAATTCATTGTGTTGCTTACAAAAAGATTATGACTAGAGAATCAAGAAAACAATAGAATGCAACCAGGACAAAGAAATATTCTTATAATGCTTTCTCACCTCTTCAGAATGAAATTGAATGTTCTATTTGCAATATATTTGGTCATGAAGAATTTGAATGCAAAAGAAAGATGAAGTCATCTTATCAACATGAACAAAAGACAATACCACCCAAGGTATGGAAAAAGAAAATTGCTTCTTCTAAAAATTGTGGTCTAACATTGTATGCAAGAGATCAAGAGAATCTATGGTACATTGACAACATGTGTTCGAAGCATATGGCAGGTGACAGAGATAAGTTTGTTTCTTTTAATGAAATTAAGAAAGAAAATAATGTGACTTTTGGTAATAAATCACCTGCCACCATTAAAGGAAAAGGATCTATGTTTTTAAAAGAAAAGGTCAAGGCTAAGAATGTATTATTTGTTGATGGGCTAAGAAATAACTTGTCAAGTGTTAGTCAAATGTGCGATCAGGGGCATGAATTTATTTTCAGATCAAATAATTGCATGGTAAGAAATTTAAATACAATTAAGATCACAATCAAGGGAACCAGAACTCCATGTAATGTATATATCCTAGAGGGTGGCAAATAGAACTGTTTTTAGAGAAAATATGAAGAAAGTTGGATTTCACACAAAAGGTTGGGGCACCTCATCTTTTCCGAACTATATAAATCAAGTAGGATGGGAGCAATTCGTGACTTGCCCAACATTTCTCCACAAATAACATTTGAAAATCATGTCAATTTGGTAAACAATCTAGAGTTCAGTTAAAGCTAAAGAAGGTTGTTAGTGTGAAAATTCTTGGAAGGTGTACCAAAAATCCTCACTTAAGTCACTAGGTGACAAGTGACCCTAACAACAATTTGATGGTTGTTGTCATTCTAGATTTGCAATACAAATGGAAAATCCACAGTAAAAGAAAACAAGATCCAAAACAAATAACAACAAAATAATGTATCCAGAATAATAACCCAATTGGAAAGACAATTTTAAATGAATAAATCTTTACTGATAACACCTGGTGAAGGAGATATATAGATTGATCTATAAATCCCCCTCCGTGGGATGGGTCCTTTGATATCCTTGACGCTTCAGAAATATAATTTCCTCTCTCAATCATGTGAAAAAACCCAAACAAAGATGAAGAACTCAAATGGGAGCTCAATAAAATGACGATAGTGTAGACAATGATAATGATCATGGTGAAGAATGAATGAAAAACCCTCCTTTATATATCAAAGTATGGAGTTAATCTCGAAAATGGAGAACAATAAAATATTGTTGACCAAATTCAGATATAACTACTTGAAATACTTTATTATATTTATTGGAAAGGGAAAAGGAATTTAAAATGGTTAATTATTTCACGAGAAACAAGGAAGGTGTGAAATCAAAATAATTATTAAATAGTGATTTAATAATTATTCTAATAACATAAATAAGGAAACTCAAATAAATAATGATTTATTTAAATATTCCTAAGGGATTTAGTCAAATGTGACAAGGAATAGTTATTAAATAATGATTTAATAATAATTCTTAGAGAAAATTAAATACATAATGCTTTATTTAATTATTCTCATGGGGTTTTTTTATTTAAATAAAAAAATAATTTAATAAAAGTGGTTTACTAAATTATTTTCCACAATGAAAGTGATTTTACTATGGTAACATTAAATCCACATGGTGTATTTCAACCCACCTAGTTAGAAATGGCTAGGTGATCATTTTTTGGTGATAACAAAGGCACTTCAAGTAAACCTCTTGAACTTGTTCACACTGACTTATGTGGACGTATGAGAAAGAAGTGTCCTCGTGGTGAACAATACATCATGTTATTGATTGATTACTTTACAAAAATGTGTTGGGTTGGTTTACTAAAGTATAAAGATGAGGCATTTGAAAAGTTTAAAATATTTAAGGTGTTGGTAGAAAATGAATTGGATCTAAAAATAAAATGTCCTAGATCTGATAGAGGAGGAGAGTTTATATCAGATGATTTTTTCAATTTTTGTGAACAACATGGCATCAAAATATAGTTTTCCATAGATTAAACTCCTTAACAAAATGGAGTGCCAGAAAGAATGAACATAATCGTTAAACAAATGGCACGTGCCATGATTGATGAGTTAGGAACACCTCACACCTTCTGGGGAGAAGTAATATATACAACCATGGATATACTTAACAAGGCTCATGTTCAAGTAAACAATGATAAAACTACATATGAACTATGGTATGGTAAGCTTGCAACTGTCAAACACTTTAGAATATTTGGAATCAAATGTTTCATCAAGAAAAATGATGATAATATTGGAAACTTTGAATCTAGAACTGATGAAGGAAGCCTGCATGGATACTCTTTCAAAAGAAAATGATATAAATGTTATAATAAAAGGCTTCAAAAGATTGTTGAAAGTATAAATTTTGTGATTGATGATGCATCCATAGGTACCAAAAAGGAATCACAAGTAGATGATTAACCTCTTCCTACTAAAATCCAAGAAGTTGTAGGCGACGAAGAAAGAGAAGCATCATAAGAAGGAAATGAAAATACATGTATAACAAAAAAGACTCTATCAAGGTATGTTCAGAAAAGTCATCATGAATCTCAAATTCTAGGTGATAGGGAAGCACTAATACAAACTAGAAGAACTTTTGTTGGATCATCTAGTCACTTAGCCTTATTATCCACAATCGAACATCAAAATGTGAATTAAGCAACTAAAGATGAATGTTGGTTTACGGAAATGCATGAATAACTTAAACAAATAGAAAGGAACCATACATGGTAACTTGTACCAAGGCCTCATAATAAAAATGTGATTGGGACAACATGGGTGTTTAAGAACAAATTAAATGAAAATGGAGAAGTAATTCGAAGCAAAGCAAGACTTGTATGCAAAGGCTATGCTCAACAGGAAGGGATAGACTTTGAAGATACATTTTCACCTATAGCTAGACTTGAATCCATAAGAATGTTCCTTGCATTTTTCGTCTTTCATAACTTTAAGGTATATCAAATGGATGTTAAATCTACATTTTGAAATGGCCGAGATCTAGAAGAAGAAGTTTATATTGAACAACCTATAGGATTCATACTTGGAAATGATAAAAATTTTGTTTGCAAACTTAAGAAGGCATTGTATGGGTTAAAATAATCTCCTTGTGCATAGTATTATCATTTTGACAAGTATCTTCAACAACAAGGGTTTAAGGAAGGATATGTAGATAGAAATTTATATACCAAATTTGACAAAGACAAACTTTTGATAGTAGTGGTTTATGTAGATGACATCATATTTGGAAGAAATGTTGAATCTATGAGTAAATGATTTTCTTCAGCTATGCAGCAGGAATTTGAAATGCCGTTACTTGAGCTAACATTCTTTCTTGGTCTTCAATTTCATCAAACTAAAAATGCTATATTTATTTCTCAAAACAAGTATCTCAAGCAAATTATGAAGAAATGTGGAATGTAATAATGCAAACATGTATGCACACCAATGGTAACATGGTGTAATCTAATCCAGAATGATGATTCTCCTATAGACACAAGTCTTTCGGATTAATCACATAGATAGGATTAGGTCGACGTTTCGAACCAACTAATGTGGTTCATCCTCAGGACAAGGTGAGAAATCAATAAATCTAAAGGAATAAATAGCATGGATGCATCATTGTCCAGGGTGTTAGTGTCAGTCTTTCCAGCCTTCCTCCAGTGATCAAATATGCTCTTACAAAGTGGTCTCAGAGTGTCAAGGTCAAATTTTGTCATTTCAAAGAGTTTTCAAGCAAAATTTGGTCACTAGGCATTAGGTCTAGGGTTTGCCTTCACTCCTTCTAAAAGTTGTCCAAATGTTGGTCCATGTCACCATTCAGCTGAGTTTATCATCATTCATAGGGTTTTCATTATCATGTCAATGTCTAATGAG
Organism: Pinus tabuliformis; assembly: GCA_031772625.1. Lineage (NCBI taxonomy): Eukaryota > Viridiplantae > Streptophyta > Pinopsida > Pinales > Pinaceae > Pinus > Pinus tabuliformis. The sequence continues at coordinate 246,659,184 of CM062810.1, read as the reverse complement.
TCCTTTTACATCTTGTTCATGCTTCAGTTGCACCTAGGCAATGTCATTTCCCTCTCCTAGGGTTTTGAAAGCTAATTTCTCTTGAATGGTCAAATCATTAGCAAAACTTGTATCCAGATGTTCATACACCTTCCCCTATCCTTCATGTACCTTATCAAATGCTTCCCATCCCTTAGATCCGCCAAATTCCTCATTTTCGCACAAACCCTAGTTTCTAGCTACAACCTGGCAATTTTCTAGGTTTGGCCTGTGTTTCGCCCTTTTGGACCCCTTCCCCTCACTCGATCTCCACGATTCCACTTTCCCCTGCTTCCTAACATCCCTCTCCACTCCCAAAAATTTCCCCAAGAATTTAGAAGCTCCCTATCCCCTTCATTTCGCTCCATTTCGACAAAATTCCTTGTTTCACACATCGGGACAAGTCGCACTCAAATGATGTTCTAGAGAAATAAAAGATGAATTTTGGAAAACTGAGAGAGGTTTTTGTCCATAACATGCCAAAGAAGAAAAACCTCCTTCACGTTTTGCACAGGTGTCATGGTTTTAGAGAAATGTCAAAATTACAATCGCCAGATCCAAGGAGGTTGGCCAAGGCACTAAAACGACGGAAAAGGCCCGATCCACTCCAAATTTTGGCCAAAGCCTCTTTGAATGAGAATGGTACTTTATTGGGGACTCCCAGCCCAAATTTCAAGAAATTTGGAGAAAATTTTGTCAATTGTGAATTTTTTGTGCCAAACACAGGTTTTCCTCCCCAATGGCGTGCGACCCTTTCCTTGGGCAACTCCATTTTGGAAAAACTCAGCATTTCTGGATTTTTCATGGAAAGTTACACTTTCTCAGCCATTACCAAGAAATTTCACCAAGTTTTGGGCCTCCAGAAAGTCAAAAAACAAGCAAAAAATGACTTTCTGCCACATTTTTGACACACAGGAAGCAGTCTTGGGAGATTGCAATTTTGGAGGGGCAAATGACCACCAAATTCAGAAATTCCACTTGGGTTGGAAAGTAGACATCCATAACTTTCCAACAAGCCCACTTTTGCCTCATTTGGACACCTGGAAGTGCCTCAAAAGTGTCTCCAAAGGTGCACGACCCATCAGGCAGTTTGCACAGGAATTCAACCTACAGCTCAGCAAAACGCAGTTTTGACTGGATTTGACTTTTTGGAGTTGATTTTCATCCTCCTTGTTGTAAATGATGTAATTTTATGATATTTTGACACTTATTTATCTCTTCTAGAAGATTCATTCATAAGATAGGCAAAAATTTAATGAATGAATTGGTTTCCTAGCTTATAGAGGCAAGTTGTTTTGACTGCCTAGATTTTAGTGCTCAGTTTAGAATTGGTTGAAACAGCCTCTAGAAGGATGAGCTCGACCCCTAGAGGCAAGGAAAGGTGTTAGCTTGCCTATATTATGTATTTTCTTAGTCATTTTCAGAGGTTGGAGAGGTTGGACTCTTGAGGGAGAAGCTATTATTGTATTACTCACTGTATCTCTGCAATTTTTGGCAAAGGAAGACCAGGGTTTTGCAGTCCTTTTTGGGATTCTTGTGGTCACATGTATTGATGGTGTGTTTCTCTTTGTGCTTGTAAGTGTGTTATGTGAATCATTTCCTTACTTTTCTTTCTGCAAATTAGGCAAATGAAGTGTTAAAGTAGAATTCATGACTGTCATGCTCTGCTTTTAAGTTTGCTTAATATCAATGTTTTCAACTGTTTAAGGGGAATTCAAGGTTATTGCTTGCTCTCCTTAACTCCTCACCGGTCATTCTCATCCATCCACCTCTATCAAAGGCATCAATACTGTCTCCTACCTCACCCCAAAGAACCCCCTGCAAAAACTGTGTCCAATCCCCGCACCTGAAATTGTCATTCCCCAATTTTCCACCAAAACATTAAAAATCCCAAATTAAACCCCTTGATCAGTTTACTAGCCTAAAATCAGTGTTTCCCTATTGGTCATCTCGCCCATTGAAGATCATTACTGAGATAGACTGGAGAGCCCTCTCCTGCCCCGTAGGGCTAGCTACGAGGCTAAGTGGTTTGATGTTGCCTTGGAGTTTGCCTTTCTCAGCCTGAGGTGAAATTCCAAGCGCTAACACAGGGTAAGCCCTTGAAATATAGCCATTGGTGAATTGGTTAAAAATATTATTAAAAATATAGCTGTTATGGAAAATATATTATTATTAATTTATTAATTAAAAATATAGCTATTATGGAAAATATATTATTATTAATGTATTAATTTATATGATATTATTAGTTATTGGTTTGACTTGTTTTCATATAATTGAAAACTAGCCGTTGGGAAAAATCAATTCAAAATAAGTTAAAATACTAATAATTTGTTATTCTTTAAAAAGAGGTCTTAGTAATATATTCAAGTTATATTCATTTAATTAAAATCATTTAAGTAGAAATAAAGTAAAGAAGGATTTCTAGGTTAATAATTAAAGAAGGTTGATGATATTAGGGGTGTTAATATATATATATATATATATATATATATATATATATATATATATATATATATATATATATATATAATAATAATAATAATAATAATAATAAGAAAGGGGGAGTGAGCAGGAGCGGGAAATGGAGGCGTTGGCTAGTTTAGCAGGCGATCATGGCTAGCAGCATCGTGGACGCAGCAGAAGGACGCAGATGTTTGTACCTGCAATGTACACGTCCCCATCATCGCACGTGCAGTCTTTTTACCTTTTACCATGGGCTGTTTTGGGGTTTTTACTCTGTTTTCATTTACCTGATCGCCTGTTCCTGCTCTTCGACATCGTTGTTTGACCTCTGGCCTCTCTTGCCAGTTTCTATCGCTTTGTTGCTCCTCCCTCTGGCGATTACCAAGGCAGCTGGCGTCTTACTTTTACTCGAATAACAATGGACCTAGATATGGTTGATTATTCAGAGGAAGAAATAGTGGAGGACACTATCTGGATGACCTCGAGACTTGCTAAGTTGGGGACCATCTCATTTGGCGAAGCTTTGCACGAGACCATCTCTGGACTCCCTGCGCTCTCTGGACCACCAGACCACGAGATTGTCTTGCCGGATGACCCTCCTGCCTAGCCATCGCTCTCAACTCCCCCGCTGTCCCCAGCATCCCTAGGGTTTGCTTCGAGTTGCCTTAACCCTAACCCTCCTTCCCCGGCCCCTGGTCATTTTTCTCACCCCGGTTTTTCTGTAAACCCACCCTCCCCCCGTGCCCCTCTGACATCCTCGACTCCTCTGACCCTGCCGTGCACTTCCCCTCCCCCCTCTAATAGTTTTACTGGTATCCCCTCGCCCTCGCAAAAAGTCTCCTCGCTGCTTCATCCCCCCCGGGTGAATCCCCCTATCCAGGAGCACTCTTTAGAAGGTCGTGGGAATCCTACAGTTGAGGAGAGGACTGCAAAAAAGACTCGGTGCTTTAGAACAAAGGAGGTGGACACATTCCTTAGATTGGAGGAAGACATTCGGCTAGGAGAGACCATGGATTTTGCTGATAGGGTACTGGTCGGCAGAATAAGGGGACGCAACTACACAATGGCCCATTTGAAATCTTGGGTTTCAGAGGTCTGGGGGAACCACCTGGCGGATCTGCCTACTGTGCAAATGTTCGTAAAGGGTTGGTTTGCTCTTAGATTCTCTAGGCCTGACCTCACGAATTGGGTACTCTCGTCGTATTGGCATTTTGAACATGCCCCGGTCCTGCTGAAGCGATGGTCCCCTCTTTTCGACCTGGACATGGAGCAGCTCGGAGTCAGGCCGATCTGGGTAAGACTACCTGGCCTCCCTTTGCATTTTTGGTCGGAGGACATATTCAGACGAATAGGGAATTCCATTGGCTCTTATATGGAATCAGACAAGTCATATCTGTCCACGGGAAAGATGGCCTTTGCGAGGATACTGGTTCATATGGATACTCGAGGAGGTCTGCAAGAATACATAACGATTCAATGGAGGTCCTTCACTCGGAAGCAGCCTCTGGATTACGAGGGCATCCCATACAGATGTCGACGCTGCCATAAAGTGGGGCACGTGTACAAAGATTGCCCTCTGGTCAACAAGCGAGTTCAATTGCCGGTGGAAAACATGCAAGAAAATCATTCTCCATGGGAGGAACCTCCATCTGCTATTGAAAAGGAAGCTTCGTGCCCTCCAGAACTAACCGATGTGGACAAGATTCATGAGAAAGACCAAAGGAAGAAGTGTGGGAGGGATCCTCTCCACCCTCTCTCTCTGCCTCTAACTAGAGCACGAGGGGCCATAGGGGACGCTCACACCACGGGTATGTCTTCTCTCCCCCTATCCTCTGATATTTCTTCCTTTGTTACTTCTGTTATGCCTTCTCAATCTAGGTAATTTTGTTCATTTGATCCCCTGGATCCTCCCTTGTGCGCACCCTCTCTTCCCCCCTCGGTCTTCCCATCTGACCCCTATGATCCAACAATGCACCATTGCCCCTCCCCTCCCGTTTACACCTTCCCTCAGCCTTCTCTCTTGGAGGCATCCCTTTCCCCTTTCCCTGACTGTGAGAATCCCAAACCCCGTTACCCCCTCCGCTCCCAGATGCGCTCTCAAGGTTTAGACTCTATAGGCTTTGAAGTCATTGCCTCCCCCCCCCCAAGTCCAGAGGGCGACTCTCCCACCTCTCCAAAGCCAAGCATCAGGCTGAGGAGGAGGTTGCCTCTGGTAAGCATAAGACTTTATACTGGGCCCTTAGAGCAGAGAAAGCCCCTCTCCCCCCCCCCTTCCGTGAAGCTCCTCTCTTTTAATTGTCATGGGGTGGTTAGCTCGAACAAACAACTAACCCTCAAGCCCTTATTTGCCTCTGAGCAGGTCGGCATCATTTTCCTCCAAGAAACCCTTGTCTCTACTTCTGTTGTATCCTCCCTTCTTGCTTCTTGGCTCCTAGGCTAGTCTTTTCACTCTCTTGATACCTCGGGTAGATCAAGGGGTTTAACCCTTGGAATTTGTAATAGATCAATTAAAACTTTGAGTGTATGGGGAGGTCGAGGCTATCTGTTATGAAACCAGCTCAAGAAAAGATAGAAAAGATAGATCAACGCCTTAGAATTCAGCCTCTTCGAGGGGGCAACCTCCTTTACATTACATAAATGAACAATTCTTGGATGATTCAAATGACAAAACCTCCTTTCTATATATAGGAGTCTAAGGAGTCACAATATAATCCAACCGACCTAACAATAATAATATAAAGCCACAAAAATAACAATAGAGGGATTCTATGGGGCACAAAAATAACAACATGGGGGTAATAGGGGCACAACAATATAAATAAGGGGTATAACTACAATAGTAATGGGGTAATCACTAGTATTATAGGGACCCAACATGCCCCTCTCCTTCAAAAAAGTGTTGTCCTCAACGCTTGAGTAGTTCTGGATACTTCTGCATAAAATTCTCATCCTCCCATGTGGAATCTTCAGCGGATAAGTTCTTCCACTTGATAAGATACTCTGAAATTGATCGATTTCGTAGCTGTCGAGTTCTTGTTTCTGTGACTGCTTCCGGTTCCAATATAATTTTTCCTTCCTCGTCAAGTTCTGGCAATATTGTTTGAACTGGGAGCTTGTCGCCTATAACCTTCTTTAAACATGAAACATGGAAAACTGGGTGCAATCGAGAAGCTGCAGGAAGCTCCAATTTGTATGCCATAGTACCAATCTTTTGCAACACCTTGTACGGACCATAATACTTTGGTGATAATTTATTATCCTTCTTAGCTTGCTTTAGGGACATTTGCTTATATGGTTGTAGCCGTAGGAATACCCAATCACCTACATCAAAACTTCTTTCACTGCGATGTTGATCTGCCTGTTGTTTCATTCTATTTTGTGCCAACACGAGGTTATCCTTTAAGAGTTGGAGGACTTGTTGTTGATGTTCGATGTGATGTTCCACTGCCTGAACCTTAGAATTTTCTCTTAAATATGATGTGATGGATGGTGGTTGATACCCATAAAGTGCCATAAATGGGGTCATTTTTGTTGCTGTATGGAAGGAAGTGTTATACCACCATTCAGCCAGAGGCAACCATTTGACCCATTGTGTCTGTTTATCAGATACAAAGCAACGAAGATATCCTTCCAAACATTTGTTTACTATCTCAGTTTGCCCATCAGATTGAGGATGATAAGATGAGCTATGAGCTAACTGAGTACCAAGACAAGAAAATAATTCTGTCCAAAAATTTCCAGTGAAAATGGGATCTCTGTCACTTACAATAATCTTTGGGTTTCCATGTAGCTTTTGAATTGTTTCCATAAATGCAGTAGAAACTGTACTGGCTTTAAATGGATGTGATAATGCACAAAAGTGTGCATACTTGGTAAGTCTGTCAACTACCACCATGATGACACTCTTTCCCTCAGACTTGGGTAAACCTGTGATAAAATCCATTGAAACCTCCTCCCAACGTTGGCTTGGAATGGATAAAGGTTGTAATAGACCCGGTGTCTTAATTGTTTCAACTTTATTTTGTTGGCAAACCAAACATTCCGCCACAAACTTTTGAATATCTGATTTAAGGCCATCCCAAAAAAATTCCTTCTTAACCCTGTGGTAAGTTTTTAAAAATCCTGAGTGCCCTCCTAAGGGAGAAGTGTGCAATTCCATAAGAATCTTTTGTTTTAGCTGGGAATTCTTACAGAGGTATAAGCGATCTTTGTACCATAACGAATCATTTTTCCAGCTAAATGTATCAGACGTACTGGAATCTTGTTGTAGCTTTCGAATAAGTGCCCACACTTCTTCGTCATTCTTCCATTCCTCCCTTGCTTCGTTTATCCAATCTGGTTGGATAATAGAAATGGCGCACAACAATGCTTCCACATCCTCATCCTTTCTTGAGAGTGCATCTGCCACCACATTTTGCTTCCCTTTTTTGTAGATGATTTCAAAGTCATAACCCAACATCTTTGTGACCCACTTTTGTTGCTCTTCAGAGGATAATCTTTGTTCTAAAAAGTATTTAAGGCTATCATGATCCGTTTTTACCTTGAAGTGTCTTCCCATTAGGTAGGGTCGCCATTTCTTAAGTGCATGGAGTATTGCCAACATTTCCTTCTCATAAATAGCTTTGCTTAAAAACTTTCCCTTGATTGGACGACTTTCAAAAGCAATGGGTCTTTCATCTTGCATTAGAACAGCACCAATTCCATTTCCTGAAGCATCACATTCCACAATAAAGGTTTTTGTGAAGTCCGGTGTAGCTAAGACCGGTGCTTGGCACATTGCCTCTTTAAGATGTTCAAAGGCCTTTGTTGCTTCCGGAGTCCATGAAAATGCATCTTTCTTCAATAATGTTGTTAGAGGTGCTGCTATTCTCCCATAATTCTTAACAAACTTGCGATAATACCCTGTCAACCCAAGAAATCCTCGCAGATGCTTTATGGATGTGGGGATTTTCCATTCCTTAATGGCTTTAATTTTGCTAGGGTCTACCTTAACTCCTTCATGAGATACAATATGACCCAAATATTCCACCTCCTGGACTCCAAAGAAACATTTGGATCTTTTTGCATATAATTGTTTCTCCTCCAATAGTTGTAGCACCTTGTCAACATGTTCAACATGATCCTTCCAAGACTTGCTGTAGATTAGTATATCATCAAAAAATACTAACACAAATTTTCTAAGGAATGGTTTGAAAATTGAATTCATCAAACCTTGAAATGTTGAAGGTGCATTGGTAAGGCCAAAAGGCATGACCAAAAATTCATAATGACCCTCATGAGTTCTAAATGCCGTTTTCGGAATGTCTTCAATCTTCATTCTGATTTGATGATATCCCGAACGAAGATCCAACTTGGTGAAGTAAATTGATCCATGCAATTCATCCAGTAATTCATCAATGACAGGAATGGGGAACTTATCTTTAATAGTGAGCTTGTTGAGCTCCCTATAATCCGGACACATGCGCCATGATCCATCCTTCTTGTGCACCAATACTACTGGAGTAGAGAAAGAACTTTGACTTGGTTGAATTATACCAGCCTCTAGCATTTCTGCAACCATACGTTCAATTTCACTTTTTTGGACATAGGGATATCTGTACGGCCTGATGTTTGGAGGAACACTTCCTGGAATCAGATGAATAGCATGATCATGATCACGCATAGGTGGGAGACCTTTGGGAGTCTCAAATACCTTGGAATGATTGTCCAAGACTTTTTGGAGATCTGGAGAAATAGATGATTCCAATGTGGAAACATCTAGCGAACATAATTGTGCAATTACACCTCTTTGCTCCTTTTTTAGAAGCTTTGTCATACCATTAGAGCTGATTATCTTTCCTGGTTTCCCTGCAATACCCCTTAATTCAACTTCCTTTCCTTCCATAGAAAATTTGATGAAAAGTTCTTGAAAATTAAAAGCTATTGTACCCAAGGATTGTAGCCATTGGACTCCTAGTACAACATCAGCACCTCCCATTGGAATGGAAAGCATTGGGCTAGTCAATACATATTCTCCCATGGATAGCTTGATATTATGGCACTTTCCAGAGCAATTTATTGTTCCTCCATTTGCAATCATCACTTGACACTCTGGTGCTGGATATAGGAAGCAATTCAATTCTTTTGCTACCCTACAATGAATAAAATTGTGGGTGCTTCCTGAATCAATCAACACTATTACCTTTTTCTTCTTGATTTGTCCTTCTATCTTGATGGTTTGAGGAGTGGTAATTCCCGCCAATGCATTACAAGATATGGTCGGATTTATTTGTTCTTCATCTAGGCTTTGTTCCTGGAGTATATCTTCTTCTTTTGACCTTTCTTGCTCCTTTTCTTCTTCCTCTTCACAATCTATGTAGAATAATTTCTTCTCAGCACACTTATGACCTTTAGTGTATTTGCTATCACAACTGTAACAAAGCCCTTTTGCTCTTTTTTCTTCCAATTGTTGTGGTGTCAACCTTATAGGTTGTGGAAGACTAGGGGCAACAACACTTCCGTCTTTATAGTTGTGAGTGGTATGCTTCCTGGTTGCCATAATTTTGCTTTCCATTTTTCTTGCTAACCTGAATGCCTTCTCTAATGAATCAGGTTCCCAAAGGCGAACATCATGTTGGATATTATCCTTTAAAGACCCTATGAACACATCAATCCTATGCTCCTCTGGAATATCTTTTACCCTTATGTTCAATTTTTGGAACTCCTCAATGTGCTCCATTATTGAACCCTTTTGTTTGAGACTTATCAATTGGCTAAAAAAAGTGTTGCTTTTTGTATCTTCATAATGTGCTATCAATTCTTCCGTAAAAATTGCCCAAGTGATAAATTGTTTACGAGAGCAAAGCCATTGATACCATACAAACTGATTTGGTTCCAAATATACAGTTTCCATACGTACCTTTTGTGTGTTTTGCACATTATTGAGATCGAAGAATTGCTCCATCTGTAATATCCATGTGGCGGGATCCTTGCCATCAAACTTCCTCATATCGATTTTTGGAATATGGTGAGTCTTCGATCCAACATTAGCGTCTATGGAATCATGATTAACATTTCTTTTGTTCTCATCATGAGTTTCCTTTAGTACCCTTTCACCCTTAGGGACCATTTCTTGTAGCAACTTATTCATATTTATCTTCAATTCGTCCATGTCTGTCTTCAAATCTATCTTCAAATCATCCATCTTAGCTTCCACGTCAATCATCTTAGCTTCTACGTCTTTCTTTAAATAGTCCATCTTAGCTTCTACACCTTTCTTTAAACCATCCATCTTAACTTCTACATCTTTCTTTAAACCATCCATCTTAGATTCTGTTCCTTTTTGTGCAAGGGACAGTTGTTGCACTTGGTCTTGTAATTTTGATATATCATGTTGCATTTCTTCCTCTTCTTCATGAGTCATGCTAGAGCTTTCAGGTTCCTTACTAGGTGTTTGCATTTTCTTTCCTCGGGGCATCAGTTACCGATAATAATGCTCTACTATGCCCTTTGAATTCCTTCAAAATAAATTTTCAAACCAAGCTTAAGCAAAAATTTAAGAAAATCTACACACCTTTTTTCACTTTGTAGGAGCTCGATATTGCCTCTGATGTATCTCTGTACTTTCCAATCATCTATTTCTGAATTTGTGAGCTGTAGTAGCCCTCTGTGTCCTCTTTCCAATGCCACAAGTCTGACCCAAATTGGATTCTCCAAGGAAGAGTTATGTGAAATCTCCCACAGTGACTTGCTTATAGACTAGTTCAGTAGAGTGAACTTGTACGATGTGCCACGAGTCACTGTTTCGACCTTTGGATCTGAAACATGCATACAAGAAACTACAGTCCGTCCTCTTTCTGTACCTTCTTACGAAATTTCAATCCGATCCCCAGAGAGAAAGTTATGACGATTTTCCCCAGGTCACCTGTTTTGAATGTAATTCAGGAGTCTGCAAAAAGACCAACTTCCTCAGATCATATCTCTGGAAATATCGCGCGAAAAGATCTAAAATTCGCACCCAAGGTTCAGCGCGATTTCTTCTCAAATGGGTTTTTTTTGCGACTTTTGAAACGTCACAGAAAAAAAGTTATAGCGAAAATACCACGATGACCTGTTTGGAGCAGCGAAACCCTAGAATCCAAAGCTCTGATACCAAATGTTATGAAACCAGCTCAAGAAAAGATAGAAAAGATAGATCAACGCCTTAGAATTCAGCCTCTTCAAGGGGGCAACCTCCTTTACATTACATAAATGAACAATTCTTCGATGATTCAAATGACAAAACCTCCTTTCTATATATAGGAGTCTAAGGAGTCACAATATAATCCAACCGACCTAACAATAATAATATAAAGCCACAAAAATAACAATAGAGGGATTCTATGGGGCACAAAAATAACAACAAGGGGGTAATAGGGGCACAACAATATAAATAAGGGGTATAACTACAATAGTAATGGGGTAATCACTAGTATTATAGGGACCCAACACTATCTGGGTGCATACATATACTCCCCAACCCTAGAATCAGAATTCTGGATTCTCAACGTGTATGGGCCTTGTCAAGACAGGATGGCTTTTTGGAGACCTCTTCTCAACTCGTCCCTTCTACTCCAAAATATTGTTATCATAGGGGGAGATCTCAATTTCTCTCTGGGATACTCAGAATCCTAGGGCAATCATGCCCAGGTGGATGCTATGACAAGGCTCTTTGAGAACCTCTTGGAGCCCCACAATTTCATCGATGTCCATTTAGCAAAAAAGCAACCTACATGGAGGAATAACAGGTTGGGGGAAGCAAGTTTGGCCAGAAGACTTGATCGCTTTCTCACTAACGAAGGCCTGATCAATGGAGGACTCTGTATCAGACAATGGGTAAGCTCGGGTGGGTTGTCGGACCACCGGCCTGTATACCTAGAGATTCAGGATGTCATTAGCAAGCCAAAGGCCCCTTATAAGTTCAATTCTACCTAGCTGCAAGATCTAGAATATATCAAGCTTGTGACAGAATTCTGGAAGGCACACCCTCCTGGTGCATCGGGGGACATAACTCAGAATTTCCTCCTCAATATGAAGGAACTGAAGAGCCTATCTAAGTCTTGGGCTTGGAAGAAAAAGGAGGCGGACGACTTAACCCTCCAGGAGGTGGAGAGGGCCATACTTTCGTTTGAGGAGGACTCAGGAGGAGTCTTGAGGACCCAAGAACAAAAAGACTCCTATACTGCTTCGCTTCAAAAGAGAACCCAAGTTCTGAAAAACAGAGAAGTGAATTGGAGGCTTCGTAGCAGGGCTATCTGGCTGAAGGAGGGGGATGATAATACTAAATTCTTCCATAAACATGCGAATGGTAGAAAGGCCATAAACACTATCTGGGAACTTAAGGATTCGGAGGGAAGGTCGGTTCAATCCTTCAGAGAGTTGGCTGCCTTAGCTTGCTCACACTTTCATAATATTTATAAGTCGCCTCCCTATGCCTCCCTGGCCGAAGTGATGAAAACCATGCAGCTTTTCCCGAGGTTTGTTGAGCAGGAGATGGAACAGGAGCTAGAGGGAGAAGTATCTATGAGAGAGCTGGAAGATACTTTAAAAATGTTAAAGAAAGAAAAGAGCCCAGGGCCAGATGGCTGGACCGTAGAATTCTATGTGACCTTTTTTGAGGTATTGGGGGCGGACCTCCTGCAAATCATCGAGGAAAGCAGAAAGAGAGGGAGGATCCCGGGCAGCCTGAAAGCCACTTTCATCGCCCTCATACCAAAATCTAACAAGCCCTCCTCTTTTGATGGCTTCAGACCCATATCCCTCTGCAACTGCATTTACAAAATTATAGCCAAAATCATAGCAAATCGCTTAAAGCCTGTCCTCTCGCTCCACATCTCCCAAGAGCAATTTGCCTTCTTGCACAATAGACAAATCCATGAGGCCATAGGGATGGCTCAGGAACTCCTCCATTCTGTCCAGTACTGGAAAACGAAAGGCATGATCCTAAAGATTGACCTCTCTAAAGCTTTTGACAGAGTCAATTGGCTCTACCTCCGCCTGCTCCTCACTCACATTGGCTTCCCCTATTCTTTTATCAAATGGATCATGAGCTGCATAACCGATGTTCCCTTCTGTGTGTTAATAAACGGCTCGGCTTCCCCACTTTTTCATGCAGAAAGGGGACTCAGACAAGGATGTCCCCTGTCTCCGCTTTGTTCCTCCTGGTCATGGAAGGCCTCAGCAGATTTATCCATGAAGAACATAGGAATGGGTGCCTAAAGGGTATCAAAGTTACTGATTCCCTTTCTTTGACTCATTTGTTTTTTGTGGACGACGTCCTCATCTTTCTCGATGGTAGTTTGAGTGACCTCACAGCTCTCCACCAAGTCATGGGGGTCTTTCAAAAGGCCACCGGAATGGTTTTAAACGAATCTAAATCAACCTTGTCCGTGCTCGGTTGTGCACAAAATGAGTTGTTGTTCACACTCAGGAGATTCCCCTTTGTCACCTTTCTGTTTGAAGAAGGCCTGAGATATCTGGGATACCGTCTGAAGCCATTTGGCTACAAACTTGCAGACTAGATCTAGCTTATCACAAAGGTGGAAAAGCGCTTAAACATTTGGTACCATAAATACTTATCCAAAGTTGGAAAACTAATTCTGATCAAAGTGGTTTTAGAAGCAACCCCTGTCTACTGGATGACCCGAGCTTGGATTCCTAGAGGCATCCTGGACAGGCTTCAGAAAATATGTTGCAGATTTTTGTGGAAGGGGAACTAGATAGGCAGAATCTTTGCTTGGACAAGATGGGAGACTTTGGCGCTGCCTAAACGGTGGGGGGGTTGGGGGATTAAGCGACTGGACTTTTTCTCAAAAGCGCTAGCGGCAAAACTGGGTTGGCAGCTCCTCAACAACGACAGCCTTTGGACGAAGGTTGTAACTTCAAAATATATAACCCCCTTAAACCCTCTGGACTGGATTTGACAAGATCATCGAACCTATGGGAACATCTCCAACATCTGGAAAGCAGTAATCAAAGCAAAGGACCTGATAAGGAACAGTTTGACTTGGAGAATTCATTCGGGCTCAAAAGTGCGCCTGGGAGTGGACCCATGGGTGGGGTGTGGCAATGCTCACAAACTCCCCGAGGACCTGAGACTCCATCTAGTAGAACAGGGGACATTTCATCTTAGTCAAATTGCAGACAATGAGCGATCCTCATTAGCACAGCAGGCCTGGAAATCGGGAGCAGTCCTAAATATTCCCATTCAGTGGCAACAAGTTTGGAGCCTCTTCATTACAATGCTAATGGAGGCTCACATCAGGATCATGGAAGGGGAAGATGAGCTCATCTAGGCTTTTGCAAAACATGGCTACTATGCACCCAAGATTGGATACCTGGTACTAATGGAACCTTTCAAGCCACCAGACTCTGAGATAAGATGGAACCTTCTTTGGAAACTCAAAGCTGCCCCCAGAACAAAGCTACTCCTGTGGTTCATCTTAAATAACAAGGTCCCTACAGGGGCAAATCTCGTGAAGCGATCTTTCGCTGGACCGTTCTGGTGCCACCTCTACAGAAGCAGCAACGAGGACACATAACACCTCTTCCTGGGGTGTCCTTTGGCACAGGATCTTTGGAATGGTATCCTGTCAACACTCTCCATTAGGCCCAGATGGCATGGGATAGCAGTAAAGGAGGCGTGGAACTCTTGGTGGAGGGATACATCTGGGAAGGAAAGGAACCTACCTCTGCTAATCAGCTGGGAGATTTGGATAGCTAGGAATGAGATTATTTTCACGCAGAAGTTTCCTCACTGGCCCTCCATACATAACAGAATCATAGCAGATTATCACTTAATCCCCGAAGAGCCCCAAAAAAACCAGACAAGGATTGTTGAGATAGAGGTCATCAACAAATCCATTCCTTGGGCTTTTTTTGATGGTTCAGCTCAGGAGACAGGTTGTGGCGGGGGAGCGATTCTATATTTATCTGAAACCCATTCTTTCAAAATTCAAATGGGTTTAGGCCGGGGAACCAACAACTATGCCGAGCTGATTACTGCAAAAAACATTATCCTTTTTGCTTTACAAAAACAATGCTCAAACCTGCAGCTTTATGGTGACTCAAAACTGGTTATAAACTGGATCAACAAAAAATATACATGTTCTGCTTACACATTGAGGCATATACTGGATGAGATTCATAGACTTGTCTTGCTTTTTGACTCATTCACTTGTCATCACATTTACAGGGAGCGGAACACCTCTGCTGACTTCCTATCCAAAGAAGCAGCGATCAGGGACGACAACTCTTGGATGATCTGCGAAGATTTGGACGGGGTCGTGTATCAGCATTATCACAGGCCATTTGTAGACCCTGAAGCACTATAACAGCAGCACGGAAATGAAACAGTTTTAACTCAGTTTTGATGATAAACCTTATATTTTTGTTATATTGTAAATAGTCATCGGTTACTCTTTATCCCTCTGAGAAGAGGATAGAAAGTTTTAAATTATAAGTGTTTTTGAATTACATGAACTCCCTGCGAGGAGGAATGCACAATTTCTTTCATTTTTGGTTGAACAGGCAGTGGCATATCAAAGTAATACTTATGCATATATAGAATGTAATTTTCATCTTTACTTAATGGAAATTACGACTTTTTCCGCGGGCAAAATAATAATAATAATAATAAATAAAAGTTTTAGATCCCAAAGGTTCAGAAAAGCGAGAAAGCTAAGGGGGGTGGATTTTAAAAATTATTATTAAAAGCAAATGAAAAAGGAGCAAAAGGGGGAAGGATGATGGAGCTAGGCGAAACATGAAGCAAAACGAAAAGGAGAAAGAATCAGGAAGAGAGAGCCGAAATCCAGCTCTTGCTCAATTTCCAACCATCGTCTCTATTCAGATTTTTGGCATGCCTCTCGATCTCAATCGCTTCCCTAAGTTTCTTATGGTGGAAATGATCAACCCTAGAAATGACCTTGGAATCTTCGATGCAGACATGGGTCATTGCTAGGGTTGATCATTTCCACCACAAGAAACTTAGGGAAGCGATTGAGATCGAGAGGCATGCCAAAAATCTGAATAGAGATGATGGTTGGAAATTGAGCAAGAGCTGGATTCTGGCTCTCTCTTCCTGATTCTTTCTCCTTTCCATTTTGCTTCTTGTTTCGCCTAGCTCCATCATCCTTCCCCCTTTTGCTCCTTTTTCATTTACTTTTAATAATAATTTTTAAAATCCCCACCCCCCGACCCCCCTTTTAGCTTTCTCGCTTTTCTGAACCTTTGGGACCTAAAACTTTTATTTATTTATTATTGTTATTATTATTAATTTTTTTTAAAACACCCCTAATATCATCAACCTTCTTTAATTATTAACCTAAAAGTCCGACTTTACTTTATTTCTACTTAAAGGATTTTAATTAAATGAATATAAGTTGAATATATTACTAAGACCTCTTTTTAAAGAATAACAAATTATTGGTATTTTAACTTATTTTGAATTGAATTTTCCCAACGGCTAGTTTTCAACTATATGAAAACAAGTCAAACCAATAACTAATAATATCATATAAATTAATATATTAATAATAATATATTTTCCATAACAGCTATATTTTTAATTAATAAATTAATAATAATATATTTTCCATAACAACTATATTTTTAATAATATTTTTAACTAATTCACCAACGGCTATATTTCAAGGGCTTACCCTGGACAATGATGCATCCATGCTATTTATTCCTTTAGATTGATTGATTTCTCACCTTGTCCTGAGGATGAACCACATTAGTTGGTTCGAAACACGACCTAATCCTATCTATGTGATTAATCCGGAAGACTTATGTCTACATTATGGATCACAAAAGTCTTAGATCTAAGATTCTCTTATAGTTAATTAATTTGAATACATATCTATGATCAGCAACTTGATCTATCTTACAGGTACAAGACCAAACATTATGCATGCAATTGGCATAGTTGGACAATTTCAAGAAAATCCTAAGGAAACTCATCTCCAAGCAGTCAAGAGGATATTCAAGTATCTGCAAGGCACTCAAGATTTTGGTCTATGGTATCCCAAAAATGTAGACTTTTCACTTCATGCTTACACAAATGCAGACTGGGAAGGTAATGTTGATGACCACAAAAGTACTAGTGGAGGAGCATTCTATTTGGGACCTTGCTTAGTTTCTTGGTTCAGTAAGAAACAAAGTTCTATTGCTTTATCAACTGCTAAAGCAGAATATGTTGTTGTTGCCTCTTGTTGTACTCAACTTCTATGGATGATCCAAACATTACAAGACATTCAAGTCACTTGTCCTCAACCTGTACCTATTCTCTGTGACAACAATAGTGTCATAAGTGTCTCTAAAATTACCGTCATGCACTCCAAAACTAAGCACATCCCAATCAAATACCATTTTCTTAGAGAGAAAGTACTTGAACAAAAAGTCAAGTTGGAATATGTTCCTTCAAAGGAACAAGTTGCAGATTTATTTACCAAGTCTCTTCCATGTGATTCCTTTGAATATATCAGACATAAATTAGGAATGATTCCTACCTCTTCACTCTGCTAATTGTTCTAACATGCATGAAATTTTTAGGGGGGACTATAGCTGTAATCACCAGTAGTTTACTTTTTATAAACAAATCTTATGAAAGGTAGTCGTGTGTATATGCAATTTTTGATCTAGACAGTCACGTTTGCATCTCAGTCATGGAAAAAGGCGTGGCATAGATTCAGGGGGGGCTTCTCATATGCTTCCATCATTTATTATTAGCTTTTTGGTTCTGCTATTGATCCATTGAAGACTACCCATATTGTGCTTAGAATAATGTTGATTCATGATAAGGTTATATCTCGTTGTTGATGAAATAGTTCTTTGGTGCATATGTTGATTGATGAGATGGATGTGATAAAAGTTGATGGTGAAAAGTTGGCACAAGTTCAGGGGGGAATCTTCCATGCTTCTAATAGTTCATTTGGCATTATGATTTCTTGAGTACTCCTTGTTACATGATGGGTTTATGATGAGTACATATATCATTGTCGCTCTATGGTTGTTACTAATGTTATTACTGAAGATACTTATGTTGTTGTCATTATGTCAAAATACTTGGGTTGCTTATACCGCAGTTACATGATTGATTGCTCATACTTCTTAATACAATTGATGAGGAGAGAATGATGCCTACACTGTCTTTTCTTACATATTGAGGATGATCATGTTGCTATCTGTGTTATCAGATGTCTATTTTTCAAACTCCTATATGGTGCATGGTGGTTGACTTTCTACCTCATTCTTGAGGTCCCTAGTTTTGGTTATAACTGTCATATACTTCCCTTCATGTAAAGGTCATGAAAAGACCCATGTTGTATATCATTGTAAAATTAAGTCATGTCTGGGTTGTTGATTAAGTCATGTTATGTATGTAATCCCCTTATTTTGGGACATCGATGTAAAATTTGAGTCCAATATGTAAACCAAATATGTTGGGTGTCTGATGTGATCATAGAGTCATTGGTGATAGGAAAGGTCATATTTGGTTGAGTCATAACATCTTGAATTCTACTAAATATCTTTAGAAAGTTCAACATATGCTCAGGGGGAGTATGGTCAGTATCAGACCTTCAATGATCAACACTACAAGGGAAGTACTTCATTTAGCGTGCTTCAACCATTTTCCCTTGATGTCAAAGGGGGAGAGAAGACTCTTGGTACTTGGAGAGAGGTGTTTGGAAATATGTCTTGGTGTGTGTAGGTTTGTTTGCAGGTGGTGTTCAAACACTAAAGTGGTTGTTATCAAGTCCAAAGGGGGAGATTGTTGGCATTATGGATAATGTGGTGTCCTTGATGGAAACCTACTTGATAAAGATGTCAATATTGTGATAATATGATGATTATGGAACTCATGCATATTGGTACAGATGTTACAAATGATATGGGCAAAGAAATGGTAGTTCAGTCATAGATGGATGACAAAAGTGAAGTTTGAGAAATTATACGTGGTTCCTGTAAAGAAAGGTCGCGTACATACGTAGGTCTTGTGAGTAAAAGTCGCGTACAAAATCTGAACCATGGAAATCTAGATACCAGGGGTCATTACCATGGTATTCGCCCATTGGAGTGGCAACAATCATTTGATCCCGTCAACAAATACTAACAACATTACCAAAGGATTTACCTAAGGTATTGACTAGAAAAAATTCATATAAGGAGATGGAGATTGAGGTGTTATGTGTGCACGTGAATGAATTATTCATATGTGATTTGATCTGAAACAGGTGTGCAGCAAGGAGAAATTAAGAAGACTCAGATCTAATAGATCTGAAAGTGTAATGAGTACACTTGCTTGATCTGTTTATACTTGTAGCTAATAATGGTAGATATATGGCTATAATGATGTTGTAATTTGAATATGTGACAGTGAGGTTTGTGGAATGGGAATTATGTTTGTAGTGAACATTTTTAGATATCTACGAAATTTTATTTTTGAATAGTTGCGTACATAGGCAAAACTATTTCTGAGTAGTCACATATATATTTTGTGATATGTTTTTCAGTATGTTAAGATCTATACACGGGTGTACCCCATTATAAGTGTGTACATACGTTGGTTTGCTTAAATGTAGTCGCGTATATATTCTGAATTAGATCTGGTCAGGGTTTGCAGTGCTGCTTGATGATAACTATTGATGGCGTTTGTTCTATTTGTTGTTGTTTGTCAATGGTGTCTTATCTGTATTTGGCAGTGTTGTTTGGGTTGATTGAGTTGTGGATTTTTATATTGATCAATTATGATGATTGGGTTTTCATGTATTTTTTTTATTCATATTTTCAGTGATTCACTGACTGACATAGTGATTCAGTGACTGACGCAGTGATTCAATTCAACTTGATATCTATACATAGATATTATGCAGTGAAAGCACGTATATACGCAAGATATCTTAAGAACAGTCACGTATATATTTTTAAGTTCATTTGTTTTGGTGGATCAAGTTTGAAACATTCTGAAAAATGGTCCACAAGGAGTTGAGGGTTGCAACCTTCAATAAATGGGTAGGATCTCCCTTCTGATAGGAGCCGGTAAATGTGTTCAGGGGGTTGTAGCTCCCTTCTAGTGGGTATTGGAGAATGACTGGAGGTTGTAGCTTACTGCAGGTGCGTGCTTGCATACTGGTAAGAGTCTACACAAGTACAAAATGTAATGAATATTTTTTTATATAATAAGAAATAAGACAAAGACAACGATGATGGTGGTTTTCTCCCACATTGGGTTTCCACCTAAAATATTGGTGTTCTATGTGTGTTTCTTATGTGTTGTGATTCATTTGTTCTTTACTGCATTATGGACTGTGAATGAGTTAATAATGCATTGGTTGAGTTAACTCACTAATGAAATATATGTCAAATTAAGTTAACTAGATATATGCCTTTTGCATTCACAAGAGTCACATACATAATTTAAAATATGAAATAAAAAGTTAAAAATACTAATTCACCGCCCTCGCTCCCCCCCTTGAGTATTTTTCTTAACATATAGAGTTTATCAAGGATGTGACATTTGATGAAGATTCTTCCCTTGGGAAAGCAAGGGACACTGCTCCCCCTACTAATGTTGGAAGAAGGGATGATGCCACACATGAACAAGAAGAGCCTCCTATGCTTGAGCTAAAGGTTGGTTTTGCTAATGATCTCATGGAATCCATGGAACCCTTGGATCCCCCTTTGTGTGATCCTCTTGCTAGAAAGAGACCATTATGGCTTCATGACATTCTATGGGATGTTGAGAGACATGTTTTTGCAAGAGGAACCTTCATGGAAAGCAAGAAGCCATGTCGATACCAAGGATATGTTGTAGCTATGAGAAAAATTACATAGGATGAACCATGCTATGGATTCCATGAGATGCTATGGGGAAGGAATATGAGTCCATGATGAAGAATGATGTGTGGGAAGTGGTTCCGAGACCCGAAGCAAAATATGTTGTGACTTCAAAGTGGATCTATACAAGCAAGCATGTTGTTGATGGAATGTTGAAAAGTACAAGGTGAGGTTTATTGCTAGAGGATTCTCCTAGAAAGAGGGAGAGGACTATGATGAGATATTTGTGTCAGTTTCCTGATATAATACCATCTGATCTATCATTTCTCTTGTTGCTAGCCAGGGATGGAAACTTCACTAGATGGATGTGAAGACCACATGTCTACATGGCATTCTCAAGGAAGAAGTATACTTGGAGCAATCACAAGGCTTTGAGGAGCATGACATGAAGATTCATGTGTGCAGGTTGAAGAAATAACTCTATGGATTTAAGAAAGCCCCTAGAGCTTGGTCTGTCCACATTGATAACTATCTGATAAAGCTTTCATATCTTAGACTTCTGCGATTACAAACTTGTTGTAAATTTATTTTTGGCTCCATCACATTTATAAAATTTATATTCGACATTTCGAACCAGCCACTATGGTTCATCATCAAGAATAAATGTGAAACACTGATCACACTAGAGGTTATAATAAATAGTTTAAAGGGTAAGTGGAAAGGATAAGTCAACTAGCAAACCCTAAAGGAATAAGAGGAAGAGCCGCTAGAAAATTCTAAAATGATAAAAGGAACAATTTATGAATTTGGAATGTATAGAATATACAAAGATATGATTGATGTAAATAAATTTATTAAGGGTTATATGTTAATGTAGTGTACTAATAATTTATTTGAGGTAAATATAAATAAATATATTTTATATTTTATATTGAAGTAATATTATTTAGTAAATGTAGGTTATTTTTATTATAAATTAATTAGTTATGATGTTTATGCTATATCAATTTTTAATGTTTCGGAGGGAGAAGTTAATAAATATGCTATTAGTTTTAGATTATATAGTATTATGAGTTATGCTTAGTATAGTATTAGTATATTGCTAATTTTATTATAATGTTGTTATATTATTATTATAATAATGTTTATTATTATTATTATTATAAATTAGGATACACAAGGGTGGTCAGGAAGAGAAAGACTTGGATGATAAAGTGGGAATCCAATTCTCTCTTATATTTCAGCATTCATCTTCGTTGAGGTAATTGGGATGTTTGCTAATCTCTATGGCCTCTCTAAATTTCCTACGAAATTAGTGATTTATTTTAGCTAGGATGCAGGTCTCTTCAATACAAATATGATGTTTGGTTGTATTGGAATAATCTGCTAATGCATAATTTCTAGAACAATTATGCTTTATGTCCGCGTAATTCTCTTGGATTCTAATATTGATTGATCAACCAGAGTCCCCAACATGAGGTTAACCACAAGAACAAGGGATTAAATAAACTCCTTTTTGAGATTTACGGTCTATGGGATCCTTAACAAAATTTAGGTGACTATGAATGGTATTTATAAGTTTAAATGAGGTCATATTGTTATTCCTTTTTGGTATGAAGGCTATCTTGTCAGTGGTCCCCAAAATGTATGGGAGACTTACTTTACCAACAAAATTATCTTTATCTTTTTGTTTTTATTTTTAGGTCCTTTGTTGGAATTTCAAAATGCTTTAATGGCTTGATGTCTACTATATCCATTTGTTGTCATCGAAATGACCCTCCTTAGAACTAGGTATCCTTTGAGGCTATTTCTTTATGTTTCCTTGCCATTTGACTCCTTCTCATGCTCCTATGATTCAAGTCACTCTCTAAAATACAAAAGGGAAATCAGTAAAAATGATTAGAACAAAAATAAGTAGGGTTTGTAACTAAGCGACGTTAAAGAAATGTCATATTATAAATATGCATATGAAATACTTAATTATTATTTGAATTCTATATATCACATATAAATTCAAAATACAAATAGTTAAAAGATAAAATAACACTAACTAGTATATGTGACTAGACATAATTGAGATATTATTATTATCGCCAAGAACTCCTAAAAATAGGGAAACAATGTCCACAAAATGGGAAAATATTATCCACAAAATGGGGGAATTAAATATACAAACGAATTATTTATTATGCAAATTCTTTAATTTCTATATATTTGGGAGGGTTGAATTTTCTAAAAAACTTATGTAATGAATATTGAAAATAGACTTACATGAATGTTAAATCTCTATTTTTACCTTACATAATCAAATTTTAACTTTTACCTCTACTTCCACATATCTAACCCTTAAGTGACGAACAATTTTAGAAATCATTTACTCTAATTTTTACTATTTTAAAGCGAGAAATCTTGAAAATATATAAATAATAAAGAGATATAGCTATTAACGTTCGCAACTTTATTATTTAAATCATTAAAACAAGTAAATTTTAATACATTTATCCCCAGGAAATATTTAAAACCATTTATCATTTTTAATAACGTTATTCACAAATGCATGAATGGTATTGGACAAAGATTTATATTAAAACATTATGATTTTAAAATTTAATAGACCCCACTTCATTCGTATTAATGTCATCGGGGCGGAGGAAAACATTTAACTCACCTCACACTTGCGAGATATGAAATGTCAACCCTTCGTGGAAAACAAGATTAATGGATGAGATTTCATGACCACTCGTTAAAGCATTACTTATCCCTCACCCGACGTAATAAGACAACCATTGATTTTATTTGACTCCAATCCCTAAGTTTATTAAGCTCACACCTTAACTGCGATTTTAAGGTTTTCTCCACTATAAATTTATCTTCATGAAAATATTTTTATCAAATTCGTTTATGGTCTATTTGAGGGTTTATTCCAAGTTGCGTTTAGTTTTGTAAATTCATGTGAAATATGCTTTAGAAGCTAGGATTTTATCACATGATTGAGGAGGATTTATGATCGTTTAATGTAAAATCCATGAAATAGATTCTCTGCATATTTTGCATCAAAGGCCTTATGCCTTCGCTTGTATCTGGACTTTTATATGCTCTTAATATAAATCATGAAGCTTTTTCTTTCTGAAAAAAAAAAGAAATAAATTCTACTGAAAGAAATCCGCTCCAAAACTTGAGATGTTCATATAGTTTGAAGATATTTATAATGTTTTGTATTGGAGGTGAAAATGTCATCTATAATTTATAATTTTGTTAATTTTTTTTGAAGGATTTACAATGGTTTATTGTGAAAGCCACGAGTACATTTACGAGAAATTAATTTTAGAATTTTGTTATGAAGAATTCAATCCAAAAACAATTTGGAGACACATATTATGTGAATGTGTTTTCAATATTTAGGGTTTATTAAAAAACTTGTTATTTTCTTTAGAGATTTACCCATATGAGAACATTGCGTAACTTAAAGATGGAGAATATTTTTACCCTAGGAAGTTTTCAAGAATATGAGGTACGTAATGGTTTTTTCCCAGATTTTTTCTCCATTATTATGGAAACGAATTTGTGAAATAAGGTAAGAGAGGGATATATATTTTTTCATTTACAATTTGTTTCATTATTTAAGAAAATAACTCATGTTTTATGTTATGTAGGTTATGCATTAAGGAAAGATTATAATCAAGATAAACTACAATTATGGAAGACTATATTCAAGACAAATATGCTTGGAGTCCTAAGTTCAAAGTTAAAGGAAAAAATTGATTTTTTAAACCATTTACAAGAGACCGGAAATTATTTTCAAATAATTATTTTCCAAAAACATTTTTGTTTTCTAAAAAGTTAATAGACAATTATTCAAACAATTATATAAAACACCTAATTTTCTCATTCGAGAGGGGGCTGGAGGCTTGGTGATTCAGAGAGAAAGAAGACTAAGATTTTAACGCTTGATTTTATAAACCATTTACAAGAGACCGGAAATTATTTTCAAATAATTATTTTCCAAAAACATTTTTGTTTTCTAGAAAGTTAATAGACAATTATTCGAACAATTATATAAAACGCCTAATTTTCTCATTCGAGAGGGGGTTGGAGGCTCAGTGATTCAGAGAGAAAGAAGACTAAGATTTTAACACTTGAAAATGACATTCTGATATTTTTTCTTTGATTTCCTGCGTAATATCTACCCATTAATATTGCAGTGTAAATTATTGACATGATCGATATTTGAATTGTTCTCGGTATTTAATATTACCTCCTCTTTGATATATATACTATCAAAGACAGGAGGATTAAATTATTTACATTTTTGTTGTTAATAGAATTTCCTAACACACGTCATTGTTATTTTGTTGCAACAATTGGTGTGAATATTGTTTATCAATTATATGATATTATTCTTGACACCCTTGTTTTGCTGAGTGAATGATCAATAAGAATACATGATATTATATTGCATCACATTTAGCACTATGATGAGTTACCATAAATGGGAGATGAGCATAACTAACATTTAATTGTTTTTCTTTTATCTCTAACTATTTCTTTTACTTTATTTTAGTTCTAGTGGAATGTTATTTCCATGTTGTATAATGAAGGTTATGCTTTGATATCATTCACTAGATTTTGTATAGGTCTCTCCCACCTAGACCTTCGTACCTTGTACCTCTTTTCATTATAACCATAAACTGGCCTTATTTATTTTCCTAAATTGATTAATTCTTTAGTTAATATTATTACCATGGAATGCCCCTTGAGGTGAAAGGGAGGCCAACCCTTATCACTTAAAGCAAGAGGATCTAGGATCCGCAGTGATGTGTATTAGGTTGTCCTCAGTTACCGGAACAATTTGAGCACCAACACCATTATTTAGAAACACATTTAAAAGATGTTCCTTTTCCATTTCCAAGTGTTCTTTATCAGAGATCCTCACATATTTGGTTTCCAAGGTGTTAAGAATCCCAAGTTTCTGGTTAGGATGATGGTGTGATGTGGCATGAAGATGTTGTTCTATATGGGTGTTTTTTTGGTATACTTGGTGGGATATGGATCCATCATGATTTAGGGTGATGAGTATGTCTAAAAAAGGGAGGCTACCATTAACTTCAACCTCCATGGTGAGTTTTATAGATGAAGACAAGCTATTAAGATGTTGTTTGAAAATTTCCAATGTATTTTGTCCATGAGGTCATATGATGAAGGTGTCATCAAAAAACCTTTTCCATAATTTAGGTTTTAGGGGGTGAATAATTCAAGGCTCCGGTCTCAAAGTATTCCATAAACAAGTTGGAAATGAAGGGGATAGACGAGAGCCCATTGCTACACCACATGTTTGTTCATAAATCTCACCCATGAAACTAAAGAATGTAGACGTAAGGCATATTTAAATTATCTTAGAAGTGTCAGGATCAATTTTTTTCAGACAACCTTCATAGCTTATTCAATAGGTATTATACTTCCCTAGTGATTTTCTTTAAAAGAGTGTTTTTTAATTTTTCGTAGCAACCACTATTATTGAGATGGTCAAGCATTTTTTCATTGTAGTTTTTTCATTTAGGATGATCGTGGCTGCACCTTTATCTGATTTTAATACTACACTGTTTGTATTGGAGATTAAATATTTAGTGCAAGGTATTCATGTTTTACAAGAAGCAATGTTGATCTGAATCTCTACTTCAAATCCATCCAAGGTATGCCCTTGATTTTGTTATTATATATTAATGATTTATTCTTTATAGGTGGAGATCCTCTTATTCTCCATTGTAAGAGGGAGTTTGCCTCTGATTTTTGAGATGAAATACCTTGGTTTGATGCACTACTTCTTGGGCTTAGAGGTCTAGTAGAGACTGTTGGCTTAGGGGGTCCTGACCCAGGTTCGGAGTTAGCTACACCAACCAACAAAACCCTACACTACTGGCCCTTT
Source organism: Pinus tabuliformis (assembly GCA_031772625.1). Taxonomy (NCBI): domain Eukaryota; kingdom Viridiplantae; phylum Streptophyta; class Pinopsida; order Pinales; family Pinaceae; genus Pinus; species Pinus tabuliformis. The sequence continues at coordinate 246,632,978 of CM062810.1, read as the reverse complement.
CGGCAACAACCTGCGTAGCGCAGGCTACAGTCTCACTCGAAGCAATATGGGGGGATGCAAGAACCAAGTTTCTGCATTGAGAGACCAATGTGATGTCTTTCAGCGCTTTAGATATGCCTTCGTGCAGATCGATAAACTCTTAGGGCACGTTGCTTAAATTTTGCTAAAACAACCTTCATACCTTCCTGAAGGTATACGATCAGTCCTTGCAGACCTCTAACAACCAATTTGCCTACTTATGCGCATCAAAGAGCAGTCTTAAATTAGTGTTCATGCAGATTTACTTAAGTCATTAGTAAACATAAGAGAAATCACCAGTCTTCACGAAAGTATTTAAACATGCATTGTGTACATTATTCAAGAGAATCACGTAACAACAAATCATTCATCAGCAACATATAACATTAACAAAGATAAACAGAAATACTCAAGAATTCTTTGGAAAACTGTCTTTATTGATCTTTGATTCAAGATTACAGACTCAAAATGCCTTGTGCAAATAGCTGCAGGGGTTTGTGCACTTAGCTGTGGACTCTTCCTAGAGCCTTCCTGCCTTAGCTCCTGTCCTAGACTCTTCAATTAACCCAATTCTCTATATTTTTTCCATCTAGTTCTACTTATCCCTCCATTAAAAATCTTTATTTATAGCCTTTTTCATACAATGACATGGTCCGTGGACCATGGGTAAATCTCAAAACTGACTCAAAACTTATCCAAAACAAGGGGCTAAGCCCATTTGACTCCTATTCACCTACGCGCTCCACATCCACAAATCGCAGAGACTTTACATTATTTACAAAATTGTACCAAAATTTGGGTTATATTAACCCCAAACTAACCCAGGGGACCCCATCCCAACAGGCCCCCAACACAAAGATTGTGACTCGCCCTCGAGTCACTCTGCTGGCACCATGATCTTATTGCAAAGATCCCCTAGCTCCACCTGGATTACTGTAACTTCAACAACGCTCTGTGCCACTGCTTGTTGAACCTTCTCGATCAATTGTTCAATGGCTGGTCCTTCTACTATCCGACATCTGTATAGTTCTGAGATACAGGGTCCTGACTAGCTCTTTTGCTTGGCTTGTCCCGGGTGTCATCAGATCAAGATCACGCCTGAGGATATCATCAAAAAAGGACCTTCGTGATAGAATGGGGTTTTTTTAGTACACTGTGATGCCATTTGGACTCAAGAATGCACATGTGATATTTTCCCACGTAGTCATAACAACGTTCAAAGAGTTCATTCATAAGTTTCTGGAAGTATACTTTGATGACTGGATGATGTTTGGATTAGTGAAGCACCACATAGCAAGTCTGCGCCTGATGTTGGATACATGTTGCAGATACCAGATCGCGTTGAATTTGAAAAAATGTATATTCTGTGTTCCTTTTGGGATCTTGCTGGGTCATGTTGTGTGTAAGAAAATATTGATGGTGGACCCTACAAAGATTACAGTAATTGTGAATTTGGAGGCCCCTAGGAATGTCAAGCAATTGTGTGCGATGCTGGGACATACGGGATACTATAGAAAATTTATCAAAGCTTATGCTCAAATTACTGTGCCCATGGAGAAACTGCTAAAGAAGGACACAACATTCTGTTGGGACGAAGAATGCCAACACAACTTAGATGTGTTGAAAGAAAAGATGGTCACTGTGCCGATCTTGATATTCCCTGATTGGAAAAAGGAGTTTCATGTACATGTGGATGCCTCTTGCATTGCATTGGGTGCAGTGCTAATGTAGGCCGGTGAAGGAGAAATGGACCATCCTATAGCCTTCGCAAGTAGGAAGTTATCGAAGGCCGAGAAAAATTATTCAACGATTGAGCGCGAAGGATTGGCCATGGTGTACGCGCTGCAAAAATTCAAGCATTATCTGTTATGAGGGTATTTCAAGATGTACACATATCATTTTTCCTTGAGATACTTGGTCAACAACCCTGTGTTGGGGGGGAATATCTACAGATGGTTGCTATTATTTCAGGAGTATGAATTTGAAGTCATTGTGAAGCCAGGGAGGTTAAATGCGGGACTTGACCATCTGTCGTAGATCAAAATAGGAGAGGATCCTAATAATATGGAGGAAGGGTTGCCAGATGCGTATCTCTTTGCGGTGCGTGTAGTAGATGACGATTTTGCAGACATTATTCACTTCTTGACTATGAGGATGGCAATGGAAGGATATACAAGCCAGTAGAAGAAGGAATTCGTAGTGCACGCGTCTGATTTTTCAGTTATTGTGGGGCATTTGTATAATATGGGTGCAGATGAAATATTGCGAAGATATGTGCGAGACTTTGAGCGAGATATCATTCTCGTTAAAGCTCATGGGGGAGATGTGGGAGGCCATTATGCAGGAAAGGCAATGGCACATAAGATTTTGCGTACAGGTCTATGGTGGTCAACATTGCACAAGGAATCCAAGACATATTGTAAGGCATGTGATGCATTTCAAAGAACTGGCAGAACATTGCAAAGAGCTGAGTTACCAATACATCCTCAAGTATCTTTGCAATCCTTTCAGAAGTGGGCAATTGATTTTGTTGGGCCAATTCAGCCCCCTGGAAAGAAAACGGGTGCGCGGTATATTATCACTGCGACGAAAAATCTAACTAGATGGGCAGGAGCACAATCAGTTAAGGATTGTGTAGGGCTACAACAACAAAATTCTTGTTTGAGTATGTCTTAACCATATTTGGCTGCTCGAAAGTATTGATGAGTGACAGGGATATGCACTTTCTGAATGAAATGATCAGTGCGTTGACTGAAGAATTCCAGGTCTACCATCAGAAGAGTATGCCATACCACTCGCAGGCAAACAGAACTGTTGAAGCCTTTAACAAGATTTTGGAGAACGTGCTGACAAAGATCTGTAACGCACAATGGAATGACTGGGATGTGTGCGTACCTGTAGTACTATGGGCTTACAAGACTACTTGTAAGAAGCTGACAGGGAAAACGTCGTTCAAATTAGTATATGGGGTCGAAGCCATAATGTCGATGGAGTACATTGTGCCTAGTTTGTGCATAATAGCTCTGACGGATACGACAAATCGCGAGACCTTGGTGGAACGGCTCATGCAGCTGATGGAGCTTGAAGAAGATCAATTTTTGGGAGGATTCCATCAACAAGTCCAGAAGGAACGCTAAAAAACGTGGCATGATTGCCATATCAAGCTTCGCACATTCAAGGTAAACGATCTTGTCCTATTATATGATGGTAAATTCACTAAATTTCCGGGTAAATTCCAGATGCATTGGTTAGGGCCATATTGATATAGGGATTAATGCACGGGTGTTTGGTGATGGAGATACCCTCAAGGATCTTCCCGGGATCCTTGGCAGACTGTCAGATTAGCTGCAGTTGGCACGGAGATACATGCATATCTATGTTAATCAAATGAGAATCAAAGTAGGAAGAAGGACTTATTACCTCAAGTCTTGGTGTGGTGTTGCTGGAGAGCGCAAAGTAGCGGAGTGGAAGACCCCTCAGCTAGCTCCAAGATCAAAACCTACACATAGATAAGACAAGGCGTAATATCACAACATATAACTTTGAAAATCAATGTACTAACATATAAAGATATCTAATTACATGTATCTAAGCCACTCATAATAACGACATTTCATAAACATGTAAACTAATTACAATACCAATGTCGCGGAGTGGACAACACAATTGCAGTTCTATATTAATGATAGAAAAGGGTGATTACAACCATCGGTTGTATCAGCCTTCCCTTACTCCTCCAGCTCCTCTCTCTCTCTCCCTTCTTAACCTCTTGTAGTGCCTTTGTTAGATACTAGCTTCGACAGTCAAATAGGCAATCCTTTCAAATGTTTCGACCTCTTCCACAATGGCCCTAGCCTCACATATATAGCATGAGAGGATAAGCCTTGCCAAATCCTTCATGAGTTCCTTTGGGCAAAAGCAGAGATGTTTCCATGCTTTTGTGCTCTTTCCCATTTGTAGACTCCGTTAGGAATAGTAATTCCTCCAAATAGGTCGAATCTTGATGTTTCCCTGCTTTTATGAGCTGACATAGGAGTGAATATCGGGATATTTCTCGGTCAACTTGTTCCTTTGACCCATGGAAACTCACTTAGGTTGACTAACGCTCTTCCCGAGGCAACAAATAGAGTTACCCTAGGCACTAACGCACCTGATGCATTGCTAGGAAGATTTATAAAGCAGGTTGCTAGTTCCTGGAGAGCGTTAGCTTGACAAATAGGCCTGTGAACTTGGTCAGTCTTTCAGTCATCTTGCCTTTCTCCTCTGAGCTGGTGAGGAGGTCATTTTCCTGTATAATAGATGCCCCCTAAAGTGTGATATCAGAGGCAGAGATGATGGCCGAAATACTTTATATAACTGTCGCTTCCTTTTGGAAAAAAGAGAGAGAGGATCGGAGCTTCGGGAATACGAGAAACCTGATACAACACATATATAAAAAATATAAAATCATGTCCTGAGTCGGGCATTCCCACGCTCAGTAGCTATGTCAGAGTGATTTCTCAACAAAGAGATATGACGATCATGTCCGTTGATAAGCACAATGCAGAACTTGTGTCATAATAAGATCATTCTGATGAGCTGTCTCCAAAAAATAATATACACAACTTGGGAGAGGAAACAAGGCTAAGTGATGTAAGCCTCTACCCAAGGTCTTGATTTCCGCTTCACCTTAACAACATAGTTTGATACATGTGAATAAAGGCATTGAGGTCGAACATGTACGAAATCGTCTGATTACCAGTCAATAATGGAGACTGTTAACAGACACGAGGATGGCCACCGATAATGGTGATGGTCTCCAAGATGCACAGTACAATCTAGCGAGTGTGAATAATGTTTTTGTCATCGAACACTCATAGAATCGTTTAACTAGGAGCCAATAATGAAAACCCCTGACCAAACACAAGGTAACTTGCCACTGATGTTTGCAAGTTCCAAGGAACTGAAGTGTTTCTAGGTCTGCTTCCTAGATAGAGTGTTGAAGTCGATAGGAAGAGACCTGTTGAAAGGTAGGCAATAAGGTGTCCTACATCAGTCAACACGAAATGGGACAAGCATTATTGTTTTTAAAGAATAGTTTGAGCATTGGGTCAAAAGGACAGAGGGCATGATGGAAGAATATGCTGGATGGTTTGATGGAGGAAACAAAAGATAAGGTTTTCCCTTGAATAATAGAAGGCACGACACAAAGGTTTTAACCATGGAGCACTAGACTCATGAACACCAAAGGTTGTTAGGATACAGAGATGCAAGAACATCAGGGTATATAGGCTAAACTCATAGGATGGTAAGGTTCATATTGAGAGACCGTGACAAGGAAAGTCTTGCTGAGGGAGTGCCATGTTCAAGGGAGTGACTGTTGCCAAAAAACTCTTTTCAAAATACTGACACAAAGCAATTGTATTGTCCACTTCCCCATCTGATTAATTTAGTGAGTCCAGATGGGTAAACTCATTGGTATTTTCATATTTTAAGAGTCTGAAAATATCGTAAAGAGTGACTCTATTCCTCATTTGATTAATTTAATGAGTCCAGATGGGTAAACTCGGTGGTCTTTTCATATTTCGAGAGTCTGAAAAGATCGTAAAGAGCGACTCCAGGGTGGTCCCTTTGTCATAGTTTTTAACTGAGTGCGACAAAGGTTTAATAGTATACTCGAAAATGTTAATTTTCCGTAAGTTAATCTACTGAGTCCGGATAAAGAGATAAACCTACGCTCAATAGATGTTTGCCTCATTTTGTTACGAGTACGAGGAGACAGAGTAAACTCGATATTCGTCGTGAAATTTTAATGAGTCACGTGACGACAAACTCAATAGATCTTCATCAAATTTTAACGAGTCAAATGAAGAAAACTTGAGGTATATTTTTTTAGTTTAATGAGCAAGGACAAGAGGTAAAAGAACTGCTAATTCCTTCTTTGTAGATTTAACGAGCCCAAAGAAGGGAAAAACTCGGGCATTTTTCAATTTAAGAGCAAGAAAGAGTCCCAAAAAAGAAAGTGCTCATATCATCATCGTAGGAGTTTAACGAGCTCGATGATGAAAAACTCAGGTATTTTTCAGTTCAAGAGCGAGAAAAGATCCCATAAAAGAAAGCGCTCATTGAGAATCGAACACGACCATTTCTGCAATTCAGCCCTGAAAGTCCTTTCATCAAAACATGAGTAATTTCTGACAATATGTGGACATGGCGCCTGATAAATATCATAGGAAATGAACTACTTCTACTTTAATGACTTTAATTAAGACAAGTCATACCTCCAGAGTGACTATAAGGGAGTTTTTGAGCCTCCACTTTCACCATTTGCATCATTTTAGTGCTGTGAGAGTGTTCTGGAGCTAAAGAGGAGCAGATCTTCCACGGACGATTGCGGGAAATCCAGGCGACCATTCAACTTGTCGTTTGTCCCAGGTAGATGCCAAAACCTTTATCCTACATTATTTAACCTTTTTTAGCTACATTGGGGGTGGATTTTTAGACTTTTGGGAAGCCCTAGGTCATTAAATGTGACTAACACCCCCTTCTAGGTCTAGAGGGAGCGTTAAACGCCCTTCACGACCTAGAGGAGGGCGTTAGTCCACCCTGATTTCCATAAAGGGGGGTGTTAATGCATGAGGGTGCATTCTAAAACCCCAGCAAGTGATTTCCCAAGCATTTTTGCCCCATTTGCACTGATTTTTGGGTTGATTTGTGCAAGTTTTGATCAATCATGACTAGTTTATGGAGAGAACAAGCTCATGATCGACATGAATTACTTATGCGAGATGATCAAGCCTATATAATTGCATTGTATTGATGTGGTTTGATGAAATATGCATAGCTTGACCCGATGAAAGGTCAGGAGGAACTTTTAAGTTGGATCATTCAACATTGGGATGAACACCAAGGGGTGTTCAGGATCGGGGACCATGAGCTTGCGATTGACAAAGATGATATCTATTTTCTGACTGGTTTGTCATGCAGAGGAGCACGAGCAAACTTGACTGGTGGTAGGCCCGATCCCCAATCCACCTTAGAGATGATTCAAGATTATTGTATCCCTGAGAGTGGACTTGTGAGCAACAGGGTCCCTATAGAGCGGATCAGATCTAGGTCTATGAGGGCCATATTATGGATGATTGTGCACTTGGCGGGGTCTAAGAGTCCCCATGTTGCGACAAAGGCCCAACTATTGCTTGCCATTGATTGTGTCTAGCCGCAGATCTTCAACTGGTGTGAGGCAGTGCTTCGTTAGCTGAAGGCAGAGTTGACTGTGTGTAAGACTCTGACCCAACAGAGTTTTGGGTACGATACTCTCATTGTATCCTTTATACTTGAGAGGGTGCCAGTTATGTGACCACAGATGAGTTTAGGTCCACTTGATCCGAGAGAGCCTAGGCAAAGGCAATGGGCATCTCTCGATCCTCGCACTAGAGGGGGACCCATCCAGCATTTTTTCAAAGAATATTTCTTCGAATGGCTCAATGGTCAGATCGTGATGATAGATGACTATGCCTACGAGGGCATGGACTTTACAGGTGATCCTGACTTGATACTGCCGCTTGGTACAAACTAGGGGCCTCAAGGTAAGAAGGTTTTTTGAGAGTACTTAAAGTATTTTTAAGCTTTTGAATGTTTATGTAATGTTTTTGTTTATTTTATGGGTGAACAAGTACTGACATGAAGCTTTTTGCTTGACACAGATGTGGCACCAGTGCGACCTGCAGGCGAGCCTCGCCAAGTGAGGTGAGGGGGCCAACTACCCGAAGGTGGGGGTGATGCTCAAAGTCTCCGCGAGGTTCTGAGGAACCTCGAAGGTCTGAGTATGGGTGTTCCCCCCCTCCTATGAGGGAGATTCCCGCTCACATGCAGCGACACACTATTGGTGTGCTTGAGCGGTTTCTAGTTCCTCTTCGGAGGATAGCTAGAGCTGTCTTGTTTTTTTAGGAGCAGTAGACTCCATTAGAAGGTGATTAGTATAGCCAACATGTGTTTATAGCAAGGCTTAGTATCCATTTTGTTCTTAAAAACACTCAAGTTTTCAGAGATTTTCTGATGTAAAAGACTGGATTCATATATATACAGATATTTTGGTATTTTATGATGTAAATGTTTTTTAAGTGTTTTTTGTAAATTTTTAACTGTGTAAATATTTACTTTCATACATGTATCTATAATAAATGAGACAGATGCCAATCTAACACATAGTTTGCCAATGAATCAACAACTGTATTAAATTCTTGAGGAATGTGTTCATATGTAATAAACTCAAATTGACGTTCCAAGAGTCGTACCCTTAAATAATGACATAACAATATTGGATTACAAATGTGATAATGATTTGTCAATTGCATAATGACAAGCTGAGAGTCTAACCTGACCACCAGATTGGAGATGTCCCGAGATGACGCTTCAGTGAGAAGTGAAATTACAGACATATACTCAGTAATATTGTTGGTGGCAGTACCAAGAAAGACCCCCCCAGAACAAAGCAGTTTTGACTCAGGTGTGTAAATGACCCAAGCAACTGATGCAATGTGCCGTGTGTGACGACTGGCACCATCTGTGTATCCTATGTATGCTAAGGGTAATGAAGACATCTGCACAACAAGAAATATGTATGAGACAAATACTTCAAAAAAATACCAAAAAATATCCAGTCACATAAAAAAGAAGAAAAACTTATAAATACATAGAATTACAAAGCACATGCCTAGTGCGGTACTAGGCATAATACTTTTTCAGATAGAGCCCGTTTCGGGGCTCATCGAGTGGGATTCCTTCCCAGTCTTGAAGTTCATATGCCCCTTTTGAGAGGGCCTTGGTGACGACATATGGACCAAGCCATAAGGGTTGAAGTGTTCCTACCCCCAAGAGGTCATGTTTTTAATCATAGAGCAAAACAATATCTCCCTCTTGGTAAGAATGAGGCTTGACCTTCTTGTCGTACTAGGCTTTGACCCGACGATTGTGTGCCAATTCGGCATCTCGATGGGTTTCATCCAGTTGATTGAGGTATAGCAGGCACTCTTCTTCGGCAATGGTGTCGGGCAAGGGTTCAACAACAATTTGTAAGGAAGGAATCTGACATTCGATAGGTAAAATTGCTTCTAGGCCATAAGCTAGTTGAAATGGTGTAAAGCCTGTAGTTGTTTTTACTGAAGTTCGGTATGCCCACAGTGCAAGATATAACATTCGATGCCAGTGGGTTTTGTGATTACCTACTAACCTATGGATCATGGTCTTTAAGATGCCATTAATGGCTTCTACTTGGCCATTATCTTGGGGTAGGAGGAGAACGATTGGTCCTGGCGAAAACTGAGCAACGATGTTAAGTCAGACATCATGTGATTCTGAAAATGAGACCCATGGTATGTAATGATCGTACATGGCACACCAAAGCAACAAATAACTTGATTGAACAGGAATAGTGTTGCGGTTTGTCCATCGACTCGGAAAGTGGGAAGGGCTTCGACCCATTTCGTGAAATAGTCCATGTTGAAAATAGCAACAAGAAATGCTAAATATAGAAGTGCTAAAAATATCATTGCTATAAATAGCATTTTAGGATACATTCCAAATTTAGTTAGTCCCTGAACTAAAATTGAGAATTAAAATTCGAATTTGATCTTAGCAACTGTTTGAAAAATAATTAATTAATTCTTCTTGAGTTAATTAGTTGGAGAAAATCAAACATGAAGTCTATGTGAAGACATGCAACATTTTTCCCTTTGATTGAGGAAGTTATCCCTTAATTAGGAATATCAGGATGAGTTGTACTTTGAGTTGTAATTAGTTAGCTCAGTTAATTGACTTAAGTCCAGTTAGATTATTTCCAACAGTTTGTGGAACTAATTGTGAGTTCAGTTAGTTAATGCATGCATGCATGTAACTAGTGTACTTCAGATAACTGAATATTCTCTAATAAATAACTCATGCATGTTAGTTCAGTCAGAAACCCAGTTGAGATCAGAGGATGGGACTGTGTACTATCAGTTGCAGGAATATTCCATTGAGGATATCTCTTGCATGCAGAAGGAATTCATTCCTTGAGGATTGTGTAGTTATTTTTGAGTTTGGTGAGTTGTGTGAGAGGTGAATTCACACAGGTGGCAGCGAGAGGACCTAGGAGAAACTACGCAAGGAAATAGGAGGGTTGGAGGACTAAGGGAAGGCATATGTTGTGCCTATTCACTCTATGAGCAACATTGAGGGATTGTACTGAGAGCTAGATAGCTTGTGAGCTAAAGATTTGTGTAAATCTAGAGATATTTCCACTTGTATGATAATACAGATAGCGGGATTTTTAGCTGAGGCTTTCCCCATAGTATTCTTCTGTGTTCATGTGTGATTGATTTCTCATTCCCTGTTATATGTGTTCTATTTGATCTTGCACAAAATTTATTAAGCTTCCGCAAGTTTGTTTGTAGAGGTAGATCAAGTATTTTGCTTTAGTATATTGCATTATTAGGTGATCTATAGTGGGAATTTCTACAGTCCATAGCTACAATAATGTAGTTGTGTCCGACAGAGGAAGTGGGGTTGCATGTGACGAAGTCGATACCCCATTTGGAAAAAGGGCCGACAAAGATGACTGGGTGCAATAGGGCTAGGGGAGCACGCATTTTCTTTGTAAACACTTGACAAGGGTGGCACTGCCGGATAGCCTTGATACAATATTTGAACAAGGTTGGCCAGTAGTAGCCTATGCATAAAATTTTCTAAGTAGTAGACATGCCACAAAGATGAACACCACATGCCCCAGCATGGTAGTCATTTAAAATGTGTTCCGCCTCTTCATGAGTGAGGCAATGTCGAAGAACTGTATCAGCGCCACGACAATATAAAGTATCGTTTAGCACTAAATAGTGCCGCGCTTGGTGGCGAATGCAACAATAGTCACCTAACGATAGTTCAGGGCAGAAATGTTGTGCTTGGAGGTAGACAAGAATGTCACTATACCAAGGGTCAATAGAGTCGATTAGATAGAGAGCTTCATCCGGGAGAGGATCATGGGCTATCTCTTTGGGATCGACAACGGGAAGATCCGACAAAAGTTCAGCGAAGATTAAGGATTTTTTTGCCTTGGCAATGGCAAAAACCAAATCAAATTGTTGGAGGATAACTATCCATTTGGAATATTTTCATCCAATGACTTGACGAGACAAAATGTGTCTCATGGGATTCTCCAAAGCAATGACGGTAGTCTGTCGCAACAGTATGTAATGTTGGAATCAATTGACAACAAAGACAACTGCCAAGGATAACTTTTCCACATGTGAATATCTGAGTTTGGGCCCAGCCAGGCCTTTCGACAGATAATAGATCACATGCTCACTCAGATCATCATGAGTTTCCAAGACCATTCCAAGAGAGGATGGTGAGGCTGCCAGGTAGAGGAGAAAGTCACGCCCATAGTTGGGAGCACTAAGAAGTGGGGCTGATATAAGTGCCTTTTTCAAGGCATCAAATGATCGTTGGGCTTGATCATCCCACAAGTATGGTACTCCCTTCTTGAGTAGGCGCATAAAGCCTTTTGTCAACTCAGCATAATTTACAATGAACCGTCGTAAGAAGTTTTCTTTCCCTTGCAAACGTTGGAGCTGCAAAATGGATTGCGGTTCGGGCAATTGAGTAATTGCCTTTACCTTATCGGGATCAACCCTAATCCCGTACTTGGAGACAATGAAACCAAGTAGGCATCCAGAATCGATAAAGAAAACACATTTATGCAGATTCAGACATATGTTATAGAACCTGCACCTAAGAAAAATTGCTCGTAAATGAACTAGGTGTTGAGCTCGCTTCTTGGAATGGGCTGGGAGGTCATCCAAGTAAGCCTGAACAATATGTTTGATATCATGGAATGCGTAGTCCATGGCCCGTTGAAATGTTGCTCCAACATTCTTTAAACCGAATGGGAGTTTTCAATACGCAAAGATTCCCCAAGGGAAAATGAAGGCGGTTTTGTGTTGGTCTGCCGATTTTATGGCGATCTGGTTATAACCTGAGAAACCATCCATAAATGAGAAGGATTCACAACCGGCATAGTCGTCGATTATTTGGTCGATGAACGGTGTCAGATAATTATCCTTTGGAAATGCAGTGTTCAAGTCTTGATAGTCGACACAAACATGGATGGTACCCTATTTCTTGTCTACATGAACCAGATTGGAAACCCATTCCATTAAGGGAATGGGGTAGACGAAACTAACAGATAACAATTTTTCCACCTTAGTCTTGATGGATGTAGTTTTGCGGGGGTGGACTGGTCGAAGCCTTTGGTGGACACGGTTGGCATTTCCATATACCTTGATGTCATGCTCGACAATAGATGGATCTATGTCGGGCATTTCCTCGTAACACGAAGCAAATACATCGCGAAATTCCTTAAAAAGGCAAGTGAAGCTTGCAATTTCCTCAGGAGTGCAATCAGCTCCAACCTGGATGTTTTCCACGATGCCTGTTGATGAGCACCAGTATTGCAGCAAGAATGCTGCAACTCCTGGGCTACCAGCTTTACTTTATCAACCCGGGGTTTGTACAAACTTGGAGGTGATAGTGCTATATACACAAGTAAAAGTGATGGTTCTGCCTGTTGTCACTGTTCAGCTGGCAAGAGACCACTGGGGTTTTCAAGCAAGACTACTATGGAGTCAGAAGAAGCTTGATTTCTTGATGGAAGAGAGTTAAATCTACTCAAAGAGAGAGCTACTCTATTGCAATAATGGAGAAGACCGAAATTAAATGCTAAATCACACCTTTTCCTAAGTTGCTAAGAAACTATGCTTTGCAAAAATGCTAAATTAACATGAACCAAATGCTACTATCTAAGTATAGAAGTAAGAAGCATCAAACATCACTAATGTGCAAGTAAAGAGACTGAAATAAATCTGTTTTTGTCTTCTTCTTTTTTCATGCAAAATCAAGTATGCAAACTAATTTCTTCTGGTGAGGTGGTAGGTGAATTAAGGATGTTTGAGGATGGCTGGAAGGGTTAGGAGATGGTTGGATGGTGTGGGAGACCCTTGGGAGGATTTTGCTGACTTCCTAGAGGTTTTCCCTCAATTTGGCCTCAAAACAGGCCATTTCAGGAAAACCTACAGGATGTACTAGAAACCTACAGGATTCCTTGTAAACCTACAAGATGTACTAGAAACCTATAGGATTCCCTGTAAACCTACAGGATATAGCCAAGAGAAAAATGTGAGGTGTTGGAGGTGATGGAAGGCTTAAGAAAGGTGGTTGATGGGTGTAATGGAGTGGGAGAAGGTCTAGGATCACTCAGAAGTCAACAACAAAGATAGGAGATGGTTGGATTCACTCAATGTGCTTGGAAGAATTTCTATGAAAAATGATGAAAACTAGTGAAGGTGATGGTGAAAACAAGGGATGGCTATGGTGGATGGAGTGGAAGGTGGTTGTTGGCTATGAAGTCTTTGTCTCCTCCTGAAGCACCTGCTCTACATAAAACATGTATATTTTCCAAAAAGCTATGTAAACAAGAAACATTCTCATAAACTAGAAAATTAGAATTAATGAACTAACTGCCTACATTATGCATGAGGAAAGTTGTTGAAAGGAATGAAAGCATGAATGAGATCTACTGAAAAAATGAATATGAAAAAGATGAAAATGGATTCCTACTTTGCAAAACTGACCAAATACTAATTTAAAGACAACAAACTCCAAAGCTTATAAAAGAAATAGAAATATGTGTTTTTGGGGTTGCATAAGGGTCCCTTCCTCAAGTCATGATCCCAGAGGGAGGAAGTGAGGCCGAGACACCTGCTGAAAACCTTGTGGTGCTCCTTTTATCCCTGCTAACCTGCTACTGAAGTAAGGCACAAATGGAAGCAAACTAATAAACAACCAATCCAATCTACACTACTTGCAATGGAAATGCATCTAAAAGCAAATTAACAATGAAGCTATGAAACTAAACTAAACATACATATACAAGAAAGAGGAGCCTTGGCTGCTAGGGTTGGGCCCTAACCCAAGAGCTTTAGCCCTCTGAGTTAACTTAGTGCTGGCTCAAAACAAAACTCATTCTTATTACCAAAACAAAAAATTACATCAATAACACTTTCACAAGTCTGGAACTCGAAAATAGCTTAGAGTTTTACAACAAAAATTCGAATCCTAATGAGGCTCTAGGCCTCTCTACTTATACAATTGAAGTCCCCAACGAATTCCTTAAAATCAGGGAGGCTCGGCTCCCGAACTCAAGATAAAATAGCTCTTTGTCTCTCACTTGCTCGGTTGCCTTCTAATCTTCATGGCTTGGCTGCTTGCACCCCGAGCTGGCGTGATGGATGGAGGAATATTCGAATGGGGGATAAGTAGATGAGGAGGATTTACCTCCTACAATCCCTCTCCCTTGTCCCATTCGAGTTTTAACCTTAGTATTTGCAAAAATTTCTTTATGTTCTCCTTCAATCCTGCATTCAATGCATATTAGTTCACTAGGCATAATATCCAACTCTAACGCATCTCATAAACAAAATATAATAAAAAACATGTAATAAGTTGTGAGAAAATTTGGTTTGACTAAGCTAGGAGGTGAATTAAGGCCCATATAATTACCCAATGATGAGGCTCATCACCTGTCTTGACAGAAATATCGATGAGCAATGTATTTGAAAGATTGCCCTTGTTCCCTTCTGAATCCAAAGTTTGGATAGTCGTATAAGGCGAGGGAACGATTTCAAGGGCGTCAAAAGACAAGATTGGAATGGGTATCGTGTCCGAATCCATTACGGTAATTTTGAGGTCTAAAATGGCCCTCCTAATGAAATTATATAAAAGTAGTGGAAATAATAAAATAAGATTAGATTACATCATCAAATTTTAGAGGGAAAAAAAGAAAAAACTATTGTTTCTACTCGTATTTTCAACTTATTCCCCTATGGGTTTACTCAAATTTCGAGCGGAAACATTTGTTGGATGAAAAAATTGATTCTTCATCCAAGGAGAACCCATGTTGCATACTTTAGATGGACCCTACTACATGAAAAATGAGAAATACACGAAAAACGTTATTGCAATCACGTTTTTTCATGTATTTCTTATTTTTCGTGTAACAAAATCCATCAAAAGTATGAAACATGGGTACTCCTTGGATGAGGAATTAAATTTTGCATCCAATGAGTACTCCCGCTCGAAATTTGAGTAAAACCTTAAGGAGATAAGTTAAAAATACAAGTTGAAAAAGTAGTTTTATTATTTTATTATTTTTTACTCCAAAAATGGTGAATCATCCCCCATGGTTGACATCATCATCTTGAATCCTATTGGTTCTTATAAAGTTTATTTTTGTTGTACATTTTTCTTAGTTGGCCCATTTTAGACCTCAAAAATCCCCTAATGAGATATCGAAACACGATGGTGAGAGTACTCCCAAGGTCGCACTTCTAAACACATGATCTCTCGAATAGCTTGATCCAAAGGTAGGACTTGATTGAGGAGATCGTTAGAAGAAGAATTTATGGGAGAGGAGGCAGTACCGTTGGTTGTGATCAAAGTGACTAAAGATTCGGATGCAGATTGAATTGATTGGTAGGCCAATTCAGCTGGTGATAGCGGCATTTGTTCTTCGTAAGCGTCAATGTCTAAAGGGGCCGGGAGGATCCAAGGATCAATCGGTTCTTGGGGAATAAATGAGACCATAGAGAATGTTTGTGGAACCACAGGCGATAGGAGAGGAAAAAAACCCATCAGAGAGAGTCCTTCAATAGACCAGTACCGATACTGACGTAAGAGTTAGGTACACCACCCACTAAGGGTACAAAGCCGCTAGGTAATGGGGAGTAATCTGGGGTGCAAAAGGACAGCTGGTCCACGATGACTATCCTTCCATCCAATGGGAATAGGATGATACGAAAGACAATAGACACAATGGAAGTCATGGCGTAAGTCCAACTGAGACCTAATAGTAGATTATAGTTAAGTTTTCGATCCACGACTTCGATATCCACTGTTGCCATTTTGCCACTCAAAGTGATGGGGTAGCTGGCAAGGTAACCTTTTGGGATGAAATTGTGTTCGTCGAAAGCTTTAAGGGAATTCGACGGTGGGGATAGGGTTGGAGAACCCAAAGTGAGCCAACATGAAGCTGACATGATGCAGGTTGAGGCACCTTCGTCAATTACAGTTCTGTGTACGCCTCGCCCTTTCGAAAATATTTGCACTTGAAATGAAAGCTGGTGTGAAAGTGGAGGTTTACATTTGTCCATGTAGGAAATTTCCAGCATGGAATCCTGAGGGTCGACCCCACCAATTGCCGAAAGCAGATCTTTCCTTTGTGCTAGATAGGTTTGCAATACTTCGAGTGCCGACATATCTGACGGTGCTTGCGCCAAATCTTCTACCATACTGTAGTTCTTGTAAGCACGTGCATATGTATTATGTGTTGTGTGACGAAGTGCCCCTTTTGGGGGGAGAATCACAAGATCAACAACCGACCTTTTGATATGAAGATCGTTAGGCGACGGTGGGTTTTGACTCGAGGAGGCTTCCTCAACATTAGCGACTGGAGCTCCATAAGTTTTGGATATTGTTGGAAGATCTACCATTTCAAAGGTGAAAACGATAGATGGTCCTTCACTAGCTGAAGGATGATGCGAACCGCCGTTACCCCCTTGTGGGGGTTGGGGTTGGTTTGCAATAAGGTATTTAATTAATGGAAAGACCTGTGAGCGATTTTGGAACCGACGTTTCGGACTAGCAAGGTGAGTCCATCATCAGGGTAATGAGATCTGCATTTTGAGAAGAGAGAGTCAAGAGAATGAGAACCTATTAATAGAAGGATGGATAGCTTAACCTAGGTTTGGAGAGGTCGGCTTGATTTTCATCCATTTATTAATAACTGGAATAAATAATTTTTTTTTTTTTTAATTAAATTTAAGACTATATTAAAAGTAAATTTTTTTATTTAACTAGATTAATTAGACCTAAATTAAAAATAAAATTAATTTAAATTAAATTTCAAATAAAAACACTTTAATTTGTTAATTAATTAATTAATTAAATTAATTTTCAAATCTAGTTTAATTAATAAATTTAAAACTATATTGATTAATCAATTAATTAATTAATTAATTTTTAAATTGAGCTTAATTAATAAATTTAAAACTTCTCTTCTTTTTTTTTTTTTTTTTTTTTTAATTCACTAAAAGTAATTTGGCCTCATTTAAAAGTAAAATTGGTTTACACTAAAAGGATTAAATAAATTTTAATTATGTTTTAAATTATATACTTTAATTAAAAACATTTTTAAAACTGTATTAAAGGTAAAATTTCTTAACTAGATTAATTTGACCTAAATTAAAAATAAAATTAATTTAACCTAAATTTAAATTAAATCAATTTAATTGATTAATTAATTAATTAAATTAATTTTAAATTTATTTAATTTTAAATTTAGTTTAATTAATAAATTTTAAACTATATTAATTAATAAATTAATTAATATTTAGATTGAGTTTAATTAATAAATTTTAAAACTTTTTATAAGATTAAATTAATTTGGCCTAAAATAAAAAATAGTTTGAACTAAATTTGAAATAAAATCAATTTAATTAATTAATTAAATAAATTATTGTTATAAATTAATTTAAATTTTGATTAGTTAATTAATAGAATTTAGTTATTTATATTAAAAGTAAAATTTCTTAACTAGATTAATTTGACCTAAATTAAAAAATAAAATTAATTTAACCTAAATTTAAATTAAATCAATTTAATTGATTAATTAGTTAATTAAATTAGTTTTAAATTTATTTAATTTTAAATTTAGTTTAATTAATAAATTTTACACTATATTAATTAATGAATTAATTAATATTTAGATTGAGTTTAATTAATAAATTTAAAACTTTTTATAAGATTAAATTAATTTGGTCTAAAATAAAATAAGTTTGAACTAAATTTGAAATAGAACCAATTTAATTAATTAATTAAATAAATTATTTTAAATTAAATTTAAATTTTGATTAGTTAATTAATAGAATTTAGTTATTAATTTATGTAATTATATATATATATATATATATATATATATTTATTTATTTATTTACTTTCTTGACCTGCAAATTCTGCCTTAAGGGAGAATTTGTATAAGTTACAGTTACTTCATTTTGTTTAACAAGGGTTTCCAGGTATTACTTAGTTTAAGACCATCATCCCTATTCAAATTATTCGAAGATTTTTCAATTTCTATAGCCTCTTTAATTCTTCTTTTTAAATAGTGGTCTTCCTTGTGGATTAATTTAGCTTGTTCCATGCATATATAGTGAGAGGAGGAACAAGCATGCTCTGCAAGACCTGATTTATCAGACCTATTTCTAGAAATATCACTGATGTGCTCTTTTACTCTTACTCCAAAGGATCTCCCTGTTTCCCCTATATAAACTTTACCACAAGAACAGGGAATCGAATAAACTCCTTTGTGACTTTTTGGGTCAATTGCATCTTTTGCAGATTCAAGCAAGTTTTTTAAGGTGTTGGGGGGGGTGAAAGCTACCATAATGTTGTGCTTAGCGAGAACTTTGGCAATTTTATCAGTGATTCCTTTGATATAGGGAAGGGATATTCTAGGGTTATCATTTGATTTCTTTTTGTTTTGTTTATTGGTTAAGGAATTTTTAATAATTTTGCTGATGGTGTGATGTTGATAGCCATTGTTTACAAAAACTTCATGGAGATGGATAAGTTCTTCCTCTAGATGTTCTGGGTCGGAGATTCTAGAGGCTCTGGTGGTTAGGGTTTTGATGACTCCCATTTTTTGCTTAGGATGGTGGTGGGAGTTAGCATGAAGATACTTGTCAGTGTGTGTTTGCTTCCTAAAGACCTGGTGGCTTAGCTTGCCATCCTTTTTGGTGAGGAGGATTAAATTAATTAAATTGGTTCTATTTCAAATTTAGTTCAAACTTATTTTATTTTAGACCAAATTAATTTAATCTTATAAAAAGTTTTAAATTTATTAATTAAACTCAATCTAAATATTAATTAATTCATTAATTAATATAGTTTAAAATTTATTAATTAAACTAAATTTAAAATTAAATAAATTTAAAACTAATTTAATTAACTAATTAATCAATTAAATTGATTTAATTTAAATTTAGGTTAAATTAATTTTATTTTTTAATTTAGGTCAAATTAATCTAGTTAAGAAATTTTACTTTTAATATAAATAACTAAATTCTATTAATTAACTAATCAAAATTTAAATTAATTTATAACAATAATTTATTTAATTAATTAATTAAATTGATTTTATTTCAAATTTAGTTCAAACTATTTTTTATTTTAGGCCAAATTAATTTAATCTTATAAAAAGTTTTAAAATTTATTAATTAAACTCAATCTAAATATTAATTAATTTATTAATTAATATAGTTTAAAATTTATTAATTAAACTAAATTTAAAATTAAATAAATTTAAAATTAAATAAATTTAAAATTAATTTAATTAATTAATTAATCAATTAAATTGATTTAATTTAAATTTAGGTTAAATTAATTTTATTTTTAATTTAGGTCAAATTAATCTAGTTAAGAAATTTTACCTTTAATACAGTTTTAAAAATGTTTTTAATTAAAGTATATAATTTAAAACATAATTAAAATTTATTTAATCCTTTTAGTGTAAACCAATTTTACTTTTAAATGAGGCCAAATTACTTTTAGTGAATTAAAAAAAAAAAAAAGAAAAAAAGAAGAGAAGTTTTAAATTTATTAATTAAGCTCAATTTAAAAATTAATTAATTAATTAATTGATTAATCAATATAGTTTTAAATTTATTAATTAAACTAGATTTGAAAATTAATTTAATTAATTAATTAATTAACAAATTAAAGTGTTTTTATTTGAAATTTAATTTAAATTAATTTTATTTTTAATTTAGGTCTAATTAATCTAGTTAAATAAAAAAATTTACTTTTAATATAGTCTTAAATTTAATTAAAAAAAAAAAAAAAATTAAAATTTATTTATTCCAGTTATTAATAAATGGATGAAAATCAAGCCGACCTCTCCAAACCTAGGTTAAGCTATCCATCCTTCTATTAATAGGTTCTCATTCTCTTGACTCTCTCTTCTCAAAATGCAGATCTCATTACCCTGATGATGGACTCACCTTGCTAGTCCGAAACGTCGGTTCCAAAATCGCTCACAGGTCTTTCCATTAATTAAATACTCTACCGGCCTGTATGGAATCTCTCTTCAATTGCAATAAGGTGTTGCTGCTCCTGAACAGGGAAAGGGTTGTTTCGGACCGTAGGGGTCCAACTAGTGTCCTTTTGAGCAAGGAAAGCTATGCATTTGTGGAGACGTGGACAACGATGTGTCATATGGTCTTCCGCATAGATTTTGCAAGGGAATTTGGCAGGTTTGTCCTTTCCATTGTCAGGAGGCGCAACATCTTTCTGCTTTGGGTTGTACTGCTTGGTTGAATTCTCTTTAGAAGGATCGATCTTTTTCTTATTCTTCTTGTTCTTACCGTCGAGTTTTTGTGTAGATTGAACAAATTTTATCGCGGTGGTAGGAAGAGCAGTCGATTGGGTAGCGGAGTCAACTGACAATTGGGCAATGTGATCACTAAGTTGTTTTACAACAACCCCGGAGGTTGCGCCGATAATACCATTGGCGTGTGCACCAGGTTGCTGAGTAGCGGGAGCATTGGAATTTTTAGGGGCATTGGGAATGACGTCGTATAATGTGCCAGACTATGAATAAATCAAATCTAAGTGCTAGGCATGACGAATGGATTGGTCTTTTGTGACCACACCACCTAAGGTGACATCTTTAGCGATTTGAGGGAGAAGAGATTTGCAGAACCAATCCACTAATATATAGTCTGGGAGGGGAGCTTTGACTAGCCTCCATCTATGTCTCCATTCATGAATATGATCAGAGATGTGGGTGGTGGTGTCCTGACGTAAAGAAGTAAGGAATTCTGTCCCAGTTTCATAGTGGATGGGTAGTTGAAAGTGCTTTAAGAATTCCATTGCTAATGCGCTAAAGGTATTGACTGACGTGCGTGGTAACTCAATGTACCACTTAGCTGCATTGCCAGTAAGGGTGCGGGAAAAGAGCCGTAGCTGGATACTATCATCCACCATGGAGTTAGAAATGCACCATAAATGATAGGTGGTGATGTGCGTACCCAGATCCTCCCCTTGTTTCCCTTCGAACTTCAGGATGTCTGTGGGAATTTTGTGCGGGATTGGAGGCCAAAGTAAGTTGTGATAGATGGGGTCATTGGTGAGTTTGTACAAGTCGGGGATATCAAGCGTTTCCAAAAAAGGAAAGGTGTTTTATGCCCCCGAATCAGACTAAGGCGATGACACATGACTTTAGGATCCTTGCGGTTATCCCATCGCATTGTTCCCAATATTATACACAAGATGTGTGGAATAGTAATTTCCTTGGGGTACAGTTGTATATTGTGGTTGTCCATAGGGATTGTTAGACTGGGGGATGTAAGTGACCCCAGATAAGGAATGCTCCCTTGACTCATTTGAGGTTGAGAGTGGGGTGCTTATATGGATTGAGCGAGACCTTGTTGAGGGATCCCGCTAGCCACGTAATTGACTATAGGTCCTTGACTGACATAAGGAGGGTTCATGTCAATCAATGATTGTCCCTGTTGTCCTATAACCGGAGGGGGAACTGTAATGTTCCCGGTCGGTATATGCATATTGGGAACGGTGGCCCCAGGCATATGAACCTGGGGGTTGGAACTAAACAATAGATTCCACGAGGGCTTAACTCAATGAACCTATAACATATCGCGTGCGTTCGTTGCATGCTAAACAATACCCCTAATTTGACTACATATTGGAAAATACCTCTAAAAATCACATTATTTAACCCCCTACCAATATAAACCCAATACACCTTCCAAATTTAAAAATCCCCTACTTTCACTAGATATTGTTGGTATCCATTTTTTCATTAACATTTTTTATACCCCTTTATATTTTTCATTAACTTTGAGCTCCATTTTTTATACCTATCAATATAAAAACCCTTTATCCCCTATATATCCCCCAATATATTATGTCATTTTTTCCTTAATATATATTCCCCAATATGAACCCATGTGGTATGATATTGCTACCCAAGTGAAGCCCCTATGATGGATTCTAACCAAAAGGGTTGTTGAAGGGACCCGTCCTAACCATGCTATATGGAGTGTTATAAGGAGTGCTATATGTAGCACGTGTCGAAGGTCTAGGAGCTGACACAAAAGGGGCGGAAATCGGTATGTACTATGTTCCACTCATGTTGGGTGTCATGATAGGGTTTGAACCCGGGATAGGTGGGATAGCGGGGTTTGCCATCATAGGTGTGGTATTGGATGTCGACTGGGGAGGTGGTAGTGGACTGGAAAAAGTGTCCACAAAAGCCCACGATCTGTTAATCGTCGATGGGATGGTAGGTGTAGGTCCAACAAAAGACATAGGAGGTACAAATGCAACCAGAATCAAGAGTGGTCCTAATGGATTCGTGATCGGAGGATTGTATGGAGGAATGAAACCTTTAGTAAATAAATCTTCTGGTAAGCTTGAATCGTGGGATGTCTAAACTGATTCAGTGTTAGATCTTGGAGACTGATTGCTCGAAGATGGTTAATCTGGTTCATTGGGGCTCGACGGATCCTCCACAATGAGTGGGGGAAGACCTAACAATTGTCTAGATTGACGACGAGGGCCAGATGTAGCCACGGTGGCCAATAAATTTTATCAATATATTTTATAGTGATATTTATTAAAGTGTCGACGATAACAAGCTGGCACCTATATAAATAAAAAAAAATACTCTAAAGAAATCAATCAACAAGCAGAGGGCATGACCCTATCTGATAACCACCATTTGCTGGAGATGAAACCCAGTATCACAATGGATAAAAGAGAGAGTTGGCCAAATGTACATTTACAATTACTATTGAGCTTTGCATGAACCTCAGATTAAGGGGCCAAGTACTCTTGTGAAGACGAGCACCCTCCTAAAAACCGAAGATAGAGTAGGTTCATCTGTGTTAGTTACCAGGGTAACCCGCCCCAATCACCTTGTGTTCGTCCCTAAAAGTATGGCCACTATGGTTACCTCAAATCACAGACACTACTGGGGGGGACATAGTCACAGACAATACGTTGTGTGGGCAGGATATCTGAGTCCCCGACTCAACTTTGATATCCCTGAAGGGATCCCGGATACACAGAATACCGAAAGGAGATGTAAGCGAAGGCGAGCTACCTTCATTTACAGTCAGATGTTGTCTTGTATTTAGCTCTACTTTTACTAGAGTGGTCCCGGATAATATGAGTGTAGAAGGATTTCCCTCGTTAATGACACTAGTTTCGGCGTATGATCTTGGGCAGTTAACTCATAACTGCCTAACCCAAGATCCTAGCCTAAACTAATATGTGTTTACTAAAAAAAGAGTTGATGATTGATTTTATTAGGTAAATTTTAAATGTACTTTGTTAAAGTCTTCAGTGGGGTTGTTGACGTATGAAATTAGGTGGGACTCTGACTCAAATCATGCAAAAACAATGTTTATAAATTCACTTTTGATGAATAAGTTGCTTTTACAAAGGAAGAGTCATTTATATGTCAATATATATACCATGCATCCAGTTCAGTAAAACATAAGCACAACCGACAGAACTACAATTCTCACTAACAACTTTTGAAACCAAATAAATGCAGATCTAACCAACTAAGCAGAAAATAGTAAAAATTTTGTATTTTCTCTTTTATGAAAAAAAAAACTTTAAGAAGTAAAGTTATTTCCCTAAAAAAAATTGTTCAGGAGACAGATATCAATCAAACATGCACAACTGCAGATCCCTGATCAGTCTACAAGCAGATTTCCCAACCCATGAGGTCACAGAGTAGTATGTTTATCAAGAAATGGCTGGCTAACGCACTGTAACAGAGGGTATAGAGAGTTAGTGGTTGCACTAATGCACTGTGTGTAAGGCCACAGTGCTTTATAAAGCACTATTTACACTAGCAGACAATGTTAGTGAGGAAAAAGGCTTAAAAATAAGGTTGTGGGGATCAGATATAGGGCTGAGCACAGAGCGAAGGGTGCTATATAGTCCTGAGTGGTCGGAAAGGGGATAAAGAAGTATAGGAAGGCCTGGAAGAAAGAGAGATCTAGGAAATTTTTGGGAGAAAATGGGGAACTAAGTGTAGTCCCCAGCGGAGTTGCCAATTCTGTTATAGGGATTAATGCACAGGTGTTTGGTGACGGAGATACCCTCAAGGATCTTCCCGGGATCCTTGGCAGACTATCAGATTAGCTACAGCTGGCATGAAGATACATGCATATCTATATTAATCAAATGAAAATCAAAGTAGGAAGAAGGAATTATTACCTCAAGTCTTAATGTGGTGTTGCTGGAGAGCACAAAGTAGTGGAGTGGAAGACCCCTCAACTAGCTCCAAGATCAAAACCTACACATAGATAAGACAAGGCGTAATATCACAACATATAACTTTGAAAATCAATGTACTAACATATAAAGATATCTAATTACATGTATCTAAGCCACTCATAATAACGACATTGCATAAACATGTAAACTAATTACAATACCAACACCGTGGAGTGGACAACATAATTGCAATTCTATATTAATGATAGAAAAGGGTGATTACAACCATTGGTTGTATCAGCCTTCCCTTACTCCTCCAACTCCTCTCTCTCTCCCTTCTTAACCTCTTGCAGTGCCTTTTTTGGATACTAGCTTCGACAATCAAATAAGCAATCCTTTCAAATGTTTCAACCTCTTCCACAATGGCCCTAGCCTCACATATATAGCATGAGAGGATAAGCCTTGACAAATCCTTCATGAGTTCCTTTGGGAAAAAGTAGAGATGTTTCCATGCTTTTGTGCTCTTTCCCATTTGTAGACTCTGTTAGGAATAGTAATTCCTCCAAACAGGTCGAATCTTGATGTTTCCCTACTTTTATGAGCTGACATAGGAGTGAATATCAGGATATTTCTCGGTCAACTTGTTTCCTTGACCCATGGAAACTCACTTAGGTTGAGTAACGCTCTTCCCAAGGCAACAAATAGAGTTACCCTAGGCACTAACGCACCTGATGCATTTCTAAGAAGCTTTATAAAGCAAGTTGCTAGTTCCTGGAGAGCGTTAGCTTGAAAAATAGGCCTGTGAACTTGGTTAGTCTTTCAGTCATATTTCCTTTCTCCTTTGAGATGGAGAGGAGGTCATTTCCTTGTATAACACATATATTGTTAAAGAAATTACAGATGGAGGTGCAGTTCATCTCGCGAAGCTGAATGGGGAACCCTTCCCGGGAAAAGTGAATGGGAGCAGGTTGAAGTTGTATACAGGGGATCCTGCACAATGACTATATGGCAGCAGGATAGTCTTAGTGCTCCAGGAAGTTGCAAGGGAGCACGGGACTATAAACTACATTGCCCAGCTTGGAGGATAATGCAACGAGTAGGCTATGCGGAGAATGACGAAGATGTAACCCAGGAAGCTGCACCATGGGGGAAGGTACCGTGCAGCACAGTAGGAAAATGACCATTGGAGTTACTGTTCATGACTTGACGACCAAAATACGGTTAAGTGGAGTGGGGTGGCGACAATTAAGGAAAAAATCTTTGAAGATATACTACCAAAACAACATTTATTATCAAAAATTGGGGGGAACGGTCGGATTTGAATTCAAAACCCCCTATAAATTACACATGCCAGTCCAACAGAGAACACTTTGCGCTCTAATAATTGTTAGTGAATTTCGCTGTTTGTTGCCTATGAGCTGAGTAGTTTGGGAAGATTTAGTTGCAAGCCCCATGTTTTCCGAATTGCCTGAGATAAACCAGAAGCTTATTCTTGAAAAAATGTCTACACCAAGTCCTGTTGAAACTGTTAGTACTGGCGATGTTGTCTCTGACACAGTTGACCCAGAAGTTGTAAGTATGGAATCTTCGGCTACTATGCCTATAGCACCGAGGTCGCCTAGGCTGAAGCATACCCCTACCAGAGAAAACCAACTAGCCAAGTCAAAACAATCCGTGAAGGAAAAGTAGAAGAAGCCGGTGCTGATGCGTGCATCCCCAAGGAAGCATACCGACACACAAGCAAGGAAGAAGAAAGATAAGCAGCTAGAGAGAGTAGTGGACCTAGAGGCATAATAATTCCAGGGAACAAAGGATATTGATGCTAAAGGAGTGGAACCCATGACAAGGTTACCTAAGTATATCCCTCCATGGAAGGGAAAAGCAAAGGTCACGAAGGACCCAGATACCGAGAAGTTTATAGTATCCATGCCCCTGCTACCTGAGAAGGTCCCTTTTGAAGGCCCTTAGCTCGCAAGGATCCCGTTGTTAAAAATGGAGGATTGGGACCTCGCAGACCACACTAAGTTTCCACATTTGGTGATGGACAAATATATGTGGAAGGTCTATTATGAAGAAACGGGTGTTACAACATTGGAGACGAGGGAATGGGTCCACAGTGTCAAGCAATCAGGCTTTCTCAATCTCCTGTTGGTGCCACATTATCACCGCACCCCCATTAATACGATATGTGTGCGCCAGCTCCTCACACTGGTGCACGATGGATGTTTATGGCTAGGAGAGCCTATCCCCATCACAAACATACTAATTCACAGAATCATGCGGCTGCCTTACAAAGGCGCGAACCTAGCTAAGGAGTTTAGAGGGAAGACTGGAGGGAAAGATCTTGGAGAGAAGATGAAGAAGGATTATGACCTCCTCAAGAAGTCGTGAGGGTATTCCATTCTTTCCATAACAGAACAGGCAGTTACATTTGCTAAAGGCCACTGTCTAGTCTGTACTCTAAAGACCTAGAAAGCCATTTGTTGGCTTAGGGGGTCCTGACCCAGGTTCGGAGTTAGCTTCACCAACCAACAAAACCCTACACTACTGGCCCTTTCAGCAACAACCCGCATAGCGCAGGCTGCAGTCTCACCCGAAGCAGTATGGGGGGATGCAATAACCAAGTTTCTGCATGGAGAGACTAGTGTGATTTCTTTCAGTGCCTTAGATCTTCCTTTCCGAAAATCAATAAACTCTTAGGGCATGTTGCTGTAATTATGTTAAAACAACCTTCAGACCTTCGCGAAGGTCTACGATCAGTCCTTGCAGACCTCTAATAGTCAATTTTCCTACTTAAGCGCATCAGAGAACAATCCTAAATTAGTGTTGTGCAGATTTAATTAAGTCATTAGTAAACATAAGAGAAATCACTAGAGTCTTCGTGAAAGTATTTAAACATGCATTGCGTACATTATTAAGACTTATTCAAGAGAATAACGTAACATTCAATCAACAAATAATTCATCAGCAACATATAACATTAACAGAGATAAACAAAAATACTCAGGAATTCTTCGAAAAACTGTCTTTATTGATCTTTAATTCAATATTATAGTCTCAAACTGCCTTGTGCACACAACTGCAGGGGTCCGCGCACTCAGTTGCGGACTCTTCCTAGACCTCCACACACTCAGCTGCAGACTCTTCCTAGACCTCCATGCACTCAGTTGTAGAGCCTTTCTTTCCCTATCTAAACGTAGGAAGAAAATCCTTCCTGCCTTAGCTCCTGTCCTAGACTCTTCAATTAACCCAATTCTCTATCTTTTTTCCATCTAGTTCTACTTTTCCCTTCACTAAGACTCATTATTTATAGCCTTTTTCATACAATTCCATGGTTCGTGGACCATAGGTGAATCTCAAAACCGACTCAAAACTTATCCAAAACAAGGGGCTAAGCCCCTTTGACTCCTATTCACCTACGTGCTCCGCATCCACAAATCATGGAGACATTACATTATTTACAAAATTGTACCAAAATTTGGGTTATCTTAACCCCAAGCTAACCTAGGGGACCCCATCCCAACAGAGACCTAGTGAGATCTTCCTTTCTCAAGGGAAATATGTTGTCAAGTTGTTATAAAGATTTGGTATGGTGGAATGTAAGTCCATGGCCACACTAATGGAGATGAATTTTAAGAATTTATATGGTGAAGATGTAGGACCTTATTTGTCAAGTCCTTCTAAGTACCGACAGTTGATTGGGGCACTAATGTTCTTGGCGAACACTAGACATGACATATGTTTTTCTACCAACACTCTGAGTCAAATTATGGTGGAGCATCTACATACACATTGGGTTGTTTCTAAGCATGTGCTGATATACTTGCATGGCATTATCAATCTTGGATTGAGAAACATTTTCGGAAACTTGATACTTCATGGTTACATTGATGTTGATTGGGCTGAAAATGTTGTCAATGGGAAGACCACATCAGGGTGTTGTTTTAGACTGGGGTCTACCATGATATGTTGGATGAGCAAGAATCAGAAGTATGTTTCCCTTAGTGTAGTAGTGTTTTTGTGGAAATGGGTTGTTCCCTGCAAAGGAATACATACAGAGTTGGTGATGTTAGTGAACAAACTTAGATAAACAAATCATTCCAAATAGTGAAAACAATGCATATAAAAAAATGAACTAAAACAAAGAGATAAATACATAAATAATGCTCAATGGTGCAAACAAGTCAACAAAATAATGGAAAAATCTCCCTTTATTAATTATTGGTGGTAGAATATGAATACAATAGATGAATACTAAACACTTGAAAATAATTCTTTGAGCTATGGTTCTCAAAAACCCTCAACAAGTAGGTTCCTTTCCTTAATCATTTTGCAAGCTTCCCCTCTCTCTCAAATAAGTATGAAGACTATCTCAATGGTGGACTCTTCTCCTCTCACTAAGATGATGGATTGCCTAGAATAAAGATGGCCAACATGCTTGTGCTCTTACTTTCTTTGTGTCAACAATGAAATGTTGGGTTGATCTGATAGCAATTTGGCTAGCATAACATTGTCTCATGTTTTGGTTCTCCCATGGCCTGTTTATATAGAATTTTTGAATCCATATTCCCTCTCTTGGTTCATGAATGATAATGACTTATGAGTAGGACAAGATAATTCCATTGAGGGCTGCATATCTTTAGGGCATTTGAATTTGGCTGCCCTTGACTGAGATATTGTCAGGGAATCGTCTCCAAGTGTGGGAAGCGGTCCCAAATTTGTTGAGTCAACCATTTTCTCGATTGTGTAGCTTTCAAACAAAATACCGCGCAGTGCGCGACTATCAAAGAAACAACCGTGCAGATTTCAATTTTTTAACTCCATATACTTTGGACCTTAGGAGAATTTTTTTTTTGAAATTCATAATGTTTTCAGCTAGAAACTATTCAGTTGTGCATTTTTTCTGGATGACTTTAAGCATCTCTTAGATTGTGCAAACATTTGTACAATTTTCTGGGGTTAACACTTAGTATGGTCGAAGTTGAATACATAGTTGCTAGCATGTCTAGCTGTGAGGCAGTATGATTGAGAAAGCTCTTTGGAGAGTTGTTTGAGAAAGTACTGGATGTAATTGTGATATACTGTGAAAACAAGAGTGGGATCCGAATTTCCGAGAATATTGTGTTCCACAACAGGTCCAAGCAAACTGAGATCCATATCAATATATCTGTGATATGGTGTAGAAAGGATTGTAAGACTCCATCACATTTCGACAAATGAGCAGATAACTGACCTTCATATTAAGCCTTTGTCGAAAGGAAATTTCTTGGTCTTCAAATGGAGACTTGGACTAGTGGATGTGACCCTCTAAGAAATGGTCACAGTTGATTGAGAACATCGAGATTTTCTCTTCTCCCCCTTTATTTGGAGCTCCTGGGAGGGGAATGGAGTCACGGAGCTTCTAGATTTGAGAGTTCTAGGGTGTGTCTAATGCTTGTCACTTGTGGCAAGTTATATTTGTTCCCTAATCTCATGTTGTCATTAGAAAGATGTTTGATTAGGCTTGCAACTTGTGGCAAGTTTTATCTATTTCGAAGGCATATCTAGTCCTTGCCACCTTTCAACAAGTGGTATTTATTTCCTACTGTCAATTTCGGCCGTTGACCGATATACCCCAGTATGCATCCTACCCACAAGCTAGGCTTATTGGGATTGTGACCCATATAGCCAATGGCTGAGGAGATTTGAGACATGTTTGATCCTTGTCATATATGGTAAGTTGTATTTATCGTCAGGATGCAAGTGTTCTACCACTTGATTCTTGAGGATCAAGATGAGAAGATTAATGGAAAATAAGATGTGTGTGATCCTTACCTCTCATGGTAAGTGGTATCTTGCCTATTGTCATTAGATATAGGGTGGTATATTAATCTCCCCTATGGTGATTATTCTTCTTTAGATCGAGACATCATTATTCAATAGATGATTCGAGATGAGACAAGATGTGAAATGACGAGATAGGTACATCCGAGATGAGACGTCTAATGTAGATGGAAATTCCTCCATAGATAAGAGGGAGTGTTGAAAATTGGAATTTGAGGGAGAAATTTCCCCATTAGGGGAGCTAGAAAACCATAAGTATACCCTACTTTCCCTTGGAAAAATTGCTTACTATTATTGGGTGATTGAAATAAATTTGAAAAAGTGATTGATACTAAAAGAAGAAATTGTTATTGAAAAAATAACAAAATATCAGTGTTTTGATATTCGCCCTTGTGATAATTGTGGTAAGCACACTCATCATTCAAACAAATGTTCTGGAAACAAAACTCATGCAAGAATGAATATTTACCTCAGATGGATCACTTTCTGTCAATGGTCTTTAATTACCAAGAAGATATACCAGTCATATGACATAATTTGTTCTTGAGTATTGACACGTTTTGCAGTTGATATTTCTTCATATTCTCACCTTGTATCTGATAAGGGGGGAATTGATGGTCAACCACTTTCTTCAAAGATTTATCAAGTGATCCTGAACCAAACCCAGCTACGAGAGCCTAGAGCCAGAGTTAGCCATAGCCAAATTCAGAGTTGTAGCTAGAGATAGAGTCATGCTTCATGAACATATTTTTTGGTTGGTGTCCTACATTAAATCACCACCTGTAGAAGACTTTGGTTTTTGTTACATCATTTTGCGGTCATCTTCAAACTGACATTAGTTTATGATTATCGTTAAACCAACATTAGGGAGCACTTCCACCAACATAAGACTTCAACTTCTAGCCAGATTTGGAATTATTCTAGGAAGCGCTTTGAACTTTAGTTTCAGAGTTGGTGATTAGCCTTAAACCACCACTAGTAGAGACCTCATGTTCTTCTACCTCTTTTGGTTTGTGGTCTCACTTAAACCACCATTTCAGATCATTTGGTTTGTGATCTTTCTTGAACCACCATTTCAGACAGAACATCAAACCATTAGTTTCCATGCATTTTTTTCACTTTAACTCTCTTCTTGGACTCATCTACACCCTTTAGGATTAAGGGGGGAATGTTGGACACCTAATTTATTAGCATTATGGTGTGGAATGTGGAAAGTTACTAGAAGTTCACGAAACCTTGGAAGTTGTATCCAACAATCAAAATATTGTATTTATATGTATACCATTGTTTAATGAAATTT
The DNA here is from genome assembly GCA_031772625.1 of Pinus tabuliformis. Taxonomy (NCBI): domain Eukaryota; kingdom Viridiplantae; phylum Streptophyta; class Pinopsida; order Pinales; family Pinaceae; genus Pinus; species Pinus tabuliformis. The sequence continues at coordinate 246,601,456 of CM062810.1, read as the reverse complement.
CAATTCACACTTATTCTTTCATTCTAGTTTCACATTCTAATAGAACATAACTATAATAGATCCCAACATGGCTCTATTTGGCCTAATCCTTTTCAAGTGTGCTTGAGGTTTCAACCATTGGTCCCCATTGATGTATCTTTTCCCATTGCATCTTCACTCGCAGAGTCATCCCATGCTCATGTCGACATAGATATAGTAGCCAATTCTATTGATCAAATTTAACACCTCCAAAAGTAGGTTCATGATATATTTCATAAATCTAATGCCAAGTACAAGCCCTGACATGACCAACATCAAATTGAAAACACATTTTATGGTGGTGATTAGGTGTGGTTGCATTTATAAAAAGAGCATATCATAAGCCCCTAAAAGAAGCTCATACAACTCTGATATGGGCCTTATGCATTCATAATGGTTGTGCGTGAAAATAAATTAGAATTAAGTATTCCCCTTTCCTTGGTTTGCACCTAGTATTTAATGTGGAGTTGTTTTGACAATATTTTCCACTTATGTTGGACACCTCAGATGTGGTTGAGCAGTTGGCCCCCATAAAACCCAATCTTTATTGCATTGAATAAGCTACAATGGATTGGATCATGGACATCAAGCTAAAGGATACCTGCCAACAGAATATACAACTCCATTGAGTTGTCGAAGTAGGGTAGTTTCTTCATCAAAGCAAGTGGGTCACCAAGAGCCAAGTTATTTTATTTCTTTCCTTTCCTTTTATTATTTTGTACAACCTAGATCAAAGGTATCAGAGCAATTTGCTCATTATTGTTTTTGAATGCATTTCCCTAACAAGGTGACGGTATAGCGAGTTGGGTCTCGAGATAGTTTCACTTGGGAAAATTTTCTATCACTAGTCCAAGGGATGATGAAATAGGATATCTTACCAAGTTTTTTCTTATGCTGCACTCATGCGACAAAGGTGTGAGATGTTGGAAAATTTAACCCAAATTCTTTGATGATTACCAAAATGTTGGGTATGTGTTATATTATTTACATGTCTAACACAATGCAATGTACGATGCATCGGGTGCAATGGGGGGAAGGGTGGTTGACACATAGTTTTCATCTTTAGCAATTTTTGTGTTTGTTTTTGGCTATTTTTGACACATAGTTTTCATCTTTAGCAATTTTGTGGTGCATGGTGGTTTAGCCCATGGCTTTACAGTTTTGATTAAGGTACGATTGTGTTGTAATGCTATCATAGAAGAATATACTAAAAATCTTTTTGATTTATCGGTTTGGGTTTCCAACATAAAATTTATGTATTAATATGTGTGTTTTCCATTGAATCTTTTATGTTTTAATAAGATTTTTTTTACAACAATTAATTGTACAGTGATAAAACCTACAATTGGTATTATACCTATTTTGGCTTAAAAGGTGTAGAAATTCCCACTATAGATCACCTGGTAATGCAATGTACTAAAGCAAAACACTTGATCTACTTCTACAAACAATTTAGCGGAAGCTTAATCGAACAGGAGAAACATCAATAAGAACACATATAACTGATAAGAAGGAATCAATCAAACATAACACAGAAGATATAACCCGGGGAAAGCCTCAGCCTAAAACCCCATCTTTTTATTATCATACAAGTGGAAATATAACTAGTATTACAAAAAGAATAAGCTCAAAAGCTATCTTACTCTCTCTGCAATACCTTTGCTGCTCATAGACAGTCAAAGGCCTCTATCCAACCTCTGGTCTACCCTCCAAGCCTCCTATTTCTTTGCGCAATTCTGATTGGGGTCCAGTGCAGCCACTTGTGTGAATTGGCCTCTTCACACACTCACTAACCTCTGATCCAACTACGCAGTCCTGAAGGAGATAAATCCTCATCATGGATGAGCTTCCTTTATAGGAAAAATATTCATCCAACTGATAGTACATTGTCCCTTCTTTGATCTCAACTGGGTCTCTGTCTGAACTGACATGCATGAGTTATTCATGAGAGAATCTTCAGTTATTTGAAGTGCAGCAATTATATGCTAGCATGCATTAACTAACTGAACTTACTTAATTTAAACAAACTATTTAAATCAAATATAACTGGACTTGACTCAGTTAACTGAGCTAACTAATTACTACTCAATATAGAACTCATCCTTATCTCTTTAACTGATGGATAAATTCCTCAATTAATAGATAAACTGTTGCATGTCCTCACATAGACTTCATGTTTGATTTTTCACAACTAATTAACTCATGGAGAATTAATTAATTTATTTTCAAACAGCTGCTAAGACCAAATTCGAATTTTACTTCCTATTTTTAGTCCAGGGACTGACTAAAATAGGAATCCATCCTGAACTGCTAAAAATAGCAATTCTATTTTTAGCACTTCCATTTTCATTCCTTGTTGCTCAATCCAGCATTGATACCCAAACTGCTATTTATAACAGTGCTATTTTTAGCATTTCTTATTGCCATTTTCAATAAAAGGGACATTTTCATGGCTAATGGGTTTTACTCAGGCCTATGGTAGACCCTGTTAAAGTGGGAGCTATGTGAAATAAATTTTTGTAAGTGAAAGGAAGCGGTGAGTGGTTCAAATATAGAGATCAATTAATTTAATGGGCAAAGTTTTGAGCTCTAGAAGTTCAAAATGGAAGATCTATTAGTGGAAAAATATGAGTGGATTGCTATGGATCTAGGCATTGCATAAATAGGGATGTCGAAAAAATACTAGAAAAAGTTACATCAGAAGGAAAAGAGCACAATATCATTATGTCTCTCAAATTCGGTATTATTGAATGTTTAGGGGAAAGCTAAAAAAAAGATAGTATGAAACGAGTTAGGGACTTTGTATCAATCTAAGTCCATGGTGAACAAATTTCTCCTACATAAAATATTGTATAACCTGAAGATGAAAGATGGAGACTCATTGAGGAGCATATAAATGTCTTCCATATTGTGGTAAGCCAAATATTACATGTTGTTATTAAGACTTCAAATTAAGATAATTCTGTCAATTTGTTGTGTTCTCTACCAGACTCATGGGACAATATGGTTGTTTCCATAGGTAGTAACTCAACTATATTATTTTTTGCCAATATAGTCTCATCCTTGTTATCATAGGAGATGAGGCAAAAAAACATGGAATGTCAAAAAACATGTGCCTTATCTATAAGAAGAGACTCCCATAATAGAAATAAGAACAAGTCCTCAATTCAAAGATCTAAATATCTAGGAAATTTTGTAAAGGTATGTTGGATATATGGAAAAGGAGGGCATTACAAGAAAAACTATAAATTCAAAATTGTTGAGAAAGGAAAGGGATTCGATGATGCTCCTTCTATATGAGAAAAACCCTTCTCAAATGAAGGAGGGGATGTGTATTTGGCTTCTCCAAATACACATGTAAATAATGAGGCATGACTAGTTGGCTCAGGCACATCCTTTCATATGACTCCTCACAAGGAGTGGTTTTGTGAGTATGAAATATATGATGTGGTGATTTTTTATTAGGAGATGAATAGAAAAACATAATCATAGGATGAGGAAAAGTCAAGTTGAAGCTCATGGGTCTAAGGATTAGAATTCTCCCCAGTGTTTTGCACATTCCAGGACTACGAAAAAAACTGATTTTTGGAAGCAAGATGAGCAATTCAGGTGCAAAAACAATGTTTGAAAATGATATCTACAGGATGGTTCAAGGAGAAATGATATTATGGAGAGAAATCTAGATTGTGACTTTGTATAAGCTACTAGGAAGAACTATTAGTGATGGGTGCAATAGTTTTGTCATTCCTAAGAGTGGAGAAGAAAAAGTAAAAACTCCTACAGTCTTTGGAGAAAAGAATTTTTTGTGGCATTAAAGACTGGGACATATCAAAGAGAATTGTCTTTGAGTACTACGCGGTAATGGTATGGTAGAAGGTGTCTAATTTTTCTTTGGATTTTGTTTCCTGTGAACATTGTTTATATGGGAAGTCAAATCAAGTAAGATTCTCCTCTAATGCTACGAGGTCAAGGAGAATATTGTAATTGGTGCACAATGATGTGTTTAAACCTATATCAGTTCCATCATTGGGAAATCTATGTAATATGTCTCAAATTAAAGATTAGTTCTAAAAGAAACGTGGATTTATTTCCTTAGGAAGAAATTTGAAGTCTTTAACAAATTCAAAGAGTTTAAGGCTCTTGTGGAAAACCTAACACAAATTAAAATTAAGGTGATGAAGATAGATAATGGTGGAGAATTCTACCAGAATGAATTTGAGGAATTCCATAAGAAGTGTGATATAACAAGGCATAAGACTAGCCCATACACATCTCAACAAAATGGAATTGTAGAAAGAATGAATAGAATGTTGATGAAAAAAGCAAAGAGCATGTTAAGTGGTTTTGGGTTACGAGAGGAATTCTAGGCAGAGGCAGTGGATCTTACATGTTACCTGATTAATAGATCACCGTAATTACTATTGGATGTGTTGATGTTGCGATCAACAACCTCAAATTTTTTTCCTACACTTGAATTTTAGATCCTACTGAAGATCTTATGATCTGTCACCCCATGGTTACTTCATGCTCAGTCAATGTTTTTCTAAATGTTTAAGTCTTCTTATCGAGTTCTAAGTGTCAAAGTCACTTACTCACACATTTTCAGTCCTTGATGAATTCATAAGCACACTTCATTTATGTGGTCTTGAACAAGCATAACGCGGTCCATCAAAATAGTGTTTGTGTAATGTTAAACCTATGTTGAAAATCGGTGTGCACTCTCCATTGAAAATCTCTCTCACTTTGTTTGCAATTGTACTTCTATTTCGGTGAGTTTTCTCAACTGTCGCTTTTATGCACCTTTTCTTTCACAACAATCATTTTTTATTACTTCTTCTTTAACAAGTGGCTTTTTCTTGTTATCTTCACTCTAGCATGTGTTTCTTCAAGTTCTTTATCTTTTTCAAGTCTCGCTTTCACGTTTTCTTAGTGTCACAAATCTCGCTCTTAATTATGTTCACTCTTGTATGTGTCACACCTTTTCACATCACGAGAGGTAGCTCTAGCACAATCGTCTGCATTAGATGGTATTTATATCATTAGAATATGTGTTAGACACATTCCTACAACTTAGTGCACTTCTTTATCATAGCTAACCCTTATGTCGCAACTTGTATTGTAAGTGTCAGAATGTGTCGTCTCAACTGTCGCAGTTAGAAATAAGTTCCACTTTGTTGTCATTTCAAGGTGTGATTGTTGTTCATGAGTCTTGTGCACTTCTTGCTTTGTATTTATCGCTTTCATGAGAGTGATTGGTGTTTTGGACTTGTTTGGATTTATTTTCTCTCTTACTCCATTGATCCCACACTTAGCCATTTTGGAGATCTTCTTGGTCCTAGTGCAAGTTGTGAATGCATGAACCCTATTTCAGGTGATGATAAATGCCTATTCATGAGCCCCATTGATGATACTTTTTCCTCCCAAATTTGTGCACTAATTTGTAACCACCCCTCCCAACATTTGCCCTCTTTTACTAGCTCCTGGGGTAAATGTGAGTTTGAGTGCTACTATGACATGACCCGACCTCCTAGTTCCAATTAAGGAAGTGGGGCCTACAATTGAGACTTATTGAAATTCCTCGGGAACCACAGATCACTCAGAGGCAGAAAAACCACCCTAGGCGACCAATCCCTAATTTGGAACCCTTTTTCTTTGACCTATACCTATAACTGCACCCTTGACACTGGCTACATGTAGTTGTGAGCCTCCAACTGTACTCACAAGCCTTGATCCATGTAGTTATGACCTCAGACCCCTAGTTCTATGCCCGTGGTCCTGAGATCTAATCCAATTTTATAGGCAAGTCTCCAGACTACTACCCATGACTTCTTGTAACCTTACAGAATCATATTTCTCATAATGACAATGCTAATCGTTCAAACTTGAAATTAGAACTTGTCCTAGACTGACTAGAACCCAATAGACATTTCATCAAACAACTGGTAAGCATGTAAGCTACAGGTCATGAATGCATATCTGTGTGTAAATATTTGTACTTTAGCTGAAAATCACCGAGAAGGTATAATGCCCTATCAAGTAGCTACAACAACACTTGTTAGCCCATGCATTCATTAACCATTTATTAACTTATAATAAGATCCATAGCTAGAGTACATCTTAAATCAAGCTTATAACCAACATATAACTAGAATATTAACCATGAAAGAACAACCATCAAAGCAACATAATAACATGTACAAATGCTCATAGATTACAATAGGAGAATAGCTTTTATTAATATATGCAAAAGCCAACCAAGTCAGGGACTTCCACGTACTACTCGACAATAAATTGAGTTGAACTGAATCTTTCTTTCAGCCAGTCACCCCCATGTCATATTCCAAGCATGAATATGGGATCTCATGGTATAAACCAAGACATAAACAACCAAGGGAATCCATAGGTTAAACCACGTCCACCTTGAAACTACTGCGATCTCACGAAAGCCGGTCAAGAGATCAGACAACCAAAACAAGCTTGTATGCATCATAATTTCTTCACCATACCTTGAGGAATTTGTATGTCTCCACCCACTTATCGAGGGATTCCCAGAGAAAACCATCTCCACCCCCAATCCATGGGAATTTTCCTTAGACCACCTCACCCAGCTTCGAAACCTTCCGACAATCCAAAGCTCAACCAAGAAATGAATCACATCACACCATGATTTTCCAAGAAATGGCAAGGCAAGGTTGAAACCACTATCAAACTAGGAAAAAAGCCACACTAATGAAAAAAACTGAACCAAATACACAAATGCATATATCATGAATTCACACCTTAGCTAGGAAATCACACATGCAACTTGTTACTTGCAAAATCTTCCTACTGAAGTTGTTGATCCAACCTTCTCCTTAATTTTCCTTTTCCTTCCTTTGCTTGCTTGTCCAAGTGCTTATTCTCTTTCGTTTGCTACACCTGCTCTGATTATGGGAAAAAGTTTTCAACTAATTCTTAGGTGTATTTTTATCATTGATGTCTCTTTTTTCTTAATTTTCCTTCATTTTTCCTCTAATTTCCCTTGCATGCAAATTTATGTCTCTTCACCTTCCTTTTCTCCTAATTTCCTTTATTTCTCATAATTAAATGCCAATTATTGCCTATTTTCCTTTTCCAATGCCTTTGCCAATTTCCATAGTCATAAATAAACCACAGGTGACCCCTAATGTGATGTTTTCCCCACCATTTAGCTTGGAATATGTGTCCCACAACCTTGGTATTATTTTTATTTACATGGAAACTTAACTTGGGGCTATTACAAACCCCTCCCCCTTCGGGAAACACTATCCTTGGTGTTCTATGACACCTATGACCAGAAAACCTCCGAAAACAAAGCATAATTCCTATGGATATTTATAACCCAGCTCGATGCGGTATTTACAATAAACAACTGATGAAAACCATGACCAACATGACTAATGTTGAGTTCCAAAACTGCCTTTCCCTTAAGCAACTTTCTAATCCTTCTTTCTTTGCTTTTCCATGAAAAATGCATCCTTATCATCAAAAGACCATTACACATTGCCTCAAGGAGTATATTTCAGTGATTTACATGTTATACTGTTATGTTTGCTATTTGAATAGGTTTTTGTCTTTTAGCTACGGAACGCAGCCACATTCCGCATACTTGCCTGTCTACGTGTTTTGTTGTAGCTGATTTCTGTCTTCAAAACAATTGTCTATTTCTCTATAAATACTAGCGTGTAGAATGCTGAAGAAGTTCAAGTTTTTGCTTATGTAATAGTTCAAATTTCTGCTTTGTAGTTTGAAGAACTTAGTTCTCTATTTTAATATAAAGACTCTGTTTTCAATGGATACCTAAAGCATTGTTGGTGTATTGATTGAGTGCTTATAATCCGAGACCTTTGTAGAGGGCCCCTGCATGGTCAAGGGTACATTTTATTTCTGTTTTGTCTTTCATAGTTCAATTGTAAATTCACTGTGTTTTTCCATAATGTTTATAATCGTTTTCTAACTCTGTTTATAATGCAGCTTGTGTCATCTTTTCACTAACTCAGAGTAGTTTTATTTCAGCGCAAAATAGTTCTTTGGTTTTCACTGCTTTCTAGTTTCTTACCAGTAGCTTTAAGTTGATGTCAGTAGCATAAATTGATTCATTTCATTTGCTGTTCATTAGTTTTTTAGATTTTGAATTAAGTTGTTCAATGCCATTTTCTTATTAGTTTAGTAACTCATGTTATAAATGAATATTTCCAAAAGCCCTTTCAGTTGATGGTTAATCTTAAAACTAAGTGGTGAAATGTTTCATTTATGAATGAGTCTTTCTCTGCATTTTTATGTTTACTTTTCTTAGAATAATGAAGAATGAAATCTCTCAAAATGCTATCACAAGGAGGTAGTTCTCCCTAAATTGTGTAGCAGAGTGACAAAAATACTTCATTTAGCCTTGCTTTCATAATAGAATAGTTGCAACTTCATTTTCAATTATAGTTTTTCACTTAGTTTAGCTGCAATTCCATCTTCAGTTGTTCATTAAGTTTTGATTCTGCAATAGATTAGACAGTAGTGGTAATCTTATTTCCAGTATTTCATTTTTGGTTTATCATAGATAGCTGCAATCTCATTTTCTCATTTAAGCTTTGGTTTTGTAATTGAGTAGATAGTAGTTTTAAGTCCTTTCAGTTCATGTTTTGGAAACAATCATAATAGCAAGAAGAGAAGCTCTGTTTTCATTTTCTTGTTTAAAACTTTACTTCCAAATCTGGCTTAAAGCACTTTTAGCTCTCATTTCATTTCTCTAGATTCTTAGCAGCAGTAGATTAAGATTTTGTAGATTACATTGCAGAACATTAGGAATCAAAAGAGCAAAACCCCAAAACAAACATAAACTCAAAAACAGTGAGGTAAGAAGGGTCATCTAGCACATATAGTGCACTACACTTCATCAGTTTACGATACCCGGATTGATAATTTATGTAGCAATTTAGGACACTAAATTAACTGAACAACAAACACACTGCTTACTAGAGTTTTATAACACAACTCATTACAATATTTAAAATCACAACCACATATACTTATGCACATTTGTTTCAACCAACAAATCAACATATTGTCCACGGAGCTATATAAATCCATTTTGATACAATATTAATAATAATATATGCATACATACATATGCACATTTGCTTTAATTAGAAAATAAAAGGATATGATGCTTGTATCACCAATAAGGGAATCCAGAGGTTCACACCTCCATCCTCAAAGTAATACTAGGATTCACCTCCATCCCAGGAAGTCCAGAATCCACTGCCAAAGTCAAACATGCTTCCAATGTCCACCGCTACAATCCTTGTACTACATGTTACCTAACTAAAAAGTTATCGACTCATTGTTCCAAAGCACACTCCCAGTGTTCTTTTGATCCCATCTGGAAATGATAATGATCAAAACAAATTCATTCCCTAACCTTCTCTTCTCTGCTACATAGGCCCTCAGGCAATCTCACCCACTTCCATGAAGTCACTCACCTTTCAAGTTCCCAACATCCCCTTATCTATTATGCAGTCCCTCGGGTGATCCATCCCTTGGAAAAGTTTCCTCACATTGGAAGGTCTAAAAACAAAGGCATATCCCTGCCTTAAAACCATCGACCTGGTCATAGTTTTCCCATGGCAATCAATGGACACTATTGGGCACTAGTGTCCCATAATGGCCCTACTCCTAAATACTTTACCAACACATTGTTTCTTGTTCCAATTTTATTTATTTTATTGTTAATTATTACAGTCAGTTTTAACCACCCAAACAGGGCATTTCGCTGTTTTCCTGTACCAAGCACAAAATTGCCATTAGACTAAAAAGGAATTTAAATTAATTCAAACCATACCTCATTGGTGGCCCTTCAATAAGGTATACTTTCAATTTTTTTTACTTTCTGTGTCAAACTAGATCTTTGATTAAATCATCATGTATAAACATATCACATCTGGTTAACTCAAAATGAAACCATCATAAATCAAAATCATAGATCACATGCATAATTGAAAACTGAACTAAAATATTGATACTTATCTTTCAAATGATTCTTTTCTTATGCCTCTGTTCTTTTTCCTTTCTGTACACACATTGATTCAGTTTCCAAACTTGACAAGCACCCAATGCCTTCTCTTCTCTTTAACCACCTGCACACACTAGATTGGTTTCCAAACCTAGAAAGAACCTAGTCCATCCTCTTCTCTTTAATCTCATACACACACTATATCGATTTCCAAACCCATAAAGCACCCAGTGCCTCCTCTTCAAAGCAACAAAAGAATTCAGAGACTATACCGCCTCCTCCCTCAATATCAACAACAAGGCATCCAGAGACTAAATCACTTCTACCCTCAATATCACCAACAAGAGCATCCAGAGACTAAACTACCTGTACCCTCATTATCAGCAACAAGGGCATCTAGAGACTAAACTGCCTCAACCCTCAATACCAACAACAAGGGTCCAGACAATCCCATACCTGCCTGTCCCATCACATTGTACAACACATACACAATGTAAAACAAAATACATACACCTACACCCGGTGTAAAACACAACACATATATTAGTGCACACAATACAATACAACGAATACATATCACAATACAACGAATACACAATACACATATCATAGTACCACATGTACACAACACAACATGTATGACATGTACATAACGCCACATGTACAACATGTACACAAAACCACATGTAAAACATGTACACAAGACCACATGTACAACATATACACAACACCACATGTACAACATGTAGACAAAAGCACATGTACACAACACCATATGTACAACATGTACACAACACCACATGTACAACATATACACAAGACCATAAGTACACAACACTACCTGGACAACATGTGCACAACACCACATGTACATAACACGACATGTACAACATGTATACAACAACAATACTGCACATTCAAAGACCACACTATCTCTACCAAACAAACTTTCTTCTAGTGTCTTTACCATGCCTTATTGCGTACATCCATAATCCAAATTTCGGTTTTGTGGCTCTTTCCATTATCCATGCTTGTCCCAACATGTTGCAGATCACACTACTTTCATTCTGTTGATGTATCCTTCATCATTTCCTGCCATAGCATAAACATAGGCATAATTTAAGCACATAATATCAATTCGTGTCCACATGATATTGACCCCATAGATCTATAAGGGCTATTTTGCCCGTTTGATACTAGGAACCTCTTCATGCCATTTACCTGCATAAGTAATCATTCCTCCACAGGAATGGTCCTTGGAGACCCTGTCAGACAATGGCACACACACAAATATATATCTATATCTATATATATATATATATATATCTATTAGCATAATCATGATCACAACACATTTACCAGATATCATAAGGTCAAGGTTAAGAGAACTTCTTGTATCCATGCACAACATGCACAACATTAAGAACAATAGTTCCCAACACAACCAAGGCATTTGATGCCTCAAATCCATTCACTTTTCCTTTCTTGTTACCTTTCTCATGATTTTCCTGCCACCGTCCATTTATCCCAATGGACCCAACCAATCCAACTGGCTATCATATTCTTGCCTTCAGTTTCCCTTTACTCATGCATCATGCTTCATCTGGGTCTTACATTACTTGTTGGATTTCACTTAGCTCTCTCGATCTTCATTAACTTTCCTCTTTCCCAAACCAATTCCGAAGATCCTCAAAACCTAAAAGGAAAGAACAAGAAGAAAACCAAACAATAATACAACACCAAAGACAAAGTGGCATGGCCATGCACCAGACACAATCAAAACCAAAAGTAAAACACAAACAAATCATAAAATACTGAAGGCAAAAAACTAGCAATAAACACCATGACTCAACCCCATGATTCCCAGTTCTTCCAAAGGAAATCTCAACCTGGTCCTTCTTAAAGATTTCATGGAAGGCTCTTTTTCCATGCAATCCCCTGCATCATCCTACCATAAACACACAACTGTCAGTGCATAAATAAACATAACAATATTCTAGTTACCTTACCTTGTTATACCAATCATGTTTCCTTGTAACTGAACACGTACACATATCACTTTTGAAGGGATTCCAATTCCTTGACGAATCTAGCATAACTAGAACTCAGTTGTTTGTTGGACATTGGATAAACCAATGCTCCCCATGTGTTTCATGACATGGAGTAACCACGTCTCGTGGATCCTTATCTTTGGTGATGCGATTGTTGACTAACACCTGCAAGTTTTGGTTTAACAACAATCGTGGCTCCCAACATTGTTATACTTGTCAAATACATGCTCATGAGTATAGCACATATCCACATAATGCCAAACACAATCAAGGTTGAGAAGACTTCTTGTATCCATGGAAAACACTCATTCATTTGGAATTGTGGTTTCCAAATATAGCCAAAGGGATTCTCACACAATTCCTTTCTTTCACCTTTTCACATTGCTGCAATTGAGTCTCATTATGTGCTATCACATCACCGAGTTGCTAGTTATATAAACAAATCAATTGTTACCTTGTCATGCTAATACCAAGCATGTTTCCCTACAAATGTTCACACATGTCAATCACGTGATTCAAAGATCTAAACATTGTGTGTATTAATTTAAATCAACATTTACCAAGACTAACAACCATGCCATAATATGCAATGAACTCACAGTCATTAGTCATAATGCTACAACTAGCACCCACTTGCACCCAAGTTCATATCAGTTGTCATAGCACATATTGTGTTAGTACACCCATCTTAAAACAAGATCATTCCTTCATGCAATATTATAGACACATACTCATATCATGTAATTAATCAAACATTCAAACAACTTGTAAACATGCCATGTTAGATAAACCAAATAGACTAAATAATTAAACTCATATTTCAATTTATCTTAGGGGAGGCTATCACACATGCACAAGTTATTCCAAATTACTATGACACAATATCACAAATATATCGACTCATACCTTAACCATAACCATCTGCACAGGCCAATCTAGATTAGCATGATACCTATAACATCAAGATATTAAATTCAATGACCATAATCATTATGTGTATGACTGCAATGCATATAACAAGTTAACTACCACACATGACTATCTGATGCATGTGCATATGACTACACTCATCAACTAGCATCCATCATGCATGTAACCATAACAATAGTAGAATGACAGGCATGCATATAACAACCATTAACCATCATACTTGCATGCCCAAAGATACAAACCTATACAATTATATTTTGTTACCCCGAGGTATAGTGCTTCAACCTCGTTTTGATAATATGCATTTCTTGCTACATCTTAGCTAACACATCAGCATCATAATGTGCCAAAAACATCACGATGACACAAAATACATAATGACCACCACAATTTATGCATAAGCATATAAATTTATCCCATCCAGTCTAAGTGTTTGAACTTGGAAGCCCTGATACCAATTTGAAACCACCCCTCCCAACATTTACCCGCTTTTACTAGCTCCCAAGGTAAATGTGAGGTTGAGTGCTACTATGACATGACCCAACCTCCTAGTTCCAGTTAAGAAAGTGGGGTCTACAACTAAGACTTATTGACCTTCCTCGGGAACTACAAATCACTTAAAGGTTGAACAACCACCCTAGGTGACCACTCCCTGAGTTGGAACACTTTTTCTCTTACCTAAACCAAAAACTGCATCCTTCATACTTCCTTCATGTAGTGGTGAGCCTCCAACCACACTCACAAGCCTTGCTCCATGTGGTTATGACCTCATATCTCGAGTTCCATGCTCGCGGTCTTAATATCTAAGCCACTTTTCTAGGCTAGTCTCCAGACTAATGCCCATAACTTATTGTAACCTTCTAGAATTATATTTCTCATAACAAAAATGATAACCATTCAAACTTGAAGTTAGAAATTAACCTAGATTGACCAGAACCCAATAGACATTTTGTGAAACACATGGTAAACATGTAAGCTATAGAACATGAATGCATATATGAGTCTAAATCTTTGTACATTAGCTGAAAATAATTGAGAAGGTCTAATTCCCTCTCAAGTAGTTGCAACAACACTCGTTAGCCCATGTATTCACTTATAATGAAGATCCATAGCTAGATCATATCTTAAATCAAGCTTATAAACATCATATAACTAGAATATGAACCATGATAGAACAACCATCAAAGCAACATAACAATAGGTACAAATTCTCATAAATTACAATAGGAAAATAGCTCTTATTAACATATGCAAAAGCCAACCAAGTCAGGGACTTCCATGTACCACTCAACCATAGATTGAGTTGAACCAAATATTTCTTTCATCCAATCACCCTTGTGCCATATTCCAAGCATGAATGTGGGATCTCATGGGATAAACCAAGACATAAAAAACCAAGGGAATCCATAGGTTAAACCACCTCCACCCTCAAACTACCGTGATCTCACCAAAATTGGTCAAGAGATCACAAAACCAAAACAAGCTTGGATGCCTCATAATTTCTTCACCATACCTTAAGGAATTTGCATGTCTCCAATCACCTGTCGAGGGCTTCCTAGAGAAAACCATATCCACCCCTAACCCTTGGGAATTTTCCTGAGGCCACCTTGCATGGTTCCAAAACCTTCCAGCAATCCAAAGCTCAACCATGAAATGAATCCCATCACATCATGGCTTTCCGAGAAATGGCAAGGCAAGGTTGAAACCACTATTAAACCAGGAAAAAACCCAAGCCAATGACAAAAATTGAACCAAATACACAAGTGCATGTACTATGCATTCACACCTTAGCTAGGAAATCACACATGCAACCTATTACCTGCAAAGTATTCTTGTTGAAGCTATTGATCCAACCTTCTCCTTGCTTGTCCTTTTCCTTCCTTTGCTTGCTTGTCCAAGTGCTTGTTCTCTTTCCTTTGCTACACCTGCTCCAAAGATGGGAAAAAGCTATCAACTAATTCTGAGGTGCCTTTTATCATTGATGTCTCCTTTTTCTTCACTTCCCTTCAATTTTCCTCTAATTTCCCTTGCATGCAAATTTGTGTCTCTTCACCTTATTTTCTCCTATTTACCTTTATTTCTCATAATTAAATGCCAATTATTTCCTCTTTTCCTTCTCCAATGCATTTTCCAATTTCCATATCCATAAATAAACCACAATTCATCCCCAATGGGACGTTTTCCCCACCATTGAGATTGGAATACATGTCCCATGACCTTGGTCTTATTTTTATTTACATGGAAACTTAACCCAGTGTTGTTACATGAATGCATGAACCCTCTTTCAGATGATGATAACTTCCTATTCATGAGCCCCATTGATGGCACCTTTCCCTCCCAGAGTTCTCCACTAAGCACTCTTCAAGGTCATCTTCCATGGCTTCACATTTAGTACCTTCAAAGCATAGTGACCTAATCCTTCTTGCATGTACTAACTCATTGCACTGAGCTTTGGGCAATTCTACCTTGTATAGTATATGGAGTATTTCTAGTGATCCTCTACAAAAGAAAATTGTGCCATACAAGGTCTCTTCCCTCTCATAGTGCATTAATAATCTCCTGGGAAAAGTGACTTACCTTTGCTACCTACTTCAGTGAACTACCAATTCTCCTCTTACATACAACCCCTGTAGAAGAAAATCATCCTGGCATAGGACACAGAGTGCATTTCTAGAAAACAATGGGCCATTTTTGAGGTAAAATGTGCTAGCCTCAAGCCTCCCCTTTCCTCTCAGTGCACAATGCAGTTCCAACCAAAAATGACTCCAACCTTAGCCACTAGAATTGCCTAGTGCTCTAAAGAATGGCTCAAACCTCTCCCTCTCAGCACAAGGCATAGTTTTAGAACATAGTGCGCCACTATTGAGGAAATGAGTTCTACCCTTTAGGCCTCCCCTTCCTTCCCAATGCATAGCGCATTTCTAGTAAAAAATCCTTCAACTCTTGCCCACTAAACGTCCCCTCTACGTTGAATCTTGTCTTATCTTTGCTCCTCAGTGCATGCCGCAGTCCTAGAGCATAATGAAGCCTCCTCTTAGTCACTATCAAGTCAAACTGTGCTCTCTCTAACTCCTACTCCCTTGAGCCTAATGCATGGTGCAGTAATAGTCAGCAAGCATATCACACTATCTCTTGCACTTTCCCACTGTGTTAGACCTTGAAGAGCCCCTCCTCATAGCAAGTGGCAACATTTTAATGAACAATGGTGCTTTCTTAAGTCAATGTTGAGCTCAAATGCACCCTCCCCATCAAGCCCTTCCTTCTGAGTCCTTTCATAGGCCTATCACAAGTAGTTTCTTTGATAAGTAAGGAAGAGATAGGATAGATGATCTAAAGAATGATTTTTCCTTATCATGAGTGATCTTCATTGGTATATGTACTAGCTCAACATGGCAAGGTGATGCTCAAGGAAAATTTCAAAGAGGAGGGACCAAGACACACTTGCAGAGAAGAAGCACAATGAAGAACTCTCATGGAGACATGAAAATGTCCTAGACCAAGACATATTGAAGACATTTCATGATGACTCAAAAGGTATCGATGATGATCCATGACCCTTTGGAGGGTGAAGATGAAGAAAAAATCAGATCTTTCATGAAGATTGAAGACAAAGAAGTAAAGGGAGCAACTTGGCATTGCCACATCATCATGAAGTTCCATGTCATTGTTATCAAGTTGTGACTTGAAAAAGTGTCATCTTAATTTCATATGTGTTCATGTGTCTTGCCACATCATCATGGGGAATGTAAATATCTATTTTAAATAAAATGACAAAATGTAAATATGTGGAAGTCCAAGAGTCATATGTGGAATATGTAAAGTCACATGTGGACAAAATAGTCTTATAGAAGTTCAAAGGTCATTTAGGAGTCCAAGAGTCATGAGGGTAGCTCAAGAGTCATAAGGGATATGAAAGGTCATTCCCTTTATTATAAAAAGAACTTCATAAATAAAGAAAATGGATTTTGGAGGCTTAGAATTTGAAGAGTTAGCCTTGGCTTCTCCAGTTTTGCAAAAGAGAGAGGATCATTCTTTTGGAGAAGCAAGAAGTGACTTAATGTTCCACTATTGGAAATAATGTATCACCATTGTAACTGTGTACTTACATCTTTCACCTAATAATCATAAGCTCATTGAGCCAACACACTTCATGCATATATCTAGAATTTTTTAAGACTATTCTTTAGATGTTTGTAGTATATGTTATGTTAATATGTACTAAAGAAATTGAACTACTTCATTCACTTTGGTTCTCATATAGTTGAATGTGCGTTGCAATATGCTATAATGATCGTTGTAACTATCTATGTGAACTACTTCGCTAGATAACTAACGAATCTTTCCTTTCTCTCTTTTAAATTTCCATGAACTTGGGTCTAGGATAGAATCTTAGAGTCTCTTATGCTACCAAACCAAGAATCTCAACAAGAACTACTTTGCATAGAGGAAAATATAATGCAATAAATCACATATGAACAAGTAAACATACTTTTTAACAAAATTGTACAACCCAATCTTCAGTATATTCAACTAAAGCTAAATAATACAACAGTCTATGATATATAAAATACAATGACAAACTTATCTGCATCTTCCATGGTGTATCTTGTCTTGTTGGTTGTTCGCTCCTGTACTACTCAATAGCTTCCCCTTATTCCTTCAAAGGACAACAGATCGAGACACCAAGAGGGATGCTACCTAACACTACTGCAAGTCACTTCTGTTGTGTGTACACGGGATGTTGGCTTGAGGGGGCCTGACCCAAGTTCAACATTAGTTAGCCAAACAAAACCCTACAGTACTGGCCCTTTCGGCATCAGCCCGCGGAGCGCAGACCAAAGTATCACCTGAAGCAGTATGGGGGGATGCTGGAACCAAGTTTCCACATCGTGAATGGTTGTGATGTCATATTATTCCTCATATTCCTGCCTTTGCATAGGTCACTTAGCTCTAAGGCTTGCCAGACTATCCCTCTATTCTGCCCTTCAGTACCTCGACAAAAAGGTATGATTGACCTTCGTGCAGCCCTAACTCGTGGCTCCGGTACTTTTGTGCTGCCAGGGTAGCGTACCATGCAGATTCCCAAACTAGTCTAAGTGTTTTATTTATCTTATTAAACAATTTGAGTTAGCACCGCGTAAACAGATGTTCTTAATTGCGTTCACTTAACCAACATAATTACATACATTCACGCATCATATAAGCATTTTAAATGAAATTCATACACAATACAACAAGATGATTTAACTGAAACAAAGACACAGAAATTGCAGAATACTTCTCTTTATTGATATCTTCAAGTGATTACAGACTCTATTCACCCTGCGCACACAGCTGCAGGGGTCTGTGCACTCAGCTGTGGACTTCCACCCTAGGCCTCTGCGCACTCAGCTGCAAAGCCTCTACCTACGCTACGACTCGAAACTTAGACTTCTTACTTCAGAGCTATGACTATCTTAGACTTATCTTTGCTATTCAAGACTACTTAGAGCTTACTTACTTAGCTCTTTTTATACAATCCAATGGTTTACGGACCATGGGTAGATATTTTACAACCGACTTTACTTTACAAAACTAAGGGCAGACAACCCTTTATGAATCATGACACCTTCAGGCTCCGCGACCACAAAATGCGGAGACTTTACTATTTTATTGAAAAATTCGACTCAAAAAATGGGCTTTTAGCCCCAAAAATGTCCTTGGGGGATTCATTCCTAACAGGCCCCCAACACAAACATCGTGACTCGCCCTCGAGTCACTAGACAGGGGCAAAGATCTTTGCGCGAAGACCTTCCAGTTCGACTCGTATGACCGCAACCTCAGCTGTGCACTGGGCGGCTGTCTGCTTTGCGTATTCAACCATCTGCTTGATCACTGCTCCTGAATTGTCGGTCTGAAGCTTTTGCTGTGTCGCTTGTAGAGTCGCAAGCTTGCCTTCAAAAGATCCTGTCACCATGTAAGCCTCATCCAGCCAGGGCTTCAGTCTTTCCTTCAGCACTACCTCCTTGTGTAGTGTTACATCCACCTGTTCCTTCAGCTGCTTGGCCTCATAGTGCTTTGCTAGTCTTTGTGTCAGCACGATGGTTCGCGTTGTGCCCTTAACCTCATCATAGCACTGCTGTAGCTTGCGCGCTTCCGTCTCTAATCGCTGGACATTGGGGTCCTCCTGCAAGCTTGTCAGGACCTCAAAGGACTGCTCAAAAGGTTAGGTGCAGTCTGCTACTGCACTATTCACCGCCGCTACTGTTTCTGTTACAACGGTTGCCCGATGCTCCTTAACTTCTGGCGGAGTTGAAGACTGGGCCTTTAATTATAATTTCATGATTTGCAGGTTCAACTCCAACTGAACCCTCGCCATCTCAGTATGAGTGTCGCGCACTCTTGTGGCCAGCTTGCGGATGCATACCTCAACTAGCTCCTCCTCCAGAATGGCCAACTCTGGGACCATTCGACATGCCTCCTCGACGACCTGCATAATGCGCTTGCTCTGATTGGTTACCTCGTTCTCAACAACGATGGTAGAGTCTCATTGTAGTGCCATCTACTCATTTTTGATCTATTGTTCACTGATTACCTAGAGGGTGTGGTGCTCACGAGCCCTTAACTTTGCAATCACTCCATCTTGTAAGAGGTGGAGCGCTTCACGCAGGAGCGCTGTGAGATTCAACCCTACACCCTTTAGGGCACTGACAGCGGCCCTATTAGCTTCATTCTCTGTGGTCAGCGCTCCATCAGGTAGCATGATCGCGTTGGAGGCCTTCGTGTGTAGCATCTCGGCAGCCTCTGAAGTGCCGATGGCAAGGATGGTAGACACTGTGCCAGTCTGCAGTGCACGGGTTTGTAGCTCCTGCAAACCTATCTGGATAGCCCCCCATATTGTCTACTGCTGCTGCTCAAATTGTTGTAGGGCCTCCGCGGTGACATCCCTCACTGTGTCATCGATATCATGTAGATCACCCTCTGTTAGCGTGATAGGGTCCAATGATGTCTTGGTAGCCTTTGATTTCTTCCTGGACCCTCCTTTCTCCGGCTCTCTTGAACGCTTGATGCGGGCGGACGTCTCCTGTGGGTTCGTGCTGTGCTACTTGTTTGTCTCCTCCTTTGTGTCAAGTGAAGGCGACCTCATGCCTTTGTCAGAGCCTCGCTCTGTCCCACCTATTTGCTTTGCGGTCTGCTGTGCGGCCTTGTGCTCCGCTTGGGCCTTATTAGTAGCCTCTTTTTTCCTCTTCTTGGCCAGTTGTGTCATATTAAGCTTGGCCTCCTCCTTCTTTTTCTGCATTGTGAACTTTCTTCCTCCCACCACAAAAGTCTGTTGTAGAGTGCCATCTTCTGACCATTGATCAAGTACCGCATCAATGGCATCATCCGTTCCCAGATAAGGCAATTCGTACCATTTTTTCACAGGGTCCTTTCGCACCCTGATGGATACATGATGGAAGTCTGATTTAAATTTTGCGTAGCCCTGTAGGTTGGCGTACACCGTAGGTGAAAATCATGGTTTGTGATTGATAGCCATGTGGATGTTCATCTCCATCAAGATCTAGAAGATCTTGTTGTCCTTAACTCGCTGTGCGTCCTTGGTCGCCCATAGCGAAGCGTACTTTGCTGCTTCTGGGAGGTTTGGCACGACTGAAGGGAACTGGCTGTCCTCTTGCAACTCCCATGCTACCAACATAATTGACAGCAAGAGCCACGCGTAGTGGAACGTCTTGCTGAGCTCCTGCGCTTTGCGGCAGTTCACCATAAACTCACCACGAAGGTACTTCGACTAGTTGAACTGGACTCCTTCAGTGCACTGGGCTGCTAGTGCGACGATAGGGGCCGACACCTCATCGGCATGACACTTCCTCATCAATTTCTCAGATAAGATATGTGTGGTGACCTTCACAGCAGGGTCGCAGATGCTGGATATAGCATATCCACGTGACTTCTTCACCTGTTTAAACTTTTCCTTCATAGACTCTATGAGGCCCTGCTCTCCACCTTTTCTGCCAAAGATCATGGCTGGATTCTCTCTTGTGTACGAAAATCACGTTATCCTGTGAATCAATCTATTTGTGATGGGTATTGGCTCCTCCAGCCACATACACCCATCATACACCAAGCACAACAGCTTCTTGATGACCAATACTGTCACTAGGGTGCGGTTGTAGTGCGACACCCAAAGTAGGTTGAGCAACCTTGCCTTGTCTACTCCTCTGAGCCACCTCTACGGCTCCAATGCGATCATTCTGGTATTCGTATCAAACATACGACACATCAGCTGGTCGGTTTCTAGGTGTGAGAACTTCTCGTGATCATGCAAGTACTAGTCCTCAAGTTTTAGCAATGGCACTCGCGCCAAGCGCGGTCCGTCGAAAGCAATAACATCTAGCAGTAGAGGGGTTTGCAGTTGGGTCTTGCTTTCATCTATGTTCTTCAACACCTTGGTCTTGGGCTTGCGCGGAGGGACATACTTAGGCGACCGAGTAATAGGGTCCGCACCCTGGGCTTTAACCTCCTCTACTTCAACTCCCACATCCTCATCATCCATCGGGATGTCTTCGACTTCCTCCTCCTCCGGCTCCAAATTTATAGCTTTTCCCTTCTCGTGTGCGGTGGGCTTTGGTGGGTTTGTCCTTGGTGATGTGCGCACCGGTATGGCAGGCTAATTGCCCTTTTTATCCTTGGCGGTCCCCTTGGTTGGGGTTAGCTTTGGTCTCGATGTCCTCGGTGATTTAGGGAATTCGACAACCTCTAGAACAACTACTTCTGCCTTCATCTCAACTTATGGCACCGACTCCTCTACTTCGGTATCTATGGCTTCTGTGGGCGCCGACATAACGCTTTCCAACAGTGCTTGCAACGTCTCTGGTAATTTTGTAAATGCTGGAGTCTCTTTCAAAGCCTTGAAGAATTCTTGGTTCATGAATGCCTGAGAGCTCAACAACTCAATTCTCAAAATGCCAAGTGTTTTTCATTGGGCAGCCACTTGTAATTTATAGGGCATTTTGAATTCAAATCCGACCGTTCCCTCCAAATTTGGTTCATTAATGCCAGACTGGCGGTAGATTTTCAAGGATATGACCCATAAATTCCGTCTTAAATGCTAGCCGCCCACTCCATTTGGCCACATTTCTACTGTCAAATCATGAACAATGACTTTAACGGTCACTTTCTGGCCAACCTGCGCGATTTCTCCCTAGGTAGCGCAGCCCCCTTCACGCTGTCGCGAACCCTATGACACTTCCTTGCTTCGCACAATCCTCCAATCGTGCAGCTCCCCAACCTGGGCAGTGTAGTTTATAGTCCCGTGCCTCCTTTTCAGCTGCCTGGAGCATTAAGACTGTGCTGCCTTCATCTAGTCACATGGTCGGACCACCGGTGTATGGCTTCAATCGACTGCCATTCACCTTTCCTGGGAAGGGATCTCCATTCAACTTGACCAACTGTACCACTCCTCTATCGGTAATCTCCTTAATGACATAGGGCCCTAACCAGTGCATCCGGAATTTCCTTGGAAATTTATCAAACTTGCTGTCATATAACAAAACTAGGTCGTTTACCTTAAAGGTGCGCAACTTAATGTGCCGATCATGCCATGCTTTTTCACGCTGCTTTTGGACCTGTTGGTGAAATCCAGCCAGAAATCTTTCTTCCTCAAGCTCATCTAGCTGTGTGAGCCTTTCCTCCAGGGCTCCGCGATCCGTCATACCTGTGAGCGCCGCTATGCACAGACTAGGCACAATATACTCCATAGGCATTACCGCTTCAACACCATAGACAGGCCTAAAGAAAGTTTGTCCAGTCAGCTTCTTGCATGTCATCCAATAAGCCCATAGTACTACACGTATGTGTAGGTCCCAATCACTTTGCTGAGCATTTCGAACCTTGGTCAGCGCATTCTCTAGCAATTTATTGAATGCTTCCACCATCCCATTAGCTTGTGGGTGATAAGGTGTGCTCTTTTGGTGATATACCTGAAATTCCTCTGTTAGTGCACTAACCGTCTCATTCATAAAGTGTGTATCGCGATCAATCAAAAAAATCTTTGGACGACCAAATCACGTTAGTACATGTTCAAAGAGGAACTTCGCAGTAGTCACGCCTATGCAATCCTTCACAGGCTGTGCCTCCGCCCAACGAGTCAAATACTCCATCGCGGTGATAATGTATCTTGCTCCTGTCTTTCCTTGGGGCTGAATGGGTCCCACAAAATCTATTGCCCATTTCTCAAAGGGTTGCAACGTCATCTGTGGATTCAAAGGCATCTCATCCCTCTGCGATGGCCTTCCAGTTCTTTGACACACATCACACGCCTTGCAATACACTTTTGAGTCCTGATGGAGGGTTGGCGACCACAACCCTGCGCGTAGAATCTTCTATGTGGTTGCTCTTCCTGCATAATTTCCTCCCGCAATGCCCCCATGAGCGTCTGTGAGGATGCTGCTTTGTTCAAACTCGGGTATATACCATCACAATATCTCATCAGATCCCATTTTATATAGATGCCCAACAACGATAGAAAAATTTGCCGCGCGCACCACTAACTCCTTCTTCTGCTGGACTGTGTATCTCTCTGGGGCAGTTCTTTTTGTCAGGAAGTGTATTATATCCTCAAAATGACCATCCGTGACGCACAGGCAATCCTTCCTCCCGATTAGTGGGCTCTTCCCCTGTTTCGATGCGTGACATATGGTCTGGTCCCGCATTTAGTTGTCCAGGATTGAAAATAATTTCAAAATCATATTCCTGGAACAATAATAGCTATCTGCAGATTCTCCCCCCCAACACAGGCTTATTGACCAGGTACTTTAGAGCGGATTGGTCCGTATACATTTTAAAATGTCCTCCCAGCAAGTAGTGTCTAAACTTCTGGAGCGCATATACCATAGCTAACCCTTTACGCTTTGTGGTGGAATAGTTCTTCTCCGCCTTGGATAACCTTCTTCTTGCAAACTCTATTGGATGATCCTGCCCATCCTATTTTTCTGCTACTCGTGCCTTCGGCTTCCCAAAGCATGTTCTCATCCTCCTATACTTGCGCCAATCATCAAAGCTTCCCTTATGCGTACCCCACCACCTTGCGGGTGTAGCGTGTAGTGCCCAGCCCAATGCCTGGAAGCGCTGCTTTTCTAGTACCTCCCTCTCAAATGCATCCAAAAAGATATCTACATCATTTAGGCCATCATAAGTGGGTAGATTTCTTACCTCTAACGACACACAATGCAACGACCGGGTCATCATGTTACAACTCAGTGTAGTTACCTCATGTAACAGATTCTTCCATTGATCTAGTTCTTTATCAAAGTTCGAGGTTCAGGAACTCTCGCGATCCCATGTAATTCATCCATCCGCTGTTGGATTCACCCAATCTTGGTCTCATGCTGTTATCTTATAGATATAATCGAGATCGTCATCACTCTCATAATCGCGGACTGGTTCAGTATAGCACGATCCTTCAGCAAGATCTAGGGGTACTATGACGTTGAGCGATCTCTTCTCAAATATCATCTTTCGCTTCTTTAGATTGATTACCTCGTTCATATTAGTAGCCCAATCAATTCCCAGGAGTGCAGGATAGGGGTTGTTGTCATCCACAGTTTCTATTACCTCGAAGTCAGCCAGCGCGCTTGCACCTTCAATATTTACAGTCACCCCCTGCAGCCACCCCATGGGGATGATCTTTTGCTAATTCACCATTCTTAGCTGAATCAGAGACCACTGTAGCACGGGTCTCCCCATCTGCTCCCAAGTCTGCTTTGGTAGGAAGTTCACATCTGACCCTAGGTCCAAAATAACCTGATCCATCTGATACTCACCTATCTGTGGATGCAACCTCATCTACCATCCCGTCCTTATTTTATGCTTACCTATCTTTCATACTGCGCGTGGCTCACTCGAGGTGTTTCTGACGCATCTGTTTATAAGCTCCTGTAGCCCCTTCACATCCTTGCTATCGTGCAGTAACTTCATATAGGTTTCCAGGAAGGTTGTAAGCATAGAAGGGTCCATCTCTTGATCAGGTTTATCCTTGCTTCCTGAGGTGGAGGCCTCAATGAAGCTCTTCTTTGCTTCCATGACTCTTTCGCGTGTGCGCTCCAAATCAAACTCAGCCTCCTTCGTTAGAGCTTTGTGAACCCATGTGCTATCTTTGGGTTGTTCCCCTTGTCATCCCTTGTTGTGATTCCACTTCGGAGCACTATATTCATGTGCGGATCCTCTTCGCGCGGCTCAGACCTCATCATCTGCAGATTCTGAGTCGCTTGAGGTGGTAGCACCCCTTTATCACGTATCCTTGCTATCAATGTAGGACAGTCTTTCGTTTCATGATCAAATAGAGTGTAATATTTGCACGACAGATGTGTTGGGTTAGTGCAATCGCGGGCATAATGCCCTAGTCCTTCACAATTGTAGAAAATCAGCTGCCTGCGACCCCTACCAGGTCCTCCTCCGCCTCGGCCTCATCCGCACCCTTAAAAGTCTGTCCGCGCCATCCCCGTGCTCTGGTCAGGGGGTCGCGTTTCTGCCTGTACCTTATAGGCGGGTGTTTTATCCATCATCAACTCATAGCTTCTTCAGTTGCACAAACTCATGCCCTATCGATCTACAGAAGTTGTAGAACAGTTGTTGCGGTGTTTATACAAACGTTTACAACAAATGACAATTATCCGTGACATGTTTTCTTGCTACTTGACATATAGCGCACCACAATGCAGGCCCCGTGCTTGGTCCTGCCTGAGATTCCGGCCTCAAAGGCATCGGTCCTCCTCCTGCCAGGTAGTTCGCAAAGACCGGACAATGGTCTTTTTCATGCCCCTGACCCTTGCATTTCAGGCACCATACCTCTTCGCGCACCTCTGGTCGAACTGTTCTGTCTTGCTTCAAACTTTGCATCTCAAGGCAAAGATTTTTCAACTGCACATGGATCTACTGGACCCCCAGATTTGGATCTTGCATCAATGTTTCATGCAGCCTCATTGTGATCTCCAAGGCCTCTACTTGAGTCGTTATCTTCTGTTGTGACAACGCAACCCTTAGGTGTGGCAGGAGCGAAGCCACAAACCACTCGTGATGTTGTCCGTATGTTAGGTTCATGTTAGCTTCGCGGATTGTACACTTCAACCTTTGATCGAGTTCCCAAGGTGTCTCACCTAGTTGCATCGCGATTTCTTTGAACCCCACAATAGACTATGCTTCAGATTTAGGCCTACTGAATTCTCTATTCAGTGTTGTATGGATGTCTGCTACTCCAGCATTCGGGTTATCATTAGAGTACTTGATATACCAGGTTAGCGCACGATCCTGCAGGGTACTAACCAAAGTCACCTTCTTCATGTGATCATCTATATCACCCTGAGCTTCCCATACGGCTTTCACGACGAACTAGAACTGTTACGGGTCCTCATTTCCCCAGCCTTTGAACAAAGTCAGCTTCACTGAATTTTCCATACTAAACTGCAGTGGAGGTGGAGGTGGTATGGGTGAAGTCGTAAGTGATGGTGGTGAAGGTAGAGGTGGTGTGGGTGAAGGTGGAAGTCACGGGAAGCCTTGTCTTATTAACTGAATAGCACTTCACGGAGAAACCTGCGCTATTCCCTCTTCGTCACTTCGCGAAGGTGAAATCAATGGACTATATTTAGGACCCTTTCTTCCTTCACTCCTGTAAGTTTTTCTGCTTCACGTAGCCTTGAACATCAAGGTAGTTGCATAACCCACTTTTCGTACAATAACATTTTAATCTAGGTATTCAAAGATTTCAAGTACTTACCTCACAGTCCTTTGAAAAAACGTCACTCCGCCTTGCTGTAGTTGACTGAGGTATCGACCGCGAATTCAGTTACAAATCCTCCTATGACGCGATCGAGCCAATGATCGACAGCGCAGGTGATCTTATCCTCAGATGCTTCCAATTTCTGTACTAACTCCGGGGTCCAAACAATAGGACCGTTAGGTTTCCACCTTCCTTGGATATCTACTAGCTTCGCGATCCACTCGTATAGCTCAACCGGAAAGGAGCAGAAAAAGATCTCGTGTATTCTATATATAGGTACCTATCCAACCACTATTCCTTTATCAATCGTGAACTTCTGTTCTCCTGTGCTGCAAATTCGTGGATCTTCCTATCCAACGAGTCTCTGATCTCTTTCTTAGTTGGATTCTAGTGATACGACATCACACATCTCTTATGCAGATTCTGGTCCTGACAACGGAACCATTTGTTGGCTTGAGGGGGCCTGAACCAGGTTCAACGTTAGTTAGCCAAACAAATCCCTAGACTACTGGCCCTTTGGGCATCAGCTCGCGGAGTGCGGACCGAAGTCTTACCCGAAGCAGTATGGGGGGATGCTGGAACCAAGTTTCCGCACCTTGAGATGGTTGTGATGTTGGATTATTCCTCTATTCCTGCCTTCATGTAGGTCACTTAGCTCTAAGGCTTGCCAGACTAGCCATCTATTCTACCCTTCAGTACCTCCACGAAAAGGTATGATTGAACTTGGTGCAACCCTAACCTGTGGCTCTGGTACTTTCGTGCTGCTAGGGTAGCGTACCATGCAAATTCCTAAACTAGTCTAAGTGTTTTACTTATCTTATTAAACAATCTGAGTTAGAACCACGTAAAGAGATGTTCTTAATTGCATTCACTTAGCCAACGTAATTACATACATTCGCGCATCATATAATCATTATAAATGAATTTCATACACAATAAAACAAGATGCTTTAACCGAAACAAAGACATGGAAATTGCAGAATACTTCTCTTTATTGATTACTTCAAGTGAGTACAGACTCTATCCATCCTGCGCACACATCTGCAGGGGTCTGCGCACTCAGCTGCGGACTTCCACCCTAGGCCTTTGTGCACTCAGCTGTAGACTTCCACCCTAGGCCTCTGCGCACTCAGCTGCAGAGCCTCTACCTACGCTACAACCTAAAACTTAGACTTCTTACTTCAGAGCTATGACTATCTTAGACTTATCTTTGCTATTCAAGACTACTTAGAGCTTACTTACTTAGCTCTTTTTATACAATCCCATGGTTCGCAGACCATGGGTAGATATTTTATAGCCGGCTTTACTTTACAAAACTAAGGGCAGATAACCATTTATGACTCATGACACCTTCGCGCTCCGCGACCACAAAATGCGGAGACTTTCCTATTTTATTACAAAATTTGACTCAAAACATGGGATTTTAACCCCAAAACTGTCCTTGGGGGATCTCGTTCCCAACACTAAATGATCCAATATGCTCTCTAGGCTGGCCAATACCTGAGCTCCAATTTTCCTTCTGGTAGCCTCTTTCGTCCATCAAGGAACTACTCATAAGGCTCCAAAATTCACCCAATCTTTAGTTATCTTCATCACTTCAAGACTGATAGTCTAGGGCTACTTTGAGTAGCCAACACACTACCCTCCACCATATCAATGACACCCAATCCAATCACTACAAGATCTACTCCTATGAAGGCTCTTGATCACCAAATCAAGCCTCCAAATTGGCTCCCAAATGTTGCTAGTCAAACTGATCCAAAACTGGTCAAAGCAATAACCCAACACAAGTCACTAATGGAGAAGAATACATATTTCTGCACTGTTGTTCATGGGCAGTGTTCTGGTCACTGGTTAGGGCTCCCACTATAACCTACAACATCCGAAAAATCATGCACAAAACACACCTTAAATTATGCGGCCTCCTCTCTTCTCCAAGTTAAGTGACCTCGTTGTTTGAGGAGGCACCTACAGCTCCATGTCTAGGGTTGCTTGACCCTCAAAATAGTACCTACAGGCCTGCGACCTAATCACCACAGAAAGGTCCCTTACTTGGCGTGTTTCAGGGGGATTCCCCTACATTTTCTTGCCCATAATAGTCCCTTATTATTGTGTCCCTCCAGCAAGGTACCTCGGCCCTCCTTCCAACACTCAGTCACTTGAATTTGGCCTCTAAATCTACCTTTAAACTCTCGCTGGCCTGTCCTCCTTACTGCGGCCCTCAAAATAAGTATTCCCTCTCCTCTATGAGCTTCTCTCTTGTGTTTTGTTTCACTTTTGGATGAGGCATAATGTCCTCCACTCACCTCCTATATATACACATAAGGGGGCTCCTCAAAATGCCATTCTAGGGCTTGACAAGATGTCACAAGGCTAAATAATATTAATTCGACCTTGACACTTCTTGTGCAAACCCACACAACCTTAAAAAATTCATAACTTTATTTCTAGAGCTTCGATTTTAGTGTTCTTCAAAGCATTGGAATCGCTATGCCAAGATTTATCACCTCGAATTTTCTCATGCTCATATTCTTCATGGTTTTGGCTCAAATCCTGATGGGTGAAAAACCCCAAACTTGGGTTCCAATCCCACAAGTGACTCTTGTGGTGCTTTTCCCTCCAAACATTGAACCCTAGGGCTTGGAGTACCTCCCAAGCTACTCAAAAATAAACACTCCCTCTTAGCGAGGGAGGTACTTACAAGACTAGGAGGTAACTCATCATCATCATCACTACTCACAACACTTTCCCAATGCTTGGCACTCACAATTGTAGAAATCCCTATCATGTGAACTACGCCTCTCTCGAAAGTGTCACTATCATTGTTGGAAGCAACGTGCTTCTTCTTCTTTTCTTGTGTCACTTTCTAATCCTTCCATGATTACTTCCTGGCAATTGTAGGAGCACTCGTGTTCCCCACTGACCATGCGCTCTTCTTGGGTTGCAAAGTCTCCCTTTGAAACTGTAAGCTTCCTCTCAAACTTGACTCCCTCTAAGTCTCTGGAACCTAGACCTTCTTCTTGGGAACCTGTTGCTACTCCTATGAAGCCTGCACCTGCACCTGCTTCTCTAGAATCTACACTTGCTCCACCTGCTTCTCATGATCCATAGGCTTTCTTGTTAGCCTATATAGACAATGCTCTCTAACTCCAAGCACGATACCAGCAAAGTTAGAGCCTCTAGGCTTAAGTCTTGCCTTCCCATCCTGAAAAAAGAGCTCAAACCCCTTCTTCTCGATCATCGAGATAGATATCACGCTATATCTAAGTCTTGGTACAAATAGTACATCCTGGACCGGCATCACTCGTCCTATCTCCATCTTGAATGGCACAACACCCGATCATCAGATCTCTGTCTGACTCTGGTCACCCAACACCATGTGCAACTTCGAGTCCCATTCAGCTAGAGTCTCGAAAAACTCTTGTGACCTTGTCATATGTTTTGTCGCACCACTGTCCACATACCATCCATCCTCATCGACAGTACCCTGCGAGAAATGAGAGATCATGGAAAATTGCTCCACCTCCAATCTCCTGGTGAGATCATCTATCTCAGCAGAAGTGACAACACTGGTGACCTTCTTTCCTTTCCTCTTCTCGTCATCTCTCTTCTTCTTCATCAGACATCTCGGCGAAAAATGACCCATCTTGACATAGTTGAAAATCTTTACCTTACTCAAGTCCTTCTTCTACTTACCCTTCATTCGCACTGTAATTGCCACATCGTTATCGAAAATCTTCTTCTTTGGATGAAGATCCTCATCTCGCAACTCTTCCTAAATGAAGTCGTCTCACAACCTATTCCAATCTAGAAACTTCTCTCTGGCAATAATCCCTTTGATGAAGGGCTTCCATTCCTTGGTGAACCCTTTCAAAGCAATCCTAACCATATCAAAATCTGAAATAGTGATGCAGGAGCATCGGGACGGGCCAGCAATGTGGGAAATTGCCCACATGTTGTGGCTTGAAAAAAAAAAATCGTATTTCATTTGCTGTTGATGGTAGTATTACTATGAGAGTCGAGTTCATAGTTAGTTTGTTGTTGTAATAGATTTAATCTCTGTATCTAGCAATTGATTTGTTAGGCGCATCTTGATATGTCTGTTGGAATAAATTTATGAAGATCACCTTATCTTTTGTTAGCGTAATTAGTGTTATAACAGAAGTTAAAGAAGGCCGATTCTGGTGGGGATAAATGTCAAACTGGAGATCTCTTGGAGCGGATCAACGCCGATTTCTCGTGGGCAGTCTTCGTTTCGAGCGCTTGAAATCTGGTAGACTGTTAACCATGTGTCATATACCTGTGCTAACCACCGACTGTGGCAAATTACAGCTGTGTGGATTGAATTCTCGGCGATCATCGAACCTGCACTAAACATCCAACGGAGATATGGCGGAAGGGCGCATTCATTGGAAGAAATTGCGGTCGAAGGGGAACGCGTGGATGCTCTTCCCAAACGCGCAATATCCAATCATTCATAATCGAATTCGGTGATAAAAAACAGGGGATTCGATAGATTGAGGGATTACGTAACTGTGTGTGATAGGTGTTATGATTACATGGGATGCCGGAGGCGGGGTTAGACCTGCGTTTTTGTTTTGTTGTTGTTTATTCAGATAGTATGAAAATGAAAGACCTGCGTGGTCACATAAGATATGAACAGAGGTATTGTGAGTGTTTTTCGTTGTTTTTTTGTGACCTTTTATGCGTGGGTTAACGCTGTGAGGTACTGTGTAATGTAATGCATTGTATCGGTGGATACAATGGACAAATGCGCTGTATTTATTTGGTAATGGTAATAACATTCACACAGTGGGAAACAAAACGATTTCTGTTCTTCTGTTTGAATGAATGGGTATTACTTTGTTTGTTTATGCGTTGAGGAATGAGTGTAATGACCGCGCCCACATGATACCTATAAAAATCCAGTTTGATGTGAAAATGAAACAGAGTTTCCTATGTTGATAGATTGGCCTTTTAATCTGAAGTAGATCGATATGTATGTTTGCTGAGTCCTGTTTGCTTGTAGATTGAGCGTAAAACTTTCAGGTACATCAATTTTGGTATCAGAGCCATACTAACGGGTGTTTGCAGCAAAAGATGCCGCCAAGAAGAGGAATTGGTCGAGGAAGACCAGAACCTAATGCAGTCCTGATAGACGAAGTGCGAAGACTGCGTGAACGAATGGAGACAATGGAAACAACCCAGAGAAGAGCACCGGATGAGGGGGCTGAAAGCTCTTCAGAAGAATCTGAGGAAGATGTGGAAGCAGAAGAAGAGAATGAAAACGTTAAACTCGTGAAAATGCTGGCGAAGGTTGGAAGCAAACCCAAGATAGAAATTCCTATGTATGATGGGAGTTTAAATGCCGAGGAGCTCATGGATTGGATCAGATCCATAGATCAGTATTTCGATTATGAAGAGGTTGAGGAGAATAAGAGGGTGAAGTTTGCAGTCACTAGACTGAAGGGCCATGCAGCCATCTGGTGGGACGAGTTACAGACATCAAGAATGCGAAAGGGGAAATCTAAGATCAAGCAGTGGGATAAAATGGTAAGCAAACTCAAAGCCAAGTTTTTGCCTAAAGACTATCATTTGAATCTTTTTAAGCAGATGCAAAATTTGAAGCAGAAGGGAATGTCTGTTAAAGAATATACTGAAGAATTTTACAGGTTAAGCATCAGAACAGGGCATGTAGAAGATGATCTGGAGAAAGTAGCCAGATATGTAAATGGGCTAAGGTACGAGATCCAAGATGAGATTAGCCTGTTAAGTTTGAAAACTGTTGAAGATGCCTATCAAGCAAGTTTGAAAGCAGAGGAGAAATTATTGCGGAAACAGAGTCAAAGAAACAGAGGAAAGAGCTCAGCAAGAGGTAGAGGATCAGCCAGATCCAGAGGAACACAGCATCAGTTTGAAGCAGGAAGTTCAAGCAGCAGATCACCACAGATGGGTGAATCTAGTAGGGGGAGATTCGTGCCCAGAGGAAGAGGGCGAGGAAGAGATGTTAGGTGTTATACCTGTGGAGAGTGGGGACATATGTCGTGGGACTGTCCTCATAACAAATCAGCAAGCCAGAGGGGTGCAAATGTGACTGAGGCAAAGCCGGAACCACCTCGACTTGTAGAGAAGGAAGAACCACCGGAGGAAGGTGAATCATTGCTGCTCAGAAGAACTTTGTTGAGATCAGAAAAAGAGATTGGAGAACCTGCGCAAAGGAAGAACTTGTTCAGAACTACATGCAAATCAAAGGGTAAGTGCTGTAAGGTTATAATTGATAGCGGGAGTACTGACAATCTTGTGTCTACAGAGATGGTGGAAAAGCTTGGGTTAACAAAGAAAGCGCATCCTGCACCTTACAAAGTATCTTGGCTTCAGAAGGGTCATCAAGTCACCGTGACAGAACAATGTAATGTGGAAATGCAGATTGGCACATACAGAGATGTGATTTTATGTGACATAATGCCCATGGACGTATGTCACCTGTTATTGGGGAGACCATGGCAATTTGACCGAAAGGCGATTCATGATGGAAGAAGAAATACCTACACCATAGAAAAGGATGGAGTTAAGCATACGTTGCTGCCCGTGAAGAATGATGCTGATAAAGAGCTGCCTGAAAATAGTATCATGTTGGTGAGTGGTAAGGAACTGCTACAGGAGGTTGATAAAAGCGAAGAGGTGCATTTCGCTATCGTGGGAAGGCCAAAGGTAATTTTAACCTCCACAAATTTAAATGATTTGCCTGAAGAAATTCAATCTGTGTTAAATAGTTACATGGATATCATTGTGGATGAATTGCCAAATGAATTACCACCGGTTAGAAGTATAAGTCACCATATCGACTTAATACCAGGAGCAAGTCTACCTAATAAAGCTGCATATAGATTAACTCCTCAGGAAAATGCAGAAGTTGCAAGGCAGGTTCAAGAACTGATGGACAAGGGGCTGATTCGAGAAAGTCTGAGTCCGTGTGCTGTGCCAACGGTGCTTAGTCCGAAAAAGGGAGGAGAATGGCGCATGTGCACCGATTCCAGAGCTATCAACAAGATAACAGTCAGGTATAGATTTCCTTTGCCCAGGATGGATGATTTAATGGATTGTTTAAGTGGGTCCAGGTACTTCACTAAGATAGATCTGAAAAGCGGGTATCATCAGATCAGAATTCGGGAAGGCGATGAGTGGAAAACCGCTTTCAAAACCAACAGTGGATTGTATGAATGGTTAGTGATGCCTTTTGGGCTCACTAATGCGCCCAGCACATTCATGAGACTAATGAATGAGGTTCTGAAAGAGTATACAGGTAAATTTGTTGTTGTTTACCTTGATGATATTCTAGTTTTCAGCAAAAGTAAAGAGAAACTACTAATCAATCTGAAGAAATGTAGTTTTATGAAAGAGGAGCTGGTATACTTGGGGTTTGTGATTTCCAGAGACGGTTTGAAAATGGATCCGGAAAAGGTACAAGCAATCAGAAACTGGCCTATTCCCAGGAGTGTCTTTGAGGTAAGAAGTTTCCATGGACTTGCTAGTTTCTACTGAAAATTTATAAAGGGATTTAGTCAAGTTTGTGCACCAATCCTTGAGACAATCAAGGAGGTCAATCAGCCATTTCGATGGACAGAAGTAGCTGATAGGAGTTTCAATCTGTTGAAAGGAAAGATAACAGAAAAGCCTATTCTAGCCTTACCAAATTTCGAGAAAGTCTTTCAAGTGGAAACTGATGCAAGTGGAGAAGCAGTTGGTGCGGTGCTAAGCCAAGAGCAAAGGCCAATAGCATATTTCAGCGAGAAGTTAAATGATGCAAAGAAAAAATATTCATCTTATGATAAAGAATTTTACGCTATTGTGCAGGCATTAAAAAAGTGGAGACATTACTTGCTACCGAAAGAGTTCATCTTATATTCAGACAACCATGCTTTGCAGTTTATTAATAACCAGCCAAAGCTAAATCAGAAGCACGCCAAGTGGGTGGAATTTCTGCAAAGTTTCACTTTTGTAATAAAGCATAAAAGTGGTAAGTCTAACAAAGTAGCGGATGCATTGAGCAGAGTAAGTTTTCTTTTGCAAGAATTTAAAGTGGGTGTTGTAGGTTTTGACGAAATGATAGAAATGTACAAGGATGATGAGGATTTTAAAGACATCTACACAGCAGTGCAGAATCCAGTGAGCCATAACCGAAGTCAATGGATGGATTACCTTGTTCAAGGAGGGTTGTTATTTAAAAGCAACAAATTGTGCATCCCAAAATGTTCCATGAGAGAGAACATCATTAAAGAGAAGCACAGTGGAGGATTGTCTGGTCATTTTGGACAAGACAAAACTTTTGCTCAGGTGAATGCTTTTTATTATTGGCCTAAAATGCAAACTGATGTCAAAAAGTTTGTTGAGAAATGCAGGGTATGCCAGTATGCCAAAGGAAGGAGTCAAAATACCGGACTATATCAGCCATTGCCCATACCAGATCGACCATGGGATGCAGTGAGTATGGACTTCGTTTTGGGTTTACCAAAAACTCAGAGAGGAAATGATTCTATTTATGTTGTTGTAGACAGATTTTCTAAAATGGCTCATTTTATTGCTTGTAAGAAAACTAATGATGCCACACACATAGCAAATTTGTTCTTTTCAAAGATTGTAAGATTGCATGGGTTGCCTGTAAGTATTGTATCAGATCGAGATACTAAATTTGTAGGGCATTTCTGGAGGACACTTTGGAAGAAACTGGGAACTAAGCTCAGTTTTAGTTCAGCTTACCATCCTCAAACGGATGGTCAAACTGAAGTTGTAAACAGAAGTTTGGGGAATATATTAAGAAGTTTGGTACATCAAAATCCCAAACAGTGGGATCTGGCATTAGCTCAAGCTGAATTTGCTTACAATGACACACCAAACCGAAGCACTGGAATGAGTCCATTTCAGATTGTGTTTGGAATGCATCCGAGAGGAGTATATGAGCTAAGAGACTTGGGGAAACAGGAAGAAGTTAAAGGTAAACTACAGGAAAGCAGCAAGAAATACAAGCAAAAGGCAGATCTGAAAAGAAGAGAAAAAGAATTTCAAGTGGGAGATTTAGTCATGGCATATTTGAGGAAAGACAGATTTCCTACAAAAACTTACAACAAGCTGAAACTGAAGAAGATAGGGCCATGTAAAATCAAAAGGAAATTTTCAGCCAATGCATATGAGATTGAGTTACCAGAAGGGATCGGAATATCTCCCATTTTTAATATTGCAGACTTGTATCCATTCAGGGAGGCAGAAACAGAATTGCAGACTGAAGCTACAGGTGATGAAGTTCAAACTGTGGATTGGGCAGAACAGGTACCAAAAACCTTCCAGAAAGAAGTTGAAGCTATTTTAGATCAGCGGATATTCAAGAAAACTCGAGGCCAGACATATTTTCAGTATCTTGTCAAGTGGAAGGAGCAGCCAGTGGAAGATTCCAGTTGGTTGACAACAACTGAATTGCAGAAATATGGCATAACTCTTGAAAGTTTAAAGAACCAATCTTTTCTTCTTCGGGAGTCTGATGCAGGAGCATCGGGACGGGCCAGCAATGTGGGAAATTGCCCACATGTTGTGGCTTGAAAAAAAAATCGTATTTCATTTGCTGTTGATGGTAGTATTACTATGAGAGTCGAGTTCATAGTTAGTTTGTTGTTGTAATAGATTTAATCTCTGTATTTAGCAATTGATTTGTTAGGCGCATCTTGATATGTCTGTTGGAATAAATTTATGAAGATCACCTTATCTTTTGTTAGAGTAATTAGTGTTATAACAGCAGTTAAAGAAGGCCGATTCTGGTGGGGATAAATGTCAAACTGGAGATCTCTTGGAGCGGATCAACGCCGATTTCTCGTGGGCAGTATTCGTTTCGAGCGCTTGAAATCTGGTAAACTGTTAACCATGTGTCATATACCTGTGCTAACCACCGATTGTGGCAAATTACAGCTGTGTGGATCGAATTCTCGGCGATCATCGAACCTGCACTAAACATCCAACGGAGATATGGTGGAAGGGCGCATTCATTGGAAGAAATTGCGGTCGAAGGGGAACGCGTGGATGCTCTTCCCAAACGCGCAATATCCAATCATTCATAATCGAATTCGGTGATAAAAAACAGGGGATTCGATAGATTGAGGGATTACGTAACTGTGTGTGATAGGTGTTATGATTACATGGGATGCCGGAGGCGGGGTTAGACCTGCGTTTTTGTTTTGCTGTTGTTTATTCAGATAGTATGAA
Organism: Pinus tabuliformis; assembly: GCA_031772625.1. NCBI lineage: Eukaryota > Viridiplantae > Streptophyta > Pinopsida > Pinales > Pinaceae > Pinus > Pinus tabuliformis. Next base: position 246,564,435 of record CM062810.1, on the reverse strand, counting down.
AACGAAAGACCTGCGTGGTCACATAAGATATGAACAGAGGTATTGTGAGTGTTTTTCGTTGTTTTTTTGTGACCTTTGATGCGTGGGTTAACGCTGTGAGGTACTGTGTAATGTAATGCATTGTATCGGTGGATGCAATGGACAAATGCGCTGTATTTATTTGGTAATGGTAATAACATTCACACAGTGGGAAACAAAACGATTTCTGTTCTTCTATTTGAATGAATAGGTATTACTTTGTTTGTTTATGTGTTGAGGAACGAGTGTAATGACCGCGCCCACATGATACCTATAAAAATCCAGTTTGATGTGAAAATGAAACAGAGTTTCCTATGTTGATAGATCGGCCTTTTAATCTGAAGCAGATCGATATGTATGTTTGCTGAGTCCTGTTTGCTTGTAGATTGAGCGTAAAAACTTTCAGGTACATCAAATAGTCACACCGACTATAGCAAGCTCATCTCTGACCTGAGACAATCTTGTTAGATATGAAGTCACTCCTTCACCCTTTATCATCTTGGTGTACTTCAACTTATCCTCCAATACCAATACCCGGTGCTCGTTCTTATTCTGGAACAAGTTCTAAAGAGCCATCCACATCTCATGTGCAGTATTCTTCATCGACAAATGAGGTATTAGGGTATCCTTCACACCATCTAGGATGATCAATCTCGCCCTTGTGTCGAAATCCTTGTACACTTCCATCTCCTTTGGGTCAGTTTCTTGATGGCTTTCTCGATGAACTCCTAGATCCTTTTGACCTGAAAGACCAACTTGATCCTTTCCTTCCATGGACTAAGTTGGACAACCCCTCCAACCTATCCTCATATAAGATACCAACCTACAAATGTGACATTGTCACCTACAATGTGACCAAATCCCTCTTAACATGTACTTTGTTGTGCACAACTCTGATTCACTTACTTCCAAAGTAGCTCAAACATGCTCTAATACCAGGTTGAATTTCCACGATCTTGGGTCTAGGATAGGATCTTAGAATCTCTGAAGCTACCAAACCAAGAATCACAACAAGAACTAATTTGCACAATGGAAAATATAAAGCAGTAAATCAAATATGCACAAGTATACACAATAATTAAAAAAATTGTACAATAATGTACAACCCAATCTTCGTTATATTAAAACAAATTTGAATAATACGATAGTCTATGGTATACAAGATGCAATGACAAACTTCGTTGCATATTCTATGTCGTATCTTGTCCTGTCGGTCCTTCGCTTCAGTACTTCTCACTAGCTGTCCCTTAGTCCTTCAAAGGACAACACATTGAGACTCCAGGAGGGCTGCCACCTAACACTGCTACAAGTCACTTTTGTTGTGTAAAAAAGGGCTGATCCAATCTTCTCTCTAGGCTGGCCAATACCTTAGTTCCAATCTACCTTCTAGTAGCCTCTTTCATCCATTAAAGAGCTACTCATAAGGCTCCAAAATTCACCCAATCTTCATATATCTTCATCACTTCAAGACTGCTAGTCTAGGGCTACTTTGGGTAGCCAACACACTTCCCTCCACCAAATCAATGACACCCAATCCAACCATTGTAATATATTCTCCTATGAAGGCTCTCGATCACCAACTCAAGCCTCCAAATTGGATCCCACAAGCTGCTATTCAAACTAATCTAAAATTGGTCAAAGAAATGATCCAACATAAGTCATTAATGGAGAATAATACATACTTCTGCACTGTTGTTCATGGGCAGTGTTCTGGTCACTAGTTAGGACTCCCACTCTAACCTACAACAACCCAACAATCATGCCCAAAACACACCTTAAATTATACAGCCTCCTCTCCTCTCCAAGTTAAGTTACCTCGTTGTTTGAGGACACACCTACAACTCCATGTATAGGGCTATTTGACCTTCAAAACAATACCTATAGGCTTGCGGCCTAATCACCACATAAAGGTCCCTTACTCGGCCTGTTTTAGGAGGATTCCCTTGCATTTTCTTTCCCATAATAGTCCCTTATTATTGCGGCCCTCCAACAAAGTACCTTGTCCCTCTTGCCAGTACTTGGCTACCTGAATTTGGCCTCCAAATGTCCCTTCAAACCCTCGCTGGTCTGTCCTCCTTACTGTGGCCCTCAATAGAAGTATTCCCTCTCCTCTACAAGCTTCTCTCTTGTGTTGTGTTTCACTTTTGGATGAGTAATACTTTCCTCCACTCACCTCCTATATATACACGTAAGAAGAGCTCCTCAGAACGCCATTCTAGGGCTTGACAAATTATCACAAGGCTAAATAACATTAAGCTAACCTTGACACTTCTTGTGCAAACCTACACATAACCTTCAAAAATTCATAACTTCATTTCTAGAGCTCTGATTTGGGCGATCTTCAAAGCATTGGAATTGCCACGCCAAGCTCTATCACCTCAAATTTTCTCATGCTCAAATTCTTCATGGGTTTGGCCCAAATCTTGATGGGTGCAAAACCCCAACCTTGGGTTCCAAGCCCACAAGTGACTCTTGTGGTGATTTTCCCCCCAAAACCCAAACCCTAGGGCTTGGAGTACCTCCCAAGATACTCAAAAATCAACACTCTCTTGTCCCTTTCTTAGGATCGTAATATTACTTTCCTTCTAGAGATTCACTGTTGTCTCCCCTCTCATGAAGGCCTCCTTTTACACATTGCAATTGGTGTTTCACAATGTCAAATTACTTTTTTATTTAAAGGTTATGTGTATGATCTCTTATGTTATCCATTCAAACCAAGAAAAACCTTAAGTTATGGTGGTTGGGCCAATACTCCAATTGGGGATCCTACTCCAAACAATGTGAGGTCTAATTAGGACTTCACATCGGGGAGACCCCCTGTATGTTGGCGGTATCCAGCATTGTCAACATTTTGGTGCTAAAAGGAAGTCCAAGTGACAAGTTGTGCCCATTGAGTTTTTTTTGAATCTCTTATCTTAGATGGCTCACCCTGAAATTATACTCCTGGTGTTTTTTTCCAATTATCCAATGGTAAAATTTTAATCCCTAGTGAACCTCTTTATAACTTGTCTCAATTGAAGTTTGTTGATGAGGGTGATACATCCATACCCAAGCATATATTTCAGTTTTTCAAGTTTTTTGAATCTTATGAAATTGATTGTGAAGATGTTTCTTGTGTGTTTTCTTCCTCACCCTTGAAGGTTGAGTTAATTGATGGTTTCATACTCTACCACTTGCTTCCATTCATTCATTTGATCAATTACTTAGGGAGCTTCACCAAGTATTTGATACGTATTATTACTGGGATGATCTTAAAATGATTATTCAACTTAAAATGAAGCCTGATGAATCGATGGAGGATTTTTCAAATAGATTTCTTTGCGTGTTATGAATTTCCTGAAGAAGATACAGATTGGGATTTTTTTAAAGAAAAGTTTCATCACTTGGTTCAAATCTCCTTGAAGAAATATGAAAATGAATCCTTGGTTAATAGTGCTCTCCCAACTTTCGTTAATCATGGCATGTCTCTAATTTCAAAGGAGGAATATACCACTCCTTTTATTCCTTCTCCTAATTAGATTGTTGATCCATTCAACTGAGATCTCATCCAAGAAAACTTTGAATGTAGGGTGAAAACCAATCCCTTGACTTTTCAAAATGATATTAACATTGATAACTTCAATATTGAATCTATTTTATTGGAAGTATGACCTCTTTAAGGGATGCTTCTCCTCATCTATCCTCCCATTCTCATAACCCCTTGTTTCTTGATCTTCTTGACCAACCTCTTTCAAACTCTTATGATTTTCAGTTTTTCAATCCAACCTGTGAATAGGTCCATTCAAATCCAAGTGGTGAATAGGTGCCAGGTAGTCACATTTCATTGGTAGAGGAGCATACAGGTGAGGATTCCTTCGATCTTTCTTCTCTTTTTCAAAGTCCTATGTGTTAAGTGGTGTTTCTCCATTCTTGGTTGATATTAAATCTAGTAATCTTGGTAGCATAAGAGAAATTTTGAGGTCTAAAATGGGTCTCAAAACAAAAATGTGCAACCAAAATCAACTTTATAAGAACCAATAGGATTCAAGATGATGATGTCAACCATGGGGGATGATTCACCATTTTTGGAGTAAAAAAGTAAAAGGATTAAAAAAAATAAAAATAAAAATTTCAACTTGTATTTTCAACTGATCTCCCTACTTTTTTACTCAAATTTTGAGCGAGATCACTTGTTGGATGTGGAATTTAATTCCACATCCAAGGAGTACCCATGTTGCATACTTGCGAAGGGCCCTACTACATGAAAAATGAGAAATACGTGAAAAAATGATTGCAAACACATTCATGTATTTCTCATTTTGCATGTAGTAGGGTCCATCAAAAGTATGCAACATGGGTACTCTTTGCATGATGAATTAAATTCTGCATCCAATAAGTGATCCCACTCGAAATTTGAGTAAAATCGTAGGGAGATAATTTGAAAACACGAGTTGAAAAAGTAGTTTTTTCTTTTTTCCCTCTAAAATTTGATGATGTAATTTAATATTATTTTGTTATGTCCACTATTATTTTTTAATATTCCTTAGGGGGCCCATTTTAGACCTCAAAAAATCTCTAATTCCAATCAAATGATGTCAATTTGCCTAAACAATCTGAATTCTTCAGCAACCATCATTCTGATATTGTTGACTGTATTAATATATATGATGATGAATGCCCAAGTGCATCAACAGGGCTTTTAGTTTCTAAATAATATTTTGATTTGAAAGATTTAGATATAAAATCTAATTCGGTTAAAGAAGGTGTTCTTAAGGAAACTTCCTCTTCAACTCACTATCCCTTGTGCTCTAATATTTGTAATGTGTTAAATTGTGAAGAAGATACTCCATCCTCTTCAAGTTCATCTTCTGATGAGGATATTTATGAATTGACACAAGGTAGTGAGGTAATCCATGATGGGGGAGAAAGTAATCAAACCACCCACCACCCATTTCATTCCTTATTATTTCCAGTTTTTTATGAGGACAATTCTTCAATCAGGGTGCTCATATGATTTCTCCATCTTTAGATGTGCAATTAGAATACTTTTATGACTCAAGTAATTTTTTTGTTAAAATTGGAAAATCTGATCAAATCAATGATGTAGATTTATGCCACCTTGACAATAGTGATCTTATTGAAATTATTGGTAGAAGTTATCTACACACCATGCACGATCTGATTCAATCTTCAAAATGCAATTCTACACTCCTTGAAAGTTCTAGGACATGTTAGGAAGTCGAGGCACTTCAACTTTCATTGATGGTTATGTCAAGTTCTCGCAATCTTGATGAGATCCCCAAACCATGTTAGATCTGGATTTTCCTTGAAAACTCTTCTCTTTGCATGGTTTCATTGACTGTACAATTTTTCTTGAGATATTTTTGGTATTTCATATTTAGCTTTTCTAATCCTCAAGATCAGGTTTATGATCGGATCAAGCATTATGTTGTAGTTAATTCTTCATGAAAATCTCTTGTATCAAACTTGGGTTAGGAGTGTATACCTTTCATGGATGCATAGAGCTGTGAAGTTGATCATTGGCTGAAGGATTCATACCTATCAGATTCTTTTGAAAATAATCAACTCCTAGTTTTTCTTGTGAATGTTGTGATGCTAATAATTTTCTTTATGGAACAAGACATACATCTTCAGTAATAGTAAATGCTTGAGTTTTTTGTTGAACCAAGTTCCTCTTTTTCATTCATTATACCCTTACTGGTTTCATGTGTTTGCTATACTAGCATTCCTTTTCAATTCTTTCAATGATTGTGGTGTTGTTTCAATTTGTAACTAGTTACAAGGAAATGGTTTCTCACATTCAACATGTGAGGAAGATGATTCTATTGTTCAAAGCATTTGTAAATTTATTCAAACCAATTTATCTTTTTTGTCTACTAAATGGGAGTATTATGCTTTAATCAACCTATCTGATCATAATGTGGTTCTAGTAACTGCCATTCAACTAATGATTTTCTCACAAGTATATCAGATGATAGTTGTTTTCCATCAATTGATCTTTATGGTTCATCGTCTCACTATTGAGATACTTGTCAAGCAGTTGAGGCACTTCATCCTTCACTGATGGTTATGTCAGGTTCTCAATATCTTGACAAACCTTTTGAATATGATCAGATTCATTTTCCCTTACAAGATTCTCATCCCGATTCCGTGCTATTAATTGAAAATTATTTTTCTCAAGGATTTCAAGGTTTTCAAGAGGATAGCTTTTGATTTCATGATTGAATATATGATTGATTGGAAGCATCTTACTTAGCAATCCATTTTGAAAATAACAAGCTTAGATCTATCTTGATGTTTGCTAAGAAATACAATACAGATGAAGGTCCATTCACAAGAATCCTATGAGGTTTTCTTCATTCTTCTTCTAATAAAAAAGGTAAGGTTGTAGGTTGGTCAGAGGTAATCGTTATGACACATCTTTCTTCTTGTAGGTAGGACCTTCACTCTTTTGTGCAATTAGCTATTCAAGTTCTTATCTTCTCTTTTGCACATTATGTTATATTGGTTTTAATCGCTTGTATCTTTGTGATTGTAGGTCAGGAACAACTGCGGTGGTTACAATGGAAATTCCATTACACTTGACCCTGATGTTTAGCTGGTTAGGTTAGGAGTAGGTCTAGTTGCATTTTAGTTTCCTTTGTACACTCACCCTACACTTGCTCTCTTTTCTTTCCTTTGTTTTCTTACTTTGTTTTGCATGTTACTTTTATTTCAGTCCTCCATTTGCTTTATTTTTTGGTTTGGTTTCATTGTTTTGTCATAAATTTTCTTTCGTGTTTTGCTTAATAATGATTTGCATGAAAGATGCTCCGTTTGGCTCAAAAGACAATATGGTAAACTTGAAAATGGAAATTGTGACGACGGACAATGCTTGGCTAATCTATTATCCTCTTCTCTATTTAGGTTTATATATCTTTAAATTCAATGATGTCTAAGTGGAAAATATGATTTGTTCTAGAGAAAAAGCCTTTGGTCGAACTACGAAGCCCATATCTCTATTATGATATTCACTCCTGACTCAACCTTGTATTGAATGGTGTTTTGATATGTCAACTCAACCAAGTAGAGAAGGGAAAGGAGAAAAACTTTAAATGAGAATATTAACTTCAGTTATCTTTCAAATCCCTTAAACAAGGAAATAACCTCTCTTGCAAATTAAATAAGTTGGGATCCCTCTTCCACCATCAAAATAAATAAGTGCCTTTGCACATTCTATTAGATAAATAAATAAAAGGGTGAAAGAAGAGAAAGGATTCTTGTGTAGAGAGGTGAAGCAACTAACTTCTCCAGGGTACTGAACATACTTATTGGTAGCAAAGCGATGCTTGTGATTCCTTGAGGTGACTCGACTGGGGTACTGGCCAAGTTCACTGGCAGCGGAGCAACATCGAGGCATGTGTTTATCAAAATCTCAGTATACTAATTATCCTTCTCCCCATCGAATAATTGAGGTATGACTAGTCTTGTAAATGTGTCTGAAGTTGAGAAAGGAAAAGAAGAGGTTATATCTTTAACAGGGATAAGTGGCAAAGCCGAGGTAATCTACATGGCGAGTCAATACTTCCTGAAAGAGTTATACCTTTCACTTAAAGATAAGACTTAAACAAAGAAGCTAGAGATCTACCAGTGTGTCACCAAGTGTTGATGTTGCAATCAAAATGCTCCAAAATTTTTCTTACGCTTGAATTTTGGAGCTTACTAAGGATCTTACGATCTATTGCCCCATGGTTACTTCATGCTCGGTCAATATTTTTCTAAATGTTTAACTCTTCTTACTGGGTTCTAAGTGTCAAAGTCACTTACTCACACATGTTCAGTCCTTGATGAATTCATAAGCACACTTCCTTTATGCAGGCTTGAACAGGAATAACGCAGTCCAACAAGATAATGTTTGCGCAATGTTCAACCTATGTCAACAGTTGGTGCACACTTTCCATTGATAGTCCCTCTCACTTTTTTTGCAATTATACTTCTATTTTGGTGAGTTTTCTTAATTGTCACTTTACGCACCTTTTCTTTCACAAGTGTCACCTTCCCGTTCACGACTATCATTTTTGCTGGCTTCCACTTTAATAAGTGGAAATGTTATCTTCATTCTAGCATGTTTCGCCTTCAAGTTCTTTAGTTTTTGCAAGTGTCACTTTCACGTTTTCTTATTGTTGCAAGTGTCACTCTTAACTATGTTCACTCATGTATGTGTCAAACCTTTTCACATCACTAGAGGTCGCTCTAGCGCACTCGTATGCATTAGATGGTCTTATATATCATTAGAATACATTTTAAACACATTCCTACACCTTAGTGCACTTCTTGATCACAGTCGACATTTGTGTCATAACTTGTATTCTAAGGGTTGTAATGTGTCGTCTTAACTGTCACAATTAGAAATAAGTGTCGCTTTGTTATCATTCCAAGGTTTGAATGTTATTCATGAGTCATGTGCACTTCCTAGATTGTATTTATCAATTTTATGCGTGTTATTGGTGTTTTTGACTTGTTCGAATGTCTTTTTTCTCTTACTCCATTGATCCCACACTTAGCCATTTTGGAGCTCTTCTTGGTCCTCCTGCCTAGTGCAAGTTGTGAATGCATGAACCCTATTTTAGGTGATGATAATTGCCTATTCATGAGCCCCATTTATTATACCTTTTCCTCCCATGGTTGTTGGTGGGCTCCAGTATTGTAGCAATAATGCTACAACTCCTGGGGCTTCCTATCTCTAATTTTATCAACTCGGTAGTTCGTACAAACTTGGAAGCGACGGTGCTGTATGCACAAGTACTAGCTCTTGTCGCAGCTGTCACTTGGTCAGCTGGCACAAGTCCGCTAGGGCTCAAGCCAACTTCTATATGCTCTCAGAAGAAGCTTTCTAAATGATGGACGAAGGCTATCTCAAAGGAAATTAATCTATTTTGCAAAAATGAACTGAAAGCCAACCAAAACATGGAAACCCTAGTAAACCCTAATCTGACTACCTTAATCTCTATGATGCAATGGTGGGAGTGCAAATGTCTAAGAATGATGCCATTACTGCTAGTGACATGAAATGCATGAACTTAAACTACTTCCATTGAAAAGAACATTGTTTTTGTATTTTTTCTTAAGTGGTTGGAGTGATTATGATTTTGTTTCTTATTAGGGTTTGGCTGTGCAGAGGTGGTGCGAAGGGAGAGAAAGCTTGGGAAAGGTCAGGAGGGCTAGGAGAGGTCCTAGGGGATCCCTAGCATCAGTCCACATAAGTCCACAATGTTCAGGTGCTCGGCAACCAAGTTTGCAGGCTTCTACAGGATGTCTGCAGGGGATCCTACAGGAAACTCAGGAATTCTACAGGAAGTCTGCTAACTTCTACAGGATGTTCTACTGTGGGAGTTTTGGGTGATGGTGAAGTGATGGAGCGGTATGGGTGGATAGGTAAGATGGAGATGGAGCTTGTGATGGCTCAGGGGCAGAGAAATAAGATGGAGAAAGAGTGCACGAAGTTGGTTGGTGGATAGAAGGATGGAAACAACGAAAGGTCAAGAAAATGGAGCTATGTGGGCAATGGAAGAGTTGGAAGGTAAACAAGCTGAACAAAGGTCGAGCAGGTGGCTTTAGGCGTGGTTGAGAAGAAGAAGAACACGATAACGTGATGCTATGCAGTGTAAAAGAAACAAATCCTCTATATCTTGCACAAAACCGAGAATTCCATCAACCTATTCTAACTGTGTTATTAAACCAATGAACAACAATGTAAAGTGTGGAGAAAAATCGTGCATGGTGTTGGAACGAAGCAGTAGTGCTCAAGAGCAAAATGCATGGATGGATCTACAATTGCAATGACTGTGTGGCAGCTTGCATGAAAGCATAAGACTGCATCTTTGGTGGTTGGTACAGCCCACACCCCCAATCTCTAAACAGAGATGGCAGCGAGTGCACTATCAACCCTTTTTTGGAGCTCTAATGAATTACAATCCTCCTACTCTAATCTAAGCAACTGAAAGCACTTGAACTGTAAACTAATCCTACTCAATCACATAAAAGAAATCAAATCAGCAGACTGTAAATTCTAAATGCATGTCAAAACAGAGGAAATAAAGTGCTGCAAGGAAACAAGTAACAATACAAGGAAGAGGAGGTCTATTGCTCTCAGGTTGGGCCCTAACCTGAGAGCTATAGCTCCCTTAAAAGCTCAGAATTAGATCCAAATCTGCTTGCCTTTATTCATAATCAAGAGTCTAATGTCATGCCAAAACTGGCTTACAAAGAGCAAAAACCCAAATTGACTAACTACTAGCTACAAAAATGACTACCAACTAGCTAACCAAAATGAGGCCCTAGGCCTTCTTATTTACACAATTTGAGGACCCAACAGTCCTCCTAAAATTTATGGACTTGGCTGCCCAAGACTTGTAGTTAACAGCAGTCCTACTTGACTTGCTTGGCTGCCCTTGTGCTCATTGATTTGGTGGCCTTTGAACTCCGAGCTGATGGTGGAGAATTCGAGGTAAGGGCCCATAAATGAGGGGGACACCTTCCTACAAATCCTCTAGCTTGTTCTCCCATGAATTTGGCTGCCAAGTGCTCATTAAGACCTTCATTTTTGTCTCCAAGTTGACCAAAAAGGCTACACAAAGCACCCATTAGACTTGTTGGCATAATGACTAACCAAATTCACTCTATTAACATAAATATAATAAAAAACATGCAATAAACTAATGAGAATGGTGGATTAAGTCAACTTAGGAGGTTGAATGAGCCCAAATAATTGTCCATTTTTGGGGCTCATCATCACCCCCCTACTGAAAGTGTTGCTCATCCTCTGAGCAACCAATCTCTCTCCTCGTCTTTGATGGCCTTGGTGGCTTCTTTGGATAACATCTCGGTTGATTTCTCCTTTGGCTTCCCTCTTTTCAAACTTCCTGTAGAAACAGTTCGCTGGCTTCCTGTAGAAACAGTCCTCTGTCTTCCTGTAGAAACAGTCCTCTGTCTTCCTGTAGTGGCCGTTTTCTGGTTTCCTGTAGAAACTGTTTCGGTCTACTGTCACTGATATCTCATGGTGTGTCTTTTCCTCCTTTTTTCCTCTTCTTTGGTCTTTTCTGCCTCTGTTAGCTTGCTCCCTCATGCTTTGTTTTGGCTTTCTTCTCGTCTTGTTTAGTCTCTGCCCTCTCTGCTTTAGTCTTTTTCTTTCCTGTTCTTCCTTTGTTTTTCCCTCTGCTTGAATGATTTGTGCTCCCTCATCATTGGTTTTTCCACATTCTTCAGGCCTGATTCTTCCCTAGAATTGCATCGCTTCTTTTGCATAAACAGGCAACAAATAAAACTATTTGTTTTCTTCTTCTCTTGAAGCCAAAAATTTTGTAAAAACCTGTGTTTTCTTCTAAAAAGATAGCTCATTGCCCCTCTTGTAAACTTGTTATTGCTCCTGGAATTTTCATGTTTTTCACAACAACAACTTCCAATTTTTTCTCTCTTCAAACTTTTCCAACCTGAATTTGCTCCTTAGTTTTTGAAAAGAAATCAATTTTTTTTTTTTAAAACAGAGACCAAATAACATAGTTTTTTTTTTTTTTTTTTTTCTGCTAGAAAGTGGACAGTCTTGCAAATTCATTCCTTCACACAAGCCTAGTTCCTATGGTTGCATCTCTCTTTTCAGAAGAAGGTGAGAAAGAGGAAGCCAGACTTCGAATGCAGAGGAAAAAAGTACTGTGTAGAACTCAGAAAATATGCATGCAGACTTTTCACATTTTTTCAATGTGCAGGCAGACTTTTCCTCTCATTTTTAAAATTTAATTCCATGTTCAATTCACCATTTTGCACCAACAAATCATGCACAACGAAGTTTCCCCAATCCTACCTCGTTTGGAGCTTGGAATTCGCCGAAAATCCCAGGTTTTTCTTTTTGCATGGTTGTTTTCTGTGTTTCCTGTAGAAGACTTCCTGTAGAAACGCCTGTAGGATGTCTCTGCGCCTCTGAACGATCTGATACACGGGATAATTTTGAAAACAGGTAGAAAAACTTAGTGGAGGACGATAGGTTAACCAGTTGTGCACACTTCAGTTGAGGATGTGGAAAGTGCAGATAAACAACAGTTCATAAGTTTTAGCTAAGCCGTCTTTAATTGCTGCGTGATTTGCGTGAGAGAGTGAAGTGGCCAAGTGTACGTGGCCACATGCAACTGGAAGTGTTGTTCATGAACTATGTGTTTCCCCCTGTAATCACTGCCGTGAATTGAGCTGAAGTTTAACCGGCCAACACTCCTGGTTGCTTTAAGTTTCACGTAAGTCAGCTGTCCACATGTACTGCGTGACTTCCAGCTGAGTGCTAGAGAAGGAAATCGGCTTAACCTTGCTATATTCGTGGCTCAATTCCACCATTCCATCAATTCATGCAGTTTTCAAATTAAATTTATGCAATAGAAGAATGAGTTTGTCACATACCTCGAAGTTGAATGGCTGCCGTGAGCTGCTGTGGCCTGTCATTGCTGCATGCATTGGTTTTTCTGATTGCATGTGGCTTGGCTGCTAATAGTTGATTGTTTTTCCTTGTGCAGGTGTCCTCTGGCCGGATCTGAGCTGTATGCAATTGTTTCCACGTTCAGATCTGCACCTTCAAGCTGCTGCTGCTGCATGGTCACAAAACCAGAACTTGTTCTCGCCATTGCTCTCAAACGGTAAACCGGATTGATCTGAAACTTGGTGAGCATGTTCCTATCATCATTATGCATCTCCCATTTTAAAATCGTGATCAATGGATGCACGGATATCGAGAAAAATGGAAAATGGCTGAAGATTTCAGAGCTCGATTTCTCGGAAACCGTGCATCAGAATCGGCTGAAACTGCTTGGGTAGGTTACCATCACTCACATGCATATCCCCATGAAACAGGTTTTGAAACGGATGCACGGATATGGAGAAAATGCAAAAATGGCTGATGGTGATGGAGGCTGATTTCTTGGAAACCGTGCACCGGAATTGCATGAAACTGCTCAGGCATGTTGTCATCAACCTTGTACAATTCCCCATAAAACGGTTTGTCAAATGGATGCATGGTTTTCAAGTTATGGTAAAAACAAATTTTATTCTATGGATTTTTGCCTCAAGGCTTTTTGCAAATGTTTGCATGGAAGGAAAAACTGAGCTTGGGCTGTGATGCAGGTATGGAGATGATGGAGGAGGAGTTGGAAGACTGCATGAGGACTTCTGAACCCTTGAGGAAGCTACCATGTTCGCCAAACCACTTTTTGAAATGCATGCCTAGTTTTCCACAATTTCTACAGGAAGTTCCTGTAGAAGCACAATGAGAAGCACAAGGAGGTGGAAAAAATGATGGAGAAAGGCAAGGGATGGACACACAAGTGCTTGTAGGCCTAATCAACAGATTCCCACCATCAGATTCACTTTTGAAATTGGATTTGGCTCGTCCAAAGGTTCTACAGGATGTTTCCTGTAGAAATACAGAGCTTCCTGTAGAAGGCACAAGAAAAATTACTTTGACCTTGATTTGAGTGCCCCTCCTGTCATGAAACGTCCTTCTTGCAACCTGCAATGTCATTGCTGCAACATGAAATTATTCAATGGAGATTAGCTTTATTTTTTCTTTTTCTTTTTTCTCTTTTTTTTTTTTGAAAAACAACTAGGGCGCCTCAGGGAGGTTTTCACCCTAATTGCCTACCCTGGGCGCCTCCAAGGGAGGTTTTCACCCAGAGATCTTATTCTCTTTTCTCTTTTTTCCCAACCCATTGACCGCCTCATGGAGGTTTTCAATCAATGAGCCAATCTAAGGCGCCTCCAAGGAGGTTTTCACCTTAGATTTTTATTTTTCTCTTATTTTCATTTATTTTTTTATTTTATTTTTTTCTACCCTACCCTACTTGAAAAACAAAATCATTTTCAAGTATAAGAATACTTCCAATGGAGCCATGTGCACATCGAGATTAGAGACAAAATGATGTGAAGGCTCGAAATGCATGCTTTGACAGGTACCCAGATCTCAGAGACCAAATGATCTGGCTTTGAAGGGATCAAACGAAGTTGAGGAAGAAAGTACTGCTGCAACTTAGTGACCTTCTGAAACCATATCTCAATATAGCTTTGATATCCTTGGTTCTTTTGCTGATCTGGATCATTCTTCATGTCACCTTCTATCATGACCTTCTGATCTTCCTCTTTTTGTTGATCTTTCTCTTGAATACATGGAAGATTTGATGGTAACCATGAGGGAACTTTCTCCATCTCTGATTCTGATCTCTTCTCTTCATCAAGTGCAGCCCATGGTTCTTTGATCTTTTCTTTTGGATCTTCTTTTGCCTTTGGTCCTTCAATGCTTTCAAGATGATCTCTTTTTTGCAACACTCTTCCTGAGCTTCGGTGAAGATCATTGGGCTCAAGAGGAGTTGTTTGGATATGTTGTGCCTCAGATTTGCAATGGGGTTGAGCTGCTCCATTGTGTGGTTTTGGAAATGGTGGTACGGGTAAGTGAGTGGAGGTGTGAAATTGAGATGGAGATGGATGGCATTGTGGTTGGGTAGGCATTTGGGGTTGCCTTGGTGGAGGAGGAGGCGATGGTTGTGGATGAGCAGGTGGTGGAGGACAATGAGTGGGATGAGAGTTGTACTGGGGCCTCCACTCCTGACAAGGTGCATTCCACTGAGGCTGTGGCTGAGCATAAGAGTGAAATGAATGAGCAACTGGTTGGGCATAATATGGATCTGTGAAGGAACAAGGAGGATATGACCAAGGAGGAGGTGTAGACCAGGAAGGGTGAGCAGGGGGACCCCAAGAAGGCATGAAAGTGGCTTGATAGGGGTCATAATAGGTCTCGGATGTCCCTTGCAGTTCCTGCTGGTAAGATCTAGGTCCATGCGGCCTCCTTTGGTTCATATAATGGAGTGGTTCAGTGGCTCCTTTGACTCTCTGATATGCAGCTTTGAATCTGGGTAAGGAAAGACACTGATCTGTAGGATGGTATTCTTCACAAACAAAACACACTTCTATGGAGTACAATGGACATTCGTTCCTAGGATGCTTTCTAGTGCACCTAGGACAAAAAATGACCAAAGCCCTCTTGGCTTCCTCTTGCTTCTGTTGGATCCGCAAGGTATCCAGTTGCATGGCAAGAAACTGCCTCATATCACTCTTGAAATCTTTGATCTGATTTTCAAATTCATCTTTGGACAAGATGTTGCTCCCAACATCTCTACTTGTAGCCATTTGCTCCAGAGGAATGTTTTCTTCTTCTTCTCCCCTAGAGGTTCTTTAAATATGCCTTGATGTCCACCCAGGGGTTCTTTAATCACAGCCATCGAAGAAGAGAGAACGTTGGCTGTGTGAAGCAGTGGGGGTGTTGTGCAATCATTTTTTTTTTTACTTATCTCTACTCCTACAAGACATGAAATGAAATCTTTTTGATTGATTTTTGTTTTTTTCTACTTCTACTTGAAAAACTGAAATAGATTGAACTGCAACTAACTATCTTACTGAAATGAAAATGCGGAATTGAAATGAAAGCAGGAAAGGACTAATCTATTTTGCTCAAATGAAATTGCAGGAATGGAAATGCTAGTCTACGCTTGCAGAATTGAAACACTAATCTACGCTTGCAGAAATGAAATGCTAATCTATGAAAGCAGGAAACACTAGTCTATGAAAGCAGGAAATGCTAATCTATGAAAGCAGGAAATGTCTATGCTACTTTTGCAGAATGGAAATGAAATAAACTACTTAGCAGAAGGCAAGAGTAGGAAAATAGAAGAAAAGCAACAATTACTAATACTCTGACGCTTCCCCGGCAACGGCGCCAAAAAGATGGTGGGCTCCAGTATTGTAGCAATAATGCTACAACTCCTGGGGCTTCCTATCTCTAATTTTATCAACCCGGTAGTTCGTACAAACTTGGAAGCGACGGTGCTGTATGCACAAGTACTAGCTCTTGTCGCAGCTGTCACTTGGTCAGCTGGCACAAGTCCGCTAGGGCTCAAGCCAACTTCTATATGCTCTCAGAAGAAGCTTTCTAAATGATGGACGAAGGCTATCTCAAAGGAAATTAATCTATTTTGCAAAAATGAACTGAAAGCCAACCAAAACATGGAAACCCTAGTAAACCCTAATCTGACTACCTTAATCTCTATGATGCAATGGCGGGAGTGCAAATGTCTAAGAATGATGCCATTACTGCTAGTGACATGAAATGCATGAACTTAAACTACTTCCATTGAAAAGAACATTGTTTTTGTATTTTTGCTTAAGTGGTTGGAGTGATTATGATTTTGTTTCTTATTAGGGTTTGGCTGTGCAGAGGTGGTGCGAAGGGAGAGAAAGCTTGGGAAAGGTCAGGAGGGCTAGGAGAGGTCCTAGGGGATCCCTAGCATCAGTCCACATAAGTCCACAACGTTCAGGTGCTCGGCAACCAAGTTTGCAGGCTTCTACAGGATGTCTGCAGGGGATCCTACAGGAAACTCAGGAATTCTACAGGAAGTCTGCTAACTTCTACAGGATGTTCTACCGTGGGAGTTTTGGGTGATGGTGAAGTGATGGAGCGGTATGGGTGGATAGGTAAGATGGATATGGAGCTTGTGATGGCTCAGGGGCAGAGAAATAAGATGGAGAAAGAGTGCACGAAGTTGGTTGGTGGATAGAAGGATGGAAACAACGAAAGGTCAAGAAAATGGAGCTACGTGGGCAATGGAAGAGTTGGAAGGTAAACGAGCTGAACAGAGGTCGAGCAGGTGGCTTTAGGCGTGGTTGAGAAGAAGAAGAACACGATAACGTGATGCTATGCAGTGTAAAAGAAACAAATCCTCTATATCTTGCACAAAACCGAGAATTCCATCAACCTATTCTAACTGTGTTATTAAACCAATGAACAACAATGTAAAGTGTGGAGAAAAATCGTGCATGGTGTTGGAACGAAGCAGTAGTGCTCAAGAGCAAAATGCATGGATGGATCTACAATTGCAATGACTGTGTGGCAGCTTGCATGAAAGCATAAGACTGCATTTTTGGTGGTTGGTACAGCCCACACCCCCAATCTCTAAACAGAGATGGCAGCGAGTGCACTATCAACCCTTTTTTGGAGCTCTAATGAATTACAATCCTCCTACTCTAATCTAAGCAACTGAAAGCACTTGAACTGTAAACTAATCCTACTCAATCACATAAAAGAAATCAAATCAGCAGACTGTAAATTCTAAATGCATGTCAAAACAAAGGAAATAAAGTGCTGCAAGGAAACAAGTAACAATACAAGGAAGAGGAGGTCTATTGCTCTCAGGTTGGGTCCTAACCTGAGAGCTATAGCTCCCTTAAAAGCTCAGAATTAGATCCAAATCTGCTTGCCTTTATTCATAATCAAGAGTCTAATGTCATGCCAAAACTGGCTTACAAAGAGCAAAAACCCAAATTGACTAACTACTAGCTACAAAAATGACTACCAACTAGCTAACCAAAATGAGGCCCTAAGCCTTCTTATTTATACAATTTGAGGACCCAATAGTCCTCCTAAAATTTAGGGACTTGGCTGCCCAAGACTTGTAGTTAACAGCAGTCCTACTTGACTTGCTTGGCTGCCCTTGTGCTCATTGATTTGGTGGCCTTTGAACTCCGAGCTGATGGTGGAGAATTCGAGGTAAGGGCCCATAAATGAGGGGGACACCTTCCTACAAATCCTCTAGCTTGTTCTCCCACGAATTTGGCTGCCAAGTGCTCATTAAGACCTTCATTTTTGTCTCCAAGTTGACCAAAAAGGCTACACAAAGCACCCATTAGACTTGTTGGCATAATGACTAACCAAATTCACTCTATTAACATAAATATAATAAAAAACATGCAATAAACTAATGAGAATGGTGGATTAAGTCAACTTAGGAGGTTGAATGAGCCCAAATAATTGTCCATTTTTGGGGCTCATCAGTTGTGCATTAAGCCCTCTTCAAGGTCATCTTCCATGGTTGCACATTCAATACCTTCACAACATAGTCACCTAACCCTTCTTGCTTGTACTGACTCACTACACTGAGCTTTGCGCAATTCTTCCTTGTATAGTGTATATATCATTTTTAGTGATCCTCTGCAAAAGAAAATAGTGCCATACAATGTCTCTTCCCTTTCACAGTGCATTAAGCATCTCTTGGGAAAAGTGGCTTACCTTCTGCTACCTACTTCAATGAACTGCGCAATCTCCTCTTACAGACAACCCCTGCAAAATAAAATTGTGCTAGCATAGGGTGCAGAGCACATTTCTAATAAACAATGTGTCATTGCTGAGGAAAAATGTGCTAGCCTCAAGCCTCCCCTACCCTCTTGGCGCACAACATAGTTCCAACCAACTGTGACTAGACCTTTAGCCACTAGATCTTGCCTAGTGCATTGAAAATTGGCTCAAACCTCTCCCTCCTAGCACGGGGCACAGTTTCAGTAGATAGTGGGCCACTGTTGAGGAAAAATGTGCTACCCTTTAGGCCTCCCCTTCCTTCCCAGTGCATAGCACAGTTCTAGTCAATAAGCCTTCAACTCTTGTCCACTAAACTTCCCCTCTACGTTGAATCTTGTCTTATCTTTATTCCTCAGCACATGGCACAATCTTAGAGCATAGTGAGGCCTCCTCTTAGTCACTATCAATTTAAAATGCACTCTTATTGTCTCCTAATTCCATGAGCCTAGTCCACGTCATATTATTAGTCAGTAAGATCATCACACTGTCTCTTACACTTTCCCACTGTGCTAGACCTTGAAGATCCCATCCTCGTAGCACATTCCACAATTCTAATGAACAATGGTGCTTTCTTAAGTCAATATTGAGCTAAATTGCTCCCTCCCCATCAAGCCCTTCCTTCTCAGTCCTTTCATAGGCCTATCACAAGAATTTTCTTCCATGAGCATGGTAGAGATAGGATAGATGATTTCAAGACTGATTTTTCCTTTTCATGAGTGATCTTCATTGGCAGGTATACCAACTCAACATGGCAAGGTGATGCTCAAGGAAGATGTCAAAGAGGACGGACCAAGAAAAACTTGCAAAGAAGAAGCACAAAGAAGAGTTATCATGAAGACATGAAGAGATACTGGACCAAGACAGATTGAAGACATTTCATGATGACTCAGAAGGTCTCAATGTAGATCCATGGCCTTTTGGAGGGTGAAGATGAAGAACAAATCAGATCTTTCATGAAGATTGAAGACAAAGCAACAAAGGAAGCAGCTTGGCATTGCCACATCGTCATGAAGTTCCATGTCATCATTCTCAAGTTGTGGCTTAAACAAGTGTCATCGCAATGTCATATGTGTCCATATGTTTTGCCACATCATCATGTGGAATGTAATGATTTATTTTCAAGAAAATGACAAAATGCAAATGTGTGGAAGTCCAAGAGTCATATGTGGAATATGTAAAGTCACATGTGGAAAAAAGAGTTTTATAGAAGTTAAAAGGTAATTTAAGAGTCCAAGATTCATGATGGTATCTCAAGAGTCATAGGGGATATGAAACGTCATTCCCTTTGTTATAAAAAGAACCTAATAACTCAAGAAAATAGCTTTTGGAGGCTTAGGATTTGAAGAGTTATCCTTGGCTTCTTTGGCTTGGCATAGGAGAGAAGATCATTTTTTTGGAGAATCAAGAAATGACTTAATGTTACACTATTGGAACTAGTGCCTCACCATTGTAACCATGTACTTGGATCTTTCACCTAATAATCATAAGCTCATTGAACCAACACACTTCAGGCATGTATCGTGAATGTTTTATGACTATTCTTTAGCTGTTTGTGGTGTATGTTATGTTCATATGTACTAAAGAATTTAAACTACTTCATTGGCTTTGGTGTTCATCTAGTTGAATGTGTGTTGTAGTTTTATTTAGTGATCATTATGTCTATGTCAACTACTTCACTAGATAACTAATGAATCTTTCCTTGCTCTTGTGTGCCTCTCTTAGGATAGTACTATTACTTTCCTTCTAGAGACTCACTCTTGTCTCCCCTCTTGTGAAGGCCTCCTTTTACACATTGCAATTGGTGTTTCGCAATGTCAGCTTACTTGTTTATTCAAAGGTTATGTATATAATCCCTTATGTTATCCATTGAAACCAAGGCAAACCTTAAGTTATGGTGATCGGGCCGATATTCCAGATGGAGCTCCTACTCCAAATGGTGTGAGGTCTAATTAGGAATTCACATCGGGAAGACCCCCTGTATGTTGGCGGTATCTAGTACCGTCAACATGATGATAAGACTGCTTATGAGGTATGAACTGGTAAGAAACCTTCTCTTAAACATCTTAGGGTATTTGGTTGTGATTTTTATGCACATCTTTCAAAGGAGAATAAGAGTAAGCTAAATAAGAAAGTTGAAAAGCATATCTTTATTGGATATAAAAAAGGCCTGAAAAGTTATAACCTTTATAACCTAGAAACTAAAAGGTAGTGTATAGTCAAGATGTAGTATTAGAGAAGTTAAAAATGTTGTCAAACAAAAAGTCCTAGCAAGGAAAAAAGAACTAGAAAATATAGAGTTTCAATTGAAGGATGATGAATCAAACTTAGAGGAAGAGGAATCAGAAATGAAGAACCACATACTTAGGTGTTGAGTTGTTCGATTTGGGAAAGAAGAAAACCATAAAGGTATACTCCACTTGATTTTTGTTCAAATTTTTCTTTGTTTATAATTGATTATTATCCTAAAACTGTTAGAGAGGTTGTGGGTTCAGAGGATGAAAAACTCTAGAAAAAGGCCATAATTGAAGAAATGAGATGCTTGGATAAAAATGAGGCTTGATATCTATTAAAATTACACATTGGAAGAGATCCCATTGGCAACAAATGGGTGTTTAAGAAGAAGTTGAATGCAGAACGAAGACTGGAGAAATACAAAGCTTTTGCTTTGTTTATAATTGATGATTATCCTAAAACTGTTAGAGAGGTTGTGGATTCAGAGGATGAAAAACTCTAGAAAAAGGCCATAATTGAAGAAATGAGATCCTTGGATAAAAATGAGGATTGAGAACTATTAGAATTGCACATTGGAAGAGATCCCATTGGAAACAAATGGGTGTTTAAGAAGAAGTTGAATGCAGAAGGAAGATTGGAGAAATACAAAGCTTGGCTAGAAGCAAAAGATTATTCCTGAGTTAAAGGAATTGACTTTGGCAAGATCTTTTCTCCTATTTCCAAATTAACTTCTATTAGTTTTCATTTATTTGTTGCAACTGTTTTTGATTTTCATGGATGTCAAAACAACATTACTACATGGGGATTTGGAAGAAGAAATTTTATGAAGCAACCAGAAGGCTTACAAAGAAGAGAAAGAAAGAGTTGGTGTGCAAGCTAAAATAATCCCTATATGTGTTAAAACAATAACCAAGGATATGGTATGAAAAAATTGATACTTATTTATTGGGACTCGGCTTCACAAGGAGCAAAGTGGATCATTTTATATATTTAAAATTAGTTGGTCTTGTATGTGGATGATATGTTGTTGATTGGAAATGAGAGAGAAACCATACGCGAAGTGAAAACTCAATTGTCCTATATATTTGATATTAAGGAGCTTTGTGCTGCAAATTTCATTTTGGGCATGAAAATTAGAAGAAATCGGGCAAATAAGTAACTTTGGTTAAATCAAAGGAAGTATCTTGAGACAAGATTGTAACAGTTTAATATGCAAGAATGTAAACCGATAAAGGTGCCTATTCTTGTAGGTGTAAAGTTACCTCTAGATCAATGTCCCAAGACACAGGAAAAGGAATAGGACATATCTCGTGTTCCAAATGCCAATGAAGTTGGGAGTTTGATGTGTGGAATGATTTGTACTGGACCAAACATTGGTGGGAGTATTGAGTAGGTATTATATCAAAATCGGGGAATGGGCATTGGAAAATGGTAGAAAGGGTTTTCAAGTATTTACGTGACACTATTAGCTATGGATTGTGCTACCAAAGAAGACCATGATTAGATAGAGTTTTGGACATACATGGCTTCGTTGATGCAGAACGGAGCTGGAGATCTGGGTCACAAAATATCTACAAGTCGATGTGTTTAACCTATTCAGAAAAGCTATCAGTTGGCTAAGCAAGAGACAATCTATAATGGCACTCTCAACTACATAAGTTGAATACATGACATCCACTCATACGAGCAAAGAATCAATATTGTTACAAAGTTTTTGTACACGTATTGAGTGGGTTCAAAAATGTGAGGATATATTGTGACAGACAAAGTGCAATCTTCTTGGCAAAAAGCCTAGAGTATCATTCTAAAATAACATATTGATGTTCATTATCACATTGTGAAATATATGATTGAAGAAAAAAAGGTGTTGATGGTGAAGGTGAACACTTTGAATTTTCACAGATATTTTAACAAAATTTGTGAGCATTGGGAAGTTCTCTTGGTGTAGAAAATAATAATCATTATTTTAACAATTCCATTGGTAAAATAAGGTCAGTTGGAGATATGGGGAAAAAAATCTCTTAATCTTGAGAATTTTATAGAAGTATTAAAGACATGGGAAAAAATATCTTAATTTTTTTAATTATGTTGTTTATGTTTTAAGACTTTCAACAATTTCATTACTAGAATAAGAAAAATAGGCATACTTTTTGAGAACCCAACAAGTAATAAGATTTCACTATAGATCCAAAATAGTTTTACATGTTTCTAGTAGGATTCAAACTTTCTATGATTGAGATGTAAATTTATATTAACCCAATACACAATCAAGTAATAAGATTTCTATGTAGACTAAAAAACCTTTCCATGTTCTTTATAAGATTCAAAATTCTTCAAAATTCAATGATCAAGATGTAAATTTTTATGAACCCGCAATAAAGTAATAAGATTTCCACGCACATAACCGAAAAAAATAACCAACTTAAAACTTTCCATCCCATATTCCATTTAAAAAACAAAAAAACAAAAAAACTTTCCATTCCATATTCCATATAATGTAGGATCCAAAATTCTATAGTCAATATGTAATTTTTTATGAGTCCAATACAAAATTGGGTAATAATAGATTCCCATGTAGGTCCCAAAAAACATTTCATGTTCTATGTAGGATCCAAAATTCTAATTCCATGGTTGAGACTTAAACGTTTACTTTACACACCAAAAATGCACAAGGGAGTATTGTCCTATGATAAATTAAAGCATAACTACTTGTATCTAAGAGAAAAAACTTCCATGCAATTCAAATACATCTCAATATACTAAACAACACTGTGTATACAATAAGCCCCAAAGGTTAGCTCAACTGGCCGAAGGGCTTTAAAAGATTCCCTTCGGACTTTTAAAAAACAAACGTGTATACAATAATGACTCTATTAGTCTCTATATATATTTATTTGTAGTCATTCATTGTTCATATAACACACTAATTGCATATTTCACCACATACATATTTCCATTAATCTCTACATATATTCATAAAGCAAATTAATTACACATTTTATCACATACTTCTAGGGAGATGTAGCATTTTATCACACACTTCTAGAGAGATGTAGCTGCCACCCGTTAACCACCTCTTAAAAAAAAACCAATGTATATACAATAATGACTTTATTAGTCTCGATATATATTTATCTGCAGTCATTCATTGTTCATATAACACACTAATGGCATATTTCACCACATACATATTTCCATTAATCTCTACATATATTCATAAAGCAAATTAATTACACATTTTATCACATACTTCTAGGGAGAGAAAAACTTCTACACAACTCAAATACATTTCAATATAATAAACATAAAGTGTACAATAACGACTATTGATCTCTCCATATTCCGATCTTCAGTCATCCATTGCTCATGTAGCCATGCTAATTACTCATACATTTCACCACATACATACTTACATACTTCCATTAGCGTCATTGGAGTCTTGCAAGGAGTATTCCTGGCAAGCTAGCTTTCAGTGGTCACATAACAACAACCGGCATATTAAAAAAACCTTTGATTTTTTTTTTACACTAGTATGCCTATATTGAAGACTGTACACTTTGACATATTGCCAGTGTATCAGTCATCTCCAATATACTCCACAACATGGTGATTTGATTTCCTGAAAAACACATATATCATTCATAAGTGCTAGTTTCGAGTCTGGCACCTTAAGAAGCCCTTTTAAATCTTTAGGGCATTCATTGCAAACTAAAATCTTTTGAACAATCTAAAAATATGGAAAGCCATGTATATATATTGGATATAAATTGCATAATAATTGGGATGACAATTGTGTGACACTGTCGAAGTCACAAAGAGTAATTTCTTGTGCATCTGTTGCAATATCAGTTCCAGCAGCAACTTCAGGCTAGTCAATCCATGATGCACCGACCGCTTTGGCCATGAATGCATATCTGTCTGCTGCTTCGTCAATCTGCAGTTGGAAAAAGTGTTATATTCAGCATGAAGCGGACATTTCTGCAAAGTGAAACACACAGACACATGCATTTGTGTCTGGAACACAATGTCATTCACAGGTGTGGACACAATTACACACTCAGCTAGCTGTCTACATATTTTATTTCTGACAAGAAAATCAGTGAAATCACTGAAAAATTGCATATACAAAAAGCATATTAGGGAAAAATAATAATAACTCACCACTTTCTGGGTTGGCTTTCCTTCACCATGGCCAGATTTGGTATCAATTCGGCCAATAATGGGGTTGGTCTGTGGGCTATTCTCCACGCTTTTACACAGAACATATTGCATCGTCTATATACACAAGAAGTTCAAAATCGATATAAACAAATTAGCTATGGATTTAAAATAAATTATAATAAAACACACATAATGTCTGTTTGTCAAAATAGGGACGCAAAAGAGCCACCAAAGGTTTATGCATCAATAGTTGCCTATAAGCTTCTACGCATCAATAGTTGCCTATAAGCGTCAACATTCAAATGTCAAATATTAGTTGACATCTAATGCAGGGCCAGAGCCATATCAAGTACTCACTGCTAGGAGTTTCAAAGAGTGGAGTGGCACAACACGGTCGTCGTGATCTGCTGTCAATAACATTGTAGCAGGATACTGTAAATTCTGTCCGGGTTTGTCCCATGGTGTCTTTACATTATTCAATGGTGAGTATCTGCAGCAATGAAGAATGTTTTATACAAACAGTTGATCATGTCTTTTTGAAAAAGCAAGAAGTTTATATAAGTGATATAATATAATGGAGGATATAATTTTAAGAGTTAGTTCAAGTGGTGTAGAGCCAGATATAAAGTTTTTTGATATTGTTGTTAATTGCTGTTAATGACAAGCTCTTCAATTCCCTTGGTGCAAGACCTCGTGATCAAACCCTATAATTTACCTGGTTTACCATCCATAAATGTGAAGAAGTACTTGAAGTTTGAAGTTTTCGGTGCTTTCATTCCAAGTAGAAAAAAGAAAAACAAAACCTAACGTAACACTTTTTGATAAAGTGACTAAAAAAGGAACCAGCAATGTATCTTCATTACAGATTACTAACAGTTTGAATATTATTTAAATTTTAGACACTACTACTTATTAGTTCGAGAGACCGGCTCCATTTGTCTTCTTACTTAATCAGCCAATGAAATTCTTCTTCCTTATCTGAAGAGCCATAATCAGTAGTCCACGCATGGCCTGCAGATTTCAGCACAAGTTCCATCATCAGTTGCCTGCAGATGCCTACGTCTACGTCTAGAGATTACCCTAACCAGAGGGGGAGAAGTAGTTGAATATTATTACCAATAGTAAATTTATGAAAACGCAACATGTCCATAACACCCACATGAGCCAGTGTGCAACCAAATAGGTCAGGTCTCTGTTTAAACGCAGAATTAACAATCAAAACCTCTTATTTCACCAAAAAATATTTTGCTAAATCCTCTCTACATTTCTTTTTGAATAAGTTTTAGAAAAAACAACACAGAGACAAAAGCATTTTCTTTGGGATAATATAAACGACTTTTTCGATCGGATGCTACATTGAAACGAAAGAAGGGAAAGGATTGAATCAACAAACTGGTTTATACATGGGCATACCTGATTGATTAACCATGCATCTTATCATCAAATACATGGGCATACCTGATTTGTGCAAGCTGCAACAAGAAGTCCACCATTACTGCCTCCTTCAATACATAACTTTTTAGGTTGTGTATATCCCTCTGAGACAAGGAACTCGGCGGCAGATATGAAATCATCAAAGCAATTTTGTTTTTTGGCAAGAGAGCCTGCTTTATGCCATTCTTGTCCATATTCACCACCACCACGAATATTTGCAATTGCAAAAACTGCCCCTAGATGTCTTGAAATGACAATACGATCAACACTGAAGTTTGGAGTGATGCTAATGTTAAAGCCCCCATAACCATATAGTAGAGCTGGATGAGAACCATCAAGAGTAATGTCTTTCTTGGATACAATGAACATTGGTATCTGAGTTCCATCCTTGCTGTTTATGAAAACCTGACAACAATCGAAGATGGATCAGTGACAATATTATATTAGAATCAGTCACATCAGTAGTCAATCCAGAAGGACTGCATAATATTGTTCAATTGAATAATGTCATTATTATCGTTTCAACTGAGCGAGGAGAATAGAAAGATTTTTTCTTGTAGCAGGGATAAATGAATAACTAGAAAACTTTTATTTATTGGAATGCACTTTTCGTTAAATGAATTCTAATGTGAAACCCCATTGCTTTAAATGCTTTTAAAATCAAACATTCAATAGGGAGCATTACTGGTTTAAAACATTCAATAGAGAAGATTTTCTCCCTAAATATAGCCAAGAAAAAATTTGTAGGAGAAAAAAATAGCAAAAATAATCGTTACCTGTTTAGCCTCAAACTCTGTCCGATCAAACCCTGGAACAACAGTCTCTCTGAAAACTACCAACTCCGGTTTTTCGACATCAAGGTTGCATCGATAGATAATGCGAGGGGTAAGAAAGCTTGTAAAACCAATAAATATCTCCTTGTCTTTACGCCTTCCTGATATTCCAAAAACTGACCCAATATCTATTGGCAAATTATGAAGCAAATTTCCAGATTGCAAGTCTCGTATTTGCAAAACATGCTTGACATCGCTTAAATAGCTTAATAGAAGTTGATTTCCATTGACACAGAAAGCTGATTCAAGCACGTCCTTCTCAGATTCTCCAATAACGTCACTCCAAGCTTCCGGCTGCATAAGGGCATTTTTATTGGTTTGAAAAGTGAACAAAGCACCATCATTTGCAACAAGATCATACGCTGCTTCAAAGTTGTCAATAAGTTTTTGGAAAGGAAGCATCTCTTCCCTGCCTTTGAAACCTTCAAGACCTTGAGGAAGAGCGTCAAGATCGCAATAAAAGAGCCTGTTCACCCGGTCAGTGCTTTCTCTAATATAGAAAAGAACATACTGTCACAAAGAAAACAGGTAACTGTATAAGACTGGATAAAAAACCTGCCATGGAATTATTGATGTTTCCTACAAGAAAATTATCATTCTGTTTTAGAAAATATAATTATAGATGTTTCATAGAAGAAAATCACCATTTTGTTTCAGTGTTCTAAAACATTAGGATTGCATAAAACAAAAATCCAACACATATGTTTGACATGCCATATTTTCCAAATAAGATAAACCATTCCAACCAAAGCCAAATAAATTACGCTGAGAATTCATGTGTTGTACATGAATTGGATGGAATGCAAAGCATATGGAATGTGCAGTTGATCGAAGTGGATTTTGATGTAGGAATATTGTTGACTTTGTCCGAGTGTCACCTAAGTATTCTGCCTCTCAAGTTGAAAAATTGTTTATTAATTTTATTTTTTTTTAATATAAATTCCTGAGCGAATTTGTGATAGATATCCAAGAACCCAAAGTTATTTTTGGGGAATAACTCTTTAAATTGGCTATAATGACCCAAAGTGATTTTTGGGGAATAATTCTTTAAATTGACTAGAATAACCGCGATCGATTATTAAAGATATATAAGAGGATACAAAATAAAAGAGTAGAATGGTTGTATTTAAATTAAATTTTATAATATTAGTTACCGATCATTGAGCTTAGAGGCTTATTCTACAGCCCAGTATGAGGGGATGTGTAAGTTTGTTCGTCCATCTTGACACATGTTTTAAATAGAAAAATAATGTCGGCTATAATACAAAAATTAAATATGTTGTAAAATAATTAGCAATAAAAAAAATTTGCTTCCAAGATGTTTAAACCTTATACATTTCAAAAATATTTCAATAGGACATATAAATAAACTATTTAAGATCTATATTATGTTATGTAAAATATTTTAATGTCAATTATATATATATATATATATATATATATATCATTTAAAAAAAATATATTTATATCATGAAAAAACAGTTTTATGGTTAAAATGTTTATTTGGTCCTATATATACTCTATATAGCATTCAAAAATTAAACAATAAAATTTACATATTGTATTTTGTATTCTAAAAAAGTTTGCACGTGAATAAATTTGATCCCTCCAGGCTCATGTTAGATCCATACTTAAGATGAATCTATACTGGTCTATGAAAATGTCTCCTTTCAAAACACTATATAAATATGTGAAAAGCAAACTCTAAATCAATCAAATGCCCCTGTAACAATTGAGCTACTCAGAAATGTAAGACTGAATAGTGTTTCAAAGTCAATCTAAGCCTCCTCTTAGAGATTAGATTGTAAAAGTCAATCCAAAATAAATGTAACGATTGAATCACTCCAAGAAATTGCAATGTCCTCTGCAAATGTGAACCTCCTCTTAGAGATTAGATTGTAAAAGTCAATCAAAGGTAAATGTAACGATTGAGTCACTCCAACAAAATGCAGAGCACTCAGAAAATCAACATAGAAGCCCTAATTTGAAGGTGATACGGTCTTCATTCGTTCATTCATCTACCACTTATGGTTTTAAAATAAGGAAGAAGAATTTTATTGGCTTATTGAGTAAGAAGAGAAATGGAGCTTCTATCTCAATTTAATAACATATTGTTTAAATAAGCTTCAAACTGTTAGAAATATCAATGGTAAGATTTCACGGGAAATAAGCTACAAATTAAATAAACAAGTGATATTCTACCAATTCAAAGACAAAAAGAGATCAGGTATTCATGAAAATGGCATCTAAGGTTTTGGAGATATTGATTATTCATTAGATTCCGAAGAATTAATGTAGGAATGGGAGAATCAAATGCATGAATTGCATGTTATGATATTCAGTTCAAGGAAAATGATAAAAGTATAAGAAATTTGATCATCAATCAATCACCAAAAGAAGAAAAAGAGAAGAAGAGACTATACCATCTAAAAATAATTTGCAAATAAGATTAAACAAGGAAGAAAAAAGAGGAAGAAAAAAAGAGAAATTCAAGGGAAAAAAATTATTTGCAAAAGATAAAATAGTTAACATGCAAAAGCAGAAAACTCATGAGAAAGAAAATGGTATACAACAATAGAAATCTATTCTTGTTAGAATATAGGTAGGGTAGCAAAGGTAGCAACAAAAGGCAAGATGCAAGAAAAATAAGGTCAAGATGGAGGATGGAATTATTGGGAATGTGTGGCACATCACATGGCTATCTCCACACCATGCATGTCTTTGCATTGTAATCTAATCCAATAAAGGAATTAGAGTTGTAATCTAATTTGGGTAAACGAATTAAATTTTGGATGTTGTAGAATCCTATATATTGTGTTTGAGATTAATACAATGAGAGATAGAGGTGTGGCTCTAACATTTGTTGGTTTCCCGGTTAAAGGTTTCTAAAGTAAATATCTAATCATTGTGTGCGAATGTTGTTATTTTCCCTTTTGTTTAATAAATAATCTGCATGCATTGCTTTACTATAAAAGTTTAAAACTTACATTTGATTGTATTATTGACTTCAAAGGGATGCCTTCATTACTAGGGGTTTGGCTCAATTTTTTATAGAGCAAATTTATCTTGGGCTTGTGATAAACCTAGTTTCAATGGAAGCTCATGGTGGTGATTCTTGTGTTGAAGGAGAATGGTGAGGAGTTCTAAAATTAACATTGGAGAAATTTTATTAGGAAAAAATTTAAGCTATGGAAGCTCAAAATGAAGGACCTTCTTATAGACAAAGACGAGTGGGTTGTTGTGGATCTTGGTATTACCCCTATTGGTATGTCAACAAAAGTCTAAATGAGGTTGGAAAAGAAGGCAATGAGTATAATCTAGTTGTGTCTTTCAAATTCAATGTTATTGAATGTCACAACCAAGGTGTGATGGGATAAGTTACGGACTTTGTATCAGTATAAGTCTATGATAAACAAATTTTTCCTTCAAAGGAAGATGTATCTCCCAAGGATGAATGGTGGATACTTTGTTACAAAGCATCTAAATGGCTTTACCACTATGATAAGTTAGTTGTTTGTTGATATTAAATTTTTTTACGAAGATAAGAGCATTAGTTTACTATGTTCTTCGCTACATTCATGGGACACTGGGAGTAATAGAACCACATTGACATTTGATAATGTGGTTGCATCCTTACTATCAAAAGAAATCAGGCAGGAAACTATGGATAGTCAGGATGCATTGTTTGTAAAAGGTCATTCCCAAGAATGAAATAAAAATAAGTGCTTAAGGGGAAATCTAAAACAACGGGTAGATCTAAATCTCCCCGGGTATCTTAAATGTTGGAAATGTGGTAAAGTAGGCATTACAAGAAGGACTGTAGATCTAAAAGTGTTGACAAAGGAAAGGGGTCTAATTGTGTTCCTTCCACAGAAGGGAAGACCTTCTAAGAAGAAAATGATCTGTATTTGGATTCTTCAAGAATCAAGCACACATGCAGATTATGATGTATGGTTGATAAGCGTGGGTACTACTTTTCATATGAATCCCCACAAGGAGTGGTTTTCTGAATATGAGGAGTATGATGAAGGTGGCATTTTCCTAGGAGATCACTTGATAGCAAAAATCATAGGACATGGAAAAGTCAAATTGCTACTCAAGGATGGATGGATTAGGACACTCTCTAGATTTTATACATTCCAGAATTGACTAGAAACTTGATATCTATGAGTAAGATGAGTGATGTAGGTTTACATATTATGTTTGAAATGGAAACCTGCAAAATTGTTTGAGGAGCAAATGTGTTGATGAGGGGAGTTCAAAATATACAAGTTGTTAGGAACCATTATCAATGGCAGTGTAATAATTTTGTTGTTCCTGAGGGTGGACATGAAAAAGACAAAGCCCCTACTACCTAGAGTAAAGACAATATTGGAGAAAAGGACCTTCGAGTGTTACATGATAAAGGAATGGTTGAAGGTATCTTTGATTATGCTCTAGATTAAAATTTCAGTTAATATTGCATATATGGTAAATAGAATTAGGTAAGATTCTCGTCTGATGCTACAAGAGCGAAAGGGTATTAGAATTGATACATAGTAATGTGTTTGAACCTTTTCTTGTTCCATCATTAGGTAAATATATGAATTATGTTTCTTTCATATATTATTTCTCAAGGTTCACGTGGATTTAGTTTCTCCAAAAGAAATCTGAGGTATTTGATAAATTTAAAGTGTTGCTTTTGTAGATAAGATAAGATAAGATAAAATGTCTCCTATATAAAGAACAAGAAGGAAAATAAGACATGATGCCTATATACTAAAACTTGGAGAAACCCTTGATTCCATATGTAGGCAACCTCAATGGAAGGGAGATGTACAGAGGGAATGGATATGTGGACAAGGTGATGGACCACTAGATCTCTTTCTCTGAAGTGTGCCTTGAGGAAGAGTTGGGAGAAGATATGAACTTGCTACTATGCTACCACTTGGAAAAGTATTCCATTGCTGATGTCTAGGTGATCTCATCTACCTGTTGGTAAGGGATCTGGTATGGCAATGTCTCTAGGGAAAGGAAATGGTCCCTTGAGCCCACACCAATCAGTAGTCAATAGAAATATTGCTATCAATTTTTTCTCTTGGTGCCTCTATCTAATGGGAGCACTACAAAAAGGAAGTAATCTGCTAAAGACGATGAAGTCTAGAAGGAGGCTATAGATTTTGGTTACGATGTATAAGGGCCTCCTGCATGTAAAGGAAAATACATCTCTAGTTTGGGTATTAGAAGAAATGGATAGAGTCTTGATCCCCCTGAACAAGCAACAAAATCACCCTTGGATCTCATAATAAATAGAGCAAAAAAATATGAAATCCTCCCGGGTCTCAATCTCTTGAAGATGGCACAATCAACAAATCTTGTCATATCAATCAATCTGGTGGTTAGTCTCAATCCACAGTCTATGGGACCCAATTCTAAATTGTCCCAAGTGGATCTAAAGGGCATGCATCTAATTGAAAAGAATTTAATGGGATAAAAAAATAAGTCCATCACTCATAACCATGAAGTGCTCAACATAGAAGGTCATCTTTGGACATAACCTACCCTGAGATTTTATCCAAGTGACCTCTATATATTTCTTTTAGATATCTCCTCAAATGATTGTATTCATCTTCTCATTGCGATCTGCGGCTTATCCCGCTGTGGTCTCGTTGCAGATCTATATTCGCTCAATACTGATCTCGGTGCGATCTGCAGCTTCTCCCGTTGCGATCTCGTTGCAGTTTGACCGGGATCCTGGATCCTGGATCTCGTTGCAGGTATATATTCGCTCGTTGTCAAATCTGCGTGGGTCTCTCACGTGCTTATTACAGATCCCGTATCGATCAGATCAGATCGCCTCCTCTGTTACATCATGGCCCGCGGCTCTTAGTGGGTTTTCATTCTCCGCGAGTGTCAGTGAGAAGATAGTCATTCTAACCGACCGAGTTGGAAGAATTAGAAGCAGCGAACCGTAACTGTTCTCAACATAAAGATATTCATAAGGGATATCGATGTGTTGTGGCCACCGCCCATCTCTGTTTGCGAGTTTGCAACAAGTGATTTTCTGATACTAGCGCGACATAACCCTGGGATCCATCTTGCAAGACCTTAGATCTGTATCTTGGAAGCATTTCGAACTTTTTACTTTTATGATTAGTCTTGTTTTGGGTGCCTTGGAAGATCTGTCGATTCCTCCATCTGCGGCTCTTCATCATTCGATCCCTCTAAGATTTGCTGATTCAAACAACTCAGAGATCTGTCGATTTCATCTGCGGCTCCTAGATCTGCCGATCCCATTCACAGAGATCTGTCGATTCCTCTGCGGCTCTTATATCTGTCGATTCCATCTGCGGCTCTTCATCATTCGATCCCTCAGAGATCTATTATATTACTGTGGCTCTTCATCTACGGCTCTTTACTGCGGAGATCTGTAGCTCTTCATCGATACACCATATTAGATCTGCAGAGATCTGCAGCTCTTCATTGATACACCATATTAGATCTGCCAATTCCTCTGCGGCTCTTAGATCTGCTGATCCTTCTGCGGCTCTATCTTTTATACTCAGCAGGGGAGCGTTCTCCAGATGGCTCCCAGCTTCGCGAAAATAGCTGTTGGCTCAGTTCCGTCCGTCTCTGGGGGGCTAGCTCCTGCCCATATCGTCAGTGAAGCCCCAACTCCCACTGTCCAGGTGGTCCAGGCCTCACTCGATGAGGCTTTGAAGTTCTCTGAGAGTGCCCTAATCTGCTGATTCAATGGTTTTTGGCCGCGGCTCACAGCTCTCCACAGTTGGATCTTTGAGGTATGGAAGCCTCTAATTCCTGATGCAATTAATATCTACCCCTGTGCTAGGGGTTTCTTTATAGTAGATTTTGAAAACCCTGAAGGTAGACAATGTATTCTAGATTCTGGCCCTTGGTTTTGGGAAAAATCAGGCCTATTCATGAGGCCATGGAACCCATCATTCGATCCCTCAACAACAGTCATAACCTCAGCACCAGTTTGGGTGAGATTGCCAAATCTACCCTTGCATCTCTGGAATTTATCTTCGCTAAAAGCCATTGGAAATACAATTGGGAAATTTTACTGCAGGTGCCCAGAAACAGAGGAATATGCCAGAACCACCTATGCATGCATCTGTGTGGAAATGGACTTCAACACCAGATTCCCAGCAGAAATACACCTAACAAGTAAAGACTAGGTGTGGAACTAGAAACTCGATTATGAAAGTGTCCTCTTCAGATGTCGATCCTGCTTTGAGACAGGCCACCTAGCAAAAAATTGCCCAAAAGCCTCCTAGAAAAATTCTTCTAGGAAAAATCACCACAGATATACATGGTGGAAAGGACCACAAAAGGAACACTACATTGTCATCAAAGAAGAAACTCTCGAGAAGACTCTAAATCACAAGAAATCGGGCAAGAAAGAAACAACTCTCAAGACAAGTAGGAGGAAAGCCCCGTCCAACAACAAAAGAGTGAACTCGACAACCCCTCAAGCATCAACAGCTATAAGGGTCCGAATACCGCACAAAATAAATCTTCATTTAACAGCAAAGCAGATCTCCTATACCAAACTTCTTCTCCGACTATCTTCAAAAGGACGAACACAATAGATCGCGCAGCTAAGACACCAATGTCCCAAGAATCAGAAGAGATGAAGGAGACACAAGATAAAGAAAGTTGGAAGACCGTAGAGAAAAAAAAGAAAGCTACAGCACCAATCTCGCCAAGAAAGACGAGGATCCAGACAATTAGACACTAAGAAAGAAAATTATAGGTCCGATAGACCAATTTGGTCTCAGTGGACGTTAACCACCACCATCATCATCATCATCAAAAGGTGATCGGGTGCACACAAGGAATATTGAAACAAAGGAAGCCAGTCCACCATAACATCAACCGAAGCAAGGATATTAGAGACTCCAATGTACCTACATGAAGATTGAGCTAAAGGATTAGTTGCTCCAATATAATATGATAAACAATAGACTACGTATGGATATTGATCATGCCCCTTTTTGTATTTGCAAAGCTCCAAAGATGGTTTAGAAGTGCGATAAGGCCAAACACTGTCTCAAGCCAAAAGGGGTGAGCCCTAAACTTTGTAAGGATGATGGGATGAGAAATTGTCTTCTTGCACCTAGAGGAGGACAAACTATACTCTCTCTACTGAAGACCAATCATACTCTAATAAACAAGGTCCCCAAACCTTAGAGCCATATAAAATTGTGAGTCGCACAAGTGTCCATGAGTAACATCTTGGAAGATATGTCCTAAAAATGGTTCTAGAAACATTGTCTCTCCAAGGCATCCAGGGAACCATGGTGACTCATGGCTGGAGTGCAGGAACAAACTGAATCAAGGTCCCATGAATAAAACTCCCTAATACTTATATGAGCAAGCGATCTCAATATCCTCACCTCTAAAAGAGAAATGGTGATCAAAGAGGGCCTTCTTCGACTTGTTGAAGATCATTACCTTGGTTTTACCCAAGTTGATTGTTAACTATAGAAGCTCACAAAAGAGAGCCAAAGCAACTAACTATCTCGGAAACCCATCGAAGGATAAGACTGAAGGACCATGTCATTAGTGAGAAGAAAGATAGAAATCAAAACATGGTGTAGGAGGCACTCATCTCCCTCTTGGATGTGTTCACTTCTTGTGCAAAAAGGATTCTAACTCGTCAATGTAAATCGTGAACAATGTGGGGGACAAGAGGCAATGTTATTTGAGTATTGACCCCAATGGCACTCTTGATAAAATCTGAAATCCCATGTTCTATGCATAAATGACCAAGAACTGACTCATAGAGGTGCATGGTGGTAATCAATAATGTATTGGAGATACCACTATATTTGGGTCTCTGGAATGAATCCCACAGGGGATGGAATCAAAATATTTTCGAAAGTCCACAAAACAACAATAAATTTTTGAAAAGATATGTTATGCCTTGTCAATAATGGCTCTAAGTTGCAACGTCTCAAGCCCCCAAGAAAGCTGCAAATGGAGAGTCGCAGAATAGAGTTTGGAAAACTTTTGACCAACCATGATTTTCCTATAATTATTGGAATCTATGCTAAGTCTTGATTTATTAATTAGGTGAATGATGTGGTGACAAAGACAATGGAAATTCTGTGCAAACCACATTGTTGAATAGGTTAGCAAGGTGGTTATCTATAGCATGATGACCCTACTTGAAGAGCTTTGCTTGGGTCCCTTCCTCATTCGCTACTTTACTAGTATTCATCATCCAAATGGCCTCATGGATATCTTGGTATAAGAATAGATGACAAGAAGGGGAGTAAGAAAACAAAGGTGTTAAGCACAAATAATGGTGGAGCGTTATGTGCAAATGAACTCAAGGATTTCTATAAGAAGTGTGAAATAACAATGCAAAAGACTACTCCAAACACACCTAAACATAATGGATTTATGGAAAGAATGAGTAGGACATTGATGGAAAAGGCAAGGAGCATGTTCATTAGGGTCAAATTAGGACAAGAATTCTAGATAGAGGTAGTGGATACTACATGTTATTTGATAAATTGACCACCCTCATCAAAATTGGTTGACAAATCTCCAAATGAGGCATTGACTGGTAAGAAACCCTATCTTAAACATCTCCAAGTTTTTGGTTGTGATGCTTATATACACATTTTGAAGGAAAATAGAAGTTAGATAATAAAACTAAAAAAATGTATATTTATTGGTTATGAAGGTGGTATAAAAGGTTATAAGCTTTGGAACCCAATAACTAGGAAGATTGTTTGCAGTCATAATGCCATCTTTAGAGAAGTTAAAGATGTTCCCAAACAAGATTTCCTACCAAGGGGAACAAAACTAGAAATAATAGAGTTTGAATTGAAGAATGAAGAAACTAACTCAACAGAAGGACATGAATAAAAAGAAGAAGAACCTCATATCCTTGTATTGAGGAGATTGGTTCAGGAAAGAAGGTATTCTCCACTTGATTTTCATTCTAGATTTTCTTAATCTATTATTCATTATGATCTCAAAAAATCAAGAGGTAGTGTATGTAGAGGATGGTAAGCTCTGGAAGAAGGCTATGGTTGAAGAAATTGTTGCCTTGAATAAAAATGAGGCTTGGGATTTAGTTGAGTTTCCAACTAGAAAAAAATCCATAGGAAAGAAATGGTTGTTCAAGAAGAAGTTGAATGTAGAAGGTAAAGCGGATAAGAACAAAGTTGGTTGAGTAACAAAGGGATATTCATAGATAGAGGGAATTGATTTTGGTAAAAGTTATCTCCTATTGCTAAATTAACTTAAATTAGATTTCTTTTGTTTATTATTGTTATTTTTATCATCTTGAAATAGAGAATATGGATGTGAAGATGGCATTTCTACATAGGAATATTGAAGAAGAAATATACATGAAATAACCAGAAAGGTTCTCTGTATCAGTTGGGCTTTGTTTTTAAAAAGCAACGCTGGTCATTGTGTGTATTTTAAGCTAATTGATAATCATTTTGTTTATGTGATCTTGTATGTTGATGATATGTTGCAAATGGGAAACAACAAGAAAATCATCAAGGATGTTAAAACTCAATTGTCTTTTGAATTTGAGATGAGATATTTTGGTGCTGCAAATTATATTTTGGGCATGGAAATAAAAAAAGATCGAACAAACAAGAAACTATGGTTGAATCAAAGGAAATATGTTGAGACAACATTACTAAAGCTTAATATGTAGGAATGTAAATTGGTCAAGGTTCCTATTTCAGTAGGTGCAAAGATATTTTCAAATCATTGTCCCAAGACACAGGAAGAGGAAGAGGAAGAGGAAGAGGACATGTCTTGTGTCCCCTATGTTAGTGTTTGTTGTCCTTTGTAGACAAATCTAGGCTAAGGAATTGTGCCAAAGAATCTAAAACAAAATTTTTGATTTTGAGTGGATGACCAATGCTTAAAACTTTTAAACAGATACAAATCCTAGGTATTTATGAGAAAACATAAGGGTTGATTCTTCATTCTTAACAGAATTAAGATTTAAATTGATTTGGAAAGCATAATTTAAGAAGATATATAATCCTTAAACATTCATATTGAATATCTTGTTGGGTGTGGAGCTTGATTATCTCCTTTATTAAGAGGTATTGCCGCATTGAACCCCAGTTCGTAATGTGGCGGCAACGCCGCAAGGGAGGTCCAAGGGGGGCAATGGAAATTTGACCGTAAAAGTTATGTTTAATTTAGGGTTTTTTTTCCCTAGAAGGCAACCCCTTGCTATATATGAGGGAATTGTATTTCAGCTATGTAGATCTGTATTCTGAGCGAGAAAGAGAGAGGAGATTGTGTGAGAGAGAAGAGGGAATTACAACGGATCTGCTGTAGGTTGTATCTCTTCATTTTGCTGGATAATATAAAAGGAAGGACTGGCTATTTCTCTGTGGATGTAGCCCAAATTGGGTGAACCACGTATATCTATGTCTCTCTTGTTTTATGTATTTTCTGTGTTTATATTTCTGCAATATTTTATGTGTTCCATTGCTATGTAATATATAATTTTCTAACATATATAATTTGTTATATACAACATATGCATATAGAAGTTTGTTATAGCCAAACAATACACGTGCAAGAGATGACAGAAAGAAACAATTTAAAAATTTAGAGGAATTAACTAAGACAAACAATTTTAATTAATTAATATATTTCAATACTAATAACTTTGTAGGAGCTTTCAGAGAGATTGACATTCAATCTAATCTTACCTAGACTTCTATTACCTTGAACATGTTGAGAGAAAATAAAAATGAAAACATAATTGAATAACTAGAAGAACTCACAGAGATACACAAGCTACTTAGAATGAATCCAGAATCCTTCTATTAACTTCAGAAATAGCTTAGAAAGTTACAAGCATGTCCACTGGTTCATCACAAGGGTTCAACCCTTTCTTCTTTGAATTACAAAATATTTATAGAGTTTGACTCAAAAATATCTAAACTTGAATCAAAATTTATTACAAAATATAATATCATCCAAAATAGTTGGGATATTACAAAAATAGAACTGAAAAATAGTAAATTTGAATTGATTTGAACACTCTGCATAGATTTCGAGGGTTGTTGTTGATGACTGTAGCTAGAAATATGCTTTTCTGTTCATTTCCCCTATTAATCTGTTGTCTACTCCTGAAATTTAGCATTTTGTTCTATTCGATGAGCTCACATAGTTTATCCCATCTCTTTTCATCAGGGATAGAAAACTTTAACAATTTTCTGTATGACTCATCAACTTCAGTATATTTTTCAAAAGTAGGCCTAGTTAGAAACAAATGCTTAATTTCATGCTGAATTAACAAATCATAACTTAAACCTTCAATGAAATCTTTGTCAGTTATAATTCCTCTAATTTTGGAAAACTTGGTCTTGTCCACTACTATCTCATGTAACTTGTGTTGATAATCTTCAAGTGGAATCAATTTGCCACCAATATGCTACAAACCTGGAAGTCCTCTAATTTTCTGGCACTTATTCTCAAGCTGTAACATCAAATTCCTCTTAGTTAAAACCTTTCTTACCTCTAAGAAAACTTCAGTTGTGTCTTCAATCACAAATTATTCAAGCTCATCTTTTGTTTTGGAATTTAGGACTTTAATTATCCTTGTGGCATCTCCTGGTTTGTGGTCCATGTCTTCGTTTATTTCTGCTACTGTTGCTTTTGATCTCCGCAATAAATCTTCTTATTAAAAAATATTTCATTAGAAGGCCATAACTCAGTCACTGATGCATTAATGCCAATCTAGATATTTTCTTTGGCTCGAGCAATAGTTTGTGCAATTAAATATTCATTCTCATAAACTTCTAATTACTGAGTTAACTTATAATTCTTTTGAATCTCAGCCAAATATGCATTATCAGAAATTTTTTGTTCTTGAATCTTTTGGAGTTGCATCTTGAGTTTTTCAATTTCTTGATCCTTTAAAGATAAGTCTCCCATGACCTTTGACAATTGTTCTGCTGAATCAGTAGACTGTGTTTCTATTGTGATTGTTGTTGCTATAGATGTCCATGTTGTAGAAGGTGTCCCTATAGGAATGGCAACTAAAATATTGAGTTGCTGCTCTTTTTCTTTTAAGAGTGTTTCCATGTCAGCTTCCATCTTCTGAATTTGAACATTTTGTTCGACTATCAACTTGAACATATTTTCCTTTTCCTTTTCTAGTTGACCTACTTCCTTAGCTTGTGGATGTTCTATAGTAGGAAGTTTAAGCTGCTTCCTCAATGCTTGAATGTCAACATTTTTATTCTTTATCATCTCTTTTGTTGCTTTGATATCACTAGGACCATATTCTAGTTTGATCACCAAATCCTCAAGTGCTTTGATTATGGTATCTTTAGTTAAGCATGCCATTCTCT
The DNA here is from genome assembly GCA_031772625.1 of Pinus tabuliformis. Classification (NCBI taxonomy): domain Eukaryota; kingdom Viridiplantae; phylum Streptophyta; class Pinopsida; order Pinales; family Pinaceae; genus Pinus; species Pinus tabuliformis. The sequence continues at coordinate 246,524,206 of CM062810.1, read as the reverse complement.
CCATTTTTAACTGTGTGTGAATATTGTTCAAAGGAAGTTTGTAGTTTAGAGGCTTCCATGGCTAAACTTGTCAATGTATAATATATAATTTCACTACCTCCTTATGAAGGTCAATTTGATCAATTGCATGAATTGGCTTAGTATCAAAAGCAAATATGGATGTTTTATAATCTTCTGCACTTTTAGGGACTCAAACATTAGGTTCTAAAAAGGATAATTGAAATTGTCCCTTTTCAGTATCAAGTGAAGACATAAGTCTATACTGGTTAGTTGAAGACTATTTCCAAAATTCAAAATATGTAGTGGACTTTAATGTCTTATTCTTCCATTCTATTTCTCTGTATCTAGAATTATTTTTTTTTGCACTGTATCTTGAGAGATAGATGACACAAGATAATCCGTTGTGATCTCTTCAATTTGTGGAAAGGAAGTAGTAGGAAATTCTGACAGCATTACTCTATCCTGCTCCTGTGAATTTTTCCTTCTGAGGACTCTTTATGAGTGTTTGTTTTATTTCTCCTTTTGAAAACTATGAAACATGTAGCTTGAGTTTTTGAGTCTGTAGGAGATATACTTTCTCTTGATCTTTTGGTTTCTTTTCCTTAAGGAACTAGAGTCTGTGAAGATGTTTGACTAACAATTTGTTCCTTGACTTCATGTAATCTACTTTCCTGCCATTCTTCTTGATTTGCATATTGTTCTATCTATGGCTTGGTTGTATGTGCACAAAGTGTTGTTTTCTACTCAAGTCTTAACCTTGAAATAATTCCCAAGGGATCATACAACCAAGTAAAACTCAACTTGAATTTCATCTGCTTTAACAAATTATTTTCCTCCTTCATTGTTATTATGGTATTAGCAATGAAAGGGCCAATCTGTGCCTTTAGCTTGAATTGTGCTTTCTGCTTCCTAGATACAAAATGTAAATCATCCATATTCATCATTTTCCTGATGTATTCTAAGGCAAAGATCCTTATTGGCACAAACACTAGTAACCTGTATGGAGGGAGTTCACAACCATATATTTTGATCTTTGTATAATTTTGGTAAAGGTATTAGTCTCTAACTTTAGCTTGTTCAGTAAGGTTCAGAATTCTTCTGATTTCAGGTGAAATCCTTGGTATTAAATCACTGCTAATGAGACATAAGGACATATGCAAAAACTAGTTTACATAGTCACTGAAGGAGTACTCTTTTGTATTCTTCCTTACCAAGGAAGTCCAGTGAATAAAAGATTGAGGTTTTCCTTGTGCATCTAACTTCTGCAATGGGAATTTAAACCTTTCCATTTGTTGAAATAAAAGCAAATATACAAGAACTGATTGATGCTTAAATGAACCTTCAGCGAAAAGCTTTAGAAATTGATCATGAATAATATTTGACAGAAACTGACTGTAATTAAAAATCAAAGAAGGCTTATTACCCACAAAGAAAACTGACAGAAATATCAGTATCACTTCATCTACCTACTGATTGGTAGGATAACTTAACAAACAGATGACCTTGGAAATAACCTGCCTTGACATTTCTAGAAAAATTGCAGTGGAATAGGGCAGATTAGTTCTAGGCAAATCAAAATTTTCAAGTAGGAATGACTCAAAGATACGAGCTCGTTGGGGAAATGTATGTTTTTGATAGATCTCCATGAGGGAATTTGTAAAAAAGGGTGCAGGGGAGCTTTGAAATTGATTTGGAGTGCCTGACATATGGGTTCAGGTGTAATGGCGAATAACACTTCATTGTTTTGGGAAATTACAATCCTCTGACTCGGAAAATACCTCAGATGGCACAAGGTGACATATTCTGGGAAGGTATGAGTTTGGGGAAATACAAATTGGGGTAAGAAAGACTCCCAAAAACTCAATTCGTCACTAACATCTTGGAATTTCTGGTTTTCCCAGGTGTGAAGTTCATACAAATCAAACTCGCACTGGGTTTCTGAGATTTTATATTGGGTATCGACTAGGTCCTTATAATACTAGTGATTACCCCATTACTATTGTAGTTGTACCCCTTATTAATATTATTTTGCCCCTATTGTCCCCATATTGTTATTATTGTGCCCCATAGAATCCCTCTATTGTTATTTTTGTGCCTTTATATTATTATTGCTAGGTCGGCTTGGTTATATTGTGACCCCTTAGACTCCTATATATAGAAAGGAGGTTTTGTCATTTGTATCATCAAAGAATTGTTCATTTATGTAATGTAAATGAGGTTTCCCCCTCGAAGAGGCTGAATTCTAAGGCGTTCATCTATCTTTTCTATCTTTTTGTGAGCTGGTTTCATAACATTTAGTATCAGAGCTTTGGATTCTAGGGTTTCGCTGCTCCAAACAGGTCATCGTGGCATTTGCGCTATAACTTTTTTTCTGCGACGTTTCATATGCTAAAAAAAAACCCATTTGGGTTGAAATCGTTCTAAACCTTGGGTCTGAAATTCAGAGCTTTTCGCGCTATATTTGTGGAGATATGATCTGAGGAAGTTGGCCTTTTTTCGAACTCCTGAATTAAATTCCAAACAGGTGACCTGGGGAAAATAGTCATAACTTTTGTTTTGGGCATCAGACTGAAATTTCGTAAGAAGTTATAGAAAGAAGATGGACTGTAGTTTCTTGTGTATATTTAGCATATCCTAATGTCAAAAAAGTGACACGTGGCACTTCATACAAGTTCACTCTTCTGAAAAGGTATATAATTAGGTCATCTTGGGAGATTGTGCATAACTTTTTCTTGGAGAATTTAAATTCGATTAGACTGGTGGCATTGGAAAGAGGACACAGAGGGCTACTACAAGTCACAATTTTAGAACTGGAAGATCTGAAATTATAGAGATACATCAGATGCAATATAGAGCTCCTACAAAGTGAAAAAAGGTGTGTAGATTTTTTAACTTTTTGCATAAGCTTAGTTTGAAAAATTAGTTTGAAGAAATTCAAAGGGCATAGTGAAGCATTATTATCGGTAACTGATGCCCCAAGGAAATAAAATGCAAATATCTAGTAAGCAACCTAAAAGCTCTAGCATGACTTATGAAGAAGAGGAAGAAATGCAACATGATATATCAAAATTACGAGACCAAGTGCAACAAATGTCACTCGCACAAAAAGTAACAAAATCTAAGATGGATGGTTTAAAGAAAGATGTAGAAGCTAAGATGAATGATGTGGAAGCTAAGATGGATGATTTGAAGATAGATTTGAAGACAGGCATGGAAGATTTGAAGATAGATTTGACAAAGTTTCTACAAGAAATGCTTACTAATGGTGAAAGGGTAGTGAAGGAAACTCATGATGAGAACAAAATAAAGGTTAATCATGATTTCATAGACTCTAACGTTGGATCGAAGAACCACCATATTCCAAAAATTGATATGAGGAAGTTTGATGGCAAGGATCCCACAACATGGATACTACAGATGGAGCAATTTTTTGATCTCCATAATGTGCAAAACACACAAAAGGTACGTATTGCAACTTTATATTTGGAACCAAATCAGTTTGTATGGTATCGATGGGTTTGCTCTCGTAAACAAATTGTCACTTGGGCAATTTTTACGGAAGAAATGACAGCACATTATGAGGATACAAAAAGCAACACTTTTTCTATCCAATTGATAAGTCTCAAACAAAAGGGTTCAATGATGGATCACATTCAGGACTTCCAAAAATTGAACATAAGGGTAAAAGATATTCCATAGGAGCACAAGATTGATGTGTTCATAGGGACTTTAAAGGATAATATCCAACATGAGGTTCGCCTTTGGGAACCTGATTCATTGGAGAAGGCATTCAAGTTAGCAAGAAAAATGGAAAACAAAATTATGGCAACCAGGAAGCCTACCACTCACAACTATAAAGATGGAAGTGTTGTTGCCGCTAGCCTTCCACAACCTATAAGGTTGACGCCACAAAAATTGGAAGAAAAAAGAGCAAAAGGGATTTGTTACAGTTGTGATAGCAAATGCACTAAAGGTCATAAGTGTGTTGAAATGAAATTATTCTACATAGATTGTAAAGAGGAGGAAGAAAAGGAACAAGAAATGTCAAATGAAGAGGATATACTCGAGGAACAAACCCTGGATAAAGAAGTAATGAATCTGACCATATCTTGTAATGCATTGACTGTAATTACCACTCCTCAAACTATCAAGATAGAAGGACATATCAAGAAGAAAAAGGTAATAGTGTTGATTGATTTAGGAAGTACCCACAATTTTATTCATTGTAAGATAGCAAAAGAATTGAATTGCTTCCTATATCCAGCATCAGAGTGTCAAGTGATGGTTGCAAGTGGAGGAACCATAAATTGCTCTGGAAAGTGCCATAATATAAAGCTATCCATGGGGGAATATGTATTGAATAGCCCAATGCTTTCCATTCCAATGGGAGGTGCTGATGTTGTACTAGGAGTCTAATGGCTACAATCCTTGGGTACAATAGCTTTTAATTTTCAAGAAATTTTCATGAAATTTTCTATGGAAGGAAAGGAAGTTGAATTAAGGGGTATTGCAAGGAAATTGGGAAAGATAATCAGCTCTGACAGTATGACAAAGATTCTAAAAAAGGAACAACGAGGTGTAATTGCAAAATTATGTTTGCTAGATGTTTCCACATCGAAATCATCTATTTCTCCAGATCTCCAAAAAGTCTTGGACAATCATTCCAAGGTATTTGAGACTCCCAAAGGTCTCCCACCTATTCGTGATCATGATCATACTATTCATTTGATTCCAGAAAGTGTTCCTCCAAACATCAGGCTGTACATATATCCCTATGCCCAAAAGAGTGAAATTGAACATATGGTTGCATAAATGCTAGAGGCTGGTATAATTCAATCTAGTCAAAGTTCTTTCTCTGCTCCAGTAGTATTGGTGCACAAGAAGGATGGATCATGGCACATGTGTTCGGATTATCTAAGGGAGCTCAACAAGCTCACTATTAAAGATAAGTTTCCCATTCCTGTCATTGATGAATTATTGGATTAATTGCATGGATCAATTTACTTCACCAAGTTGGATCTTCGTTCAAGATATCATTAAATTAGAATGAAGACTGAAGACATTCCGAAAACAGCGTTTAGAACTCATGAGGGTCATTATGAATTTTTGGTCATGCCTTTTGGCCTTACCAATGCACCTTCTACATTTCAAGGTTTGATGAATTCCATTTTCAAACCCTTCCTTAGAAAATTTGTGTTAGTATTTTTTGATGATATACTAATCTACAGCAAGTCTTGGAAGGATCGTGTTGAACATGTTGACAGGGTGCTACAACTATTGGAGGAGAAACAATTATATGAAAAAAGATCCAAATGTTTCTTTGGAGTACAAGAGGTGGAATATCTGGGTCATATTGTATCTCATGAAGGAGTTAAGGTAGACCCTAGCAAAATTAAAGCCATTAAGGAATGGAAAATCCCCACATCCATAAAGCATCTGCAAAGATTTCTTGGGTTGACAGGGTATTATCGCAAGTTTTTTAAGAATTATGGGAGAATAGCAGCACCTCTAACAACATTATTGAAGAAAGATGCATTTTCATGGACTCCAGAAGAAACAAAGGCCTTCGAACATCTTAAAGAGGCAATGTGCCAAGCACCGGTCTTAGCTACACTAGACTTCACAAAAACCTTTATTGTGGAATGTGATGCTTCAGGAAATGGAATTGGTGCATTGCTTTCGAAAGTCGTCCAATCAAGGGAAAGTTTTTACACAAAGCTATTTATGAGAAGGAAATGTTGGCAATACTACATGCACTTAAGAAATGGCGACCCTACCTAATGGGAAGACACTTCAAGGTAAAAACGGATCATGATAGCCTTAAATACTTTTTAGAACAAAGATTATCCTCTGAAGAGCAACAAAAATGGGTCACAAAGATGTTGGGTTATGACTTTGAAATCATCTACAAAAAAGGGAAGCAAAATGTGGTGGCAGATGCACTCTCAAGAAAGGATGAGGATGTGGAAGCATTGTTGTGCGCCATTTCTATTATCCAACCAGATTGGATAAACGAAGCAAGGGGGGAATGGAAGAATGACAAAGAAGTGTGGGCACTTATTTGAAAGTTACAACAAGATTCCAGTACATCTGATACATTTAGCTGGAAAAATGATTCGTTATGGTACAAAGATCGCTTATACCTCTGTAAGAATTCCCAACTCAAACAAAAGATTCTTATGGAATTGCACACTTATCCCTTAGGAGGGCACTCAGGATTTTTAAAAACTTACCACAGGGTTAAGAAGGAATTTTTTTGGGATGGCCTTAAATCAGATATTCAAAAGTTTGTGGCGGAATGTTTGGTTTTCCAACAAAATAAAGTTGAAACAATTAAGACCCCAGGTCTATTACAACCTTTATCCATTCCAAGCCAATGTTGGGAGGAGGTTTCAATGGATTTTATCATAGGTTTACCCAAGTCTAAGGGAAAGAGTGTCATCATGGTGGTAGTTGAAAGACTTACCAAGTATGCACACTTTTATGCATTATCACATCCATTTAAAGCCAGTACAGTTTCTACTGCATTTATGGAAACAATTCAAAAACTACATGGAAACCCAACGATTATTGTAAGTGACAGAGATCCCATTTTCATTGGAAATTTTTGGACAAAATTATTTTCTTGTCTTGGTACTAAGTTAGCTCATAGCTCATCTTATCATCCTCAATTTGATGGGCAAACTGAGATAGTAAACAAATGTTTGGAAGGATATCTTCGTTGCTTTGTATCTGATAAACAGACACAATGGGTCAAATGGTTACCTATGGCTGAATGGTGGTATAACACTTCCTTCCATACTGCAACAAAAATGATCCCATTTATGGCACTTTATGGATATCAGCCACCATCTATCACATCATATTTAAGAGAAAATTCTAAGGTTCAAGCAGTGGAACATCACATCGAGCATCAACAACAAGTTCTCCAACTCTTAAAGTATAACCTCATGTTGGCGCAATATAGAATGAAACAACAGGCAGATCAACATCACAGCGAAAGAAGTTTTGATGTAGGTGATTGGGTATTCCTACGGCTACAACCATATAAACAAATGTCCCTCAAGCAAGCTAAGAAGGATAATAAATTATCACCAAAGTATTATGGTCCTTACAAGGTGTTGCAAAAGATTGGTACTATGGCATACAAATTGGAGCTTCCTGCAGCTTCTCGAGTGCACCCAGTTTTCCATGTTTCATGTTTAAAGAAGGTTATAGGTGACAAGATCTCAGTTCAAACAATATTGCCAGAACTTGATGAGGAAGGAAAAATTATATTGGAACCGGAAGCAGTCACAGAAACAAGAACTCGATAGCTACGAAATCAATCAATTTCGGAGTATCTCATCAAGTGGAAGAACTTATCCGTTGAAGATTCCACATGGGAGGATGAGAATTTTATACAGAAGCGTCCATAACTACTCAAGAGTTGAGGACAACACTTTTTTTGAAGGAGAGGGGCATGTTAGGTCCCTATAATACTAGTGATTACCCCATTACTATTGTAGTTGTACCCCTTATTAATATTGTTGTGCCCCTATTATCCCCATATTATTATTATTGTGCCCCATAGAATCCCTCTATTGTTATTTTTGTGCCTTTATATTATTATTGTTAGGTCGGCTTGGTTATATTGTGACCCCTTAGACTCCTATATATAGAAAGGAGGTTTTGTCATTTGTATCATCAAAGAATTGTTCATTTATGTAATGTAAATGAGGTTGCCCCCTCGAAGAGGCTGAATTCTAAGGCATTCATCTATCTTTTCTCTCTTTTTGTGAGTTGGTTTCATAACAGTTTAGGTGTAATGGCGAATAACACTTCATTGTTTTGGGAAATTACAATCCTTTGACTCGGAAGATACCTGAGATGGCACCAGGTGACATATTCTGGGAAGGTATGAGTTTGGGGAAATACAAATTGGGGTAAGAAAGACTCCCAAATACTCAATTCGTCACTAACATCTTGGAATTTTTGGTTTTCCCAGGTGTGAAGTTCATACAAATCAAACTCGCACTGGGTTTCAGAGATTTTATATTGGGTATCGACTAGAGGGAGCTCATCTAGGTTAATGATAGAGGACAATGTATGAATTTCTACAACTAATTTAGACTTTCCTTTGTGAGAAGACATTGTAAACAACACATTACTAGCTAGGGTGGTGAATTACCAAGTTATGGTGATCACTGACATAAGAAGATAGATGTGTACTTGTGAAATTTGGGGTCGCACTTGTGTTGTTGAAACAAGAAATGGTGAAACAGGATAATGCAGGGTAATGTGTTTTTTAAAAGAGGAGGTTTGAGCGAATTAGCAGATTATAACCGTTTTGGGTGCGTTTAATTAATAAAGTAGACGTTGGTGGGGAGGATTAATGATTAATGATCATATAATTGTTTAGCGGGAGGAATTTAATTATATAATGGTTATTTAGTCGTTTGGAAGGAGAGCATAACAGAAGGACAAGTGGCGAAGTATGAGTAGAAGTGGGAGTGAGGCGGAAAGGCAAAGTGGTTTTCAGAGGGGGGGTAGGTGGTTTATGTTTTTAGAGCGGGGATCCCAAATTCATTGTGGAGCCGCCACGTATGGTTCGGTGGTTTCGGTAAATTGAATTTTCAAACGCCTCCGCCCCCCTCGTTAACTTTCGAAACTGTGATGGGGTCCCAAATTCATTCTTCGTCGTTGAACTGGGCGGCGATGATCCCATCCTTTGATTTCCAATCGTGTTTTATTGCTATGTGACAAACTGTCATATCAAATTTATTTAAAAATAACACAACCTTTGAAAAATACAAAGGATTAAAATAACAGTAAAAACAAATGAAAGCGACATTTTAAGCAGTGCCCCAACTTTGGGATTTTTCCATTTATTTTATTTTTTCCATATATATATATATATTTATCCCTTTTATTTCTTTTCTTTCGATATGTTTTATTTATTTCCTTTTTCTTATTTTTCTTTCTTATTTTATTTTATTTAATTCTGTTTTCTATTATTTTTATTTTTTCAACATAAAGAAAAAAGTAAAAAAAAAGTAAAAATAAGTTACAACATCGGCTCCATCTGGGGACTGCTTCCCCAGATTTGAGATGACTATCCCAACTTCTTTTGCGATCTGCCAATACTTTCTTGATAACCTTAACTAGAATGAAAGTATTATTACTTTTTACTTCTGCAATGTTGAATGGTCCCAACCATAAATTATCAAACTTTCCATGCTTGCCTCTTTCTTCTCTTCTGGCATTCCATCTTAAAACTAGATCACCTTGTCTAAAATCTCTTTCTCTAGCCTTCCTGTAAAAAAAAAACTTCATTTTGTTTTGATATTGACGAATTTTGTGCTGAACTTCATCTCTGTCTTGGTTTAGCTCAATAATCTGATTGATTCTCCTTGAAAAATCATCAGCTTCTTCATATGATTCTTGTAAAAATTTCATGACTGGAAATGTTAGCTGTGTAGGGAAAATTGCTTCAGTTCCATATACAAGTTGGAAAGGGGACTTGCCAGTAGATCTTTTGGGTGATACTCTGTTTGCCCAAACTACATATTTGAGATGACTATCCCAACTTCTTTTGTGATTTGCCAATACTTTCTTGATAACCTTAACCAGACTTTTATTTGATGATTCTGCTAACCCATTACCTTGTGGGTAATATGGTGTAGAATGATGTAATGAAATCTAATATTTTTGACAAAAATATATCATTTTAATGTTGTTGAAAGCATGTGCATTATCTGTAACTATTTGTTGTGGACACCCAAATCTAGACAATATATTTTCTTCAATGAATCTCATGACTACTGTATCAGTTGCATTCTTAACATGGATTGCTTCTACCCACTTGGTGAAGTAATCAATGGTAGTTAATATCCATCTATGTTGGTTTCTGGAAGCTGGAACTATTTCACCTATGAAATCTAATCCCCATTGTAAAAAAGGAGCTTCAATTAAAACTGGAACAAGGGGAAGTGTTGCTAGCCTCTGTTTTCCAGCAAATATCTGACATGGGATACAAATTCTTACTTTTGCTCCAAACTGTGCAAACGATTTGGACAAATAGAACCCCCTTTCAAAATTTTGTATGCAGTTGCCTTCCAAGCATAATGTCCTCCACAAATTCCTTCATGAAACTGTTTAATGACTCCTTCAGTTTCACTTTCAGTCAAACATAATAAAAGGATATTCAAAGGATCCTTCCAATATAAATTGGCATTTATGATACAATATTTCATAGCCTTGAGTCTAAGAGATCTAGATTGATTCTTTGTGAATTCAGGAGGATACTTTAAATCTCGAAGAAAATTTGCACTGTCTTTATACCAATATGAAAGTAAAAATTTGTCATCAATATGTAAAGGAAGAGGAACAAGATCTGAATTGGAAGAAGGTTCTTGTGGATTCTTCTCACTTGAAATTTGAGAAGGTTCTTGTGGATTCTTCTCACCTAAAATTTGAGAAGGTTCTTGTGGATTCTTCTCACTTGAAATCTAAGAAGGTTCTTGTGGATTCTTCTCTCCTGAAATCTGCAAAATGGTGTTGATACCAAGAATCTTACAATTTGATTCAACCAAAAGTTTAGCTAAACCTTGTCCTTTCACCAGTTTGGTAGGTCTGATATCTAGATCAAACTCAAGTATTTTAGCAATCCATCTTCCCCTCTTTCCATATGTATCAAGTTGTGTTAATTTTTTTTTTTTACTGCATTGTTGGGGACATAAGCAATAACAGGAGAATGTAAGACATAAATCCTGAATGCTTTTAAAGCTTGTACAAGGGCATATGCTTGTTTCTCTATGATGTCATATCTCAGTTCAACATCTCTCATCACCTTACTGAAAAAGGAAATTGGTTGCTCATATCCATCATCATTTCTTTGTAGTAAAACAATTGCTATGGTAGTGTCAGAGGCAAAGGAGAAGATATTAAATTTTTTTGAGTAGTCTAGACTAGCTAGTACTGGGGCTTTTGAAACAACCTTCTTGATATGTGAAAAATAATATCTAGCTTGTATTATCCATTTGTCTTCATGATCCTTTTTAAGCATATCAGTAATCTTTCAAAATATCAACATAATTAGGTATAAATCTTCTTAAGAATTTTTTTTCCTAAAAATGATTGAATTTCCTTTTTGTTTGTAGGCTTCAGAAATGAACTTCTTGATCTGTGAAAAAAAATATCTAGCCTGTACTATCCATTTGACTTCATGATCCTTTTTAAGAATATTAGTAATATCTTTCACAATCTCAGCATAATTAGGTATAAATCTTCTTAAGAAATTTATTTTTCCTAAAAATGATTGAATTCCCTTTTTGTTTCCTGAATTGTTGAGACTCTATTTGGATCAGTTACAACTCGTTCCTTTGAAATTATATGTCCCAATAGATTTCCTTCTTTCATTGCAAAAAGTGACATTTGGGATTAAGAGAAATCCCATATTTTCTGCATCTTTCAAAAACTTTTCTCAAGTGTTTCAAGTGTTTATCATCAGAATCAGAAAATACAATTAAATCATCAAGATAAATGACAATAAATTTATTTATCTTACCAACAAATGCGAGATCCATTGCTCTTTGAAATGTTGCTCCAACATTGATTAAACCAAATGGCATCTTGGCATACATAAATGCACCCTAAGGAGTTGTAAACATTGTCTTTTCTCTGTCTTTTGTACTAACCAGGATTTGGTTATATCCATAAAACCCATCTAACATTGAAATCTTATTTGAACCTGAAACCCTCTGAAGTAATTGGTTCATTTTTGCTAAAGGATAATTATCTTTTAAAGACAATTTGTTTAGATTCCTAAAGTCAACACAGTGTTATTTATCCATTTTTCTTCCTAACAAGTACTAGGTTGGCTATCCATTCAGAATATCTTAAGGGAACAATTATTTTTTCATCCAATATCTTTTTAATTTCTTTCTCAATGATTGGAAGCAAGACTAGATTTATTCTTCTTAATTTCTGTTGAAATGGTTTAGCTTCTAGTTTGAGAGGAATTTTATGCTTCATAATGGTTGTGTCATAGGTTTTTCAATTCTTCATATGATCATGCAAAGACATCTCTATAATATTTGAAAAGATTGATGTATTTGTCTTTGATTGCTTGAGGCAGTGATGCTGGGATTTTAACATTTCTGATTTCTTCAGAAGTACCAATATTATAGTCTTAAACATCTTCTTGTTGTGAATTTAACAATGAAGTTTTTGAGACATCATTATGATAAAAAGTTTTTCAAGGGGAACTAATCCTTTTGGAATGTAATTATTTGATAACTGAATGATATCGTGATCAACAATTTTATGTTCTAAATGTGAATTTTGATCATCTTCATTTGATTTGATTTCATCAATGTGTTATTCTTCAACATGTAAAGCAAAAAATTCATCTATTGCTTGTAAAAAGTTTTTTAACTATTCATCATCTTCAAAAACCTGCCAATGTTTGAGATTGTCAGGAATGGAAGGTCTATATTTTACTTCAATTTGATAATGCAATTGCAAAGGATCAGGTATTTTAAAAGAACTAGTAGAAATTGCCAAAGCATTAGCATGGATGTTTTCTTCTCTTGGGATTGATGTGATATTGAAGGCTTGAAACTAATTATCTACACAGTCCCAAACTTCCATCCTATAATCTCTAATCTTAAGATGCTTAGTTTGACAAAGGTTTCTGATTTGTTTTACAATCAACTCTGAATCACCATATACTGCCAAGTTTTCAACTTTCAGACTCTTAGCTAACTCCAATCCTAAAATTAGGGCTTCATATTTTGCCACATTGTTTGTGACTTCAAAATCTAATTTAAAAGATTGGGTTATATTTTTCTTATTAGGAGAGATGAGTACAATTCCAGCCCCAACCCCATCTTTGGAAAATTCCCCATCAAAATACATTTTCCAAATGTCAGTGTTTAAAATTTGAGGGGTATTAATAGTTTCTTGAATGCTGATTTGAGGATTTGGAAGATCACTAGCAGCTAAAGTAAAGCATCCAAAATATTGATCAATTGCATAAATGGGATAATTAATTGTTTGATTTGTTTTACAGTATCTATTGATGAATCTTACTTCTCTGTATAGTCTTAAATGTTCACCTCCATAAATGGGGATTGTAGCATAAGACATGTCCATTTGTAGGCTTCCTCCTAACTTGACACAAGATGTTATGAAACCAGCTCAAGAAAAGATAGAAAAGATAGATCAACGCCTTAGAATTCAGCCTCTTCGAGGGGGCAACCTCCTTTACATTACATAAATGAACAATTCTTGGATGATACAAATGACAAAACCTCCTTTCTATATATAGGAGTCTAAGGAGTCACAATATAATCCAGCCGACCTAACAATAATAATATAAAGCCATAAAAATAACAATAGAGGGATTCTATGGGGCACAGAAATAACAATATGGGGGTAATAGGGGCACAACAATATAAATAAGGGGTATAACTACAATAGTAATGGGGTAATCACTAGTATTATAGGGACCCAACATGCCCCTCTCCTTCAAAAAAGTGTTGTCCTCAACGCTTGAGTAGTTCTGGATACTTCTGCATAAAATTCTCATCCTCCCATGTGGAATCTTCAGCGGATAAGTTCTTCCACTTGATAAGATACTCTGAAATTGATCGATTTCGTAGCTGTCGAGTTCTTGTTTCTGTGACTGCTTCCGGTTCCAATATAATTTTTCCTTCCTCGTCAAGTTCTGGCAATATTGTTTGAATTGGGAGCTTGTCACCTATAACCTTCTTTAAACATGAAACATGGAAAACTGGGTGCAATCGAGAAGCTGCAGGAAGCTCCAATTTGTATGCCATAGTACCAATCTTTTGCAACACCTTGTACGGACCATAATACTTTGGTGATAATTTATTATCCTTCTTAGCTTGCTTGAGGGACATTTGCTTATATGGTTGTAGCCGTAGGAATACCCAATCACCTACATCAAAACTTCTTTCACTGCGATGTTGATCTGCCTGTTGTTTCATTCTATTTTGTGCCAACACGAGGTTATCCTTTAAGAGTTGGAGGACTTGTTGTTGATGTTCGATGTGATGTTCCACTGCCTGAACCTTAGAATTTTCTCTTAAATATGATGTGATGGATGGTGGTTGATACCCATAAAGTGCCATAAATGGGGTCATTTTTGTTGTTGTATGGAAGGAAGTGTTATACCACCATTCAGCCAGAGGCAACCATTTGACCCATTGTGTCTGTTTATCAGATACAAAGCAACGAAGATATCCTTCCAAACATTTGTTTACTATCTCAGTTTGCCCATCAGATTGAGGATGATAAGATGAGCTATGAGCTAACTGAGTACCAAGACAAGAAAATAATTCTGTCCAAAAATTTCCAGTGAAAATGGGATCTCTGTCACTTACAATAATCTTTGGGTTTCCATGTAGCTTTTGAACTGTTTCCATAAATGCAGTAGAAACTGTACTGGCTTTAAATGGATGTGATAATGCACAAAAGTGTGCATACTTGGTAAGTCTGTCAACTACCACCATGATGACACTCTTTCCCTCAGACTTGGGTAAACCTGTGATAAAATCCATTGAAACCTCCTCCCAACGTTGGCTTGGAATGGATAAAGGTTGTAATAGACCCGGTGTCTTAATTGTTTCAACTTTATTTTGTTGGCAAACCAAACATTCCGCCACAAACTTTTGAATATCTGATTTAAGGCCATCCCAAAAAAATTCCTTCTTAACCCTGTGGTAAGTTTTTAAAAATCCTGAGTGCCCTCCTAAGGGAGAAGTGTGCAATTCCATAAGAATCTTTTGTTTTAGCTGGGAATTCTTACAGAGGTATAAGCGATCTTTGTACCATAACGAATCATTTTGCCAGCTAAATGTATCAGAAGTACTGGAATCTTGTTGTAGCTTTCGAATAAGTGCCCACACTTCTTCGTCATTCTTCCATTCCTCCCTTGCTTCGTTTATCCAATCTGGTTGGATAATAGAAATGGCACACAACAATGCTTCCACATCCTCATCCTTTCTTGAGAGTGCATCTGCCACCACATTTTGCTTCCCTTTTTTGTAGATGATTTCAAAGTCATAACCCAACATCTTTGTGACCCACTTTTGTTGCTCTTCAGAGGATAATCTTTGTTCTAAAAAGTATTTAAGGCTATCATGATCCGTTTTTACCTTGAAGTGTCTTCCCATTAGGTAGGGTCGCCATTTCTTAAGTGCATGGAGTATTGCCAACATTTCCTTCTCATAAATAGCTTTGCTTAAAAACTTTCCCTTGATTGGACGACTTTCAAAAGCAATGGGTCTTTCATCTTGCATTAGAACAACACCAATTCCATTTCCTGAAGCATCACATTCCACAATAAAGGTTTTTGTGAAGTCCGGTGTAGCTAAGACCGGTGCTTGGCACATTGCCTCTTTAAGATGTTCAAAGGCCTTTGTTGCTTCCGGAGTCCATGAAAATGAATCTTTCTTCAATAATGTTGTTAGAGGTGCTGCTATTCTCCCATAATTCTTAACAAACTTGCGATAATACCCTGTCAACCCAAGAAATCCTCGCAGATGCTTTATGGATGTGGGGATTTTCCATTCCTTAATGGCTTTAATTTTGCTAGGGTCTACCTTAACTCCTTCATGAGATACAATATGACCCAAATATTCCACCTCCTGGACTCCAAAGAAACATTTGGATCTTTTTGCATATAATTGTTTCTCCTCCAATAGTTGTAGCACCCTGTCAACATGTTCAACATGATCCTTCCAAGACTTGCTGTAGATTAGTATATCATCAAAAAATACTAACACAAATTTTCTAAGGAATGGTTTGAAAATTGAATTCATCAAACCTTGAAATGTTGAAGGTGCATTGGTAAGGCCAAAAGGCATGACCAAAAATTCATAATGACCCTCATGAGTTCTAAATGCCGTTTTCGGAATGTCTTCAATCTTCATTCTGATTTGATGATATCCCGAACGAAGATCCAACTTGGTGAAGTAAATTGATCCATGCAATTCATCCAGTAATTCATCAATAACAGGAATGGGGAACTTATCTTTAATAGTGAGCTTGTTGAGCTCCCTATAATCCGGACACATGCGCCATGATCCATCCTTCTTGTGCACCAATACTACTGGAGCTGAGAAAGAACTTTGACTCGGTTGAATTATACCAGCCTCTAGCATTTCTGCAACCATACGTTCAATTTCACTTTTTTGGACATAGGGATATCTGTACGGCCTGATGTTTGGAGGAACACTTCCTGGAATCAGATGAATAGCATGATCATGATCACGCATAGGTGGGAGACCTTTGGGAGTCTCAAATACCTTGGAATGATTGTCCAGGACTTTTTGGAGATCTGGAGAAATAGATGATTCCAATGTGGAAACATCTAGCGAACATAATTGTGCAATTACACCTCTTTGCTCCTTTTTTAGAAGCTTTGTCATGCCATTAGAGCTGATTATCTTTCCTGGTTTCCCTGCAATACCCCTTAATTCAACTTCCTTTCCTTCCGTAGAAAATTTGATGAAAAGTTCTTGAAAATTAAAAGCTATTGTACCCAAGGATTGTAGCCATTGGACTCCTAGTACAACATCAGCACCTCCCATTGGAATGGAAAGCATTGGGCTAGTCAATACATATTCTCCCATGGATAGCTTGATATTATGGCACTTTCCAGAGCAATTTATTGTTCCTCCATTTGCAATCATCACTTGACACTCTGGTGCTGGATATAGGAAGCAATTCAATTCTTTTGCTACCCTACAATGTATAAAATTGTGGGTGCTTCCTGAATCAATCAACACTATTACCTTTTTCTTCTTGATTTGTCCTTCTATCTTGATGGTTTGAGGAGTGGTAATTCCCACCAATGCATTACAAGATATGGTCGGATTTATTTGTTCTTCATCTAGGCTTTGTTCCTGGAGTATATCTTCTTCTTTTGACCTTTCTTGCTCCGTTTCTTCTTCCTCTTTCTTCTTCCTCTTCACAATCTATGTAGAATAATTTCTTCTCAGCACACTTATGACCTTTAGTGTATTTGCTATCACAACTGTAACAAAGCCCTTTTGCTCTTTTTTCTTCCAATTGTTGTGGTGTCAACCTTATAGGTTGTGGAAGACTAGGGGCAACAACACTTCCGTCTTTATAGTTGTGAGTGGTATGCTTCCTGGTTGCCATAATTTTGCTTTCCATTTTTCTTGCTAACCTGAATGCCTTCTCTAATGAATCAGGTTCCCAAAGGCGAACATCATGTTGGATATTATCCTTTAAAGACCCTATGAACACATCAATCCTATGCTCCTCTGGAATATCTTTTACCCTTATGTTCAATTTTTGGAACTCCTCAATGTGCTCCATTATTGAACCCTTTTGTTTGAGACTTATCAATTGGCTAAAAAAAGTGTTGCTTTTTGTATCTTCATAATGTGCTATCAATTCTTCCGTAAAAATTGCCCAAGTGATAAATTGTTTACGAGAGCAAAGCCATTGATACCATACAAACTGATTTGGTTCCAAATATACAGTTGCCATACGTACCTTTTGTGTGTTTTGCACATTATTGAGATCGAAGAATTGCTCCATCTGTAATATCCATGTGGCGGGATCCTTGCCATCAAACTTCCTCATATCGATTTTTGGAATATGGTGATTCTTCGATCCAACATTAGCATCTATGGAATCATGATTAACATTTCTTTTGTTCTCATCATGAGTTTCCTTTACTACCTTTTCACCATTAGTGACCCTTTCTTGTAGCAACTTCTTCAATTCTTCCATGTCTATCTTCAAATCTGCCATGTCTCTCTTTGAATCTGTCTTCAAATCATCCATCTTAGCTTCCATGCCCTTTATCTTAGATTCCACGCCACTTATCTTAGCTTCTGTTAGCTTTTGTGAGCGTGACATTTGTTGCACTTGTTCTTGTAATTTTGATATATCATGTAGCATTTCTTCCTCTTCTTCATGAGTCATGCTAGAGCTTTCAGGTTCCTTACTAGGTGTTTGCATTTTCTTTCCTCGGGGCATCAGTTACCGATAATAATGCTTTACTATGCCCTTTGAATTCCGTTAAACCAAGCTTACACAAAAATTTAAAAAAAAACTACACACCTTTTTTCACTTTATAGAAGCCTGATATTGAATCTGATGTATCTCTGTAATTTCGGATCATCCAATTCTAAAATTGCTACCTGTAGTAGCCTTCTGCGTCCTCTTTCCAATGCCACAAGTCTGAGCCAAATTGGATTCTCCAAGGAAGAGTTATGTGAAATCTCCCACAGTGACTTGCTTTTAGACTGGTTCAGTAGAGCGAACTTGTACGACGTGCCACGAGTCACTGTTTCAACCTTTGAATCTGAAACACACACACAAGAAACTACAGTCCGTCCTCTTTCTGTACCTTATGAAATTTCAATCCGATCCCCAGAGAGAAAGTTATGACGATTTTCCCCAGGTCACCTGTTTTGAATGTAATTCAGGAGTCTGCAAAAAGACCAACTTCCTCAGATCATATCTCCGCAAATATCACGCGAAAAGCTCTGAAATTCGGACCCAAGGTTCAACGCGATTTCTTCTCAAATGGGTTTTTTTTGCGACTTCTGAAACGTCACAGAAAAATGTTATAGCGAAAATGCCACGATGACCTGTTTGGAGCAGCGAAACCCTAGAATCCAAAGCTCTGATACCAAATGTTATGAAACCAGCTCAAGAAAAGATAGAAAAGATAGATCAACGCCTTAGAATTCAGCCTCTTCGAGGGGGCAACCTCCTTTACATTACATAAATGAACAATTCTTGGATGATACAAATGACAAAACCTCCTTTCTATATATAGGAGTCTAAGGAGTCACAATATAATCCAGCCGACCTAACAATAATAATATAAAGCCATAAAAGGGATTCTATGGGGCACATAAATAACAATATGGGGGTAATAGGGGCACAACAATATAAATAAGGGGTATAACTACAATAGTAATGGGGTAATCACTAGTATTATAGGGACCCAACCCAAGAAGATCTTGACAATAACATTCTAAATTTTGGGGGAATATCTGTAACAACAATGTCTAAGACTACACTCTTGACAAGAATATGAGCAAGTGTTACAACTAAATCCTTGATTAATCCAAGTCAAGGAACGTTATTGGAATCGAAAGTATACAGACCATGACATGGTCTAGTGATTTGTAATTGAAGTTGATCCATGATTACTTTAGGCATTAGATTATGGGAAGCACCAAAATCTAACATGCAATTATATAAAAGGTAATCATGAATTTTCAAGGTGACATAAAAAGGAGGTACACTTTCATCAATCATATCTGAACTAGGACCAAAAACAACTTGAGGTTTTTCATCCTATAAACTAATGACATCCCCCTCTGCATCAACACTTGAAGATTGAATCCATTTAGAGACTTGATGTTTATAACCTGGATTTTTGGAGAGTTCAGATAATGGGATTGGAATTTTAACTCTCTCTAACTCTTTTTCAACATTAAAAACAATTGGAATAGATCTTTCAGCTGATTTTGCAGTTGAATTGATGATGATTGTGTTTCAACTGATTCTAATTGAGGTTCATCAAAGGTAACCTTTTTTCACGAGGGCTTCGTTGGGGGAGAAATATCATACCAATCGAGTTAATATTGGGGGATATATATTGAGGAAGAAATGACATAATATATTGGGGGATATATAGTGGGGTAAAAGGTTTTTATATTGGAAAATATAAAAAATGGACCTTAAATTTAATGAAAAATATAAAGGGGTATAAAAAATGTTAATGAAAACAATATCTAGTGAAAGTAGGGGTTTTTTAAATTGGGAAGCCTTATTGGGTTCATATTGGCACGTGGTTAAATAATGTGATTTTTAGAGGGATTTCCAATATGTAGTCAAATTATGGGTATTATTTAATATGTCACGAATGCACGTGATATGTCAAAGGTTCACTGAGTGAATACCCCATGCTTTTTTGATTGGTCTACCAAGTCCTGGTCTTGGTCTAAGGTCATACCTTCTATTTAATTCAGCAATGAGGAATTCAGAAAAAGCTTGATACTTGGAAATTTGAGAATTTTCTTGATTTTGAATCAGAGACTGATCTTGACTGATTGGAACAATAGCATTATGTGATGATGGATCTTCAAAATAATTGATATCATTTGTATTGATAGGAACAATTTCTTCAGGATCTTGATCATCAATCATTAGGGGAGGTTGAATTTGCTGATCAATATTTGGTCTTTGCAAAATTTGAGGTTGAAAAGGTCTTTTGTATTGAACTTGTGGTCTGTTTGCAACTTGTTGGGTTACTCTAGGTTGAGTTTCCATTCTTGAGATTCTGTTAGAAAGATTTCTAAGTAGAGAGGTTATTTCATCAATTTTATGTTCTTCATCTTTAGTTTTTGATGATGAGGTACCTTCTTCTCTAGCTTTCATCCTCTTTTCATCTTTTTCTTCTTTAGCTTTCAGTTTAGTAGATGTTGATCTATTAGCTTCAACTTCAATTGCATTAGTTTGCATGTCTGCTAAAGTTTTGAATTTTCTCTCCCTAAGCATTACAACAAAGTCATCTTCAAATGCTTTGGAAAACCTAACCTTAGCAGCAGTTACTGGAGGTTTGCAATCTGGAGGCATTTTGTTATAAAGTTTATTGAATCTCTTAATGAAATCAGCTACAGGTTCACCAGGGTTTCTTTTTAAGTCTTCAAATTCTGTTAAATAGTAAACAACATCCTTTTGATTCCCCATTGATTTTTGAAAATGTTGACTAGTTCAGCCCATGAATTAATAGAATTAGCTTGAAGTTGTCTGAACCATATTCTAACATTTCCTTCAAGTGATTGAACAAAAAGTCTTATGTAGACATCTTCATGCTCAATATTCATGTTATCAGCAAAATCTAGGAATGCAGGTAAGTGCTCTTCATCATATGGCTTTGTCTCTCCATTTAATCTAGGTAAAAGCATGAAGTTGGGCTACTGGTGGAAGGTCTAAGGTTGCATAGTGTGATGCCACAATTGGTTGAATACTAGCCATTTGATGTTGTGATGGAGTTGTCTTTTTAGGAGAAACAACTTTACTAGAAGAAGGAGGTAATGAAGGTTTGGGTTTCTGGAAGAATTGAGGATTAATAACTAACTTCTGAACTTCAGGTAAAACCTTTTCAGGATCCTCAAAAGCTAGAGGATTAGTATAAATACTAAGTTCCTCTTCAGATTTAGTAGAAGTGGATGGATAAGTATGTACAAAAGAAGATTTAAAATCAAGTGGTTTAAACTCAGAAAGAGAAAGTTTAGGATCTTCTTCACTGTCAGAAGGTTCCAAATGGGAATAAGGAAGTTCAAAAGCCTCAAGATGATGGACTAAAAGTGCAGTTTGAAGATCTACTCCTCTAGAAAGGATTTCTAAAACTTTTAGAGAAAAATCTGATAATTCAGCAGGTATTGGAGTTGACTGTGAAGGGTTAGATTGTGAAGGTACTTCAGATAGAACAGAGGTAGAAGCAACAAGAGAAGCTTCTAACCTACGTCTAATAGATGCAATTATAACTAATATCTCTAGATCTGATAAAGGAGAGAAAAACTCTAGATCTGACTATGATCTGGTATGCTTGCGTGAAGCCAGATTTAATATGTAGAGTCGCCAGGTGAAGGATTTTAGCCTACTGACCTCTTATTCACCGTTAAGAGGCAAGTATAATCGTTGTCCCAAGGAAACAAGCTTCAATCTTCGTTCCCCGACAACGACGCCAATATGATGTTGTCCTTTGTAGACAGTTCTAGGCTAAGGAACTGTGCCAAAGCATCTAAAATAAGGTTTTTGATTTTGAGTGGATGACCAATGCTTAAAAATTTTAAACATATGCAAATCCTAAGTATTTATGAGAAAACAAAAGGGTTGATTCTTCATTCTTAACAAAATTAAGCTTTAAATTGATTTGGAAAGCAGAATTTAAGAAGATATATAATTCCTTAAACATTCATATTGAATATCTAATTTGCTAAATACAACAGATGCATATATAATTTTTCTATAGCCAAACAATACATGTGCAGTAGATGACAGAAGGCAACAATTTAAAAATTTAGAGGAATTAACTAAGATAGACAATTTTAGTTAATTAATCTCTTTTAATAATGATAACTTTGCTAGAGATTTCAGAGTGATTGACATTCAATCTAATCTTACCGAGACTTCTATGTTACCTTGAACATGTGTAGAGAAAATAAAAATGAAAACATAATTGAATAACCAGAAGAACTCACAGAGATACACAAGTTGCTCAGAATGAATCCAGAATCCTTCTATTAACTTCATAAATAACTTAGAAAGTTACAAGCATGTCCACTGGTTCATCACAAGGGTTCAACCTTTTCTTCTTTGAATTACAAAATACTTATAGAGTTCGACTCAAACATATCTAAACTTGAATTAAAATTTATTAAAAAATATAATATCATCCAAAATAGTTGGGATATTACAAAAATAGAACTGAAAAATAGTAAATATGAACTAATTTGAACACTGCACAAATTTTGAGGGTTGTTGTTGATGACTGTAGCTAGAAATCTTCTTTTCTGTTCACCGTCCCTATTAATCTGTTGTATGTTCTAGAAATTCTATTGTTTGCTCCTGAAATTTTGTTGTCTTCTCCTAAAATTTAGCATTCTAATCTATTAGATGAACTCATATAATTGACCCCATCTCTTTTCATCAGAGATAGAAAAATTTAACAATTTTCTATATGACTCATCAACTTCAGTATATTTTTCAAAAGTAGGCCTAGTTAGAAACAAATGCTTAATTTCATGCTGAATTAGAAAATCATAACTTAAACCTTCAATGAAATCTTTGCCAATTATAATTCCTCTGATTTTGGAAAACTTGGTCTTGTCCACTGCTATCTCATGTAACCTGTGTTGATAATCTTCAAGTGGAATCAATTTTCCACCAATATCTTACAAACTTGAAAGTCCTTTATGATGTAGAGCATTGAATTTCCTGTGAAATTTTTTGATCTGAACCTATAAATTCCAACACTTATTCTCAAGTTGTAACATCAAATTCCTCTTAGTTAAAACCTTTCTTACTTTCAAGACAGCTTCAGTTCTGTCTTCAATTCCGAATTCTTCAAGCTCTTCTTTTGTTTTGGAATTTAGGACTTTAATTATCCTTGTGACATCTCTTGGTTTGTGGTCCAAGTCTTCTTTTATTTCTGCTACTGTTGCTTTTGATCTCTGCAATAAATCTTCTTGTTCAAAAATAATTTCAATAGAAGGCCATAACTTAGTCACTGATGCATTAATGTCAATCCATATATTTTCTTTGGCCTGAGCAATAGTTTGTGCAATTAAAGATTCATTCTCATAAGCTTCTAATTGGTGAGTTAACTTATAATTCTTTTGAATCTCAGCCAAATATGCATTAATAGACTTAATTTAATGTTCTTGAATCTTTTGGAGCTGCATCTTGAGTTTTTCAATTTCTTGATCCTTTAAAGATAAGTCTCCCACGACCTTTGACAATTATTTCGCTGAATCAATAGACTGTGTTTCTACTATGATTTTTGTTGTTGTAGATGTCCTTGTTGTTGAAGTACCTATTGTAGAAGGTGTCCCTATAGGAATGGAAGCTGAAATACTGAGTTGCTGCTCTTTTTCTTTCAAGAGTGTTTCCATGTCAGCTTCCATCTTCTGAATTTGAACATTTTGTTTGACTATCAACTTAAACATATTTTCCTTTTCCTTTTCTAGTTGACCTACTTCCTTAGCTTGTGGATGTTCTGTAGTAGGAAGTTTAATTTGCTTCCTCAATGCTTGAATGTCATCAATTTTTATTCTTTATCATCTCTTTTGTTGCTTTGATATCACTAGGATCATATCCTAGTTTGATCACCAAATCCTCAAGTGCTTTGATTCTGGTATCTTTAGCTAAAGATGACATTCTCTCCATTTTTAACTGTGTGTGAATATTATTCAAGGAAGCTTGTAGTTTAGAGGCTGCCATGGCTGAACTTGTCAATGTAGAATATATCATTTCACCTGCTTACTTATGAAGGTCAATTTGATCAATTGCATGAATTTTCTTAGTATCAAAAGAAAAAATGGATGTTTTATAATCTTTTGCACTTTTAGGGACTGGAACTTTAGGTTCTAAGAAGGCTAATTGAAATTGTCCCTTTTCAGTATCAAGTGCAGACAAAATTCTATGTTGGGTAGTCAAAGACTATTTCCAAAATTCAGAATATGTAGTGGCCTTTATGTTGAAGAAAGTGTAACTAGGTTCGGTCTTCATATTGACTAAGTAATTATAAATCCATGTAATGAAGAGACAAAGATAATAAAATGTATTTTGTAATGCTTGCCTCATGGGTTTCATGAGCAAGGAGTTTTTATAGGTCAAAGACTTCTTCTTGATGTCTTTAGGGATTTGTCATCTTGTCATAAATATATAATTTAGAGTCATGTATATGAAGTGTTGTTACACTTGAAAAGAATAATTTATTGAAGTAATTGTATGCTCCAAGACCTTGTCAAGAAGCTCCATAGAAGTCGGCTCAAGTATGATTGAATATACCCCTTGATGAAGTCGGCCTACCCATAGAAGTCAAGTCGGCCTAGAAGAGGGAGACAGTCCCTATATAAAGGAGGAACTGTGGCCTCATTTAGAGGATCAATTCGGTCAAGTTCTGAGATTGAAGTGCGAGAAAAATTCCATGTTTTGGTGTGTAAGGAAGAGGCTATTTAGCGAAGAACAAAGGGAGTTTAGCACAGTAATAAGGGCTCTCTGTTTTGGGTCTGTACCTACCTCGCATCTCTGAGGTAGGCCGAAGGTCACTTCAGGAGAGAACAATGATATAAAGGATCTGCTATCTAGTGCCAAAATAAGTATGAAGAAGAAGGACCATACAGCAGGGAGTAAGGGACTGCAAGGTGTGCAAAAGAGAGACGATATTAGTCTTTGTCTTGATCTTAGATATTTCAGGAAGAGACCGAAAGTATACATAGTGTGAAGGAGGGTTTCCACAGCAAGAAAGAGACCTTGATACTGTGTATCAAGTGTGTACAAAGAAGGACCGAAAAGGAATCTCTAGAAGGCCGAGTCTAAATCTAAGGAAGGTTGGAAAGAAACTTATTGTAAAGGGCTATTAGACTAGGGACCGAGTTTCCTTAGTTCTAGTGCAAAGCAGTGCAGAAAGGAAGATCAACATAAGGAGCCTAGAAGAGCAGTGACAAGGTCTTGGAGGCATACTGAAGTAAAGGGTCTAGGGTTTGGAATTTGTCAATCGAAGCTTCAATAAGAGAAATTTGTAGAAGGGTTTTCCTCTCTAGGAGAGAGAGGTTTTTCCCTAGATGAGAGCCAACATCTTGTGTTCTTGTCCCTATTGTTTTGGTAACTGTTTTATGAAGTAAGAAAACACACTCTAATAATAATAAGAGAAGATTGTGCTAATAATAAAAAGTAAAAAGTACCTCACAAATAGTTATCATCGTCAAAAGAATCTCATCATACCTTGATGCCCTAGATTCTTCAATACTTTAATGCTTCATTCTTCCTTTTTATTTCTCTGTATCTAGCAAAAATATTTTTCTACACTATATCTTGAGAGACAGATGACATGAGAATATGTTGTGATCTCTTCAATTTGTGGAAAGGAAGTAGTAGGAAATCCTGACAACACTACTGTAGCTTGCTCCTGTGAATTCTTTCCTTCTGAGGACTCTTCATGAGTGTTTGTTTTCTTTCTCCTTTTGAAAATTGTGAAACCTGTAGCTTGAGTTTCTGAGTTTGTAGGAGATAGAATTTCTCTTGATCTTTTGGTTTCTTTTTCTTGGGGAACTGGAGTTTGTGAAGATGTTTGACTAACAATTTGTTCCTCGACTTCCTGTAATGTATTTTCCTGCCATTCTTCTTGATTTTCATATTGTTCTATCTCTAGCCTGGTTGTATGTGCATAAGGTGTTGTTTTCTGCTCAACTCTCAACCTTGAAATAATTCCCAAGGGATCATAGGACCAAGTAAAACTCAACTTGAATTTCATCTTCTTTAACAAATTATCTGTTAGGCCCCTATACTACTAGTGTAACCCCTTATTGTTATTAGTACAACCCACTTATTATATTGATGTACCCATGTAGTGCCCATATTTTTACTATTGTGCCACATAGAAGCCCACTATTGTTATTATTGTGCCCTTACATTATTATTGTTATGTCGGCTTTGATTATGTTATGACCCCTTAGAGTCCTATATATAGAAATGAGGTCTTTTCATTTGTATCATCCAAGAATTGTTCATTTGAGTAATGTAAAGGAGGTTGCCCCTTCGAAGAGGCTGAATTCTAAGGCGTTGATCTCTCTTTTCTATCTTTTTGTGAGATGGTTTCATAACATTTGGTATCAGAGCTTTGGATTCTAGGGTTTCGCTGCTCCAAACAGGTCAACGTGGAATTTTCGCTATAACTTTTTTTCTGCAACGTTTCAGAAGCTTTAAAAAAAACCCATTTGAGAAGACATCGCGCTGAATATTGGGTCCAACTTTCAGAGATTTTCGAACTATATTTGAGGAGATATGATCTAAGGAAGTTGGTATTTTTGCAGACTCCTGAATTACATTCCAAATAGGTGACCTAGGGAAAATCGTCATAACTTTCTCTCTGAGCATCAGATTGAAATTTCATAAGAAGGTATAGAAAGAGGGTAGACTCTAGTTTCTTGTATATCTTTTTCAGATCCAAAGGTCAAAACAATGACTCGTGGCATGCTGTACAAGTTCACTCTACTGAACTAGTATATAATCAAGTCATTGTGGGAGATTTCGCATAACTCTTCCTTGGAGAATCCAATTTGGATCAGACTGGTGGCATTGGAAAGAGGACGCAGAGGGCTACTACAGGTCACAATTTCAGAACTTAAAGATCCGAAAGTACAGAGTTACAGTCATTTCAAGATCGAGCTCCTAAAATCAAGAAAAAGCAAGATGAGGAATTTTGATGGTAAGGATCTGGTAAATTGGATACTTCAGATGGAGCAATATTTTGATCTACATGGTGTACCACTGTTACAAAAGGTATGTATTGCATCTTCATATTTAGAACCAGATCAATTTTTATGGTATGAAGGGCTTTGTTCTCGTAAACAACTTGTTACGTGGTCAATTTTCACGGAGGAAATGATAGCACATTATGAGGATACAAAGAGCAACACCTTCTTTAGAGCAACACCACAACAATTGGAAAGAGTAAAAGGGCTTTGTGACATAGTGGAAAGAAAAATTATGGAAACCAGGAAGCATACCCATCACAACTATAAAGATGGAAGTGTTGTTTCTCCCAGCCTTCCACAACCTACAAGGGTTACACCACAACAATTGGAAGAAAAAAGAGAAAAAGGGCTTTGTTACAATTGTGATAGCAAATGCACTAAAGGTCATAAGTGTGCCGAGAAGAAATTATTTTACATAGAATATGAAGAGGAGGAAGAAAAGGATCAAGAAACATCAAAAGAAGAGGATATACGCTAGGACCCCACCCCAGAGAAAGAAGAAATGAATCAGACCATATCTTGTAAAGCATTGGCAAGAATTACCACTCCTCAAACTCTCAAGATAGAAGGACATATCAAGAAGAAAAAGGTGCAAGAAGTGAAAGATCACATCGAGAACGAAGGAATGAATCCAACCATATCTTGTAATTCATTGGTCGAAATTACCACTCCTCAAACTGTCAAGATAGAAGGACATATCAAGAAGAAAAATGTTCAAGAAGTGAAAGATCACATTGAGCATCAAAAAATGAATCCGACCATATCTTGTAAAGGATTGGAAGAAATTACCACTCCTCAAACTCTAGAGATAGAAGGACATATCAAGAAGAAAAAGGTTCAAGCAGAGAAACATCACATCGAGCATCAACAACAAGTTCTCCAACTTTTAAAGGATAACGCCACTTTGGTGCAAAATCA
This sequence comes from Pinus tabuliformis, assembly GCA_031772625.1. Taxonomy (NCBI): domain Eukaryota; kingdom Viridiplantae; phylum Streptophyta; class Pinopsida; order Pinales; family Pinaceae; genus Pinus; species Pinus tabuliformis. Next base: position 246,496,235 of record CM062810.1, on the reverse strand, counting down.
AACGAAACAACAGGTAGATCAACATCGTAGTGAAATTTTTTTTGATGTAGGTGATTGGGTATTTTTACTGCTACATCTCAAGCAAGCTATTTATGAGAAGGAAATGTTGGCAATACTACATGCACTTAAAAAATGGCGACCTTACCGAATGGGAAGACTCTTCAAGGATGAGGATGTGGAAGCATTGTTTTGTGCTATTTCTATTATCCAACCAGATTGGATAAACGAAGGAAGGGATGAATGGAAGAAGGATGAAGAAGTATGGCCACTTATTCAAAAGTTACAAAAGATCCCAATTCAAACAATATTGCCAGAAATTGAAGAGGAAGGAAAAATCATATTGGAACCTGGAGCAGTCACAGAAACAAGAACCCGACAGCTACGAAATCGATCAATTTCAGAGTATCTCATCAAGTGGAAGAACTTACCTGCTGAAGATTCCACATGGGAGGACAAGAATTTTGTACAGAAGCATCAAGAACTACTCAAGTGTTGAGGACAACACTTTTTGAAGGAGAGGGGCATGTTAGGCCCCTATACTACTAGTGTAACCCCTTATTGTTATTAGTACAACCCACTTATTATATTGATGTACCCATGTAGTGCCCATATTGTTACTATTGTGCCACATAGAAGCCCACTATTGTTATTATTGTGCCCTTACATTATTATTGTTATGTCGGCTCTGATTATGTTATGACCCCTTAGACTCCTATATATAGAAAGGAGGTCTTTTCATTTGTATCATCCAAGAATTGTTCATTTGTGTAATGTAAAGGAGGTTGCCCCCTCGAAGAGGCTGAATTCTAAGGCGTTGATCTCTCTTTTCTATCTTTTTGTGAGTTGGTTTCATAACATTTGGTATCAGAGCTTTGGATTCTAAGGTTTCGCTGCTCCAAATAGGTCATCGTGGCATGTTCGCTATAACTTTTTTTTTTGCGATGTTTAAGAAGCTAAAAAAAAAACCCATTTGAGAAGACATTGCGCTGAATCTTGGGTCCAAATTTCAGAGCTTTTCGCACTATATTTGCGGAGATATGATCTAAGGAAGTTGGTATTTTTGCAGACTCCTGAATTACATTCCAAACAGGTGACCTGGGGAAAATCGTCATAACTTTCTCTCTGAGCATCGGATTGAAATTTCGTAAGAAGGTATAGAAAGAGGACAGACTGTAGTTTCTTGTATATCTTTTTCAGATCCAAAGGTCGAAACAGTGACTCGTGGCACGTCGTACAAGTTCACTCTACTGAACTAGTCTATAATCAGGTCACTGTGGGAGATTTCGCACAACTCTTCCTTGGAGAATCCAATTTGGATCAGACTGGTGGCATTGGAAAGAGGACGCAGAGGGATACTATAGGTCGTAATTTCCGAACTTAAAGAGCCGAAAGTACAGAGTTACAGTCGTTTCAAGATCGAGCTCCTAAAATCAAGAAAAAGCAAGATGAGGAAGTTTGATCGCAAGGATCCGGTAAATTGGATACTTCAGATGGAGCAATATTTTGATCTACATGGTGTACCATTGTTACAAAAGGTATGTATTGCATCTTCATATTTAGAACCAGATCAATTTTTATGGTATGAAGGGCTTTGTTCTCGTAAACAACTTGTTACGTGGTCAATTTTCACGGAGGAAATGATAGCACATTATGAGGATACAAAGAGCAACACCTTCTTTAAAGCAACACCACAACAATTGGAAAGTGTAAAAGGGCTTTGTGACATAGTGGAAAGAAAAATTATGGAAACCAGGAAGCATACCTATCACAACTATAAAGATGGAAGTGTTGTTTCTCCCAGCCTTCCACAACCTACAAGGGTTACACCACAACAATTGGAAGAAAAAAGAGACAAAGGGCTTTGTTACAATTGTGATAGCAAATGCACTAAAGGTCATAAGTGTGCTGAGAAGAAATTATTTTACATAGAATATGAAGAGGAGGAAGAAAAGGATCAAGAAACATCAAAAGAAGAGGATATATGCCAGGACCCCACCCCAGAGAAAGAAGAAATGAATCAGACCATATCTTGTAAAGCATTGGCAAGAATTTCCACTCCTTAAACTCTCAAGATAGAAGGACATATCAAGAAGAAAAAGGTGCAAGAAGTGAAAGATCACATCGAGAAAGAAGGAATGAATCCAACCATATCTTGTAATTCATTGGTCGAAATTACCACTCCTCAAACTATCAAGATAGAAGGACATATCAAGAAGAAAAATGTTCAAGAAGTGAAAGATCACATCGAGCATCAAAAAATGAATCCGACCATATCTTGTAAAGGATTGGAAAAAATTACCACTCCTCAAACTCTAGAGATAGAAGGACATGTCAAGAAGAAAAAGGTTCAAGCAGAGAAAGATCACATCGAGCATCAACAACAAGTTCTCCAACTTTTAAAGGATAACGCCACTTTGGTGCAAAATCAAACGAAACAACAGGTAGATCAACATCGTAGTGAAATTTTTTTTGATGTAGGTGATTGGGTATTTTTACTGCTACATCTCAAGCAAGCTATTTATGAGAAGGAAATGTTGACAATACTATATGCACTTAAAAATGGCGACCTTACCGAATGGGAAAACTCTTCAAGGATGAGGATGTGGAAGCATTGTTTTGTGCTATTTCTATTATCCAACCAGATTGGATAAACGAAGGAAGGGATGAATGGAAGAAGGACGAAGAAGTATGGCCACTTATTCAAAAGTTACAAAAGATCCCAATTCAAAGAATATTGCCAGAAATTGAAGAGGAAGGAAAAATCATATTGGAACCTGGAGCAGTCACAGAAACAAGAACCCGACAGCTACGAAATCGATCAATTTTAGAGTATCTCATCAAGTGGAAGAACTTACCTGCTGAAGATTCCACATGGGAGGACAAGAATTTTATACAGAAGCATCAAGAACTACTCAAGTGTTGAGGACAACACTTTTTGAAGGAGAGGGGCATGTTAGGCCCCTATACGACTAGTGTAACTCCTTATTGTTATTAGTACAACCCACTTATTATATTGATGTACCCATGTAGTGCCCATATTGTTACTATTGTGCCACATAGAAGCCCACTATTGTTATTATTGTGCCCTTACATTATTATTGTTATGTCGGCTCTGATTATGTTATGACCCCTTAGACTCCTATATATAGAAAGGAGGTCTTTTCATTTGTATCATCCAAGAATTGTTCATTTGTGTGATGTAAAGGAGGTTGCCCCCTCGAAGAGGCTGAATTCTAAGACGTTGATCTCTCTTTTCTATCTTTTTGTGAGCTGGTTTCATAACATTATCTGCCTCCTTCCCTGTTGCTTTGGTATTAACAATGAAAGGGCCAATCTATGCCTTCAGATTGAATTGTGCTTTCTGCTTCCTGGATACAAAATGAAAATCATCCATATTCATCATTTGCCTGATGTATTCTAAGGCAAAGATCCTTATTGGCACAAACACTGGTAACCTATAGGGAGGGAGTTCACAACCATATATTCTGATCTCTATATAATTCTGGTAAAGGTACCAGTCTCCAACTTTAGCTTTCTCAGTAAGGTGCAAAATTCTGATTTCAGGTGAAATCCTTGGTATTACATCACTGTTGAGAAGACATAAGGACATATGCAAAAACTGGTTTACAAAGTCACTGAAGGAGTACTCTTTTGTATTCTTCCTTACTAAGGAAGTCCAATGAATAATAGATTGAGGTTTTCCTTGTGCATCTAACTTCTACAATGGGAATTTAAACCTTTCTGCTTGATGAAATAAAAGCAAATATACAAGAAATTGATCACGGATATTATCTGACAGAAACTAACTGTAATTAAAATCAATGAAGTATTATTACCCACAAAGAAAATTGTTAGAAATCCCAGTATCACTTCATCTACCCACTGATCAGTAGGATAACCTAACAAACATGTGACCATGGAAATAACCTACCTTGACATTTTTGGAAAAATTGTAGTGGAATAGGGTGGATTAGTTCTAGGCAACTCAAAATTTTCAGGTAGGAATGACTCAAAGATACGAGCTCACTGGGGAAATGTAAGTACCTGATAGATCTCCATGAGGGAATCAGTATAAAAAGGGTGTATAGGATCTTGGAAATCGATTTGGAGTGTTTGGCATATGGATTCAGGTGTAATGGCGAATAACACTTCATTGTTTTGGGCAATTACAACCCTCTAACTGGGAAGATACTTGAGATGGCACTAGGTGACAAATTCTGGGAAGGTACGAGTTTGGGGAAAGACAAACTAAGGTAAGAAAGACTCCCAGATACTCAATTCATCACTAACATCTTGGAATTTATGGTTTGCCCAATTGTGAAGTTCATGCAAATCAAACAAGCATTGCGTTTCTGAGATTTTATATTGGGGATCGACCAGAGGGAGCTCGTATAGGTTAATGATAGAGGGCAATGTAGGGATTTCTATAACTAATTTATACTTGCCTTTGTGAGAAGACATTGTAAACAACAAATTACTAGCTAGGGTGGCGAATTTCTAGGCTATGACGACCACTAGCATAGGAAGATAGTTGAGTACTTGTGAATTTGGGGCCGCACTTATGTTACTGAAACAAGAAATGGTGAAACAGAAGAATGCAGGGTAATGCGTTTTTAAAAGAGGAGGTTTGAATGAATTAAAATATTATAACCGTTTTGGGCGCGTCTAATTAATAAACTAAACATTGGGAGGAAGGATTAATGATTAACGGTCATATAGTTGTTTAACTGGAGAAATTTAATTATATAGTGGCTATTTAGTCGTTTGGCGGGAGCAAATAGCAGAAGGACAAGTGGTGAAGTATAAGTGGAAGTGGGAGCGAGGTGGAAACACAAAGTGGTTTTCACGGGGGGGGAGGGTGTTGTGTAGGTGGTTTATGGTTTTAGAACGGGGGTCTCAAATTCATTGTGGAGCCACCACATATGGTTCTTGGTTTCGGTAAATCGACTTTTGAGACCCCCACCCTCCGCCCCCACCCCTACCCCTTGTTAACTTTCGAAAGTGTGGGGGGTCCCGAATTCATCCTTCGTCGTTGATCTGGGCGGGGATGATCTCATCCTTTGATTTCTAATCACGTTTTATTGCAATGTGACAAACTATCATATCAACTTTATTTAAAAATAAAAGAACCCTCGAAAAATACAAAGGATTAAAATAGCAATAAAAATAAATGAAAGCGGCATTTTAACTAGCACGCCAACTTTGGAATTTTTTCATTTATTTTGTTTTTGCATATATATATTTTTTTATCCCTTTTCTTTCTTTTCTTTTGATATTTTTTATTTATTTCTTTTTTCTCATTTTTCTTTTCATTTCTTTATTTCCTTTTTTTTCTCTTTTCTAATTTTTTATTTTCAACATAAAGGAAAAAGTAAAAAACAAACTCAGGTAAAAATTAGTTACAACAATGTTGTTGGTAGTTTGATGTATGCAATAGTTTATACTAAACTAAACATTTCCCATGCAATGAGAGTTTTGAGCAAGTATATGTCAAAACTAAGAAAGAAGAATTGGGTAATTGTAAAGTGGGTTTTCAATTATTTTCATGATACTACAAATTATGAAATCTGCTACCAAGGATGACCCGGACCAAACAAAGTGTTAAATGTATATGGCTTTGTTGGCACAAATTGGAATAGAGATATGGATCACAAAGGATCTACAAGTGATTGTGTTTAACCTATTTAAGGATCAATTGGATGAACAAGAGATAGGTTGTAGTTGCACTCTCAACTACAAAAGTTGAATACATGGCAATCACTCATGCAAGTAAGGATGCAATATGGTTACAAAGATTGTGTTAAGATATTGGGTTTGTACAGAAAATTGTAAAGTTACATGTGATAGAGTGAAATATTTCTCGCAAACAACCCTACTTATAATTCTAAAACGAAGCATATCAATGTTCAATCCCATTTTATGAGAGACATGGTTGAAGACAAGAAGGTTTTCTAGTGAAGGTTGACACTTTGAAGAATGTTGCAAACTCATTGACAAAGTCTATAAGTTCTAAACTGAGGCTTCTATGATCCATATTATGTATATTGGAAACTTTTCAGAAAAAATCACGAGACTATTTTAGTCGACCTGTTTCGAACCATCCAGTGTGGTTCATCGCGATGATAAGATGGAGAAGCAGATCTGGTATATGTTTAAATAGAGAGAGCACAATGTAAAGACCAATAATTATAACGGTTATAATCTAACAACTAGATTTTAAGAATATTAAAAATATGATTGTTAGATTAATTTCTAAAATATTTTAATATGATATTAAGTCATCAACTAACAATAATAATAAAAATAAAATAAAAGGGATTTTTATTTTTATTTTTATTTTATTTATTATTATTATTATTTTTTTAATCTATGGGTCAAACTTAAAAATAAATAAAAATAAGTTAAATTAAATTAAATAAAATAAAGATCATAACGGTCAAAAGTCAAAATGATAATTAAAATCAAATAAAAGTAAAATTAAAAAAAATAATAATTTCAAATAAGATGATTTAATAATAATAATAATAAATTTTATTTTCATATAAATTGATTTTCAAAATAAAATTTGATATTTTTTTGTAAGCTTCATCTTCATTATGTCCAACTTCTCACCCTAATCGGGGGGATAGCACAAGATTTGAACCCAAAACTTCTAGTTCGGTGAGACTTCATTTCCATGGCCATTGCCAATTGAGTTACCCCAAGCAAACAATGTAAAATTGATTATTAAATTATAATAAGTGTAAAATAAATTAGAAATCATAATGGTTAAATAAATTTAAAAGTCAAGATCATAATTAAAATCAAATAAAAATAAAATTAAAAAAGATTTTTAATTTCAATAAGATGATTTAAAAATTATAATAATAATAATAAATTTTATTTTCATATAAATTAATTTTCAAAAGTAAAAATGATTATTAAATTAAATCAGATAAAAGTAAAGAAATAAAGGTAAAATAAAATTATTTAAAAAATTAGAACAAGAATTCTAGATAGAGGTATTGGATACTATATGTTATTTGGTAAATCGGCCACCCTCATCAAATTTGGTTGACAAATCTCCAAATGAGGTCAAATTTGGTTGACAAATCTCCAAATGAGGCATTGACTGGTAAGAAACCATATCTTAAACATTTCCAAGGTTTTAGTTGTGATGCTTATACACACATTCTAAAGGAAAATAAAAGTAGATAATAAAACTAAAAAATGTATCTTTATTGGTTATGAAGATGGTATAAAAGGTTGTAAGCTTTAGAACCCAATAACTAGGAAGATTGTTTGCAGTCATATGTCATCTTTAGATAAGTTAACGATGTTCCCAAACAAGAATTCCTACCCAAGGGAACAAAACTAGAAATAATAGAGTTTGAATTGAAGAATGAAGAAGCTAACTTGACATGAGGACATGAATAAAAAGAAGAACCTTAGATCCTTGTATTGAGGAGATTGGTTCATGAAAGAAGGTACTCTCCACTTGATTTTCATTCTAGATTTTCTTGATTTATTATTGATTATGATCTCAATATTTCTAAGGAGGTAGTGTATGTAGAGGATGGTAAACTTTGGAAGAAGGCTATAGTTGAAGAAATTGTTGCTTTGAATAAAAATGAGGCTTGGGATTTAGTTGAGTTGCCAACTAGATAAAAATCCATAGGAAATAAATGGGTGATCAAGAAGAAGTTGAATGTAGAAGGTAAAGCGGATAAGCACAAAGTTGGTTGAGTAGCAAAGGGATATTCGTATATAGAGGGAATTGATTTTGGTAAAAGTTATCTCCTATTGCTAAATTAACTAATATTATATTTCTTTTGTTTATTGTTGTTAGTTTTTTAATCTTGAAATAGAGAAGATGGATGTGAAGATGACATTTCTACTAGGAATATTGAAGAAGAAATATACATGAAACAACCAAAAAGGTTCTTTGTATTATTTATTAAAAAGCAAAGATGGTCATTGTGTGTATTTTAAGCTAATTGATAATCATTTTGTTATGTGATCTTGTATGTTGATGATATGTTGCAAATTAGAAACAACAAGAAAATCATCAAGGATGTTAAAACTCAATTATCTTTTGAATTTGAGATGAAATATTCTGGCACTACAAATTTTATTTTGGGCATGGAAATAAAAAGAGATCGAGTAAACAAGAAACTATGGTTGAATCAAAGGAAATATGTTGAGACAATATTATTAAAGCTTAATATGTAGGAATGTAAATTGCTCAAGGTTCCTATTTCAATAGGCGCAAAGATATTTTCAGATCATTGTCCCGACACGGGAAGAAGAATAGGAAGAAGACATGTCTTGTGTCCCCTATGTTAGTGTTGTTGGTAGTTTCATGTATGCAATGATTTATACTAAACTAAACATTTCCCATGCAATGGGAGTTTTGAGCAAGTATATGTCAAAACTAGGAAAGAAGAATTGGGTAGTTGTAAAGTGGGTTTTCAATTATTTGCATGATACGACAAATTATGCAATTTGCTACCAAAAATGACCTAGACCAAACAAAGTGTTAAATGTATATGTCTTCGTTGACACAAATTGGAATAGAGATATGGATCACGATCTACAAGTGATTGTGTTTAACTTATTTAAGGATCAATTGGATGAACAAGGGATAGGTTGTAGTTGCACTCTCAACTACAAAAGTTGAATACATGGCAACCACCCATGCAAGTAAGGAAGCAATATGGTTACAAAGATTGTGTTAAGGTATTGGGCTTGTACAAAAAATTATAAAGTCACATTGTGATAGAGTGCAATCTTTCTAGCAAACAACCTTGCTTATAATTCTAAAACGAAGCATATCAATGTTCAGTCTCATTTTATGAGAGACATGGTTGAAGACAAGAAGGTTTGCTAGTGAAGGTTGACACTTTGAAGAATGTTGCAAACTCATTGACAAAGTCTATAAGTTTTGAATTGAGATCTCTATGATCCATATTGTGTATATTGGAAACTTAAGAAAAACACATGAGACTTTTTTAGTTGACGTGTTTCGAACCATCCAGTGTGGTTCATCATCAAGATAAAGATGGAGAAGCAATTCTGGCATACATTTAAATAGAGAGAGCGGAATGTAGAGACCAATAATTATAATAGTTAGAATCTAATAGCTAGATTTTAAAAATATTAAAAATATGACTGTTAGATTAATTTCTAAAATATTTTACTATGATATTAAGTCAACAACTAACAATAAAAATAAAAATAAAATAAAAGGGGATTTTTGTATATATGGGTCAAACTTGAAAGTAAATTAAATTAAGTTAAATTAAATTTAATAAAATAAAAATCATAATGGCTAAAAGTCAAAATGATAATTAAAATCAAATAAAGTAAAAAAATAAAATCAAGTAAGATGATTTAAAAATTATAATAATAATAATAATAAATTTTATTTTCATATAAACTCATTTTCAAAAGTAAAATTAATTACTAAATTATAATAAATGTCAAATAAATTAGAAATCATAACAATTAAATAAATTTAACAGTCAAGATGATAATTAAAATCAAATAAAAGTAAAATTAAAAAGATTTTTAATTTCAAACATAATGATTTAAAAAGAATAATAATAACAAAATTTTATTTTCATATAAATTGATTTTCAAAAGTAAAAATGATTATTAAATTAAATGAGATAAAAGTAAACAAATAAAGGTAAAATAAAATGATTTAAAAAATAAATAATGATTTTAAAAAATAAGTAAAATGGTTGTTCTTTTACATGTAAAAATGATTTTTAATAATAAATAAAAGTAAAAGTAAAACAATATTTTAAAATTAAAATGATTTTTTTTTTTTTTAACTAAAACGAGTATTTTTATTTATGGATGGCCAAAGCCAGAGCAAGAATTACAGTTCATTGTTTCTCTCATTGCCTTCCTCAGCTTTTTCTAGTCCTCCTAGCCCTTTTAGGGAATGATTTCCATTTTCAGTGCCCCTGCATTTATGCTGATCATACTTTTTTCAAGAGTGCATCCTGCATTTGCTAACCTGTCTGCTTCAGTGTTTAAATCTCTGAGAATATGGAAGAGCTGTGCTGATGGAAATTCCTTCATAATTCTATTTACTCTTGTTAGCTGCTTGTTTAGGACTGGGTCTTTGAGGCCTTTCTTGTTTGTTAGAGATCTTATCAGCAGTTCTGAATCTCCAAAAACTATAATTTCATTTGCGTTTCCTTTTCTGGCCAGTTGACAAGCTTTTAATAGACTGAGTGCTTCTGCTTGATTGTTGGTTTTTAGCCCAAGTCCCCAACTGAATTCCTCTTTCCTCCCATTCTGAAAATAGATGACTCCCCCTGCTCCTGACCTGCCTGGATTTCCTTTCGAGGCTCCATCGAAGAATATTGTGCATTTACCTTGTGACTTCCACCACTTTTGAAAGTTGTCCAAGTTGTCTCTGAACTGCCAGTTTTCCTTGTGGATTGGGCGACTGATGGCTGGTGGAATTGGCATAGGTGAAAAGCCTTCCAGCCAAACCTTTTCTTCATTTCTGAGAGTGCTTTCTTTGACGTTGGTTTGTCTCAGAGTTTCTAAAAGAAGATCCTTGGCCTGCTTTGCTACAGCTTCTGCAGTGATTTCTTTTTGATTGAAGACAGATTCATTCCTAGATAGCCACAACTTCCAACATACATATTTCGGAGCAGCATTCCACAGCTTGTGCCAAAGAGATTTTTCGTTGATGCTGTGGGGGTACCGAGTTTTCCAAGACAGAAACATTTCTGTGATCGAGCAGTGTGTTGGGGGTCTCACATTCAACCCTGTCAAGAAGCTGTTCCAAACTTTCTGTGCATACTCACAGTCAATAAACAAATGGACTGAGGTTTCTGGAGCGTTCTTGCAGAGGGCACAACGATGCGGACCTGCAATGTTTCCTTTACACAGGTTGTCTCCGGTCAAGATTTTATTGTGGAATAAAGTCCAGCTGAAGAAATTGATCTTGGGGATGCTGAAGTTTTCCCAAATCTGTTTCCAAACTGATTCCGGATGCTGTGACTCGTTTTTACCTTGCATTTGAAGATAGCCTTGTTTGACCGTGTACTCTCCTGTTTTTCCCATCCCCATAAATCTTCCTCTTCCTTATGCACTGCTGTAAAATCTGTTATTGCCTCTATGAGAATTTTTGTCTGTTCTTTTAAGTAGGTTGGGATGTTTGGCAATGTCCAGCGCTGCCAGTTGCCTTTGTAGTCCCACTCTGCTATATCCTCAATTTTCCTTATTCCTTTAGAAATTAGCCAGGCTCTTAACTCTGCGATTTCGTTGATGGCTGAGAGAGGGGGATGATCCATAATTCGATCTTTCCATAGCAGCGTATTTTTACCGTTTCCTGGGATTTTGTATAAATGATTTCTGAAGAATTTGACCCCTCTACAACAAAGCCTCCAGGCCTGCGTTCCTCTGGGGGAATGCGCAGGATTGAATGTTGAAATTGGTTGCTTTTGCAAATATTTAAGATTTAGTAGCTGACTGGTTGGGTGCGTTGGCTCTTTGATTATTTGCCACAGGAGTTTACAGCCCAAAGCCAAATTTGCATGCTGGGGGTCGCGGATTTGAAGACCGCCTTCTGCTATGGGCCGCTTCACTGTTTCCCATTTGATGAGATGGAAACGATCTCTGTTTCCTTTCCCTCCGTTCCAAAGAAAGTTTCGAATAATGCTGGATATTTGATCGGTGATTTGTTTTGGTGCCAACAGCAATGAAGCTTGGTATGTTGGCAGGGCGGAGAGCACGGAGCGGATGAGGGTGAGTTTGCCACCTGTAGTGAGCCAAACTCCGCCCCACGCTGTTATCTTTTTTTTATATTTGGATATCACCTCTTCCCACAATTGATTTCGATTGGAGCCCCTCGTCAATGGTAAGCCGAGATATTTAATTTTTCCCCACAGAGCATATCCTTTGAATCCCAATACGTTGGCGATTCTGTCTGTAGCGTGCTGGTCAATGTTCCAACTATAAACTGCGCTTTTCCTTTCGCTGACTAGCGCACCGGTGATGCTACAGTACTGATTAAGGATGGTTTTGAAAGCATTTGCGATTCTCATGGATGCGCCCCGCAAAAGAATTGAATCATCAGCGAATAGCGCATGATTCACCAGAGCTATGCCTTGAACGATCCTTATCCCAGGAATGGTTCCAAGTTGTTTCTCATGAGTTAGCTTCCGGCTTAGAACATCAGCCATCAAAATGTAGAGAAAGGGCGAAAGAGGGCAGCCCTGCCTCAATCCCCTGGTGGCTTGAAAAAATTCAGTTGGTCTGCCATTCACCATTGGGAAAATTAAAATGATTTTTAAAAACACATAAAAACATCAAATAAATAAAAATAAAATAAAACTAAGAAGACAGGGCTGGGACCCAACAATTTCTAATTTTCCAGTTATCATCTCTATTAAAATTATTAGACCTTCTTTCAATATATATGGCTTCCCAGAACTTGCGGCGATGGAAATGACTAATATTAGCAATGACATGGGCCTCTTCAATGTAGATGTGATGTTTAGTTTTTCCCGCATGCTCTGCTAGAGTTGAGGATCGGGTTCTCCCATGTTTGATGTCAGCTACGTGCTCAAGTTTCATTTGATTTAGTGAGTGACCAGTCTCGCCAATGTAGGGAGTCACACAAGAACATGGGATGACATAAACAAATTTCATATCCTTCGGATCCGTCGGGTCTTTTACTGATCTCAGGGTGCTCTGAATGGTGTTTAGGGGCCTAAAGGTTGAGGGGACCTTATGCTTCTTAAGGATCCTCGCAATCTTGTTAGCAACCCCTTGGATAAATGGAAGATGCACACAAGACAACCGGTCTTTGGGTTCTTTTATAATCTTTGGACCATTTTCAGCATTAAGGAAATCTTTCAGACATTGGTGCCTACTATACCCATTATTATTAAAAACAATGAGGAAGTGGTTTTTCTCATCATTTAGGTGGTTTTCATCAGAAACTCTTAATGCTCGAGTAACTAAGGTGTTGAGAACACCCAAAATTTAAGTAGGGAAATGATGGGATTTAGCATGAAGAGATTGCTCCGTGTGGGTTTTCTTATGAAAGACTTGGTTAGAGAAAGAACCATCATATTTCTTTGAAATAAGGACGTTGAGGAAAGGCAAGCTCCCATTGATTTCACATTCCATGATGAACTTTATGGAGAAGTTCTCTTGGTGTAGAGAAGCAATGTGCATTGCCTCCCTGAATTTTTGATCTTATCAATCTCAGGCCTATTGTTTGTAAAGAAATCAAGTGGGAAAATTTTGGGAATGGGTTGTGGGTCTTAGGATGATGCATGGTTATATTCTTTGCATGGTGCATGGTTACATCCATGCCATGCATGTATTTGTATTGTAATCTAACTCCAATAAATAAATGAGGGTTGTAGTCTAATTCAATTAAACATATTAGAATTTTGGATGTTGCAGAATCCTATATATTGTATTGTAAATGTTGAAGTTAATAAAATGAGAAATAGAGGTGCAATGAGAAGGCTTGTTGGTTTCCCGATTAAAGGTTTCCAGGGTAAATCTCTAAATATTGTGTGTATGTTGTTGTTTTGCTTTCTAATTTTATATAGAATCTATGTGCATTGTTTTACTGTAAATGTTTTAAACTTACAAGAATAAGATGAATAATGACATAAAAATCATGTGCGAGTTTTGAAACTCACTATATTTCTTTCAAAGGGAACTTAGAAAGGGGGACTCACAATCTTGCATAGTTGTTGGTGTTAGCGCTTGAAATTTCACCTCAGGCTGAGAAAGGTAAACCTCAAGGCAACATCAAACCATTTAGCCTCGTAGCTAGCCCTACGGGGCAGGAGAAGGCTCTCTCCGGTCTATCTCGTAAAATCTTCAATAGATGAGATGACCAATAAGGTAACACTGATATTAGGCTAGTAAACTGATCAAAGAGTTTGATTTGGGGTTTTTTGGGTTTTTGGTGGCAAATTGAGGAGAGGGCAATTTTGGGTGCGGGGATTGGACACAGTTTCTGCAGGGGGTTCCTTGGGGCGAGGTAGGAGACAACGTTGATGCCTTTAACTGAGGTGGATGGTCAGGAATGAAAGATGAAGAGCTAAAGAGAGCAAACAATAACTTTGAATTCTCTTTAGACAGAAGAAAACATTGAAATTAAACAAACTTAAAAGCAGAGCATGGCAGGCATGAATTCTTACTTTAACACTTCATTTGTTTAATGTGCAGAAATAAAAGAAAGGAAATGAATCACATAAAAAACTTACAAGTACATTGAGAAACACACCATCAACACATGAGTCCACAAGAATCCCAAAGAGGACTGCAAAACCCTGGTCTTCCTTAGCCAAAAATTGCAGAGATACAGTGAATAATACAATGATAGCTTATCCCTCAAGAGTCCAACCATGAAAATGAGCAAAAAAGTACATAATATAGATCATCTAACCTCTTTCCCTGCATCCATGGGTCGAGCTCACTATCCTAGGAGCTGTTTCAACCACTTCTAAACTAAGCACTGAAAACTAGGCAGTCAAAACAACTTGCCTCTATAAGCTAGGAAACCAATTCATTCATTTAATTTTCACCTTTTTCATGAATGAATCTTCTAGAAGAGGTACATAAGTGTAAAAGTGTCATAAAAGTACATTAATTACATCAAAGAACATAATAATCCACCCCAAAAAGTCAAACAGGGTCAAACTGCGTTTTTCTGAGCTGTACAGTGAAATTTGGAAAAGTTTGCCTGACGGGTCGCGCGCCTCTGCCTGACGGGTTGCGCGCCTTTGGGACCACTTTTGGGGCACTTCCAGGTGTCCAAATTGCACAAGAGTAGGCTTGTTGGAAAGGTCTGTGAGTCTACTTTCCAACCCAACTAGAATTTCTGAATTTGGTGGTCATTTGCCCCTCCAAAAGTGCAATCTCCCAAGACTGCTTTCCGTGTCTCAAAAATGTGGCAGAAAGTCATTTTTTGCTCCTTTTTTGACTTTCTGGAGGCCCAAAACTTCATAAAATCTCAAGTCCATTAATGAGCATATGTAAATTCTCATGAAAAATCTGGAAATGCTGAGTTTTTGCAAAATGGAGTTGCCAGGATGAAGGGTCGCGCGGGGGGTGAGACCCGTTAATGGACAAAAACCTGTAAATTGCCTGAAAAATCCAAAATTTACCAAAAATGCTCAAAATTTCTTGGGATTTGTGCTGTGGCTAGGCTATTTAGTGCCATGCTCAGTCAAAGAGGCTTTGGACAAAATTTGGAGTGGATCGGGCCTTTTCCGTCGTTTTAGTGCCTTGGCCAACCTCCTTGGATCTGGCGATTGAAATTTTGACATTTCTCTAAAACCATGACACTTGTGCAAAAAGTGAAGGAGGTTTTTCTTCTTTGGCATGTTATGGACAAAAACCTCTCTCAGTTTTCCAAAATTCATCTTTTATTGCTCTGGAACATCATTTGAGTGCGACTTGTCCCGATGTGTGAAACAAGGAATTTTGTCGAAATGGAGCGAAATGAAAGGGATAGGGAGCTTCTAAATTCTTGGGGAAATTTTTGGGAGTGGGGAGGGATGTTAGGAAGCAGGGGAAAGTGGAATCTCAGAGATTGAGTGAGGGGAAGGGGTCCAAAAGGGCAAAACACAGGCCAAACCTAGAAAATTGCCAGGTTGTAGCTAGAAACTAGGGTTTGTGCAAAAATGAGGAATTTGGGGGATCTCAGTGATGGGAAGTGTTGGATAAGGTACATGAAAGATAGGGGAAGGTGTATGAACATCTGGATACAAGTTTTGCTAGTGATTTGACCACCCAAGAGAAATTAGCTTTCAAAACCCTAGGAGAGGGAAATGACCCTGCCTAGGCGCAACTGAAGCATGGACAAGGTGTAAAATGACTCAATAGACACTGAGATGATAATGACAACCCTATGAATGATGATAGACTCAGCTAAATGGTGACATGGACCGACATTTGGACAACTTTAGAAGGAGTGAAAGCAAACCCTAGACCTAATGCCTAGTGACCAAATTTTGCTTGAAAACTCTTTGAAATGACAAAATTTGACCTTGACACTCTGAGACCACTTTGTAAGAGCATATTTGATCATTGGAGGAAGGCTGGAAAGACTGACACTAACATTGGCTCCAATGGGGATGGTAGCTCCTTGGAGGTGCCAAGAACCTTAGACCTCTGGGAGAGCAGACCAGTGCCTTTCAATCATTGGGCAATGGAGTCATTATTTAGGCAAACGACACAAGACTTTGACTCATTTATTGAATGAAAACTTGACTGAAAACTGACTGAAACTTAATTGAAACTTGACTCAAACCGACTCGATGGCAAACTGAAATAACTTGAAAAACTCACTCAACAGACCAAACACAAATGACTCATGGCTGACTTAAAACAAGACTTTTCAAATCTTATTGAAGGGCAACAGTCCATCAAGATTTGAAATCATGATGACAACCACCTGTGTTTCTTACAAGACAATATACATCAAACTATATCATAATGCCAATGTAACCAATCAAGCAGATGCCTTCTTGACTGATTCTCCCAATCAGATCTCATGATCAACAATAGATACTGGCAACTGGGCATCCAAAAACATAGCTGACCATGATCTCCTTCATCACTGAACACAACAATAAACACTTTCACTGCTGGCTGCAACAAACTTGCTAGAGGATCGTGAAAAACATGAAGATTTACCATTGCCACCTCCTGCTGAAAGATCAAGGTGTCCTTTGTTTCCAATTCTGATCTGCCTTCATCATGTGCTTCGGTGAAAGTATGCTCATGAGCTTCAAAAAACTCCGAACAAATGGATGAGCAGATCTCTTCCTGGAAAAACATTTCAGCACATGAAACATATGAGGAAGAATCTGAAATGTAATCCTGTTTGCTATGATCTTCTGTAGTCTGACAATATGGTAGGTCATCTTCATATGATATCACAGCCAGATTATCATCTTTGTGAAGGAAAACATTATCTGTTTGCTGATCTACAAGACAATCATCTTCTTCAACAGAGGAAGAAGTTTCCCCAACACTTTCCTGACTATGTGTGCATTGCAAATCTGCTGTAGCTTGGGCTGTAACAAGACCTTTCAAAAGCTGATCTATCTCCTCTTCAGACAAAGGAGACAATGTCTTTTGTTTTCTTCTGCTTAAACAATAATTATCTTCATATGACAAGGCATTCAAACTATCATTTATTACTGAGCTATTGAAAGGAGATTCATCACTTACTTGCACAAAGATCTCACCTTGCTGTTCATGAACATCTGAATCCAAAACTCTGTCTATGATCTCAACAGCAGAGCTCTCTTTGATGGGCTTCAGCACAAGATATGCTTGGTCATCATGATCTGAATGTTGATCTGAAATAGTTGACTTGACTGCATCACATTCTGAAATTGAATCTTGACTACCCTGCACGCTGTCTTCTTCTGTGGGCAGATCTGAAACAACATTTGCTCTTTCCTCATTTTCAACCATATGGAAATCTTCAGCCTGCTGATCTTGACAAATATCCTCTAAGATTTCTGTGTGCTGCTGAAATGGATTCTCATACAGTGCCTCCATAATCTCAACGTCCATAAAATTATCATCTTCATAAAACTTCTCAAGGCTTTCAATAAAACTATAAGCATGCTTGCAACAGTCTTGAACTAAATTTAATGATGGATAAGAGTCCTTATATCGTTCAATGAACATAGCATGAAAATCCTTTAAACAGTAAATACAAGCAGGCGGCAAACTTTCATACCATGATTGGGCTTTACCTTCCAGGGTAGCCAAGAATATCTTCATCAAGCAATCTTCAGGAAAATCCACCTTCAACTTGCGAATATGCATATGAAATCTAACTAGATGTAAAGCAGCATCCTTCTTACCATCATCATTAAATGTAGGCAAATTCCTTGACCAATCTACCTTCGGAATTTTATTCAGAAAACCTGGAATGTGATCTCGGCTCAAGGGAGCATATCTTCTTGCAATCTGATCCATCTTGAAAATCTCAAAGCCACTGATCTTCCTGCAGTGAAGTCACCATGAAGCATTGATCTCTGGAGTTTTCAGTGAAGGAGTCGCCAGTGAATGATTTCAGCCTTGTCAGTGTCTGATCGTTGTCCACTATCAACAATCAGATCTGAACTTGATACATGTACTGGGGTAAAATGCAATCGAAGTGCTGTATTCACAAGCTCACGGAGACTGACTGAAGCAGCGTTTATCTACTAACGCTGATGTAAAATAGGAGCGTTTTCGAAGGCTACCTGGCGTAACTTCAGGCTCCGTCTAAGACTTATGAAATAACACGTCAATGAGCAAACGATTAATTTGCTCTCCCCAGTATGGTCGCCAGTATGTTAGCGCTTGAAATTTCACCTCAGGCTGAGAAAGGTAAACCTCAAGGCAACATCAAACCATTTAGCCTCGTAGCTAGCCCTACGGGGCAGGAGAAGGCTCTCTCCGGTCTATCTCGTAAAATCTTCAATAGATGAGATGACCAATAAGGTAACACTGATATTAGGCTAGTAAACTGATCAAAGAGTTTGATTTGGGGTTTTTTGGGTTTTTGGTGGCAAATTGAGGAGAGGGCAATTTTGGGTGCGGGGATTGGACACAGTTTCTGCAGGGGGTTCCTTGGGGCGAGGTAGGAGACAGCGTTGATGCCTTTAACTGAGGTGGATGATCAGGAATGAAAGATGAAGAGCTAAAGAGAGCAAACAATAACTTTGAATTCTCTTTAGACAGAAGAAAACATTGAAATTAAACAAACTTAAAAGCAGAGCATGGCAGGCATGAATTCTTACTTTAACACTTCATTTGTTTAATGTGCAGAAATAAAAGAAAGGAAATGAATCACATAACAAACTTACAAGTACATTGAGAAACACACCATCAACACATGAGTCCACAAGAATCCCAAAGAGGACTGCAAAACCCTGGTCTTCCTTAGCCAAAAATTGCAGAGATACAGTGAATAATACAATGATAGCTTATCCCTCAAGAGTCCAACCATGAAAATGAGCAAAAAAGTACATAATATAGATCATCTAACCTCTTTCCCTGCCTCCATGGGTCGAGCTCACTATCCTAGGAGCTGTTTCAACCACTTCTAAACTAAGCACTGAAAACTAGGCAGTCAAAACAACTTGCCTCTATAAGCTAGGAAACCAATTCATTCATTTAATTTTCACCTTTTTCATGAATGAATATTCTAGAAGAGGTACATAAGTGTAAAAGTGTCATAAAAGTACATTAATTACATCAAAGAACATAATAATCCACCCCAAAAATTCAAACAGGGTCAAACTGCGTTTTTCTGAGCTGTACAGTGAAATTTGGAAAAGTTTGGTTGACGGGTCGCGCGCCTCTGCCTGACGGGTCGCGCGCCTTTGGGACCACTTTTGGGGCACTTCCAGGTGTCCAAATTGAGCAAGAGTAGGCTTTTTGGAAAGGTCTGTGAGTCTACTTTCCAACCCAACTGGAATTTCTGAATTTGGTGGTCATTTGCCCCTCCAAAAGTGCAATCTCGCAAGACTGCTTTCTATGTCTCAAAAATGTGGCAGAAAGTCATTTTTTGCTCCTTTTTTGACTTTCTGGAGGCCCAAAACTTCATAAAATCTCAAGTCCATTAATGAGAATATGTAAATTCTCATGAAAAATCTGGAAATGCTGAGTTTTTGCAAAATGGAGTTGCCAGGATGAAGGGTCGCGCGGGGGGTGAGACCCGTTAATGGACAAAAACCTGTAAATTGCCTGAAAAATCCAAAATTTACCAAAAATGCTCAAAATTTCTTGGGATTTGTGCTGTGGCTAGGTTATTTAGTGCCATGCTCAGTCAAAGAGGCTTTGGCCAAAATTTGGAGTGGATCGGGCCTTTTCCGTCGTTTTAGTGCCTTGGCCAACCTCCTTGGATCTGGCGATTGCAATTTTGACATTTCTCTAAAACCATGACACCTGTGCAAAAAGTGAAGGAGGTTTTTCTTATTTGGCATGTTATGGACAAAAACCTCTCTCAGTTTTCCAAAATTCATCTTTTATTGCTCTGGAACATCATTTGAGTGCGACTTGTCCCGATGTGTGAAACAAGGAATTTTGTCGAAATGGAGCGAAATGAAGGGGATAGGGGGCTTCTAAATTCTTGGGGAAATTTTTGGGAGTGGGGAGGGATGTTAGAAAGCAGGGAAAAGTGGAATCTCAGAGATTGAGCGAGGGGAAGGGGTCCAAAAGGGCAAAACACAGGCCAAACCTAGAAAATTGCCAGGTTGTAGCTAGAAACTAGGGTTTGTGCAAAAATGAGGAATTTGGGGGATCTCAGTGATGGGAAGTGTTGGATAAGGTACATGAAAGATAGGGGAAGGTGTATGAACATCTGGATACAAGTTTTGCTAGTGATTTGACCACCCAAGAGAAATTAGCTTTCAAAACCCTAGGAGAGGGAAATGACCCTGCCTAGGCGCAACTGAAGCATGGACAAGGTGTAAAATGACTCATTAGACACTGAGATGATAATGAAAACCCTATGAATGATGATAGACTCAGCTGAATGGTGACATGGACCGACATTTGGACAACTTTAGAAGGAGTGAAAGCAAACCCTAGACCTAATGCCTAGTGACCAAATTTTGCTTGAAAACTCTTTGAAATGACAAAATTTGACCTTGACACTCTGAGACCACTTTGTAAGAGCATATTTGATCACTGGAGGAAGGCTGGAAAGACTGAAACTAACAGTTGGCATTAAAAAATCTAATGAGAAAAGTAATTGATAGAGGAATGAGAGAACTTCAAGTCTTTGGAGATTCTTCCTTGGGTGTGAAATGGATGCAAGGTTATCAGGACATGTACAATATCAACTTATTGGAAACTACAAATCACTTGAAGGAGATAACCTTTCTTTTAACTAGGTTCACTATAACCCATGTTTTTTGAGAGTTGAATGAGAAGGCCAATAAACTCTCTAAAGAGGGTCTCCTCTTAGTGCATGGTAAGTTGCATTCCTTGGAGACAAATTAGGACAC
Source organism: Pinus tabuliformis (assembly GCA_031772625.1). NCBI lineage: Eukaryota > Viridiplantae > Streptophyta > Pinopsida > Pinales > Pinaceae > Pinus > Pinus tabuliformis. The sequence goes on along the minus strand of CM062810.1, from coordinate 246,475,230 downwards.
TTCAACTGAAACTTGGTCATCCATATGATTTCTTTGTAGAGTTGTTGGCATTAAAAGCTTTAATGGGAAAAGCATTTGATAGAGGAATAAGAGAAATTTAGGTCTTTGGAAATCCTTCCTTGGTAGTGAAATGGATGCAAGGTTATCAAGACATGTACAATATCAACTTAATGACAACTTAAATCACTTGAAGGAGACAACCTTTGTTTTCACTAGGTTCACTATAACTCATATTTTCTGAGAGTTGAATGAGAAGGCCAATAAGCTCTCTTAAGGAGGGTCTCCTCTTAGTGCTTGGTAAGCTACATTCCTTGGAGATAGATTAGGACACTTCAACTAAAACTTTGTCATGCATATAATTTCTTTGTAGAGTTGTTGGAATTAAAAGCTCTAATGATAAATGCATTTGATAGAGGAATACGAGAATTTAAGGTCTTTGGAGATTCTTCCTTGGTAGTGAAATGGATGCAAGGTTATCAGAACATGTGCAATATTGACTTATTGGCAACTACAAATCACTTGCAGCAAATAGCATTTGTTTTCACTAGGTTCACTATAATTCATATTTTTTGAAAGTTGAATGAGAAGGCCAATAAATTCTCTAAGGAGGTTCTCCTCTTAGTGCCTAGCAATCTGCATTCCTTGGAGAAAGATTAGGACACTACAACTGAAACTTGGTCATCCATATGATTTATTTGTTATTATATTTTCATATGTATAGGTCAATTAGTTTGTAGAGAAGATGTATAAATATGAACAATCAATTATTATTATTTGAGTCAATTTTCCTTATATGGGGTGGAATAGTTAAAATATTTTTGCAAGTATGGTAAGTTGAAAATTAGTATGAGGATTGGGGTACATTTGGCTGAAAAAAGGAAAAATATGTTTACTCTAGTGTTGTTGCACATGAAGAATGCACTTTTCTTTCGAGCTCGACAATAAAACTTCATTTTTTTCCATGACAAAAAGAAAAAGTATGTAACATCCCTTGCGTTACCCCTGTTTTTGTAATGTTAAAATTGTGACTATGTACTGCTAGCTAGGAGGCCATGGTTGGATGTGACATAATGTGTAAACATCAAATAAATTAAATGTGATTTTTAATTGGCTGGCCTGAACAGAGGGACACACTGATCCAATGTTCTAAAGGGGTTGCCTACTGTTTTTCTATTTGCTGCTTGTGGAATGCATGTTGGTTTCCTGTGATGTGCATGTTGCATGGTTGTTGGGTAGACCGATACCAACAACATTTAACCTATTTAGCATTTCCCTAACCAATCACCAACTTATGCTGATAAGCATTAAAGGTTTTGGAGTGGGAAACATGGGTGGAAGAAGAAGCCATCCCTGTCTCCTGCTTGTGAATCTAGACAAAGGGAACAAAAGCCCGAGAAGACAGAGTGGAGAAGTGTAGACGATGCCCTCACCCAAAGAGGGAGGAGGTGGCGTAATAGACCAAACCACCTCCTGACAAATGAAAGGAGGTGATTGGACGAAAGATAATATGCAACACACAAAAATAGACAACATGAAAGTTGAAATGCGTGAGCATAAGAAGAAAATGTGTGTCGAGCCATTGGAAAAAAAAGAAAAAGAAAAGGAGAAGACGAGCTTTCTGTCGAAGGGGTTCGTAGCCACTCTCTCGAGTAGTATGTGGAGAATCAGAGTGATCACCGAAGAGTAGAGGGAGCTGGTAAAAAACAAAAGTTGCATAGAGAAAGAGCAAGGGCTCCTGGAGCCAAACTAAGAAACTGAACCGGATTGGACCTTAGGTTGAGTCCCTGTGATTGAGCACAAAGGAGTGACGGATTCATTGTGGTGCTTACCACCAAAGGGAAATAGATAAGACACTTGGACAATGGAATATACCTCCTGAGTGTGTGACACAACTTTTGGTGTGATTTCCTTGAACAAACAACCCCTCAAACTTTGGATCCAGCTCGAGGGTGGTCAACTACAATAAAGATTGCAATGTGGTTGGCCTATAGTTGGGAGGAGAGTTGAAGTCCCTCCTTTAGTTCCATTCATTTAAGCATACACAAATAAGTGCAACTTGCTTATGTATATTGCTTTATGGATTGTACTGATTCTTATTATGTCATGAATGGTGCAATATCTTGTGTGTTTATAAATGAAATGAATGCCTAAGTTGCGAGGCTCAATGTTATGTGCATCGCTGGAATGATATCCTATATGCTCGTGAATTTTAATGTATGCATGGAATATGTTGTTCATTACTATGTTCATGTGTTTACATTCACTCAGATTGACTTCAAAAGTTTGTGGATAAATATACATATAACTTAGTTGGTTCTTTGTACTGAGTTTCATACTTAAACTGAAGATTTGGGTATCAGACCCTTGAGGCCACAACTCCCACAAGTCGGTGATCTGTGGTCACCTCCTTGTTACAACATTAACATAGAGTGGAGGGCTCGGGCTTAGGCTCTTGGGCGATAAATAATTTTAAAACGTAAAATGGCCAGGGGCAGGCGAGGCAGCCACCTCCATGTATCATGACCCAACCTTGGTCTCTTGCTTCATATGCATATATGTGGACATGACTAATAGGAGGTGAGGTTAAGACCTCTTTGTATAGGGGAAGAATTGACAATGAGTGGGTGTTAGTGGAACTAAGCCCCAATGAAACTAGGCTACACTGCCCATCACCTATCGCCCTCACTTTTTGTTGTACACGAATGCCACGAGCGGTGATGACAACCCTAGGTAGCATGATGTGGGCATGACTCGACAAACCCCTTTATGATGACTTGTCGGGGTGACGTGGAGGACTTAAGGGCACCATGTGATCTTATTACCACCTTTTGTTGGAAAGTTCGGGCATGTTATACGAGTGTGTCAATGAAGAGCGACTGATTTGGCAACAATTCCAGCACGGAATCCCTACCATCGTTTGTCGTCACTGCTCTCCTCTCTTGTTTCACATTTAATGCTCAGGGCGGTAGTGTGTACTTAGGTGTTGTGACGTGGACCTGATTCTAGCATGGAACCCAAGCTCGGTTGTGAAGACTTAGCATCAATGGAGCGTCATGTCGGATAGGTATGACATGGGTATGTGGACCCCACCAAAATTGGGAATTGGCCCAAAGTGCATATAACAATGAATACCCCGCAAAACATAAGGAGAAAGATCTTGTGGGCCTCGCCCTCGAGACATTAGAGAAATTTTGAGATCTAAAATGGGACTCCAAACAAAAAAGTACAACCAAAATCAACATTATAAGAACTAATAAGATTCAAGATGATGACGCCAACCATGGGGGATGATTCACCATTTTTGGAATAAAAAAGTAAAAGATTAAAAAACTACTTTTTCAACTTGTATTTTCAACTTATCTCCCTACGGTTTCACTCAAATTTTGAGCGGGAGCACTCGGACGCAGAATTTAATCCCTCATCCAAGGATTATCCATGTTGCATACTTTTGATGAACCCCGCTACACAAAAAATGAGAAATACATGAAAAAATGTGATCAATCACATTTTTCATGTAGCAGGGTCCATCGAAAGTTTGCAACATGGATACTTTATGGATGAGGAATTAAATTTTGCATCCAACGAGTGCTCCTACTTGAAATTTGAGTAAAACCGTAGGGGGATAAGTTGAAAATACGAGTTGAAAAATTAGTTTATTCTTTTTTCCCTCTAAAATTTGATGATGTACTCATTTTATTATTTTATAATATTCATTAGGAGTCCTGTTTTAGACCTCAAAATTTCTCTAATGTGATGTGGTAGTAGCATAATGTTAAATTGGCAACTAGGGCCAAACTCCATGTGGGTTAGCTTATTTCTGATAGCTGATATTTTTATTGGATCCCTCTCGTCGAGAGGTGTAGGATTGATCCAAAGATCATCCAATTCCGATAAGTATTTATGGAGATATGAATTTATTTTGTTTATGTAATTATTATCAAGCCGACCAGCACCTATGTAGGCTCTAGAAGCCCAATAGTCGTGTCTATTCATCATCCACGTTTTAGTATAAATAGATGAGGATTTTATGTCATTTACACACACCTTCATGAGTAGTCTCCTCCTCTCCACGTCTGGGTTTTTGGTGAAGGAGAGAGACACCATGAGTGATACGCTGGTCTTCATGTGATGCCCTAGCTGCTGTACGTTACCCTAGCTGCAGAGATCTGGCTGGAGTTAAGGAAGGCACTTATACGCTGTCCCAGAAGCCCTAATACGCAGTTAATGGAACAGCCCTGAACACAGTTAAGGAAGGCACTTATACGCTGTCCCAGAAGCCCTAATACGCAGTTAATAGAGCAGCCCTGAACACAGTTAAGGAAGGCACTTATACGCTGTCCAAACAGCCCTAAACGCAGTCATTAATGGAGGCACTTATACGCTGTCCAAGCAGCCCTAAACGCAGTCAATAGAGACACCTAATACGCAGTAAATGAAGACATCTAAGAGCAGCAAGGAGACCTGTTTTGTTGTAGGTGACAGCGTGAGTATAAACGTTGTTACATATTACTGACTTGAGTATAGATTCATGGTGACTAAGTGCTGTCATAGAAGAACCTTAGACAGCATGGAGTTGACAAGTGGTGCAGCTTCAAGGATAAGCTGTTCAAGGAGCAAGAGGGTTACACTAACAGTGCTGGAACCTCTCTTGGATCAATGAGAACAGCTCAGTGACATTTTGGTACAGCACTGAGATGAAAGGCAGCATGATCAGTAATGAGACTGCATGATGATGTATGGTACAGCATGATGGGCATGTTAGTAAGGAGCAGCATAGTGATGGGAGCAGCATAGTCATCTAGGTCCAGTACTGTGATGGTACAGCATGGTGCTACACAGCAAGTTGCAGCAAATGGACGAAATGCAACTCTACAATAGGTGAAGCAGTCACCTTGGAGAATCAGTTGAAGCAATATGTCTTCAACTGATCTCTATAGATATCAAAAGTCAAAGTGTTGACTTCTATTGTAATTGTACTCTCTCTCTCTCTCTGCTGAACTTTGAAGATAAAAGAAGATTTGATCAAAGGGTTTCCCCACACATTGTGGGGTTTGTCCCTGGCTTGCGCCATATCTTGTGTCCTCTTGTCTTGGCTTGTCTTCTGCATATTATATTTATGTTCTATCTGCAGTTTATCGTAATGCTGATGTGATTGCTAACTGTGAAAATTTAAATAAATTGCTCTAGCATAGAACATACCAAAACTCAACATGGTATCAGAGCTGAGGTGAAGACAATGTCCAAGCAAGAGTGAAATAGAAATCACCAAAGACAGTTGGGACAAGACAGAAGGATCAATGGGTTCCTCATAATTCACCGAGGGTGAATTCAAAGCAAAGAATGTTATCTGAATGGCGCAGTGGAAGATTTTGATGGTCCATCTTAAGATCACTTCATTGGGAAGTTCGGATCTAAGGGTGGAAGGAAAGGCGGATGCCTTGTTGAAATAAGTTCGGCCGTTATGCGAAGGAGTCTCCGAATGGCAGAGACACATCTTTTGATGAAGATAACAATCATTCCTGGGACATCTTCCATGATCAAAAGAATGACTGGTAATGCAGGTCATCAAGGAAATGGTCGACTCTTCCACGAAAGCAAGGAACCCCAAAATCTCTTTTATGTACCTGATCGAACCTGATGCCCATCTCAGAAATGGAAGTCAAAGGTTGCAGGGTGGCACTTATCGATGGAAAGGTACATGTTTGAAAATGGATCTTTTTAAAGATGTTTTTGAGTTCAGGGTTGTATCAAGTTGCAGGAAGTCCACTGGGGACCATGTCCATTGACTCAGATCTAGAGGTCTGTGAGTCAAATGGTGTCTAGGATGCCTGAATTCAAAAGGAAGCATGAAGGTACATGTTTGAAATGTACCAAAGGAAAATATTATAAGGGTACCATTCCCCTCATGCAGCCGGTTCACAGGTTTGGAACAACCCGAGGAGTTTGAGAATCATGATCAAGGAATCTCATGTATACAGGTGGAAGAAAGCCCTCTATGGCTTGAAGAAAAACACCTCAGGCATAATATGAGAGGATTGATAGCTGTCTAATGTAGCTGAGATTCACTAGGAGTGAAACCGATCCATACCATTACTCGAAGGTTGTGGATGATAAACCTCTCGTACCGGCACCTATGTCTGACAGGTGCAGACCCTCTCATTTATAGGAGACAGAGGGAGTTGGATTCTAAATGTGGGAAGATAAGATGCAAGCTTGTGACTGCCTCGAGGATCTTAACTTTCAGAAGTTATATGGTAATGATGTCGGACCAGATTTGGGAAATGCCTCTGAGTTTCATAAACTCATTCGCGTTGATGTTCTTGGAGAACCTCCGTCCGGACATCTATGTTGCAGTTAGCATGGTGAGCTCATATTTGGTTGAGCCTCACTAGATTGGTGCCAAGAATCTTCTGAGATATCTTCAGGGCACAATCTCTCATGGATTGAGATACACTGCCGGAAAGATGAAATTGCATTATTATTCGAACGCTGAATGGGCAGGCAGTGTGGAGGATCACTAGAGCACTTTTCAGTGTTGGTTCTCTTTGGAATCTGCCTCGATATCCTGGATGAGCAGGAAGCAGAAGTTGGTGACTCTGAGCACCACCAAGGAAGAATACATTGATGATAGTATGGCCTTCTGTGAGGCAGTCTGGTTGCTGAAGCTCTTCAATGAGCTGTTTGTACACATGATGAATACCACTGTGAATCTCTGTGACAACCAGAGATGGGATTCAATTATTGAGGAATCTCGTATTTGATAATTGCTCCAACAGATAGACATCAATTACTGCCTTATCTGGGATATGGTAAGTTGATGATCAAGGAGGCTCCATCACACTGAGATGATGTACAGGACAGAGCCCTGAGGAAAGATCAAATTTGTGATTTTCCCGAACAACTTGGAGTCGTCGAGAGACCTTTGTAAAAGGGTCCTGCATGCTGCATACATTGAGCTCTAGGAGCTTTGGGGGGCTTGCAGTTCTATTGGAGCAACATACGACCACAGGGTGACTCACCCTCCCCTGGTGGTGCGCACTGAGACAAGATGATTCGCTCTCTTGTGGGACAAGATGATTCGCTCTCTTGTGTAGCAGGATGATTAGTTCTCCTGTGAGGCCTGGATTGATTTGTTCTCCATGGCGATTGTAGCAGGATTGATGTGTTCTCCTGTGAGGCCTGGATTGATGTGTTCTCCATGGCAGCCTGGATTGATGTGTTCTCCATGGCGATTGTAGCAGGATTGATGTGTTCTCCTGTGAGGACAGGATTGATTAAGTTCTCCTGTCGAGGCTTCCTACCCATGCAGTCTGGGACTCATGGGAAGTACCTCTCATCTGATCAATGAGCAGGGAAATGAAGTTAGGGACCATAGTAATACCGATGGACGCATCGTTGTATCTACCGTACTCCCTATGCTAGGATGTCCTCCATTGATCTGGGATCAATGATACTGGTTTGGGACCAGTGGTAGGAGTTGTACATGCTATGACGCTGACTTCGGGTTGGCTGAGACTAGTCTGGGACCAGTGGTACATACTCCGAGACTGACTTCGTGTCAGTGCAGTACTGGTCTGGGACCAGTGAGAGTGGTACATACTATGACGCTGACTTCGGGTCGGTTGAGACTGGTCTGGGACCAGTGGTACACTCTCTGAGACTGCGATACTGGTCTGGGACCAGTGGTACACTCTCTGAGACTGCGATACTAGTCTGGGACTAGTGGTAGGAGTGGTACTTACTATGAAGCTGACTTCGGGTCAGTTGAGACTAGTCTGGGACTAGTGGTATGCACTCTAAGACTGACTTCAGGTCAGTGGAGAATGATATGACTCATTCTCGATCAATTCTTCTTCTTCATAGTTCAGCGGAGATGAGCAGAGTAGAGCAGAGCCAACAGAGCAAAGCTAGCAGAGCTGAGCTGAGCAGAGCAGAGCCAGCAGCGCTGAGCAGAGCAGAGCCAGCAGCGCTGAGCAGAGCAGAGCTAGCAGAGCTAGTAGTGCTGAGCAGAGCAGAGCCGAGCAGAGCCGAGCCAGCAGAGCTGAGCAGAGCAGAGCAAAGCCAGCAGAGCTGAGTAGAGACAGCAGAGCTAGGCAGAGTAGTGCAAGGCACTAATGGCAGAGATAGTACAGTCGTACATATGGATCAGCGGATGGAGTTCTCCCTAGTTGAGAGGGAGTGTTAAATTGGCAACTAGGGCCAAACTCCATGTGGGTTAGCTTATTTCTGACAGCTGATATTTTTATTGGATCCCTCTCGTCGAGAGGTGTAGGATTGATCCAAAGATCATCCAATTCCGATAAGTATTTATGGAGATATGAATTTATTTTGTTTATGTAATTATTATCAAGCCGACCAGCACTTATGTAGGCTCTAGAAGCCCAATAGTCGTGTCTATTCATCATCCACGTTTTAGTATAAATAGATGAGGATTTTATGTCATTTACACACACCTTCATGAGTAGTCTCCTCCTCTCCACGTCTGGGTTTTTGGTGAAGGAGAGAGACACCATGAGTGATACGCTGGTCTTCATGTGATGCCCTAGCTGCTGTACGTTACCCTAGCTGCAGAGATCTGGCTGGAGTTAAGGAAGGCACTTATACGCTGTCCCAGAAGCCCTAATACGCAGTTAATGGAACAACCCTGAACACAGTTAAGGAAGGCACTTATACGCTGTCCCAGAAGCCCTAATACGCAGTTAATAGAGCAGCCCTGAACACAGTTAAGGAAGGCACTTATACGCTGTCCAAACAGCCCTAAACGCAGTCATTAATGGAGGCACTTATACGCTGTCCAAGCAGCCCTAAACGCGGTCAATAGAGACACCTAATACGCAGTAAATGAAGACATCTAAGAGCAGCAAGGAGACCTGTTTTGTTGTAGGTGACAACGTGAGTATAAACGTTGTTACATATTACTGACTTGAGTATAGATTCATGGTGACTAAGTGCTGTCATAGAAGAACCTTAGACAGCATGGAGTTGACAAGTGGTGCAGCTTCAAGGATAAGCTGTTCAAGGAGCAAGAGGGTTACACTAACAGTGCTGGAACCTCTCTTGGATCAATGAGAACAGCTCAGTGACATTTTGGTACAGCACTGAGATGAAAGGCAGCATGATCAGTAATGAGACTGCATGATGATGTATGGTACAGCATGATGGGCATGTTAGTAAGGAGCAGCATAGTGATGGGAGCAGCTCCGTCATCTAGGTCCAGTACTGTGATGGTACAGCATGGTGCTACACAGCAAGTTGCAGCAAATGGACGAAATGCAACTCTACAATAGGTGAAGCAGTCACCTTGGAGAATCAGTTGAAGCAATATGTCTTCAACTGATCTCTATAGATATCAAAAGTCAAAGTGTTGACTTCTATTGTAATTGTACTCTCTCTCTCTTTCTCTGCTGAACTTTGAAGATAAAAGAAGAATTGATCAAAGGGTTTCCCCACACATTGTTGGGTTTGTCCCTGGCTTGCGCCATATCTTGTGTCCTCTTGTCTTGGCTTGTCTTCTGCATATTATATTTATGTTCTATCTGCAGTTTATCGTAATGCTGATGTGATTGCTAACTGTGAAAATTTAAATAAATTGCTCTAGCATAGAACATACCAAAACTTAACACATAATAACATGGACCCATGTCAAGTTGGCGTGGTAGTGCAATAAGAGCCGCACATAGGTGCTACGTGGATGTCAAATGGCAATTCATTGTTGATGGGCTTTATCTGATTGGTCAAACTTTAGAAGGGCATAACTCTCAATCCGGGATTCAAATTGAGATAAAATTTATCACTGGAATGCTCTCGATGAGCTTATCACAATGTGGCATCAGTTTTGAGATTTGAAAACCTCGAGGTAAGAATACTTTTGTAACCCCATCTTCCTAATAGACTTTGGAGGTCGAGTTAATTCAATAAGTAACACCCCTCGCAGCTTGAGATAGTACAAGGGGGTGAGAGGGAGTGTTACAAAACATGTATAGGTGTTGGAGAACAAAGGAAAATTAAAGAGATTGTTCAAAAATTTCAAGCAAATAAGATGCTAAAAATTTGCAATCCAAAGGAAAGATATCAAATACAAAAGAGCAAAAATGTGGATGGACCAACAACAACAAAAAGACAACGTAGATTGAGGGATTGTAAGAAATTTGCATTAGTTGAAATTTCATAAACATATGATCATTGATGGTAGAAAATAGAATATTTTGGGAATTAAAAAAAATTAATAAGCGACCTTTTATTTTTTATTTTTATCCTTAAAAAACATCAAAGCCAAAATGAAATCTTACCAACAAACATAACCCAATTTGCAAAATCTCATCGATAAACAAACCTTTTTAGTAACTAGTCGGATCTGAAGACAATATTATAGGTTGTGACCGGTCCACAAAAGCATGCAAGAATACAAATTATAAAAAAAGTGTGCAAGAATGTAAGCAAAAAACAAGACACGATATTGTACATCTATAAAATTGAAATAGTCATCTAAAAAAGTATCTAAGATGTCATATTTTAGCTGAAAGACTGCACATAATATGCTACCAACCTTTCCATCTTTAGTTATTTCAGAGCTAATTTTCCACCTGGGATGTTCCGAATCTTTCCAGCAGAGAATATCTTCAGATTGATCAGCGCCCAAGAAATGGTAAAACAGTTGCTGATCAAGATTGATACTCGTTTCCGTCCCTGCATCTATCCCTTCTCCTTCTCTGTCATGGAAAAACAAGTGAATGTTTGGAAAATAAATAACCGACTGTAATAGAGTACATAAGTAACTAAGCAGCTGTGATAAGTACAAGTAAATAGAATAAAGTAAAGAAGAAACAGAGATAGTGTACATAGGTAACACTATCATCTGAAGAATAGTACAGACTTGGGAGCTGGATAACGGCTGTAAAAGAAACCTTTGTTGTCATGAGTCCAAGTAACGGAAAATGATTTCACCTGTTGACAATTGAAAAATCCTAATCTGAGGAATATAATTTGAAAACAATTCTATATACTCAATAATTAATGGTTCAAGAAAATTATAACCACATGATATACAGAAGCTGGGTAAAAGAAACACATAATCAAAAGGTAGTCCTTACATCCCAATTTCTCTCTACTAGAAGATAAATGTGTCGGTTGTTAAGTACAATATTGAAGTAGAGAAATGTGTGCCTGAGACTCGTATTGTAACCTATCAGATGTTCTGTGTCTACTAGAACTTTCATTTGTATACCTTTGGATATCTTATTCAAAAATACTTTGTTGGTTGAGTCTTTACCAATGCCTACTTTGTTGATATGATGTTTAACAAGAGGTCAGAAAACTTACCCATGAAAGAGAATCAGGTTCTGTACTTTTATCTGCCACCTGGATAACCTTGATGTTCACCCAGTCACTACCACTGGTACTTAAGCCTACTGCCAAGAATTCTGCATTTTCACTAACGACCCAAAATTTTAATGCCACTGTTCCATCTTCACTCAGATTGTTGGGGTCAAGCAAGATCTCTGCTTCAGCTTCCAGATTTTCCTGAATATAATAATTGAAGAAAACGGAAAGTAAATCCGATTTAACCTCCTCCCCAACACGCAGAAGAAGAAGAAGAAAGAAACAAAGGAAAAAACGACCCTTACCAAAGTATTAACAAACGAATGAAAATATGCTCAGCTAACAATTAAAAATTTCATTAACAACTTATTCATATTCAGAAAGAAGTTGTCTATGTTCCTTTAAACTATAGCTTTACAAAATATCCCTATCAATATCTTCTCAGAATTGTGAAGTATACCTGGACATACAGGATACTCTGAGCTTGGAGCCCAGTGTTGAAGACATAGAAGTACTTATCACCACGTTTGCGTGGACAGCCATATCTAGGATGGTCAAAAAGAGTTGTGATACGCTCTCTCAGTTTCCCTCTTGTCTCACAAGTTTGTAGTAGGGATTCAGTTAAGGAAACTTGTTTCTTAACAAAATCCTTGACCTCCTCTGCATCAGGGTTTTCCAACCTGCAGAAGAATAATCGATATGTATTAACACCTAAAATAAGACAACACGATTTCGAATCATATTCCTTTCTTCAAATGGGAAAACATGAATTCCTGGCAATTTCTAATCTGTCATTTGGAAAAACTGCAGCGGTTTACCAACAGGGCATTGGTTTACAGTCTGTTAGGCTGCGTTCTAGTGGTGAGTTAAACTGTTGAAACACTTATCATGATGATGAGTCAGGGTCAAACTCCAGGGTCACCTCTATCATTCAAAATTTCAAATATAGAGGTGCTGTTAATATTGGTCCCATCCTAATGCGGTCTAGCAAGTCCCGGATGATTGGGACAAAGTTCTTTTAGTTGTAAAGCTCTCATTGAAAGGAGCTCTGTCCCCTCTCCCATCAAAGTAGTTTACCACCCAACAAACTAACCAGAAGATTCTATAAAGCAAAAAGAAGCATAGATTCACGGGCCACCGTTAAAACAAAACGACACAATATCTAAAATGAAGTGATAAGCCTTTCCCCAGGTTCCATTCTCACCATGGTCTGCCCCTTCAGAATGGTGTGAGTTCGAGTGATGAGACTGGTGCAAATATTGGGTGACTTTGGTTTCTGTCAAACAGTAAACAGCTAAGAATTTTCCAAAATTAAACTCAAAAGAAGCTTACCATCTGTAAGGATCGTGCACAAGCACCCCGTGATAGTTGTCTACTACAGTCTCATCTCTCCTCACTTCTGGATAATCCAAGCGCAACGAACCCATATCAAATTCAGCAACTTGGCACAACCTAACCGAACGGTTAATAAATGAGACTGGTGCCCTTCTTCCAAACGAACCTGCATTGTGTACAGAGATATGCAGTTAATAATTAATAATATGTTAATAAAACCCAATTTATTTCCCAAAGCCATAAGAAAAATCCGAACGGCAAGGAAGGCCAAATCCGGTATCCAGTACTACTGAAAATGCCCAAACAACAGAATTGGTAATGGCTCTGAGATTCATACAAAAAATTGAAAATGGTTTCCCTTTATAGATGTGGGTAAAACAATGCTTGTTCAATGTAGAAAGAGCAGAAAAAGCAGGCCTGACCAAAGCGCTGATTAAACAGATTGTGAAATTCATGAGGTTTTGAGAGTTTGGAATAGAGGTGAAAAAATGCAAACACGAAGTTTTTAATTTCAGTAATGGTTCAGGCCATCTCAATGCATAAATTTCAGTTGAAATAGACCTGATGACAAGAAAGCGTGTATATATTTCAGGAAGATAGGCAAAATGAAACTGATTTATAATACACGAGTACTACCCCACTGCTAATAGTAATTTTGAACTTTCAAATGGTTATGCGTAGTATGGACAAACTTTCAAAAGTACAGATGGACAAAAATATGGAACAGTGTCAGAGACTAGAATGGGTCAACTACCCAACAATAAAAACTGAAAATTCCTATTGATGTCATAAATCCGAGCCCGATTGTCAATACCTATTATCAATTTTAATACTTGAATTTCTTCCCCATTGCAAAAACTCGGAGGAACCAGAGACCATATAAATCAATACACTATAAGGTTTAACTTAATCAAATTTAAACTGGAAATCTGTAATTCCATAACCCACAAGCGCCGAATTTGACACCCAAAACAAATTTCACAGAAACCGTAGACTACTCAGCCGTGGAAAGAGAAGGATGGAAGTACGCAGTACAGAGGACTGGTAATAAAGAAACAAAGGACAGCTGGACACCTAAAATCATTTGCAGTGCATGAAAAGAAAAATCATACATCGGTCTGTAAAAAAAAAATGCAAGCTAATAGTATAAACAATTAACATTTTCTGAACAATAGAAGTACATGAACTACATGTAGAGGGAATGGTTACCTTCAGCTTGATTTGATTCTAATTCCCTCACATAAAACCAGTGAACGCTGTGGAATTCCACCAATTTGCTGGCTAATTGGTGTGTCAATGGACTTGGGTGCACTGAAAGTGTGATATGTAATATGCAATCCAATGTGTACACATTGACTTCTCATTGCGGTACCTACGTGCTCTTCCTTCAGGTTCCCTTTCGTTTGGCTGACGGATTTGCTTCATTTGTGTGGAAACGGTATGATTTTGTGGCATTTTCCAGTAACGCAAACCGGAGATTATATATATAAATAATTTTATAGATATATATTTTTTATTTTTAAATATGATTGGTTTCTATATTGAAATATTTATTAATATTTAGAATGTGAATTATAAATAAAATATTTTAATATCAATAATATATAAAAATTTTCTTGAAATATGTATATATAATATTTTATTAGTGTGTTGATAAAAATCAACATAGATCTATTTTAACTCTAAATCTACCAAGTATCAAGATGGATCAAATTTCTCAAGATGCAACATTTTTTGAATACAAAACTGAAAAAAAAAATTGAACCCTAAAAGATTTGATTCCTCTAGGCTTTTAATAACTTTGAAGTTGAGATGGAGCTATGTTGACTTTGAGCAACACACTAATAAAATTATATATATATATATATATATATATATATATATATATTTTATTTATTAAATATTTATTTATGTTCACATTCTACACATTAATATGTTAATACAAGCCCCAATCATATTTGGGAGTAGAGAACTTGTGTCCATAGGACTCTCTCTCTCTGGATATTAATATTTAAAAAGTTACATGTCAACCCCATATTAAAAAATGAATGATTTACAAAATCTTCTTAAAAAATCTATAAGGCAAACATTTTTTTGAATGCAAAGCTTAAGGAAATGTTTGCACACTGAAATATTTGATTCCTCTTGGTTTTTGGTAGATTTCGTGTTAAGATGGATATATGTTGATTTTGGGCAACACACTGATAAAATGTGTTTTTTTTTCACGTAGAAAAAAGTCGTAATTTATATTCATATGTGAGATAAATTACATTTTGTAGATGCTTAGAGCATATGCAGATAGCTGTCCATGTATTGGACAAAGTACACTATAAAAATAAAGAATAAATTAAAAACATCAAGCCTATACTTTTCTGCCCTTCTTCTTCTCCACCCTTCTCCAACCCTGTGAGTTAGGTGGAGGAACAATGATGGCCTGCTGATTCTCTTGGGTGTTCTGTGGAGGTTCTTTGTCAGATTCTGATCCTTCAGATCCATGAGTTCTTTTATTGCCGCTAACTTCCAACTGTGGAGTTTGCTGCCGCTGAAAATGGTCCTCCCCTTGAGGGTCTGGTACTTTGTCTTCCTGTGTGCCCTTCTGTTCCATATTTATGTCCGGTTCCTCTTGGTGCACTGTGTTTTCTGGCTGAGTGTCCTCTTCTTCCAACGGTTCTGTATGCTGCCACCCATTTGGCTTTTTTTGCTGTTTCTTGTTTCCTTTTGAATTCTTTCTGGCCAGTGGGCATGTATTTTGGAGGTGTCCTGTTTGTCTGCAACTGCGGCATCTGAATGCCGTGTTTTCATAGTCCAGTGGTTGAATCCACTCCGAATTGTTGTAGATTAAGGAGATTCGATCAGGCAACCCCTGACTCAAATCCACTTCGACGCAAATTCTAGCAAAAGTGTAAATTCCTCTGCTATCTCTATCTTCGTCAATTTTTAGGAATTTCCCCAAGGATTTCCCTATGGCGGATAATACTGGATTGTTCCAGAAGTGTAATGGGAGGTTGTGAAGCCTTACCCAAACAGGCGTTGATGAGATTTTCATCGTGTTTGCGTCGAAATCAGCGAACCAAGGGGTAACAAAGAGGCCTGCATTACCCCAGAACCAAGGTCCCTCTTTGATGATGCTATCCCTTTCTTCCTCTGTGTGGAAAGTTACAATGAAAAAACCTTTTGAACATAGGTATATGTTACATTCTGGTGTCCAGCTGGAATAAATCCATTGATGTAAAGCATCGGATTTTGGCCAAAAGCCATTAAATCTACATATGACAGAATGTTTAGAGAAGTCAGAGTAAAGTGCATTTACCGTTGGTATAGTGACATTGAGCACTGTGTATTCCAGTTTTTGTTCTACTATGTGTGGACCTGGTTGCTCTGGTAGTGACTCAGTTTTGTTCTGCATTTTTCCTTTCCCCTTGACTGCATCACGAAAGGTTGTGCCCTTTGAGCTAGCTCCAGAGCTTCCTCCTCTCAGCCTCATGCTCAGATATATTGTTGTATCCCTTTTTATTCCATAATGCTGCACTGATAATTTTTCCTGTAAAATGTGTCCTGCATATACCAAGCTCAGCAGTCTTGCTGGTATTCCTGCTAATTCTTGGATTTCATCCTTTAAATTTTTTATCAGCATCCCTGTTCTTATTTGCTTGCAGATTGTGTTCCCAGACAGGGTTCTGATGAAGATTTGAAACGTTTCATGATCGGATTCTTTTATTGCTCCCTTTGTTTTTTGCCTGGCTCCTTCTGCTGGTTGATTCTCCAGCGCAAGAAGGGGTACTAAAGAAAATTTCAACTCTGGGGTTTTCTTTAAAATCTGAAAACAAGTTTTTGTTACCTGATGTCTGCAATTTCGCAGAGTTCCTGCTCTGCCAGAAACGGTGGCGTTGGTGGTTGCCTTGTGATCTGACTGTCGGCGGTCTTCCAGATCTGAGCTTCTATTGATGCCTTCTTCCTTTTGCTTGACGCGATTGGCCAAACCTCTGTTGGATCGCTGCATATAGCCGTCGATCAGCTGCCAGAGCTCCTGGTGGACTTGCATCGTGCTCGATTTTGGGAGATCCGGTCTGGATCTACAGGGATCCGTCCATGCCAATGAGTACAGAAGCGTTTCTGCCCCCTGCAGCCCTTCGCCTAACACTAAGCTGACAGATCCTGTGTATATCATGCCGATTTCTGACAAAAATCGGCCCCCAATTTGTGTTCTGAGCCCAAACTCTGTTTCAGCTGTGAATGTAGGGCGGAGAATGCTCGTTGTAACCCAGAAAACGTGTTCATTCCGGGCCTCGTCTCCATCTACATTCCTTTCGCTCCCTGTCGCCCTTGGCTCTGAATCCGTTATGGGTTCTAACCCTAATAGATCCGTATTTCTCTTCAAACTCCCCAGAAATTCCAAGACCCGTCTGAGATCTACCATACGACGGAAGCCGTTGAATAGCTCCACCATGGATTCGTGCTCTCTCTGCTTCACCGCCGTTTTTCTGTTCCAGAACTGCCTAGAAGAAATGGCCACATTTTCTACCGCTGCGGAAAAAGAAAAAGAGGGGGCCGAGGTCGAATCCGTCACATAAATTTTCCTGCAACCCTCACTCAGACTGGAGATTGAAACCACCGCGGGAGCCATGGGTTAGCAGGTTTTGGGTTCGAGTCGCCCGGTTCCTTCGGAGCTTTTTTCCTCTTCCTTCTATAGATTCCCTCCACTGATAAAATGTGTTATATATATATATATATATATATATTTGACATTGAAATATTTTATCTATGATTCAAATTTGACACATTAAGTTGTTAATATGTGCTTCAATCATATTTTGAAGTAGAAACATATATCCATGGGACTCTCTATCTCTCTATAAATATTACTTTTGTTATTAATATTTAAAATGTTAGCCAATGGGTCTTAGCTCAAGTGGTTGGGATGTTGGTTTTTCGTCCCATCCACCTAGGTTCAAGTCTCTAACGACATAGCCTCTTATAGTAAGGTTGGAAGGATAGGTGTCCCGTCGAAGTTCGGAATCCCAACTCTAGTTTCCGCTGGTCTCCAGACATTTCGGTCCTAGGCCAAATAATGAGTGCCTGATATGTGTGGCTTGTGGGTTGTTGATATGTGTGGCTTGTGGGTTGTTGCATATATCCAGGGAGGTTGCCTGTAAGGACCTATGGTTCTTGACTCATCCGCCGGTGCGAAGTGCAAAGGTTGAGCGCACGAGCTAACGAAAGATGACCGAGCGAACAATTGGAGCACGTGTGCAAGTGAGGAGCGAGTCATATTTTTATAAGGATGGACGAGGGCGTTCACCCTTGGCGAGCCGACGTTAGAAAGGTTGCTGTTCGGGCGTTGGCCGATAGGCCGACCAAATAGAAAGGCAAAGGAAGGGCGTTGGTTGATGTTAAGTAAGGATTGGCCGAGAGGTGGCACGACCACACGAAGAGCATATATATTAGTGCATTGATGATGGCATTTGAGGCATCGAACTTCGATCAAGAAACACATTCACAAGAGATACAAGGAATAAGTGCGAAGTTGGAAGTGTAGCCGCAACAAAGAGTGGCGCAACTCTATGCGCCCAACCTTGGGCGAGGCCACACGAGATATCATAGAAAGTTGTATCGGGTGGAAGGCATGGGCGAGGAGCGCTCGTCGTTTGATTGTCAGTTGAGGGCGCGGGTGAAGGCGTCCATCCTTCGTGCAGGAGTAAACGGTGCGGTAGAACTCGGGTGAAGGCGTCGGTTGTTGGGCGCGGGTGGCGACTCGTGTGAGGGTGTGCCCGCCCATCGTTCAAAGGCATTCTTGGGTGAGGTCACCTGCCGGTTGTGCGAAGGCATGCACGGGTGACTCGGGTGAGGTCACCCGCCCGTCATGCAAGAAGAACAAGGTTCGGTTGTGAAGTGCGGAAGGCAGCTCGTGTGAGGGCGCGCCTGCCCGACTTGGGCAAAGGATCTTGGTTATCACACGGAGGTGTGATGAAGTTGTAAAATTGGCTAAGTATGAAACTTGGTGTTTCCAAGTATACTTGTAAAGCTTTTTAATATTGAAGCACTGTATAATATATTATTCGGGTAGACTCATTGTTCAGGGAGTTGCCCCTCCCTTTATACTGTGCAATTGTGTTCTCTTGTATAATTGTTGTTGATAATGAATGTGTATGGGTGTTCATTGGTATAAAGGAAACATAATAATTACTTGGTTGCGAAACACAAACTAAGTAGGGTAAGTGGTTAGGCATAGTCCACGAACATAAGTATTGGTGAAAAGAAAGTGTTAGGTGGTGTCGCACCTCGCCAAGAGCGGTTGAAAGACTACCGCCGTCCTGGGGGCGTGATAGGTGGTACGAAGCTAGTCTGAAGACTTGGAGAAGTCTTGCAGGAAGCTGAAAGTGTATACACACTCGGAAACTTGGAAGTTGGTGACAGGTACTTGCAGGTGAAGGAAGCTGATTTCAGATACAAGTGGAACAAAGGCTGGTTCATGTTTTGCAGGGAACTTGGAGAAGGTTGAAAGGCAAAGATGGTGGATGAACCTATGACAGGTGAATCTAGCCATGGTGCAGGTGAAGTCTTCCGGTATAAAGTGTTGGAACAGATGGGTCGATGGAGTTCTAACTGGGTTTCGATGAAGGCTGAGAACATGAAGATTCGAGAAGGCTGTTCGAAACTAAGGAGGGAACTTGAAGAACTCAAGAGCCAATGCGGAAGTACGATAGATGGTGAACTCAAGGAACTTGATGAGGAGATCCGACAAAGTGGTCTTGGTCTTCAAGAGCTCTTGGATGAAAGAGCCCGGTTAAGGAAGAAAAGTGCCATGGTGGAAGTCGAAGTCAAGCAAATTGAGGAGGAGATAAAGAAGAAGCTTCTTGGTAAGAAGATCATTGTAATTGAGCAGGAAGAGCTCGACTACATTGACAGGTTGGGAACTCACTACCGAGACAATCCAGAGGATGTTCGGAAGCTTAGTTCTATGGAAGTAGTCAATGGACACTTGGTTGGTGCACTTGAGTAGAATGCGATGGAGGACAAGCTTGAAGGGAATCAAGCTAGACCAGGATCGAGTTGCTTAGAAGAGCCAAGCAAGGAAGTGAAGTACCTTAGGAGGAATGTCAAGTTGGAGCACAAGCCAATTGACACTTCTGAGGCCAAATTCTTGAAGAAGGTTGTTGATGTGAGACACAAGATAAAGCAGACAGAAGGAGGTGTTGCCTTGAAGCTGAGTTTTGTGCAGGTGACCGTGAAAGGAAAGAGATTTGCAGATTTGGTGGATGCGGGAGCTACTCATAGCTTCTTAAGTAGGAAGGCAACAAAGTCTTTTGGGAAGAAAGCAAATATGGAGAGGGAATGGAGTGCTTTCAAAGCAATCAACTCTACCATGAAAGTTGTTACTAGTGTGATGGAAAACACTCAGGTGAGAGTGGGATCGTGGTTTGGAAAGTTGGACTTGAGGATTGTGGACATGGATGATCATTCTATGGTGTTGGGGCAAGATTTCATGAGGCTTGCACAAGCCATACCAATGGTGGCCCGGGACATTCTCTTGATCATAGTTGAAGGAAGAACTATGTTGGTTCCGATGAATAGAAGGAGTTGCTTGGAGTATAGACTGAGGATGAATTCGATGAATTTGTATCCCAAAGATCCGAATGTGAAGCATGAGGATGTGGAGCAAAGAGGACTTGGGAGTATGACTTAAAGAACAAAGGAAGGGAAGTTGATAGACTTCGTCGCAAGAGTGAGAAAGAATGAAGTAAGTGGGAGATCAATCTCACGAACCTTGGAGCACTTGACAGAGACATCTTCTACTGATGATCTTCACAATGGAGTTGCGAAAGAAGGGAGTTCGAGTACTACTTTAGAAGCAGTGGTTGGAGAGGATTATGAAGGTAGAGATCCAGCTGGTATAGTGGATTTTTGCAGGTATGCTATGGGAATATATGACTTTCAGTTGACGAAGGACAAGCTTGGGGAGCTTGGGTGTACATGTGAGGAGATTGAGGCTGTGCACAGATACTTGAGGACACAACATCAATCTGATACATGGGTAGATGAGAGTTAGGGAGGAAACTTAATGGCCCTTCTTTCTCTATAGACAACCTTGGAGATGGGTTGGTGCAGGGACCTTGATTGGAAGGGGCTGCACCACCTTAGCAAGGGGGCTTGGGAGGAGGCTTCTTTATGACAGATTGCAGACTTGGATGCAGATGACCAGATGTTGGAATGGAGTCTGCTTGAGTTGGACATCGTGGACAACTAGAGTCATGGACATTAGGTTGGAAACATGGAGCATGACAGTGATGCAGGGACATTATGCAAGAGCATGTGTAGAAGGTGTCATTCATAGACATTTTATGGGGAATGCCAAAGCAAAGGATGTTGTGCAAATGCTGTTGTGACATGGAGATGTATGAGCCAGTGGAGAGGTTGTACACTCTTGTGCAACAAGGCCATGGGCTGAACATGTTGCAGATGGGATGGAGATTCCATGGACCTGAGCATGGGAATTGGACAGATTCTTGGTGAGTCTGAGATGTAGCAGAAGTCAGGGAAAGACTTATGGTGGCATAAGGATGTGCATTCTTGTGGTTTGGGCGTATGGTTGGATTAGCTACCCAACTAGTTCGAGTCATGAGGGGTACCAATGTGCAAAGGTGTGTTGGCATGAGTTGGATCTACATGAGTTGATGTTTGTGTAGACTGATGTTCGTATCAGGTGGAGTATCTTGATAGGCAGCCTACGGAGGGACGAGACATGATGGAGATGGTAGTTCTACATATGTTGCAGGGATGTTTGTAGTATGTGGAGGAGTTGATATCATGGATAAGACTGTTCGGATATGGAATTCTTGATCTTGGTGGATGGCTACCAGGATGGCATGTTGTCGAGGGCGACAATGACTTCAAGTGGAGGAGGATGTCAGGATCTACGGTTCTTGACTCATCCGCCGGTGCGAAGTGCGAAGGTTGAGCGCACAAGCTAACGAAAGATGACCGAGCGAACAATTGGAGCATGCGTGAAAGTGAGGAGTGAGTCATATGTTTATAAGAATGGATGAGGGCGTTCACCCTTGGCGAGCCAACATTAGAAAGGTTGCTTTTCAGGCATTGGCCGATAGGACGACCAAATAGAAAGGCAAAGGAAGGGCGTTGGTTGATGTTAAGCAAGGGTCGACAGAGAGGTGGCATGACCACACAAAGAGCGTATATATTAGCGCGTTGATGATGGAATTTGAGGCATCGAACTTCGATCAAGAAATGCATTCACAAGAGATACAAGGAATAAGTGTGAAGTTGGAAGTGTAGCCGCAGCAAAGAGTGGCGCAACTCTATGCGCCCAACCTTGGGCGAGGCCGCGTGAGATGTTGCAGAAAGTTGTATCGGGTGGAAGGCGTGGGCAAGGAGTGCTTGTCATTCGGTTGTCGGTTGAGGGCGCGGGTGAAGGTGTCTGTCCTTCATGCAGGAGTAAACAGTTCTATAGAACTCAGGTGAAGGTGCCGGTTGTTGGGCGCGGGTGGCGACTCGTGTGAGGGCACACCTGCCCATCGTTCAAAGGCATTCTTGGGTGAGGTCGCCCACTGGTTGTGCGAAGGCATGCATGGTGACTCGGGTGAGGTCACTCGCCCGTCGTGCAAGAAGAACAAGGTTCAGTTGTGAAGTGCAGAAGGCAGCTCGTGTGAGGGCACGCCCGCCCGACTTGGGCAAAGGATCTTGGTTATCACACGAAGGTGTGATGAATTTGTAAAATTGGCTAAGTATGAAACTTGGTGTTTCCAAGTATACTTGTAAAGCTTTGTAATATTGAAAGACTGTATAATATATTATTCGAGCAGACTCATTGTTCAAGGAGTTGCCCCTCCCTTTATACTGCGCAATTGTGTTCTCTTGTATAATTGCTGTTGATAATGAATGCGTATGGGTGTTCATTGGTATAAAGGAAACATAATAATCACTTGGTTGCGAAACACAAACTAAGTAGGATAAGTGGTTAGGCGTAGTCCACGAACATAAGTATTGGTGAAAAGAAAGTGTTCAGTGGTGCCGCACCTCGCCAAGAGCGGTTGAAAGACTATCGGCGGCCTGGGGCGTGACATTGCTAGTTCCCTCATCTTATATATATAATAATGTTATATGTCAAATTCATATTAAAAAATAAATTAATCACAATTTTTTCTAAAAATTCTATGATCAAACATTTTTTGAATGCAAAACTTAAGGAAAGATTTGCACGTTGAAATATTTGATTCCTCTTGGCTTTTTGATAGATTCAAAGTTAAGATGAATCTATGTTGATTTTGAGTAACACACAAATAAAATGTTATATATATATATATATATGACATTGAAATTTTATTTATGATTCACATTCTACACATTAAGATGTTAATACATGTACCAATCATATTTGGAAGTAGAAAACAAATATGAATATGAATATATATATATATATATATTTTATTTTCGTAATTAATATTTAAAACCTTGCATGACAATTCCATATTAAAAAATGAATGAATTAGGAATCTTCCTAAAAAAGATATGACGCAAAAAAATAATTTGAATGCAAAAATTAAGGAAATGTTTGCACATTGAAAGATTTGATTCCTCTTGCATTTGGTAGATTCGAAGTATGTGAAAATCTATCCTTATTTTTTGCATTCAAAAAATATACATAGTTGACATCGAAATATTTTATTTATGATTCACATTCTACACATTAAGATGTTAATACATGCCCCAATCATATTTGGAAACATAAAAAATGTATCCATAGGACTCTCTATATATTATTTTTGTTAATAATATTTAAAATATTATGTATGCCAACTCCATATTAAAAAATTAATGAATTACAAATCTTCTGGAAAAATCTATTAATAGAATACATTATATATATATATATATATATCTTGTTTTATATAGTACATACATAGTTGATATTGAAATATTTAATTTATAATTCACATTTTACACATAAAAAATTAATACATGTGTCAATCATCTTTAGAAGTAGAAAACACATATCTATAGAACTTTATCTCTTATATATATATACGCAAAATGTTAAATGGTAACTCCATA
This sequence comes from Pinus tabuliformis, assembly GCA_031772625.1. Lineage (NCBI taxonomy): Eukaryota > Viridiplantae > Streptophyta > Pinopsida > Pinales > Pinaceae > Pinus > Pinus tabuliformis. The sequence goes on along the minus strand of CM062810.1, from coordinate 246,451,509 downwards.
TTAAAAAAATAATGAATTATAACTCTAAAAACTATTAATGAGACAAGAACTATTTCTCTCTTTATATATAAAAATTTAGTATTAAACTTATTTAACTAATAAAATGATATTTATTTATTTGTTTATTTTATATATATATATATATATATATATATTCGACATTGATATATTTTATTTACGATTCACATTCTACATATTAAAATGTTAATACATGCCCTAATCATATTTGGAAGTAGAAAACACATATCCACATGACCCTCTTTAAATATATAATTATTTTTGTTATAAATACTTTTTAAAAAGTTTTGTGTGTGTGTGTGTGGAGGGTTTTCTTGTAGAAACCCTCACAAGTTTAGGCAGAGCTTTTGTCATAGAAGACAAGTTCATTGACTTTTCTGAAGATTTTTTGGAAGGACATCAAATTTGGACTTTCCAACATGAGGTGGTTTGGAGTACTGCCTCGCTATATTGGAAAGACTCTTTGACTTCAACGTCATTGTCATTAGACATACCCTCTTCTCAAACTGACATGTCTTCTACATGCATGTTGGGCTCTCCCCCGAGTTGTCCTCTCCTTCGAGGAAACTTCCTGACTTCATTCTGTCAGATTTTTCTTACTCCCCTCATACTCTTACAGATTCCCTTCCCATCTCTCCCATAAACTCGTTGTTATCACTCCCTTCTCCATCACACATGCCTATTTAAATAAACCACGTTCACTGCTTCGCTAACCATGTTATCAAGTTGGTTCCTCTCAATTCCCCGACTCGCTCCTCCACTAGCTTTTTTATGTGATATTTTGATGTGGGAAATGCTTAGCGGGGGCCCATATCCTACCTATCGGTCGCCCCTCTAGTTGTCAGGGGAGGAGGTGAAAAAAAAAACAAAAAGTGTGTAAAGAAGAAGGCATGAGAGCCCAATCTTGTTTTAGGTGAAGGGGTAAATAGCAATGGAATTTCATTTATGGAGGAGACGGTCGTTGTGGGAAGGTTCACAAGAAAGCATACGTTCATGATTGTGATGAGAAATTGTATTGCAAAAAATTACTCACCAATTATGGTTTATTGACCCTAGTGCCTGATATTAGTAAAGGGTTGGATGGGGTGGCTTACAAGATTAAAGGAGGACACATGAAGTAATCTCAAACAATGCCAACAGTGGGGTTCACATACCCTCTTTCTAAAATGATGGTTGGCTGAATTTAATGCTTGTTCCGAAAAGTTGTTGGTGTTTCTAGTATGGGTATGTCTTTTGATGCTCCTGCTGCAATTCTAGTATGATGAGGTTTTCTAGGAAATTGAAAATATAATAGGGTGTTTTTATGAAATAAATAAGTCTTACTTGTAGACTAGTTATATGGCCATGGTCAAGATTCTTTTTGTGGTGTACTTGGCAATTGGGCTTCCCAACTCAATTTCCATTCAACTTGGAACAAAAATACACAAACAAGATCTAATTTATGAAGGAATCCTGTTTAAGTGTGTGAGGTGCCATTCTATTGGCAAACAAGGTAAAGATTTCAATTTTGGTCATTTGCAAAAAATTTTGGTTAAAAAGTTGCAAAGGGTTTCTGATTTAGACAACCCCCAAATTAGAAACTTAGGGGGAAATGACCTAGGTCTTGGGAATGAGGAATCATCCCATTCTCTAGACTTAGTTGGTCGGAACATATCACACAGGAGGTCCCTGTATTAGCGATGGAACCCCCTATGATTTAGGGTCAAGAGAATGGGGTTGAACTCTTGAGCCCTGGTATTGCAACAAGAATGTTGCAACTCCCAAGGGCTCCTCAAGGTTTGTACAAACTTAGAGGTGACATTGATATATGCACAATAGATTGGATTCTACTCACGCCACCCTCACTCATGACATTAGATCAAAGTGCTTAGAGACCATTCCTCCTACTAAACTATAATTAAAGCTTGCTGATGAAAGTACAATTGAAAATAAATTCTAGCTATGAAGGTGGAAATGCCATTTGCTCAACTTGCAGATGCTAATTAATCAATTCATTAAAAGGTAAGGGATAACATACTTGCAGGATGGAAGCTACTTTATCTTGCATAATTCATCAAAATACCAACCTAATTGCATATATAATCTACCTAGTTCACACTTTCTTGAAAAACAAAAACCTCACTTGCATCATACTTGTGATTTAAAAACTAATCCAACTTTTTTTTGTAGTGAGGAAAAGGAATGGTTGGAGTGGCCTAGGAGCTTCCCCTGATCATCAAATCATAGTTGGGGGTCATTATTCATCTTAACTGAGCTAAATTTGAAGTGGGGATCAAAACTGGTGAGAAAAAGTAGTGCTATAGGCTTGCTACAGGTGGTTGCTATAGGAGGGCATGTAATTCTACAGGAGGGGTTCCAAGAGGCTTCTCAGGGTGAAAATGATGTCTTCAAGGTATGGATAGGTGGATGGAGACTAGAGAGAATGAAGGAAGGTTGGTTTGAGCCCCCTATCCAAGCCTAGGACCTCTTAGAGGTCTGTCTTGCACTAGGATAAATGCTCACGGTGTCCTAAGTTTACTAGGCAAAGTGACTTATGGAAACAAAGTTTTGGGACATAATTGAGGGGTGGAAAGAGAAGATGGAGGAGTCCAAGATGGAAGTGGAAAAGGTGTCATTCCCTGCGGATCAACACAACTATGAAACCAAACACATGCATACATCCATTGATCATTAAAAAAGTGATATAACCTATGATGGAAAATATGAGTTGAATTTAAATCACATCTATTTTATGCCATAACACTACTCTAATCACTAAAATGACTTCTAAGCTACAGAAATAAAATGTAAAGCAAAACAAATAACATTCATCTATTTCCAAGAAATCATAAACACAATATTTTTGGACTGAGGTTGTGAATCCTTCCACTCATTCTCCCACAAGAGAGGTGATGTAGAATCTTGCAACCAAATGGTTTTATAGCTTAATCTCTATTGAAATGAAAGAAACTATGAACTTATTGTAATCAAGAACAAAACACAAGTACAAAAAGAGGGACCAAAGCCTCTGGGTTGGGCCCAAACCTAAGGGTCTCAGTCCTCTGAAAATAACTTAGATGAAAATTTATAGCTAACTTCTCATTATCAGAAAGTAAAGGTCTCATACATCACATGAAAGTTAAAAAATGACAATGTCAAACTCTAAGCTCAATAGCTACACCTACCTGAATAAAAGCTTTGAATCCTAATGATATTTTCTTCTTGTTTATTTATATAAAAGGGTTTCTGATAGCATCTTCCTTGAAAATAGGAGTGATTCTCTCCTTGATTTTAGAAATGGTGGATCTTGTCCCTCTTGAGCTTCACTTGGACTAGGAGTTATTCAACTGTCAATGAATTCGAACTGGTGAGAGAGGATGTTATGATCCCAAGCCAATTTAGGGAGTTAAGGAGGTGGACAAACCCCCTAGATTCTCTCCTAGTTGTCTCCATCAAGCCCCTGCATAGTAATTGCCTAAAAAATGCTTCTTTTTCCTGCAATTAAACCACATTAGGCCACATACTATGAAAAACACCTTTTACTCCTCTTACTAAGCATAATATAACAAAAAATGTGAATTAATGTGAGAGAAGGATAGTTTTAAGGTTGGAGGATGGCATGATGATCTTCAAAATATAATTATTGATGGGACTCATCATCACCCCCCTGTTGAAGGTGTTGCTCATCCTCTAAGCAACTTATTCATCCATGTGAAGCTCTTTCATGGCCTTGGTGGCCTCTCTGACATCCCAAGGCTCCTTAGATGGTGTGCCCTCTTGTGGGTAAAAACCTACATTTCTTTCTATCTCAGTCCACTCCTTCTACTCTTTTGTTTCATCTCTTCCTTCTTGTAAGCCTAATAGCAACGGTGGACTAAAATTGAGTCCTATCCACCTGATTTTCATCCTCTACATGATTCTCTTATACAATGGTGTTCTTTCCAAGGCATTCCTTAACCTTTCAAGAGAGTGATATTCTCTTACTTATAGATGTTGGGGTAAGGCATTCCATCTTCCCTAGAAATCTTGCAGACTCTCTGTTCCCAACACTATAAATATTTTGTTTATTAGATATTTATTTATGTTCACATTCTACACATTAATATGTTAATACATGCCCCAATCATATTTGGAAGTAGAGAGCCTATATCCATAGGACTCTCTCTCTCTCTCTCTCTCTCTCTCTCTCTCTCTCTCTCTATATATATATATATATATATATTTAAAAATTTACATGTCAACCCCATATTAAAAAATGATTTACAAAAACTTCTTAAAAAATCTATGATGCAAACATTTTTTTGAATGCAAAGCTTAAAGAAATGTTTGCACACTGAAATATTTGATTCCTCTTGGTTTTTGGTAGATTTGGTGTTAAGATGGATATATGTTGATTTTGAGCAACACACTAATAAAATGTTATATATATATATATATATATATATATATATATATATGACATTGAAATATTTTATCTATGATTCAAATTTGACACATTAAGTTGTTAATACGTGCTTCAATCATATTTTGAAGTAGAAACATATATCCATGGGACTCTCTATCTCTCTATAAATATTACTTTTGTTATTAATATTTAAAATGTTAGTCAATGGGTCTTAGCTTGAGTGGTTGGGATGGTGGTTTTTCGTCCCATCCACCTAGGTTCAAGTCTCTAATGACATAGCCTCTTATAGTAAGGTTGGAAGGATAGGTGTCCCGTCGAAGTTTAGGATCCCAACTCTAGTTTTCTGTGGTCTCCAAACATTTCGGTCCTAGGCCAAACAATGAGTGTCTAATATGTGTGGCTTGTGGGTTATTGTGGCTTGTGGTTTGTTGCATATATCCAGGGAGGTTGTTAGTTCTCTTGTCTAACAATGTTATATATATATATATATATATATATATATATATATATATAGTTATATGTCAAATTCATATTAAAAAATGAATTAATCACAATTTTTTTCTAAAAATTCTATGATCAAATATTTTTTTGAATGCAAAACTTAAGGAAAGATTTGCAAGTTGAAATATTTGATTCCTCTTGGCTTTTTGATAGATTCAAAGTTAAGATGAATCTATGTTGATTTTGAGTAACACACAAATAAAATGTTATATATATATATCTATATATATATATGACATTGAAAATTTATTTATGATTCACATTCTACACATTAAGATGCTAATACATGTACCAATCATACTTGGAAGTAGAAAACATATATTAATAGGACTATATATATATATATAAAATTATTTTCATTATTAATATTTAAAACATTGCATGTCAATTGCATATTAAAAAATGAATGAATTAGGAATCTTCCTAAATAAAGATATGATGCAAACATTTTTTGAATGCAAAAATTAAGGAATTGTTTGCACATTGAAAGATTTGATTACTCTTGCATTTGGTAGATTGGAAGTAAAGGTGGACCTATATTTATTTTGAGCAACCCACTAATAAAATGTTTTAACTATATATATTAAAATATTTTATTATTGTGTTGCTCAAAACCACATAGATCCATCTTCACTTCAAATCTACCAAATGGCAAGAGGAATCAAATATTTTTATGTGCAAATCTATCCTTATTTTTTGCATTAAAAAAATATACATAGTTGACATTGAAATATTTTATTTATGATTCACATTTTATATATTAAGATGTTAATACATGCCCCAATCATATTTGGAAGCAGAAAACATGTATCCATAGGACTCTATATATATTATTTTTGTTATTAATACTAAAAATATTATGTATGCCAACTCCATATTAAAAAATTAATGAATTACAAATCTTCTGAAAAAATCTATTAATAGAACATATATATATATATTGTTTTATATAGTACATACATAGTTGATATTGAAATATTTTATTTATAATTCACATTCTACACATAAATTTTTTAATACATGTGTCAATCATCTTTGGAAGTAGAAAACACATATCTATAGAACTCTATCTCTTATATATATATATATATATATATATATATATATTCAAATTTTAAATGTTAACTCCATATTAAAAAAATAATGAATTATAACTCTAAAAACTATTAATGAGACAAGAACTATTTCTCTCTTTATATATAAAAATTTAGTATTAAACTTATTTAACTAATAAAATGATATTTATTCATCCGTTTATTTTATATAATATATACATATTCGACATTGATATATTTTATTTGTGATTCACATTCTACATATTAAAATGTTAATACATGCCCTAATCATATTTGGAAGTAGAAAACACATATCCACATGACCCTCTTTATATATATATTTATTTTTGTTATAAATACTTTTTAAAAAGTTTTGTGTGTGTGTGTGTGGAGGGTTTCCTTGTAGAAACCCTCACAAGTTTAGGTAGAGCTTTTGTCATAGAAGACAAGTTCATTGACTTTTATGAAGATTTGTTGGAAGGACATCAAAATTGGACTTTCCAACATGAGATTGTTTGGAGTACTGCCTCGCTATATTGGCAAGACTCTTTGACTTCAACGTTATTGTTATTAGACTTACCCCCTTCTTGAACTAACACGACTTCTACATGCATGTCGGGGCTCTCCCTTCAGTTGTCCTCTCCTTCGAGGAAACTTCCCGACTTCATTCTGTCAGAGTTTTCTTACTCCCCTCATACTCTTACAGTATCTCTTCCCATCGCTCCCATAAACTTGTTGTTATCACTCCCTTCTCCATCATACATGCCTATTTAAATAAACCACGTTCACTGCTTCACTAACCATGTTATCAAGTTGGTTCCTCACTTCCTCGTCTTGCTCCTCCACTAGTTTTTTTATGTGATATTTTGATGTGGGAAATGCTTAGCAGGGGCCCATATCCTACCTATCAATTGCCTCTATAGTTGGCAGGGGAGGAAATGAAAAAAAAACAAAAGGTGTGTAAAGAGGAAGGCATGAGAGCCTAATCTTGTTTTAGGTGAATGGGTAAATAGAAATGGAATTTCATTGATGGAGGAGACAATTGTTGTAGGAAGGTTCGCAAGCAAGCATATGTTCATGATTGTGATGAGAAATTGGATTGCAAAAATTACTCACCAATTATGGTTTACTGACCCTAGTGCCTGATGTCAGCCAAGGGTTGGATGGGGTGGCTAACAAGATTAAAGGAGGACACATGAAATCATGTCAAGCAATGCCAACAGTGGGGTTCACATACCCTCTTTCTAAAATGATGGTTGGTTGAATTTAATGCTTGTTCCGAAAAGTTGTTGGTGTTTCTAGTATGGGTATGTCTTTTGATGCTCTTGCTGCAATTCTAGTCTGATGAGGTTTTCTAGGAAATTGAAAATATAATAGGGTGTTTTTATGAAATAAATAAGTTTTACTTGTAGATTATTTATATGGCTATGGTCAGGATTCTTTTTGCGGTGTACTTGGAAATTGGGCTTCCCAACTAAATTTCCATTCAACTTGGAACAAAAATCCACAAACAAGATCTAAATTATGAAGGGATCTTGTTTAAGTGTGTGAGGTGCCATTCTATTGGCAAACAAGGTAAATATTTCAATTTTGGTCATTTGCAAAAAATTTGGGTTAAAAAGTTGCAAAGGGTTTCTGATTTAGACAACTCCTAAATTAGAAATTCAGGGGGAAATGACCTAGGTCTTGGGAATGAGGAATCATCCCATTCTCTAGACTCAGTTGGTCATAACATATCATACAGGAGGTCCCTGTATTAGCGATGGAACCCCCTATGATTTAGGGTCAAGAGAATGGGGTTGAACTCATGAGCCCTAGTATTGCACCAAGAATTTTGCAACTCCCAAGGGCTCCTCGACTCAAATTATCAACTCGAGGATTGTACAAACTTAGAGGTGACATTGATATATGCACAATAGATTGGATTCTAATCATGCCACCCTCAGTCATGACATTAGATAAAAGTGCTTAGAGACCATTCCTCCTACTAAACTATAATTAAAGCTTGATGATGAAAGTACAATTGAAATTTAATTCTAGCTATGAAAGTGGAAATTCCATTTGCTCAACTTGCAGATGCTAATTAATCAAGTCATGAAAAGACAAGGACTAACATACTTGCAGAATTGAAGCTACTTGATCTTGCATAATTCATCAAACTACCAACCTAATTGCATATGTCATCTACCTAGTTCACACTTGCTTGAAAAACAAAAACCTAACTTGCATCATACTTGTGATTAAAAAATTAATCCAACTTTGTTTTGTAGTGAGGAAAAGGAATGGTTGGAATGCTCTAGGAGCTTCCCCTGATCATAAAATCATATTTGGGGGTAATTATTCATCTTAACTGAGCTAAATTTGAAGTGGGGATCAATACTGGTGAGAAAAAGTAGTGCTATAGGCTTGCTACAGGAGGGCATGTACTTCTACAGGAGGGTTTCCAAGAGGCTTCTTAGGGTGACAATGATGTCTTCAAGGTATGGAGAGGTGGATGGAGGCTAGAGAGAATGAAAGAAGGTTGGTTTGAGCCCCCTATCCAAGCCTAGGACCTCTTAGAGGTCTACCTTGCACTAGGATAAATGCTCACAATGTCCTAAGTTTACTAGGCAAAGTGACTTATGGAAACAAAGTTTTGGGACATAATTGATGGGTGGAAATAAAATATGGAGGAGTCCAAGATGGAAGTGGAAAATGTGTCGTTCCCTGCAGATCAACACAACTATGCAACCAAGCACACGCATACATCCATTGATCATTAACAAAGTGATATAACCTATGATAGAAAAGATGAGTTGAATTTAAATCACATCTATTTTATGCCATAACACTACTCTAATCACTAAAATGACTTCTAAGCTATAGAAAGAAAATGTAAAGCAAGCAAACTAACATTCATTTCTTTCCAAGAAATCATAAACACAATATTTTTGGACTGAGGCTGTGAATCCTTCTACTCATTCTCCCACAAGAGAGGTGATGTAGAATCTTGCAACCAAATGGTTTTATACCTTAATCTCTATTGAAATGAAAAGAAACTATGAACTTCTTGTAATCAAGAACAAAACACAAGTACAAAAAGAGGGACCAAAGCCTTTGGGTTGGGCCCAAACCTAAGGGTCTCAGCCCTCTAAAACTAACTCAGATGCAAATATATAGCTAACTTCTCATTATCAGAAAGCAATGGTCTCATATATCACATGAAAGTTCAGAATGACAATGTCAAACTCTAAGCTCAATAGCTACACCTACCTTAATAAAAACTTTGAATCCTAATGATATTTTCTTCTTGTTTATTTATATAAAAGGGTATCTGATAGCATCTTCCTTGAAAATAGGAATGATTCCCTTCTTGATCTCAGAAACGATGGATCTTTTCCCTCTTGAGATTCACTTAGACTAGGAGTTATTCGACTGTCAATGAATTTGAACTGGTGAGAGAGGATGTTATGATCGCAAGCCGGGTTAGGGAGTTAAGGAGGTGGACAAACCCCCTAGATTCTCACCTGGTTGTCTCCATCAAGGCCTTGCATAGTAATTGCCTAAAAAATGCTTCTTTTTCCTGCAATTAAACCACATTAGGCCACATACTATGACAAACACCTTTCACTCCTCTTACTAAGCATAATATAACAAAAAAGGTAAATTTATGTGAGAGAATGATAGTTTTAAGCTTGGAGAATGGCATGATGATCTTGAAAATATAATTATTGATGGGACTCATTATCACCTCCCTGTTGAAGGTGTTGCTCATCTTCTGAGCAACTTAGTCATCCATGTGAAGCTCTTTCATGGCCTTGGTGGCCTCTCTGACCCAAGGCTCCTTAGATGGTGTGCCCTCTTGTGGGTAAAAACTTGCATTTCTTTCTATCTTAGTCCACTCCTTCTACTCTTTTGTTTCATCTCTTACTTCTTGTAAGCCTAATAGAAAGGGTGAACTGAGTTTGAGTCCTATCCACCTAATTTTCATCCTCTACATGATTCTCTTGTACAATGGTGTTCTTTCCAAGGCATTCCTTAACCTTTCAAGAGAGTGATATTCTCTTACTTATAGGCGTTGGGGTAAGGCATTCCATCTTCCCTAGAAATCTTGCAGACTCTCTATTCCCAACATTATAAATGTTTCTTCAAAGTGTAGAATGGATTGCTCCTGACTAGCAATGTAATTGGGTGCTAAAGCAACATCGTTGGAGATGAGGTTATGATTTTTTATGACAACCTTAGGGCTCAGTAGCTTTGCTATGATATACAATGGTTCCTTCTTCTCCTATGTCATTACCTTTTTCACCTCCTCAGGTCTTGTCTTCTCATGAATCATCCAAGATGCTAAAGCCATTAGCTACATGTCTCCCAATCTTGAATTGAGATCCCAAAAATTTAGATGTGTCAAAGTGAAATTATGCATATAGAACTCAACTCACTTTGTCCTATCTTCCATACTAGTTTGGTTGCAAAACTCAATAAAATTCATGTAGTCCTGAAAATGTAGAGACCCATATTGTACTAGAGCTTTTATTTGGAACTACAACCACTTTTCTGTGAGGAAGAGAATATAAGATTTTAATGGCTACCTGCATTGCAGGGCTTCCATAGAGAGACTTGCCATGGTGGCAAGTTATGTTTAGTTCTCCTACAACCTCTCTCTCAACCTTGTGTTTCCTACTTGTAGTTTCTCCTTCATAATAGACTCCCTTAGTCTCAAAGCACTTAATTCCTTACCGATTTCAATGAATTTTTCCTCCATGAGGCCCACATCTTCCACATTCTTGGATTTGGATATTTTCATCCACCTGTGGGTTATTCCTCTCTCTTTCTATAACTCATAAAGGAGTGGGATTGCAATTTTTTCAGGGATAGCCTTTCCTCCTTCAATAAATTTGTAGTAGGACCCTAAGCTAGGTTGTGGTTCAAGCTCTTGGAGCTCCTGTAGGTCTTTTCCAACTGACTTTGAGGTGGTTTATTCCTTTTGTAGCTCTTTTTTGTGCTCTTGTATCTTCCCCTGTTCTTCTTGTAGCAGACTCTGCCCCTCCTGTAGAAAACCCTGTCTCTCCTGTAGCAAACCCTATCTCTCATGTAGCTTCTCTTATTCTGCTTTCTCAAAGGAAACTTGTGCCCTTGGCTTCTTGAAGGTCATTGATCTAGTGGTGGACCTACCCATAGATGCTACAAGTGACTTGGTCTTGGTTTTAGAGGAGTTACCTCCTTAATTGTTCCTTCATTGGGTCCCATTTCTGCCTTTTTACTTGGCGATTCATCAATAATTATAGGGACCTTTGTAGGAGCTTGTGGTTTCCCTTGTCTAATTCTGGTGCTCTTCCTAGTTCTGAAATACATGGGACCTTGTCTTGATTTCTTCCTCTTGGGCTTGACAAGAGTGCCCAATGTAGCTAATGTTGCAGCTACTTCTTGTTTAGTATCCCCTGGAGATAGAATTGTTTGATTTGGTTGTTCCTCTACTCCTTGGGGTTTAGAAGTCTCCTCAAGGCTTACTCTCTCTTCTACTTACTTCTCCCCCTCTTCTCCTTTGATTTCTTCTTCTTCCTCCTCTGTCTCTGCTACCTCTTTATCCTCTGTTTTTCTCTCTTTCTCTTACTCCTCTATTATTTCTCCTTCTTCTTCCTACATTTTTCCTTATTTACCTCCAATGCTAGAGGCTGGTGTCTATGAGAGTGTGATGGCTTGGGCTTCTATGAAAATATGCCTATCCATGTCCACAAATTTATTCCATAGGATAAGAATCCTCAAGTGGTTTAAACTATCCATCACTATTAAATTGATGAGGCCATGGTGAGCTACGTGTTGGTGTGTTCCTTCCCTCATCTTCTGACTCATCTCCATGATTGACTATAGGAGGAAATGGGGAGCACTAAGTCTTTGAGGGAGAGGCAATTTTGCCTTGAATCTTAGCTCATGAAGCTATCTAAAGTGGTAGGCATAAAACATAGTCAATCTCACTTCACAAGATATATACTTGAGAATATGGTAATCTACCTCATCTGAAGGCTACCTCATCTGAAGGGGAAGGTACACCTTCTCTTATCACTCAATTATTGTCTTCTACATGCTTCTCTTTTGAAAGGAAGAAGTTTTAACTAGCTGTGACACTCATTGCCTTGTCTTCTTTTCTCCACCTAATTCCTAGGGGTAAGGTGGTCACTTTGCTTATGGTTTTAGGACTGAGAGAGATGGCCAACCCTCTGACAATAATAGTGGCACTGTCTTCCTCTTGAGAATGTAATGCCATGGAAAATTCATGAGCAAGATCATCATCATACCCCTTTAGAAACTCAAAGAAACCCAACCATTGGTGTCTTCTGAAGATGTCCACTATAGGAGGGTGTTGGTGAATCCTCTTGGTGTTTGAGGGTTCTCTTTTGTTAAATCCTCCCCCCATTTCTTCTATTATTCCTCCTTGGTGTTATTTAGGTGTGGAATTCAAAAAAAATTCAAAAAATCTTAGTGGTGAAACAATGTTAAGTTTCTTGGTAGTAGTGAGGGAGAAGGGTGCTCGAATTGATATCAACCAAACTACTTTTCTCTTCTTTTAACCACAACAATTTTCAAAAATACCTCCTACTGCTCAATTGACTATTACAGGCTCTTAATTTCAAGTAGACTTCTCATGCAAATGGATGTAGAAACAAGGAAGGAGGGTGTCACTTACTTCTTTTCAAAACAATTATGCATGTGTATGATGATTTTAAGACAATATTGAGCCATTGTGGGTACTTTCTCACCTTCCAATTCCTCCTGTAGCTACTCTAAGCTCTCTTGTAGCAATTGCAGGTCTGCCCGTAGCTTCCTCTTGTAACAATTGCAGACAAGGTTTGAAACTTCTCGGTGGCACCCTAGGTAATCTACCTATTTTTGGAATGAGTGATGGTGAAAATGAAGTCAAGCCCAGTACATAATATCCTCTTTGGGTTCAAAGCTTGGAGTGCTCTAGTGACATGGCATTAACACGAGTTTCCTCTTTTGGACCGTTGTCCCCACTCCTTGTAATCATTTCTCTCTCCTCATGATTATCACCCCACTTTTCGACGACACCACCTTAGGTTGAGTCGACATATCCACGTTGCATGGGTGAATTAACTCAAACTTAAGTTTACTAGCTGAGGGTGGCCAAGTTCACTAGCCACCTCCAGCTTATTAAAACACATCTCTCAACCATTACACATTTTAGTCATTTTATGCATAGGGAAGAGGTGAGGGTTTCCATAACTAAGCGTACCTGTGGATCGAATTGTTGGAAATGGTTGCGTCCTAGACCCGGGCCATATAATCATTATGATCATGGGAGTTGACTATTTGATTTGTTTCTTGAGCATGTCTTCATAATTGATGATACCTTTTCTATTGATTTTTTTGTGTGTTCAGGTGCCTCTCTAATCTCCAAGTTGTTGTTGCTGGTGGAAAGCCTTCCTGAGGATGACATGCCCCTTCCTAGTTGTAGACAAGGCTCCATCATGCCTTTTAGTGGTGGAAAAAAAATATCAGTGACTTCTATTGAGGCTGCAAAAGCTGCTAAAGGAGGAGTTTTCTTCTTGTAGTAGTCTTTTGATCCTCCCTTGAAGTCTTCAGATTGCATTATGGTGTTGAGGGAGATGATGAAAATTTACGAGGATAGGGTTAGAGTTATGAGGGAGTAGTGCATACATTGGAAAAATAGAAAATAATGGATTCTATGTGTTTTTTATAGGTAGGATAGTTTGGAAAATTCGAGCAAGTTTTGGTGAAATGGAGTGGATGGGTGATGGATGGGCGATGGATGGATGATGAGAAAATAATTGGAGGATCCTCTTTATAATTTCCTAGAGGCATCATGGTAGTTTTGGATTTTCTCCTCATTGGATCCCCCTCCTCTAGACTCACAGGATCCTCCTATAGCATTACAACACCTCCTATAGAAATACATGTCCTTCCTGTAGCATCACATTGAGGAGGTGAAATCAAACTTCTTGTTTATTGGATGGTCGAGAGAGATGTCTATATGAGTGGAGAGTATGGAGATGAGGTGTATGGATGGGAGGATGGATGAGAGCTTGTAGGTTTTTTCATGTAGCCATGAAATCTACCATTTTGTGCAATCCTGCAAAACAAGAGAAAGGTTAACAGGCATGGTGTAAGCTTCTTCCTTGTGTTCTTCTTTTCCTTCTTTTTGTTTTGTTTTCTCTTTTTTTGAGGTAAACAAGCTATCTCTATGGAGTTTTTCAACCCACATGCCTTCCTTAGGTGTCTTAGAGGAGGTTTTCACCTAGGGATATTTAATTTTTTCTTCTCTTTGTTTTGCTCATGGGTTGCCTTAGAGAGGTTTCCAACCTTGGAGTTAGCCTCAGATGCCTCATAGAGGTTTTCATCCAGACCTTTTTATTATATATTTTTTTCAAATTTCTAGGAATGTTGTGGGCTAGAAGCTATGAAACTCCCATTCACATTTAATGCTTTGCTGACTGAAATGATAAATTATTCCTTGGATATAGGTATTCTATATAGCTTCAATCTATAACCATTTACAAGTAAGGGAATTCCTTCCTCATCAATGGTTATGGACCCAACCATCTTGTCATTAGCTTCCCTTTGAAATCTTTGAACCTAGAATCATATAGTAGGGCCCAATCTCCTTCTTGAAAAGTCTTTTCCCTAATATGTTTGTCATGCCAAATCTTCCTTTGTAGTTGTATGACTTCAATGTGTAGGAGAGCTTGCATTCTAAACTCATCTAATCCATTAAGCTGGAGCAACCTTCCTTGTTGTGTTGTAGTGAAGTCTAAGTCCAACTGAGCTCCCAGCCTCAATGTGTTATATTGAAACTCAATAGAAAGCAAAGCCTTCTTCCCATAAACTAAGTCATATGGAGTGAACCCAGTCGTGGTTTTCCAAGTGGTGTTGTAGGACCAAGCGTCCTCTACTAGTATTTTTTCCCAAGCTTTCCTCCTATTGCTAACAACCTTCGTGAGGATGCTCTCTAATGCTCCGTTTATGAGCTCTACTTTCCCGTTTGCTTGAGGGTGATAGGTAGTGGATGTCTTGTGCTTGATATGGTGTTGCTTCATGAGATCTTCAATCAGATTTGATGTGAATTGTGCTCCTTGATTGGTGACTACCCTTGGACACCCAAACTTGTAGAAGATGTTTTCTCTTAAAAACTCATCCACTTTCTATTGAGTTGTTGCTTTGACTGCCTTTGTCTCAACCCACTTTTTCAAGTAATCAGTGCACACAATGATGTACTTCTTCTGTCCTAATGATGGATCAATTTTCCCAATGAAATCCATGCCCCGATTGTTAAATGGCTCTAAGGCCACTTCAGGTTGTAGGGGCATTTCATCCCTGGGTGTGGGGTTTCCCATCCTGTGGCATTGATCACACCTAGTGGTGTATCTCCTTGCATCTTGATGTAAAGTGGGTCAATTATAATGAACCTGTAAAATTTAAAGGTTGTCCTTTTAGCAGCAACATGACCCCCACAAGGTCCATCATGACATGTTGAGAGGATGTCAAAGACCTATTATTCTCTTACACATCTCCTCAAGATCCAATATGGTCCCAATCTGAAAAGATTGCCCCTAATCCAAGTGAAAGGAGAGTTTTTCCTTACAATCTTGCTTTTCTCTCTGGATGATATATTATGAGGGAACCTCCCAGAAGCTAAGTAGTTGGCTATGTTAGCAAACCAAGGAGAAAGCACCAATATGGTAAAGAGGTATTCATCTAGAATTTGATCATCCACCATATCCTCATTACCCGTAGGCAAGATTATCCTGGACCAAAAATATACAACCACACTTTCTTTCCTTGGTTTGTCAATAATAGTCAAAACAAACTGTTGTAACAATAACAACCATATAATTATCCCAGCATTGACATTAGGCTTATTCATCAAATATTTAATGGTTGCATGATTAGTATGAACAAAATTTTGATACCCAGTGATATAGTTCCTAAAGTTGTTTAAAGAATGTACTACATCTAAGAGTTTTTTTTTTTTTTTCAGTGACAATGTAATTTAACTCGGCTTTAGACAAATTCTTACTAATGAAATAGTGACATAAGTCAATTTATATTATACTTGTCCTGAGGCTCCCCCCACAACTTTATTCGATGCATCAATATGGATAGGCAATTCCCATTTGGGACCCCTAAGGATGGGTGCAATAGTCAATTTTTATTTCAACACTTCAAGGGCCTCTTGACAATTGCTTGTCCGACATACATTTGAATCCTTGGCCAATAATCCAAACAAAGGTGAATCCACTTTACTAAAGTATTTGATGAATCTCCTATAATACCTAGCTAGTCCTAAGAAACT
The DNA here is from genome assembly GCA_031772625.1 of Pinus tabuliformis. NCBI lineage: Eukaryota > Viridiplantae > Streptophyta > Pinopsida > Pinales > Pinaceae > Pinus > Pinus tabuliformis. Next base: position 246,435,242 of record CM062810.1, on the reverse strand, counting down.
CCTGACATCTCTTTTCTTTTGAGGGGTAGGGACCCTTTTGATGATGGCAATTTTGTTTAGGTCAACCTGTATCCCTTCCTTGGATATGGAATGGCTAAGGATAGTCCTTTCATTTATCAAGAATTCACATTTCTCAAGGCTCAGTGAGATATTCATTTCAATACATTTATTCAAGACCTTGCACAGATTGGAAAGAGATTCATGGAAGTCATATCCATAAGGAGTAAAATCATCCATTTATATTTCAACAGAGTCATGAACAAGTTCAGCAAAAATACTCAGAACTTCCCTCTGGAAAGTAGCAGGGGCATTGCATAAACCGAATGGAAGAACTCTATAAGAAAAGGTACCCCAAGGACATGTAAATGTGGTCTTATCTTGGTCTTCAAAGCTGATATGGATTTGGTTGTGCCGACTAAATTCATCCAGGAAGGAGAAGAATTTCTTCGCTACAAGGCCATATAGGACTTGGTCAATGAAGGGTAAAGGAAAATGGTCCTTCTTTGTAGCCTTGTTAAGTTCCTGGTAATCAACACATATTCTCCACTTCCCATTCTTCTTGGGAACTAAAACAAGAGGTGACACCCACTCACTATCTGAAATGGGGTATATGAACCTTGCATCCAATTTTGTAGTTCTTCTTTCATGATGTCCTTAAGAGCCGGGTTCATCCTTCTTTGGGGTTGGCACATAGGCTTGAATCCCTCCTAAATGTAAATATGATGAGTACAAATTGATGGATGCACACATTTCACTTCCTTATAATCCCAAGAAAAAGCATCTAGGTGTTGCCTCAACACATTTCACAACTGTTCTTCTCGTTTGGCTGAGAGCGAAGGGTTGATCTTTAAGGTTATGGATGGCCCAAACTCTACAATATTGACATGTTTTGGACTTGAGTCAATAGGGCATAAGTCAACCCAAGGACTACTCCCATAATCTTTCATCAACTCATCAATTTGTATTGGAGCGGGATGTTGGTTCTAAATGATATGGTTAATGAGGTCATCTTCATCAAGTTTCCCCCCTCATGTAACAATATCTAGAGCGCAGATTGTGTAGGGGGTGGTGTGATACAATTCATCCTGTTCTTCCTCTTATAACCACAAGTGTAAGTCATGTTCAATAAAAGGTTGAGAAGAGGATACAATACCAGTTGTTTTGATAAATGACCATTCTTAATGGTCATGTTCCTAGCCCTACAACTAAAGTAGGCATCAACAGTGGTCAACCATAGTCTTCCTAAGATGAGAGGATAGTCGTTAAACTTAGTTTTTGGCTAGAGAGCTAGGAAATCAGTAGGATAACCCTAAGAGTCAATGGAGACCATAACATCTTCAACAAATCCCTTAGGAGCTACTGTGGATCTATTTGCAAGCTCTAGCACTGTGGTGATATTCCTCAAATCCCCTTAGAGATTTACCTTTAGCATGGTTTCCTTAGTCATCACATTGATTGAAAAAACAAGATCAATCAGGGTATTAGGGACTATAAGGCCATCAATGTGCACATCCACTACTGGGCTTCCATGGTCTAAATATTTTGAGAAGATCACCCTCCCAAACATCAAATCACATAGTTTCCTAAAAACATTAATGGTGGGGGTGTCTCCTTTTATTCTCCCAGTATTTTTGAAACATTTCTCCTTGATAATATTATTATATATGGGAACATCTTTAATGGCCTAGAGAAGGGGTATCTTAACACAAAAAATCTTCAATTCTCCCCGAAGTTCAACCTTTTCTGGGTTGTGCTGGCTAGGGTGGTTCAACCTCTCAGGAAAGGGAGGTCGTCTGACTTTAGGAATGCTCTCTTCCTTCTATTCTTCAATCTCTTCAAGTGGAGAAGGTGGGTGATTATCTGGGATCACTCTCCCAGATCGAAGGTTGATCTCCCAGATTTCCATAGCATAGGCAGGATATGATGCCTCTCCACTATAGACCTGTTGTACTTGCTTGTCTTTCGGATTTAGATTAGGTTGAGTAGGAATTTTAGGTTGCTTAGGTGGAGTAGGATGAGTGAGTTGTGGTTGAGGTTGGGGTGGAGGCAATAAAGTAGGAGATTGGTTGACTTGAGGCCTCCACCCTTGTGATGTTGGGTGTGGAGCCTGATTATCTTCTTTATTCAAAGGTATTGCCGCATTGGACCCTAATTCGTAATGGGGCGGAAATGCCACCCATTATGTGTGCTGTAATGGGGGTCTAAGGAGGAGGGGGGGGGGGGTGGAAACAACCTTTAGGAGCCCCCCTTGACATGGGGGTCGGGGGCAGCGCCCTGAAGCTAAAAATAGATGAAAAATTGCCTTGTAAAATGTTGTAATTTCGTAGTCAATTTAGGTAGTTCATTAGGCGGAAATATGATGGTAGAAGTTATGTTTAATTTAGGGATTTCTACCTAGAAGGAAACCCCTCGCTATATATGAGAGAATTGTATTTCAATATGTATATGTGTATTCTAAGTGAGAAAGAGAGAGGAGATTGTGTGAGAGTGAAGAGGGAATTACAATGGATTTGCTGTAGGTTGTTTTGGGCCTCCAAAATGTCTTCAAAATGACATCCACTTTCATCTTTATTGCCACCATTTCACTCACATGTCACAACTCCATAACCATATAACCTTTCATTAGCCACCATTTTCATAAATATATGGGTTAGGATCCTTATTTACCAAAGTTATTTATTTTATGTGTTTAAAGTGAATTTATGATTAAAAACTAGGAAATTAACATGGTTTCATGTATCTATATATGTGGCTTGAGTTTTATGACATGTGTAGGTCATTTGGAAGCTTCCAAGGCACCCTTATGTGGCCTCCAATGCTCAAATTCGAATTCCCTTCAAAGGAGATTTGGATATGTGTCCTATTTGGATTGTAACTCTATGAGGTGTCTCATCATTTCCTATTTGGATTATAACTCTACGAGACACCTAGGGGATATGTGTCTCATTATTAGCTATTTGGTTGTAACTATATGAGATTTTAGTGGAATTTCATTAAACATGGTAGCTTCTTATGTTTTTTTATAAATAGGAGAGCCTTTTCCTTTGAAAGGCATGTGTAAAGTTGGGGAAATTCTCATGTTTTGAATATAGAATTTGGATTTGGCACCATGCTCATGAGTGATGTTCACTTTGATTTGGTTATGCTTGTATATGGAGCTTCTTCACTTTCCATCCTCATACACCATTGGAATGGCCATCTAATGATTGTGAGATTTAATTGCTTTTATAGATTAAAGTTCATTTGCTTTCTTAGTATTAGCTTTAGCATAACTGTGTAATCTTTGCTTTCTAAAAACATTTCAATAGGGAAGATTCATGTATTTTCTAATTGGATTAAGTTTGAGGCAAGGGCTCATAGTTATTTAGTTTCCTTTCATGTTCTGTTATTTACTTTCTTAGATCAAACCATCAATTCATTGTATAATTGAATTAAGGATCAGGCCAAGAAGGTGACTTCAAATTGGGTGATTGAATGTTCAACTTATGCAATCATTGAGCTTTACTTTTTCATGCCTTTATATTTGCTTTTAAGATCCTCATTTAATTGCATTAACTGATATTCCTAAAGATCATTTCAAGAAATTGATTTAATCATATTTCAATATTGAATGGTTGAATATTGAATACATGCAATTACTGAGTTATTTTCTGCACACTTTACTTGCTTTTCTAGGACATTAGAAGTTAATGTATAAATAGTTGCTTACACCTCATCTCAAGAAGGTAACACTTCATAATTGGATGTTGGAGTAACTAAGTATACATTAGTTGTTTTTGATTTCATAGGTTAGTTGAATTTCATTTTTATTATTTGATTTCATAGATTAGATGAATTGGTTTATCGTTATTTGGTTTAGTAGTTAGATTGATCTAAATTGGAAGTTAATTTCTAGCATATACAGTGCACACATGCTTCACAAGTTTTACGAAACCCCCTGGTTGACAAATTAAATGATAGGCAATTACTTTGCCCCAACAGGTTATCTCTTCATTTTGTTGGATAATATAAAAGGAAGGATTGGCTGTTTCTCTGTGGATGTAGCCCAAATTGGGTAAACCACGTATATATTTGTCCTTCTTGTTTTATGTGTTTTTTGTGTTTATATTTCTACAATATTTTATGTGTTCCATTGCTCTATAATATATAATTTTCTAACATGTGATGGGTTGCCCCATTGAGAAGATTGGGGTGGATATGGCTGAAAAGGATGGTTGACAGGTTGAGGAGAATATGGGTGAGCATAAGGCCAATAAGGAGGTGTGGACCATGATGGATGAGTGGAAGAGTACCAAAGTTGCAAAGGTGCATGTTGATTTGGATTGTAATAAGAGTTGTGTGCACCTTACATGCCTTGTTCATATGGTTGAGGTCCTCGAGGTCTTCTTTGATTAATGAAGAAAAGTTTCTATGACCCACTTTCTGCCCCTTGGTATACAACGTTTAGTTTTGGAAAAGAAGGGATTTTTTTTGTTGCATGATTTTATTCACAGACTAGGTAGACTTCTATGACGTTCAATGGGTCATTCCTAGGATGTCTTTTTGGTGCATCTAGGGCAAAAAATAGCTAGTTCCCTTTCTGATTCCTCCTAATTTCTTTTGATTTTCATGGTATCCATTTGAAATGAAAAGGTATGCAAAATTTCATTGTTTAAATCCTCTAACATGTTCACTATCTCATTCTTGATGGATGTTGTGGAGGGAGAGGAACTAACCAAGCATTGACTAGCCCTAGCCTTCTTCCTGGCAGCCCTAGAGTGATTCTTGAATATAATTTTGATGTCATCATAAGATAACTGAAAGATATCTCCTCTAGACAGCATGTTAAGGGTTTCCAACATATCCTCCATGATCCATCAGATAAGAACTAGCTTGCATGACTGAAGATCAAGGGTACAATTGGCCCTCCTATAACTGACTTGAAATCTCTCCTCATACTCCTCTAGGGATTCATCAAGTCCAAGAGCCATCTTAAATATTTCTTCCTTGGTTTCCTTGGACCTATAGTAGTCCCTGTACTTGATATTGAAGGCCTATTTCATTTGGTCCCATGTAGTGATGCTACCCCCAAGCAGACCCATAAACCAGTGCAAGGCTACATCTTTAAGGGTAGAGGGGAATAACTTCAGCTTCTGCTCATCAGAGGCATAGTCATAGGTCCTACAAACAACAAAAAATTCAAACATGAAGGTGTCAGGATCCTCAGAGGTTAATCCATGGAAGTGTGGAAGGGAAGTATGGATTATATTCTTCATTCTAGCCTCTCCATTGGTCTCTCTGATAGGGAAAACCTCATTGTCCTTGTTTTCAACCATAGTTTGGGTAGGTGAAGTGGGTTCTTCTTCTTCCCCAATAGGTTCTTCAAAAATTTTAGGTTGCTCACCTAGAGGGTCTTCTAACTCCCCTGTAGTCAGAGAGGGAAGCTCACAGTCACCAAAGAAGAGTGAAGGTTGATTGCTTGAGGGTGTGGGGGTTTTTGGTAATAATTTTCCTTAATTATCCCTACTCCTATGAGGCATGATTTTTTTTATTTATTTTTGTTAATTTTTTTTTATTTTTTTTTTTTTCACTTTTTAAAAAATGCATTCAAAACATAAAACAATGCTCAAGAAAAAACGACATCTACTTAGACACCTCCCTGGAAACGATGCCAAAAATTGGTGAGCCCTAGTATTGCGCCAAGAATGTTGCAACTCCCAAGGGCTCCTCAACTCAAATTATCAACCCGGGGTTCGTACAAAATTAGAGGTGATAATGCTATATGCACAATATATTGGATTCTACTCATGCCACCCTTAGTCATGACATTAGATAAAAGTGCTCAAATACCATTCCTCCTACTGAACTATAATTAAATCTTACTGATTAAAGTACAATTGAAAACTAATTTTAGCTATGAAAGTGGAAATGCCATTTTGCTCAACTTGTAGATGCTAATTAATCAATTCATGAAAGGACAAGGGCTAATATACTTGCAGAAAGGAAGCTACTTTATCTTTCATAATTCATCAAACTACCAACATACTTGCATATATCATCTACCTAGTTCACACTTGCTTGAAAAACAAAAACCTAACTTGCATCATACTTGTGATTAAACAAGTAGTTCTGCTCTGTTTTGTAGTGAGGAAAATGAATGGTTGGAGTGGCCTAGGAGCTTCCCATGATCATCAAATCATAGCTGGGGGTCATTATTCATCTTGACTGAGCTAAATTTGAAGTGGGGATCAAAACTAGTGAGAAAAGGTAGTGCTACAAGCTTGCTATAGGTGGCTGCTACAGGAGGTCCTGTATTGCTACATGAGGGGTTCCAAGAGTTTTCTTAGGGTGGAAATGATGCCTTGAGGGTATGTAGAGGTGGATGGAGGCTAGAGAGAATCAAGGAAGGTTGGGTTGAGCCCCCTATCCAAGCACATGACCTCTCATAGGTCTGGCTTGCACTAGGATAAATGCTCACGATGTCCTAAGTTTACTATGCAAAGTGACTTATGGAAACAAAGTTTTGGGACAAAATTGAGGGGTGGAAAAAGAATATGGAGGAGTCAAATATGGAAGTGGAAAAGTTTCCCTTCCCTGCAGATCAACACAACCCTGCAACCAATCACATGCATACATCCATTTATCATTAACAAAGTGGTATAACCTAATGGAAAATATGAGTTGAATTTAAATCACATCTATTTTATGCCATAACACTACTCTAATCACTAAAATGAATTCTAAGCTATAGAAAGCAAATGTAAAGTGGAGCAACTAACATTCATCTATTTCCAAGAAATCATAAACACAATATTTTTGGACTGAGGTTGTGAATCCTTCCAATCATTCTCTCACAAGAGAGGTGATGTGGAAGCTTGCAACCAAAAGTTTTTATAGCTTAATTTCTACTGAAATGAAAGAAATTATGAACTGCTTTGAACCAAGAACAAAATACAAGTACAAAAGAGGGGCCAAATCCTCTGAGTTGGGACTGAACCCAACGGTCTCAACCCTTTGAAACTAACTCAGATGCTTCTTAATAACCAAATTCTCATTATCAGAAAGTAAAGGTCTCATACATCACATGAAATTTCAAAGTGACAATGTCAAGCTTTAAGCTCAATATCTACACCTAGCTGAATCGAAACTTCGAATCCTAATGAGATTTTCTTCTTGTTTTATACAAAAGGGTAGTTGTTGGCAGATCCCTTGAAAATAGGAGTGATTCGCTCCTTGTTCTCGGAAATGGTGGATCTTGTCCCTCTTGTGCTTCACTTGGAATAGGATTTAATCGCCTACCAATTAATTCGAAGTGGTGAGAGAGGATGCTATGATCTCAAGTCCAGTTAGGGAGTTAAGGAGGTGGACAAACCCCCTAGATTCTCTCCTAGTTGTCTCCATCAATCCCCTACATAGTAATTGCCTAAAAAATGCTTCCTTTTCCTTCAATTAAACCACATTAGGCCACATACTATGAAAAACACCTTTTACTCATATTACTAAGCATAATGTAAGAAAAAATGTGAATTAATATGAGAGAAGGATAGTTTGAAGGTTGGAGGATGACATGATGATCTTCAAAATATTCATATTGATGGGAATCATCACGAAAAATCTACAACTTTATGTGACTCAATGTCAGGTATGACTCCCCCCTCCCTCTAGTTCTTTTGATATTGTTTTTTATTTTTGTGTAGCATTAGGAGGTATTCTCATATGGATAAATGGTTTTTAAGTCGGCCTAAAATAATTGTGAAAAAAATAATATTTGAAGTGACAAATCACCCCAATAAAGTCAAGTCAAACCAACCTATGAAGGGGTGTGTCCCTTGGGTTATTTCACCTCATTTGACAAGTATAAATAGAGGGTGTGATGTCTCATTTTCTCCACCAAGAAAGAGAAAGTTTCTTCTCTCTCTTCATTAAATTTTTTATCCCTCTTGGAAAACCACACGTGTGGAGCAGGAAGGCCTCAAAAGCAAAAGGAAGGATGCATGAGTAACAGGAAGGTTGCAGGAGTTGTAGGAAGGATACAAGAGTAGCATGAAGGTCAAAAGAATTGTAGGAAGGCCATAATATCTACAGGAAGGCCGTTGGCTATAGGTGAAATAGGGAAAAATAAGGGATAAAATGGATGGCCTCAAAGGAAAATAGGTTGGACAAGTTTTATTGGTATTTTGACTTGGATATTGGCATAGATTTCTAGACAAATATTTGATTGTAAGCCTTGCTAAAGAATAAATTATCAAAAAGAAAATTTGTTGGGTTTTCTCCCAAGGTTGGGTTTCCCAGTGTAAAATTATTGTCTCTATTTTGCACGGTTGTCTTTCTAGGATCCTTACTATTTTGGTTGCATTTATTGTTAAGACTTTATGAAGTGTAATTATTCAATTATAGTATTGCAATAAAATATTGGTTGAAGTTCATTAGTAAATAATTATCTGGCAAAAAATTGTATCTATTACACTCTTGCATAGAAAACTCAACATGGTATCAGAGCTTTGCTAAAAGAGAAACCTTTGAATTAAGCCTAAGAGACAATAATCAACAACCTGATTGGTTTTTATTTCTCTTTTAAAAATGGTTCCAAGTCTCATAGTAGAAGATAGGTTGGATGGTGCTACTAATTTTAGATCTTGGAAGACCATGATACTTCTTATTCGGAATAAAATGACATTCAAGATCATGTGAAGGAAGTCATTCCAGAGCCATAGGGAGTTGAGGAGAAATCCAAGCATAAGAAGAATGAAGCCAAGGCTTAGAGAATCTTGATAGATTATATAAAGGACCACTTGATTCCATGTGCTATTGAGTTAAATATTTCCAAAGAAGTGTATGATGTTTTGTTGGGATTGTTCCTAAGTGACAACACTAGCAGGAAACTAACCTGGAGGCATCAACTTTGTAGTATCGCCATGACTAAATCAGATTTTTTTTGTATCTTATTTTATGAGAGTCTCTCAGTTGAGAGATGGAATTGGAACCATTAGCATACCATTGATGATGCATAGCTCATTATGGTGACTCTCAATGGATTTCCTTCCTCATGGGATCCATTTTTTCAAGGAATTTCTGCACAAGAAAAACTGCCCAAGTTTGATAAACTATGGACTAATTGTGTCCAAGAGGAGGCTAGATTATTGCCCAAGGACTACTTGCAGGGACCTTAGGATGAAGAGACTGAAGGCCTTGCAATTTTTGCAAGGAAAGGAAAAGGAAGAATAAATTTTGGAAAGTTTGATAAGAAGAATACAGGTAGAAGACCATCTCTTTTCATGATGAGAAGAAGAAGGATATGTCAAATATCAAGTGCTTAAATTTTCATGATTTTGGACAATATGCTTCCTAGTGCCCTCAAAAGAAAATAAAGGAAAGGAAACATGCATCAATAATTGATGTTAATGATGATGATGAAAATCAATCCCAAAAGAAGATTTCACATGGACTTCTTAAATTATACTTCTTTTGACATTCATTAATTATTTTTTTATGAAGGCCAAGGATGAGGTCTTCAATAGGCTCCAAGAGTTCAAGGCTCAAAGGGAGAACTTGATAGAGAAGAAGATCAAGTTTTTGAGGTTAGATAATAGAGGGAGAGTATGCTTCTAGGGATTTTAATGATTTATTTAAGGATGCAAGTATCAAGAGGGATTTGAGAGTTCCCTACAACCTTAAGAAATTTCTTCCTCGATCAAGAGATAAGTACTTCCAATCATATTTTTTCTCCTTTGATTTTTTGGTCATCCTCTTGTCCTTTTATTTTTTATACTTTGGGTATTAGAAAACAATTGCTTGGTTATGTTTTTTTTTCATTTTTTTGTGGCCTCTTGAATGGGGTTTGTGGATAGCAACAATAGGTCCATTGTGAAGGCTGCCAAGGCGATGGTTCATGAAGTAGATGCTAGCATCGAGAAGTACCAAGCAAGGCTTGCGGCAAGAGGGTTCTCCTAGAAAGAGGGATTGGACGATGAGGAGACTTTTTCTCTAGTGGCTAGATGATCAAATTCTTGTATGGCCTAAGGGATTGAGTATAAACTCAGAGGAGTGATTGGTGTTCAAGAGGGAGGATTGTATAGATTTGTTAGACCAAGAGTAAATCGACGAATGTGATTGATTTTTTGAATTAAGATAGAACATGGATAGGGATATTATTGGGTTTCATCTCCCAATATCTGTTCATATTCCAATTCCCTTTATTTTTATATTTACAATATTTACATGGATTTACCTAATCCCAAAGATTAGGTGTCAACATTATCCCTCGTAATCTAAAGGGACGTTGGTGAGTCCAAGCATCCTTCTGAATCTTTCAAACTTTTCCCTTCCAAGCACTTTGGTGAAGATGTCTACAATTTGTCATTTTGTTGAACAATGTTGTAGGTGGATTATTTTGGCCTCAACATGATGTTGAATCATATGGTATTTTGTATTGATGTGCTTGGTTCGATCATGGAACTTTGGGTTCTTGAGAAACTTTATTCTTGGGTCTGTGTTATATTCTTTCCACCACTAGCCCCAGATGCTAAGCCGAGGGGTTAGAGGGGGGAAGTAGTCCCCATCTACGGGGTCCAGGGCAATGCCTCAAGATTTTTTTTTTGGACTTTATATTAGGTCAGTGGACCTATGTATGGTTTTGTGCATGAATATTTCACATGGTTTTGGGCATGATGGTTTTCTTCCCATGGTATCTTGTAGATCTGGTTAAGGGAACTACAATTATGTTCTAATCTAGGGTTAATGGATGCTCCAACATGTATATATATATATATATATATATTGTAACATTGAAAGGAATATAATGAAAAATCAATCTGGTAGTCCTGGTTTTGGGATCCAGGGGAAAATATTTGTGTATATCTATTTTATGCTTTATGCTCTTGCCATTGTTTATTTTTTGTTTTTTAGAATTCATATGTAGGCAATTTTTGTACAGGGTTAAAATCTACATTTATTACATAAGTGCTGTCAGTCAAAAGAGGAGTTGAATGCACTTGTTTCTCTTGAACATCCTCTAGAATGTTTGTTATGAATAAAATATATATATAAATAGTAAAAATAATATAAATAATAGTAAGACATAAACAACGATTAACTAACTATTAATTAGTAGGAAGAGACATGTCTATACATACATGACCATTTGTGAAAGGGTACTTACCTAGCTATATATACAGGACCCTCACTCTCAATTGTAATATCACTATTATTTATACATTTTAATATATATATATTCTTATATCTCAATGAATATCTTTATATTCCAAGTCTTCTGGAGTATTTAACCTGAAGAACGAATTTTGTTCGTTCCACAATCTAGACAATCTTTCATGCCAATGACAGATCATAAGCAAGAAACAACATGCATATGCCATGCATGCCAAAACTAGCAAGGAAATCATACATTCAACCTGGTACCTGCAATCTGATGTAGCTATTGATCCCATTGTCCTCTTCTGCTTTCCTACTCTTCCCTTTCCATATTGCTCCAAATCCCAAGTATGCCACACTCCTCTAAGATTCCTCCAAGAAAAATCTAAGTGTCCAAGAGTATGAGAGAGAGAGAATAGAGAGAGAGAGCTCCAAAACCAAACTGAAAAAAGTATGTGAACTAGTTGTCAAAAGCCTTTTTATTAATTAGGCCTCCAATTTCTTCAAGTTTCCATTATTTTCCTTCATTTTCCTCCTCACATTCAACCTGTGACCTTTCACCTTCCTTTTCTCCTATTTTTCCATTATTTTCAAAAATAAATGCCACTTTTCCTTTCCAAAGTCGTTGCCTTTATCTTTTCCTTTCCATAGCCATTAATTAATCACAAGTCATCCCCGTCACTATGTTTTTGCCTAACATTCAACTTGGAATACATGTCCCATGACCTTGGTTTTATTGTTTCCTTTATTAACTTTATTACATGGATTTTAAACCAGAGTTGTTACACAACCCTCCCCCTTGGGGGAACATTGTCCTTTGTGTTCAATGTCACCTACAAACAACAAGATTGTTGAAAGAAAAACATATTAACCATCGAGTTTTATAACTTAGCTCGTTGCAATATTTACAATTATCAACCTACTGATAATAAAACGAATGTGAAAACATAACAACATAATAACTAGAATGAGATGACACCCATACCTCATATTGGAGCTTTATAACACAACTCGTGGCAGTGTTTACATCCATATACATATCTACATATACCAAAACATCACACCAAAACATATACCAATTTTTTATTATCAACCAACGAATAGAGAATGATACATAGCCCACATCTGATTCACCATATCCCATGTAGCTTCGACGAACCCAAAATGCTTCCATTTCACTTTAACCTACTCGATTGCTCAATTCCAAAGCATAAGCATCTTTCTCTACAAAAAGCACTGAGGTTATGGTTGGAATTCTCCTTCTAGCCCCACCTACAATACATACCAGTCAATCACACGATCAAAATTTTTAACATACTTCTTAAGTAATGACACATGGAAAAAACCATGGACTTTCATTATTGGAGGTAGTGCAAGTTGATAAGATATTGGTCCAATCCTTTCAATAATATTGAAAGGTCCACAATACCAAGGTGCCAACTTGGCACATGACCCAATAATCAAGGAGCTCTTCTTGGGCTTGATGTGCAAGTAAACATGTTTAACAACCCAAAACTCTTTAAACAACCTGTTTTGATCTGCATAAATTTTCTGTCTATCCTATGTTGCCTTCAGATTCTTCTTGATAACCTACATTTCCTGTTCCATCTATGCCAACATGTCTGGTCCTATCAACACCATGTTAACATGATCACTCCAACTAATGAGAGTTGATGAGCCCCAAAAATGGGTAACTTATTGGGCTCATTTTGCCTATTATTCTCGATTAATCCACCATTATTCATAGTTTTATGCATGCTTTTGAATATATTTATGTTAATTGAATGAATGAGAATAGTCACTTGACAACAACGTCTAATACGTGCTTATTGTAGATTTTTGGACATCTTTTGGACCAAGGTCAAGCATTTATGAGCCAGTTGACAGCTAAATACGAAGGAACAAGGCTGAGGATTCGTAGGAAGGGTGTCTCTAGCACTAAGTGACCCCTTCCTTGAGTTCTCCACCATTAGCTTGGAGTTCAACAGCCCACCAAAGATGATTTCAAGGGGCAGCCAAGCAGATTTTGTGAAGTGGTTGATTAACTGCAGCCTTGAGCAGCCAAGCCCCTAAAGTTAAGGAGGGTTGTTGGGAGTCCTCGTAGTGAATAAGTAGGCAGGCTTCGAGCCTTAGTAGGTTAGCTCTTGAACAATTATTTTTTGCACTTTAGTGCTGCTCTGCCTTTCAGCTCATTTTCGAGCTCTTGCTGTAAACATTTTTGTGACATGATTATTTTTTGAGTAATGGAGATAAATTTCACTTTGCACCAGCTTTGAGCTTTTCTTAGGAGGCTATAGCTCTTGGGGTTGGGCCCAACCCAAGTGCCAATACCTCCTTTGTGTACTTTTATGTGTTTTTGCTGCATTCATAGAATAATTTCTGCTATTTAGATTAAAATCTTGCTTTGTTACTTAGGTCGTTTTTGATGATTGAAATAGCTTTTCATGCTTCAGGTTGATTTGATAGTTTGGTAAAGGAAAAGACCTGCAAAAAGGCCATCAAGAAATCCTTGATCTCATCTCTCCCTCCTTGGGACCATGAGCTGAGACCAAGGCATACTTGCTGCCACAAAAACACTGTTTTTGCCTCTTCATGCAATTGCTAGTGTTAGATTTTTAGTTAGGGTAGTTGATACCAGTTGTGCTTGCATGTTTAGAACCTATTCTTGCTTATCCTCCATAGTTATCTTACATGATTTTCTGCCAGTAAACTTCTGTTCATCATGTTTTTGGTTTTTAGGTCAAATTAGGTCAATTAGCTAGATCTTTGGTTTTCCTAATCTTTGTTTATCAGTTTTGGAAAATAGTGTGCAGAACACTTATGGTACCTCCCTACCTGCCCTTCCTCCATCATACACCCTGCTCCAACCCCTAATCCAATATTCATTCCCCGCATTTGCACGTTTTCCCACTTTTCCCTAATTTCTACATTCTTGTGAATCATTGCTCCCTCCATCCTTGAACAACTCCCATCACCTTAATCACTCCTTAGCCTCATTCACTAGGTCCTAGACCTCTTAACATCCTTATCCAACCTCCATTTCCACTTTCCCACCGTTTTTCCTCCATCAACCCTCCAAAATCTTCTTTCGGATCTTCCTGTAAAACATCTTGTAGAACCCTTGCAGACTTCCTGTAGAAGTTCACGTGAGCAGTTTTCCGAGATCTGAACACTGTGAAACTCTTTGGAAGGGTGTTAGGGACCCCTTAGGCCATCTTCTCACCTTCCAAACCTCCTACAAGTGCCCACTCCATTTCCTTTTTCCCATCAACCTTTGCACAGTAAAAAATAGTCAAAGCACATGCATAATAATACTGCGAAATTACTCAAAAATGCAAAAAGATGTTTTCTTTCATATTTCTCTTCAGAAGTAGCTTAGTCACATGCATTTTACCTTTCCAATAGGCAATGGCATCCAGTTCCACCGCTTTCATCTCTTTTCTTGCACTAGTAAGGTTAGTTAGTAAAACTAGGGTTTGCTAGGGTTTGTGTTTCTTTTCAGCTTTCAGCTTCTTTCTGCAAGTAGACTAGCCTCCTTTGAGTTAGATTTCATCCATCACAGTTAAAAGATTCTTCTAAGAGCTCATAGAAGTTGGCTTAAGCTCCTAGCGGACTTGTGCCAGCTGATCAAGTGATAGCCTGCGGCAAGAGCTAGTACTTATTCATATAGCACCGTCGCTTCCAAGTTTGTTACTAACAACTGGGTTGATAAAAGTAAAGAAGGGAGTCCCAGGAGTTGCAGTATCATTGCTGCAATACTGAAGCCCACCATCTTTTTGGCGCCGTTTCCGGGGAAGCGTCAGAGTATTTTTGATTACTACTTTTCTTCTATTTTCTATTGCAACATTCTGCTAAGTAGTTTATTTCAGCAAGAGTAGAGTAGTTGTTTCATTTCCATTCTACAATTTCATTTCTGCAAAAGTAGATTAGACATTTCCTGCTTTCATTTCATTTCAGAAAGCGTAGATTAGATATTTCCCACTTCCATAGATTAGCATTTCTATTCTACCATTCCAATTCTACAAGCGTATATTAGCATTTCATTTATGCAAGCGTAGCTTAGCATTTCAATTCTGTAATTTCATTTCAGCAAAATAGATTAGTCCTTTCCTGCTTTCATTTCAATTCTACCTTTTCATTTCAGCAAGATAAATTTTAGTTAGTTGCAGTTCAATCACTTTCAGTTTTGCAGGTACAAGCAGAGAAAAACACAAAAATGAACCAAAAATATTTCATTTCATGCCTCGTAGGAATAGAGACAATTCAGGAAAATTCTTACCCAACACCCCCACCACATTACTGAGTCACCCTTCTCTCTTCTTTGGTGGCAGTGATCCAGAAGAACCTATAGGTGAACCTCCAGAGACATACGAAGATCCTATAATAGAAGAAGAGCAAGAAAACATCCCTCCTAAGACTATGGCTGAACGCAGAAACGAAATAAGTGATGAGGAGAGAATAGAAGGTGCCTTTCCCATCCGAGAGACCAATGGGGACACAAAAATGAAAAACATAAGTCCCTCAGCCTTACCTCACTTCCATGGATTGACCATTGAAGACCCTGATACCTTCTTGTTTGAGTTTGTTGTCCTTTGTCGAACCTATGACTATGCAGAAGAGCAAAAGTTGAAACTCTTTCCCTCTACCCTCAAGGATGCAGCACTACGCTGGTTCATGGGGTTACCTGGAAACAGTATGACAACTTGGGCTCAGATGCAGCAAGACTTTAACAACAAATACTAGGATTACTGTAGATCAAAAGAAACGAAGGGAGAAATATTTCGGATGACCATGGGAAGCGATGAGTCTTTAGAAGATTACGAGGAAAGGTTCCAACTTAGTTATAAAAGGGCCAGGTGCACACTTGACCCCGAATCTCTGAAGCTGGTTCTGCTCTGAGGAATCCCTGAAGACCTTCTAGATACCCTCCATTGGTTGGCTGGAGGAGACATCTACCAGCTACCTTATGATGACATACAGACTGTGTTTAGAAACCATTCTAGGGCAGCCTGGAAAAGAGGAAGGGGGAATCAAATATCAGCCAGTGCCACCTTCTCCAAACATGAGTTTACAAATTAGATGGAAGACCTTAAAAGTGAGGTGAGACAGACCATTGCCATGCAATTGGATACTTTCTGAATCCAACAGAAGAAAGAGGAAGATGAGAGGAGTTTGGCCATCTTCTGCCCCAGATGTACAAGGAAATCCTGAAAACAAGTGTACATTACACTCAGTCGAGGTATGTTTCGCTTGTGACGAAGAGCACCCTACAAACCAGTGTCCAACCTTACCCGGACTTAAAGCTATGTACCAAGGGACTGAAGGAGCCACTGAACCGCTCTACTTCCTAAACCAAAGGAGGCCACATGGATCCAGACCTTACCAGCAGGGGATACAAGGGGCATCCCAGACTTATTATAACCTCAACCAATCCACTCACATACCTTCTTGGGGTCCCCCTGCTCATCCTTCTTGGTTCGCACCCCCTCCGTGGTCATATCCATCTCAATACCATACTCAACCTGCTGCTCATTTGTTTCATTCTCATGTTTAGCCACAACCTCAGTGGAATGCACTGCAACAGGGGTGGAGGCCCCAGTACAACTCTCCTCCTGCCATTTTGCCTCCACCACCTGCTCAACCATAACCATTACCTCCTGCTCCTCCGAGACAACCCCAGATGCTTGCTCAACTGAACCCGAACCCTAATAACAGATAGGCCCAGCAGGTATATACTGGAGAGACAACATGCCCTACCTATGTTGTGGAGATTCAGGAGATCAACCTACGATCTAGGAAGGTCCTCCCAGATAGCCAACCTCCTCCTAAGGAGGATGAGGAAGAGAAACAAGAAACTGAACCCAAAGGCATTCCACCCTTTCCTGAGAGACTAATTGGAACCATGCCACCAAACCCAGAAGAGATTAAACTTTTGGGCGAGCTTAAACAGTTATGTGTAAAAATACCACTTCTCTAGGCCATAAAAAATGTACCAATCTACAACAAGCTGATTAAAGAGAAGTGTTTCAGGCATCCAGGTAGGCACAAGAGAGATGCCCCAACTATCAATGTCATAGGACAATTTCCCGACCTAATGTTGGGACAAGTAATTTGTTTGAAATATCTGGACCCTGGGAGTCCTGTAGTCGATGTCCACATCAATGGCACCATAATTCCCCATACCTTGATTGATCTAGGGGCTGCCATTAATGTGATGACCAGGGACACTATGCTAAAACTCAACCTTTAGAGTTCCCTAAGAAATACCTCTACAGTACTGCAGTTAGCAGATCGCTCCACCGTGACCCTCGAAGGGATTGTGGAAGATGTCATGGTCTCCATTGATTATTGGGAGTAGCCAGCGGACTTCTTGGTCCTTCATCCAAAGGAAAAACTTACTGGATATCCCCTCATCTTGGGAAGGCCTTGGTTAGCTGCTACAAATGCTTACATCAGTTGTCGAGCGGGGAGCATGACCAACAACAATGTGCCTCTGTCCAAACAGCTAGTCCTATATCCTCCTGCCCAACCTCTGCTCGAACATGACTTACCTCTCTGGTTGGAGGAGGAATATGAGGATGAAGTCTACTCTACACTAGTGTGCACCGTGGAAGCTACCAGGGGAGGTCCTCAAACCGAGGATGATCTTATTGAGAAGTTATTTCAAAATCCACCTCCTAGCATGTTACCATTAGAAGAGTTGGTAGAAGACATCCAAGCTAGTGCTTTGGTGGATCTATGTGTGGGTGATCCGACCTCTCCCCGAGTTAAGAATGTGGAATTCGGCCTTGAAAGAACCTTGAAGATCAACTCATCCCTATCCCCCTCTTAGGAGAAGGAGATGTGTAGCTTATTGAACCGCCATTTGGATGCTTTCACCTAGAGCTATAAGGAGATGAAAGGAGTCCACCCTTTAGTCTGTACCCATCACATTTACATCAAAGAGGATTGTAAGCCAGTCAGGAAGCCTCAGAGGAGAATGAATCCAACCCTTAAAGACATTGTCAAAGAAGAACTGCAAAAGTTGTTGGATGCAGGGTTCATCTACCCCATCTCTGACAGCGAGTGGGTTTCTCCCTTGGTGCTTGTGCCCAAGAAAAATGGGAAGTGGAGAGTCTGTGTAGATTATCGAGAACTTAACAAAGCTACCAAGAAGGACCATTTCCCTTTACCTTTCATAGATAAAGTGTTAGATGGGTTGGTAGGGAAGAAGTTCTTCTCCTTCCTAGATGGGTTCAAAGGGTATAATCAGATGCAAATCAGACCAGAAGACCAAGATAAGACCACTTTCACTTGTCCATGGGGTACCTTTGCCTACCGGGTCCTTCCCTTTGGGTTATGCAATGCTCCTGCCACTTTATAGAGAGAAGTACTGAGCATATTTGCTGAGCTGGTTCATGATTCGGTGGAAATCTATATGGATGAATTTACTCCTTATGGGTCCAACTTCCAAGAAGCATTGACCAACCTGGGAAAAGTCTTAACCAAGTGTATTGAGATGAACCTATCCCTCAATCCCGAGAAATGTGAATTCCCGATGACTGAAGGGACCGTGCTAGGTCATACAATTTCTCAGCAAGGATTACAGGTGGATCCCAACAAGATTGCTATCATCCAAAGGGTTCCACCTCCTCAAAAGGTCAAAGATGTTTGGAGTTTTCTAGGCTTAGCAGGATATTATAGAAGATTCATTAAAGATTTCAGTAAGCTATCCTCTCCATTATTTGGTCTTTTGGGGAAAGATGTTGAGTTTATATGGATTGACAACTGTCAAGAGGCTCTGGATGTGTTGAAGGATAAGATGGTAATTGCCCCAATCGTGAGATGTCCAAACTGGGCCCTACCTTTCCACATTCACACAAATGCCTCGAACAAAGCCATAGAAGCAACCTTAGGACAAGTTAAAGAGAAGCTACTGTGTGCCATATATTTTGTCAGTAAAAACCTGTCCAAGGCAGAACTAAACTATATCGTAACTAAGAAAGAACTCTTAGCAGTAGTCCATTCCCTAAAAAAGTTCAGACACTACATCACTGTTTATCAGACATTCGTACACACTGATCATGCTGCAATTAGATATTTAATGAATAAACCTGATGTAAATGCTCGTATCATTAGATGGTTACTTTTATTGCGGCAATTTGATTTGACCATTGTTGATAAGCCAGGTAAGGAAAATGTTGTTGTTGATTTTATGTCTAGACTAGATTTGTCTGCAGGTGAGGAAGGGATGGTGGATGTTCAAATGCCAGTTGAGCACCTGTTTGCTATTTCAGTACTCTCTCCGTGGTTCGCTGATATAGAAAATTACTTAGTTTCAACACAGTTCCCGCCACACCTATCCTCAGAAGAGAAGAGCAAGATCGTGAGGAAAAGAGCCCCATTCACCTGGATTGGGGGCAACCTGTTCAAACTCAGCCCAGATCAGATTTTGAGGCGTTGTGTCAAGGAAGAGGAAGTTTTTGACATCCTCCTAACCTGTCATGATGGGCCATGTGGAGGTCACTTTGCAACAAAAAGAATCGCTTTAAAAATTCTATAGGCAGGTTACTATTGGCCCACTTTTCATCAAGATGTCAGGAGATACATCAGCTAATGTGACTGATGTCAAAGGATGGGGAAACCAACTCTAAAGGATGAAATTCCACTCCAACCTCAAGTGAATTTCGAGCCATTTGAGAAGTGGGGCATGGACTTTGTGGGTCCTATCAACCGTCCTTCAAACTGGAAGTCTTACATCATTGTGTGCACAAACTACCTGACAAAGTGGGCAGAAACAAAGGCAATCAAGGCAGCAACAGAAGAAAAAGTGGCTGAATTTTTGAAGGAAAATATCTTCTACAAGTTTGGTTACCCAAAAGAGTTAGTCACAGATCAAGGAAGTCAGTTTACTTCTAACCTGATTGAAGACCTGCTCGCTCATCACAGGATCAAGCACAGAATTTCCACCCCTTATCATCTGCAAGCAAATGGACAGGTGGAAGTCACTAACAGAGCTTTGGAGGAGATTTTGACTAAAGTGGTGAGCAGCAGCAGGAAAGATTGGGCAGATTGCTTAGTTGAGGCCACCTGGGCCTATAACACTACTTGGAAAACTACAATAGGCTTCACACCTTATGAGCTGGTCTATAGGAAGAAAGCTTTGCTGTCCATAGAATTTGAATATAACACATTGAGGTTGGCAGCTCAGCTGGACCTAGATATCAGCCATGCACAACAAGAAAGATTACTTTAGCTTAATGGACTAGATGAATAGAGAATGCAGGCCCTTCTCCACTCAGAGGTGGTCCAACTCCAAAGAAAGATATGGCATGACCGTCACCTTAAAGAAAAGCAATTTCAGCCAGGAGATTGGGCACTGTTATATGATTCAAGATACAAGGATTTCAAAGGAAAGCTGAGGACAAGATGGCTGGGACCATATACAGTGGAGAAATGTAACGACAATGGTTCAGTCCTTATCAGGACCATTGATGAAGAAGCCATCCCCATGCTCGTTAATGGGCATCGATTGGAAATCTACAAGAATCCCCTTTCTAAGCAGGAGTTCATTGAAACTATGGATAAATCAGTGTTGGTAGTGGAGTAGGCCCCTGTCTCCACTCCACCCACACCTTGAACAAAAAAAAAAATAGAGAAAGAAAAAATAGAAAAAGAGAAGAGAATAAAAGATCCCTAGGTGAAAACCTCTTGGAGGCACCCAGGGCAGACAATGAGGGTGAAAACCTGCTAGAGGCACCCCAGCTATCTCAAACTGAAAAAAAAAAGAAGAACAAATGAAAAAAGAAAAGAAGAAATAAACCTAATTTTGGTTGAATAATTACAGGTTGCAGGAAGGACATTATAGGTTAGGAGGGTTGCATAAGACAAAGGCAGAGGGCAGCACCAAGCTGCAAGCATCCCTCACAATCCATTCCTCCATGACCACTATCCTTTCCTAAGATTTGGTCTCATTCGGACTAAGATTTCACCTTCTACAGGAAGTTCTATGTCTTCTATAGGAAGTTCCTGTAGAACCTGCAAACAAGCCAGAATCGATCTCCAAAGAGAACTTGAATATTGGGTACCTGTCCATGAGGCCTATTAACATCCCTATTTCCATCCATCGCCGCATGTCACCTTTTTCCATCTCTGTAAACCTCCATTGCACCCATTTTTTTCCCCTGCACAGTCACACATAGAAATCCTATTTTTTTTCATACTGCCAGCAAAAAATCCTTAATGACAAATCAAGTAGCAGTTTCACTCACCATACCTATTACCCTCCATCAAGATTCCTCATACACCAAGACCTCATCAGCAGTATAGCCCTGCTCCATTTAGCTTGCATTCCAGGAGGAGAGGCAGCCATAGGACATCCTACAGGAATCCTGTAGCAGCTGATCCCATTGAAAGATATGCTCCAGAGACAGGGACAACAAAGTATGGCAGAAGAGACATGCATGAAGCTCTTCTTGGATGTAAAAACATCAGCAACAACAAAGGCCAAGCATGCAGTATGCATGCAACAATATCAAACGAAGGAATGGGGTCCTAGAACCTGAAATCTGCATAACACGGTCGTGACCACGCAGGTAAGTGCCTAAAATCATTCTTCAATTGCATAAATCATATTTTAAAAGATGCATGACTATGGGAATGGTCCGGATTGCGTGAACTCGGTGGCCAGTTAATTGGCCACCCTTCGCTAGTTGCATATCTTCGTGAGATCCGAACGAGTCCCGTTACATTCAAAATTGCCAATTAGATGTGCAACCAACACGTGTGGAGTGTCCATTCAGAGAGAAATCGTCGGGACTGGTAGTGGTGGCAGCGGTAATGGGAGAGCGGAGGTGATGGAGGTTAGAGACACGCAGAAACATTATGGCTGTGATGTCAGATCAACGGTCTGGTCCGACCACCTCACCCCTGCACCACGAATCACGCCGCAGTTAAAAACCGCTCAGTCGAGACATGCACCACCCTCTGTTCATTCTGCACTCAGGACATTCTCGACTGAAGTACGTAGTGGTGGCGGTGGTAATGGGAGAGCGGAGGTGATGGCGGTTAGAGACACGCAGAAACATTATGGCTGTGATGTCAGATCAACGGTCTGGTCCGACCACCTCACCCCTGCACCACGAATCACGCCGCAGTTAAAAACCGCTCAGTCGAGACATGCACCACCCTCTGTTCATTCTGCATTCAGGACGTTCTCGACTGAAGTACGTATCCACCGCTTCCAAAAATAGTTAACCAGTCGTCCTCCACCAGTTTTTCAACCTATTTTCAAACATCTCTCGCTTATCAGGCTCTAGTGGAAGCGTAATTCCATTCTACAAGAACCGAGAGCTCTCTACAGGAAGGGTTCTACAGGAAATTCAGAGAACTGCTTGGTAGGAGGGAACCCAGAGTTTTCGTTGAATTTCAAGCTCCAAACAAGGTAGGCCCAAGAGAACTTCTTTGTGCATAATTTTTTGGTGTAAGGTGGTGAATTGAACGACATCGGTTTGAAAAACAAAAGTCTACCTGTGTATTCAACAAACTATGAAAGATTGCCTGCATATTTAACTGTATTTGCCCAAGTTGTTTCTCTGCACTCCAAATCTCCTCATCGTCTTTAAAATTCTCTTGTAAAGAAGATATATGCTGCAGTAGAGGCCACCCTGTGTGCATGAAAACTAAATTTATATATCTATCTTACTGTTGAGAGGGGAATTTGTGCCCTTATGCTCTATTCTGCAAAAACAACATTCTCCTTTCAATAAACCGACAGTCAAGTTCCGGGGGACAAAAACAAGGGAATTATTGCTATCTGGTATTATGAGGAACACAAGAGAAACTCCTCCCTGGGTTCAAAAGACACCAAATTCAGCTATCCTCTGTTTCAGTGGTTGACTGTTGTTTTCCTGAGCATTTCCTTTTTTGATTAATACATAAGAAGAGCACTCAACACCATGCCAGGGGGATTCATAAGGAAAGAGCCCTTAGACTCCAGCAAGCTGTATGAGCACCCTAAGGTGGTGGACCTTTTCACCCGAGCAAATTGGATATCCTTCTTTGACAAAATTAAGGGTCAGGATGAAGAGATAATTGAAGAGTTTCTGATATCCCTGAGACCACATTCAAGGACACATGCCACAATTAGTTTTAGGGGTTTGACCCTAGAACTCACCCTTGAGGTCATCAGTAGAGTTACTGGTCTACCATTGGGGCTCCCTTGGAGTAAGGAAGAGAGATCATTGGGCCAGATTGCTAAGAAAACATTCTTTCTGCCCAAAGAGCATCCTGTAGAGGACAAAAATGGAGTTAGAAGGACAAGTCTGGCCCCTCTTTGAAGTGAAGTTAGTTATCAAATTATGAAGTACATCACATGTGAAGGGAGGTTTAGCATCATCTATGGATACCATTTTAGGTTGTTAAGTGAACTAAGGCATGGGATTGACTTGCCTTCAGACAAGAAACTAAGCATCCCATATTTCCTTCTCCAGTCCCTAATTGAATGTGGTACAAAGTTAAATGAATGGATCCCAGACCAGTTGGCCCACCATGGGCTCATCAAACTGTTGGTGGAAGATGCTTTACACACCTACACTGTCCCCATATCTTGGGAAATCTTCATAAACATGTCTAGAAATGATAACATTAGGACTTTGGCTAAAAACATCACTCCATCCAGCAGCGAGGAGGGGGATAAAATTGAGGAAATGGAGAAAAACAACGATGAGGGCACACAGGGCATCCAAGCAAAAGGCAAAACAAAGGAAGCATAGAAAAACAGAAAGAAATTGGCAAGATTGCTGAGCTTAAAACAGAGGAAGAAACAACAGCCAAAACAACAAGGGAGAAGAGGATGCAGAGTAGAAAGGAAAAGACCGAGAAAGCCCAAATGAAGGCTGCCACAGCCAAAGAAGACACCCAGAAAGAAAAGGAAAAGGCACACCCTGAAATATCAATCACACAGACATAAACTATGGACACAGAGATTTCTACAGGAAGGGAGGAAAAAGACCAGCAGGAAGAGAAGTCACCTGAAACATTGGCAAGGGAGGTAGCAACTGTGCTTGCTGCATTAAGCACACCTGCAAAACAAAAAGGAAAGAGAAAGATACAAACCTCAATGTACTTCAAAGCTAGGAGGAGCACACGAATCAAAATGGGCAAACCCCAACCACAATAAAAGGAACCAATTGTCATGAGGACACAACCACTACACCAAAAGAAGAGTCTCCTTCAAAAATATCCATCACCTATGAAAGAGGAAGCCCAAAAACCTCCACCTGGAGGGACAGAATTAGGATGATGGACTCAAAAATAGCTCTACAAGAAGCTGAAACGACTCTACAGGAAACTCTGGCGAAGTTAAAAGAAACCAAGGAATTGGAGGAGAAGGCAGCCAAACAACCACAGGGGGAAGAAAAGACTGAAGAAATACTGGAGCCGAGCCCTCAACCTGGCTTAGGCTCATATTACAACCTGTTGGAAGGTGGGAAAATTATCCCGCAAAAGTTTTTCGTACCCCTCTTCTTTGCATTGGAACAAGAGAGGGTTAGGACTCACACTTGGATGAGGATTGCCAAATTCAAGGGTGTTGTAGACATAGGCCACCTAGAAGAATAGCTAAAGGAATCAAGGAAAGAGATGGCCATGGTAAGACACATGGAAAGTAGTCAGAGGGCCAAGTTACAAGAAGAGAATGAGCTGCTGAGGAAGCAGTTGCAGCTGCAGAAAAGTCATAAGGAAGATAAGCCATCCATTGTGGGAGAGCAACAACATCAAAAAAGACCTCCAGCAGACAGGGAGACAACTGAGGAACATCAGAGAGAAGAAAAGCTTCCAACTGATGTTGAGATGATAACAAAACTGCTATAGGAAAAGGAGTCACAGGCAACAAGCGAAATATAGGCTTTGAAACAACAGGTGCAAGAGAAAGAAACCCAAATGGCTGCATGGCTAGCTGGGCAGTAGAAGCCTTACAATGTAGGCAACCTGCAAAGTCATATGCATTATATCTTAAGGACCAATGGTTGCAATTTCAAATTAACACCTTGGCCCCAAGGGGAACCATTCCATTTCAGAATTATCATCAGTTCATGGATTTGTGTGGCAGTAGCTCGGCTAAAGATAAGGCCAAGTTATCAGAATTCTATTTACACAACTTGGCCATTCCAAACATGAATCTATGGGACCCCAATGTGGCATTGGGAGATGTGCAACTAATGGCCATGGCCTCTTGGTTAAACCATGAGGAAAATAGGGTAGCAGAAATTTGGGAAGTGATGGACAAGGAGCTGAGTGAGCCACTCATGATCAGAGCAAAACCAGAAGATCCCTCAGCTTTAGTGTGTGCCCATCAGCACCTAGCCAACAACCCTCGGGTCCTCCCAGACTACATTGAAAGACAAGCTCAGGCCATCGCGCACTTTGAGGACATAGAGAGACTGTTGGGTGATAATTGCATACATGCTTGCACCAAGAGATGGAACACCTTGTCCCACAGTCTGAAAATGAGGGAGTACCACTACCCAACCAGGATGCGGGAGGCTTTGGCCAGAGTACCTCTCTGCAAAATGTCAATGCAAAATCTACAGGCCAGCTGGATTGGCCTAAAGTTCAGTCCTCCATTGCTTTTGGGACTGCTGGAAGGGGTCAAAGAAGAAGAACACAGGCAGTGGGAGGAAGTAGAGAGAAAAGCATGGTTTCATGACTGAGAGGAGGACATCACCTTGGGAGCCTGGGATGTTAGGGAGGTAGTCAAAGCAATCAAATATTATGAGCTAGATTAGTTGCTCAGAGGATGAGCAACACATTTAGCAGGGGGGTGATGATGAGCCCCAAAAATGGTAACTTATTGGGCTCATTTTTCCTATTATTCTCGATTAATCCACCATTCTTCATAGTTTTATGCATGCTTTTAAATATATTTATGTTAATTGAATGAATGAGAATAGTCACTTGACCACAAAGTCTAATACGTGCTTATTGCAGATTTTTGGACATCTTTTGGACCAAGGTCAAGCATTTATGAGTCAGTTGATAGCCAAATACGAAGGAACAAGGCTGAGGATTCATAGGAAGGGTGTCTCCAGCACTAAGTGACCCCTTCCTTGAGTTCTCCACCATCAACTCGGAGTTCAAAAACCCATCAAAGATGATTTCAAGGGGCAGCTGAGCAGATTTTGTGAAGTGGTTGATTAACTGCAGTCTTGAGCAGCCAAGCCCCTAAAGTTAACGAGGGCTATTGGGAGTCCTCGTAGTGCATAAGTAGGCAGGCTTCAAGCCTTAGTAGGTTAGCTCTTGAACAATTATTTTTTGCACTTTAGTGCTGCTCTGCCTTTCAGCTCATTTTCGAGCTCTTGCTGTAAACATTTTTGTGACATGATTATTTTTTGAGTAATGGAGATAAATTTCACTTTGCACCAGCTCTGAGCTTTTCTTAGGAGGCTATAGCTCTTGGGGTTGGGCCCAACCCAAGTGCCAGTACCTCCTTTGTGTACTTTTATGTGTTTTTGCTGCATTCATAGAATAATTTCTGCTATTTAGATTAAAATCTTGCTTTTTTACTTAGGTTGTTTTTGATGATTGAAATAAATTTTCATGCTTCAGGTTGATTTGATAGTTTGGTAAAGGAAAAAACCTGCAAAAAGGCCATCAAGCAATCCTTGATCTCATCTCTCCCTCCTTGGGACCATGAGCTGAGACCAAGGCATACTTGCTTCCACAAAAACATTGTTTTTGCCTCTTCATGCAATTGCTAGTGTTAGATTTTTAGTTAGGGTAGTTGATACTAGTTGTGCTTGCATGTTTAGAATCTGTTCTTACTTAGCTTCCGTAGTTATCTGACATGATTTTCTGCCAATAAAATTCTGTTCATCATGTTTTTGGTTTTTAGGTCGAATTAGGTCAATTAGCTAGATCTTTGGTTTTCCTAATCTTTTTTGATTAGTTTTGGAAAATAGTGTGTAGAACACTTGTGATACCTCCCTGCCTACCCTTCCTCCATCATACACCCTGCTCCAACCCCTAATCCAAGATTCCTTCCTCGCATTTGCACCGTTTCCCACTTTGCCATAATTTCAACATTCTTGTGCATCATTGCTCCTCCATCCTTGAACAACTCCCATCACCTTAATCACTCCTTAGCCTAATTCACCAGGTCCTAGACCCATTAACATCCTTATCCAACCTCCATTTCCACTTTCCCACCATTTTTCCTCCATCAACCCTCCAAAATCCTCTTTCAGATCTTCCTGTAGAACATCTTGTAGAACCCCCGCAGACTTCTTGTAGAAGTTCACATGAGCGGTTTTTCGAGATCTGAACACTGTGAAACTCTCTGGAAGGGTGTTAGGGACCCCTTAGGCCCTCTTATCACCTTCCAAACCTCTTGCAAGCACCCACTCCATTTCCTTTCGCCCATCAACCTCTGCACAGTAAAAAATAGTCAAAGCACATGCATAATAATACTGCGAAATTACTTAAAAATGCAAAAAGATGTTTTCCTTCATATTTCTTTTCAGAAGTAGCTTAGTCACATGCATTTTACCTTTCCAATAGTCAATGGCATCCAGTTCCACCACTTTCATCTCTTTTCTTGCACCAGTAAGGTTAGTCAGTAAAACTAGGGTTTGCTAGGGTTTGTGTTTCTTTTCAGCTTTCAGCTTCTTTCTGCAAGTAGATTAGCCTACTTTGAGTTAGCTTTCATCCATCACAATTAAAAGTTTCTTCTAAGAGCTCATAGAAGTTGGCTTAAGCTCCTAGCGGTCTTGTGCCAGTTGATCAAGTGACAGCCTGCAGCAAGAGCTAATACTTGTGCATATAGCGCTGTCGCTTCTAGGTTTGTTACGAACAACCGGGTTGATAAAAGTAAAGAAGGGAGTCACGGGAGTTGCAGCCTCATTGCTACAATACTGGAGCCCACCAAGAGTATTACAACTCTGCTAATATAGTGCCTCAAATGGACTCATCCTCAAAGCTTCCTAATACCCATTTTTGTAAGCAAAATCCACCAGTGGAATATACTCTTCCCACATTCGTTGCTGACGCATCACATACATTCTCAACATTTCCTCCAGAATCTTGTTGGCCTTCTCTGTCTACCCATCTTTCTGTGGATTATAAGTTGTGCTAAAGGCCAACTTTGTACCTAAACCTGCAAATAACTCTTTCCAAAAACTAGAAGTGAACTTACCATCCCTTTCTGACACATTATTTTTCGTAGCACCATGTAACCTTACCACATCTTTGATGAATACCTTCGCTCATAACAATGCTTTAGATTCTGGATGGCCTCCTCCAATGATCTAGCCTTGTTACACAATATTTTTTCATGCCTCCTGTACCTCAAATCCCTCCTCTATATTTGCTTGGAAAATATCTGGAGCTTTCCCTAAAGAAATGGCTCATGAAATCCTAAAATGAGTATCATCACCCTTATGAAGCTCAAAACCACGATGATCGCCCATTACACCTTGTTAAGCTAGAGATGGCATCGCTCTATTCTCTCTCATACTTGCAATGGTCTCAAAAAGGAAGTTTTCCCAAAGCGGATTAGATGTTTTGTGATCTAGAAGCTTCCAGAGTGGCGAGCTAGAGGTGGTTTCGCATAGATGAGGTTGAATCCTCCTAATTTGACCTCTTGGTCTCATCCCTATGAGCTACCTCCTTAAGATGTGGGCCTAATCCTATCTTTGGAGGAGGTTTAACTCCCTCTACCAACCTATAAATTTCCCATCTACCATTCCCAAATGGTTGATCTATGTCCATTTTCACCCCTATGTTGAGCTTGTGCTTAGAGGCTATTCATTAGACTTGGAGAAGGAGAGTTGTAGAGTTTCTTGGCTTGGACTTGGATTACCACTCAAGGAGAGCCTTTCAACATCAAGGCTATGGTTGTAAGCTCTCCTTTTATTCTTTAAATAATAACACAATTGCTGGTTCATCTTCCAAATATATATGTTTATGTGTTTTTCTGGCATTCCTTGATTAGCTAAATAGATTATTATTGGATTTGCTATTGGTTTTGGAATTCTTTGTTTTCTCTTAGTCATTTGTGCAGGTACATAAGCACTGAAAGAAGCAGGAACAAGGCCTTGATACAAGCGGTTCGAGGATCTCAACAAAGGAAATCGGATTAGCATCAAAGAAAGGTAGGTAGGCCTTCTCTCTTGTTCTATTTTTCAATCATAATCTAGGAGGATGTCTATTTGATTGTCCCTTCAATTGCTAGACCCACTCATTGGGCTAGAGGGATCATCTTTGTCCACAGAGAGGATTAACCTTATCAACAAAATGGCGACTCAGTTGGGGAGCCTATGACCCTTTCCTTCCTTTCCTTAACTTTTTCTTTTGATGAGTTTGGTCAACCATTGATCTTTAGGCTTCATTGCTTGTTTGCAGTCAGCGTCATTGCCTGGTAGATATTTGAAGATTGTTAATTTGAGTTGTTTTTGAAAATTTTGGATTTATTTGTCCTTGTCCTCGACCATCGTAGATTTGAGTCTGACAGTCGTGATGATATCGTGGGTTTTTTAGTTACAATAGCGATGATCGTTACTTTACTCCTAACATGTGCGATGATTGCTAAAAAGTAAGAAATTTAGGGTTTTCTCTTTGATTTTCAGTTTTAGTTGTCTTCTCCCCGAGATTTGCCAGTGTGTTTTTCATTGACTTTCCCATTGTCTGATCACATTTGTCTTTAGCTTGGCTTGAATGTTCTTGAAGTTTTATTAGCCTTTTAGGGTTCTAGGTCTTCTAGGTCAACCTCAGTACATTCGTTGGTCTTCCCACCAGAGGTCAGAATTGATTTCCCACATTAAAGAGTCTTTGTGTGTTCAGATGTGCTTGCAGTTTACTTTTTGGTTCTTGTGCCTTAAGTTGTTTTCATTAGTGGATATAGTGGAAATTTCTTAAGCTTCATTTGACAAACGATAGATTACAAATCAATTGTCTCTTTGGAATCAAAAGAAAGTGTTTGCTTTGAATTTGTTTGTGTTTCGAACTGAAAGTGAAAGTGCTATTCTTTCCCTAGTTTTCAGAACATTTTGTGTTGCATTCGAATCATTGATGTGAAAGTGATTTTCATACTTCTTGGTTTGCTTGCATTCTCTTTCCCTTTGCACTAGATTACATTAGTTGCATTTTGAAAAAGAAAAAAATCATCATTACATCTTAAGGAAATTTTTCTTTAAGATTTGTTTTGGCATTGCATTTGCTTATCATATGAAAGATTAGATTTCATATTTTTGAATTCAGCATTTGCAGATGGCCATAGATGCATATTTACATTTGGTTTGATGCATGATGTGAGTTATTTTCTTCCCTATATAGATAGCCTTCATCAAATTGAAAGATTTCATTTCATCATCTCATTTTCATTTTAGAAAGAAGAAACATTGTTAAGGCCTTGAAATTGAGACATAATTACAAGATCAAATTTAAAATCTATCAATTAACCTAAGGAGCATTTGAAACATTAATGGTCATATCTAGTGGTCTATGTTAGAGATGTGTTCTGGCGTCTTTAAAACTTAGTAGTTTTTGTTGGTTAACATTAGACAACGTGAGCACGGATTTGTGCTCCCCATACTGCTGTGTATATAAAGGGAGACCCCTCTAGGTTGCAATCCTTTATCCATAGGAAGCTAAGGTTGCCGCCCTCTAAATTTCATACACCAAACACAACATTCAGGCCTGCATGTATGTCAAGTCCTTGGTCTATTTATTGGCTAAGGTGTATATTGCAGTTCACGGTTACTTGGTACTCCTTTTACCTAGATTCACTTGAGTAGTCATTTGATCTTTTCTGACTCTTTAAATTTGAGGAGATCATCGAGCAACGTGTCCTTTCATGCCCGCAAAACTATTGAAAGCGACTAGAGTCACCTTTTCACCCTTTTCTCGACTCTTAAAAAATGAAAAGGAAATGTTTTTGTTTCTAAAATTTAACAGCCCACGGTAAACATGTTAATCCCAATCAGTGTCTTCTTAGACCAAAATTAAGTAATTCCCTATTAATTTCAAGATTGTTAAAACCTTAATCAATCTTTTTCCTTTCTTTTTGGCTATTGAGGGAAAGCCATCGTGGCTGAACAATTGAGTCCATCTCATAGTTCCCCTTCGTTGTCTGATACTGAAGGATCCTCCCAAGGAGTTCATCTGGAATTTCCTCATTCACTTGAGGATCAAGGTGTTGTAATTGGAATTGTTCTGAGTATCCAACCTTTGTCTTATCACCCGCCTCCATTAGATTCCTGGTCACCTCAAGAATCTGATCCAGATTCCTCTAATAATCCTATTCAGACACCCGAGAGTCTGTGCACTCTAGAAAGTCTACAAAGATTGATTGTTTATCCATCGAACCCATTGTTCGATCCTTTTGTGATATATCCATAGCATCCACACAATCCGTACGATCGGCCTGGTGTTCCTTTGGAGTTATCTCCTCTTACATCTCTAGTTCCTTGTCGCCAATTATTTTCATCTATGGAGTGAGAAAGCGAGATCCTAGTCTCCTCTCCAGGTCATTCAAAATTTTTCGCTACCCACACTCCTCATGTAGATGATGAGCAGGGATATGAGTTCTCTCCAGAAGGCTTCCCTTATACGGGAAGAGTCCTCTCTCTCTCTTATCCTGAGCTTAGTGAGCCAATATTGCTGCATAGTTATACCTCTCTAGCTTAGTTGGTTTCAGGTATTATTAGTGCCTCATCATTGTATCAGTACCCCATCTGGTCTTCTAGCGCTATGCCTATGTAAGGTCCGTTTGTTCAAAACACGACCTATCAACCATTGTGCAAATTGCAGTCACTTTAGTTTCGGTTCAACCTACCATTCCGTCTCAACATGTTTCATCGTTTTGACCAACTCTTCCAGTTCAAACGACTATCTCAGGTCAGGTATCGGTAAGTTCTTCTATCCCTCCAGTGAGTGGACAGACTATGCCACCACCTGGGGGAAAGATTGGAATATCCCCATGATGTCTGGTGAAACTAGTGTGAGTCAATTGCAAAATCATATGGTTGGAATAAATCAACCCTTTTATGATGCTATTCCTAACCCTGCCAATCCATCCGGGGCAGGTAACGTCCAATACTAGCAACCATATATGGATCAGGTCCCATTTCAACCGGCTTATGTTCCATATGGTTCGAAAGCTATGGGAAATCGACCTTACATTTCTCAAGATGGGCCTTATGTTCAGCCCGACCAATCCGTTATGCCTGATGGGTATGGCCAGATCCAATTCGGTAACTATCAACACCCTCAGGGTATCACCTCAGGGTATAACCTTCACAGTAGCAAGGGAAACCTTCACAGCAACAAGGACAATCTTTGCAATAGCAAGGGTAGGCATTGCAACAATAAGGACAACTGCTACAACCACAAGGGAAACCTTTGCAACAATCACAACAAACTTTGTAGCCACAGACATAGTTTGTTCAGCAGTCCTCCCAACCTTTGTCCTCACAAGGCCAACCTTTACAGCCGCAGGGCCAACCTTTACAGTAGCAAAGCCAGCCTTTGCAGCAACAAGGTTAGCCTTGGCAGCAACAAGCCTTATATGCGTATCATCAAGTTAGCCTTTGCAAGGTCAAGGTCAACCCCTATAGTAGCAGGTTCAAAATCCTTACGTTCAGGGTCAACAGGGTCAGTAGGGTTATAACCCATATGCCGCATACAATGCTCATCAGTAGCCTATAGCAGGGCAGTACCAAACCTGCCCAGGACTGGATCCTCCTTACGGGCAAGGTAACCCTCAGTGGGGACAAAATCACATTCCATATGGACAAAATCCTCCACGATGGGGGAAAAATCCTTACCAACAAGGATGGATTCCGCAGTTTGGATCTCCTAAAAGGCCCTATATTCCATTTAACAAGCAATTTCCTTTCTTGGCTACGTTGGAGCTGCTCAATGTTTCAAGGCTCATGAATGATCCCATTCTTCATTCGTCTTACTGGCCTCCAGTTTCAATGAATGTTCTGAGCGATTGCCCCAAATTCGAGGGGAAAACGAAGGAGGATCCACAAGCCCATGTGATGGCATATCACCTTTGGTGTTCCTCCAATTTGTACGTCGATGATCCTATCCGTCTTTGACTCTTTCAAAGAAATCACAGAGATGCTGCCGCCAAATGGTACATCGAATTGCCTCGAGGTACATACGGTGACTTTAACTCTCTCTCTCTCTCTCTCTATGGCTTTCCTCACTCATTTCTAGTTGTTGGTTCACTATGAAACTAGCATCCATTTTCTTACGTCACCTAAGCAAGACACCACGACCCACATCTTCGATCATCCCCATGAATGGAGACATCGGCTGATCCAGGTGGCTCTAGAAAGACACACAGGATAGAGGGCTTATGAACGCTCAAAAATCAAAATTCTCAGAATGATTTCGCTCTAGGGCCAAAGCGTAGATCTCGTCGTCCTGATCACGACAGTGTGAACGGTTCATCAATCCGAGTCCGTATGCGAAAGTTAGAAGTAGTCAAAGTTGGGTTGACTTTTTGATGACTCGATAGCTTAAGGAGGCTACAATTTGGACCGAACCCGGCCACTGGATTCTGGCCAACTCCGGCCAAATTCTGGGAAGAATTTTGGGGTCGTTAATTTGACTCCTACAGTCAAATATCGAATTTAAAAAAAAAAGTTTATTGTTAATTAAATATAATAATAATAATAATAATAATAATAATAATAATAATAATAATAGGGGGTGGGGGCCACCAACCCCACCACCCACCCCATGTAACCAACCTACGTACAAAAATGGTGAGCCCAGTGGGAGCTGAACCCTCCCGGCCATGTGGGCTGGCCCATCAGACGACCGCATACATTAACCACACCAAAAACATATGGCGCCAACTCAAAATGTTAATGCATCCAACACATGTGACCAACCTCCAATTAATGCAACTAACCTCTAATGGTAATGTTTGTATGTTAGTGGGGGGTTTAAGGGTGTTATAGATATTTTTGTGCCTTACAGCTATAAGCATGAAATGTCCATAATTCAAGGGATCCAAAGTCCCTAAAGATGTTGTTACAGCTCCTAAAGGAACAAGGTCAACCAATGACAACTTCTCCCAGAAGTTCTCCACCAAAAACCACTCAGAAACAGTCAATTCAGAGGCTCCACTAGCTGCCTGCGTTGAAATGCAAAGTCTACACTGGCTAGGTGCACTGCAACGCAGGTGGAAGCACTAACAGGGTGCGCTGAGCGGGAAATGACAAATGGCAAGCTCATTCAACGAGGTGGAAAGACCCTGGAAGCTTCCAGAATCTTCTCCAATGACACTTGCCTCAATGAATTCGACTAGTGATGAGTAAGAGGTTCTCAACCTCCAAGTGGAAGCAAGAACTGACAGAGAGAAGCCACAAGTCAAAACATAAGCTGACTCATCCTCTCTGCTTACATCTATATATGGATCTCTCACCCAGAGGGTCAGGAGGCTGGAATTTTGTACTTTGCAGAGAATTGCTGTTGGTTTGAGATTGATATTAGCACATTGGGTGATTTATGCTTTGTTGGAGAAGAGGAAGGGATTCCTTTGCTGGGAGGTAGATGCTGGATCGGAACTCACTTGGTTGTATCTCCTCTTGGGCTTTCTTATTTCATCAATAAACTATTTGAGTTTCTCCTACATGTTGTGTACCAATGATGTTTTGTTACGCTTACATGTTTAGCTTAATCTGATCTTGAGTTTTTTATGAATGTATATCTGTATCTTTGTGTAGTTTCTCTCTCTTGTGATCTTGCAGGAATTCGGTGAAGCTGGGCCGGTGAAGGAGCAAGAAGCTGGGAGCTACTGAAGAGAGGAGTGATTTGGATCGACAAACTAGCGGAAGATACAGGTTAGTTAGATCCTTCTTCCTCACTTACATTTCATAAAGAAGAATACTCAAATAAGTTTACCTGTTTGTTGCTAAGGCACTATCACCTCTTAGAGTGGGATAGGGGCATTCCGAATTGGATACTTTTCCCAACAACAAATTGGCGACTCCGCTGGGGAGAGTATCTTGTTAGTTTATTTGTGTTTCTATTGTTGTTCTTCTCATAAACTCAGGAGTGCCGAATCGAAATGCATTTGCCATTTTCAAATGCAAAGTAGAGATCTGCCACTCTAGTCCACTCATTGGGCCTGTTTTTATGATCTGAACAAACTGATCCACAAGTGCTCTGACAACCCTTTGTGATAGATCTTAGTCCTCCTTTAAATCATCCTCCTAATTGTACCTAATTGATAGCTTTGATCCGGCCAAAAACTGTAGATTTAATTGCAAACCGTGACCCAGAACCCAGAAACAACTCTCGTTTCTGCTTCAGCGTAGACTCTGTGAAGAGGTTCTGCATTTCAACGCAGGTCCCGTGAAGGATACCTGCGCTGAAGTTTAGTTCCTCTGTGCTGAGGGTGCGCTGATCAGTCCTTGCCTTGTGCTGCTGTGGTTCCCTGCTTCCTTTTGCTCAATTTTATCTCTGTTTTTGCAGCCTGTTATCAGTCAGTGTACCTATCTGAAACCCCTTTTCTTTGCCTCAATTCCGCCTCAGTTGTATAAAGTAACTGTATTTGTTCTTTGTGTATTTGTTACATCATTTGCAGTTTCCCGTTACAAAAGTAAACCAGTCATACTGTCGCCCTTAGATCTAGACCTGTCGTAAGTGTCGTTTTGATCTTAGGAGTGAGTTTGTTTGCTGTTCACAGTTGATTGAGCTTTTACTTTTGTCGTTTGGTTTGAATTTATGCATTTCTAGTGTCGAAACAAGTAAATCATAAAGTTTCGTAATCATCTTTTCGATTTTGAAAAAGGAACTTGTTTATGTTTTCACTTGAAATCTAATTCAAATTTTTACAACAACTTTCTTTTTAGGCATCAATATTAAGAAAGCGAAAACAAATACATGCACATGTGCATTTGCATATTGATAGTTTGTATGTTGATTTAGGAAAAGTGCATTACAGTGTGCTCTATGCTCTTTGAGAAAAGTTTGTGTCTTCCTTTTCCCCTTGTAGCTAGGATTTTCATTGTTGAAAAGATATAAAAGCTTGCTTATCATCTTTAGACTGCATTTAGGAATTGTATCATACATCTCGTGGTGATCCAAAAAGGAAAACTTCTAAAAAAGATCAACCTAAAATAAATTGAATGAACTTAACAACGCTTTGTAACTTAACGCACAACATAGAGGTCTAGGCTAGAGACGTGTTCCGGCGTCGTAAAACCTGGTGACTGTCGATCTCGCTGATGGTTGGGTGATTCCTCCTGAGAGACGATAGTGCCAGTACGGATTGTGCTCCCACGTACCGTCGAGTATATATTGGGAGACCCCTATAGGCATAAAACCTTTATCCTTAGGAAGCCGTGTCGGCCACCCTACTGATCGTAATGCATTGAACACAGCATTCGGGAAGATTGACCGCCCGTACCTTAAAAAGTATTCTGCGGTTTTGCGAAAAGTTTGGCACACCCTCTACCTAGAACTCCAGAGCAGTTCCTTTTGGCCTTTTTCAGACTCTATAACGGAAAAAGTCCATCCGAGCATTTGTCACTTCGGGCTCGTTAAAACATCGAAGGAGACTAGAGTCATCTTTAGCTTTTTCTTGACTCTTTAAAACTGAAAAAGCAAGTTGTGTCTAAAGCGTCGTTAAAATTTATTTTAAACGGAACAATCAACCCTCTTTTCCTGCGTTGATCTTTAGGTTGAGAAAATGGAACCCACCAACCAAGGAATTCCCCTTGGTGGAAATCCTAGTCCCTTCTCCTCTTGGGGAGATGTTGGTGCGCCCCATATGGCCACATTGTCGCTTCCAGGACTGACAATTGGCTTGCCGGTCTGGCTCTTCTCAACCAATGTCGTTCAGAACACCACTATTCCTGAACAGTCGAATCAACAGTTAGACCAGTCCAGAGTTGCCCACCAGCCTTCTACTTCCTCTAATTCTTCCTCTCCTCCTTCCTCTTCGCTTGACGGAACTGGTAAAACAAAAAACCAAGTTCCTAAGGAGAAGAAGGAAAAGAAGAAGAAAGAGAAGAAGAAGAAGGAGCCAAAAGTGACTGGGGGCAAACAAGTGTTGTCTGACAAAAATCCACACACAACACTGACTAGGCCTAAATCGCCATGTGTCATATGCAAGGGAGACCACTTCCACAGAGATTGTCCCTGCATCCCTCGGATACTAAGGGACTGGTCTCCCCGTTTGCACAATCCAGTGGCATCAACCTCTGATAGCCATGTTGAATGCATACCATCAACTAGCGAAAGTGAAGTCCTTGGACAAAAAGGGAGAGCTAGATCTCCCTGTAGACTGTGCGAAGGCGACCATGCCATCCACCGTTGTCCCTTCTTAGACGAAGCAAAAAGAGTTTTGGATGATCGTCCTGTTTCACCGTTACGACTTCCTCCTGGATATAAAAAACTCTCGTCGAGTCCTTTGTTAGTTGAAAATCCAGCTAGCCCGCTCAAGTGGTCAGCTGAAGCGCCGGTCATTGAAGATGAACCAGCTGAATCCATACCCGACGGAAGTCAAAAGGTCGAGGCGGCAGTTGACCCGGTTTTGCCTTCAGAGGATTTATCTTCGAATGATACAGTCACTGAAGAGGATAAAGATGACACCATCCAAATTCTCTTCATCAACACAGACTCCGACGAGCACGGGGGCACTCCCCCCATTCCTTTATCGCAGGAAGGAAGTTCGTCAGAGCGATACTCGGCTGTTTATTCGGTCCCACCACCAAGCAACCTAGTTGTCTCCTTCGACTGGAACCAACTAGGCAGACCCCGTTTGCCAGCAAGCATACCATTAAGAATTATCGTCCAAATATACAGAATGGTCATGGCTGGCACCATCATTGATGAAGGGGCATCTGTGAGTATCCTTTCCTCCACTGCTTGTGTTGTGGGGAAAAATGCCTATGCAGGACGATCCTATCCACCTAAGGTGTGACAACGCCTTAGCAACAAACGAATACAGCTATTATGATTTCTTCCTTTATGAAATGTGAAAGAGGGGAGATTGGTAGACTTACCATTGTCTTCCGGTTGTCCCTCGATCTAGATCCTCTTCTCTTTGTGTGTCCACAACTACTTGTCTCCTCGCTTGCTCAAGAGAACAACTACTTGAATCCAACGAGATCACAAGAGAACAACTACCTGTGACAAGAGAACAGCTACTTGCGACAAGAGAAGAACACAACACAAAGGCAAATATACATATTCATAAATGATTCAGGATTAGAAGTAAATCAAATACACTAATGCAATCATACAAAATACACCAGCATATAGGAAAGAATCAAGATAGCTTTATTGATTGATAACAGGGTTCAGGAAGAGATACAACCCATAGGGCTCCAATCCAGCATCTCCTTCCCAGCAGAATGGAATTCCTTCTTCAGCTCCCTTCAAAGCATTAAGCACCCAATGTTTCCAGTCACAAACCAACAGCAATTCTTTGCAATAACCAAATTCCAGCCTCTCTAGATCCCATGGAGGAGAGATCTATATATAGTTATTTTGGAGAGAGGATGAGTCAGCTTGAGATCTGACTAGTGTCCTCTCCCTCTCTCAGTTCTTGAGTCCACTTGGAGGTTCTTGATTCCACTTGGAGATTTGGAACCTCTTACTCATCACCAGTCGAATTCCTTGATGCAAGTGTCATTTTGGAAGCTTCCTGGGCATTGACACATTGAGGAATGAGCCTGCCACTTGTCCAATTACACTCAGTGCAGGTAGCCTTTGTTGGAGTTGACATTCAACGCAGGCAGATAGTGGAGCAGTTGACATTCAGCGCAGATGCTCAGTGGAGCAGTTGACATGATCCAGAATTGGCTTGTTTTTGAGTGTTTTCAGGTGGAGAACTTCTGTGAATTGCTGTGGTTGGTTTGCCTTGTTCCTCTAGGGGTAGGAACAACATGTTTAGGGACTTTGGATCCCTTAGATTATGGACATTTCATGCTCAATGCTGTAAGGCACAAAAATGTCTATAACAGTTTCCCCCTAAAGTATGAGGCCATTTATCGGGTGAAATGCTTTATCCAGGAGGGTCCGAAGTTCATCCATCTGCTGGGAGGAGACCTGTAATAAAATACAATACAATACATTATGATTCATACTGCTTTCATGATCTAGCTAAGGCGGGCATTCCCATGCTCAGCTTTATAAATTCATTTTCGTACATAGAACAAATGATCGTCTGATGGTAGACTGATAATTTTGGCGAAATTATCATCCTTTGAGTAGGATGATCATCTGTTGCAATGATGTACATGTCAAATGTCTTTATTTTTCTTGAATATATATCGCAGCCCGGATGGATGAAACTAGATCCGGGGTCTTCAAACTCATTCGATCTTCACTCTAAGTACAAGTCGATCCATGTGAGAATTGCACTGAAGTCGAACATTGAAAGACATCGCTTGATTACCAGTCAATGATGTAAACCGTTAACAAGCGCGAGAGGAATCACCGATAATCATAATGACCCTCAAGGTACTGCAATACAATTCACGTGGTGTGAATAAAGGACTTGGCGTCGAACACCACGCAAAATCTTCTGGTCGAAGGTCATTGCTGTATACCTGTCGCCGGAAGTGAGAAACTTGCCATTGAGGCATGCAAGCTTCAAAGTACTGAAGGGGTTGTTCCTAGATCAACTTCTTGGATAATGAGCTGATGTCGACAAGAAGCAATCCGTCAAAGGAGGGCCTTGATGAATCCCACATCAGTGGCACGGAACGGAGCTAATGATTTTAATGGAGGTGAAAACGATCTGTGACATATGATTCAGGGTGGCGATCATGAATGGATGAAGGATAATGTATGGCAGTGGATGGGACCCGGTTGACTCTTTCTGAACGACTTCTCTTGAACATATGGCGACACTGATGCGATGGATCGGTGGCATTACCCCAAATATGGATGGTATGGCGAGACCATGGTGATGTGACCGATGAATGAAACAACCCAACCTGATTGTGGTACGGAGGAAAAGTGTCATGTTCAAGAGCGACCTGCTACCATCAAAGTTTTCTTGACTTTTTCCCAATTTTTCCCCAGTCATTGCTGACCAGTACCTCTTTATTTTTGTCAAGCTTGAGGAGGATAACATATGCTTGTTCTATAACCTGCCCTTCGGGCAAGCCCATCGCTATGTTTTAACGAGCCTAGCGATAGTGAAACTCGTTCTCGTCTAAAGACAAGTTTGTCGCTATTTAACAATTTTAACGAGTCTAACGACAAGGATAACTCGGCCCTTTTCATTTTTAGAGAGTCTGAAAAGGTACATAAAGTTAACTCCAAAATTCCTTTTTCGTCATCTAATCCCTTAAGTCCGAAAAAGTATAAAACAATACAGAAGGGATGAGTTTTCGATATCTTTAACGAGCCGAACAAAACAAGCGCTCGATCTTTTTGTGCAATAATCCCTCAGGTCCAAAAAGATTAAAATCTAGAGGAGGGATAGCTCTTCCTGTCCTTTAACGAGCTAGAAGGCCAAAACTCGGCAATCTTTTCATATTTTACGAGTCAATTGAAAAGAGCTTAAAGAAGACTCGTCTTTTGAGGAACGAGTGATAAACAGGGATAGCAACTGATTCCAGGTATAGGTTGGAATTTTCCAATCACGGCAGTGTCACAAGGATGGCTAGGTGAAATCACTCTTCGCAGCTGTTTCTCAAAATGGGTAAACAATCATATGGGGGTGAACGATCGGCCAAATGAAAAGTGGAGGTGGCAGGTGCAAACACGACCAAGGCTTTAACGGCTGATAAAATTACGATCACAGTGGTTATTTACCGGGGTAGGTTCATTTTTTAGTTAAAAATGAGCTTAAACACTAGAGGAAACTCTGCTCACTGCTTATATTTATTTTTTAACGAGCATGAAGACCGCGTTAAAACTGCTCGGATCTTGCGTTTATTTTTTAACGAGCATGAACTTTATGCTAAAGCTGCTCGATTACCCAGTCATTTGATAAGAGTGTCTCATCAAGATTCTATTTTTTATGGAGCTTCATCTCACTAAGCTTTGCTCCCCATCCTTTCTTTATGCAAGTTTGGAAACGGCTAATCCTACGAGTTTAAAGGGTTAGACCTACAGGTTTAAAGGGAGGACCTAAAAATTTAAAAAAATAAATAGTCGCCCCTTGCTTGCACTCCAAAAGGTTTGCATGCCCCCAGGTATAAAATATAGTTTCAAGGTTACCTCTTCTTCTCTTCCGTCAAAACATTTGTTTTAACGAGAGAGGCTTACCTCTTTCAGGTTACCCAAAGATTGTCTCGTTACTCTTTCAAACAAAACACTTCCTCGGCAATGTCTGCCGAAATAGACAGAGGTGAGTGAAGACCCCCGCCCTCTCACATAACTTTGACAAAAGAATCTTATTCCAGAACAACCCCTCTTCCATCCACGGACGAGGTACGGACTAGTCATATTCTCCCGCGGAAACCTACCCTATACCCAAAGTTTTCTTGCCGAAGCAGACCAGGACGCATGCCCCCTGTGTTCCAGTCATATCTTCCCGGATTACTCGCGCTCATCAGGAGGACGGACCGTGGGTTGAGACACTTCTTGCATGAATAGACCATTTAGGTATGGCACATGACTATTTGCGATGTGTGATCCGGGAAACGAAAGTTGGTCCACGAGCTTGACCATTCTTCCTTCATGCGGAAAACACATTACTCTAAAGAGTGAGGAGACTACAGCTCCCATGCAATATATGTAGTCTCGTCCAAGGAGTAGGTTATAATCCAAGGGTCCTTGAACGACCATCATGTTCATTTGAACGGTCTTCCCTTTCAATGCTATAGGCACATTGGGGAGGATCCCTAAAGGTCGACTGGTTCCTTTATCAAAACCTGATAGATTTCTCATCTCAGGTAAAAGTGCTGGCGAACCAAGCACTTTCCAAGCAATAGAGGAAAGGATACTCACAGATGCCCCCTCATCAATGATAGTGCCAGCCATTACCATTCTGTATATTTGACAAATAATTCTGAATGGTATACTGGCTGGCAACCAGGGTCTGCCTAGTTGGTTCCAATCAAAGGACACAACCAGGTTGCTTGGTGGTGGGACCGAATAGACGGCCGGATATCGCTCCGATGAACTTCCTTCCTGCGATAAAGGAATGGTGGAATTGCCCCCTTGATCATCAGAGTCAGTGCTAATGAAGAGAATCTGGACGGTATCGTCTTTATTCTCCTCTGTGATGGTGACATTCGAAGATGGAGCCTCTGAAGGCAAAACCGGGTCAACTTCCGTATCAACTTTTTGACTTTCGTCAGGCATGGATCCAGACAGTTCTTCTTCAATGACAGGTGCTTCGGCTGACCACTTAAGTGGCTCAGCCAGATTCTCAACTAGTGAGGGACTTGGCAGGAGTCTTTGATATCCAGGAGGGAGATGCGCTTGTAAAATCGGGCGATCTTCCAGAACTCTTTTTGCCTCGTCTAAGAAGGGACAACGATGGATGGCGTGATCGCCTTCACACAGCCTGCAGGGAAATTTAGCTCTCCCGCTCTGTCCTGGGGCTTCACTCCCACTAGTTGACGGCGAGCAGTCGACATGGCTATTAGAGGTCGATGCTACCGAATTGTGCAAACGGGGGGACCAGTCCCTTAGTATCCGCGGGATACAGGGACAATCTCTATGGAAGTGGTCTCCCTGGCATATGACGCATGGCGATTTAGGCCTTACGAGTGCGGTGTGTGGACTTTTGTTAGACGACACTTGTTTTCCCCCAGCCGCCTTAGGTTCCTTCTTCTTCTTCTCTTTCTTCTTCTTCTCCTTCTTCTCCTTAGGAACCTGGTTTTTAATTCGACTAGTTCCGTCAAGCGAAGAGGAAGGAGGGGAGGAAGATGAAGTTGAAGGCTGGGAGGCAACTCTTGTCTGATCTAACCGTTGACTCGACTGTTCAGGAATGGTGGTGTTCTGAACGACACTGGTTGAAAAGAGCCAAACTGGTAGGCCAATTGTCAGTCCTGGAAGCGACAATGTAGCCATGTGGGGCGCACCAACATCTCCCCAAGAGGAGAAGGGACTAGGATTTCCATCAAAAGGAATTCCTTGGTTGGTGTGCTCCATCTTTTCAACCTAAAGATCAACGCAGGAATTATAGGGTGATTGTTCCGTTTAAAATAAATTGTTAACGACGCTTTTAGACACAACTTGCTTTTTCAGTTTTAAAGAGTCGAGAAAAAGCTAAAGATGACTCTAGTCTCCTTCGATGTTTTAACGAGACCGAAGTGACAAATGCTCGGATGGACTTTTTCTATTACAGAGTCTGAAAAAGGCCAAAAGAAACTGCTCTGGAGTTCTAGGCAGAGGGTGTGCCAAACCTTTCGCAAAACCGCAGAATACTTTTTAGGGTACGGGCGATCAATCTTCGTGAATGCTGTGTTCACTGCATTGCGATTAGTAGGGCGGCCGACACAGCTTCCTAAGGATAAAAGATATATGCCTATAGGGGTATCCCAATATATACGCGACGGTACGTGGGAGCACAATCCGTACTAGCGCTATCGTCCCTCAGGAGGAATCACCCACCTTCCACGAGATCGACAGTCACTAGGCTTAACGACGCCGGAACACGTCTCTAGCCTAGACCTCTATGTTGTGCGTTATATTACAAAGCGTTGTTAGGTTCATTCAGTTTATTTTAGGTTGATCTTTTTAAAGTTTGCCTTTCAAGGTTCACCACGAGATGTATGATACAACTTCCTAAATGCAGTCTAAGATGATAAGCAAGCTTTATTATCTTTCAACTTTGAAAATCCTAGCTACTAAGGGAAAAGAATAACACTATCTTTTCTCAAAGAGCAATCAGCACACTCTAATGCACTTTCCCTAAATCCAACATGCAAACTATCAAATGCAAAATGCACAATGCAAGTGTTTGTTTTCCACTTTCTTAGTATAAATGCCTACAAAGAAAGCTTT
Source organism: Pinus tabuliformis (assembly GCA_031772625.1). Taxonomy (NCBI): domain Eukaryota; kingdom Viridiplantae; phylum Streptophyta; class Pinopsida; order Pinales; family Pinaceae; genus Pinus; species Pinus tabuliformis. The sequence continues at coordinate 246,391,193 of CM062810.1, read as the reverse complement.
TTGCACAACTTTGAATTTGCTTTTAAAAAGATCAATACAGACAAGTTAACTTTCTTCGAAATCAACAAGGGTAGAAGAGATTACAATCACTTTGCGATTTTCGAAATAAAGACTTGTTTTGACACTTTGAAAGAGACAAATTCAAACCAATAAGCAAAAGTAAATCTATAATCAATCTGAAAACAACCATTGAACTCTCTTCTAAGATCACTATAAATCAGATCTGAATCAAAGGCTACAGGATGACTACTTTACTCATGCAAAGGAAAACTGTAAATGACGCCACAAACACATAAAAAACATTCACAGTCTTTTTGTACAAAAAAGAGGCGGAATCTAAGCAAAGAAAAGGTGTTATCAGACTGGTACCTATGCTGGTTAAAGGCTACAAAAACAGAGATCAAAACAGGGCGATAGACAACAAAGAACCCCAGCCGCACAAAGCCAAACTGGTTCAACGCAAGTCTAACACTGTGGAGTTGACATTCAGCACAGGTAGCCTTCACGGGACCTGCGTTGAAATGCAGACTGCCTTCACAGTGCCTGCGCTGAAAGAGAAACTCTCGTTTCCCTTGGTTTCTGGGTCACAAAATGCTCAAAAATCAACTGTTTCAGGCCAAATCAGAAACACAAGCAAGGTATAAACAGAGGGATGCTTTGAGAGGGTACTAAAGACTATCACAAGGATCATCAAATCATTTGTGGATCTAGTTTAGATCATAGACAAGTCCAGCAACTGGATCAAAGCAGCAACTTTCTACTTTGCATCCGGGAAAGATGCAGTTCGGTAGTTGCTGTCAAGTCTATGAATTAAACAAATGACGGAAACACGAACGAAATGAATAAACAAGTTTTTCCCCAGCGGAGTCGCCAATTTGTTGTGGGGAAAAATGCCTATGCAGGACGATCCTATCCACCTAAGGTGTGACAACGCCTTAGCAACAAACGAATACAGCTATTATGATTTCTTCCTTTATGAAATGTGAAAGAGGGGAGATTGGTAGACTTACCGTTGTCTTCCGGTTGTCCCTCGATCTAGATCCTCTTCTCTTTGTGTGTCCACAGCTACTTGTCTCCTCGCTTGCTCAAGAGAACAACTACTTGAATCCAACGAGATCACAAGAGAACAGCTACCTGTGACAAGAGAACAGCTACTTGCGACAAGAGAAGAACACAACACAAAGGCAAATATACATATTCATAAATGATTCAGGATTAGAAGTAAATCAAATACACTAATGCAATCATACAAAATACACCAGCATATAGGAAAGAATCAAGATAGCTTTATTGATTGATAACAGGGTTCAGGAAGAGATACAACCCATAGGGCTCCAATCCAGCATCTCCTTCCCAGCAGAATGGAATTCCTTCTTCAGCTCCCTTCAAAGCATTAAGCACCCAATGTTTCCAGTCACAAACCAACAGCAATTCATTGCAATAACCAAATTCCAGCCTCTCTAGATCCCATGGAGGAGAGATCTATATATAGTTATTTTGGAGAGAGGATGAGTCAGCTTGAGATCTGACTAGTGTCCTCTCCCTCTCTCAGTTCTTGAGTCCACTTGGAGGTTCTTGCTTCCACTTGGAGATTTGGAACCTCTTACTCATCACCAGTCGAATTCCTTGATGCAAGTGTCATTTTGGAAGCTTCTTGGGCATTGACACATTGAGGAATGACCCTGCCACTTGTCCAATTACGCTCAGCGCAGGTAGCCTTTGTTGGAGTTGACATTCAACGCAGGCAGACAGTGGAGCAGTTGACATTCAGCGCAGATGCTCAGTGGAGCAGTTGACATGATCCAGAATTGGCTTGTTTTTGAGTGTTTTCAGGTGGAGAACTTCTGTGAATTGCTGTGGTTGGTTTGCCTTGTTCCTCTAGGGGTAGGAACAACATGTTTAGGGACTTTGGATCCCTTAGATTATGGACATTTCATGCTCAATGTTGTAAGGCACAAAAATGTCTATAACAGCTTGGAAAGCGCTTGGTTCGCCAGCGCTTTTGCCTGAAATGAGAAATCTGACAGGCTTTGATAAAGGAACCAGTCGACCTTTAGGGATCCTCCCCAATGTGCCTATCACATTGAAAGGGAAGACCGTTCAAATGAACGTGATGGTCGTTCAAGGACCCTTGGATTATAACCTACTCCTTGGACGAGACTATATATATTGCATGGGAGCCATCGTCTCCTCACTCTTTAGAGTAATGTGTTTTCCGCACGAAGGAAGAGTGGTCAAGCTCGTGGACCAGCTTTCATTTCCCGGATCACGCATCGCAAATAATCATATACCATCCCTAAATGGTCTCTTCACGCAAGAAATGTCTCAACCCACGGTCCGTCCTCCCGATGAGCGCGAGTAATTCGGAAGGATATGACTGGAACCAAGGGGGCATGCGTCCTGGTCTGCTTCGGCAGGAAAAATTTGGGTATAAGGTAGGTTTCCGTGGGAGAATATGACTAGTCTGTGCCCCGTCCGTCTTGGAAGAGGGGTTATTCTAGAATAAGATTCTTTTGTCAAAGTTATGTGAGTTGACAGAACTGAGTCAATCACCTCTGTCTATCTCGGTAGACATTGCCGAAGAAGTGTTTTGTTTGAAAGATTAATAGAACAATCTTTGGGTGACTTGTAAGAGGTAGGCCTCTCTCGCTGAAACAAATGTTTTATCGGACTAAAGTAGGGGTAACCTTGAAACTCTGTTTTATACCTGGGGGCATGCAACCCTTTTGGAATGCAAGCAAGGGGCGGCTATTTATTTTTTAAATTTTTAGGTCCTCCCTTTAAACCTGTAGGTCTAACCCTTTAAACTCGTAGGATTAGTCGTTTCCGAACTTGCATAAAGAAAGGATTCCAGGAGCATAGCTTTGTGAGGCACAAGCTCCATAAAAAATGGGATCTTACATGAGACATTCTTATCATATGACTGGAAAATCGAGCAGTTTTAGCACATAGTTCATGCTCGTTAAAAAATAAACATAAGATTGAGCAGTTTTAGCACATAGTTCATGCTCGTTAAAAAATAAACATAAGACCGAGCAGTGTTTTTCCGCGTTTAAGCTCGTTAAAAAATGAACTACCCTCCGGTAAATAACCACCGTGAATGTAACATTATCAGCCATTAAAGCCTTGGTCGTGTTTGCACCGTCACCTCCACTTTTCCATTGGCCGATCGTTCACCTCCATATGATTGTTTACCCATTTTGAGGAACAGCTGCGAAGAGTGATTTCACTAGCCATCCTTGTGACACTGCCGTGATTGGAAAATTCCAACCTTTACCTGGAATCAGCTGCTAACCCGTTTTATCACTCGTTCCTCAAAAGACGAGTCTTCTTTAAGCTCTTTTCATCTGACTCGTAAAATATGAAAAGATTGCCGAGTTTTGGCCTTCCAGCTCGTTAAAGTGACCGGAAGTGCTATCCCTCCTCTAGATTTTAATCTTTTTGGACTTGAGGGATTATTGCACAAAAAGATCGAGCGCTTGTTTCGTTCGGCTCGTTAAAACTATCGAAAATTCATCCCTTCTGTATTGTTTTATACTTTTTCGGACTTAAGGGATTAGATGACGAAAAAGGACTTTCGGAGTTGACTTTACGTACCTTTTCAGACTCTCTAAAAATGAAAAGGACCGAGTTATCTTTGTCGTTAGACTCGTTAAAAACATTAAATAGCGACAAACTTGTCTTTAGACGAGAACGAGTTTCACTATCGCTAGGCTCGTTAAAACATAGCGATGGGTTTGCCCGAAGGGCAAATTATAGAACAAGCATATGTTATCCTCCTCAAGCTTGAAAAAAATAAAGAGGTACTGGTCAGCAATGACTGGGGAAAAATTGGGAAGAAACTCAAAGAACTTTATTGGTAGCAAGTCGCTCTTGAACATGACACTTACACTCCGTGCCAGAGTCGGGTTGGGTTGTTTCATTCACTGGTCACATCGCCATGGTCTCGCCATACCATCCACCTTTGGGGTAAATGCTACCAATCCATCACACAAGTGTCGCCGATATGTTCAAGAGAAGTCATCCAGAGAAATCAACCGTGTCCCATCCACTACCATACATTATCCTTCATTCTTTCATGACCGCCCCCCTAAACCATATATCATCAGATTGTTTTCACCTCCATCAAAATCATTTGCTCCGTTTCGTGTCACTGATGTGGGATACATTAAGGCCCTCCTTTGACGGATCGCTTCTTGTCGACATCAGCTCATTATCCAAGAAGTTGATCTAGGGACACCCCCTTCAGTACTTTGAAGCTTGCATGCCTCAATGGCAAGTTTCTCACTTCCGACGACAGGTATACATCAATGACCTTCGACCGAAAGATTTTGCGTGGTGTTCGACGCCAAGTCCTTTATTCACACCACGTGAATTGTACTTCAGTACCTTGAGGGTCATTATCATTATCGGTGATTCCTCTCGCGCTTGTTAATGGTTTACCTCATTGACCGGTAATCAAGCGATGTCTTTCCATGTTCGACTTCAGAACATTTCTCACATGGACAGACTTGTACTTAGAGTGAAGATCGAATGAGTTTGAAGACCCCGGATCTAGTTTCATCCATCCGGGTTGTGATATATATTCAGGAAAAATAAAGACATTAACATGTACAACATGGCAGCACAGACAATCGTCCTACCAAAGGATGATGATTTCAGCAAGATCATCAGTCTATCATCAGACAATTGTCTGTCCTATGTACACAAAAATGAATTTATAAAGTTGAGCATGGGAATGCCCGCCTCAGCTAGATCATGAAAACAATATGAAAAATAATGTATTGTATTGTATCTTATTACAAGTCTCCTCCCGGCATTGAATGAACTTCGGATCCTCATAATAAAGCATTTCACCCGATAAACGGCCTCATACTTTAGGGGGCAACTGTTATAGACATTTTTGTGCCTTACAACTATAAGCATGAAATGTCCATAATTCAAGGGATCCAAAGTCCCTAAAGATGTTGTTACAGCTCCTAAAGGAACAAGGTCAACCAATGACAGCTTCTCCCAGAAGTTCTCCACCAAAAACCACTCAGAAACAGTCAATTCAGGATCAATTCAGAGGCTCCACTAGCTGCCTGCGTTGAAATGCAAAGTCTACACTGGCTAGGTGCACTGCAACGCAGGTGGAAGCACTACCAGGGTGCGCTGAGCGGGAAATGACAAATGGAAAGCTCATTCAACGAGGTGGAAAGACCCTGGAAGCTTCCAGAATCTTCTCCAATGACACTTGCCTCAATGAATTCGACTAGTGATGAGTAAGAGGTTCTCAACCTCCAAGTGGAAGCAAGAACTGACAGAGAGAAGCCACAAGTCAAAACATAAGCTGACTCATCCTCTCTGCTTACATCTATATATGGATCTCTCACCCAGAGGTTCAGGAGGCTGGAATTTTGTTCTTTGCAGAGAATTGCTGTTGGTTTGAGATTGATATTAGCACATTGGGTGATTTATGCTTTGTTGGAGGAGAGGAAGGGATTCCTTTGCTGGGAGGTAGATGCTGGATCGGAACTCACTTGGTTGTATCTCCTCTTGGACTTTCTTATTTCATCAATAAGCTATTTGAGTTTCTCCTACATGTTGTGTACCAATGATGTTTTGTTACGCTTACATGTTTAGCTTAATCTGATCTTGAGTTTTTTATGAATGTATATCTGTATCTTTGTGTAGTTTCTCTCTCTTGTGATCTTGCAGGAATTCGGTGAAGCTGGGCCGGTGAAGGAGCAAGAAGCTGGGAGCTACTGAAGAGAGGAGTGATTTGGATCGACAAACTAGCGGAAGATACAGGTTAGTTAGATCCTTCTTCCTCACTTACATTTCATAAAGAAGAATACTCAAATAAGTTTACCTGTTTGTTGCTAAGGCACTATCACCTCTTAGAGTGGGATAGGGGCATTCCGAATTGGATACTTTTCCCAACAACAAAGGGGCAGTCCGCCCAATGCAGACTCGACCCCGCTTAAAATTGCATTTTCAAAAACAATAACATGCAAAAAGGGAGGGGTTGGATTTCATCCTCCAACCCCTCAACCAATTCACCATATTTACCACAATGCCAAACCGATTCCTTGGTTAATTTGCCAGAGGTAAATTATATAAACTCAAGAATTTTACTAGTGCATGGAGTTCAAGATAGAGATGGAGGAACCAGGAGAGGACACACATATCGAGGTGAATTAATTATTTTTTAATGCAAGAACCATGAATTTTGCAGGAGGGCTAAATTTCCACTTTGTCAGAATTTGACAAATTTTATATGGATTCAACACCTCTCGTCGCCAAGAATGTAATGGAACTGTTCATTTCTCCATCAGAGTTCTGTATTTTTCAGAATGCACGTGGAACCATGATTGTTGCAAAAATAGGGAGCAGAACCACGAGCCTTGAAATTTTCCCGAGGAGGTAAAATTTTTCCTTGTCGGAATATAGTCAAGTTTATACTTGTTTTTCATGGTTTTCTGCAGGGATCGTAATGGCAAGATTATATTCGCCATATGAGTTGTAGATTTTCAGTCCACCCATGGAGCAGAATCTTTGAGGAATCCTGGGGGAATCTAAAAGATTCTTTGAGCCCCAGATTGTCAACTTTTCAGAATTCAGATTTTGGACAGTCGATTTTACACTACTTGATGCCACAAATCTGATGATGCATTCAGATTTGTCATTCTCTCATTTCATTTTCCAACCACTTTTCCAAGTGGAATGCATGTGTCAACATTCATGTGTGAGCAGTCATTTCATGCAATTGATGCCATGAGATCGATGGTTCGAACAACTTCAGCAGTTTGACATTCGCTTCTTTAGATGGCCCTTGGTTGTGAGATATATGATGTGTTCATTTACTTCTTCTTTATGCATTACGTTGCACAGATCCTTGTTTGATGTTGATGCAGGATCTTGTTTATTACATGTTTTCATGATTCCTTGCTTGATGTGATGCGGAATCTTCTATGTGATGTACTTGCTGTCATGATTCCTTATGTTATGTGTTGAGATCCCTTTGTTGTATGTTGCTGGGATACTCTTGTTGTTGTCATGCATGTTTTCTTTGAGATCCCTTTTATGCCATGTTGGTGGGATGCTCATCATGCATGAGTTTTATGTCATATTGATAGGAGTCTTTTGATTGAGAGTCCTATAGCGGAACATCTCTTAGAGCCACTCCTGCATGAGGGAATTTTTCCTTGTATGATATCGACGTCACCTCTATGTACATCACCACTATTGACAGCACTTAATGCAGTGGCCTACACCATCTTGAAACTGGGACCTGGAGATGTAGTCCCTCTTGGATGAACTCTGTTATCAACGGCTTATGTTTTCATGTGTTGATGATTGACATGTTCCTCTTCTTTTCCGCATTCAGATGTATTCATTAATGTTCTTTTTTTAAATGCAATTTGACACATCAGGAATGTAAAAGGTCTTGGAAGGGTCCTTCGTCACACCCAGACCTGAATCAAGTGGTATCAGAGCGGTCTTTGCATTGATGTGAATTGAAACATGAACAATGGAACGTGCAATGAAAGAGGATGAAAAAGCGATGTACAAGACCATGCGCAACATTTCCAAAAGAGTGGAAATCATGTATGAAACTCTACAGAAAGAGACAGAGGAAAAGGAGTGATTGCAGCTACAGTTGCAAGCCACAGAAGAGGCCATGGAAGAACTGAAGCAAAACGAACATAATATTCAAACAGAGAACGCTAAATTGAAGATGCGTCTACATGAAGAGAAAGAGGAGAAACATAGTTTGCTACGATAGCTGCAAGCAAATAACGAGGCCTTGGAAAAACTGCAGCGTGATGCATGTGAGGTAAAAAATAGTTCTACATCTTCATGTATATTTCCTGATAATGATTTCGCTGTTTTAGAAAATCATACCACAGGAATTGGCTCCAAACTGTTGAAGAGATTGGGGTATGAAGGAAAATTCTTGGGCGTTAATGGCCAAGGCATTGTCAACCCCATCAAAGTAGAGGAATTACCATGTCGAACAGGACTTGGGTATGTTAGAAAGGAAGTTGGCGAATGCGTTGAGACAACAAACAAACCACCAACAACAGATGATGAACAACCCTCATCAGTTCTTTCCAAATCAACAGAAGAGGTAAAAGATGTTGATTTCTTTTCAGTTTTTTCGTCACATAGTATGGTTTATATTGGAGATTTGGAGATCCCAATTACAGGGACGAACATGAGGCTCCTTACCAGGACGAGGCACGAGAAGGAAAAAGAACTTGGTGTTAAGAACCAAGGCATAACTCAATCTTTGGAGGTTGTGCATGAACATCGATTTGCAGGCTCGAGATACACTAAATCAGAATTCTCAAAGGTGTCGTATGCTTCTGAGACATCGTCGAAATCGTCGAGGAAAGAGAATGATGGGAACCCATCCTGATCATCCCATGGCAGTGCAGATTGTAGGGAGAGAGTTGAGGCAAGCTCTCATCACCATACTTCCACCACAGACAGCAAGGGAAGGTATAACCACTTTCAATCTTCGAACGTTCATTTCGATTATGATCATGTTGATAATAATGAACATAAACCATGGCATCAAGAAACATGCATCTTTTGCGGATTACATAACCATACATTTTCTAAGTGTTGGAAAAGAATGGCAGCACACAAAAGGATGAGGCATGAAAGACCCTCTCAACAACATGAAAAGAAACAGGTTAAGCAGATAAGGAGGAAGAAAACCTACTGTAGTCAGTGCGATAGAAGTAGCCATCAAAGAGCCACTTGTTGGAGGCTCCATCCATAGCAGCGCCTCAAAGACAAAGCGTCGGTGCATGAACCAGGTGAAGCAGTTGTTCGATAAGAAAATGCAACACAAGGAGGTGACACACTCACCTTGATAAGTGAAAATGGTTTAAAGACATGTTTTCATTTCATGGTCGTGCTTTTGTAAATCATTTGGTGCATTTTAAAATGTAAAAGTGATGAGGTGTTTTCCATCACTTGTTCAGCGACAATGATGTCTGGTCTTATTTGGTGTCGCATGTTAAACTCTAATTATGTTTCCATCACTTGTCAAAACAATAGTGTTTTACCTTATGATTGTAAATCATGCATTGCAATGATGATGAGTTTTCCATCACTTGTTAAAGCAACAATGATATGTTGGCCTTGTTGTCGTAGCTGGGGTATTGCGTCCATCTTAATATAAACTTGACCTCTGAGTATGTGTTATAAACTTGTGGCAAGTGTGGGACATTTGGGTCATTAGTTGGTCATGTCATTCAAGCATGTAATTTGCAAAAACAGGGTACAACAAGTTGTAGAGGTAGAAGGTGTCAGCTCATCGCTTAAGGCTCTGAAGAACAAAGGTGAAGGAGATGGAAGCGAGACCTTTTCAGGATGCTTGTGATGCAGACAGGGTACAGAGAATTTGCAAATTATTTTTCATGCCTTTGGGGGACCAAAAGCTCCTTAGTGGGGAGGATTGATCTAGGTGGCTCCAGAGAGACACACAGGACAAAGAGGGCTTATGAATGCTCAAAAATAAAAGTGCTCAGAATGACTTCGACCCAAGACCAAAGCATAGATCTCATCGCCCTGATCGTGGTAGTGCGAATGGTTCATCAATCTGAGTTCGTATGCGAAAGTTAGAAGCAATCATAGTTGGGTTGACTTTTTGATGATTGGGCAACTTAAGGAGGCCACAATTTGGACCAAACCTAGCCACCGGATTCCGACCAACTCCAGCCAGATTCCAGGTGAAATTGTGGGGTCGTTAATTTGACTCCTACAGTCAAAAATTGAATTTCAAAAAAAAAGTGCTTATTGTTAATTAAATATATATATATATATATATATATATATATATATATATATATATATATATATATATATATATATATATATATATATATATATATATATAATAATAGGGGGTGGGGGCCACCAACCCCACCACCCCCTCCCCCCATGTAACCAACCTACATACAAAAATGGTGAGGCCAGCGGGAGTTGAACCCACCTAGCCATGTGGGCCGGCCCACCAGACGGCCCCATACATTAACCACAGCAAAAACATATGGAGCCAAATCAAAATGTTACTACATCCAACACATGCGACCAACCTCCAATGCAAAAAAACTCCAACGGTAATGTTTGTATGTTAGTACAGGGTTTAAAGGGTGGGCCACCCAATGTGGATCCGAGCCCACTTAAAATTGCATTTTCAAAAACAATAACATGCAAAAAGGGAGGGGCGGGATTTGATCCCCCGACCCCTCCTTAACCAATTCACCATATTTACCACAATGCCAAACCAATTCCTTGGTTAATCCATCGGAGGTAAATTATATAAACTCAAGAATTTTACTAGTGCATGCAACTCGAGATAGAGATGGAGGAACCAAGAGTGGGCACACAAATCAAGGCGAATTAATTATTTTTTAATGCAGGAACCAAGGGCCAAATTTCCACTTTGTCAGGATTTAACAAATTTTATATGGATTCAACACCTGTTGTCGCCACAAATGTAACATCACTGTCTATTTCTCCATCAGAGTTCTGCATTTTTCAGTCATTTTTCAGAATGCACGTGGAACCATGATTGCTGCAAAAACAGGTAGCGGAACCATGAGCCTTGAAATTTTCCAGAGGAGGTAAAATTTTTCCATATCAAAATATTGTCAAGCTTATACTTGTTTTTCACGGTTTTCTGTAGGGATTGCAATGGCGATATCAGATTCACCATCTGAGTTGCAGATTTTCAGTCCACCCATGGAGTAGAATCTTTGAGGAACCGAGGAGAATCTAAAAGATTCCTTGAGCCCCAGATTCTCAACTTTTTAGAATTTAGATTTTGGACAGTCGATTTTGCACTACTCGATGCCACAAATCTAATGTTGCATTCAAATTTTTCATTCTCTCATTTCATTTTCCAGCCACTTTTCTAAGTGGAATGCAGGTGTCAACATTCATGTGCGAGCAGTCATTTTCGTGTGATCGATGTTGTGAGATCGATGGTCCAAACAACTTCATCAGTTTGACATCTGCTTTTTCAGATGGCCCTTGGTTGTGAGGTATATGCTGTGTTCATGTACTTCTTCTTTATGCATTATGCTACACAGATCCTTGGTTGATGTTGATACAAGGTCTTGTTTATTACACGTTTTCATGATTCCTTGCTTGATGTGATGCAGAATCTTCTATGTGATGTACTTGTTTTCATGATTCATCATGTTATATGTTGAGATCCCTTTGTTGTATGTTGCTGGGATACTCTTTTTGTCGTCATGCATGTTTTCTTTGAGATCCCTTTTATGCCATGTTGCCGGGATGCTCATCATGCATGAGTTTTATTTCATACTGATAGGAGTCTTTTGATTGAGAGTCCTATAGCAGAACATCTCTTAGAGCCACTCCTGCATGAGAGAATTTTTCCTTGTATGATATTGATGTCACCTCTATGTACATCACCACTATTGACAGCACTTAATGCAGCGGCCTACACCATCTTAACACTGAGACCCGGTGACGTAGTCCCTCCTGGATGAACTCTGTTATCAACGACTTATGTTTTCATGTGTTGATGATTGACATGTTCCTCTTCTTTTCCACATTCAGATGTATTCATTAATGTTATTTTTTAAAATGTAATTTAACACATCATGAAAGTGAAAGGTCTTGGAAGGGTCCTTCATCACACCCAGACCTGGATCATCGGTGTCGCCTCATCAAGTTTAAGATTGTTGATGAGTTGTTGACAGAATGGTTCACAAAATCCTGCATCAAAAAAATTTCTAAGGACATAGCCATGTGTGGATGTGTTATAGAAGATAAAGCTATCACCCATGCCCAGTATTTAGACCTGGTCTATTCGCAATCTAACACATTGTCTGAGATGTTACCTGATGCTCCGAGACCATCGTCGAATTTGAAAAAATCGAAGTCTCCAGATACACCACCTATTGACAGTGTGATTGGTTCCATGTCTCAGACTCCTCCGAAAGCTTCTTCAAAGCAGAAATCGGTCTCAAACATTGGTCCCAATAATCCCTCTAAGAATTCATCAAGTTCTTGTAAAACCTCTGAGGTTCATGCTGCCTTGTCTACCATAGCAGATAAGTCCTCTAAAGGTAAGAAGAAGGGAAAAGGTAAGGCCAAAGCTGATGCCCCAAAACATGACCCTCCTAACTAAATCTTCTGCTGATGACACTTCTCAAAGAAACCCCAAGTATCCTTGCCTCATCTGTGAGGAGGATCATTACACTAAGGGTTGTCCTCAATGATCTGAAGTCAGTCACTTACCGAAAGGGACTCCAACAGTCTTAAAAGAATCATTTTCATCACAGCAGACCCAATTGATAGACCAGCCTCAGTCTTCTTCTTCCTCAGGTTCCCAAGTGTTCATGATGCAATGTTCATCACCTATCTCAATCGATACTCGAACCAAGGACTATCAAGCTACGTCTAAGTAGGAAACAGAGAAAGAAGTCGCTAATACTCCTTCTACTTCTAATCTGTCCTCTTCTGGTCAACTCCATATTGAGCGCTCTAACAGTGAGTCCATCATCCAGCCACCCTCCAAAGGTGTGCTTCGGAAGTCATCTTTCAATTTGAATGCTAGAGCTACACAACATTACAATATTGTTGAGGATTTAGCTCAAGCACCTTCGGCGATGTCTGCCTTACAGGTTCTTCAATCCTGTCCAATGCAGTGGAAGTCATTGCTGTCTGCTATAGGTGCTATCAATCCTTGTGATTCAAGTCTGATTACTTTCGATCTGGAGAGTCATGTACCTCATCTTCCTCATTAGATTGCATTTCTGATCCAGGTCCTTATAAAAGGAAAGACGATTCATCTAACAGTTATTGATGAAAGTGCCTCGACTTGTATCATGTCATTTTCATGTTGGAAAGCCATTGTCGCTCCTCCTCTCAACCAATCATTGACCACCTTGGAATCCTTTGATGGAAGAGGTTCACGACCATACGATATTCTCACGAACTTACCGATTTCATTAGAAGGAAAGACTATTGAATTAGAAGTAGAAGTTGTAGATGCCAATCTCAACTACAACCTTCTTCTCAGGCAAAGCTGGACTCACGCCATGTTTTTTGTGGTGTATTATTTGTTCCGTGTACTTCATTTTCCTCATGAAGGAAAAATAGTCACGGTTGATCAACTGTCTTTCTTTTCTTTTGGTTCGTCCAACGGTAATGTTCCTTATGTGGGAAATATTGAGATTCCTTATGGGAGTGTGGGAGAAGGTCTCTTCAAAGACTCTACTTTAATGGGTACTTTTACTCCCCCACCTCCAAATTTTCATTCAGTCAATATCATCTTGAGTTCTTTGGATCCTTGGATTATCCCTACCGAAGATCAAATTGACTCATTTGGTGATGCTATGCCTTTAAGTCCATTGGAGATAAATTATCAAGAAATTGTGTTAGCTTCAATGGCCACTTCAGAAAGTCATACTATCTTTAGTATGAACTTGGACACTTACATGCCATCTCCTTGGATTGGTTCTTGGGATTCTCCGGATCTCTTGAACGAGACATTCCCTAGTGACGAGAGTATCGTGGAGGTCATGTATCTGGACGAAGTTCTATGGAATGGTCTACATCATCGTTCTTCCTTCCTCCCTAACCTCGATGGGGTGCCTTCCTGTCTTGAAGCATTTGTTTCTCATTCTCCTATACCTTTACTTCAGACACTCATCCGAGTGCATGAAGTCTTGTCAGAGGGTAATATGGGAAACATCACTTCTATGATGCCTCTTGGCATTTCCGTTAAACTAGGGGTTGTCTAGAACATCAATATTGGGGTTTCTTGTTCTCCAGATGAGATCAAGATTTATACTCATCTTTTAAAATAATTTCGAGACGTTTTCGCATGGTTGTACGAGGAAATTCATGGTATTGATCCAGCCATAGTAGTGCATGAGATCTTGACTTAACCTAGCTCTAAGCCTTTTCGACAACGGATTCGCCTTGTGCACCCTCGAAAGGCTTTTGCTATCAAAGTAGAAGTAGAAAATATTTTGAAAGTAGGTTCAATTATCCTATTCCATTGATAGATTGGGTATCTAATATCGTCCCTGTTGCCAAAAAGTAGGGTACGATACGTGTTTGTGTTGATTACCGTGATATTAATCACGCGTGTCCTAAGGACAATTATCCTACTCCATTTATCGATCATATCATCGATGAATGCGTAGGGAGTGATATTTTTTCTTTCATGGATGGATTTTCAGGCTATAACCAGATTAACATTTCTCCCGCTGATGAGCACAAGACAACCTTTATCTGTCCCTGGGGTAATTTTTGTTACAAAAATTTTCCTTTTGGTCTAAATAATGCTGGCGCTACCTTTCAACGAGCAATGTCCTATGCATTCCATGAGATTCGGCACATTGTTCAACCATACCTTGACAACTTGTCTTCTCATTCGGCTAAACGTTGTGACCATCAGGATCACTTAAGAGCTATATTTTTATGATGTCGGCATTACAATATCAGGACTGATCCTTTGAAAGTTGAGGCCATAATCAATCTACCTCTTCCTTCATCACTGCTGCAATTGCAAAGTTTGCAGGGAAAAGCTATTTTTCTCTGTCGCTTTGTCTCAAATTACGCCGAACTTGCCAAAGGTTATACTGGCTTACTTAAGAAGGGGATCCCTTTTATTTGGGATAAAGTTGCTCAAGAATCCTTTGATGCTTTAAAGCAAGTCCTGATTAGTGCTCCTTTACTCCATCCCCCCGATTACCACCACGATTATTTCCTGTATTTGGTTGCGACTGATAACACCATTGCTATGGTGTTAGTTTAGGATGAAGATGATGGAAATGAGCACATATTTTATTATCTAAGCCATAATATTCTTGATACTAAGTCTCGCTATGCTCATGTTGAGAATATTTCTTTGGTAGCAGTTCATGCTGTCCAAAGGTTTCGACACTATATCCTTTTACGAAAAACCACCGTAATTTCTAATTGCAACCCCATGACATATATACTGACTCGTCAGTTGCTGGGGGGGAATACTCCAAATGGATCGTCATCCTACAGGAGTTTGATTTGGAATTCACTGCTACCAAATCAAATAAATTGCTCGTGTTTGCCAAGTTAATATGTTTTCTTCTATCTCCAAGCACCCCAACCAGTTTTACTAAGCAGATACCCGATGAAACTTTGTTTCTGATCAACTCTCTTGACTCCTAGTATGGAGACATTATTATTTATCTCCAAACCTAGACCTTTCGATCCGAGTTGTCTTGATCTGACAGACATCGTATCTGACATTAGTCTCAACCCTATCAGATCATCGGCGATACATTGTATCAGGTCAGTGCAAACTCTGTCCTTCACAGATGTCTCACCCTTGAAGAGGTTGAATGGGTCTTAAATGATTACCACTCTGGTGCCTGTGGTGGTCATATGTCTAGATATGCCACTGCTCAGAAGAACCTTCGCCCCAATTATTCCTGGCTATATATCTTCAAAGATTGCATTCTAGCTGTCCAAAAATGCCATGAATGCCAGATTTGCAACCACAAGCAAGGTGCCCCACCCACACCCTTACACCCTGTAATTACCGTTGGTCCATTTTCCAAATGGGGCATTGATTTCATGACATGTAACCCTTGCTCGGATGGGCAGCATGGTTATATCATCGTTGCCGTTGACTATTTTATGAAATGGGCTGAGGCGATGCCTACATACAATGCTAATGGTATTAATGCCGCACAGTTCATTTTTAACCACATTATAGCACGTTTTGGTGTCCCTCAAGCTATCGTGACTGACCATGGATCACACTTTCATCAGCACATGATGGAAAAGCTAATGGCTTATTTGGGCCTTTGACATGATAGCTCGACTCTATATTATCCACAGGCCAATGGCCAAGTTGAAGCAGTCAATAAAATTTTGATTACTCCACTTCTGCTAAGAAGACCACTGGATTCATTAGTGTCAGATTTTTGAAGGAAAAAAGAAAAAACTTTTACCTTTTCCTTTGAAGCCCATTCTAGTAGAAGTACCTTTTCAGCAAGGGGGTTTGGATTTGATTGGGAATATTCATCCTAGTTCTTCAACCCAACACAAGTGGATTCTAACAACTATAGATTACTTCACCAAATGGATAGAAGCAGTTCCGACTAGGTGGGCTATAGACTCTGTAATTATTCAATTCATGGACGATAATATTATTTCTAGGTTTAGTTGTCCTCACAAAATCATCACTAATATTGCTGCTTCTTCCATATCTAAAAAGGTGGTATATTTATGCAATAAATATCATATAGTTCTAGGAAATTCTACTACATATTATCCTACAGGAAATGAATTGGCAGAATCTTCTAACAAGAACTTGGTCAATATAATAAAGTAGTTGTTACAGGAAAATAAGATGTCTTGGCATAAAAAGTTGATAAATGGTTTATAGGCTGATCTGTTAAGCACTAAGAAATCAATTGGAATGTCACATTTCCAATTGGTTTATGGATTTGATGCAGTTTTTGTTATCTCCCTAGGAATTCTAGTGTTGAAATTATTGCAAGAATTAGAAGTTGAAACAAATGATGTGCAGAGAATAATAAATGAAATGGTACAATTGTAATAGACTAAAGAAGAAGTCTACAACAACACAAATAATCTAGGATAATATTAAAAGGATTCATGACATAAGAGTGAAAGCTGATGATTTTATATGTGGTGCGTCGAAGTTCGTTGGGAAAATATGACTGTTAAAAATGAAAGTTGTCGTTGAAACACATAGAGAGATGCATTTATGAGGATAGATTGACCTGATCTAGTGACAGATATGCAATTAATGAACACAATCTGAGCTAATGATGGGGTTAGAAATTCAGGTTTATTATAAAAGGCCAGCCATATTTGGCACTTCGTTGTCCCAAGAGTTTGAATATTGCTATTGCGAAGAAGTTGCAGAAATTTTTGCATGGATACCCTAACACCTGAAGAATTTATTGGTATTTATAGTGAGAAGGGCTTAGCCGAAGTCATGGAAGCAACATGAGCTGATATGCCCACAACATCTGATATGCTTGTAGCAGCATCACCACCCACAGTAGCAACATCATGCATGTAACGAGATCTCCATGAAAGAAAATGACTAGAGAGCAGAGAATGAAGAATAAGCAAGAAAAGAGACATGTTGAGCCTCAGCAAGAGCATGAACAAGTGAGAGATAGTGAGGAAGAAGCAAAGCAAGTGCAAATGGAAATAAATGGCACATATTTTTTGCCACCTCTCCCACCGTATATTCCATCAAGAAAACCAGATACAAAACTAGTGAAAGAGTCGAAGGACACGAAGTATGGCACCTTCACACCTTTATTTCCGGAGTTAGTACGATTTACTGGAGAAACCCTTGGGAAGATTCCGCTGCTGAATTTCATGGACTATAATTTCAATGACATAAATAAATATCTGCAGTTCGCACTAGATACATACTTAAACCAAGTACACGACCTAGAGAGTGGTGTGACAAGGTCATATAAGAACCATAGCAGTGGGTTGGATTGGCGTAGTCAGGCTTGATGAATATGTTGAATGTGTTGCACTTCGGATAAAGTCTAGGAAGCACAACTTGTGTGAGACAACTGCTCATGCTAGCGCACGATGGATGCCTATGGGTGGGGAAGAGGATCCCTATCGACCTAATACTAATATGGAGAATCACAAGACTTCCTTATCAAGGGATGAACCCCGCAGAGGAGTTTGTTAGGAAAGATCGGGACAAATCCATAATAGAAATCATGAAGAAGAAGTTTGGACTGACAAAAGAGAAGCGAGGTTATGATATCCACTCAATGAATGACCAGGGAGTTCACTTCCCAGCACATATATTAGCTAGAAAAATCATGAGAAAGTGTCAGGCTAATGAAGTCCCTACACCGGTAGTTTCATTAGCTGCATAGTGCGCTAATGGGGTTTAGTACAATTGGGCCACATATATTTGCCAAGAGATTTTGGACAACTGTTGTGAGGCTTAGGAGAAAGGTACTTTGTTTCACTACACATGGTTAATTTTGATAATTGTGATGCTTGTATGGAGAGAGCCGAAATATTTGTAGTTCCCTCCGATACCCTCAAATGTGTGTGAAGCCGAGCGATATGCCTCATTGTGGTATACCACTAAAGTGGCACGAGCACAAGATAACATAATGTTTTTTGTTTTATATCATATGGAATTACACATGTTGGTGAACTAACACCCTCACCTTTCACTGAACCCATACGAGTAGTATAGCTCTATCGAGAAGTTTAAGGTTGACTTCCACAAAATCTACATATAGGCTCGCAGGGACACAAGGAAGACATGGCATCCCTGACCATATTTAGTGACCAAAGATGATCTCCTAGCATAGATACAACAGTGGCCCACGGAGTGAATCATTGTGCTAGAGACAAAGACAAAGGATACATTGAGAAAGGAGGACACGACGCAGTTCGGGAAAGAAAGTTGGAAGGATAAGGATGATAAAGAGTAAGAACAACAGGAACAATACGATGAGGGTCACCAAGATCCTCTTGGAGGTATTGAGTAGAACAAAGAGTCTGAAAAGATAGAGATAGACCAAGCTATCACAGAGAAGAGGAAGGCACACGTCGAAGCTGCCACAAGAAGAAAAAAGAAGCAGAAGGCAGACAAGACAAAGGACATAATGCTAGTGGTCCTCATTGATGGGGACTTGGACTAGATTGGGGACATAATCTAGGAAGAAACAATGGAATCATGGAACAAATTAGAAGAACTCTATGCAAAACTTTTAACAGATGTCGAGGAGCACACTGCAAAATAGAAGATATTTTCACAAATAGTCAGACTGCCAGTGTAGGTAGAGGAAAATCTTGGAGAGGAAATACCAATAGAGCCTTCACTTGTAGCATGGATTGCATCGATACCTATCGAAGCCCTGCAGTTTGACCCCACAGACGTATAACAACAGGCCAAAGAGTGGAGGTATGTGAACATGAATATCACAACAGTACCACTTCATAGATTACACAAATTGCATATAGAGATCATAGATGAGCTCAAACTGCATGAACAACATAATTCATAGTTAAACATTCAGGTAGAGAGAGAGTGAGATTTGCTGCAGCAATAGCTCAACCAGGTGAACCAGGAGAGGGATCAGTTAGTACACAGAAGCAGAAGCTGAAGGAGGTGGTTGAAGCAACATGTCGCAAGATTTTAGACATTGATGTACGAGAAGAGGAACCAGTGGAGGACAAGGACATGAAGCTAGGCCTTGTAGTAAAAGGATACAAGGATAAGATCACAGATGTACAATTTACATATGAGATGAAGATCAACAAGCTACAGATGAAACCCGGATGCGGGTGTTCACTCAAGCAATAAATGATGGAGCATGCCACGCTACCACCAAGCCTGACGATGGCGGGCAGACGACCTCCGGGGTTTGCGTCATTGGAGATAAATTAAGGCTCAAAGCACGTGAATTAAAACCTGCTCAGGCTCGAGGTAAGTCAGTATTCAAGGCGAGCATGGCAACTCTGTCCTTGACTCGGCCCATGATCATGGATCTGCGTAATTCCCCCGCGGCAGCTAATGAACCCATTCTTTATAACGCTTAGCCTTTTCAGCTTCCTGGCCAGATCTCCCCTGTCGAAGTTCGTTTTCTGCTCTGGAATCCTCAGGCCTTCAGTCTCCTCTGGCTCGAGTGACTTCTCAAGTCTTTTTCTCCTGGTACAATGCCTCGCAGCAGGGGCATTCCGCAACGAGGGGGTCGATCTGGCATCAGAGCTGGCCTTACTCATTCGGACGTGCAACAGGTTGTCCCAATTGCCTCTGTCCCTCCCTCATCCCCGCAATCGGACCAGGAGAGAATTTCCCAGAATGGCTCCTACCAGTCCTTCTGCCTTATTTTCCAAAGCCGGCTCATTAGGCCGGTGGTGACTGTAAATTTTACAGTGTTTATCTCAGAGGAGGAGCGCCATACTCCCAGCTCGACTCCCCCCGCTTCCACAAGCGCTCAGGACAGCAGCATTCTTCTGGGGGACATGAATGGTTTGGTGTATCATGTTGACTGTTTGTATGAGGAAGCCCTGGTCCAGGAAGAGCCTCTGTCGTCCAACCTCGCCAGGGATGATGATCAGCGAACCTTCTCAACATGGATTGGGCTGCCTACACTTGGTCACTGATTCTTGTGGAGAGCCGATTCTGGATGATGATGGGTTTGTTACCTGGATTGCCTCTCCAAGCCAAGAGAAGGAAGAAAAGCAAGCATCTCCCAGCCATGCGGTCTAAACTCCATCGGGTGCACATGTTACACTTTTTTGATCTTGTGTCGTGGATTTTGCAGCAATTTGCTTCTGTTTGTTTCAGTCTCATGTTCCTGGTTGTAATTTCAGTCAACACAGTTATCATACTCTGTCTTAGAGTCAGCTATGCTAAGTGCTTCTGTTTATTTAAGATTACTGTTGTTAATGATAACTGTAGTCCGAATCAATTTTGTCAGTATATCAGGGTAAATCAAAACTCTGAGGTTTGTTTTGTAAAACTGCTAGACAGGTTCAACAGTATTGTCCATGAGTTTTTGTTTGAGGACTGGCCTCGGCCTCCTTTGAAGGTCTGACCTATTTGTACATACTTTTACACTTTTTTAATATAGAACTAGTCTTTACAGAGAAAAAAAAAAAAACAAGCTACAGATGAAGCTATATCCAGCCACACCATAGGAAGTGCGAGAGTATAGGGAGGTTGACTTAAAGGTTGCAATGGCTAGCGTCTCTATAGTAGTGGCAGATTGTGGGAAGCTATTGGATGAGAGCTTACAAATTTGGACTTTGCTGCATGAAGATCCAATTGAAATGAAGCTACAAGAGGATATTCAGTAGAAGCAATAACATTTGGAGGAGATTTGGGCAACTGTGAGAACCTTACCAATCTCATAGAAGCTCGCAAAGGTCAATGAGGGAAATTCCCTCTAGAAGAAGATAGAGGAGTTGAGGAAGGAAGATCAGGCTCTGACAAAGAGAACTCAACCATGGTAGGATGAGGTGTTGAGAATGCAACAAGATGATGGAGCTTAGTGGAAAGAAGTCACCTTCACTAAGTGGGCCCGCAGGGTATTTTTGACGCAAAGTATATTTTTAGACATATGGATCATGGTATATCAGTTGCAGGATGCTATTTGTGGATGATTGGTCATGTTGGGAAAATAGATGGACTTCTATTTTTGGATCACAGTGGAGTGATCAGAGTTTATTTTTAGACTGCCAGTTCAAAAATAGAAAAGTCAAATATTATTGTCTCATAATAATATTTGGACTGTAAACATTATATTATCCTCTTAGAGCACTTCAGTTTGAGCTACAGATGTGGCACATGCAGCTGTCAGAAGGAAATACACTTTCTTTGTGGGTCAATTGAGCTATTGCATGCAGGACTTCAGTTAGAAGTCATGTGGTTGAGTTCTGTGGAGTTGGATGTGGAGTTGATGGAGTTGTGTTTAGTTGAACTAGTTGTATTCAGTCTAACTGGAGAATACAATAGTGATGAGTTGTGTGAATTGATTGTTAATTAATTCACTAATTATTAAATCATAAAGTAATTGAAGAATACATTAGTTAACTCAATGCATGTACAGTTCAGTGGAGATAGGTGTTAGAGGTTGAGATTGCTATTAGTTGTGACTATAGTTGTGCATGAGATCTTGCACAATCAATGGATTGAGTATGCCCATGAGAATTGCGCAGTATATGCCCAGTGAAATAGCCTGTGCTCATGTGATTTTCACTTGCTATTGTGCAGTGGAGGCAGGCAAAGCAGCGGAGGATATTTGAACCTGTGACTTGTTCAGATCTGTGCTAGTTTTGTGTGTAACAGGTGGAGATAGTACTAAGTACTTGTGAGGAGTATTGTACTATGTATTGTTACATGTTCTCAATCATTATAATATCTAGATAGTGTGAGGTTTTCAACTGTATGCTTTCCCCGGGTTACATACTGTGTTAATGTGCGCATGCGATTGATGTTTCATTGTTTTTAATGCTGCTAAATTGATGATCAACGTAGAGGAGGTTATGTATTATGCATGTATTCCGCAATAGTGTATAATCGGGATAATCTCTATGAATACATGTCATATTATTCAAAATTTCTACATGGTATCAGAGCTAGATGATTTGTAGAAAAAATTTCTACATTGTATCAGAGCTAGTTGATTTGTAGAAAAAGTTCTACAGGATATCAAAGCGGGATTGATCATCAGATATATTATTCAGAAAGTGTTTACGTTTTATTTCTTCAAGTAGAGTCTGTAACTGGGCCAGGTAGCTTCTGGATTCATCCTTCTTTTGGAAGGTGAGATATCCGGTGAATGCCCATACAGTCCATATCTGTACAAGAAATACTTTGTTCTCACGAATTTTAGATCAGAAGCGGTTGAGTTTTGAGCTGGTGGAATGGCGCTCAAGGATAAACTCAGAAACATCAAAGCTGAGAATGGAGATGCCACAGATTGTTCACAAAAGAAGAAAAATAAGCAAGTTGTTGGATCTGCAGCGGGAGAGGCCTTAGCCTCGTAGTTTGAGCTTGATTTTTCATTGATCGCATGCTTGGTTTCAAGTGTGATGGGATCGGTGTGGTTCTTGGACAGTGGTGCATCTTTTCACATGACAGGAGATCGAGATTTCTTTTCTGATCTGGAGGAGAAAGATCTTGGAGTGCACATCGAGATGGCGATGATGGTAGATACAGTGCGACCGGTATCGGTACCATTTCCTTTGAGAGGGAGTCTGGTAAACCCTTCGTATTGAAGGAAGTGATGCATGTTCCAGGATTGAAGAAGAATCTCATCTCTGTGGCGATGTTAGAAGACAAGGGATATGATGTTGTTTTCAGCGAGGGAAAGGCTTTCCTGCGCAGTAAGACAACTAGAGAAACCCGGAAGATAGGGGTTCGAGTGAGGAACCTTTATCAGTTGCATGTAGATGGCTGCGCAACAATGGCATGCGAGGCAGAAGGATTGGTGAGCTGGGATGATGGCGAGCTGTGGCATAGGAGATTGGGTCGCCTTCACCATCGAGCCTTGAAGATACTACAGCAGATCACTACTGGGCTTCCTAAAGGCACTCTTGCGCAATCAGATCAGTGCAAGGGGTGTACTTTGGGAAAGTTTGTGAAATCCACCTTTCACGAGAATGATAGTCGCGCCACGACGATCCTTGAGAGAATTCACATAAACGTGTGTGGGCCTTTCTCAATAGCTTCGATAGAAAAACACAGGTATTATGTGATCCTTGTTGATGATTTCTCTCGTAAGTGCTGGATCTTCTTCATGCATAAGAAGAGCGAGACATACTCAAAGTTCTGTGAGTTCAAAGCACTGGTTGAGAAGGAGTTGGGGAAGAAGGTGAAGGCTCTTAGGAGTAATAATGGTGGTGAATACATCACTGGCGAGTTCAAAGACTTTTGCAGTGTAGAAGGGATTCGAAGAGAGCTCATAGCTCCCCATAACCCACAGCAGAACGAGGTTGCTGAGCAGAAGAACAGAATGATCGTGGGTGCTGCACGGGCGATGTTGCATGATCAGGGCCTACCCCTTCACTTGTGGGTGGAAGCATGCTATACAACAGTATATGTGCAGAACCGTTGTCCTCACAGGATACTTGGCATGAGTACACCTGAGGAGGCTTATTCTGGTAAGAAGCCTGATCTTTCTCATTTGAGGATTTTTCGTGCTAACGTTTACATGCATGTGACGAAGGATTCCAGGAAGAAGTTGGAGCCGACCGCAGAGGTTGGGATATTTGTGGAGTACACTGATACACCCCACAACTATCGCGTGTATTTGCCAAATAGTGGCAAGACTGTTGTGCGACGGGATATAAAATTTCAGGAGGAGAAAGCCATGAAGTGTTCGCTTGAGAGGGAGCCACACTTGCATGCAGTTGAGGAGCTATTAGTTCCCAAGGATGAGCTTCAGGACGTGGATCAGCCACAGGATGAAGTTCATTGAGTGGAAGAGACCACTCATGCAGCGCCAACCATCAGAGGGCGAAAGCACTTAACAGAGGCTGAGCGATTGGCTCAAGATGGAGAGAAAGTTGTAGGACCACCTACAGCCCAACGCAGGCAGAGACAGTCACCCGATTGGTACACTGGATACATGGCTCATATGAGAAAATGTGTTGTGACTGAGCCATCCTCTTTCGAGGAAGCTGTGGAGGATCCCGCATGGTTAGACGCCATGGTGGAAGAGTATGATTCGATTGTCAGAAATAGTGCATGGGAGATTGTCCCAAGACCAGAAGGGAAATCAGTGGTGCGTTCGAGATGGATCTACAAAGTTAAGCAGGCAGCTGACGGGAGTGTGGAGAAGTACAAGGCAAGATTTGTTGCCCGAGGCTTTTCACAGATAGAGGGGATCGATTATGAGGAGACCTTTGCACCTGTCGCAAGGTATTCTCCCATACAGACGATTCTTTCTCTCTCAGCGCAGATGGGATGGCACATTCATCAGATGGATGTGAAGGTTACGTTCCTCGACGGAGTCATTGAGGAGGAGGTGTACATAGAACATCCCGAAGGTTTTGAGATCTTCAGCAGTGAGTCGCATGTGTGCAGGCTCAAGAGAGTGCTGTATGGGTTGAAACAAGAACCACGTGCTTGGTAGACACAGATAGATAGTTATTTCACCGGACTTGAATTCTCCAAGAGTGAGGCAGATCCTAACCTATACTAGATTGTGGTGGAGGGTAAGTTGCTTATCATTGTACTTTATGTAGATGATTTGATTCTAACCGGTGATGAGCTGTTGATACTTTCATGCAAGGATGATCTTGCTAAGGAGTTTGAGATGAAGGACTTGGGCCTCCTTCATTATTTCCTTGGATTGGAAATCTGGTAGCGCAGTGATGGACTATTTGTTTCTCAGGGTAAGTATGCTCGGGAGATACTGGAGAAGTTCAACATGCATGGCTGCAAGCCTGTTGATAATCCTCTTCCTGGAGGTTGGAGGAAGGAGGATGCCACTTCAGTAGAAGAAGTGGATGCCACTGTTTATCGACAGTTGGTGGGGTCTCTTATGTATGTGGTCAATACACAACCGATATATGCTATGCTGTTAACCAACTTTCACATGCTATGGTTAAGACAACCAAGCTCTTCTGGAAGGCAGACAAGCATGTATTGCGTTATTTGAGAGGCACATCGGGATATGGTTTGTGGTACAGACAGGAGGATGAGGTGAAGCTATGTCGCTTCACGAATGCAGATTGGGCAGGGAGCCCAATGGACAGAAAGAGAACATTAGGAGGGGTCTTCAATATCAGGTCGACAACAGTTTCTTGGTACAACAGGAAGCAGAGATCCGTGGCACTCAGTTCAACAGAGGCCGAGTATATGGCAGCAAGTTTGGCTGCATGCGAGGCTATATGGATGAGGAAGATTCTGGTCGGTTTGTTCGGTTCTCACTTGGAGCCTACTGTGATTTACTGTGATAACCAGAGTTGCATTAAAATCTCGGCTAATCCTGTATTTCATGATAGATCTAAGCACATTGGCATCAAGTACCATCATATCAGAGATTGTGTGCAGTGGAGAATCATGTTACTTTCATACATTCCAACGGAGGATCAGGATGTTGATATCTTGACGAAGGCGCTCACCAAGAGAAAATTTGAATACCACCGAGGCAGGATAGGGGTTGCTGATAATCCATATGTTGTTGAGAGGGAGTGTTGAGAATGCAACAAGATGATGGAGCTTAGTGGAAAGAAGTCGCCTTCACTAAGTGGGACTGCAGGGTATTTTTGGCGCAAAGCCTATTTTTAGACTATGTCTATTTTTAGACATATGGATCATGGTCTATGAGTTACAGGATGCTATTTGTGGATGATTGGTCATGTTGGGAAAAATAGATGGACTTCTATTTTTGGATCACAACGGAGTGATCAGAGTCTATTTTTAGACTGCCAGTTCAAAAATAGAAAAGTCAAATATTATTGTCTCATAATAATATTTGGACTATAAACATTATCTTATCCTCTTGGAGCACTTCAGTTTGAGCTACAGATGTGGCACATGCAGTTGTCAGAAGGAAATATGCTTTCTTTGTGGGTCAGTTGAGCTATTGCATGCAGGACTTCAGTTAGAACTCATGTGGTTGAGTTCTGTGGAGTTGGATGTGGAGTTGATGGAGTTGTGTTCAGTTGAACTAGTTGTATTCAGTCTAACTGGAGAATACACTAGTGATGAGTTGTGTGAATTGATTTTTAATTAATTCACTAATTATTAACTCATAAAGTAACTGAAGAATACATCAGTTAATTCAGTGCATGTATAGTTCAGTGGAGACAGGTGTTAGAGGTTGAGATTGCTATCAGTTGTGACTATAGTTGTGCATGAGATCTTGCACAATCAATGGATTGAGTATGCCCATGAGGATTGCGTAGTATATGCCCAGTGAAATAGCCTATTCTCATGTGATTTTCACTTGGTATTGTGTATTGGAGGTAGGCAAAGTAGCAGAGGAGATTTGAACCTGTGACTTGTTCGGATCTGAGCTAGTTTTGTGTGTAACAAGTTGAGATAATACTGAGTACTTGTGAGGAGTATTGTACTATGTATTGTTACATGTTCTCAATCATTATAATATACAGATAGT
This sequence comes from Pinus tabuliformis, assembly GCA_031772625.1. NCBI lineage: Eukaryota > Viridiplantae > Streptophyta > Pinopsida > Pinales > Pinaceae > Pinus > Pinus tabuliformis. The sequence continues at coordinate 246,364,551 of CM062810.1, read as the reverse complement.
GTGGGGTTTTCAGTTGTATTCTTTCCTCGGGTTACATATTGTGTTAATGTGCGCATGCGATTGATGTTTCATTGTCTTTAATGCTGCCAAATTGATGATCAATGTAGAGGAGGTTATGTATTATGCATGTATTCCACAATAGTGATAATCGGGATAATCTCTATGAATAAGTGTCATATTATTCAAAATTTCTACATGAGGCTCTCCAATTGTCCCAAGCGGTGGATGAGAAGCTTCAAGAGCTTCGAGATAAAGAGAAAGCAGTGATGCATAAGGCTATAGAACTTGCGATAAAAGCACTATTGGAGGAAGTGAAAAACTAAGAGAAACAAGTCATAAAAATTTTGCAGTAGTTTAATAGTGCCTACAACAACATTGCAGCGAATATCAGAGGCAAATCAACTAAGTGAATCAGGACGAGTCACATGTGAGTGTTTGGGACCTGTTGGGCACAACCCAACTTGGCCTAGATTTTGGCAAAGACTTCAAATTTTGTGAGGTGGAATGCACAGTGGAGCATGCAACAGAGTGCGAAGTGGACCATGCAGTGGAGCATTTTGAATATATTGTGTGGTGTTGTAAGGGCTTTGGGGTGGGTCGAATACCCTCCTTTTTTGTAAAAGCACACAATTTTGTAGGGGATCAATGGTTTTAGGACCATATTTTCTTGTTTTAGGGAGCATGGTATTTGGACCATTGTATTTTGATGGTGTAACCCTTTAATGTCATAGTGTATATAGGGTAAAATAATAAGAGGAGAATAATCAATTGATCCAAATCAGTGTTATGGGAAAATTATTGTGATCTGTAATTTGGTAGAGAAGGCAAGGCTCTACAGCTGAGGGCGCAGAAAGCCTACATCTTAGTGCGTAGGCCAAGAACTGTTTGGTTTTCGAAGATTCATTATATTAAGCAACCATTCTTGTGGGTGTATCCCTACACTGGGTGAACCATGGTAAATTGGTGTTTTGATGTATATGTTTCCTTATTATTTGTTGTAGAGTAGCAGTTATTACAATTGCATCTTACTTCAGCATAGTGATGGTTTATATGGCATGTTTAATTCATTAATATAATGTGGCAAAGTGATTTATAAGTACGAAAAATAAGATAACATAAAAATACCACATCTCCCAATCCCTCAAGGCTACAAAAACCTAGTTTTTCATCCTCCCATAGTCACTTCGGGTGAGACTGTGATTTTCTTATAGGTCATTGCCGAAAGGGCCAATGATTGAGGGTTTTGTTGGTGCGAAGTATATATTGAACCTGGGTGAGACCAAACCAAGCCAACACCTGGATAAGGGCTCCACCAAACTCTCTCTCTCTCAAGAATTTGTACACACTACAAACTCTTTGTTTGGGTCTGCAATATTTAACATTAGAGAATTTTTCAACAACTTCTTTAACTGCTCAAAGTTTATTGCACATTCCTCCAGCCATTCAAATTTCTTACTTGTCCTCTGCAATGACGTCATAGGATATGCAATCTGAGAGAAGTTCCTGATGAACCTCTTATAATAACCTTCTAGCCCCATGAATGATCTTACCTCATCCACATTTCTAGGAGCTTCCCATTCCATCATAGCGCTTGTCTTTGGATCTACTACTTTGCCTTCCTTGGAGACCACATGCCCCAAGTAATGTACTTTTCTGTCTGAAAGAAACTACATTTACTAAATTTAGCATACAACTGATGCTCTCTCAATAATCTCAACATTACTGCTAAATGCTTGGCATGATCTTCCTCATTCTTAGAATATATCAAGATGTCATCAATGAATACAGTTAAAAACTTATCTAGATAAGGATGAAACACACTATTCATCAATCCCATAAAGGTAGTTGGAGCATTAGTTAAACCAAATGGAACTACAACAAACTCATAATGCCCATACCTGGTTTGAAAAGATATCGTGTAAATGTCTTGCGTACCTGATGATATCCGGACCTCAAATCAATCTTTGAGAACATTGCTGCTCCCATTAATTGATCAAATAAGTTATCAATCCTCAGCAATGAATACTTGTTCTTGATGGTCACCTTGTTCGACTACTTGTAATTAATGCATAATCTAAGAGTACCATATTTCTCCTTCACAAACAAGACCCGTGCATCCCATGGTGATACACTTGGCCTAATGTGTCCCTTGTCAATAATTTCCTTCAACTGCAACTTCAACTCTACTAACTCTGGAGTGCTCATCCTGTATGGTGCCTTTGATGTTAGTGTTGCCCCTGGTACCAACTCAATAGAAATGTCTAATTGAATGTGAGGGAGAAACTCTGAAATCTCTACTGGAAGCACATCCTGAAAGTGTTGTAAAACTGGGTACTTGCTCAATACCTTTGCATCCTCATCCTCCTTGCATTTGTCACTAGAGATATGCAGTACAAATAATACATACCCTTTTCTACAACTACGCTTTTCCTACATAGTTGTCACCATCCTAACTGATGTTTCCTTCTTCTTACCATGTAATATTCTCTTCTCCCCATTGTCATCCAAGCACTCAATGGCTTTTTCATAATAGTCCACTTTAGTCCTATGAAGATATAGCAAGTCCATACCCGAAAGCATGATATATGACCCCAATGGTAATACATTCAACTGTATTGAAGTAGGCATACCATTCAAATTAAATGCACAAGCTCTTACCCAATGATGAACTATCTTCTTTGTACCTATAGCCAACTACGCTAACCAATATTTTGCATGCACTTCTTTATTCAAAGCACACTTATCCACCAATTCAGTGTTAACATAACTATAATTAGACCTAGGTGTTATCTATGATAACCCTAATTAATCTTTTTAGTTTGATTGGTCGTTATAGATAGGGTTTTTATGTCTAGGTTCATGTGACACCTGTTATTGGGTCCATTCAATGTTTACTAGGCTCATCATAACAAGAAAAAGGTCACCACTCCATCCATTATGAGGTCATCATTTCATATTAGGTTGGCCTAACACTTTTACAAACTTTCGTAGCAAACGCAGTTACGCAAACCTAGAATTTTCTACGAAAGCCCTTGACACTTCTGTAGCAAAACAATCCTCTCCGACACTTGTCTGGCTACGATAGTTTGTTGCTATATAATGGTTTTGTTGAAAGTGATTGTTAGTGATGCCGAATGTACTGAGTCATTATGCCTTTTGATTCCCATGCCCTCCACTCCTTTTTATTCACTTTGACCTCTCCCTTTCCCTTTATACCATCTGTTCATATTCAAAAGGTTCAAAAGTGTTGTCATATATTAGGGTTTCCACTGTCAAAATAGGATTAGTCATGGTCTAGGTGAGGTCTAGGTGTTCTATGTTGGTTTTCAAGTGAAAAGGAAGAAGCTCACAAGCATCTCTCGATGTGTTAGCAAGCATGGCCACCATAAAAAACTACAAAGGAGGGGCTGTAGTGCGTTATGAGTCCACAAACATGAAACTTATTGAAGAAGACCCAACTCTTATACAATTATTTAATTGTGTGGGGTGTCTTTGATTTTTTTAAAAATTGCAGGGTTTCCATGCTCAAATAACCATGGACTTCGCTCTTAATTTCACAGGGGTTGGCACGAAGGTGGGCATCCTAAGTTTGAATGTCTCTCCAGACACCATTGCTCATGCTACTGAAATACCAAGGTCAAGGGAAACATGGTTTAAAGTTCAAAAGTTCCAGCTATAGAATTGTGATGAATTATTGAAGGAAGAACATCAAGGGATTGATATGACAGTGGGAATCCCCAGAACTTGTCTTAAAGAACATTATTCCAAGTTGTTGATGGTTATTCAGAAGTATTTTACATGTGAGGGAAGGTTCCATATGGTCTACCAATACCACTTTAGGTTGCTGCTCCACTTCACAGGTAAATAGTCCTTAGATATTCCTTTTTATCTCTTCAAAAGTTTAGGAAAGATGGCTAACAAGGTGCAAGCTAAACCAGATGCAAGTAGTACCTCTGTTTTTCATCATGGTCTTATCAAATTGTTAGTAGTTGAAGAGCTAAATAGATTGAATAGGGATTGGCTTACCTTTTTGCTCCTAAGTGGATATGAACTAGATGTTGCTACCCCCTCTAGAAAAACTCCAAAATCCAAATCTGCAACCCCTAGAACAGGGCAACAACCTAGAGTAGGACATCAATCAGTGATAGAGCAACAACCTATAATTGAAGCTTCTACAAGTACTAAGAGGAGAATGACTAGAAGACATAAGAAAGAAGAAAATGTTAGTGCAAAGAAGGGCAGATTGACTGACATCCTAGAAGCGATAGACACTAAAGAAAGGCCAATTAAGAAACCTGTAGAAGTGACCCCAACTGAAACTAAGAAGAAAAGTAAGAGAGCAAAGAAATTAGATTTTACTCAAGAAGAATAGGGTTTCATTTTCAAGCCAAGGAAACCTGTCACAAGATCAATGCAGCAAGTTGAGAAGATACTTGAAGCACCATTGAGAAAAACAAAGTTATCAAAGAAACCATCAAAGCAAAAGAAAGGCAAGGAGGTTGTTCAAGAAAAAAGTGAAATAGAAGTCCTACAAGAATAGTTAAGGGAGGCCAAACAAGAAGTGATCAAGACCAAGCTAGAATTTGATGAATACCAAAATGAAGTGTTAAAGCAAATATATTTTTATGATGAAATTGCAGACAAGTCTAAGAAGATGATAAAAAGGACTCTGCCTTTACAAAGGATGTTGGAACATATGTATAAAAGAAATAGTTGGTTACAAGAAGATAGGAAAAGCCTACAAGGACAAGTTACAACACTAGAAAGTCAAATTGAAATGATCTAGGCTGAACTCAAGAAGATAAACCTCAAGATTGTTGCTGAAGTAAGTGTTACTCCATGATATGGAAACTCTTCAATTTTTGTCTTTATTATACCTATTTCAGTTAACTCAACCATATGTATAGTCAGCATGATATTAGAAGTCATAAGGAGGCATTAAAATCATGGAAACTTGAAAAAATCAAAATTTTGGAACTTTCATAGCAACTGCCCATAGTGAAGTCGAGTTTTTGCTACAAAACTACTATAGCACTCCATGGGGGTTAAGGATGGTCTAAATTTCAACAAAGGTCATTCTAGAGGCCTATGTTTAGATCATAAACATCAAAAAATACCTCAGAACCAACAGGTGGAGTAAAAAGGTAGCATAGGAGTGTTTTTCAAAGTTTCTACCAACATTTGCTACGAAACTGCCGAAAATGTTGTTTTGCTACGAAATCATGAAAAGACTGTTTTTTCTGCCTTTCTAAATATTTTTGATATTAGATATCCAAGATCTAGGTGGATTTCAGTTAATAAAGGGTTTCCATGTCATCATGATAAACTCCTATTTTTCAGCCTGTTAAGTCAACAAATAGCCACATCTACAAATTAGCCAGCTCATCAAGACAGCCAACAAAAAGGGAAATTAAATTGACGCCTATCAACAAGTTGAAGATGTAATGAAACCCCAACAAATCTAGCATGTAGTTGGCTTTGGTTATCTACATCAACAAAAATTGGTTATGGTTTTAAAGCTAGTAGAGTCCCATTTGAATTCCAACCATTGTAAAATAGAAAATCCCTATGAGGACTGTTATTTAGAAGAAAAGTAGGAATATGTTTCTAGAATAGCGGATCGAATTTGGCCCAGGTGGCAAGATATGTAAAGAGATATTTTCTCTATAAATAAGTAGGTTTTAGACTTTGAGAAGAGTTGATGAAGAATGTGAAGAATTCAACTTTTGTAATACTTTGATCCTTTAATAGAAAATTGCAGATACTCTATTTATGTACCTGAGATTCATGTCATGTATTTTAGGGATTTTTATCATGTTTTTTCTAGTTTTACATAACATCTTGATTACTTGGAAATATTATCAAACTGCTCCAATTTCCTTCATTTACTATGTGTGACCGGAGATGTTAATTTGTGTCAATTTAAAAGCTATAGATGCCTCAACTTCCATTAAACTTTTTTTGTTTTCCATTTCTGTAATTTGACTCCATGCCCAATGGTAGCAGCCATCATATTTTTCTTCACCTATAAAATCACAAAAAGAGATCAAAGTTAGTCATCTGACTATTTCAATTGTTTTAAGAAGATTTGATAAGTATTTGAGAGAGCCCTCTCAGATTGGAAGGACTAACTTCCAATTCAGGTGGTCTGAAATAGTTACACTAGGTTAAAGGTTGAAGTAGCCCAATTCTTTCTAGCCTAGTGATAACACAAGGGTAAATCAAAATAGAAACAACTCGATCACAAAGCTTACGTTCCATCTCAATGATATATGTCTGATGTTCTGCCTACCTATTATCTAACGCTGCATAGATATGAGGAATCATCTTCCCAACATCCCCAACAGTCTTCGCCTCCTATGTATTATAGATGTGAGGCCAACCACCCTGATTCTGTGGACAATCCCTCTTAATATGCTCCTTACCACATGTCTAACACTCCAATCGTCTTGTACCATCACCTCTATTTTGTTGTTGTGTCCCATGTCTTTGTCTAGATGCATTGAACTTCTTATGCGGTGCAACATTTTCTTTCTAGTATGCATTATAAGGCCTTGTTCTTTTCAGGTACCATTTACCTTTACTTTTATCTTTCCCTTTCCATCCTTATTGATATTTTGTCTTACACTTTGACTGTTCATAGAAATGCTTTAGTTTCCCAATAACTTCCTCAAATGACTAAGGCTCATCATAATTAATCCGATCTATAAATTCTAATGGAAATCTACTGAAAAATATTTGAAATTTAACCTTTTCATCTTTAAGATATGGTACATACCTCAGTAGCTTCAAGAACTTGGTCGCATACTCCTCATCTATCATTGATCCCATTTTGACCTCATAGAATTCCTTCGCTTTGTTGTCATATTACCTTTCTGATAAGTACTTCATTTTGCAGAGTCTCTTGAATTCATGCTAACTCAAATCCTTTGTCCTAATGTCTTTGACCCATTTAGATATTCCCACCAGATATTCACTTTCCCTTTGAGGCTAAAGATAGCTATTATGGCCTTCATATTCTTTATATTCGGATGCATCATACAAAATAACCAAGCCTCTGAATCCTCAAGCTTCCTCAACTCTCCATCAAAAGTAGGTGGCTTCACTTTCTTACACTCATCCGACATGTATCCCCTTTCACTTCTCCTGTAAGGGTGATATGATGATGATCATGATACCTGTCAAAACCAAAACTAGAATAGTACATGTGTCCATCACCTCTCCTATCTGGAGTATCCAAGAATATACCATCTTTGATTGTGTCATCTCTATTTGACCTGTGACCACCATGAGACCTACTTCCATATGCCCCATTAGTCCCATTCTCCTATCCATAGCTGATCCAGAGTGGTCCCTGTCTCTGCAAGTCTGACAAACTCTGAAGAATTACTGCATTGACTTCTACTTGTTTCTCTTGTGCCTGCATGATTATGTCATTATCTGCTTTACAACTCCTTATTTCTTCCTTCAAACTCCTTAATGTGTCTTCTAAGTCAAAATAGTTCCCAACACCATGTTGATCATATGATTCATAGGGAGAATCTTTGTAGTCTACCATCTTGCTAGTCATCTTGATCTCTTCCTGCAAGGCATACTATGTCAGCTAAACCAAATCATAAAAAAACCAACATACCTTAGTATAACTCTGGGAGGATATCTCATCTGCAAGACCGACCAAATTATCACAATGTATATATAAACATAATCATATTAGCATATAGATATCATCCTAACCATAGCCCAGTCATCAATGCATGCCCATACCCACCACACATCATGACCCCATGCATGGCAACTATAACCATATCACTATATGCATAATAACATAAGTATGACACACACACACACACCTTACATACAAACATTGACATGTATATCCTCTTCATAACTAACTTAAACACATCCAACAACATGCTATTAATGTTTCACATGGAAACACCACTACAACCATAACCAATACCATGCATACATAGCCAATACATAGACCACAAACATGAGAACACATATGCAACCAACATGAATGCATGACTAGCACATCGCCCATCTAGTCCAAGGGGTGAACCATGCTTTGATATGATCTAAAAATGTGATCTTAAATCAATATAAAGGTATTACAGACTCATGTGCATGAATGCCTATATTACTTAGTGCAATGAATCGAAAAGATTGTGAATAATATAGACAATGAGTAGTTAGAAAACATAACAAACACACACATCAACACAACAAATAATCAAGAAGTTCACCAGACTTCCTGGCTATGTCTCTTGGTCCAGCTTTCAGTGTCAACCTCTATATTAAGTCTTTAAGAAAAGATTACTACAAGGGTGAGCTCAAAACAGAGTCTCAACCAATAGTGACATCAAAGAGGGATCTGCTCGAAAACCTCGAGTCTAAAAGAGTGAACGGACTCTCCCCTTGTCCTATTCCTCTATTCAATCTGCCTCAATCTAACTTCTTTCTCTGACTGTCTCCAACTAACCTCCTTTTTGTGCTGCCATTGAATGGATTTTAAGCCTATCAACGTTACCGGTTCAACTCCATTCATGGGCTTTCTAGCTCTCGGTTGCTGTCCGTTCAAATCCCTGTTGAGCATTAAACAATCATTGCAAAACACTCTAAGGTATGGTGGCCACTTGTTTTCAAATGGAAAGACTGGCACAGTGAAAAATCCCAAAGAATTTCTTCTTTTTTTACATAGAGAAATACACAGGAAAAACTCTAAAATAGAGGAATCAGATGAGTGTTATGCCTCGTCCGTTGTCGGTCCTTTGGCATCCTACACCATAGATCTGTTCTCATCCGACGGTTCACATCCATCCTGATCATCCATCCTGCTCGTGCATTCTACACCATTGATCTGTGACCATTTGATCTGATGGCTTATGTGCATTTCAGATGACTTACTTGCACAGAGATCACCCGCTCGAAAAAGCAATTTTCTCTCTCCTTACTGCGTGCTACGTGTTGGTCAATGTATGGGATTTGGCAGAGCTCGTCCAATACCACTTACTGCCTGAGGCCCACCCGAAATACCTTTTACCACGAAACCCAAATAACATAAAGTTGCATTCATAAATCCTTTCAGGTCTGTGTTTTATCGCTGTAATGCCATATGCCATGTATCCTTTGTATTTCGGTTTTATAATGGAAATACACCAATACATAGAAAAATCCTGACAAACACTTTTATATCGGAACTCAAAATTTATAGAGCCACATTTATAAACCCTTTTGGGTCTGCCTTGATCGCTATCGCAAATCGCACGGGCTATGGGTCTTCGCCCCTTTGTATTGTTGTGATGCGATATATCGCAATCGCATATCGCATGGTCTTTGGGCCTTTGGTAAGTCCTTCCCTTGGAAACCTACGATGCGATAATGTAATCTTGGTCGTTGATCTGCGTGCGCGATCAATGGTCCACGTTGTGTCGCTAGGTTGCAGTCGCATTTCCCATAAGGCTGCCTTCGATACACTTCGCCGATGTGATATCACTGAACCCTCCTATGCGATCTGCCGATTTGATCTAGATCATTGATCTATTCGATTTGATGGATCTGATTCAATGATACTTCAACCTTTGCTTTACTTTGATTTCTGCCATTCTTCATAGTTTTTCTTTGCGATAGTGTTTTCTAATAGTTTTAAAGACTTAGACTTAAAGGTTTTTTTAGGATCCATTTTGGATCACGCCTTCCCATTGAAAAGCTTTTGGACCACCAAAAGTTGGTTTTTTTTTGGCATTGATTAAGTGAGGATACAACTCCCTCACCTTTTTAACTTCTATCCGTCGTGCTTTGCTTAGATTTGAACCTTTGAGCCCTACACTCAGGTACTCAACATCCCCTCGATGCATAGTTCTCACCTTCCTATCCAGAACTATGCCTTCCTATAACTCATTGAGATATTCAGGCAACAAATCCTCAATAGAAGGCAGCTGACTTTTCTCTTCAGGATCTTCAATCATTGAAGGTTTATACAATCTCAAGTTTTCTGCATTAACGACTGAATAGATCTGCATACAAACTAGCAAATCAAGGCAAAAAGCATTTTCACCAATTTTATCAAGTATCTTGAAAGGTCCATACCTTATTGGTTTTAGCTTCTTACCTTCACCTTGCATTCTGTCTTTGCTGATGTACAACCAAACTTCATCACCAACTTGAAAACTATGCTCAACTTGATGCTTATCATGTCTTGCCTTGTACTTGGCTTGATTTCTTTCTAGCTGTTCCTGTACTGTCTGGTGAATTTCTTGGATTTGTTCAATGAACTTGGTTGCTTTGTCCACATCACTGTGTCCATCAACTACTATGTCTTTACCAAAGAAAAAGTCCAAGGGAGACTTTGGTATAAAACCAAAACAAGTCTCAAACGGAGATCTCTAAGTAGAAGAGTGCTTGGAATAGTTGTAAGCATGCTGCACATAACACAAATGCTCTTCTCAAAGCTTGGGATGTTTGCTGCAATAGCCTCTGAGCAACTGGATCACTGTCTTGTTGACCAGTTCTATCTGACCATCTGTTTGTGGATGAAATGCTGTGCTCTTCTTCAACATGGTGTCCATCAACTCCCATAAACTTGACCAAAACTTCCCAACAAATCGAGAATCTCGATCAGATATAATAGAATTGGGTAACCCAAAATGAACCCATACATTCTGAAAGAACAACTTTGCTGTTTGTTCAGCTGTAACCTGCTTGTTACATGGTATCCATAAAAAAATTTAGGGGCGAATGTTCGCCCTTTGGCGAAATTAAAGGGTTTTAAATTTTTAGTGGGCGAATATTTTGTATCATAGTACATTTTTACAAATCACCTCAAATATCCCACCTTATTTTAAGGGAGAGGGTAAAAAAGGTAAATTTAGCCCTTGAAATTAGGAGTTACAACCTTCCATTCGCCCATTTTCAAGAATAGGTTTTATTTAAGTGAATCCATTGGCCCATTTTCAAGAATAGGTTTTGTTTAAGTGAATCCTATGGGCCAAAGGCCCAAATACCATCTTTATAAAAGAGGTATGGTAAATTAATAAAAATATAAATAAATGAGAGGTATGGTAAATAAATAAAACATTCTTTATATTTACTCCATAAGTCACCTTATATACATGCAAGGGTGTAAACAAATAAAAATATAAGTAAAGTGGAGGTATGGTAAATAAATAAAACGTCTTTTTATACTTACTCAAAAGGTATGGTAAATAAATAAAAATATAAATAAACTAGATGCATGGTAAATAAAAAAAACCTCTTTTTATATTTAGTCCATAACCCTCATTCTATTTATGAAGGCTCAGGAAAGAGGTTTTATTTTTTTTAAGTTGTGGTTCACGGTCACTGAGTGGCCGCTACATCCACAGTAGAGAAGCGGGGCAGTTCCACCCGAAGGGATCTGCCCGTCGGCCATAACAGGCCTAACCCCGAGGGCGTCGAGGAGATTTGACCCCGTGACCTCCCAACTGGGAAAGTGCTTAGCAACGGGAACTCGACCATTTGAGCTATCCCTTGGGGCTAGAAAGAGGTTTTATTTAAGTGAATCCTATGGGCCAAATACCACATTTGTAAAAGAGGTATGGTAAATTAATAAAAATATAAATAAACGACAGGTATGGTAAACAAATAAAACATTTTTTTATATTTACTCCATAAGTCACCTTATATTTATGAACACTCAAAAAATGCATTATATTTAGGTGAAACCTATGGGAAAAATACTATGGGACAAATACCATGGACTAGAAACATTATTAACCCTAATATTAGTATTAATAAAAATAAAAATGGCACATGGTATTGACCCATGGTATTCACCTGGAATGTAGCCTATTTAAATGGGGGAATTACTCTGGACCTACTAACCCCTGAGAGGTATCAAATATCGTGATATGAAAACTAGCATAGAGTGAAAAAAATATTTGATTTGATCAAGAGTAAAAATGGATGTTGTAATTTAATGTATGTTAAACATTTTAGCTTGGTTAAAATAAAAAATAAAATAAAAATCAACTATTAATTTTATTAATTTTTATAAATTACTAATAGTAATTTTAAAGCTCCAGGTTTATGATAACCCATGGTAATACCATGGTATTCATGTGAGCATAGACTATTTAAAGGAGAAATTCTATCATCTTAGATCCATCTTAATTCTGGGTATACCAAGTGCTCAGAGGGATAAATAGATTTCATCCCCCTAAGAGTGGTAGATGTGGAGTTAAGATGGATATAGGTTGGTTTTCATGATAATGAAGATATTAAATAGACTTAGGAAATTATATTGTAAAAACATCTTAAGGTGAATGGTTAAAGCATAGACATTGGACAAGTATATTTATATACTTCTGTTTTAAACTGAAACAAATCCAGGGCTAAAAGGAATGGATTGATTGCACTAGTCATCCTTCTATAACTTTCCAACATATGCTGGAGTAAACAGATTGTAATTTGGGTAATTTTTCTAATTGCAAACAGGAACATACTTGTGTATTGGCAGGGTGGTTACAAGGTCCCTAGAAGTGATGAATCTGAATTTTTCTTGGTTGTATATATAGTATTAGGTTTTCTCTCATGCTTTCTGTGAATGGCGCAGGTGAATTTTATCCTACACCCACCAGGTTATCGATATGTAATTTGGGTAATTTTGATTTCAAAATATATTTTAAAGAAATGCAATGATTTTATTCAATAAACACAAGATTTTGTAATTGAGTAAAATATTTGCCATGCCTGGTGAGAGATTCGCCAAATAATTATATATACATATCATATTATTGATAAAATCGCCTTCCATTTTTCCTATATACCATGGATATTCGCCCATTTATTATACATGTAAATTTAGGGGGGGTTCTTAAAATTTTCCCTGATGGTATCAAAATACACATTTTACTGAACCTATCCACAACAACATACAAATAATCATGACCTTTCCTAGATTTTGGCAATCCCCCAACAAGATCCATGGAAACACTTTCCCAAGGATGAGAAGGAATTGGGAGTGGAGTGTACAAGCCTAATTTTCTATTATTGGGCTTGCTTGTAGCACACGTAGTACACCCTTTGATATATCTAGAAACTGTCTCATGCATTCTTGGCCAACAACAGAGCCTTTGCAATTGTGCAACTATTTTACTTACACCAAAATGACGTGATATGAGATAAGTATGTGCTTCTCGAATTATGTTAACTCTTTCAGTTTGTGGAATGCCTAACTTTCCCAAATGATATAAGAGTTGGTCCTTTACATAACAATAATCCATTTTCTTCTACTTGCTTGCCATGACTTAACGTTGCATATACATATTTAAAATCTACATCTTGAGCATATTGTTCAATGTAACTTTCATGCATTACTGGTTTATGCTTAAGTATAGTAGATGCATTTATGATTGGTCTTGATAACATGTCTACAACCTTATTGTGTATGCCCTTCTTATATCTGATGACAAAATGAAATTGCTGTAGAAAACCCATCCACCTAGAATGTCTTGATTGTTGCAATTTATTTTGTGAGTGCAAATATTGAAGTGGTTGATGATATGTATGTATGATTGTTTCTTTACCCATTAGGTAATGTTTCCACTTTTTCACACTTTTTACTAATGCATACAATTCTTTATCATATGTGGGATAATTAACTACTGTAGAAGTAAATGTATCAGAATGATAGCATATGGTTTTTCCGTGTTGCATCAACACTGCTCCCATGGCATAGTCACTAGCATCTGTCTCAGTCTTAAATGGATGTTGAAGATCTGGCAGTGCTAGTACTGATGCTGTACTGATTTTCTCTTTTAAGGTGTCAAAGGCTTTCTGCTGTTTGTCTCCCCACTTAAACACCTGTTTCAATCCTGTTAAAGCATGTAATAGAGCTGCAATCAAATAAAAGTTACCAATAAACTTTCTCCAGTATTGTGCTGCCCCTAGGAAACTCCTAACCTCTGTAGCAGATTTGGGTTTAGGCCAATTCATAATGACTTCAACCTTAGAGGGATATATCTTCAATTCACCACCCCCTACAATATGACCCAAATAATTTATAAATGTTCTGCCAAATTCACATTTTGACAGTTTTACATAGACATTTTCTCTTTTTAAAACATCTAAAGTTTGCTTTACATGCTTCACATGGTCTTCCCATGTCTTACTAAAAACAACAATGTCATCTAAATAAACAATTACAAAGTCATCAATAAAAGGTCTGAGTACATCATTCATAACTCTCATAAATGTAGCAGGAGCATTAGTTAAGCCAAAAGGCATAACTAACCATTCATAAAGTCCTTGCTTTGTCTTGAAAGCAGTCTTCCATGCATCATGTTTTCTTTGACCTAATGATAACCACTTCGCAAGTCTAACATAGAAAAGTAAACTGCTTCTTTCAATTGATCTAATAAATCATCGATACAAGGAAGAGGATAACGATTCTTGATCGTTATTTTATTTAGTGCCCTATAATCAATGGACATTCTCCACGAACCATCTTTCTTTCTCACCAGCACAATTGGAGATCCACATGGTGATGTGCTTGGTCGTATAAACCCTTTATTGAGCAACTCCTGTACCTGCTTCTTTATTTCTGCATTCTCTAAAGTTGACAACCTTTAATACCTGTGGCTGTAACTGTTGTTTCATCACCTAAATATAATCCCAAGTCCTACTAAATGGCTGCAACGATATTTTTCTTCCTTCCACCAAACTTCTTAGGTCTTCGTTCTGGATGCAAAAGCCACCAGTGTGCCTCATCGTGTCCTTCTTTCTTGCAATGAGTGCATTAAATTTTATCCTTCTGTAGATCGTTTTCTTTCCTCTCCTTCCAATTCAGTTCCTTATTTTCCTTGCTCTTGCTTACAGAATATTTAGATGATACTCGAACCTCTGGGTTTACATTCTTACCTCTAGCTTCTAGATGTGTGGCTTGAAATGATACATCATCTAAACTAGTGGTTAAACATGAGAATAGTATGCTTTAAATAGCTATGAAGACCACTTATATACTTCAATAAAGTCTCAGGTGAATCTAATGATATACCTAGAGTTAAAGCTCTATTTCTGAATTCCTGATTATAACTTTGTACACTTTTACCCTTCAATTGACGAAGAGTTTGCAACCTCATCATTGCCTGCTGCATGTAAGCTAAAGGATAGAATTTCTTTTTGATAGCAGAAACAAATTCATTCCAGGTAGAAATGATTTTACCATGCTTTTGCAGATCAGTTTGTGTCTTGCCTTCCCACCATACTAGTGCAGTTCCTCCAAGTCGAAGGCTAGCCAGCTGAATCTTCTTCCTTTCTGAATCAACATTATGTACCCTGCAGTATACATCAATTTGTCTTATCCAATTATCTAGCTTTTCTGCATTGAGTTCTCCATCATAAATTGGAAAATCAAACTTCACATCTAATTTGATTAAGGAAGTTTTCTTCTTCTTCTTAGAAGAGCTAGAAGATGATGAGGACGATGAAGGTGATGACATAGGAGATGGTGAAGGAGGCATTTCCCCTTTCCCTTTGCCTTCTGGAGGGGAAACTAGAAAAGGTTCCTCTACTCCTTTGTCTGGTTTGGGTGTTGAAGTGCTTTCACCTCGACCCTTTTTAAATTCTAGATACATCTCTTCCACCATGGCTTGGAGTGCCTTAAAACTTTCTATAAATTGAGATTCTAATCCCAATGGAGTTTCTTCTGCCATTATCCTCTGAGAATATACTCTTCCAATCTCTGGATTAGCCTCAACAAGTTCTCCTTCTCCTAGTCTGAGCTTTAATCTAGTTAGCATTCAAAATCCAGCACAAGCTTGTCTAACCTTAAGAAAATCAAATGCTCTTATACCACTTGATCTGAAAATGTAATCTTAAATAAATATAAAGGTATTACAGACTCATGTGTAGGAATGCCTATATTACTTAGTGCAACAGATCAAAAAGATTGCGAATAATATAGATAATGAGCAGTTAGAAAACATAACAGACACACACATCAGCACAACAAATAATCAAGGAGTTCACCAGACTTCTTGGTTATGTCTCCTGGTCCAAATTTTAGCGTTGAACTCTATATTAAGTCTTTAAGAACAGATTATTACAAGGGTGAACTCAAAACAGAGTCTCAACCAATAGTGACATCAAATAGGGATCTGCTCAAAAACCTCGAGTCTAAAAGAGTGCATAGACTCTCCCCCTATTTTGTTCCTCTATTCAATCTACCTTAATCTGACTTCTTTCTTTGACTTTCTCCAATTGACCTCCTCTCTGTGCTACCGTTGAATGACTTTTAAGCCTATCGGTGTTGTCGGTTAAGCTCCATTCTCGAGCTTTTTGGCTCCCGACCGCTGTCCGTTCAAATCCCTGTTGAGCATTAAACAATCATTGCAAAACGCTCTAAGGTATGGTGGCCACCTGTTTTCAAACAGAAAGACTGGCATGGTGAAAAATCCCAAAGAAATGCTTCTTTGTTTACATAGAGAAATATATAGGAAAAACTCTAAAACAGAGGAAGCAAACGGCTATTATGCCTCGTCCATTATGGGTCCTTTGGCATCCCACACCATAGATCTGTTCTCATCTGACAGTTCACATCCATCTCAATCATCCATCCTGCTCGTGCATTCTGTACCGTCGATATGCGACCATTTGATCTGACAGCTGATGTGCATTTTGGATGACTTTCTCGCATGGAGATCACCCACCCGAAAAAGTGGTTTTCTCTCTCCTTGCTGTGTGCTACATGTCAGTCAGTGTATGGGATCGGGCAGAGTCCATCCAATACCACTTATTGCCTAAAGCCCGCCCGAAATACCTTTTACCACGGAACCCAAATAACATAAAGTTGCATTCATAAATTCTTTCGGGTTCATGTTTTATCGCTGTAGCACCATATGCCATGTCTCCTTTGTATTTTGGTTTTATAACGAAAATACACAAATACACAAAAAAATCCCGACACACTTTTATATCGAAACTCAAAATTTATAGAGTGGCATTTATAAACCCTTTCGGGTCTGCCATGATCGCTATCGCAAATCGCACAGGCTATGGGTCTTCACCCCTTTGTATTGTTGCGATGCAATATATCGCAATCACATATCGCATGGTCTTTGGGCCTTTGGTAAGTCCTTCCCTTGGAAACCTACGATGCGATAATGTAATCTCGGCCGTTGATTGAGCGCCATGTTGTGTTGCTGGGTCACAGTCACATTTCCCATAAGGCTGCCTCCGATACACTTCGCCGATACGATATCACCAAACCCTTCGATGCAATCGCTGATTTGATCTAGATCGTTGATCGGTCTGATCGGACGTCTCTGATTCAACGATACTTCAACTTTCGCTTTACTCTGTTTTCCACCATTCTTCATGCTTTTTCTCTGCGATAGTATTTTTTGATAGTTTTAAAGACTTAGACTTAGAGGCTTTTTTAGGATCCATTTTGGATCATGATACCACTCTGTAACACCCTCCTCCCACGTCTACCCTATTAATCGGCCAACCAGGGTAAAAATGTGATGAGAGGCTACTACGATTTGATTCAACCTCCTAGGTCACCTTAAGGAAGTGGAACCAAAAAAACAAAACCATTCTGACCATCCACACATCCTACATAACCTCCAACAATTAACCCACCTTTCTTGGTGACCAACCCCAAAGGAAATGTAGCAATTCAAGGACGTAGAGCCCCAATCACTCTCTTTCCAATCCCTCCAAGTGATTGAGGGTCATAGTCACTCTCATGAGCCTGCCTAAGTTTGACTGTAGCCTTTTTCTGTTAGTGTTATGCCAACGACTATGACATTTAAGGATAAATTCTAGGGCTAGGACCTAGTCACTACCCAAAAATTCATGGAATTCATAGAAATGAAAAGAAACATAGAGAAAATTATTCCAATACAAATTCTTGAACAAAGATTTGACTAGACCCCTATTAGCCATGACAGGAATTTCGTCAGACATGTCACAATTATGCATTCTACAGGTTTAAACAACATATCTTAGCATATGGGTATTATACTTATCTAAGAATCCCTAAGAAGCATTGATGCCTTATCACATTAGCTACATTATCATCTATTAGGTCATAGATTCATTGTACATTCACTTACAAATCAAAACATGATTTGAACCATATATTTTCACTGTCCTAAAACATATTCAAAACCAAGATATAAACAATAGAAATAATGAGGATACGACAACGATAAATGCTACATATAATCCAGTAAATTTTCTCATAAAATACTAAGGATAAATACTTCTTATTAATGAATGCAAAATCCAAATCCAGTATGGGACTACCACATTCCACCCGACCGTAGATTGGCTAAGCCAAGTCTCTCTTCAGCCAACCAACCCCATGACATATTCCAAGCATGAATGTGGAACTCAAACCAAAAGAACCAACTAGGGATTCTTGAGGCTAAACCACCTCACCCTCATCACTAGAATCAGGCTTTACCACAATCCTCACTGGATCACTCGGCCATAAACAATCATGGATGCCACTAGATTTCTCCACCTACATTGTGAGGAATTTTCTTGTCTCCTAGTCTCTAGGATTTACCAAAATCTAGAGTCTGATCTAGGGATCACTAGGCCATAATCAAGACACCACCCTCTAGGCTTTACTATATATCTCATCGTTCACCAGCAAGATTCCTATGCCTGATCAAGGGAAACCTCTGGGCTTTACAGTATATCGCACCATTCACTAGTTGGGGATTCCTAAGCCCACTGAGGCACACAATACCTAACGTTTCCACAACCCATAGTCTGGTTCAGGGGTCACTAGGCTAGTGCTACCGCAATCCAAAATCTGGTTCAGGGATTACTAGGCCATGTGTTCTTTCATTCAGAGGTCCACCTCACTCAGCGTGGAATCCATCTGGAAATCTAGTTCAACAAAAACATGAGAACCCCATCTCACGATGGCTATATGGAAATGGAAAGACAAGGCTGAACAACACTGTCACACTTGGAAAAACACATGCCAATGACAAAAAGAGAACCAAGAACACAAATCCATAACCATGCATGCCAAATCTAGTAAGGAAAACACACATGCAAATTGATACTTGCAAGTAAACTCATTGTAGTTGCTTGATCCTACTCTTCCTTGCTTGATCTTTGCTTCCCCTATTCCTTCTTTTCCTTTCTTGATCATTTGATGAAGTGCTCCAAGAGAATTCTAAGTATACAAGACCGAGAGAAAGAGAATAGAGAATAGAGAGAGAACTCCAAAACTAAACTGACCAAAATCCATAATTGATCCTCAAAATCCTTTTTATTAATGTGGCCTCTATTTTCTTCATTTTCCATTATTTTCCTTCATTTTGCTCCTCACATGCAACTTGTGACCTTTCACCTTCGTTTTCTCATAATTTCCATTATTTTCATAAATAAATTTCCAAAATTTCCATTTTGCCTTTCCAAATCCTTTTCCATTGCCTTTGTTATTTTCCTTTAGCCATAATAAACCAAATGAACACCTACACTAGGATGTCTTGCCCAATGTTCAACTTGGAATAAGTGTCCCATAATTGTGGTTGTTATTTGCCTTTATTAAGTTTTATCACATGGAATTTTCACTAGGGTCGTTATATCCAACAACAAAAATCGTGGCTACAACAACAACAGGTCCAACAATAGATGAAGAAGAAAAGCTCCACCTTCTCATGAAGAAGGTCATTGTCCTCAAAAGAGATCAAGAAATCCAATGTATGATAATAATGCAACTGAAACTCAATCTGAGTACTTTGTTTTGTTTTGTTTTGTTTTTTTTCTAGTCCCTCTCCTTCAGATTCTTTTGATAGTTAGTCGGTAGATAGTGGGGCTTCTAGACATTTCACTAGCTATAGATAATTCCTCTCAAACTTGGTTTAGAGGGAGTCTAATTTGAAGATAATTATACATATCTTGTGAAGGAGTTTGGATATAGTTTTTTTTCATTTGAACTATGGTCAAATCATACATCTACATGATGTCTTATATGTGTCAAGATTGAATAAGAACCTTGTCTCAATTTTTGCCATGGAAGACAAGGGTTTCAAGGTTGCATTTATTAATGGGAACATCCTTGCTTGGCCAAGGATAATTGGCAAGATAGATGCCTCCAAACTTGGGACTAGAAATGAAGACATGTACATATTTTATGGGATCCGTATTAGAGCCCTGGTTCATCATACTTATGATCAATGTGATATGTGGCACTAAAGATTCACTCACCTTCACTATGAATCTTGCCTAAGATGAGAAACATGGTTTTTGGAATGCCTGAGATTCAAGTAAATCATGATGGAGTTTGTCATAGATGTGCAAGTGGAAATAAGATGAAGGGACCATTCCCTTCAAGTAGAAGCAGGACCAATGGAATACTTAAACCCATACATTTTGATTTGTGTGGATGTATGCTGATGACCTCTATTAGTGGCTACCTGTACTATATAATATTTGTGGAGGACTTCTCCCACAAGACATGGATTTTATTCTTGAAGAACAAGGACCAAGCATTTGACATGTTCATGGACTTCAAGGCACTGGTGAAAAGTAAAATAGGAAAAGACATCAAAATTTGAAAGTATGACAAAGGAGGCAAATTCACTTCAAATTAATTCATTGATTTTTTCAAGAAAGTTGGAATCAAGAAGGAGGCCATTGTACCTTACAACCCTGAACAAAATGGCGTAGCTAAAAGGAAGAATAGGACTATCATGGAAGCAACCCAAGTTGTGGTGCATGATCAAATGTTGCCAATGTTTCTATAGGGAGAAGCTGCTAACACTATTTTCTATGTTCAAAATAGGACTCCTCATCAAGGCTTGGGTGACAAGACTCATGAAGAAGCTTTCACAAGTGTAAATATCGAGGTCGGAAATTTAAGGATGTTTTGCTTCCTCATCTACTTTCATGTCTTGAAGGAGAAAAGAGCTAAGTTGGAAGCTTCAAGAAAGAAAGTTACATTTGTTGGTTATGTTGAAAATTATAAAGCTTAAGGAATACGTTTACCTGGGAAAAGGAATATAGTGTTGGCATTATGGCTAATGTGTTGCCTTTGATGAAAACCTGCTTGATAAAGATGTCAATATTGTGATAATATTATGATTATGGGACTCATGTAGATTGGTACAGATGTTACATGTGATATGGACAAAGAAGTGGTGGTTCAATTCAAGATGGATGACAAAAGTGAAATTTGAGAAATTATACGTAGTTCTTGTAAAGAAAGGTCGCGTACATATGCATGTCTAGTGAGTGAAATTCACGTACATAATTCGAGCCATGAAAATCTAGATACCATGGGTCATTACCATGGTATTTTCCCATTGGAGCAACAACGATCATTTGATCCCGCCAACAAATACTAATGACATTACCAAAGGATTTACCTAAGGTATTGACTAAGGCAAAAGTTATATAAGGAGATGGAGATCAAGGTTTTATGTGTGCAATTGAATGAATTATTCATATGTGATTTAATCTGAAAAACTTGTGCACCAGGGAGCAAGCAGAAGACTCAAATCTGATAGATCTGAAAGTGTAATGAATACACTTGCTTGATATATTTTTACTTGTAGATAATAATGATAGATTTGTAGATATAATGATGTTGTAATTTGAATATGTGACATTGAGGTTTGCGGAATGGGAATTGTGTTTGCAGTAAAAGTATTCATATATTTACATAGGTTTGTTTCTCAATAATTACGTACATACATGAAATTGTTTCTGGGTTGTCGCATATATATTTTGTGATGTGTTTTTCAATATGTTGAGATATGTATGTGGGTGTACCACATTATAAGGGTGTATATATGTTGGTTTGCTTAATTACAATCACGTATATATTCTGAATCAGATCTGGTCAGCGTTTGCAATGTTGATTAATGATAACTATTGATGATATCTATTCTATTTGTAGTTGCATGTAAATGATGTCTTATTTGTATCTGACAGTGTTGTTTGGGTTGATTGAGTTCTATATTGTTATATTGATCAATTATGATGAATGTTTTTTCATGTATATGTTGTGATTCAATTCGATTTGAGATCTACACGCAGATATTATGTAGTGGGAGCATGTATATACATAGGATATCTTAAGAAAAGTCGTGTAAATATTTTGAAGTTCATTTGTTCTAGTGGATTGAGTCTGAACATTTTGAAAACTGGTCCACGAGGAGTTGAGGGTTATAGCCTTCAGTAAGGGGGTAGGATCTCCCTTCCGGTAGGAGCTGGTAAATGAGTTCAGGGGGTTGTAGATCCCTTCTAGTGGGTGTTGGAGAACGAATGGAGGTTGTAGCTTCTTGCAGGTGGGTGCATGTGTACTGGTAAGAGTCTACACCAGTACAAAATGTAATGAATATTTTATTTATATAATAAGAAAGAAGATATAGACAATGACAATAGTGGTTTTCTCCCACATTGGGTTTCCACCTAAAATATTGGTGTTCTACGTGTGTTTCTTATGTGCTGTGATTCATCTGTTCTTTACTGCATTATGGATTGTGAATGAATTAATGATTCATTGGTTAAGTTAACTCACTGATTAAAGATACAAAAAATTAAGTTAACTGTATATACGCTTTTGGCATTCACAAGAATCGCATACATCGTTGGTTACATGAAGAAAGATAGTGTACAAAATTTACAATATGAAATAAAAAGTTAAAAATACTGATTCACCCGCCCCCCACCTCCCTTTTCATATCTTTGTTAAGAATTGGTATTAGAGAAAGTCTCTTTCAAGAAGCTTGATCACTTAAAGGAAGATGCATCAATATGAGAAATCAAGAGGGAGTATCTTCTATTAATCCACCTTTTTTTAATGGAACTAAATTTATATTTTGGAAAGACATAATGAGATCATATTTGTAGGCACTAGGAGATGATGTATGGGAAATTATTGAAGGTGGATATCAATACCCAAACTCCATTCCCACAAATGATGCAAGGAAGAAACAATATGAGATCAATGCAAATGTCATCAATGTTGTATTGGGAAGTTTGGTTGAATCTGAGTTTGTGAAAGTCATGCAGCTGAATACCGCAAAGGAAATATGGGATAAGCTTGTCCAAATCTATGAAGGTGACACTAAGGTAAAAAACACTAAACTTCAAACATTTAGAATTCAGTATGAGACTCTTATAATGCATGATGATGAAAGTATTGCAAGATTTTTCCTTAGAGTGGATGATATTTTTAACTCAATGAAAAATCTTGGTGATGAAATAAAGGATTCTACTGTTGTTGAAAATATTTTAAGATCTCTAACCTCAAAGTTTGATTCCAAAGTCTCTGCCATTGAAGAAATGTAGGATTTGAAGAATCTCATTGTTGAACAGCTCCATGGGATCTTGACAACTTATGAGATGAGAAAATGGGGTACATCAGGTATTAGAGAAGCATCATTCAAAGCCACAAACAAAGGGAAACAAAAAGAAGAGCCTAAGGAAACATGTTATATTTCAGACAAAGAAGAAGCGAATTTTGTGAAGAAGCTTCAAGTAAGAACTGGCAAATTGAAAGATAAGCTTCCTTTTAAAATTTTTTCCTATGGAAGAGTATGCCACTATGCTACTAATTTTCCTTATAAAGAAAAACATGAGTATAACACCCTCCTCCCACATCTACCCAAGTAACCAATCCACCGGGGTAAACATGTGATGAGAAGTTACTATGATATGATTCGACCTCCTAAGTCACGTTAAGGAAGTGTAACCGACAGAAACAAACCATACATACATTCCACAATAACAATAAGACTATTAGGAACTATCCCCACCTCTTAGGTAACCATCCCCTGAGTCCAGGGAAACGTTTAAGGATGGAAATTTATTTTAAAGTTTAGAAACCTTGAAGAATCTCACTAGTACATAACATGCAATTTGTAAAATGTTTGGTAATGTTTTTGTAAATGTATTTAAATTTCTAATAATTTTATATAGCCTATATATAAAATTTTGGCAATTTTTAAGGTCAAACAATTTAATACTATAAAATTTGGGGAATATCTTTTTATAAAAAATGGAAATTACCAAATAATTGTTTTGGAAAAAGCAAGGAAAATTAGCTCACTTGCAAATATTAGCCCCTAAAATTTCCCCTAACTGAGTCCCATTGAGTTTTTAAGCTATTAAACCTCTGGAAGCTCCCATGATATGGGCAAGCCAGTGTCCAGAGAGCTCTAGACGCTCCCACAAACCTGCATGCCTATGTCCAAGGACTATTTCCAACATATCTGTGCTAGAGTTCAAAGGATTTATGGCACTTTTCAAGACCAGATTTGCGGCCACTTCCCAGAACTTGATGTAACTTCCAGAATCCATAAAACACATGATGAAAAGACTAATAAACCAAAAACTAACTCCGAGACTAGGCCTGACCATCCCTAACTGGGACTGACATTCTATCAAACACTTGGCATTAATGCAATCTACAGGTCTATGATACTAGATAGAGCATGAATGACTAAAAAATCTTATGAGACGTGACAAGAAGGATCACCACCTTCTCCCTTGAACTGTTATGACATCAATTAGGTCTTGCAACCATCATTTTTAAAATTACAATTAAATACATGAAATAACCATGAGAATAACCAGACATATAACCATTCCTATAACCAACATTAAACCATGAAAATAACAGTCAGATAACATCCATGAAATCCACATATAAATAAGTAAAAAAGTAAGAGAACTTAGATTCTACTAAACATAGGCAAATTGGACCAGGTTTGAGACTTCCATGTACCACCCGACCATAGACATGGCTGATCCAAATCTCTCTTCAGCCAATCAACCTCGTGCCATATTCCAAGCATGAATGTGGGATATCATAAACACATCAACTGAAACCATCCAAGGCTTTAAGAGGCCAATCACCTCAACCCATCAAATAGTGATTCCACCTCACCATCGGACATCACAAGAACCATCATCAAATTGGTCTCTACCCAAGCCTTCCAAGGCTCTAGAGCGTTTGTTCCAACCCAGCTTCCAGGACTAGTAACTCAACCCACGGCTGTTGTCAAGTTCCAGCACTTTTTTCCAACCAAGACTCCAAGACTAGTAACTCAACCCACAACTTTTCCAGGATTCCATATCCTTTGTTCAACTAGGGCTTCCAGGATTAGTAACTCAACCCATAAAGGGCTTTGAGAGTGTTTGTCCAACCAAGGCTTCTAGGAATAGTAACTCAACCCAAGCTGTTACAGGGCTTCCAGAGCATTTTTCCAACCAAGGCTTCAGGACTAATAACACAACTCAAGCCATTACAAGGCTTCCAGAGCGTTTATCCAACCAAGGCTCCAGGAACTAATAACTCAACCCAAGCTAAAGGAAGAATGAGAACCAACCAGAAAAAAAGAAATGGACCCACAACACCATGACTATCCAGTAAATGGTGAGACTATGCAAATCCACTGTCAATCTAGGCAATCCTCCATGCCAATGATAGATCATAAACAAGAAACCACATGCATGTCCCATGCATGTCGAAACTAGTGAGGAAAACTTACATGCAACTCGGTACTTGCAATAAAAGCTCGTTGTAGTTGTTGATCCTCATGTCCACTTGTGCTCTCATGTTCTTCCTTTGCCTTCTTGCTCCAAAACTCCATTATGCCACACCATCCAAGAGTGATCCAAGAAAACTATAAGTGTAGAAGAATGGGAGAGAGATACAATAGAAGAGAGCTCCACCAAGCTGAGGTCTCTATTTTCTTCAATTTCCATTATTTTCCTTGATTTTCCTCCTCACATGCAACCTATGACTCTTCACCTTCCTTTTCTGTTATTTCCTTTATTTTCATAAATAAAATGTCAATAAATGACTCATGCATTTCCAAAGCCTTTTCCATTTCCTTTTTAATGCCTTTTCCTATTACCTTAGCCATAATAAACTGAATGAAGACCAACTAGGATGTTTTTCCCACCATTCAACTTGGAATACGTATCCCATGACCATGGTTTTATATATATTTTACATGGATTTTTAACTAGGACTGTTACAGAACCCTCCCCCTTTGGGGAACACCGTCCTCAGTGTTCAATGACACCTATAATGAACAAGAATACTAAGAACAAAACATACTACCCATGGAGCTTTATAACAAAGCTCGTTGTAGTATTTACAATGACCACTGCTGAAACATGACAATCATACCGTTTACTGGATCTTTATAACATAGATCATCACAATATTTACAATAATAACCACATATACACACATACACATTTTCTTCACCCATCAAATAATCATATTGCCTATGGAGCTTTATAAATCTAGCTCGATACAATGTTTACGATAATCACACATATACACATGTGCACATTTTCTGAACTAGGAAATAAAAGGATACAATGTCTGCATCCACAAAAGGGAATCCAGAGGCTCACACATCCACCCTCAAAGTAATACCAAGATTCACCTCCTTCCTAGGAATCTAGAATCCAATGCCATAGTCAAAGATGCATCTAATTTCCAGCACTACAATCCAGTGGCACTTGTCCTCTCAGTGAACAGTTACCGGTTCATTATTCCAAGGCACACTCCCAAAGTCCATATGATTCCATCTAGTAATGATAATGACCAAAACAAATATATCCCCAGCCTTCCCTTCTCTGCTACTCAATCCCTCATGCAATCTAGTCACTCCATTCCATGCAATCACACACCTTCCAATTTGTGTTAGCACCCCCATCCTCGATAGTCCATCCCTTGGAAAATATTCCTCGCATCGAAAGATGCAAAAACCAAGGCATATCCCTACCTCAAACCATTATATCAGTCATAGCATGTTCATGGAAATCAATGGAAATTGTTGGGTACCAGTGTCCCACAATGGCCCTGCTCCTGAATACTTTACCAACCTACTATTTCATTTTCCAATTCCTTTTGTTGCAATTTTTGCAGTCAATTTCAACCACCCAATTGGACATGTTCATGCATTCCTATACCAAGCACATAATTTCCATTAGATTTAAAATAAATTGAAATAAGTTCACATCATACCTCATTGGTATCTCGTCAATAAAGTACACTTGCAATCACGTTTACTTCCTGTCACAACAAGTCAAACTAATTGTTTGATCAAATCATCATGAATAAACATATCACATCCATTATCTCAAACTGAACCATCATAAATTAAAAACATGAATCATATGAAATCATCATAAATCACAGGTAACCATCACAAGTCAAAAACATAGATCACATGCATAATAAAACTGAAATAAAATACCGATACTTATCCTTCATCAATCCTTGCTTCTTCCTTTGTTCTTATTTCGTACGCACACCGAGTTGGTTTCCACACCCGACAAATACCCAATGCATTATCCTCAACCATGTTCACATACACACACTTACAACCACACATGCCATACAACACCACACACCTACACCTACACCTAGTGTACAACACAACACAATACATACTCCTACCACTCGTGTACACCACAACACAATACATACACCTACACCCGATGTACAACACAACACAAATATGTACACAGAGTACAACACAATGAATACATATGTCACGATACCACAACTACACAATGCACATACATAGTACCGTATGGCCACAACACAACACATATGACATGCACATAATACCACATGTACACCAGTACCATAGGTACAACATGTACACAATAGCACATGTACAAAGCTCCACCTGTAGAATGTGTGCACAACATCACATGTACACGACACCACCTGCACAACGCCACATGTACATCATACCACTTGTACAACATGTACACAATGCCATGCGTACATAGCACCACATGCATGAAATGTACACAACACCATATGCGTGGCATGTACACAACACCACCTACACACAATACCATATGTACAAGATGTACATGGTATCACATTCTCACAACACCATATGTACATAGCACCATATATAAAACATGCACACAACACCATATGTACATAGCACCACATATACAACATGTACATAACACCCTATGTACACAACACTGCATATCCAACATGCACACAACACCGCATATCCAACACGTACATCACACCAACTATACCCATCATTTCATATGTAATATTAGCACAACACTATCTATACCACTTGGTACATAAAATTGCATAAACAACATGTGTGACACACTATATATACACAACACTGCATGCTGACGACATCACAAATGCAACATGTACAACATATACAACATATGCACAACAATAGTACCATGCATCCAAAACCACATTGTCTCTACCAAACAACCTTGCTTTGAGTGTCTTATCCATGCTTGTCCCAACATTCCGAAGAGCACACTGATTTCATTTCGCTGATGTATCACTCGGCCTAGCCTATCCATAACATAATCATACTATAATAACATAATATCAATTCATATCCACATGATACTAACCTCATATATTTTTTGGGACTACTCTTACCACTTGATTCCTCATGAACCAAGAACCTCTTCATGTCATTCACCTATGTAACCAATCATTCCTTCATAAGAATTATTCCTAACGACCTTGTCAGACAACAACATACATACATACATACACATACATATAAATAATCATGATCCTATCAGACAATGGCATATATACATAGCTACTTACATGTTTACATATATAGACATCAACATAATGATGATCACAACATAATTACAAGCTATCATAAGGTCAAGGTTAAGAGAACTCCCTTTATCTATTCACAACATGCACAACATTGAGAATGGAAATTCCCAACATAGCCAAGGAGTTTGACACCTCAAGTCCATTTACTTTACCTTTCCTAATTACTTTTCTCATGACTATCCTGCCATCGTCCATTTACACCAATGGACCTAACCAATCCAACTGGATATCATACACTTACCTTAAACTTCCCTTATACATGCACCAACTTCCTCCGAGTCTTACACTGCCTGTTGGATTTCATTTAGCTCTCCTCAAGCTCCACTAACATTCCTATTTTCCCAACCAATTCCCTAGACTCCAAACATAAAAGGCAAGACAAAAAACAAACAAGAAGAAAACCATGGAAAACCAACAACAATATGACACCACAACCAAAGTGGCATGGTCATGCACAAGACACAAACAAAACCACAATCAAGCACAACAAATCACCAAAAGACCAATTTTTTTTTTTACTAACAACAGACACCATGAATCAATTCCCATGGTTCCCAATGCTTCCAAGTGAAAGCTCAACCTGAGCCTTCTTCAAGATTCCATGGCAGTTTCTTTTCCATGCAATCCCTTGTGTCATATGCCATCAACACATAACTATCAGTGCTTAAATAAACATATTGGTTACCTTACCTTGTTGTGCCAAGCACGTTGCTTACAACTAAACACATCCATGCCATCTCTCAAAGGGACTTCAATTCCCTTGAGAGATCCACCTATAGCTAGAGACTAGCTAATATACTTGTCAAATACAAGTTCATGAATCTAGCACATATCCACATAATGTCAGAAAAGACTAAGGTTAAGAAGAATTCCTGTATGCAAAGCACTCATTCGTTTGGAATTAGTGTTTCCAAACATAGCCAAAGGAATTCTTGCCCAATTCCTTTCCTTTACCTTTTTACTTTGTTGCAATAGAGTCTTACTATGCATTATCACGTCACCTAACTATTAGTTATATAACACATCAACTATTACCTTGTCAAGATAATTCAAAGCATGTTTTCCTGGAACTATTCATACATGTCATGTAGTATACCTAGGGGAGATAATATGGGGTACAAAGGGAGGTACCCAAGGGAATAATGTAAGGGACCACAAGTAGTTAGCAATAATGTAATAAGCCCATGGTATTATATAGATGGTATTGAGGGAACCATGGTAATGACCCATGGTATTGTATGTATGAGGCCTATATAGAGGCTAGAGACTCCCCATTGAGATATGTGAAGGAATATTGTATGAACATGCATATGGCTTGTGGAGTGTTCTCATTCCTTAAGGAGTGATTGTATGGTGTTGCCCTAACTTAAGGGTTTTGATCAATAAAGTGAATCATTTCTATCTGTTTCTATCTTGTTATTTCTTGGGTATATTTGTGTTTGGGATAATATGGGGTACAAAGGGAGGTACCCAAGGGAATAATGTAATAATGGGATGGGCCATCGTAATAAATAAGGTGGTTAACCCATATCATGTAAGGGACCACAAATAGTTAGCAATAATGTAATAAGCCCATGGTATTAGATATATGGTGTTGAGGGAACCATGGTAATGACCCATGGTATTGTATGTATGAGGCCTATATAGAGGCTAGAGACTCCCCATTGAGAGATGTCAAGGATTATTGTATGAACAAGCATATGGCTTGTGGAGTTTTCTCCTTCCTTAAGGAGTGAATGTATGGTGTTGCCCTACCTTAAGGGTTTGATATTTAAAGAAGCATTTCTATCTTATTATTTCTGGGTATATTTGCATTGTCTTATATTTTCATATCAGATATATAACATGTCAACCACATGTTTCAAATATCAAGACAATCATATCTATCAATTTTAAATCAACCTTTACTAAGACTATCAATCATGTCATAATCCATAGTCATTAGACATAATGCTACAACTCTCACTTACTTACACTCAAGTATATATCAATTGTCTCAACACACATATGTGTTAGTTCAATCATCTTAAAACAAGATCATTTGAACACATACTCATATTATGAAATTCGTCAAACATCCAACCAAATTGCAAACATACCATGTTAAATTAATCAACTAGATGACATAATCAAACATTCAAATGCCAAAAAGATGACTTAAGAAAACTCATACCTTAATGTATCTCAAGGGAGGCTATCTTGTCTACATAATCAAGCTAGATTAGGATGATATAACTTCACAACGTATCAACTAAACCATAAATAAGGTCATGATATCCATAACAATAACTAGCTAACATGTTCACATCAAAAACTCATAAGGAATTATCATTAATACATAATAAGCACATCTGCACAGTCAATTTAGATTATTATAACATAATATCACCACATATTAACTCATGCCTGAATGTCATAACATTAACCATTTGCATAGACTAATCCAATTTATTATGATACATATAACATCAAGATATTAATGCTATAAACCTAATCATTAAGTTAACTAACATATAACAATAATAAATTAACATATAACATGCTCATCAATAACATATACCATAATTATCAAGCTAACTACAAGTCAACATATAACATATTCATCAATGACATATAACATAATCATCAGGTTATCTAACATAACACAACAAGCGCAATGCTCACTACCATAGGTTACTATCATTCATGACTATGACACTTGTGCATATGACTACATTAATCAAATAGCATCTATCATGTATGTAACCATAACATCGATAGACATGTACATAAACCTAATGTATATAACCCTAATGTATATAACAATCCATTAACTAACATGCCTGAATGCCCAACATACCAACTTGTATGACGACATGCTCTTGCCTTGAGGTGCAATGATGCAACGTCACTTTGATGATCTGCACCTCTTGTTCTATATCAGCCAACACATTAGCATCATAACATACCAATAGCATAATGATGACCTAAATTGCATACAATGACCTCATAATGTATGTTTGACCTACTATACATGCATAACAACGTATAGACACTGACATGCATAGCAAATTCATTTACAACCATACACTCATGAGGACACATCCCACAACAACACCATCAACCTTCACATGGAGACATCACTACAACGATGACCAAAACCATGCAAATGCAACAAGCACATGGACTAAAAGCATAAGAAACACATATGAAACCGACATGAATGCATAACCAACACACTACCCATCTAGTCTAAGGGGTGAACCATGCTCAGATACTACTCCGTAACACCCTCTTCCCACATCTACCCAAGTAACCCGCCAACCAGGGTAAACATGTGATGAGAGGTTACTATGATATGATTTGACCTCCTAACTCACATTAAGGAAGTGGAACCGATAAAACCACACCATATAGACCTTCCACAATAACAACAAGACTCTTAGGAACCATCCCCACCTCTCAGGTAAACATCGCTTGAGTCCCACTAAGTTTTCAAGCTATTAAACCTCTGGATGCTCCCATGCTATGGGCATGCCAGTGTCTAGAGAGCTTTGGATGCTCCCACAAGCCTGCATTCCTACGTCCATAGAGCTCTGGATGCTCCCACAAGCCTGCATGCCTACGTCTAGGGACTATTTTCAACATAATTGTGCCGGAGTCCGTGGAATTTAAGGCACTTTTCAAGCCAAAAATTTTAGCCACTTCCCAAAACTTGATGTGACTTCTAGAATGCATTAAACACATGATGATAAGACTAATAAACCAAAAACTAACTCCAGGACTAGGCCTGACCATCCCCAACTAGGAGTGACATTCTCTCAAACACTTGGCATCAATGCAATCTATAGGTCTAGGATACAAGACAGAGCATGAATCACTGAAAAATCTTATGAGACATGACAAGAAGGATCACCAAATTCTCCCTTGAAATTTTATGATATAAATTAGGCTTGCATCCATCATTTTAAAAATTACAAGTAAATACATGAAATAACCATGACAGTAACCA
Organism: Pinus tabuliformis; assembly: GCA_031772625.1. NCBI lineage: Eukaryota > Viridiplantae > Streptophyta > Pinopsida > Pinales > Pinaceae > Pinus > Pinus tabuliformis. Next base: position 246,331,939 of record CM062810.1, on the reverse strand, counting down.
ATCATATAACCATGCTTGTAAACAACATTAAACTATGAAAATAACAGTGAGATTACAACCATTAAATCCACATATAAATAAATAAAAAAGAAAGAGAACTTAGGTTTTATTAAACATAGGAAAATCTGACCAAGTTCGAGACTTCCACATACCACCTGACTGTAGACATGGTTGAGCCAAATCTCTCTTTAGCTAGTCACCCATGTGCCATATTCCAAGCATGAATGTGGGATCTCATAAACACATCAACCGAAACCATCCAGGGTTCCAGTGGACAACCACCTCAACCTATCAAACAATTATTCCACCTCATGGTCGGACATCACGAGGACCATCATCTGATTGGTCTCTACCCAAGCCTTCCAGGGCTCCAGAGCGTTTATTCCAACCTAGTTTCTAAGACTAGTAACTCAACCCAGGGCTAATGTCGAGCTCTAGAGCGTTTGTCCAACCAAGGCTCTAGGATTAGTAACTAAATCCACAATTTTTTTGGCTTCCAAAGCGTTTTTCCAACCAGGGCTTCTAAGACTAGTAACTCAATCCACCAAGGACTTCCAGAGCACTTTTCCAATGAAGGCTTCGAGGACTAGTAACTCAAATCAGGCTGTTATAGGGCTTCCAAATAATTTTTCCAACCAAGGCTCCAAGACTAATAACTCAACCCAATCCATCATAGGGCTTCAAGAGTGTTTTTCCAACCAAGGCTCCAGGAACTAATAACTCAACCCAAGCTAAAGGAAACGTGAGAACCAACCATAAATTCAAAAAAATGAACCCACAACACTACAGATATTCAAGAAATGGAAAGGCTAGACAAATCCACGGTCAATCCAGAAAATCCTCAATGCCAATGAAAAATCATAACCAAGAAACCACATGCATGTGCCATGCATTCTGAAACTAGTGAGGAAAACATACATGCAACTTGGTACCTGCAAGAAAAACTCATTGCAGTTGTTGATCCCAATGTCCTCTTATGCTATCTTGCTTGTCCTTTGCCTTCTTGATCCAAAAATTAAGTATGCCACTCCCTCCAAGAGTGCTCCAAGAAAAATATAAGTGTCCAAGAATGAGAGAGAGAGAGAGAGAATAGAAGAGAGCTCGACCAAACTGAACAGAGAAAGCTTACCCATTGATCCTCATAAGCCTTTTTATCAATGATGCCTCTATTTTCTTGAATTTCCATTATTTCCCTTCATTTTCCTCCTCACATGAAAGCTGTGACTCTTCACCTTCCTTTTCTCCTATTTCCTTTATTTTCATAAATATAATTCCAATAAATTCCTCATGCCTTTCCAAAGCCTTTTCCATTTCCTTTTTAATACCTTTTCCATTGCCTTTGCCAATTTCCTTAGCCATAATAAACCTAATGAACACCCACTAGGATGTTTTTTCCACCATTCAACTTGGAATACATGTCCCATGACCGTGGTATTATATATTTTTACATAGATTTTTAACTAAGGTTGTTACAATGAGAAAAGGAAGAATGTTCCAAAGAAGAATGTTAAAATAAATTTTGATAGCAAGAAAAGTTTCTTTTTTTTTTAACAGAAACAGATAGAGAGATGTATTACTTTCTGGCCAAAATGTCATAATTCTGATTACAATATGCAGAGCAAAATCCAGAAAGCTCTTTGTCCAGGTCCGAGGTCTCTTTTTCTATGCTACACCAGAGATTTTTACAAGTTATTTTCCGGGCAACCGCCTCTATTTTTCCCAAATTAAAAATGCAAACGAACTGCTTCAATAAAAGACAATAAAACATAATCACCAGGAGGTTAAGGAATGGGATCCCAACCTTCTTCTCCATCTCTGAGAATGACTCCGAGGGGGAGAAGAGCTGCTTTATTAGCTTCAGCGTCAGCCTCTTTGTTATTATCTCTCTTGACATGATAGAATTTCAAACTCTGGAAGGAGTTTGATAGGATTCTTGTTCTGGTGATCAATCTGGACAGTCTTAGATCTGTTGGGGTAGAGCTGTCTATGAAAGTTTTTATGATAGTCTGCGAGTCTCCCATCACTATTGCATCATTGATTCCGAGGGATTTAAGTTGTTTCAGTCCTTGGAAAAGGGCTAGAGCTTCAGCTTGCATACTGGTGTTGAAGCCCACTCCCCAGGAAAATCTAAGAGCAGTTCTGCCATCCGCTCTCTTAACAACTCCACCAGCACCGGATCTGCCCGGGTTGCCTTTGGCAGCCCCATCGAAGAAAAGGATAATATGATCCTGCTTTGAACAAAGAGCCAAGAAATCTGAGGCATTAAGATGAATTTGCCAGTCTTTAGGGAGAACGGGAGGCCTGACAATTTCATTGAAGCGGAGGTCCAGGGAGTCACTCCAAGCTGCATCGAGGTCACTCAGTCCTGCCCCATCCAGCTGTTCACCAACACATTCCTTTAGCTGAGTTTTTATTTTAACCCAGACAGTATTATGATCTCTCTTCTTATCTCTGAAAATCCTCTGATTTCTTTCCAGCCAGGTGAACCAACAGATTAATTTGGGAAGAATACACCAGGCGGCTTTGAGGTGAACATTTTGGGGAGAGCCTCCAGGATACGACGTCTTCCAGTTCGAGAACAGCTCTGGAATATTATTGGGGAGGATGATATCCGCCCTCCAAGAGCCTAAGGCCGCATTCCAGAGATTGGCCACGAAATTACAGTTCAGCATCAGATGCGCAGCGGTTTCTGAATGTTCACCACACAAGGAACAACGAGAGGGGCCATGGTAACCTCTTTTGTGGAGTCTATCATCCGTCAAAATACGCTGGTGATAGAGAAGCCAACAAAAATAGTCAATTTTTGGAAGCGAACTTTGGAACCAGACTCCTTTCCATGGTTTCGGGTCTGAGGGAACATGAGGATGTGCTAAGAGCTGCCTGTATCCCTGAGAGACGGAGTAGCGCCCAGGCGACGAGCCCCAACCACGAGTGTCTGGCTTTCTGCTGCTCAAAGGAGCCTTACCATTTAGGAAGTCTGAGAAAATTGCCAGTTCTTTGGATAGGGACTGAGGAACCTCAAAATTTATCCAACTGAGCCAGTGTCCATTCTCCCATTTAGATATATCCCACAGTGTAATGAACCCCGAACTGTGCATCCAGTCTTTCAGCGCTGACAGGGATCTATCATCAGACAGAGGGTCGCAGCCCATAATACGATCCTCCCAAATTCTGATTTGCTTGCCATTGCCAGGGATCCAATGAGCGTGATCATTGATTAGGGAGAAGGATTTTGCACAAAGCTTTTGAATAGGCGAGCCAGTGTTTGCTCTGGGGTGATCAAGACACCTTTTCCTCTGCCCACGAAAGAACTTTTTCCACAAGGCGATCTGAGCCCACCCCGGCTTTGGGGCAATAATCCTCCAGATCAGTTTTGCACCCAACGCCATGTTTTGCATGCTGATGTTCTTAAAGTTCAGTCCGCCTTCCAATCTGGGCATGGAGATTTTAGTCCAGCTTAATAGAGGAATTTTCTTTTCATTGGCTTTCCCGCCTTTCCAAAAGAATTTTCTGATATGGTCCTCCATTTTCTTCATAATTCCAACAGGGGCCAGCATCACTGCAAATTGGTATATGGGGAGGCTGTTGAGGACAGCTTTTATTAGAACTGACTTACCTGCCAGATTAAGCCAGTTAAAACCCCAGGAATGGATCTTAGACTCGAACTTTTCCAGCAGGGGCAACCAATCTCTGTTGGCAGCGCGGTGTAAAAAGATAGGGAGACCCAGATACTTGAAGGAGGACCAAGACGAGGAAGCCGCGAAACCGAAGCAACTGGAGATGGCCTGCAATGTGGAGGCAGGGGTATTCCAGCAGTAGATATGGCATTTGCCTTTGTTCAGCTTACTTCCTGAGTCTTCACAGTATTCTTCAACCACTTCTTTGAAACTTTTAGCTGAGGACACAGAGGCAGCACCCAGCAAGAGGGAATCATCCGCAAATAACGCGTGGTTTATGTTGTTAACACCTCTCGCAATGTTCAGACCCATTAGTTCTTGATCCTGTTGCTTTTTGTTCAAAAGGAAGCTGAGGACGGAAGCTTGAAGGACAAAGAGCAGGGGGGATAAAGGACACCCTTGCCTCAAACCACGAGAGGCTTTGAAGAAATCTGAGGCCCTCCCATTCACCAGAGGGGCTATCCAGGGCTCACTGATACAGGCCTTAATCCAGTTGACAAATTTGGATCCAAACCCAAATTTGTGCAGGACCTCGAATAGAAAGCTGTGTCTCACTCTGTCAAAGGCACTTTCAAGATCTAGCTTGACAGCCATACCTTTCTCTTTGCGGACCATACTGGAGTGGATCGCCTCTTGGACCAGGACAAAGTTGTCCACAATCTGTCTTCCCTGAATAAATCCTCCCTGGTTCGCAGGGATGATGTTCGGAAGGATGGTTTTTAATCTGTTGGCAATAACTTTCGTGATCAGCTTATAACCTATATTACATAGAGATATAGGGCGAAACCGACTGAAGGAATTGGCTCCTTTCTCCTTGGGAATGAGGGCCAGGAAGGCCGAATTGGTGCTTCCCCCAATTTTCTGGCACTCTTTGGATTTCCTTATCATTCTGCATAGGTCTTTCTCCACTATCTGCCAACAGGTCTGAATGAATCCGGCAGTGAAACCGTCAGGGCCCGGGGCCTTGTCCGGTTCCATAGCGAAGAGAGAGGCTTTTATTTCATTGTTAGTGATCTCAGCATCCAGGAATTGATTATTTCTTTCGGTTATCAGGAAGGGCACCTCATTCACGATGGAAGGAGCATGATCGGCGGCCTCTTCTTCACTGTAGAGATTTTTGAAGTGAGTGAAGGCAACGTTCTTTATGCATCTGATGTCTCTATGAATGGTGGTCTCAACTTTAATTTCAGAGATGGAGTTGAAACATTTTCGGGCCTGAGCTTGCTTATGGAAGAAAGAAGAGTTTCTATCTCCCGCCTTGAGCCAGAGACTGCGGGATTTTTGTCTCCAAAACTCTTCCTCTGCCAAGCTAGCCTTAAGGAACATGCGCTGAAGGTTAGCCTCCTTGTCAAGTAATTCTTTAGTGATCTCAGCGTTTTCCGATGCCAAGTGATGCGATTCAAGACGCTCCTGGATCATTTTCCTTTCCACAGCAGGATTTGGTAATGATTTTACCCAGGACTTTAGAGCAGTTTTGACTCTCCTAAGTTTCTCTTCCCAAACAAAGAATGCAGAGCCTTTGACAGGGAGCTTCCAGGTTTCTTTTATCAGAGGCAAGAAGGACGGCTCCTTGGCCCAGTGAGTGTTGAATTTGAAAGGAATGGGACCTTGATCCGAATGAGCCAGCAACTCGAGTTTAATGGGGCGGTGATCGGAAACACTGCAAGGAAGTATATGCATTCTAGATTCTAGACCAAGAAGAAGAAAAGAGCTTTGGACGAGAAATCTATCTAACCTTGCAGCGATGTGGCCAGGACCGATTCTTTTGTTAGTCCATGTGTACTTCCCAGCCGAAGGCTTGATGTCGATCATATCCCAGTCGAGAAGCAAGTCCTCAACCCATTCCCGCGCCGGGTCCCTGACGATGCTTCCTCCGCGTTTTTCAGACACTGATAATGTTAGGTTAAGATCCCCTGCTATGATAATATTGGCTAAGTCTTCAGTATCTGCCAGATTCCTAATGGAATCCCAACAATGCTTTTTCTCTGCTGAGCTGACGGGAGCATACACATTGAAGAGGGAGAGTGTCGTATCTATTTCTATGTGATGGATTTTTGAGAACAGCCAATGGGTATTTTTAACTTCTCTGATCTTTATAAATTTGTTTGCATTCCAGATAGAACCCAGTCCACCGGAAGCACCTCGAGCTGATACTGCTAGACCTTCGCTTTGTTTCCACAACTTCTTGCCGATCTGGAGGAAGGCATAGTCCTCCATTTTAGTCTCCTGGATGAGGAGTAGGTCGGGAGATTCTGTTCTTATCAGGCTTCTTATAGCTTCTTCTTTTATTCTGCTCCCCATACCCCTGCAGTTCCAGGAGACGATCTTCATCACTTGCATTTTGAAGGATGAGCTCCCCTAGAGCTCTGAGGCTGATTTCTGTTCTTCTTCGGAGTATTTGCCAAAAGCTTCTCAAGGGTTGGTTGACTGCCCTGGAGCTTGTCTTTGTAGGTCTCTTGTTCTCTTTTTTCCCGCGCAGATTTTCGACCTCTCAATGATCTTCTGGCCGAGGTTTGCGAAGTTCCTATTTCACCTTCTTCTTCTGATTCCTCCGAACTTTGCACCTCCTCTGTCTCTACAATGGGAGTCTCTTTTGGTCTGTCTTCATTACTTTCCACCTGTATTGGTTCCATGGGGGACTCTTTGGGGATCAATCCTTCTTTCTGCATCTCTGGTTCTAGGGAACCTTCCGTAGCTGGGCTTAACAGAATGTATTTGTTTCCTTGTTCTTCCATGGCAGGGGTTTGGTTACTAGGGGCAACCTGTGAACCATTGCCTTTTGTATTGCCTGGTCGATTGGCTTTGTGGGCATTTTTGGATCTTTTAACCTGGGTCCAGCCTTCATCCTTGCCTTTCTCCATTTCAATATTCTTTGGACAGTTCCGAGCGAAGTGACCATAAACCTGACATTTCCTGCACTTGAACGGGAGCTGCTCATAGTCCAGCTTCTGGACATGAGACCAGCTTCCAACCCTGATCTTTACTGCCTCGGGCAAGCCAACTTCCAGATCAACTTCAACGCAGATTCTTGCACAGTCGAATTGATCTTTGTTATTTGCACGATCGATGAATTTGCCCAAGGTGTTACCAATGTGCTTTAGGGATTCCCAGTTCCAGCAATGCACAGGCAGATTGGGCAGCCTAACCCACACAGGAACGGCTGTGGGAACGTCAACTGAAGGGTCAAAATCAGGCGTCCACTTGTTGAGGTACAACCCTTGAGGGCCCATGAAATAGGGGCCGTTCCGGAATATCAGATCCTTATCCTCTTTATCAGTAAATTCAAACATGAAGAATCCCTTCCCTAGAAAATACGAGGTGACACCATTCTTAATCAAAGGAGCCCAGTTTCTAGCAATCCAGTTCTCCGTGGATTTGGGAGAGGGCCAGAGGCCCGTGAACTGGCCTACCAGAGCTCTCTCAGCCAGCGAAAGGGCGACCTTGATCGGACCCTCAGGGGGGAGCGAGATCTCTGGAATGTCGTCCAAACGTTTAACGAATTTCGCAGCCTCTGAAGCTTTCTTCTTCGGCAGGGATTCCAGGAGCTTAAGAAAGGCTTCAGCATCAGAAGGGGGAGGCAGAGGGGGCGGATCCATTGAAGCAGCAACCACAACAGCGGCCTTGATCAAACCCCACAAGCCATCTCAGGTGCAACAAACTGGGGAGCTCCAGCAGAACTACAGCGCGCAGGGAGACCACCGCGTAGGGGAGCGCCTCGCAGAGGGAAGAGCCCGCAGGAGGCCAACGGCACCAAGCAGCCCGAGGGCCGAGCCAAAGGCGAGGGCGCAGAAGAGCGGCAACTAGGTCTCGATGATCCGCAGTCCACAAGAGAGCAGCAAGAAAAGTTTCTATACTCATGAAGATAATGAATATTCTTCCAATAATGAGGATGATGAATCAGATTAGGATTGCCAATTACTTATGGCATTTTAATAACAATATGTAGATGAGTTTGATGATGTCTTTATGGATGCTCTAGAATAAATTGATAGACTTAGGGTCATAAACAAGAATCAAGAAAAGGAAATTAGTATGTATAAGGAAAACACCCTTGTTGAAGAAATAACTTAGCTAAAGATATGTTTAGAAGAAGCCAAATTAGTTGAAAAGATTTGAAGAAAAAAGTCTAGGAAAATGAATGGCACTATGAAAAATTAAAACTTTAAATTTTGGGCCTAGGAAAGGAACTTGAGAGAAAAAAGGCTCTAAATCTTTGATTTTCTAAAGGATCTGAAAATTTAGAAGAAATCATTAAAGTGAAACTTTCTCCACTAATCAAGACAGGTATTGGTTACAATCTAAATCAAAATGGTGAAACATCAGAACCTATGAAATACTTTGAAACAGGTACAAAAAGCTACATGAATGCAGTAAAAGGAAGCAATAATCAGAATTATAGGAATCAACAAAAGAATGAGGGATCATATATTTCTGATGCAAAACAATCTTTCCATGAACAAAGGGAAACCTAGTCAAGAAGGTATTATACTACTACGTATTCTTACTTCAATGGTCAATGCTTCACTTGTCACAACTTTGGTCACAAAGTAGTTCATTGTGATGCTTATAAAAAGATTCTGACTAGAGAATAAAAAAAATAACAGAATGCAATCGGGAGAAAGAAATATTCTTATAATGCTTTCTCACCTCTTCAGAATGAAATTGAATGTTCTATTTGAAATATATTTGGTCATGAAGACAATGAATGCAAAAGAAAGATGAAGTCATATTATCAACATGAATAGAAGACAATACCACCCAAGGTATGGAAAAATAAAATTGCTTCTTCTGAAAAGTGTGGTCTAGCATTGTATGCAGGAGATCAAGAGAATCTAAGGTACATTGACAACAGGTGTTCTAAGCATATGATATGTGATGGAGATAAGTTTGTTTCTTTTAATGAAATTAAGAAAGAAAATAATGTGACTTTTGGTAATAAATCACCTACCACCATTAAAGGATAAGGATCTATGTTTTAAAAGAAAAGGTCAAGGCTAAGAATGCATTATTTATTGATGGGCTAAGACATAACTTGTTAAGTGTTAGTCAAATGTGTGATCAGGGGAATGAATTTATTTTCAGATCAAAGAATTGCATGGTAAGAAATTTCAATATAGGTAAGATCACAATCAAGGGAACCAGAACTCCGGGTAATGTATATATCCTAGAGGGTGGAAAATAGAACTGTTTTTTGAGAAAATATGAAGAAAGTTGGCTTTCACACAAAAGGTTGTGGCACCTCAACTTTTCCCAACTATACAAATCAAGAAGGATGGGAGTAGTTGATGACTTTCCCAACATTTCTCCACCTGAAAATAACATTTGAAAATAATGTCAATTTGGTAAGCAATCTAGAGTTTAGTTTAAAGCTAAACAAGATTGTTGGTGTGAAAATTCCTAGAAGGTGTACCAAAAATCCTCACTTAATTCACTAGGTGACAAGTGACCCTAACAACCATTTGATGGTTGTTGTCATTCTAGATCTGCAATACAAATGGAAAATCTGCAATAAAAGAAAACAAGATCCATAACAAATAGAAACAAAATAACGTATCCAGAATAATAACCCAATTGACAATACAATTTTAAATGAATATATATTTATTGATAACACCCGGTGAAGGAGATCTATAGATTGGTCTGTAAGTCCCCCTTTGTGGGATGGGTCCTTTGATATCCTTGATGTTTCAGAAATAGAATTCCCTCTCTCAATCATGTGAAAAAAACCAAATAGATATGAAGAACTCAAATGGGAGCTCAAGAAAATGACAATAGTGGAGACGAAGATAATGATCATGGTGAAGAATGGATGAAAAACCCTCCTTTATATAGCCAAGTATGGAGTTAATCTCGAAAATGGAGAAAAAAAAATGTTATTGACCAAATTCTGATCTAACTGCTTGGAATACTTTATTATATTTATTGGAGAGGAAAAGGAATTTAAAATGATTAAATTCCTTTATTTAGAAATAATTAACAAATAAAATGATTTATTAATTATTTCACGAGAAACAAGAAACGTGTGAAATCAAAATAATTATTAAATAGTGATTTAATACTTATTCTAATAACATAAATGAGGAAATTCAAATAAATAATATTTAAATATTCCTAAGGGATTTAGTCAAATGTGACAAGGAATAATTATTAAATAATGGTTTAATAATATTTCCTAGAGAAAATTAAATAAATAATGATTTATCTAATTATTTTCTTGGGGTTTTTTGATTTAAATCATAAAATAATTTAATAAAAGTAGTTTACTAAAAAAAAAATCCACAGTGAAAGTGATTTTACTATGGTAACATTAAATCCACATGGTGTATTTTGACCCACCTAGTTAGAAATGAATAGGTGATAATTTTTTGGTGATAACAAAGGCACTTCAAGTAAACCCCTTGAACTTATTCATACTGATTTATGTGGACATGAGAAATAAGTCTCCTTGCGGCGAACAATACATCATGATATTGATTGATTACTCTACAATAATGTGTTGGGTTGGTTTACTAAAGCATAAAGATGAGGCATTTGAAAGTTTAAAATATTCAAGGCTTTGGTAGAAAATAAATTGGATCTAAAAATAAAATGTCTTAGATCTGATAGACGAGGAGAGTTTATATCAGATGATTTTTTTCAATTTTTGTGAACAATATGACATCAAAAGATAGTTTTCCATAGATTAAACTCAACAAAATGGAGTGCTAGAAAGAATGAACAGAACAATTCAACAAATGGCATGTGTCATGCTTGATGAGTTTGGAACACCTGGCATCTTCTAGGGAGAAGAAGTACATACAACCATGGATATACTTAACAAGGCTCATGTTCAAGTAAACAATGATAAAACTCCATATGAACTATGGTATGGTAAGCCTGCAATTGTCAAACACTTTATAATATTTGGAAGGAAATGTTTCACCAAGAAAAATGATGATAAGGTTGGAAAATTTGAATCCATAATTGTTGAAGGAATCCTGCATGGATATTGTTGGTGGCCAAGTGTGAATAAAACTATTCAACCCTTTCCACATTAATTATCAATCTGGGATCTATTGGTTATTTCAAGGCTAACACACAAATATATGTAGGTAACAATTGTACAACCCAAAATTGATTGAGGATTCATCAACGAATAATAAAGAACTGTAACAACAAATGTAAATGACAACATTAACTAATTTGTAACAACAATGGAAATGATGGCAATAATTAACTGTAACAACAATTCGATTCTCAACAATTACATCAAACAATCACAAGAAAGGAAGGGAAATACATACATGGAAAACAAACTAGCACGCACTATCTCAACAACACCTAATCAGGAGACTGGGCCCAACTCCTTGATCAGGGCTGTGATGAACTCACGAACTCAAAGAAAGATCAGAAAGTTGTAAATTTCATTACGTGAAAGTCTCTGTTACAAACCTCAATTCTCTTGTCTCCAACCCCCCATTTCAACCTCTCTATCCTTTATTATACAAAAATCATTCCTGAGATTAAGGTAATTGTTGCCTATGATTTACATGAAGGTTGTAATAAGCCCAAAATTGAATACAAAAGATAGAAAGATGAAGTCTGGGTCAGTTCTGCCATTACATTTGCAGTTTGATAATAGCTCTGGCATATCAATGTGTATACTTAGCCATTTGACTTGGAAATATGCATGTAAGATGAATTTTAGCAAGCGCTTTGGTCATAATCCCCTAGACTATGCTTCAATGATTAATTAATTTGTAAAGACATGATTACAGGTATACGTGCACAATTTAGGATATGAAATGACTTAGTTAGGAGTGCAAATGTGAAGGAAAATGGGATAAAAAGGTAAGTAAAAACATGCAAGTTTAGCTCCCAACATCTTCCCCCAAATGGTCTTTCTGCATGTCCTCATACAACTCATTGCCTTCGCAGGTATGGGTTAAATCGAATGTGATCAACATGCAGTTGAGGAATATCATATTTTTCGGCCACATCTTTCCCTGTGGGTTTCTATCCATTTGTTAGTAAGATATCCTTCCACCAATAACTGTTCACATTGTAGGTAGGAGTGTATTGATCTGCTGGCACCAAAAGGATGGGAAATGGAATCTCAAGCCCATCCAATGAACCCCTCAAGTACAGATGCAGGCAATATAACGTGGCAATATTTCTAGTGTTGTGGCATAGTTACGGGCCCTAAAAGGTTCTTGCACTCTAACAACTAATGCTGACAACCTCCATCTCCTCTAACAACTATCCAGAGTCTCATCCTAACAAGAAACCACTTGTGTCATGCATAACTTGGTGCACCATCTCTGAGTTACCAATATCTTTTTTGGATACCCCTTAATCCTCAAGAAGGTAGCATGCCTATTATAAATAGTGATAGACTGCTAATGCTCTCTTCGAATAAGAAGAGGCCTAGTGGATTTATTTGCTTCAAACATATCACTGGCCTTCTTCCACTTGACTTGATTGATGGTGTAGGATGTGAAAGCTATCAATTGAATATCCCCTACATAGGGGACTGGGTTGAATGCTTGGTCATCTCCCAAGAAATAATCATGCCTATACAGTTCACATATTAAGTGTTTATTCAAGACATCATGAAGCCTTATAATGCGGAGAAACTGTATAGGGTCCTCGATTTCATGGTTCATCTCGAGATGAATACTTTCCAGGGAAAAGAGAAGGTATTGTTCATGAAGAAACAAAGCATAATTGTGAGCAGGGGGGCGAAAATCCATTACCTACTGCACTAAGGTAAACATTTCCTCCTTATCGAGTTTCAACATTCACACATGCTCTTCTAACTATTTGATCTTCTTCTGCTGTTTTTCTCATTTCTGCCTCTCCCTATCCATCTGGTCTACATAACCAGTGATGATTTTTGTAGCCTGGATGTGAACTCTGTTTACCTCTACCTGATGATCTTTCATAACAATTATCCCCTATTGAAGACGAATAACCGTAGCCTACCATTTTTGAATCTCAACAGTCAAAATGAATTCCTGAGCCTCCCATAAATGGTCTATAGGTTCTGTTTGCACCACAATAGAAATAGTGGGATTGTCCCTGGTCTGAGCTACTGAGGGGGTAGCTCTAGTCTTAAGTATTGCAATTTTTCTCCTGTACCTTCTTTCTCCCCTTTGCAAGTGCAACACCCTTTTCCTCAATCTCAGATTATCTATTTTTAATTGCATAAGTTCATTAAACTGAGACTGATAACTTTTCTTAAGGGGAGGTCTCCTTTATGTGCACTGTTAAATGAATTATTTCTTGATAGTGACCTCCTCCACTGGTCTCATAGCTAGTGTGGAACTTGGTGGGTCATCGGCACTGGTGTCGAACGACTCCACCTTCACCCTCACTTATTTTGTTTGCTTATCACCTTGACTGGTTTCCCCTCCATTTCCTTCCGGAATTACCAAAAGTTAGGGGCTCAACATTCTCCACTTCTTTTTCTACTACTTGTTCTCCCATGCATTCCAGAACTTCCCCTAGCTTTGATGAGTCAGTAGGCATTGCGTCTTTTAGTAATTCCTCAGTTATCCCAGCAAACTACGAAATACCATCCTTAACATTTTTCTCCCGTGCTTTCTCTTCCACCCGATCATCCATTCTCAGTAAAAAAGTTGACTCGAACCCTTGTGGGGTAGTGTAACCATGAATGTCTTCCCCTGGTGGTCCTATAGGGCTAGCATCCATCACCATTTCTTCAATTCATTCCTCGTTTAGCACTGGTTCTTGTGTAGCAGTGCTAACGCCCATGTTTTCAAATTGTTCCATCTATAAGAGCGCTAGCACTTGAGTGGCCACTTCAACCAGTGCATCAAATCTTGTACCAACAAATTTTAAAATTGGGGGAATGAATTTTTCCTCCTTTGAGCACCGAGGATTATGAGACTTCCTCGCCCCTCTTGGTAGAGTTGTAGGAAGGGAAGAATGAAGAAAATATTCTCCCATTTTTGTCTGGACTATGCTCCCTAAATCCTGCTCCTCAACTTCTATGTTTTTTGTCTGGGCTGAGTCTCCCTGTGGTTCCTGAAAAACTGTGTCAGGTATAGGTTCTTTTTCTTTTACCAATTCCAGGGTTTCTTCTATCAGTAGTTCCGGTTCTTGTGTGAAAACACCACTTACAGTTTCTACTTCGGACCAAAAGTTTTCTTGGATGGGTGGTGTTGGTTCTTGTGTAACAACACCACATAAATTCTCTTCTTTATACCTCAAATTCACTTCTTCAAGTGGTGGTGGTGGTAGTTCTCCCCGAGAATTATCAAATGAAGTTGAGGCAGCATCAATCATGTCCTCAATTTCCATCCTTTCTACTTCAATTGAGCCAACAAGTGATGTTGGTTCTTGTGGAGTAGCATTGACTATAACAACTTCCATCTCGACTGAGCCAACAGGTCATGTCAGTTCTTGTGGGGCAGCACCAGTTGTGGAATATTCCATCTCAACTAAGGCAACAGGAAATGTTGGTTCTTGTGGAGCATCATCAGCTGTGGTGTCTTTCATTTCGGCGAGCCAACAAGAAATGTTGGTTCTTGTGGAGTAGCATCAACTGTGGCGTCTTCCATTTTGGTTGAGCCTTCGCCATCCTCCCCCTCTGTAGGTATAATGCCCTCTAGTTCTTCTTCTGATAATTCAACGAATTGTGGCCAAGGTACAGGAGTTTGAGCTAGCACTTGAATTACTAGTAGCCGGACCAACCCATGATTTGTGAGGACTGCTAATACTTTTCGAGAGCGATGGGTGGATTGCGCCATCAGTTGAAGACTTTTCCAAAGGAAGAAAGGCACATTTAGCAAACGAATTTTCTCATGTCAGAACCGAAGGGACGCTAACAATTTAAAATGATACTTGAACAACACTATAAAGTTCCCTTCGCAGGTAATGTATCTAGACACAAAGTATGCAACTTCACCCCAGGGATAAGGTAGTGACTTACGGTCATACCCTCTTCCTTTTCAAATTGTTGTTTCTTCGGCTTGTAAAAATACTTCCGAGAACTCTGGAAAGGGAGTCTTTAGCGAAAACCACTTATGCCCTTCCTGTGGTAGTCCACTTATGGTCGAGATGGTTGCATCTGCGACAGGGATATTAAAACCCTGAACTTTGGAATGATCTTCTTCCAAGTTCAACGCATATTCAGCTGTAACAATCTTGTCAAACCCCTGCAATCTCTCAAAATATCTATCCCAGCCTGCATTTAAAAATACCTACCATACATCTGCGAACCAAAATTATGCTCTCTGGTGTTGGGTTGTGTTATATTCTTTCCACGTAGTTAATAGGGGGTTTGAAGGGCACCCATAACCCCACTTTATGGGGTCCGGGGCAGCGCCCCAGAAAATTTTGGTTTTGGACCATATGTTAGGTTGGGCGGACCCACCTATGGTTTTGTGCATGATTTTTGCACATGTTTTTTGGACGCGATAGTTTTCGGTCCATGGTATTGGACGCGATGGTTTTCGGTCCATGGTATTGGACGCGATGGTTTTCGGTCCATGGTATTGGATGCTTCGGCATGTATAAATATGTATTGTAACATTGAAAGGAACATAATGAAAAATCAAGCTGGTAGTCCCGGTTTTGGGATCCAGGGAAAAATCTCTGTGCATATGTGTTTTATGGGTTATGCTCTCGCATTGTTTATTTTCTTTGTTTAAGAATTCGTATGCAGGTAATTTCTGTACAGGGTTAAAACCTACATTTGGTATCAGAGTTGTTTTGGCTTCAAGGGGACGCCTTTGTTGCTGAGGGGTTTCGCTCGGGCCTGTGGTAGACCCTGTTCAGTGGGAGATCTGCGAGATCGATTCTGGTGGTGAAAGAAGATGGCGAGAAGTGGAAAGATAGAGATTGAGAAGTTCAATGGTCAGAATTTTGAGTTGTGGAAACTCAAGATGGAGGATCTGTTGGTGGATAAAGATCAGTGGATCACGATAGATCTGGGTACTAAACCATCGGGAGTGACTGATGAAGAATCGAAGAAGTTGGATCGGAAGGCAAAGAGCACGATACGATTGTGTGTCTCGAATTTAGTATTGCTGAATGTATCAGGGGAAGCTACGGCGAAGGCTTTGTGGGTCAAGTTAGGGACTTTGTACCAATCTAAGTCTCTGGTGAATAAACTATTCCTGCGGAAAAAGCTATATAACCTGAGGATGAAAGATGGAGACTCGGTGACAGAGCATCTGAATGCGTTTAATACTGTGGTAAGTCAATTATTATCTGTTGATATTAAAATTTCAGATGAAGATAAGTGCATCAGTCTGTTGTGTTCTATACCAGATTCGTGGGATAGTCTGGTTATTGCAATAGGTAGCAATGCAACTGCTTTGCAGTTTGATGAAATAGTCTCAGCCTTGCTGACGGAGGAGATGAGACAGAAAAATATGGACAACCAGAATGGTGATGCCTTGTTTGTACGAGGACGGTCCCAGAACAAAAACAAAAATAAGTCATCGAGTGGGAGATCTAAATCTAGAGGGAGATCTAAATCTCCAGGAAAACCTACAAAGGTGGTGTGCTGGAAATGCGGAAAGGAAGGGCACTTTAGAAGGGATTGTAAATCTAAAGCTCCTGATAAAGGAAAGGGATCTGATGATGCTCCTTCTACAGAGGCGAAAACCACCTAAGATGAAGGTGGGGATGTGTACTTAGCCTCTTCAAGTACACATGTAGATCATGAGGCATGGTTGATTGACTCAGGTGCATCTTTTCACTTCACTCCCCATAGAGAGTGGTTCTGCAAGTATGAGAAATACGATGGTGGTGATGTCTTCTTAGGAGATGATAGGAAGGCTAGAATCATTGGTCGGGGAAAAGTAAAGTTGAAGTTGCAAGGTGGAAGGGTTAGAACACTTCCGGGTGTTCTACATATTCCTGCATTGGCCAGAAATTTGATTTCTGTAAGCAAGTTGGATGATGCAGGTGTAAAGACGGTGTTCGAGAAAGATACCTGCAAGATGGTTCAAGGAGCACTGATATTAATGCGGGGAGTTCGGATTGGAACTATGTACAAGCTGCAAGGTAGCACTGTTTTTGATGGGTGCAATAGTTTTATGGTTCCTGAAAATGGAGTAGAGAATCTAGTGGTCTCTGGAGAGAAGACCATGTTGTGGCATCAAAGGCTTGGACATATTGGAGAGAAGGGCCTTCGAATACTTCATGGTAAAGGTATGGTAGAAGGTATGAATAATAGCTCTCTGGATTTTGATTTCTATGAAAATTGTGTATATGGGAAGAAGAATCATGTGAGTTTCCCCTCTGGTGGTAAGAGGACGAAACATATATTAGAGCTTGTGCACAGTGATGTGTTTGGACCTGTAAAGGTTCCATCACTAGGTAAGTCTGTGTACTATGTATCATTCATAGATGACTTCTCAAGGAATACATGGATATATTTTCTTAAGAAGAAATATGAAGTCTTTGACAGGTTTAAAGAATTTAAGGCTCTGGTGGAAAATCAGACAGAGAAGAAGATAAAGGTGCTGAGGACAGATAATGGTGGAGAATTTTGCAGCAAGGAATTTGAAGAATTTTGTAAGAAGTGTGGTATAGCACGGCAGAAGACTACTCCATATACACCTCAGCAAAATGGAGTCGCAGAAAGAATGAACAAGACGTTGATGGAAAGGGCAAGAAGCATGCTTAGTGGTGCCGAGTTAGGACAGGAATTCTGGGCAGAGGTGGTGGATACTGCATGTTACCTGATCAAAAGATCACCTTCATCAGCGTTGGAGGATAAGACTCCACAAGAAGTATGGACTGGTAAGAAACCCTCTCTTTCACATTTAAGGGTATTAGGATGTGATGCATATGTACATGTTCCAAAGGAGAAATGAACCAAGTTGGATAGTAAATCTGAAAAGTGCATCTTTATTGGGTATAAGGATGGTTTAAAGGGTTATAAGCTTTGGAACCCAGTCACACGGAAGGTTGTGTACAGCCGAGATGTGTTGTTCAGAGAGGTAAAAGATGTTATTCAACATGAAGTCCACCCAAAGGAACCTGAGAAGATAGAGTTTGAGCCAAAGGAGGAAGAATCAGACTCTGCAGCAGAGGAGGAATCAGAAGATGAAGAGCCACAACTCAGGCTGTGAGAAGATCAGTTCGAGAAAGAAGGCAGCCAGAAAGGTATAGTCCATCTGCTTTCAGTTCAAATTTTGCTTTGTTTGTTACTGATAATGATCCCAGAACTGTGAAGGAAGCAGTGGATTCAGAGGATGGAAAACTCTGGAAAGAGGCCATGGTCGATGAAATGGCATCTTTGCACAAAAATGAGGCTTGGGATCTCGTGGAGTTGCCGGCTGGAAGGAAACCCATTGGCAGCAAATGGGTGTTCAAGAAGAAGACAAATGTAGAAGGAAAGGTGGAGAAATACAAATCTCGGTTGGTAGCAAAAGGTTATTCCCAGGTGCCGGGAATTGATTTTGGTGATATTTTTTCTCGTGTTGCCAAGGTAACTTCTATTATATTACTTTTATCTGTTGCTGCTGCTTTTGATTTTGAGGTAGAACAGATGGATGTGAAGACATCATTTCTTCACGGGGATTTGGAAGAGGAAATCTACATGAAGCAACCTGAAGGCTTTGCGGTGAAGGGTAAGAAAAGAACTGGTATGCAAGTTAAAGAAGTCTCTGTATGGGTTAAAACAGTCACCAAGGATGTGGTATCAGAAATTTGATACATTTATACGGGGACTTGGCTTCACCAGAAGCAAAGCAGATCATTGTGTGTATTTTAAATTAATTGGTGACCGTATTATTTATCTGGTCTTGTATGTGGATGATATGTTGCTGGTTGGAAATGACAAAGAAATTATCCAGGATTTGAAGACCCAATTGTCCTCCAAATTCAACATGAAAGATCTTGGTGCTGCAAACTATATTTTGGGCATGGAAATTAAAAGAGATCGGTCAAAGAGGAAGCTCTGGTTAAACCAAAGGAAGTATGTCGAGACAATACTCCAGAGGTTTAATATGCAGGATAGTAAACCGGTGAAGGTTCCTATTCCTGTAGGTGTGAGGTGTTCTCCCACAGCCACTCCACCCATTCTACTATAGCTTAGTAGCAACACTTCAGAGTAGCAAAAAACCTGTAGTATCAATAGGTAATTTTTGCAGAAAGGCATAGGAAATAATGATAGCAGGGTGTACGAATGGATATTTTTAGAAACATAGGAAAAATCAACAGTAGGTCATGGAAATAATGGCGAGCCATCATATTAATTACTTCACAGACTCCAAAGGGACAGGTTCATACATCCAATATCTATTGGTAAATGTGTAGAGTAAGGTAAGAATCATGGAGTGGATGTATTGGCACAAGCTTTTTATGATGATGTCGATGAATCAATGTTGAAATTGATTATGTCGCTGTTTTTAAATAAATTTATACCTCCCCCCAACTAAAAAATGACCGTTTTTGGTCACCTCAAGTCATGTCAAAATAATTACTAATCAAAGCGGCAATGTCTGCTTGGGGACACACATGGCACTTATCTGGTGGAGTGACAACGTAGAGGAGTAACAACATTGATGGTGTAATGGCATCCTGAGAGTAATAGCTTCAGGTACTTAGAAAATTTTGCACCATGGAGTAGCAGCACCAGAGAAGGAACAACATCAGAGGAGAAACAACACCGAAGGAATAACAACATCAGAGGACTAACAAAACCGAAGGAGTAACAACACCGAGTACTTAGAAAAAATTTCACCACGGAGTAGCAACACTGAAGGAGTAACAACATCAAAGGAGTAACAACGCCGAAGGAGTAACAAAACCAAGTACTTAGAAAAAATTTCACCATGGAGTAGCAGCGTCGGAGAAGTAATAAAATCGGAGGAGTAACAACACTGAAGGAGTAACAACACCAGGTACTTAGAAAAATTTTCACCATGGAGTAGCAGCACCGGAGGAGTAACAACATCGGAGGAGTAACAACATCGAAGGAGTAATAGCACTGGGTACTTAGAAATTTTTTCTTGCCTCCATAGGATATAAACACCAGTGGTAGTACCTGCAAAAAAAGCAATTGAGTGGTAACAATATTTATTTATATATATATTTGTATATGTATTTTTTTAATTTTTATTTTTAATCAGAGGATGTAGAAGAGGAATTCTCTGCACTAACAACCTTCAAACCAAATTTAGCTGAGAGATGTTTGATGAAGGCATATTTAGAGGTTGGATGATGATACAGTCTGAGACGATTTCCATTTACAATAAAAGAAGCATGTGTATCATCAATGATGACAAGTCTAATAGTTCTGTTATCAAATACCTCATCAATCTCGTAAGGCCCCATCTAATGAGAGAAAAGATTTCCCTTAAAGTCCTTAAAAAGAGAATCATACAGTAATTCCCAATCCTCTTTATGAAACACCTTATTCTTAATAAATTTATCATGCCATTTTGTTCTCTACTACTGAATCACAGTAGTTCATTGGACAACCATTAAACAAATTTCATCTAGTTCATTTAGTTGTTCTAGCTAGTGTTTCTAGGCTTCCAAAAGGCCCAATCCTACTTCAAGAGCCGCTCTAAGCATATTGATCTCAAATTCTATTGGAAACAATAGAGATTTACCATAGACAAGCTCAAATGGTGAAAACCCTATTTTATCCCGCCATGATGTTCTGTACGCCCAAAGAGCTCCAGGAATTTTTTCAACCCAATCTCGGCGAGGCTTTGCCACCGTCTTTGTGAGAATGTTTTCTAATACTTTTTTCATGCTTTCCACTTGTCTGTTCGCTTGAGGGTGGTATGGAGATGATATTTTGTGCTTGATCCCATACTTTTTCATAAGCCTTGCTAGCATATGTGATGTAAATTATGTTCCCCCATCTGAAACTATCACTCTTGGGGTGCCATATGAAGAAAACATTTCTTCAAACACAAATCCTGAGACAACATGTTCTGTGGTTTTTTCCACGGCCCTAGCCTCAACCCACTTTGTCAGATAATTTGTGCAGACTAAAATATAAACTTTTTGATGTGAAGACGGATTAAATGGGCCAACGAAATCAATAGCCCATTTCTCAAAAGGTTCAAGGACCACTTGAGGTTGTAACAACATTTCATCTGATCGACCAAGCTGACCCATCTAATGGTAACTATCACATCTTCAGACATAATATCTCGCATCCCGAAAGATGGAGGGCCAATAATATCCCATCTGTAACACCTTATGTCCGGTCTGTTTGTCTGCAAAATGTCCCCCACAAGGGCCATCATGAGCAGCCTTTAGGACATCATAAATGTCATATTCTGCTACACAGTGTCGGATCTGCCAACCGATTCTTGTATAAAACAGATATCTTGCTATCCATGAATAATAGGTACTATGATGAATGATCTTCCGTTGCTCCCTAATTGACAAATGCTTGGGTACCTTCCCTGTAGCAAGATAATTAGCAATATCTGCATACCATAGAGTGTGAGTAGAAATTGCAAAAAGATATTCATATGGAAAATTATCTTCTACAGGTGTACCTTCATAATTAGTATCTAATCTAGACAGAAAGTCAACAACTACACTACCCTTACTTGGTTTATCTATGATGGTAATGTCATTCCCAAGAGTTACAAGTTTATTCATCAAGTACCTGATTGTTGCGTGGTCAGCATGCACAAAAGTATGATATCTAGTAATGTAATGACAAAATTTATTAATAGCATAAATAACTGTTGAGAATGCAACAAGATGATGGAGATTAGTGGAAAGAAGTTGCCTTCACTAAGTGGGCCCGCAAGCTATTTTTGGCACAAAGTCTATTTTTAGACATATGGGTCATGGCCTATAAGTTGCAAGATGCTATTTATGGATGATTGGTCATGTTGGGAAAAATAGATGGACTTCTATTTTTGGATCACAGCGGAGTGATCAGAGTCTATTTTTAGACTACCAGTTCAAAAATAGAAAAGTCAAACATTATTAGCCCTTAGTAATATTTGGACTCTAAACACTATCTTATTCTCTTGGAGCACTTCAGTTCGAGCTATGGATGTGGCACATGCAGCTGACAGAATGAATCACGTGGTTTCTTATCTGTTAGTTGAGCTATTGCATGGAGGAATTTAGTTAGAACTCATGCATGTGAGTTCTATGGAGATGGATGTGGAGTTGATGGAGTTGTGTTCAGTTGAACTAGTTGTATTCAGTCTAACTGGAGAATACACTAGTGATGAGTTGTGTGAATTGATTGTTAATTAATTCACTAATTATTAACTCATAAAGTAACTAAAGAATACATCAGTTAACTCAGTGCATGGACAGTTCAACGGAGGCAGGTGTTAGAGGTAAGTGAAAGGTGAGTTGTGACTATCAGTTGTGCATGAGATTTTCACAATCATGGATTGAGTATGCCCATGAGGATTGCGCAGTATATGCCCAGTGAAATATTCTGTGCTCACGTGATTTTCACTTGGTATTGTTCAATAGAGGCAGGCAAAGCAGCGGAGGAGATTTGAACCTATGACTTGTTCGGGTCTGAGCTAGTTTTGTGTGTAACAGGTGGAGATAGTGCTAGATACTTGTGAGGAGTATTGTACTATGTAATATTACATGTTATTAATCATTAATATATAGATAGTGTGGGGTTTTTAGCTGTAAGCTTTCCCCGGGTTACATACTGTGTTAATGTGTGCATGCTATTGATGTTTCATTGTTTTTGATGCTGCTAAATTGATGATCAACGTAGAGGAGGTTATGTATTATGCATGTATTCCGCAATAGTGTATAATCGGGATAATCTCTGTGAATAAGTGTTTATTATTCAAAATTTCTACATGGTATCAGAGTTGTTGATCATCAGATCTATTATTCAGAAAGTGTTTACATCTTATTTCTTCAGGCAGAGTCTGTAATCGGGCCAGGTAGCCTCTGGATTCATCCTTCCTTTCGAAGGTGAGATATTCGGTAAAATCCCATACAATCAATCTCTGTATGAGAAATACTTTGTTCTCACGAATTTTAGATCAGAGGCGGTTGAGTTTGGAGCTGGTGGAATTCGAATTTGCAGCAGTGTTTTCTTGGTATCAACGAGGCAATATCTTTGCAATATCTTGCGATTGGAGTATGCTCTTGAGGGAAGCTCGAACTATATTGCATGGAAGGACAGGATGGAGGCGGTGTTAGATGATAATGGGCTGAAGGATTTCATAGAGGCTGATGTCCCAAAGGCTACTGATGCTACTCAAGTTGATGCTTGGCAAAAGAAGACAGCAAAGTTTCAAAGGATTCTGTTGGAGGGCGTGAAGGATCACACTGTGTCCAGCCTGCATGGAAAGGCTTCTCCATACTTGATGTGGAAAGCGTTGACAGATCTATTCCAAAGCAAGAGCGATCAGAGGAAGTTGGCGCTCAAGGATAAACTTAGAAACATCAAATGTGAGAAGGGAGACAATATGCCCAAGTATCTCACGAAGTTCACTCAGTGCAGGGATGAGCTGGGAAGTGTGGGGGTGACTATC
Source organism: Pinus tabuliformis (assembly GCA_031772625.1). NCBI lineage: Eukaryota > Viridiplantae > Streptophyta > Pinopsida > Pinales > Pinaceae > Pinus > Pinus tabuliformis. The sequence continues at coordinate 246,308,793 of CM062810.1, read as the reverse complement.
GATGATGAGGACTTGGTGAGCTTGGCTCTCCTTGGTCTTCTGAAGAGTTGGCATTCCTATCAAGAATCTTTCAATGGTCGGGAGAAATTGCCAGGATGGGAGAGACTTTGGTCATATCTTATGCAGGAGGAGATCAGGCGGAATACCAGGGATGGATCTTCATTAAAGGGACTTGATGAAGAAAATTGCACTTTTCCTGCCAAAGCAAAGAAGGGGAAGAGCAAGAAAGCTTCTCATTTCGGTGCGAAAGGCAAGAAGCAGGACATGTCCAAGGTGAAGTGTTTTCATTGTCACCAACATGGACACTATGCCACTAATTGTCCGCAGAAGAAGAAGAACAAGCAAGCTGTTGGATCTGCAGTAGGAGAGGCTCTAGCCTCGCAGTTTGAGCTTGATTTTTCATTAATCACATGCTTGGTTTCAATTGTGATGGGATCGGTGTGGTTATTGGACAATAGTGCGTCTTTTCACATGACAGGAGATCGAGATTTGGTTTCTGATCTGGAGGAGAAAGATCTGATCTGGAGGAGAAAGATCTTGGAGTGCACATCGAGATGGGTGATGATGGTAGATACATTGCGACTGGTATCAGTACCATTTCCTTTGAGAGGGAGTCTGGTAAACCCTTCGTATTGAAGGAAGTGATGCATGTTCCACGATTGAAGAAGAATCTTATCTCTGTGGTGATGTTAGAAGACAAGGGGTATGATGTTGTTTTCAGCGAGGGAAAGGTGTTCCTGCGCAGTAAGACAACTGTAGAAACTCAGAAGATAGGGGTTCGAGTGAGGAACCTTTATCAGTTGCATGTAGATGGCTGTGCAAAAATGGCATGCAAGGCAGAAGGATTGGTGAGCCGGGATGATGGCAAGTTGTGGCACAAGAGATTGGGTCACCTTCACCATGGAGCCTTGAAGATACTACAGCAAATCACTACATGGCTTCCTAAAGGTACCCTTGTGCAGTCAGATTAGTGCAAGAGGTGTACTTTGGGAAAATTTTTGAAAGCCACCTTTCACGAGAAGGATAGTCACGCCACGACGATCCTTGAGAGAATTCACACAGAAGTGTATGGACCTTTCTCAGTAGCTTCGACAGCAAAAAACAGGTATTATGTGATCTTTGTTGATGATTTCTCTCGTAAGTGCTGGATCTTATTCATGCAGAAGAAGAGCGAGACATACTCAAAGTTCTAGGAGTTCAAAGCACTGGTCGAGAAGGATTCGGGGTAGAAGGTGAAGGCTCTTAGGAGTGATAATGGTGGTGAATACATCTCTGGCGAGTTCAAGGATTTCTACAGTGCAGAAGGGATTCGAAGAGAGCTCATAGCTCCCCATAACCCACAGCAAAACGAGGTTGCTGAGTGGAAGAACAGAACGATCGTGGGTGCTGCACGGGCAATGTTGCATGATCAGGGCCTACCCCTTCACTTGTGGGTGAAAGCATGCAATACAACAGTTTATGTGCAGAACCGTTTTCCTCACAGGATACTTGGCATGAGTACACCCGAGGAGGCTTATTCTGGTAAGAAGCCTGATCTTTCTCATTTGAGGATTTTTGGTGCTAACGTTTACATGCATGTGACGAAGGATGCCAGGAAGAAGTTGGAGCCGATAACAGAGGTTGGGATATTTGTGGGGTACACTGATACACCCCACAACTATCGTGTGTATTTGCCAGACAGTGGCAAGATAGTTGTGCGATGGGATATAAAATTTTAGGAGGAGAAAGCCATGAAGTGTTCGCTTGAGAGGGAGCTACACTTGCATGCAAATGAGGGGCTATTAGTTCCTAAGGATGAGCTTCAGGATGTGGATCAGCCACAGGACGAAGTTCATGGAGTGGAAGAGACCACTCATGCAGCGCCAACCATCAGAGAGCGAAAGCACTTGATAGATGTTGAGTGACTAGCTCAATATGCAGAGAAAGTTGTAGGACCACCTACAGCCCAACGCAGGTAGAGACAGTCACCCGATCGGTACACTGGATATATGGCTCTTGTGAGCAGATTTGTTGTGACTGAGCCATCCTCTTTCGAGGAAGCTGTGGAGGATCCCACATGGGTAGATGCCATGGTGGAAGAGTATGATTCGATTGTCAGAAATAGTGCATGGGAGATTGTCCCAAGATCAGAAGGGAAATCAGTGGTGGGTTCGAGATGGATCTACAAAGTTAAGCAGGCAGCTGACGGGAGTGTGGAGAAGTACAAGGCAAGATTTGTTGCCCGAGGCTTTTCACAGATAGAGGGGATCGATTATGAGGAGACCTTTGCACCTATCGCAAGGTATTCTTCCATACAGATGATTCTTGCTCTCTCAGCACAGATGGGGTGGCACACTCATCAGATGGATGTGAAGACTGCATTCCTCAACGGAGTCATTGAGGAGGAGGTGTACATAGAACAACCCGAAGGTTTTGAGATCTTCAACAGCAGATCACATGTGTTCAGGCTCAAGAGAGCACTGTATGGGTTGAAACAAGCACCACGTGCTTGGTACACACGAATAGACAATTATTTCACCGGACTTGGATTCTCTAAGAGTGAGGCGGATCCTAACCTATACCAGATTGTGGTGGAGGGTAAGTTGCTTATCATTATACTTTATGTAGATGATTTGATTCTAACGGGTGATGAGATGTTGATACTTTCATGCAAGGATGATCTTGCTAAGGAGTTTGAGATGAAGGACTTGGGCCTCCTTCATTATTTCCTGGGATTGGAAATCTGGCAGAGCAGTGATGGACTATTTGTTCCTCAAGGTAAGTATGCTTGGGAGATATTGGAGAAGTTCAACATGCATGGCTGCAAGCCTATTGATACTCCTCTTCCTGGAGGTTGGAGGAAGGAGGATGCCACTTCAATAGAAGAAGTGCATGCCACTGTTCATTGACAGTTGGTGGGGTTGCTTATGTATCTGGTCAATACACGACTCGATATATGATATGCTGTTAACTAACTTTCACAAGCTATGGTTAAGCCAACCAAGCTCTTCTGGAAGGCAGGCAAGAATGTATTGCGTTATTTGAGAGGCACATCGGGATATGGATTGTGGTACAGATAGGAGGATGAGGTGAAGCTATGTGGCTTCACGGATGCAGATTGGGCAGGGAGCCCAACGGACAGAAAGAGCACATCAGGAGGGGTCTTCAGTATCTGGTCGACAGTAGTTTCTTGGTACAGCAGGAAGCAGAGATCCGTGGTACTCAGTTCAGCAGAGGCTGAGTATATGGCAACAAGTTTGGATGCATGCGAGGCTATATGGATGAGGAAGATTCTGGTCGGTTTGTTCGGTTCTCACTTGGAGCCTACTGTGATTACTGTGATAACCAGAGTAGCATTAAACTCTCGGCTAATCCTATATTTCATGATAGATCTAATCACATTGACATTAGGTACCATTATATCAGAGATTGTGTGCAGCGGAGAATCATGTTACTTTCATACATTCCAACGGAGGATCATGATGCTGATATCTTGACGAAGGCGCTCACCAGGAGCAAATTCGAATACCACCAAGGAAGGATAGGGGTTGCTGATAATCCATATCTTGTTGAGAGGGGTTTTGAGAATGCAACAAGATGATGGAGCTTTGTGGAAAGAAGTTGCCTTCACTAAGTGGGCCCACATGCTATTTTTGGCGCAAAGTCTATTTTTAGACTATGTCTATTTTTAGACATATGGATCATGGTCTATGAGTTGCAGGATGCTATTTATGGATGATTGGTCATGTTGGGAAAAATAGATGGACTTCTATTTTTGGATCACAGCGGAGTGATCAAAGTCTATTTTTAGACTGCCAGTTCAAAAATAGAAAAGTCAAATATTATTAGCCCTTAATAATATTTGGACTCTAAACATTATCTTATTCTCTTGGAGCACTTCAGTTCGAGTTACGAATGTGGCACATGTAGCTGACAAGAAGGAATCACGTGGTTTCTTATGTGTTAGTTGAGCTATTGCATGGAGGACTTCAGTTAGAACTCATGCATGTGAGTTCTGTGGAGTTGGATGTGGAGTTGATGGAGTTGCGTTCAGTTGAACTAGTTGTATTCAGTCTAACTGGAGAATACACTAGTGATGAGTTGTGTGAATTGATTGTTAATTAATTCACTAATTATTAACTCATAAATTAACTGAAGAATACATCAGTTAACTCAGTGCATGGACAGTTCAACAGAGACAGGTGTTAGAGGTAAGTGAAAGGAAGAGTTGTGACTATCAGTTGTGCATGAGATTTGCACAATAATGGATTGAGTATGCCCATGAGGATTGCACAGTATATGCCCAGTGGAATAGCCTGTGCTCACATGATTTTCACTTGGTATTGTGAAATAGAGGCAGGCAAACCAGAGGAGGAGATTTGAACCTGTGACTTGTTCGGACTTGAGCTAGTTTTGTGTGTAACAAGTGGAGATAGTGCTGGATACTTGTGAGGAGTATTGTATTATGTAATGTTACATGTTCTTAATCATTAATATACAGATAGTGTGGGGTTTTCAGCTGTAATCTTTCCCCGGGTTACATACTGTGTTAATGTATGCATGCTATTGATGTTTCATTGTTTTTGATGCTGCTAAATTGATGATCAACATAGAGGAGGTTATGTATTATGCATGTATTCCGCAATAGTGTATAATCGGGATAATCTCTGTGAATAAGTGTTTATTATTCAAAATTTCTACAATAACAACCAAAAACTCATTTTTTGTTACCGTATAGTTTGATTCAGCAGGTGTGAAATTCTTGCTGACATAGTATACCACATATGACTTCTTGTCCTCTTACTGTCCCAAAACTTCCCCTATTTCTATTTGAGAGGCATCAGTGTGGATTTGAAATGAGAGTTCCCAATTAGGACCTTGCAAGATCAGAGCTTGACAGATTAGTTCCTTGATTTTTGTAAAAGCCTCTTCACACTATTCTGGCCACAAAAATTCTGCATCTTTAGTTAACAACTGAAAAAGTGGGAATGCTATTTTAGAAATTTTTTCTATAAAACGTTTGTAATAGCTAACACAACCAATAAAACTACATAATTGCATCGATGTCTTTGGTACAGGAAAATTCAATATTACCTCTACCTTGGCTGGATCAACTTGAATTCTAGCAGGTCAAAGCAAGTGTCCCAGCACTATACCCTCTTCTCTCATCATATGACACTTAATTGTACCTAGATAAACATGCATTTGTATGCATATTTTAATCATCTTCTCCACGTTTTCCAACCCTTTCTCAAATGATCCCCCATATGGTGTAAAATCATCCATATAAATCTCGACATTATCATCGACTAGATCAAAGAAAATCCCTAATATTTCCCTTTCGAAGGTAGCAAGGGCATTACAAAGACCAAATGGGAGGATCTAGTATGCAAAAGTCCCCTAAGGTCATGTAAAAATGGTTTCATCTTGATCTTTAGGAGCTATTTGGATTTGGTTATACCCACTAAACCCATCGAAGAAGGAAAAAAACTTCTTCCCAGCTAGGGTATCAAGGACTTGGTCAATGAAGGGTAAGGGAAAATGATCCTTCGGGGTTGCTTTGTTTAACTCCCTATAGTCCACAAATCCAACACTTAGCATTATTTTTAGGAACAATAACTAGCGAAGACACCCATTGACTATCCGAGATAGGGTAAATAAATCCTACATCTAGCAGCTTCTGAAGTTCTTCCTTGACGATGTATTTTAAAGTGGGGTTCATCCTTCTCTGGGGCTGTCTCACAGGCCAGCAATCTTCTTTAATGTATATAAGATGAGTGCATAAATCAATAGGGATACCCTTCATATCTATATAATTCCATGTTAATGCTTCCTTATGTTCACGAAGGACTTTCAAGAGCTGTTCGGTTTGGGATGGTGAAAGATTCAGGTTAATATTCAATGTCTTCCCTCACTCAATTTCTATATGGATACTATCATTGGGTGTAATTACATGAATATATTTGTCTTCAATTCCTTATTCAGTAGTTTCCTGCATTTCACAACTCATAATAGATTCTAGAAATTGACGAGTTGTATCAAAAACAACATGGGGGCAATTGATAAAAGTATTAATAACGTCATCTTCCATTTCATTTTTAAAACAGAGGGCTTGACTAATAGTAAGGACTAGTTTGGTTTCCTCACTTTTGGCTTCAGGGCCTTTTAAAGGTAGGGAATTTTTGTTTAAATTTTGTTTTACCTAATGAACTTGGTTCTGTAGGGGGGTAAAGAATAAGGTTCTTTATATCTTCCCCATTAGATATCACCATATTTCCTGACCAACATCTGATATAGGTGTTTGCAGTTGCTAGCCAAGGTCTTCCTAAAATTAGAGGGTGACCACCAACTAGGGATTGTGTATATAATACTAGAAGATCAACGGGATACTGCCATGAGTCCACTGAAATTTTTATGTCTTCCAATTTTCCTATCGGCCTGACTATGGATCTATCTGCTAATTCCAAGACAGTAGGAGTTGGTTTTATATTTTGTAGACCTAATATAAGCATAGTTTTAGATGTGATAACATTAATTGTGGCCCCCAAATCTACCAATACATTCGGGACGTCAACCCCTACACTGTCAGAATTGGTCTCCCTGGATCTCCATATTTCACAGGTACAAATTTTCGCAGCATAATGTCTGATAGCTTCCCCATAACATGAAAGGTAAGCAAATATTTTGTTTTCTTTATAGGCTTCTTGGAAAAGTATTCTCTAATTGTCTTAGCATAAATATGCACCACCCTCATAGCTTGGAGTAAGGGAATTTTGACAAACAAGTTTTGTAGTTCCCCAAAAAGGTCAAATTCTAGCTGAGGATTTTTCTTACTCAAGGCTAATCTCTCGGGATAAGGCAGATCCGTTGGGCAACCCTGAGTAACAACCGAACAAGGAGAGGGGTGTTTAACAGAATTCTGTTTTTACTCATTCTCGACTACTTGGGATTCTGGTTTTGGATCTTCATCACCAATATGTTCAATGATAATTGGTGAAATCTGAGCATTCACCACCTGGCCAAATCACAGATTTATCGCATTACATTCTGCGGTAGAAATTCTATATGAAGTAAGGTTGAGCGTGTCATTCTATTAGGTTCCTATAATACTAGTGATTCCCCCATTACTATTTTTGTTGTATCCATTTTTGTTATTGTTGTGCCCCTATTGTCCCCACATTGTTATTATTGTGCCCCATAGAATCCCACTATTATTATTTTTGTGTTTTTATATTATGATCCCTTAGATTCCTACATATAGAAAGGAGGTTTTTTCATTTGAATCATCTAAGAATTGTTCATTTGTGTAATGTAAAGGAGGTTTCCCCCTTGAAGAGGCTTATTTCCAAGGTGTTGATCTATCTTTTCTAACTTTTTGTGAGCTGGTTTCATAACATTTGGTATCAGAGTTTTGGATTCTAGGGTTTTGCTGCTCCAAACAGGTCATCATGGCATTGTTGTTATAAATTTTTCTCGACAAAGTTGCAGAAGCTAAAAAACAAACCCATTTGAGATGGAATCAGTCTGAACCTTGGGCCCGAATTTCAGATCTTGTCTCGCTACAGTTTCAGAGATATAATCTCAGGAAGTTAGGGTTGTTGTAGACCCCCGAATTACATTCCAAATAGGTGACCTTGGGAAACTCGTCATAACTTTCTCTATGAGCATGAGATTGGTTTTTCATAAGAAGTTACAGAAAGAGGAAGGATTTTAGTTTTTTAGGTATCATTTTCAGAACCTAAGGTTGAAACGGTGACCCGCGGCACGTCGTACAAGTTCGCTCTACTGAACCCGTCTATACTCAGGTCATCATGGGACATTTGGCATAACTCTTCATTGGAGAAGCCAATATTGATTAGACCTATGGGGTTAGAAAGATTACTTAGAGGGTTACCGCAGGAATAAATTTCAGATCTTGGAGATCCAAAATTACAGAGATACATCAGATTTAATATCGAGCTCCTACAAAGTGAAAAAAAGTGTGTAGTTTTTTTAAAATTTTTGCATAAGCTTGGTTTGAAAAATTGGTTTGAAGGAATTCAAAGGGCATAGTGAATCACTATTATTGGTACTTTATTCCCCGAAGAAAGAAAATGGAAACACTTAGTAAGAAACCTGAAAGCTCTAGCATGACTCATGAAGAAAAGGAAGAAATGAAACATGATATATCATAATTACGAGACCAAGTGCAACAAATTTAACTGGCTCAAAAAGTAACAGAAGCTAAGATGGATGGTTTAAAGAAAGATGTAAAAGCTAATATGTATGGTGTGGAAGCTAAGATAGATGGTTTAAAGAAAGGCGTAGAAGCTAAGATGAAAGGCGTAGAAGCTAAGATGAATTATGTGGAAGATAAGATGGACAGTGTGGAAGCTAAGATGGATGGCGTGGAAGCTGTTGTGGTAAAAACACAACCCCCCCATTTTTGAAGTGAACACATCAATAATGGGGACCCTTTCTATAAAAATTTTGGCTAAACACCTTTTTGGATTTTTATTTAGTTGATTGCCCTATGCTTTTGTTAATTTTTCGTTTTCTTTGGATTCTTGTTTTGATTGCTTTGTTAGAATCAATGTTTTATAAGCTTCCCATTGACGCTTGTTTTGCCTCATTTGGTCAACTCGATTGAAAATGGCACTCCTTTGAAAGTCTGATTATTTATGTAGCCTAGATTAAAAATGCATAGAATGTACAATATTGCATTTTGTAAATAGATTAGTTCAATAATGCATTCATTTTAAATATTAACCCGTATTGAGTTTTATTAACATTTTTTCATGTTTAGTTATGCAGCCAAATTATTAAACATCGGGATTTAAGAAATTTATTCCAATTTCCAAATCAAATCATAATCTTAAAAACCCATAACATTCAAGTGGCTGTAGTTTATTTTTATTCTTTTTTTTTTTTTTTCAAGTGGCTGTAGTTTTAATAATTTCACAACTTAACTAAAATTCATTAAAATAAAACCAAAATAAAAAATAATATTAAATCTTAATTTAATGAAATGAAATTAATATATAATTAATTAAATTAAATTAAAATTATATATATATATATATATATATATATATATATATATATAACTTATTTCGCAATCGGGAAATCGCATCGGAAGTTTTATGGGACATATTTTAAAAACCTCGATACACACTATCACTCCGATCCCCGATCGCCGAAAAACTTAAGACAAAAGGGAATAAACATTTATTGGAATATATCGCGTCGGGGCTCTCGTATGAAACAAGTTTAACGAGCCCCTCCATCCTCCCGATTTGCCGATGCGAAGGGGCATAAGGCACTTACCATAACTCTCATAACGATTAACTTTGTTTTGGTTTTGAGTTTTAAGAAACTCACTCATACGTATGAGTGAAGTAGGTTAGTTCATTTTATTTTTATATTAGTTTTAATATTTATTAATTTAAATAATTAATTTTATATTAATTAATTTAAATATAAAATTTAATTCATTAAATTAAATTTAAATTTAAATATCATTTAAATTAATATTAATTAGTTTTTAATTAGATTAAATTTGTTTATAAATAATTAATTATATATTAGTTAGTTAGATTAATATTAATTAATAATTAGTTTAGTTTGCAGTTAATAATTAAATTAGAATTAATTAGAGACTAATTTAGGATTAGTTTTAATTACAATATTTTTAGCCCAGCAACAGAATTTCCAGATTCATGCCAGATGTGACCCATCAACTTTGGAGGCTCATAGATTGGGTTATACTTGGCCAAATGAGGCCCAGGATGGCTCATTGGAAAGAGAAAATCAAGGAGAACATTTTTGAGGAGGTTTTACTAACAGATTTAATCATTTATTAGGTCAAAAATCAAGTAGAAGATCAAGCTCCGAATTTTGAAAACAAAATCAATTTTCTGAGTTATTTTCTTCATTTTCATTTGTCCAAACCTCTTCTAATTGCAGATCCATTAGTTAATAATATCTTTGGCCAATCAAACCATCCCATGCATCAATTGAAAGCTTACATTTTATTTTCAAGTATTTATTTAAATAGAATTTGATTGGATTTGATTTAATTGTCAGAAATGATATTTTGATTGCATCTTAATTTATTTTGATTTCTTTTGCAGGAAAACAGTGGAAGAAATATGGAGAAAATAATCTCAATCAATGAGAATGCTCTAGCAATTGAAGATCAGGATTTTTGAGCAAGTAAAATTGGATTTAGCAGATGTCTCTTCAACAAACTCTTCTCTCAAGAATTCCTTGACAAATATTATAAATAAGAATGTAATTTGGGGGCTGCTCTCCTCTGCAATTCTAGACTTCTAAAAGCACTACTGTAATAGGAATTTAGAGTTGTAGGAGAGAGGAGAGAAAATCTCAGATCTGGGGATTATTGAGGATTTTTCCTTTGTATCTTGAATTATGTATGAGGGGCAGAGTTTGCACTATTGTGGCTCTAGTTTTGAACGCAGAAGTTCAAGCAATGTAAAGGACTATTGGAGACCAAGATCAGAGAAATGGATGCAATAAATTGGTATTTCTAATACTACTGTTTCAAATATTAGTTTCATTTTTATGGTAACAAGAATGCCTCATTTTATTCATGTTTGTGCACTATTGTCAATATGGGTAATTTGTCTCGATCTTGTTATTACGTATCTCCGTTTTTATGGATTAATTTTTGAGTAACTACTTACTCAGAAATCCGTCTTATAAAACTGATTTATTGAATAGTAATGTGTTGTGAACTATTTCCACATATCATTATTCAATTATTGGATTTACTGATATGATAATTAATATCATTTTTGTCAACTACTTCCTGAATGTTGTTGGTTTATTATTTCAGTTAAGAGGTCTCAATAGGATGTGTTTTGGTAACCATAATATCAGTTAATTGAACTACTTCATTAACTTAATATTCATCATAAACAAGACATATTTAAATCCCAATACTTTAATTATCTTGCTCTTAGTTGGGTTAGATCTATATCTGCCTAAATAAGATAGGATTTAGATTAGTTTCTTTTACTTGCATCATAGAATAAGCTTGCATTTAGAGTAAATTCTACATTCTTTTAAGTCCTCTCCTCAAAGAGGCAAAATTTTAGTTGTGGCTTGGCTGAACCCAAATTAGCTTAAGGGTCATTCTCTTGCCTGATCAGCAAGAAGAAGTGATCTGATATCCCTGTCTATTGGTAGGTAAAGATACATCATAAACCAATAGCAATAGGGAGAAGGTAACTGGACCTAGTTAAACCAGTCGGAGCCACCACACCAAATGGAAAAGGAGTTGCTTTAAGGTCCAGACTGGGTGGTTATCCCCCATTGTTGTTGCAACGATTTTCGGGGCATCAACATTTTGGCGCTAGAAGGAGGGCCTAGGACTTGTTGTCTGTTGGAGTCTTTTCAATTTTAACATTTTGTTTAAATCACGATGGCTCCTCTTAAGCTTCCAATTTGGAGTTGCATACATGGACGTGCATCTTCCAACACTCCACCCGAAGTGGTAAGACTCTTGTCTCAGGTAAAATTCAATGGTAAGAGAAATTCTTCTGCTTTTAACCATGTCTTTCAATTTATTCAAAATGTTTCAAATCATGATTTTCAAGGGATTGATGAAAGCATTTTATGCAGAATTTTTACTCTCACATTTGCAGCAAAAGCCAGAAGCTGGTGTAGAACTCTTCTAGTTGCTTCAATCCACAGCTGGGATCAATTTGTTACAATTTTCATTTGTAAATTTGATGGCTATGATTATGAGCAGGTATGTGAAGAAATTGAATATCTACGAAGGTTTGAAAATGAGTCTATTAATGACTTTAATATTTGATTTCATTTGAATTGCTTAAGATTTAAAGACGAAGATAAACCTACGGAAGAAGAATCATTAGATTGGTTTGAATATATTTGTTCTTTTCCACCCATTCCCAATCCATATGAAATTAATTCAAGCTTTGTTCCATCCTATTACAATATAAATGAGAATCCCAAGTTGGATGTGCAAATAAATTGTGATGAAGTGGTTTCACAAAGCTTGGAAAATATTTCTAATTAAATGCAAGAAGACAACAATAGCAATTTTGGAGAAAGAACTGCTTTGGAATCTGAAAATTACTCTGCGGTCAATTCAGAAAATCAGATCGCAAATCAACAAGTACAAACAACAATCAAAGTAAATAATAACATGCAGACTGCTGTACAAATTTATGAATTTTTCCATGATGAGCAAAGGCCGAAATCAGAGCAGAAAAATAGCCTTCTTCAAGAAAGCATGAGTACGCAAATGAATGATTTAGAATCTGAAATTTACAATGAGCATAATGCACAAGAGTTCTCAGATAGAGACAGTTTTAAATGCATTGTTTCAGGTTCACATTTTTCCCTTTATCCTGATATTTTTAATGATGGTAATTTTCCCCCTCTTGGTATTAATGATATTTCAGAAAATACAGAGGTTGATCTAAATGAATTACCATTAAGTTTTTATCAAGATAGAGAAGCAATTATTGATCATTCTTTTGCCACTAATGAACATGAAATTCTTGTTCTGCCTTGTTTAAATATATTGGATGAGATAGAAGGGAATTGTAGAGAATATTGTGAAGTCATTTATGATAATTACTCTGACATTGAGGATGTTGATTTCTATTCCTCTCAAGAGAATCCTCATGAGAAAATTCAAATAATATCTGAGAATGAGGAACACTTCAATTTAGGAATTATCCCAACTAATCCTCATTTTAGAGCAGCAAATTATCTTCATGATTTCACCATTCAAGAAAACATTCCAATTTATGATTCATATCATGATCAAACTCCCATTCCTATTCATAATTATAATTCGTTTTCTATTTCACAAGTTGGAATTTGAAATTACTCAAATTCCATAATTTTGGCCAATCCTTGTGAAAGAGAAATTATTTCAAAACAATCCCAATTGTGCTGTAACATTAGTTGTACAAATAGTGATTTCATTTTAGTTTTTCTTTCACAGTTATTTTGTTTAAACTTAGATTTATTTTCTGATTTTATTTTGCAAAATTTTCACACTTTTTGCTGGCATATTGAACACCTTACTATCAAACACTCAATTAATGCATTGCCCGATTGGGAAATTGAAGTTTCATATTATAATCATGAGCATCAAAAGATATCAATATTTCAATTTCAATCAATGCTAATGTTTCATCAAAAGCTTCTATTTTTTCAAAGGCAATGTCAACAAGAAAATGTATTTTTGCAATCTGGCCAGCGATTCAAATCAATTAATAATTTTCCATTTCATTTGAAAGATTTCCATCCATTTTTCATTAATTCATTTGAAAAATATTTGGAAATTTTTCTCTCAAAGGAAATTATTAATAGCTTAACATTTGTACATAACACTAACAATTTTTTCCAGGCCTTTGAATTTGAAAACTCATATCCACAATTCGGCCTGTCATCTCCTCTTTTGAAAGTTTCCCAATCATTAATGGAAATCCATCCAGATTTCTATGATCCAATTGGTATTCAATTGGAAAGCAAATTTCAAGAGAAGGAGATTTTAATCAACTTGCTAACACTAACTGTACATTCTGATTTCATATTTAATTTTCTTAGTTTAATTATATTTGTATTTTTATTACTAACATTTGAACTGTACATACATGCAGCAATTAAAATGAGAAAATGGCTACACTGGAAATATGACTATACCTAGTCATTTTCATGTATATGGTTAGAATAGGAGTAGAATTAATTTAGTTAGTTTGTTTTATGTAATTAATTTGTTTTAACAGTTTTGTAGATTAAAAAATAAAACAAAGCAATCAACCTTCTCATGCATGTTCACTGAAACATTTTCTCCTTATCAGAAAATTTTAATTATTGTTTTCCTTTTTCTAATTTCTTGCAGCAATACCTCTACTCTGCTTATTTTGAATAATGTCTTGATTAAATTCAATTGAGGTTGCACTTGGCATCGATCGCCTCAAAGCCACTTTTCTTCATTTCGAGATTTCCTTCTAATATTTTCTTTTGAAATTTATATGGTAAGGATTTGAGGATATAAAAGCTTCATGATCCCATTATCCCATGAAATGTATGACTGTCTATCATAAGCTTAATTCTAATTCAATCATTATTAGTCAGTTTAACCTTTCACAGTAATCATATGAAGTTCATATTATCTTCCTCGAAATTTGTTAAGGATGTCCATTCTGCTGTGTGCACACCTTCAAATCTGTTTTGATATTTTTCCATAAGTAGTGGCTTTATCCCATTCTGATCTTTAGTTTATTATTTGATGCTACAAAACGCATCATATTAATTTACTAAAGGTATTATTGAATAGTCGCTATAACAACACGGATTCTTCTCAAGTTATTCAGAATAAGCAGAGATAATAAATTGTTGTTTCAATTCAAAAGGGGGACCTATTTTTATATTTATTTCTGATAAATTTTATATTTTCTGAACATGAATAAACATATTTTATTTAGGTTGATTGCACACTTAGATTTAAAATAAATGATGAGATGATTTTGAACAAAGTCGAAATTTTGATGAATCAAAGGAAGAATTTGAAGATTCATAAGGTAAAATTTGCAGACAATTTCCTTCCAGGTACGCATTTACAAGTTCGTCCTCATCTCTTATTAGTTTCTCTTTTCCTTAGTTTATTTTTGATTCGTGTTCTATTTTATTTGCAGGTTTTTATTTCTTTTCAAAACATAAAACAAGCAGTAAACCCATTTCAAATTTGCAACAGGTTCAGGGAAATTTTACTTTTGATTCATTAGAATTTGAACATTCTTTAACTTTGCTTTTATTCACTTAGAAAACCCAATTGAAATTTCCAGGAATATCATAAGACCATTCACATCATAAGATTTCATCGGAAGTATTTCTTAGCATTTGTTTTGATAACAAATTGTTCATCAAAGACCTCCGATGTATTATCTTACTCATATGCCATATCGCATTTCGCATATCGGAGCTTTTCAGTTGAAGTATATTTCCATTATCGTGAATTGCCGATCTCTGATAATCGACTTTACCGATATTGCGATAAACACATAATTCTGGACCCGATATGAAATTCAAATCAAATTCATAAAATTATCGTGTCCATTTAATCGCAATAATGGTAAGAGCATAAATTTTAAAGGGCCGATGTCGCGGATCCGATATGTTATCGGGTCCACTTTTCATCGCATATCGGCGTATTGAGAATTGTTACATCGTGCACTTAAGATTGCCGATCACGATTGCCGATTAGCCACGTCATTCATTGCATATCGGCATCGCAGAAATCATATTGTGTTACAACGGGTTCCCAAAGTTGCCGATTACCGATTAGCTACGTCATCCATCGCATCGCCAATATTGCAATCGTTTCATCACATTTTTTGTGCTCACGTCACTTCTCTGAATCTACGATGTGCGTTTTGCGATATGGGAAGCACAATGTAAATATTCTCCGATCCCCGATATAATATTTCTTTAATGATGTGATCGCTTCATTTCATTACACATGTTCTTATCGAAAATTTTCCATTGCAATCTCCGATGCGATAGCTTCCAATGCATGCCTTTGAGCCATTAACATTTAATCGATATATGGCATAGCAACAAAAGTGAAGTCTTGCAAATTAAAATTCAAGCATGGTGAAAAGACATGTGATGCAAATCATTCGATATAGCGATGTGTTATTTTAAAAGCGAGTTTGGGTAACCACTATGGGAAAAAAGCAATTGTTGACAAAATTGCAGCATAATAAAATCATTTCAATTTCTCATACATTTTAGTTTTAAAAATATAATTCCATAATTAAAAATGGAATTCAAGACCTCTCTATCTTTATATTTAAATTCTATTATCTTAGATTTGGTCTTGATTCTGGACAATTTATAAAATCATGGAATTTATATGAAACTTATAATATTTTGAGAAACATTCGTTACTGCAAATTTTCATTCTCATTTCTGATGCATTTGTTTTAATTTCAACTCCCTTGAGCACTAAGCATTCCACTTTTACATTTTACTGCTTACTCTAGTGTAAGTAAAATAAATAATGTTTTTGAGTTATATGATTTTGGTTAGTTTGACTTCTTCATGTTTTTAATGTTAATTAAAATAAGAAGTCAGCTAGTTTGTAGAAACTGATACCTTTCAGGTAAGATCAAAAGCAATTATCCAATGGTAAGATTCATGTACCCACTTTCATTAATTTCCATTTCGTTACTTTAGTTTCAGTTTTGTTTTTGCTGATATAAAAAATCTATTTTGCAGTTCTCTATTTGAAGCTTCCAATCCTCCGCCAGATTATATTTTCAAAGTCCCATACTCTTCTCCTGGCTTTATTTCAAGAAGCAGCGATAATCCTTATTGAAACAGTCACACTAGGAAGTTTCTGAACCTTTAGTTTGTTTCTTTAAGCATTCCTTTTTAGAAAATGATTAAGATGATGCTTGGAAACAAGAAGATTCATATCAGACAGAAAGTACTCATTGTGGCTAAATTTTACAATCACTGTTATCTAAAAGCCTAAAGCACTCACAACCCTGCAAGGTATGATTTACCCAATCTCGACATGAGAATGATTGATTACACGATTATTTTTTTTTTCTTCTTATTGTTGAGACATTGGTATAAACATTCTTGTTTGAGTTTATCTTGCGAAACTTGGATTTTCCTTTCTATTTTTAGAGATTTTTTCGTTTTTATTTTTGTTCACTGATTTCTTTTCTCATTTTAGTATAAGAATTCTTTTCCTTTGGATTTCAGCTTTGATTTTGGTGACTTTGCCATTATTTATATGGAAGGCCTATTTGTTACCTAACAATGGTCAGGATACGTGGAGAAAAATTGTTAATAGTCACCTATTAGCTTTTTCTTAAATCTCTTAATGAAGTTTGATTTTCTTATTATAAAGGTAGACATACTTAAGGAAGAGATTACCAATCAAGAGAAGTTGGCAAAGTATCATAAACTCTGAAAAATTTCTTTTTCATCAAATTGTAATCATTTTGAGATTTCAAAATTTCATTTGGATCTTTCAGAGTTCTATTATCAGTCAAGAAAAGTTATTTTTAACCAAGTAAATACACTTTACAACAAAGAACCTTTAACTCTGAAATTGTCATTCTTAACTCTTAAAGAGTCAATGATTCTCCCTGTCCCAAAGAGTCTTATTTTTCTAGAGTATAATCCTGAAATATATTTAAACTTAAAAGATAAGAGGTCTCATCGTGAGCCTGCTTACCATGATCATAGGGGAAAAATAGGCTGACATTACCAACACTGCTAAACAAACCAGGGTAATGGCTTATGATTGCAAACAATTATAAGACAAGGGGTCTCATCACGAGCCAACTTGTTCAGTCCGATTATAACCAGTGAATGGCATTGTCAACTATCTGGCCACCAAACCAGGACAATGGCTTTTAAAAAAAAATAAAAAAAAAAAAATAAAAAAAAAAATAAAAAAACATATATATATATGGATTTATTTCTAGATCAATAATTTTTAAAGAGATGGGATTCTGAATCATTGATGATTAAAAGGTAACCCTGTCGAAACTATAGATGTTTGCTGGCAGCAGTGGCTCTACCTATGACAAAGGAGTATATTTTAAAAGCTAAGCTGTAAAGTGACCCCTGCTTTATCTCTACAATTAATTAAGGACTGATGAAGAATTTTGAAATATTTTAATGTATGAGGAATTTTAAGAAAAATTACAATCAGATGATTCTTACTTTTATTCAGGCTAATGAACTTAGTCAAGCATTTCAAGCATAATTTTCTCTTCTTTAATTATTTTTATTTTAATTTTAGGAAAATCTTATTCATATCAAACATAGATAACTGGTTCTTCTCCTGTGTGTCGCCATTGTTGTGGTAAAAACACAACCCCCCCATTTTTGAAGTGAACACATCAATAATGGGGACCCTTTCTATAAAAATTTTGGCTAATCACCTTTTTGTATTTTTATTTAGTTGATTGCCCTATGCTTTTGTTAATTTTTCGTTTTCTTTGGATTCTTGTTTTGATTGCTTTGTTAGAATCGATGTTTTATAAGCTTCCCATTGACGGTTGTTTCGCCTCATTTGGTCAACTGGTTTGAAAATGGCACTCCTTTGAAAGCCTGATTATTTATGTAGTCTGGGTTAAAAATGTATAGAATGTACAATATTGCATTTTGTAAATAGATTAGTTCAATAATGCATTCATTTAAAATATTAACCCGTAGTGAGTTTTATTAACATTTTTTCATTTTTAGTTATGCAGCCAAATTATTAAACATCGAGATTTAAGAAATTTACTCCAATTTCCAAATCAAATCATAATCTTAAAAACCCATAACATTCAAGTGGCTGTAGTTTATTTTTTATTTTTTATCTTTTTTCAAGTGGCTGTAGTTTTAATAATTTCACAACTTAACTAAAATTCATTAAAATAAAACTAAAATAAAATAATATTAAATCTTAATTTAATTTAATTTAATTAATATATAATTAATTTAATTTAATTAATATATAATTAATTTAATTAAATTAAAATTTAATATACATATATATATATATAACTTATTTCGCAATCGGGAGATCGCATCGAAAATTTTATGGGACATATTTTAAAAACCCCGATACACACTATACCTCCGATCCCTGATCGCCGTAAGACTTAAGACAAAAGGGAATAAGCATTATTTGGAATATATCACGTCGGGGATCTCGTATGAAACAAGTTTAACGAGCCTCTCCATCCTTCCGATTTTCTGATGCGAAGGGGCATAAGGCACTTACCATAACTCTCATAACAATTAACTTTGTTTTGGTTTTGAGTTTTAAGAAACTCACTCATACGTATACGTATGAGTGATGTAAGTTAGTCCATTTTATTTTTATATTAGTTTTAATATTTATTAATTTAAATATAAAATTTAATTCATTAAATTAAATTTAAATCTAAATATCATTTAAATTAATATTAATTAGTTTTTAATTAGATTAAATTTGTTTATAAATAATTAATTACATATTAGTTAGTTAGATTAATATTAATTAATAATTAGTTTAGTTTGCAGTTAATAATTAAATTAGAATTAATTAGAGACTAATTTAGGATTAGTTTTAATTACAATATTTTTAGTCCAGCAACAGAATTTCCAGATTCATGCCAGATTGACCCATCAACTTTGGAGGCTCATAGATTGGGTTATACTTGGCCAAATGACGCCTAGGACGGCTCATTGGAAAGAGAAAATCAAGGAGAATATTTTTGAGGAGGTTTCACTAACATATTTAATCATTTATTGGGTCAAAAATCAGGCAGAAGATCAAGCTCCGAATTTTTAAAACAAAATCAATTTTCTGAGTTATTTTCTTCATTTTCATTTGTCCAAACCTCTTCTAATTGCAGATCCATTAGTTAATAATATCTTTGGCCAATCAAACCATCCCATGCATCAATTGAAAGCTTACATTTTATTTTCAAGTATTTATTTAAATAGAATTTTATTGGATTTGATTTAATTGTCAGAAATAATATTTGATTGCATCTTAATTTATTTTGATTTCTTTTGCAGGAAAACAATGGAAGAAATATGGAGAAAAGAATCTCAATCAATGAGAATGCTCCAGCAATTGAAGATCAGGATTTTTGAGCAAGTAAAATTGGATTTAGCAGATGTCTCTTCAACAAACTCTTCTCTCAAGAATTCCTTGACAAATATTATAAATAACAGATTGCAGAATGTAATTTGGGGGCTACTCTCCTCTGCAATTCTAGACTTCTAAAAGCACTACTGTAATAGGAATTTAGAGTTGTAGGAAAGAGGATAGAAAATCTCAGATCTGGGGATTATTGAGTATTTTTCCTTTGTATCTTGAATTATGTATGAGGGACAGAGTTTGCACTATTGTGGCTCTAGTTTTGAAGGCAGAAGTTCAAGCAATGTAAAGGACTGTTAGAGATCAAGATCAGAGAAATGGATGCAATAAATTGGTATTTCTAATACTACTGTTTCAAATATCAGTTTCATTTTTATGGTAACGAGAATGCCTCATTTTATTCATGTTTGTGCACTATTGTCAATATGGGTAATTTGTCTCGATCTTGTTATTACGTATCTCCATTTTTATGGATTAATTTTTGAGTAACTACTTACTCAAAAATCCGTCTTATAAAACTGATTTATTGAATAGTAATGTGTTATGAACTATTTCCACATATCATTATTCAATTATTGGATTTACTGATATGATAATTAATATCATTTTTGTGAACTACTTCCTGAATGTTGTTGGTTTATTATTCCAGTGAAGAGGTCTCAATAGGATGTCTTTTGGTAACCATAATATCAGCTAATTGAACTACTTCATTAACTTGATATTCATCATAAACAAGACATATTTAAATCCCAATACTTTAATTATTTTGCTCTTAGTTGGGTTAGATCTATATCTGCCTAAATAAGATAGGATTTAGATTAGTTTCTTTTACTTGCATCATAGAATAAGCTTGCATTTAGAGTAAATTCTACATTCTTTTAAGTCCTCTCCTCAAAGAGGCAAAATTTTAGTTGTGGCTTGGCTGAACCCAAATCAACTTAAGGGTCATTCTCTTGCCTGATCAACAAGAAAAAGTGATCTGATATCCCTGTCTATTGGTAGGTAAAGATACATCATAAACCAATAGCAATAGGGAGAAGGTAACTGGACCTAGTTAAACCAATCAGAGCCACCACACCAAACGGAAAAGGAGCTGCTTTAAGGTCCGAACTGGGTGGTTATCCCCCATTGTTGTTGCAGCGATTTTCGGAGCATCAACAGAAGCTAAGATGGATGATTTAAATACATGCATGGAAGATTTGAAGATAGATTTGAAGACAAATTTAACAAAGTTTCTACAAGATATGCTTACTAATGGTGAAAGGGTAGTAAAGGAAACTCATGATGAGAAAAAAATAAATGTTAATCATGATTTCATAGACTTTAACGTTGGATCGAAGAACCACCATGTTCCAAAGATAGATATGAGGAAGTTTGATGGAAAGAATCCTGGAACATGGATATTACAGATGGAGCAATTATTCGATCTCCATAATGTGAAAAACACACAAAAGGTATGCATTGTAACTTTATATTTGGAACCAAATTAGTTTGTATGTTATCGATGGCTTTGCTCTCGTAAACAAATTGTCACTTGAGCTATTTTTACAGATGGAATGATAGCACATTATTAGGATACAAAAAACAACACTTTTTTAGCCAATTGATAAATCTAAAAAAAAGGGTTCAATGATGAAGCACATTGAGGACTTCTAAAAATTCAATATAAGGGTAAAAGATATTCTAGAGGAGCATAGGATTTATGTGTTCATAGGGAATTTAAAAGATAACATCCAACATGAGGTTTGCCTTTGGGAACCAGATTCATTGGAGAAGGCATTCAAGTTGGCAACAAAAATGGAAATCAAAATTATGGCAACAAGGAAGCCTACCACACACAATCATAAAGATGGAAGTGTTTCTGCCCCTAGCCATCCATAATCTACAAGATTGACATCACAACAATTGGAAGAAAAAAGAGAAAAAGGGCTTTGTTACAATTGTGATAGAAAATACACTAAAGGTCATAAGTGTGCCAAGAAGAAATTATTTTACATATATTGTAAAGAGGAGGAATAAAAGGAACAATAAATGTCAAAAGAAGAGGATATACACCAGGAACAAACCCTAGAAAAAGAAGAAATGAATCCGACCATATCTTGTGATGTATTGGCTAGAATTACCACTCCTCAAACTATCAAGATAGAAGGGAATATCAAGAAGAAAAAGGTAATAGTATTTATTGATTTGGGAAGTACCCATAATTTTATTCATTGTAAGATAGCCAAGGAATTGAATTGCTTCCTATATCTAGCAATAGAGTGTCAAGTGATGGTTGCAAGTGGAGGAACCATAAATTGCTCAGGAAAGTGCCATAATATCAAGCTATCCATGGGAGAATATGTATTGAATAGCCCAATGATTTCCATTCCAGTGGGTGGTGCTGATGCTGTACTAGGAGTCCAATGGCTACAATCCTTGAGTACAATAGATTTTAATTTTCAAGAACTTTTCATGAAATTCTCTTCAGAAGGAAAGGAAGTTGAATTAAGGGGTATAGTAGGGAAACCGGGAAAGATAATCAGCTCTAACGAAATGACAAAGCTTCTAAAGAAAGAACAATGAGGCATAATTGCACAATTATGTTCACTAGAGGTTCCCACATTGAAATCATCCATTTCTCTAGATCTCCAAAAAGTCTTGGACAATCATTCTAAGGTATTTGAGACTCCCAAAGGCCTCCCACCTATTCGTGATCATGATCATGCTATTAATTTTATTCTAGGAAGTGTTCCTCCAAACATCAGTCCTTATAAATATCCCTATGTCCAAAAGAGTGAAATTGAACGTAAGGTTGCAAAAATGCTAGAGGCTGGTATAATTCAGCCTAGTCAAAGTTCTTTCTTTGCTCCAATAGTATTGGTTCACAAGAAGGATAGACCATGGCACGTGTCCAGATTATAAGGAGCTCAAGAAGCTCACTATTAAAGATAAATTTCACATTCCTTTCATTGATAAATTATTGGATGAATTGCATAGATCAATTTACTTCACCAAGTTGGATCTTCTTTTAGGATATCATCAATCAGAATGAAGACTAAAGGCATTCCAAAAAAAACATTTAGAACTCATGAAGGTAATTATGAATTTTTGGTCATGCCTTTTGGCCTTACTAATGCACCTTCTACATTTCAAGGTTTGATGAATTCCATTTTCAAACCCTTAGAAAATTTTTGTTAGTATTTTTTTATGATATACTAATCTACAACAAGTCTTGGAAGGATCATGTCCAACATGTTGACATGGTGCTTAAACTATTGGAGAAGAAACAATTATATGCAAAAATCTCCAAATGTTTCTTTGGAGTACAAGAGGTGGAATATCTAGGTCATATTGTATCTCATGAAGGTGTTAAGGTAGACCCTAACAAAATTAAAACCATTAAGGAATGGAAAATCCACACATCCATAAAGCATCTACAAGGATTTCTCGGGTTGACAGGGTATTATCACAAGTTTGTTAAGAATTATGAGAGAATATCAGCACCTCTAACAACATTAATGAAGAAAGATGCATTTTCATGAACTCCAGAAGCAATGAAGGCCTTTGACCATCTTAAAGAGGAAATGTGCCAAGCACCAGTCTTAGCTACACCGGACTTGACAAAAACCTTTATTGTGGAATGTGATGCTTCAGGAAATGGAATTTGTGTTGTTTTAATGCATTGAAGAAGAAAGATCCATTGCTTTCAAAATTTGTCCAATCAAAGGAAAGTATTTACACAAAGCTATTTATGAGAAGGAAATGTTGGCAATACTACATGCACTTATGAAATAGCGACCCTACCTAATGGGAAGACACTTCAAGGTAAAAACAGATCATGATAGTCTTAAATACTTTTTAGAACAAAGATTATCTTCAGAAGAGCAAAAAAAATGGGTCACATAGATGTTGGGTTATGACTTTGAAATCATCTACAAAAAAGTGAAGCAAAATGTTGTGGCAGATGCACTCTCAAGAAAGGATGAGGATGTGGAAGCATTTCTTTGCGCCATTTCATTATTCAACCAGATTGGATAAATGAAGCAAGGGATGAATGGAAGAATGACGAGGAGGTGTGGGAACTCATTCAAAAGATACAACAAGATACCAATACATTTGATACATTTAGCTGGAAAAATGATTTGTTATGGTACAAGGATTGGTTATACCTATGTAAGAATTCCCAACTGAAACAAAATATTCTTAGGGAATTGCACACCTCTCCCTTAGGAGGGCACTCAGGATTTCTAAAAACCTACCACAGGGTTAAGAAGCATTTTTTTTGGGATGGTCTTAAATCAAATATTCAAAAGTTTGTGGTGGAATGTTTGTTTTTCCAACAAAATAAAGTTGAAACAATTAAGACCCCAGGAATATTACAACCTTTATCCATTCCAAGCCAACGTTGGGAGGAGGTTTGAATGGATTTTATCACATGTTTACCCAAGTTCGAAGGAAAGAGTGTTATCATGGTGGTAGTTGACAGACATACCAAATATGCACACTTTTGTGCATTATCTCATCCATTTAAAGCGAGTACAATTTCTACTACATTTATGGAAACAATTCAAAAGCTACATGGAAACCCAAAGATCATTGTAAGCAACAGAGATCCAATTTTCACTGGAAATTTTTGGACAGAATTATTTTCTTGTCTTGGTGATAAGTTAGCTCGTAGCTTATCTTATCATTCTCAATCTAATGGGAAAACTGAGATAGTAAACAAATGTTTGGAAGGATATCTTCATTGCTTTGTATCTAATAAACAAACACAATGGGTCAAATGGTTACCTCTAGTTGAATGGTGGTATAACACTTCCTTCCATACTGCAACAAAAATGACCCCCTTTATGGCACTTTATGGATATCATCCAACATCCATCACATCATATTTAAGAGAAAATTCTACGGTTCAAGTAGTGGAAGATCACATCAAGCATCAGCAACAAGTTTTCCAACTCTTAAAGAATAACCTCACCTTGGCGCAAAATAGAATGAAACAGTGGGCATATCAACATCACAACGAAAGAAGTGTTGATGTAGGTGATTGGGTATTCCTACGGCTACAACCATATAAACAAATGTCCCTCAAGAAAGCTAAGAAGGATAATGAATTATCACCAAAGTACTATGGTCCATACAAGGTGTTGCAAAAGATAGGTACTATGGCATACAAATTGGAGCTTCCTGCAGCTTCCCGAGTGCACCCAGTTTTCCATGTTTCATGCTTAAAGAAGGTTATAGGTGACAAATTTCCAGTTCAAACAATATTTCCAGAACTTGATGAGGAAGGAAAAATCATACTGGAACCTTAAGCAGTCAAAGAAACAAGAACTCGACAGCTACGAAATCGATCAATTTCAGAGTATCTCATCAAGTGGAAGAACTTACCCGTTGAATATTCCACATGGGAGGATGAGAATTTTATACAGAAGCGTCCAAAACTACTCAAGCATTGAGGACAACACTTTTTTGAAGGAGAGGGGCATGTTAGGTCCCTATAATACTAGTGATTCCCCCATTACTCTTGTCGTTGTATCCCTTATTGTTATTGTTTTGCCCCTAGTGTCCCCATATTATTATTATTATGCCCCATAGAATCCCACTATTATTATTTTTGTGCCTTTATATTATTATTGTTAGGTCAACTTTGGTTATATTGTGACCCCTTAGACTCCTCTATATAGAAAGGAGGTTTTTTCATTTGAATCATCTAAGAATTGTTCATTTGTGTAATGTAAAAGAGGTTGCCCCCTCGAAGAGGGTTATTTATAAGGCATTGATCTGTATTTTCTATCTTTTTGTGAGTTGGTTTCATAACACAGTTTGCTGAGCACCCTTATTATTAGGATTTGGATTAGGTTGGATAGGAAGTTAAGGGTGAGGAGGAGTACTGGAAGCAATGTTGGAAGGTAGTTGTAACTGCTGTTGTTGCATAATTTGAGGAAATTGACCAGGAGAAGGGGAAGGTCCATGCCAATTCTGAGACCATGAAGGGTTTGAACTGTACTAAGTGAACCAAGACTTCCAGGGGCATCTTGATAAATTTGGGGCCATGATTGTGGAAAATGTACTGACTTAGGGCCTATATTTAAATTGCTAAAATATTGAGAAAGGTCTTGAGACATACCTTGATTTGAGCTTGGTGGTCGTGGTTGCCATGGTTTCTTGGAACCCATAAAGCATAGTTTCTCTACTCCTTCACTTGTTCCCTGGAATACTACCTTTAGCCCAAGAAGAGATGGACATGAACTGGTGGAGTGAGAATGTTCACATATTGCACACATCTCCACAATATTTAATGGAGATTCCTTTAATGGATGTTTCTTCCTGCACTGGGGGCAAAAGATGGCCATGGTCCTTTATAACTCCATTTTCTTTTGTTTTTCCTGTAACATGTCCATTTGAGAGGAAAGTGTACTTAGGATATCGGTTTTCAAGTTATCTAGTAAGTTCTTGATTCTTGCCTTTGTAATTCCTCCACTTGATGTTTCAGAAGTTCGAATCCCTTGCTTATTCGTTATAGCCCCTAGTGAACACTAAATGCATAACTCGCAAATAGATTCAAATTCATCCTTAGATATATCACCCTTTCCTACTATATTCAAAAGGTCCAGAGAGTCCTCCCTTTGGGCCCAGAGAAAATAATTTTCAAGATATCCTTATCCGGGTTGCTATGGCCCGATCTCTGTAGGTTATATTTGAAACGTTCCACACAATCCTCCATATTCTCATCCTCCTTCTACATAAATTTAATAATTTCTTCCTTTATGTCCCAAGATTTACAATAATCCTGGTACTTCTCTAAAAAATATTTCTTCATCTCCTCCCATGAGGAGATAGATAATCCACCCGGACCCATAAACCACTGCAAAGTTGTCCCTTTTAGAGTAGCAAGGAATATTTTCAATTTTTGAGCATCAGCCACGTAGTCATATCCCCTACAAACAATATCAAATTCAAATAGAAATGTATCTGGATCTTCTGAGGAAATCCCATGGAAGTTAGGCAAAGTGGTCAGTGGAATGGGCTTCATCGGTGCATCACCTCTAATGTCTCCAATTGGAAATTCAATCGAGGAGGTTGGATGTGCCATGAATACCCTCCAATAGTCACTCAAAATTTCAACAGGTTCTTGTTGTATGAAAACTGATGATTGAGGTCACTTAACAACGCTTCCTTGATCATGCGGTGAAGTAAATCCCCCAAATTTCCTTCATCACGTGCACTTGAATTGATTTATTTTTCTGATCCTCTGCTTGCTACTTCATCTTCTTCTATTGTTGAAGGGAGTACTTCTATTTTCTCTGATGCCTTTCTCTCTACTTATTCTCCGTCTGTCATTGAAAGGGGTACCATCACACCCGAGGGTAATATTGGTTGTTCAATAGAATACCCCTCAAAATGCGTGTGAGTCCTTATCCTAACAACGGCTCGTGAAGATGATTCAACTTCGGCTTTCACAATGATTTCATGGATGTAGGTTTTCCTACCCAAATCCTTCCTTCCTTTCTTAGGGGGTCCTCCTCTGCCCCTTTTATTTGGATATTTATTCATACAATTAAAGCATTAAAATTTCTCACAGCTCAAGGCTTGGAGTAGGGTAAGATACCTTCCCTCCCTAGGGTGAGAGAATGGTTTGGAACAAAAAGTAATTAATAAAAATTAAAAAAACAAATCAAGCAAGAAAATCCTAGACTCAAGACTTGGAGAAAGGTAAGAAAACTTCCCTCCCTGGGGTGAGAGAAAGATTTTAAGAGCAAAGAAAAAGGAAAATAAAATAAACAAAGAAATCTTAAGCTCAGGGCCTAGAGTAAGGTAAGAAAACTTCCTTCCCCAGGACGCGAGAGCGGCCCCTATGCAATCAATCGAAGTAAATACAGAAAAACCAAAAATAATAAAGCTCAGAACTTGGAGTAGAGTAAGAAAACTTCTCTCCTCAGGACATGATATTGATCCAGCGACCAATGCCAATTGTTCTCTTGTACCTTTGATAGCCT
Organism: Pinus tabuliformis; assembly: GCA_031772625.1. Taxonomy (NCBI): domain Eukaryota; kingdom Viridiplantae; phylum Streptophyta; class Pinopsida; order Pinales; family Pinaceae; genus Pinus; species Pinus tabuliformis. The sequence continues at coordinate 246,281,178 of CM062810.1, read as the reverse complement.
CCCCAGCAACAACTTCAAAACGTTGGTGTCCAAGTGTGAATAAAACTATTCACCCCTTTCCCACATTAATTATCAATCTAGGATCTATGGGTTATTTCAAGGCTAATGCACAAAATATATACAGGTAGCAATTTTACAACCCATATTTGATTGAGAATTCATCAATGAATAATAAACAACTGTAAAAACGAATGTAAATGAAAACAATAACTAATCTGTAACAATAATGGAAATGATAGTAATAATTAATTGTAACAACAATTCGATTCACAACAATTACATCAAACCATCATAGCAAAGAAGGTAAATACATACATGGAAAAGAAACTAGCACACACTATCTCAGAAGCACCTGATCAGGGGAGTGGGCCCAACTCCCTGATCAGCGCTGTGATGAACTCATGAACTCAAAGAAAGATCAGAAAGTTATAAATTTCACTAATGTAAAATTCTCTATTACAAAGCTCAATTCTTGTGTCTCCAACCCCTTGTTTCAAACTCTCTATCCTTTCTTATACAAAAACAGTTCCTGAGATTAAGGTAATTATTGCCTGCGATTTACATGAAGTCTGTAATAAGCCCAAAACTGAATACAAAAGATAGAAAGAGGAAGTGTACATTAGTTCTATCATTACAACTCCAGTCCGATAATAGCTCTGCCACCTTGATGTGTAAACTTAGCCATTTGACTTGGAAATCTACACATAAGATGAAGTTTAGCAAGCACTTTGGTCATAATCCCCTAGACTATGCTTCAATGATTAATTAATTCATAAAGAAATGATTAGAGGTATACCCGCGTGATTTAGGATATGAAATGACTTATTTAGGAGTGCAGATGTGAAGGAAAATAGGATAAAAAGGTAAGTAAAAACATGCAAGTTTAGCTCCCAACATATACTCTTTCAGAAGAAAAGGATATAAATGTTGTAATAAAATCTTCAAAATATTGTTGAAAGTATAGATGTTGTGATTAATAATGCATCCGCAGGTACCAAAAAGGAATCACAAGTAGATGATTAACCTCTCCCTACTAAAATCCAATAAGTTGTAGGCGAAGAAGAAAGAGAAGCATCATAAGAAGGAAATGAAAATACATGTATGAAAAAAAGACTCTATTAAGGTATGTTCAAAAAAATCATCATGAATCTCAAATTATAGGCAATAAGGAAGCATGAATACAAATTGTTGGCTTAGTGAGCCCTGACCCAAGTTCAAAGTTAAGATAACTAAACAAATCCCTACACTACTAGCCCTTTCAGCATCAATCCGCACCCAAAGATGGTTATGATGTCGTTTTGTACCCTTTACCTGCCTTCGCGCAGATTGATAAGCCCTCGAGGCTTATCAATATAACTTCCTCTTACCGGCCTCTAGACCTTCACAAAGGTCTATGAATGTCTTTCGTGGACCCTAAACAGGTGAATAAACCATTTACGCGCCTCTGTAATTACTCCTAAGTCTGTTATTACCCAGATCGGCTAAGTGTTTGATATATTTAACATCCATTAAGATATTATTTGCGTAAGAAGATATTATTACTTGTTTTCATATAACAATGTAAAACATACAAATTCACGTATCAATATAGCATTAAATCATAAAACCAGTATTCATCATAGCATAGTCGCATCATTCATAACAAAAGTAAATAGATCAAATGCAGATATTTCTAAAGTAATCTTCTTTATTAATGCTTCATATCTTCTTACAGACTCACTCCGCGGACCATGGGATAGTATAAAAGGGAGAGCCTTAGAAGAGTTTAAGGCAATTTTTTTAGTGGATGATGATGAATGTAATGTGTCATTAGCAGAAAGAGCGAAGGGTTTTAGAGTAGAAGAAAGGCTTTGCAACTGTGTGCACAGAGGCCTATGGTAGAAGTTTGCAGCTAAGTCTGCACACTCAGCTGCAAACTTCTACCATAGGCCTCTGTGCACACAGTTGCAGAGCCTTTCTTCTACTCTAAAACCCTTCGCTCTTTCTGCTAATGACCCATTACATTCATCATCATCCACTAAAAAAATTGCCTTAGACTCTTCTAAGACTCTCCTTTTTATACAATCCCATGGTCCGCGGACCATGGGTAGATCTTCTAAAGTCGACACAACTTACATAAACAGAAGGGTAAAACCCTTTATGACACTTTACATCTACGTGCTCTGCAACCACAAATTGCGGAGACTTTACACTTTACATACAAAAATTTGGGCTTTCTTCCCCAAAACTTGGGCTTTTAGCCCCAAAATTGACCCTAGGGGACTTTTTCCCAATATGCCCCCAACACAAATATGGTGACTCACCCCGAGTCACCCTGTTGGTGCGGAGATCTTACTACGAAGACCTCCCAACTCCACTTGCACCACTACAACTTCAGCTATACACTGCTTAGCTGCCTGCTTGACCTGCTCCACCAGCTGCTCCTTTGTTGATCCTACATTATCTACCTAGATCTTCTGCTATGTATTATGTAGGTTGGCCAACTTCTCCCCAATTCTGGTGGAGATCACATAGGCCTCATCCATCCAAGGCCCCAATCTGGCCTTGAGGAATACCTATTTTCGATGTGCTGCTTCCACCTGCTCTTTTAGTTGCTTTGCCTCATGCAGCTTTGCCATTCTCTGTGTGATAACGATGGTGTGCGCCGTTGCTTTGACTTCATCGTACTACTGTTGCAATTCCATTTCCTTGGTATTTAACATCTGTAGGTTGGGATCTTACTACAGACTCGTGAGGACCTCCATCGATTGCTCAAAGAGAGCAGTGCATTCTGCCACCATGACATCTACTCCAATGATTGCATCCTTGATAGTTGCCTCGTGTTGTTCTCTGACCTTTGGTGGATTTGAAGGTTGTGCCCTCAACTTGAGTTGACATGTAATCTTTAGGTTCAACTCAAACTAAACCTTTGCCATCTCGATCATAGCATCATGCACACTTGCAACCAACTTCATAATCTTGGCTTCCAATGGTTCCTCTTTTGGGATGTTCAGTTCCAGGATGGTTCTACATGCTTCTGCTACCACTGCTTCGGTTCTCTCATTCTTCTCCTGAACCTTCTTCTAGGTGTCTATCACTTCCATTTTCTCAACGAACATATGTTCATTGTTAACATTCTACTTGTTGATCACGCTTAGTGAGTGCTGCTCTCAGGTCCTAAGCTTTGCGATCAAAATTGCTTGCAGTGTGTGAAGGACTTCACTTGGGAGCATGGTCAAGTTCAAACCAATATTCTTTAGAGCACTAATAGTAGCCTTGTCATCTTCCGCCGTTACGCTCAGAGTTCCATCCGGTAGAGCGATGGCCCGAGGATCTAAAGAGCGAACCAAATCCACTGCATCAGATGTTCCTGGTGCTAATATGGTTGACACTGCGCTGCTCTACCCTACACCAGCTTGCAGCCGAGTAGTTTAGATCTGTAGCTCACGCAGAGCCATCTGTATGGAAACCAAATATTTCTTCTACTACTGCTCAAACTACTGCAGGAGTGCTGTTTTTGTATCCCTGACCTTATCCCTAATGTCATCCAAGTCGGCTTCTGTCAAGGTGATTGGGTCTATGGACGACTTAGTGGCCTTGGTATTTTTGCATGGCCCTTCCTTCTCCTCCTCCCTATTTTGCTTCACTCAAAAGGGAGTGCTTTCTTGGTCTCCACCACACTGCTCTGATTGCCCCTCTTCTTTGTTTTGTGGCAAAGGAGATATCTGACTTCTATTAGAGTCGCGCTCTTCCTCTTGTTCCTTTGCAGTGCGCTCCACTTCTGCTCGAGCTTTGTCCTCAGCCTCCTTCTTTCGTTTTTCAGCCAACTGCTGAACCTTCAACCGGGCCACTTCCATTTTCTGCTTTTCTGCAGACTTACTAGACCCAATAGACAAGTTTGACTTTATATGCCAATCTACTAGCCAACGCTCAAGGACCGTTGCGATGACATCATCCGTCAGTAGGTATGGTAAATCATACCACTTCTGTTTTAGGTCCTTTCGCGCCCGGATGGAGATACAGTGGAAGTCCGCTTTGAACTTTGCATATCCCGACAACTACTCAAAGACAATTGGTGATAGTCATGGCTTGCGGTTGATGGATACGTGGATGCTCGCGTCCATCAGCACCCAAAATATTTTACTCTCCTGGACCCGGGAAACATCCTTTGTATCCCATAGAGAAACAAACTTCATTTCTTCTAGCAAATCTTTTGTGATCAGAGGAAATTGACTGTCCTCTAGCAATTCCCACATGACCAACATAATCGACAGTAACAACCATGAGTAGTGGAACATTTTGCTATGGTCCTGTGCCTCCCTGTAGTTTTCGAGGAACTCACTGCACAGGTAGCGTGCTCAGTTGAATTGTATGCCCTTTGCGCACTAGGTCGCTAGTGAAACAATTGGTGTCGGCATAGGCTTTGGCCTATGTGACCTTGGCGATTTTGGCACTGCTACGGGCACCTCCATACTTACGAGCTCAAGGGAAGATACCTTAGAGGCAATAGACCCTCCTACACTTGCAGTTTCTACAGGTGAAAACATGAGTCTATTAAGGAGCTCCTGGGTTTCCTTAGGTAACCTATCAAACATTGAACTAGCCACCAAATCCTCAAAAAATGCAGGGTTCATGCACAACCAATAGCACGACACATCAACTCTCAGAATGAAAAGTGTTTTTCGTTAGGTGGCCATCTATAATTTATAGGCAAATTCAAATTCAAATCCGATTGTTCCCCCCAAAATTTGGTCATAAATGCTAGATTGGCAATAGATTTTCAAAGATCTCGCTCTTAATTTCAGCTTTAAATGTGCCCCCCCCCGCTTCTCTTAGTCATTTTCTCACTGTCAAACCATGAAAAATGATAGTAACGGTCACTTTTTGGCTGCCCTGCGTGGTCTCTCCTCCAATAATGCAGCTCCCTTCACACTTCTACTGATGTTGTGACATTCTTTCATCCCGCGTAGTCCCCCAGTTGCACATCTCTACAACCCAGGTAGTGTAGTTTATAGTCTCGTGCCTCCTTTTAGCTACCTAGAGCGCTAAGACTATACTCACATCATGTAGTCATCTAGCCGGATCCCTGGTCTATGGCTTCAATCGCCTATCATTTACCTTTCCGGGAAATGGATCTCCATTCAATTTCACGTTTGAACTGCTCCACCATCGGTAATCTCCTTGATCACATATGGCCCCAGCTAATGCATCTGAAATTATCTTGGAAATTTATCAAACATGCTATCATATAATAAAACCAAATCATTTACCTTGAAGGTGCGCAGTTTTATGTGCCGATTGTGCCATGCCTTTTCACGCACCTTCTGAACTTGTTGATGGATTCCAGCCAAGAATCTATCTTCCTCTAGCTCGATCAGGTTCACGAGCCTTTATTCTAGGGTTCCGCAGTCTTCCATTCTTATGAATGCAACTATCTATAAACTAGGAACAATGTACTCCATCAGCATCACAGCTTCTATGCCATAGACCAGTCAAAAAGGTGTTTGTCCAGTCATCTTTTTAAAAGTAGTTATATAAGCCCAAAGTACCACTGGTACAGGAATGTCCCAATCATTCCTCTGCACATTGCAAACCTTTGTCAGTGTGCTCTCTAATATATTATTACACGCTTCAACTGCCCCATTGGCTTGTGGGTGATATGACGTACTCTTCTGGTGATAAACTTGGAATTCCTCTGTCAACGCACTGATCATTTCATTAAGGAAATGTGTACTGCGATCACTCATCAAAATCTTCCGATAACCAAACCTAGTTAGCACATATTCAAATAAGAACTTCATGGATGTTGCCCCTATACAGTCTTTCATGTGTTGTGCCTCTGCTCATTTGGTCAAATACTTAGTCGCGATGATGATATACCACACAACCGTCTTCTTTCCCGGAGGCTAAATTGGTCCTACAAAATCAGTTGCCCATTTTTCAAATGGCTGCAATGACACTTGCTGATTCAAAGGCAGCTCATCCCTCCGCGATTGCCTACCCTTCCTCTAACATGCATCGCATGCCCTATAATAAGCTTTAGAATCCTTATGTAGTGTCAGCCACCACAACCTAGCACATAAAATCTTCTGCGTTGTTGCTTTTCTTGCATAATGTCCTCCCATAGCCCCTCCATGAGCTTTGACTAGGATGCTGCTTCGTTCAAACTCAGGCACATAACATCGCAATATCTCATCTGCTCCCATTTTATACAAGTGACCTGCAATAAGAGAAAAATATGTTATGCACACCACCAATTCCTTCTTTTTTTGGCTAGTGTACCCTTTGGGAGCCATTCTAGTAGTCAGAAAGTGTATGATGTATGGAAAATGATTATCTGTGATGCATACGGAAAAGAGTTGTGCATCAAGCAGTCCTTCCTCCAAATTAGTGAGCTACTCATCTATTTCAATGCGCGATAGATGATTCGGTCCTGCATTCAATCGTGCGACTTCACAATGACTTTGAAATCATATTCCTGAAACAACAATAGTCATCTACATATTCCCCCCCAACAAAGGCTTGTTAACCAGGTACTTTAATGCAAAATGGTCTGTATACATCTTAGAGTGTCTGCCTAGAAAGTAGTGTCTAAACTTCTAGAGTGCATACACCAAAGCCAAACCTTCGCACTCTGTCGTTGAATAATTCTTCTCAGCCTTAGATAGCGTCCTTCTTGTGAACGCGATAGGGTGATCCAACTCTCCCTCACTGGCCTATGTTAGTACTGCTCCCAGCACAATACGTGATGCATCCACATGCACATGAAATTCCTTCTTCCAATCCGAGAAGACTAGGATCGATGCAGTGATCATTTTTTCTTTTAACACATTCAAGATTTGCTGAAATTCTTCATTCCAACAGAATGTAGAATCCTCTTTCAATAGTTTTTCCATTGGCACGTTAATCTGGGCATAACTCTTGATGAATTTCCTATAATATCTAGTATGCGTAGTGTTGCGCGCAGCTGTTTCACACTCCTTGGCACCTCCAAATTGATTATGACCACGATCTTAGCAGGGTCCACCATTAATCCTTGTCTGCATACCACCTGACCCAACAAGATTCCGAAAGGAACACAAAACAAACATTTCTTGAAATTTAGCACAATCTGATACCTCTGGCATGTATCCAGAATGAAGAATAGACTAGCTACATGGTGCTTTACCAGCCCAAACACCATCCAATCGTCAAAGTATACCTCCAAGAACTTGTGAATGAAGTCCTTGAACGTCGCAATGACTACGCGCGAAAAGATCACCGACGCATTCTTCACTCCAAAAGGCATTACAATATACTAAAAGCATCCCCATTTGGTTGACAAGGTCGTCTCACTCCTATCTTCCAGCGTGATCTTGATCTGATGGTACCCCGAGAACCCATTAGTGAATGAATATGCTTCCTTTCCTCCTACATTATCCAAGAATTCATCGGTGAACGGACTTGTAAAAGGATCATGCACACAAGCATCATTCAACTTCTTGAGATCTACGCATATCCTTATTTCATCCTTTTGCTTCATTTCTTGAATGACCATTGGACTTACCCAATCGTATTCCTCCACTGGTTCAATGATTCCTGCTGTTAGCATTTTGTCCAATTCTAAGCAGACCCTTTCATTGTACTTAGGGTTGAGGCGATATGGCCTTTGTTTCATAGGCTTCGCATCTGGTTTCAATTTTATCCTCATCACCCCTAAATCGCCTATAATCCCTTTCAGGTCTGAAAATTTTGTAGGGAACAAATCTTGATACTCATGGAGCAATTCAATGACCTTAGTCACTGGAGCATCATCCCAGCAGTCCCCTATCTTCACAAACTTTGGCTCCGCCTCTCTCCCAATGTTCACTTTTCTTGTTTTCAGTGGTGCAGTGATATATGGATTCTCTATCTGTGGCCCCTCAACTTCACAGTGACCTTCTGTGTCCAGGATATTAATGTTCCTCGGATCCTCATCTTCCTCTTAAGTGGTCACATTTTAGCACTCCAACGTGTGGCATAGCTGGGTGGTCCAATCTGGTTGAATTAAATCCAAGGGATCCTATGGTATTCTGAAGATCATTGCCTTGACCTCCTACAATAATTCATCAATGCACTCAAATCCATCTTCAACGCTGAATGTCATCAAGAAACCCTGTTTCAAAATATCACATTCGTCCATGCCATGGCGGAGTTCTGTCTCCAAGTACCAATTCATAGGTATTACATCCAAGGTGTGACAAAACAGATGCACCCACTCTGGTTGCAGTTCTGCTCCATAGGCATCGGTCCATTTGACTAAGTGATCATGCGAATCACTTCTCGCATCATATTTCTCTGTCAATCGCACCTTTGGGCAACCAAACCGCACCCTCATCATTCTTCTATATTCACGCCATCCATCGAAATTGCCTTTATGTGTACCTCACCATCTTGCAGGCGTAGAGTGCAACGCCAAGTCCAAGGATTGGAAGCGATGCTTCTCTGGCACTTCCCTTTCAAACACATCCAAAAACTTATCAACGTCAGTTAAACCATCATAATAAGGTAGACTTCTTACCTCCGACAATACGCAGCACAATGATTTGGTCATCATGTTACAGCGTAGTGTAAACACTTTGTGCAATCTATTATGCTAGTGCTCCAATTCCTCATCTGAATCTGATGTGCAGGAGCTCTCGCGGTCCCATGCAATATGTCCATCAGCTATTGGATTCATCCAATATTAATATTGCGCCATTATCTTATAAATCTAGTCCAAATCATCGTCACTTTCATACACGTGGACCAGTTTAGTATAGTGTGGTCCTTCTGCAGGGTCCAAAGGTACTATTACGTAGAGAAATTTTCTTTCAAATAACATCATCCACTTCTTCAAATTGATCACCCCATTCATGTTGTCGATCCCAAGGAGTGCGGGGTAGGGATTTCTATCATCAACAATCTCTATTACTTTGAAATCCGCCAATGCACTTGCACCTTCAATATCGATTGTAACTCTCTACAATCTTCCCATGGGGATAATGTTTTGCTGATTCACCATCCTCAACTAAATAGGAGACCACTGTAGTGCAGGTCTCCCCATTTTCTCCCATGTCTATTTCAGCAAAACATTTACATTTGACCCAAGCTCCACAATAACTTGGTCCATTTCATGTTCTCCTATTTGCGCGGTGAGCCTCATCTCATGCCCTGTTCTTGTCTTATGCTTACCAATTTTCTTGACCACGCGTGTTCCCTCAGGAGCATTACCAGCACATTTATTGATCAACTTCTGTAATTGCTTTCCAGGCTTGCTATCACGTAGAAGCTTCATACAGGTCTCCAAAAATGTAATAAGCATGGATGGGTCCATTTCTTCAGACTTCTTATCCGGACTTCCTGAGGTAGAAGCCTCAACGAAACTTTTCCTTGTTTCCATGAAGCTTTCCTTCATGTGCTCCAAATCAAAGACAACCTCCTTCTTGGGAGCTTTGCGGACCCATTCACCTTCTTCAGCCCGATTTCCCTTATCTTCTCCAGTTGTCATTCCACTTCACAACACAATATTCACATTGGGCTCCTCTTTTCAGGGTTCAACCCTCATCAATTGCAGGTTCTACATAGGCTGTGTCCCCTTTTCACGCATATTAGCTATTAGTATAAGGCAGTCCTCTGTTGCGTGATCAAATTGGGTATAATATCGGCACAACAGGCACGTCAAGTTCATGCATTCTCGTGCATAGTGTCCTAGACCTCCACAATTCTAGCAAATAACTTTCCCCCGACCTCTCGCGAGTCCTCCATCACCTCGGCCCTGTCTGCGCCCCTGATATCCTCCTCGTGCCCCCTTAGTGCCTTGATCTAGAGGCCAAGATTCTGTCTGCATTTGATACGCGGGCGTTCTTTCCATCATTAACTCATAACTATGGTAATTATGCTCATCGTGACCTACTGATTGGTAGAAGTTGCAGAATATATGTTGTGGTTTCCATACAAATTTCTACAACAAGTGGCAATTATTTGTCGCATAATTTCCAACTACCTTATAGATATCACACCACAGCGTGGGCCCTGCACTTGGCCCTGCTTGAGCTTCCTGCCTCAGAGGCATTGACCCTCCTCCTGCAACATAATTCGTGAAGATAGGGCAATGATCCTTATCATGCCCTTGACTCTTACATTTCAAACACCAAACCTCTTCTCACACCTCTGGCTGAACCGCTCTATCCTTCTTCAAACTTTGGAATTCTAGGCAAAGGTTCTACAACTCCGCGTGAATCTGTTGAACACCTAAAGCAACATTTTGACTTGGTGTCTCGTGCAATCTCATCGCAATCTCCATGGCCTCTGCCTAGGTCCCAATCTTTTGCTGTGATAAAGCAACTCTCAAATGAGGCAAGAGTGAAGCTAGAAACCATTCGCGGTGCTACCCATCCGTATGATTCATGTTAGCTTCATGGATCTTGCATTTCAATCTTTGATCCAGCTCCTAGGGTGTCTCACTAGGCTTCATCATGATCTCCTTGACTCCAACGATCGATTTCTCTTCAGACTTGGGCCTACTGAATTCCTTATTTAGCGTAGTTTGAATGTATGCTAACGTAACCATCGAGTCATCAGTGTAGTATTTAATGTAACATGTTAGCACGCGTTCCTATAAAGCAGTAACAAAAATTGATTTCTTCATCTAATCATCTGTAATTCCCTAGGCTTCCTACACAGACTTCGCGATGAACCAAAACTGGTCTGGGTCCTCATTCCCCAAGCCCTTGAAAACAGGCAATTTTTACCGAATTTGCCATATTGAATGGTGGTGGAGGTGGTGGCAGTGTGGGTGAAGGCGCATGCGGTGGCAGTGAAGATGGAGGTGGTGTGGGTAGATGTGTTATTCACGGGAACCCTCTCCTTATTAATTAGATAGCACTCTATGGAGAAGCATGTGCTGCTCCTTCATCATCACTCGGAGGAGGCTCATTCAGTGGCCTATATTCAGGTCCTATTCCTTTTCTATCCCTGAATAACTTTCCACTTCGTGTAGCTCCAAACATCAAGGTAACTACATAACCCTCTTTTCACACAAGAACATCTTAATCCAAGTATTCAAAGACCTTAAATACTTACGTCGCGGTCCTTTGAAGAAGCATTGCACTGCTTCGCTGTAGCTAACTGAAGTATCGACCACGAACTCTGTCACAAATACTCCTATGATATGATCAAGCCAATGGTCAACCGCACGTGCGATCTTATCTTCAGAGGCTCCCAATCTCTGCACTAACTCCGGGGTCCACACTATTGGACTGTCAAGCCTCCACCTTCCTCGGTCATCTGCCAATTTAGCGATCCACTCGTATAATTCGAATAGGAAGGAACAAAAGAAAATTTCATGTATCTCTGTGTACAAATACCTATCCAACCATTGTTCTTTCATCAATCACGGGTTCTTGTTCTCTTGTGTTGTGAATTCGTGGATATTTCTATCCAACCAATCTTCAATTTCCATCTTAGGTGGATTCTAGTGATGCGACATCACACATCTCTTTATGCAGATCCCGGTCCTAGCAACAGAACCATTTGTTGGCTTAGTGGGCCCTAACCCAAGTTCAAAATTAAGACAACCAAACAAATCCCTACACTACTGGCCCTTTCAGCATTAATCTGCGGAGTGTGGTCTAAAGTCTCACCTGAAGTAATATGGGGGATGCTGGAACCAAGTTTCTGCACCCAGAGATGGTTATGATGTCATTTTGTACCCTTTACCTGCCTTCACGTAGATAAATAAGCCATCAAGGTTTATTGATATAACTTCCTCTTACTAGCCTCTAGACCTTTGCGAAGGTCTACGACTGTCTTTCGCAAACCCTAAACAGGTGAATCAACCACTTATGCGCCTCTGCAATTACTCCTAAGTCTGTTATTACCTAGATCGGCTAAGTGTCTGATATATTTAGCATGCATTAAGATATTCTTCGTGTAAGAAGATATTATTACTTGCATTCATATAAAAATGTAAAACATATAGATTTGAGTATCAATATAGCATTAAATCATAAAACCCAGTATTCATCATAACATAGTCGCATTCATTCATAATAGAAGTAAATAGATCAAACGCAGATATTTCCAGAGTAATCTTCTTTATTAGTGCTTTAGATCTTCTTACAGACTCAAACTACCCTATGCACACAGCTGCAGAGCCTTTCTTCTACTCTAAAACCTTTCACTCTTTCTACTAATGACCCATTACATTCATCATCATCCACTAAAAAATCTGCCTTAGACTCTTCTAAGACTCTCCTTTTTATACAATCCCATGGTCCATGGACCATGGGTAGATCTTCTAAAGCTGACACAACTTACATAAATATAAGGGTAAAACCATTTGTGAAACTTTACATTTACGTGCTCCGTGACCACAAATTATGGATACTTTACACTACATACAAAAACTTGGGCTTTCAGCCCCAAACTTGACCCTAAGGGACTCTATCCCAACACAAACTAAAATAACTTTTGTTGGATCATCTAGTCACTTAGCCTTATTATCCACAATTGAACATCAGAATGTGAATCAAGAAACTAAAGATGAATGTTGGTTTAAGGAAATGAATGTATAACTTGAACAAATAGAAAAGAACCATACATGGGAACTTGTACAAAGGCCTAATAATAAAAATGTAAGTGGGAAAACGTGGGTGTTTAAGAACAAATTAAATGAAAATGGAGAAGTAATTCGAAACAAAGAAAGACTTGTATGCAAAGGCTATTCTCAACAAGAATGGATAGACTTTGAAGAGACATTTTCACCTGTAACTAGGCTTGAATCCATAAGAATGTTCCTTGCATTTTCCATTTTTCATAACTTTAAGGTATATCAAATGGATGTTAAATCTGCATTTTTAAATGAGGATCTAGAAGAAGAAGTTTATATTGAACAACCTAAAGGATTCATACTTGGAAATGATAAAAATATTGTTTGAAAACTTAAGAAGGAATTGTATGGGTTAAAACAAGCTCCTTATGCATGGTATTATCATCTTGACAGGTATCTTCAACAACAAGGGTTTAAGAAAGGATCTGTAGATAGCAATTTATATACCAAATTTGACAAGGACAAACTTTTGATAGTAGTGGTTTATGTAGATGACATCATATTTGGAAGAAATGTTGAATCTATGAGTCAAGGATTTGCTTCAATTATGCAGCAGGAATTTGAAATGTCTTTACTTGGTGAGCTAACATTCTTTCTTGGTCTTCAATTTCATCAAACTAAAAATGGTATATTTCTCTCTCAAACCAAGTATCTCAAGCAGATTATGAAGAAATATGGAATGGAAGAATACAAACATGTATGCACACCAATGGTAATAGGGTGTAATCTAATGCAGAATGATGATTCTCCTATAGTTAATCAATCAAAATACATATCTATGATCGTCAGCTTGATCTATCTTATAGGTACAAGACGAAACATTATGCATGCAGTTGGGAAAGTTGAACGATTTCAAGAAAATAATAAGGAAACTCATATCCAAGAAGTTAAGAGGATATTCAAGTATCTGCAAGGCACTCAAGATTTTGGTCTATAGTATCCCAAAAACATAGACTTTTCACTTCGTGCTTACACAAATGCAGATTGTGAAGGTAATGTTGATGATAGCAAAGTACAAGTGGAGAACCATTCTATTTGGGTCCTTACCTAGTTTCTTGGTTCAGTAAGAAACAAGGTTCTATTGCTTTATAAATTACTGAAGCAGAATATGTTGTTGCTACCTCTTGTTGTACTCAACTTCTATGGATGATCCAAACATTACAAGACATTCAAGTCACTTGTCCTCAACCTATACCTATTCTTTGTGACAACACTAGTGTTGTAAGTATGTCGAAAAATATTTTTGTGCACTCCAAAACTAAGCACATCCCAATCAAATACCATATTCTTAGAGAGAAAGTACTTGAAAAGACAGTCAAGTTGGAACAAGTTGCAGATTTATTTACCAAGTCTCTTCCATGTGATTCCTTTGAATATCTCAAAAAGAAATTAGTAATGATTCCTACCTCTTCAATCCGATAATTGTTCTAACATGCATGCCATTTTTAGGGGGGTTATAGCTGTAATCACCATTAGTTTACTTTTTATATGTAGATCTTATGAAAGGTAGTCACGTGTATATGCATTTTTTGATCTAGATAGTCACGTGTATAAGTAGTTTTTGATCTAGATAGTCACGCATGCATCTCAGTCATGGAAAAATATGTGGCATAGATTCAGGGGGGTTTCTCATATGATTCCATCAATTATTATTATCTTTCTGGTTCTGCTATTGATCTATTGGAGACTTCCCATATAGTGCTCAGAATAATGTTGATTCATGATAAGGTTATATCTTGTTGTTGATGAAATAGTTTTTTGGTGCATATGTTGATTGATGAGATGAATGTGTTCAAAGTTGATGGTGAAAAGTTGGCATAGGTTCAGGGGGAGAATCTTCCATGCTTCTAATAGTTCATTGTTGGCATTATGATTTCTTGAGTAATCCTTGTTATGTGATGGGTTTATGATGAGTACATATCATTGCCGCTCTCTGGTTGTTACTACTGTTATTATTGAAGATACTTATGTTGTTGTCATTATGTTAGAATATTTGGGTTGCTTATACTGCAGTTACATTATTGATTGTTGATACCTCTTAATACACTTAATTAGGAGAGAATGATGCCTACATTGTCTTTTCTTACATATTGAGGATGATTATGCTACTATCTATGTTTATGTTATCAGATGTCTATGTTGAAAAATCCTATATAGTGCATGGCGGTTGAATTTCTACCTCATTGTTGAGGTCCCCGTTTTGGTTATAACTGTCATATACTTCCCTTGATGTAAAGGTCATGAAAATACCCATGTTGTAAATCATTGTAAAATTCAGTCATGTATGGGTTGTTGATCAAGTCATGTTATGTATGTAATCCCCTTATTTTGCGACATCAATGGAAAATTTGAGTCCAATATGTAAAGAAAATATGTTGGGTGTTTGATGTCATAATAGAGTCATTGGTGATAGGAAAGGTCATATTTGGTTGCGTCATAATGTCTTGAATTCTATTGAATATATTCAGAAAGTTCAGCATATTCTTAGGGGGAGTATGGTCAGTATCAGACCATCAATGATCAACACTACAAGGGAAGTACTTCATTTAGCATGCTTCAACCATTTTCCCTTGATGTCAAAGGGGGAGAGAAGACTCTTGGTGTTTGGAAATATGTCTTCGTGTGTGCAGGTGTGTTTGCAGGTGGTGTCCAAACACCAAAGAGGTTGTTATCAAGTCCAAAAGGAGAGATTGTTGGTAGTGTGGCGAATGTGGTTTCCTTGATAGAAACCTACTTGATAAATATGTCAATATTGTGATAATATGATTATTATGGAACTCATGCATATTGGTAGATATGTTACAGATGATATGGACAAAGAAATGGTAGTTTAGTCATAGCTGGATGAAAAAAGTGAAGTTTGAGAAAATATATGCGGTTCTTGTAAAGAAAGGTCACGTATATACACATGTCTTGTGAGTAAAATTTGCGTACATAATCCGAACCATGGAAATCTAGATACTAGGGATCATTGCCATGGTATTGGCCCATTAGAGTGGTAATGATAATTTGATCCTGTCAACAAATACTAATGACATTACCAAAGGATTTACCTAAGGTATTGACTAAGAAAAAACTATATAAGGAGATGGAGATCAAGGTGTTATGTGTGAAATTGAATGAATTATTCATATGTGATTTGATCTGGAACAGGTGCGCACCAGGGAGGAAGGAGAAGAATCAGATCTGATAGACCTGAAAGTGTAATGAGTACACTTGCTTGATCTATTTATACTTGTAGCTAATAATGGTATATTTGTGGCTATAATGATGTTGTGATCTGAATATGTGACAGTGAGGTTTGTGGAATGGGAATTATGTTTGCAATGAAAGTTTTTAGATATGTATGAAATCTTATTTCTGAATCGTTGTGTACATACGTGGAACTATTTTTGGGTAGTCGCATATATATTTTGTGATATGTTTTTCAGTATGTTGAGATCTGTACGCGGGTGTACCCCATTATAAGTTTGCTTAATTACAATAGCATATATATTCTGAATTAGATTTGGTCAAAATTTGCAGTGCTGCTTGATGATAACTATTGATGTTGTCTGTTATATTTGTTGTTGTCTGCCAATGATATCTTATCTGTATTTGGCCTGTTGTTTGGGTTGATTGAGTTGTGGATTATTATATTGATCAATTATGATGATTGGGTTTTCATGTATTTTTTGTGTTTCATATTTTCAACGACTGACACTGATTCAATTTGACTTGATATCTATACGCAGATATTATGTAGTGAAAGCACGTATATACATAGGATATCTTAAGAACAATCACTTACTTATTTTTCGATTCATTTGTTCTAGTGGATCCAGTCTAAAACATTCTAAAAGGTGGTCCACAAGGAGCTGCAGGTTGCAACCTTGAGTAAGGGGGTAGGATCTCCCTTCAGGGCTTTGTAGCTCCCTTCTAGTGGGTGTTGGAGAATGAGTGGAGGTTGTATCTTCCTGGAGGTGTGTGCCTGCGTATTGGTAATAGTACTCACAAGTAAAAAATGTAATGAATATTTTTTTATATAATAAGAAATAAGACAAAGACAACGACAACAGTGGTTTTCTCCCACATTGGGTTTCCACCTAAAATCCTGGTGCTCTATGTGTGTTTCTTATGTGTTGTGATTCATTTGTTCTTTAATTCATTTTGGATTGTGAATGCATTAAAAATGTGTTGGTTAAGTTAACTCACTGATGAAATATATGTCATTAACTGGATATACACTTTTTTCATTCACAAGAGTCGCATACACACACTGGTTGCATGAAGAACAATAGCGTACATAATTCAAAATATGAAATAAAAATTTAAAAATATTGATTCACCTACCTTCGCCCCCTCCCCTCCTGAGTATTTTTCTTATCATATAGAGTTTAGGAGGGATGTGACATTTGAGGAAGATTCTATCCTTGGGAAAGAAAGGGACACTCCTCCCCCTACTAATGTTGGAGGAAGGGATGATGCCATGGATGAACAAGAAGAGCCTCCTATGCTTAAGCCAAAGGTTGATTTTTCTAATGATCTCATGGAATCCATGGAACCCTTGGATCCCCCTTCATGTGATCCTCTTGCTATAAAGAGACCATTATGGCTTCCTGACACTCTATGGGATGTTGAGAGACATGTTGTTGCAAGAGGAACCTTCAGGGAAAGCAAGAAGCCATGTCGACACGAAGGATATGTTGTACCTATGAGAAAAATTATATAGGATAAACCATGCACATTTGAAGAAGTAGTGAAAGAACAAGTATGGAAGGATTCTATGGCCAATGAATATGAGTCCATCATGAAGACGTATGTGTGGGAAGTGGTTTCAAGAACCAAAGGAAAATATTTTGTGAATTCAAAGTGGATATATAAAATCAAGCATGTTGTTGATGGATGGTTGAAAAGTACAAGATGAGGTTTATTGCTAAATGATTCTCCCAGAAAGAGGGAGAGGACTATGATGAGATATTTGTGTCGGTTTCCTGATATAATACCATCTCATCTATCATTTCTCTTGTTGCTAGCCAGGGATGGAAACTTCACTAGATGGATGTGAAGACTGCATTTCTACATGGAATTCTCAAGGAAGAAGTATACTTGGAGCAATCATAAGGCTTTGAGGAACATGACAGGAAGACTCATGTGTGTGGGTTGAAGGAATCACTATATGGATTTAAGCAAGCCCCTAGAGCTTGGTATGTACACATTAATAACTATTTGATGAAGCTTTCATATCTTAAACTTCTGCAATTACAAATTTGTTGTAAATTTGTTTTCGGCTCCATTGCAATTGTAAAATTTATATTCAATGTTTCGAACCAACCACTATCGTTCATCATTAAAAAGGAAAGTGAAATAATGATCACACCAGAGGTTATAATAAATAGTTTAAAGGGTAGGTTGAAAGGATGAGTCAACTAGCAAACCCTAAAGGAATAAGAGGAAGAGCCACTAGAAAATTCTAAAATGATAAAAGGAACAATTTATGAATTTGGAATGTATATAATATAGCAAAGATATGATTGATGTAAATTAATTTATTAAGGGTTATATGTTAATGTAGGGTACTAATAATTTATTTGATGTGAATATAAACAAATATCTTTTATTTTACATTGAATTAATGTTATTTAGTAAATGTAGGTTATTTTTATTATAAATTAATTAGTTATGATGTTTTTATATCAATTTTTAATAATGTGTTAGAGGGAAAAGTTAATAACTACACTATTAGTTTTAGATTATATAATATTAAGAGTTATGCTTAGTATAGTATTAGCATAATGCTATACTAATATTATAATAGTGTTATATTATTATAATTATAATGTTTTATTATTATTATTATTATTATTATAAATTAGGATACACTGGGGTTTGTTAGGAAGAGAAAGACTTGGATGTTAAAGTGGGAATCCAATTCTCACTTATATTCCAGCCTTCATCTTTGTTGAGGTTATTGGGATGTTTGCTAATATTTATGGCTTCTTTAAATTTCCCATGGAATCAGTGATTAATTTTAGCTAGGATGTGGGTCTCCTCAATATAAATACGATGTTTGGTTTTATTGGAATGATTTGTTAATACAAAATTTCTAGAACAGTTATGCTTTATGTCCGTTGAATGCTCCTGGCTTCTAGTATTGATTGATCAACCAGTTTCCCCAACAGAAGCTTTACCACAAGAACAAGGGATTAAATAAACTTCTTTTTGACATTTAGGGTCTACAGGATCCTTAGCAAAATTTAGGTGACTGTGAATGGTGTTTGTAAGTTTAAAGGAGGCCATAATGTTATTCCTTTTTAGTATGAAGGCTATCTTGTTAGTGTTCCCCAAAATGTATGGGAGACTAACTTTACCAACAAAATTATCTTTATCATTTTTGTTTTTATTTTTAGGTCCTTTGTGGGCATTTCAAAGTGCTTTAATGGCTTGATGTCTACTATATCCATTTGTTGTCACCAAAATGACCCTCCTTAGAACTAGGTATCCTTTGAGGGTGTTGCTTTACGTTTCCTTTCCATTTGACTCTTTCTCATGCTCATATGATTCAAATCGCTCTCTAAAATACAGAAGAGAAATCAATAAAAAGGATTATAACAAAAATAAGTAGGGCTTGTAGCTAAGCGACGTTAAAGAAATGTCATATTGTAAATATGCCTATGAAATACTTAATTATTATTCTAATTCTATGTATCACATATAAATTCAAAATAAAAATAATTAAAAGATTAAATAACACTAACTAGTATATGTGACTAAACATAATTGAGATATTATTATTATCACTAAGAACTCCTAAAAATAGTGAAACAATGTCCACAAAATAGGGAAATAATGTCCACAGAATGAGAAAACATTATCTACAAAATGGGGGAATTAAATATACAAACAATTTATTTATTATGCAAATCCTTTAATTTCTATATATTTGGGAGGGTTGAATTTCCTAAAGAATGTATGTAATGAATATTAAAAATAGACTTGCATGCATGTTAAATCTCTATTTTTACCTCACATATTATTACCAATAATCTCCTCATAAATTGCTCGCCAAATTTTAACTTTTACCTTTACTTCCACATATCTAAGCCCTGGGTAGAAAACAAATTTAAAAATCATTTATTCTAATTTTTATTATTTTAAAACTATAAATCTTGAAAATATATAAATAATAAAGAAATATAGCTATCAACATTGGCAACTTTATTCTTTATTATTCAAATCCATTTATGATCATTAAAACAAGTCAATTTTAATCCATCTATATAAATGGGTGCCTAGGAAATATTTAAAGCCATTTATAATATTTTAATAACGTTATTCACAAATGGGTGAATGGTATTGGACAAAGACTTATATTAAAATATCAACAAACGATTTGATTTTAAAATTTTAATATACCCCACTTCATCGTATAAATATCACCGGGGCGGGGGAAAATATTTAACTCACTTCACACCTTCATATGAATTGTCAACCCTTCCTTGAAAACAAGATTAGTGGATGAGATTTCATTGGGTGAAAGACCATTTGTTAAATAATTGATTTTATTTGATTCCAATCTCTAAGTTTATTAAGCCTCTCCCTTCCCTGTGATTTTAGGTTTTTCCCCACTATAAATTTATCTTCATGAAAATATTTGCCTCAAATTCATTTATGGTTTATTTGAGGTTGTGTTTACCTGTGTAAATTAATTTGAAATATGCTTTAGAAGCTAGGATTTTATCACATGATTGAGGAGGATTTACAGTGGTTTAATGTAAAAACCATGAGATAGATTCCATTGAAACAAGTCCGCTCCAGAACTTGAGATGTTCATATAGTTTGAAGATATTAAATGTACTCTATAATTTATTATTTTATTAAAATTTTTGAAGGATTTACGGCGGCTTATTGTGAAATCCACCAATACATTTACCAGAAATTAATTTTAGAATTCTATTTTGAATAATTCAATCCAAAAGCAATTTGGATGCACACATATTATTTGAATGTGTTTTTAATATTGAATGTGTTTTTAATATTTAGGGTTTATTAAAAAACTTGTTAATTTATTTGGAGATTTACTCATATGTGAGAACAGAGTAACTTAAAGATGGAGAAGATTTTTACTGCGGGAATTTTTCAGAAATATGAGGTACATAATGATTTTTCCTGAGATTTGTTCTCATTAGTATGGAAACGAATTTTGGACATAAGGTAAAAGAGGGGTTTTTTTTCAATTTACAATTTTTTCCATTATTTAAGAAAATAACTCATGTTTTACGTTATATGGGTTATGCATTAAGGAAGGATTATAATCAAGATAAACTACAATTATGTAAGACTACTCATGTTTTATGTTATATGGGTTATGCATTAAGGAAGGATTATAATCAAGATAAATTACAATTATGGAAGACTATATTAGAAGAATGTTACAACCATTTAAGCCAAGTATGCATGGAGTCCTAAGTTAAAATTTAAAGGGAAGATTGAAGTTTTAAACCATTTACAAGAGACGGGAAATTATTTTCCAATAATTATTTTCTAAATACATATTTGTTTTCTAAAAAGTTAATAGATAGTTATTCGAACAATTATCAAAACCATTGTATAAACCCCCTAATTTTCTTATTCTCGAGGGGGTTGGAGCCTCAGTGTGAGAAAGAAGGCTCGAATTTTAATGCCTGATTGCACCCGATGCATAGGCCAAGATATGATATTATGTAACTTTTAATTATGCGGTTTGAATATGACATTCTGACATTTTTTCTTTGATTTCTTGTGTAATATATACTGATTAATATTGTAGTTTAAATTATTGACATGATCGATATTTGAATTATTCTCAATATTTAATCTTACCTCCTCTTTGATATACATACTATCAGAGGCAGGAGGATTAAATTATTTACATTTTTGTTGTTAATAGAATTTCCTAATGCACGTCATTGTTATTTTGTTGCAGCAATTGGTGTGAATATTGTTTATCAGTTATATGTTTTGTCTATTCCCTTCTTCCTCTTAATTTTCGTTTCATATGCTTATATCTCAAATCTATGAACTAGATTATGGAGTGACTTGATTGCGGTTGTCTAGTTGCAACCTATGTAGGGTCACTTTATTGACTAATATACACACTATTGGACGATGGTCTTATCCTTGACACCCTTTTTTTGTTGAGTGAATGATCAATAAGAAAAAATGATATTATATTGCATCGCATTTAGCACTATGATGAGTTACCATAATTCGGAGATAAGCATAAATAACATTTAATTGTTTTTCTTTTATCTTTAACTATTTATTTTCCTTTATTTTAGTTCTAATGGAATGTTATTTCCATGTTGTATAATAAAGGTTACGCTTTGATATCATTCACTAGATGTTGTATAGGTCTCTCCCACCTAAACCTTCATACCTTGTACCTCTTTGAATTATAACCATAAACCGACCTTATTTTATTGCCTAAATTGAATAATTCTTTAGTTAATATTATTACCATGGAATTGCCCCCTGAGGTGAAAGGGAGGCCAATCATCATCACCTAAAGCGAGAGGATCTAGGATCCTCAGTTAAGTGGTTTTAGGTTGTCCTCAGTTACCAGGACAATTTGAGCACCAACGCCATTATTTAAGAACACATTTAAAAGATGTTCCTTTTCCATTTCTAAGTGTTCTTTATCAGAGATCCTCACATCTTTGGTTTCCAAGGTGTTAAGAATCCCAAGTTTTTGGTTAGGATGATGGTGTGACATAACATGAAGATATTGTTTTGTGTGGGTTGTATACTTAGTGGGATATGGATCCATTTGATTTATGGTGATCAGGGTGTCTAAAAAAGTGAGGCTACCATTAACCTCAACCTCCATGGTGAATTTGATAGATGAAGGTAAGATATTAAGATATTGTTTGAAAATTTCCAATGTATGTTGTCCATGAGGCCATATGATGAAGGTGTCATCAAAAAACCTTTTCCATAATTTAGGTTTTAGGAGTGAATAATTTGTTGGGTTTGGAGCCTGATTATCTTCTTTATTTAGAGGTATCGTCACATTGGACCCCAGTTCGTAATGTGGCAGGAACACTGCCCATACAATGTACGCTGCAAGGGGGGTCTAGGAGGGGTGGCTGTGATCTTTGGGAGCCCCCCATGGTGGGGGATCTGGGGCAGCGCCCTTGAAGCTAAAAATAGATGTAAAATTTCTTTGTAAAATGTTGTAATTTCATAGTCAATCTAAGCCGTTCATTAGGTAGAGATTTGATGGTAGAAGTTATGTTAAATCTAGGGTTTTTTGCCCTAGAAGGCAACCCCTCGCTATATATGAGGGAATTTTATTATGTCTATGTAGATTTATATTTTGAGTGAGAAAGAGAGAGGAGATTGTGTGAGAGCAAAGAGGGAATTATAATGGATCTGCTGTAGGTTGTATATATTCATTTTAATGGATAATATAAAAGAAAGGATTGGCTATTTCTCCGTGGACCTAGCCCAAATTGGGTGAACCATGTACACCCGTGTCTCTCTTGTTTTATGCGTTTTATATGTTTATACTTCTGCAATATATTTTTTGTGTTCCATTGCTCTGTAATATATAATTTTATAACATAATTCAAGGCTCTGGTCTCAAAGTATTCCATAAACAAGTTGTTAAAGAAGGGGGATAGAGGAGAGCCCATTGCTACACAACATGTTTGTTCATAAATCTCACCCATCAAACTAAAGAATGTGGATGTAAGGCATATTTAAATTATCTTAGAAGTGTCAGGATCAGTTATTTTTCAAACAAACTTCCTAGCTTATTCAATAGGGATTATACTTCCCTAGTGATTTTCTTTAAAGGATTCTAATTTTCCGTAGCAACCACTATTATTGAGATGGTCAAGCTTGGAAGCTGCGTTGGCTAAGAGGTCTGCGCTATCATTTTGGAGTCTGGGAATTGACGAGATATTAAATGCTATAAAATGTTCAGTCAGATCTTGAACTAAAGATTGGTAATGCTTTAAATGATCTGATAAACAATGTATAGTATTGCGTACCTGTTTGATTATTATTTCAGAATCTCCGAAAACTTGGAGGTATTTGACGCTTAATCCGATTGCCTTGTACAAGCCTTGGACTAGAGCTTCGTATTCTGCAGTATCGTTGGTGCACTCGAATTCGAGTCTGCAAGTTAACATGGTTTTATCTCCCTCTGGGCTTTACTAATACACATCCTGCTCCTGCTCTTGCTCCATCGTTAGACTTAGAACCATCAAAAAATAATTTCCAAAACAAAGATTTATTTACAGGACTATCTATAAAATTAATGCATTTAGAACTATCTGTTTGAAATTTTTTTTCTACTTGAGACAAAACAGAATGTTCTAAGTAACGTGAAGTATGAGCATTAAAATTTCCTAAGAAAGAATCTACTGAATAATTTCCAATGATGTTAGGATTATATGCTACTGGTTCATTTTCTCCCTCGAGTTCTGTTACTATGTACTTCTGATGTCATTCACGTTCAACTTTTATTTGGTTTGGTTTACCATTATAAGGCAGCCACATATGTGACCATTCAGTTGCAAAATATCCATGAAGTTTTTCTGAGCAATCTCTGCTAAGAATTAAGGCATAAAATTCAGGAATATCAGCAACTAAAATGTCGATAGCTTGACATACCTTTAGATTGGATGACAGCCTTATGGTAACTTGATTTAATTTGCCAATCACTTCAACTTGCGATCAATCTAGCTGAACTATGCGCACAATGGATTTCTATGGTTGAACATTCAATTTTGCACAAATTGTAAAATATTTGATGAGGCTCCAGAATCCACTAAACAATTATGCACATTTTTATTGAAAATTTCATAAGTAAGGAGAAATGGGGGAGTATGCCATCTTGATCTTCCTCCAATTAATGCGATATCATTTGGATCAACTTTATTTGTCGTATTAGTTGGAGGTCTTCCCATGTCATGGGAAGCTTGAGAGATTACAGCAATAGGTAAAGGTGCAACTGGCACAGCATGTAATTCTTTCAAAAGTACTTTCTGTTGGTGTTTTAACTTGCTCAATTCAAAAAGAGTAATATTGGCCCTAGTATTTTTCATGTCTTCAACAATGTTATACTCCATTTCATCCGAAACGATTAGCGTTTTAGATGGAGTAGATGTGTCTGTTTGGACTGGGCTGGTTTGAGTTGCTTTAGGTGATGTTTTCTTGGCTGCGACTTTATCCTTAGTCATCGAGCTTGCGCTCTTTGGCTTAGGTGTAGGCTGAGGAGGATCAAGTTGATTTTTGCTACGAGTACTAACCGGGAATACCTCTTGATCTTCCTCATTTGGGAGGATGAAATCCCACATACCTTGTAATTCTACAACTTCTTCTTCATCAGTTTGCTCTTCAGTAGCATTTTCCTCTTCTTCTTCTTCTGATTCAGCATTTGAAATAGCGTTAGGGGGTTTGGAATCAGTTGAAGGATTTCTTTTAAAAGGCCTGTATGGCTTTTTAGAAGAAGTTTCTGCTACCTGTTTCTTGATGTCGACCATTTCGTTAGACATGGTCTTCAAAACTTTTTGTAATCCTTCTAAATCGAATGGATCTTTCGGTTGTTTTTTCTTGGGATCTTCTTTGAAAGAGACCTTCTTAGATTTTCGTTCTTCCATCGCATTTTTATTTTCTAAGGTCGTAATACATTTCTCTACTACTATTGCTTCTTTCATATTTTCAACTAAGGTTTTTTTATCAGCCCTATCATCAAAGAGTGCTAAGTTTGATGGTAAAGCAGTAATGTACCATTCACATCACACTTCTTCACTCGGCTGAGAAGCAGTAGGTATTTTGTTTAAGATTTTATTGAAACGTAAATTGAAATCTTTGATAGGTTCTCTTGACTCAGCTCTAAGATTAGACAAGTCATTGACCAGTGTCGCTGTAGACTTGTCATCACCAAACTTGGTCAAGAATTGTTCTTGGAAGATGTCCCAACTAGTAATAGATCCAGATGGTAACGAGAAATACCATGATCCGGCTGTCCCTTGCAAAGTATAAGGGAAAAGTCAAACAACAACATCCTCATTGGTAACTCCATTGAGATTTATGGACAACATAAAGTTATTTATATGTTCTTCTGCTAGCATGCATGCCTCAGGGTTTAACTTAGGCAGCCATTTTTCAGGATGGGCTGGTATCTAACTCAAGGGTGTAGGCATTAAGACTGCCCCTGTATTATTCCATGGAGATTGAGCCATTGCTAAACTACAAATGGAAGAAAGTGCAGAAGATAATCCTTGTGGTTGAGAAGATGAGGATATTATAACTCCAGATGTTTGAGAAGGAGTTGAGGAAGTTGCAATAGGCTGATGGACGATGACCTGAAGTGGAGGAGTGGATGGTTGACTTCACGGTGAAGAGGTTGAGATGGATGATGATGATGAAAGAGTCTCACTATCGGATCCTTTAGGAGACTTCCTTGCTCTCTTCCTAGAAGGTAGAGGTAATTCGGTTGGCTGAACACCAAACTTTTCACTCTTTAACCTGGTGAGAGGATGAGCAGGGTTGTATTGCGAAGTCACGCTGCCTTGAGATTTATTAGATTTCTGAGGAGATATAGAAAATCACTGAAGTTTGTGAATCAAAGATTCAACTTCAGGAGGTTCAATAGTAGATTGTTCTGAAATGTCAGGGTTTGTAGCAGCGGCTGTTGATCCAGCGACTTCTAACTCTGGATTTAAGGTTTCTGAATGCAATGGAGAAGTCGGAGGAGATGGTGAGGGCGATTTACTCTCAGAATGGTATTTAGATTTGGATTTGCTTGCCATTCACAGTTCAGTGGCCCTCCTTCTAGCACCAAATATGTTGAAGCCCCGAAAATTGGGTCTACAACAAGGGGGATACCCGCCTGGTCCGGACCTTGGTTGGCAGCTCCTTTTTCGTTTGGTATAGCGGGTCCGACTAGGGATATGGGACCAGTTTCCCAATTTGTGTGTGTGTGAGAAAGATTTGATATTTCTGTTTCTAACAGTTTCTAAATGGAATACTTCTACTCTAATTCTAATCTAATCATAAAGAAACTATATTCTAATGATAGAAATATGTAAATCTACACTAACCTGGGGTGTGATTTTTCTTCTATGTGATCTAAAATGATTTCAAACAACGACTCGCAATAAATATCATTCAGTAGTTATGAGAAAATAATTCAGTACAGATGAACCACTTTGTATAAAACGTTAGACGAAACAGTTGTGCAAAACATATCGCATAATGAGCTATTCATACACTAAGCATAAATAAATAGCTATCACCATAAAAAAGTGCCAAATGATAACTTAGGCATTCATACATTAATATATAAATAACTGAACTGGAAATCACTCTAACACAAGGCATAAATAGTTAAGAGATAGAAATACCATTTATAACTAGTCCTACTCATGAGCTTCAAGTGATAACAATTTATCTCTCCTTGATCAAATATCGACTAAGAGTACAAAAGTGCAACATCAGTAGCAGATATCAAATGCAAACATTAATAAATCTTGTTCCATTCATTCATGAAAACCTCCTTAGAGGGTACAGAAGTGCATGTTCTGGGGATAAGTTTTTGATAAATTTCAGGACCCTTCTCTAAATGCATGAGAAGGGTTTAAACACTACTAAACTAATTCTAAAAATAAGTTATTACAAAAATGTAGGATGCGGTTTAAACGACCGTCCTCTTTTCAGGAAAATAAAACAAAATTAAAGCTAAAATTAAATCTAATATTAAACTATTTCTGTATTTGGTCTTTGAAATCACACGCATGCAGCATCTGTTTGAGTAGAGTTGGTTGGCTGACTTCCGATTTTAGCTTAGCTGAGTAAACAGAATCGACAAGCGTTGGCACCATCTTTTCAGCTGAATTGATGATACACTTAACAGTCATCCACTGGCTATGTGGCTTTACTAAGTAAGCCTAGTAATAATCCCAGTTCAACTTGGTTAACCCTTGGATTGCTTGTGCCTTTTCTTGAGCTTTTTCTTTCCAATCTACCTTTAGTTTTACTTTCTTGCGATTTTCAGGACTTGCAGGTGGCTGGGCAACTAGCAGCTTTCCTTTTGCGCTTTTCCCTTCCAACAGATATAAAGTTCAAAATTTGTAAAAATAATACCTCTGTGAACTCTTGACATTGAGTCTTAAACTGTTTGTTTCTGATTTCTGCGTTTTCTAGTATCCACTTCACCATGTCTGTATATGGGAGGATTTTTGGCCTTGCTGCTATCCGATGTAAGAAAGAGAAAGCTAGCTCTGAAAGGGATGCTTCTGAATAACCATTTGAGCCCGTGGTAGCAACTACTTCCATTACTTTGGGATTTTCCTCTTCGAGCAAATTATACATGCCTTCCCACGTAGCTATTCCCGCGTCTCTATTACAGGCCGTGTCTGTATATAAGGGTGCCATTTCCTTTTCTTCTAAGTTCAGAGATTTTCTTTTCTTTCCCATTTCAACCTGTGTAATGCTTTGTATCGGCCTTTATCCTCTGTTCCTGCAATTCAGAAGTGAAGCGAAAACGAATGACAGGGAAAGGTGATGGGAAAAGTTTTAAATGCCGCAGACATATCAAGCATACCACCTTACGTGAAATGATTCTTTCGATAAGCACGCACCCATAATCAATTATAACTGGAAACTACCTCATTTATTAGCATTAAAGTGCATAACCAGGTGTCAGCTTAAGGAAAATACTTTTCTTGAATAACACGCTCGAAAGATCTCCGATGAACCGATTTTGCGATTTGCTTCGCAACATCGCAGACCGCAACATCGCAAATCGCAATATCGCAAAATCGATCGCTCGTGACATTGCATTATATTATTATCGCTGCATCGTGAAATCGAAATATCACAACATCGCAATATCGCAAATCATAGAAATGTTATGGTGACAATATTTGTTAACTTATTTTTTGCGATATGCGATCTTGCGATCGGCGTCATTGCATATCGGCAAGTTTTAAAGCGTTTCATGTAGGTTATGCTGAATGAGATGCGATATTTGTTTACTATCGCATATGGAAATCTCACAAATGTTGGAATTGTGCTTGTAAGGTGGATCCCGCTATCTTATGCGATGCGATATTTCCTAAGGAAGAATTTAATTTACCTTATCATAAAACTTAGCTTTTTTGGATTTTTCAAGAAGGTTTCCAGCTTACGATGGTAATTTTATTCAAAAAGGAAATTTAAACACTATTTTAAATTTTTATATTTTTAACTAAGGGTCCCCTCTTATTTAGTATTATGGAATAATACTAAATAAAAGGGTGGTTGTTGCTGGCCACAATAATTGGCGATTCACTTGGAAGAACTAGTTATCTCTGTTGTTTTTTGAATTTTCAAAACTTTCAAAACTTTCAAAACAAATTTTTTTCCAAAAAGTTAAACTTTATTATAGAAAGATAAAGTACATTATATTCTAACCTGTCAATGACATTTTGTTTCAACTATTTTCAACTTTGATTATTTGCTGCCTCAAGCTAGTCCTTGTATTTACATCAGTCATTACTTGGTTTGTAAAGATAAAACAAAGTCTTCTCTGTAAACTAGTTTTTTAAATATGCTCATTTGTCGTAGGTAGAGCCTCTGTTGCCAGCAGGCGTTTATAGCCTTGACAGGGTTACCTGTTACCCAGCAATGATCCTATATCCTACTTAAAGAAACCCACAATTCTCGAAGAAGAATCCATATCCACACTTTCTACTTTCATTTTCTTTTTATTCTTAAAGAGCAATGTCTTGGTTTAATGGCCAATTTATGACACAATCATTCATTGATTTATAACTTTGTTGAACAAGCTGGCTCGTGATGAGACCCCTTGCCTTTTGATTGCAACAATCTTAAGTCTTTGCCCTGTTGTGGTATGCAGTATTGGCAAAGTCAGCAAGTTATAATATCTGTGATTATGATAAGCCGGCTCGTGATGAGAACTCTCACTCTTTAAGATGAAGTGTATCCATGGATTGTTCCTCTGAAAGTTGTGATTTACTTAGTAGGGAGGAAGTCATTGTTTCCTTAAGATAGCTCTGGATGACAATAGTAGATTTTTTGGAAATAGTTGTTCTACAGAGAATCTTTATTTTGTTATTGATGCTTTTCATTGCACTAATATAAAACAATTTCTCACTAAAGGTTGTTTTCATCAAATTTTATGAAGTTGAAACTAGTATCATATTTAAGCTAGAGTCTTTAACTGTATCTTTCAATAATAAAGATTAATTTTCCAAAATATTTGCTATTTATACAAGCGAAAGATCAAAATTTGAAAGAGAATTGGTCTCTTTTTCATAAATCCCTATCGTAACCATTCACAATTGGTTTTATTATGAAAAGAAA
Organism: Pinus tabuliformis; assembly: GCA_031772625.1. NCBI lineage: Eukaryota > Viridiplantae > Streptophyta > Pinopsida > Pinales > Pinaceae > Pinus > Pinus tabuliformis. The sequence continues at coordinate 246,251,249 of CM062810.1, read as the reverse complement.
AATGAATATTCTACAAAAATAGAAGAATGATCTCCTATGGAAAATATTTCTTGAGAATTTGACCATTAACATGTAAAGAATCCCTCTTCCCTGCTAAATCTTGCAACATGAAGGTCGATGGACCTATGATTTCTACAATTTGAAAAGGACCAAGCCACATTCTTTGAAATTTTGTATGTTTTCCCTTTTCCTCATGAGCCTTGTCCCTTTTTAAAACTAAATCTCCTATCTGAAAATCTTTTCTGGATACCATATTGGAATCAAAAGAGGCTTTCACCAATGCTTGATGATGAGTGTGAGTAATCTTAGCCTTTTCTCGTTGTTCTTCTAATTTAATTAATTCCAGCTGCCTAAGTTGTAAAGAAGAAGTTGGTACTTCATCAATGTACTGAACTAAGGCTAAAGAGGGAATTGCCAGATGTGTTGGAAGAACCTCTTCTTTCCCATAAACTAAATTAAAGGGAGAAGTGCCTATAGAGGCTTTCTGTGTTATTCAGTCTGCCCATAAAGCATATATTAAAGACTTATGCCAATTTTTATGCTTTTGGTCAATGGTTTGCTTGATGATTCTAATTAAGTTCTTATTTGTGGATTCAGCTAACCCATTCCCTTGTGGATAATAATTGGCCCAGTAATTAAGTTTGAAACCTCTTTTGAGTGCAAATTCAGTCATTGCATTACTAGAAAAGTATGATGCATTACCAAACATTAAAGCGGAAGGCAATCCAAACCTGGTGATTGTGAACTGATCTATGAATTCAATGATATTTTCAGCATTAGCCGTCTTGAGTGGAACCACTTCTACCCATTTAGTAAAGTAATCTGTCACAGTGAATATGTATCTATGTTGTTTAGAAGAGTGAGGAACGATCTCACCTATCATGTCTAATCCCCACTGATCGAAAGGTTGTTCGATGATAACTGGTTGCAGTGGAAAGGATGGTTTCTTTTGTCTTTCGGCAGCAGTTTGACAAACTTGAAATTTTCTTACGTAGTTATGTGCGTCTTTGAATAATGTGGGCCAATAATAGCCTGCGCATAAGATCTTATGAGCAGTTGCATCTCCAGCGTAGTGTCCACCCGCTGGCCCATGATGGAGTTCCTGCAAAAATTTTTCAGCTTCAGCTTTCTCAAGACATCTAAGTAGAACAAAATCATAATTTATTCTGAAAAGAACGTTATTTACAAGTTGATATTGTTTGGCTTTTAATCTCAGGGCTCTTTTCTTGGTGTGATCAAGGTTTGGAGGAGCATATCCATTCTTTAAATAATAAATAATATCAGCATATAATGACTCAGCATCGTTTAGGCTTACCTCGTATACTTGTACCTCTTCAGATGGATTTTCGGGCATTAGCGATGCTCCTGCTAGCAATTTGCAAAAGCCTTGACCTTTACAGTGTTTGCTGGTTTGATTTCTACGTCGTATTCTTGTAAGGTAGTAACCGAATTTTCCCTTTTCTCACCCACATCCTTCTGTACTAGAAAACTTCTTACCACTGGAAACGATACTATGATCTTTGTATGTGTCTTGAGTAAGAAAGGTATGAAATATTTAATTGCTTTAAAAACATCATAGGCTTGTTTTTCCACATCTGAATAATTCAGTTCAGCACCTTGTAAATTGGAACTGAAAAAAGCAATTGGGGCTTCCACCTTCTCTTGATTTGCTTGAGTGAGTATCGCAACATATGATCTATCTGAGGCAAAGGTATACAAAATAAAAGGATCGGAAAAATTTGGAGTTGCTAACGATGGAGCATTAACAATGGCTTGTTTGATTAGATTGAAAGCCTCATGTTCATCTTTGACCCATTTAAAGTTTACGTTCTTTTTAATCATGGCTTGTAGAGGAGACACGATTCTAGAAAAATCTGGAACGAATCTCTTTACAAAGTTGATTTGGCCAAGGAAATATTGCATGGCTTTCTTGTTGTGAGGTAAAGGAACTGCGGAAATTTCTTTGATTCTGTCAGGATTAATGTGAATTCCAGATTTTGACACTATGAATCCTAGAAGCTTTCCTTCACTTAATGCGAAAAAGGATTTTTTTGGGTTAAGCGAAATTCCATAATTTAAACAACGTTGGAAGATTTGTTTCAAATCCCTGAGGTGGTTGTTTCGTTTCTTGGAATAAAAAGTAATATCATCTAAATCGATTACTACTGATTTATTAACTAACCCTTTGAATGCGATGTCCATGGCTCTTTGAAATGTGGCACCCGCGTTAATCAAACCAAATGGCATCTTTTGATATGCGTGCGTGCCCCATTTAGTTCTAAATGTAGTTTTCAACTGATCGTTGGGATGTACCAGCACTTGGTTGTATCCTGAGAATCCATCCAAGAATGACATTAGTTCTGAGCCCGCAACTGCCTGTAGTATTTATTCCATGGGAGGTAAAGGAAAATTATCCTTTTGGCAGGCCTTATTAAGGTTTCGAAAGTCAATGCAGATTCTGATATCTCCATTTTTCTTCCTAACAGGTACCATATTGGAGACCCATTTAGAATGTCTAACGGGAAAGATTATCTTGGCTTTCAATAACTTGTTGAGTTCAGTTTTAATCTGATTTTCTAAATTTGGATGCATCTTTCTCAATTTTGTTGGACAGGTTTTTCATTATCAATCATTGGGATAATATGCTGGATGATGTAAGTGTCGTACGTTTTGAGTTCGTCATAATTCGAGGCAAAAACACCCTTGTATTGTTTCAAGAGACGGATATAAGCTAATTTCTCTTTAGGGGCTAGGCCAAGGCCTAGGTTGATATTCTGTGGTTTGGAATCAGTTCCTAGATTTAACAATTCATAATTCAAAGTTGAACTTTGGAGTTTTGAATTGGTAGATATTTTAAATCGATCTTTCAAATCATAAAGGTTTTCTAATTTGACTACCGATTTAGGTATAGAACTGTTAGTACTATCCTGTTGCAATTGTTGGTCATGCTGGTCTTCGTCGATTATTTGATTGGTGTAAGATCCTTCAGATGTGAGAAAACTCACGATATTAGGATTGTCATTGAAAATTCTCCAATTGGTGATGTTATCAGGGATAGATGGTCTAAAAATTTATTCAATTGAAAATCGGTCAGGGCTAAAATCTTCTTAAGGAATGAGCTTGGAAGCTACGTTGGCTAAGAGGTCTGCGCTAGCATTCTGGAGTCTGGGAATTGACGAGATATTAAATGCTATAAAGTGTTCAGTCAGATCTTGAACTAAAGATTGGTAATGCTTTAAATGACCTGATAAACAGTGTATAGTATTGCGTACCTGTTTGATTATTATTTCAGAATCTCTGAAAACTTGCAGGTATTTGACGCCTAATCTGATTGCCTTGTACAAGCCTTGGACTAGAGCTTCATATTCTGCGGTATTGTTGGTGCACTTGAATTTGAGTCTGCAAGTTAACATGGTTTTATCTCCCTCTGGGCTTACTAATACACATCCTGCTCCTGCTCCATCGTTATACTTACAACCATCAAAAAATAATTCCCAAAACAAAGATTTATTTATAGGACTATCTATAAAATTAATGCATTTAGAACTATCTGTTTGAGAAACATTTTCTCCTTGAGACAAAACAGAATGTTCTAAGTAACGTGAAGTATGAGCATTAAAATTTCCTAAGAAAGAATCTACTGAATAATTGCCAATGATGTTAGAATTATATGCTACTGGTTCATTTTCTCCCTCGAGTTCTGTTACTATGTACTTCTGATGTCGTTCACGTTCAACTTTTATTTGGTTTGGTTTACCATTATAAGGCAGCCACATATGTGACCAGTCAGTTGCAAAGTATCCATGAAGTTTTTCTGACCAATCTCTGCTAAGAATTAAGGCATAAAATTCAGGAATATCAGCAACTAAAATGTCGATAACTTGACATACCTTTGGATTGGATGACAACCTTATGGTAAACTGATTTAATTCGCCAGTCACTTCAACTTGCGATCGATCTAGTTGAACTATGCACACAACGGATTTCTGTGGTTGAACATTCAATTATGCACAAATTGATCTTGGTAAAATATTTGGTGAGGCTCCAGAATCCACTAAACAATTATGCACATCTCTATTGAAAATTTCATAAGTAAGGAGAAATGGGGGAGTATGTGATCTCGATCTTCCTCCAATTAATGCGATATCGTCTGGATCAACTTTATTTTTCGTATTAGTTGGACGTCTTCCCATGTCATGGGAAGCTTGAGAGATTACAGAAGCAGGTAAAGGTGCAACTGGCACAGCATGTAATTCTTTCAAAAGTACTTTCTGCTGGTGTTTTAACTTGCTCAATTCAAAAAGAGTAATATTGTCCCTAGTATTTTTCATGTCTTCAACAATGTTATACTCCATTTCATCCGAAACGATTAGCATTTTAGATGGAGTAGATGTGTCTGTTTGGACTGGGCTGGTTTGAGTCGCTTTGGTGATGTTTTCTTGGCTGTGACTTTATCCTTAGTCATTGAGCTTGCACTCTTTGGCTTAGGTGTAGGCTGAGGAGGATCAAGTTGATTTCTGCTATGAGTACTAACCGGGAATACCTCTTGATATTCCTCATTTGGGAGGATGAAATCCCACATACCTTGTAATTATACAACTCCTTCTTCATCGGTTTGCTCATCAGTAGCATTTTCCTCTTCTTCTTCTTCTGATTCAGCATTTGAAATAGCGTTAGGGGGTTTGGAATCAGTTGAAAAATTTCTTTTAAAAGGCCTGTATGGCCTTTTAGAAGAAGTTTCTGCTACCTGTTTCTTGATGTCGACCATTTCGTTAGACATGGTCTTCAAAACTTTCTGTAATCCTTCTAAATTGAATGGATCTTTCAGTTGTTTTTTCTTGGATCTTCTTTGAAAGAGACCTTCTTAGATTTTCGTTCTTCCATCACATTTTTCTTTTCTAAGGCTGTAATACGTTTCTCTACTGCTATTGCTTCTTTCATATTTTCAACTAAGGTTGCTTTATTAGCCCTATCATCAAAGAGTGCTAAGTTTGATGGTAAATCAGTAATGTACCATTCATATCCCACTTCTTGACTCGGCTGAGAAGTAGTAGGTATTTTGTTTAAGATTTTATTGAAACGTAAATTGAAATCTTTGATAGGTTCTCTTGACCCAGCTCTAAGATTAGACAAGTCATTGATCAGTGTTGTTGTAGACCTGTCATCACCAAACTTGGTCAAGAATTGTTATTGGAAGATGTCCCAACTAGTAATAGATCCAGATGGTAACGAGAAGTACCATGATCCAGCTGTCCCTTCCAAAGTATAAGGGAAAAGTCGAACAACAACATCCTCATTGGTAACTCCATTGAGATTTATGGACAACATAAAGTTATTTATATGTTCTTCTGCTAGCATGCCTGCCTCAGGGTTAAACTTAGGCAACCATTTTTCAGGATGGGCTGGTATTTGACTCAAGGGTGTAGGCATTAAGACTGCCCCTGTATTATTCCATGGAGATTGAGCCATTGCTAAACTACAAATGGAAGAAAGTGCAGAAGATAATCCTTGTGGTTGAGAAGATGAGGATATTATAACTCCAGATGTTTGAGAAGGAGTTGAGGAAGTTGCAATAGGCTGATGGACGATGACCTGAAGTGGAGGAGTGGATGGTTGACTTCGCGGTGAAGAGGTTGAAATGGATGATGATGATGAAAGAATCTCACTATCGGATCCTTTAGGAGACTTCCTTGCTCTCTTCCTAAAAGGTAGAGGTAATTTGGTTGGCTGAACACCGAACTTTTCGCTCTTTAACCTGGTGAGAGGGTGAGCAGGGTTGTATTGCGAAGTCACGCTGCCTTGAGATTTATCAGATTTCTGAGGAGATATAGAAAATCACTGAAGTTTGTGAATCAAAGATTCAACTTCAGGAGGTTCAATAGTAGATTGTTCTGAAATGTCAGGGTTTGTAGCAACGGTTGTTGATCCAACGACTTCTAACTCTGGATTTAAGGTTTTTGAATGAAATGGATAAGTCGGAGGAGATGGTGAGGGCAATTTACTCTCAGAATGGTATTTAGATTTGGATTTTCTTGCCATTCACAGTTCGGTGGCCCTCCTTCTAGCACCAAATATGTTGAAGCCCCGAAAATTGGGTCTACAACAAGGGGGATACCCGCCTGGTCCGGACCTTGGTTGGCAGCTCCTTTTCCGTTTGGTATAGCGGGTCCGACTGGGGATATGGGACCAGTTTCCCAATTTGTGTGTGTGTGAGAAAGATCTGATATTTCTGTTTCTAACAGTTTCTAAATGGAATACTTCTACTCTAATTCTAATCTAATAATAAAGAAACTATATTCTAATGACAGAAATATGTAAATCTACACTAACCCGGGGTGTGATTTTTCTTCTATGTGATCTAAAATGATTTCAAACAATGACTCGTAATAAAGATCATTCAGTTGTTATGAGAAAAGAATTCAGTACAGATGAACCACTTTGTATAAAAAGTTAGACGAAACAGTTGTGCAAAACATATTGCATAATGAGCTATTCATACACTAAGCATAAATAAATAGCTATCACTGTACAAAAGTGCCAAATGATAACTCAGGCATTCATACATTAATATATAAATAACTGAACTGGAAATCACTCTAACACAAGGCATAAATAGTTAAGAGATAGAAATACCATTTATAACTAGTCCTACTCATGAGCTTCAAGTGATAACGATTTATCTCTCCTTGATCAAATATCGACTAAGAGTACAAAAGTGCAACATCAGTAGCAGATATCAAATGAAAACATTAATAAATCCTATTCCATTCATTCATCAAAACCTCCTCAGAGGTATAGAAGTGCATGTTCTGGGGATAAGTTTTTGATAAATTTCAGGACCCTTCTCTAAATGCATGAGAAGGGTTTAAATACTACTAAACTAATTCTAAAAATAAATTATTACAAAAATGTAGGATGCGGTTTAAACGACTGTCCTCTTTTCAGGAAAATAAAAAAAAATTAAAGCTAAAATTAAATCTAATATTAAACTATTTCTGTATTTGGTCCTTGAAATCACACGCATGCAACATCTGTTTGAGCAGAGTCGGTTGGATGACTTCCACTTTAGCTGAGCTTAGTAAACAAAATCGACAAGCGCTAGCGCCATCTTTTCGGCCAAATTGATGATACACTTAACAGTCATCCACTGGCTATGTGGCTTTACCAAGCAAGCCCAGTAATAATCCCAGTTCAACTTGGTTAACCCTTGGATTGCTTGTGCCTTTTCTTGAGCTTTCTGTTTCCAATCTGCCTGTAGTTTTACTTTCTTGCGATTTTCGGGACTTGCAGGTGGCTGGGCAACTAGCAGCTTTCCTTTTGCGCTTTTTCCTTCCAACAGATATAAAGTTCAAAATTTGTAAAAATAATACTTATGTGAACTCTTGACATTGAGTCTTAAACTATTTGTTTCTGATTTCTGCGTTGGCCAGTATCCACTTCACCATGTCTGTATATGGGAGGATTTTTGGCCTTGCTGCTATCCGGTGTAAGAATGAGCAAGCTAGCTTTGAAAGGGATGCTTCTGAAGAACCATTTGAGCCCGTGGTAGCAACTACTTCCATTACTCTGGGATTTTCCTCTTCGAGCAGATTATACATGCCTTCCCACGTAGCTATTCCCGCGTCTCTGTTACAGGCCGTGTCTGTATATAAGGGCGCCATTTCCTTTTCTTCTGAGCTCAGAGCTTTGCTTTTCTTTCCCATTTCAACCTGTGTAATGCTTTGTATCGGCCTCTGTCCTCCGTTCCTGCAATTCACAAGTGAAGCGAAAATGAATGACAGGGAAAGGTGATGGGAAAAGTTTTAAATGCCGCAGACATATCAAGCATACCACCTTACATGAAATGATTCTTTCGATAAGCACGCACCCATAATCCATTATAACTGGCAACTACCTCATTTATTAGCATTAAAGCGCATAACCAGGTGTCAGCTTAAGGAAAATACTTTTCTTGAATAACACGCCCGAAAGATTTGCGATGAAGCGATTTTGCGATTTTCTTCGCAACATCGCAGATCGCAACATCGCAAATCACAATATCGCAAAATCGATCGCTCGTGACATCGCATTATAGTATTATCGCTGCATCGCAAAATCGCAATATTGCAACATCGCAATATTGCAAATTGCAGAAATGTTATGGTGACAATCTTTGTTAACCTATTTTTTGCGATATGCGATCTTGCGATCGATGTCATCGCATATCAACAAATTTTAAAGCGTTTCATGTAGGTTATGCTGAATGTGATGCGATATTTGTTTATTATCGCATATCGCGATCTCGCAAATGTTGGAATTGTGCTTGTAAGGTGGCATCCCGCTATCTTATGCGATGTGATATTTCCTAAGGAAAGATTTTACTTTACCTTATCATAAAACTTAGCTTTTTTTTATTTTTCAAGAAGGTTTCCTAAGCTTATGATGGTAATTTTATTCAAAAAGGAAATTTAAACACTATTGTAATTTTTTAGATTTTTAACTAAGGGTCCCCTCTTATTTAGTATTATGGAATAAGACTAAATAAAAGGGGGGTTGTTGCTGGCCACAATAGAATCCTACCCACAAGCTAGGATTATTGGGATTTCCACCCATATAGCCAATGGGTGAGGAGATTTGAGACGCGTTTGATCCTTGTCATATATGGCAAGTTGTATTTATCGTCGGGATGCAAGTGTTCTACCACTTGATTCTTAAGGATCAATATGGGAAGATGAATGGAAAATAAGATGTGTGTGATCCTTACCTCTCATGGTAAGTGGTATCTTTACAATTTACATTAGATAGAGTGTGTCATATTAATCTCCCCTATGATGATTATTTTTCTTTAGATCAAGACATCATTATTCAGAAGATGATTCGAGATGAGACAAGATGTGATATGATGAGACAGGTACATCCGAGACGAGACCCTGGAGGTTTTTATGAACATACGAAGACACATGATCTGGAGATCATGGATGTTTTCTACCTTGGGAGTCTGATGCAGGAGCAGCCGACCCAGAAATTTCATTGTATTTTAGTAGACATAGGGGGTCTTGTGTTTCAAGGAAGTTGGTTTCCTGAGTATTAGATTTCTATAATTATTAAGGTTTTTAAGTACGTTTGTGAGAGATATTAAGAATAGGATTTAATTAAGCATTGTGAGGAATATTTGTAAGTGTTCTCGAATGTTTGAGAACATGAGAGATTTAGGCTAGATAATATTCCATAGGGATTGAGAGATTTGAAAATCAATTGTAAATCTTAGATTAGGAATTGGTTTCATGATTTGTGGAACTAGAGAGGATCCTTAGGGATTAGTTGAGTCAAGAGTGGACTTAGAAGATATTTAGGAATTAGTTCAAAATATTAAGGATCTGAACCTTAATGGGTTACAAAACCTTTTGTATAAATGTAAGCCTAAAAGGCATGGAAAGAGTTAGTCAAGTTAGCTAGTTAGTGAGTTAGTTAGTCAGATAGGCGTTTGACTGTAAGCCTACGAGAAGATAGAGGGAAGTAGTGTCAAAAGGCAACTGATTAGAAAATCAGGCCATAGAGAGAGACTCATTATGTAATTATTTGTTTATACATATACAGAAAATTCAATTCTGAATTGTGCAAGTGTGGATTGAGTAATTGAATTGTAAATTGTGTGTGAATTAGAGTAATTTTTCATAACATAGGTTTGCAGGTGAGCAGAACCAAAGAAGAAGTGCAGAGAGGAGTCTTATGGGATTTCACACAGATAGTAGTGGAGAAAACCCTTAAATGTTACAGTGAAGGAATAACTGCAAGGTTCCTAAACCTTAAGGATTTATGAAGGAAGCATAAAGGCACGAAGAAATAAAGTAACAAAGTGAGAAAAAATACACAGGCAGAAGGTGAATAGGCTATTACACAATAAGAAACAAAAGAACGTACAGAGCACAGTAACTGTCAGATCAATGGACAAGGAGTAAAACAAAAGATCAACGATGCAGAAAGAGTTAAACAGTAAAGAGCAGGAACCATTGGATTAGCCAGATCAACGGACAAGATTGATAGAATAAGATCGGCAGAGATCTTATCGTGCAACATAAAGTCAAGAAAATGAATGGTGGAGATTAAGCCACGTGACAGCAGAACAGAAGAGCGGTCTTCATAGGGGTAAGCGGTTTCTCACGCGCCTTCAATATGGTAACCGATATTCTAAAATTCTATACAATTATCTTGAGGGGTTGACACGTAGCACACAGCAGAAAGGGAAAATAGCTTTTCTCGTGTGCTTCCGAAATGATATCAGTCGTGCAAGTATCTACGCTAGATTATGCGATCACCATTGGATCGAGGTAAATGAAATAGACTGTGGAGATTGTTTGGGCTAGTTGGCACGTGATACGACGCGATAACCATTGGATGGGACAAGAGATTGACAGTGGAGGTTGAACGCGATAAGGAGTGCATTGGTATATGTGCAAAGGTTTGAAGAAGGGCGGAAAGGTAAGGTTTAAGTGTGGTTCATGTAACAATTCTCTTATATGTTAATTATAATAGAAATAAGCAGGATTAATGTATTATGGTTTAAGTTGAGTTTAACCAAAGTCTAAAGACCATGGTTTGGTTAATATGTGTGAGTAATAAGAATTAACCAAAGATTATGAAGGGTTTTATAAGGTTCTGCTTAAAAAGTTTATAAAGGTCCAGACTATTGGATAATTAATTAAATGTTTCCACATAGAGTTTAATTAAGGACATTAAACCTTGGTTAAATAAGGTTTTACTAGGCAGGAATATTAAAATTCTTGGGACATGTATATGGCATGTGTTTTATGTGCATACTGTGGGTGAAGATGCGGCTTTACTGTGTCATTTTCGATATCAGAGCTGAACAAGGAGATTCTCTGTGTAGAAGTTCTTTGAGAATAATTTAGAATAGAGTTATGTTTTAAAAGTGTGTATACAGGTGAATGGTGATGAAAGGAAGCAAGAAGAGATCAAATTTTGAATTTGACAAATAGTAGGCACACAGAGATAAAGTGTAGAAAAATTTACAGATGCAAAGAAACAAAGAACAATCCATTCGAAGTGTAGATGATTGGGAGAACAAGATCATGCAGAGATCTTGAAGGTGAGATGATATGTTTTTATTTTAATTTGGTTTGAAGATTGTGGTTGCAGAATTCAAGTTACAGACAAAGAGAGAGCATCTCAACAAAAGAAAAGAAGCAGTAATGAATAAAGCTGGTAAGAATTTCTGAGTGAAAGAAGAGGTGGCCATAACCTAGTATTTCATTTGTGATTGAAATAAAAGAGGACAATTGTGTTCTTAAAAGGTGCAGATGAGTTGAAGCCTAGAAGGAGCAGAGAGAAGTGCTCAAAGAGGTTCGAGAGATAGAGAACCAAGTGCTTGCCAAAAGACCAAGTACAAAGGAGATCTTGCTGAGGTAAGTGGCAACAGGGAGGACTTGCTGTCACATAGGCTTTAGTACAACTCATAGTAAGTGAGTGAGGAGCTCATGAAGATAGAGGAGAAAATGACTACTGATAGCCATAGTAAAGGTTATAAGGAAGACCATAGCAGAAGAAAGGTGAAGAAAGAGGATGCCAAGGCAAATGGCATACAAAGACAATTAAGTGAAGAATAATATGAGAGGGAGAAGGCTGAGATTATAGTTCATCTTGAGATATCGATGGAGATGTTGAAGATGAATAAGGAAGACCATAAGCATGGTTATGTCATAAGGAAGAAAGTAAAGTGGTAGAAGCTACAAGAGAAGAGAAATCAGCAAGTGAATATGCAGTTAGTAGAAGAGCTGATGAAGCTTTAACAGGTAATGAATGATAAATTGAGATCTGAAGAACTCAGAGAAACTGAGTTGAGAATGAAAGTTTCCATTTGTGAAGCAGAATAAGGTGAAGTTCTAGGTGAAGATGAAGATTGGAGATCTGTGAAAGATCTTATGAACCATTGTGAGAATTCAAGATAGCAAGAAGTTTACTTTGCTGAGGAAGGAATTATTGATGATTTTCTGAACTGTTGGACAAATTCGGATGAGCAGGAGGATGTGAAACCTTGTATTTTTGAATCTAATAATTTTGATGTGATTAAAGGTTTTGCAGAGGATGAGAAGTCTTTTGAAGCTATCAAAAGTATGGAAGAGTATCTTTCAAAAGATAAATACTTTGAAGTAAAGAATGATGGAGAATGTCTCTTGAATGAGAAAAGCAATGACTTATTGTAGCAGAAAGAATTTAGTAATGCATTGATGTTTGAAGTTGTTACAACACAGGGACAATTTCTTGTGAAAAAAGGAGATGAGATTCAGTCTAAAGAGCTGATATGTGAAGCAACAGTCGAGACTGTTGAACCTTATAATTTTCAAACTGATAATTTGTGTATAAATGCAGGAATTATAAGTGATGATGAAATACTTATGAAGTGTAAAAGAGAAATTGAATTACTGGAGTATTTGTTGGAAAACTTAGAGTATGACAGTGTGTTTTCAAAGGAAGGAGTTCACTACAGTGGACAAGAGTAGAAAGACATCATTAAAGGGACTCTTGAAACTGAAGAAAGACTTGCTGACAGTCTTGAGAGTACTTTAGAGAATCCATTGGACAATTCTTTAAAGAGGTTGAATCAGCGTACTGATGTGCTGATAGAGAAGGAAAAGTCAGAGAAGCATACTGAAATGTTGCCAAAGGAAGAAGAGGCACTGAGGCCTTATGTTTTTAATTTTAATAATTATTTTGTGAGTGCAGGTATTGCTGCAGATGCTAGAGAAAATTTGGCATAGATGAGAAGCCAAGTAAAGATGTAAGAAGAAGATTCTGTGGAAGTATTTAATCCATGGAACAGAGATTTGCTGGAAAGAACACTGGAAAGTCAGGATTCAATGCAGAAAGAGATAATCATGAGAGAGGGTAAGGATGAAAGGATGGTAGTAAGAATTCAACAAATTCAAAGAGAAGATAATGAACAACAGTTTGAAGAGTTAGTGGAAAGAAGAAACAAACTGAAGAAAAGAGAAAGAGGTAGTAGTAAATGGCAGAGTATTTACCGGCCCAAGGATATGCTAGAGATGGAGATTGAAGAATTATGGCAGTTAATGATGATGCAGTCCAGATGGAGAATATTAACAGCAACAGGAAGAGTGATCAATCAGAATTTGAAACTGATTGACAAGGAGAGGAAGATGAAACAGAAGATAGCATACATACAACAACAACAAAGGTGCAGAGCATTTAGACAACTACAAACTAAAGTTTGGGACCCTGGAGGTTTCTATCAACATATGAGGATACATGATCTCGAGATCATGAATTTTTTCTACCTTGGGAGTCTGATGCAGGAGAATCCGACCCAGAAATTTCATTGTATTTTAGTAGACATAGGGGGTCTTGTGTTTCAAGTAAGTTGGTTTCCTGAGTATTAGATTTTTTTAATTATTAAGGTTTTTAAGTAAGTTTGTGAGAGATATTAAGAATAGGATTTAATTAAGTATTGTGAGGCATATTTGTAATTGTTCTCGAATGTTGGAAAACATGAGATATTTAGGTTAGATAAGATTCCATAGGGATTGGGATATTTGAATATCAATTATAAATCTTAGATTAGGAATTGGTTCCATGATTTGTGGAACTAGAGAGGATCCTTAGGGATTAGTTGAGTCAAAAATGGATGTATAAGATATTTAAGAATTAGTTAAAAAGATTAAGGATTTGAACCAAAATGGGTTACATAATCTTTTGTATAAATGTAAGCCTAAAAGGCATGGAAAGAGTTAGTCAAGTTAGCTATTAGGTCCCTATAATACTAGTGATTACCCCATTAATATTGTAGTTGTATTCCTTATTAATATTGTTGTGCCTCTATTGTCCCCATATTGTTATTATGGTGCCCCATAGAATCCCTCTATTGTTATTTTGTGGCTTTATATTATGATTGTTAGGTCAACTGGGTTATATTGTGACTCCTTAGACTCTTATATATAGAAAGGAGGTTTTGTCATTTGAATCATCGAAGAATTGTTCATTTGTGTAATGTAAAGGAGGTTGCCCCCTCGAAGAGGCTGAATTCTAAGGCATTGATCTATCTTTTCTATCTTTTTGTGAGTTGGTTTCATAACATTTGGTATCGGAGCTTTGGATTCTAGGGTTTCACTGCTCCAAATAGGTCATCGTGGCATTTTCACTAAAACTTTTTTCCTACGACATTTCAAAAGATAAAAAACCCATTTGAGACGAAATTTCAGTGAACCTCAGGTCCAAATTTCAGAGATTTTCGCACTATATTGGTGGAGATATGATCTGAGGAAGTTGGTATTTTTGCAGACTCCTAAATTACATTCCAAACAGGTGACCTGGGGAAAATCGTCATAACTTTCTCTCTGAGCATCGGATTGAAATTTCATAAGAAGTTACAGAAAGAGCATGGAATTTAGTTTATTGTATATATTTTTCATAGCCAAAGGTTGAAACAGTGGCTCGTGGCATGTCGTACAAGTTCACTCTATTGAACTAGTCTATAATCAGGTCACTGTGGGATATTTGGCATAACTCTTCCCTAGAGAATCCAATTTGGATCAGACTGGTGGCATTGGAAAGAGGACGTAGAGGGCTACCACAGGTCACAATTTCAGAACTAGATGATCCGAAATTATAGAGATACATCAGATTCAATATGAAGCTCCTACAAAGTGAAAAAAGGCGTGTAGTTTTTTTTTAAATTTTTGCATAAGCTTGGTTTGAAAAATTAGTTTGAAGAAATTCAAAGGGGCATAGTAAAGAATTATTATCAGTAATTGATGTCCCGAGGAAAGAAAACGCAAACACCTAGTAAGCAACCTGAAAGCTCTAGCATGATTCATGAAGAAGAGGAAGAAATGCAACATGATATATCAAAATTACGAGACCAAGTGCAACAAGTGTCACTTGCACAAAAAGCAATAGAATCTAAGATGGATGGTTTAAAGAAAGAGGTAGAAGCTAAGATGGATGGTTTAAAGAAAGGCGTAGAAGCTAAGATGGATTGTTTAAAGACATACATTGAATATTTGAAGACAAGCATGGAAGATTTGAAGACAAATTTGACAAAGTTTCTACAAGAAATGCTTACTAATGGTGAAAGGATAGTAAAGGAAACTCATGATGAGAACAAAATAAATGTTAATAATGATTTCATAGATTCTAGTGTTGGATCAAAGACCCACCATATTCCAAAAATAGATATGAGGAAGTTTGATGGCAAGGATCCCGCAACATGGATATTACAAATGGAGCAATTTTTTGATCTCAATAATGTGCAAAACACACAAAAGGTAGGTATTGCAACTTTATATTTGGAACCAAATCAGTTTGTATGGTATCAATGGCTTTGCTCTCGTAAACAAATTATCACTTGGGAAATTTTTACGAAAGAATTGATAACACATTATGAGGATACAAAAAGCAATACTTTTTTAGCCAATTGATAAATCTCAAACAAAAGGGTTCAATAATGGAGCACATAGAGGAGTTCCAAAAATTGAACATAAGGGTAAAAAATATTCCAGAGGAGCATAGGATTGATGTGTTCATAGGGACTTTAAAGGATAATATCCAACATGCTGTTTGCCTTCAGGAACCTCATTCATTAGAGAAGGCATTTAGGTTAGCAAGAAAAATGGAAAGCAAAATTATGGCAACCATGAAGCATACCACTCACAACTATAAAGATGGAAGTGTTGTTGCCCCTAGTCTTCCACAACCTATAAGGTTGACACCACAACAATTGGAAGAAAAAAGAGCAAAAGGGCTTTGTTACAATTGTGATAGCAAATACACTAAAGGTCATAAGTGTGCTGAGAAGAAATTGTTCTACATAGATTGTGAAGAGGAAGAATAAAAGGAGCAAGAAAGGTCAAAAGAAGAGGATATACTCCAGGAACAAAGCCTAGATAAAGAAGAAATGAATTCGACCATATCTTTTAATGCATTGGCTGGAATTACCACTCCTCAAACCATCAAGATAGAAGGACAAATCAAGAAGAAAAAGGTAATAATGTTGATTGATTCAGGAAGTACCCACACTTTTATTCATTGTAAGATAGCAAAAGAATTGAATTTCTTCTTATATCCAACACTAGAGTGTCAAGTGATGGTTGCAAATGGAGGAACGATAAATTTCTCTGGAAAGTGCCATAATATCAAGCTATCCATGGGAGAATATGTATTGACTAGCCCAATGCTTTCCATTCGAATGGGAGGTGCTGATGTTGCACTAGGAGTCCAATGGCTACAATCCTTGGGTACAATAGCTTTTAATTTTCAAGAACTTTTCATGAAATTTTCTGTGGAAGGAAATGAAGTTGAATTAAGGGGTACTGTAGGGAAACCGGGAAAGATAATAAGCTCTAATGGTATGACAAAGCTTTTAAAAAAGGAACAAAGAGGTGTAATTGCACAATTACGTTTGCTAGATGTTTCCACATCAAAATCATCTATTTCTCCAAATCTCCAAAAGGTCTTGGACAATCATTCCAGGGTATTTGAGACTCCCAAAGGTCTCCCACCTATTCGTGATCATGATCATGCTATTCATCTCATTCCAGGAAGTGTGCCTCCAAACATCAAGCTGTACATATATCCCTATGCCCAAAAGGGTGAAATTGAACGTATGGTTACAGAAATGCTAGAGGCTAGTATAATTCAACCTAGTCAAAGTTCTTTCTCTGCTCCAGTAGTATTGGTGCACAAGAAGGATGGATCATGGCGCATGTGTCCAGATTATAGGGAGCTCAACAAGCTCACTATTAAATATAAGTTTCCCATTCCTGTCATTGATGAATTGCATGGATCAATTTACTTCACCAAGTTGGATCTTCGTTCAGGATATCATCAAATCAGAATGAAGACTGAAGACATTCCAAAAACAACATTTAGAACTCATGAGGGTCATTATGAGTTTTTGGTCATGCCTTTTGGCCTTACCAATGCACCTTCTACATTTCAAGGTTTGATGAATTCCATTTTCAAACCCTTCCTTAGAAAATTTGTGTTAGTATTTTTCGATGATATACTAATCTACAACAAGTCTTGGAAGGATCATGTTGAACATGTTGACAGGGTGCTACAACTATTGGAGGAGAAACAATTATATGCAAAAAGATCCAAATGTTTCTTTGGAGTTCAAGAGGTGGAATATCTGGGTCATATTGTATCTCATGAAGGAGTTAAGGTAGACCCTAGCAAAATTAAAGCCATTAAGGAATGGAAAATCCCCACTTCCATAAAGCATTTGCAAGGATTTCTTGGGTTGACAGGGTATTATCGCAAGTTTGTTAAGAATTATGGGAGAATAGCAGCACTTCTAACAACATTATTGAAGAAATATGCATTTTCATGGACTCTAGAAGCAACAAAGGCCTTCGAACATCTTAAAGAGGCAATGTGCCAAGCACCGGCCTTAGCTACACTAGACTTAACAAAAACCTTTATTGTGGAATGTGATGCTTCAGGAAATGGAATTGGTGCTATTTTAATGCAACATGAAAGACCCATTGATTTTGAAAGTCGCCCAATCAAGGGAAAGTTTTTACACAAAGCTATTTATGAGAAAGAAATGTTGGCAATACTACATGCACTTAAGAAATGGCGACCCTACCTTATGGGAAGACACTTCAAGGTAAAAATGGATCATGATAGCCTTAAATACTTTTTAGAAAAAAGATTATCCTCTGAAGAGCAACAAAAGTGGGTCACAAAGATGTTGGGTTATGAATTTGAAATCATCTACAAAAAAGGGAAGCAAAATGTGGTGGCAGATGCACTCTCAAGAAAGGATGAGGATGTGGAAGCATTGTTGTGCACCATTTCTATTATCCAACTAGATTGGATAAACGAAGCAAGGGAGGAATGAAAGAATGATGAAGAAGTGTGGGAACTTATTCGAAAGTTACAACAAGATTCCAATACATCTGATACATTTAGCTGGAAAAATGATTCGTTATGGTACAAAGATCGCTTATATCTCTGTAAGAATTCCCAACTCAAACAAAAGATTCTTATGGAATTGCATACTTCTCCCTTAGGAGGGCACTTAGGAATTTTAAAAACTTACCACAGGGTTAAGAAGGAATTTTTTTGGGATGGCCTTAAATCGGATATTCAAAAGTTTGTGGCGAAATGTTTGGTTTGCCAACAAAATAAATTTGAAACAATTAAGACCCTAGGTCTATTACAACCTTTATCCATTCCAAGCCAACGTTGGGAGGAGGTTTCAATGGATTTTATCACAGGTTTACCCAAGTCTAAGGGGAAGAGTGTCATCATGGTGGTAGTTGACAGAATTACCAAGTATGTACACTTTTCTGCATTATCACATCCATTTAAAGCCAGTATAGTTTCTACTGCATTTATGGAAACATTTCAAAAGCTACATGGAAATCCAAAGATTATTGTAAGTGACAAAGATCCCATTTTCACTGGAAATTTTTGGACAAAATTATTTTCTTGTCTTGGTATTCAGTTAGCTCATCGCTCATCTTATCATCCTCAATCTGATGGGAAAACTGAGATAGTAAACAAATGTTTGGAAGGATATCTTTGTTGCTTTGTATCTGATAAATAGACACAATGGGTCAAATGGTTGCCTCTAGCTGAATGGTGGTATAACACTTCCTTCCGTACAACACCAAAAATGACTCCATTTATGGCACTTTATAGATATCAACCACCATCCATCACAACATATTTAAGAAAAAATTATAAGGTTAAAGAAGTGGAATGTCACATCAAATATCAACAACAAGTCTTCCAACTCTTAAAGGATAACCTCGTGTTAGCACATAATAGAATGAAACAACAGGCAGATCAACATCGCAGCAAAAGAAGTTTTGATGTAGGTGATTGAGTATTCCTACGGCTACAACCATATAAACAAATGAACCTCAAGCAAGCTAAGAAGGATAATAAATTATCACCGAAGTATTATGGTTCATACAAGGTGTTGCAAAAGATTGGTACTATGGCATACAAATTGGAGCTTCCTGCAGCTTCTTGAGTGCACCTAGTTTTCCATGTTCATGTTTAAGGAAGGTTATAGGTGACAAGCTCCCAGTTCAAACAATATTGCCAGAACTTGACGGGGAAGGAAAAATTATATTGGAACCGGAAGTAGTCACAGAAACAAGAACTCGACAGCTACGAAATCGATCAATTTCGGAGTATCTCATCAAGTGGAAGAACTTATCCACTGAAGATTCCACATGGGAGGATGAGAATTTTATACAGAAGCATCCATAACTACTCAAGCATTGTGGACAACACTTTTTTGAAGGAAAGGGGCATGTTAGGTCCCTATAATACTAGTGATTACCCCATTACTATTGTAGTTGTATCCCTTATTAATATTGTTGTGCCCCTATTGTCCCCATATTGTTATTACGGTGCCCCATAGAATCCCTCTATTGTTATTTTTGTGGCTTTATATTATTATTGTTAGGTCGGTTGGGTTATATTGTGACTCCTTAGACTCCTATATATAGAAAGGAGGTTTTGTCATTTTAATCATCAAAGAATTGTTCATTTGTGTAATGTAAAGGAGGTTTCACCCTCGAAGAACTGTTCATTTGTGAGCTGGTTTCATAACATTAGCTAGTTAGTGAGTTAGTTAATTATATAGGGGTTGAATGTAAGCCTATGGGCAGATAGAGGGAAGTAGTGTCAAAAGGCCACTGATTAGAAAATCAAGCCAGAGAGGGAGACTCATTATGTAATTATTTGTTTATACATATACAGAAAATTCAATTCTAAATTGTGCAAGTGTGGATAGAGTAATTGAATTGTAAATTGTGTGTGAATTAGAGAAATTATGCATAACATAGGTTTGCAGGTGAGCAGAACCAGAGAAGAAGTGCAGAGAGGAGTCTTACAGGCTTGCACACAGACACTAGTGGAGAAAACCCTTAAATGTTACAGCGAAGGCATAACTGCAAGGTTCCTAAATCTTAAGGATTTATAAAGGAAGCATAAAGGCACGAAGAAATAAAATAATAGAGCGAGAACAAATACACAGGCAGAAGGTGAATAGGCTATTACACAGTAAGAAAAAAAAGAACGTAACAGAGCATAGTAACCGTTGGATCAATGGACAAGGAGTCAAACGGAAGATTAATGACGTAGAAAGAGTTAAACAATAAAGAACAAGAACCGCTGGATCAGCTAGATCAATGGACAGGATTGATAGAATAGGATCGGCAAAGGTCTTATCGCACAACATAAAGTCAAGAAAATGAATGGTGGAGATTAAGCCACGTGATAGCAGAACAGAAGAGTGGTCTTTGTAGAGGGAAGCGGTTTCTCACATGCCTTCAATGTGGTAACCGGTATTCTAGAATTCTATGTGATTAGTATGAGGGGTTGACATGTAGCACATGACAGAAAGAGAAAACAATGTTTCTCGTGTGCTTCTGAAATGATATTGGTCATGCAAGTATCTACGTGATATTACGCGATCACCGTTGGATCGAGTTAAATGAAATAGACAATGGAGATTGTATGGGCTAGTTGGCGTGTGATACGACACGATAGCCATTGGATGGACGAGAAATCGACGGTGGAGGTTGAACGCGATAAGGAGTGCATTGGTATATGTGCAAAGGTTTGAAGAAGGGCGGAAAGGTAAGGTTTAAGTGTGGTTCATGTAACAATTCTATTACATGGGAATTATAATAGAAATAAGTGAGATTAATGTATTATGGTTTAATTTGAGTTTAACCAAAGTTTAAAGACCATGGTTTGGCTAATATGTGCGGGTAATAAGAATTAACCAAAGATTATGAAGGATTTTATAAGGTTCCACTTAAAAGGTTTATAAAGGTCTAGACTATTGGATGATTAATTACACATTTCCGCATAGAGTTTAATTAAGGACATTAAACCTTGGTTAAATAAGGTTTTACTAGGAAGGAATATTAAAATTCCTGGGACATGTATATGTCATGTATTTTATGTGCATACTGTGGGTGAAGATGTAGCTTTTCTGTGTCAGATTTATCAAGTGAGTCTGAACCAAACCCATCTATGAGAGCCTAGAACTAGAGTTAGCCATATCCAAATTTGGAGTTGTAGATAGAGATAGAGTCATGCTTCATGAGCATATTTTTTGGTTGGCGTCTTGCATTAAACCACCACCTGTAGAAGACTTTGGTTTTTGTTACATAATTTTGCGGTCATTTTCAAACCGACATCAGTTTATGATTGTGTTTAAACCAACATTAGGGAGCACTTCCACCAACATAATACTTCAATTTCTATCCAGATTTGGAATTATTCTAGGAAGAAATTTGAACTTCAGTTTCAGAGTTGGTGATTAGCCTTAAACCACCACTAGTAGATACCTCGTGTTTTTCTACCTCATTCAGTTTGTGGTCTTCCTTAAACCACCATTTCATATCATTTGGTTTGTGGTCTTTTTTGAACCACCATTTCAGAGAGCACATCCAACCATTGGTTTCCATGCATTTCTTTCACTTTAACTCTCTTCTTGGACTCATCTACACCATTTAGGATTAAGGTAAAATGTTGGACACCTAATTTGTTAGGATTATGGTGTGGAATGTGGAAAGTTATGGGAAGTTAACAAAACCTTTGAAGTTGAATCCAATAGTCAAAATATTGTATTTATATGTGTA
Organism: Pinus tabuliformis; assembly: GCA_031772625.1. Classification (NCBI taxonomy): domain Eukaryota; kingdom Viridiplantae; phylum Streptophyta; class Pinopsida; order Pinales; family Pinaceae; genus Pinus; species Pinus tabuliformis. Next base: position 246,229,617 of record CM062810.1, on the reverse strand, counting down.
CCATGTTTAATGAAATTTAAATTCACACTTATTCTTTCATTCGAGTTGCACATTCCCATAGAACATAGTTATAATAGATCTCAACATGGCTCTATTGGCCCAATCCTTTTCAAGTGTATTTGAGGTTTCAACCATTGGACCCCATTAATGTATCTTTGCTCATTGCATCTTCACTAGAAGAGTCATCCCATGCTCACATTGACATAGTGTTTCCGGGAAAACTAGTGTCTTTTCGATCTGCTAGTCCCACTAAGATTGGTAGCTATCTTAGAAATAAACAATCAAAGCAATTTGTGATTTCCTTTATGTATGATGGATAAGAGAGAAGCAAAGAGGACCAACCTAGATCTTCCGCTTGATTTCCTTGCCTGATTTCTCTCTCCCTTGATAGAGCTTGCAACTCCTCTCCTACTTGTCCCACTTTAGAGAATACCTGTAGAGACAAAGTAACAAAACACCATCAAAGCATCTCGATCTATAATATCATAAACAATGCAGAATCAGAAATACATTGACCATACAATTGCATTCACAAATAACAACATTCACAAATACACGATTGTATGGAGGAAAACTCAAAGAACTTTATTAATAGTAGAAGAGAGGATTACAACCTAGCTATCTGATCCAGCATCATCCTCCCAGCATCAAATCCCTCTTCACCTCATGAAAAGCAAGATCACCCAACAATACAATGCTCCTTCTCAAAGACAAACTAACAACACTTCTTTACAAATTACAAAATTCCAGCCTCTAGATCTCTCAGATGAGGGATCCATTTATAGATGTTTGCAGAGGTGTGAGTCATCTCTGGGTTTTTGATTAGTGTCATTCCACTTGTAGTTCTTAGTTCCACTTGGAGATTTCTTGGATCTCTTACTCATCCCTGGGCGAATTCAGAGAGGCAAGTGTCATAGAGGAAGTTTCTAGAAGATTCCATGAGCATCCACTTAGCAAACTGCCTCAGACATTTGTCCATTCTCACTCATCACACCCCACAAAAGGCCTCTTCAGTATGCATCGCACTTGGGTCGTGTAGGAGTTAGTATGCATCACACCTTGAGTAAGGAGCAGTCAGTGTGGTCTAGTTTTTGACAGTTCTGAGTGGTTTTTCAGGTGGAACTTCTGGGAAATGATGTAATCAATTGACCATGATCTTTTAGGGTATGAAACAACACTTTTATGGGTTAAAGAGCCCTTTGTTTATCAACATATATGATTGGGGTTGAAGTGCCCAAATATGTCTATAACAGTTGCCCCCTAAAGCATGAGGTCGTAAATCTTTTGATGTCAGGTGAAATGCTTTATCATGAGGATCCGAGGTATTCGAACTGGAAGGAGACCTATATAAAATACAATACAATACATCATCATCATATTATTTTCATGATCTAGCTGAGGCGGGCATTCCCATGCTCAGCTTTATAAATTCATTTTCATGTACATAGGACAAATAATCGTCTGTTGTTGCAGATTGGTGATTCTTTGTATGTAGAGTCATCATCCCTTAGCTTGGATGATCATCTGTGCAGCTTTTGTGTACATTTGATGTATTTACATTCCTGAATATATCGTAGCCCGGATGGATGAAACTAGATTCAAGGTCTTCCAACTCATTCAATCTTCGCCCGATGTACAATTCGATCCATGTGAAAAGATGTCCTGAAGTCAAACATGGAAAGACATCGCCTGATTACCAGCCAATGACGTGAGCTATTAACAGGCGCGAGAGGAATCACCGATAATGATAATGACCCTCAAGGTATTACAGTACAATTTACGTGGTGTGAATATATGATCTGATGTCGAACACCATGTAAAATATTTCGGTCAAAGGCCATTTATGTAAACCTATCGTCGGAAGTGATAAACTTGCCATTGACGCATGCAAACTTCAAAGTACTGAAAGGCTTGTTTCTAAGTCAATTTCTTGGATAATGAGCTAATGTTGAAAAGAAGTGACCTGCCATAGGAGGGCCTTAATGTATCTCACATCTACGACATGAAATGAAGAAAATGATTTTCTGGAGGTGAAAATGATGTGATGATACAAGGTTCAGGAATTGCAGTCATGAAAAATGGAGGGTGAAGGTATTGTAGTGGATGAGGCATTAGCTGGGTGGTGAATTCTATGAATGACTTCTCTTGAACATATCAGCGACACTGAGATGGATTGGTAGCGTTAACCCCAAAATATGGATGGTACGGAGGACCAATGGTGATATGACCGGTGAACGGAATAACCCAACCCGACTCAATCATGGTGATGGAGTGAAAGTGTCATGTTCAAGAGAGACCTGCTACCAATAAAATTCTTCAAGTTTTCTTCCCTTTTTTCCCCAGTCATTGCTGACCAGTACCTCTTTATTTTTGTCAAGCTTGAGGAGGATAACATATGCTTGTTCTATAATTTTCCCTTCGAGAAAACCTGTCGCTATGTTTTAGTGAGCCTAGCGACAGTGAAACTCGTTCTTTTCTGGGTGGACAAGTTTGTCGCTATTGTTTTAACGAGTTTAACGACAAAGATAACTCGGTCCTTTTCATTTTTAGAGAGTTTGAAAAGGGACGAAAAGGAAACTCTAGCAGTCCTTTTTTGTAGCATAATCCCTTAAGTTCGAAAAAGTATAAAATAATACGAAAGGGATGACTTTTCGACCGCTTTAGCAAGCCGAAAAAGACAAGCGCTCGATCTTTTTGTGGGATGATCCCTCAAGTCCAAAAAGATTAAAATGTAGAAGAGGGATGGCACTTCCCCTTACTTTAACGAGCTAGAAAGGCCAGTAGCTCGACAATATTTTCACATTTAACGAGTCTAAAAAGAGCTTAAAAGAGACTCATTTTTTGAGGAACGAGTGATGTTTTTGGGTAGCAACTGGTTCCAGGTAAGTTTGGAACTTCTCAAAACATGGCGGTGTGAAGAGGGTGGCTAATAGAATTACTCATCATGGTTGTTCGTCAAAAAGGTAAAAAATCAAGTGGAAGCTTATGATCGGCCAAAAGAATGGAGGTGATGGTAGGAACACAACCAAGGCTCAAAAGGATGATAGCATGGAAATCATAGAGGTCGTTTACTGAAGGCAGGTTTATTTTTTAATGAGCTTGAACCTTGCATTAACATATGCTCAGTGGCGGGTTTATTTTTTAACGAGCTTGAACCTTGCGGAAACATTGCTCATTGGTGGGTTTATTTTTTAACGAGCTTGAACCTTGCGGAAACATTGCTCATACCAGTAGTCAAAGATGTCTCTCATTGGTAGGTTCATTTTTTAGTGAGCTTGAACTCTAGGATAACATTTCTCATTGCCTTTTTATGTAGGCTAGAAATGACCAAACTACATAGCTAACTACACTAAAAGCTAAGGAACTACTGAGGTTAGGTAGGATAGTTTTGTCTTCCGTCTAGACAAAACACTTCCTTTGCTTCGTCCATGTGCTGCAAACAAATGTGAATGGTGGATCAAACCAATCACCTAACCTAAGAAGTTGAAACTCAAAAGCTAAAAATCTAAAAATGCTAAAAAGCTAAAAAATGAAATTGGTCGTTTTTTGCTTACATAAGAAGGTTTCCATGCCCCCATGCATCGAGAAAAGGAGATTCTCCAGGTCACCATACGGAAGTCACTGTGGTTAAGCAGGATCGTTTCGTCCACGGTTAGACAAAACACTTCCTTGGTTTTGTCCACATAGTGGACAAAAGTGAATGGTGTTTTAGACCAATCACATAACCTATCGGGAAACCTATCTTTTCAGCTAGGTTCGTCTGCCGAAGTAGACTAGGGTGCATGCCCCCTAAGCTTTGTTACATTCACCAGACTACTCGCGGCAATAAGGTGGATGGAACCAAGGTTGAAGAGATATTCTTGACGCAAAGATACCATCTAGGAATGATGTTTGACTTGTAGCTGTGTTTGAACCCGGAAATGAAAGTTGGTCGATAAGCTGTACCATTTTCCCTTCATGCGGGAAACACATCACTCGAAAGAGTGTGGAAACAATAGCTTCCATGCTATATATATAGTCACGTCCAAGAAGTAGATTGTAATCTAAAGGTCCTTGGACTACCATCACGTTTAAGTGAACGATTTTCCTTTTCAAAGTTATCGGCAACTTCGGAAGGATCTCTAACGGTTGACTTGTTCCTTTGTTAAAGCCTGCCAAATTTTGTGTCAGCAGAATAAGCGATGGCGAACCAAGCGCTTTCCAAGTAGTTGAGGAAAGGATACTCACTGAAGCCCCTTCATCTATGATAGTTCCAGACACGATCATTTTGTAAACTTGTACTATGATTCAGAATGGTACATTAGATGGAAGGCAGGGTCTTGCTAGTTGATTCCAATCAAAGGAAACGAGTAGACTGCTCGGAGGGGGGACCAGATAAATGGTTGGATGAACCCCTTGAACTTGGGAATTTTCCTCTTGTTGTAAAGGAACAAGTGGATTGCCTCCAAGTTCATTAGACTCTATATTAACAAAAAGAAGTTGAACAATATTGTTCTCATTCTCTTTGGAAATTGTATCATCTGAAGGTGGACCTTCTGAAGGCAAGACTGGGTTGACCACCATCTCGACCTGTTAACTTTGGTCTGCTATGGACTCAGAAGGTTCACTCTCAACGATAGGCATTTCGACCAACGATTGAGTTACGTCAGTCAGGTTTTCAACTAGCGAAGGACTTTGTGAGAGTTTCTTGTATCTAGGCAGAAGTCGCTGCGGAGAAGCAAGATGGTTATACAAGACTCTTTTGGCTTCATCCAAAAAAGGACAATGGTGAAGAGCATGATTACCTTCACATAACCTACATGGAAATCTGACCTTTCCTTTCTGTCCATTGACTTCATTTTCACTAGTTGATGGTGTGCTGTCAACATGATCGCTAGAGGTTGATGACACTGGATGGTGCGAATGGGGAGACCATTCTCTCAAGATCCACGGAATGTAAGGAAAATCTTGATGAAAATGGATTTCTTTGCAAATTATGCATGGAGATCTGGGTTTGGAAAGTTCGGTGTGCAGATTTTCATCGGATGCTGCATGGTTTTCCCCTTGCTTAACTAACTTCTTCTTCTTCTCCTTCCCTTTCTTCTTTTTCTCAGCTACTGGGTTACTAGCATCACTATTTTCACCAAGAGAAGAGGAAGAAGGGGAGGGAGAAATAAACAAAGTAGAAGGTGAAGGGACAACTTCAGTATCATCTGGTTGTTGATTCGATTGCTGAGGAATCACAGTATTTTGAATGACAGAGGTTGAGAATAGCCATACTCGCAGGTCAATTGTGATTCTCGGAAGGGACAAAGTAGCCATATACGGAGCACCAATATCTCCCTAAGAAGAGAAAGGACTAGGATTCCCCCCAAGAGGGATTCCTTGATTGGTGGACTCCATTACATCAACCTAAGATCAACGAAGGAATAGGGATATTATTCCAAATTAAATAAATTTTAAAGATGCTTTGACACAAATTTTATTTTTCAATTTTTAAGAGTTAAGAAAAAGCTAAAGATGAATCTAGTCCCCTTCGATTTTCAATGAGCCTAAAGTGACAAGTTCTCAATTGGACCTTTTCTTTTAAGGAGTCGAAAAGGAATGAAAGTGACTACTCTAGAAATCTAGATAGAGGGATTACCAAACCAATCGCAAAACTAAAAGATACACCTTGGTGGTAAATTAAAGAGAAATTACCAAGGACTTATGTATGGCAGTCAATCTTCCCGAACGCTGTGTTCAGTGCATTGCGATCGATAGGGCGGCAGACACGGCTTCTTATGGATAAAGGATATCAGCCTATTGTGGTCTCCCAATATGTACTCGACAGTATGGGGAGCACAAGTCCGTACTAGCACTTGTCGTATCAAAGAGGAGGAATCACCCAACCTTCGATGAAAATAATAGTTACCAGGTTTTACGACACCAGAACACGTCTCTAGCCTAGACTTCTAGATGTGTTGCGTTAGGTTCCAAAGCATTGTTAAGTTCATTGAGATTTATTTTAGAGTTGATCTTGTTTAGAAGTTTTCCTTTCAAGGTTCACCGCGTGATGTAAATTTAAAATTCCTGAACATGCAATCTAAAATGATAAACAATCATTGTTTTCTTTTATCAATGAAAATCCTAGCTACTAAGGAAAGAAGATTACGATTCTTTCAAACAAAGAGCAAAGAGCACACACTAAATGCACTTTTCCTAAATCATTTTCCACACACAGTCTAAATGCAAATGCAAATGCATGTATTTGTTTTTTGTTTCCTTAAAGTGAGAATGCCAAAAAGTAAAACTAAGTATAGATCTGAACTATTTTCTTCAAAGCAACATCTCGACAATTTCTTTTCAAAATGAAAGGAAGACTAAAACGACACTTTTCGATTTTGAATAGAAAACTGCATTCGACACTTCAAATATTAACAATTCAAGTCAAATACAATAACAAAAGTACAATCGACTATTTATAGGAGGAAGACTTTACGACACTCTTCTTTTGACTCAAAATGACAATTATGACACTTTTGCATCAAAATGACAGTTTGATTTAAGCTACTTTTTGATGAAGGACTGTAAATGATGGACAAATACATAAAAACATTTACTAATCCTAATTAATGGAGGTTGAACAATGTAAAGGAAGGAGGCTTCAGCAATGAGATACTGATCATAAGCAGCAAAACAACTGAATAGAGCTGAAAACAAGGAGAAAAAACCCAAATTTCAAAAAGAGAAATAGTATTACTCAGTCATCTCACCTGTGCTTCTCAAAAACAGGGATGCATCTCACCTGCTACACACAGGAGGTGCAATGCATACTGGTTTCCAGTTACAGACAGTGCGATGGCCAGGGAGCGAAACTGAGTTGGGTTTTTGCTCAAAATTTGCAGCTAAGTTCAGTGATTTAAGCTGAGCTATGATGGATAGTAAAAACAAAGTACAATGGTATGATCTTAGGAGGTTATTGAGCTACCACAATGATCCCTAGTGGAGTCGCCATTTTGTTTCTGAGAAAACTAGTGTCTTTTCGATCTGTTAGTCCCACTAAGATTGGTAGCTATCTTAGAAACAAACAATCAAAGCAATTTGTGATTTCCTTTATGTATGATGGATAAGAGAGAAGCAAAGAGGACCAACTTGGATCTTCCACTTGATTCCTTGCCTGATTTCTCTCTCCCTTGATAGAGCTTGCAACTCCTCTCCTACTTGTCCCGCTTTAGAGAATACCTGTAGAGACAAAGTAACAAAACACCATCAAAGCATCTCAATCTATAATATCATAAACAATGCAGAATCAGAAATACATTGACCATACAATTGCATTCACAAATAACAACATTCACAAATACACGATTGTATGGAGGAAAACTCAAAGAACTTTATTAATAGTAGAAGAGAGGATTACAACCAAGCTATCGGATCCAACATCATCCTCCCAGCATCAAATCCCTCTTCACCTCATGAAAATAAAGATCACCCAACAATACAATGCTCCTTCTCAAAGACAAACTAACAACACTTCTTTACAAATTACAAAATTCCAGCTTCTAGATCTCTCAGATGAAGGATCCATTTATAGATGTTTGTAGAGGTGTGAGTCATCTCTGGGTTTTTGATTAATTTCATTCCACTTGTAGTTCTTAGTTCTACTTGGAGATCTCTTCGATCTCTTACTCATCCCTGGGCGAATTCAGAGAGGTAAGTGTCATAGAGGAAGTTTCTAGAAGATTCCATGAGCATCCACTTAGAAGACTGCCTCAGACATTTGTCCATTCTTGCTCATCACACCCCACAGAAGGCCTCTTCAGTATGCATCGCACCTTGACCAAGGAGAAATTAGTATGGTCCAATTTTGGCCAGTTCTGAGTGGTTTTTCAGGTGGAACTTCTGGGAAATGATGTAATCAGTTGACCATGATCTTTTAGGGTATGAAACAACACTTTTAGGGGTTAAAGAGCCCTTGGTTTATCGACATATATGATTGGGGTTGAAGTGCCCAAATATGTCTATAACACATAGATATAGTGGCAAAATATATTGAACAAATTTAGCACCTCCAACAATAGGTTCATGATATCTTTCAGAAAGCCAATGCCAATTACAAGCCCTAACATGACCAACATCAAATTGAAAACAAGTTTTATGGTGGTGATTAGGTGTGGTTGCATTTATAAGAAGAGCATATCATAAGCCCTAAAAAGAATCTCATACCGCTCTGATACGGGCCTTAAGCATTCATAATGTTTGTGCGTGAAAATAAATTAGAATTAGGTTTCCCCCTTTCCTTGGTTTGCACCTAGTATTTAATGTGGAGTTGTTTTGACAATATTTTCCACTTATGTTGGACACCTCAAATATTGTTGAGTAGTTGACTGCCATAAAACTCAATATTGATTTCATTGAATAGGATACAATGGCTTGGATCATGGACATCAAGCTAAAGGATATCTGCCAACAGAATATACAACTCCATTGAGTTGTCAAAGAAATTTAGCTTCTTCATCAAAGCAAGTGGGTTACTAGGAGCCACATTCAATAGAAACTTACTCACGTAACGAGGGAAATTCATACAATGGATACATTTTCTTCCTGGGGTGGGGGGGGGGGGGGGGGAATTATCTAGGTGGATATTGGTGGCCACCAACATTTTCCATTGACACAATGATTCTCTATATTATTGATATTTTTTCTATGTTTCAGGTCCCAAACTTCCAATGTCACAAAACCAAAACAAGCTTAGATGCCTCATCTTCACCATACCTTGAGTAATTTGTATGTCTCTACCCACCTATCGAGGGCTTCCTAGAGAAAACCATCTCCACCCGCAACCCTTGGGAATTTTCCTGAGACCACCTCACCTAGTTCCAAAACCTTCCGACAATCAAAAGCTCAACTAGGAAATGAATCACATCACACCATGATTATCCAGAAAATGGAAAGGAAACATTGAAACCACTATCAAACTAGGAATAAAGTCACGCTAATGACAAAAATTGAACCAAATACAAAAATGCATATGCCATGAAGTCACACCTTAGCTAGGAAATCACATATGCAACTTGTTACTTGCAAAATCTTCCTACTGAAATTGTTGATCCAACCTTCTCCTTGATTTTCCTTTTCCTTCCACTGCTTACTTGTCCAAGTACTTATTCTATTTATTTTGCTACACCTGCTCCAAAGATGGGCTAATTTTGTCAACTAATTCTTAGGTGTCTTTTTATCATGATGTCTCTTTTTCCATCATTTTCCTTCATTTTTCCTCTAATTTCCGTTGCATTCAAATTTATGTCTCTTCACCTTCCTTTTCTCCTAATTTCCTTTATTTCTCATAATTAAATGGCAATTATTGTCTCTTTTCCTTTTCCAATGCTTTTGCCAATTTCCATAGTCATAAATAAACCACAAGTGACACCTAATGTGATGTTTTCCCCACCATTTAGCTTGGATTATGTGTCCCACGAACTTGGTCTTGTTTTTATTTACATGGAAAATTTACCCTGGGCTATTACAAACCCCTCCCCCTTCGGGAACACCACCCTTGGTTTTCTATGACACCCATGACCAAAAAAATGCTAAATCAAAGCATACTTCGTATGGAGATTTATAACCCAGCTCGATGCGGTATTTATAATAAACAACTACTGAAAACCATGACCAACATGAAAAACACACTGCTTACTGGAGTTTTATAACACAACTCATTACAATATTTGCAATCACAACCACATATACTTATGCACATTTGTTTCAACCATCAAATAAACATATTGTCCACGGAGCTTTATAAATCTAGCTCGATACAATATTAACAATAATATACACATATATACATATGCACATTTTCTTTAACTAGAAAATAAAAGGATATGATGCCTGCATCACTAATAAGGGAATCTAGAGGCTCACACCTCCGTCCTCAAAGTAATGCCACTATTCACCTCCTTCCCAGGAAGTCCATAATCCGCTGTCGTCAAACTTGCGTCCAATGTCCAATGCTATAATCCTTGCACTACATGTTCCCTAAGTGAAAAGTTACCGCCTCATTTTTCTGGGGCACATTCCCAATGTCCATTCAATTCCATCTGGAAATTATAATGGCCAAAACAAATTCTTTCCCCAACCTTCTCTTTTCTACTACACAGGACCTTGGGAAATCTAGTCAGCCCCTTCCATGCATTCACTCACCTTTCAAGTTCCCAACATCCCCTTCTATGTTATACAATCCCTCAGGTGAACCGTCCCTTGGAATGGTTTCCTCGCATTGGAAGGTCTAATAAAAAGGCATATCCCTGCCTTAAAACCATCATATTGGTCATAGTTTTCCCATGGAATTAAATGGATACTATTGGGTACCAGTGTCCCATAATGGCCCTTCTCCTGAATACTTTACCAACACATTTTTTCTAGTTCCAATTGTTTTTGTTGCTGTTAATTCTTGCAGTCAGTTTAACCACCCAAACAGGGAATTTCCCTATTTTCCTGTACCAAGCACATAATTTCCGATAGACTAAAATGGAATTAAAATTAATTCAAATCATACCTCATCGACGGCCCTTCAATAAGGTATACTTGCAATTTTATTTGATTCCTGCGTCAAACTAGCTCTTTAATTAAATCATCATGTATAAATGTATCACATCTAATTATCTCAAAATGCAACCATCTTAAATCAAAATCATAGATCATGTGCATAATTAAAAACTGAAATAAAATATTGATACTTATCTTTAAAATGATTCTTTGCTTCTGCCTTTGTTCTTTTTCCTTTCCGTACACACATTGATTCAGTTACCAAACCTAATAACCACCTAGTGCCTTCTCTTCTCTTTGACCATGTGCACACACCAGATTGATTTCCAAACTTGGAAACCACCCAATGCATTCTCTTCTCTTTAATTTCTTACACACACCTGATCAGTTTCCAAACTCGGAAAGAACCCAATGCCTCCTATTCAAAGAAACAAAGGAATTTGAAGACTATACCTCATCCTCCCTTAATATTAGCAACAAGTACGCCCAGAGACTAAATCTCTTCTACCCTCGATATCAGCAACAAGGACACTCACAGACTAAACTACCTCTACCCTCATTTTCAGCAACAAGGGCATCCAGAGACTAAACTTCCTCAACCCTCAATACCAACAACAAGGGTCTAGACAGTCCTATACATGTCTGTCCCATCACATTGTACAACACATACACATACACAATGTATAACACAACGCATACACCTACACCCTATGTACAACATGACACATACACCTACACCCTATGTACAACACAACACATACACCTACACCCATTGTACAACACAACACATAAATACGTGCACACAATACAATACAACGAATACATATCACAATACAACAACTACACAATACACATATCATAGTACCACATCTACACAACACAACATGTACATCATGTACATAACACCACATGTACAACTTGTACACAACACCACATGTACAACTTCTACACAACACCACATTTACAACATATACACAGCACCACATGCACACAACACCATATGTACAACATCTACACAACACCACATGTACAACATATAAACAAGACCGCAAGTACACAACACTACTTGTACAACATGTGCACAACACCACATGCACATAATATAACATGTACAACATGTATACAACAACAATATTGCACATTTGAAGACCACACTATCTCTACCAAGCAACCTTGCTTCTAGTGTCTTTCCCATGCCTTATTGCATACACCCATAATCCAAATTTGGGGTATGTGGTTCTTTCCACTATCCATGATTGTCCCAACATGTTTCATATCGCACTTCTCTCATTTTTTTGATGTATCCTTCAAGATTTCTTGCCATAGCATAAACGTAGGCACAATTTAAACACATAATATCAATTCCTGTCTACATGATATTGACCCCATATATCTGTCAGGGTTACTTTGCCCGCTTGATACCAGGAACCTCTTCATGCCATTTACCTACATAAGCAATCATTCCTCCACAAGGATGGTCCCTGGTGAACCTGTCAGACAATGGCATATATATATATATATATATATATATATATATATATATATATATATATATATATATATACACACACACACACATTAGCATAATCATTATCAAAACACATTTACCAAATATCATAAGGTCAAGGTTAAGAAAGCTTCATGTATCCATGCAAAACACACACAACATTAAGAACAACAATTCCCAACACAGCCAAGGCATTTGATGCCTCAAATCCATTCACTTTGCCTTTCTTGTTACTTTTCTCATGATTCTCCTGCCACTGTCCATTTATCCCAATGGACCCAACTAGTCCAACTAGATATCATATTCTTGTCTTCAGTTTCCCTTTACTTGTGCATTTGGCTTCATCTCGTTCTTACATTACTTGTTGGATTTCATTTAGCTCTCTCGATCTCCATTAATTTTCCTCTTTCCCAAACTAATTCCCAAGGCCCTCAAAACCTAAAAGGAAAGAACAAGAAGAAAACCAAACAACAATACAACACCACAAATAGAGTGACATGGCCATGCACCAGACACAATCAAAACTACAAGTCTAATGAAAAAAAATCACAAAATATCGAAAGCAAAAAACTAGCAATAAACACCATGATTCAACCCCATGGTTTCCAGTTCTTCCAAAGGAAATCTCAACTTGATCCTTCTTCAAGATTTCATGGCATTGCCTTTTTCCATGCAATCCCCCACATCATACTACCATAAACACACAACCGTTGGTGCATAAATAAACATAACAACCTACTAGTTATCTTACCTTGTTATACCAAGCACATTGCCTTGTAACTGAACACGTACACATATAATTTCTGAAGGGGATCCAATTCCTTGACGAATCTAGCCATAACTAGAACTCAATTGTATGTTGGATATTGGATAAACCAATGCTTCCCATGTGTTTCACAACATGGAATAACCACCTCTCATGGATCCTTATCTCCAGAGATGCGATCGTTGACTAACACCTGTGGGTTTTGGTTTAACAGAAATCATGATTCCCAATATTTTTTTTACTTGTCAAATACATGCTCATGAGTACAACACATATCCACATAATGCCACACAAAATCAAGGTTAAGAAGACTTCCTGTATCCATGGAAAACACTCATTCATTTGGAATTGTGGTTTCCAAACATATCCAAAGGGATTCTCACCCAATTCCTTTCTTTCACCTTTTTGCATTGCTGCAATTAAGTTTCATTATGTGCTATCACATCTCCAAGCTGCTAGTTATATAAACAAATCAACTGTTACCTTGTCATGCTAATACCAAACATGTTGCCCTACAACTATTCACACATGTCATTCATATGGTCCAAAGATCAAAACATTGTGTCTATTAATTGAAATTGGCATTTACCAAGACTAACATTCATGTCATAATCTGCAATAAACTCACATTCATTAGTCATAATGCTACAACTAGCACCCATTTCCACCCAAGTTCATATTAGTTGTCATAGCACATATTGTGTTAGTACAACCGTCTTAAAAAAAGATCATTCCTTCATGCAATATTATAGACACATACTCATATCATATAATTAATCAAACATTCAAACAACCTGTAAACATGCCATGTTAGATAAACCAAAGGGACGAAATAATTAAACTCATACTTCAATGTATCTCAGGGGAGGCTATCACACATGCACAATTTATTCCAAATTACTACGACACAATATCACAAATATATCGACTCGTACCTTAATATCATAACCATAACCATTTTCATAGGCCGATCCAGATTAGCACGATACCTATAACATCAAGATCTTAAATGCAATGACCATAATCATCATGTGTATGACTGCAATGCATATAACAACAAGTTAACTACCACGCATGACTATATGACACATGTGCATATGACTACACTGATTAACTAGCATCTATCATGCATGTAACCATAACAACAGTAGAATGAAAGGCATGCATCTAGCAACCATTAACCATCATACCCACATGCCCAAAGATACAAACCTATACGATGTTTTTTTGTTACCCCAAGGTTTAGTGCTACAAACTCATTTTGATAATATGCATTTCTTGCTACATCTCAACCAACATATCAACATCATAACATACCAACAACATCATGATGACATAAAATACATAATGAACACCATGATTTATGCATAAGAATATAAATTTATCCCATCCATTCTAAGTGTTTGAACCTAGAAGCCCTAATACCAATTTAAAAACACCCCTCCCAACATTTACCCTATTTTACTAGATCCCAAGGTAAATGTGAGGTTGAGTGCTACTATGACATGACTCGAACTCGTAGTTCTAGTTAAGGAAGTGGGTCCTACAACTAAGACTTGTAGACCTTCCTCAGGAACAAAAAATCACTCAAAGGTTGAACAACCACCCCAGTTCACCACTCCCTCGGTTGGAACCCTTTGTCTCTGACCTAAACCAATAAATTCACCCTTGATACTTCTTGCATGCAGTGGTGAGCCTCCATCCGCACTCACAAGCCTTGCCCCATGTGGTTATTACCTCATATCTACAGTTTTGTGCCTATGATATCAATATCTAAGCCACTTTTCTAGGCTAGTCTCCAAACTACTACCAATAGCTTCTTATAACCTTCCAGAATCATATTTCTTATAAAAAAAAAGGATAATCATTCAAACTTGAAGTTAGAACTTAACCTTGACTGACCAGAACCCAATAGAAATTTGGTCAAACACATGGTAAACATGTAATCTATAGATCATGAATGCATATACGAGTCTAAGTCTTTGTACTTTAGCTGAAAATCATTGACAAGGTCTAATTCCCTCTCAAGTACCTGCAACAACACTCGTTAGCCCATGTATTCATCAACCATTCATTAACTTATATAAGATCCTGTTGTGCTCTACAACAACCCCCCATTTCATATCATTTTATTCCCAAAACTATCCTATGAAATGGGTCCCTTTAGATTTTGATTGGTATCAATATTCTATTATTTAGAAAGGTCCGAAAACCAAACGAAAACACTATAAGAAACCTTTTTGAAAAACCCATTTATGCAAATAAATCAATCTTTTATCATTGCGATAAAGCGATCGCAAGATCGCATATCGCAATGACATAAGGTACATAAATAAGTGGCACATTGGTCTCCGCCGATGCGATATCGCTATCGGCTATCGGCTATCGGCAATACTCTATGCATATTTTAAAGCGCCCCATGCCATTGGCCCCGATGCGATGCGATATCGCTATCGGCGATCAGGAGTTTCAAAAGATGTCAATATAAAGGGTTTAAGCTTGCCCCGATCGCCGATAGCGATAAAGCGCAGATTTCAAAAAGCCGTTGGAATAAAGGGATATCATGATTTATTCATATTTAAATCTTGATCTGTTAAGCAATCATTCACCTGCGCTCAACTGCCAAAACATCCACAACACGCTTAAACAGGTCATTCGGTTGATTAATGATATAATGTGCATTTAAGGATTGGCAGGTTTTAAGCGGCCATTTAATGTAATTGTAAGATCTTCCCATGAATTGTATCCGCGGCCATTTTTAGAGTTAATCTCTCAACATGCTTTGATCAATATATATTTCCCATATTGGATTTTCATTGGCATCTCTTTGTGTTACGTTTATTTTCGCCTCTGTGCAGAATTCATCCAAAGGAGAAAGCTCAACCAAAATGGGGAAGAAATCCAAGAAGACCACAGGCGCTTCCGCTGCGCCAGCTACAGGACAAGTTGTCGCTGACAAAAAGAAAGGATTGATTTCGGACACCACATGTTATGGTCTCGGCAGAACTACTTGGCAGAGTACTTACAACTTGATCGAAATCGAAGAACCTAAAGTGACAACAGTAGAAGCTACTGCAGATTCTACTCGGAAATCTGAGGGTACTCTTAAGGACTTAGCTGACTCCTTCCTTCACCGGATAGCAGCTAGGGAACAAATTCTCCCATACACAGATGTAGTGCGGTGGGCAATTGAAGAAATCCCAATCCTGGATAGAACCTTCAGAACCAGAGACAGGAGGATTTTCAGGTCGTTCAAAGCTGATGATTTGAGGCAAATGTATCATTTGCCTGAGCCAGAGAAGATATACAATAAGGCATTCCTGGAAAAATTCTCAAACGAGAACGAAGTTGAATCCGAACCCATCCGAGATTGGAGACAAAATCCGGCAAAGCACAAACATGAGTCTTCCGGTAAGTACTCAGTTGATTCCCTGGCTTCTCCTTATTGCTACGCTGGAATAATGATGTGTAGATTGTGGGGATTGCATGACTCTGCTAATTTCACTATAGAAATGGTTCCTTTAATGGAAGCTGCATGCAACAGTATAATAATGGATTGGGCCACTATTCTCTCAGATAAACTAGCCAAAGCTGTTCTTGAGTTTAGAAATAATACTCGCATCTCTGAAAGGATAATCCCCCCATTCTATTACAGTGCATATATTTTAGATACATTGTGTTTCAATTTTGAATTTCCCGTGCTCGACTGGAGGTGGATGCCACAAGACCCCACGACTATCCACATATACCATTAGAAACTATGGAAATCCTCTTACAAGAACCATCTGTACCAAGTCTACAATGGCTTTATGGTGCCTATTTATTATTCTATTTTTGATAAACCCATTCCCAAGATTTCCTACCAAGCTGGGATTGATTTAATAGCGGTAGGGAGATGGTTTGGAGAGGAGAAATTCACTTATATAAGAGTTTTCGGTAGCCAAG
This sequence comes from Pinus tabuliformis, assembly GCA_031772625.1. Taxonomy (NCBI): domain Eukaryota; kingdom Viridiplantae; phylum Streptophyta; class Pinopsida; order Pinales; family Pinaceae; genus Pinus; species Pinus tabuliformis. The sequence goes on along the minus strand of CM062810.1, from coordinate 246,212,890 downwards.
CCGAACCTCATGTTCTCCCTTTATACATACCAGATAAACTGTTGGCAAGAGAAATCTCTTACCAAATTATGGCTGAGAGTGTTACACAGACTCTCAAGAAAAATAAGAAGCAGGGCTGGCCCTCTTTTCCCTTGAGATGTGGTGTCTATACTCTGCATGATCTCAAACATGCAGAAAAGGAAGCCACGAAGATTAAATCATTAACTCTGGCGACTCTCCCAAATAGGCAGTTTGATCCAAACAAAGTTGCCTATACTGCACTAGAACAGGCCAAATTGACAAAATTTGATCATAAAGAAGATATGTTTGACGACCTGTTCTCTTCAGCTAAGACAATAATGCAGGTTAAAGCATTGGCCAAAATGAAATATAATGATGAAGGGTTGACTGAATTTAATAAACTTAGAGAACAGAGGTTGCAAACTCTGCCTCTAGATCTACTAGCGACAACCCCAGCGACATCGTCAAGCGAGCCTGATCGGCAACAGTCAAAGGAACCTCCAGTTATAACAAAAGAACAAGAGAAGCCACAGGAGGAAAATCAGAAGAAAGAACAGGAGGAAAAGCAGAGAAGAGAGAAAGAGGAAAAGCAGAAGAGAGAACAAGAGGAAAAGCAGAAGAGAGAACAAGAGGAAAAGCAGAAGAGAGAGCAGGAAAAAGTGTGGAGGGAGACTCAAGCTGAAAAGGAAAAACAAACCACCATTGATGTCAATGTGGATACTCATATTGACCCTAAATTGCTCCAGGAATGGAAGCAATTTGATTCCATTATTAGTGGTTTGGAATGTTCAAAGGACATAGACACTTCTAAGGTAACAGACGCACAGGATATCACTTCACCACAGGTTCTAAGTGGAACCAGTGGCCCACCCATTTCTAAAGAGGTAGAGATAATACCAAAGGACCCCTCCGACCAAATCATTTTGCAGGTAGAAGATATTCCTCCCCTGGATGTCTTCTACAGCCCAAGGCATAAAGCGGTGGTTAAACGACAAAGGAAAAGAAGAAGGACTAATCAACCTTCCCTTTTCCAGAGCAAACTGTCACAGGCAATGTAGTTTGGAAGGAGGAATTTGACCCCTCCGATGACCTGACAAAACTGTCACAGTATGCAGGAGCTTATTCGGCAGCGACAATAGACAAGGCATCGGAGGTAAGCCTTTTACTGAAAACAAAGGATCAGGAGATTTTCTCATTGCAGGCACAGCTAAGTGAGGCAAAGCAGAAAGCAGAGCAGGCAGAGCAGCAATTGTTGACGCAACAGCAAGTGAACAGTCAACTAACTCAACAATTGCAGGCAGAAAAACAAAGGATCGACCAAAGCGCAATCCAGAAACAGAAAGAATTATCAGAGGCATTGGCACAATTGAAGGCAGCGAACGAGCAAATGATGAAAACAAAAGATGAGCAAATTGCTCAATTATCATCACAGCTCGAGAAAACAAAGGGCGTTCCACAAGTGGCTGAATTTAGAGCAGAAGCATTACAAATAAATACTGCATTAATATCCCAAATTAATCTTCTGTGTCAACAAATCACCCAGGCAGAGCCACTATGTGAATTAACGGCATCCATAGTTAAGCAAGTAGACAAGGCCAGAACTGAATTGGATCAAGCTGAAGAGACAATAGCTGCATTTCTCGACTGGCAAGATTCTGATCAAGGACAAGCGGCGAATTTACCCAGGATCTTAGAATGTCATAAATATATACTCTTCACAGAATGGCAGTCCCAGTTAATGAAAGCAGAGAGAGCGGTTTCAAGATGTAAATCAACTTCTAGCAATTTAGTTGAATTAGTCAATAACACTCTCTACTTATCAAAAATGATTTCCCAATGCACACCAGGAAAGTTGAAAACAATGAAAACATTGGAGCAATCATGTTATCCAGATCTAGAAGAAAAGGGGAGATTAATCGCTGGGATTAACAGTTTAACCTGGGACACATATTGGTTCTTCCTGGTAAAGCCGCATACACAGAGAGCCACCCTCAAATGCCTTACGGATGCAATCGGGTATATTATCCCCGACATTCAAGATTCCACCTATGCCGCCCAGCTCAGCTTGCGCCTCAACAAACCACCTGAAGTGGAGCCAGTGCTTGCGATAAGTCAGCTCAGATTTAAAGGCAAGTAGCCTACTTGATGAAGCATGCTGCCGACTGCCAGATCGCTGAAGAAAATAGGATCAAGATTTATTGATACCAATTAAGTAGGATTTTTGTTTTATAGATAGGTAGACTGATTAAGTATTTATAGACCCTTTCATTTTTTTGGAAAGGGTCGTAAAGCTTTGTACCTGACTTAAAGACTGAAGTTTCACTATTGTGCTTCAGTCATATTCTTTTATGAAACTAGACCAGTTGTTCTTAATTTGACAAGGAAGCTTTTTATGCAATTGTGCACTATTGTCTTTGTTTGAAAGTGTTTCTGCGTTGAAGGAAGAACTACAAGTAGCGATTGATATTGGGATTGTCAAGCAGCTCATATGGTATTTCTATCTATGTCTGAATTCATTCCTTTCATATGAATTGTTAATTGATTATCCTTGCTATTATTGATTATATGCATGTGCTTTAACAACAGATCTATATTCCTTCCACTATTGGATGTTTTATGATGTGCTTTTCTTTTAATCATGTATGTGTCGATGATATAAATGATGAGTGTAGTAACATCGCTTTAATCGCTTTGCTTAACTATTTAGGCATAGTAATCTCGAATGAAATAATGTCCATGTCTGTTAAATGGAGTCATCTATATGCCTGTTTATAGACACAGACCATCCAGCGCTACACTTCAAAGCTTAATAAGTTCCCGGGATAAGTCATAGTTTTTATATTCTTGTCAATAGATTTAGTTATTCGCCCATCATTAGCGTAGTTCGTCAATCATCCATTCATCCCGTTTATTCACTTTTGGGAAACTGGTCCCATTATCCCCAGTCGGAGCCACCATTCCAAACGGAAAAGGAGCTGTACTAAGGTCCAGACCGGGTGGTTATCCCCAATGTTGTTGCAGCGATTTTCGAGGCCTCAACAGATCCATAGGTATAGCATATCTTAAATCAAGCTTATAAACACCATATAACCAGAATGTGAACCATGACAGAACAACCATCAAAAAAACATAATAATAGGTACAAATTCTCATATATTACAATAGGAAAATAACTTTTATTAACATATGTAAAAGCCAACCAAGATAGGGACTTCCATGTACCACTCTACCATAGATTGAGTTGAACTAAATATTTCTTTCAACCAATCACCCCTATGCCATATTCCAAGCACGAATGTGGGATCTCATGGAATAAACCAAGACATAAACAACTAAGGGAATCCATGGGTTAAACGAACTCCACCCTAAAAATACCATGATCTCACCAAAATTGGGCAAGAGATCACAAAACCAAAAAAAGCTTGGATACCTCATAATTTCTTCACCATACCTTTAAGAATTTGTTCTCTTTCCTTCGCTGCACCTGCTCCAAAGATGGGAAAAAGTTGTCAACTAATTCTCAGGTGCCTTTTTATCATTGATGTCTCCTTTTTCTTCACTTCCCTTCAATTTTCCTCTAATTTCCCTTGCATGCAAATTTTTGTCTCTTCACCTTCCTTTTCTCATATTTACCTCTATTTCTCATAATTAAATGAAAATTATTTCCTATTTTCCTTTTCCAATGAATTTTCCAATTTCCATATCCATAAATAAACCACAAATCACCCCCAATGTGATTTTTTACCCACCATTCAACTTAGAATACGCGTCCCATGACCTTGGTATTATTTTTATTTACATGGAAACTTAACCCAATGTAGTTACATGAATGCATGAAACCTCTTTCATGTGATGATAATTGCCTATTCATGAGCCTCATTGATGGTACTTTTTCCTCCCACAGTTCTCCACTAAGCCCTCTTCAAGGTTATCTTCCATGGATTCACATTTAGTACCTTCAAAGCATAGTCACCTAACCCTTCTTGCTTGTACTAACTCATTGTGCTGAGATTTGATAAATTATCCCATGTATAGTATATGGAGTATTTCTAGTGATCCTCTACAAAAGAAAATTGTGCCATACAATGTCTATTTCCTCTCACAGTGCATTAAGCATCTCCTGGGAAAAGTGACGTACCTTCTGCTAGCTACTTAAGTGAACTACACATTATCCTCTTACAGACAACCCCTGTAGAAGCAAATTGTCTTGGCATAGGGGACAAAGTGCATTTCTAGTAAACAATGGGCCATTTTTTAGGAAACATGTGCTAGCCTCAAGCCTCCCCTTTCCTTTGAGCACATAGACTAGTTCCAACCAACAATGACTCCAACCTTAGATGCTAGACTTACCTAGTGCACTAAATAATGGCTCAAACCTCTCCCTCTTAGCACAGGGCATATTTTCATAACACAGTGGGCCAATGTTGAGGAAAAAAGTGCTACCCTTTAGGCCTCCCATTCCTTCCTAGTGCATAGCACAATTTTAGTCAACAAGCCTTGAACTCTTTCCCACTAAACTCCCCCTCTACACTGAAGCTTGTCTTATCTTTCCTCCTCAGTGCATGGTGCAATCCTAGAGCATAATGGAGCCTCCTCTTAGTCACTGTCAAGTTAAACTATGCTCTCACTAACTCCTACTCCCTTGAGCATAGTGCATTGTGCAATATTAGTCAACAAGTTCATCACACTATCTCTTTCACTTGCCCACTACGTTGGACCTTGAGGAGCCCCTCCTCATAGCACATGGAACAATTTTAATGAACAATGGTGCTTTCTTAAGCCAATGCTGAGCTCAAATGCACCCTCCCAATCAATCCCTTCCTTCTTAGTCCTTTCATAGGCCTATCACAAGCAGTTTCTTCCATAAGTAAGGTAGAGATAGGATAGATGATCTCAAGAATGATTTTTCATTGTCATGAGTGATCTTGATTGGCAGATGTACCGACTCAACATGGCAAGGTGATACTCAAGGAAAATGTCAAAGAGGAGGGATCAAGAAGAACTTGCAGAGAAGAAGCACAACGAAGAACTCCCATGAAGACATGCAAAGGTCCTAGACCAAGACAGATTGAAGACATTTCATGATGACTGAAAAGGTCTCGATGTTGATCCATGACCCTTTGGAGGGTGAAGATGAAGAAAAAATCATATCTTTCATGAAGATTGAAGACAAAGCAGTAAAGGGAGAAACTTGCCATTGCTACATCATCTTGAAGTTCCATGTCATCTTTATCAATTTGTGACTTGAACAAGTGTCTTCTTAATTTCATATGTGTCCATGTGTCTTGCCACATCATCATGTGGAATGTAACTATGTATTTTAAAGAAAATGAATAAATGTAAATGTGTGGAAGTCCAAGAGTCATATGTGGAATATGTAAAGTCACATGTGGACACAAGAGTCTTATAGAAGTTCAAAGGTCATTTAGGAGTCCAAGAGTCATGAGGGTATCTTAAGAGTCATAGCGGATATGAAAGGTCATTCCCTTTGTTATAAAAAGAACTTCATAAATCAAGAAAAGGGATTTTGGAGGCTTAAAATTTGAAGATTTAACCTTGGCTTCTCCATTTTTGCATAAGAGAGAGGATCATTCTTTTGGAGAAGCAAGAAGTGACTTAATGTTCCACTATTGGAAATAGTGTATAACCATTGTAACTGTGTAATTACATCTTTCAACTAATAATCATAAGTTCATTGAGCCAAAACATTTCATGCATATATATTGAATTTTTTAAGACTATTATTTAGATGTTTGCGGCATAAGTTATGTTCATATGTACTAAAAAAATTAAACTACTTCATTGGATTTCGTGCTCATATAGTTGAATGTGTGTTGTAGTTTTCTTTAATGATTGTTGTGTCTATGTGAACTACTTCGCTAGATAACTAATGAATCTTTCCTTTCTCTCTGTTGAATTTCCATGATCTTGGGTCTAGGATAGAATCTTAGAATCTCTAAAACTACCAAACCAAAATATCAACAAGAACTACTTTGCATAGAGGAAAATATAATGCAGTAAATCACATATGCACAAGTATACACAATTTTTAACAAAGTTGTACAATAATGTACAACCCAATATTCATTATATTAAACCAAATCTAAATAATACAAAAATCTATGGTATACAAGATACAATGAAAAACTTCTCTGCATCTTCTATGTTGTATCTTGTCTTGCTGTTCCTTCACTCCCGTACTACTCACTACCTGCCCCTTATTGCTTCAAAGGAAAACACATTGAGACACCAATAGAGCTGCCACCTAACACTACTACAAGTCACTTTTGTTGTGTATACATGGGCTGATCTAATATGCTCTCTAGGCTGGCCAATACCTAAGCTCTATTTTTCCTTCTAGTAGCCTCTTTCATCCATCAAAGAGCTGCTCATAAGGCTCCAAACTTCACCCAATCTTTAGTTATCTTTTTCACTTCAAGGTTGCTAGTCTATGGCTACTTTGGGTAGCCAACACACTGCCCTCCACCATATCAATGACATCCAATCCAATCACTACAAGATCTTCTCCTAGGAAGGCTCTCGATCACCAACTCAAGCCTCCAAATTGGCTCCCACATGCTACTAGTCAAACTGATCCAAAACTAGTCAAAGAAATGACCCAACACAAGTAAATAATGGAGAAGAATACATACTTTTGCACTATTTTTCATGGGCAGTGTTCTAGTCACTTTTTAGGGATCCCACTATAACCTACAACAACCCAAAAATCATGCCCAAAACACACCTTAAATTATGCGACCTCCTCTCTTCTCCAAGTTAAGTGACCTCGTTGTTTGACCCTCAAAATAGTACCTATAGGTCTGCATCCTAATCACCATAGAAAGGTCCCTTACTCAGCATGGTTCAGGAGGATTCCCTTGCATTTTCTTGCCCATAATAGTCCCTTATTATTGTGGCCCTCCAGCAAGGTACCTTGGCCCTCCTTCCAACACTCAGTCATCTGAATTTGGCCGCTAAATGTCCCTTTAAACCCTCGATTGTCTATGTAGAAATTTTGAATAATAAACACATATTCAACGGAGATTATCCTGATCATGTATTATTGCGGAATACATACACAATACATAAGCTCCTCTACGTTGATCATCAATTTAGTAGCATCAATAACAATAAAACATCAATAACATGCACACATTAACACAGTATGTAACCCGGGGAAAGCTTACAGCTGAAAACCCCACACTATCTGTATATTAATGATTGAGAACATGTAACATTACATAGTCAATACTTATCACAAGTATCCAGCACTATCTCCACTTGTTACACACAAACCAGCTTAGACCCAAACAAGTCACAAGTTCAAATCTGCTCCACTGCTTTGCCTGCCTCTATTGCATAAACCTGCTGAGAATCACTCACACTAGAAATCACGTGAGCACAGGCTATTCTACTGGGAAAATCAACGCAATAATCATTGGCATACTCAATACATTTCTTGTGCAAATCCTCATGCACAACTATAGTCACAACTGATAGCAATCTCATCCTCTAACACCTGTCCCTATTGAACTGTACATGCACTGACATGCAACTGAGTTAAATGATGTATTCTTTAGTTGCTTTATGCATTAATAATTAGTTTAACAACTCATCATTAGTCTATTTTCAGTTAGACTAATTACAACTAGTTTAACCAAGTCAAACTGAACACAACTCCATCAACTCCACAATCAACTCCACCAAACTCAACTGCTTGAGTTCTAACTGAAGTCATGCATGCAACAGCTCATCTGACCCACAAAGAAAGCGTATTTCCTTCTGAAAACTGCATGTGCCACATCTGTAGCTCAAACTGAAGTGCTCCAAGAGAATAAGATAAAGTTTATAGTCTAAATATTATTATGAGATAATAATATTTGACTTTTCTATTTTTGACTAGCAGTCTAAAAATAGACTTTGATCACTCCTGCTGTGATCCAAAAATAGACTTTGCGCCATAATTGGCCTACGAGCCCACTTAGTGAAGGCGACTCCTTTCCACTAAGCTCCATCATCTTGTTGCATTCTCAACAATCCCTCTCAACAAGATATGGATTATCAGCAACCCCTATCCTACCTCGGTGGTATTCGAATTTGCTCCTGGTGAGTGCCTTCATCAGAATATCAGCATCCTGATCCTCCGTTGGAATGTATGAAAGTAACATGATTCTCCACTGCACACAATCTCTGATATGATGGTACCTGATGTCAATATGCTTAGATCTATCATGAAATACAGGATTAGACGAGAGTTTAATGCAACTCTGGTTATCACAGTAAATAACAGTAGGATCAAAATGGGAACCAAGCAAACCGACCAGAATCTTCCTCATCCATATAGCCTCGCATGCAGCCAAACTTGCTGCCATATAATCAGCCTCTGCTGAACTGAGTGCCACAGATCTCTGCTTCCTGTTGTACCAAGAAACTGTTGTAGACCCAATATTTAAGACCCTTCCTGATGTGCTCTTTCTATCCGTTGGGCTCCCTGCCCAATCTGCATCTGTGAAGCCACATAGCTTCATTTCATCCTCCTGTCTGTACCACAATCCATATCCTGATTTGCCTCTCAAATAATGCAATACATGCTTGCCTGCCTTCCAGAAGAGCTTGGTAGGCTTAACCATAGCTTGTGAAAGCTGGTTAACTGCATAGCATATATCGGGTTGTGTATTGACCAGATACATAAGCGACCCCACCAACTATTGATAAACAGTGGCATCCACTTCTTCTGCCGAAGTGGCATCCTCCTTCCTCCAACCTCCAGGAAGAGGAGTATCAACAGGCTTGCAGCCATACATGTTGAACTTCTCCAGTATCTCCCAAGCATACTTACCCTGAGAAACAAACAGTCCAACACTGCACTGCCAAATTTCCAATCCCAGGAAATAATGAAGGAGACCCAAGTCCTTCATCTCAAACTCCTTAGCAAGATCATCCTTGCATGAAAGTATCAACAAGTCATCACCCACTAGAATCAAATCATCTACATACAGTACAATGTTAAGCAACCTACCCTCCACCACAATCTGGAATAGGTTAGGATCCGCCTCGCTCTTGGAGAATCCAAGTCCGGTGAAATAGTTGTCTATCTGTGTGTACCAAGCACGTGGCGCTTGTTTCAACCCATACAACGCTCTCTTGAGCCTGCACACATGCGACTCGCTGCTAAAGATCTCAAAACCTTTGGGCTGCTCAATGTACACCTCCTCCTCAATAACTCTGTTGAGGAACGTAGTCTTCACATCCATCTGATGAATGTGCCATCCCATCTGTGCTGAGAGAGCAAGAATCGTCCGTATGGAAGAATACCTTGTGACAGGTGCAAAGGTCTCCTCATAATTGATCCCCTCTATCTGTGAAAAGCCTCGGGCAACAAATCTTGCCTTGTACTTCTCCACACTCCCGTCAGCTGCCTGCTTAACTTTGTAGATCCATCTCGAACCCACCACTGATTTCCCTTCCGGTCTAGGAACAATCTCCCATGCACTGTTTCTGACAATATAATCATACTCTTCCACCATGGCATCTACCCATGCCGGATCCTCCACAGCTTCCTCGAACAAGGATGGCTCAGTCACAACACACTTGCTCATAAGAGCCATGTATCCAGTGTACCGATCAGGTGACTGTCTCTGTCTGCGTTAGGCTGTAGGTGGTCCTACAACTTTCTCTGCATCTTGAGCCAGTCGCTTAGCTTCTGTCAAGCGCTTTCGCCCTCTGATGGTTGGCGCAACATGAGTGGTCTCTTCCACTCCATGAACCTCGTCCTATGGCTGATCCATGTCCTGAAGCTCATCCTTAGGAACTAATAGCTCATTATCTGCATGCAAGTGTAGCTCCCTCTCAAGCGAACACTTCATGGCTTTCTCCTCTTGAAATTTTATATCCCGTCGCACAACAGTTTTACCACTGTCTGGCAAGTACACACAATAGTTGTGGGGTGTATCAGTGTACCCCACAAATATCCCAACCTCTGCGGTCGGCTCCAACTTCTTCCTGGCATCCTTCGTCACATGCATGTAAATGTTAGCACCAAAAATCCTCAAATGAGAAAGATCAGGCTTCTTACCAGAATAAACCTCCTCGGGTGCACTCATGCCAAGTATCCTGTGAGGACAACAGTTCTGCACATAAACTTTTGTATTGCATGCTTCCGCCCACAAGTGAAGGGGTAGGCCCTGATCATGCAACACCCACGATTGTTCTGTTATTCCGCTCAGCAACCCCGTTCTGTTGTGGGTTATGGGGAGCTATGAGCTCTCTTCGAATCCCTTCTGCCTTGCAGAAATCCTTGAACTCGTCAGAGATGTATTCACCACCATTATCTCTCCTAAGAGCCTTCACCTTCTTCTCTGTCTCCTTCTCGACCAGTGCTTTGAATTCACAGAACTTTGAATATGTCTCGCTCTTCTTCTGCATGAAGAAGATCTAGCACTTATGAGAGAAATCATCAAAAAAATTACATAATACCTGTGTTTTGTTGTCAAAGAAACTGAGAAAGGTCCACACACGTCTGTGTGAATTCTCTCAAGGATCGTCGTGGCGCGACTATCCTTCTCGTGAAAGGTGGCTTTCACAAACTTCCCCAAAGTACACCCCTTGCACTGATCTGACTGCGTAAGAGTGCCTTTAGGAAGCCCTATATTGATCTACTGCAGTATCTTCAAGGTTCCATGGTGAAGGTGACCCAATCTCCTATGCCACAACTCGCCATCATCCCGGCTCACCAATCCTTTTGCCTTGCATGCCATTGCTGCGCATCCATCTACATGCAACTGATAAAGGTTCCTCACTTGAACCCCTATCTTCCAGGTTTCACCAGTTGTCTTGCTGCGCAGGAAAGCCTTTCCATCGCTGAAAACAACATCATACCCCTTGTCTTCTAACATCGCCACAGAGATAAGATTCTTCTTCAATCCTAGAACATGCATGACTTCCTTCAATATGAAGGGTTTACCAGATTCCCTCTCAAAGGAAATGGTACCGATATCAGTCGCACTATATCTACCATCATCGCTCATCTCGATGTGCACTCCAAGATCTTTGTCCTCCAGATCAGAAAACAAATCTCGATCTCTCGTCATGTGAAAAGATGCACCACTGTCCAAGAACCACACCGATCCCATCACACTTGAAACCAAGCATGTGATCAATGAAAAATCAAGCTCAAACTGTGAGGCTAGAGCCTCTCCTGCTGCAGATCCAGCAGCTTGCTTGTTCTTCTTCTTCTGCGGACAATTAGTGGCATAGTGTCTGTGCTAGTGACAGTGAAAACACTTCACCTTGGACATGTCCTGCTTCTTGCCTTTCGCACCAGACTGAGAAGCTTTCTTACTTTTCCCCTTCTTTGCTTTGGCAACCAAAGCGCAATTTTCTTCATCAGTTCCCTTTGATGAAGATCCATCCCTAGTATTCCGCCTTATCTCCTCCTGCACAAGATCTGACCACAGTCTTTCCCATCCTGGCAATTTCTCCCGACCATTAACGGAGTCCTGATAGGAATGCCAACTCTTTGGAAGACCAAGGAGAGCCAAGCTCACTAAGTCCTCATCATCGAAAGTAACCCCCACACCTCCCAGCTCATCTCGACACTGAGTGAACCTCGTGAGATACTTGGGCATACTGTCACCCTTCTCGCATTTGATGTTTCTGAGTTTACCTTTAAGCGCCAGCTTCCTCTGATCTCTCTTGCTTTGGAATAGATATGTTAAAGCCTTCCACATCAAGTATGGATAAGTCTTTCCATGCAGGCTAGACACAATGTGATCCTTCATGCCCTCCAACAGAATCCTTCGACACTTTGTTGTCTTCTTTTGCCAAGCATCAGCTTGAGTAGCATCAGTGAGCTTTGGGACATCAGTTTGTATGAACTCCTTCAGCCCGTTATCATCCAATATTGCCTCCATCCTGTCCTTCCATGAAATATAGTTTGAGCTGCCCTCAAGAGCATACTCCAATCGCAATCCATTGAAAGACATTGCTTCTTTGATACCAAGAAAACACTAGTGCAAATTCGAATTCCACCAACTCCAAACTCAACCGCCTCAGATCTAATATTCATGAGAAAAGAATATTTCTCGTACAAAGATTGACTGTATGGGCTTTGACTGGATATCTCACCTTCCAAAGGAAGGATGAATCCAGAGGCTACCTAGCCCAATTACAGACTCTGCCTAAAGAAATAGAATGTAAACACTTCCTGAATAGTAGATCTGATGATCAACAGCTCTGATACCATGTAGAAATTTTGAATAATAAACACATATTCAACGAAGATTATCTTTATCACGTACTATTTTGGAATACATACACAATACATAAGCTCCTCTATGTTCATCATCAATTTAGCAGCATCAATAACAATAAAACATCAATAGCATGCACACATTAACACAGTATGTAACCCGGGGAAAGCTTACAGCTGAAAACCCCACACTATCTGTATATTAATGATTGAGAACATGTAAAATTACATAGTCAATACTTCTCACAAGTATCCAACACTATCTCCACATATTACACACAAACCAGCTCAAACCCAAACAAGTCACAAGTTCAAATCTGCTCCACTGTTTTGCCTGCCTCTATTGCATAAACCTGCTGAGAATCACTCACACTGGAAATCACGTGAGCACAGACTATTCTACTAGGAAAATAGATGCAATAATCATTGGCATACTCAATACATTTCTTGTGCAAATCCTCATGCACAACTATAGTCACAACTGATAGCAATCTCATCCTCTAACACCTGTCCCTGTTGAACTGTACATGCACTGACATGCAACTGAGTTAACTGATGTATTCTTTAGTTGCTTTATGAGTTAATAATTAGTTTAACAACTCATCATTAGTCTATTTGCAGTTAGACTAATTACAACTAGTTTAACCAAGTCAAACTGAACACAACTCCATCAACTCCACAATCAACTCCACCAAACTCAACTGCTTGAGTTCTAACTGAAGTCATGCATGCAACAACTCAACTGACCCACAAAGAAAGCATATTTCCTTCTGACAGCTGCATGTGCCACATCTATAGCTCAAACTGAAGTGCTCCAAGAGAATAAGATAAAGTTTATAGTCTAAATATTATTATGAGACAATAATATTTGACTTTTCTATTTTTGACTAGCAGTCTAAAAATAGACTCTGATCACTCCTGCTATGATCCAAAAATAGAATTTGTGCCATAATTGGCCTGCGGGCCCACTTAGTGAAGGCGACTCCTTTCCACTAAGCTCCAACATCTTTTTGCATTCTCAACAGTCTGTCCTCCTTACTAAGGCCCTCAAAAGAAGTATTCCCTCTCCTTTATGAGCTTCTCTCTTGTGTTTTGTTGCACTTTTGGATAAGGCATAGTGTCCTCCACTCACCTCCTATATATACACATAAGGGGGGCTCCTCAAAACATCATGCTTGGGCTTGACAAGATGTCACAAGGCTAAATAACATTAAGGCGACCTTGACACTTCTTGTGCAAACCCATACATAAACTTAAAAAATTAATAACTTCATTTCTAGAGCTCCAATATGAGTGATATTTGAAGCATTAGAATCACCATGCCAAGATTTATCACCTCAAATTTTCTCATGCTCAAATTCTTCATGGTTTTGTCCTAAAACCCGATGGGTGAAAAACCACAAACTTGGGTTCCAATCCCACAAGTGATTCTTGTGGTGCTTTTTCCTCCAAACGTCGAACCCTAGGGCTTGGAGTACCTCCCAAGATACTCAAAAATCAACACTCACTCTTAGCGAGGGAGGTACTTAAAAGATTAGGAAGTAACTCATCATCATCATCATCACTACTCGCAACACTTTCCCAACTCTTGGCACTCACAATTGCAACAATCCCTATTATGTGAACTATGCCTCTCTCAAAAGTGTCACTTTCATTATTGGAAGCACCATCCTTTTTCTTTTCCTATATCGATTTCCATTCCTTCCACGATTCCTTCTTGGCAATTATAGGAGCACTCTTGTTTCCGACTGACCATGCGCTCTTCTTGGGTTGCAAAGTCTCCCTCTAAACTTGTAAGCTCCCTCTCAAACTTGAGTATGTCTAAGTCTCTAGAACCTAGATCTTCTTCTTGGGAACGTGTACCTGATCCTCTGAAGCCTGCACCTGCATCTACTTCTTTGGAAACTACACCTGTTCCACTTGCTTCTCATGATCCATAGGCTTTCTTGTTAGCCTATGTAGACCATGCTCTCTAACTCTAAGCACGATCCCAACAGAGTTAAAGCCTTTAGGCCTGCATCTTGGCTTCCCATCCTAGAAACAAGAGCTCAAACCCCTTATTCTCTATCATCGAGATAGATATCATGCTATATATGAATCCTGGTACAAAGAGTACATCTTGGACCCACATCACTCATCATGACTCCATCTTGAATGGCACAACTCTTAGTCATCAGATATCCTTTTGACTCTTGTCACCCAACACCATGTGCAACTTCAAGTCCCATTCAGCTAGAGTCTCAAAAAACTCTTGTGACCATGTCATATGTTTTGTTGCACCAATGTCCATGTACCATCCATCCTCATTCATAGTACCCTGTGAGAAATTAGAGATCATGGAAAATTCCTCCTCCTCCAATCTCCGGGTGAGATCATTTATCTCAATAGAAGTGGCAATACTGATGACATGCTTTCCTTTCTTCTTCTCGCCATCTCTCTTCTTCTTCATTGGACATCTCAGCGAAAAATGACCCATCCCACCACAGTTGAAAAACTTGACCTTACTCAAGTCCTTCTTCTCCTTACCCTTCATTTGTACTGCAAGTTCCACATCATCATCGAAAGTATTCTTCTTTGAATGAAGATCCTCATCTCACAACTCTTCCTGAATGAAGTCATCCCACAACCTATTCCAATATGGAAAATTCTCTCTGGAAACAATCCATTCGATGAAGGGCTTCCATTCCTTGGTGAACCCTTTCAAATCAAACCTCACCATATTAGAATCTGAAATATTCACACCGACTGTAGCAACCTCATCTTTGACCTGAGAAAATATTGTTAGATAGGAAGTCATTCCTTCACCCTTTATCATCTTGGTGGACTTCAACTTATCCTATAATACCAATACCCAATTCTCATTATTATTATGGAACAAATGTTGAAGAGCTATCCACATCTCATGTGCGGTTTTTTTCCTGGACAAATGAGGTATTAGGGTATCCTTCACATCATCTAGGATGATCAATCTCACCCTTGTATCCAAATCCTCGTACACTTCCAACTCCTTTGGTTCAGTTGGCTTCTTAATGGTTTTCTCGGTGAACTCCCAGATCCTTTTGACCTGCAAGACCAACTTGATCCTTTAGTTCCATGGACTATAGTTGGACAACCCCTCCAACTTGTCCTCATACTGAATACTGGCTTGCAAATTCGACATTGTCACCTAGAATGTGACCAAATCCCTCTTAAGATGTACTTTGTTGTGCACAACTTTGATTCACTGACTTCAAAAGTAGCTCAGACATGCTCTAATACCATGTTCAATTTCCACGATCTTGGGTCTAGGATCGAATCTTAGAATCTCTAAATCTACCAAACCAACAATCTCAACAAGAACTACTTTGCATGATGGAAAATATAAAGTAGTAAATAAAATATGCACAAGTATACACAATAATTAACAAAATTGTACAATAATGTACGAGCCAACCTTCATTATATTAAACCAAATTTGAATAATGCAATAGTCTATGGTATACAAGTTAGAATGACAAACTTTGTTGCAGATTCTATGTTGTATCTTGTCCTATCGGTCCTTTGCTCAAGTACTGCTCACTAGTTTCCCCTTAGTCCTTCAAAGGACAACACGTCAAGACTCCAAGATGGATGCAACCTAACATTGCTACAAGTCGCTAATGTTGTTTCTACAAGGTATGATCTAATCTGCTCTCTAGGCTAGCCAATACCTGAGTTCCAATCTACCTTCCAGTAGGCTCTTTTGTCCATTAAAGAGCTACTCATAAGGCTCCAAACTTCACCCAATCTTCATCTATCTTTGTCACTTCAAGACTGTTATTCTAGAGCTACCCCAACATAATTCCCTCCACCAAATCAATGACACCCATTCCAGTCAATGCAATATCTACTCCCATGAAGGCTCTCGATCACCAACTCAAGCCTCCAAATTGGCTCCCATATGCTACTAGTCAAACTGATCTAAAATTGGTCAAAGCAATAACCCAACACAAGTCACTAATGGACAAGAATACATACTTCAGCACTGTTGTTCATGGGCAGTGTTCTGGTCACTAGTTAGGGCTCCAGCTCTAACCTAAAACAACCCAACAATCATGCCCAAAACAAACCTTAAATTATGCATCCTCCTATCCTCTCCAAGTTAAGTTACCTCGTTGTTCAAGGAGGCACCTACAACTCCATGTATAGAGCTATTTGACCCTCAAAATAGTACCTATAGGCCTGTGGTCTAAACACCATCAATATGTCCCTTACTTGGCCTATTTGGGGAGGATTCCCCTACATTTTCTTGCCCAGAATAGTCCCTTATTATTACAGCCCTCCAACAAGGTACCTCAATCCTGCTTCCATCACTCGGTCACCTGAATTTTGCCTTGAAATGTCCCTTCAAACCCTCATTGGCATGTCCTCCTTACTACGACCTTCAACAGAAACATTCCCTCTCCTCTACAAGCTTCAACAATGTAAACTTTGAAACGGGAACTATAAACTCAAAATAGGAAATCTGGCCAAAAAACGTCGAAAAAACATCAAAAACAGTGCTAAAAACGAAAAGTGTGTATACTGGAACAATGGTTTTTTTTTAGGGACAATTTTGAACATGTTTTAAAAATGGCGGTGAAAACGAAATTTTCATGCAAAATGCAGATTGAAAATGAAAAAGTGATGATACTGGAACGATGATTTTTTTTTAGGGTCAATCTTCAAAATTTAAAAAAAAATGCTAGTAAAACCAAATTTTTAGTGTGGATAACAAAGTTTTTTATGAGGAAAAAAACACACTAATGTTTTTGGTAGAATAACATTTTTCTTTCCTAAGTATAAATTCAACATGTTCTCAACCATAACATGCTAGATACAAAAGAAATTGAAATTTTTTCAACCATAAAATAAAAAAACCATGACATTATGAACAAATTACATCACTAAATGAATTCAAAAGTCATTATCTGTATATTGAATGAAACATACATTATATCTCTAACTTAATGTTTCATTGTATATATTCTAAACAATAAAAATGATCATAATTAAGACATATAATCCAACAACATAAAAATGACTCATAACTTCTCATTTAACACGATATGGAAATCAAATATTTTATTTCAAGATACGATGCATACATCAGTTATATAAACTGTCTTAAACAATTATTAAAATTTCCTCATATTTTCTTGCACACCATCAGAATTCACATCTTCAAAAGAGTGATTGGATGCTGACGAAGATGTTCCATATTCTTCTCTTTCATCAACTAGTGCCTCATCTGAGTCCACATGCATGCCCACCATTTCAAGTTTCAAAATTCTTCTAGATCTACGACTGGTTTCAGCAGACTACCATCTCAACACTGTTCCTTCTGGTAACAACCTTTTTAGAATCTCTATCGTCTTGAAGCAAAGAGTTCCTCTCTTTGTTAAATTGAAGTCATAAACAAGTATGTCAACATCCTCCAATTTTAATATGTCTGTGCAGCGACGATTTATATTCGTGCCCTTTCTTTTTCTCTTTCCGCCATTTTTTTGGTCAACTACCATCTCTGTCTTATACACACCATTGAATGGGTGTGTATTTGTGGCATACCAATGTACTTCAACACTTGTAACATCCCCATTTTTTGTAAAGACCTTTATAACTTTAGCAACCTAGAAGGGATAGCCATTGGGATCTCCATTTGCTAGCACTACGATCATGCAAAGCTCCTTAATACCCTGTACTGAACCCTTGTAAAGGTCTTCCATGGCTTCACATTGTGCATGAGATCTTATAGAACCAATATACATTTCTCTTTCCTCTGCTTGTGAAGAATTAATAATACCTTGAGATTGTCGCTGTTCAACAATGTTTATTTCCTCATGTTCATTCGACACATTTTGTGGCCAAATAAATGGATTTTTCAAAGGTATATCTTCATTTGTTGTTGTTGAAATGATATCACTTTGATTATTGAAAAATGACTCCCACCAAACTGAATCAGCAATGTCAAAGTACTCATATGTATATCTAATACATTTTTTAATTTCTTCTAGGCAATCAGAATAATTTATATCTCTATTTTGTTTGCGTGCATTATGAACTGCACCAACTGATTGTAATAAAAATATTTTTGATGCAGATATTGGATGATCTGGAATGAACTTCAAAAATTGCAAACCTGATGATGGTGCCCATTCTGCAATAGTTGAATACTTCTTGCCCCATATTAGTGTTTTCCCATCAATTTTTTTGATACAAAATTGATGTTGGAAGCTTATGTCATTAATTTGTTCAATGCATTTCCCCTCACCATATGATCCCAGAATAAACCTTCGCATGTCAACAGTTTCTTCCAACACATCAAAAGTAGGCTCTGGCATGTATGATTTCTTAATACATTCAATTAATGATGGCAAGCTCCCAACTTCCTTCCTCCTCAATGTGATTGAAAAATGACTGAACATCTGATCAATATGGTCATGAGTGTGCCCAACAAGAAGGAAACCAACCTTTACCTTCTGAAAAATTCTCAATTCAACAAGCATGTTTAGATATCAAAAAACAACCTGATTTTTGTTTTCACGACAAGTGTTGTCCAATTGTAGATACAAAACTTCAGGAAGATTACCAGACCAATGAGAAAGCACATCATGAATTATGGTTATGGTAAGATTTGCATCATTATGAATTTTTGGAGCTATGAAGTACACCCTTGGCAACATTTTCCCATTGAAGACCACACAATCGACCAAGTGATACTGAATACATTTTCCTCCTGTAAATTTTTGGGTGTGCGAACAAAATGTTGTAAAAGTGTTTTCTTCTGGTGGACCATACCATCAATTATCGAACCCAAATATTTATTTGGATTATCATAACACTTCTTTCGATGATTGTACAGCTTTTTCCTTTCTTTTGTTTGTTGTTCGTGATGCTCCTGAAGTTCTTTGACAATTGAATCTACACAACTTAAAAGAAAGCCATTAAGAATATGTTTTCATACTTTATGACTATACAATTTTAAAAGTTAAAGTTATGAATGCTTACCTCTTTTTGACCCTCCACATTTGTCCCTTTTTTATTTAAGAGAAGCACATGTACTGCAAATCCCCATCCTTGTCTTCTTAGGAATACAGACATTGTTGAATTCTTTCTTCCATACCTTCACAAAATATTGATATGTAATAAACCGGCCATGTCCCTCAGCACCTTCTGCATATTCTTTGTATAAGTTGTGGATTTCTTGTCTTGAAATTTTTTTGGAATATGTATTCTCTCTATTTGGCATACACTCTCCATGCTTTGAGAAGAAATCTTTCATCCATGACATTGCAGTATTTGATAATGGCCCAAACTGTCTTTTATGACTTACTTTTGAATAAAATGTGGGATCCTTTTCCAAATTTTCTTGCATTCTCGAGAGACGAAAATTCCCAATCGAATGAAACATTTTGAAAGCTTTTCCACAGATAAATAAAGTCCTAATATGATAATAATAACCTGACAATGTAGATTGCATGCACCCAACTAAATATGAATTTTGCATGCTTTTATTTATTGACAAATATCTCTTCCTGCTCTCTAATGCAAATTTTAAATCCATATGTTTCAAGCAATATTTTTGGCAACATTCACTTGAAATGAGTGTGCTGATAGAACTTCTTCTCATCAGATATTCTACTCTACCCCTTGTATAACTAGAACATCTTGCATTGATACGAAAAGGTCTGCTCCTACTCCTCGCTACAATATTTCTTGGAAACATCTCCATCATTGGATCATCATTTGTATAAGGATTTTCATCATCATTAAGAGGAATGTTATCCACACTATGATCAGCTGTGCTTTTCAAATACTGATTTGGAGGATATTCTTCATCTTCCCCTTCTTCAGTGCTACTATCATATTCCTTAGAATTTGGACTCAATGGAAAATTTGACTCGATGTTTATTGGATATTCTTCCTCATGTGCATTTTCAGCATTGCTCTCATAGTCTATAGAATTAGGACTACGTCGAAAATGTGACTGTTTACTTACTGAAAATGCTACAAATTGTCCTTTGTCACTGCTACCTTTATACTCATTATAATTAGGACTAAATGCATCATCCTGTCCTTCATAATTGCTGCTCTCATAGTCCTTAGACTTATGACTAAGAGGACATTGTGACACTCCATTCTTTTGAAATTCATCATCGCGCTCTTCATCACTGTTGCTCTCATAGTCCTTAGAATTAGGACTAAGTGGACACCATGACACTCCATTATTTTGACATTCATCATCCCGCTCTTCATCATTGCTGCTCTCATAGTCCTTAGAATTATGACTAACTGGACACCATGACACTCCATACTTTTGAAATTCATCATCATGCTCTTCATCACTGCTGCTCTCATAGTCCTTAGAATTAGGACTAAGTGGACACTTTGACACTCCATTCTTTTGAAATTCGTTATCACGCTCTTCATCATTGTTGCTCTCATAGTCCTTAGAATTAGGACTAAGTGGACACCGTGACACTCCATTTTTTTTAAATTCGTCATCATGCTCTTCAACACTACTGCTCTCTAGTCCTTAGAATTAGGACTAAGTGGACACTGTGACACTCCATTCTTTTGAACTTCACCATCATTCTCTTCATTACTGTTTCTCTCATAGTCCTTAGAATTAGGACTAAGTGGACACCGTGGCACACCATTCTTTTGAAATTTGTCATCAAGCTATCATCACTACTGCTTTCATAGTCCTTCGAATTCAGACTAAGTGGAATCTATGACTCTTTATTTATTTGAAATTCTCCATCCCCTTTTTCATCAGTGCTGCTCTCATAGTCCTTAGGATCAAGACTAAGTGGAAGAATTGACTTTCTATTCATAGTGGAAGAATTTCGGCTATATTCATCCATATGAATAGAGTTGTTACGCGATGAAGATGTTGATGTTGTATAAATCAAAACTTCACTATCAGGACAATCCATCCCTTTCAAATAGAAGATGTTGAATGATACAAATGGAAAGTCTCCTAAAGATATTATATAGCTTAGAGAATGAAATTTTCCCTCCAAAAATTTCCCCCCAAAAAGTTTTGCGAAAATATTTCCCTCCTAAAAGTTTGTGAGATTTATTTCTCTTCATTATTTTATTCTACAATTTAATGAAAAATGTAAACTAATTTTTTTTATGAAATAAATCATTAAAGTTAAAATTCTAAACTATAACTTCTACCTAAATTATTTTAATAGTCAAAGTATATAATATTTATTAAACAATTGAATGTTTTATTTAATTTTTATAATACATTATGAAACAAAGTAATCCCACATTCACCCCGCTGTAAAACAATTCCATAATATTCACTTTACCTATTTTCCTTCGTCACCATAAAAAATTAACATGTTAAATTTTTTTAAAACAAATTAATTCCGAATTCACCGTACAGTAAAACATCTCCGTAATTTCACCTATATACTAAATTCCATTATCACTATTACTCACATTACTTCAAGGTTTTCTAAGGTTCGTTGAAAGACTTGGAGCGAATTTGTGGAGTAGCTACATTGCTATCAATAACATATTCAACGAAGAATTCTCACAATTGAAAGTTTAGTTAAATTTTTTTCCTTGAAAATTTTCATATTAAATTAGTTTAACGAAGTAGTTTTTTTTTTTTTTTTTTTTTTTTTTTTTTTTTTTTTTTTTTTAAATTAATACTTTTTGTGAGTTAAATTAACCAATACATCCGTCGTGAGCATCGTGGGCCTAGTAAAGCTAGGCACCCCCAAACCACGCCACCCCGGGGTGGGCGCCAGGCGAGCGGGAGGGCGTCGGGTGGGCAGGCGGGCGGTGGGCGGGTGGGTGGGGGCAGGCGGGTGGGCGGGTGAGGGTGGGTAGGGGTGGGTGGGCAGGTGGGCGGGCGGGCGGGTGAGGGTGAGAGAGGGCGGGTGGGTGGGCGGGGGTTGAGGTAAGGCGGGCGGGGGCTAGGGTGGGAGGGGGGGAAGGGGGCAGGTGGGCGGGCGGGTAGAGGATGGGGTGAGTGGGTGAGGGTGGGCGGGGGCTGAGGTAAGGCAGGTGGGGATCGGGGTGGGTCGGCGGGGGCAAGGCTGGGCAGGGAGAGGGCGGGGTTGGCGGGTGGGGAGAGGGCGGGTGGGCGGGGGAGAGGGCAGGTGAGTGAGCGGGGAGAGGGTGGGGTGGGTGGGCGGGTGGGGCAAGGGTGGATGGGCGGGTGAGGGTGGGCGGGGGCGGGTGGGGGAAGGGCGGGGTGGGCGGGAGGTGGGAGGGCGGGGGCGGGTGAGGGCATGTGAGGGTAGGTAGGTGAGGGGCAGCACACCACCCCACGTCATTCTGGTAGACGGGCGGGTTGTCGAGGTGGCACGGGGTGGGATGCCGCCCCTCACCCCGTGCCACCACCACGGGTAGGCAGGTCGTCAGGGTGGCGCGAGGTGGGGTACCACCCCTCACCTCATGCCACCCTGGCGACCCGCCCGCTCGCCCAAGGTGGGCAGCACCGCCCCACCCAGCGCCACCCCGGCGACCCGCCCTCTCGCCTTGGGTGGCCGGTAGATTCTAAGAATCACCCGGCCACCCCGGGCGGGCAGGCGGGCAGGCCACCGGGGTGGCGGGGGGTGAGGGGTGCCGCCCCTCACCCCGCACCACCTCGGCGATCGGCCTGCCTACCTAGTGTGGCTGGGCAATTCTCAGAATCGCCCGATCACACTAGGCGGGTGGCGGGCCACCGGGATGGCACAGGGTGGGCGGCGGCACCCCACCTCGTGCCACTTCGGCAGCCCGCCCGCTTGTCCGGGGTTGTTAGGACCTGTGGTTCCACCCGAGGGGCGACCATGTTCGGCAGCGAATGAACGGTTGGAGTAATGGATGTGCGAGCTCACGACTTCATGTGCGACGGTGATATGTTATAATGTGCACAAGGAAGAGAGAGAGGAGGTGTTTATATGGTGTGGGGAGCGGTTGGCTGAACCCATGGGCCGACCTACAAACATAGGAAAGCCGACATGTATGATGGGTGAGTTTGCGATGGAGTAGGGGCATTGGACGAGTCGGCTTGAGTAGCTCGACTCGCCCTACCATTGGTATAAGTTAGCATTGCGTTGGAGTCATTTGGCAACACATCTTCGCTCATGCAACAAAGGAGAAGTGCGTTGAATAGGAGGTAGCCGTAGCAAGTAAGGGGAAGTCACAGCAGAGTGATGCGCCCAACCTTAGGTGAGGCTACACGAGGAAACACATTGTCTTGGTTTGGGTGAGGGCGCAGGTAGAGGAGTGCCCGCTAGCCAAATAGTAGGGAGTGCACGGGTGTGGCGCCCGATTGTGCGACAGAGCACCCGACGGTTGGACGAAGGTGTAGGCGCCCAGTTTGTGCGACGACTTGGAACAGGTTCTTGGATGACTCGAGTGAGCGCCTGCCCGTCATGCAAGTGTGCACAATGTGACTTGGTGAAGTGTTGAGATTGTGAATGGAGGTGTGACTCATGCGGAGGCGCCCATGTGTGGCGACTTGGTTACGATGAGACGCGCCCAAAGTTGGGCAAACAACACGATCGTGCGACGAGGTGAACGAAGAGTTGGTGAGTCGTGCGGCGACCGTGCGGAGGTGCCGTCGAGCTGGGCAACCGAGTTTGCCGAAGTTGAAAATTGGCGAAGTGTAAATTTGGGGTTTCCCAAGATTTAACTTCTACTTTGTAAAAGTGAAGATTGTATAATATATTGATTTAGGCAGACTCATATTGCAGGGAGTTGCCCCTCCCTTTATACTGTTTTGCATTTCTCTTGTATAATGTTGTTTATGTGAATGTTATGGGCTTTCACTTGTATAAAGGAACACATTAATAATACTTGGTTGCCAAACACAAACTAAGTAGGATAAGTGGAATTCTAGGCGTAGTCTACAATCGTAAGTATTGGTGAAAAGAAAATGATTGGCAGTGCCGCACCTCGTTATAAGCAGTTGAAAGACTACCGCAGGTGTAGGGTCGTGAGAGGTGGTATCAGAGCTAGTGTAAGGGAGCTGGTGCTGGTGTTGAAGCGTTGAAGCTGATACACACCTGCACTTCATGACAGGTGGTATCAGAGCTCATGGTTGGAGCGGGTGGACTGAATCAAGGAGATGATTCTACGAAGACCGAAGACTTGAAAGGGAGTTCAAGTTTTGTAGGTAACAGGTGGAATATTAGGGTGATTCAGGTGAATGGTGAAACAGGTTTAGCATAGATGAAGCTTAGTGGTTGGACCAAGCTGAACGACAAGGCATGGCAGGTTTGGAAGAATGCGAAGGGAAGCTCTTGCTTACCTTATACAGGTTGAAGCGGATGAAAGAAGAGAATCCCTGGATTCGAGAGAAGCTTGAAGTCTTGGAAAAGAATGTTGAAGACGAAATTTTTCTAATTGGTTGGACAATAGAGCAAGATGAAGTTGCAGATTGTTCTGACAAGGAAGAGGAAGTCATGATGATTGAGGATGTTGCAGATGTGACAACGATGAAGAATGAACTTGAGATTGATCAAGTTGGACTAGGATCATGCAATTTGTAGACATGGATGAATGAGGAAGCTCACATGGAGGAGCCTCATGATGATGATGTAAGTACTATTGATACTTGTGTTTCACTTGAGCATTTGGTAGATGGACCGTATGCAAAGAAGGGCAAGTTTGCTGATGCTAAGGAGGATCTTACCATGGATGTCTATGATGAAACTTTGTATGGAGAAGCAAGGATTGTTGACTGTTGTAGGACTTGTTGGGGTTGTTTGTGACCTTGTGGTAGAAGGTACAAAGGCTTGTGACAAGGGAGGAACATGATGATCATTGCGGAGGAATGCGTCATGCTTTAGCCATATGGAGAAATGGCTAAGTGCCCAGCATTACTCATGGACAGATTGAGGAGGGTACACACTTGAGATATGATGATACTTGGGTGGACTTCTCATGGACGAGACCAAGAGATAGTCTTGGTGGAACCTTTATGGGGGAGCCATGTTGGAGAGACTCATGTGATGATAATATGGTTGGGTGACCGAGTTCACTACACTGAAGATTGCAGACTTGGATGAGGATGACCGATTGTTGTGATGGGTCTACTTGGTTGGACTACATGGGCAAGTTAGTCATGAACATCAGGTTGGAGACATTGAGCTTGGCAGTCTTATGCGAGGACATTATGTAGGAGCACTTGTAGAGGTGTCACTTATGGGCATCCAATGAGGAGTGCCAAGGAAGGGGTGTTGTGTAGGTAGATTTGCTGATGTGACATGGAGACTTATTACTTATGAGCTGATGGAGAGGTTGTGCACTTAGGTACAACAAGGCCATGGAATTGGATGGAGTTGTGAGCAGAATATGGAGCATTCCTACTACATGGAGAGCTGAGGCATCTTGCAGAGACCTTTGGGCCGAGACATGTATGCTTGCTAGATGTTGGTTGGAGATGACTCATGGAGCTCATGATCACATGAGGTTGTGACTTCCAGGGAGACTTCATATATGGTGGACTTAGAGGATGTGATGCATTGAGGAGCTGAGGTCAGAGACTTTGATGCAGGATGGGGTGCATACTTCCGAGTACATGTACGGACGTGGCTTGGAAGAGTGACTTGATGTGGAGGATCGATATGAGACACTTTGGAGTGATGGAGTTACAACGATGATCGTGCCTTGGTGGCAACACTTGGGCATGGGTTGAGCCGAGACTTAACCACTTTGACACACGGGAGCTAATTGATCTATGATCATGGGCAGCACATGGATAGATGAGACATGTGTATACTTGTTTCTATGGCAGAATTGAGGGATGGCACATACAGATATGATGGAGTTTGCTTCATGGACCTGGATGTGGCACATCGAGAGTCGGAGTTTGATGAGATGATCTCTTCATATAGAGGAGATACACATATGGATGATGATGTTGGGGTAGGTGTGACTGATTTCATGCAGCACATTAGTACCAGACGTCATGAACAACATGTTGTAGATGAGATGGAGACTACTTCATGGACCTAAGCATGGCTTATGGATTTTTGATCGAGTTGAGGATGTGACAAGATGTTCTGAAAAACCACTGATGGTGGCATGAGGATGTGCATTCTCATGGTTTGAGTGTGACAGTTGGACTTATCACCCGACTAGTTCAGACATGGGGGTCGATAGTGTAGAGAGAGGTGTTAGCATTATGTTGGAGTATCATGGCAGCAGTTCACATGAGGACAACACATGATGAGGTCGACATGAGATGTTGCAAGAAGCATGTAGCTTGAGATGGAAGGGCCAGCCTTCCATGATGGAGAGTAGCATGTGGAGATTGCGACGAGATGGTCGATGGTCATGGATTGAGATGATTTCTGATGTATGACATACCGATGGGGTGTATACCTTGGTATGGTGATCTTGGTGACAGATGGTTGCCGGGACGAGACATGATGGAGACAGTGGTTCTACATATGTTGCAGAGATGGTTGCAGTATGTGGAGGAGTTGACATCATGGGTGAGACAGTTGTTGATGATCTTGGTGGATGGCTACCAGGATGGTATGTTGTCGAGGACGACAATGACTTCAGGTGGAGGAGGATGTTAGGACCTACGGTTCCACTTGAGGGGTGACCGCGTTCGATAGTGAACGAACAGTTGGAGTAATGGATGTGCGAGCTCACAACTTCATGTGCAACGGTGATATGTTATAATGCGCACAAGGAAGAGAGAGAGGAGGTGTTTATATGGCATGGGGAGCGGTTGGCTCAACCCACGGGCCAACCTACAAACATGGGCAAGCCGACATGTATCATGGGTGAGTTTGCGATGGAGTAGGAGCGTTGGACGAGTCGGCTTGGGCAGCTCGACTCGCCCTACCATTGGTATAAGTTAGCATTGCGTTGGAGTCATTTGGCAACACATCTTCACTCATCCAACAAAGGAGAAGTGTGTGGAATAGGAGGTAGCCACAGCAAATAAGGGGGAGTCACAGCACGGTGATGCGCCCAACCTTGGGTGAGGCTACATGAGGAAACACATTGTCTTGGTTTGGGTGAGGGCGCAGGTAGAGGAGCGCCCGCCGACTGAAGAGTAGGGCGTGCACGGGTGTGGCGCCCGGTTGTGCGACGGAGCGCCCAACGATTGGATGAAGGCGTGGGCGCCGGTTTGTGCGACAACTTGGCACGGGTTCTTGGGTGGCTCGGGTGAGCACCCACTCGTCATGCAAGTGTGCACGGTGTGACTTGGTGAAGTGTTGAGATTGCGAACGGAGGTGTGACTCGTGTAGAGGCGCCCGTGTGTGGCGACTTGGTTACGACGAGATGCGCCACAAGTTGGGCAAAAAACACGATCATGCGATGAGGTGAACGAAGAGTTGGTGAGTCGTGTGGTGACCATGCGGAGGTGCCGTCGAGCTGGGCAACTGAGTTTGCCGAAGTTGAAAATTGGCTAAGTGTAAATTTCAGGTTTCCCAAGATTTAACTTGTACTTTGTAAAAGTGAAGATTGTATAATATATTGATTGGGGCAGACTCATATTGTAGGGTTTTGCCCCTCCCTTTATACTGTTGTGCATTTCTCTTGTATAATGTTGTTTATGTGAATGTTATGGGCTTTCACTTGTATAAAGGAACACATTAATAATACTTGGTTGCGAAACACAAACTAGTAGGATAAGTGGAATGTTAGGTGTAGTCTACAATCGTAAGTATTGGTGAAAAGAAAACGATTGGCAGTGCCACACCTCGCTATAAGCGGTTGAAAGACTACCACAGGTGTAGGGGCATGACAGGGGTGGCCAGGCGATTACCCCACCCCGCGCCACCATAGTGACCTGCCTGCCTGCCCGGGGTGGCCGTGCGATTCAGAGAATCACCCAGCCACCCTGGGCAAGCAAGCAGGCCGCCAAGGTGGTGCGGGTGGGCGGTGCTGCCGCACCTAATGCCACACCGGTGGCCCGTGGCCGAGCCGGCCGCCAGGGTGGCGTGGGGTCAGGCAACGCCACCCACCCCGCACGACCCCAGCGGCCCGCCCGGGGTGGCGGGCCACCTAGATGGCGCAGCGTGGCACGGGGTGGGGTGCCGTCCCTCACTTGCGCCACCTAGTGCCCTGCCCGCCCGCCCGGGGTGGCTGGGTGATTCTCAGAATTTCCCGGCCATCCCGCGTGGGCGAGTGGGCCACTAGAGTGGCGCGAGGTGGGCGGTGCCGCCCCACCCTATGCCACCTCGGCCGCCCACTCGCCTGCCTATGTCGGGCGATTCTCAGAATCGCCCGCCCACCCCGGGCGGGTGAGCGGGTCACCGGGGTGGCGCAGGGTGAGGGGTGGCACCCCACCTCGTGCCACACCGGCGGCCCGTGCCACCCCACCCCGCGCTTCACCGGCGACCCGTGCCACCCCACCCCACGCCACTGTGGTGGTCGGCCCGCCTGCTTAAGGTGGTCGGGCGATTTTGAGAATCGCCCAGCCACCCTGGGCGGGCGGGATGGCTGCCAGGGTGGGTGGTGTCGCCCCACCCTGTGCCACCCCAGAGGCCTACCCAACCTCCCCGGGTGGGCGGGTAGGCCACCGGGGTGGCACTAGGTGGGGAGGCGCCACCCCAGCGGCTCGTCTGCCCCGCCCAGGGTGGCCGGGTGATTCCGAGAATTGCCCGGCCACCCAGGGTCGGCAGGCGGGCCGCTGGGGTGGCGCAAGGTGGGGTGTCGTCGGCTACCCTTGGCGGGTGGGCTGGCCTGCCGTCGGGGTTGCGGGGGGTGGGGTGCCGCACCTCACCCGCCCGGCCTCACACGCCCTCACGCACCCACCCCATCTGCTCCCACCCTCCCCTGATCTGTCCACCTCGCCAACCCCTGCCCTCCCCCCACCTAGCCACCTCGACCAGGGGGTGAGCTGCTGGGGTGGCAAGGGATGGGGTGCCGCCCCTCACTCGCCTGCCCTCACCCGACCTCTCCCGCCCCGCCTGTTACACAGTAATTTGTCACCATTGGTCACCGTCCCTGTTACCCCTTTCCCGTACTTTGGAGGACTCATTCCGGGACCTGTGAGCAGTGACATAACTTAAAAACACTTGCATTATGTTCCCCTAAGTATGGACTTCATGTGCCCTGAAGACACCTCCTGCAAAATATCCCTGAAAAGTGCCCTTTTTCCATTAGCGCGGGTCCACAGTGTACTACCCGCGCCAATGAGGGAGATCCTCAAAAGAAGGCGTGCCCATTAGCGCTCTGTCTTAGAGTAACACCCGCGCCAACCGAGTTTGGAAAATATTTTTAACAAACGCGCACCCGTATGTTTTTTCCCTTCAAGTCATGAAGTCTTTTGAGGATAAAGCTAATCTTCTAGATGTCGAGATTCATCATCTATCCCTTACATCTATCCACAACGGCTTTTTGGAGATAATGCCAATCCATAATGGGTGTCTTGATGTATTGTATCTTCCTCCCCTTCTCCATCTATAAAAGTCTGTCCTCATGCATTTGACAAGCTAGTTTTTAGGAGTAGTGGTGATAGTGCTAGTAGTGATAACGCTTGTCTTGAGTGATAGTAAGAGTCTTGGAGCATAGGGAGGTTATGCTGTCAGCTGTGTATTCATAATCAAATAGAGAGAAAGGTTTATTGCAAGACATATGTAGCTGCTCGCCCAGCCAGAGGAGAGATTCAACGTCAGAACTTTGGTTGTATTTTTCTATGTTGATTATTCATTAATAAATGACTATCGTTATGGTTCCGATCTTATTGTTCATTATGATAATGTTTGATCTATGTCTTTTCTGACTGATATATAGTTGTATTTAGTGGATTTTATGCTTGTATTCACTTCGTTCTTTGCATGTGCAGGTATCCATTCGTGGAGATCGTGAGGATCGTGACTTGCCGGAACAAGGGAACGAGAGTATCAACTCGTCTACGACACTAGCGTTGGACTTCAGGTTGGTTCCCATAATCCACTTTCAATTTGCAACTAGGAACTTGCATGGTAGCGTT
Source organism: Pinus tabuliformis (assembly GCA_031772625.1). Taxonomy (NCBI): domain Eukaryota; kingdom Viridiplantae; phylum Streptophyta; class Pinopsida; order Pinales; family Pinaceae; genus Pinus; species Pinus tabuliformis. The sequence continues at coordinate 246,182,723 of CM062810.1, read as the reverse complement.
AATTGATTGTTGCTAGACCCATTTTGTGCTAGTGGGATCGCCTCTGTCCGCAGAGGGGATTTACCTCTCCAACAATTTGGCGACTCCACTGGGGAAGCTATTTGTTGTTTGATTCATAAACCTTGGACGGAGCCTGAAGTACGGCCAGGCAGCCTTCGAAACGCTATTGCTTTGCATTAGCGAAGTAGATCAACGCCACTTCAGTCAATCTCCGGTTTGGTTTACGAACCAAACAGCTTGGAGTTTGTCTTGCATTTTGGTTTTCTCTTGCTTGCTTGCGTAAATGAGCTTTCTGGGTTAGTTTTAAAGTTGTTTCTTGCTGTTTGATCTGTCTGAATACTGTCGACCAGACCCTGAACTGCTTGATTTATTTTTTAAGCCAGCAAACTTTATTAGCGTGTTTTTCTACCTGACAGTCACGCCAGTTGGCACAGGTTGCACAAAAGCAACTTGCGCTAATTCCTTAATAGCGCGAGTTACAGGCTGACAGTCGTGCCAGTCCTGTGAACTTTGCCAGTTTGTTTGTTGGAAGCTTTTTAAACTCAGATTTCTGTATTTTTACATCCTTTTCAGCTACTGGAGTGTGTTAGAACTCTGGTTGACTGGTTTTTTACCATTATCCTTCGGGTGTTTGCCTTTTTCCATCGATCTTATATCCCAGCCCTAGAGCATCTAGTGGCTTGGTACATCGAGCCTTCCGTGGGAGTTTTGGTTCTTTGATTGTCCAGTCAACTCTTTGGTTGTTTTCTGCACTTGTCTAGTGGTTGACAAAACCTTTTATTGTGTGCTTCGAGCAATCTACTTATTGATCATTTGGATTTCACTTGACTTCGTTTTGGGCTTAGATCACATAGTTCATTGAGGTCTTTGTGAGGTTTTTGACAGATTGTCTTGGTGTTTCAGACTTGGTTCTACTTGCATTGAGTGAAATTTGTCTGTTTACTTTTGTTATCATCTCTCGAAATTTGTTTAAATGCATTATGCCATTTAAAAAAAAAAAAAAAGACAAATGATCTTTTTTGCATTACATTAGCTAGCATTCTTCATTGTTATTGGCAATTAGTTACTTTTTAAAAAAAGAAAAGAAAAAAAGTTTCATTTATTGCTATTAGCTGCATTAGGATCTTTGTTGATTGTTTGGTGATCATTTTGTTTGTTTGAAAATCTCAACTCTTCTGTAGTTAGCATTCATTGAATGGAATGATATATTTTGGCATATAGTTTGCATTTAGGAAATTCTGAGAGATCACATACGGTAGGACCTAAAAACTGAAACCTAATTGAAGATCAACTGTAAAATGAACTGAATGAATCTAACAACGCATTGGAACTTAACGCATACATTCTAGAGGTCTAGGCTAGAGACATGTTCCGGCGTCGTTAAACCTAGCCACTATTGTTTCACATTACGGTTGGGTGATTCCTCATTTTGTGACTCGGTAGTGGTCTAGCACGGATTTGTGCTCCCACGTACCGTCGAGTATATGTGGAGACCCCACTAGGTTATCATCCTTTATCCACAGGAAGCCGTGTCTGCCGCCTTACAAGCCATAATGCACTGAACACAGCATTCGGGAAGATTGACTACCGTATGGGAAGTCCTTGGTTTTCATCTGATTGCCAAGGTGTATAAGCAGTTTTACGGATTGTTTGGTAAACCCTTTGCCTAGAGTCTCCAGAGTAGTCACTTTTGATCCTTTTCGAACTCCTTAAAAGAAAAGGTGCCAGTGAGCGTCTTGTCACTTCGTGCTCATTAAACATTCGAAGGAGACTAGAGTCACCTTTTTGTCCTTTTATCGACTCTTAAAACATGAAAAGGTCAAGTTCAGTTCCTTTGTCTTAAAATTTATTCAGCTACGATACACATTTACCCGGTTAGATTTTGTTTGCGTTAGTTTGAGTAGGGTCTTGTCTCGTTAGATTCCCTAGGATTTTGTGAAGTTTCATCCTGGCGGAATTACCAATTTCGTCTTCCGAGATACCGGTTGTGAGTGAAACTCTTTCTGTTGTTCTAAGTATACAACCGATTAGTTCTCGTGCTCCAGGCAATGAGACTTACGAGTTTCATTGGAACCCTGTTTGGGAACCTTCTGAGGACGGTATCCCTTTTTGGGAATACACTTCTCCTCGTGTTCCAGCCCCACCATTTTCTTCCGACATGGAGGACGTATCCCCTACTTCAACTGAAGAATCCGTTGCGACGAGCGGTGAAATTCCTACCACAACAGCATCTACACCTGTTAGTAGCACTCCTACTACTGGGAGACTACCTCCAGGCTATAAAGCAATAAGCAATGTTATGTCTTCTGGAACTCCCTTCACGAGTTCCATTTGGTCACAACTCACTTTTTCCACCACGGAACCTTTTACTCCACAAAGTCGCAGTACGTCTGTTACCTCAATCACAACCGCTCCAACGGTATGTGTGGCTTCTTCAACTCCTATTTTTAGTCGACCTTCGGCCTCTTTATTCAGAGTCTTCGATCCTACATCAAACGTCCCACCTGAGGGCCCATACGATCAGTATGTACCACATCTTGGTGGGCCTTTGTTGTCTCAACCGACTGTTGAGATTTCAGTTCCGCTGTCAATTGATTGGGGTCCCACCTCTTATCATGGTGGCCAAGCATCGTCTGCGCAATCCCAAAGACCACCTCATCAAGACCTACAAGGACAATCCTTTCAAGGAAACCCTTTCGCCTCTGGTGGTCCGTTTTTCACCTCTTATGCTCAACCTTCTGGTAACTCAGGTCAATCTTCTGTTCAACAAGCCCAACCTGGTATCCAGCAAGGTTATCCTACTGGAAAAATTGGTCAATCATTTGTTAACCCAAACCAACCCAATGTCCAGTATGGTCCAATATCTGGACAAGCTGCTCAACCACCTGGTCAGCCCACCGTCCAGTATAATCAACCTTCTGGGCAAGTCGGTCAGCCTCAAACCCAATTAGGCCAACCAACTGCCCAGCCCACTCGGCCATCTGGTCCGTCAGGACAACCCTCAGCTGTGCAACAACAACTCCACTCCCAGCAGGTACAACCTTCTGGGCAGGTAGGCCAACTTCAATATCAACAAGGTCATCCTTCTGGCCAGATAGCCCAACCTACAGGACATCCTTCTGGCACTGCTCAACCCGGTTTTTTGCCCCAAGCTGGACCCCAAACCCCATCCGGTCTTCAAATGCAAGTTGGAGTTCAATCCCAACCAGTCTATCAAACTCAGCCTGTTTCTCAAGCTCAGTTTGGATTCCAGCCACCGTATGGTTACCAGCAACCTCAAGGGAAACCTTTGTTTGCCCCATATCAAAATTATCAACAACTGCAGACGAGTCCTTTTCAGAATTATCTGCAACCATATGGTGCTCCTGCAGGACCGTTTGGTAATCCATGGAACGATGGGGGGCAGAACCCAAATCCCTACGGACAAAACCCTATTGGGCCAAATCCGTCCGGACCAAGCCCTTGGGGGCAGCCGCCAGTTGGTTGGAACCCTGGTGTTCCATCCCACCAGCAGCCCTAGATGTCCTTCAACCCCCATTTACCTTTCTTAGCGACTTTAGAATTACTAGATGTGTGCAAACTGACCAAAGATCCTATTCTCCATAATCCATATTGGCCTCCTGTTATCACTCAGGTTGTTCCCTTTGACTCCCAAGGGAATACGGCTGAGGTAACCACTAACCAATCTTTGGGTCACAGGTTCTAGCCTACCTATGACCAGAGAGGGCTCTCTCTTTATGATTTAACTTTGTTTGTATAATATTTTAGGCTAGTTATGATGCTCGAGGTTTTGTTTTTGGAATTTGCTGGATGATGACTTCAGTCAAGATATATATGTGCTTACCAGGGTGTTCTAGGCCATTGGGCAGGGAGTCAGTGGTGCTTAATTTGTTTGATATGTCTGTGTTGATACAGTAGTGATGCTGCAGAGCCATATAAGTGTCTGAGAAACAATTCTTTGAATCTGTGATTAAGTGTGATGTAACCAGGGTATGAAAGGCACTTAAGAATCTTTCAACTAACTAGTATGGGGAAACAGTGAGAATATTATTTAGAAGCAGTGAAGAATTTCTACATAACATTCATATTTATAGAATTAATGAAAACATGAGCAATTAAGAATTCATGTTCATGATCAATTCTGAAGAAAACATTTTCAGCAATAAAGATTGAGCACAAGGTGTAACCAAACATTTCCTGTACTATTCCTTTTCTCTACTGCTAGATTAGTGAGACATGTGTATGATTTAATAAACATAAGAAGACAAAACATAGATTGAGAAAAACTTATTGTTCCATCAGACAGCACAGGAATTCTGCAACAGCACGCATAGCATCACCAAGACATCAAACATTCAGGAAATCACTGAGCTTTTCCAGCCTTTTGCATTAGATAATCTGAAAATATACAATACATTTGCCTCAGAATAAAATCACCAACCCCTCATACGCTGCCAGGGGAGGGATATATACATATTTTACATAAGAAAATATCTAGCTGATGAGTAAATGTTTCATTAATATCGTGCCAACTCCTGGAGCGTTGTAGCTGAGAAAGTAAATGCTATAGTAACTCCTCATCGCCTTAGCTGTCCAAAATGGTCAGAGAATGTTGACTTTGTGACCGTTGGAGTCGGATGAAGATATGCTGCCCAAAATTTGCGTATTTTTGATCTTTTGCTTGTTGTCGCTGTCCTTTGCTGAGTCACCCTTCGGCTGCCTTAAGTGCTGTCTTAAGTGTTGTCTTTATGCCTTTTACGGAGTTGAAGCTGACAAGGACCGAGCAACTGAGACTACTGTGGCAAAATTTGTAGCATTTCCTGCCACCAATCCTCTTTGGGCAGCTGGTGTCTTCGAATTTTCACCAATGTTTCATCTGCCTCTGTATATCTATAAAAATTAGGAGGAACCTCAAAAAGGTGGTGGATTTCATTTTCAATAAAAAACATATTTTCAAGTTTGTCAAGAAGGCCCTGCCCTGTTGGAGGCCCTGCTTCCTCAGAAGTACTAGCAGATGCAGTGATATGATTTTCAATAAAAGTTGCCATCCTGGCAGCATATTGTTCACGGGGGAGCAGTCTTCCCGTGCTGGTTAGTAGGCTGGGCAATCCCTTTCCTTGCAGTGCTCCCATTTTGAGCTTGTATTCATCCACCTTAGCCTGTATTTCATGTCATTTTCTCTCTATAGTCTGTACATAATTCCTGAGAGTTAGCACCTTTTTAGCTGTAAGGATAGCCTCTGTTCTGTTAACAATGTTGATGGCTGCTAGATCCTCCTAGGTCTGAGTGTTCAAAAAGTGTATCATTCTATTGGCCTGCTCAGGCCTATTTCCCAATACTGTTCTGGCCTTCTGGATCTCGATCTATGCTTTGGCAATTAGTTCCATTTGTTCATGCACAATCTTGATTGACTTCCATTGTCTAGTAATGGATTGGTCAATTCGGGCCCACAAAATTCTTTTTATTTCTGCCATAGCACTTTCTAGCTTGAGCTCTTTCTCCAAGGCCTTTATTTTCTCTTTGAGGGCCTTTATTTCTCTACCTTGCTCTGCCACAGTCATTTTTGATTTTTCATATTTGGCCTCTAGTTCTGCCAATTTTTCCTTGGCCTCTTTTATCTTAGTGACTTGGAGCTCCAGCTCTTTGATAGCCTTTGTCAAATCTTCCATGTTTAAGCTGGACTCTGGAGCTGTTGTAGTTGCTGCTGCTTCTGTTGTTGCTGTAGTTGGTACAGGGGCTACTGCTGCCTCTGTAGTTGTTGCAGTGGTTGAAGTAGTTGGAGGAGCTTGGGATGTGGATTCTCCCTGCTTGTCTTGTAGTGCCCCTTCTAGCTCCTTTTCCAAATCAAGGACCTTTTGATTTAGCTACATTATTAGATCAAGTTGCTCATCAGCCTCCTTTTCTTTCTGCAATTCTGTTGTTTGGGGGTGCTCGGTGGGCAACAACTTTAACCTTTTCTTCAATGCATTAAGATCATCTTCTTTTTTCTTCATGAGGGCCCTCACGCCCTTTGGGTCCTTGGGATCATGTCCCAGGTCTATAATGATGTCCTCTAATGATTTGATCCTGTTATCTTTGGCCATGGAGGACATTCTCTCAAAATCCAACTGAATGTTGGTATTCTTCAATGATTCTTTTAATTCATGGGCCATTGTTGCCCTGTCCACCAATGTGGCATAGACCATTTCTCCAGTTTGTTTGTGGAGTTCTATTTGGTCCATGGGGTGAATGTCCTTTGCCATGACCTCCACCCTTGTTCTTACATAATCTGCAGCTGATTTAGGCTGCGGCACCTTAGGTTTGAAGTGGCTGAGGATCATTTTCTCCTCTTGAATGTCATATACAGACATTAGCCTTTCTTGCTTGGCTGGTGTTGCCTTGAGAAACTGTTTATATACTTCTACTCTCAGCAAGTCATTTTGTGCCTTTATTTGTTTGAAAGAAGCCTTAGTGCTTGCAGGCTTCTTGCTCTACTGAGTGGAGGAGGACACCTCCAAGCCAAGCTGCAATCCCTGCTCCTGCTGAAAGGAGCTTGTGCCCGTTTGATGGCTGCCTTCCCCATCTTTCCTTGAACTGTCAAGGACTTCTTCACTTATTTCTTCTACTATTGGGGAGTCAACCTTTTGCCTCTTGGCCCCAGGTTGCTGGGACGATCCACTAGCGGGAGTGGACTCTTCTCTGTCTCTTTTCTTACCTCTCTCTTCATGTGCTGGAGTCTGCAAAATTGGTGCTGCTGGTGGCTCTGTTTGTGGTGGAGGGTTCTGCTCTTGTTGCTGCCCAATTGAGGAGGCAGGCTGTTCTTTTAGTGTTTCCTCTTCAGCACCCATTATCCCTTTACCTTTATCTTTGCCTGATGCTGCTGTGGAAGGTGCCTGGGTGGCTGGTGCAGTTGTTGTGGCTGAGGTCCCTTCTCCCACTAGATGTGGTTGCTTGAAGATTACCTGCTGCACAGAATCTAAGTCAAGAGTTTTTTCCAAATCCTTGACATTCTTTTGCATTATCTCTTCTTCAGTTAGTTTTTCAATTAAAGTATCTTGCAGCCATTCTTGTTGATTGGCATACTGTTCAATATGTGGATATTTGCAATGCTCATAGCCTAACAGCCTGTACTTAACCCTCCTGGCACAGATGAAGCCTTCAGGGTCATAAGGGACCCACCGGAAGCTTTTTGAGAGCATGTACTTGTCTTTGAGGATTTGCTCAGCATCTTGCCATCCCTCTTTTTTGTTCATGATGAAGGGGCCCAGGTGGTGCTTGAACTTGAGGTGGGCTTTCTTTTTGGCACTGTGGAAGTGGGTGAGGTCAGAGTGAATGAGCTGCCTATAATACTCCAAGGCAAACAGTCTCATGGGCACATATTTTGGGAGCCTGTATGGACAGAGCTCCAAGCCATAGATTCTGATGACTGTATGATCCTGGTATAGGTACCAATCACCTATTTTATAGTTTTTAGAGAGCTGCAGGGTTTTCTGTATTTGAAATGACACTCTGGGAGGAGGGGACCTCATCAATAAGCAGGAGACTGGGTATACAAATTGATCAATAAATTCACAATATGAATATGGTAAATTTTGGACTTGGTGGAAGACAGATGTCCAGAAGATAACATATCTTCTTTCTCCTCTAGAATCCAGCTTTTTGATGTAGCATGGAAAAACCTCGGACTGGTAGTACATGAACATATGGTAGATATAAGATGAATACTTGAAGATGCCTTCCCTGTCCACTTTGAAAAGCTGCTCATGTATCTTGTTGGCTATGAATTTAGCAAAATTATATTTGTAGGCAGGAGGTTGGCCTGGGCTATAAGCAGCTAGTAATACCAACACTGTCTCATCAACAAATTCACTGGTTTTATAGCCCAACACATATGAAATCATGTCCAGCAGAAGTTTTCCTATATCAGTAAAGTGGACATATAAGTAGGGAGGTGGCCCTGTGGGCTGGCGGTCAGGCCTCATAAATGTCTGGGTGATCTTCTGAATGTCAGCAGTGGACATCTTGGCACCTGTATCCATCAGATAGTTCATGGAGAAAGGAAACAACAACTGAGTTTGTTTGAAGTTGAGCATCTGATTGATGGACTCAGCATTAATGTGAAAGAGGATGCTCCCAGATGGAGACTTGACAGCTCTGTGGTTTGCATCATAATTCTCAGCACATAGGCGAATAATCTCTGGAAAAATGTTAACATATGGGAGAAAGTAATATGACAGATTTGATTCCCATATCCCATATGTATCCTTGCCATTCAAGTAGTCATCTCTCAATTCCCTGAAGGTCTGCAAATGGTTCCTATCACCCACAAAGTCTTGGATGAGGTAGTCCCTGTCAGCAAGAGGCAGGGACTCCAGCTCTTTATTTGGTGGATTCATGGGGGCAACACTGAGAGCTGTTGGTGCAGGGGCAGCCATTTGTAATTTCTGAATAGAACAAGGTAAATGCAGATAGCTTGATAGGTCCCTCAAAGCTCAGGTGATAGACTGAATGCAGATAATGCTAGCAATTTTCTTCAAAGAGAAATGGGCAGGCTAGGCAGGCTTGCCTCTGCTCTGCTTTGGAAAATTCACAGGAATTGTGAATAATGAAGATGAAATGCAGAGGGTGGGCAGGACTTAAAATGGTAAAATGCAGCCTTTTAAGCCTGCACCCGGCAAAAGGGAACAATGTCGGGCGGGTTGAGGACGAATTTGCAAGTTAAGACCACGAATTATGGTTTTATCATCAAATTTTGGAGCAGGGGACAATGCAGGTGTTCTAGTCCAGAATTGACTAAGAAACAATCTCCAATTTGGGATTTAACAGGTGTTTTATGGAAAATTTGCAAGGAAATGGCAAAAACACGGGTGAAACGGGTGAATTCTGGCAAATACCTGGATAAATGATGCCGAGAGCCTCCGGGTTGATAGTTAACGAACAATGCAGCTAAATTGGTGAGTCGTGGCATCTGCAGCTTCGAATTTGGCGGCTTGGAGGCAAATTTCGCAATGAACGAAAAAAAAACGGCTCTTCTTTGTTTCCAACGAAAATGACATAAAACGGCCAAATAGCGCGTTTTTAACGATAAATTTAGAAAATGGGGGTTATTGGCGCTTTTCCGCCGATGACGTCAGCATGACGTCATGGCGGGCCCCGGTACGGAGGGTGACGTGGGCGCTGAGCTGGAGGCCAGCGTGGCGGGACACGGTGGCGGGCGGTGTGGGGTGGCAAGGTGACATGGAGGGCCACAAGGCGCGAGGGCGGGGGCCGGGGACATGACGTCAGGATGACGTGGAGTGACGTGACGGGGAAGGTGGTAAGCGGGAGGGTGGTAAGCGGTCTCCCTGCACCGCTTTTGGGAGAAGGCGGTATCGGGGAGGGGGGCTCCGAACACCTCCGCCGGCTGCCACGCGTCCAGTGTACGGGGGGGAAAACCGCCCGCTCCCCGGACGTTAAAGCGCGGCACCTTCAGATCTCAAAACGCCCGCCCACCGTTGGATGAAGGGGGGCGGGAGATGGATGGCTGGCGGGCGCCCCGACCCAATGCGCAAGTTTGGGTGGGGACTGCCAGTTGATTAAATAATATTTAATGTGCCGCGGGTTGAAAAACTTTGGTTATGTGGGTTTAATAGGTTTTAAATGCATATAGATTAATATGTCGGGGGGTCAACAAATGGTTAGACTTAGGTTTGAGTGGGGGGAAAAGGTTTGCATGAGTATTTTTCGGAAAATGGGGTATATATGAGGGTTAAGGGTGGGCTATTAGTCTAACCATGGGTTAGAGTAGTTCCCAAAACAAGGGCTGACTATAGTCCCTGGTGGACTAATGTCCCATAGACATACTATTTAGCTATAATGCTAAAAGGGGGATATTTATACATTGCTTGGGGTTTTATACACCATGGTGTTATAGTAATAGGGAAAGGGGAACATAGGGGTTTTAGTGTAGATAGAGTTAGTAGTTAGTATTTGGAGGGGAATGGGAATGGGAAGTGATAGTTACTAAGCTTTTTAGGAATCAAACTTAGTTAGGGAGTAGATCAAAATGAAAAGAATTTTTACACAAGAAATGTGGCTTCTTTTCAAAGAGAGAAGTCACTTCTGACATGAAATTTGTACAAATGAAGAGTCCAAGGAGGACTGATCAGGCAGGTCCTGCAGTGCTCATGGGGAGGTTAGTAAAAACTTTTGAAGGGGATGAGGGAAGTTAGTGATAGTTTAGTAGTTTTCCAAATGAGTCATTGGTCTTTCCTTTCTTCTGCTGGTGACATCATTGTGATTTTTGCCAATTGATATACTTAGATCATGCTTTCTGCAACCTTCCACTGCCTACCCTGCTTATTATGGCTAACATTTTTTCTTCCTTTGGATGGGTGCACTTGGCCTTGCAAACCCTGATAATTCTCTTTTCTTTTTGCTGCCCTCCTATCTAAGTCTACCCTTATGACTTCCAAGGGCCCAGATTTAGCAGTTGGGCTCCTTTCTTTCTCTATCCACCTAGTCATCTGTCAAGATTGAGCTGTTTGAACAGGTACTTCCTCTCTAGTCTACAACATGCAATTTAAAACATGGTGAGGCCCAGCTTGAGCTGTTGGACCACCCATCAAAATAGTAGTGGCAATTTGGACTAGCCACTTTCATGGTCTTTGTTTGGGGTTCATTTCTTTTATTTTTTATTTGACCAATTCATTTTCTTGCCCTTTGATTATTCTTTTAAGGCATACCCTCTTTACATTTTTTAACTGTCTGCTTCCTTCACAAAAATAGAACCTTAGTAGCCTGGAAGGTGGACATTTTTGGCACTTCCATTGTCAATCATGAGAGATGAAAACCTATTGGTATAGGAGGCTAACAGTGGCTCCACTTGGGGATGGATTTTCCAGGTGAAAAGCCAAGAACATCAGGTCAGATTGCCTGAGTTTTGCTCTCTTGCTGCAGGCTGAATTTCTCTATTGTTGGAGACCAATGGTTAGGATCCTAGATAGTTGCAGGCAGCACTCAATAAGCTGAGTTGCTGTGAATTTGCAGATCTGTTTTTTACCTATTTCTCAGACTTTCTCCTCATGACTTGATAGTTACCCTGTTCTTCTTTGCTTTCCCAATGCCAGGATCAACATTTTCCAAAAAGAACATAGTGTAGCATCCTGGTCTTCTCAAAATATGCAGTAGCTGGTGCTTTATTCATTTGCTATAACTGAAAATGCTGGAAATATAAATATTTATGTACAATATATACCTGTTCAGTGTTTGATCAAAGGGAGTCAACATAATGCTTGAGCATTCTCCCATTGACTGGGCCTTCCTCCGTATTTGAGCCATCCGGACTTCTTAGAAAATAAGTGTTGTTTCCTTGTATGGCATAGATGACATAAGGTCCTTTCCATAAAAAATCAAACTTGCCATGTTTGCCTTTGTCCTCCCTTCTGGAATCCCATCTCAACACTTTATTTCCTATGAAGAAATCTTCAGCGTTGGTTCTTTTGTCAAATATTCTTATGAGCTTTTCTTGTAGAACTTGGGTTCTTTGATAGACTTCTTCTCTTGTTTGCTGTAAATGAATTTTTTGATTAATCCTTCTCTGAATGTCATTTGATCACAGGAATTCCAAGAGATGTAGGAAACGTTTCTTCTAGCCCATAGACCAGTTCATATGGACTCATGCCAATTGATCTCTTGGTGGTCAGTCTATCAGCCCACAGTGCATTTACCAGCTTTTTATGCCAATTCTTTTTGTTTTCTTCCAAAACTTTTTTAATGATGTTGATGAGACTTTTATTGGAAGATTCAGCTAGGCCATTACCTTGAGGATAATAGGCAGTGGAATGACCTAGGGTCATGTGATACTTGTGACAAAAATTGATCATTTTCTTGGACTTGAAAGCTGCAGCATTGTCTGTAATGATTTTGTCTGGACAGCCAAACCTGGACAAGATGTTGGTTTCTAGAAATTGTATAATAATGGAGTCATTGGCCTGCCTGCAAGGGATGGCTTCTATCCATTTGGTGAAATAATCTGTGGCAGTGAGAATCCACCTATGCTGGCCAGAGGATGGAGGATGAATTTCACCAATGAAGTCTAAACCCCATTGCTGGAATGGTCTCTCAGTTGAAACTGGTTTGAGTGGTAAAGGCAGCAGCTTCCTCTTGCCCTCAAAAATTTGGCATTTGTGACAGGACATTACAAATTTCTTCACATCAGCAAACAAGGAGGGCCAATAAAATCCAGCCCTTAGGATTTTATCAGCTGTAGATTTCCAGTATAAGTGTCCTCCACAGTCACCTGCATGAAATTCTTTGAGGACATTATCAGTTTCTTCTATTGTTAAGCAATTGAGTAAGATTCCTTCATGGTTTCTCCACAACAAAACATTGTCAATAATAAAAAACTTTGATGCTTTCATCTTTAAGAATCTTTTCTTGGTTCTGGACAACCCTGGAGGAGCTTGCAGGTTTAATAATACGAAACATATATCAGTATACCAGGGAGATTGCATAAAGGCTTGGTTGATCTGTGGAGTCGCCATCTCCTGTTCGTCATCCAGTTCATTAATGTCAAGGGCTTGAAAATTGGTTTCAGTCATTAGTTTGGCTAGGCCTTGTCCTTTTATCAGTTTGGTAGGTTTAATCTCAATGTCATATTCTAAGATATTGGCAATCCATTTGCCCCTCTTGCCTTCAATTCCTTCTTGGGTTAGAATATCTTTGACCACTGCATTAGGAACATAGGAAATTATATGAGAGTAAAGAATATAGATTCTGAATTCCTTGATGGCTTTTACCAAGGCATAGGCTTGTTTTTCCATGATCTGATATTTCAAAGGAGCATCCCTAAGGGCTCTACTAAAAAATGCAATGGGTTTTTCACATCCTTGGTCATCTTTTTGTAGCAGAACAACAACAATAGTATGCTCAGAAGCAAAAGAAAAAATAAGGAAATCTTGATCAAATCTAGGGCTTGTGAGGACTGGTGTGTTTGTCAATGCTCTTTTGATATCCTCAAAGGCTTGTTTAGCTTCCATAGTCCATTTGACCTTGGAATCCTTTTTCAGCATATTGTTTAGCAGTCTAATGAGTTCAGCCAGATTGGGAATGAATCTCCTCAAGAAGTTGATCTTTCCTAGAAAGCTTTGTAGTTCTTTGATGTTTCTTGGATGAGGTAATTGTAGGATAACTTGAATTCTGTCCGGGTCAATCCTAATACCATCTTTTGAGATTATATGCCCCAGGAGTTTACCTTCTTCCAGCCCAAATAGTGACTTCTTTGGGTTCAATGATATGCCATACTTTCTACAAATTGTGAAAACCTGCCTCAAGTGTTCTAAGTGTTCTTGATCTGATTTTGAAAAGGCAGTTAGATCATCAAGATAGACTACTAGGAAGTCATGAATTTCCTTAGCAAAGGCAATATCCATTGCTCTTTGGAATGTGGCCCCTGCATTTTTAATTCCAAAAGGAATTTTGACATATTTAAATGTTCCCCAAGGTGTTGTAAAGGCAGTTTTGTCTTGATCATCCGGGTGAACTAGAATCTGATTAAATCCTGAGAAACCATATAGTAAAGAGATCCTAGTAGCTCCCACTACCCTTTGCAAAATATGATCCATTTTTGGTAAGGGATAATGGTCTTTGAGAGATACTTTGTTCAAATTTCTTAGGTCAACACACAGTCGGATTTCCCCTGTCTTTTTCCTAGTAGGCACTAGGTTTGAAATCCACTCTGAGAATCTAATTGGGGCAATGATCCCAGCTTCATACATACGTTTAACCTCTTTTTCAATGAGGGGGAGTAGGACTGGATTGACTCTCCTAAGATTCTGTTTGAAAGGCCTTTGATTTTATTTTAGAGGGATAGTGTGTTGGATAACTGATGTATCATAGGATTTAAGGTCCTCATAACTCCAGGCAAAGACATCTTGAAACTCTTTAAATAACTCAATGTATTTCAGTTTCTGCTCAGGTGGTAATGCTTTGGATAATTTGACCATTTTGGGATTTTCATGGGTCCCAATATTACAATCTTCTATTTCAGCATTTAATGGTTGCATTTTCGGTTTTCTTGAGATGTCATTTGAATCAAACAGATCCTCCAAAGGGGTTAGACCTATGGGCAGAAAATTATCCTTTAGGTCAATTACCTCATCTTCTGCTTCAACCATTTCCTCTTCATCTGATTGTTTCAACTCCTGTATAGTTTGTTTATCGAAGGTGGTAGGATGCAGAACTAGATCAGCAGTTTCAGCTGATATTTTCTGTGTAATTGTGCATAACTGTGGTTGATCATCTCTAGTGCTAGTGTCAATATTCATGCCAGAAAATTCTTCCTTTAAAGTGAGAAAGTTATTTATCTGTGTATTATTCTCGAAGACTTGCCAATTCTTGATGTTATCTGGAACTGAAGGTCTGTGTTTGATTTCAGCTGTAAATGTATGATTGGTTTTGAAAGGCAATTTACAAGTGCTGGCAAAGGTTGCCAAGCTGTGAGCATGTAGATTGAGTTCTCTGGAAATTTTAGTCAATTGTGATTGTGAGAAGCTCTCGAGTATTTGAATAGCTGCCCCCTTATATGATCTTAACCTTAGATCATTTGTGGTGAAATTTCCCTTCATCTGTTGTATGACTAGGTCTGAATCTCCCAAGATTGAGATTTTGGTTGCACCTAGATTTTTTATGAGTTTCAGACCTAACAGGAGGGCTTCATATTCAACCATGTTATTTGTGCATCGAAAGTTTAGTCTATATGCATGGCCCTCAGCTTGGTCATTGTGCATATTGTGGATCCATACTCCTGCCCCAGCTCCTAGCTTGTTTACAGAGCCATCAAATTCTAGATACCATAAGGTTTCATGATCAAGATCTGGATTGAAATTTTTAGTAAGTTGGATCATGGGCAGATTTGTCTCTTGCAAGTTACTTGGTGCATCCTGTTCCTTTGTCTTCTTATCAGCTATACCCACAGTCCCTTGGTCTTTGAAAGTAGATTGTTCATCTGACTCCTCGGTCTCTACTGTCATCAATAGTTCAGAATAAGCTTTGTGACAGATGTCAGCATTGTAGAGAATAAATGAATCCATGTCTGAGTGTATTGAATAGATTGGAAAGTTTTGGGGCTTCTCTTGACTGCTTACCACATATTTCATCAGAGTTTCCCGGTACAATCTCTTTGGCTGCCCAAAGACTGAGATAGTTGCATAGGACATATCTAATTGCAGAGATCCTTGAAGTTTGGCCCCCCAGGATCTGGACAAGAGCATGCCATACTTAGGGGGTATGTCAGCTACCACTACATCGATCAAGATAGTTTTGGTTGGGTATTGAACCAGGGAGACCCATAAGTCTTTGATTAGGCCTAAACACCTGACTTGGCTTGAATCAAATGAGAATAGATCCTTGTAAGGTCTTGTGATATCCAAGTCCAGTTTTTCCATTACAGATTTGGGCATTAAGTTGTGTGAGGCCCCAGAATCGAACATTGCATTATGTAGGACCTTATCATGAATGTTTAGACTGACATAAAAGGGTGGTACCCCTCCATTCTGTGTTTTTCCATTAACCTCAGGTTCGAACAGCAACTCTGGTTGGTCATCTAGGACATTCACAACATCTTTATTGTCTGATTCTTGGAGTGATTTATTAATCTGCTGCCTGTATATGTCATGTTTGGCTAATTCCAAAAGAGGAACTGATATCTTTAGCTTGCTTATTTCTGTTTCCAAGTTGAACGGTTTTTCCATTTGAATTTTGGCATTCAGTGCAACAGATTTTTCCTTTTCAGCTGAGTTATCAAGTGTCTTTTGCTCATAGTTAGGTCCATTTTGAGTAAAACTGGTGCCATGTTTGTTTCCTAGGGGAGCATCTGCCTTTGTCTTTAATGGATAGGGTAGACCTGGCTGATTTTGAGAGGACTGTTGCTCTGAAATGTCCTCCACAGTCACTTCTGTGGCAGGTGGGTTTGAGCTGCCAGCTGATTGGGGAAGGGAGGTATTTTCATTGATCTTTTTTGGCTGCTTATTGTCCTTTGGTTTGAGGGGTGTAGGCACATCTATTGTTCTACTCCTTAGTTTGTACTACTTGTGCACCTCATACACAGCTGCATCATATCCTTCTTTAAAATCAAATGATTCTCCTGACTTAGTGTGGAATTGACTGTCATTGTAAACCTCTTGGTCTTCTTGTGTCAAAAAGACTTGATTTTCACCATCCAAACCCATTAGATTGATGTGAGGGTCCTCACTAGGTTCACTAGATGTTGAAGCCTCAGCATAATTCTCTTGAAAAGGAGGTCTGACATGCTGGTCAGGATCAGTCCTTCCAACATTAGGATTTTGATTCTTTCTAAAGTTTGGGTTTCTAATATTGCTTGTTTGACCTTCCCATGATGATTTTCTTTCTATGGTTTCCACCCTGTCTCCAAGTCTATCCATCCCTTTAATGATTGCATCTAGCTTTTGCTCAAATGATGAGGGTTCTTCTTTGAAAGTAGTTCTCCTTTCAGTTCTCGCCCGGTTTCTTTTGGCAATTAGATTTGCTTCTACACTAACAGCTATGTTTTGCATGTCTGCTAGAGTTGCAGGGGCTCTTTCTCTTAGTTGATATGCCATATCAGCATCAAATCCATCAGGGAACTTAATCAATGCTAAATCAGGTGGAGGTCTAAGATTTTGAGGAATGGCATTATAAATAGTGTTGAATCTAGTGCAATAGTCCAAGACAGCTTCTTGTGGGCCTCTTTTTATGGTATCATATTCAGATAAAATGTGCAGAGGGTCCTTTTTCTTTTCCCATCTGTTGAGGAAGGACTGATAAAGGGCACCTGAATCAGCTATAGAATGTGCAGCCAGTGCCCTGAACCAGGTTCTTACTTCACCTGTTAAACTTTGGACAAAGATTTTCATCCTTACATCATCATCATCTATCTCATAGTTCTCAAAGTAGTCTTGCATTTTCTTAGTATGCTGTAAGGCAGTGTACGTACTGGTTCCATCAAAATAAGTAATTTTGCCTTGGTAATCCTGAGGCATGGCCCCAGGGTTGCCAGGCAACTGGAGGGGTGCATAACGATTAGCCATATTTGGGGGAATAAGTGGGACAACTGGTAGAAAGGGAACAACTGGGACAACAGGGACAGCAACAACAGTTTGTGTGTTGGTTGTGGACAATATGTTTTGTGAAGTGGATGATAATGAGGGGGGAGAATGAATTGTATGGAGGTGAACGACTGGCTTAGAAGGGGTTGGAATAAAACTTTGTTGAACTGCCTCAGGGCTAGTTTCAGGGGACTGTTGGGGTTCCTTCTGGTTTCTAAGAGCTTTATGGATCAAATTTGGATTTTCGAAAACAGGTGGGGGATTTGGGTCAGGATTTGACCTGGTGTGCCTAGTTCTCTTCTTAGGAGCCAGCTTCTGAACTTGTTTTTGGTATTTTTGAGGATATTTTTTAGAACTATTTTAAGGGACTGCTCAAGCTTTTGGAACCACTGTCTAAAAACATACAGCAGCTGAAAAATACGTTCTGTCCCCAATGGAGTCGCCAATTATGTTATCACTCAGGTTGTTCCCTTTGAATCCCAAGGGAATACGGTCGAGGTAACCACTAACCAATCTTTGGGTCACAGGTTCTAGCCTACCTATGTCCAGAGAGGGCTCTCTCTTTATGATTTAACTTTGTTTGTATAATATTTTAGGCTAGTTATGATGCTCGAGGTTTTGTTTTTGGAATTTGCTGGATGATGACTTCAGTCAAGATATATATGTGCTTACCAGGGTGTTCTAGGCCATTGGGCATGGAGTCAGTGGTGCTTAATTTGTTTGATATGTCTGTGTTGATACAGTAGTGATGCTGCAGAGCCAGATAAGTGTCTGAGAAACAATTCTTTGAATCTGTGATTAAGTGTGATGTAACCAGGGTATGAAAGGCAATTAAGAATCTTTCAACTAACTGGTATGGGGAAATAGTGAGAATATGATTTAGAAGCAGTAAAGAATTTCTACATAACATTCATATTGATAGAATTAATGAAAATATGAGCAATTAAGAATTCATGTTCATGATCAATTCTGAAGAAAACATTTTCAGCAATAAAGATTGAGCACAAGGTGTAACCAAACATTTCCTGTACTATTCCTTTTCTCTACTGCTAGATTAGTGAGACATGTGTATGATTTAATAAACATAAGAAGACAAAACATAGATTGAGAAAAACTTATTGTTCCATCAGACAGCACAGGAATTCTGCAACAGCAGGCATAGCATCACCAAGACATCAAACATTCAGGAAATCGCTGAGCTTTTCCAGCCTTTTGCATTAGATAATCTGAAAATATACAATACATTTGCCTAAGAATAAAATCACCAACCCCTTATACGCTGTCAGGGGAGGTATATATACATATTATACATAAGAAAATATCTAGCTGATGAGTAAATGTTTCATTAATATCGTGCCAACTCTTGGAGCGTTGTAGCTGAGAAAGTAAATGCTGTAGTAACTCCTCAGTGCCTTAGCTGTCCAAAATGGTCAGATAATGTTGACTTTGTGACCGTTGGAGTCGGCTGAAGATATGCTGCCCAAAATTTGTGTATTTTTGATCTTTTGCTTGCTGTCGTTGTCCTTTGCTGAGTCACCCTTCGGCTGCCTTAAGTGCTGTCTTAAGTGCTGTCTTTATGCCTTTTACGGAGTTGAAGCTGACAAGGACCGAGCAACTGAGACTACTGTGGCAAAATTTGTAGCATTGCCTGCCACCAATCCTCTTTGGGCAGCTGGTGTCTTCGAATTTTCACCAATGTTTCATCTGCCTCTGTATATCTATAAAAATTAGGAGGAACCTCAAAAAGGTGGTGGATTTCATTTTCAATAAAAAACAGATTTTCAAGTTTGTCAAGAAGGCCCTGCCCTGTTGGAGGCCCTGCTTCCTCAGAAGTACTGGCAGATGCAGTGATATGATTTTCAATAAAAGTTGCCATCCTGGCAGCATATTGCTCACGGGGGAGCAGTCTTCCCGTGCTGGTTAGTAGGCTGGGCAATCCCTTTCCTTGCAGTGCTCCCATTTTGAGCTTGTATTCATCCACCTCAGCCTGTATTTCATGGCATTTTCTCTCTACAGTCTGTACATAATTCCTGAGAGTTAGCACCTTTTTAGCTGTAAGGACAGCCTCTGTTCTGTTAACAATGTTGATGGCTGCTAGATCCTCCTGGGTCTGAGTGTTCAAAAAGTGTATCATTCTATTGGCCTGCTCAGGCCTATTCCCCAATACTGTTCTGGCCTTCTGGATCTCGATCTGTGCTTTGGCAATTAGTTCCATTTGTTCATGCACAATCTTGATTGACTTCCATTGTCTAGTAATGGATTGGTCAATTCGGGCCCACAAAATTCTTTTTATTTCTGCCATAGCACTTTCTAGCTTGAGCTCTTTCTCCAAGGCCTTTATTTTCTCTTTGAGGGCCTTTATTTCTCTACCTTGCTCTGCCACAGTCATTTTTGATTTGTCATATTTGGCCTCTAGTTCTGCCAATTTTTCCTTGGCCTCTTTTATCTCAGTAGCTTGGAGCTCCAGCTCTTTGATAGCCTTTGTCAAATCTTCCATGTTTAAGCTGGACTCTGGAGCTGTTGTAGTTGCTGCTGCTTCTGTTGTTGCTGTAGTTGGTACAGGGGCTACTGCTGCCTCTGTAGTTGTTGCAGTGGTTGAAGTAGTTGGAGGAGCTTGGGATGTGGATTCTCCCTGCTTGTCTTGTAGTGCCCCTTCTAGCTCCTTTTCCAAATCAAGGACCTTTTGATTTAGCTGCATTATTAGATCAAGTTGCTCATCGGCCTCCTTTTCCTTCTGCAATTCTGCTGTTTGGGGGTGCTCGGTGGGCAACAGCTTTAACCTTTTCTTCAATGCATTAAGATCATCTTCTTTTTTCTTCATGAGGGCCCTCACGCCCTTTGGGTCCTTGGGATCATGTCCCAGGTCTATAATGATGTCCTCTAATGATTTGATCCTGTCATCTTTGGCCATGGAGGACATTCTCTCAAAATCCAACTGAATGTTGGTATTCTTCAATGATTCTTTTAATTCATGGGCCATTGTTGCCTTGTCCACCAATGTGGCATAAACCATTTCTCCAGTTTTTTTGTGGAGTTCTATTTGGTCCATGGGGTGGATGTCCTTTGCCATGACCTCCACCCTTGTTCTTACATAATCTGCAGCTGATTTAGGCTGCGGCACCTTAGGTTTGAAGTGGCTGAGGATCATTTTCTCCTCTTGAATGTCATATACAGACATTAGCCTTTCTTGCTTGGCTGGTGTTGCCTTGAGAAACTGTTTATATACTTCTACTCTCAGCAAGTCATTTTGTGCCTTTATTTGTTTGAAAGAAGCCTTAGTGCTTGAAGGCTTCTTGCTCTGCTGAGTGGAGGAGGACACCTCCAAGCCAAGCTGCAATCCCTGCTCCTGCTGAAAGGAGCTTGTGCCCGTTTGCTGGCTGCCTTCCCCATCTTTCCTTGGACTGTCAAGGACTTCTTCACTTATTTCTTCTACTATTGGGGAGTCAACCTTTTGCCTCTTGGCCTCAGGTTGCTGGGAGGATCCACTAGCAGGAGTGGACTCTTCTCTGTCTCTTTTCTTACCTCTCTCCTCATGTGCTGGAGTCTGCAAAATTGGTGCTGCTGGTGGCTCTGTTTGTGGTGGAGGGGTCTGCTCTTGTTGCTGCCCAATTGAGGAGGCAGGCTGTTCTTTTATTGTTTCCTCTTCAGCACCCATTATCCCTTTACCTTTATCTGTACCTGATGCTGCTGTGGAAGGTGCCTGGGTGGCTAGTGCAGTTTTTGTGGCTGAGGTCCCTTCTCCCACTGGATGTGGTTGCTTGAAGATTGCCTGCTGCACAAAATCTAAGTCAAGAGTTTTTTCCAAATCCTTGACATTCTTTTGCATTATCTCTTCTTCAGTTAGTTTTTCAATTAAAGTATCCTGCAGCCATTCTTGCTGATTGGCATACTGTTCAATATGTCGATATTTGCAATGCTCATAGCCTAACAGCCTGTACTTAACCCTCCTGGCACAGATGAAGCCTTCAGGGTCATAAGGGACCCACCAGAAGCTTTTTGAGAGCATGTACTTGTCTTTGAGGATTTTCTCAGCATCTTGCCATCCCTCTTTTTTGTTCATGATGAAGGGGCCCAGGTGGTGCTTGAACTTGAGGTGGGCTTTCTTTTTGGCACTGTGGAAGTGGGTGAGGTCAGAGTGAATGAGCTGCCTATAATACTCCAAGGCAAACAGTCTCATGGGCACATATTTTGGGAGCCTGTATGGACAGAGCTCACAGCCATAGATTCTGATGACTGTATGATCCTGGTATAGGTACCAATCACCTATTTTATAGTTTTTAGAGAGCTGCAGGGTTTTCTGTATTTCAAATGACACTCTGGGAGGAGGGGACCTCATCAATAAGCAAGAGACTGGGTATACAAATTGATCAATAAATTCACAATATGAATATGGTGAATTTTGGACTTGGTGGAAGACAGATGTCCAGAAGATAACAGATCTTCTTTCTCCTCTAGAATCCAGCTTTTTGATGTAGCATGGAAAAGCCTCGGACTGGTAGTACATGAACATGTGGTAGATATAAGATGAATACTTGAAGATGCCCTCCCTGTCCACTTTGAAAAGCTGCTCATGTATCTTGTTGGCTATGAATTTAGCAAAATTATATTTGTAGGCAGGAGGTTGGCCTGGGCTATAAGCAGCTAGTAATACCAGCACTGTCTCATCAACAAATTCACTGGTTTTATAGCCCAACACATATGAAATCATGTCCAGCAGAAGTTTTCCTATATCAGTAAAGTGGACATATAAGTAGGGAGGTGGCCCTGTGGGCTGGTGGTCAGGCCTCATAAATGTCTGGGTGATCTTCTGAATGTCAGCAGTGGACATCTTGGCACCTGTATCCAGCAGATAGTTCATGGCGAAAGGAAACAACAGCTGAGTTTGTTTGAAGTTGAGCATCTGATTGATGGACTCAGCATTAATGTGAAAGAGGATGCTCCCAGATGGAGACTTGACAGCTCTGTGGTTTGCATCATAATTCTCAGCACATAGGCAAATAATCTCTGGAAAAATGTTAACAGATCGGAGAAAGTAATATGGCAGATTTGATTCCCATATACCATATGTATCCTTGCCATTCAAGTAGTCATCTCTCAATTCCCTGAAGGTCTGCAAATGGTTCCTATCGCCCACAAAGTCTTGGATGAGGTAGTCCCTGTCAGCAAGAGGCAGGGACTCCAGCTCTTTATTTGGTGGATTCATGGGGGCAACACTGAGAGCTGTGGGTGCAGGGGCAGCCATTTGTAATTTCTGAATAGAACAAGGTAAGTGCAGATAGCTTGACAGGTCCCTCAAAGCTCAGGTGATAGACTGAATGCAGATAATGCTAGAAATATTCTTCAAAGAGAAATAGGCAGGCTAGGCAGGCTTGCCTCTGCTCTGCTTTGGAAAATTCACAGGAATTGTGAATAATGAAGATGAAATGCAGAGGGTGGGCAGGACTTAAAATGGTAAAATGCAGCTTTTTAAGCCTGCACCCGGCAAAAGGGAACAATGCCGGGCAGCTTGAGGACGAATTTGCAAGTTAAGACCGCGAATTATGGTTTTATCATCAAATTTTGGAGCAGGGGACAATGCAGGTGTTCTAGTCCAGAATTGACTAAGAAACAATCTTCAATTTGGGATTTAATAGGTGTTTTATGGAAAATTTGCAGAGAAATGGCAAAAACACGGGTGAAACGGGTGAATTCTGGCAAATACCTGGATAAATGATGCCGAGAGCCTCCGGGTTGACAGTTAACGAGAAATGCAGCTAAATTGGTGAGTCGTGGCATCTGCAGCTTCGAATTTGCTGGCTTGGAGGCAAATTTCGCAATGAATGGAAAAAAACGCCTCTTCTTTGTTTACAACAAAAATGACATAAAACGGCCAAATAGCGCGTTTTTAACGATAAATTTAGAAAATGGGGGTTATTGGCGCTTTTCCGCCGATGACATCAGCATGACATCATGGCGGGCCCCGGTACGGAGGGTGACGTGGGCGCTGAGCTGGAGGCCAGCGTGGCGGGACACGGTGGTGGGCGGTGTGGGGTGGCAAGGTGACATGGAGGGATACAAGGCGCGAGGGCGGGGGCTGGGGACATGACGTCAGGATGACGTGGAGTGACATGACGGGGAAGGTGGTAAGTGGGAGGGTGGTAAGAGGTCTCCCCGCACCGCTTTTGGGAGAAGGCGGTATCGGGGAGGGGGGCTCTGAACACCTCCGCCGGCCGCCACGCGGCCAATGTATGGGGGGGAAAACCGCCCACTCCCCAGACGTTAAAGCGCGACACCTTCAGATCTCAAAATGCCCGCCCACCGTTGGATGAAGGGGGGCGGGAGATGGACGGCTGGCGGGCGCCCCGACCCAATGCGCAAGTTTGGGTGGGGACCGCCAGTTGATTAAATAATATTTAATATGCCGCGGGTTGAAAAACTTTGGTTATGGGGGTTTAATAGGTTTTAAATGCATATAGGTTAATATGTCGGGGGGTCAACAAATGGTTAGACTTAGGTTTGAGTGGGGGGAAAAGGTTTGCATGGGTATTTTTCGGAAAATGGGGTATATATGAGGGTTAAGGGTGGGCTATTAGTCTAACCAGGGGTTAGAGTAGTTCCCAAAACAAGGGTTGACTATAGTCCCTGGTGGACTAATGTCTCCCATAGACATACTATTTAGCTATAATGCTAAAGGGGGGATATTTATACATTGCTTGGGGTTTTATACACCATGGTGTTATAGTAATAGGGAAAGGGGAACATAGGGGATTTAGTGTAGATAGAGTTAGTAGTTAGTATTTGGAGGGGAATGGGAATGGGAAGTGATAGTTACTAAGCTTTTTAGGAATCAAACTTAGTTAGGGAGTAGATCAAAATGAAAAGAATTTTTACACAAGAAATGTGGCTTCTTTTCAAAGAGAGAAGTCACTTCTGACATGAAATTTGTACAAATGAAGAGTCTAAGGAGGACTGATCAGGCAGATCCTGCAGTGCTCATGGGGAGGTTAGTAAAAACTTTTGAAGGGGATGAGGGAAGTTAGTGATAGTTTAGTAGTTTTCCAAATGAGCCATTGGTCTTGCCTTTCTCCTGCTGGTGACATCATTGTGATTTTTGCCAATTGATATACTTAGATCATGCTTTCTGCAACCTTCCACTGCCTACCCTGCCTATTATGCCTAACATTTTTTCTTCCTTTGGATGGGTGCACTTGGCCTTGCAAACCCTGATAATTCTCTTTTCTTTTTGCTGCCCTCCTATCTAAGTCTACCCTTATGACTTCCAAGGGCCCAGATTTAGCAGTTGGGCTCCTTTCTTTCTCTATCCACCTAGTCATCTGTCAAGCTTGAGCTGTTTGAACAGGTACTTCCTCTCTAGTCTACAACATGCAATTTAAAACATGGTGAGGCCCAGCTTGAGCTGTTGGACCACCCATCAAAATAGTAGTGGCAATTTGGACTAGCCACTTTCATGGTCTTTGTTTGGGGTTCATTTCTTTTATTTTTTCTTTGACCAATTCATTTTCTTGCCCTTTGATTTTTCTTTTAAGGCATACCCTCTTTACATTTTTTAACTGTCTGCTTCCTTCACAAAAATGGAACCTTAGTAGCATGGAAGGTGGACATTTTTGGCACTTCCACTGTCAATCATGAGAGATGAAAACCTATTGGTATAGGAGGCTAACACCTCAGGTTCCAACGAAAATCCCCGGTGACTGTCCAAAATTCGATGGTAAAGCTAATGAAGATCCACAAGCTCATGTCATGACTTATCACCTGTGGTGTTCATTCAATTCATGGCTTGATGATTCAATTCAGCTTCGCCTTTTTCAAAGAACTCTCACTGGCTCTGCAGCTAAGTGGTATATTGAGCTCAATCGCGGATCCTTTCAGGATTTCAACTCGTTGGCTATGGCATTTCTCACTCATTTTCAGTTGCCCATTCGATATGAAATGGGTACACACCTCCTCACATCCTTAAGACAGACAACGGCTACGCATATCTCTGATCATATCCATGAATGGAGACGGCGTAGACGTATGATCAAATTTTGGATTCCCGACCAACTTCTTACCGATTGGTTTACGACTTCGTTCGTTCCTCCAATAGCTCGGGACATTGCCATGGGGGCGTGTGTCATTGAAGAGCAAGCTATCGTGCGTGCTCAGTACCTTGACTTGGTTTATTCTCAGTCAGGTACATTGTATGATTATCTGCCTGACGCCCCGAGACCAGGAACATCCAAAGCCCCGCCAACACCAACTGTTGACGGTATTATTGGTTCTGTTAATTCGTCCTCGAAGAAAAATTCCGCGAACCCTGGGAAGCAAAAATCAAGTGCTTCGAATGAACCCACTTCTCAGGTAACACCCGCTTCGAATATTACTTCCAAGGTCCATGCCGTCCAGTCCACCACGTCAGACAAAGCCTCAAAAGGAAAGAAGAAAGGGAAAGCGAAGAATAAGCTAGATCAACCTAAACAGGACTCCCCTAAACCTCCGCCCGAGGACGGTGCGAAGCGCAAACCCAAGTATCCTTGTCTTATCTGTGATGAAGATCACTATACCAAAGACTGCCCTAGGCGGTCCGAAGTTAGTCGTTTGTTGAAAGGCACTCCCGGGATTCCTGTGGTGCTCAAAGAACCCTTTCTCTCACAACAAACTCAAATGGTGGCTGACCCCTCTCAACCTCCCTCTTCCTTGGGTTCTCAAGTGTTTATGGCTGGAACAATACCTGTCAATATCACTACTCGAACAAAAGATTATCCGTCATCTACCGGGAAAGAGCCTGAGGTCCCCTCCAGTGCTCCTCCGTTCAGTTCAGGCCCGCTCCACATCGAGAGACCTAGTACTGAGACACCTATTCGACCCCCTCCAAAAGGAGTACTCCGGAAATATTCTTACAACCCAAACGCCCGTGCTGCACAACACTACAATATCGTTGAGGACTTAGCTCAGACTCCATCAGCTATGTCTGCTTTAGAAGTTCTCCAGAGCTACCCTTCTCAGAGGAAGTCCTTGCTATCCGCTATCGGTGGCATAGACCTGGCCGACTCGGATTTAATTACTTTTGACTTGGAACGCCATAGGCAGAGACTGCCTCCCCAAATCGAATTCCTTATACAGGTTATTATTGATTCCAAAACGATTCATCGTACAGTCATTGATGAAGGTGCTTCTACTTGCATCATGTCTATTGCCTGTTGGAAAGCTATTGGATCTCCAACGCTGAGCCAATCTCCCACAACCTTGGAAGCTTTTGATGGAAGAGCATCCCGTCCTTATGGTATACTCCAGCGTTTTCCCATCTCTTTGGAAGGGAAGACGGTCGAAATGGAAGTTGAAGTTGTCGATGCTACTCTTACCTACAACCTCCTTCTCGGACGTAGTTGGATATACGCGATGCAAGCTGTAGCTTCATCTTTGTTTCGTATCATCCGTTTCCCTCATCAAGGGAAGATTGTTACTGTAGACCAGCTGTCATTCTTCGCTTCCTCTTCTGAAGGAAACATCCCTTTTGTGGAGCATACCGCCAGATCATCTGAGAGTCTGGGTCACGGGCTTTTCAAAGATCCCGCCCTGATGGGTGTTTTTCCGCTCCCACCTCCTAATGTCGCTTCCGTCAATATGATTACTACTTGTTCTGATCCGTGGATCCTCCCTCCCACCGACCAAGTAGATTCTTGGGGCGACCAGATGCCGTTGAGTCCTGCCGAGCTCAACTATGTCGAAATCATTGCTGCATCGGCTCCCTCTTCTGAACTTGCCCTTTCGAGCAAGGTTCTCCACTCGTTCGCTCCATCCTCAGGGCTTGTAGATGAGACTTCTTCGGACCCTTTAAAAGAAACATTCCCTTCCGACGAAGCCATTATTGAGACTATGTCTCTCGAGGAACCTCCTTGGCATGATTCTCACCATCGTTCCTCGTTTCTACCTGCCCATCAGGATATGCTTACTTGTTTCGAGCGGTTTGCTCCTTGTCTCCCATTTCAAATCCTTCAAACACCTATCCAAGTTTATCAAGTGTCCTCTGAAGGAAATATGGCGAACATTACGCAAACCCAGCCCATCGACATCTCTGTGAAACCAGGGATTGTCGAACATCTTCACATTGGAGTCACTTGTACTCCGGAGGAAATTCAACTTTATTCCAATCTTTTTCGTGAATTTCGTGACGTCTTTGCATGGTCCTATGAAGAAATGCCCGGCATTGATCCTAGCATAGTGGTGCATGAGATAATCACGTACCCAGGTGCTAAGCCTGTTTGTCAACGTTTACGCCCTGTACACCCCAGAAAGGCTGCAGCTATTAAGGCCGAAGTAGAGAAGCTTCTTAAAGCTGGTTTTATTTATCCTATCCCGCTCACAGATTGGGTTTCCAATATCGTACCTGTGAATAAAAAACAAGGTACAATCCGTGTTTGTGTTGATTATCGTGATATTAATCGGGCCTGTCCTAAAGATAATTTCCCCACACCATTCATTGATCAAATTATTGACGAGTGTGCCGGAAGCGAAATGTACTCTTTTATGGACGGTTTTTCTGGATATAACTAGATCAATATTGCTCCCGCTGATCAACACAAGACCACATTTATCTATCCATGGGGCACTTTTGCCTATAAGAAGCTCCCTTTCGGTCTCAAAAATGCCTGTGCGACCTTCCAACGTGCAATGTCCTATGCTTTTCATGACATTTGACACATTGTACAGCCATACCTGGATGATCTTCCAGCTCATTCAGCCAAACGTCAGGACCACCCTACTCACCTTCGCGAGATATTTCTTCGCTGTCGACACTACCGAATTAGACTCAATCCTCACAAATGTGTCTTCTGCGTTGAATCCGGCCGACTTCTCGGGTTTGTCGTCTCCCGAGAGGGCATCCGTTTGGATCCCCTTAAAGTTGAGGCTATAGTGAATCTTCCTCCCCCTGCTTCTTTACAGCAATTGTAAAGCTTGCAGGGTAAAGCAAATTTTCTATGAAGTTTCGTTCCAAACTATGCCGAGGTGGCCAAAGGTTTCACACGATTACTAAAGGGAGATGTCCCTTTTCATTGGGATACCATGGCTCAGAAATCTTTTGAGCGTCTCAAGGGTCTCCTTGTTTCTGCTCCATTGCTTCGTCCTCCAAACTATCATCGTGACTACACTCTGTATTTGGCTACCGCCGACACCACTATCGACATGGTTCTCGTTCAAACTGACGATGATGACACTGAGCATGTTATATATTATCTCAGCCGCAATCTTTTAGATATGGAAACTCGATATGCTTATGTCGAGAAGTTGGCTTTGGCTGTCGTTTGTGCTGTCCAACATTTCCGTCATTATATTCTGCTACGCACTACTACCGTGGTTTCTGATTACAACCCCATGATGTATATTTTGTCACGCCAGTTGCTGGGGGGCAAGTACTCAAAGTGGATTGTCATCCTCCAAGAGTTCGACTTGGAATTTACCACTGCCAAGTCCAAGAAATCCCTTGTCTTTGCTGAGTTACTTTGCTCTTTGGCATCTTCTTCCCCGCCCTCTCATACAGAGGATCAAATTCCCGATGAGACTTTATTTCTCATCAGCACCCTCTTCCCTTGGTACGGAGATATCATTATATATTTGCAGACGTCCTCCTTTCGCCCTGGCGTGTCCAAAGACGCTCGGCAAAGGATTTGTCATCAGTCGCAACCATACCATATCATTGGGGATACACTATCTCGCCTCGGCGCCGACTCTGTTCTTCGTCGTTGTCTAACTCTCGAGGAAGCTGAGCGTGTCTTGAATGACTGCCACTCTGGTGCCTGTGGTGGTCACATGTCCGGATATGCTATTGCCCAAAAAATCCTCCATGCTGTCTACTTTTGGCCCTCTATCTTTAAGGATTGCATTCTTGCCGTCCGTTCTTGTCATGAGTGCCAGATATACTAGCGGAAGATGCGAGCGCCTCCCGCTCCATTGCACCCTGTTGTCACCGTCGGCCCTTTTGCAAAATGGGGCATTGATTATACGACCTGTAACCCTCGCTCGGCCAGGGGGCATGGGTTTATTATCGTTGCCGTCGATTACTTTACTAAATGGGCCGAGGCGATGCCTACATTAACTAAAGACGGTCACACAGTGGCGCAATTTTTATTCAACCATGTTATTTCGCGATTCGGCGTCCCTCAAGCCATCGTCACTGATCACGGGAAGCATTTCCGTAATCATATGATGTCAGAACTAACAACCCAGCTAGGCTTACAGCACGATAGTTCGACTCCATACTACCCTCAGTCCAATGGCCAAGTTGAAGCTATCAATAAGATTTTGGTTACAATGCTTCAGCGTACCGTTGGCATGCATAAGTCTAACTGGCATTTGAGGTTGTTCCCTGCCTTGTGGGCCTATTGAACCTCTGTGAAGGATGCCACTGGTTTCACTCCATTTCAGCTAGTTTATGGACTAGAGGCTACCCTTCCAATCGAGTGCGAAATCCCTTCATTAAAATTGGTTGTCGAACTACTTCCCAACACTACTCCATTAGAAGAATGCCTTCTTTACCTAGAACGGCTAGATGAGACCCGTCGCCTGGCCTCTTTGGCCATCGAAACACAAAAGAAGCGAGTCAAGACTCACTTCGATCAGACTGTACATCCACGTTCTTTTGTTGAGGGAGATTTAGTCCTGCTATACGATCAGGCAAACGATAAGCTGGGAGTAGGAAATCTCGAGCCTATGTGGCTAGGACCTTACATTGTCAAGAAAGTTTTGCAAAAAGGGGCCTACGAGCTAATTCATTATGAAGGGAACCCTCTCGGGAAGCCCCGAAACGGGTTGTACTTGAAAAAGTACTATGCATGATGCTTGTACACTTTATTTTGTACATACATGTACTCTAGCAAGTGTGTTGTGTGTATGAGTGTCATTTTTAAAGGCGTAACTGCCACTTATTGTGTCTTTCGCTTCTTGTGCAGATGTCTGATGCACCTTATGTTGGTTTCACTGATGGTACCTGCCGCAGTACTCGCAACTTGTCCTCTGCGGCGTGGGTGATCTATGATCCTCATGGCGAGCTGATAGATTTTCAAGGTGTGTGTTTGGGTCGTACCACTAACAATGTCGCCGAATATTGTGCTGTAATCGAGCTACTTGCTAAAGCAATTAATCTCGGCATTCGTGCATTGGTAGTGAACCTGGACTCTCAACTTGTCGTCCACCAGCTCAACGGGCAATATTCCGTCAGAGACCATCGCATTCTAAGGTTGTATTTACGTGTGAGATTGTTAGAAAGGAACTTTGATTTTATCACATATCAGCATATTCCACGACAATTAAACACATTATCTGATGCATTGGCTAATCATGTATTAGATAGACATTTGCGTAATTTGTAATCAAAACATTATACAAGCAAGCACATGAAAGCACAATAATAAACCATAGGCATACGTATATATATACGTGTGTGTCATAATGTTTGCGCCGTGCGCGTTACATAGTCCAAAAATAATACATGTTCATCTCATATGGCCGGAGACAACATGTCTCTCAAAAATATGCAAAAATGAAACCTAGGCGTCTAATCACGGTGATGCTCATGATAGCATGTCACCGCTCGCACCAAACGTCTCAGAAGACGGTGGACACGAGTCGGTACTCCCACTGTGTGCCTCTGGTATGTGAAGGGCACATCCGCCAATCTGGCATAGTCTGGAATCCATCGAGTGAGTCCCTCAAGGTTCTGTACTAGCTCTTCACCCACACCACCCTCTAACTGAGGGTCAGCTGCGGGTTGTACCCTCCGTGCTATGTGAGACAGAACAACTGGTCGCTCTGCACCAACATCTACATACATATATATAGCTGTTGTCAGAGACATGCATGTATTACAAAAATAAAATAAAATTATTAAACATCAAAAACACAAAGAGTTCTTACCAAGCTCCTCATCCCAGTCTTCTCCCGCAGGCAATGGGAGATCTGGGTCTCTAGTAAAATTGGTGCCTGCATAGGGCCAATCCTCTATAACGATCATCTGGTGACGAAGCCATATGAAGAACTCGGGCCTCCAGGCCATCTGCTGGCCCCCTCCTCCTCTGGGCATGAGTGCTGCCCATCGAGTCATCCTCGGTTCCCGTGGCACTGGATCTGCCACTATACCTCCCTGAATCTGGAAAATCGGCAGTCGCTCCAAGAAGAAGGATACCACAATGGATCCATACCCGAACTGTTTGTTTCCCCCACGCTTACACTTCGTAAGCTGTCTCTTGATGTTAAGGGTCACAGCTGTGGCCCAGTCAAACAGAGTAGGGTTGAGACACTCGGTTGCCAGCAGTAAATGATTCTTGCTGGCCTCATGGGGCGCCTGTACCCCCGCCGTCCGTGTAATAGTGAATAGTATCACCCGTAGCACTAGGTCTGGAACTGTGATGATATCTACCTTGGCACTGTTCTGTCCAAACTGTGCCCCTGGACAAACCCGGTCCATCACCTCCCCCATCTTTTCTCTGGAAGGTCTACTTCCAGTCAAAATGGGTCATGCACCTCTCCACGATAACCCAGTGATAAAATAGACATCGGAAACATCCATCTCCATTGTCTGATCTCGCAAGCGGAATACCTGATCCTCTATGTCCCAAGCATCCACGATAAATCGTAGTAGCTCCGGTTGTGCACGCAAATAGGAGGTGAGGAAAAACTTCTTTAAGCCGCAATCCCTCAAGGCATCCATGCAGGCTTCATCCTCTAGTGCCAAAGCATCTATAGCATCATGCTCTCTTTCTCTCCATTCTACAACCATTTTGACGAATCCCTGCAACCATAAAGTTGAAAATACCATCATTAGATCACTGGTGAAACCATAATTCAAAGAAATTTGCGAAATTAATGGTAAAATCCATGGGAAAATTAGGTCGCGCGGGTGGCACGACTGTTTTCAAAACAGTCGCGCCAATGGCGCGCCCCCTTTTGGAAAATAATCCCATTAGCGCAGTCCCGAGTGGGAAACCTGCGCCAATGGCGCAACCCTAAATTTTTCAAATCCCCTTGCAGGGGATCCGTCTGTGGATGGAAAACTGAAAAAAACGGAACGAAAATGAAGCTAAGGACAAGACCTATTACCTGCTCCAGACGGCGGCTCGATTGCTTTCCTGGATTGATCACAATCGACAGTTGAATTTTGCACCCAAAACCCTCCAATGGTAAACTCACAAGGTGAAAAGTAAAAAGTGAATTTGTTTTTTACCATTTCATTATTTTATAGCATTTTTTGACCTAAAATGCATTAAAAATATTATTTTTTTGGGTATTTTTGAATATATTTATATCAGAATAGGTTTTACGCTATTTTTGGTATGATGACAGGTGTTAGTGCAACTCAAGCGACGAAACGAGCTCCTTTTTTCTACTTTTTCAAGCTCGGTAAAACATGTGAAAAGGTTACTTTGAGGTCCGCTTTCAGCTCTTTTCTGACCGTTTAAAGACAAAAAGATTGCCGAGTTACTCCTCTTGACTCATTAAACGTTAATAAGAGGCGGTCGTTTTAAGTTCTTTTTGTTGACCGTTAAAACATAAAAAGATTACCGGGTTTTTGTCATTTCAGACTCGTTAATGGTTACGAAACAACGTGGTTTTGATTGCTTTTTTACTTTTTCAGGTCGAAATCACTATTTATGAAATGTACTCCTCGATCGTAATGGTCGGGCGGTTCTTTCGAGCATTGTTTTATACTTTTTCGGGCTCGAGAGACACAACTTTACGAAAAAGGACACCCTTGGAGTTTCCTTTTCTGCTATCTTTTCAAACTCTCTAAACATGAAAAGACGCCGAGTTCTTCCTTTGTCAGACTCATTAAAACCTGATGACATCGGATTCTGTCGAAATGATGCACCACAAACATATGCTATCCCCATCAATCTTGTTAAAAATAATTGGGGTACTCGCTAGAAATGGCGGGGGAAAATGGAACCATAATTATTGTCGTGTCGGCAGTATGTCACTCTTGAACATGGCACTTGTCTGCTTTCGTGTCTGGGTGGGGATATCTCATCTCATTTTTCACTTGCCTCCGTGGATTTGGATAATCCTGTTTGACCTCTCATCTGCTCATTGCCTCGTCACCATGACCTCTGATCCATTGATGTCAAATACTGCCAATTCCACTATCGTGCCGCCGATATGTTCAAGAGAAGTTGACCTCTGCAGAAAAACAACCTCCCTCTGATAGCTCACATAATCCTGATTCACAACATTATCTCTCTGTCTCGTGTCGATGATGTGGGAAACATCATGGCCCACCTTCGATCAAGGTCACTTCCTGTCGACTTCAGCTCATTATCCAGGAAGCTGATCTAGAGACTCCCTTCTGGTGCCTTGGAGCCTGCATGCCTCAATGGCCATCTGGTTAGGATCAACGAATATACTTAGGTATTCTCTTATGGATGGCTGCGACCATACCACATATATCATGTACTTGAGCTATCTGTTGTATCTCTCAATGCAGATTCTCGGCGGCAACTACATGTGTTCTTGTAAATCATTTAGGGGGCATCTGTTACACAGTAATTTGTCACCATTGGTCACCGTCCCTGTTACCCCTTTCCCGTACTTTGGAGGACTCATTCCAGGACCTGTGAGCAGTGACATAACTTAAAAACACTTGCATTATGTTCCCCTAAGTATGGACTTGATGTGCCCTGAAGACACCTCCTGCAAAATATCCCTGAAAAGTGCCCTTTTTCCATTAGCGCGGGTCCACAGTGTACTACCCGCGCCAATGAGGGAGATCCTCAAAAGAAGGCGTGCCCATTGGCGCTTTGTCTTAGAGTAACACCCGCGCTAACCGAGTTTGGAAAAGATTTTTAACAAACGCGTGCCCGGATGTTTTTTCCCTTCAAGTCATGAAGTCTTTTGAGGATAAAGCTAATCTTCTAGATGTCGAGATTCATCATCTATCCACAGCGGCTTTTTGGAGATAATTCCAATCCATAATGGGTGTCTTGATGCATTGTATCTTCCTCCCCTTCTCCATCTATAAAAGTCTGTCCTCATGCATTTGACAAGCTAGTTTTTGGGAGTAGTGGTGATAGTGCTAGTAGTGATAACACTTGTCTTGAGTGATAGTAAGAGTCTTGGAGCATAGGGAGGTTATGCTGTCAGAAGTCTGAGCTGTGTATTCATAATCAAAGAGAGAGAATCCCACTAGCCCAAAATGGGTCTAGCAACAATCAATTAACGCTACCATGCAAGTTCCTAGTTGCAAATTGAAAGTGGATTATGGGAACCAACCTGGAGTCCAACGCTAGTGTCGTAGACAAGTTGATACTCTCATTCCCTTGCTCCGGCAGGTCACGATCCTCACGATCTCCACGAATGGATACCTGCACATGCAAAGAACAAAGCGAATACAAGCATAAAATCCACTAAATACAACTATATATCGGTCAGAAAATACATAGAGCAAACATTATCATAATGAACAATAAGATCGGAACCATAATTATAGTCATTTATTAATGAATAATCAATAGAGAAAAATACAACCAAAGTTCTGACGTTGAATCTCTCCTCTGGCTGGGCGAGCAGCTACATATGTCTTGCAATAAACCTTTCTCTCTCTTTGATTATGAATACACAGCTCAGACTTCTGACAGCATAACCTCCCTATGCTCCAAGACTCTTACTATCACTCAAGACAAGCGTTATCACTACTAGCACTATCACCACTACTCCCAAAAACTAGCTTGTCAAATGCATGAGGACAGACTTTTATAGATGGAGAAGGGGAGGAAGATACAATGCATCAAGACACCCATTATGGATTGGCATTATCTCCAAAAAGCCGCTGTGGATAGATGTAAGGGATAGATGATGAATCTCGACATCTAGAAGATTAGCTTTATCCTCAAAAGACTTCATGACTTGAAGGGAGAAAACATCTGGGCACGCGTTTGTTAAAAATCTTTTCCAAACTTGGTTGGCGCGGGTGTTACTCTAAGATAGAACGCCAATGGGCACGCCTTCTTTTGAGGATCTCCCTCATTGGCGCGGGTAGTACACTGTGGACCCGTGCTAATGGAAAAAGGGCACTTTTCAGGGATATTTTGCAGGAGGTGTCTTTAGGGCACATGAAGTCCATACTTAGGGGAACATAATGCAAGTGTTTTTAAGTTATGTCACTGCTCACAGGTCCCGGAATGAGTCCTCCAAAGTATGGGAAAGGGGTAACAGGGACGGTGACCAATGGTGACAAATTACTATGTAACACCGCCCTCACCCCTCCCACCCGCCCTCTCCCCACCCGCTCACCCCACCCACCCGCCCTCTCCCCATCCTTCCCACCTACCTCGCCCTCACCTGCCCCACCTACCCTCCCCCCACCCGCACCCGCCCTCACACGCCCGCCTGCACCCGCTCACCCCGCCAACCCGCCCTCTCCCCACCTGCTCAACCTTGCCCGCCCTCACTCGCACCACCCTGCCCACCCCCGCCTGCCCACCGCCCTCTCCTCACTTGCCCACCCCACCCGCCCCCACCTGCCCTCTCCTCGCTTACCCACCCCACCCACCCCCACCCACTCACCTTGCCCACGATTTATTTCTCTTCATTATTTTATTCTACAATTTAATGAAGAATGTAAACTAATTTTTTTTATGAAATAAATCATTAAAGTTAAAATTGTAAACTACAACTTCTACCTAAATTATTTTAATAGTCAAAGTATATAATATTTACTAAACAATTGAATGTTTTATTTAATTTTTATAATACATTCTAAAACAAAGTAATCCCACATTCACCCCGTTATAAAAGAATTCCATAATATTCACTTTATCATATTTTCCTTCGTCACCATAAAAAATCAACATGTTAAATTTTTTTAAAACAAATTAATCTCGCATTCACCGTACGGTAAAACATCTTCGTAATTTCACCTATATACTAAATTCCATTATCACTATTACTCACATTACTTCAAGATTTTCTGAGGTTCGTTGAAGGACTTGGAATGAATTTGTGGAGCAGCTACATTGCTATCAATAACATATTCAACGAAGAATTCTTGCAATTGAAAGGTTAGTTAAATTTTTTTCCTTGAAAATTTTCATATTAAATTAGTTTAACGAAGTAGTTTTTTTTTTTTTTTTTTTAAATTAATACTTTTTGTGAGTTAAATTAACCAATACATCCGTCGTGAGCATGGTGGGCCCAGTAAAGCTAGGCACCCCCAAACCACGCCACCCCGGGGTGGGTGCCAAGCGAGCGGGAGGGCGCCGGGTGGGCAGGCGGGCGGTGGGCGGGTGGGTGGGGGCAGGCGGGTTGGCGGGTGAGAGAGGGCAGGGGTGGGCGGGCAGGCAGGTGGGCGGGTGAGTGAGGGCAAGTGAGGGCGGGTGGGTGGGCGGGTGAGCAGGGGTCAAGGTAAGGCGGGCAGGGGCCAGGGTGGGAGGGGGGGAGGGGGCAGGTGGGCGGGCGGGGAGAGGACGGGGTGAGCGGGTGAGGGTGGGTGGGGGCTGAGGTAAGGCAGGTGGGGGTCGGGGTGGGCAGGCTGGGGCAAGGCTGGGCAGGGAGAGGGCGGGGTTGGCGGGTGGGGAGAGGGCGGGTGGGCGGGGAGAGGGCAGGTGAGTGAGCGGGGAGAGGGTAGGGTGGGTGGGCGGAGTGAGCGGGTGGGGAGAGAACGGGGTGGGTGGGCGGGGTGGGGCAGGGGTGCGCCGGGTGGCCGGGGTGGATGAGCGGGGGTGGGTGGGGGAAGGGCGGGGTGGGCGGGAGGTGGGAGGGTAGGGGTGGGTGAGGGCGTGTGAGGGTGGGTAGTTGAGGGGCAGAACACCACCCCGCGTCATCCCGACAGGCGGGCGAGTTGCCGAGGTGGCACGGGGTGGGATAACGCCCCTCACCCCGTGCCACCCCAGCGGGCGGGCAGGTTGCTCGGGTGGCGTGGGGTGAGGGGCATGGTGGGATGCCGCCCCTCACCCCGCGCCACGCCTGCGGGCGGGCAGGCCGTCAGGGTGGCGCGGGGTGGGGTACCGCCCCTCACCCCGCGCCACCCTGGCGACCCGCCCGCTCGCCCAAGGTGGGCAACACCGCCCCACCCAGCGCGACCCCGGCGACCTGCGCTCTCGCATGGGGTGGCCGGTCGATTTTGAGAATCGCCCGACCACCTCGGACGGGCGGGCAGGCCGCCGGGGTGGCGGGGGGTGAGGGGTGCCGCCCCTCACGCCGCACCACCTCGGCCGGCGGCCTGCCTACCTAGGGTGGCTGGGCAATTCTCAGAATCGCCCGATCACACCGGGCGGGTGGCGGGCCACCGGGATGACACGGGGTGGGCGGCGGCACCCCACCTCGTGCCACCTCGGCAGCCCGTCCGCCCGTCCGGGGTTGTTAGGACCTGTGGTTCCACCCGAGGGGCGACCGTGTTCGGCAGCGAATGAACGGTTGGAGTAATGGATGTGCGAGCTCACAACTTCATGTGCGATGGTGATATGTTATAATGCGCACAAGGAAGAGAGAGAGGAGGTGTTTATATGGTGTGGGGAGCGGTTGGATCAACCCATGGGCCGACCTACAAACATGGGAAAGCCGACATGTATCATGGGTGAGTTTGCGATGGAGTAGGGGCATTGGATGAGTCGGATTGGGTAACTTGACTCGCCCTACCGTTGGTATAAGTTAGCATTGCGCTGGAGTCATTTGGAAACACATCTTCGCTCATCCAACAAAGGAGAAGTGCGTGGAATAGGAGGTAGCCGCAGAAAATAAGGGGAAGTCGCAGCACAATGATGCGCCCAACCTTGGGTGAGGCTACGTGAGGAAACGCATTGTCTTGGTTTCGGTGAGGGCGTGGGTAGATGAGCGCCCGCTAGCCAAAGAGTAGGGAGTGCACGGGTGTGGCGCCCGATTGTGCGACGGAGCACCCAACGGTTGGACGAAGGTGTGGGTGCCCGGTTTGTGCGACGACTTGGAACAGGTTCTTGGGTGACTTGGGTGAGCGCCTGCCCATCATGCAAGTGTGCACGATGTGACTTGGTGAAATGTTGAGATTGTGAATGGAGGTGTGACTCGTGCGGAGGTGCCCATGTGTGGCGACTTGGTTACGATGAGAAGCGCCCAAAGTTGGGCAAACAACACGATCGTGCGACGAGGTGAATGAAGAGTTGGTGAGTCGTGCGACGACCGTGCAAAGGTGCCGTCGAGCTGGGCAACCAAGTTTGTCGAAGTTGAAAATTGGCTAAGTGTAAATTTCAGGTTTCCCAAGATTTAACTTGTACTTTGTAAAAGTGAAGATTATATAATATATTGATTCAGGCAGACTCATATTGCATGGAGTTTCCCCTCCCTTTATACTATTTTGCATTTCTCTTTTATAATGTTGTTTATGTGAATGTTATGGGCTTTCACTTGTATAAAGAAACACATTAATAATACTTGGTTTCCAAACACAAACTAAGTAGGATAAGTGGAATGCTAGACGTAGTCTACAATCGTAAGTATTGGTGAAAAGAAAATGATTGGCAGTGCCGCACCTCTTTATAAGCGGCTGAAAGACTACCACAGGTGTATGGTTGTGACAGGTGGTATCAGAGCTAGTGTCGGGGAGCTGGTGCTAGTGTTGAAGCGTCGAAGCTGATACACACTTGCACTTCATGACAGGTGGTATCAGAGCTCATGGTTGGAGCTGGTGGACTAAATCAAGGAGCTGATTCTACGAAGACCAAAGACTTGAAAGGGAGTTCAAGTTTTGTAGGTAACAGGTGGAATATTAGGGTGATTCAGGTGAATGGTGAAACAGGTTTAGCAGAGGTGAAGCTTAGTGGTTGGACCAAGCTGAACGACAAGGCATGGCAGGTTTGGAAGAATGTGAAGGGAAGCTCTTGCTTACCTTATACAGGTTGAAGCGGATGAAAGAAGAGAATCCCTGGATTCGAGAGAAGCTTGAAGTCTTGGAAAGGAATGTTGAAGACGAACTTCTTCAACTTGGTTGGACAATAGAGCAAGATGAAGTTGCAGATTGTTCTGAAAAGGAAGAGGAAGTCATGATGATTGAGGATGTTGCAGATGTGACAACAATGGAGAATGAACTTGAGATTGATCAAGTTGGACTAGGATCATGCAATTTGCAGACATGGATGAATGAGGAAGCTCACATGGAGGAGCCTCATGATGATGATGTAAGTACTATTGATACTTGTGTTTCACTTGAGCATTTGGTAGATGGACCATATGCAGGGAAGGGAAAAATCAGTTTGCTGATGCTAGGGAGGATCTTACCATGGATGTCTATGATGAAACTTTGTATGGAGAAGCAAGGATTGTTGACTGTTGTAGGACTTGTTGGGGTTGTTTGTGACCTTGTGGTAGAAGGTACAAAGGCCCGTGACAAGGGAGGAACATGATGATCATTGCAGAGGAATGGGTCATGCTTTAGCCATATGGAGAAATGGCTAAGTGCCCAGCATGACTCATGGACAGATTGAGGAGGGCACACACTTGAGATATGATGATACTTGGGTGGACTTCTCATGGCCGAGACTAAGAGATAGTCTTGGTGGAACCTTTAGTGGGGGACCCATGGTGGAGAGACTCATGTGATGATGATATGGTTGGGTGACCGAGTTCACTACACTGAAGATTGCAGACTTGGATGAGGATGACCGATTTTTGTGATGGGTCTACTTGGTTGGACTACATGGGCAACTTAGTCATGAACATCAAGTTGGAGACATGGAGCTTGGCAGTCTAATGCAAGGACATTATGTAGGAGCACTTGTAGAGGTGTCACTTATGGGCATCCAATGAGGAGTGCCAAGGAAGGGGTGTTGTGTAGGTAGTTTTGCTGATGTGACATGGAGACTTATTACTTATGAGCCGATGGAGAGGTTGTGCACTTAGGTACAACAAGGCCATGGACTTGGATGGAGTTGTGAGCAGACTATGGAGCATTCCTACTACATGGAGAGCTGAGGCATCTTGCAGAGACCTTTGGGCCGAGACATGTATGCTTGCTAGATGTTGGTTGGAGATGACTCATGGAGCTCATGATCACATGAGGTTGTGACTTCCAGGGAGACTTCATATATGGTGGACTTAGAGGATATAATGCATTGAGGAGCTGAGGTCAGAGACTTTGATGCAGGATGTGGTGCATACTTCCGAGTACATGTACGGACGTGGCTTGGAAGAGTGACTTGATGTGGAGGATCGATATGAGACACTTTGGAGTGATGGAGTTACAACAATGATCATGCCTTGGTGGCAACACTTGGGCATGGGTTGAGCCGAGACTTAACCACTTTGACACATGGGAGCTGATTGATCTATGATCATGGGCAGCACATGGATAGATGAGACAGGTGTATACTTGTTTCTATGGAAGACTTGAGGGACGAGACATACAGATATGATGGAGTTTGCTTCATGGACCTGGATGTGGCACATCGAGAGTCAGAGTTTGATGAGATGATCTCTTCATATAGAGGAGATACACATATGGATGATGATGTTGGGGTAGGTGTGATTGATTGCATGCAGCACATTAGTACCAGACGTCATGAACAGCATGTTGTAGATGAGATGGAGACTACTTCATGGACCTAAGCATGGCTTATGGTTTCTTGATCAAGTTGAGGATGTGACAGGATGTTCTTAAAAACCACTGATGGTGGCATGAGGATGTGCATTCTCATAGTTTGAGTGTGACAGTTGGACTGATCACCCGACTAGTTCAGACATGGGGGTCGATAGTGTACAGAGAGGTGTTAGCATTATGTTGGAGTATCATGGCAGCAGTTCACATGAGGACAACACATGATGAGGTCGACATGAGATGTTGCAAGAAGCATGTAGCTTGAGATGGAAGGGCCAGCCTTCCATGATGGAGAGTAGCATGTGGAGATTACGACGAGATGGTCAATGGTCATGGATTGAGATGATTTCTGATGTATGACATACCGATGGTGTGTATACCTTGGTATGGTGATCTTGGTGATAGATGGTTGTCGGGACGAGACATGATGGAGATAGTGGTTCTACATATGTTGCAGAGATGGTTGCAGTATGTGGAGGAGTTGACATCATGGGTGAGACAGTTGTTGATGATCTTGGTGGATGGCTACTAGGATGGTATGTTGTCGAGGATGACAATGACTTCAGGTGGAGGAGGATGTTAGGACCTGCGGTTCCACCCGAGGGGTGACCGCGTTCGATAGTGAAAGAACAGTTGGAGTAATGGATGTGCGATCTCACGATGTCATGTGGGACGGTGATATGTTATAATGCGCACAAGGAAGAGAGCGAGGAGGTGTTTATATGGCGTGGGGAGCGGTTGGCTCAACCCACGGGCCAACCTACAAACATGGGCAAGCCGACATGTATCATGGGTGAGTTTGCGATGGAGTAGGGGCGTTGGACAAGTTGGCTTGGGCAGCTCGACTCGCCCTACCATTGGTATAAGTTAGCATTGCGTGGGAGTCATTTGGCAACACATCTTCGCTCATCCAACAAAGGAGAAGTGTGTGGAATAGGAGGTAGCCGCAGAAAATAAGGGGAAGTCGCAGTACGGTGATGCGCCCAACCTTGGGCGGGCTACATGAGGAAACACATTGTCTTGGTTTGGGTGAGGGCGTGGGTAGAGGAGCGTCCGCCAACTGAAGAGTAGGGCGTGCACGGGTGTGGCGCCCGGTTGTGCGAAGGAGCGCCCAATGGTTGGATGAAGGCGTGGGCGCCGGTTTGTGCGACGACATGGCACGGGTTCTTGGGTGACTCGGCTGAGCACCCCCTCGTCATGCAAGTGTGCACGGTGTGACTTGGTGAAGTGTTGAGATTGCAAACGGAGGTGTGACTCGTGCAGAGGCGCCCGTGTGTGGTGACTTGGTTACGACGAGATGCGCCCCAAGTTGGGCAAACAACACTATCATGCGACGAGGTGAACGAAGAGTTGGTGAGTCATGTGTTGACCATGTGGAGGTGCCGTCGAGTTGGGCAATCGAGTTTGCCGAAGTTGAAAATTGGCTAAGTGTAAATTTTGGGTTTCCCAAGATTTAACTTGTACTTTGTAAAAGTGAAGATTGTATAATATATTGATTCAGGTAGACTCATATTGTAGGGAGTTGCCCCTCCTTTATAATGTTGTGGATTTCTCTTGTATAATGTTGTTTATGTGAATGTTCTGGGCTTTCACTTGTATAAAGGAACACATTAATAATACTTGGTTGCGAAACACAAACTAGTAGGATAAGTGGAATGTTAGGCGTAGTCTACAATCGTAAGTATTGGTGAAAAGAAAATGATTGGCAGTGTCACACCTCACTATAAGCGTTTGAAAGATTACCATAGGTGTAGGGGTGTGACAGGGTTGGCCGGGCGATTACCCCACCCCGCACCACCATAGTGACCTGCCTGCCCACCCACCCCGCACCACCCCAGCGGCCCGCCGGGGTGGCAGTCCACCTAGATGGGGCAGGGTGGCATGGGGTGCGGTGCCACCCCTCACCTGCGCCACCCCAGTGGCATGCCCGCCTGCCCGGGGTGGCCGGGTGATTCTCAGAATTGCCAGGCCACCTCGGGTGGGTGGGCGGGCCACTGAAGTGGCGCGAGGTGGGCGGCGCCACCCCACCCTGCGCCACCTTGGTCGCCCACTCGCCTGCCTGTGTCGTGCGATTCTTAGAATCGCCTGCCCACCCCGGGCGGGTAAGCAGGCCACCGGGGTGGCGCAGGGTGAGGGGTGGCACCCCACCTCGCACCACCCCGGTGGCCCGTGCCACCCCACCCCGAGCCACTGTGGTGGCCTGCCTGCCCGCCTGGCATGGCCGGGCGATTTTGAGAATCACCCAGCCACCCCAGGCGGACGGGATGGTCGCCAGGGTGGACGGTGTC
Organism: Pinus tabuliformis; assembly: GCA_031772625.1. NCBI lineage: Eukaryota > Viridiplantae > Streptophyta > Pinopsida > Pinales > Pinaceae > Pinus > Pinus tabuliformis. The sequence continues at coordinate 246,139,845 of CM062810.1, read as the reverse complement.
GCCCCACCCTGTGCCACCCCGGCGGCCTGCCCGACCTCCCCTGGCAAGCGGGCAAGCCGCCGGGGTGGCACTGGGTGGGGAAGCGCCACCCAGTGGCTCGTCTGCCCCACCCACGTGGCTGGGTGATTCCGAGAATTGCCCGGCCACCCAAGGTTGGCAGGCGGGTCGCCAGGGTGGCGCGGGTGGGGTGTCGCCGGCGACGCTGGGCGGGTGGGATGGCCAGTCGTCGGGGTTGTGGGGGGTGGGGTGCCGCACCTCACCCACCCGGCCTGACATGCCCTCACCCGCCCACCCTGTCTGCTCCCTCCCTCCCCCCATCTGTCCACCCCGCCAACCCCTGCCCTCCCCCCACCTGGCCACCTCGACCGGGCTGGTGAGCTGCTAGGGTGGCAAGGGATGGGGTGTCGCCCCTCACCCGTCTGCCCTCGCTTGCCCTCCCTCACCCCGCCCTCACCCCTCCCACCCGCCCTCTCCCCACCCGCTCACCCCACCCACCTGCCCTCTCCCCACCCTTCCCAACTAGCCTGCCCTCACCCGCTCCACCCTGCCCTCCGCCCACCAGCACCCGCCCTCACACGCCCACCTGCACCTGCTCAACCTGCCAACTCGCCCTTTCCCCACCTGCCCGACCTTGCCCGCCCTCACCCGCACCACCCCGCCTGCCCACCCGCCCTCTCCTCACTTGCCAACCCCGCCCGCCCCTACCTGCCCTCTCCTCGCTTACCCACCCCACCCGCCCCCACCCACTCACCCCGCCCACCCACCCTCTCCAGCCTCTGCCTGCCCACCGCGCCCACGCCCCCCTGCCCAACCCGCCCATGCCTACCCACCCCGCCCATGCCTGCTCCCACACCCCGCCCACCCACCCTCACCCACTCGCCCACCCTGCCCCCACCCCGCCCACCTGCCCTCTCCCCGCCCGCCCCCGCTCGCCGTCTCCTAGCCCGCCCTCGCCCACTCACCCTACCCACTGGCCCTCTCCCCGCCCGCCCACCACACCCACGCCCTCGCCCGCCCACCCGCCCTCACTCACCCACCCTGCCCACGGCCCCCCACCCAACCCACCCACGCTCGCCCACCCACCCCACCCACCCACCCCACCCTCACTTGCCCGCCCCCCCTGCCCCCACCCCACCCACGCCCCCCTGTCCCCACCCCACCCACGCCCCCTTGCCCACCTCGCCCACGCTCGCCAAGCCCGCCCCACCCCGCGCCACCCCATCGGCTCGATCGCCTGCCCGAGGTGGCCAAGCAATTCCACCCTAGTCGGGTAGGTGGGCCGCTGGGGTGGCGTGGGGTGGGGCAGTGTCACCCACCCCGCGCCACCTCAGTGGCCCATCCGCCTGCTTGGGGTGGTCGGGAGATTCTAAGAATCGCCCGGCCACCCTGGGCAGGCAGGCGGGGCGCTGGGTTGGCGTGAGGTGAGGAGCGGTACCCCACGTCGTGCCACCCCGGCGGCCTACCTGCCTGCCCGCCTGCCCACCCGGGGTGGCTGGGTGATTCTGAATCACCCGGCCACCCCAAGCAGGCGGGCGGGCCGCCGGGGTGGCGCGGGGTGGTGTGTCACCCCTCACCCACCTTCCCTCACATGCCCGCGCACGCCTTCACCTGCCCACCCCCCACACCCGTCCACCTTTGAATCACTCGGCCATCTCGGGCAGGCGGGCAGGCTGCCGGGGTGGTGTGGGATGGTGTGCCTCCCCTCACCCGCCCGCCCTCACAGGCCCACGCCTGCCTACACCCACCCACCTCGCCTACCCGCCCACACTCGCCCTCCTGCCCGCCCTCACCCTCTCGCCCACCTGCCCTCACCCACCAACCAACCCGCCCTCTCCCCACCCGCCTAACCCCACCGCCCGCTCGGCGGGTGGGGTGGGTGGGCATGTGAGGGCGGGCGTGGGCGAGTGAGGGGGGAATCACCACCTCGCGCCACCCCACTGGCCCGCTCGCTCACTCTCCTCACCCACCTTCCCTCCCCTACCCGCCCACACCTGCCCTCCCGCCCCCCTCACTCGCCCACCCACCCGCCCTCTCCCCACCAGCCTAACCCCGCCCGCCCCTGCTCGCCCACGCGCACTTTTCCTACCCACCCCCACCGACCCATGCCCACCCACGCGCTCTCCCACCCACACCTACCCACCCTGCTCGCCCCCACCCACCCACCTCGCCCACTCGCCCGCCCTCCAGCGCCCTCACCCGCCTGCCCCCACCCACCCCGCATACCTGCCCGCCCTCTAGCGCCCTCACCCGCCTGCCCCCGCCTGCCCACACACGCCTCCCCCGTCTGCCCTCACCCGCTCGCCCTCATCCACCCTCCTCCCCGGCCCTCCCCGCTCGCCCTCCTGCGCCCTCACCCCCCCCTCCCCTCGCCCGCCCCGCCGGCCCTCACCCCCCCCTCCCCCGCCCGCCCCACCTCTCCTGCCCATACCTACCCACCTGCCTTCCCTCGCCCGCCCACCCACACACGCCCACCCCCACTCGCCCTCACCCGCTCGCCCGCTCTCATGCACCCTGCCGCCCGCCCTCACCCGCCTGCACCTGCCCGCCTGCCCGCCCTCACCGCCACCCGCCCGCCCTCCCTCTCCCATTCGCACCTGTCCTTACTTGCTCGCCTGCCCTCCCGGCCGCCCTCACCCACCCTCCCGTCCACCTGCCCTCTTGTCCTCCCACCTGACGCCCACTCGCCCATTTGACCACCGACGTGCCCATACGCCCACCCGCTCGCCCTCACCCACCCTCCCCCCCTCCCGCCTACCCGCTTGCGCGCCCACCAACTCGCCCTCCCGCTCACCCAGCCTCCTACCCGCCCACTTTCCCACCCGTCCGACTACCCTCTCACCTGCGTGATTTTCTTAGTGTTAATATTTTTTTAATCTCAATTATCTGATTATACAATAAAAAATTTATGAGATATTTTCGTTGTGGATTTAAGTAATATGTTTTCATTATTTACTGCTTTATTTGTTTCTATTTTTTAGGAAAATGGCTTCAAAGAAGATTTTTGTGAATCTTTCTAGACCAAAGACTCTTAAAGGTGCATCTTCAAAAAACATTGGTAAACGAACTCCACCTAAGCTCATGGCTACAAATCTTTCAAGTGCCTCAAATGATAAGAAGATGATTTCATATTGGATGAATTCAAAAGAGGTGAAATTTCCATCAAGAATCTAGTATGTGAAAGAAAGAGAAAGCCGAAATGTGAATATATATCTATATATTGATATACCGAATGATAATGGAATTTATGAAGTGATGGGAAGAGTCATAGATATGTGTTCGGTACCAGACATTGAAGTTGTTTACATACTTACAAAAGCTCCCAAGTCACATCAAAAGGATTAAATACCAACTATCATATTCATTGTATGACACGAGAGAGGTATCTACAAATTTGTGTAAACAAATCGTAAATGAGATGAAACAAAACATCGTAAGTATTATTATTTATATTTGTATTTTGCGTTCTTGAAAGTGTCTCACTATATTTTTTTTAACTTTGTTTTTATTGACATATGATATTTTGTTTGGCAGAATTTTGTTGAAAGTTGTTCAATTAAGTTGGGAGGCATTCATTTCATTGAGCATGATATCATGAAAGTTGTCAGTAGTTTTTACTTGGTGTCAGAAAAAGATATGGAAAACAAGCAAAATGTAGTAATTGGCGATGCTACAAAACTACATCCAAAGGATCAGAAAAAAAATGCCTCGAGTGGATAAATCTAGCAAGGGTAGACAAGTTACTTTTGAGGACGATGAACTCGAAACTGACAGTGAAGCATATGTTTTCGTTACTGAAGATGACATTGGAACTGAGAAGAGCCGTAAAAGACCAAAAGTAACAATGCCCAAGAATAAATCTGTTGAGAATGTTATGACGAAGAAAAGTAAAGTTGAAGATTTTGAAGTAGTCATTACCAGCAGTCAAGAACCTAGTGAAACTTCAAAAGAAAGTAGATAAATCATTGCACCAGGAGCTGATTTAGAGGATGGCATTATCAAAACAAAACAAAATGTCATTCGATAGAATTTGACAAAGAGAAACTTAATTGATGGTGGTCATACATTTTAGCTTAATGTCAGACAAACCTATAAGGCAAGTGAAGAACAATGTTAATATCAAGTTAGAAAGCCACATCATCTGCATGTTCACAACTTGAAGACATTGATGAGGTACAATCCATATGCTCATGTGGTTATTTATGTGCTTCTTGTTGATCCACTTAAAGTTTCCAACAAAGAAGCATTTTATAAGTCAAAATGTTTTAAATACAATTATTATGTGCTTCGGGGGAACCATTTTGTAGAAGCTCAAAGACAATTGATGGAGGAATATCCTAATAACCCACGTTTGGAAACAATGAAATGTATCATTTATGCTGGTTTATGAAACACAGAAGCAAAGTTAGTGGCATGGGATCATAATTCAGATAATGAATATAGGATGTCTATGACTTTCATCTAAAGGGTTAGATTTATTCATAGTGAATTTCAAGAAAAATGTGGTGAGGATAGGATAAATGCTACTGCAGATTTATGAAAGGAATGTTGTATGGAAATAGGCTATCAAATTGAAGAGAAAACCAATTCAAAAGGTGGAAAAAGAAACCAAATTAGTGATTTATTCAGAAGTGTTGATAACATTTTCTAGTTGGCATTTAGAACTGGAGATGTATGGGAGTTGATTGATGAGATTTTTAGCATGTGGGAAAACATTGGCATTAAAAACCAAAAGGTTAAAAAGTTTAAGCCATTGATATGTAGCAACAGTAAATAAGGTCCTGAAATGAAGCAGCTTCCAGAAGATATGACTATCACACCTTGGAGAGCAATGCAAGGAGTGAAAGATGAAATTTTTTTCAAAACAATATTATCTTGTGTGAGGTCAGGGTAATTATCATTGGAGGAAATGTCTGAGGAATTTCAAAAGTATGTTTTTTGAATTATTTTTATTTATTTCTAGATTATAATTTTCTTTTAAATAAAACACATTGTTCTTGGTAGTATTTGTTATACATATCATTATATTAACTTTTTGTTACTTTATCTATGCAGTCACAAAGTTTACATGAAAATTCAAGAACAAATGGTTAAATTGTTGAATGAATATAGTTGGGATGATGTTGTACACAACTATCCAGATTCAAGTTCTACATCAACATTAAAAGATTTTTATCTTGCATTTAAAAAGGTATCTTCATTTATACATTCATTTTTATTCATCTATGTACTATTTTTAATTTATAACTTACACATATATTTGTTTATTTTATAAAAGATGAAGAAGGATGATAATGGAGCACCAGATAGCTTCAGAACCTTTATTGAAAAAATAAAGATCGAAAGAATGAGGAAGCAACGTATTAAGAATGTTGAACTTGATCCAACTCTTACTCATTTCATTTGGAATGGGCTAGACACTATTCAATATCAAGTAATACAAGGCGACTATGAAGACATTGCTAAACTCATACCTAAAAGGGATTATGCCCTAGTTATTGCAGATATTCCCCATGGTTTCAATATTCCAAACATTGACTATGATAGTGACCCTTATACTTATTAAGCTTTTAGTAAAGTGGTTGTGGGATTTGTAGAAGTCACGTCATCACCATTATGGAGATTTGTGACATTTCATTCAAACACACAATTGGCAATGATATTGTCAAGCTTCAAGGGGAAAACAAATTCAAGGATGCAGCTTACATGGTAAGACGTTTAAAATGTATATTTGATTAATGTTGAAAAATTCATTTATGTACAAGTTAATTGAACTTTTACTATTTCATGTTATAGGCAAAAGTCAAATCTTCTTAACCGTAAAAATCAACTATTTATAAATGATTGTGAGTTCATTCATATTGATAGTTGGACAAAAGATGATAGCTATATGTCTATGATTTTTAATCGAGTAGATGGAAGGAGTCATAGCCACATACTGACTTATGATGTTGTTGTGAGAAAACTAACATATGAAGACAAAGAAGCAAAAGGAGAGAGAGTTAACATTTATAAAAAACCATAATTATTGATTAACTATCTTATAGACATATGTTCAAATGAAGGAGATTGCATTCTAGATTTATTTTTTGGCTCAGGTAAGTTTTATTATATGGAATTGAATTTCAATATGTTATTTTTTAATTAATATGTCATTGTACTAATTTACTTCATTATTTCTTTTGTGTTTGATAATTAGGTACAACACTAGCATGTTTCCTTCAAAAAGGAAGAAATTGCATTGTAATTGTAAAAGATCCAATACAGTGCAATTTCATTCAGCAAAGAATTAATGCTCTTCAATTTCTTCGAGATGCAATGCAAGAAATTGGGTTGAAGAAAGGGGACTTTAGTGAATCACATGTGGAAAAAAAGGCAAAAGAACCCCAACCACCATTACATGGGATGTTTGGAAAGATATACATTGGAAGATTCGCAGACATCAAAGATCCATTAGAAGACGAAAATGAGCAAAAGGAAGCAGAAAATATTGTGGAAGAAGACAATGATGATACTCTAGAGGACGAAGAGTTTGGATTACGTGACATTGTTGATTAAATTTAAGTTATGCCTAGAAATCAAGCTCATTTTCTGTAACTATTAAGTAGTTATACTTGTAATGTTTTGACTTTGACATTTTATGAGAAGAGTATACACTCAATTAAGGTTGTTATGCATTCAATATTTGTAATATGTGATTTTTCGCATTAATTTTTAATTTAATCATTATTTTAAAAAAAAGTGATTATTATTATTATTTTGACATGAAATTCATAAAAAGAAACTATTATTTAACCATTTTTAGTTAAATTTTTCGTATAAAAATTGTGATTTTCACATGTCAATTGTAGCAAAAATTTATTAAAACGTGTAGTTTTTTAGTTATATTTATGTTAAAAATGGCTATTTTTATGTCTATTGTTAAAAAATATTGTTTTTTAGAAACAATTATTTCTTGTGGATTGAAAAATTAATTAACGATATATAAATATTTAGAATATCGAAAATTCAAAATATCGACTTTCTTCTTTAAATATGCAAAACAATAAAAACCTCACTACAAAAAAAAATAAAAACAAGAAAATATGAAGAAAAATACCACTTTTTTATTATTATTGATAAGTGGGTGAATCCTGAAAGTCACTCTTACCCTGTGGCTGAGAGGCCACGACTCAGGGGCTTCTAAGCCATCAAAATCACCCGGGGATTGCACCCGGCCTGAGTCGCACCAGCAGAAACCATGCTGGATTTTTTGGTATCAGCGAGACTAGAACCGGTGACCTTTGCTTACGGAGCGCCTTAATAGCGCGCTCCTTCACCAACTGTTCTAAATCTCTTTGATGAAGAAAAATACCACTTCAAAAATTATTAAATTTACAAAATAATTATTTACATTTCATACATTAGAAAGAAAGAAAAAAAAATTAAAATTAAAAAGGCCTTTTAAAAAAAGGGCATGGTGTATAATTACCACGTTTTTAAATCAGCGTAAAAAACACTACCATTCTAAAACTACATAAATAAATTTATAGTGCCAAAAACTATGATCTAAAAAACACGTGTGTTCTGCATTGCCCCTTTTCAAAATCGGGTCACTTTTTTTCTATTTCCACAAAATGGGTAACAATATGAGTTCCCGTTTCAAATTTTACATTGTTCTTCTTTCTTGTGTTGTGTTGCACTTTTGGATGAGGAATAATGTCCTCCACTCACATCTTATATATACACATAAGGGGAGATCCTCAAAACGTCATTCTAGGGCTTGACAAGCTATCACAAGGCTAAATAACATTAAGCTAACTTTGACACTTCTTGTGCAAACCCACACATAACCTTAAAAAATTCATAACTTAATTTCTAGAGCTCTGAATTGAATGATCTTCAAAGCATTAGAATCGCCACACCAAGCTCTATCACCTCAAATTTTATCATGCTCAAATTCTTCATGGTTTTGGCCCAAATCTTGATGGGTGCAAAACCCAAACCTTGGGTTCCAAGCCCACAAGTGACTCTTGTGGTGATTTTCCCTCCAAACCCCGAACCCTAGGGCTTGGAGTACCTCCCAAGCTACTAAAAAATCAACACTCTCATGTGCCTCTCTTAGGTTTCCTTCTAGAGACTCACTCTTGTCTCCCCTCTTGTGAAGGCATCCTTTTACACATTGCAATTGATGTTTCACATTGTCAAATTACTTTTTTATTCAAAGGTTATGTCTATAATCTCTTATGTTATCCATTCAAACCAAGAAAAACCTTAAGTTATGGTGGTTGGGCCAATACTCCGGATGGGGATCCTACTCCAAACAGTGTTAGGTCTAATTAGGACTTCACATCGGGGAGACCCCCTGTATGTTGGTGGTATCTAGCATCATCAACATTCTAGTGCTAAAAGGAGGTCCAAATGACAATTTGTTCCCATTGAGTTTTTTTTGAATCTCTTATCTTAGATGGCTCACCCTGAAATCATACTCCCAGGGTTTTTTTCCACTAAATCCAATGGTAAACTTGTATTCCCCAGTGAACCTGTTTATAACTTGCCTCAATTGAAGTTTGATGATGAGGGTAATACATCCATACCAAGCATATCTTTCATTTTTTCAAGTTTTGTGAATCTTATGAAATTTATTGTGAAGATGTTGCTTGTGTTTTTTTCTTCCTCACCCTTGAAGGTTCAATTAACTGATGGTTTCATACTCTACCACTTGCTTCCATTCATTCAATTGATCAATTCCTTAGGGAGCTTCACCAAGTATTTGATAGGTATGATTACCAGGAAGATCTTGAAATGATTATTCAAGTTAAAATGAAGCCCGCTGAATCAATGGAGGATTTTTCTAATAGACTTCTTCATGTGTTATGAATTTCTTGAAGACGATACAAATTGGGATTTCTTTAAAGAAAAGTTTCATCACTTGGTTCAAATCTCCTTGAAGCAATATGAAACTAAATCCTTGGTTAATAGTTCTCTCCCAACTTTTGTTAATCATGGCACATCTATAATTTCAAAGGAGGAATATACCACTCCTTTTATTCCTTCTCCTAATCAGATTGTTGATCCATTCATCTAAGATCTCATCCAAGAAAACTTTGAATGTAGGGTGAAAACAAATCCCTTGACTTTTCAAAATGATATTAACATTGATAAATTCAATCTTGAATTTATTTAATTGAAAGCATGACCTCTTCAAGGGATGCTTCTCCTCATCTATCGTCCCATTCTCATAACCCCTTGTCTCTTGATCTGCTTGACCAACCTCTTTCAAACTCTTCTAGTTTTCAGTTTTCAAATCCAAGCAGTGAACAAGTGCATTCCAATCCAGGCACTGAACAGGTGCAAGGTAGTCACATTTCATAGGTAGAGGAGCATAAAGATGAGGATTCCTTCGATATTTATTCTCTTTTTCAAAGTCCTTTGTGTGAAGTGGTGTTTCTCCATTCTTGGCCGATATTGAATCTAGTAATATTGGTAGCATAAGAGAAATTTTGAGGTCAAAATTGGGTCTCAAAACAAAAATGTGCAACCAATATAAACTTTATAAGAACCAATAGGATTAAAGATGATGATGTCAACCATGGGGGGTGATTCATCATTTTTGGAGTAAAAAAGTAAAAATATTAAAAAATAAAAAAAACTACTTTTTCAACTCGTATTTTCAACTTATCTCCTTACTGTTTTACTCAAATTTTGATTGAGAGCACTCGTTGGATGTGGAATTTAATTCCACATCCAAGGAGTACCCATGTTGCATACTTGCGATGGACCCTTCTACATGAAAAATGAGAAATACATGAAGAACATGATTGAAACAAGTTCATGTATTTCTCATTTCTCGTGTAGAAGGGTCATTAAAAGTATGCAACATGGGTACTCTTTGCATGATGAATTAAATTCTTCTTCCAACAAGTGATTCCACTCAAAATTTGAGTAAACTCATAGGGAGATACGTTGAAAATACGAGTTGAAAAAGTATTTTTTTTCTTTTTTTCCCTCTAAAATTTGATGATGTTATTTAATATAACTTTATTATTTCCACTATTATTTTAGAATATTCCATAGGAGGCCATTTTAGACCTCAAAAATTCTCTAATGCCAATCAAAATGATGTCAATTTGCCTAAACAATATGAAGTCTTGGGAAACCATCATTCTGATATTGTTGACTCTATTGATATATATGTGATGAATGCCTAAGTGCATCAACATATCTTCTAGTTTCTAAAGAAGATTTTGATTTGAAAGATTTAGATATAAAATCTAATTCGGTTAAAGAAGATGTTCTCATGGAAACTTCCTCTTCAACTCACTATCCCTTGCTCTACTATTTGTAATGTGCTAACTTGTGAAGAAGATACTCCATCCTCTTAAGGTTCATCTTATGATGAGGATATTTATGAATTGACACAAAGTAGTGAGGTCATCCATGATGGGGGAGAAAGTAATCAAATCATCCACCACCCATTTCATTCCTCATTATTTCCAGTTTTGCATGAGGATAATTCTTCAAATCAGGGTGCTCAAAAGATTTCTCCATCTTTAGATGTGCAATTAGAATACTTTTATGACTCAAGTAATTTGTTTGTTGAATTTGGAAAATTTGATCAAATCAGTGATGTAGATTTCTGCCACCCTGACAATAGTGATCTTATTGAAATTACTGGTAGTTGTTGTCTACACACCATGCACGATCTGATTCAATCTTTAAAATGAAATTCTACACTCCTTGAAAGTTCTAGGATTTGTCAGGAAGTCGAGGCACTTCAACTTTCATTGATGGTTATGTCAGGTTCTTAAAACCTTGATGAGATCCCCGAACCATGTTAGATATGGATTTTCTCGCAAAAATATTCTCTTTGCATGGTTTCACTGGATGTAAACTATTTCTTGAGAATTTTTTGGTATTTATGATTTAGTTTTTCTAATCCTCAAGATCAGGTTTCTGATCGGATCAAGGATTCTATTATAGCTAATTCTTCATGCAAATCTCTTGTATCAAACTTGGGTTAGGAGTGTATACCCTTCATGGATGCACATAGCTGTGAAGTTGATCATTTTTAAGATTATCATTGGCTGAAGGATTCATAGCTATCAGATTCTTTTGAAAATAATCAGCTCCTAGTTTTTCTTATGAATGTATTGATGCTAATAATTTTCTTCATAGAACAATACATACATATTCAGTAATATTAAGTGTTTGAGTTGTTTGTTAGACCATGTTACTCTTTTTCATTCATTATTCCCTTAGTGGTTTCATGTGTTTTCTCCACTAGCATTCCTTTTCAATTCTTTCAATGATTGTGGTGTTGTTTCAATTTGTAACCAGTTACAAGGAAATGTTTTATTACATTCAACATGTGAGAAAGATGATTCTATTATTCAAATCATTTGTTAATTTATTCAAATCGATTTATATTTGTTTTCTAGTAACTAGGAATATTATGCTTTAATCAACCCATCTGATCATAATGTGGTTCAAGTAATTGTCATTCAACTAATAATTTTCTCACCAGTATATCATATGATAGTTGTTTTTCATCAGTTGATCTTTATGGTTTGTCGTCTCACTATTCAAATACTTGTCATGTAGTTGAGGCACTTCATCCTTCACTGATGGTTATTTCAGGTCCTCAATATGTTGACAAGCCTTCTAAATATGATAAGATTCATTTTCCCCTACAAGATTCTCATCCTGATTCCATGCTATTAATTGAAAATTATTTTTCTCAAGGATTTCAAGGTTTTCAAGAGGATAGTTTTTCAATTCCCGATCCAATCTATCATTGGTTGGAAGCATGTTACTTAGCAAGCCATTTTGAAAATAACAAGCTTAGATCTTTCTTGATGTTTTCTAAGCAATACAATACAGATGAAAGTGCATTCACAAGAATCCTATGAGGTTTGTTTCATTCTTCTTCTAATAAAAAGGTAAGGTTGTAGGTTGTTCAGAGGTAATTGTTATGACACATCTTTCTTCTTGTAGGCAAGACCTTCACTCTTTTGTGCAAGTTATTCAAGTTCTTATCTTATCTTTTGCACATTATGTTATATTGGTTTTAATCGCTTGTATCCTTGTGATTGTAGGCCAGAAGAAACTACGATGGTTACATTGGAAAGTCCACTACACTTGACCTTGACGTTCTAGCTAGTTAGATTAAGAGTAGGTCTAGTTGTATTTTAGTTTCCTTTGTACACTCACCCTGCACTTACTCTCTTTTCTTTACTTTTTTTTCTTGCTTTGTTTTGCATATTACTTTTATCAGTCCTCCATTTGCTTTATTTTTTGGTTTTGTTTCCTTGTTTTGTCATGTATTTTCTTTTGTGTTTTTCTTAATAAGAATTTGCATGAAAGATTCTCCTTTTGGCTCAAAAGACAATATGGTAAAATTGAAAATGGAAATTTTTACGACAAACAATGCTTGGCTAATATTTTATCCTCTTCTCTATTTGGGTTTATATATCTTTAAATTCAATGATGTCTAAGAAGAAAATATGATTTGTCTATAAAAAAGCCTTTGGTCGAACTACGAAGCCCATATCTCTATTATGATATTCAGTCTTGACTCAACCTTGTATTGAATGGTTTTTTGATATGTCGACTCAACCAAGTAGAGAAGGGAAAGGAGAAAAACTTTAAATGAGCATATTAACTTCAATTATCTTTGAAATCCATTAAACAAGGAAATAACCTCTCTTGCAAATTAAATAAGTCAGAATCCCTCTTCTACCATCAAAATAAATAAGTACCTTTGTACATTCTATTAGATAAATAAATAAAAGGGTCAAAGAAGAGAAAGGATTCCTGCATAGAGAGGTGAAGCAACTAACTTTGTCAGGGTGCCAAACATACTTACTAGTAGCAAAGCGATGCTTGTGATTCCTTATGGTGACTCCATCAGGTCATTGGGTAGGTTCATTGGTAGCGTAGCAACATCGATGCATGTGCTTATCAAAATCTTAGTATACTTATTATCCTTCTCCCCATCGAAATAGTTGAGGTATGACTAGTCTTGTAAATGTGTCTAAAACTTTGAAAGGAAAAGAAGAGGCTATATCTTTAACTGGGATAAGTGGCAAAGCCAAGGTAATCTACATGGCAAGTCAATACTTCCTGAAAGAATGAGACATTGTACTTAAAGATAAGACTTAAACAAAGAAGCTAGAGATCTACCAGTGTGTCACCAAGTGTTGATGTTGCAATCAACACCCTCCAAAATTTTTCTTACACTTGAATTTCAAAGCTTAGTGAGGATCTTTAAATCTGTCGCCCCATGATTACTTCATGGTTGGTTGATGTTTTGCTAAATGTTTAACTCTTCTTACTAGGTTTTAAGTGTCAAAGTCACTTACTCACACATGTGCAGTCATTAATGAATTCATAAGCACACTTCCTTTATGCAGGCTTGAACAAGAATAGCACAATCGATCAAGACAGTGCCTATGCAATGTTCAACCTATATCGATAGTTGGTGCACACTTTCCATCGATACTCCCTCTCACTTTGTTTGCAATTGTACTTCTATTTCGGTGAGTTTTCTCAATTGTTGATTTTACACACCTTTGCTTTCACAAGTGTTCCTTTCACATTCACGACTATCATTTTTGCTTGCTTCCACTTTAACAAGTGGTGTTCTCATGTTATATTCATTCTAGCATGTGTTGCCTTCAATTTCTTTAGTTTTTGCAAGTGTCGCTTTCACGTTTTCTTAGTGTCGTAAGTGTCACTCTTAACTATGTTCACTCATGTATGTGTCACACCTTTGCACATCACTAGAGGTAGATCTAGTGCACTCGTTCGCATTAGATAGTCTTGTATACCATTATAATATGTGTTAAACACATTCCTACACCTTAGCACACTTCTTGATCATAGTCGACCCTTGTGTCGTAGCTTGTATTCTAAGGGTCACAATGTGTCATCTTAACTGTCGCAATGAGAAATAAGTGTCACTTTGCTATCATTCCAAGGTTTGATTGTTATTCATGAGTCCTGTGCACTTCCTGGATTATATTTATCACTTTTATGTGGTTTATTGGTGTTTTGGACTTGTTTGGATGTATTTTCTCTCTTACTCCACTGATCCCACACTTAGCCATTTTGGAGCTCTTCTTGGTCCTCTTGCCCAGTGAAAGTTGTGAATGCATGAACCCTATTTTAGGTGATGAGCATTGCCTATTCATGAGCTCCATTTATTATTCCTTTTCCTCCCAAGGTTGTGAATTAAGCCCTCTTCAAGGTCATCTTCAATGGTTGCACATTCAATACCTTCAAAGCATAGTAACCTAACCCTTCTTTCTTGTACTGACTCACTACGCTGATATTTTCCCAATTCTTCCTAGTAAAGTGTATATATAACTTATACTGATCCTTTGCAAATGAAAATAGTGCCACACAAGGTCTCTTCCATTTCACAATGCATTAAGAATCTCTTGGGAAAAGTGGCTTACCTTCTGCTACCTACTTCAGTGAACTGTTTAATCTCCTCTTATAGACAAACCCTGCAAAATAAAATTGTGCTAGCATAGGGTGCATATCACAATTATAATAAACAATGGGTCATTTTTGGGGAAACATTTGCTATCCTCAAGCCCCCCACCCTATCAACGCATAACATAGTTCCAACCAAAGGTGACTAAATATTTAGCCACTAGACTTGCCTAGTGCACTGAAAATTGGCTCAGATCTCTCCCTCCTAGCACAAAGCATAGTTTCAGTAGACAGTGGGCCATTGTTGAGGAAAAATGTGCTACCATTTAGGCCTCCCCTTCCTTCCCATTGCATAGCATAGTTCTATTCAATAATGTTAAAATTGGCAACTAGGGCCAAACTTCATGTGGGTCATCTTGTTTATGGCTGATAATATTTTTATTAGATTCCTCTCGTCGAGAGGTGTAGGATTGATCTAAAGATCATCTGATTCCGATAAGTATTCATGAAGATATGAATTTATTTTGATTATGGAATAATTATCAAGCCTACCAACAACTCATGTAGGCTCAGAAGCCCAACAGTCACATCTATTCAAATATCATCTGATGTGTATAAATATAGGAGGACTTTTCCTCATTTGGACTCACTCAACTCATCACATCTCTCTCTCTCTCCAGCGCAGTAAAGAGTCTTTTCTCTCCTGCGTAATAGGTGACTCTCTCTCACACAGGTGGAAGGAAGGACGCAGAAATTAGTGCTGCAACTGCAAAACCAAATTTTGACCAGCATTGACCAGAAGATCCCCTCCTCACAACTACGTTGTAGGTCCATCTGGACCTTATTTGAAGGCCACATTTTTTGGTGGTGGAATCAAGCTGATCTGAAAGTCGATTTGCGATATATCGACTGCCCTAGTTTGATGATGAAGCCGTTAATACTGATGTTTCTGATCTAGGGTTTGCTACTGCTGATATAAATCAAATTTTTGTACTATTTCTCTCTGCTGAATTATTGAAGATAAAAGAAGATTTGACCAAAGGGTTTCCCCATATTGGGGTTTGTCCCTGGCTAGCGACCACATCTTGTGTCTCTTGTCTTGGCTTGTTTTCTGTTGATCGTTTAATGTTCTATCAACACTTTACTTATGCACATGTGATTGCTAATCTGTGAATAATAATAAGAAAATAGAAGTAAATTGCTCTAAGCATAGAACATACCGTAAATTAACATGGTATCGGAGCTGAGGTGAAGACAAATCCTGAGCAAGAGCAAGAGCAATCACCAGAGAAAAGATTTTCAAGGCTATCCTAAAACAACAATGGGGTCCTCAACACTCTTCCCTGCCAAAGACAAGCTCCGTGAGAAAGCTGACTATCATAGATGGAAGATGTCTATCGATCTAACCTTAGAATATCAAGGAGTTTTGGACCATTTGAGAGGCAATATTGTTGAGCCTCCATCAAATGCACCCGCTGCTGCGAGGAAAAAATGGAAAACCGGCAAAGTCAAAACAAAGAAGATCATTTGGGATTCTATCCACAAGTGCTTGGTGGCCTACATCTCCGATCTGAACACCTCCAAGGAAATCTACGATAGACTGGTGAGTTTATTTAAAGTTAATGATGCAAATCAAGTTCTATTTCTCAGATATAAGCTGAAGGAAATTAAGAAGGGAAAATATGAGAGTATCCAAGCATACTTCTTAAGGATCATCGAGAATAGGAACGATCTCCTATCTATTGGGGATACTATTACTGATAGGGAAATGGCACTCAAAACTCTTGGAGGATTACCATCCGAATGGTATGTGTTCAGGACTACTCTTCTGAACAATAATGTAATTCCTAGTTTCGAGGAATTAATGGCTAGATGCATTCAAGAAGAAACAAGCATTGAAGAGCAAGAAATGCCCATGCCTAAAGGTCCTCCTACTGCCTTTTCTTCTCATGCTAAGAAATGAAATAATTCTGGGACTAAAACAAAAAGAAAGGTTGGACCTAAGGGTGGAAGAAAAGGACGATGTTACATTTGCGATAAACTAGGACATTATGCAAAGGAGTGCCCTGATAGAAAGATCTCACACTGGGACGATGATCAAAATTCCTCTCATGGCAATCAAAGGAATGTGAAATCTAATAACAAAGGCAAAAGGAGTGCTAGTAATCCAGGAAGAGGACAACCATTCAAGAAGGCTAGAAATTCCAGGTATGAATGTAACCTTTTTGAAAATAAGTAGGATGATTATTATTTACCAGCTGCTCTATCTACCTCTGCTCCTTCAGACTCAATGGGAATTTGGCTCATTGATAGTGGTGCATCAAGGCACTTCACTGGTTACAAAGAAGTTCTCCATAATCTAATAGAGAAGGAAACTAACCTGGAAATTGTCCTTGGAGATAATATGAAATATCCCGTGAAAGGTGTAGGCAATGTCTCTCTTAAATTGAATCAAGGAAATACGATCCACTTACAAGATGTATTATATATACCTGACCTCAAGGAGAACCTGGTGTCCATCTCAGCAATGGAAGACAAAGGCTAGAAGGTAACATTTAGCGATGGCAAGGTACGTGTATGGAAAAATAATGTTAAAGATGCCTTCACTCTTGGGTTTCGAGTTGATTCATTATATCAGGTCGGTGGAAGTCCGCTAGGTGTCATGTCTTATGACACATCTATTCAGTTTGAACTTTGGCATCGAAGGTTTTCCCACCTTCATTATAAAGCTCTACCCAATGTAAGACAAATGGTAACAGGGATGCCTGAATTCTGAGTAGAGAAAGAAGGTGTATGTCCAGGATGTGCGAAGAAAAGATCAAAAGGGGACCATTCCCCTCAAGCCAAAGCAAGACCTCTAATATATTACAACTGGTTCACTCAGACATATCTGGTATGATGCCTGTGAACTCCTTGGGAGGATATTTATATTATCTTACTTTTACAGATGACTATTCTCGAAAGACTTGGATATAATTCTTGAAAAAGAAGGATTAAGTGTTCTCTTGGTTTCGACACTTCAAAGCCCTAATCGAGAATCAAACCGCAAACAAGATCAAGATCTTAAGGACTAATAATGGAACTGAATATGAGTCTAATGAGTTTCATGACTTTTGTAAAGAGGCTGGCATCAAGAGGGAGACTACTACACCATATACTCCTGAGCAAAATGGTGTGGTGGAAAGGAAGAACTGTATGATTGTGGAAGTTGTCCGTGCCATGGTCCATGATCAAAGACTTCTGAAGTTTCTATGTGCCGAAGCTGCAAACACTGCCGTATATGTACAAAACTGATGCCCTCATCAAGCATTGGGTTCCAAGACTCCTGAAGAAATGTTCACCAGCAAGAAACCTGACGTATCTCGTTTTATAATTTTTGGAAACCTTGTATATTTTCATGTGTCGAAAGAGAAAAGGAATAAATTGGGTGCATTTGGAAAGAAAGGAATCTTCATGGGCTATGGTGAAAATAATAAGGGTTATAGAATCTATGTTTCCAGTCAAAGGGAAGTCGTGATTAGTCATGATGTCACCTTTGATGAAGATATGGCCCTCAGCAAGGTGGACAATCTTCCAACTTTACGAAACTCTCAAGAAGCCGACACTAGGGAACCGAAAGAGAAGGATGATGAAATACTGCCTGATGTGGAAGAACCCATGGATCCTATTGATCCACCTGAGCCCTCCTCTTCCAGGAAGAGGCCCTCTTGGCTTAGGGGGCTACTCAATGATGATGAAGGATGCATTGCACCTCGAGGAACCTTCCGTGAAAGTAAGAAACCCAACAGTTATTAGGGATACCTAACCATCATGAGCACGATCATACAAAATGAGCCTTCATCATTCTCAAATGTCGTCAAGCATCAAGCATGGAAGGATGCTATGACCGAAGAATATGAGTCTATTATGAAGGATGATGTCTGGGAAGTAGTTTCCAGACCCTAGGACAAGATATTTGTCACTTCTAAATGGCCTTACAAGACAAAGCATGCAGCAAATGGAAGTACGGAAAAATATAAGGCTCGTTTTGTCGCTCGTGGCTTCTCCCGGAAGGAAGGTACAGACTATGAGGAGATATTCGCACCTGTTGCTAGATATACTACCATCCGCTCAATCATAGCCCTTGTGTCTTCACAAGGATGGAATCTACATCAGATGGATGTTAAGACAACGTTCTTACATGGTTCAATCAAAGAAGAGGTCTACGTGGAGCAGCCCGAAGGATTTGAGATTCATGATAAAAAATCTCATGTATGCATGTTGAAGAAAGCTCTCTATGGGTTGAAGCAAGCACCCCGAGCATGGTATGAAAGGATCGACTGCTACTTGATGAAGCTGGGATTCACTAGGATTGAAGCCAAACCTAACCTCTACTTCAAGGTTGAAGATGACAAACCTCTCATACTGGTGTTGTATGTGGATGACCTCTTCCTAACAGGTGCAGACCCTGTTGGCATTATGGCACAGGTTTGGAGCTATGGCACAGGTGTTGTCCCTGATGGCAACTCTCTTTGGTAACCGATCTCAGTTCAGGATTTCAGAATGAAGGAAAAGACATATACGCAGGTTCATCTAGGCGAAGTCGCGTATACACGCTGGTTAGACGTTTCAAAGGCGCGTGTGCGTATACACGCACTTTCATGCAAGGAAAAGTGCGTATATGTTGTAGAACTTACCTTTGGTCCGTGGTAGTTAGTCCTTGGTACTTGAACCTATGATTTTGGACCATGATACCTCGTTAGACGTGTTGATCCAAGGTATTGGGTCCTTGGTATTGGCTTATTATGGTTTTGGACCGTGGTATTGTGGAAGGCCTAAAACTATAAAAGGGGAAGGAGATCATGTGGCAAAGGATCATCTGATTTATTGAATATCTGATATTGTGCTAGATCTGGAATACTGGTGATTGGGTTATGGTGCAGATCTAGATTTGAATGAAGGAGGAATTTGAGCGCAAGAAGGATAAGGTCTATTGATGGATCAAAATCTCAAGGCTTGAACATTGATATTTCTGTATGATTTTGATCTGTTATATGTGGCGCACTCTTGATCTATAAATCTGACAATCTGGGTTAATTAATGACTGAATGTTTAAAAGAATGAATTATCCTTTATATATCTGTATGCAGGTTCAGTGAAGTGCAGGTGCGTATACACACTTTTTCTGTGAATGGAAGAGGCGTATACGCAGGTTGGTTGTGGTACAGAAGCGTATACACGTAGGTTTTTGAATAGTGAAGTAGCATACATATCTTGATTTATGTTCTAGCTGCTTTTGTTTTATTGTTGCAGTGTTCTGGGTTCAGAATTGGTGTTTGATTACAGTTACTGTGTTCTGGGTATAGCGGTCAGAGAAGTGTTTATTTGATTCAGTTTTTGATTGGTGAAAAGGAGTTTCGTTGATGCAGAAATTCTTGATGTTTGATTGATGCTATCTGTGGATCCAGTCTGAAAATTAATGAAACAAGGTCCCCGAAAGCAAGGAGAAGGTTGCAGCCTTCTGCAGGTAGAAGCCTGCGTACTAGTATCTCAAGCTAGTATAAGAACTAAGGGGGTTGGAGCTCCCTTCGAGGAAAGCTAGAGAACGAGAGAGAGTTGTAGCTCTCTATAGGTTGCAGCCTGCGTACTGGTAAAGACTGCACCAGTACAAAACATTGTAAAGAGAAGTTTCTAATTAAAAAGAAGATAGAGACGAATTGCATCAGGGGGTTTTCACCCACATTGGGTTTCCTGCTTATATCTTGTGTTCTTATGTGTGGCTGTCTTCTGCTCTGTTTCACTGTTTGTGGTATTTTTTATTTACTTCTGATTCACAGATTAATAACTGACATCTGAAAGATAAATCTAATTATAAGTCTGCTCTGTATACGCGGGTTTCTTTATCTGTAGTTGCGTATATACGTGGTTTTTATTAACTAAAGTAGCGTATATTATCTGGAGTTGAAAAAGGAAATATTTGACTTGATAATACTGATTCACCCCCCCTCTCAGTATTATTTACAACAATTGGTATCCGAGCAAGTTCTTCAGAAGAAGCTTGATCGCTTGAAGGAATATCGTTCATCGTGAGCAACTACGAGAGGGAAGCATCAATCAGGCCACCAATTTTTGATGGGACAAACTTCGTTTATTGGAAGGTAAGAGTTACTGCCTATCTTCAATATCTTGGTACAGAAGTCTAGGATATCATAGATACAGGGTATACTTTTCCATCAACAAATCATACAGATCTGGCTGAGAAGAAGAAATATGAAACAAATGCAAAGGCGGTCAATACTCTATTAGGATGCCTATCTCAATCAGAATTTTTCAAGGTAATGCAGTTTAAATCCGTAAAAGAGATATGGGACAAGATTGTTCTCAGCTATGAAGGAGATGATCAGGTGAAATGAGAAAAACTTCAAATCCTCAGGATTTAGTATGAAAATCTCAGGATGTATAATGATGAAAGTGTGGCTAACTATTTTCTTCATGTAGATGAGATTGTTAATTGTATGAAAAATTTGGGTGAAGAAATAAAAGAGGCTGTTGTGGTTTAAAAAGTTCTAAGATCTTTTTCCCCTAGGTTTGAATCTAAAGTTTCTACAATAGAAGAAAAAGAGAATCTACAAAGCCTTAAAATGTCACAGCTGCACGGAATTCTAACTGCTTATGAACTGAGGAAAGGAGGTCCATCAGACAGGAGAGAAGCTGCCTTCAAGGTTTCAGGCAAAGGCGAGTACTACGAGTCAGGACACGTGTCAGAAGAAGAAGAAGAATCATATTTTGTCAGAAATCTTCAACGGGGTACTGGACGGTTCCGAGGTAAGTTACCTTTCAAATGCTTTACTTGTGGAAGAGTCGGTCACTATGCTGCCAAATGTCCTCACAAGGATAAGATTGACAAAGGGAAGGAACCTGTTAGATGGAACAAGAAACAGAATGAAAATAAGAAAAGCTATTACACTCATGAAGATAGTGATGGACTTTCAAATAGTGACGAAGATGAACGAGGTAATGAGTATAAACTTTTAATGGCTTTTGAAGATGATGACTACATGGATGCTATAGATGTAGAAGGTTTTTATGAAGAGATGTCTAATCTCAAAATTTTCTTAGAAGAGAAAAATGCGATTATTGATTCTCTGCAATGTCAACTGGCTGAAAGGGAAAAACATCTTGAAAAATTGGAATGTGAAATTGTTGGTCTTAGAAAGGAGATTGAGAAAAAAAAAGCTATTAATCTTAAATTTGTTAAAGGATCTAAAACTCTGGATGAGATTACCAATGTGCAGCATTCTCCACTAATCAAGACAGGTCTGGGATATAATGGAGAAACATCTCAAGCATCCACCTCCAAAAGTTATCTTGATGCAGCAAGGAGGAGCAAGCAAAGGCCTAATAGAAATCATCAGGTAAATCAGGGACAGTTTACCTCAAGAATGAACAAAGACTATCAAGAAAATCGGGGGCAAGCTACCTTAAGGACAAATAGAAGCTACAATCAACCACAGGTAAAATCTTCCCAATTTGCCTCAAGAATGGATGTCAGTAGAAACTACAATCGGTTGGATGATAGATTTGATAATCGCAGGAGTTTCTTCAATGGCCAATGCTTCTCTTGCCATAACTTTGGTCACAAAGCAGCCCAATGTGTTGCCTATAAGACAATCATGACTAGAGAAGCTCAAAAACAAAGGAATATGACTGGGATCACGAAAAGGACTTATAACAACTTTTCAACCCTTGAAAATGAAGTTGAATGTTCTATTTGTAATAACTTTGGTCATGAATATTCTGAATGCAGGAGCAGGATTTGGAAGACAACTCAGAAGGAACAAACCTCAAGTGCCAGAACATGGAGAATGAAGGAACCACAACTAGAAAGATGTGGGATAGCCTTTTATGCAGAAGGACAGGAAAATCTATGGTATATTGACAACGGATGTTCGAAGCATAGGATAGGTGATAAAGAAAAACTTGAATCATATACTGCATTAGAAAAGGGAAAGAAGGCTTCTTTTGGAAACGATACCCCTACAGCCATAAAAGGAAAAGGCACTGCTCAGTTGAAAGAAAAGGTCAAGGCTGGAAATGTTTTGTATGTTGATGGCTTGAAGCATAATCTACTGAGTGTTAGTCATATGTGCGATCAAGGAACCGAGGTAATATTTCGATCAAATGGATGTAGTGTTCGTGATCTTGATACAGGAAAAACAATGATCAAAGGCAGAAGAACTCCAAATAATCTATACATATTTGAAGAAGGACAACAACAATGCTATTTGAGCAAGGATGATGAACACTGGTTATGGCACCAGAGGTTGGGGCATCTAAGCTTTTCACAAATAAGGAAAGCATGCAAATACCAGGTAGTTCGTGGTCTTCCAGATATCAAAATTCCAGACAACACCATATGCAAATCATGTCAGTTTGGTAAGCAAACCAGAACTAACTTTCCTGAGAAGGAAGGATCAGCTAGCAGGCCTCTTGAGCTAGTCCATACAGATGTATGTGGTCCATTTAGGACAAGGTCACCTCGAGGAGAAGAATACCTTATATTATTCATTGACGACTTCTCCAGGTTTGTTTGGTTAGGACTTATGAAGCACAAAGACGAAGCATTCGAAAAATTCAAATCCTTTAAAGCCTTGGCTGAAAATGAATCAGATTACAAAATTAAGCGCCTCAGGTCCGACAGAGGTGGGGAGTTTACCTCAAATGAGTTTTTTGATTTCTGTGAAGAACATGGAATAAGAAGGGAATTCTCTACAGCTAGGACTCCTCAGCAAAATGGAGTGGTGGAAAGGATAAACAGAACAGTCCAACAAATGGCTCGTGCTATGCTTGATGAGTCTGGAACTCCCGCAACCTTCTGGGGTGAAGTTGCATATGTTGCGGTTGTTATTCTCAACAAAACAAATGTCCGAGTGAACATCACTCAAATTCCTCATGAGCTCTGGTATGGTGAGACTCCTTCGGTAAAGCATTTCAAAATTTTTGGGAGCAAATGCTATATTAAGAATACTGATGAGCAGCTTGGCAAACTTGAACCTAGAGCAGATGAAGGCATTCTCATTGGTTATTCTCCCCACAACAAAGCATATAAGTGTTACAATAAAAGACTTGGAATAATTGTTGACAACATTGATGTAGTGGTTGATGAAAAAGGATACATCCCTCGACAAGTAACTCATGAAAATATCGATGAGGATGAAGACTACTCTCCAAATCAGAAAGATGATGAAGAAGAACCTCAAGAGGCACCAGAGGGACAGACAAGGATAGAAGAGAAGACTCCATCCAGGTACGTTCAGAAGAATCATCCAGAATCTCAGATTTTGGGGCAGAAAGAAGCAGATGTACAGACTAGAAGAACAATTGCAGAAGCCTCAAGCTATTTGGCATTGCTCTCCTCCACTAAACCACAAAATGTAAAAGAGGCGTGCAAAGATGAATGCTGGGTCAAGGCAATGGATGAAGAACTTGAGCAGATCGAAAAGAATGACACTTGCGAGTTGGTTCCTAGACCAAAAGATAAGAATGTCATAGGAACAAAATGGATCTTCAAGAACAAGTTGAATGAAAATGGGGAAGTTATTAGAAACAAGGCCAGGCTTGTTTGTAAAGGGTATGCTCAACAAGAAGGAATAGACTTTGAAGAAACTTTTTCTCCCGTTTCTAGACTTGAAGCCATCCAAATGTTCCTTGCTCTCTCAAGCTTTCAGAAGTTCAAAGTATTTCAAATGGACGTGAAGTCAGCCTTTCTGAATGGAGACTTAGAAGAAGAAGTATACATCAAGCAACCAGATGGTTTCATCCTTGCGAATGATCCAAATCTTGTATGCAGACTTAAAAAGGCTCTCTATGGGTTTAAACAAGCTCCAAGGGCTTGGTATTATCGTTTGGATAAATACCTTCATCAACAAGGTTTTTCAAAAGGATCAGTAGATAGAAATCTCTATATAAAAATTGAAAATAACAAATTGCTAATACTTGTTGTGTATGTAGATGATATTATCCTTGGAAGCAATGAAGAATCTATGAGTCAAAGCTTTGCCTTGGTGATGCAAAAAGAATTCGAAATGTCCTTGCTTGGAGAACTGACATACTTTCTTGGATTGCAAATCCAACAAAATGAAGGCGGAATCTTCTTGTCTCAAACCAAGTACCTCAAGAAGATTCTGAAGAAGTATGGCATGGAAGATTCGAAACCAGTATGTACCCCCATGGTTACAGGATGCAACCTTAGTGCAAATGATGAATCAGCAGCAGTGCATCAACCAACCTATAGATCTGTGATTGGAAGTCTACTTTATTTGACAGGTACCCGACCAGACATCATGCGTGGGAATAGTTGGAATATTTCAGGCAAATCCAAAGGACACTCATCTTCAGGCAGTCAAGAGAATCTTCAAGTACCTACAAGGAACTCAAAACTATGTCTTATGGTATTCTAGAGATACAGATCTCACACTTCATGCTTACACAGATGCATATTGGGCCGGAAGTGTGGATTACAGGAAGATCACAAGTGGTGGTTCATTCTTTATGGGTTCCAGATTAGTATCTTGGTTCAGCAAGAAACAGAGTTCGATTGCTTTATCTATAGCTGAAGCGGAATATGTGGCTGCTGCATCTTGTTGCACTCAACTTCTTTGGATGATGCAAACCTTGCAGGATTTTCAAATCGCTTGTACTCCACCTGTCTCTATCCTATGTGATAACATGAGTGAAATAAGAATCTCAAAGAATCTTGTCATGCATTCAAAGACCAAGCACATACCTATCAAATATCACTTTCTTCGGGAACAAGTGCTTGAGCAAAAAGTCAAGTTGGAGTATGTTCCTTCTAAGGAACAAGTTGCTGATATACTCACCAAACCACTACCCAGGGAAAATTTTGAATATCTCAGACAGAAGCTAGGAGTAGTTGATGCTTCATCCTGCTGTTGAAGCTTGTCTGTTTCAGAGAAAAGATGGTGTACGCGAGTTGGATGAGGGGAATCCACGTACATATGCCAATTTATGCAGGTGCAGTCGCGTATATGGAGTTTTGAAGAAAATCAACAAGAACAGACTCTGGTTGAAGAGAGTCTGATATGGGTCTGACAGAGACCATCCGGCACAGGTTCAGGGGGAGCAAATAATCTTCTAATAATGCATTGTTGGCATTACCTTAGAAGATCTTGGTTCAAGTACTCAAACTGTTGTTGCTTTTAGGTGGAATAGAGGTAGCGGGTGAATAGAAGGAAATCATGGTTGCTGATCTGAATAATGATGGACAGATGATGCTGCCTGTGACTTTCATAAGTCTTGTTCTAGATAATTCATCTCTATGTCATGTATCTCTTTTTGTGGTATCTCCTTTATGGTTTCAAGGTCATGTAACGACCTATTTTGGTTTCCCCACTATGCCTGGGATGAACATGTAATGAACTTGGTTGTCATATGTAAATTTCTGATGTATCCCCACTTGGTTGGGTGGATGATCCCCACTTGGTTGGGTGATGGATGTACGTATTGAGTCTTTTGGTGATAGGAAGGTCTTTCATAATGTATATGTGTTGGTTCTTCTTGAAGCACATCTTTTGCAGATATTGCCTACAGTCAAGGGGAGCATGGTCAGCACAACAAGGCAGAATTTTCAGCATGTACTCAAGGGGAGCACAACCCTTTGCTCTTGATGACAAAGGGGGAGATTGACTTTGAGGATGTTGGGTTGCCATCAAGTCCAAAGGGGGAGATTGTTGGCATTATGGCACAGGTTTAGAGCTATGGCACATGTGTTGTCCTTGATGGCAACTCTCTTTGGTAACAGATCTCAGTTCAGGCTTTCAGAATGAAGGAAAAGACATATACGCAGGTTCATCTAGGCGAAATCACGTATACACACTGGTTAGAAGTTTCAAAGGCGCGTGTGCGTATACACGCACTTTCATGCAAGGAAAAGCGTGTATATGTTGGAGAACTTACTTTTGGTCCGTGGTAGTTAGTCCTTGGTACTTGAACCTTATGATTTTGGACCATGATACCTCGTCAGACGTGTTGATCCTAGGTATTGGGTCCTTGGTATTGGCTTATTATGGTTTTGGACCGTGGTATTGTGGAAGGCCTAAAACTATAAAAGGGGAAGGAGATCATGTGGCAAAGGATCATCTGATTTATTGAATATCTGATATTGTGCTAGATCTGGAATACTGGTGATTGGGTTATGGTGCAGATCTAGATCTGAATGAAGGAGGAACCTGAGCGCAAGAAGGATAAGGTCTATTGATGGATCAAAATCTCAAGGCTTGAACATTGATATTTCTGTATGATTTTGATCTGTTATATGTGGCGCACTCTTGATCTATAAACCTGATAATCTGGGTTAACTAATGACTGAATGTTTAAAAGAATGAACTATCCTTTATAGATCTGTACGTAGGTTCAGTGAAGTGCAGGTGCGTATACACGCTTTTTCTGTGAATGGAAGAGGCGTATACGCAGGTTGGTTGTGGTATAGAAGCGTATACACGCAGATTTCTGAATAGTGAAGTAGCGTACATATCTTGATTTATGTTCTAGTTGCTTCTGTTTTATTGCTGCAATGTTCTGGGTTCAGAATTGGTGTTTGATTATAGTTACTTTGTTCTGGGTACAACAGTCAGAGAAGTGTTTATTTGATTCAGTTTTTGATTGGTGAAAAGGATTTTGGTTGATGCAGAAATTCTTGATGTTTGATTGATGCTATCTATGGATCCAGTCTAAAAATTAATGAAACGAGGTCCCCGAAAGCAAAGAGAAGGTTGCAGCCTTCTGCAGGTAGAAGCCTGCGTCCTAGTATCTCAAGCTAGTATAAGAACTAAGGGGGTTGGAGCTCCCTTCGAGGAAAGCTGGAGAATGAGAGAGAGTTGTAGCTCTCTATAGGTTGCAGCCTGCGTACTGGTAAAGACTGCACCAGTACAAAACATTGTAAAGAGAAGTTTCTAATTAAAAAGAAGATAGAGACGAATTGTAGTAGCGGGTTTTCACCCACATTGGGTTTCCTCCTTATATCTTGTGTTCTTATGTGTGACTGTCTTCTGCTCTATTTCACTGTTTGTGGTACTGTTTATTTACTTCTGATTCACAGATTAATAACTGACATCTGAAAGATAAATCTAATTATAAGTATGCTCTATATACGCGGGTTTCTTTATCTGTAGTTGCGTATATACACGGTTTTTATTAACTGAAGTAGCATATATTATCTGGAGTTGAAAAAAAAAATATTTGACTTGATAATACTGATTCACCCCCCCTCTCAGTATTATTTCCAACAGACCCTCTCATTCACAAATGTAAGACGGAGTTGGCTTCTGAATTTGAAATAAAGGACCTAGGAATGATGCACTATTTCCTAGGACTTGAAGTCTATCAGAAGCTAAGGGAAATTTTCCTATCTCAAGAAAAATATGCGATGAAGATATTGGAAAGATTCGGTATGGTAGACTGCAAGCCTGCAACTACCCCAATGGAGCTTGACTTTAAGAAGCTAAGTGGTAGCACTGCTGGACCTGTTTTATGAAATGCCAACGAGTGTCACCAACTCATCGAAGCATTAATGTTCTTAGTGAACTCATGTCCATATATATGCTTCGCAGTCAACACATTGAGTCAAAATATGGTTGAAACTCACCACATACATTGGATTGGTGCCAAGAATCTGTTGAGATATCTTCATGGAACAATCACTTATGGGTTAAGATACACTACCGGAGATGTGAGACTACTTGGATACACTGATGCTGATTGGGCAGGCAGTGTGGTGGATCGTAAGAGAACTTTTGGGTGCTGTTTCTCCTTGGGATTTGCTTCGATATCCTGGGTAAGCGGGAAGCAGAAGTCAGTGGCCTTGAGCACCACCGAGGTAGAGTATATTGCTGCTAGCATGACATCCTGTGACGCAGTCTGGTTGTGGAAGCTCTTTAGTGAACTTTTTGGATTTACACTGGATAGCACCATGATCCTATGTGACAACCAGAGTGGGATTCGTTTGTTAGATAATCCCGTATTTCATGATCGCTCCAAGCATATCGATATCAAGTACCACTTTATTCGAGATATGGCGCAACGGGGAGCTATCAGGCTCCAACATATCGGTATAGATGAACAGGTCACCAACATTTTGACAAAGCCCCTAGGAAAGGTCAAATTCTTGACTTTTCGAGAACGACTTGGTGTCGTTCAAAAACCCTTTGATGAGGGTCCTATATGATATATTGAGCTCTGGGAGCTCCGGGGGGGCGCGGGGTACTTCTTGGAGCGACATATGACGATAGGGTAAAAGAATCAAAACTTTCCCTGTATCACCCCGTGGCGTCTATGTAGTAGGATGATTAGTTCTCCTGTGAGGTTTGGGTGATGTGTTCTCCATGAAAAAATGTAGCAATATGATTAGTTCTCCTGTGAGGACAGGATTGATTAAGTTCTCCTATCAAGGCATCCTCCCCATGCAGTCAGGGACTCATGGGAAGTACCTCTCATCTAATCAATGAGTAGGGAAATGAAGTTAGGAACCATAGTAGTACCGATGGACGCATTGTTGTATCTACCGTACTCCTTACTAGGATGACCTTCATTGATCTGGGATCAATGATATTGGTCTGGAACCAATGGTAGGAGTAGTACCTACTATGACGCTGACTTCGGGTTGGTTGAGACTGGTCTGGGACCAGTGGTATGCACTCTGAGACTAAATTTGAGTCAGTGGAGGATGATACTGGTCTAGGACCAGTGGCACATACTCTGAGACTGAATTTGAGTCAGTATGATGCATCCTCGATCATTTCTTCTTCTTCATAATTCGGATAAAAGCAGAGCAGAACAAAAGAAAGGAGAACAAAGTAGAACAAAGCATAGCAGTGCAGATCAGTATAGGGCAGAACAAGACAAAGCAGAACGGGCAGAATAGAGCAAAGAAAGGCAAGGGTCAGACTGTACAGGGCAGTGCATTTGATGGATGAATAGTAGTGACAAACAGACAGATTGCAGATGAAGTTCTCCTTAGTTGAGAGGGAGTGTTAAAATTGGCAACTAGGGCCAAACTTCATGTGGGTCATCTTATTCATGGCTGATAATATTTTTATTAGACTCCTCTCATTGAGAGGTGTAGGATTTATCTAAAGATCATCCGATTCCAATAAGTATTCATGGAGATATGAATTTATTTTGATTATGGAATAATTATCAAGCTTACCAACAACTCACGTAGGCTCAGAAGCCCAACAGTCACATCTATTCAAATATCATCAGATGTGTATAAATACAGGATGACTTTTCCTCATTTGGACTCACTCAACTCATCACATCTCTCTCTCTCTCTCCAGCGCAGTAAAGAGTCCCTTCTCTCCTGTGCAATAGGTGACTCTCTCTCACACAGGTGGAAGGAAGGACGTAGAAATTAGTGCTGCAACTGCAGAACCAGAGTTTGAACAGCGTTGACCAAAAGATCCCCTCCTCAGAACTGTGTTGTAGGTCCATCTAGACCTCCTCTGAAGGCCGCATTTTTTGGTAGTGGAATAAAGCTGATCCAATTGTTGGTTTGTGAGATATCGACTGCCCTAGTTTTGATGATGAAGTTGCTAATGCTAATGTTGTTGATCTAGGGTTTGCTACTGCTAATATAAATCATATTTTTGTACTATTTCGCTCTGCTGAATTATTGAAGATAAAAGAAGATTTGATCAAAGGGTTTCCCCATATTGGGGTTTGTCCCTGGCTAGCTGCCACATCTTGTGTCTCTTGTCTTGGCTTGTTTTATGTTGATCGTTTAATGTTCTATCTACACTTTACTTATGCACATGTGATTTCTAATCTATGAATAATAATAAGAAAGAAAAGTAAATTTCTCTAAGCATAGAACATACCATAAATTAACAAATAAGCCTTTAAATCTTGTCCACTAAACTTCCCCTCTGCATTGAATCTTTTATTATCTTTCCTCAGCACATGGTGCAGTCTTAGAGCACAGCGAGGCCTCCTCTTAGTCATTGTCAAGTCAAAATGAACTCTTATTGTCTCATAATATCTTGAGCGTAGTACATAGCGTAATATTAGTAAGAAAGATCATCACACTGTCTCTTACACTTTCCCACTATGTTGGACCTTGAAGATCTCATCCTCATAGTGCATGGCACAATTCTAATGAACAATGTTGCTTTCTTAAGCCAATACTGATCTCAACTACTCCCTCTCCATCAAGCGCTTCATTCTCAATCCTTTCATGGGCCTATCAAAAGAATTTTCTTCCATGAGCATGATAGATATAGGATAGATGATTTCAAGACTGATTTTGCCTTTTCATGAGTGATCTTTATTCGTAGGTGTGCCAACTCAACATGGCAAGGTGATGCTCAAGGAAGATGTCAAAGAGGAGGGACCAAGAATAACTTGGAAAGAAGAATCACAAAGAAGAGGTATCATGAAGACATGAAAAGATCCTGGACCAAGACAGATTGAAGACATTTCATGATGACTTCGAAGGTCCTGATGTAGATCCATGACCTTTTGGAGGGTGAAGATGAAGAACAAACCAAATATTTCATGATGATTGAAGACAAAGCAATGAAGGGAGTAGCTAGGCATTGCCACATTGTCATGAAGCTCCATGTCATCATTCTCAAGTTGTGACTTGAACAACTGTCATCACAATGTCATATGTGTCTATATGTTTTGCCACATCATCATGTGGAATGTAATGATTTATTTTCAACAGAATGACAAAATGCAGATGTGTGGAAGTCCAAGAGTCATATGTGGAATATGTAAAGTCACATGTGGACAAAACAATCTTATAGAAGTTCAAAGGTCATTTAAGAGTCCAAGATTCATGATGATATCTCAAGAGTCATAGGGGATATGAAAGGTCATTCCCTTTGTTATAAAAAGAACCTCATAACTCACGCAAATTTTTGGACGCTTAGACTCTGAAGAGTTATCCTTGGCTTCTTTAGCTTGGCATAGGGGAGAAGATCATTCTTTTGGAGAAGCAAGAAGTGACTTAATGTTCCACTATTGGAACTAGTGCCTCACCATTGTAAATGTGTACTTGGATCTTTCACCTAATAATCAGAAGCTCATTGAGCCAACACACTTCATGCATGTATCATGAACGTTTTATGACTATTCTTTAGATGTTTGCGGTATATGTTATGTTCATATGTACTAAATAATTTGAACTACTTCATTGGCTTTGGTGTTCATCTAGTTGAATGTGTGTTGTAGTTTGCTTTAGTGATCATTGTGTCTATGTGAAATATTTCATTAGATAACTAATGAATCTTTCCTTAATCTCGTGTGCCTCTCTTAGGATCGTACTATTACTTTCCTTTTAGAGACTCACTCTTGTCTCCCCTCTCATGAAGGCCTTCTTTTACACATTGCAAATGGTGCTTCACAATGTCAACTTACTTGTTTAATCAAAGGTTATGTATATAATCTCTTATGTTATCCATTGAAACCAAGACAAACCTTAAGTTATGGTGGTTGGGTTGATACTCCAGATGGAGCTCCTACTCCAAATAGTGTGAGGTCTAATTAGGAATTAACATTGGAGAGACCCCCTGTATGTTGGTGGTATCAAGCATCGTCAACAGGATAATAAGACTACTTATGAGGTATGAACTGGTAAGAAACCTTCTCTTAAACATCTTAGGGTATTTGGTTGTGATTTTTATGCATATTTCAAAGGATAATAAGAGTAGGCTAAATAAGAAGTTGAAAAGTGTATCTTTATTGGATATAAAAAATGTCTGAAAAGTTATAACCTTTACAACCTAGAAACTAAAAGGTAGTGTATAGTCGAGATGTAGTATTTAGAGAAGTTAAAAATGTTGTTAAACAAAAAGTCCTATCAAGGAAAAAAGAACTAGAAAATATAGAGTTTCAATTGAAGGATGATGAATCAAACTTAGAGGAAGAGGAACCAGAAGAAGAAGAACCACATACTTAGGTGTTGAGTTGTTTGATTTGGGAAAGAAGATAACCATAAAGGTATATTCCACCTGATTTTTGTTCAAATTTGTCTTTGTTTATAATTGATGATTATCCTAAAACTATTAGAGAGGTTGTGGATTCAGAGGATGAAAAAGGCCATAATTGAAGAAATGAGATTCTTGGATAAAATGAGGCTTGAGATCTATTAGAATTACACATTGGAAGAGATCCCATTGGCAACAAATGGGTGCTGAAGAAGAAGTTGAATGTAGAAAGAAGATTGGAGAAATACAAAGCTTTACTAGAAGCAAAAGGTTATTCCTAAGTTAAGGGAATTGACTTTGGTGAGATATTTTCTCCTATTTCCAAGTTAACTTCTATTAGATTTCATGATGTCAAAACAACATTCCTACATGGGGATTTGGAAGAAGAAATTTTATGAAGCAACCAGAAGGCTCACAATGAAGAGAAAGAAAGAGTTGGTGTGCAAGCTAAAACAATCCCTATATGTGTTAAAACATTAACCAAGGATGTGGTATGAAAAAATTGATACTTATGTACTGGGACTCGGCTTCACAAGGATCAAAGTGGATCATTTTATATATTTAAAATTAGTTGGTCTTGCATGTGGATCATATCTTGTTGATTGGAGAGGGATATCAAATAGGAAGTGAAAACTGAATTGTCCTATATATTTGATGTTAAGGAGCTCGGTGCTGCAAATTTCATTTTGGGCATGAAAATTAGAAGAAATCGAGCAAATAAGTAACTCTAGTTAAATCAAAGGAAGTATCTTGAGACAAAATTCTAACAGTTTAATGTGCAAGAATGTAAACCGATAAAGGTGTCTATTCTTGTGGGTGTAAAGTTACCTCTAGATCAATGTCCCAAGACACGGGAAAATGAATAGGACATATCTCATGTTCCAAATGCCAATGAAGATGGAAGTTTGATGAGTGGAATGATTTGTACTAGACCAAACATTGGTGGGAGTATTGAGCAGGTATTATATCAAAATCAGGGAATGAGAATTGGAAAATAGTAGAAAGGGTTTACAAGTATTTACGTGACACTATTAGTTGTGGATTGTGTTACCAAAGAATACCGGGATTGGATAGAGTGTTGGACATATTAGCTGTGGATATTGTTAACAAAGAATACCGGGATTGGGTAGAGTGTTGGACATATTAGCTATGGATTGTGTTACCAAAGAATACCGGGATTGGATAGAGTGTTGGACATACATGGTTTTGTTGATGCAAAATGGGGCTAGAGATCTAGGTCGCAAAAGCTCTACAAGTTGATGCGTTTAACCTATTCTGAAAATCTATTTGGATAAGCAAGAGACAATCTATAGTGGCACTCTCAACTAAATAATTTGAATACATGCCAACCACTCATGCGAACAAAGAACCAATATGGTTACACAGTTTTTGTTCAAGTAATGAGTTGGTACAAAATTGTGAGGATATATTGTGACAGAAAAAGTGCAATCTTCTTGGAAAAAATCCTAGAGTATCATTCTATTATAAGATATTGATGTTCATTATCACTTTGTGAAAGACATGATTGAAGAAAACAAATTTTGTGAGCACTGGGAAGTTCTCTTGGTGTAGAAAATAATAGTCATTATTTTAACGATTCCATTGGTAAAATAAAATCAGTTGGAGATATGGGGGAGAAATCTCTTATTTTTTAGAATTTTGTTGAAGTATTAAAGACATGGGAAAAAATATCTTAATTTTTTGAATTATGTTGTTTATTTTTTAAGACTTTCAACAATTTCATTAGTAAAATAAGATAAATAGGCATACTTTTTGAGAACCCAACAAGTAATAATATTTCACTATAGATCTAAAATTGTTTTCCATGTTTTTAGTAGGATTCAAAATTCTATAGTTGAGATGTAAATTTATATTAACCCAATACACAATCAAGTAATAAGATTTCTATGTAGATTAAAAAACCTTTCCATCTTCTATATAAGATTCAAAATTCTTCAAAATTCAGTGATCAAGATGTAATTTTTTATGAACCTGCAATAAAGTAATAAGATTTCCATACACATAACCAAAAAAGAAAAACTAACTTAAAACTTTCCATTCCATATTCCATTATTTAAAAAAAAAAAATTTCCATTTCATATTCCATATAATGAAAGATCCAAAATTCTATAATCAATATGTAAATTTTTATGAACCCAATACAAAATTGGGTAATATAGATTCCCATGTAGATCCCAAAAACCATTTCATGTTCTATGTAAGATCCAAAATTTTAATTCCATGGTTGAGACTTAAACTTTTACTTTATATACCAAAAATGGACAAGGGAAAAGAGTATTGTTCTATGATAAATTAGAGCATAACTACTTGTATCTAAGAGAAAAAACTTCCATGCAATTCAAATACATCTCAATATACTAAAAAACAGTGTGTATACTATAATGACTTTCTTAGTCTCTACATATACTTATCTGCATTCATTTATTGTTCATGTAACACACAAATTATATATTTCACCACATACATATTTCCATTAATCTCTAAATATGCTTATCTGTAATCATTCATTATTCATAAAAACAAATTAATTACCATTTTACCACATACTTCCAGAAAAAGAAAACTTCTACCCAACTCAAATACATCCCAATATAATAAACATAAAGTGTACAATAACGACTATTGATCTCTCCATATTCTTATCTGGTACAATAACGACTATTGATCTCCCCATATTCTGATCTTCTTTCATCCATTGCTCATGTAGCCATGCTCATTACTCATACATTTCACCACATACATACTTCCATTAACGTCATTGGAGTCTTGCAAGGAGTATTCCTGGCAAGCTAGCTTTCAGTGGTCACATAACAACAACCGGCATACTAAAAAAACTTCGATTTTTTTTTTTTACACTAGTATGCCTATATTGAAGACTGTACACTTTGACATATTGCCAGTGTATCAGTCATCTCCAATATACTCCACAACATGATGATTTGTGTATACTTGATTTCCTGAAAAAACACATATATCATTCATAAGTGCTAGTTTCGAGTCTGGCACCTTAAGAAGCCCTTTTAAATCTTTAGGGCATTCATTGCAAACTAAAATCTTTTGAACCATCTAAAAATATGGAAAGCCATGTATATATATTGGATATAAATTGCATAATAATTGGGATGACAATTGTGTGACACTGTCGAAGTCACAAAGAGTAATTTCTTGTGCATCTGTTGCAATATCAGTTCCAGCAGCAACTTCAGTCTAGTCAATCCATGATGCACCGACCGCTTTGGCCATGAATGCATATCTGTCTGCTGCTTCGTCAATCTGCAGTTGGAAAAACTGTTATATTCAGTATGAAGCGGACATTTCTGTAAAGTGAAACACACAGACACATGCCTTTGTGTCTGGAATACAATGTCATTCACAGGTGTGGACAAAATTACACACTCAGCTAGCTGTCTAAATATTTTATTTCTGACAAGAAAATCAGTGAAATCACTGAAAAATTGCATATACGAAAAGCATATTAGGTAAAAATAATAATAACTCACCACTTTTTGGGTTGGCTTTCCTCCACCATGGCCAGATTTGGTATCAATTCGGCCAATAATAGGGTTGGTCTGTGGGCTATTCTCCACGCTTTTACACACAACATATTGCATCGTCTATATACACAAAGAAGTTCAAAATCGATATAAACAAATTAGCTATGGATTTAAAATAAATTATAATAAAACACACATAATGTCTGTTTGTCAAAATAGGGACGCAAAAGAGCCACCAAAGGTTTATGCATCAATAGTTGCCTGTAAGCTTCTACGCATCAATAGTTGCCTATAAGCGTCAACATTCAAATGTCAAATATTAGTTGACATTAATGCAGGGCCAGAACCATATCAAGTACTCACTGCTAGGAGTTTCAAAGAGTGGAGTGGCACAACACGGTCGTCGTGATCTGCTGTCAATAACATTGTAGCAGGATACTGTAAATTCTGTCCGGGTTTGTCCCATGGCGTCTTTACATTATGCAATGGTGAGTATCTGCAGCAATGAAGAATGTTTTATACAAACAGTTGATCATGTCTTTTTCAAAAAGAAAAAGTTTATATAAGTGATATAACATAATGGAGCATATAATTTTAATTTTAAGGGTTAGTTCAAGTGGTGTAGGCCGTGAACTTGAAGAGTGGTTTGCCGTGAACTTGAAGAGTGGGCCGTGAACTTGAAGAGCCAAACCGTGAAGAGCCGAACGGTGAAGAGCCAAGTCTGGAACGGTCGGTGAAGAGCCAAACGGTGAAGAGCGCGAGACAGTTAACTGAGTTTTTTTTTTGTCTGAGATATTTTTGTTGTTCAGAGAGGCGTCCGGTTTGGAGTCAAAGGCGTGAAGCAGTGAACTCTGTCCGTCGTTGTCCAGAACGCTGTCAAGAATGCCCTGTCCAGAATCCACTTGCTGTGCTGCCAAGACCCCTGTCAAGTTGTGCGTATGTGCTGCCAAGACCCCTGTCAAGGACTCGGGTAGCGTAGCAGTTGCTGTTGTGAGAACCGGTGTGTCCAGAAGAAGACAGAGACTCCCTGCGTGTGTTTCTTTGATTTTCTTGAAACCTTGCTGCCAGAACTTTGCTGGTGTGTTTTGCAAGCTTCCACCGTTTCTACTACCGTGGTCATATTCTTTTTCAGTGGGCCCGGTTTTCTTTGTTTTGTTGCAAAAATCGTGTAAGTGGGTCTTGTTCAAGTCAAGAGAGTGCTGTTAGTGAGCACCGTTTGTGACAGGTGATAAAGCTAACTGATATGTCTATTATTTTAGAAAATGATCTTTTTAATGATCATTTTCTCATGAACCCATTTGGGATTAGCAGTGTTTTTGAGTCCATTGACAAAGAGTTTCATGTTGTTGAAGATCATGTCCCTGAAGAAATCAATCATGTTGTTGAGGATCACGCTGTTGAAGAAATCATTGAGATTAAAACTTGCCCGGTTGTTAGAAGTTTTATTGGATCTACTTTGGAGGATACTACCATGGATGTTCTTCGAAGGCCGCTCATGTTCAAAGATGACTACATTTTGGTGCCTCCTTCGTTGGTTCCTCATGGAAAGTGGGGAGAACATGAATTCAATTACCTCATTCGAGATCTTGCATTGCCTCTCAATCCAAAAGAGGTTGTTGACGTTAAGTATGTAAGCAAGGAGCAAAGGAATTTCATCAGGAAATCCAAAAAGGTGAAGATGAAACTGCACCAGCAATGGAAAAGGAACAAGCATGGACCTTTTAATAAGAAGGCAAAAATGAAATGTTTTGTTGTAAGCCTAGCTGAGACTTAGACCAACAGGCAAGTTACAGTTTCAGTCGTCATGATTAAGAATATAGTTTCTTGTATATCGTGCTATAGTATATATTTGTTATATAGTTGGAATTAAGGGGGAGTGGTAGAAAGGTATTAATTCCAACTACCCTCTGTTAATGCAGTAGCTAGATCAATCTAGAGAATACAGCAGATGTTCAAAGTACTAGATCAATCTAGAGAATACAACAGATGTTCAAAGTACAAGTTCTAGAAGTCAGTTAGGTATGGTAGAAAATCCATTTCTCCATTAAGGGAGGATGTGAGAATAATGTAGAAATGGTTCGTTATGAGTGGTTGAACTGAATTAGTTGTAGGTGGTTAAACAGAATTAGTTATGAGTGGTTAGGAATTAGTTTGTGTTTTAACCTATATAAGTGTGATGTAATTGAGCAAAGTAATAAATGAAATTTGTGTGAGTTTTCTGTTTTAATTTTTCTTGGATACAATGAACATTGGTATTGAGTTCCATCCTTGCTGTTTATGAAAACCTGACAACAATCGAAGACGGATCAGTGACAATATTATATTAGACATCAGTCACATCAGTAGTCAATCCAGAAGGACTGCATAATATTGTCCAATTGAATAATGTCATTATTATCGTTTCAACTGAGCGAGGAGAATAGAAAGATTTTTTCTTGTAGGAGGGATAAATAACTAGAACACTTTTATTTATTGGAATGCACTTTTCGTTAAATGAATTCTAATGTGAAACCCCATTGCTTTAAATGCTTTTAAAATCAAACATTCAATAGAGAGCATTACTTGTTTAAAACATTCGATAGAGAAGATTTTCTCCCTAAAGATAGCCAAGCAAAAATTTGTAGAAGCAAAAAATAGCAAAAATAACCGTTACCTGTTTAGCCTCAAACTCTGTCCGATCAAACCCTGGAACAACAGTCTCTCTGAGAACTACCAACTCCGGTTTTTCGACATCAAGGTTGCATCGATAGATAATGCGAGGGGTAAGAAAGCTTGTAAAATCAATAAATATCTCCTTGTCTTTACGCCTTCCCGATATCTCATCAAGTGACTCAATATCTAATGGCAAATTATGAAGCAAATTTCCAGATTGCAAGTCTCGTATTTGCAAAACATGCTTGGCATCGCTTAAATAGCTTAATAGAAGCTGATTTCCATTGACACAGAAAGCTGATTCAAGCACGTCCTTCTCAGATTCTCCAATAACGTCACTCCAAGCTTCCGGCTGCATAAGGTCTACACGAACTGATGGCCCAGCCCAACGTTAAACCACATGGGATCAACGTGACGTGGATAACTCGGATCCCGCCAGCTCTTTACAGGCCTCTCGATCCTTCAGCAATTAACTCGAGTAGGTTTACTGTCAATTCGAAAGGTAAAAGGAGTCAATGCTCCGTAGATTCGGCTTGATTGCAATCTGTATGTTTTTATTGTAGTCCCTCCTTCCGGTCAAGGGTAGACACTTGCCGGTTCTCCGGTTCGCTCACCTCCCGCCTTTTGTTAAACCCCAGCCTCTGTTCCTCGGGCCATTTTTACTTTCTCCTCGTGTTTGACTTGAGCTCTGCTCTGAGGGTTTCGTTGGTGGTTCTCCGGGTTCGACCCTGGCTCTACTCCACGGTGGTTTCTACTGTCGATTCGCTATACCCATGTTCTGAATGCTACTCCGTCGCGATTCCTGATGACTTACTGTGCCTTCGGGCCTTCTCTGCTTGAATATGGGTTTTCTGGGCATGCATTGGCTCGCTGGTTCTTACCTGTGCGTTATGGTAGGTTACTGTCTCTTTTGTTATGGGCGTGCTCTGTCACCTGGTTATTTCTTGTTCTGTTAATGAGCTGTGTTCACTGTACAGGTTGTTCACAACTTTGGCGCTCCCGCTTGGCTGCGTTCGTCCTTGTGGACAAAGGTAAGATATGGTTCCCTGTTTTACTCTGTCCCTGCTCCTATTATAACTTCTCACGGTCTCTGTTCCTTGTCTCAGCTTGGTTAAACGGTTTTGTTTCCTCCGGGTCGCCTCGTCAACTTACCTGTAAGTGCCATGGTTTTCCAACATTCCACATTTCATTTCTGGTGTTAACACGCCTTTTGGTTCTCCAAACTCCACTCTAACCGTTGCTCTGGTTTGTTTGCAGGTTGTCTTGGCGGCTGGCCGCCGAGGGTTTTATCCTTACTCAACTTTCGGTCACGATTCGAGCCGACCAATCTTGCAAACGGGTAGGGTCTTTTCCACATTCGTATAACTGTTAGGTTATGAGGGTTTGGTAGTTAGGTTATGTTCTGTTTTGATTGCAATGTCTGAGTCGGTCGTGCTTCTTCCGGTGTTTCGTGACTCGTATGCTCCAGCGCTGATGTAATAATTTATGTGGCCGCGTTTATGAAGCGGTTGGTATTTGAGCGAATGCTCAACAAGTCTGTAACTTGTCTTGTTTGTGATAGCCCACAGTTATGTGGTGAATCGTGTTAAATTACCTTTCTATTCTGCACACTGTAATTATGTTAACTCATAAATGAAATGAAATGATGGTTTATATCTCTTGGTACCTGATTATTATTGCGACAGTTAAATGGTTCTGTTCTTGTGCTTGCTGGAAATGTATGTCTGTAGAAGCTCCCTTTTGTTGTCTCGGTTCCTGTTACAGTTAATGGTTGGTCGCTCCAAATGCGTCCTTAGAACATACAGAAAGAAATTGTGCATACACGTAAAATCATTAACAATAAATCGCTTTACAGTAAATCACTTCGTTGGCAAAAGTAATATATCTCTTTATTTGGGTTACAGAGGTCTATATGTTTTTCTATGTGTCTTTTCTTTTGTACGGAGGTGCTCTCTCCCCTCATTTCTTTGTTTTTTTGCTTTTAATACATAGAGAGCATAACCGCTTCCCTTTCCGGTTGAACTGCTCAACCAGACTTTTACAACTGTCTGTCAATTTCTTTTAATAAAATATTAACTAACAGCTATTTAATTCCTAAGCTAAAACATCTTATAACTGTAATGCTATGGTCTCTAACGACCTTCTGGGAAATGCAACAAATAATAATTAAAAGAAAAACAACAACAAGTCTATTTACCTATCCAGCTAAGCATGTACTCTTTGTCCTGTTCTTGTTCTTCCTCCATGAGACATGTCAACTGCCTTCTGTCTCCTCGGAGCTGGATGCTCCTGCATCAGGCTCCCTGGGTGGCAAAAAGTCATGGCTCCGTTCCATGAGGTCGTCGACAGAATAGCCTGCTTTCTGTATCTGCGTTGCGTTAAGCCATGAACTGTCCTCTATTGGACGGTTCTTCCACTTGACCAAATACCGCAGATATTCCTTTCTGCGCGTGCGCCTAGCTACCTGTGTGTCCAGAATCCTTTCGATCTCAAGGGGTGGTGCCATTGGCATCTGTCTCATCCATGAACTCTCTTCATAACTGGTGTCTCGCGGTGGTTCTGCTGCTGCATTGTCTTCCGAATTAGTGACATAAGGAAACAGATCTGCTACGTTAAAAATGGGAGAAATACCAATCCCCGGTGGCAATTGTAGTTCATAGGCGTTCGCAGAAAATTTGCGAATGATTTTACAGGGACCGATCTTCTTAAATTTTAATTTGCTGTACTCCTGTTTTGGAAACCGTTCCTTACGTAAATACGCAAGGACTTCATCTCCAACGTTGAACTGAACTTCCCGACGCCTTGAATCAGCTCGCTGTTTATACCTTTGATTGCTGTCCTGCAATTTTAATTTGACCTACTCATGTAAGTTGCTCATGGCTTGGGCGAATTCTTCCCCATCAGCACTTCACTTTTCGAGTTTCCCCAAATCTCGTAACTCATGCACTCCGCGTGGATGCATGCCGTACAAAATCTGGAAAGGACTATAACCAGTACTGCGGTTAGGTGAATCGTTATATGCGAATTCTGCCTGAGCCAGTACACGATCCCACGTCCGGGAATTTTCACCTGTTAAACTCCGAAGCAAGTTTCCCAGACTTCTGTTTACAACTTCTGTTTGGCCATCAGTCTGCGGATGGTAAGTAGAGCTGAACTGTAATTGGGTGTTCAATTTCTTCCACAGGGTTCGCCAAAAATGACCAGTGAACTTTACGTCCCTGTCGGAAATGATGGACCTTGGAAGTCCATGTAGTCGAACAATCTCAGTGAAAAACAAATGTGCTATATAGGTAGCATCACTGGTCTTCCTGCAAGGTACAAAGTGCGCCATCTTGGAAAATCGATCTACCACAACCATCACTGAATCGAAACCCCGTTGTGTCTTAGGTAAACCCAGAACAAAATCCATGCTGACGGAGTCCCACGGTCGGTTTGGAATAGGTAATGGTAAATAAAGACCTGTATTCTGACTGTGACCCTTTGCTAGTTGACAAACTTTGCATCTACTCACGTACCTTTGCACATCCCGCTGCAACTTTGGCCAAAAATAAAAATGCCGTACCTGAGCAATCGTCTTGTCTATACCAAAATGTCTAGCCAGACCCCCACTGTGTTTTTCCTGAATAATGTTCTCTCGCATGGAACAGTTGGGAATACATAACTGTCCTCCCTTAAACAGCAATCCTTCCTGTAGATTATAGTCCAACCACATGCTGCTGTTTCTCAACAGAGGGTTTTGGCAAGCCTCATAGGCCTCTTTAAAATCGGTATCTGTTTGATACATCTCCTTTAGATGCTCAAAGCCCAAAACCTGCATCGTGCTTTCCTGTAAGAGTAATGTCCTTCTGCTCAGTGCATCTGCCACCTTGTTGGCTTGCCCACTAATATGTTTTAGTACAAACGTGAAGTTCTGCAGGTACTCAACCCAGGCTGCATGCTTGTGGTTCAATTTATGCTGCTGCATAATGTACTACAATGCAGAGTTATCCGTAAATAAAACAAACTCGTTACCTAATATATAATGTCTCCAGTGTTTTAATGCTTGTATGATTGCATAGAACTCTTTGTCATAGGTTGAGTATTTCCGCCTACTCTCGTTCAACTTTTGACTGAAATAAGCGACCGGTTTGTCCTCCTGACTAAGTACTGCCCCTATGGCTGTACCACTGGCATCGCAACGAACTTGGAAAAGTTTGTTGAAGTCAGGTAACCTCAATATCGGTCTTTCGGTAATCTTCTTTTTCAAGATCTGAAAACTACTTTTTGTTGCTTCAGTCCAGTGAAAAGGCTGGTTCGCCTTCTTGATCGTATCCAACATAGGTGCGCAGATCTCGCTGAAATTCCTGATAAATTTCCTATAAAAACTTGCTAGCCCGTGGAAACTTCGGACTTCAAATAAACTTTTCGGAGAAGGCCAGCTAACTATAGCTGCCACCTTTTCTGGGTCCATCTTCAATTCATTTTCCGCAATTACGAAACCCATATACACTAATTCCCGCTGAAAAAAGGTACACTTTTTCAGATTAATTAGCAGCTTGTTTTGCTGCAGCGTTCTCAACACACTCTGTAAATGCCTGAAATGTTCCTCTTTAGTCTTACTAAAAATCAGAATGTCGTCCAGGTAAACTATTACAAACTTACCATTGAATTCCTTCAGTACCTCATTCATCAGGCGCATGAATGTGTTGGGAGCGTTGCTCAACCCAAATGGCATCACCAGCCACTCATATAAGCCTTCATTTGTCTTGAAAGCTGTCTTCCACTCATCTCCTTCCCGAATTCGGATCTGGTGATATCCACTCTTCAAATCAATCTTTGAGAAATAAGCCGCCCCGCTCAAACAGTCCATCATATCGTCCATTCTTGGTAAGGGAAACCTGTACCTAACAGTAATTTTGTTAATGGCTCTGGAATCCGTACACATTCGCCATTCTCCTCCTTTCTTCGGAGCCAAAACGGTTGGTACTGCACAGGGGCTCATGCTCTCTCTAATCAGTCCTTTGTCCAACAACTCCTGGACCTGTTTCTTGATTTCTTCATGGTCCTTAGGACTCATACGATAAGCTGCTTTATTTGGCAGACTTGCCCCTGGTATAAAGTCAATACAGTGACTAATACCTCTCCTGGGTGGTAGCTCATCTGGAAGGTCATCCACCACGATGTCTCCAAATTCCTGCAGCATCTTTTGGACTTCTTCGGGCAAATCTGAAATCTGTGTATGCAGTACCACTGCCTTTGGTCTTCTTATGACAACAAAATTTACTTCACTGTCCTCAATCTGTTTGATAAATTCTTTTCCGCCCATCAGCAATGCTTTCACCCCACTGGTTTCAGCTGCACTCTCCTCTTGGATGGGGACAAGCGTGTGCTTGATCCCATCTTTAATAAACTTATAACAATTGGTTTTTCCGTCATGAACTGCACTTCTGTCAAACTGCCAAGGTCATCCCAGCAGTAAGTGACAGACATCCATTGGCATAACATCGCAGAGAATCTTATCCTTATACCTGCCTATCTGAAACTCCACCTCACACTATTCATC
Organism: Pinus tabuliformis; assembly: GCA_031772625.1. NCBI lineage: Eukaryota > Viridiplantae > Streptophyta > Pinopsida > Pinales > Pinaceae > Pinus > Pinus tabuliformis. The sequence goes on along the minus strand of CM062810.1, from coordinate 246,095,734 downwards.
AACTAATAGCTGATGTCCTTTCTGCAGCCATGACACTTTGTAGGGGGTGGGGTGCTTCAATTTTTTTAATCCCAGCTTCTCTACCATTTCCACAGCCACTAAATTGTCGGTACTTCCACTATCAATGATCAGTTTGCAGCACTTACCCTGTGACTTGCAAACAGTTCGGAACAAAGCCTTTCGCTGGTCCGGTTCTGCAACTTCTTTCGCTGGTTTTAACAGCACCTTATTCAACACCAAGGCTTCACCTGTCTCTGGTGTGTTTTCCGCTTCTTGAGGTGTTGCCTCAGCATCCTCTGGCTGAGCAACATAAGCTCCTCTACCACCTGCTGGTTCACCTTCAGGACAGTCATACGACTTGTGTCCCAATTTGTGGCAACGATAGCACTGGACAGTTCCCCTGCCCCTACCATTTCCTCGCCCTCGCTGAGGTGGTCGTCCTCCTCTAGTGCTATTGTCCTTTTCTGCTGTACCAGCAGACTTAGAACTGCTGCCTTCTTCACTTGAACCTATACCTCGGCCTCTACCAAACATCTTACCTTTTCCCCTGCCAGTTCCACCTCCTCTCCTGGCGTTTTGCTTCCGGTTAATTTTCTCCTCTGCCTTCAGTGCAAATTGGTAGGCTTCATCCAACGTTCGGGGTGAAAGGATACCGATTTCATCCAGTATTTCCCCCCTCAAACCATTCACAAATCTGGCTGTTTTCTCTGGGGTATCTTCCACATACCCTGCTCGCAAATTCAACTTATAAAATTCCTCTGTAAATTCTTTAACAGTCATTCCTCTTTGTTTCAAGTTCTGCACCTGTCTGTACAACATAATCTGATAATCTTTCGGCAGAAATTTTTCCTTCAGTTTTGCCTCCATTCTGGACCATTTCTTTATAGGCTGTTTGTGAAGCCTCTTCCTCTCCGCCTGAATGTTGTCCCACCACAAGGACGCATGTCCCTTCAGCTTGGTAGCGGCGAACTTCACCTGTTTGTCCTCACTGGTTTCTTCAAACTCAAAATATTTATTTACTTCACTTAACCAATCCAGTAACACGTCTGCAGACAGACTTCCGTCATAAGTAGACAGCTCATGCTTTGGTTTATGACTGGACAGCAAAACTGACTTCAACAATCGGAATTCCGGTGTCACCCCTTCAAACTCATCTTCTGGTTCTGCCACATCTTCGTCACTGTCATCTGCTGGGTCTCTCCTTCCCCCAGCTTCTACTGCTTCCAATCGTTCTCGCAAGACGCGGATCTCCTCACGAAGTCCCTCTTCTGCTACCCTTCGGACCCCTCTTCCTCTTCCTCTTCCTCTTCTGCCAACCTCCATTTGCTCCTACTCAACTAACCTGGCTCTGATACCACTTTTGGCGGCCCAGCCCAACGTTAAACCACGTGGGATCAACGTGACGTGGATAACTCGGATCAAGCCAGCTCTTTACAGGCCTCTCGATCCTTCAGCAATTAACTCGAGTAGGTTTACTGTCAGTTCGAAAGGTAAAAGGAGTCAATGCTCCGTAGATTCGGCTTGATTGCAATCTGTATGTTTTTATTGTAGTCCCTCCTTCCGGTCGAGGGTAGACACTTGTCGGTTCCCTGGTTCGCTCACCTCCCACCTTTTGTTAAACCCCAGCCTCTGTTCCTCGGGCCATTTTTACTTTCTCCTCGTGTTCGACTTGAGCTCTGCTCTGAGGGTTTCGTTGGTGGTTCTCCGGGTTCGACCCTGGCTCTACTCCACGGTGGTCTCTACTGTTGATTCGCTATACCCATGTTCTGAATGCTACTCCGTCGCGGTTCCTGATGACTTACTGTGCCTTCGGGCCTTCTCTGCTTGAATATGGGTTTTCTGGGCATGCGTTGCCTCGCTGGTTCTCACCTATGCGTTATGGTAGGTTACTATCTCTTTTGTTATGGGCGTGCTCTATCACCTGGTTATTTCTTGTTCTGTTAATGAGTTGTGTTCACTGTACAGGTTGTTCACAACTTTGGCGCTCCCGCTTGGCTGCGTTCGTCCTTGTGGACAAAGGTAAGATATGGTTCCCTGTTTTACTCTGTCCCTGCTCCTATTATAACTTCTCACGGTCTCTGTTCCTTGTCTCAGCTTGGTTAAACGGTTTTGTTTCCTCCGGGTCGCCTCGTCAACTTACCTGTAAGTGCCATGGTTTTCCAACATTCCACATTTCATTTCTGGTGTTAACACGCCTTTTGGTTCTCCAAACTCCACTCTAACCGTTGCTCTGGTTTGTTTGCAGGTTGTCTTGGCGGCTGGCCGCCGAGGGTTTTATCCTTACTCAACTTTCGGTCACGATTCGAGCCGACCAATCTTGCAAACGGGTAGGGTCTTTTCCACATTCGTATAACTGTTAGGTTATGAGGGTTTGGTAGTTAGGTTTTGTTCTGTTTTGATTGCAATGTCTGAGTCGGCCGTGCTTCTTCCGGTGTTTCGTGACTCGTATGCTCCAGCTCTGATGTAATAATTTATGTGGCCGCGTTTCTGAAGCGGTTGGTATTTGAGCGAATGCTCAACAAGTCTGTAACTTGTCTTGTTTGTGATAGCCCACAGTTATGTGGTGAATCATGTTAAATTACCTTTCTTAACTGCACACTGTAATTATGTTAACTCATAAATGAAATGAAATGATGGTTTATATCTCTTGGTACCTAATTATTATTGCGACAGTTAAATGGTTCTGTTCTTGTGCTTGTTGGAAATGTATGTCTGTAGAAGCTCCCTTTTGTTGTCTCGGTTCCTGTTACAGTTAATGGTTGGTCGCTCCAAATTCGTCCTTAGAACATACATAAAGAAATTGTGCATACACGTAAAATCATTAACAGTAAATCTCTTTACAGTAAATCACTTCGTTGGCAAAAGTAATATATCTCTTTATTTGGGTTACAGAGGTCTATATGTTTTTCTATGTGTCTTTTCTTTTGTACGGAGGTGCTCTCTCCCCTCATTTCTTTGTTTTTCTGCTTTTAATACATAGAGAGCATAACCGCTTCCCTTTCCGGTTGAACTGCTCAACCAGACTTTTACAACTGTCTGTCAGTTTCTTTTAATAAAATATTAACTAACAGCTATTTAATTCCTAAGCTAAAACAACTTATAACTGTAATGCTATGGTCTCTAACGACCTTCTGGGAAATGCAACAAATAATAATTAAAAGAAAAACAACAACAAGTCTATTGACCTGTCCAGCTAAGCATGTACTCTTTGTCCTGTTCCTGTTCTTCCTCCATGAGACATGTCAACTGCCTTCTGTCTCCTCGGAGCTGGATGCTCCTACATCACGAACCAATTTACTCCTGGGGGCATTTTTATTGGTTTGAAAAGTGAACAAAGTACCATCATTTGCAACAAGATAATACGCTGCTTCAAAGTTGTCAATAAGTTTTTGGAAAGGAAGCATCTCTTCCCTGCCTTTGAAACCTTCAAGACCTCGAGGAAGAGCGTCAAGATCACAATAAAAGAGCCTGTTCACCGGGTCAGTGCTTTCTCTAATACAGAAAAGAACATACTGTCACAAAGAAAACAGGTAACTGTATAAGACTGGATAAAAAACCTGCCATGGAATTATAGATGTTTCCTACAAGAAAATTATCATTCTGTTTAAGAAAATATAATTATAGATGTTTCATAGAATAAAATCACCATTTTGTTTCAGTGTTCTAAAACATTAGGATTGCATAAAACAAAAATCCAACACATATGTTTGACATGACATATTTTCCAAATAAGATAAACCATTCCCACCAAAGCCAAATAAATTAGGCTGGGAATTCATGTGTTGTACATGAATTGGATGGAATGCAAAGCATATGGAATGTGCAGTTGATCGAAGTGGATTTTGATGTAGGAATATTGTTGACTTTGTCCGAGTGTCACCTAAGTATTTTGTCTCTCAAGTTGAAAAATTGTTTATTATTTTATTTTATTTTTTATTTTTTATTTTTTATAAATTCCTGAGCGAATTTGTGATAGATATCCAAGAACCCAAAGTTATTTTTGGGGAATAGCTCTTTAAATTGGCTAGAATGACCCAAAGTGATTTTTGGGGAATAACTCTTTAAATTGACTAGAATAACCACGATAGATTATTAAAGATATATAAGAGGATACAAAATAAACTATCGATTATTAAAGATATATAAGAGGATACAAAATAAAAGAGTAGAATGGTTGTATTTAAATTAAATTTTATAGTATTATTTACCGATCATTGAACCTAGAGGCTTATTCTATAGCCGAGTATGAGGGGATGTGTAAGTTTGTCCCTCCATCTTGACACATGTTTTAAATAGAAAAATAATGTTGGCTATAATACAAAAATTAAATATGTTGTAAAATAATTAGCAGTAAAAAAAATTTGCGTCCAAGATGTTTAAACCTTATACTTTTCAAAAATATTTCAATAGGACATTTAAATAAACTATTTAAGATTTATGTTAACTAAATTGCGGTGATTATATGTCTCTTTGTACATGTTATGTAAAATATTTTAATGTCAACTATATATATATTATATATCATTTAAAAAAAATATTCATATAATGAAAAAACAGTTTTATGGTTAAAATGTTTATTTGGTCCTATATATACTCCATACAGCATTCAAAAATTAAACAATAAAATTTACACATTGTATTTTGTATTCTAAAAAAGTTTGCACGCGAATAAATTTGATCTCCTCCAAGCTCATGTTAGATCCATACTTAAAATGAATCTATGCTAGTCTATGAAAATGTCTCCTTTCAAGGCACTATATAGATATGTGAAACGCAGACTCTAAATCAATCAAATGCCCCTGTAGAAAATTGAACTACTCAGAAATGTAAGACTAAATAGTCTTTCAAGGTCAACCTCAGCGTCCTCTTAGAGATTAGATTGTAAAAGTCAATCAAAAATAAATGTAACGATTGAATCACCAAAAATAAATGTAACGATTGAATCACTCCAAGAAATTGCAAGGTCCTCTTCAAATGTGAACCTCCTCTTAGAGATTAGATTGTAAAAGTCAATCAAAGGTAAATGTAACGATTGAGTCACTCCAAGAAAATGCAGAGCACTCATAGAAAATCAACATAGAAGCCCTAATTTGAAGGTGATACGGTCTTCATTCGTTCATTCATCTACCACTTATGGTTTTAAAATAAGGAAGAATAATTTTATTGGCTTATTGAGTAAGAAGAGAAATGCAGCTTCTATCTCAATTTAATAACATATTGTTTAAATAAGCTTCAAACTGTTAGAAATATCAATTGTAAGATTTCACGGGAAATAAGCTACAAATTAAATAAACAAGTGATATTCTACCAATTCAAAGACAAAAAGAGATCAGGTATTCATGGAAATGGCATCTAAGGTTTTGGAGATATTGATTATTCATTAGATTCCGAAGAATTAATGTAGGAATGGGAGAATCAAATGCATGAATTGCATGTTATGATATTCAGTTCAAGGAAAATGATAAAAGTATAAGAAATACGATCATCAATCAACCACCAAAAGAAGAAAAAGAGAAGAAGAGACTATACCATCTAAAAATAATTTGTAAATAAGATTAAACAAGGAAGAAAAAAGAGAAATCAAGGGAAAAAAATTATTTGTAAAAGATAAAATAGTTAACATGCAAACGCAGAAAACTCATGAGAGAGACAATGGTATACAACAATAGAAATCTATTCTTGTTAGAATATAGGTAGGGTAGCAAAGGTAGCAACAAAAGGCAAGATGCAAGAAAAATAAGGTCAAGATGGAGGATGGAATTATTGGGAATGTGTGGCACATCACATGGCTATCTCCACACCATGCATGTCTTTGCATTGTAATCTAATCCAATAAAGGAATTAGAGTTGTAATCTAATTTGGGTAAATGAATTAAATTTTGGATGTTGTAGAATCCTATATATTGTATTTGAGATTAATACAATGAGAGATAGAGGTGTGGCTCTAACATTTGTTGGTTTCCCGGTTAAAGGTTTCTAAAGTAAATATCTAATCATTGTGTGCGAATGTTGTTATTTTCCCTTTTGTTTAATAAATAATCTGCATGCATTGCTTTACTATAGAAGTTTAAAACTTACATTTGATTGTATTATTGACTTCAAAGGGATGCCTTCATTACTAGGGGTTTGGCTCAATTTTTTATAGAGCAAATTTATCTTGGGCTTGTGATAAACCTAGTTTCAATGGAAGCTCATGGTGGTGATTCTTGTGTTGAAGGAGAATGGTGAGGAGTTCTAAAATTAACATTGGATAAATTTTATTAGGAAAAAATTTAAGCTATGGAAGCTCAAAATGAAGGACCTTCTTATAGACAAAGAAGAGTGGGTTGTTGTGGATCTTGGTATTACCCCTATTGGTATGTCAACAAAAGTCTAAATGAGGTTGGAAAAGAAGGCAATGAGTATAATTTAGTTGTGTCTTTCAAATTCAATGTTATTGAATGTCACAACCAAGGTGTGATGGGATAAGTTACGGACTTTGTATCAGTATAAGTCTATGATAAACAAATTTTTCCTTCAAAGGAAGATGTATCTCCCAAGGATGAATGGTGGATACTTTGTTACAGAGCATCTAAATGGCTTTATCACTATGATAAGTTAGTTGTTTGTTGATATTAAATTTTTTTACGAAGATAAGAGCATTAGTTTACTATGTTCTTTGCTACATTCATGGGATAATGGGAGTAATAGAACCACATTGACATTTGATAATGTGGTTGCATCCTTACTATCAGAAGAAATCAGGTAGGAAACTATGGATAGTCAAAGCATGGATGCATTGTTTGTAAAAGGTCATTCCCAAGAATGAAATAAAAATAAGTGCTTAAGGGGAAATCTAAAACAACGGGTAGATCTAAATCTCCCTGAGTATCTTTAATGTTGGAAATGTGGTAAAGTAGGCATTACAAGAAGGATTGTAGATCTAAAAGTGTTGACAAAGGAAAGGGGTCTAATTGTGTTCCTTCCACAGAAGGGAAGGCCTTCTAAGAAGGAAATGATCTGTATTTGGATTCTTCAAGAATCAAGCACACATGCAGATTATGATGTATGGTTGATAAGCGTGGGTGCTACTTTTCATATGAATCCCCACAAGGAGTGGTTTTCTGAATATGAGGAGTATGATGAAGGTGGCATTTTCCTAGGAGATCACTTGATAGCAAAAATCATAGGACATGGAAAAGTCAAATTGCTACTCAAGGATGGACGGATTGGGACACTCTCTAGATTTTATACATTCCAGAACTAACTAGAAACTTGATATCTGTGAGTAAGATGAGTGATGTAGGTTTACATATTATGTTTGAAATGGAAACCTGCAAAATTGTTTGAGGAGAAAATGTGTTGATGAGGGGAGTTCAAAATATACAAGTTGTTAGGAACCATTATCAATGGCGGTGTAATAATTTTGTTGTTCCTGAGGGTGGACATGAAAAAGACAAAGCTGCTACTACCTAGAGTAAAGAAAATATTGGAGAAAAGGACCTTCGAGTGTTACATGATAAAGGAATGGTTGAAGGTATCTTTGATTACACTCTAGATTAAAATTTCAGTTAATATTGCATATATGGTAAATAGAATTAGGTAAGATTCTCGTCTGATGCTACAAGAGTGAAAGGGTATTAGAATTGATACATAGTAATGTGTTTGAACCTTTTCTTGTTCCATCATCAGGTAAATATATGAATTATGTTTCTTTCATATATTATTTCTCAAGGTTCACATGGATTTAGTTTCTCCAAAAGAAATCTGAGGTATTTGATAAATTTAAAGTGTTGCTTTTGTAGATAAGATAAGATAAGATAAAATGTCTCCTATATAAAGAACAAGAAGGAAAATAAGACATGATGTCTATATACTAAAACTTGGAGAAACCCTTGACTCCATATGTAAGCAACCTCAATGGAAGGGAGATGTACAAAGGGAATGGATATGTGGACAAGGTGATGGACCACTAGATCTCTTTCTCTGAAGTGTGCCTTGAGGAAGAGTTGGGAGAAGATATGAACTTGCTACTATGCTACCACCTGGAAAAGTATTCCATTGCTGATGTCTAGGTGATCTCATTTACCTGTTGGTAAGGGATCTGGTATGGCAATGTCTCTAGGGAAAGGAAATGGTCCCTTGAGCCCACACCAATCAGTAGTCAATAGAAATATTGCTATCAATTTTTTCTCTTGGTGCCTCTATCTAATGGGAGCACTACAAAAAGGAAGTAATCTGCTAAAGACGATGAAGTCTAGAAGGAGGCTACAGATTTTGGTTACGATGTATAAGGGCCTCCTGCATGTAAAGGAAAATACATCTCTAGTTTGGGTATCAAAAGAAGATGGATAGAGTCTTGATCCCCCTGAACAAGCAACAAAATCACCCTTGGATCTCATAATAAATAGAGCAACAAAATATGAAATCCTCCCGGGTCTCAATCTCTTGAAGATGGCACAATCAACAAATCTTGTCATATCAATCAATCTGGTGGTTAGTCTCAATCCACAGTCTATGGGACCCAATTCTAAATTGTCCCAAGTGGATCTGAAGGGCATGCATCTAATTGAAAAGAATTTAATGGGATAAAAAAATAAGTCCATCACTCATAACCATGAAGTGCTCAACATAGAAGGTCATCTTTGGACATAACCTACCCTAAGATTTTATCCAAGTGACCTCTATATATTTCTTTTAGATATCTCCTCAAATGATTGTATTCATCTTCTCATTGCGATCTGCGGCTTCTCCCGCTGCGGTCTCGTTGCAGATCTATATTCGCTCAACACTGATCTCGGTGTGATCTGCAGCTTCTCCCGTTGCGATCTTGTTATAGACATTTTTGTGCCTTACAGCATGAAGCATGAAATGTCAATAATCTAAGGGATCCAAAGTCCCTAAACATGTTGTTCCTACCCCTAGAGGAACAAGGTCAGCAAACCACAACACTAAATATCAGTTCTCCACCTGAAAACACTCAAAAACAGGCTAATTCTGGATCATGTCAACTGCTCCACTGAGCATCTGCGCTGAATGTCAAGAGCTCCACTGTCTACCTGCGCTGAATGTCAACTGCAAAGAAGGCTACTTGCGCTGGGCGAGTTTGGCCAAGTGGCACAGTCATTCCTCAAGGTGTCAATGCCCAGGAAGCTTCCAAAATGACACTTGGATCAGGGAATTCGCCTAGTGATGAGTAAGAGGGTCTAGATCTCCAAGTGGAAGCAAGAACCTCCAAGTGGACTCAAGAACTAAAGAATAACTGAAGTGGGAGAGGACACTAGTCAGCTTCATGCCAGCTACAAGCTGACTCATCCTTTCTCCAAATCTCCTATATATAGAGCTCTCTCATGAGGTCTAGGGAGGTTGGAATCTGGTGAATGTAAGGAAGTGCTGTTGGTTTGAGTATAGAACTATTGGGTGATTTGCTTGAAGGAGGTGAAGAGGAGATTTCTTTCTGCTGGGAGGTGATGCTGGATTGGGCCTTTTATGGTTGTATTACCTCCTGAACTTTACTTCTTCCATTAATAAAGCATTTGAGGTTCTTCTATATGCATGTGTCTCAATGGCGTATTGATACTTGTATATTTGATTTATTCTAATCCTTGAATCAATTATGAATGTATGCTTCTTGTAGTTTCCCCTTCTTGTTATTTTGCAGGATCTTGGTGTAGCTGGGCCAGTGAAAGAGCAAGGAGCTGGGAGCAAGCAGCAAGGAGAGAAGATTGGATCAATCATTAGCGGAAGACAACGGTTAGTGGATCTCTTTCTCCCCTCTCTTACATCTCATAAAGAAGTAATCTCGAATAGCTTTGCTTTGATTGTTGCTGAGGTACTATCACCCTTAGAGTGGGATAGGGTCATTCCGTATTGGATACTTTTCCCAACAACAAATTGGCGACTCCGCTGGGGATCGTATCTTGTTGGTTGTTTGTGTTTTTGCTATTCATTTCATAAACACAGGGAGTACCGAATCGAACTGCATTTGGACCTTTCAAATGCAAAGTAGAGGGCAGCTACTCTAGCTCAGTTTCTGGGCAAGTTTATGATTTGAAGAGCTGATCCACAAGGACTCTAAATAGCTCTTAGTGATAGCTTTTCATCCTCCTTTTCATCCCTTAGTGTGTACTTGACTGATAGCTTCTGATTTGGCCAAAAAACTGTGAATTTTTGAGCAATCTGTGACCCGGAAACTGAGAAAAACGAAAGTTTGTCTCTTCAGTGCAGGCACTGTGAAGGCAGTCTGCATTTCAGCGTAGTTCCCGAAGGGGCTACCTGCGCTGAAGGTCAAACTGACAGTGTACTACCTGCGCTGAACCAGTTTTGCCTAGTGTTACTGGGGTTCCCTCCTGTTTATTGCCCTGTTTTCACCCTTGTTTTTGCAGCCTGTTACCAGTCAATGTGCCTATCTGAAACCAACTTTCCTTGCCACTATTCCGCCTCGGTTGTATAAAGAAACTGTATTTGTTCTTTGTGTATTTCTTATATCATTTGCAGTTTCCCATAACGAAAAGTGAACTAGTCTTGCTGTGGCCTCTTAGATCTAGACCTGTGATAAGTGTCGTTTTGATTTTAAGAGTTAGTTTATTTGCTGTTCATAGCTGATTGAGCTTTTGCTTTCGTCATATGGTTTGAATTTATATATTTCTAGTATCGAAACAAGTAAATCTTAAGGTGTCTTTTGATTTTGGACAAGCTTATTTGCTTTCACTTGAAATTGAATTCGAATTTATACAACAACTTTCTTTTTGTATTGCACCAACATTAAGAAAGAGAAAAGAAATACCTGCATTGTGCATGTGCATTTTGACGGCTTGCATGTTGATTTAGGGAAAAGTGCATTAGTGCGTGCTCTATGATTTGTGTGAAAAGATGTTGTCTTTCTTTTCCCTCAGTAGTTAAGATTTTCAAAGTTGAAAGATTGAAAAGCTTGCTTATCATCTTAGACTGCATTTAAGAGTGTTACTATACATCTCGTCGTGATCCATAAAGGCAAACTGCTAAACAAGATCAACCTTAAAATAAATTGAATTTACATAACAACGCATTGAAACATAACACAAACACATAGAGGTCTAAGCTAGAGACGTGTTCCGGCGTCGTTAAACGTGATATCTTAGTGTTGAGTGGTTGGGTGATTCCTCCACGGTGAAGCAATAAGTATCAATACGGACTTGTGCTCCCACGTACCATCGCGTATATATTGGGAGACCCCTATAGGAACAAAGCCTTTATCCATAGGAAACCGTGTCGGCCGCCCTACTGATCGCAATGCAGTGAACACAGCATTCACGAAGATCGACCACTCGTACCGTAAAACGTATTTTGTGGTTTTGCGAAAAGTTTGGCACACCCTCTGCCTAGAACTCCAGAGTAGTTTCTTTTGGCCTTTTTCAAACTCTATAACTGAAAAAGTCCATCCGAGCATTTGTCACTTCGGGCTCGTTAAAACATCGAAGGAGACTAGAGTCACCTTTAGCTTTTTCTCGACTCTTAAAAAGTGAAAAAGCAAGTTGTGTCTAAAGCGTCGTTATAAAATTTATTTTAAACGGAACATAATCACCTCCTATTCCTGCGTTGATCTGTAGGTTGAGAACATGGAGCGCCCCAACCAAGGAATTCCACAAGATGGAAATCCTAGTCCTTTCTCCTCTTAGGGAGAAGTTGGTGCGCCCCATATGGCCACATTGTCGCTTCCAGGACTGACAATTGGCCTGCCTATTTGGCTATTCTCAACCAATGTAGTTCAGAACACCACGGTTCCTGAACAGTTGAGTCAACAGTTAGATCAGTCTAGAGCTGCCCACCAGCCTTCAACTTCCTATAACTCTTCCTCCAATCCTTCATCTTCGCAAGGTAGAGCCGGCGAAAGCCAAGCTCCCGTGGAGAAGAAGGAGAAGAAGAAGAGAGAGAAGAAGAAGAAGGAGCCTAAGGCGACTGGGGGCAAGCAAAAGACATCTGACAAAAATCCACACACAGCACAGACCGGGCCTAAATCGCCATGTGTCATATGTAAAGGAGACCACTTCCATAGAGATTGTCCCTGTATTCCCCGGATACTAAGGGACTGGTCCCCTCGTTTGCACAATTCGGGAGCATCAACCTCTGATAGCCATGTTGAATGCTTACCGTCAACCAGCGAAAGTGAAGGTTCAAGACAAAGGGGGGGAGCAAGATCCCCCTGCAGACTGTGTGAAGGCGATCACGCCATCCACCGTTGTCCCTTCTTAGACGAAGCGAAGAGAGTTTTGGAAGATCGCCCGGTTTCATCGTTGAGACTTCCTCCTGGATACAAAAAACTCGTGTCAAGTCCTTCGTTGGTTGAAAATACAGCTGGCCCGCTCAAGTGGTCAGCTGAAGCGTCAGTCATTGAAAATGAACCTACTGAATCCAGACCAGACGAAAGTCTAAAGGTCGATACGACAGTTGACCCGGTTCTTCCTTCAGAGGTTTCATCCTCAAATGACACCGTCACTGAACATTCATCTTCAAATGACACCCTCACTGAAGAGAATAAGGATGACACCATCCAGATTCTTTTCATCAACACAGATTCTGATGAGCATCAGGGCAATGCGCCCATTCCTTTATCGCAGGAAGGAACATCGTCAGGGTCATATACGGCCGTGTATTCAGTCCCTCCGCCAAGCAACCTGGTTGTGTCCTTTGATTGGAACCAACTAGGCAGACCCCGGTTGCTAGCCAGTGTACCATTCAGAATCATGGTCCAAATTTATAGAATGGTAATGGCTGGAACTATCATTGATGAAGGGGCATCTGTGAGTATCCTTTCCTCTATTGCTTGGAAAGCACTGGGTTCCCCGGAGCTTTTGCCTGAGATAAGAAATCTCTCAGGTTTTGATAAAGGAACCAGTCGACCATTAGGGATCCTCCCCAATGTGCCTGTTACATTGAAAGGGAAGACCGTTCAAATGAACGTGATGGTCGTTCAAGGACCCTTGGATTATAACCTACTCCTTGGACAAGACTATATATATTGCATGGGAGCTATAGTCTCCTCACTCTTTAGAGTAATGTGTTTTCCCCACGAAGGAAGAATGGTCAAGCTCGTAGACCAACTTTCATTTCCGGGATCACGCATCGCAAATAGTCACATACCAACCCTCAATGGTCTATTCACTCAAGAAATGTCTCCACCCCCAGTCCTCCTTCCCGATGAGTGCGAGTGATTCGGAAAGATGGGACTGGAACCCAGGGGGCATGCATCTTGGTCTGCTTCGGGCAGAGAAAACCCTAGGTATAAGGTAGAATTTCCGCGAGAGAATATGATTAGTCCGTACCCCGTCCGTGGATGGAAGAGGGGTTGTTCTAGAACAGGATTCTTTTGTCGAGGTTACTTGTTTGACAAAGGTCATTCACCATTGTCTACTTTGGTAGACAGTGCCGAGGAGATGTTTTCGTTTGATGGTGTTAACAAAACAATCTTTGGGTAACCAGAAAGAGGCAAGCCTCCCTCAATAACACCAATGTTTTGTCTTTGAGTAGTGTTCTTCTCTTGTCGCAAGTAGCTGCTCTCTTGTCACAAGTAGCTGTTCTCTTGCGATCTTGCAAAAGAGCTGTCAAAAGTTGGGCCGACGGGAAGACAAGTACCGCGTAAGACCCGTTAAAAATAACGAGAAGACAAGTATTGTTAACATTAGACTAGCAAGACGACGAGTAGCTGTGAACACCCAAAGAAAAGCAGAGGTGGGGGAGAGGAGGGGCAGCCTTGAAATTGTATTTTATACCTGGGGGCATGCAAACCTTTTGGAGTGCAAGCAAAGAGCGATTATTTATCTATTTTTTGGATTAGTCGTTTCCGAACTTGCATAAAGAAAGGATGTGGGGCAAAGGTAAAAATTTTCCAAATTAGGAGCATAGCTTCGTGAGATAAAGCTCCATAAAAAATAGCTATCTCACAGGAGACATTCTTATCTTATGACTGGGATAATCGAGCAGTTTTATCGCGGAATTTATGCTCGTTAAAAAATAAACATAAGATTGAGCAGTTCAAGCTCATTAAAAAATGAACATACCCCGGTAAATAACCATTGTGATCGTAAATTTATTAGCCATAAAAAGCCTTGGTCATGTTTGCACCTGCCACCTCCATTCCATTTGGCCAATCGTTCACCTCCATATGATTGTTTACCCATTTTGAGGAACAGCTGCGAAGAGTGATTTCACCTAGCCATCCTTGTGACACTGCCGTGATTGGAAAATTCCAACCTGTACCTGGAATCTGCTGCTATCCCTGTTTATCACTCGTTCCTCAAAAGACGAGTCTTCTTTGAGCTCTTTTCATCTGACTCGTAAAATATGAAAAGTTTGCCGAGTTTTGGCCTTCCAGCTCGTTAAAGTGACCGAAAGATTTATCCCTCCTCTAGATTTTAATCTTTTTGGACCTGAGGGATTATTGCACAAAAAGGTCGAGCGCTTGTTTTATTCGGCTCGTTAAAGTTATCGAAAACTCATCCCTTCTGTATTGTTTTATACTTTTTCGGACTTAAGGGATTAGATGACGAAAAAGGAATTTTGGAGTTAACTTTCTGTACCTTTTCAGACTCTCTAAAAATGAAAAGGACCGAGTTTTCCTTGTCGTTAGACTCGTTAAAATTATTAAATAGCGACAAACTTGTCTTTAGACGAGAACGAGTTTCCCTATCGCTAGGCTCGTTAAAACATAGCGATGGGCTTGCCCGAAGGGCAGGTTATAGAACAAGCATATGTTATCCTCCTCAAGCTTGACAAAAATAAAGAGGTACTGGTCAGAAATGACTGGGGAAAAATTGGGAGAACCTCAAAGCTTTAATGGTAGCAAGTCGCTCTTGAACATGACACTTTTCCTCCGTATCACATCGGGTTGGGTTGTTTCATTCACCGGTCTCATCACCATGGTCTTCGCCAAACCATCCACATTTGGGGTAATGCTATCGATCCATCACATCAGTGTCGTTATATGTTCAAGAGATGTTGTTCAGAAAGAGTCAACCGTGTCCCATCCACTGCCATACATTATCCTTCATCCACCCATGATCGCCACCCTGAATCATATCTCACAGATTGTTTTCACCTCCACTAAAATCATTAGCTCCGTTCCGTGTCACTGATGTGGGATTCATTAAGGCCCTCCTTTGACGGATCGCTTCTTGTCGACTTCAGCTCATTATCCAAGAAGTTGATCTAGGAACACCCCCCTCAGTACTTTGAAGCTTGCATGCCTCAATGGCAAGTTTCTCACTTCCGGCGACAGGTATACATCAATGACCTTCGACCAGAAGATTTTGCGTGGTGTTCGACGCCAAGTCCTATATTCACACCACGTGAATTGTACTGTAGTACCTTGAGGGTCATTATCATTATCGGTGATTCCTCTCGCGCTTGTTCACAGTTTACATTATTGACCGGTAATCAAGTGATGTCTTTCCATGTTCGACTTCAGCGCAATTCTCACATGGATCGACTTGTACTTAGAGTGAAGATCGAACAAGTTTGAAGACCCCGGATCTAGTTTCATCCATCCGGGCTGCGATATACATTCAGGAAACATAAAGACATTTGACATGTACATCATTGCAACAGATGATCATCCTACTCAAAGGATGATAATTTCAGCAGAGAATTATCAGTCTATCATCAGATGATCGTCTGTTATATGTACCAAAATGAATTTATAAAGCTGAGCATGGGAATGCCCGCCTTAACTAGATCATGAAAGCAGAATGAAAAATAATGTATTGTATTGTATTTTATTACAGGTCACCTCTCAGCGATTGAATGAACTTCGGATCCTCCTAATAAAGCATTTCACCCGATAAACGACCTCATACTTTAGGGGGCAACTGTTATAGACATTTTTGTGCCTTACAGCATGAAGCATGAAATGTCAATAATCTAAGGGATCCAAAGTCCCTAAACATGTTGTTCCTACCCCTAGAGGAACACGGTCAGCAAACCACAGCACTAAATATCAGTTCTCCACCTGAAAACACTCAAAAACAGGCTAATTCTGGATCATGTCAACTGCTCCACTGAGCAACTGCGCTGAATGTCAAGAGCTCCACTGTCTACCTGCGCTGAATGTCAACTGCAAAGAAGGCTACCTGCACTGGGCGAGTTTGGCCAAGTGGCACAGTCATTCCTCAAGGTGTCAATGCCCAGGAAGCTTCCAAAATGACACTTGGATCAGGGAATTCGCCTAGTGATGAGTAAGAGGGTCTAGATCTCCAAGTGGAAGCAAGAACCTCCAAGTGGACTCAAGAACTGAAGAATAACTGAAGTGGGAGAGGACACTAGTCAGCTTCATGCCAGCTACAAGCTGACTCATCCTTTCTCCAAATCTCCTATATATAGAGCTCTCTCATGAGGTCTAGGGAGGTTGGAATCTGGTGAATGTAAGGAAGTGTTGTTGGTTTGAGTATAGAACTATTGGGTGATTTGCTTGAAGGAGGTGAAGAGGAGATTTCTTTCTGCTGGGAGGTGATGCTGGATTGGGCCTTTTATGGTTGTATTACCTCCTAAACTTTACTTCTTCCATTAATAAAGCATTTGAGGTTCTTCTATATGCATGTGTCTCAATGGCGTATTGATACTTGTATATTTGATTTATTCTAATCCTTGAATCAATTATGAATGTATGCTTCTTGTAGTTTCCCCTTCTTGTTATTTTGCAGGATCTTGGTGTAGCTGGGCCAGTGAAAGAGCAAGGAGCTGGGAGCAAGCAGCAAGGAGGGAAGATTGGATCAATCATTAGCGGAAGACAACGGTTAGTGGATCTCTTTCTCCCCTCTCTTACATCTCATAAAGAAGTAATCTCGAATAGCTTTGCTTTGATTGTTGCTGAGGTACTATCACCCTTAGAGTGGGATAGGGTCATTCCGTATTGGATACTTTTCCCAACAACAGATCTCATTGCAGTTTGACTAGGATCCTAGATCCTGGATCTCATTGCAGGTATATATTCGCTCGCTGTCAAATCTGTGTGGGTCTCTCACGTGCTTATTACAGATCCCGTATCGATGAGATCAGATCATCTCCTCTGCTACATCATGGCCCGCGGTTCTTAGTGGGTTTTCATTCTCCACGAGTGTCAGTGAGAAGATAATCATTCTAACCGACCGAGTTGGAAGAATTAGAAGCAGCGAACCGTAACTATTCTCAACATTGTTGTGGCCACCGCCCATCTCTGTTGGCGAGTTTGCAACAAGTGATTTTCTGATACTAGCGCGACATAACCCTTGGATCCATCTTGCAAGACGTTAGATCTGTATCTTGGAAGCATTTCGAACTTTTTACTTTTATGATTAGTCTTGTTTTGGGTGCCTTGGAAGATCTATCAATTCCTCCATTTGTGGCTCTTCATCATTCGATCCCTCTAATATTTGTTGATTCAAACAACTCAGAGATCTGTCAATTTCATCTACGGCTCCTAGATCTGCCGATCCCATTCATAGAGATTTGTTGATTCCTCTGCGGGTCTTATATCTGTCGATTCCATCTGCGGCTCTTCATCATTCGATCCCTCAAAGATCTATTATATTATTGTAGCTCTTCATCTATGGCTCTTTACTGCGGAGATCTGTAGCTCTCCATCGATACACCATATTAGATCTGCAGAGATTTGCAGCTCTTCATTGATACACCATATTAGATATGCCAATTCCTCTGCGGCTCTTAGATCTGTTGATCCTTCTGCGGCTCTATTTTTTATACTCAGTAGGGGAGCGTTCTCCAGATGGCTCCCAGCTTTGCGAAAATCGCTGCTGGCTCAGTTCTGTTCGTCTCTGGGGGGCTAGCTCCTGCCCATATCATCAGTGAAGCCCCAGCTCCCATTATCCAGGTGGTCCAGGCCTCACTCGATGAGGCTTTGAAGTTCTCTAAGAGTGCCCTAATCTACCAATTCAGTGGTTTTTGGCCGCGGCTCACAACTCTCCACAGTGGGATATCTAAGGTATGGAAGCCTCTAATTCCTGATGCAATTAATATCTACCCCTGTGCTAGGGGTTTCTTTATAGTATATTTTGAAAACCTTGAAGGTAGACAATGTATTCTAGATTCTGGCCCTTGGTTTTGGGAAAAATCAGGCCTATTCATGAGGCCATGGAACCCATCATTTGATCCCTCAACAATAGTCATAACCTCAGCACCAGTTTGGGTGAGATTGCCAAATCTACCCTTGCATCTCTGGAATTTATCTTTGCTAAAAGCCTTTGCAAATACAATTGGGAAATTTTACTGCAGGTGCCCAGAAACAGAGGAATATGCCAGAACCACCTATGCATGCATCTGTGTGGAAATGGACTTCAGCGCCGGATTCCCAGCAGAAATACACCTAACAAGTAAAGACTATGTGTGGAACCAGAAACTCGATTATGAAAGTGTCCTCTTCAGATGTCGGTCCTGCTTTGAGACAGGCCACCTAGCCAAAAATTGCCCAAAAACCTCCTATAAAAATTCTTCCAGGAAAAATCACCATAGATATACATGGTGGGAAGGAGCACAAAAGGAACACTACATTGTCATCAAAGAAGAATACTCTCGAGAAGACTCTAAATCACAAGAAATCAGGAAAGAAAGAAACAACTCTTAAGACAAGTAGGAGGAAAGCCACGTCCAACAACAAAAGAGTGAACTCAACAACCCCTCAAGCATCAATAGCTATAAGGCTCCGAATACCACACAAAATAAATCTTCATTTAACAGCAAAGCATATTTCCTATACCAAACTTCTTCTCCGACTATCTTCAAAAGTACGAACACAATAGATCGCGTAGCTAAGACACCAATGTCCCAAGAATCAGAAGAGATGAAGGAGACGCAAGATAAAGAAAGTTGGAAGACCGTAGAGAAAAAAAAGAAAGCTACAGCACTGTTGTGGCCACCAACAACCCCCCTCCTTATTTAGTATTAGCAATAACACTAGGTAAGTGGGGACCCTTAGTAAAAAAATTCAAAAAATTCAATTAAGGCTCACGTATTTTACTCCTTAAGAAAACATCGCATCGCGCGAAGAATGATAGGACATTTCCTTATGAGTAAAAATGATAAACTGCGAGAGTGCGACGCGAATTCCATCACATCATCTGCATTAAGAAACACTCAGATTGGAAAACCTTAAAAAATCACCGATATCCGATATGCGATATCGCATATCGCATATCGCAATGTCGCATGAAAAATACATAACCATTTGACGATTGTAACGGTCTGCGATTTTGCGATAGCGCGATACTGCAATCCGCGATCATGTGATAGCGCGATACTGTGATCCGCGATCTTGCGATAGCGCGATTGAGCAGCCTTACGATAACACATCATAATGAAATTGTGATAATGCGATGCTGCGATGGGAATCGCAGAAACATCCCATCACAAATTTCCGTGGCTCAATATTCAAGAAAAGTTTTTCCATAAACCAAAAAATTGGATACACACTTTAATTATAATTAATGAATGATACGCCAATTGTTAATGAAAGACGGTTTTGTGTTTTTCGAAGAGTCAGTTCACGTTAGGTGGCATGTTTTGTACATCCGTAGAGCTTAAAGCTTTCTTGTCGATTTTTTTATTATCATTACTCTCTCCTGATGTGTGAACTGCAGGAACGAAAAACAGAAGTAACACAAAGCAATGTGCAGGAAGCCATGAAGGAAAAAGGTAAAGCTCCAATGCTCAGAGACAGAGAAGAGATGCCCTCATAAACGGATACCGCATGCAACAGAGTCGCAGATTCACAGAGCGCTGCTGAGCTATCCATTACAGATCTTTCATTCACAGCCATGGTTGAATGAGTAGTTGAACAATGCTGATATCAACAGGTGGTTTAACGCTCAAGGTCAAAAGCTCACGAAAGTAGTATTTTTACAAATTTTGAAGCTTATACCCGGTAAAGGAAAAGGCGCTAAAGGCGAAAAAAACGCATCAGAGAGGCCTGGATCAAAGAATGGAGGCAGTTTCCTAGGCACTAATCACGCATCGCTGAGAAAATTGCTCAAAAAGCAAAGCCTCTAACTGCTCAGTCACTTGTAAGCCCGGAAAACGCAAGAAAGCAATGGTAAAGAACAAACTAGAAACATAAAGCTGAAAGAAAAGGCAGAAGCAATTTGAGGATTAACCAAGTGGAACTTGGATTATTACTGGGCATACATAGTAAATCCACATAGCCAGAGGATGAATTTCGAGTATATCATCGATTTTACTGAAAAAATGGTGCCAGCTCTTACCATTTCTGTTTGCTTAGCTCAACCAAAAGCGGAAGACAGTCAACCGACTCTACCCAGGCTAATATTGAATGCTCGCAACATTAAGGAGCAAATGCAGAAATAGTTAGATATTAGATTTAATTTTTAGAAATAGTTTTTCTTAGAAAAAGGGCGGTCATTTAAACTGTATCCTGAATCTGTGTAATTAAGTTATTTAGTTAGTAGTATTTAAACCCTTCTCATGCATTTAGAGAATGGTCCAGAAATTTATCAAAAACTTGTCCTCAGAACATGCACTTTTGCACCCTCAGAGGAGGTTTTGGTGAATGAATGGATCAAGATTTGTTGATGTTTGCATTTGATATCTGCTACTGATGTTGCACTTCTGTACTCTTAGTGGATGTTAGAGCAAGAAGAGATAAATCATTGTTGCTTGAAGCTTATGAGTAGGACTAGTCATAAATGGTACTTTTATCTCTTGACCATTTCTACTTATATGTTAAAGTGATATACAGTTTTTAGTTGTTTATGTATTATTGCATGAATGCTTGAGTTATCATTTGGCACTTTTGTACGGAGATAGCTATTTATTTATGCCTAATTTATGAATAGCTCATTATGCGATATGCTTTTCACAACTGTTTCGTTTAACTTTGTATGTGAAGTGGTTCATCTTGATTGATTTCCTTTCTTATAATCGCTGAATGATCTTTATTACCAATTGTTATTTGAAATCTCTTTAGATCGCATAATAGAAGAATTACATCCCGAGTTAGTATAGATTTAGATGTGTTATTTATTAGATTACAATAGCATAGAATTAGATTAAAGTTCGAATTAGAATATCTTAGATAGGAACTGTTAGATCAGCAACATTGAATTCTACACACACACACTCATAGATTGGGAAACTGGTCCCATTATCCCCAGTCGGACCCGCTATACCAAATGGATAAGGAGCTGCCAACCAAGGTCCGGACCGGGCAGGTATCCCCCTTGTTGTCGACCCGATTTTCGGGGCCTCAACATATTTGGCACCAGAAGGAGGGCTTGAACTATGAATGGCAAGTAAATCCAAATCTGAATACCATTCTGAGAGTAAATCGCCCTTATCATCTCCCCCGACTTCTCCATTACATTTAAATCCAGAGTCAGAAGTCGCTCGAGTATCAACCGCTGCTACACACCCTGATATTTTAGAACAATCTACCGTTGATCTTCCTGAAGTCGAATCCTTGATTCACAAACTTCAGCGATTTTCCATTTCTCCTCAGAGGTTTGATAAATCTCAAGGCAGAGTGACTTCGCAGTACAACCTTGCTCATCCCCTGACCAGGCTAAAGAGTGAAAAGTTTGGCGTCCAGCCAACCGAATTACCTCTTCCCACCAGGAAAAGAGCGAGGAAATCACCTCAAGGGTCCGACAGCGAGACTCTTTCGTCAACATCGTCCATCTCAACTACTTCACCGCGAAGTCAACCATCCACACCTCCACTCCAGATCATCGTCCATCCGTCCACTGGAACCCCCACAACCCCTCTTCAATCATCTACAATCGTAGTATCCTCATCCTCCCAGCCGCAGGGATCATCTTCTGCACTTTCCTCTGTTAGCAGTTCAACAATGGCCCAGTCTCCATGAAATAACCCTGGGGTAGTCTTCATGCCTGCACCCTTGAGTCAAATACCGGCCCATCCTGAGAAATGGTTGCCTAAATTCAATCTCGAGGTAGGCATGCTAGCAGAAGAGCACATAAACAACTTCATGCTTTCCATTAATCTCAATGGGGTTACTAATGAAGATGTTGTTGTTCGGATTTTTCCTTATACACTGCAAGGAACAGCCGGGTCATGGTACTTTTCATTACCCTCCGGATCCATCACAAGTTGGGACATCTTCCAGGAGCAATTCCTGACCAAGTTTGGTGATGACAGGTCTACGACAATGTTAATCAATGACCTATCCAATCTTAAAGCCGAAACTAGAGAGCCTATAAAGGATTTCAATTTACGTTTCAAAAAAAATTTCAACAAAATTCCTATTGCTTCCCAGCCCAACGAAGAAGTACGATGTGAATGGCATATCACTGCTCTACCATCGAACATAGCAATCTTCATGGACAGGGCCAATAAAACAACCCTAGCCGAGAACATGAAGGAAGCAATAGCGGTAGAGAAACGAATAATAGCCCTGGAAAAGAAATCCGCGATAGAGGAATGTAAATCCAAAAAAGTCACCTTCAAGGAAGACTCCAAGAAGAAACAAGCAAAAGACCCATTTGATTTGGAAGGATTGCAGAAAGTTCTAAAGACCATGTCCAATGAAATGGTCGACATAAAAAAGCAAGTAGCAGAAACTTCTTCAAAAAAGCCCTACAGAGCTTTTAAAAGAGGTCCTTCAATGGATGCAAAGCCACCCAATGCCATTTCAAATGCTGAATCCGAGGAAGAGGAAGAGGAAATTGCCACTGAAGGGCAGACTGATGACAAAGAAGTTGTGGAATTACAAGGAATGTGGGATTTCATCCTCTCACAAGAAGAAGATCAAGAAGTATTTCCAGTTAGCACATGAAGCAAAAATCAGCTTGATCCTCCCCAAACTACCCCTAAGCCGAAGAGCGCAAGCTCTGCAACAAAGGATAAAGTCGCAACAAAGAAAATGATATCTAAAGCGACTCAAACCAGCCCAGTCCAAACAGATGAAACAAATCCATCTAAAACACTGATAGTGTCGGATGAAATGGAGTACAATATTATTGAAGACATGAAGAAGACTAGGGCTAACATCACCCTTTACGAACTGAGCAAGTTGAAACATCAACAGAAGATAATGATGAAAGAATTACATGCCGTGCCAGTTGCACCTTTGCCTGCCGATGTACTTTCTCAATCTTCCCAACATGGGAAGACCTCCAACTAACGCGATCAATAAGATTGATCCAAATGACATCGCTCTAATTGGAGGAAGATCAAGATCTCACACTCCCCCGTTTCTCCTTACTTATGAAATCTTTAATAAAAATGTGCACAATTGTTCGGTAGATTCCGGTGCTTCATCGAATATTTTACCCAAATCTATATGTGCCAAGTTAAATGTTCAACCACAGAAATCTGCAATGCGCATAGTTCAGCTAGATCGATCTCAAGTCGAAGTGATTGGCAAACTAAATCAAGTAACCATAAGGTTGTCATCCAACCCGAAGGTATGCCAGGTTATTGACATTCTAGTTTCCGATATCCTAGAATTCTATGGCTTAATTCTTAGCAGGGATTGGTCAGAAAAACTCCATGGATACTTCGCAACCGACTGGTTGCACATGTGGCTGCCCTACAACGGTAAACCGAATCAAATAAAAGTTGAACGAGAGCTACACCAGAAGTACATAGTAATGAGGTTAGAGGGAGAAAATGAACCAGTAGCGTATAACAGCAGCATTATTGGCAATTACTTGGTAGATTCTTTCCTCGGCAATTTCAATGCTCATGCATCACCCTATTTAGAACACTCTGTTTTGTCCCAAGTCGAAAATTTTTCTCGAACTGATAGTTCGAAATGTATCAGTTTTTTAGATAAACCTGTAAATAAATCTTTGTTTTGGAAATTATTTTTGATGGTTCTAGATCTAACAAAGGAGCAGGAGTAGGATGCGTTCTGATTAGTCCAGAAGGAGATAAAATCATGCTCACATGCAGACTCGAATTCAATTGCACAAACAATACAACAGAATATGAGGCTTTGGTTCAAGGCCTGTACAAAGCAATAAGGTTAGACGTCAAGTATCTTCAAGTTTTTGGAGACTCTGAGATTGTGGTTAAACAGGTATGTAACACTATACATTGCTTATGAGGTCATTTAAAACATTATCAAACCTTAGTACAAGATCTGACTGAGCATTTCATAGCATTTAATATTTCTTCAATCCCCAGGCTCCAAAATGCAAGTGCAGACCTTTTGGCTAACATAGCTTCTAAGCTTATTCCATCCGAAGATTTTAGTCCAGATAGATTCTCAATAGAATTGATCTTTAGACCATCCATTCCTGACAACATCACAAATTGGAGAGTATTCAATGACGATCCTGATATCGTAAATTTCCTCACGTCTGAAGGATCCTACTCCAATCAAATAATTGACGAAGACGAGCACAATCGACAATTGCAACAAAATAGCACTAATAATACTATACCTAAGTCGATGGTCAAGTTAGAAGAATTGTACGATTTGAAAGATTTGTTTAAGAGGTCTACCAATTCAACACTCCAAAGTTCAACCTTGAACTACGAATTAGTAAACCTAGGGACCGATGCTAAACCACAAAACATTAATCTAGGCCTTGGCCTAGACCCTGAAGAGAAACTAGCGTATATTCGTCTTTTGAGACAATATAAAAATGTTTTTGCCTAGAATTATGATGAGCTGAAAACATACGACACTTCCATCATCCAGCATACTATTCCCATGATCGATAATGAAAAACCTATCCAACAAAATCTGAGAAAGATCCACCCCAATTTAGAAAATCAGATAAAAATTGAGCTCAATAAGTTATTGAAAGCCAGGATAATCTTTCCCGTCAGACATTCCAAATGGGTCTCCAATATGGTACCTGTTAGAAAGAAAAACGGAGATATTAGGATTTGCATTGACTTTCAGAACCTTAACAAAGCCTGTCAAAAATATAATTTTCCTCTACCACCTATGGAACAGATACTGTAGGCAGTGGCGGGCTCAGAATTAATGTCTTTTTTGGATGGATTTTCAGGATACAATCAAGTGTTGGTACATCTTGACGATCAATTGAAAACCACATTGAGAACTAAATGGGGCACATACGCATATTGAAAGATGCCATTTGGTTTGATTAATGCTGGTGCCACATTTCAGAGAGCCATGGACATTGCATTCAAAGGTTTAGTCAATAAATCTGTAGTAATTTATTTGGATGATATAACAGTGTACTCGAAGAAGCGAAGCAACCATCTCAAAGACCCGAAACAAATCTTTCAGCGGTGTTTGAGGTATGGAATTTCACTTAACCCAAAGAAATCTTTTTTCGCGCTAAGTGAAGGGAAACTTCTAGGATTCATAGTGTCAAAATCCGGTATTCACATTGACCCCACAGAATTATAGAAATTTCTGAAATATCCCTACCTCATAACAAAAAAGCCATGCAATCTTTCCTTGGTCAGATCAATTTTGTAAAGAGATTCGTTCCAAATTTTTCACGAATCGTGTCTCCTTTGCAAACCATGATTAAAAAGAATTCAAATTTTAAATGGGGTCAAGATGAACATGAAGCATTCAACCTGATCAAACAAGCTATTATTAATGCTCCATCTTTAGCAACTCCGAATTTTTCAGAGCCTTTTATTTTATACACATTTGCCTCAGATAAGTCATATGCTGCGATTCTAACTCAAGCAAATCAAGAAAAAGTGGAAGCTCCAATTGTGTTTTTTAGCTCAAATTTACAGGGCACTAAACTAAATTATTTAGATGTGGAGAAACAGGCTTATGCTGTTTTCAAAGCGGTCAAATACTTCAGACCTTTCTTACTTAAAACCCATACTAAGATCATAGTACCGTTTCCAGCAGTAAGGAATCTTCTAGTACAGAAGGATGTGGGTGAGAAAAGGGCCAATTGGGTTACTGCCTTACAGGAATATGATATTGAGATCAAACCAGCAAACATTGTAAGAGGTCAACGCTTCTGCAAAATGCTGGCTGGAGCATCGCAAATTTTTGAAATTCCATTTGAAGAGGTACAAATGTGTGAGGTAAGCCTAAACAATGAAGAATCATTATATGCTGATATCATTTATTATCTTAAGAACGGGTATGCTCCTTCACACCTTGATCATACTAAGAAAAGAGCTCTAAGGTTGAAAGCTAAGCAATATCAGCTCATAAATGATATTCTTTTTAGAAAAAATTATGATTCTATTCTTCTTAGGTGTCTTGAGAAAGCTGAAGCTGAAAAAGTTTTGTAGGAACTCCACGATGGGCCGGCAGGCGGACACTATGCTCGAGATGCTACTGCACATAAAATCTTACGCGCAGGATATTACTGGCCCACGTTGTTTAAAGACTCGCACAGTTATGTGAGAAGATGTCAAGTCTGCCAAACTACTGCTAGAAGACAAAAGAAGCCTTCCCTGCCACTACAGCCGGTAAACATCGAGCAACCTTTCAGTCATTGGGGCTTGGACATAATAGGTGAGATCGTTCCTCACTCTTTTAAGTAGCATAGATACATGCTCACAGCAACAGATTATTTTACTAAGTGGGTAGAAGCAGTTCCGCTCAAGACGGCTAATTCTGAAAATATCATTGAGTTCATAGATCAATCTATAATCACCAGGTTTGGATTGCCATCCGCTTTAATGTTTGATAATGTATCATACTTTTCTAGAAATGCAATGACTGAATTTGCACTTAAAAGAGGATTCAAACTTAAATATTCAGCCAATTACTACCCACAAGGTAAGGGGTTAGCTGAGCCAAAAAATAAAAACCTAATCAAGATTATTAAAAAAAAAATTGATCAAAATCATAAAAATTGGCACAAGGCTTTGATATATGCTTTATGGGCAGATCAGATAACACAAAAAGCTTCTATCGACACTTCTCCCTTTAATTTAGTTTATGGGAAAGAAGTGGTTCTTCCAACTCACTTAGCAATTCCCTCTTTGTCTTTAGTACAATACATTGATGAAGTACCCACTTCCTCCTTACAGCTAAGACAAATGGAAATAATTAAATTAGAAGAACAACGAGAACAAGCTAGGAAAACGCATGCTTATCATCAAGCACTAGAAAATCCTCTTTTGATTCAAACATAATGACCAGAAAAGATTTTCAGATGGGAGATTTAATTTTAAAGTGGGACAAGGCTCATGAAGGAAAGGGCAAACATATAAAATTTCAAAGGATGTGGCTTGGTCCTTTTCAGATTGTAGAAGTCATAGGTCCATCAATGTTTGTGTTACAGGATTTAGCAGGTAAGAGGGATCCTTTGCCTGTTAATGGACAAATTCTCAAGAAATATTTTCCATAGAAGATTATTCTTCTATTTTTGTAGAATAGTTGTTTTTATTTTTCATAATAAAACCAGTTGTGAGTGGTTACATTAGGCATTTACGAAAAAGACACCAATTCTCTTTCATATTTTGAACTTTTCGCTTGTATAAATAGCAAATCTTTTGGAAAACTGATCTTTATTATTGATAGATACAGTTAAAAACTTTAGCTTAGATATGATACTAGTTTCAACTTCAAAAAATTTGATGAAAGCAACCTTTAGTGAAGAAATTGTTTTATCTCAGTACAATGAAAGGTATCAATAACAAAATAAAGATTCTCTGTAGAACAGCTGTTTTCAAAAAGCTCTATTATTGTCGTCCAGAGCTATCTTAAGGAAACAATGACTTCCTCCCTGCTAAGGAAATCGCAACTTTCAAAGGAATGATCCAAGGATACACTTTATCTTGAAGAATGAGAGGTCTCATCACGAGCCGGCTTATCATTATCACAGATATTATAACTTGCTGACTTTGCCAATACTGTACACCACGACAGGGAAATGACTCAAGATTGTTGCAATCAAAAGACAAGGGGTCTCATTACGAGCCAGCTTGTTCAGCAAAGTTATAAATCAAGTGAATGACTGTGTCATAATTTGGCTACCAAACCAAGACATTGTTCTTTAAGAATAAAAAGAAAATCAAAGCAATAAGTGTGGATATGGATTTTTCTTTGAAAGTTGTAGGCCACCTTAAGTAGGATACAGGATCATTGCTGGGTAATAGGTAACCCTGTTGAGGCTATAAACGCCTGCTGGCAGCAGAGGCTCTACCTACGACAAATGAGCATATTTAAAACTGGTTTACAGAGGAGACTTTGTTTTATCTTTACAAGACCAAGTAATGGCTGATGTAAATACAAGGACTAGCCTGAGGAAGCAAATAATCAAAGTAGAAAAAGGTTGAAACAAAATATCATTGATGGTTTAGAGCATAATGTACTTTATCTTTCCATAATAAAGTTTAGTTTTTTGAAAAAAATTCTGTTTTGGAAGTTTGAAAAATTCAATAGAAAAACAGAGATAACTGGTTCTTCCAAGTGAATCGCCAATTGTTGTGGCCACCAACAACCCCCCTCCTTATTTAGTATTAGCAATAACACTAGGTAAGTGGGGACCCTTAGTAAAAAAATTCAAAAAATTCAATTAAGGCTCAGATATTTTACTCCTTAAGAAAACATCGCATCGCGCGAAGAATGATAGGACATTTCCTTATGAGTAAAAATGATAAACTGTGAGAGTGCGACGTGAATTCCATCGCATCGCATGCATTAAGAAATGCTCACATTGGAAAACCTTAAAAAATCACTGATATCTGATATGTGATATCACATATCGCATATCGCAATGTCGCATGAAAAACACATAACCATTTGATGATTGTAACGATCTACAATTTTGCGATAGTGCGATACTGCAATCCGCGATCTTGTGATAGCACGATACTGTGATCCACGATCTTGCGATAGCGCGATCGAGTAGCCTTGCGATAGCACATCATAACGAAATTGCGATAATGCGATGCTGCGATGATGTGATGCGAATCGCAGAAACATCCTATCACAAATTTCCTTGGCTCAATATTCAAGAAAAGTTTTTCCATAAACCAAAAAATTGGATACGTGCTTTAATGATAATTAATGAATGATACGCCAGTTTTTAATGAAAGATGGTTTTGTGTTTTTCGAAGAGTTAGTTCACGTCAGGTGGCATGTTTTTGTACATCCGTAGATCTTAAAGCTTTCTTGTCGATTTTTTATTATCATTACTCTCTCCTCATGTGTGAACTGCAGGAACGAAAAACAGAAGTAACACAAAGCAATGTGTAGGAAGCCATGAAGGAAAAGGGTAAACCTCCAATGCTCAAAGACAGAGAAGAGATGCCCTCATAAATGGATACCACATGCAACAGAGCCGCAGATTCATAGAGCGTTGCTGAGCTATCCATTACAGATCTTTCATTCACAGTCATGGTTGAATGAGTAGTTGAACAATGCTGATATCAACAGGCGGTTTAACACTCAAGGTAAGAAGCTCACGAAAGCAATATTTTTACAAATTTTGAAGCTTATACCCGGTAAAGGAAAAGGTGCTAAAGGCGAAAAAAACGCATCAGAGAGGCTCGGATCAAAGAACGGAGGCAGTTTCCTAGGCGCTAATCGCGCATCGCTGAGAAAATTGCTCGAAAATCAAAGCCTCTAACTGCTCAGTCACTTGTAAGCCTAGAAAATGCAAGAAAGCAATGGTAAAGAACAAACTGGAAACATAAAGCTGAAAGAAAAGGCATAAGCAATTCGAGGATTAACCAAGTGGAACTTGGATTATTACTGGGCATACACAGTAAATCCACATAGCCAGAGGATGACTTTCGAGTATATCATCGATTTTGCTGAAAAAATGGTGCCAACTCTTACCATTTCTGTTTGCTTAGCTCAACCAAAAGCGGAAGACAGTCAGCCGACTCTACCCAGGCTAATATTGAATGCTCGCAACATTAAGGAGCAAATGCAGAAATAGTTAGATATTAGATTTAATTTTTAGAAATAGTTTTGCTTAGAAAAAGGGCGGTCATTTAAATTGTATCCTGAATCTGTGTAATTAAGTTATTTAGTTAGTAGTATTTAAACCCTTCTCATGCATTTAGAGAATGGTCCAGAAATTTATCAAAAACTTGTCCTCAGAACATGCACTTTTGCACCCTCAGAGGAGGTTTTGGTGAATGAATGGATCAAGATTTGTTGATGTTTGCATTTGATATCTGCTACTGATGTTGCACTTCTGTACTCTTAGTGGATGTTAGAGCAAGGAGAGATAAATCATTGTTGCTTGAAGCTTATGAGTAGGACTAGTCATAAATGGTACTTTTATCTCTTGACCATTTCTGCTTATATGTTAAAGTGATATACAATTTTTAGTTGTTTATGTATTATTGCATGAATGCTTGAGTTATCATTTGGCACTTTTGTACGGAGATAGCTATTTATTTATGCCTAATGTATGAATAGCTCATTATGCGATATGCTTTTCACAACTGTTTCGTTTAACTTTTTATGCGAAGTGGTTCATCTTGATTGATTTCCTTTCTTATAATCGCTGAATGATCTTTATTACCAATTGTTATTTGAAATCTCTTTAGATCGCATAGTAGAAGAATTACATCCCGGGTTAGTATAGATTTAGATGTGCTGTTTATTAGATTACAATAGCATAGAATTAGATTAAAGTTCGAATTAGAATATCTTAGATAGGAACTGTTAGATCAACAACATTGAATTCTACACACACACACTCATAGATTGGGAAACTGGTCCCATTATCCCTAGTCGGACCCGCTATACCAAACGGATAAGGAGCTGCCAACCAAGGTCCGGACCGGGCGGGTATCCCCCTTGTCGTCGACCCGATTTTCGGGGCCTCAACAAGCACCAATCTCGCCAAGAAAGACGAGGAGCCAGACAATTAGAAACTAAGAAAGAAAATTATAGGTCTGATAGACCAATTTGGTCTCAGTGGATGTTAACCACCACCACCACCATCATCATCAAAAGGTGATCGGGTGCACACAAGGAATATTGAAACAAAGGAAGCCAGTCCACCATAACATCAATCAAAGCAAGGATATTAGAGACTCCAATGTACCTACACGAAGATTGAGCTAAAGGATTAGTTGCTCCAATAGAATATGATAAACAATAGACTAGGTATGGATATTGATCATGCCCCCTTTTGTATTTGCAAAGCTCCAAAAATGTTTTAGAAGTGCGATAAGGTCAAACACTGTCTCAAGCCAAAAGGGGTGAGCCCTAAACTTTGTAAGGATGATGGGATGAGAAATTGTCTTCATGCACCAAGAGGAGGACAAACTATACTCTCTCTACTGAAGACCAATCATACTCTAATAAACAAGGTCCCCAAACCTTAGAGCCATATAAAATTGTGAGTTGCACAAGTGTCCATGAGTGACATCTTGGAAGATATGTCCTAAAAATGGTTCCAGAAACATTGTCTCTCCAAGGCAGCCAGGGAACCATGGTGACTCATGGCGGGAGTGCATGGAACAAACTGAATCAAGGTCCCATGAATAAAACTCCCTAGTACTTATATGAGCAAGTGATCTCAATATCCTCACCTCTAAAAGAGAAATGGTGATCAAAGAGGGCCTTCTTCGACTCATTGAAGATCATGACCTTGGTTTTACCCAGGTTGATTGTTAACTAGAGAAGCTCACAAAAGAGAGCCAAAGCAACCAACTATCTCATAAACCCATCGAAGGATAAGACTGAAGGACCTGTTGTTGCCTCGAAAATCGCTGCAACAACATCGGGGATAACCACCCGGTCCGGACCTTAGTACAGCTCATTTTCCGTTTGGAATAGTGGCTCCGACTAGGGATAATGGGACCAGTTTCCCAAAAGTGGATAAACGGGATGAATGGATGATTTATAAACTAAGCTAGCGGTGAGCGAATAACTAAATCTATTGACAAGAATACAAAATTTATGAACTATCCCGGGAATATATTGAGATTTAAAGTGTAGCGTTTGATGGTCTGTGTCTAAAGACAGGCATATAGATGACTCCATCTAACAGACATAGATATTAATTCATTCAAGATTACTATGCCTAAATAGTTAAGCAAAGCGATTAAAGCGATATTACCACACTCATCATTTATATTATTGACATATACATGATTAAAAGGAAAGCATATCATAAAACATCCAATAGTGGAAAGAATGTAGAATTGTTGTTAAAGCGCATGCATATAATCAACAATAGCAAGGATAATCAAATAACAATTCACATAACAGGAATGAATTCAGACATAGATAGAAATACCATATGAGCTGCTTTGACACTCCCGATATCAATCGCTACTTGTAATTCTTCCTTCAACGCAGAAACATTCTCAACAAAGACAATAGTGCACAATTGCATAAAAAGCCTCCTTGTTGAATTAAGAACAACTGGTCCAGTTTCATAAAAGAATATTGACTGAAGCACAATAGTGCAAACTTCAGTCTTTAAGTCTGGTACAAAACTTTACGACCCTTTCCAAAACAATGAAAGGGTCTATAAATACTAAATTAATCTAAATATCTACTAAACTAAAATCCTACTAAATCGGTATCAATAAATCTTGATCCTATTCTCCTCAGCGATCTGGAAATTGGCGGCATGATTCATCAAGTAGGTTGCTTGCCTTTAAATCTGTGCTGACTTATCGCAAGCATTGGCTCTACTTCAGGAGGTTTGTTGAGGCGCGAACTGAGCTGGGCGGCATAGGTGGCATCCTAAATATCGGGAATTATATACCTGATCGCATCTGTTAGGCACTTAAGGGCGGCTCTCTGTGTATGCGGCTTTACCAGGAAGAGCCAATATGCTTCCATAGTTAAACTGTTAATCCCAGCGATTAATCTCCCCTTTTCCTCTAAATCAGGATAACATGATTGCTGCAATGTGTTTGTTGTTGTCAACTTTCCTGGTGTACATTGGGAAATCATATTTGATAAGTAGAGAGTGTTGTTAACTAGTTCAACCAGATTGCTGGAAGTTGATTTACATCTTGAAGCTGCCCTCTCTGCTTTCATCATCTGAGACTGCCATTCTGTGAAAAGTATATCTTTATGTGTTTCTAAGATTCTGGGCAAATTTGCTGCTCTTCCTTGTTCAGAGTCTTTCCAGTCAAGAAATGCAGTTATGATTTCTTCGGCTTGATCCAATTCATTCCTGGCCTTCTCTACCTGCTGATTTATGGATGTCCTTAATTCACAGAGTGGCTCTGCCTGAGCGATTTGTTGACACAAAAGCCAAATTTGATATATTAATGCAGTGTTTATTTGTAATGCTTTTGCTCTGAATTCAGCCACTTGTGGAGCACCCTTTATTATTTCGAGCTGCGATGACAATTGAGCGATTTTCTCATCCTTTGTTTTCATCATTTGCTCGTTTGCTGCCCTTAATTGTGCCAATGCCTCTGATAATTCCTTCTGTTTCTGGATCGCACTTTGGTCTATCCTTTGCTTTTCTGCCTGCAATTGCTGAGTTAATTGACTGTTCACTTGTTGTTGTGTCGACAATTGCTGCTCTGCCTTCTGCTTTGTCTCAGCCAATTCTGCCTGTAATGCGAAAATTTCTTGATCCTTGGTTTTCAGTAGAAGACTTACCTCCGATGCCTTATCGATTGTCGCTGCCGAATAGGCTCCCGCATACTGTGATAGTTTTGTCAGGTCATCGGAGGGGTCGAATTCCTCCTTCCAAACCACGCTGCCCGTAACAGTTTGCTCTGGGAAAAGGGAAGGTTGATCAATCCTTCTTCTTTTCCTTTGTCGTTTAACCACTGCTTTATGCCTTGGGCTGTAGAAGACATCCAGGGGAGGAATATCTTCTACCTGGAGAATGATTTGGTCGGAGGGGTCTTTTGGTATTACCTCAACATCCTTAGAAATGGGTGGGCCGCTGGTTCCACTTAGAACCTGAGGTGAAGTGATGTCCTGTGTACCGTTTGTCTTGGAAGTGTCTGTATCCTTGGAACATTCCAACCCACTGATGATAGAGTCAAATTGCTTCCATTCCTGGAGCAATTTGGGGTCAATACGAGTATCTATATTAACATCAATGGTGGTTTGTTTTTGTTTTTCGGCTTGGGACTCCTTCCGCACTTCTTCTTGTTCTTTCTTCTGTTGCTCCTCTTGTTCCTTCTTTTGTCTTTCCTCCTGCTCTTTCATTTGCTGTTCCTCTTTCTCTTTCCTCTGTTTCTCCTCCTGTGCTCTCTTTTGCCTTTCTTCTTTTTCTTTTCTCTCCCTTTCCTCCTGTTCCTTCTTATGATCCTTTGTTATAACCGGAGGTTCCTTTGACTGTTGCCGACCAGGCTCGCTTGATGATGTCGCCGGGGTTGTTGCTAGTAAATCTAGAGGCAGAGTTTGCAACCTCTGTTCTCTAAGTTTATTAAACTCAGTCAACCCTTCATCATTATATTTCATTCTAGCGAATTCTTTAGCCTGACCTATTGATTCGGCTGAAACGAACAGGTCATCAAACATATCTTCTTTATGCTCAAATTTTGTCAATTTGGCCTGTTCTAGTGCATTATAGGCAACTTTCTTTGGATCAAAGTGCCTATTTGGGATAGTCGCCAGAGTTAAGGATTGAATCTTTGTGGCTTCCTTTTCTGCATGTTTGAGATCATGCAGAGTATAGACACCACACCTCAAGGGAAAAGAGGGCCAGCCCTTCTTCTTTTCTTTCTTGAGAGTCTGTGTAACACTCTCAGCCGTAATCTGATAAGCGATTTCTCTTGCTAGCAGTTTATCTAGTATGTACAAAGGGAGAACATGTGGTTTGGCTTGGCTACCGAAAACTCTAACATAAGTGAAATTTTCCTCTCCAAACCAACTCCCTACCGCTGTTAAATCAAACGAAGCTTGATAGGAAATCTTGGGAATGGGTTTATCAAAAATAGAATAATAAATAGGCACCATAAAGCCATTGCATATTTGGTACAGATGGTGCTTGTAAGAGGACTTCCATAATTTTTGATGGCATATGTGGATAGCCGTGGGATCTTGTTGCGTCCACCTCCAGCCGAGCACGAGAAATTCAGAATTGAAACATAATGTATCTAAAATATATGCACTGTAATAGAATGGGGGAATTTTCCTTTCAGAGATGACAGTCTGATTTCTAAAATCAAGAACAGCTTTGGCTAGTTTATCTGAGAGAATAGTGGCCCAATCCATTATTTGACTGTTCACTGCAGCTTCCATTAAAGGAACCATCTCTATGGTGAAATTAGAGGAGTCATGCAATCCCCACAATCTACACATCATTATTCCAGCGTAGCAATAAGGAGAAGCCAGGGAATCAACTGAGTACTTACCGGAAGACTCATGTTTGTGCTTTGCCGGATTTTGTCTCCAATCCCTGATGGGTTCGAATTCAACTTCATTCTCATTTGCGAATTTTTCCAGGAACGCCTTATTGTATATCTTCTCTGGCTTAGGCAAATGGTACATTTGCCTCAAGTCCTCAGCTTTGAACGACCCAAAAATTCTTCCGTCTCTGGTGCTAAAGGTTCTATCCAAGATTGGGATTTCTTCAATCGCCCACTGCACTACGTCTGTGTATGGGAGAATTTGCTCCCTGGCTGCTATCCTGTGAAGGAAGGAGTCAGCTAAATCCTTAAGAGTGCACTCAAATTTCCGAGTGGAATCAACAGTGGCTTCTACTATTGTCACCGTAGGTTCTTCAATTTCGATTAAGTTGTAGGTACCCTGCCAAGTAGTTCTGCCGAGACCTGAACATGTTGTATCTGAAATTAATCCTTTCTTCTTGTCAATGAGAACCTGCCCTACAGCTGGCGTAGTGGAAGCTCCTGTGGTCTTCTTGGATTTCTTCCCCATTTTGCTTGAGCTTTCTCCTTTGGATGAATTCTGCACAGAGGCGCAAATATACGTAATACAGAGAAATAGCAATGAAAACTTTGCAAGTGATGAGAAATATTGACAGATGTGTAATAAGGGATAGGTTTTTTTTTAAAATGGGCACAGACACAATCCATGGGAGGATTTTAGGACTTATGATCACATTAAATGGCCATTTAAAACCTGCCAATCTTAAATGCCCATTATATCGTTAATCGGCCGAATGATTCATTTAAGCGTGCTGTGGGCATTTTGGCGGTTGTGCGCAGGCGAATCATTGTTGGATGGATCAAACCTTTAATATGAAACAAATCATGATATGCCTTCATTTAACGGCTTTTTCGAAAACTGTGCTTTATCACAATCGGTCATCGGGGCAACCTTAAACCTTTTGTATTGACACTATTCAAAACCTCCGATCACCGATAGCGATATCGCATCGCGTCGGGAGAATGAGGATTATATATAATATTGACAGCCTGCCGCCAATTTGTCGATTGCGATATCGCATCGCATCGGAATACATTACCCAGGCGCCTTAACAATGTGGATGAAATACTGCCGATTGCCGATTGTGATATCACATCGCATCGGGGTATTGGCATCACATAAGATATGTATTATATATCGCCGAACACCGATCGCCGATTGCGCATCGCATCGGCGGAGACCAATGTGCCTCTTACTTATGCTCCCTTATGTCATTGCGATATGCGATCTTGCGATCGCTTTATCGCAATGAAAAATGATTGTTTTATTTGATCACATGGGTTTTTCAAAAGGTTTTTATATAATGTATTCATTTGGTTTTCGTACCATTTTGAAAGATACAATGTTGATACCAATTAAACTCTAAGGGACCCATTTCATATGATAATTTTGGGAATAAAAATGTTATGAAATGGGGGGTTGTTGTGGAGCACAACAATTGGCGATTCGCTGGAAGAAACAATTATCTCTGAAAAGTATAGAAATACTTAAACTTTTTCAAAAATAGAATTCTAATTAAAGGGGAAAATTCTAATATTACTAGGTATATATGTATTCCAAATAAAATGAAATTATTTTGTTAATTTCCTCTCTTTTTTAAGAAAATAAATACATTCTAAGTTTTAAATAGGCCTTTATTGGTTTATATTGATAAAACAGAAAACCTTTCCAAATCAGCTTTTATAGTAAACTCATCTGTCATAGGTAGAGCCTCTGTTGCCAGCAAACGTTTATAGTTTCGACAGGGATACCTTTTAACCATGCTATTGTCCATTGTCCCATCCAATTAAGAGTGTGATTAACAGAATGAATTCAAAACATGTTTTCATATTTTGTATTCCATTTTCTTTTCTGTTATTAATAAGATAAAAAGCCATTGTCCTGGTTTGGTGGCCAGCTATTGACAATGCCATTCACTGGTAGTAATCTAACCGAACAAGCCGGCTCGTGATGAGACCCCTTGTCTTATAATTATAAGCCATTACCCTGTTATGGTATGCAGTATTGGTAATGTCGGTTAAACTATTTCCCTATGAACATGGTAAGCAGGCTTGTAATAAGACCTCTTATCTTTTCTATCAAATATTTTAGAATTACACTCTGAGTAATCATAAACTTTAGTGAATGGGATGAACAATTTTCTCCTTAAGAGTAAATGGATGACAGGGTAAGAGTTGAAGATGCTGAAATTGGATTAGCTTCTATCTTGATATTGATAACCTTTTGAGACCAATTTGAAAAAAGAAAATGATTTACAATGCTTCTATACTTTGAGAGGAGTTCACAAAA
This sequence comes from Pinus tabuliformis, assembly GCA_031772625.1. Classification (NCBI taxonomy): domain Eukaryota; kingdom Viridiplantae; phylum Streptophyta; class Pinopsida; order Pinales; family Pinaceae; genus Pinus; species Pinus tabuliformis. Next base: position 246,058,269 of record CM062810.1, on the reverse strand, counting down.
CTTGAAGTATGTTTTCAGAATACAATAATACCTAATTTCCTAGAAATTATCCCTTTTGGTTAAGAGTTCTATTATTTAAAAGAAAATATCCATACTACTTCTGTGGGACAACTTTTCAAACATAGCAAAAGGTCAATGGAAGTTACCTTACAACTTTATTTCCTAAAAATTCTACAAACTACAAAATCCTATTAAAATAAAAGGAGAAGGGGTTACCTCCTCAATTGAAGAATTTTTTCAAGATCAGGCCATTAACAGGGAGAGAATCTCTCGAACCTGATAAATCTTGCAATATAAAGGTCGAATGGCCTATCTTTTCACAGATCTGAAACGGTCCAAGCCACATCTTCTGGAACTTGGTGTGTTTACCCTTGTCCTCATGGGCTTTGTCCCATTTCAGAACTAAATCACCGACTTGGAATTGTTTTGAACCAGATGAGACTGAATCAAAAGCTGCCTTGATGACTTGCTGATGTTTGGCATGAATAACCCTGGCTTTTTCTCTTTCCTCTTCTAATTTTAGAATTTGGTCATGTCTAAGCTGAATAGAAGAGGAAGGACATTCCTCAATGAATTGAACTAGGGCTAGTGAAGGAAGAACAAGATTTGTGGGCAGCACTGCTTCTTTTCCATACACAAGATTGAACGGAGAAGATCCTATAGAAGCTTTCTGTGTTATCCTATCAGCCCATAATGCAAACATTAAGGATTTGTGCCAGTTTTTATGATTCTGTTCGATAGTTCGCTTAATGATCTTGATCAGATTTTTATTAGTAGACTCTGCTAAACCATTACCCTGGGGATAGTAATTAGCAGAATATTTTAATGTAAATCCTCTTTTAATAGCGAAATCAAACATAACATTGCCTGAAAAGTAAGATGCATTATAAAAAACAAGAGCATTTGGGACACCAAACCTGGTAATGATGAATTGATCTATGAATTCAATGATTGCTTCAGAATTTGCTGTCTTCAAAGGGATTGCCTCAACCCACTTAGTAAAATAATCGGTAGCGGTAAGGATATACTTATGTTGTTTGGAAGACGGTGGAGTGATTTCCCCAATGACATCCAATCCCCATTGCTCAAATGGTTGTTCAATGTTGACTGGTTGCAGAGGGAAAGCTGGTTTACGTTGTCTTCCACTCAAAGTTTGACAATTGAGGCATTTCCTTACATACTCGTGGGCATCTTTAAACAAAGTAGGCCAATAATATCCAGCATGAATAATTTTGTGAGCTGTTGTATTAGCTCCAAAATGTCCTCCTGTTGGTCCATCATGTAACTCCTGCAAAACCTTTTGGGCTTCAAGTTTCTCAAGGCATCTTAATAAAATGGAATCATAATTCTGCTTAAAAAGCACATCATCAATAATTGTAAAATTCTTTGCTTTCAACCTAATGGCCCTTTTGTTTTTGTAAGACAGGTTTGGAGGTGCATAACCATTCTTTAAATAAAAGATTAAATCTGCATATTGAGATTCAGAATCAGTAACACTTATCTGATTGATTTCTTCAATTTGATCTGTATCGCTTGATTCTGGAATGTTGGATGCTCCTGCCAATATCCTGCAAAAACCTTGGCCCCTAACAATCTTTGCTGGCCTAATTTCTAAGTCATACTCTTGAAGCGTTGTGACCCAATTTGCCCTTTTTTCACCTAGTTCTTTTTGGATTAATAGTTGCCTAACTGCAGGGAAAGGAACTATAACTTTTGTGTGGGTTTTCAAAAGGAAGGGTCTATAATGCTTGACTACTTTAAATACAGCAAAAGCTTGTTTTTCTACATCGGAATAATTCAATTCGGCACCCTGAAGATTTGAACTAAAGAATGAAATGGGCGCTTCAAGATTGTGATCATTTAGCTGCGTGAGTACTGCAGCATAAGACAAGTTGGATGCGATGGTATACAATGTAAAATGATTAGAAAAATTTGGAGTATTTAAGGCTGGGGCATTGATTATTGATTGCTTGATTAGATCAAAAGCTTCTTTTTCTGCTGATCCCCACTTAAAGACTGAATTTTTCTTAATCATTGTTTGAAGTGGCAAAATAATTTGAGAAAAATCTGGGACAAATCTTTTAACAAAATTGATCTGGCCTAAAAATGACTGCATCGATTTTTTATTGTGTGGAAAAGGGATTTCAGAGATTTCTTTGATCCGATCAGGATCAATATAAATGCCATTTTTGGACACAATAAAACCCAAGAGCTTCCCTTGATCAAGAGCAAAGAAAGACTTTTTAGGGTTAAGAGAAATACCATATTTTTTGCAACATTGAAAGATTTGATTTAGATCATGCAAATGATTATACCTCTCCTTAGAGAATACAGTAATATCGTCTAGATAGACGACTACTGTTCTATTAATCAACCCTCTAAAAGCTGTATCCATCTCTCTTTGAAATGTTGCCCCTGCATTTATAAGTCTGAAAGGCATTTTCTGATATGCATATGTTCCCCATTTTGTTCTGAATGTGGTTTTAAGCTGGTCATCAGGATGAACCAGAACTTGGTTATATCCTGAGAAACCATCAAGAAAGGACATCAATTCAGAGCCTGCTACTGATTGGAGTATTTGCTCCATAGTAGGTAATGGGAAATTGTCTTTCAAGCTCACTTTGTTCAAATTTCTGAAATCAATACAAATTCGAATGTCACCATTTTTCTTTCTGACTGGCACCATATTAGAGACCCAGTTTGAGTGTCGGACAGGAAAAATAATCTTGGCTCTCAAGAGTTTGTTAAGTTCCGATTTTATCTGGCTCTCTAAGTTTGGATGTATTTTTCTTAACTTCTGCTGAATCGGTTTCTGATCGGGAAGCATAGGAATGGTATGCTGGATAATGGATGTATCATATGTCTTCAAATCATCGTATCTCCAAGCAAAGACCTGTTTATTTTTTCTTAACAGTCTTATGAATGCCTCCTTCTCTTCCAAGGAAAGTCCTAATCCTAAATTAATATTTTGAGGAGCATGCTCAGTACCTATATTTATCAATTCAAACCTAAGGGTAGATCTTTGGAGCTTTGCATTAGTTACAGGTTTAAACCTGTCTTTGATATCATAAAGATCTTCGAGCTTTACCACTGGCTTAGGAATTGAATTTTCCTGAGGTGTTTCTTTCATTTGTAGATCATGGTCATTTTCCTCAATAATTTGATCGTCATAGGAATTTCCAGAAGTTAGAAATTGTAAAATATCCTCATCATGGTTGAATACTCTCCAATTAGTGACATTGTCAGGAATTGAAGGCCTAAAAAGCAATTCTACGGAAAATCTATCTAGGCTGTAGTCTTCAGAGGGTAGAAGCTTGGAAGCTACATTGGCTAGGAGATCGGCTGCCGAGTTTTGAGACCTGGGGATGGAGGAAATGTTGAATGCGGAAGAGTGCGAAGTAAGTTCTTGTACTAGCGATTGATAATGCTTGAGGTGATTTGAAAGACAATGGATTGCATTCCTCACTTGTTTAACAATAATTTCAGAATCGCCGAATACTTTCAAATATTGCACTTTAAGACCGATCGCTTTATATAGTCCCTGGACTAAGGCTTCATATTCGGCTGTATTGTTAGTGCATTCAAATTCCAGCCTACAGGACAGCATTGTCTTTTCTCCTTGTGGACTAACCAAAATACAACCTGCTCCTGAGCCCTCGCTGGACTTAGAGCCATCAAAATATAAAGACCAAAATAAAGAAGTATTAACAATTGTATTTACAGTTTTCTCAGTATCATTGAAACATCTAGACCTATCTGTTTGTGAAAAATTCTCAATCTGAGATGTAAAATGATTGACTGAGAAAGGGGATGACTGGGCAGTAAAGTTACCAAAAAATGACTCTGATGAATAATTCCCCAAAATGTTGTTGTTGAATGCTACCGGCTGGTTTTCTTGCTCAAATTCAGTAACTGTATGGGCCATATGTTTTTCCCGATCGATCCTAATTTGATTTGGCTTACCCTTATAGGGAAGCCACATATGTGACCAATCAGTAGAAATATACCCATGCAGTTTTTCAGACCAATCCCTACTCAAAATTAGACCGTAAAATTCAGGAATATCGGCTATTAGGATATCAATCCTTTGTACTACTCTGGGATCAGCAGATAACCTGATGGTTACGGAATTAATCTCTCCAACAACCTGTACCTTGGTCCTGTCCAACTGTACAATATGAATAGCAGACTTCTGGGGTTCAATGTTCAGTTTAGAACAAACTGAAGCTGGCATTATGTTAGATGATGCCCCTGAGTCAATTAAACAGTTGTGCAGGTTTCTGTTGTAAATCTCATAGGTTAGAAGGAAAGGTGGAGTATGAGAATTTGATCTATCGCCAATCAAAACTGAATCGGTAGCTTCAACCATACCGGGAGGAGGTTGGCCTGAATCATTAGCAGCTTTTGCACTGGGAAGAGGTGTAGAAGGAACAGCATTCAATTCCTTAAGAAGTAATTTCTGCTGATGCTTTAATTTACTAAGCTCAAACATAGTAATGTTTGCTTTAGTTTTCTTCATGTCATCAACAATGTTATATTCCATTGAATCGGATACCACTAATGTTTTAGATGTTGAAGGAGTATTAGAAGTTGAAGGCTGGTTTTGGGGAACTGCTGCAGGCGATTTCTTTGCAGGTACCTTTTCCTTGGTTGTAGCGGCACCTGCACTCCTTTTCTTTGATGATACCTGAACAGGTTCAGAAGTACTTTTGCTCCTAGTAGTGACCGGGAACGCTTCTTCTTCATTATCAGTATCGGAGTTGGGGAGTATAAAATCCCACATTCCATGACATTCTACTACTTCTTCTTCATCATCAGTCGGTGCGATTGTTTCCTCTTCCTCTTCTTCTTCTTGCTCTGAGTCTGCATTAGATATGACATTTGGGGGCTTTGATTCATTTTTCTTATAAGTCCTAAAGGGTCTTTTGGTTGAGGTTTCGGCCACCTGTTTCTTTATTTCAACCATTTCATTTGATAAAGTTTTTAGGACCTTTTGCAAACCTTCCATGTCGTATGGGTCTTTTGGGGTTTTCTTTTTCGAGTCATCTTTAAAAGAGACTTTTTTGGCTTTTCTGTCTTCCAGAGCAGCCTTCTTCTCTAGAGCATTGATGCGCTTTTCCACAGCAAGTGCTTCTCTCATGTTTTCGGCTAAGGTAGGTTTCCCAGCCCTGTCTACAAAAATGGCTATATTGGCAGGTAGGGCGGTGATATACCATTCGCTTCGAATTTGTTCACTTGGTTTGGAAGCTGTAGGGATTTTGTTCAGGAGTTTATTGAAGCGAGCATTAAATTCCTTAATTGGTTCCCTATGCTCTATTCTCAGATTGGAGAGATCGTTTATTAAAGTAGCCAAAGACCTATCATCTCCATATTTGGTAAGAAACTGCTCTTGGCAAGTGTTCCAACTGGTAATGGAACCAGAGGGTAAAGAGAAATACCAGGATCCTGTTGATCCTTGCAAGGTGTAAGGGAAAAGTCTAACAACAACATCTTGTTCTGTCACTCCTTTTAAGTTGACTGCTAACATGAAATTATTAATGTGTTCCTCAGCCTGGGTCCCATCATCTGGATTAAACTTGGGTAGCCATTTTTCAAGATAATCTGGTAATGGATGCAATGGTGCAGGCATATTGACTGCACCATGTCTGGTCCATGGATCTGCCATTACAATAGCAGTAGTGGTTGATACTACCGCTGGAATTCCAGATGTCTGGGAAGGAAATAATGTTGAGGAGTGAGCAGGATGGGATGTTGAAGCTTCTAATCCCTGGTGAACAACAATATGTAATGGGGGAGTGGATGGTTGACTTTGCAGATAGGAAGTTGAAATGGAGGATGTGGATGAAAGCTCTTCACTGTCAGATCCTTCAGTATGTTTCTTCACCTTTTTCCTTTTGGGTAAAGGGAACTCAGTGGGTTCAATACCGAGCTTTTCACTTTGAAGTCTGGTGAGAGGGTGAGGTAAATTGAACTGCGAAGTCGCACTGCTTTGTGATACCTCAGATTTCTGTGGTGAAATCGAGAAGCTCTGAAGTTTGTGGATAAGAGACTGGACTTTAGGTGATTCAAGACTTAATTGTTCTGGAGTATGATGGGTTTGAGCAGTGGTAGTTGATTCCTCTTCTTCTTGTTTGGATACTGGAGAACCAGCATGCGAATGAGAGGTTCGAGGGGATTCGGAGGGAGAATTACTCTTAGAATGGCTTGCAGATTTAGGTTTGTTTGCCATTCACAGTCAGCCCTCCTTCTAGCGCCAAAAATGTTGTTGCCTCGAAAATCGCTGCAACAACATCGGGGATAACCACCCGGTCCGGACCTTAGTACAGCTCATTTTCCGTTTGGAATAGTGGCTCCGACTAGGGATAATGGGACCAGTTTCCCAAAAGTGGATAAACGGGATGAATGGATGATTTATAAACTAAGCTAGCGGTGAGCGAATAACTAAATCTATTGACAAGAATACAAAATTTATGAACTATCCCGGGAATATATTGAGATTTAAAGTGTAGCGTTTGATGGTCTGTGTCTAAAGACAGGCATATAGATGACTCCATCTAACAGACATAGATATTAATTCATTCAAGATTACTATGCCTAAATAGTTAAGCAAAGCGATTAAAGCGATATTACCACACTCATCATTTATATTATTGACATATACATGATTAAAAGGAAAGCATATCATAAAACATCCAATAGTGGAAAGAATGTAGAATTGTTGTTAAAGCGCATGCATATAATCAACAATAGCAAGGATAATCAAATAACAATTCACATAACAGGAATGAATTCAGACATAGATAGAAATACCATATGAGCTGCTTTGACACTCCCGATATCAATCGCTACTTGTAATTCTTCCTTCAACGCAGAAACATTCTCAACAAAGACAATAGTGCACAATTGCATAAAAAGCCTCCTTGTTGAATTAAGAACAACTGGTCCAGTTTCATAAAAGAATATTGACTGAAGCACAATAGTGCAAACTTCAGTCTTTAAGTCTGGTACAAAACTTTACGACCCTTTCCAAAACAATGAAAGGGTCTATAAATACTAAATTAATCTAAATATCTACTAAACTAAAATCCTACTAAATCGGTATCAATAAATCTTGATCCTATTCTCCTCAGCGATCTGGAAATTGGCGGCATGATTCATCAAGTAGGCTGCTTGCCTTTAAATCTGTGCTGACTTATCGCAAGCATTGGCTCTACTTCAGGAGGTTTGTTGAGGCGCGAACTGAGCTGGGCGGCATAGGTGGCATCCTAAATATCGGGAATTATATACCCGATCGCATCTGTTAGGCACTTAAGGGCGGCTCTCTGTGTATGCGGCTTTACCAGGAAGAGCCAATATGCTTCCATAGTTAAATTGTTAATCCCAGCGATCAATCTCCCCTTTTCCTCTAAATCAGGATAACATGATTGCTCCAATGTGTTTGTTGTTGTCAACTTTCCTGGTGTACATTGGGAAATCATATTTGATAAGTAGAAAGTGTTGTTAACTAGTTCAACCAGATTGCTGGAAGTTGATTTACATCTTGAAGCTGCCCTCTCTGCTTTCATCATCTGAAACTGCCATTATGTGAAAAGTATATCTTTATGTGTTTCTAAGATTCTGGGCAAATTTGCTGCTCTTCCTTGTTCAGAGTCTTGCCAGTCAAGAAATGCAGTTATGATTTCTTCGGCTTGATCCAATTCATTCCTGGCCTTCTCTACCTGCTGATTTATGGATGTCGTTAATTCACAGAGTGGCTCTGCCTGAGCGATTTGTTGACACAGAAGCCTAATTTGAGATATTAATGCAGTGTTTATTTGTAATGCTTCTGCTCTGAATTCAGCCACTTGTGGAGCGCCCTTTATTATTTCGAGCTGCGATGACAATTGAGCGATTTGCTCATCCTTTGTTTTCATCATTTGCTCGTTTGCTGCCCTTAATTGTGCCAATGCCTCTGATAATTCCTTCTGTTTCTGGATCGCGCTTTGGTCGATCCTTTGCTTTTCTGCCTGCAATTGCTGAGTTAATTGACTGTTCACTTGCTGTTGTGTCGACAATTGCTGCTCTGCCTTCTGCTTTGTCTCAGCCAATTCTGCCTGTAATGCGAAAATTTCTTGATCCTTGGTTTTCAGTAGAAGACTTACCTCCGATGCCTTATCGATTGTCGCTGCCGAATAGGCTCCCGCATACTGTGATAGTTTTGTCAGGTCATCGGAGGGGTCGAATTTTTCCTTCCAAACCACGCTGCCTATAACAGTTTGCTCTGGGAAAAGGGAAGGTTGATCAATCCTTCTTCTTTTCCTTTGTTGTTTAACCACTGCTTTATGCCTTGGGCTGTAGAAGACATCCAGGGGAGGAATATCTTCTACCTGGAGAATGATTTGGTCGGAGGGGTCTTTTGGTATTACCTCAACATCCTTAGAAATGGGTGGGCCGCTGGTTCCACTTAGAACCTGAGGTGAAGTGATGTCCTGTGTATCGTTTGTCTTGGAAGTGTCTGTATCCTTGGAACATTCCAACCCACTGATGATAGAGTCAAATTGCTTCCATTCCTGGAGCAATTTGGGGTCAATACGAGTATCTATATTGACATCAATGGTGGTTTGTTTTTTCTTTTCGGCTTGGGACTCCTTCCGCACTTCTTCCTGCTCTTTCTTCTGTTGCTCCTCTTGTTCCTTCTTTTGTCTTTCCTCCTGCTCTTTCATTTGCTGTTCCTCTTTCTCTTTCCTCTGTTTCTCCTCCTGTGCTCTCTTTTGCCTTTCTTCTTTTTCTTTTCTCTGCCTTTCCTCCTGTTCCTTCTTATGATCCTTTGTTATAACCGGAGGTTCCTTTGACTGTTGCCGACCAGGCTCGCTTGATGATGTCGCCGGGGTTGTTGCTAGTAAATCTAGAGGCAGAGTTTGCAACCTCTGTTCTCTAAGTTTATTAAACTCAGTCAACCCTTCATCATTATATTTCATTCTAGCGAATTCTTTAGCCTGACCTATTGATTCGGCTGAAACGAACAGGTCGTCAAACATATCTTCTTTATGCTCAAATTTTGTCAGTTTGGCCTGTTCTAGTGCATTATAGGCAACTTTCTTTGGATCAAAGTGCCTATTTGGGATAGTCGCCAGAGTTAAGGATTGAATATTTGTGGCTTCCTTTTTTGCATGTTTGAGATCATGCAGAGTATAGACACCACACCTCAAGGGAAAAGAGGGCCAGCCCTTCTTCTTTTCTTTCTTGAGAGTCTGTGTAACACTCTTAGCCGTAATCTGATAAGCGATTTCTCTTGCTAGCAGTTTATCTGGTATGTACAAAGGGAGAACATGTGGTTTGGCTTGGCTACCGAAAACTCTAACATAAGTGAATTTTTCCTCTCCAAACCAACTCCCTACCACTGTTAAATCAAACGAAGCTTGATAGGAAATCTTGGGAATGGGTTTATCAAAAATAGAATAATAAATAGGCACCATAAAGCCATTGCAGATTTGGTACAGATGGTGCTTGTAAGAGGACTTCCATAATTTCTGATGGTATATGTGGATAGCCGTGGGATCTTGTGGCGTCCACCTCCATGCGAGCACGGGAAATTCAGAATTGAAACATAATGTATCTAAAATATATGCACTGTAATAGAATGGGGGAATTTTCCTTTCAGAGATGACAGTCTGATTTCTAAAATCAAGAACAGCTTTGGCTAGTTTATCTGAGAGAATAGTGGCCCAATCCATTATTTGACTGTTCACTGCAGCTTCCATTAAAGGAACCATCTCTATGGTGAAATTAGAGGAGTCATGCAATCCCCACAATCTACACATCATTATTCCAACTTAGCAATAAGGAGAAGCCAGGGAATCAATTGAGTACTTACCGGAAGACTCATGTTTGTGCTTTACCGGATTTTGTCTCCAATCCCTGATGGGTTCGGATTCAACTTCATTCTCATTTGCGAATTTTTCCAGGAATGCCTTATTGTATATCTTCTCTGGCTTAGGCAAATGGTACATTTGCCTCAAGTCCTCAGCTTTTGAACGACCCGAAAATTCTTCTGTCTCTAGTGCTGAAGGTTCTATCCAAGATTGGGATTTCTTCAATCACCCACCGCACTACGTCTGTGTATGGGAGAATTTGCTCCCTGGCTGCTATCCTGTGAAGGAAGGAGTCAGCTAAATCCTTAAGAGTGCACTCAGATTTCCGAGTGGAATTAGCAGTGGCTTCTACTATTGTCACCGTAGGTTCTTCAATTTCGATTAAGTTGTAGGTACCCTGCCAAGTAGTTCTGCCGAGACCTGAACATGTTGTATCTGAAATTAATCCTTTCTTCTTGTTAATGAGAGCCTGTCCTGCAGCTGGCGTAGTGGAAGCGCCTGTGCTTTTCTTGGATTTCTTCCCCATTTTGCTTGAGCTTTCTCCTTTGGATGAATTCTGCACAGAGGCGCAAATATACGTAATACAGAGAAATAACAATGAAAACTTTGCAAGTGATGAGAAATATTGACAGATGCGTAATAAGGGATTAGCTTTTAAAATGGGCGCAGACACAATCCATGGGAGGATTTTAGGACTTACGATCACATTAAATGGCCGTTTAAAACCTGCCAATCTTAAATGCCCATTATATCGTTAATCGGCCGAATGATTCATTTAAGCGTGCTGTGGGCATTTTGGCGGTTGTGCGCAGGCGAATCATTGTTGGACGGATCAAGCCTTTAATATGAAACAAATCATGATATCCCTTCATTTAACGGCTTTTTTGAAAACTGTGCTTTATCGCAATCGGTCATCGGGGCAACCTTAAACCTTTTGTATTGACACTATTCAAAACCTCCGATCGCCGATAGCGATATCGCATCGCGTCGGGAGAATGAGGATTATATATAATATTGACAGCCTGCCGCCGATTTGCCGATTGCGATATCGCATCGCATCGGAATACATTACCCGGGCGCCTTAACAATGTGGATGAAATACTGCCGATTGCCGATTGCGATATCGCATCGCATCGGGGTATTGGCATCACATAAGATATGTATTATATATCGCCGATCACCGATCGCCGATTGCGCATCGCATCGGCGGAGACCAATGTGCCTCTTACTTATGCTCCCTTATGTCATTGCAATATGCGATCACTTTATCGCAATGAAAAAGGATTGTTTTATTTGATCACATGGGTTTTTCAAAAGGTTTTTATATAATGTATTCATTTGGTTTTTGGACCATTTTGAAAGATACAATGTTGATACCAATTAAACTCTAAGGGACCCATTTCATATGATAATTCTGGGAATAAAAATGTTATGAAATGGGGGGTTGTTGTGGAGCACAACAGGACCATGTCATTAGTGAGAAGAAAGATAGAAATCAAAACATGGTGCAGAAGGCACTCATCTCCCTCCTGGATGTGTTCACTTCTTGTGCAAAAAGGATTCTAAATCGTCAATGTAAATCGTGAACAATGTGGGGGAAAAGGGGCAATGTTATTTGAGTATTGACCCCAGTGGCACTCTTGATAAAATCTGAAATCCCATGTTCTATGCATAAACGACCAAGAACTGACTCGTAGAGGTGCATGGTGGTAATCAATAATGTATTGGAGATACCAATATATTTGGGTCTCTGGAATGAATCCCACAGGGGATGGAATCAAAATATTTTCGAAAGTCCACAAAACAACAATAAATTTTTGAAAATATATGTTATGCCTTGTCAATAATGGCTCTAAGTTGCAACGTCTCAAGTCCCCAAGAAAGCTGCAAATGGAGAGTCATAGAATAGAGTTTAGAAAACTTTTGATCAACCATGATTTTCCTATAATTATTGGAATATATGCTAAGTCTTGATTTATTAATTAGGTGAATGATGTGGTGACAAAGACAGTGGAAATTCTGTGCAAACCACATTGTTGAATAGGTTAGCAAGGTGGTTATCTATAGCATGATGACCCTACTTGAAGAGCTTTGCTTGGGTCCCTTCCTCATTCACTACTTTACTAGTATTCATCATCCAAATGGCCTCATGGATATCTTGGTATAAGAATAGATGACAAGAAGGGGAGTAAGAAAACAAAGGTGTTAAGCACAAATAATGGTGGAGCGTTATGTGCAAATGAACTCAAGGATTTCTATAAGAAGTGTAAAATAACAATGCAAAAAAATACTCCAAACACACCTAAACATAATGGATTTGTGGAAAGAATGAGTAGGAAATTGATGGAAAAGGCAAGGAGCATGTTCATTAGGGTCGAATTAGGACAAGAATTCTAGATAGAGGTAGTGGATACTACATGTTATTTGATAAATCGACCACCCTCATCAAAATTGGTTGACAAATCTCCAAATGAGGCATTGACTGGTAAGAAACCCTATCTTAAACATCTCCAAGTTTTTGGTTGTGATGCTTATATACACATTCTGAAGGAAAATAGAAGTTAGATAATAAAACTAAAAAAATGTATCTTTATTGGTTATGAAGATGGTATAAAAGGTTATAAGCTTTGGAACCCAATAACTAGAAAGATTGTTTATAGTCATAATGCCATCTTTAGAGAAGTTAAAGATGTTCCCAAACAAGATTTCCTACCAAGGGGAACAAAACTAGAAATAATAGAGTTTGAATTGAAGAATTAAGAAACTAACTCAATAGAAGGACATGAATAAAAAGAATAAGAACCTCATATCCTTGTATTGAGGAGATTGGTTCAGGAAAGAAGGTATTCTCCACTTGATTTTCATTCTAGATTTTCTTAATCTATTATTCATTATGATCTCAATATTTCAAGAGATAGTGTATGTAGAGGATGGTAAGCTCTGGAAGAAGGCTATGGTTGAAGAAATTGTTGCCTTGAATAAAAATGAGGCTTGGGATTTAGTTGAGTTTACAACTAGAAAAAAATCCATAGGAAAGAAATGGTTGTTCAAGAAGAAGTTGAATGTAGAAGGTAAAGCGGATAAGAACAAAGTTGGTTGAGTAACAAAGGGATATTCATAGATACAGGGAATTGATTTTGGTAAAATTTATCTCCTCTTGCTAAATTAACTTAAATTGTTATTTTTATCATCTTGAAATAGAGAAGATGGATGTGAAGATGGCATTTCTACATAGGAATATTGAAGAAGAAATATACATGAAATAACTAGAAAGGTTCTCTGTATCAGTTGGGCTTGGTTTTTTAAAAAGAAACGCTGGTCATTGTGTGTATTTTAAGCTAATTGATAATCATTTTATTTATGTGATCTTGTATGTTGATGATATGTTGCAAATGGGAAACAACAAGAAAATCATCAACAATTGTCTTTTGAATTTGAGATGAAATATTTTGGTGCTGCAAATTATATTTTGGGCATGGAAATAAAAAAAGATTGAACAAACAAGAAACTATGGTTGAATCAAAGGAAATATGTTGAGACAACGTTTCTAAAGCTTAATATGTAGGAATGTAAATTGGTCAACGTTCCTATTTTAGTAGGTGCAAAGATATTTTCAAATCATTGTCCCAAGACACAGGAAGAGGAAGAGGACATGTCTTGTGTCCCCTATGTTAGTGTTTGTTGTCCTTTGTAGACAAATCTAGGCTAAGGAATTGTGCCAAGGAATCTAAAACAAATTTTTTGATTTTGAGTGGATGACTAATGCTTAAAACTTTTAAACATATGCAAATGCTAGGTATTTATGAGAAAACATAAGGGTTGATTCTTCATTCTTAACAGAATTAAGATTTAAATGGATTTGGAAAGCATAATTTAAGTAGATATATAATCCTTAAACATTCATATTGAATATCTTGTTGGGTGTGGAGCTTGATTATCTTCTTTATTAAGAGGTATTGCCACATTGAACCCCAGTTCGTAATGTGGCGGCAACGCCGCCAGGGAGGTCCAAGGGGGGCGACGGAAATTTGACGGTAGAAGTTATACTTAATTTAGGGTTTTTTTCCCTAGAAGGCAACCCCTTGCTAGATATGAGGGAATTGTATTTCAGCTATGTAGATCTGTATTATGAGCGAGAAAGAGAGAGGAGATTGTGTAAGAGAGAAGAGAGAATTACAACGGATCTGCTGTAGGTTGTATCTCTTCATTTTGCTGGATAATATAAAAGGAAGGACTGGTTGTTTCTCTGTGGACGTAGCCCAAATTGGGTGAACCACGTATATCTATGTCTCTCTTGTTTTATGTGTTTTCTGTGTTTATATTTCTGTAATATTTTATGTGTTCCATTGCTCTGTAATATATAATTTTCTAACATATATAATTTTTTATATACAACATATGCATATAGAAGTTTGTTATAGCCAAACAATACACGTTCAAGAGATGACAGAAAGAAACAATTTAAAAATTTAGAGGAATTAACTAAGACAAACAATTTTAATTAATTGATATATTTCAATACTGATAACTTTGCAGGAGCTTTCAGAGAGATTGACATTCAATCTAATCTTTCCTAGACTTCTATTACCTTGAACATGTTGAGAGAAAATAAAAATGAAAACATAATTGAATAACTAGAAGAACTCACATAGATACACAAGCTACTCAGAATGAATCCAGAATCCTTCTATTAACTTTAGAAATAGCTTAGAAAGTTACAAACATGTCCACTGGTTCATCACAAGGGTTCAACCATTTATTCTTTGAATTACAAAATATTTATAGAGTTTGACTCAAAAATATCTAAACTTGAATCAAAATTTATTACAAAATATAATATCATCCAAAATAGTTGGGATATTACAAAAATAGAACTGAGAACGAGTAAATTTGAATTGATTTGAACACTCTGCATAGATTTTGAGGGTTGTTGTTTATGACTGTAGCTAGAAATATGCTTTTCTGTTCATTGCCCCTATTAATCTGTTATCTACTCCTTAAAAGTAGCATTTTGTTCTATTCAATGAGCTCACATAGTTTATCCCATCTCTTTTCATCGGGGATAGAAAACTATAACAATTTTCTGTATGACTCATCAACTTCAGTATATTTTTCAAAAGTAGGACTAGTTAGAAACAAATTCTTAATTTCATGCTGAATTAGCAAATCATAACTTAAACCTTCAATGAAATCTTTGTTAGTTATAATTCCTCTAATTTTGTAGAACTTGGTCTTGTCCACTATTATCTCATGTAACTTGTGTTGATAATATTCAAGTGGAATCAATTTGCCACCAATATCCTGCAAACCTGGAAGTCCTCTAATTTTCTGGCACTTATTCTCAAGCTGTAACGTCAAATTCCTCTTAGTTAAAACCTTTCTTACCTCTAAGACAACTTCAGTTGTGTCTTCAATCGCAAATTATTCAAGCTCATCTTTTGTTTTGGAATTTAGGACTTTAATTATCCTTGTGGCATCTGCTGGTTTGTGGTCCATGTCTTCTTTTATTTCTGCTACTATTGCTTTTCATCTCCGCAATAAATCTTCTTATTAAAAAATATTTCATTAGAAGGCCATAACTCAGTCATTGATGCATTAATGCCAATCTAGATATTTTCTTTAGCTCGAGCAATAGTTTGTGCAATTAAAGATTCATTCTCATAAACTTCTAATTACTGAGTTAACTTATAATTATTTTGAATCTCAGCCAAATATGCATTATCAGAAAGTTTTTGTTCTTGAATCTTTTGGAGTTGCATCTTGAGTTTTTCAATTTCTTGATCCTTTAAAGATAAGTCTCCCATGGACTTTGACAATTGTTCTGCTGAATTAGTAGACTGTGTTTCTATTGTGATTGTTGTTGCTATAGATGTCCATGTTGTAGAAGGTGTCCCTATAGGAATGGCAACTAAAATATTGAGTTGCTGCTCTTTTTCTTTCAAGAGTGTTTCCATGTCAGCTTCCATCTTCTGAATTTGAACATTTTGTTCGACTATCAACTTGAACATATTTTCCTTTTCCTTTTCTAGTTGACCTACTTCCTTAGCTTGTGGATGTTCTGTAGTAGGAAGTTTAAGTTGCTTCCTTAATGCTTGAATGTCAACATTTTTATTCTTTATTATCTCTTTTGTTGCTTTGATATCACTAGGACCATATTCTAGTTTGATCACCAAATCCTCAAGTGCTTTAATTATGGTATCTTTAGTTAAGCATGCCATTCTCTCCATTTTTAACTGTGTGTGAATATTGTTCAAGGAAGTTTGTAGTTTAGAGGCTTCCATGGCTACACTTGTCAATGTATAATATATAATTTCACTACCTCCTTATGAAGGTCAATTTGATCAATTGCATGAATTGGCTTAGTATCAAAAGCAAATATGGATGTTTTATAATCTTCTGCACTTCTAGGGACTCAAACATTAGGTTCTAAAAAGGATAATTGAAATTGTCCCTTTTCAGTATCAAGTGCAAACAGAAGTCTATACTGGTTAGTTGAAGACTATTTCCAAAATTCAAAATATGTAGTGGGCTTTAATGTCTTATTCTTCCATTCTATTTCTCTGTATCTAGATTTTTTTATTTTTTTTTTGCACTGTATCTTGAGAGACAGATGACACAAGATAATCCGTTGTGATCTCTTCAATTTGTGGAAAGGAAGTAGTAGGAAATTCTGACAGCATTTCTCTATCTTGCTCCTGTGAATTTTTCCTTCTGAGGACTCTTTATGAGTGTTTGTTTTATTTCTCCTTTTGAAAACTATGAAACCTGTAGCTTGAGTTTTTGAGTCTGTAGGAGATATACTTTCTCTTGATCTTTTGGTTTCTTTTCCTTAAGGAACTAGAGTCTGTGAAGATGTTTGACTAACAATTTGTTCCTTGACTTCCTGTAATCTACTTTCTTGCCAATCTTCTTGATTTGCATATTGTTCTATCTATGGCTTGGTTGTATGTGCACAAAGTGTTGTTTTCTACTCAAGTCTCAACCTTGAAATAATTCCCAAGGGATCATACAACCAAGTAAAACTCAACTTGAATTTCATTTGCTTTAACAAATTATTTTCCTCCTTCATTGTTATTATGGTATTAACAATGAAAGGGCCAATCTGTGCCTTTAGCTTGAATTGTGCTTTCTACTTCCTGGATACAAAATGCAAATCATCCATATTCATCATTTTCCTGATGTATTCTAAGGCAAAGATCCTTATTGGCACAAACACTAGTAACTTGTATGGAGGGAGTTCACAACCATATATTTTGATCTTTGTATAATTTTGGTAAAGGTATTAGTCTCCAACTTTAGCTTGCTCAGTAAGGTGCAAAATTCTTCTGATTTTAGGTGAAATCCTTGGTATTACATCACTGCTAAGAAGACATAAGGACATATGCAAAAACTAGTTTACAAAGTCACTGAAGGAGTACTCTTTTGTATTCTTCCTTACCAAGGAAGTCCAGTGAATAACAGATTGAGGTTTTCCTTGTGCATCTAACTTCTGCAATGGGAATTTAAACCTTTTTGCTTGATGAAATAAAAGCAAATATACAAGAACTGATTGATGTTTAAATGAACCTTCAACATAAAACTTTAGAAATTGATCATGAATAATATCTGACAGAAACTGACTGTAATTAAAAATCAATGAAGGCTTATTACCCACAAAGAAAACTGACAAAAATATCAGTATCACTTCATCTGCCCACTGATTGGTAGGATAACCTAACAAATAGGTGACCATGGAAATAACCTGCCTTGACATTTCTAGAAAAATTGCAGTGGAATAGGGCAGATTAGTTCTAGGCAATTCAAAATTTTCAAGTAGGAATGACTCAAAGATACGAGCTCGTTGGGGAAATGTACGTTTTTGATAGATATCCATGAGGGAATCTATAGAAAAAGGGTGCAGGGGAGCATGGAAATTGATTTGAAGTGCCTGACATGTGGGTTCAGGTGTAATGGCGAATAACACTTCATTGTTTTGGGAAATTACAATCCTCTGACTCGGAAAGTACCTGAGATGGCACAAGGTGACATATTCTGGGAAGGTATGAGTTTGGGGAAATACAAATTGGGGTAAGAAAAACTACCAAAAACTCAATTCGTCACTAACATCTTGGAATTTTTGGTTTGCCCAGGTGTGAAGTTCATACAAATCAAACTTGCACTGGGTTTCTGAGATTTTATATTGGGTATCGACTAGGTCGTTATAATACTAGTGATTACCCCATTACTATTGTAGCTGTACCCCTTATTAATATTATTTTTCCCCTATTGTCCCCATATTGTTATTATTGTGCCCCATAGAATCCCTCTATTGTTATTTTTGTGCCTTTATATTATTATTGTTAGGTTAGCTTGGTTATATTGTGACCCCTTAGACTCGTATATATAGAAAGGAGGTTTTGTCATTTGTATCATCAAAGAATTGTTCATTTCTGTAATGTAAAGGAGGTTTCCCCCTCAAAGAGGCTGAATTCTAAGGCGTTCATATATCTTTTATATCTTTTTGTGAGCTGGTTTCATAACATTTGGTATCAGAGCTTTGGATTTTAGGGTTTCGCTGCTCCAAACAGGTCATTGTGGCATTTGCACTATAACTTTTTTTCTGCGACGTTTCATATGCTAAAACAAAAACCCATTTGGGTTGAAATTGTTCGAAACCTCAGGTCTGAAATTCATAGCTTTTCGCACTATATTTGCGGAGATATGATCTGAGGAAGTTGGCCTTTTTTCAGACTCCTGAATTAAATTCCAAACAGGTGACGTGGGGAAAATAGTCATAACTTTTGTTTTGAGCATCAGACTGAAATTTCGTAAGAAGTTACAAAAAGAGGATGGACTGTAGTTTCCTATGTATATTTAGCAGATCATAATGTCAAAACAGTGACACGTGGCACTTCATACAAGTTCACTCTTATGAAAAGGTATATAATCAGGTCATCTTGGGAGATTGCGCATAACTCTTTCTTGGAGAATCTAAATTTGATTAGACTGGTGGCATTGAAAAGAGGACACAGAGGGCTACTACAAGTCACAATTTCAGAACTGGAAGATCCGAAATTATAGAGATACATCAGATGCAATATAGAGCTCCTACAAAGTGAAAAAGGTGTGTAGATTTTTTAACTTTTTTCATAAGCTTGGTTTGAAAAATTAGTTTGAAGAAATTAAAAGGCCATAGTGAAGCATTATTATCGACAACTGATGCCCCAAGGAAAGAACATGCAAACACCTAGTAAGCAACCTGAAAGCTCTAGCGTGACTTATGAAGAAGAGGAAGAGATGCAACATGATATATCAAAATTACCAGACCAAGTGCAACAAATGTCACTCGCACAAAAAGTAACAAAATATAAGATGGATGGTTTAAAGAAAGATGTAGAAGCTAAGATGAATGATGTGGAAGCTAAGATGGATGATTTGAAGATAGATTTGAAGACAGGCATGGAAGATTTGAAGACATATTTGACAAAGTTTCTACAAGAAATGCTTACTAATGGTGAAAGGGTAGTGAAAGAAATTCATGATGAGAACAAAATAAAGGTTAATCATGATTTCATAGACTCTAATGTTGGATTGAAGAACCACCATATTCCAAAAATCGATATGAGGAAGTTTGATAGCAAGGATCTTGCAACATGGATACTACAGATGGAGCAATTTTTTGATCTCCATAATGTGCAAAACACACAAAAGGTATGTATTGCAACTTTATATTTGGAACCAAAGCAGTTTGTATGGTATCGATGGGTTTTCTCTCTTAAACAAATTGTCACTTGGGAAATTTTTACGGAAGAAATGACAACACATTATGAGGATACAAAAAGCAACACTTTTTTAAGCCAATTGATAAGTCTCAAACAAAATGGTGCAATGATGGATCACATTGAGGACTTCCAAAAATTGAACATAAGGGTAAAAGATATTCCAGAGGAGCACAAGATTGATGTGTTCATAGGGACTTTAAAGGAATGTCCAACATGAGGTTCGCCTTTGGGAACCTGATTCATTGGAGAAGGCATTCAGGTTAGCAAGAAAAATGGAAAGCAAAATTATGGCAACCAGGAAGCCTACTGTTAGAAATAATACTGGGAGGGGGGTGAATCAGTATTATCAAGTTATTTTAATAAATCTTCCTTATTTATACTTTGAATTATTTTTGCATGTCAGTACCATAAAATAATGAGCATGAACAACGAAAACAGATAGTCACATCAAAGAACACCAGATGTAAGGTGGAAACCCAATGTGGGTGAAAACCACCTGCTGCAATATGTCTCTATCTTCTTTCAAATTAGAAACTCCTTTTACAATGGATTTGTACTGGTGCAGGCCTTTACCAGTACGCAGCCTGCAACCTGTAGAGAGCTACAACTCTCTCTCGTTTTCCAGTCTCTCCTGGAAGGGAGCTACAAGCCCCTACTTCTTTTCTTTCAAGGACCACTTTTCATAAATTTTCAAACTGGATCCATAAACATCAAGAGATCATCAAGTACAAGTAAATCACCCAGTCAACTGCAGTAACCAGATCAACAATAACAGTAAACTAAACCCAGAACACCTTATCAACAGAAAAATTCAGCCAACAAAGGGTCTTAAGACAGATCCGCAGTTTTTTCTTTATCTAGCCTACGTGGCTCCGCACTTCACCTTCTGCTCCCCTGCGTATACCCGCAGAGAGACTTCTGCTGCACCGCGTACCCACGAACTGTTTCTTTAATCACACCGCGTACTATTACTATAGGTACGCACCCACAGATGCTATCGCGCCGCGTACTACTACTGTAGCCATGCACCCACAGATGCTATCGCGCTGCGTACCTACGCACCTGCGGCTTTTGAAGCGCCGCGTAATTTCACTGTGCCTACGCACCTGAACCTTTGTCGTGCTGTGTACCCACGCACTGCGCCTTCTTCTGCTCTGCGTACCCACGCACTGCTCCTTCTTCTGCTCTGCGTACCCACGCACTTGCACCGTTAATCACTTGCGTACCTCTGATTAGGGCCGAATTGGCAGTCCCCCAGTGTGCCACAGATAGTCAGATGCTCAGATCTGATCATGCGCTCGAGAGATCACCCTTCATAGATTCACTTTCAACTTCACTTTTATATAGATCAAGCTTTTAAAACAATAACCCAATATTTCAAATCTTAAGATATTCAATTTGTAAAGATACATTAGCCAAGTGATCTCCTTCCCTATTTATAGTCAAGCCCTTATTCACACCATGGGGCAAAACCATCAATAACCAATACAAGGGATCCAAACCGGGGCTAAAATAGATCCTATACCATGGGCCAAAACCATAGAATCAAGAACGGCAGGCTAAATACCACGGGCCAAACATAAGAAACCCCACGTGAACGCGCTTCTCTACCTTGAAGTAAGTGAACTGGGGGTACGCACCTTCTAAACAGGTGACCTGCGTGTGCGGCCGCAGTCCCTTCACGGCGTACCTGCGGGTACGCACCTTTTGAACTATTCTCCTGCATACCTCTTAATTTCCAACATTTTGAGAGCCTGATCAGAGCATTGCCACTTGAGGGTGTTGCCATCAAGTACAACATCTGTATCATAGAGCCATACCAGAATCATAATGCCAACAATCTCCCCCTTTGGACTTGATGGCAACCTCAAAATCTTCAACGTCATTCTCCCCCTTTGACATCAAGGACAAAGGGTTATGCTCCCCCTAAGAACATGCTCTTCCTGAATATAAACCAGATCTGCAAAGAAGAACCATAATCCACCAAACACCATAAATGACCATGAAAGAGATAGAGACATATTGCAGCAATATTCAGACCAGCATCCATGATCTCCTTCTGTACGTCCTCCATAATGCCAACAATGCATTATATGCTCCCCCTGAACCTGTGCCATTCGATCTTCAACCAATCCGCAACCCAGCACATGTACGCATATGCCCCAGATGAGCCTTGCGTACAACCAACTATCAGAAGAGATTCAACAAGATGATGCATCAACAACCCCCAGCTTTTGCCTGAGGTATTCAAAGGTCTCCCTGGGCAATGGTTTGGTGAGTATATCAGCAACTTGTTCCTTAGAAGGAACATACTCCAACTTGACCTTTTGTTCAAGTACTTGTTCCCGGAGAAAATGATACTTGATCGGTATGTGCTTGGTCTTTGAATGCATGACTGGGTTCTTTGAAATGCTGATTGCACTTGTGTTATCACATAAGATGGAGATAGGTGGTGTACAAGTGATTTGAAAGTCCTGCAAGGTCTGCATCATCCAAAGGAGTTGAGTGCAGCAAGATGCAGTAGCAACATATTCTGCTTCACCTGTAGACAATGCAATCGAACTCTGTTTCTTGCTGAACCAAGATACTAATCTGGAACCATAAAGAACACACCACCACTTGTGCTCTTCCTGTCATCCACGCTTCCTACCCAATCTGCATCTGTATAAGCATGAAGTGTGAGATCTGTATCTCTAGGATACCATAAGCCATAATTTTGAGTCCCTTGAAGATATTTAAAGATTCTCTTCACTGCCTGAAGATGAGTTTCCTTCGGATTTGCTTGAAATCTTCCAACTATTCCCACTGCATGCATGATGTCTGGTCGGGTACCTGTCAAATAAAGTAGACTTCCAATCATAGATCTGTAGGTTGGTTGATGCACTACTGCTGATTCATCATTTGCACTGAGGCTACATCCTGTGACCATGGGTGTACATACTGGTTTTGCATCTTCCATGCCATATTTCTTCAAAATCTGCTTGAGATACTTGGTTTGAGACAAAAAGATCCCTCCTTCTTTTTGTTGGATTTGCAAACCAAGAAAATATGTCAGTTCTCCCAGCAAGGACATTTCGAATTCTTTCTGCATCACCAAGGCAAAGCTTTGACTCATAGCTTCTTCATTGCTGCCAAAGATAATGTCATCTACATACACAACAAGTATTAGAAATTTGTCATTTTCAACTTTTATATAAAGATTGTTGTCTACTAATCCTTTTGAAAAACCTTGTTGATGAAGATATTTGTCCAAACGATAGTACC
This sequence comes from Pinus tabuliformis, assembly GCA_031772625.1. Classification (NCBI taxonomy): domain Eukaryota; kingdom Viridiplantae; phylum Streptophyta; class Pinopsida; order Pinales; family Pinaceae; genus Pinus; species Pinus tabuliformis. The sequence goes on along the minus strand of CM062810.1, from coordinate 246,035,393 downwards.
AAGCCCTTGGAGCTTGTTTGAGACCATAGAGAGCCTTTTTTAATCTGCATACAAGATTTGGATCATTTCCAGGAATGAAACCATCTGGCTGCTCAATGTATACTTCTTCTTCCAAGTCTCCATTCAGAAAGGCTGATTTCACGTCCATTTGAAATACTTTGAAGTTTTGAAAGCTTGAGAGAGCAAGGAACATTCGGATGGCCTCAAGTCTTGCAACAGGAGAAAAGGTTTCTTCAAAGTCTATTCCTTCTTGCTGCACATACCCTTTACAAACAAGTCTAGCCTTGTTTCTAATTACTTCTCCATTTTCATTTAATTTATTTTTGAAGACCCATTTTGTCCCTATAACATTCTTATCCTTTGGTCTAGGAACCAGCTCCCAAGTGTTGTTCTTTTTGATCTGCTCAAGTTCTTCATCCATTGCTTTCACCCAACATTCATCTTTGCATGCCTCTTTCACATTTTGTGGTTCAGTGGAAGAGAGTAATGCCAAATAGCTTGAAGCTTCTTTAACTGTTCTTCTTGTTTGTACACCTGCTTCTTTCTGCCCCAAAATCTGAGATTCTGGATGATTCTTCTGAACATATCTGGATGGAGTCTTCTCTTCTATCCTTATCTGCTCCTCTGGTTCTTCTTGAGGTTCTTATTCTTCATCATTCTGTCTTTGAGGGTGGTCTTCATCTTCTTCGATATCTTCATGATTTACTTGCCTAGGAATGTATCCCTTCTCATCAACCACTACATCAATGCTGTCAACAATTCTTCCAAGTCTTTTATTGTAGCACTTGTATGCTTTGCTGTGTGGAGAATAACCAAGAAGAATGCCTTCATTTGCTCTAGGTTCAAGTTTGCCAAGTTGCTCATCAGTATTCTTAATATAGCATTTGCTCCCAAAGATTTTGAAGTGCTTTACCGAAGGAGTCTCACCATACCAGAGCTCATGAGGAGTTTGAGTGTTGTTCACCCGGACATTTGTTTTGTTGAGAATAACAACCGCAGCATATGCAGCTTCACCCCAGAAAGTTGCGGGAATTCTAGACTCATCAAGCATAGCACGAGCCATTTGTTGGATTGTTCTGTTCATTCTTTCCACTACTCCATTTTGCTGAGGAGTTCTAGCTGTAGAGAATTCTCTTCTTATCCCATGTGCTTCACAGAAATTGAAAAATTCATTTGAGGTACACTCCCCACCTCTGTCGGATCTGAGGCACTTAATTTTGTATCCTGATTCATTTTCAACCAAGGCTTTAAAGGATTTGAATTTTTCGAATGCTTCATCTTTGTGCTTCATAAGTCCTAACCAGACAAACCTGGAGAAATCGTCAATGAATAATATCAAGTATTCTTCTCCTCGAGGTGTCCTTTTCCTGAATGGTCCACATACATCTGTATGTACAAGCTCAAGAGGCATGCTAGCTGATCCTTCCTTCTCTGGAAAGTTAGTTCTGGTTTGCTTTCCAAACTGACATGATCTGCATATGGTGTTGTCTGGAATTTTGATATCTGGAAGACCACAAACTGCCTGATATTTGCATGCTTTCCTTATTTGTGAAAAGCTTAGATGCCCCAACCTCCGGTGCCATAACCAGTGTTCATCATCCTTGCTTAGATAGCATTGTTTTTGTCCTTTCTCAAATATGTATAGATTATTTGGAGTTCTTTTACCTTTGATCACCGTTTTACCTGTATCAAGATCACGAACAAGACATCCATTTGTTCTAAATATCACCTCGGTTCCTTGATCACACATCTGGCTGACACTTAGAAGATTATGTTTCAATCCATCAACATACAAAACATTTCCAGCTTTGACCTTTTCTTTTAACTGAGCAGTGCCTTTTCCTTTTATAGCTGCAGGAGTATCATTTCCAAAAGAAACTTTCTTTCCCTTTTCTAGAGCAGAATATGATTCAAGTTTTTCTTTATCACCTGTCATATGCTTCGAACATCCATTGTCAATGTACCATAGATTTTCCTGTCCCTCTGCATAAAATGCTATCCCACATCTTTATGTTTGTGGTTCCTTTATTCTCCATGTTTTGGTGCTTGAGGCTTGTTCCTTTGTCTGTTGAAACCTGCTCCTGCATTCAGAATCTTCATGACCAAATTATTGCAAATAGAACATTCAACTTCATTTTCAAGAACTGAAAAGTTGTTATAGGTCCTTTTTGTAATCCCGGTCACACTTCTTTGTTTTTGAGCTTCTCTAGTCATGATCGTTTTATATGCAACACATTGAGCTGCTTTGTGACCAAAGTTATGGCAAGAGAAGCATTGTCCATTGAATAAACTTCTGCGGTTATCAAATCTTCCGGCCAAATGATTGTAATTTCTATTGTCATTCATTCTTGAAGCAAATTGAGAGGATTTTACCTGTGGCTGGTTGTAGCTTTTGTTCATCCTTAAGACGGATTGCCCCTGGTTTGCCTGATAGTCTTTGTTTGTAATTGGTCCCTGCTTTACCTGGTGATCTCCATTGTGCTTTTGCTCATTCCTTCTTGCTGCATCAAGATAACTCTTTGAGGTGGATGCTTGAGAAGTTTCTCCATTATACCCCAGACCTGTCTTGTTTAGTGGAGAACGCTGTACATTGATGATCTCATCCAGAGTTTCAGATCCTTTGACAAACTTAAGATTAATAGCCTTTGTTTTCTCAATCTCTTTTCTAAGACCAACAATTTCACCTTCTAACTTTTCAAGATATTTTTCTTTTTCATCAATATGAAATTGTAGAGTATCAATGATCATATTCTTTTCTTCTATACATGTCTTGAGTCTAGAAATTTCTTCATGAAAGCTATCCACATCTATAGCATCCATGTAATCATCATCTTCAAATGCCATTAAAAGTTTATAGTCATTACCTTGTTCATCTTCATCACTATTTGATAGACCATCACTATCTTCATGAGTGTAGTAGCTTTTCTTATTTGCATTCTGTTTCTTGCTCCATCTAGCAGGTTCCTTTCCTTTGTCAATCTTATCCTTATGAGGACATTTCGCAGCATAATGACCTACTCTTCCACAAGAAAAACATTTAAAAGGTAACTTACCTCTGAACCTTCCAGTACCCCGTTGAAGATTTCTAACAAAATTTGATTCTTCTTCTTCTTCTGGCACGTGACTTGCTTCATAGTAGTCTCCTTTGCCTGAAGCCTTGAAAGCAGCTTCTCTCCTATCTGATGGACCTCCCTTTCTCATTTCATAAGCAGTTAGAATTCCGTGTAGCTGAGACATAGTAAGAATTCGTAGATTTTCCTTTTCTTCTATTGCAGATACTTTAGATTCAAACTTGGGGGACAATGATCTTAAAACTTTTTCAACCACAATAGCCTCTTTTATTTCTTCACCCAATTTTTTCATGCAATTAACAATCTCGTCTACCCGAAGAAAATAGTTAGCCACACTTTCATCATTATACATTATGAGATTCTCATACTGAATCCTGAGGGTTTGAAGTTTAGCACGCTTTACCTGTTCATCTCCTTCGTAGCTCAAGACAATCTTGTCCCATATTTCCTTTGCGGATTTATATTGCATAACCTTTACGAATTTTGTTTGAGATAAGAATCCTAGCAGAGTATTGACTGCTTTAGCATTTGTTTCATATTTCTTCTTCTCGGCCGAATCTGTAGGAGTAGCTGAAGGAAAAGTGTAGCCTGTATCTATGATATCCCAAACTTTTGTACCAAGAGATTGAAGATAGGCAGTAACCCTTACCTTCCAATAATTGAAGTTTGTCCCATCAAAGATTGGTGGCCTGATTGATGCTTCCCTCTCGTAGTTGCTCATGATGAATGATCTTCCTTCAAGCGATCAAGCTTCTCTGAAGGACCTGCTCTGATACCAATTGTTGGAAATAATACTGAGAGGGGGGGTGAATCAGTATTATCAAGTTCTTTTAATAAATCTTCCTTATTTATACTTTGAATTATTTTTGCATGTCAGTACCATAAAATAATGAGCATGAACAACGAAAACAGATAGTCACATCAAAGAACACCAGATGTAAGGTGGAAACCCAATGTGGGTGAAAACCACCTGCTACAATATGTCTCTATCTTCTTTCAAATTAGAAACTCCTTTTACAATGGATTTGTACTAGTGCAGTCCTTTACCAGTACGCAGGCTGCAACCTGCATAGAGCTACAACTCTCTCTCGTTTTCCAGTCTCTCCTGGAAGGGAGCTACAACCCCCTACTTCTTTTCTTTCAAGGACCACTTTTCATAAATTTTCAAACTGGATCCATAAACATCAAGAGATCATCAAGTACAAGTAAATCACCCAGTCAACTGCAGTAACCAGATCAACAATAACAGTAAACTAAACCCAGAACACCTTATCAACAGAAAAATTCAGCCAACAAAGGGTCTTAAGACAGATCCAAAGTTTTTTCTTTATCTGGCCTGTGTGGCTCCGCACTTCACCTTCTGCTCCCCTGCGTATACCCGCAGAGAGACTTTTGCTGCACCGTGTACCCACGCACTATTTCTTTAATCACGCCACGTACTGTTACTGTAGGTACGCACCCACAGATGCTATCGCGCCGCGTACTGGTACTGTAGCCACGCACTCACAGATGCTATCGCGCTGCGTACCTACGCACCTGCGGCTTCTGAAGCGCCGCATACTTTCACTGTGCCTACGCACCTGAACCTCTGTTGCGCTGCGTACCCACGCATTGCGCCTTCTTCTACTCTGCGTACCCACGCATTGCTCCTTCTTCTGCTCTACGTACCCACGCACTTGCACCGTTAATCACCTGCGTACCTCTGATTAGGGCCGAATTGGCAGTCCCCTAGTGTGCCACAGATAGTCGAGAGATCACCCTTCATAGATTCGCTTTCAACTTCACTTTTATATAGATCAAGCTTTTAAAACAATAACCCAATATTTCAGATCTTAAGATATTCAATTTGTAAAGATACATTAGCCAAGTGATCTCCTTCCCTATTTATAGTCAAGCCCTTATTCACACCATGGGGAAAAACCATCAATAACCAATACAAGGGATCCAAACCGGGGCTAAAATAGATCCTATACCACGGGCCAAAACCATAGAATCAAGAACGGCAGGCTAAATACCACGGGCCAAACATAAGAAACCCCACGTGAACGCGCTTCTCTGCCTTGAAGTAAGTGAACTGGGGGTACACACCTTCTGAACGGGTGACCTGCGTGTGCGGCCGCAGTCCCTTCACGGCGTACCTATGGGTACGCACCTTTTGAGCTATTCTCCTGCGTACCTCTTAATTTCCAACATTTTGAGAGCCTGATCAGAGCATTGCCACTTGAGGGTGTTGCCATCAAGTACAACATCTGTATCATAGATCCATACCTGAATCATAATTCCAACACCTACCACTGACAACTATAAATATGGAAGTGTTGTTGCCCCTAGCCTTCCATAACCTATAAGGTTGACACCACAACAATTGGAAGAAAAAAGAGCAAAAGGGCTTTGTTGCAGTTGTGATAGCAAATACACTAAAGGTAATAAATGTGTTGAGAGGAAATTATTCTACATAGATTGTGAAGAGGAGGAAGAAAAGGAATAAGAAATGTCAAATGAAGAGGATATACTCGAGGAACAAACCCTGGATAAAGAAGTAATGAATCTGACCATATCTTGTAATGCATTCGCTGTAATTACCACTCCTCAAACTATTAAGATAGAAGGACATATCAAAAAGAAAAAGGTAATAGTGTTGATTGATTCAGGAAGTACCCACAATTTTATTCATTGTAAGATAGCAAAAGAATTGAATTGTTTCCTATATCTAGCATCAGAGTGTCAAGTGATGGTTGCAACTGGAGGAACCATAAATTGCTCTGAAAAGTGCCATAATATCAAGCTATCCATGGGGGAATATGTATTGAATAGCCCATGCTTTCCATTCCAATGGGAGGCGCTGATGTTGTACTAGGAGTCTAATGGCTACAATCCTTGGGTACAATAGCTTTTAATTTTCAAGAACTTTTCATGAAATTTTCTACGGAAGGAAAGGAAGTTGAATTAAGGGGTATTGCAGGGAAATTAGGAAAGATAATCAGCTCTAACGGTATGACAAAGCTTCTAAAAAAGAAACAACGAGGTGTAATTGCACAATTATGTTTGCTAGATGTTTCCACATCGAAATCATCTATTTCTCCAGATCTCCAAAAAGTTTTGGACAATCATTCCAAGGTATTTGAGACTCCCAAAGGTCTCCCACCTATTCGTGATCATGATCATGCTATTCATTTGATTCCAGGAAGTGTTCCTCCAAAAATCAGGCTGTACAGATATCCCTATGCCCAAAAGAGTGAAATTGAACGTATGGTTGCATAAATGCTAGAGGCTGGTATAATTCAACCTAGTCAAAGTTCTTTCTCTGCTCCAGTAGTATTGCTGCACAAGAAGGATGGATCATGGCACATGTGTCTGGATTATAGGGAGCTCAACAAGCTCAGTATTAAAGATAAGTTTCCCATTCCTGTCATTGATGAATTATCGGATGAATTGCATGGATCAATTTACTTCACCAAGTTGGATATTCGTTCAAGATATCATTAAATCAGAATGAAGACTGAAGACATTCCGAAAACAGCATTTAGAACTCATGAGGGTCATTATGAATTTTTGGTCATGCCTTTTGGCCTTACCAATGCACCTTCTACATTTCAAGGTTTGATGAATTCCATTTTCAAACCCTTCCTTAGAAAATTTGTGTTAGTATTTTTTGATGATATACTAATCTACAACAAGTCTTGGAAGGATCATGTTGAGCATGTTGACAGGGTGCTACAACTATTGGAGGAGAAATAATTATATGAAAAAAGATCCAAATGTTTCTTTGGAGTACAAGAGGTGGAATATCTGGGTCATATTGTATCTCATGAAGGAGTTAAGGTAGACCCTAGCAAAATTAAAGCCATTAAGGAATGGAAAATCCCCACATCCATAAAGCATCTGCGAGGATTTCTCGGGTTGACAGGATATTATCGCAAGTTTTTTAAGAATTATGGGAGAATAGCAGCACCTCTAACAACATTATTGAATAAAGATGCATTTTCATGGACTCCAGAAGCAAAAAAGGCCTTCGAACATCTTAAAGAGGCAATGTGCCAAGCACCGGTCTTAGCTACACTAGAGTTCACAAAAACCTTTATTGTGGAATGTGATGCTTCAGGAAATGGAATTGGTGCATTTCTTTCGAAAGTCATCCAATCAAGAGAAAGTTTTTACACAAAGCTATTTATGAGAAGGAAATGTTGGCAATACTACATGCACTTAAGAAATGGCGACCCTACCTAATGGGAAGACACTTCAAGGTAAAAATGGATCATGATAGCCTTAAATACTTTTTAGAACAAAGATTATCCTCTGAAGAGCAACAAAAATGGGTCACAAAGATGTTGGGTTATGACTTTGAAATCATCTACAAAAAAGGGAAGCAAAATGTTGTGGCAGATGCACTCTCAAGAAAGGATGAGGATGTGGAAGCATTGTTGTGCGCCATTTCTATTATCCAACCAGATTGGATAAACGAAGCAAGGGAGGAATCGAAAGAATGACGAAGAAGTGTGGGCACTTATTTGAAAGTTACAACAAGATTCCAGTACATCTGATACATTTAGATGGAAAAATGATTCGTTATGGTACAAAGATCGCTTATACCTCTGCAAGAATTCCCAACTCAAACAAAAGATTCTTATGGAATTGCACACTTCTCCCTTAGGAGGGCACTCAGGATTTTTAAAAACTTACCACAGGGCTAAGAAGGAATTTTTTTGGGATGGCCTTAAATCAGATATTCAAAAGTTTGTGGCGGAATGTTTGGTTTGCCAACAAAATAAAGTTGACACAATTAAAACCCCAGGTCTATTACAACCTTTATCCATTCCAAGCCAATGTTGGGAGGAGGTTTCAATGTATTTTATCATAGGTTTACCCAAGTCTAAGGGAAAGAGTGTCATCATGGCGGTAGTTGAAAGAATTACCAAGTATGCACACTTTTGTGCATTATCACATCCATTTTAAAGCCAGTACAGTTTCTACTGCATTTATGGAAACAATTCAAAAGCTACATGGAAACCCAACGATTATTGTAAGTGACAGAGATCCCATTTTCACTGGAAATTTTTGGACAAAATTATTTTCTTGTCTTGGTACTCAGTTAGCTCATAGCTCATCTTATCATCCTCAATTTGATGGGCAAACTGAGATAGTAAACAAATGTTTGGAAGGATATCTTCGTTGCTTTGTATCTGATAAACAGACACAATGGGTCAAATGGTTGCCTATGGCTAAATGGTGGTATAACACTTCCTACCATACTGCAACAAAAATGATCCCATTTATGGCACTTTATGGATATCAGCCACCATCTATCACATCATATTTAAGAGAAAATTCTAAGGTTCAAGCAGTGGAACATCACATCGAGCATCAACAACAAGTTCTCCAACTCTTAAAGTATAACCTCGTGTTGGCGCAATATAGAATGAAACAACAGGCATATCAACATTGCAGCGAAAGAAGTTTTGATGTAGGTGATTGGGTATTCCTACGGCTACAACCATATAAACAAATGTCCCTCAAGCAAGCTAAGAAGGATAATAAATTATCACCAAAGTATTATGGTCCATACAAGGTGTTGCAAAAGATTGGTACTATGGCATACAAATTGGAGCTTCCTGCAGCTTCCCAAGTGCACCCAGTTTTCCATGTTTCATGTTTAAAGAAGGTTATAGGCAACAAGCTCCCAGTTCAAACAATATTTCCAGAACTTGACGAGGAAGGAAAAATTATATTGGAACCGGAAGCAGTCACAGAAACAAGAACTCGACAGCTACGAAATCGATCAATTTCAGAGTATCTCATCAAGTGGAAGAACTTATCCGTTGAAGATTCCACACGGGAGGATGAGAATTTTATACAGAAGCATCCATAACTACTCAAGCGTTGAGGACAACACTTTTTTTGAAGGAGAGGGGCATGTTAGGTCCCTATAATACTAGTGATTACCCCATTACTATTGTAGTTGTACCCCTTATTAATATTGTTGTGCCCCTATTGTCCCCATATTATTATTATTGTGCCCCACAGAATCCCTCTATTGTTATTTTTTTTCCTTTATATTATTATTGTTAGGTCGGCTTGGTTATATTGTGACCCCTTAGACTCCTATATATAGAAAGGAGTTTTTGTCATTTTTATCATCAAAGAATTGTTCATTTATGTAATGTAAAGGAGGTTGCCCCCTCGAAGAGGCTGAATTCTAAGGCGTTCATCTATCTTTTCTATCTTTTTGTGAGTTGGTTTCATAACAGTTCAGGTATAATGGTGAATAACACTTCATTGTTTTGAGAAATTACAATCCTCTGACTTGGAAGATACCTGAGATGGCACCAGGTGACAAATTCTGGGAAGGTATGAGTTTGGGGAAAGACAAATTGGGGTAAGAAAGACTCCCAAATACTCAATTCATCACTAACATCTTGGAATTTTTGGTTTGCCTAGTTGTGAAGTTCATACAAATCAAACTCGCACTGGGTTTCTGAGATTTTATATTGGTTATCGACTAGAGGGAGCTCATCTAGGTTAATGACAGAGGACAATGTATGGATTTCTACAACTAATTTAGACTTTCCTTTGTGAGAAGACATTGTAAACAACACATTACTAGCTAGGGTGGTGAATTACCAAGCTATGGTGATCACTGACATAAGAAGATAGATGTGTACTTGTGAAATTCGGGGTCGCACTTGTGTTGTTGAAACAAGAAATGGTGAAAGAGGAGAATGTAGGGTAATGTGTTTTTTAAAAGAGGAGGTTTGAGAAAATTAGCAGATTATAACCGTTTTGGGTGCGTTTAATTAATAAAGTAGACGTTGGTGGGGAGGATTAATGATTAATGATAATATAACTGCTTAGCAGGAGGAATTTAATTATATAATGGTTATTTAGTCGTTTGGAAGGAGAGCATAGCAGAAGGACAAGTGGTGAAGTATGAGCAAAAGTGGGAGTGAGGAGGAAAGGCAAAGTGGTTTTCATAGGGGGGGTAGGTGGTTTATGTTTTTAGAGCGGGGAATCCCAAATTCATTATGGAGCTGCCACATATGGTTCGGTGGTTTCGGTAAATTGAATTTTCAAACGCCCCTGCCCCCCTCGTTAACTTTCGAAACTGTGATGGGATCCCGAATTCATTCTCTTTCGTTGAATTGGGCGGGGATGATCTCATCCTTTGATTTCCAATCGCGTTTTATTGCTATGTGAGAAACTATCATATCAAATTTATTTAAAAATAACATAACCCTTGAAAAATACAAAGGATTAAAATAATAGTAAAAACAAATGGAAGCGACATTTTAACTAGCGCCCCAACTTTGGGATTTTTTCATTTATTTTATTTTTTCCATATATATATATATATTTATTTATCCCTTTTATTTCTTTTCTTTCGATATGCTTTATTTATTTCCTTTTTATTATTTTTCTTTCTTATTTTATTTTATTTTATTCTCTTTTCTATTATTTTTTATTTTTATTTTTTCAACATAAAGAAAAAAGTAAAAAACAACTAGGGTAAAAATAAGTTACAACATCGGCTCCATCTGGGGACTGCTTCCCCAGATTTGACATGACTATCCCAACTTCTTTTGTGATCTGCCAATACTTTCTTGATAACCTTAACTAGAATGAAAGTATTATTACTTTTTACTTCTACAATGTTGAATGGTCCCAACCATAAATTATCAAATTTTCCATGCTTGCCTCTTTCTTCTCTTCTGGCATCCCATCTTAAAACTAGATCACCTTGTCTAAAATCTCTTTCTCTAGCCTTCCTGTAAAACAAAAAATTCATTTTGTTTTGATATTGACGAATTTTGTGCTGAACTTCATCTCTGTCTTGGTTTAGCTCAATAATCTGATTGATTCTTCTTGAAAAATCATCAGCGTCTTCATATGATTCCTGTAAAAATTTCATGACTGGAAATTCTAGCTGTGTAGGGAAAATTGTTTCAGTTCCATATACAAGTTGGAAAGAGGACTTGCAGTAGATCTTTTGGGTGATTCTCTGTTTGCCCAAACTACATATTTGAGATGACTATCCCAACTTCTTTTGTGATTTGCCAATACTTTATGGATAACCTTAACCAGACTTTTATTTGATGATTCTACTAACCCATTACCTTGTGGGTAATATGGTGTAGAATGATGTAATGAAATCTAATATTTTTGACAAAAATATATCATTTTAATGTTGTTGAAAGCATGTGCATTGTCTGTAACTATTTGTTTTGGACACCCAAATCTAGACAATATATTTTCTTCAATGAATCTCATGACTACTGTATCAGTTGCATTCTTAACATGGATCGCTTCTACCCACTTGGTGAAGTAATCAATGGTAGTTAATATCCATCTATGTTGGTTTCTGGAAGCTGGAACTATTTCATCTATGAAATCTAATCCCCATTGTAAAAAATGAGCTTAAATTAAAACTGGAACAAGGGGAAGTGTTGCAAGCCTCTGTTTTCCAGCAAATATCTGACATGGGATACAACTTCTTACTTTTGCTCCAAACTGTGCAAACGATTTGGAAAAATAGAACTCCCTTTCAAAATTTTGTATGCAGTTGCCTTCTAAGCATAATGTCCTCCACAAATTCCTTCATGAAACTGTATGATGACTCCTACAGTTTCACTTTCAGTCAAACATAATAAAAGGATATTCAAAGGATCCTTCCAATATAAATTGGCATTTATGATACAATATTTCATAGCCTTGAGTCTAAGAGATCTAGATTGATTCTTTGTGAATTCAAGAGGATACATTAAATCTCGAAGAAAATTTGCACTGTATTTATACCAATATGAAAGTAAAAATTTGTCATCAATATGTAAAGGAAGAGGAACAAGATCTGAACTGGTAGATGGTTCTTTTGGATTCTTCTCACTTGAAATTTGAAAAGGTTCTTGTGGATTCTTCTCACCTAAAATATGAGAAGATTCTTGTGGATTCTTCTCACTTGAAATCTAAGAAGGTTCTTGTGGATTCTTCTCACCTGAAATCTGAAAAATGGTGTTGATACCAAGAATCTTACAATTTGATTTAGCCAAAAGTTTAGCTAAACCTTGTCCTTTCACTAGTTTGGTAGGTCTGATATCTAGATTAAACTCAAGTATTTTAGCAATCCATCTTCTCCTCTTTCCATATGTATCAAGTTGTTTAAATTTTTTTTTTTTACTGCATTGTTGGGGACATAAGCAATAACACAAGAATGTAAGACAAATCCTGAATGCTTTTAAAGCTTGAACAAGGGCATATGCTTGTTTCTCTATGATGTCATATCTCAGTTCAACATCTCTCATCACCTTACTGAAAAAGGAAATAGGTTGCTCATATCCATCATCATTCCTTTGTAGTAAAACAATTGTTATGGTAGTGTCAGAGGTAAAGGAGAAGATATTAAATTTTTTTGAATAGTCTAGACTAGCTAGTATTGGGGCTTTTGAAACAACCTTCTTGATATGTGAAAAATAATATCTAGCTTGTATTATCCATTGTCTTCATGATCCTTTTTAATCGTATCAGTAATCTTTCAAAATATCAACATAATTAGGTATAAATCTTCTTAAGAATTTTTTTTCCTAAAAATGATTGAATTTCCTTTTTGTTTGTAGGCTTCAGAAATGACCTTCTTGATCTGTGAAAAAAAATATCTAGCCTGTACTATCCATTTGACTTCGCGATCCTTTTTAAGAATATCAGTAATATCTTTCACAATCTCAGCATAATTAGGTATAAATCTTCTTGAGAAATGTATTTTTCCTAAAAATGATTGAATTCCCTTTTTATTTCCTGAATTGTTGAGACTCTATTTGGATCAGTTACAACTCCTTCCTTTGAAATTATATGTCCCAATAGATTTCCTTCTTTCATTGCAAAAAGGGACTTTGGGATTAAGAGAAATCCCATATTTTCTGCATCTTTCAAAAAAATTTCTCAATTGTTTCAAGTGTTTATCATCATTATCAAAAAATACAGTTAAATCATCAAGATAAATGACAATAAATTTATTTATCTTACAAACAAATGCGAGATCCATTGCTCTTTGAAATGTTGCTCCAACATTGATTAAACCAACTGGCATCTTGGCATACATAAATGCACCCTAAGGAGTTGTAAACATTGTCTTTTCTTTGTCTTCTGGACTAACCAGGATCTGGTTATATCCATAAAACCCATCTAACATTGAAATCTTATTTGAACCTGAAACCCTATGAAGTAATTGGTTATTTTTGGTAAAGGATAATTATCTTTTAAAGACAATTTGTTTAGATTCCTAAAGTCAACACAATCTTATTTATCCATTTTTCTTCCTAACAAGTACTAGGTTGGCTATCAATTCAGAATATCTTAAGGGAACAATTATTTTCAATCCAATATCTTTTTAATTTCTTTCTCAATGATTGGAAGCAAGACTAGATTTATTCTTCTTAATTTCTGTTGAAATGGTTTAGCTTCTAGTTTGAGAGGAATTTTATGCTTAATAATGGTTGTGTCATAGGTTTTTCAATTATTCATATGATCATGCAAATAGATCTCTATAATATTTGAAAAGATTGATGTATTTGTCTTTGATTGCTTGAGGTAGTGATGCTGAGATTTTAACATTTCTGATTTCTTCAGAAGTACCAATATTATAGTCCTGAACATCATCATGTTGTGAATTTAACAATGACGTTTTTGAGACATCATTATGATAAAAAGTTTTTCAAGGGGAACTAATCCTTTTGGAATATAATTATTTGATAACTGAATGATATCGTGATAAAAAAATTTCTGTTCTAAATGTGAATTTTTATCATCTTCATTTGATTTGATTTCATCAATGTGTCATTCTTCAACATGTAAGGCAAACAATTCATGTATTGCTTGTCAAAAGTTTTTTTAATGTTAATCATTTTCAAAAACCTGACAATGTTTGAGATTGTCAGGAATGGAAGGTCTATATTTTACTTCAATTTGATAATGCAATTGCAAAGGATCAGGTATTTTAAAAGAACTAGTAGAAATTGCCAAAGCATCAGCATGGATGTTTTCCTCTGTTGGGATTGACGTGATATTCAGAAGGCTTGGAACTAATTATCTACACAGTCCCAAACTTCCATCCTATGATCTCTAATCTTAGGATGCTTAGTTTGACAAAGGTTTTTGATTTGTTTTACAATCAACTCTGAATCACCATATACTGCCAAGTTTTCAACTTTCAAACTCTTAGCTAACTCCAATCCTAAAATTAGGGCTTCATATTTTGCCACATTGTTTGTGACCTCAAAATCTAATTTAAAATATTGGGTTGTATTTTTCTTATTAGGAGAGATGAGTACAATTCCAGCCCCAACCCCATCTTTGGAAAATTCCCCATCAAAATACATTTTCCAAATGTCAGTGTTTAAAACTTGAGGGGTATTAATAGTTTCTTGAATGTTGATTTGATGATTTGGAAGATCACAAGCAGCTAAAGTAAAGCATCCAAAATATTGATCAATTACATAAATGGGATAATTAATTGTTTGATTTGTTTTACAGTATGTATTGATGAATCTTACTTCTCTGTATAGTCTTAAATGTTCACCTCCATAAATGGGGATTGTAGCATAAGACATGTCCATTTGTAGGCTTCCTCCTAACTTGACACAACAAGATATTGACAATAACATTCTAAATTTTGGGGGAATATATGTAACAACAATGTCTAAGAATACACTCTTGACAAGCATCTGAGCAAGTGTTACAACTAAATCCTTGATTAATCCAAGGCAAGGAATGTTATTGGAATCAAAAGTATACATATCATGACATGGTCTAGTGATTTGTAATTGAAGTTGATCCATGATTACTTTAGGCAATAGATTATTGGAAGCACCAAAATCTAACATGCAATTATATAAAAGGTAATCATGAATTTTCAAGGTGACATAAAAAGGAGGTACACTTTCATCAGTCATATCTGAACTAGGACCAAAAACAACTTGAGGTTTTTCATCCTATAAACTATTGACATCCCCCTCTCCATCAACACTTGAATATTGAATCCATTTAAAGACTCGATGTTTATAACCTGGATTCTTGGAGAGTTCAGATAATGGGATTGGAATTTTAACTTTTTCAAACTATTTTTCAACATTAAAAACAATTGGAATAGGTTTTTCAGCTGATTTTGCGGTTGAATTGATGATGATTGTGTTTCAACTGATTTTAATTGAGGTTCATCAAAGTAACCTTTTTTCATGAGGGCTTCGTTGGGGGAGAAATATCATACCAATCGAGTTAATATTGGGGGATATATATTGAGGAAGAAATGACATAATATATTGGGGGATATATAGGGGGTAAAAGGTTTTTATATTGGAAAATATAAAAAAATGGACCTTAAATTTAATGAAAAATATAAAGGGGTATAAAAAATGTTAATGAAAACAATATCTAGTGAAAGTAGGGGTTTTTTAAATTGGGAAGCCTTATTGGGTTCATATTGACACGGGGTTAAATAATGTGATTTTTAGAGGTATTTCCAAGATGTAGTCAAATTAAGGGTATTATTTAATATGTCACGAACGTACATGATATGTCAGAGGTTCACTGAGTGAATACCCCATGCTATTTTGATTGGTCTACCAAGTCCCGGTCTTGGTCTAAGGTGATACCTTCTATTTAATTCAGCAATGAGGAATTTAGAAAAAGCTTGATACTTGAAAATTTGAGAATTTTCTTGATTTTGAATCAGAGATTGATCTTGACTGATTGGAACAATAACATTATGTGATGATGGATCTTCAAAATAATTGATATCATTTGTATTGATAGGAATAGTTTCTTCAGGATCTTGATCTTCAATCAGTAGGGGAGGTTCAATTTGCTGACCAATATTTGGTCTTTGCAAAATTTGAGGTTGAAAACGTCTTATGTATTGAACTTGTGGTCTGTTTACAACTTGTTGGGTTATTCTAGGTTGAGTTTCCATTTTATAGATTCTATTAGAAAGATTTCTAAGTAGAGGGGTTATTTCATCAATTTTATCTTCTTTCTATTTAGTTTTTGATGATAATGTATCTTCTTCTCTAGCTTTCATCCTTTTTTCATATTTTTCTTCTTTAGCTTTCAGTTTAGTAGATGTTGATCTATTAGATTCAACTTCAATTGCATTAGTTTGCATGTCTGTAAAAGTTTTGAATTTTGACTCCCTAAGCATTACAAAAAAGTCATCTTCAAAGGCTTTGGAAAGCCTAACCTTAGCAGCAGTTATTGGAAGTTTGCAATCCGGAGGCATTTCGTTATAAAGTTTATTGAATCACTTAATGAAATCAGCTACAGGTTCATGAGGGTTTCTTTTTAAGTCTTCAAATTCTGTTAAATAGTAAACAACATCCTTTTGATTCCCCATTGATTTTTGAAAATGTTGACTAGTTCATCCATGAATTAATAGAATTAGCTTGAAGTTGTTTGAACCATATTCTAACACTTCCTTCAAGTGATTGAACAAAAAGCCTTACGTAGACATCTTCATGCTCAATATTCATATTATTAGCAAAATCTAGAAATGCAGGTAAGTGCTCTTCATCAGATGGCTTTTTCACTCCATTTAATCTAGGTAAAAGCATGAAGTTGGGCTACTGGTGGAAGGTCTAAGGTTGCATAATGTGATGCCAAAATTGGTTGAATACCAGTCATTTGATGTTGTGATGGAGTTATCTTTTTAGGAGAAACAACTTTACTAGAAGAAAGAGGTAATGAAGGTTTGGGTTTCTGGAAGAATTGAGGATAAATAACTAACTTCTGAACTTGGGGTAGAACCTTTTCAGGATCCTCAAAAGCTAGAGAATTAGTATAAATACTAAGTTCCTCTTCAGATTTAGTAGAAGTGGATGGATAAGTATGTACAAAATAAGGTTCAAAATCAAGTGGTTTAAACAGAGAATGAGAAAGTTTAGGATCTTCTTCACTGTCAGAAGGTTCTAAATGGAATTACGGAAGTTCAAAAGCCTCAAGATGATGGACTAAAAGTGCAGTTTGAAGATCTACTCCTCTAGAAAGGATTTCTAAAAATTTTAGAGAAAAATCTGATAATTCAACAGGTATTGGAGTTGACTGTGAAGGGTTAGATTGTGAAGGACCTTCAGATAGAAGAGAGGTAGAAGAAACAAGAGAAGCTTCTAACTTGCACCTAATAGATACAATTATAACTAATATCTCTAGATATGACAAAGGAGAGAAAAACTCTGGATCTTACTATGATCTGGTATGCTTGCGTGAAGCCAGATTTAATATGTAGAGTCGCCAAGTGAAGGGTTTTGGCTTACTGACTTGTTATTCACCGTTAAGAGGCAAGTATAATCTTTGTCCTAGGGAAACTAGCTTCAATCTTCATTCCCCGACAACGACGCCAATATCATGTTGTCCTTTGTAAAAAGTTCTAGGCTAAGGAACTGTGCCAAAGCATCTAAAATAAGGTTTTTGATTTTGAGTGGATGACCAATTCTTAAAAATTTTAAACATATGCAAATCCTAAATATTTATGAGAAAACAAAAGGGTTGATTCTTCATTCTTAACAAAATTAAGCTTTAAATTGATTTGGAAAGCATAATTTAAGAAGATATATAATTCCTTAAACATTCATATTGAATATCTAATTTGTTATATACAACATATGCATATAGAATTTTTCTATAGCCAAACAATACATGTGCAAGAGATGACAGAAGGCAACAATTTAAAAATTTAGAGGAATTAACTAAGATAGACAATTTTAGTTAATTAATCTCTTTTAATAATGATAACTTTGCAAGAGATTTCAGAGAGATTGACATTCAATCTAATCTTACCCAGACTTCTATGTTACCTTGAACATGTGCAGAGAAAATAAAAATGAAAACATAATTGAATAACTAGAAGAACTCATAGAGATACACAAGTTGCTCAGAATGAATCCAGAATCCTTCTATTAACTTCAGAAATAGCTTAGAAAGTTATAAGCATGTCCACTGGTTCATCACAAGGGTTCAACCCTTTCTTCTTTGAATTACAAAATACTTATAGAGTTCGACTCAAACATATCTAAACTTGAATTAAAATTTATTAAAAAATATAATATCATCCAAAATAGTTGGGATATTACAAAAATAGAACTGAAAAATAGTAAATATGAACTAATTTGAACACTGCACAAATTTCGAGGGTTGTTGTTGATGACTGTAGCTAGAAATCTTGTTTTCTGTTCACCGTCCCTATTAATCTGTTGTCTGTTCTTGAAATTCTATTGTTTGCTCCTGAAATTTTGTTGTCTTCTCCTAAAATTTAGCATTTTGATCTATTAGATGAACTCATATAATTGACCCCATCTCTTTTCATTAGAGATAGAAAAATTTAACAATTTTCTATATGACTCATCAACTTCAGTATATTTTTCAAAAGTAGGCCTATTTAGAAACAAATGCTTAATTTCATGCTGAATTAGAAAATCATAACTTAAACCTTCAATGAAATCTTTGCCATTTATGATTCCTCTAATTTTGGAAAACTTGGTCTTTTCCACTGCTATCTCATGTAACCCGTGTTGATAATCTTCAAGTGGAATCAATTTTCCACCAATATCTTACAAACTTGAAAGTCCTTTATGATGTAGAGCATTGAATTTCCTGTGAAATTTTTTGATCTGAACCTCTAAATTCCAACACTTATTCTCCAGTTGTAACATCAAATTCCTCTTAGTTAAAACCTTTCTTACTTTCAAGACAATTTCAGTTCTGTCTTCAATCCCGAATTCTTCAAGCTCTTCTTTTGTTTTGGAATTTAGGACTTTAATTATCCTTGTGACATCTCTTGGTTTGTGGTCCAAGTCTTCTTTTATTTCTGGTACTGTTGCTTTTGATATCTGCATAAATCTTCTTGTTCAAAAATAATTTCAATAGAAGGCCATAACTTAGTCACTGATGCATTAATGTCAATCCATACATTTTCTTTGGTCTGAGCAATAGTTTGTGCAATTAAGGATTCATTCTCATAAGCCTCTAATTGGTGAGTTAACTTATAATTCTTTTGAATCTCAGCCAAATATGCATTATTAGACTTAATTTAATGTTCTTGAATCTTTGGGAGCTCCATCTTGAGTTTTTCAATTTCTTGATCCTTTAAAGATAAGTCTCCCACGACCTTTGACAATTATTTCGCTGAATTAATAGACTGTGTTTCTACTATGATTTTTGTTGTTATAGATGTCCTTGTTGTTGAAGTATCTATTGTAGAAGGTGTCCCTATAGGAATGGAAGCTGACATACTGAGTTGCTGCTCTTTTTCTCTCAAGAGTGTTTCCATGTCATCTTCCATCTTCTGAATTTGAACATTTTGTTTGACTATCAACTTAAACATATTTTCCTTTTCCTTTTCTAGTTGACCTACTTCCTTAGCTTGTGGATGTTCAGTAGTAGGAAGTTTAATTTTCTTCCTTAATTCTTGAATGTCATCAATTTTTATTCTTTATCTTCTCTTTTGTTGCTTTGATATCACTAGGATCATATCCTAGTTTTATCACCAAATCCTCAAGTGCTTTGATTCTGGTATCTTTAGCTAAAGATGACATTCTCTCCATTTTTAACTGTGTGTGAATATTTTTCAAGGAAACTTGTAGTTTAGAGGTTGCCATGGCTAAACTTGTCAATGTAGAATATATCATTTCACCTGCTTACTTATGAAGGTCAATTTGATCAATTGCATGAATTTTCTTAGTATCAAAAGAAAATATCGATGTTTTATAATCTTTTGCACTTTTAGGGACTCGAACTTTAGGTTCTAAGAAGGCTAATTGACACTGTTCCTTTTCAGTGTCAAGTGCAGACAAAATTCTATGTTAGGTAGTCAAAGACTATTTCCAAAATTCAGAATATGTAGTGGCCTTTATGTTGAAGAAAGTGTAACTTGGTTAGGTCTTCATATTGACTAAGTAATTATAAATCCATGTAATGAAGACAAAGATAAAATGTATTTTTTAATGCTTGCCTCATGGGTTTCATGAGCAAGGAGTTTTTATAGGTCAAAGACTTCTTTTTGATGTCTTTAGGGATTTGTCATCTTGTCAACAAATATATAATTTAGAGTCATGTATGTGAAGTGTTGTTACACTTGAAAAGAACAATTTATTGAAGTAATTGTATGCTCCACGACCTTGTCAAGAAGCTCCATAAGAAGTCGGCTCAAGTATGATTGAATATACCCGTTGATTAAGTTTGCCTACCCACAGAATTCAAGTCGGCCTAGACGAGGGAGGCAGTCCCTATATAAAGGACGATTTGTGGCCTCATTTAGAGGAATCAATTTTGTAAAGTTCTGAAATTGAAGTGCGAGAAAAATTCCATGTTCTGGTGTGTAAGGAAGAGGCTATTTAGTGAAGAACAAAGGAAATTTAGCACATTAATAATGGCTCTCTGTTTTGGGCATGTACCTACCTCGCATCTCTGAGATAGGCCAAAGGTCACTTCATGAGAGAACAATAATATCAAGGATCTGCTATCTAGTGCCAAAATAAGTATGAAGAAGAAGGACCATATAGCTGGAGTAAGGGACTGCAAGGTGTGGAAAAGAGAAACGATATTAGTTTATATCTTGATCTCAAATATTTTAGGAAGAGACTGCAGATATACACAGTGTGAAGGAGGATTTCCACAGCAAGAAAGAGACCTTGATGATGTGTATCAAGTGTGTACAAAGAAGACCGAAAATGAATCTCTAGAAGGCCGATTCTAAATCTAAGGAAGGTTGGAAATAAACTTACTGTAAATGGCTATTAGACTAGGAACTGAGTTTCCTTGGTTCTAGTGCAAAGCAGTGGAGAAAGGGAGATCAACATAAGGATCCTAGAAGAGCAATGACAAGGTCTTGGAGGCATACTGAAGTAAAGGGTCTAGGTTTTGGCATTGGTCAATTGAAGCTTAAATAAGAGAAATTTGCAGAAGGGTTTTCCTCTCTAGGAGAGAGAGGTTTTTCCCTAGATGAGAGCCAACATCTTGTGTTCTTGTCCCTTTTGTTTTGGTAACTGTTTTATGAAGTAAGAGAACACACTCTAATAATAATAAGAGAAGATTGTGCTAATATTAAAAAGTAAAAAGTACCTCACAAATAGTTATCATCGTCAAAATAATCTCATCATACCTTGATGCCCTAGATTCTTCAACACTTTAATGCTTCGTTCTTCCTTTTTATTTCTCTGTATCTAGCAAAAATATTTTTCTACACTATATCTTGAGAGACAGATGACACAGGAGAATATGTTGTGATCTCTTCAATTTGTGGAAAGGAAGTAGTAGGAAATCCTGACAACACTAGTGTAACTTGCTTATGTGAATTCTTTCCTTCTGAGGACTCTTCATGACTATTTGTTTTCTTTCTCCTTTTGAAAATTGTGAAACCTGTAGCTTGAGTTTCTAAGTCTGTAGGAGATAGAATTTCTCTTGATCTTTTGGTTTCTTTTTCTTGGGGAACTGGAGTTTGTGAAGATGTTTGACTAACAATTTGTTCCTCGACTTCTTGTAATGTATTTTCCTGCCATTCTTCTTGATTTTCATATTGTTCTATCTCTAGCCTGGTTGTATGTGCATAAGGTGTTGTTTTCTGCTCAACTCTCAACCTTGAAATAATTCCCAAGGGATCATACGACCAAGTAAAACTCAACTTGAATTTCATCTTCTTTAACAAATTATCTGCCTCCTTCGTTGTTGCTTTGGTATTAACAATGAAAGGGCCAATCTATGCCTTCAACTTGAATTGTGCTTTCTGCTTCCTGGATACAAAATGAAAATCATCCATATTCATCATTTTCCTGATGTATTCTAAGGCAAAGATCCTTATTGGCACAAACACTGGTAACCTATAGGGAGGGAGTTCACAACCATATATTCTGATCTCTGTATAATTATGGTAAAGGTACCAGTCTCCAACTTTAGCTTTTTCAGTAAGGTGCAAAATTCTGATTTCAGGTGAAATCCTTGGTATTACATCAACGTTGAGAAGACATAAGGACATATGCAAAAACTGGTTTACAAATTCACTAAAGGAGTACTCTTTTGTATTCTTCCTTACTAAGGAAGTCCAATGAATAATAGATTGAGGTTTTCCTTGTGCATCTAACTTTTGCAATGGGAATGTAAAACTTTCTGCTTGATTAAATAAAAGCAAATATACAAGAAATTGATCACAGATATTATCTGACAGAAACTAACTGTAATTAAAATCAAGGAAGTATTATTACCCACAAAAAAAATTGTTAGAAATCCCAGTATCACTTCATCTACCCACTGATCAGTATGATGACCTAACAAACAGGTCACCATGGAAATAACCTACCTTGAAATTTTTGGAAAAATTGTAGTGGAATAGGGTGGATTAGTTCTAGGCAACTCAAAATTTCCAAGTAGGAATGACTCAAAGATACGAGCTCACTGGGGAAATGTAAGTACCTGATAGATCTCCATGAGGGAATTAGTATAAAAAGGGTGTATAGGATCTTGGAAATCGATTTGGAGTGTTTGGCATATGGATTCAAGTGTAATCACGAATAACACTTCATTGTTTTGGGCAATTACAACCCTCTAACTGGGAAGATACCTGAGATGGCACTAGGTGACAAATTTTGGGAAGGTACGAGTTTGGGGAAAGACAAAATAAGGTAAGAAAGACTCCCAGATACTCAATTCATAACTAACATCTTGGAATTTATGGTTTGCCCAGTTGTGAAGTTCATGCAAATCAAACAAGCATTGGGTTTCTGAGATTTTATATTGGGTATCGACCAGAGGGAGCTCGTATAGGTTAATGATAGAGGGCAATGTAGGGATTTCTATAGCTAATTTAGACTTGCCTTTGTGAGAAGACATTGTAAACAACAAATTACCAGCTAGGGTGGCGAAATTCTAGGCTATAACGACCACTATCATAGGAAGATAGTTGAGTACTTGTGAATTTGGGGCCGCACTTATGTTAATGAAACAAGAAATGGTGAAACAGAAGAATGCAGGGTAATGCGTTTTTTAAAAGAGGAGGTTTGAATGAATTAAAATATTATAACCGTTTTGGGCGCATCTAATTAATAAACTGAACATTGGGAGGAAGGATTAATGATTAACGGTCATATAGTTGTTTAACTGGAGAAATTTAATTATATAGTGGCAATTTAGTCGTTTGGCAGGAGCAAATAGCAGAAGGACAAGTGGTGAAGTATAAGTGGAAGTGGGAGAGAGGTGGAGTGGTTTTCGTGGGGGGGGGGTTGCGTAGGTGGTTCATGGTTTTAGAACGGGGGTCTCAAATTCATTGTGGAGCCACCACATACGGTTCTTGGTTTCGGTAAATCGACTTTTTGGACCCCCGCCCTCTGCCCCCACCCCTACCCCTTGTTAACTTTCGAAAGTGTGGGGGGTCCCGAATTCATCCTTCGTCATTGATCCGAGCGAGGATGATCTCATCCTTTGATTTCCAATCATGTTTTATTGCAATGTGACAAACTATCATATCAACTTTATTTAAAAATAAAAGAACCCTCGAAAAATACAAAGGATTAAAATAGCAATAAAAATAAATGAAAGCGGCATTTTAACTAGCACTCCAACTTTGGAATTTTTTCATTTATTTTATTTTTTCATATATATATATATATATATATATATATATATATACATATATATATTATCCCTTTTCTTTCTTTTCTTTTGATATTTTTTATTTATTTCTTTTTTCTCATTTTTCTTTTCATTTCTTTATTTCCTTTTTTTTCT
Organism: Pinus tabuliformis; assembly: GCA_031772625.1. Taxonomy (NCBI): domain Eukaryota; kingdom Viridiplantae; phylum Streptophyta; class Pinopsida; order Pinales; family Pinaceae; genus Pinus; species Pinus tabuliformis. The sequence goes on along the minus strand of CM062810.1, from coordinate 246,011,580 downwards.
CTTTTCTAATTTTTTATTTTCAACATGAAGGAAAAAGTAAAAAACAAACTCAGGTAAAAATTAGTTACAACAATGTTGTTGGTAGTTTGATGTATGCAATAGTTTATACTAAACTAAACATTTCCCATGCAATGAGAGTTTTGAGCAAGTATATGTCAAAACTAAGAAAGAAGAATTGGGTAATTGTAAAGTGGGTTTTCAATTATTTGCATGATACTACAAATTATGCAATCTGCTACCAAGGATGACCCGGACCAAACAAAGTGTTAAATGTATATGGCTTTGTTGACACAAATTGGAATAGAGATATGGATCACAAAGGATCTACAAGTGATTGTGTTTAGCCTATTTAAGGATCAATTGGATGAACAAGAGATAGGTTGTAGTTGCACTCTCAACTATAAAAGTTGAATACATGGCAACCACTCATGCAAGTAAGGATGCAATATGGTTACAAAGATTGTGTTAAGATATTGGGTTTGTACAGAAAATTGTAAAGTTACATGTGATAGAGTGAAATATTTCTCGCAAACAACCCTACTTATAATTCTAAAACGAAGCATATCAATGTTCAATCCCATTTTTATGAGAGACATGGTTGAAGACAAGAAGGTTTGCTATTGAAGGTTGACACTTTGAAGAATGTTGCAAACTCATTGACAAAGTCTATAAGTTCTAAATTGAGGCTTCTATGATCCATATTATGTATATTGGAAACTTTTCAGAAAAAATCACGAGATTATTTTAGTCGACCTGTTTCGAACCATCCAGTGTGGTTCATCGCGATGATAAGATGGAGAAGCAGATTTGGTATATGTTTAAATAGAGAGAGCACAATGTAAAGACCAATAATTATAACGGTTATAATCTAACAACTAGATTTTAAAAATATTAAAAATATGATTGTTAGATTAATTTCTAAAATATTTTAATATGATATTAAGTCATCAACTAACAATAATAATAACAATAAAATAAAAGGGATTTTTTATTTTATTTTATTTAATTTTTTTTTAATCTATGGGTCAAACTTAAAAATAAATAAAATTAAGTTAAATTAAATTTAATAAAATAAAGATCATAACGGTCAAAAGTCAAAATGATAATTAAAATCAAATAAAAGTAAAATAAAAAAAATTAATAATTTCAAATAAGATGATTTAATAATAATAATAATAATAAAATTTTATTTTCATATAAATTGATTTTCAAAAGAAAATTTGATTTTTTTTGTAAGCTTCATCTTCATTATGTCCAACTTCTCACCCTAATTGGGGGGATAGCACAAGATTTTAACCCAAGACTTCTACCTCGGTGAGACTTCATTTCCATGGCCATTGCCAATTGAGCTACCCCAAGCAAACAATGTAAAATTGATTATTAAATTATATAAGTATAAAATAAATTAGAAATCATAATGGTTAAATAAATTTAAAAGTCAAGATCATAATTAAAATCAAATAAAAGTAAAATTAAAAAAGATTTTTAATTTCAATAAGATGATTTAAAAATTATAATAATAATAATAATAAATTTTATTTTCATATAAATTAATTTTCAAAAGTAAAAATGATTATTAAATTAAATCAGATAAAAGTAAAGAAATAAAGGTAAAATAAAATTATTTAAAAAATTAGAACAATAGATAGAGGTATTGGATACTATATGTTATTTGGTAAATCAGCCACCCTCATCAAATTTGGTTGACAAATTTCCAAATGAGGCATTCACTGGTAAGAAACCATATCTTAAACATCTCCAAGGTTTTAGTTGTGATGCTTATATACACATTCTAAAGGAAAATAAAAGTAGATAATAAAACTAAAAAATGTATCTTTATTGGTTATGAAGATGGTATAAAAGGTTGTAAGCTTTGGAACCCAATAACTAGGAAGATTGTTTGCAGTCATATGTCATCTTTAGATAAGTTAACGATGTTCCCAGACAAGAATTCCTACCAAAGGGAACAAAACTAGAAATAATAGAGTTTGAATTGAAGAATGAAGAAGCTAACTCGACATGAGGACATGAATAAAAAGAAGAAGAACCTCAGATCCCTGTATTGAGGAGATTGGTCAGGAAAGAAGGTACTCTCCACTTGATTTTCATTCTAGATTTTCTTGATTTATTATCGATTATGATCTCAATATTTCTAAGGAGGTAGTGTATGTAGAGGATGGTAAACTTTGGAAGAAGGCTATAGTTGAAGAAATTGTTGCCTTGAATAAAAATTAGGCTTGGGATTTAGTTGAGTTGCCAACTAGATAAAAATCCATAGGAAAGAAATGGGTGATCAAGAAGAAGTTGAATGTAGAAGGTAAAGAGGATAAGCACAAAGTTGGTTGAGTAGCAAAGGGATATTCATATATAGAGGGAATTGATTTTGGTAAAAGTTATCTCCTATTGCTAAATTAACTAATATTATATTTCTTTTGTTTATTTTTGTTAGTTTTTTAATCTTGAAATAGAGAATATGGATGTTGTTAGAGTCGGTCCGGTCATCCCTCCGTCAGAGATCAAAACTATTTTTTGCATTTCATGTTTAGGTGTCCCATCAGTTTCGATCAGTTGCATTTTGTTAGGAGCATGTCATAAATCTGACAGAAGTGCTTGTGTCACTCATTTCCCTTATTCTTGGCACTGTTGGCTCAGGTCTGTTTATAAAAATCAAGTCTTGAAAAGTTATTTGTAGTCATGTTCTAATTTCTAGGTCATAACGGTTATTTTAGTCATTAGGTCTAGGGTTAGTCAATTTGGCAAAGTCTAATAAAGCCAGCAGGCCAGAGGGAGATCTTTAATAAGTTGTTATCTCAAAGATTTTTATCGTCAGATGGATAGATTATGACTTCTCTTCAAAACTCTGTTTTGAAGATAAGTTGACATTTCATTTTTGTAATAATTTTTCAAAAATTTCAGTTCTTGAATTATCCAAGCGCAGCCCTGGTGTCCTTTGCCAGATCATATCTCAGCTATCCCTGCAAAAAATTGTCAAAGAAATTCATTATTTCAACCAAATTTAAGGATAAAACAAAAAGGTCAGAATGCTATTAATCTTGAAAAAGTGTCAATTGCAAAACATAACAAATTGGGTTATTGAAGAGGCAAAAATCAAATTGGTGTCTATATAAAGGTTTTTCAATGAATATCCAAGCCATTGTACATGCCAAGGGTGGAGAAAGGCGTTCCAAGTTGAATTTGCGCGTTTTGGAGGAGATCAGCTTACCTTTCACCTGCGCGGCGCATATAACAGGCAGCGCGGCGCATATAACTTGCGCGGCGCACAAAGGACTTCCAGCCAGTGTATAACTGAACTTGCGCGGCGCATATACCTTGCACGGCGCACTGGGTAATGAGCGCGGCGCTTACAGTTTTGAGCCCGGAATTTGTTGCAAACTCATCAAATCGCCCGAACTTTGCATCAATCTGCCAGGTAGGGTCTCATTCATGGCTATTGCTTTGTATTTGATGGTGAATGTGATTGGTTCATGCATAATGGCCGTGGAAACAATATTTTGAAAACCTCCCTTTGCAAACAAGGAAACTTGTTGTAGGGTTTGAACACTGTTTTGTCACCAAGGTTTTTTTCCTTTCCCCATTTCCCTTTGTCCTTCATTTCCCAAACCTTACTCATCAATCCTACACTACAATCCTCAAATCCTTAATCCCTTATCCCTATAAAAAAAACTCCTTAACCCTATTTCAATATCCCAAACCCTAAAACCCTATTCCCACATATACATTTCCCTTCCTCTCCCTAATTACATTTTATTTTAAAAGTCCCTAATTCCCTGATATTTTCCCCTTCCTAATATTCCCTTGTTCCATTTTGTTTTCCCCTTGGTCACAGCATTGTTTAGATCAAAGGAGCAGTTCACATTCAGTTGTATACAGCAGTTTCACATATCAGCATCATTCAAGGCAATTTGCATATCAGCAGTGATGTCATCTGGTCACTCATCTGAATATGAGGCAGAGACCCAAAGTGATTCTCCTTTGGGAGAACAGGAACCCCGGAGGCCTCGTAAAAGTGGCAAACATGTCAGGGAAGAACCAATCAACCTTAGAGAATTGCATGCTTGTCCTCTTGCTATGCAGTGTTTTGAGCATCAATCATGCTATGAGTTTTGTCAAAAGGTGGCTGAGGTCCAGTTTCATTATGAGTTGGCTCGTCTTTTTGTCTTGCATTTGCACGGAGATCAAGCTACCTTGGCTGGGGTCACCTTTACACTTACACCAGAAACTGTTTCGTTAGCAACAGGTATACCAAATATTGGTGAACTATGGCACAAAAAACAACAGATTGATAGGCAGCATTATGAGCCATACATCAAACCCAATTTCTTGAGGCAGCTCAAACGAGTGTTCCCGTTCCGGTACCTGAAAGATGAATATGCTCCACTCATGAAATTGATCATGAAATATTTCAGCTGTGAGGGACGGTTCTCTCGTCTTTATGCTTATCACATCAGATTACTCATGCATTTCACTAGGGTGCGGATGATGAACATTCCGTATTTCATCTGCCAGAATATTGAGAGGATGACTACTTTTATACAACATAGAACCCCTCAGCAGCAACTCAACAGTGTCTATCATTTTTCTCTTATAAAGATTTTGGTGGTTCATCAACTTGGTTTGCAGGGCATCACTTGGGATGACTTCATCTCATGTGATTTCTTCAGAGCTTCACGAAGAGTATCAGAGGTGAAACATGAGGGTGAACCTTCTCAGCAGTATGAGCATCATGAGACCAAGCCTATTTTCATTACATATCAGAGAGGCTATCCAAAAGGCACCAGACCTTTGTTTGCAGCAGCAAAGCGAGTGTTATCTCCACCTGGCGTGGAAGGGGCCTCGCTTCTGACATCAGCACCACAGGCACAGGTACAGGACAAGGGTAAGAAGCCCAAGCATGAGAAGGGGCCTTCAGGTGAGCCATCAGGTTTCGTTCTCATTCCTGATGATGAGACAACTACGGATTCAGAGAAGTCCAGATATAGAAGGATTATCGAGGAACAAGAAACAGACATTCAAGCCTTGGAAATCCAGTTGGAGATGGCCAAATGGAACATCAAGTATCTGGAACAGAGAAATAAGCAGCTTGAAGACTAGCATGCGATCATGGAGCTACAGAACATTCGTGAGAATCGCCAAGCTGCCCGACATAGGAGGATTGAGTTCACTTCTCTAGAGCGACAGGTCAATGAGGATCAAAAATCTAATCTCGAAAGGGTCAAAATTTACTTGGAGAAGCAGCTGAACAAGGCCAATAGAGATAATGCATTGTTGAGACACATGGTTGTCCACTACAGGGCATGGAACCAAGTTTGCAAGGCTCGGATAAGGAATCTAAAGGCGAAATTGAAGAAGGCAATCAGTAAGCAAAAAAAAGCAAAGGGAGCTCGATCGTCTTCAGATTTTGGTCAAGGCCTCTTTAGCTCATCATCACACTTGATAAGGAATCTCCAGTCCAAATTTCAAGAGATTTGGGGCATTTTTGGTCATTTTGTAATTTTTGCACTAAAAAAACAGGCTTTTCCCTATATGCGCCGTGCACCTTGCGCGACGCATAGGATTGGGAGCTCCAAATTACAAATGGCTTGCAGTTTTGGATTTGTCATGAGAAATCATGAATTTGGGTACTTGGACAAGAAATTTTGGGTGAGTTATCGGTCCCCAAAAGGTCAAAAAACATGCAAAAAATGACCTCACTGCCCCTATTTTGACACATAGGAAGCAATCTTGGGAGAATGCACTTTTGGAGGGACAAATGGACACCAATTTGGAAAATTCCACTTGGGTTGGATAGTAGATAGGCAGGGCTTTCCATCAAGCCAACTTGAGCTCAATTTGGACTCCTGAAAGTGCCTCAAAATCAGCAGCAAAGTAGTGCAACGCATATAGAAATCAGCGCGGCGCATATAGATTTTTTGCCCAAATTTTCATCTTTCAGCTCAGAAACTTGGCTAGTTTGACTAGTTTTGATTTGTGATGTAATTTTTGACTTCTTTTGATGTAATTGACTAAACATGATGTAATTTTGACACTTAGTTACTTTTTCTAGAAGATTCATTCACTAAAGAGTGAAAATTTAATGAATGAATCAATTTCCTACCTTATAGAGGCAAGTTGTTTTGACTGCCTAGATTTTAGTGCTTTGTTTAGAATTGGTTGAAACAACTCCTAGAATGATGAGCTCGACCCCTAGAGGCAAGGGAATAGGTTGGCTTAGCTATATTATGTAATTTCTAAGTCATTTTCAGGGTTGGACTCTTGGGAAAAGCTTGACACCCTATTGTACAATCACTTCTGCATTTTTGGTAAAGGAAAGACCAGGGTTTTGCAGCACTATTTGGGATCCTTGTGGCTTTATGTGTTGATGGTGTGCTTCTTTCAGTAATTGTAAGTTGTTATGTGTATCATTTTCCTTCTCTCATCTTCTGCAATTGAACAAATGAAGTGTTAAGGTAGAATCCATAGATTGTTATGCTCTGCCTTTAAATTTGTTTGATTTTCCATGTTTTCATCTGTTTAAGGAGAATCCTTGAAAGCTTCTTGCTCTCCTTAGCTTCTCACCAGTCAGATCTAGCCATTCATTCTCTTTAAAAGCATCAAGACGATCGCCTACCTTGCCCCAAGTAGACCTCTTCAAAAACTATGTCTCATCCCCGCACCCAAAATTGCCTTTCCCTTTGATTCAACAAAAACCTCAAAAATCAAATTCAAACTCCTTGTACTTCATACCTAGCCTCAGATCAATTGCCAATCTTGTCATCTTGAGCCTCATCGATTACCTTTTGCCGAGATTGACCCGGAGAGAGCCCTCTCTTGTCCTCGTAGGGCTAGCTACGAGGCTGAGCGTGGTTTGATGTGGACCTAGAACCTTGTCTTTTCAGCCTGAGACTAAATTTAGGCTCTAACAGATGTGAAGATGACATTTCTACTAGGAATATTGAAGAAGAAATATACATGAAACAACCAAAAAGGTTCTTTGTATTATTTATTAAAAAGCAAAGATGGTCATTGTGTGTATTTTAAGCTAATTGATAATCATTTTGTTATGTGATCTTGTATGTTGATGATATGTTGCAAATTAGAAACAACAAGAAAATCATCAAGGATGTTAAAACTCAATTATCTTTTGAATTTGAGATGAAATATTCTGGCACTACAAATTTAAATTTATTTTGGTAATGGAAATAAAAAGAGATTGAGTAAACAAGAAACTATGGTTGAATCAAAGGAAATATGTTGAGAGAATATTATTAAAGCTTAATATGTAGGAATGTAAATTGCTCAAGGTTCCTATTTCAGTAGGCGCAAATACATTTTCAGATCATTGTCCCGACACGGGAAGAAGAATAGGAAGAAGACATGTCTTGTGTCCCCTATGTTAGTGTTGTTGGTAGTTTCATGTATACAATAATTTATACTAAACTAAACATTTCCCATGTAATGGGAGTTTTGAGCAAGTATATGTCAAAACTAGGAAAGAAGAATTGGGTAGTTGTAAAGTGGGTTTTCAATTATTTGCATGATACTACAAATTATGCAATCTACTCCCAAAAATGACCTAGACCAAACAAAGTGTTAAATGTATATGTCTTTGTTGACACATATTGGAATAGAGATATGGATCACAAATTGATCTACAAGTGATTGTGTTTAACTTATTTAAGGATCAATTGGATGAACAAGGGATAGGTTGTAGTTGCATTCTCAACTACAAAAGTTGAATACATGGCAACCACCCATGCAAGTAAGGAAGCAATATGGTTACAAAGATTGTGTTAAGGTATTGGGCTTGTACAAAAAATTATAAAGTCACATTGCGATAGAGTGCAATCTTTCTAGCAAACAACCTTGCTTATAATTCTAAAACGAAGCATATCAATGTTCAGTCTCATTTTATGAGAGACATGGTTGAAGACAAGAAGGTTTGCTAGTGAAGGTTGACACTTTGAAGAATGTTGCAAACTCATTGACAAAGTCTATAAGTTTTGAATTGAGATCTCCGTGATCCATATTGTGTATATTGGAAACTTGAAAAAAAAACACATGAGACTTTTTTAGTTGACGTGTTTTGAACCATCCAGTGTGGTTCATCGTCAAGATAAGATGGAGAAGCAGATCTGGCATACGTTTAAATAGAGAGAGCGGAATGTAGAGACCAATAATTATAATAGTTAGAATCTAATAGCTAGATTTTAAAAATATTATAAGTATCACTGTTAGATTAATTTATAAAATATTTTAATATGATATTAAGTCAACAACTAACAATAAAAATAAAAATAAAATTAAAAGGGGATTTTTGTATATATGGGTCAAACTTGAATAAAATTAAAAGGGGATTTTTGTATATATGGGTCAAACTTGAAAATAAATTAAATTTAATAAAATAAAAATCATAATGGCTAAAAGTCAAAATGATAATTAAAATCAAATAAAGTAAAAAAATAAAATCAAGTAAGATGATTTAAAAATTATAATAATAATAATAAATTTTATTTTCATATAAACTGATTTTCAAAAGTAAAATTAATTACTAAATTATAATAAATGTCAAATAAATTAGAAATCATAACAATTAAATAAGTTTAACAGTCAAGGTGATAACTAAAAGATGATAATTAAAATCAAATAAAAGTAAAATTAAAAAGATTTTTAATTTCAAAGAATGATTTAAAAAGAATAATAATAACAAAATTTTATTTTCATACAAATTGATTTTCAAAAGTAAAAATGATTATTAAATTAAATGAGATAAAAGTAAACCAATAAAGGTAAAATAAAATGATTTTAAAAATAAAAAATGATTTTAAAAAATAAGTAAAATGGTTTTTCTTTTACATGTAAAAATGATTTTTAATAATAAAGAAAAGTAAAAGTAAAAAAATATTTTAAAATTAAAATGATTTTTAAAAACACATAAAAACATCAAATAAATAAAATTAAAATAAAATAAAATAAAACTAAACTAAGAAGACAGGGCTAGGACCCAACAATTTCTAATTTTCTAGTTATCATCTTTATTAAAATTACTAGACCTTCTTTCAATATATATGGCTTCCCAGTACTTGCAGCGATGGAAATGACTAATATTAGCAATGACCTGGGCCTCTTCAATGCAGATGTGATGTTTAGTTTTTCCCGCATGCTCTGCTAGAGTTGAGGATCGGGTTCTCCCATGTTTGATGTCAGCTACGTGCTCAAGAATCATTTGATTTAGTGAGTGACCAGTCTCACCAATGTAGGGAGTCACACAAGAACATGGGATGACATAAACAACTTTCATATCCTTCGGGTCCATCGGGTCTTTTACTAATCTCAGGGTGCTCTGAATGGTGTTTAGGGGCCTAAAGGTTGAGGGGACCTTATGCTTCTTAAGGATCCTCACAATCTTGTTAGTGGCCCCTTGGATAAATGGAAGATGCACACAAGACAACCGGTCTTTGGGTTCTTTTATAATCTTTGGACCATTTTCAACGTTAAGGAAATCTTTTAGACATTGGTGCCTACTATACCCATTATTATTAAAAACAACGAGGAAGTGGTTTTTCTCATCATTTAGGTGGTTTTCATCAGAAACTCTTAATGCTCGAGTAACTAAGGTGTTGAGAACACCCAAAATTTAAGCAGGGAAATGATGGGATTTAGCATGAAGAGATTGCTCCGTGTGGGTTTTCTTACGAAAGACTTGGTGAGAGAAAGAACCATCATATTTCTTTGAAATAAGGACGTTGAGGAAAGGCAAGCTCCCATTGATTTCACATTCCATGATGAACTTTATGGAGAAGTTCTCTTGGTGTAGAGAAGCAATGTGCATTGCCTCCCTGAATTGTTGATCTTATCAATCTCAGGCCTATTGTTTGTAAAGAAATCAAGTGGGAAAATTTTGGGAATGGGTTGTGGGTCTTAGGATGATGCATGGTTATATTCTTTGCATGGTGCATGGTGACATCCATGCCATGCATGTATTTGTATTGTAATCTAACTCGAATAAATAAATGAGGGTTGTAGTCTAATTCAATTAAACACATTAGAATTTTGGATGTTGCAGAATCCTATATATTGTATTGTAAATGTTGAAGTTAATACAATGAGAAATAGAGGTGCAATGAGAAGGCTTGTTGGTTTCCCGATTAAAGGTTTCTAGGGTAAATCTCTAAATATTGTGTGTATGTTTTTGTTTTGCTTTCTACTTTTATATAGAATCTATGTGCATTGTTTTACTGTAAATGTTTTAAACTTACAAGAATAAGATGAATAATGACATAAAAAAGCATGTGTGAGCTTTGAAACTCACTATCTTCCTTTCAAAGGGAACTTAGAAAGGGGGACTCACAATCTTGCATAGTTGTTGGCATTAAAAACTCTAATGAGAAAAGAAATTGATAGAGGAATAAGAGAACTTCAAGTCTTTGGAGATTCTTCCTTGGGTGTGAAATGGATGCAAGGTTATCAAGACATGTACAATATCAACTTATTGGAAACTACAAATCACTTGAAGGAGATAACCTTTCTTTTAACTAGGTTCACTATAAACTCTCTAAAGAGGGCCTCCTCTTAGTGCATGGTAAGTTGCATTCCTTGGAGACAAATTAGGACACTTCAACTGAAACTTGATCATCCATATGATTTCTTTGTGGAGTTGTTGGCATTAAAAGCTTTAATGGGAAAAGCATTTGATATAGGAATAAGAGAAATTTAGGTCTTTGGAAATCCTTCCTTGGTAGTGAAATGGATGCAAGGTTATCAAGACATGTACAATATCAACTTAACGACAACTTAAATCACTTGAAGAAGACAACCTTTGTTTTCACTAGGTTCACTATAACTCATATTTTCTGAGAGTTGAATGAGAAGGCCAATAAGCTCTCTTAAGGAGGGTCTCCTCTTAGTGCTTGGTAAGCTACATTCCTTGGAGATAGATTAGGAAACTTCAACTAAAACTTTGTCATGCATATAATTTCTTTGTAGAGTTGTTGGAATTAAAAGCTCTAATGATAAATGCATTTGATAGAGGAATAATAGAATTTAAGGTCTTTGGAGATTCTTCCTTGGTAGTGAAATGGATGCAAGATTATCAGAACATGTGCAATATTGACTTATTGGCAACTACAAATCACTTGCAGCAAATAGCATTTGTTTTCACTAGGTTCACTATAATTCATATTTTTTGAAAGTTGAATGAGAAGGCCAATAAATTCTCTAAGGAGGTTCTCCTCTTAGTGCCTAACAATCTGCATTCCTTGGAGAAAGATTAGGACACTACAACTGAAACTTGGTCATCCATATGATTTATTTGTTATTATATTTTCATATGTATAGGTCAATTAGTTTGTAGAGAAGATGTATAAATATGAACAATCAATTATTATTATTATTATTTGAGTCAATTTTCCTTATGAGCGATGGGGTGGAATAGTTAAAATATTTTTGCAAGTATGGTAAGTTGAAAATTAGTATGAGGATTGGGGTACATTTGGATGAAAAAAGGAAAAATATGTTGCTCTATTGTTGTTGCACATGAAGAATGAACTTTTCTTTCAAGCTCGACAATAAAAATTCATTTTTTTCCATGACAAAAAAAAAGCATGTAACATCCCTCGCGTTACCCCTGTTTTTGTAATGCTAAAATTGTGACTATGTAATGCTAGCTAGGAGGTCATGGTTGGATGATACATAATGTGTAAACATCAAATAAATTAAATGTGATTTTTAATTGGCTGGCCTGAACAGAGGGACACACTGATCCAATGTTCTAAAGGGGTTGCCTACTATTTGCCTATTCGCTGCCTGTGGAATGCATGTTGGTTTCCTGTGACGTGCATGTTGTGTGGTTGTTAGGTAGACCGATACCAACAACATTTAACCTATTTAGCATTTCCCTAACCAATCACCAACCTACGCTGATAAGCATTAAAGGTTTTGGAGTGGGAAACATGGGTGGAAGAAGAAGCCATCCCTATCTCCTGCTTGTGAATCTAGACAAAGGGAACAAAAGCCCGAGAAGACAAAGTGGAGAAGTGTAGACGATGCCCTCACCCAAAGAGGGAGGAGGTGGCGTAATAGACCGAACCACCACTTGACAAATGAAAGGAGGTGATTGGACGAAAGATAATATGCAACACACAAAAATAGACAACATAAAAGTTGAAATGCATGAGCATAAGGAGAACATGTGTGTCGAGCCATTGGAAAAAAAAAGAAGAAAAAATAAAAGGAGAAGACGAGCTTTCTATCGAAGGGGGTCGTAGCCACTCTCTCGAGTAGTATGTGGAGAATCAGAGCGATCACCGAAGAGTAGAGGGAGCTGGTAAAAAACAAAAGTTGCATAGAGAAAGAGCAAGGGCTCCTGGAACCAAACTAAGAAACTGAACTGGATTGGACCTTAGGTTGAGTCCCTGTGATTGAGCACAAAGGAGTGACGGATTCATTGTGGTGCTTACCACCAAAGGGAAATAGATAAGACACTTGGACAATGGAATCTACCTCCTGAGTGTGTGACACAACTTTTGGTGTGATTTCCTTGAACAAACAGCCCCTCAAACTTTGGATCTAGCTCGAGGGTGGTCAACTACAATAAAGATTGCAATGTGGTTGGCCTATGGTTGGGAGGAGAGTTGAAGTCCCTCCTTTAGTTCCATTCATTTAAGCATACACAAATAAGTGCAACTTGCTTATGTATATTGCTTTATGGATTGTACTGATTCTTGTTATGTTATGAATGGTGCAATATCTTGTGTGTTTATAAATGAAATGAATGACTAAGTTGTGAGGCTCAATGTTATGTGCATCGCTGGAATGATATCCTATATGCTCGTGAATTTTAATATATGCATGGAATATGTTGTTCATTACTATGTTCATGTGTTTACGTTCACTCAGGTTTACTTGAATAGTTTGTGGATAAATATACATATACCTTAGTTGGTTCTTTGTACTGAGTTTCATACTTAAATTGAAGATTTGGGTATCAGACCCTTGAGGCCACAACTCCCACAAGTCGGTGATCTGTGGTCACCTCCTTGTTACAACATTAACACAGAGTGGAGGGCTCGGGCTCAAGATCTTGGGTGATAAATAATTTTAAAACATAAAATGGCCAGGGGCAAGCGAGGCAGTCACCTCCATGTATCATGACCCAACCTTGATCTCTTGCTTCATATGCATATATGTGGACATGAATAACAGGAGGTGAGGTTAAGACCTCTTTGTATAGGGGAAGAATTGACAATGAGTGGGTGTCAGTGGAACCAAGCCCCAATGAAACTAGGCTACACTGCCCATCTCCTATCGCCCTCACTTTTTGTTGTACACGAATGCCACGAGCGGTGATGACAACCCTAGGTAGCATGATGTGTGCATGACTCGACAAACCCCTTTATGATGACTTGTCGGGGTGACGTGAAGGACTTAACGGCACCATGTGATCTTACTACCACCTTTCGTTGGAAAAGTTCGGGCATGTTATACGAGTGTGTCAATGAAGAGCGACAGATTTGGCAACAATTCCAGCACGGAATCCCTACCATCATTTTTCGTCACTGTTGTCCTCTCTTGTTTCACATTCAATGCTCAGGGCGGTAGTGTGTACTTAGGTGTTGTGACGTGGACCTGATTCTAGCATGGAACCCAAGCTCGGTTGTGAAGACTTAGCATCAATGGAGCGTCATGTTGGACAGGTATGACATGGGTGTGTGGACCCCACCAAAATTGGGAATTGGCCCAAAGTGCATATAATAATGAATACCCTGCAAAACATAAGGAGGAAAACCTTGTGGGCCTCGCCCTCCAGACATTAGAGAAATTTTGAGATCTAAAATGGGCCCCCAAACAAAAAGGTACAACCAAAATCAACTTTATAAGAACTAATAAGATTCAAGATGATGATGCCAGTCATGGGGGATGATTCACCATTTTTGGAATAAAAAAGTAAAAGATTAAAAAACTACTTTTTCAACTCATATTTTCAACTTATCTCCATACGGTTTCACTCAAATTTCGAGCGGGAGCACTCGGATGCAGAATTTAATCCCTCATCCAAGGATTATCCATGTTGCATACTTTTGATGGACCCTGCTACACAAAAAATGAGAAATGCATGAAAAAATGTGATCAATCACATTTTTCATGTATTTCCCATTTTTCATGTAACAGGGTCCATCAAAAGTTTGCAACATGGATACTTTTTGGATGAGGAATTAAATTTTGCATCCAACGAGTGCTGCTACTCGAAATTTGAGAAAACCGTAGGGGGATAAGTTGAAAATACGCGCTGAAAAATTAGTTTATTCTTTTTTCCTTCTAAAATTTGATGATGTACTCATTTTATTATTTTCACTATTATTTTATAATATTCCTTAGGAGTCCTATTTTAGACCTCAAAATTTCTCTAACGTGACGTGGTAATAGCATAATAACATGGACCCATGTCAAGTTGGCATGGTAGTGCAATAAGAGCCACACATGGGTGCCACATGGATGTCAAATGGCAATTCATCGTTGATGGGCTTTATCTGATTGGTCAAACTTTAGAAGGGCATAACTCTCAATCCGGGATTCGAATTGAGATAAAATTTATCACTAGAAAGCTCTCGATGAGCTTATCACAATGTGGCATCAGTTTTGAGATTTGAAAACCTCGAGGTAAGAATACTTTTGTAACCCCATCTTCATAATAGACTTTGGAGGTCGAGTTAATTCAATAAGTAACACCCCTCGCAGCGTGAGATAGTACAAGGGGGTGAGAGGGAGTGTTACAAAACATGTATAGGTGTTGGAGAAAAAAGGAAAATTAAAGAAATTGTTAAAAAATTTCAAGCAAATAAAATGCTAAAAATTTGCAATCCAAAAGAAAGATATCAAGTACAAAAGAGGACAAAAGTGTATGGACCAACAACAACAATATGACAACATGAATTGATGGATTGTAAAAAGTTTGCATGAGTTAAAATTTCAAAAACATATGATCATTGATGGTAGAAAATAGAATATTTTGGGAATTAAAAAAAAATTAATAAACTACCTTTTATTTTTTATTTTTCATTTTTATCCTTAAAAAACATCAAAGCCAAAATGAAATCTTACCGACAAACATAACCCAATTTGCAAAATCTCATCGATAAACAAATCTTTTTAATAACTAGTCGGATCTGAAGACAATATTATATGTCGTGACCAGTCCACAAAAGCATGCAAGAATACAAATTATAAAAAAAGTGTGCAAGAATGTAAGAAAAAAAAAAGACACGATATTGTACATCCATAAAATTGAAATAGTCATTAAAAAAGTATCTAAGATGTCATATTTTAGCTGAAACACAGCACATAATATTCTACCAACCTTTCCATCTTCAGTTATTTTAGAGCCAACTGTCCACTTGGGATGTTCTGAATCTTTCCAGCAGAGAATATCTTCAGATTGATCAGCGCCCAAGAAATGGTAAAACAGCTGCATCTATCCCTTCTCCTTCTCTGTCAGGGAAAAACAAGTGAATGTTTTTGGAAAATAAATAACCAACTGTACATAAGTAAGCAGCTGCGGTAAGTACATAAGTAAATAGAATAAAGTAAAGAAGAAACAGAGATAGTGTACATAAGAAACACTATCATCTGAAGAATAGTACAGACTTGGGAGCTGGATAACGGCTGTAAAAGAAACCTTTGTTGTCATGAGTCCAAGTAACGGATGGTGATTTCACCTGTTGACAATTGAAAAATCCTAATCTGAGGAATATAATTTGAAAACAATTCTATATACTCAATAATTAATGGTTCAAGAAAATTATAACCACATGATATACAGAAGCTGGGTAAAAGAAACACATAATCAAAAGGTAGTCCTTACATCGCAATTTCTCTCTACTAGAAGATAAATGTGTCGGTTGTGAAGTACAATATTGAAGTAGAGAAATGTGTGCCTGAGAGTCGTATTGTAACCCATCAGATGTTCTGTGTCTACTATACCTTGGATGTCTTATTCAAAAATACTTTGTTGGTTGAGTCTTTACCAATGCCTACTAGTGGAATGAATGATATGATGTTTAATAAGAGGTCAGAAAACTTACCCATGAAAGAGGTTCTGTACTTTTATCTGCCACGCGGATAACCTTGATGTTCACCCAGTCACTACCACTGGTACTTAAGCCTACTGCCAAGAATTCTGCATTTTCACTAACGACCCAAAAATATAATGCCACTGTTCCATCTTCACTCAGATTGTTGGGGTCAAGCAAGATCTCTGCTTCAGCTTCCAGATTTTACTGAATATAATAATCGAATAAAACGGAAAGAAAATCAGATTTAACCTCCTCCCGGACACGCAAAAAAAAGAAGAAGAAGAAAGAAACAAAGGAGAAAACTACCCTTACCAAAGTATTAACAAACGAATAAAAATATGCTCAGGTAACAAATCAAATTTTCATAAACAACTTATTCATATTCAGAAAGAAGTTGGCTGTGTTCCTTTAAACTATACCTGGACATACAGGATACTCTGAGCTTGGAGCCCAGTGTTGAAGACATAGAAGTACTTATCACCACGTTTGCGTGGACAGCCATATCTAGGATGGTCAAAAAGAGTTGTGATACGCTCTCTCAGTTTCCCTCTTGTCTCACAAGTTTGTAGTAGGGATTCAGTTAAGGAAACTTGTTTCTTAACAAAATCCTTGACATCCTCTGCATCAGGGTTTTCCAACCTGCAGAAGAATAATCGATATGTATTAAAACCTAAAATGAGACAACACGATTTCGAATCATATTCCTTTCTTCAAATGGGAAAACATGAATTCCTGGCAATTTCTAATCTGTCATTTGGAAAAACTGCAGCGGTTTACCAACAGGGCATTGGTTTACAGTCTGTTAGGCTGCGTTCTAGTGATGAGTTAAACTGTTGAAATACTTGTCATGATGATGAGTCAGGGTCAAACTCCAGGGTCACCTCTATCATTCAAATATAGAGGTGCTGTTAATATTGGTCCCATCCTAATGCGGTCTAGCAAGTCCCGGATGATTGGGACAAAGTGCTTTTAGTTGTAAAGCTCTCATTGAAAGGAGCTCTGTCCCCTCTCCCGTCAATGTAGTTTACCACCCAACAAACTAACCAGAAGATTCTATAAAGCAAAAAGAAGCATAGATTCACGGGCCACTGTTAAAACAAAACGACACAATATCTAAAATGAAGTGATAAGCCTTTCCCCAAGTTCCATTCTCACCATGGTCTGCCCCTTCAGAATGGTGTGAGTTCGAGTGATGAGACTGGTGCAAATATTGGGTGACTTTGGTTTCTGTCAAACAGTAAACAGCTAAGAATTTTCCAAAATTAAACTCAAAAGAAGCTTACCATCTATAAGGATCGTGCACAAGCACCCCGTGATAGTTGTCTACTACAGTCTCATCTCTCCTCGCTTCTGGATAATCCAAGCGCAACGAACCCATATCAAATTCAGCAACTTGGCACAACCTAACCCAACGGTTAATAAATGAGACTGGTGCCCTTCTTCCAAACGAACCTGCATTGTGTACAGAGATATACAGTTAATAATTAAGAATATGTTAATAAAACCCAATTTATTTCCCAAAGCCATAAGAAAAATCCGAACGGCAAGGAAGGCCAAATCCGGTATCCAGTACTACTGAAAATGCCCAAACAACAGAATTAGTAATGGCTCTGAGATTCATACAAAAAATTGAAAATGGATTCCCTTTATAGATGTGGGTAAAACAATGCTTGTTCCATGTAGAAACAGCAGAAAAAGCAGGCCTGACCAAAGCGCTGATTAAACAGATTGTGAAATTCATGAGGTTTTGAGAGTTTGGAATAGAGGATAAAAAATGCAAACGCAAAATTTTTAATTTCAGTAATGGTTCAGGTCATCTCAATGCATAAATTTCAGTTGAAATAGACCTGATGACAAGAAAGCGTGCATATATTTCAGAAAGATAGGCGAAATGAAACTGATTTATAATACACGAGTACTACCCCACGGCTAATAGTAATTTCGAACTTTCAAATGGTTATGCGCAGTATGGACAAACTTTCAAAAGTACAGATGGACAGAAATATGGAACAATCTCAGAGACTAGAATGGGTCAACTACCCAACAATAAAAACTGAAAATTCCTATTGATGTCATAAATCCGAGCCAGATTGTCAATACCTATTATCAATTTTAATACATTTTGAATTTCTTCCCCATTGCAAAAGCTCCGAGGAACCAGAGACCATATAAATCAATACACTATAAGGTTTAACTTAATCAAATTTAACCTGGAAATCTGTAATTCCATAACCCACAAGCGCAGAATTTGACACCCAAAACAAATTTCACAGAAACAGTACACTACTCAGCCGTGGAAAGAGAAGGATGGAAGTATGCAGTACGGAGGACTGGTAATAAAGAAACAAAGGACAGCTGGACACCTAAAATCATGTGCAGTGCATGAAAAGAAAAATCATACATCGGTTTGTAAAAAAATGCAAGCTCATAGTATAAACAATTAACATTTTCTGAACAATAGAACTACATGAACTACATGCAGAGGGAATGGTTACCACCAGCTTGATTTGATTCTAATTCCCTCACATAAACTAGTGAACGCTGTGGCCTTTTAAAGGCAAGGATTGTGGAATTCCACCAATTTACTAGCCAATTGGTGTGTCAATGGACTTGGGTACATTGAAAGTGTGATATGTAATACGCAATCCAACATGTACACGTTGACTTCTCAGTGTGGTACCCACGTGCTCTTCCTTCAGGTTCCCTTTCGTTTGGCTGACGGATTTGTTTCGTTTGGCTGACGGATTTGCTTCATTTGTGTAGAAATGGCATTTTCCAGTAACAGAAACTGGAGATTATATATATATATATAATTCTCTAGATATATATTTTTAATTTTCAAATATGGTTGACTTTTATATTGAAATATGTATTAACATCTAGAATGTGAATTATAACTAAAATATTTCAATATCAATAATATATAAATTTTCTCTGGAAATATATATATATATATATAATATTTTATTAGTGTATTGATTAAAATCAACATAAATCTATTTTAATTCTAGATCTACCAAGTTCCAAGATGGTTCAAATTTCTCAAGATGCAAATATTTTTTCAATACAAAACTGAAAGAAAGATTTGAACCCTAAAATATTTGATTCCTCTAAGCTTTTAGTAGCTTTGAAGTTGAGATGGAGCTATGTTGATTTTGAGCAACACACTAATATATATATACACACACATTGGAATATTTTATTTATTACATATTTATTTATGTTCACATTCTACACATTAATATGTTAATACATGCCCCAATCATATTTGGAAATAGAGAATCTATATCCATAGGACTCTCTCTCTATTAATATTTAAAAAATTACAAGTCAACCCCATATTAAAAAATGAATGATTTACAAAATCTTCTTAAAAAATCTATGATGCAAAGATTTTTTTGAATGCAAAGCTTAAGGAAATGTTTGCTCGCTGAAATATTTGATTGGTCTTGGCTTTTGGTAGATTCAATGTTAAGATGGATATATGTTGATTTTGAGCAACACACTAATAAAATGTGTTATATATATATATTTGTCATTGAAATATTTTATCTATGATTCAAATTCGACACACTACGTTGTTAATACATGCTTTAATCATATTTGGAAGTAGAAACTTATATCCATGGGACTCTCTATCTCTCTATAAATATTACTTTTGTTATTAATATTTAAAATGTTAGTTAATGGGTCTTTAGCTCGAGTGGTTGTGATGGTGATTTTTCATCCCATCCACCTAGGTTCAAGTCTCTGACGACATAGCTTCTCAGAGTAAGGTTGGAAGGATACGTGTCTCGTTGGAGTCTGGGATCCCAACTCTAGTTTCCAGTGGTTTGCAGACATCTTGGTCCTAGGCCAAACAATGAGTGTGCGATATGTGTGGCTTGTCTGGGATCCCAACTCTAGTTTCCAGTGGTTTGTAGACATCTTGGTCCTAGGCCAAACAATGAGTGTGCGATATGTGTGGCTTGTGGGGTGTTGCACATATCCAGGGAGGTTGCTAGTTCCCTTGTCTAACAATGTTATATCTATCTATATATATATATATATATATAAACTTCATATTAAAAAATGAATGAATCACAAATCTTCCTAAAAATCTATGATGCAAACATTTTATTGAATGCAAAACTTAAAGAAAGATTTGCATGTTGAAATATTTGATTCCTCTTGGCTATTGATAGATTCAAAGTTAAGATGAATCTATGTTGATTTTGAGTAACACACAAATAAAATTATATATATCTATATATATATATATATATATAACATTGAAATTTTATTTATTATTCACATTCTACACATTAAGATGTTAATACATGTCTCAATCGTATTTGGAAGTAAAAAACATATATTAATAGGACTTTGTATATATATTATTTTTGTAATTAATATTTAAAATGTTGCATGTCAATTCCATATTAAAAAATGAATGAATTAGGAATCTTCCTAAAATAGATACGATGCGAACATTTTTTTGAATGCAAAAATTAAGGAAATGTTTGCACATTGAAAGATTTGATTCCTCTTGGCATTTGGTAGATTCGAAATGAAGGTGGACCTATATTTATTTTGAGCGACCCACTAATAAAATGTTTTAATTATATATATATTAAAATATTTGATTACTGTGTTGCTTCAAAATCAACATAGATCCATCTTCACTTCAAATCTACCAAATGCCAAGAGGAATCAAATATTTCTATGTGCAAATATTTCCTTATTTTTTGCATTAAAAAAATATACATAGTTGACATTGAAATATTTTATTTATGCTTCACATTCTATACATTAAGATGTTAATACATGCCTCAATCATATTTGGAAGCAGAAAACATGTATCCATAGGACTCTCTCTCTATACATTATTTTTGTTATTAATATTTAAAATGTTATGTATGTCAACTACTATTAAAAAATTAATGAATTACAAATCTACCTAAAAAATTCATTAATAGAATAAATTTTTTCTCTTTATATAAATTCATATATATATCTTTTGTTTTATATAGTACATACATAGTTGATATTGAAATATTTTATTTATAATTCACATTCTACACATAAAAATGTTAATACATGTGTCAATCATATTTAGAAGTAGAAAACACATATCTATAGAACTCTATCTCTTATATATATATATATATATATATATATATATATATATATATATATATATATATATATATATATTCAAAATGTTAAATGTCAACTTCATATTAAAAAAATAATGAATTATAAATCTAAAAACTATAAATGAGATAACTTAGTATTAAACTTATTTAACTAATAAAATTATATTTATTCATTTGTTTATTTTTATATAATACATACATAGTGGACATTGATATATTTTATTTATGATTCACATTCTACATGTTAAAATGTTAAGACATACTCTAATCATATTTGGAAGTAGAAAACACATATCCACATGACTCTCTTTATATATATAATTAGTTTTGTTATAAATACTTTTTAAAAAGTTATGTGTGTGTGTGTGGAGGGTTTTCTTGTAGCAACCTTAACAAGTTGATGGAAGTGTTGAGATTGCAACAAGATGATGGAGCTTAGTGAAAAGAGTCGCCTTCACTAAGTGGGCAGCAGGCAAATTATGGCGCAAGTTCTATTTTTGATCCCAGCAGGGATGATCACAGTGTGGGTGATCACAGTGTGGATGATCACAGTGTGGGTGACCACAGTGTGGGTGACCATAGTGTGAGTGATCACAGTGTGAGTGATCAAAGTCTATTTTTAGACTGGTTGTCAAAAATAAGTCAAATATTATTGTCTCATAATAATATTTGGACTATAAACTTGATCTTATGTGGTTACCTATGGGATGACTAATATTTGCATGCAGGACTTCAGTTAGAACTCAAGTGAGTTGAGTTTAGTGGAAAGGAGGTGCAGTTGATGGAGTTGTGTTCAGTTTAGCTTTGTTAAACTGGTTGTATTTAGTCTAACTGGAAAATAGACTAGAGATGAGTTGGGTGAATTAGTTATTAATTAATTCACAAGTTATTAACTCATAATGCAACTATAGAATACATCAGTTAACTCAGTTGCATGTTAGTGCATGTTCAGTTCAGCAGGGACAGGTGTTAGAGGATCAGATTGCTATCAGTTGTGACTATAGTTGTGCATGATGATTTGCACAATCAGAGGGATTGAGTATGCCAATGAATTGGCCAATATCAAGAATTGTAGCTTGTGCTCACGTCCAACAGAGTGTGAGTGATTATTTGCAGGTCAAATACGAGTTTGGTAAACCATTCTCATCAGTTCTTGAGCAGGTATTGAGCTGGAGAGGCAGGCAAGCAGTGGAATAGATTTGGAGATCAGATCTGAGCTTTATTGTGTGTAACAGGTGGAGCTAGTACTGGATTGCTTGTGATAAGAATTGTACTTTGTAATGTTACATGTTCTCAATCATTAATATACAGATAGTGTGGGGTTTTTAGCGAGATGCTTTCCCCGGGTTACATACTATGTTAATGTGTGAATGCTCTTGATGTTTTATTGTTATTGATGCTGTTATATTGATGATCAATGTAGAGGAGCTTATGTATTGTGTATGTATTCCGCAATAGTAAATGATCAGGATAATCTCTGTTGAATATGTGTTAAATTATTTAAAATTTCTAAATGGTATCAGAGCTAGATGATTTGTAGAAAAAATTTCTACATGGTATCGGAGCTGTTGATCATCAGATCTACTATTCAGGAAGTGTTTACATTCTATTTCTTCAGGCAGAGTCTGTAATCGGGCCAGGTAGCCTCTGGATTCATCCTTCCTTTGGAAGGTGAGATATCCGGTGAATGCCCATACAGTCAATCTCTGTACGTGAAATATTGTGTTCTCACGAATCTTAGATCCGAGGCGGTTGAGTTGGTTGCTGGTGGAATTCGAATTTGCAGCAGCGTTTTCTTGGTGACAACGCAGCAATGTCTTTCAACGGATTGCGATTGGAGTATGCTCTTGAGGGCAGCTCAAACTATATTGCATGGAAGGACAGGATGGAGGCAATATTGGATGATAACGGGCTGAAGGAGTTCATAGAGACGGATGTCCCAAAGCCTACTGATGCTACTCAAGCTAATGCTTGGCAAAAGAAGACCGCAAAATGACGAAGGATTCTGTTGGAGGGCGTGAAGGATCACATTGTGTCCAGCCTCCATGGAAAGGCTACTCCATATTTGATGTGGAAATCATTAACAAAATTATTCCAAAGCAAGAGCGATCAGAGGAAGCTAGCGCTCAAAGATAAACTCAGAAACATCAAATGCGAGAAGGGTGACAGTATACCCAAGTATCTCACGAAGTTCACTCAGTGTCGAGATGAGCTGGGAAGTGTGGGGGTTACTGTCGATGATGAGGACTTGGTGAGCTTGTCTCTCCTTGGTCTTCCGAAGAGTTGGCATTCCTATCAGGACTCTGTCAATGGTCGGGAGAAATTGCCAGGATGGGAAAGACTATGGTCAGATCTTGTACAGGAGGAGATCAGGTGGAGTACCAGGGACGGATCTTCGTCAAAGGGAGCTGATGAAGAGAATTGTGCTTTGGCTGCCAAAGCAAAGAAAGGGAAGAGCAAGAAAGCTTCTCAGTCTGGTGCGAAAGGTAAGAAGCAGGATATGTCTAAGGTGAAGTGTTTTCACTGTCACCAGCACGGACACTATGCCACTAATTGTCCGCAGAAGAAGAAGAACAAGCAGGTTGCTGGATCTTCAGCAGGAGAGGCTCTAGTCTCACAGTTTGAGCTTGATTTTTCGTTGATCGCATGCTTGGTTTCAAGTGTGATGGGATCAGTGTGGTTCTTGGACAGTGGTGCGTCTTTTCACATGACGGGAGATAGAGATTTGTTCTCTGATCTGGAGGACAAAGATCTTGGAGTGCACATCGAGATGGGCGATGATGGTAGATACAGTGCGACCGGTATCGGTACCATTTCCTTTAAGAGGGAGTCTGGTAAACCCTTCGTATTGAAGGAAGTCATGCATGTTCCAGGATTGAAGAAGAATCTCATCTCAGTGGCGATGTTAGAAGACAAGGGGTATGATGTTGTTTTCAGCGAGGGAAAGGCTTTCCTGCGCAACAAGAAAACTGGTGAGACCCGTAAGATAGGGGTTCGAGTGAGGAACCTTTATCAGTTGCATGTAGATGGATGCGCAGCAATGGCTGGCAAGGCAGAAGGATTGGTGAGCCGGGATGATGGCGAGTTGTGGCACAAGAGATTGGGTCACCTTCACCATGGAGCCTTGAAGATACTGCAGCAGATCACTACAGGGCTTCCTAAAGGCACACTTGCACAGTCAGATCAGTGCAAGGGGTGTACTTTGGGGAAGTTTGTGAAAGCCACCTTTCACGAGAAGGATAGTCGCGCCACGACGATCCTTGAGAGAATTCACACAGAAGTGTGTGGACCTTTCTCAGTTGCTTCGACAGCAAAACACAGGTATTATGTGATTTTTGTTGATGATTTCTCTCGTAAGTGTTGGATCTTCTTCATGCAGAAGAAGAGTGAGACATATTCAAAGTTCTGTGAATTCAAAGCACTGGTCGAGAAGGAGTCGGGGAAGAAGGTGAAGGCTCTTAGGAGCGATAATGGTGGTGAATACATCTTGGACGAGTTCAAGGATTTCTGCAAGGCAGAAGGGATTCGTAGAGAGCTCATAGCTCCCCATAACCCACAGCAGAACGGGGTAGCTGAGCAGAAGAATAGAACGATTGTGGGTGCTGCACGGGCAATGTTGCATGATCAGGGCCTACCCCTTCACTTGTGGGCGGAAGCATGCAATACAACAGTTTATGTGTAGAACCGTTGTCCTCATAGGATACTTGGCATGAGTACACCCGAGTAGACTTATTCTGGTAAGAAGCCTGGTCTTTCTCATCTGAGGATTTTTGGTGCTAACGTTTACATGCATGTGACAAAGGATGCCAAGAAGAAGTTGGAGCCGACCGCAGAGGTTGGGATATTTGTGGGGTACACTGATACGCCCCACAACTATCGTGTGTATTTGCCAAACAGTGGTAAAACTGTTGTGCGACGGGATATAAAATTTCAGGAGGAGAAAGCCATGAAGTATTCGCTTGAGAGGGAGCTACACTTGCATGCAGATGAGGAGCTATTAGTTCCTAAGGATGAGCTTCAGGACGTGGATCAACCACAGGACGAGGTTCATGGAGTGGAAGAGACCACTCATGCAGCGCCAACCATCAGAGGGCGAAAGCGCTTGACAGAAGCTGAGCAACTGGCTCAAGATGCAGAGAAAGTTGTAGGACCACCTATAGCCCAACGCAGGCAGAGACAATCACCTGATCGGTACACTGGATACATGGCTCTTATGAGCAAGTGTGTTGTGACTGAGCCATCCTCTTTCGAGGAAGCTGTGGAGGATCCCGCATGGGTAGACGCCATGGTGGAAGAGTATGATTCTATTGTCAGAAACAGTGCATGGGAGATTGTTCCTAGACCGGAAGGGAAATTAGTGGTGGGTTCGAGATGGATCTACAAAGTTAAGCAGGCAGCTGACGGGAGTGTAGAGAAGTACAAGGCAAGATTTGTTGCCCGAGGCTTTTCACAGATATAGGGGATCGATTATGAGGAGACCTTTGCACCTGTTGCAAGGTATTCTTCCATACGGACGATTCTTGCTCTCTCAGCGCAGATGGGATGGCACATTCATCAGATGGATGTGAAGACTACGTTCCTCAACTGAGTCATTGAGGAGGAGGTGTACATTGAGAAACTCGAAGGCTTTTAGGTCTTCAGCAGCGAGTCGCATGTGTGCAGGCTCAAGAGAGTGTTGTATGGGTTGAAGCAAGCACCACGTGCTTGGTACACACGGATAGACAGTTATTTCACAGGACTTGGATTCTCCAAGAGCGAGGCGGATCCTAACCTATACCAGATTGTGGTGGAGGGTAAGTTGCTTATCATTGTACTGTATGTTGATGATTTGATTCTAACGGGTGATGAGCTGTTAATACTGTCATGCAAGAAGGATCTTGCTACAGAGTTTGAGATGAAGGATTTGGGCTTCCTTCACTATTTCCTAGGATTGGAAATATGGCAGCGCAGTGGTGGACTGTTTGTTTCTCAGGGAAAATATGCTCGGGAGATACTAGAGAAGTTCAACATGCATGGCTGCAAGCCTGTTGATACTCCTCTTCCTGGAGGTTGGAGGAAGGAGGATGCCACTTCGGGAGAAGAAGTGGATGCCACTGTTTATCGACAGTTGGTGGGGTCGCTGATGTATTTGGTCAATACATGTCCTGATATATTCTATGCAGTTAACCAGCTTTCACAAGCTATGGTAAAGCCTACCAAGCTCTTCTGGAAGGCGGGCAAGCATGTATTGCGCTACTTGAGAGGCACATCGGGATATGGTTTATGGTACAGACAGGAGGATGAGGTGAAGCTATGTGGATTCATGGATGCAGATTGGGCAGGGAGCCCAACGGACAGAAAGAGCACATCAGGAGGGGTCTTCAGTATTGGATCGACAACAGTTTCTTGGTACATCAGGAAGCAGAGATCCGTGGCACTCAGTTCAGCAGAGGCCGAGTATATGGCAGCAAGTTTGGCTACATGCGAGGCTATATGGATGAGGAAGATCCTGGTTGGTTTGTTCGGTTCTCATTTGGATCCTACTGTGATTTACTGTGATAACCAGAGTTGCATTAAACTCTCAGCTAATCCTGTATTTCATGATAGATCTAAGCATATTGACATCAGGTACCATCATATCAGAGATTGTGTGCAGCGGAGGATCATGTTGCTTTCATACATTCCAACGGGGGATCAGGATGCTGATATTCTGACGAAAGCTCTCACCAGGAGCAAATTCGAGTACCACCGAGGCAGGATAGGGGTTGCTGATAATCCATATCTTGTCGAGAGGGAGTGTTGAGATTGCAACAAGATGATGGAGCTTAGTGAAAAGAGTCGCCTTCACTAAGTGGGCCCGCAGGCAAATTATGGCGCAAGTTCTATTTTTGATCCCAGCAGGGATGATCACAGTGTGGGTGATCACAGTGTGGATGATCACAGTGTGGGTGACCACAGTGTGGATGACCACAGTGTGAGTGATCACAGTGTGAGTGATCAAAGTCTATTTTTAGACTGGCTGTCAAAAATAGAAAAGTCAAATATTATTGTCTCATAATAATATTTGGACTATAAACTTGATCTTATTCTCTTGGAGCACTTCAGGATGAGCTACGGATGTGGTACATGCAGATCCCAGAAGGAAATACATGGTTACCTATGGGATGACTAATATTTGCATGCAGGACTTCAGTTAGAACTCAAGTGAGTTGAGTTTAGTGGACAGGAGGTGCAGTTGATGGAGTTGTGTTCAGTTTAGCTTTGTTAAACTGGTTGTATTTAGTCTAACTGGAAAATAGACTAGAGATGAGTTGGGTGAATTAGTTATTAATTAATTCACAAGTTATTAACTCATAATGCAACTATAGAATACATCAGTTAACTCAGTTTCATGTCAGTGCATGTTCAGTTCAACAGGGATAGGTGTTAGAGGATCAGATTGCTATCAGTTGTGACTATAGCTATGCATGATGATTTGCACAATCAGAGGGATTGAGTATGCCAATGAATTGGCCAATATCAAGAATTGTAGCTTGTGCTCACGTCCAACAAAATGTAAGTGATTATTCGCAGGTCAAATACGAGTTTGGTAAACCATTCTCATTAGTTCTTGAGCAGGTATTGAGCTGGAGAGGCAGGCAAGCAGTGGAATAGATTTGGAGATTAGATCTGAGCTATATTGTGTGTAACAGGTGGAGCTGGTACTGGATTGCTTGTGATAAGCATTGTACTTTGTAATGTTACATGTTCTCAATCATTAATATACAGATAGTGTGGGGTTTTTAGCTAGATGCTTTCCCCGGGTTACATACTGTGTTAATGTGTCAATGCTCTTGATGTTTTATTGTTATTGATGCTATTATATTGATGATCAACGTAGAGGAGCTTATGTATTGTGTATGTATTCCGCAATAGTACATGATCAGGATAATCTCTGTTGAATATGTGTTAAATTATTCAAAATTTCTACAGGAAGGACATCAAATATGGAATTTCCAGCATGAGGTTGTTTGTAGTACTACCTCGCTATATTGGCAAGACTCTCTGACTTCACCGGCATTGTTATTAGACTTACCCCCTTCTCAAACTGACACGTCTCTTGCATGTATGTTGGGGCTCTCCCCTAAGTTGTCCTCTCCTTAGAGGAAACTTCCCGACTTCATTCTGTCAGGGTTTTCTTACTCCACTCATATTCTTATAGATTCCCTTCCCATCACTCCCATCAACTTGTTGTTATCACCCCCTACTCCATCACACATGCCTCTTTAAATAAACCACGTTCACTCCTCCATTAACCATGTTATCAGTTTGGTTCCTCTCAATTCCCCGCCTAACTCCACCACTAGTTTTTTATGTGATATTTTGATGTCGGAAATGCTTATCAGGGGACCATATCCTACCTATTGGCCGCTCCTCTAGTTGGTAGGGGAGGAGGTGAAAAAAACAAACAAAAAAGTGTGTAAAGAGGAAGGTATGACAACCTAATCTTGTTTTAGGTGAAGGGGTGAATATCAATGGCATTTCATGGATGGAGGAGACAGTCATTGTGGGAAGGTTTGCAAACAAGCATATGTTCATGACTATGATGAGAAATTGGATTGTAAAAAAAATTCTCACCAATTATGGTTTATTCACACTAGTGCCTGATATTAGCCAAGGGTTGGATGTGGTCACTCACAAGATTAAAGGAGGACACATGAAAGCATCTCAAGCAATGACAATAGTGGGGTTCACAAAACCTCTTTCTAAAGAAATGGTTGGTTGAATTTAATGCTTGCTCCAAAAAGTTGTCGATGTTTCTAGTATGGGTATGTCTTTTGATGCTCCTGCAACAATTCTAGTCTAATGAGGTTTTCTAGGAAATTGAAAATATAATAAGGTGTTTTTATGAAATAAATAAGTCTTACTTATAGACTAGTTATATGGCTATATTGTTGGTTGAATTTAATTGGGCTTCCTGACTCAATTTCCATTCAATTTGGAACAAAAATCCACAAACAAGATCTAAATTATGAAGGGATCTTGTTTAAGTGTGTGAGGTGTCATTATGTTGGTAACCTGGGAAAAGATTTCAAATTTGGTCATTTGCAAAAAAATTGGGTTAAAAAGTTGCAAAGGGTTTTTGATTTAGACAGCCCCCAAATTAGAAATTCGGGGGGAAATGACCTAGGTCTTGGGAATGAGGAATCATCCCATTCTCTAGACTCAGTTAGTCAAAACATCTCATACCAGGAGTGTAGAAAATTTGTGATAGGTTAACCCGATAATGCAATATAAATCAAAGCAGAATACTATAACCTACTTCTACTATCAATTTGCGGAAGCTTAAAGATCGAGAAGAACAATATAACCAGAAGAAGAAGAATCAATGGCACAATACACATGAAAAGACTTTGGGGAAATTTTGAGATAAAACCCCATACTATTGTATTATCACACATGGTGGAAATACATAGGAATTATACAAAGCCTTAGCTCTCACAGCTAACCAGCTCTCAGTACAATCCTCACAGATGCTCACAGGAAATCTTGGCTTCTCTCCATTCTTCCTCTCTGCCCTCCAAGCTCCTATTTCCTTGCATTGTTCCTTGTGGATGATTAGCCTTTTACCAAGTGGAAAACCAACCTTCAAAAACTACGCAATCCTCAAGGATGAATCCTTGACTGCATGCATGAGTTTTCTCCATGAGAAAATGAATGCAACTGATAGTACATTGTCCTTGAACATTAATCTCAACTGGGTCTTTCTCAGAATAGACATGCATGAGTTTCTGATGAGGGAATCTTTAGTTAACTGGAGTAGCACTAGTTGAGTGCATTAATGCATCAACTGACTGTTAACTCACTATTAGTTCCTCAAACAGTTTGGAACTAATTTAACTGGACTTAACTCAGTAAACTGAGTTAACTAATTACAACTCAATCTTATCTCCTTAATTTAAAGGATAACTCTTGCATGACTTCACAAAGAATTCTAACTTGAATTTCTCCAACTAATTAATTTAAAATAAATTAATTAATTATTTCCAAGTAGCTGTTAAGAGTAAATTCGATTTTAATTCACAATTTAATTCAAGGACAAATTAAATTGGAATATTCTTGTTGCCATATTTCAACAAAGAGGTCCCTGTATCAATGATGGAACCCCCTATGATTTAGGGTCAAGAGAATGGGGTTGAACTAGTGAGCCTTGGTATTGCACCAAGAATGTTGCAACTCCCAAGGGCTCCTCAACTCTAATTATCAAACTGGGGTTCATACAAACTTAAAGGTGACAATGCTATATACACAACAGATTGGATTCTACTCATGCCACCCTCAGTCATGACATTAGATCAAAGTGCTCAGAGACCATTCCTCCTACTAAACTATAATGAAAGCTTGCTGATGAAAGTACAATTGAAAACTAATTCTAGCTATGAAAGTGGAAATGCCATTTTCTCAACTTGTAGATGCTAATTAATCAACTCATGAAAATACAATGGCTAATATACTTGAAGAAAGGAAGCTACTTTATCTTGCATAATTCATTAAACTACCAACATACTTGCATATATCATCTACCTAGTTCACACTTTCTTGAAAAACAAAAACCTAACTTGCATCATACCTCTGATTAAAAAACTAATTCTACTTTGTTTTGTAGTGAGGAAAAGGAATGGTTGGAGTGGCCTAGGAGCTTCCCCTAATCATGAAATCACAACTAAGGGTCATTATTTATCTTGACTGAGCTAAATTTGAAGTGGGGATCAAAACTGGTGAGAAAAAGTAGTGATATATGCTTACTACAACATTAGGGGAATTTTGAGGTCTAAAATGGGTCTCCTAAGGAAATTATAAAATAATAGTGGAAATAATAAAATAAGATTAGATTACATCATCAAATTTTAGAGGGAGAGAAGAAAAAAACTATTTTTTCAACTCATATTTTCAACTTATCTCCCTATGGGTTTACTCAAATTTTGAGCGGAAATACTCGTTGCGTGCATAATTTGATTCCTCATCTAAGGTGTACCCATGTTCCATACTTTCGATGGACCCTAATACACGAAAAATGAGAAATACATGAAAAACGTGATTGCAATCACGTTTTCCATGTATTTCTCATTTTTTTATGTAACAGGGTCCATAAAAAGTATGCAACATGGGTATTCCTTGGATGAAGAATCAAATTTTGCATCCAATGAGTACTCCCACTTGAAATTTGAGTAAAACATTAGGGAGATAAGTTGAAAATATGAGCTAAGAAAAGTAGTTTTATTATTTTATTATTTTTTAATCTTTTTACTTTTTTACTCCAAAAATGGTGAATCATCCCCCATGATTGACATCATCATCTTGAATCCTAATGGTTCTTATAAAGCTTATCTTGGTTGTACATTTTTCTTAGGAGGCCCATTTTAGACCTCAAAACTCCCCTAATGGTGGCTACTATAGGAGGTCCTATATCGCTACAGGAGGTCCTGTATCACTACAGGAGGGGTTCCAAGAGGCTTCTTAGGGTGAAAATGATGTCTTCAGGGTAGGGAGAGGTGGATGGAGGCTAGAGAGAATGAAGGAAGGATGGTTTCATCCCCCTATCCAAGCCTAGGACCTCTAAGAGGTCTCCCTTGCACTAGGATAAATGCTCATGGTGTCCTACGTTTACTAGGCAAAGTGACTTATGGAAACAAAGTTTTGGGACATAATTGAGGGGTGGAAACAGAAGATGGAGGAGTCCAAGATGGAAGTGGAAAAGTTTCCCTTCCTTGCAAATCAACACAACTCTGCAACCAAGCACATGCATGCATCCACTAATCATTAACAAAGTGATATAACCTACGATGGAAAAGATGAGTTGAATTTAAATCACATATATTTTATGCCATAACACTACTATAATCACTAAAATGACTTCTAAGCTACAAAAAGCAAATGTAAAGCAGAACAACTAACATTCATCTATTTCTAATAAATCATAAACACAATATTTTTGGACTGAGGTTGTGAATCCTTCCACTCATTCTCCCACAAGAGAGGTGATGTAGAATCTTGCAACCAAATGTTTTTATAGCTTAATCTCTACTGAAATGAAAGAAACTATGAACTTCTTGGAATCAAGAACAAAACACAAGTACAAAAGAGGGACCAAATCCTTTGGGTTGGGCCCAAACCCAAGGGTCTCAACCCTCTGAAACTAACTCAGATGCAGCTTAATAGCCAACTTCTCATTATCAGAAAGTAAAGGTCTTATACATCACATGAAAGTTGAAAATGACAATATCAGGCTCTAAGCTCAATAGCTACACCTAGCTGAATAAAAAATTTGAATCCTAATGAGATTTTCATCTTGTTTATTTATATAAAAGGGTATATGATAGAAACTCCCTTGAAAATAGGAGTGATTCCCTCCTTGATCTCAGAAATGGTGGATCTTATCCCTCTTGAGCTTCACTTAGACTAGGAGTTACTCGACTGCTAATGAATTCAAATTGGTGAGAGAGGATGTTATGATCCCAAGCCAAGTTAGGGAGTTAAGGAGGTGGAAAAACCCCCTAGATTCTCTCATGGTTGTCTCCATCAAGCCCCTGCATAGTAATTTCCTAAAAAATGCTTCTTTTTCTTGTAATTAAACCACATTAGGCCACATACTATGACAAACACCTTTTACTCCTCTTACTAAGCATAATATAACAAAAAATGTGAATTAATGTGAGAGAAGGATAGTTTTAAGGTTGGAGGATGGCATGATGATCTTCAAAATATACCTATTGATGGGACTCATCATCACCCCCTGTTGAAGGTGTTGCTCATCCTCTGAGAAACTTAGTCATCCATGTGAAGCTCTTTCATGGCCTTGGTGGCCTCTTTGACATCCCAAGGCTCCTCAGATGGTGTGCCCTCTTGTGGGTAAAAACTTGCATTTCTTTCTATCTCAGTCCACTCCCTTTGCTCTTTTGTTTCATCTATTCCTTCTTGTAAGCCTAGTAGCAAGGGTGGACTAAGTTTGAGCCCTATACACCTGATTTTAATCCTCTGTATGATTCTCTTGTACAATGGTGTTCTTTCCAAGGCATTCCTTAACCTTTCAAGAGAGTGATATTCTTTGACTTATATACGTTGGGGTAAAAGAGAGTGATATTCTTTGACTTATATACGTTGGGGTATGGCATTCCGTCTTCAAAGTTTAGAATGGATTGCTCCTGGGTAGCAATGTATTTGGGTGCTAAAGGAACATCATTGGAGATGAGGTTATGATTTTTGATTGTTTATTTTTGGGTAGCTTCGGATGTGCTCTAGCTCCAAAAATTTTTGGAGGCGCTAGAACACATGAGATCCCAAAGACCCAGAAATCGTTTGGTGAAATTCCACGTGGATTTTATTTTATTAAAATAATTAATATTTTTAATGGGGTTCCTAAGTCTAAACTTAATTGGTATTAATGAAAATATGGGTGAGAAGCTTCTAAGAGACGAGGATCATGTCTAATTTAATCTTAGCCCTTGATTAGAGATTAGATCATGGTTGTTGATTTCTCCACATCAAAAATATAAATGGAGGCTTGGGTCAGTTAGAGAAAACACACAAAGAGATTGAGGAAATCAATTTTCTGAAGTGAGAAGTTCTTAGGAAGGAAATCGATTAGGAAGATGTTGCAGCTGAGGGGTAGTGATAGTTCGAGAATACAAATAGAGAGGTGAAGAGAATCTTGTGGAGGTAGCGTAGTAGTCAGGAGAGCTGACGTTGGGCTAGTTTGGGCCCACACAGCCTTGATGCAGAGCCAGAAGGGTCAGCGCAGAGGGAAAGAGGTGCCTTCCATGCAGAGAGCTGAAACTCCCAATAAAGATGACACAATGGACAGAAGAGATGACGCAGATCCTCGAAGAGCTCCATGCAGGCCCATGTAGTTACTGCAAAGGGGCAACGCAGTTGTAGACGGGGTCAGTTAGTTTTTCTCCCGGATCAGCCGAAATCTGCCAGGTGAGGTGAGATAAAACTGACTCAGGTTTTCCGCCATTGTATTTCTTTATCACTAGTTTTCCAGGAGGGCAACCAACATTTGTATTTAGAAATTCTGCTCAATAATAGAAAAGCCTCAGCACCGCTGCACCAATTTTCCCGCATTGGGTGTTTCCAGGGAAGTTTAGTCCAAAAATAAGTGTGTCCTTTGCATGATTGTCTCATTTATTTTTCAATACTTGATCTGTATATTGGTGTAGGTTGTAGTGTATTTGCATTTAATATTTTCTAAATATTTATGAAAATAACTTGTTAAATGAAGAACAAAAGTAGGTAATGCAAATCAGTTTACTGCAGTAGGATTTCTGACTTGTTCAATTCACAAATTTTCACATGGTCTCAAAGCGATTGTAGATCAAGGAGGACTAAAGCCATCGGCGAAAGGACAGAGGAAAATATGTGTTGAAGAACACTGTCCCAAGAGATAGTGCAGTTTCTGGCTGAGAGAGAAGAGGAGGGGTGACGCAGTCACCAAGGGAGGCTCATACAGAGCCTACATCAACCTGATTGGGTGGCGTTGTTGCTGCAAAGGGAAACGCAATGATTACT
Source organism: Pinus tabuliformis (assembly GCA_031772625.1). Lineage (NCBI taxonomy): Eukaryota > Viridiplantae > Streptophyta > Pinopsida > Pinales > Pinaceae > Pinus > Pinus tabuliformis. The sequence continues at coordinate 245,976,848 of CM062810.1, read as the reverse complement.
GGGTCAACGTAGAGACTGTTGAGTCTCATTTTTCGGGTTGCTGGGGTTAGAGGTGCAGTGCAGACTTTATTTGGAGTTGTTAGTGGGGTGTTGATTCTGTTGGTGTAGAGTAGTACCTAGTGGGATAGAAGCAAAGTAGAGGGAATCAGTTCCTCATAATATTTATTGCCAAGAAATCTAGATCCAGTGTTGAGCAACAACAAAGAGAGATCAAAGAGGAGTGGTTTGACCATGGTTGGCAGAAGGATTTCCATGAAGGAAATCGAAATTCAGAGGGAGCTTGTTGCTTAGAGGATTTCTAGCGCCAAAGAAATCCAGATCCGAGTTTTGCTGGGGTAACAGTGAAAGAGGGAGAAGAGAACTAGTTCGACATTCATTTGAGCAGAGATGGAAGTTAATGGACTGAGGGATCAGGACAGGTTGGATGGAGCATCCAACTTCGTCATCTGGAGGGCCAGGATCCTGGCAGTTTTGGACAAAAATTGCATCAAGGATTATGCCTTGAAGACAGTTGTTGTTCCGGTTGATTTTGATCCTCTCAAGAAGTACAAGGAGGCTCAGGCAAAAGTGAAGTACATGATATTGGATGGAGTCAAGGATCATGTGATCCCACATATTGTTGAGAAGGACATAACAAGGGAAATGTGGAAGGCCTTGACCACTTTGTACGAGGGAACTTCCTTTCAGTGGAAGATGTTGCTTGAGAGTTAGCCGAGACAGTTTTAGATGTAGAAGGGAGAAGAAATCGATCTCTTCCTTCTCAGGTTGTAAGGGATCTGTGACCATCTAACTTCCATAAGGGCTACACCAGATCCTAAATTTATGGTCAGGACTGCCCTGAATGCAGTCACTAAAGACTGGGAAACCTTTGTCCAAAGCATCTTGGGCAAGGCTTCTCTTCCCAGTTGGGAGGAGATGTGGGTAGCTCTTCGACAGGAAGAGATCAAATGATTGACCAATGCGAGAAGAAGCAACAAAGGGATCAGAGTCAAGAAGGAGGAAGAGGAGGATGCAGCTCTCAATCAACATGACAACAAGGGCAGTAGAAGAGGAAGAAAAAGGATATATCCAAAATCAGATGCTTCAGATGTGGAGAAATGGGTCATTTTGCCAGACAGTGCCCTCGGAAGAAGGGCAAAGAAGACAATTCTGACTCAAAGGCTACTCCAGCACAAGCTGACAAGGACGATGATGACGGTTGTGTCATGAGTGCTCATGCACCTCTAGAGAATAGGTGGGGCGATACTAAGTTGTAGTTGGGAGGACTACACGAGGGCAGGATCCTTGAGGTGCCCAAACTCTTGGATCACATACAGCTACGAGAGCCCTTAATGACAATAGAAGAATGAAGGGAGTCATTTGGTGTGAGGGATGATGGAGCAATAGTGGCAGAACTAGAGTGCCAGAGTTTGAACCAGCACAGTGGAGTGTTGCAACAGTGCGGGAGGCACAGAACAGATACAACAAAAGTGCAGTAGCATCAGAGGGTCAGCGCAGATTAGAAGCAGAGGCAACTTCAGCATCACAGGGCATCCAAACTTACCAGCATGTTAGCTTTTGGGTGTCTTTTCAATTTCTTACTTCTCAGCAATTGAGTTTCAGTGCAACAATTAGCAGTGGCAGTGCTATGGGTAGCATGATGCAACATATTGAGAGGGATTTGCAGTACAGATGTAGCAGTGGCAGTGGAAGTGTCATGGGAAGTAGTACATATTGTAGCAGCGTAGTGGATGAGGGGTAGCAGGTCAAGAATTAGCAATGTAGAGGACCGATGTCGTGGATCAGTGTGATACTTCTGCTGGGAAGTATTGCTAGAACACATTCCTTGCTAAGAGGGAGTGTTGATTTTTGGGTAGCATTGGATGTGTTCTAGCTCTGAAACTTTGTGTAGGGTCTAGAACACACGCGATCTCCAAGACCCATAAATTGTTTGGTGAAATTCCACCCGGATTGTATTTTATTAAAATAATTAATATTTTTAATGGGGTTCCTAAGTCTAAACTTAGGAAAATTAAAATATTAATGGGTGTTAATGAAAATATGGGTGAGAAGCTTCTAAGAGACGAGGATCAAGTATAATTTAATCTTAGTCGTTGATTAGAGATTAGATCATGGTTGTTGATTTCTCAACAGGAAATGTATAAATGGAGGCTTGGGGCCAGTTAGAGAAAACACATAAAGAGATTGAGGAAATCGATTCTCTGAGGTGAGAAGTTATCAGGAAGGAAATCAATTGGGGATATTTTTTAGCTGAGGGGTAGTGGTAGTTCAGGAATATAGATAGAGAGGTGGAGAGAAGCTTGTGGAGGCAGCATAATAGCCGAGAGAGATGACGTTGGGCCAGTCTAGGCCAACGCAGCCTTGACGCAGAGCTAGAAGGGCCAGCACAGAGGGATAGAGTTTCCTTCCTCACAGAGAGTCAGAACTTCCAGGAATTGCCAAAATAGTTGGGAAAGTCGATGCAGATGCTCAGAGAGCTCCAGGCAGGCCCACACAGTTATTGTGAAGGGGAAGTCCAGTTGTAGCTGGGGCCAGCCATTTTTGCTGCCAGATCAGTCGAAATCTGTCGGGTGAAGTGAGGTAAAACTCACTCAGGTTTTTTTCCATTGTATTTCTATATCACTGATTTGCTGGGAGGGAAAATAGCATTTGTATTCAAAACTTCTACTTAATAATAGAAAACCGTCAGAGCTGTTGCACCAGTTTTCCCGCATTGGGTTTTTTCGGAGATTTTTAGTCCAAAAATAAGTGTGTCCTTTGCATGATTGTCTCATTTATTTTTTAGTACTTGATCCGTATATTGGTGTAGGCTATAGTGTATTTCCATTTAATATTTTCTCAATATTTCTGAAAATAACTTGTTAAATGAAGAACACAAGTAGGTAATACAAATCAGTTTACTGCAGTAGGATTTTTGACTTGTTCGATTCAGAAATTTTCACATTGATGACAACCTTAGGGCTCACTAGCTCTGCTATGATACATAAGGGTTCCTTCTCCTCATTTTTCGTTACCTTTTTCACCTCCTCAACTCTTGTCTCCTCATGAGTCAACCAAGATGCTAAAGCCATTAGCTTCATGTCTCCCAATATTGAATTGGGATCCCAAAAATTCAGATCTGTCAAAGTGAAATTATGTGTATAGAACTCAACTAACTTTGTCCTATCTTTCATACTAGTTTGGTTGCAAAACTCAATAAACTGCATGTAGTCCTGAAAAGGCAGAGACCCATATTGTAATAGAGTTTTTCTTTGGAACTGTAACCACTTTTCTTTGAGGAAGAGAACATGAGATTTTGATGGCTACCTACATTGTAGGGCTTCCATAGAGAGGCTTTCCATGGTGGAAAATTGTGTTTCTTTCTTCTGCAACCTCTCTCTCAACCTTGTGTTTTCTGCCTATAGCTTCTCCTTCATAATATACTCTCTTAGTCTCAAATCACTTAATTCCTTACCAATTTCATTGACTTTCTCCTCCATGAGGCCCACATCTTCCAAATTCTTGGATTTGGCAATTTTCATCCACCCGTGGGTTCTGCCTCTCTCTTTCTCCAGCTCATAGAGGAGTGGTATTGAAATGCTTTCAGGGATAACCCTTCCTCCAATAAATGTGTAGTAGGACCCTAAGATAGGTTGTGGGTCAAGCTCTTGGAGCTCTTGTAGGTCCTTTCCAACTGACTTTGAGGTGGTTTCTTCCTTTTGTAGCTCTTTTTCGTGCTCCTATAACTTCCCCTGTTCTTCTTGTAGTAGACTTTGCCCCTCCTGTAGCCAACCCTATCTCTCCTGTAGCAAACCCTATCTCTCCTATAGCTTCTCTTCTTCTGCTTTTTGAAAGGCAACTTGTGTCCTTGGCTTCTTGAAGGTCATTGATCTAGTGGTGGGCCTACCCACAGATGCTACAAGTGACTTGGTTTTGGTTTTAGATGAGTTACCTCCTCAATATTTCCTTCACTGGATCCTATTTCTTCCTTTTTACTTGGCGATTCATCAATAACTATAGGGACATGATAATGGTGTTGGACCCGCCAATGTGAAAGGGGATCTCCCTGGTAAGAAGTCCCATTAGACCTCAGACCGTTTGGTGTAGGATTCCCGGAAGTGGGTCACACGGTGATGCCTTGACCGCGATTTTGCACAGAGGCAAGTAAGATAACTCTGTTGGTAGCAAGGGTGTGACAGTTGTAGTGAGCCAAGGAAGGTGCATGAGAGGTTCTAACACACGGGGGTTGAGATGAGTGTTCCCCTTGGAAACCTTTGATGTCACACAGTTAAGAAGGGAACACACAAGCGAAGATGAATCACAACATGGAAGGAAAGTTAACAAGCAATCCAAAGTGATGGTTAAATCAACAACACATTTTAGAAAGATTCATACATACATACACAGATAGTTATGCATGCATGCATAAGCAAACCAATACATATATCATTTAGATTAAACCAGATAGCATAGAATACAATACAACATATGTATGAAATGTGTTGGCTCTTGTTATATTAAGAAGTGTCAGTTCCAGTCATACAATACATCCATGTCCAACCACTAGTTCCGATAGTGGAACGTTATAGCCACAACTGCCTGCTCCTCCAAAGAGATGTACTAGCTCTGCGTAGTGGAGAAGCCAAGGCTCATTACAATACTGTCCAAGCTCTCCCCAAGATAGTCTTATCGGAAGCTTGGCTGACCAAAAGCCTTTACAATGAGTTATGAAGTTCTATTTATAGCAAAGGATGGGGTGACCATTGATATTTCCCTTTGTGATAGTTCATCTACCCTCATGACTATTCAACTATGCTATGACTATTACATCCAACTATTGACACTTGAACTTCCACTTGCAAAGACATTACATTACAATGCACATGTGCTCATGTGAGACAAAATGGCTTGAGAAATACATGTAAGAAATCACTGACACTTAGTCCTGTTGTGATGAGACCAACTCTTTGACATGCTTGTGATGGTGAAGGTGGTGAGATGATGCCAAGCTTGGTCATCCGTGATGGTGTGCATGCGCTCAACGGTGACATCTTGCTGAAGCAAATTATTGCCTCCATTGTATCCAGGTGCATTGGTATGGCTCCTCCATCCAACTCGTCTGCTAGCATGCACATGGTCTTCTTGGGTGTGGCTGAACCGGCAATACACTGATACATAGTGTCTGTGCTGATCTTCCAGTGTGTGCTGGTGGTCATGCACATCAACTGTCAACTACATGTTCAACTCCCATTGGACTTGCTTCTTGTCTTTTCCTCGATGAGTGTGCTGAATGGGTGGGATCGCATGTGTGCGCACGATGACATGCATTCGGCTGAATTCCCTTGCATGCGATCAACACTGCTCACCATGTCTACTCCATGCTAGCTGTTGGGATGGATCTATAACTTGTACGGGTGCAATTTCATCTGTGAGTGCATGTCGTGCCTGCTGTTGTACCTATTATTCCTTGAGTTTCTCCTTGAGCACATGCAACGCCTTCTCTGTTCCATTCTCTACCTTCGCGTGATCTTCATGTTGCGTTGTCACCTCATATCCTGAGTCTCCAAAGTTGCTTTCACCACAAGTAGATCTGCTTGAGCTTGCAACTTTGTTCCGCCTCCGTGTTGTCAACAGCCTTCCTCTTGCATTCGGTGCATTCGGTATGCTACCTTCAGCTGTTGTTCATGATGCTACTTGTTGTGATGTTGTTGCCATCATATCTTGATGTCCTTGTCTACGAACAACATTATGTCTTCGTGGGTAGGAAATTCCACAGACACTTGATCGACTGCATCCCCAAGTGTGCTCTAAATGGTGTCTTCGACTCTACTCTCTTGGAAACCAATGTATCTATACTACTGAGAGGCAGATGAACACCTGCAATACCTAGAGACATGGCAACACTCATGGAAAACAATCCATTAGTCGAAAACCGAAATGAACTCGAGAGCTGACTTGCAACATACCTATGTGACTGATCATGAAGGTTGTGCAATTTCTGTCGGGAGGTCGGGAGACTGGCTGCCAAGATTGCGCAAGGCACAGTCTGGGCTACTGGGAGGCTGATTGACTACTGGAACTATGCAATGCACAATCTAGTCTGGCTTCTGATTGTTGGAATTGTGCAATGCATAATCTCTGCTGGCAATGGTTATAGGCTTAGTGACTGCATTGTGCAATTTTCTGGGCTAGAAGTCACTGTCCCTCAGAATTTCTCAATGCAATATTGGAGGATAGTCATTGGGAAAAAATGCGCATTTCCTGAGAGGAAGACAAATCATTCCCTCTCAGGATTATGCAAAGTTGTCTTGGTGAGGCAGAGTCTGGGCCAAGGCTACCCAGACTTGCCGACAGGCAACTGAAAGTAAATGTGAATGTGAATGCATGGCGATACTGAGTGTAAGCATAAGTGAATGATCATGCATGCAAACAATGTATGAAAGATTCAGAAAGTGAAACAACTGGCATGTGGGTGAGGTGAGTCACTGAATCAGTGACTGTTCGTGAAAAACAATTTCATGAATGCGACAACAGTGAGATGTTAACGAAAGATGAAACAGTGCTAGAATAAGCTAGTATGTATCAAAAAGACAACAAGCGCTCATGGAAATCAATCAGACAACATTTATATGAAGCGAAACACCAAAAGCGCCAGAAATGCAACACAAGACATGGAAAGTGGGTTTACCCAAAAACAACTGAGGTGAATATGCCTACGGATCCTAGATGCGATGTGGGATGTCAAAGCTACAAGGTTGATGTTAGGAATGAGATTTGTAGTGTTCGTTTCATGAGTTTTGATAAAATAAAATATGTGACGCACATGCCACAAATCTAAGAAGAGCGACACTTGGTGGGAGGTTTTCGAGATGATCCTTCCATGCAACCTCCAGCTGCTAAAAGTAGATCCCTGAATCATGGGATTCCTTTGCATGTTTCCTTGGGAGAAGTAGTCCATGCATGCAAATTGTTTTTTCTCGGTCCTGGAGGGAACCATTCAACTCAACTGCAGATGCAAGAGGCTGCTCAACTGTTGGGAGAAAATGTGCATTTCTGGACGGGAGCTAGGCTAGATGCTCAAGACATTTGCTTAATTTCTGGGCAGAGCAGCCGACTGCTACCCAAGATTGTGCAATTCCTGGGCTGAGCAACCTTGCTGGGAGGAATTGCGTAATTTTTTGGATGAAGCCTGACTGGAAGAATTGCGCAATTCTGGAGCCCAACAGGATGCCAGACTGAATTGTGCAATTTTTGGAGGGAAGGCTGGTTGCCCTCCAAAATTGCGCAATTTCTTGAGGCTGTTTCTTAGCCTGCAACTAGACCAAGTCTAGACAAACAACCTGTGAGGGGGATGCATCAATCTCTGATAGACAAGTTTCCTTTCTGCAAGAAAAACACTGAAGCTTGTGTACTTGACAAAGCAATACATGCTGCTATGAAAGGTTGGTAGGGAGGCTCCAAAATGAAGCTAAGGAAAAATTTTGGAGGGTGGTTGTAGCTGCTACAACACTTGGTGACACATTGGTAGAACTCCAACTCTTTGAATGGACCTTGTTCATGAAAAGCAAGTCTAACACCTCTGAAGGTATTGTTCAATTCTTAGTTCGTCTTGGTTTCCACATGTGCTTGATTGTAAGATGTAGCATTTTCCAAGCTCTTGGTCGATTGACAAACATTCCAAGCCAAGTAAACACATTTGTTTCAATTGGGGTTGAGGGGTATATTGGTGCACAAGCAGTATAGTTGTCAGAGTCTTAGTTTCATCTCTGGTGTTACTCTACTGCCAGCATGCATGGATAGTACCCCAGCGGAGTCACATAGGAACACAAGCATGGCTCCACTGCCAGCGAGCCTGGTCAGTACCCTGACGGAGTCACTTGCATCACCTCTTTAAGTAGGAAGCCTTTCTCTTCTTTCTCTTTATTCATTTTCATTTTTTTTCAAACTTTCTTCACTTTTTCATTTTTTCATTTTTCATCTTCGTAACTGTTCATAACACTTATTCACTTCAGATGCGGAAGAGGGATCCCAAACTATTGAAAGCAGAAGAGGTTGTTCCTGTAAAGAAGTAGTTTATTATACCTCTAACGTGCCTGTTAAGGTTTTCCCCCTCACCTTACTCTACTTGATTGGGCTGACAAGGGTTAACCCAAAAACAACCGACTAGAGTAGGTGATACTAGTTAGCGCGCAAGCATTGTGTTTTCACCAAGGTTTACTTCGAAAAATACGTATTTTACATTGATGTATCATGGAATGAAGACAACAAGTTCTTACATAAGAGAGTGGAAAACAGATAACCAAATGTTGATAGTTGTACAAGTCCTCTTGTACTTTACCCAACTTGTTTCAAGAATCATACATGGTTTCATGCGAAACTAACCTACGAACAAAACAAGAAAACAAACCACAAAGAAAAGTAGAAGCAGAAGCAAAAGTGAAAGAAAAGCGAGTAAGAAAACAAGCAAGCAGACAAACAAACCAACAAAGCAAGTAAGCAAACAAGCATGCAAGCAAACAGACTGAAAGAAAACACTACTCCTACTCCTAAGCTAATGGTGCATGGGCCATCTCACGTGAAGTGATACTTCCAATGCAGCCATTGGTGCATTGGTTGACCCATGTTGGTGAAGGCATGGTTCGCAAACAAGATAGTTGTGTGAACTAGCAAACAAGAAAGATGTAACAGTGAAGACAAACACACTCCGAGTTTAAAAGTGTCCATAAAACAAAAATGAGTGAAAGCGCATGACATGAACTCTGTGGACTTGCCATTGTCTTGTGCTACATTGCATGTAGATGTTGAGTATATGCATTCTCTTGACTGTGACAAGCACGAAAATGTGAGAAAGGTAGACCACTTTCGCTGTGCATGTGTGCTTGTTGTGTAAGATTCCTCCAATGCATGAGTGATGGGATCCTGTAGTTCGAGTGGAGGAAGCGAAATCTGGGTGTTTGGTTTATCTTCAATGCAAAGCAGAGAGTGATGAGGAGCCTTGAGTATTTCAACAATTTCCTGACCGGAAGTGAAACCAACCTCAGGACAGCGAGGGTCTGATATAACCATCAGCTCGAGTTGAAGTGCCTAGACAGCCTGTGGGGTTTCATCTTTGTTAACAGATAGATCATCGTAGACCAGTGTCTTGGACATATTAGTAACGGTTGAATCAACATTGTGATTAGATGAGGAAGTAGAGAGATCACGACAACCAAGATCAGAAAATTTAAGATGTTTGTCAGCATCCTCATGATTTGATGAATAAGGCAGAAGGGTAGATGAGAAGCAAAGATGTTCACCCTCTGTGTTTTTAGAAATGACAGATGATAGATTGGATAGATTTTCAGAGGAAGATGTGTCCTCTCTGCAACGTAATGATAGACTGACATTTGATGTGTCCTTTGAATGATCAGAAGTAGAAGCATCTAGAAATGAGTTTTCACAAGAGAAATCAACAATGACAGAATCAAAAGGGATGTCAGGAGAAAGAAGATGAGGTGTGGCTAGAAGGGAGTCATCCTTCACCGGGGGTTCTTATTTATATTCCCACACACACTCATCATGAATGATGGTGTAGGTTGACTACACAACACCAACTCTGTCTATATCTTGATCCTCATTCACAGCAGGTGAGGAATCTGGAATGGAAGAGAACAAGACAGTACAATTCGGAGGATCAATAGAACACAAGGATGGAGGTTGAGGGAATGAATCCACATGACAACCAACAAGCTTGCAAGACAAATTTGTGTAGATATCAAGAGCAGGTGGGGTGGGAGGATGTGACAGTTCAACATATGTGTGTGCATATTCTCCCACATCACTCTGTGGTGGTGGAGCTGTTTGATGAGGTGAAGGCGGACAGTCACTTGTGATAGCAACTGTGCCTGCCTGTGATTGCACAACTCCATCACCGAAGTGTTCTGAGTGGGGTTCGGATATGTGAAGAAGATACTCAAATCTTCCATAGAGAAATTCCCAATCAATATCATCTTCGAGGAATCGGTATGCAATATTACAAAAGCATGTGTAAAATTGATCAACGGATTCATCGGGTGCTTTTCGTAATTTCAGAATTTCTTTGTTGAGTGCTTTATGGTCAAAGTGATTGAAATCACAGTCTATCTCTGCAACCAGATGAGCAAGAGAATGAATATATTTTTCGGGCAGCGTGGCACACTAGTGCATTGGGTGCCCTTGAAGTGTGTAGACGAACAACACGCAGGTCATGTATTCTTCAAAGATTCCATGCCTTTCACATGAGCCTACAACACCGACTGCATGCCTAACCAATGCTGCGTGGCCTCCACCATCATATGTTTTATGAATCAAGTTATCCGAGAGCTTTTTGGAGATAATGAAATCGTTTCCATAAGACATACACTCCAGAAGAGAAACTCAGTAGTTAGTCATGATAGATATGTAGAGATTCAAAACAGATGTGAGGACTCAACTTGTCATCTGGCCCTCCTTCTAGTGCCAAAATGTTGATGGTGCTGGACCCGCCAACATGTAAGTGGATCTCCCCGATAAGAAGTCCCAATTAGACCTTAGACCATTTGGTGTAGGAGTCCCAGCAATGGGTCATACCGTAATACCTTGGATGCAATTTCGTACAGAGGCAAGTAAGATAACTCTATTGTTAGCAAAGGTGTGACAGCTGCAGTGAGCCAAGGAAGATTCATGAGAGGTTCTAACACAAGGGGGTTGAGATGAGTGTGCCCCTTGGAAACCTATGATAACACGCAATTAAGATGGGAACACACAAGCGAAGATGCATCACCACATGGAAGGCAAGTTAGCAAGAAATCCAAAGTGATGGTAAAACCAACAACGCATTTCAGAAAGATTCATACATACATACACAGATAGAAATACATGCATGCATAAGCAAACCAATACATATATCATTTAGAGTAAACCAGATAGATAGAATATAGTACAACATATGCATGAAATGTGTTGGCTCTTGTTATATTAAGAAGTGTAAGTTCCAGTCATACAATACATCCATGTCCAACCACTAGTTTCGATAGCAGAACGTTATAGCCACAACGCCTACTCCTCCAAAGAGATGTACTAGCTCTGCGTAGTGGAGAAGTCAAGGCTCATTACAATACTGTCCAAGCTCTCCCCAAGATAGTCTTATCGGAAGCTTGGCTGACCAAAAGCCTTTACAATGAGTTATGAGGTTCTATTTATAGCAAAGGGTGGGGTGACCCTTGACATTCCCCTTTGTGACATTTCATCTACCCTCATGACTCTTCATCTACTCTATGACTGTTACATCCAACTATTGACACTTGAACTTCCACTTGACAAGACGTTACATTACAATGCACATGTGCTCATGTGAGACAAAATGGCTTGAGCAAGCCATGCAAGACATCACTAACACTCGGTCCTGTTGTGGTGAGACCAACTCTTTGACATGCTTGTGATGGTGAAGGTGGTGAGTTGATGCCAAGCTTGGTCATCTGTGATGGTGTGCATGTGCTCAATGATGGCATCTTGTTGAAGCAAACTCTTGCCTCCGTTGTATCCGAGTGCATTAGTATGGCTCCTCTGTCCAACTCATCAACTAGCATGCTCATGGTATTATTGGGTGTGGCTGAACTGACAATACATTGAAGCATAGTGTCCATGCTGATCTTCCAATGTGTGTTGGTGGTCATGCGTATGAACTGTCAACTACATGTTCAGATCCAGTTGGACTTGCTTCTTGTCTTTGCCTCAGTGAGTGTGTTGAATGGGTGGGATTGCATGTGTGTGCACGATGACATGCATGCTGTTGAATTCCCTTGCATGCAATCAACAACACTGCTCACCATGTCTACTCTATGCCACTTGTTGGGATGGATCTTTAACTCGTACGGGCGCAATTTCATCTGTGAGTGCATGTCGCACCCGCTGTTGTACCTGTTCTTCCTTGAGTTGTTGCTTGAGCACATGCAACTCCTTCTCTATTCCATTCTCTGCTTTCACATGATCTTCATGTTGCGCTATCACCTCATAGCCTGAGTCTCCAAGGTTGCTTTCACCACAAGTGGATCTATTTGAGCTTGCAACTTTGTTCTGCCTCTGTGTTGTCAACAACCTTCCTCTTGCATTCGTTGCATCCGGTATGTTGCCTTCAGCTGCTGTTCATGATGCTGCTTGTTGTGATGCTTATGCCGTCATATCTTGATGTCCTTTTCTATGAACAACTTGATTTCTTTGTGGGTTGGCAAGTCCATAGACACTTGATCGAATGCATCCCCAAGTGTGCTATGAACGGTGTCTTCGACTCTACTCCCTTGGAAACCATTGTACCTGTACTTCTGAGAGGTAGATGAACACCTGCAATATCTGGAGACATGGAAACACTCACGACAAGAAATCCGTTAGTCGAAAACCAAAATGAACTTAATAACTAACTTGCAACATACCTATGTGACTGATCATGAAGGTTGTGCAATTTCCATCGAGAGGTCAGGAGACTGACTGCCAAGACTACACAAGGCATAGTCTGGGCTGCTGGGAAGTTGATTTACTGCTAGAACTGCGCAATGCACAGTCCAGTCTATCTGCTGACTGCTGGAATTGCGCAATGCACAACCTCAGCTGGAAATGGTTGCAAGCTTAGTGACTTGATTACGCAATTTTCTCGGCTAGCAGTCACTATCCCTCAGAATTGCGCATTGCAAGACTGGAGGACAGTGACTGGGAAGAAATGCACATTTCCTAAGAGGAAGACAAATCCTTCCCTCTCAGGATTGCGCAATGCTGTCTTGGTGAGGCAAAGTCAGAGCCAACACTGCCCAGACTCGCCGACGGGTAACTGAAAGCGAATGTGAATGTGAATGCACAGCCATATTGAATGTAAGAATAAGTGAATGATCGTGCATGAAAACAGTGAATGAAAGATTCAGAAAACAGAACAACATGCATGTGGGTGAGGCGAGTCGCCGAATCAGTGACCGTTTGTGAAAAACAATTTCATGCATGTGACAACAGTGAGATGTTAACGAAAACTGAAACGCTGCTAGAACAAGCTAGTATGTATTGAAATGATAGTAAGTGCTCACTGAAATCAAGCAGATGACATTCATACGAAGCGAAACACAAAAAGCGCCAGAAATTCAACACAAGACATGCAAAGTGGGCTTACCCAAAAACAGTTGAGCTGAATGTGCCGACGGATCCTAGATGCGATGTGGGATGTCAGAGCTACAAGGTTGATGTTAGGAATGATCTCTGTAGTGTCTGGTTCATGATTTTTGATAAAATCAAAGATGTGACGCGAATGCCACAAATCTAGGAAGAGAGACACTTGTTGGAAGGTTTCCAAGATGATCCTTGCATGGAACCTCCGGCTGTTAAAAGTAGATCCCTGAATCAAGGGATGCCTTTGCATGCTGCCTTGGGAGAAGCAACCCATGTACGCAAATCAATTTTTCTCAGTCCTGGAGGGAGCCATCAACTCAACTGCACATGCAAGACGCTGCTCAACTGCTAGGAGAAAATGCACATTTATGGAAGGGAGCCGAGTTGGTTGCCCAGGAGATTTTCACAATTGCTGGGCAGAGCAGCTGACTGCTACCTAAGATTGTGCAATTCCTAGGTTGAGCAGCCCGACTAGGAGGAATTACATAACTTTCTGAATGAAGCCTGACTGACAGAATTGTGCAATTTTGGAGCCTAGTAGGCTGCCAGACTGAATTGCGCAATTTCTAGAGGGAAGGCTGGTTGCCCTTTAGAATTGCCCAATTTCTTAAGGGAGCTGCTCAGCTTGCAGCTAGACCAAGTCCAGACAAATAGCCTATGAGGGGGATTCATCAAGTTCTAATAGACAGGATGCCTTTTTGTAAGAAAAACATTGAAGCTTGTGTACTTGACAAAGCAAGACATGCTGCTGTGAAAGGTTGGTAAGGAGGCTCCAAAACGAAGCTAAGGAAAAATTTTGGAGGGTGGTTATAGCCACTACAATAGGACCTTTGTAGGAGTTTTTGGTTTCCCTTGTTCAATTCTGGTGCTCTTCCTAGTTCTGAAATACATGGGACCTTGTCTTGATTGCTTCCTCTTGGGCTTGACAAGAGTGCCTAATGTAGCTAATGTTGCATCTACTTCCTGTTCAGTATCCCCATGAGATAGAATTGTTTGATGTGGTTGTTCCTCTTCTCCTTGGGATTTATAAGTCTCCTCAAGGCTTACTCTCTCTTCTACTTGCTTCTCCCCCTCTTCTCCCTTGATTTCTGCTTCTTCTTCCTTTGTCTCTACTGCCTCTTTTTCCTCTGTTTTTCTCTCTTCCTCTTCTATTTTTGCTACCTTTTCCTCCTCTATTCTTGCTCCTTCTTCTTCCTCTATTTTTCCTTCTTTACCTCTAATGCTAGAGGTTGGTGTCTCTCCAAGTGTGATGGCTTGGGTTTCTATGAAAGTCTCCCTATCCATGTCCAAAAATTTATTCCATAGGACAGGGATCCTCAAGTGGCTCAAAGAATCCATCACTATTAACTTGATGAGGCCATGGTGAGCTAAGTGTTGATGCTTTACTTCCCTCACCTTCTTACTCATTTCCATGATTGATTGTAGGAGGAAATGGGGAGCACTAAATCTTTGAGGGAGAGGCAATTTTCCCTTGAATCTTAGCTCATGGAGCAATCTGAAGTGGTAGGCATAAACCACACTCAATCTCCCTTCACAAGATATATACTTGAGGATATGGTAATCTACCTCATCCCAAGGGTAAGGTATACTTTCTCTTCTCACTCCATTCTTATCTTCTACAGACTTCTCTTTTAAAAGGAAGAATTTTTTCCTAGTTGTGACACTCATTACCTTGTCTTCTTTGCTCCACCTAATTCCTAGGGGTAAGGTGGTCACTTTTCTTATGGTTTCAGGATTGAGAGAGATGGCCAACACTCTGACAACAATAGTGGAACTATATTCCTCTTGAGAATGTAATTTTATGGCAAATTCATGAGCAAGATCATCATCATACCCCTTTAGAAACTCAAAGAAACCCAACCATTGGTGTCTTTTGAAGATGTCAACTACAGGAGGGTTATGGTGAATCCTCTTGGTGTCTGAGGGTTATATTCTATTAAATCCCCCCCGTTTCTTCTATTATTCCTCCTTGGTGTTATTTAGGTGTGGAATTCAAAAAAAATTCAAACAATCTTAGTGGTGAAACAATGTTAAGTTTCTTGGTAGTAGTGAGGGAGAAGGGTGCTCGAATTGATATCAACCAAACTACTTTTCTCTTCTTTTAACCACAACAATTTTAAAAAAGACTCCTACTGCTCAATTGATTGTTACAGGCTCTTAATTTCAAGTAGACTTCTCATGCAAATGGATGTAGAAACAAGGAAGGAGGGTGTCACTTACTTCTTGTCAAAATAATTTTGTGTGTGCATGATGGTTTTGAGACAATATCGAGCCACTGTGGCTCCTTTTTCACCTTCCAATTCCTCTTGTAGCTCCTCTCGGCCCTCTTGTAGCACTTGCAGGCCTGCCTATAGCTTCCTCTTGTAGCACTTGCAGACAAGGTTTGAAACTTCTCGGTGGCACCCTAGGTGGTCTGATACAATAGCTCATCCTTCCTCTACCTATTTTTGGAATGAGTGATGGTGCAAATGAAGTCGAGCCCAATACATAATATCCTCTTTTGGTTAAAATCTTGGAGCGCTCTAGTGACATGGCATTAACACAAGTTTCCTCTTTTGGACCATTGTCCCCACTCCTTGTAATCATTTCTCTCTCCTCGTGATTATCACCCCACTCTTCGAGGACACCACCTCATTTTGAGTTGACATCTCCACATTGCATGGGTGACTTAACTCAAACTTAAGTTTACTAGTTGAGGGTGGCCAAGTTCACTGGCCACCTCCAACCTATTAAAACACCTCTCTCAACCATTACACATTTTAGTCATTTTATGCATAGGGAAGAGGTGAGGGTTTCCATACTTGAGCCTACCTATGGATCAAATTGTTGCAGATAGTTGCATGCTGGAGTTGGGCCATATAATCATTATGATAAAGGGAGTTGACTCTTTGACTTGTTT
The DNA here is from genome assembly GCA_031772625.1 of Pinus tabuliformis. Taxonomy (NCBI): domain Eukaryota; kingdom Viridiplantae; phylum Streptophyta; class Pinopsida; order Pinales; family Pinaceae; genus Pinus; species Pinus tabuliformis. The sequence continues at coordinate 245,960,827 of CM062810.1, read as the reverse complement.
CCTGTGCATGTCTTCATAATTGATGATACCTTGACTGTTGATTTTTCTGTGTGTGCTCATGCATATCTGATGTCCAAGCTGTTGTTGCTAGTGGAAATCCTTCCTGGGGATGACATGTCCCTTCCTAGTTGTAGACAAGTTTCCATTATGCCTTCTGGTGGTGGAAAAAAAAAAATAACAGTCATTTCTATTATGGTTGCACAGGCTGCTACAAGAGGAGTTTTCTTCCTGTAGCAGTCATTTGATCCTCCCATGAAGTCTTCAATTTGCATGATGCTATTGAGGGAGATGATGAAAAGTCATGAGGACAGGGTTAGAGTCATTAGGGAGTAGTGAAAACATTGGAGAAATATAAAACAATGGCTTCTGTGTGTTTTTTAGGGGTAGAATGGATTGGAAAATTTGAGCAAGTTTTGGTGAAATGGAGTGGATGGGTGATGGATAGATGATGAGAAAATAATTGGAGGACCCTTTGTATCATTTCCTAGAGGCATCATGGTATTTTGGGTTGTTCTCCTCATTGGATCCCCCTCTTGTAGATTCACAGGCTCCTCTTGTAGCATTACAAGACCTCCTATAACAATACATGTCCTTCCTGTAGCATCACATTGAGGAGGTGAAATTTAAACTTCTTGTTGATTGGATGGTGGAGAGAGATGGTTATATGAGTGGAGAGTGTGGAGATTAGGTTTATGGATGGGAGGATGGATGAGAACTTGTAGGTTTTGTCCTAGAGCCATGAAATCTGCCATTGTGTGCAATCCTACAAAACAAGAAAAAGGTTAGCAGACATGGTGTAAGGTTCTTCCTTGTGTTCTTCTTTTCCTATTTTTTTGTTTTTTTATTTTTTTATTTAGGTAAATAGACTGCCTCTGTGGAGGTTTTCAACCTGCATGGCTGCCCTAGGTGCCTTAGAGGAGGTTTTCACCTAAGGATATTTATTTTTTTTCTTCTCTTTTTTTTGTTCCTAGGTTGCCTTAGAGAGGTTTTCAACCCTGGAGTTGGCCTTAGATGCCTCATAGATGTTTTCATCTAGGACATTTTATTATTATTATTTTTCAAATTTCTAGGAATGTTGTGGGATGGAAGCTATGAAACTCCCAATCACATTTAATTCTCAGCTGATTGAATTGATAAATTCTTCCTTGCACATGGGTCTTATATATAGCTTCAATCTATAACCATTTACAAGTAAGGGAATTCCTTCCTCATCAATGGTTCTGATCTAGAAATATCCATTTTCATGACACTTTTCTACTAGGTATGGACCCAACCATCTTGTCATTAGCTTCCCTTTGAAATATTTGAACCTAGAATCATATAACAGTGCCCAATCTCCTTCTTGAAAAGTCTTTTCCCTTATATGTTTGTCATGTCAGACTTTCCTTTGTAGTTGTATGACTTCAGTGTGTAGGAGAGCTTGCATTCTGAACTCATCTAATCCATTAAGCTGGAGAAACCTTTCTTGTTGTGTTGTAGTGAAGTCTAAGTCCAACTGAGCTTCCATCCTCAAAGTGTTATATTCAAACTAAATATAAAGAAAAACCTTTTTCCTATAAACCAAGTCATATGGAGTGAACCCAGTGGTGGTTTTCCAAGTGCTGTTGTAGGAGAAAGTGACTTCTACTAGTATTTTTGCCCAATATTTGCTCCTGTTGCAAACAACCTTAGCAAGGATGCTCTCCAATGCTCTCTTTGTGACCTATACTTTCCCATTTGCTTGAGGGTGATAGGCAGTGGATGTTTTGTGCTTGATATGGTGTTGCCTCATGAGATATTCAATCAGATTTGATGTGAATTGTGCTCCTTGATTGGTGACTACCTCCCTTGGATACCCAAACTTGTAGAAGATGTTTTCTATTAAAAAATCAGCCACTTTTTGTTGATTTGCTGCTTTGATTGCCTTTGTCTCAACCCACTTTGTCAAGTAATCAATGCACACAATGATGTACTTCTTCTGTCCTAATGGTGGATGAATTGGACCAATGAAATCCATGCCGGGATTTTCCATTCTATGGCACTGATCACACCTAGTGGTGTATCTCCTTGCATCTTGATGTAAAGTGGGTCAATAGTAACCAGCCTTTGGAAATTTAAAGGTTGTCCTTTTAGCAGCAAAATGACCCCCACAAGGTCCATCATGATATTTTGAGAGGATGTCAAATACCTCTTCTTCTGTTACACATCTCCTCAAGATCCGATCTGGTTCCAATATGAAAAGATTGCCCCTAATCCAAGTGAAAGGAGAGTGTTTCCTTACAATCTTGATTTTCTCTCTAGATGATATATTAGGAGGGAACCTCCCAACAACCAAGTAGTTGGCTATGTCAGAAAACCAAGGAGAAAGCATCGGTATGGTAAAGAGTTGTTCATCTAGAATTTGATCATCCACCATCTCCTCATTACCTGTAGTTAAGGTTAGCCTGGACAAAAAAACTACAAGCGCACTTTCTTTCCCTGGTTTTTCAATAATAGTCAAATCAAATTGTTGTAATGATAAAAACCATCTAATTATCCTGGCATTGACATTAGGCTTATTCATCAAATATTTAATGGCTTCATGATCATTATGAACAAAAGTTTGATACCCAATGATATAGTTCCTGAATTTGTTTAAAGAATGTACTACATCTAAGAGTTCTTTTTCAGTGACAGTGTAATTCAACTCGTCTTTAGAAAAATTCTTACTAATGAAATAGATGGCATAAGGCAATTTATCTTATACTTGTCCTAAGGATGCCCCTACAACTTTATCTGATGCATCAATATGGGTATGGAAAGGAAATGCCTAGTTGGGACCCCTAAGGATGGGTGCAATGGTCAATTTTTCTTTAAACACTTCAAGGTCCTCTTGACAATTGCTTGTCCAACAAAAATTTGAATCCTTGGCCAATAATCCAAACAGAGGTAAAGACACTTTACTAAAGTATTTGATGAATCTCCTATAATACCCAGCTAGTCTTAATAAACTTCTTGCATCTCTTTTCTTTTGAGGGGTAGGGACCCTTTTGATTATGTCAATTTTGTTTGGTTCAACCTGTATCCCTTCCTTGGATATGGAATGGCTAAGGACAATCCCTTCGTTCATTAAGAATTCACATTTCTCAAGGCTCAGTGAGAGATTCATTTAAATACATTTCTTCAAGACCTCGCACAAATTGGAAAGAGATTCATGGAATTCACATCCATAAGGAGTAAAATAATCCATGTATATTTTGACAGAGTCATGAACATTTTCAACAAAAATACTCAGAATTGCCCTCTGGAAAGTAGTAGGGGCATTGCACAAACCGAATGGAATAAGTCTATAAGAAAAGGTACCCCAAGGACATGTAAATGTGGTCTTATCTTGGTCTTCACAGCTAATATGGATTTGGTTTAACCCACTAAAGACATCTAGGAAGGAGAAGAATTTCTTCCCTGCAAGGCCATCTAGGACTTGGTCGATGAAGCATAAACTAAAATGGTCCTTCTTTGTAACCTTGTTAGGTTCTTGGTAATCAAAACATATTTTGCACTTCCCATTCTTATTGGGGACTAAAACAAGAGGTGACACCCACCCACTATCTGAAATGGGGTATATGTACCCTGCATCCAATAGATTTTGTAGTTCTTCTTTCATAATGTCCTTAAGAGTCGGTTTCATCCTTCTATAGGGTTGGCACATAGGCTTGCATCCCTCCTTGATGTAAATATGATGAGTATAAAATAAGGGATCCACACATTTCATTTCCTTATAATCCCAAGCAAAAGCATCTAGGTGTTACCTCAACACATTGCACAATTATTCTTCTTATTTGGCCGAGAGAGAAGGGTTGATCTTTAAGGTTCTGGATGGCCCAAACTCTACAATATTGACATGTTTTGGACTTGAGTCAATAGAGCATAAGTCAGTCTAAGGACTACTCCTAGATTCTTTCATCAACTCATCAATTGGTATTGGAGTGGGGCGTTGATTCTGAAGGATATGGTCAATGAGGTTATCTTCATCAGGCTGCCCCCCTCCTATAATAGTATCTAGAGTGAAGATTGGGTAGGGGGTGGTGTGATACAATTCATCCTCTTCCTCCTCTTCTAACCATACGAGTAAGTCATGTTCAATAAAAGGTTGAGTAGGAGGATACAATACCAGTTGTTTTGATAAATGAACATTCTTAATGGTCATGTTCCCATACATACAACTAATGTAGGCATCAGTAGTGGCCAACCATGGTCTTCCTAAGATGAGAGGATAGTCATTAAACTTGGATTTTGGCTAGAGAACTAGGAAATCACTCGGATACTCCCAAGAGTCAATGGAGACCATAATATCTTCAACAACTCCATCAGGAGCTACTGTGGATCTATTTGCAAGTTGCGGCACTGTGGTGGTCTTCCTCAAATCCCCTTAGAGATTTACCTTTATCATGGTTTCCTTAGTCATAACATTTATTGCAAAAACAAGATCAATCAGGGTATTAGGGACTATAATGCCATCAATGTGCACATCCACTATTGGGCTTCCAGGGTCTAAATATTTCGAGAAGCTCACCCTCCCAAGCATCAAATCACATGGTTTCCAAACAACATTTATGGTGGGGGTGTCTCTTTTTATTCTCCTAGTAGTTTTGAAACATTTATCCTTGATAATATTATTATAGATGAGAACATCTTTAATGGCCTAGAGAAGGGGTATCTTAACACACAAATTCTTCAATTCTCCCATAAGTTCAACCTCTTATGGGGTGTGCTGGCTAGGGTGGATCAACCTCTCAGGAAAGGGAGGTGGATTGACTTGAGGAACACTCTCTTCCTTCTCTTCTTCAAGCTCTTCAGGTGGATAAGGTGGGTGATTATCTGGGATAACTCTCCCAAACCGAAGGTTGATCTCCTGGATTTCCATAGCATAAGCAGGATATGATGTCTCTCCACTGTAGACCTATTGTGCTTGCTTGTTGTTTAGATTCAGATTGGGTTGAGCAGGAATTTGAGGTTTCTTAGGTGGAGTAGGATGAGTGAGTTGTGGTTGAGGTTGGGGTGGAGGCAGTAAAGCAGGAGGTTGGTTGACTTGAGGCCTCCACCCTTGTGATGGGTTTCCACATTGAGAAGATTGGGGTGGATATGGCTGAAAGGATGGTTGATAGGTTGAGGAGGATATGGAAGAGCATAAGGCCAATAAGGAGGTGTTGACTATGATGGATGAGTGGAAGAGTACCAAGGTTACAAAGGTGCATTCTGATTTAGATTGTAATAAGAGTAGTGTGCACCTTACATGCCTTGTTGATATGGCTGAGGTCCTCGAAGTCCTCTTTGATTAATGAAGCAAAGTTGCTATGACACACCTTCTAGCCCTTGGTATACAACTTTTAGTCTTGGAAAAGAAGGGAATTTTTCTATTTCATGATTTTATTCATAGACTAGGCAAACTTCTATGACATTCAATGGGCATTCATTCCTATGATGTCTTTTGGTGCATCTAGGGCAGAAAATAGCTAGTCCCCTTTCTTCTTCCTCCTGCTTTCTTTGATTTGCATTGTATCCATTTGCAATGAAAATGTATGCAAAATTTCATTGTTGAAATCCTCCAACACGTTCCCTATATCATTCTTGATGGATGTTGTGGAGGGAGAGGAATTGACCAAGCCTTGACTAGCCCTACCCTTCTTCCTGGCAGCCGTAGAGTGATTCTTGAACACAATTTTGATGTCATCATAGGATAACTGATAGATATCTCCTCTAGATAGCATGTTAAGGGTTTCCAACATATCCTCCCTGATCCCTCGGAGAAGAACTAGCTTGAGTGACTCAAGATCAAGGGTATAGTTGGCCCTCCTATAACTAAGTTGAAATCTCTCCTCATATTCCTCTAGGGATTCATCAGGTCCAAGAGCCATACTAAAGATTTATTCCTTGGTTTATTTGGACCAATAGTAGTCGTTGTACTTGTTATTGAGGGCCTGTTGCATTTGGGCCCAGGTAGTGATGCTACCCCTAGGCAGACCCATAAACTAGCGCAAGGCTACATATTTAAGGGTAGAGGGGAATAACTTCAGCTTCTACTCATCAGAGGCATAGTCATAGGTCCTACAAACAACAACAAATTCAAACATGAAGGTATCAGGATCCTCATAGGTTAATCCATGGAAGTGTGGAAGGGAAGTAGGGCTTATATTCTTCATTCTAGCCTCTCCATTGGTCTCTCTGATAGGAAAACCTCATTGTCCCTGTTTTCAGCCATAGTTTGGGTAGGTGAAGTGGGTTCTTCTTCTTCCCCAATAGGTTCTTCAAAAATTTCAGGTTGCTCACCTAGAGGGTCTTCTAACTCCCCTGTAATCAGAGAGGGAAGCTCACAGTCACCAAAGAAGAGTGAAGGTTGACTGCTTGAGGGTGTGGGGGTTTTTGGTAATAATTTTCCTTGATTATCCCTACTCCTATGAGGCATGAAAGAATTTTTTTATTATTTTATTTTTTCACTTTTTCAAAAACTATATGCAAAACATAAAATAATGCTCAAGAAAAAACAACATCTACTCAAACACCTTCCTGGAAACGACACCAAAAATTGGTGAGCCCTGGTATTGCACTGAGAATGTTACAACTCCCAAGGGCTCCTCAACTTAAATTATCAACCTCGGGTTCATACAAAATTATAGGTGATAGTGCTATATGCAGAACATATTGGATTATACTCATGCCACCCTTAGTCATGACATTAGATAAAAGTGCTCAAAGACCATTCCTCCTACTGAACTATAATTAAAGCTTGCTGATGAAAGTACAATTGAAAACTAATTCTAGCTATGAAAGTGGAAATGCCATTTTTCTCAGCTTGTAGATGCTAATTAATCAATTCATGAAAAGATAGGGGCTAATATACTTGCAAAAAGGAAGCTACTTTATCTTGCATAATTCATCAAGCTACCAACATACTTTCATATATCATCTACCTAGTTTACATTTGCTTGAAAAACAAAAACCTAACTTGCATCATACTTGTGATTAAAAAACTAATTCTGATATGTTTTACAGTGAGGAAAATGAATGGTTGGAGTGGCCTAGGAACTTCCCCTGATCATCAAATCATAGCTGGGGGTAATTATTCATCTTGACTGAGCTAAATTTGAAGTGGGGATCAAAACTAGTGAGAAAAGGTAGTGCTACAGGCTTGTTATAGGTGACTACTATAGGAGGTCCTGTATTGCTATAAGAGAGCCTGTAATGCTACATGAAAGGTTCTAAGAGGCTTCTTAGGGTGAAAACGATGTATTGAGGGTATGGAGAGGTGGATGGAGGCTAGAGAGAATGAAGGAAGGTTGGGTTGAGCCCCCTATCCAAGCCCAAGACCTCTCAGAGGTCTGTCTTGCACTAGAATAAATGCTCACGGTGTCCTAAGTTTACTATGCAAAGTGACTTATGGAAACATAGTTTTGGGACATAATTTAGGGGTGGAAAGAGAAGATGGAGGAGTCCAATATGGAAGTGGAAAAGGTTCCCTTCCCTGTAGATCAACACAACCCTGCAACCAATCACATGCATACATCCATTTATCATTAACAAAGTGATATAACCTATGATGGAAAATATGAGTTGAATTTAAATCACATCTATTTTATGCCATAACACTACTCTAATCACTAAAATGACTTCTAAGCTATAGAAAGCAAATGTAAAGTGGAGCAAATATAATTCATCTATTTCCAAGAAATCATAAGCACAATACTTTTGGACTGAGGTTGTGAATCCTTCCACTCATTCTCCCACAAGAGAGGTGATGTAGAAGCTTGCAACCACAAGTTTTTATAGCTTAATCTCTACTGAAATGAAAGAAATTATGAACTACTTGGAACCAAGAAAAAACACAAGTACAAAATAGTGGCCAAAGCCTCTAAATTGGGACCAAACCCAAGGGTCTCAAGCCTTTGAAACTAACTCAAATGTTGCTTAATAACCAAGTTCTCATTATCATAAAGTAAAGGTCTCATACATCACCTGAAATTTCAAAATGACAATGTCAAGCATTAAGCTCAATATCTACAGCTATTTGAATCAAAACTTTGAATCCTAATGATATTTTCTTCTTGTTTTATACAAAAGGGTAGTTGTTAGCATCTCCCTTGAAAATAGGAGTGATTCCCTCCTTGATCTCGGAAATGGTGGGTCTTGTCCCTCTTGAGCTTCACTTGGACTAGGAGTTACTCACCTACCAATGAATTCAAAGTGGTGAGAGAGGATGCTATGATCTCAAGCCAAGTTAGGGAGTTAAGGAGGTGGACAAACCCCATGGATTCTCTCCTGGTTTTCTCCATCAACCCTGCATAGTAATTGCCTAAAAAATGCTTCTTTTTCCTGTAATTAAACCACATTAGGCCACATACTACGACAAACACATTTTACTCATCTTACTAAGAATAATATAACAAAAAATGTGAATTAATGTGAGAGAAGGATAGTTTTAAGGTTGGAGGATGGCATGATGATCTTCAAAATATGCCTATTGATGGGACTCGTCACAAAATTATACAACTTTATGTGACTCAATGTCGGGTATGACTCCCCCCTCCCTCTAGTTCTTTTAATGTTGTTTTTTATTTTTGTGTAGCATTTGGAGGTATTCTCATATGGCTAAATGGTTTTCAAGTCAACCTAAAATAATTATGAAAAAATAATATTTGAAGTGATAAATCACCCCAAGAAAGTCAAGTCAAACCAACCTATGAAGGGGTGTGTCCCTTGGGTTATTTCACCTCATTTTACAAGTATAAATAGAGGGTGTGATGTTGCATTTTCTCTACCAAGAGAGAGCAAGTATCTTCTCTCTCTTCATCAAATTTTTTATCCATCTTGGACAACCACACGTGTGGATCAGGAGGGCCTCAAAAGTAAAAGGAAATCTACAAGAGTAACAGGAAGGCAGTGAGAGTTGTAAGAAGGATACAAGAGTAGTAGGAAGGTCGAAATAATTGCAGGAGGGCCATAATATCCCCAGGAAGGTCGTTGGCTATAGGTGAAATAGGGATAAATAAGAGATAAAAGGGATGACCTCAAAGGACAATAGATTAGACAAGTTTTATTGGTATTTTTACTTGGATATTGGCATAGATTTCTAGACAAATATTTGATTGTAACTATTGGTAAAGAATAAATTCTCAAAAAGAAATTTTGTTGGGTTTTTCTCCCAAGGTTGGGTTTCCTAGGGTAAAATTATTGTCTCTCTTGTGCATGGTTGTCTTTCTACAATCCTTACTATTTTGGATGCATTTATTGTTGAGACTTTTTGAAATGTAATTATTCAAATATAATATTATTGCAATAAAATATTGGTTGAAGATCATTAGTAAATAACTATCTGGCAGAAAATTGTATCTACTGCACTCTTGCATAGAAAATTCAACATGGTCTTAGAGCTTTGTTGAAAGAGAAACCTTTGAATTAAGCCTAAAAGATAGTAATCAACAACCTGATTAGTTTTAGTTCTCTTCTAAAAGTGGTTCCAAGTCTCATAGTAGAAGATAGGTTGGATAGTGCTACTAATTTCAGATATTGGAAGACCATGATAGTTCTTATTTGGAAGAAAATGACATTCAGGATCATGTGAAGGAAGTCATTCCAAAGCCATTGGGAGCTGAGGAGAAATCCAAGCATAAGAAGAATGAAGCCAAGGCTTAGAGAATCTTGATAGACTATGTAAAGGACCACTTGATTCCACATGTTGTTGTGTTAAATATTTCCAAAGAAGTGTATGATGTTTTGGTGGGATTGTTCCTAAGTGACAAAACTAGTAGGAAACTAACCTCAAGGCATCAACTCTGTAGTATCATGATGCCTAAATCATATTTTGTTGTAACTTATCTTATGAGAGTCTCTTAGTTGAGAGATGAACTTGGAACCATTGGAAATACCATTGATGATGTTGATCTCATTACGGTGACTCTCAATGGATTTCCTTCCTCATGGGATCCATTTGTTCAAGGAATTTATGCTTGAGAAAAAATGGTTTTGGGATTGGTGTCCTTGGGGTTGGAGCCCTAGAAAAAATTGTTGTACAAGTTAGATCTTTCGTTTCATTGTAAAGAGGATTGGAGTCCTCAACAATTTATTATTAATAAAATTATGTATCTTGTTATTGTTCATTTTGTGTTTTATCTAAGTGATCTAAAATGGTAAATTAATAATTGTAAAATAAATATTGATTCACCTACGGCCCCCCCACCCCCCCCCCCCGAGAGTTTCCAACACCTTTATGTTGGAGCAAGGGTTGGAAGCTATTTCACTTTAAGACTCTGGTTTTGTAATCATCATTTTACAGTGAAATTTTTCAATACCAATCAGGAATCAATGTGTAGGTTTTAACCCCATACAGAAATTACCTGCATATGAATTCTAAAACACAGAAAATAAACAATGCGAGAGCATAACACATAAAACACATATACACAGAGATTTTCCGCTGGATCCCAAAACCGGGACTACCAGCTTGATTTTTCATTATGTTCCTTTTAATGTTACAATACATATTTATACATGCCAAAGCATCAAATACCATGGACGAAAAACCATTGTGTCCAAAACCATGGACTGAAAACCATCGCATCCAAAAAACATGTGCGAAAATCATGCACAAAACCATAGGTGGGTCCGCCCAACCTAACATAGGGTCCAAAACCAAAATTTTCGCCTCAAACCCCTTGTGAACCCCCCCCCTGCTACACAATCGGTGCAACGAAGGGGGGGCAGACCCCCCAGTTAACTACGTGGGCTAGTCATGGAAAGAATATAACAGAACCCAACATTCTCCCACTTGTTGTTTTCTTTTCACAAGGGGCCACAAGAGAGCTTATTCATTTTTCCAGCCATGAAACACCCATTGTTTCTCTACACCAATACCAACAACACCTTTTTGTATTCTATCATATCCCTCACAAAGTGATACTGAACATCAATGTGCTTTGTCTTTGAATGGTATGCAGGGTTCCTTACCAAGAAAATTGCACTTTGGCTGTCACAGTCTATCCTTATAGCTTCCTGTACTAACCCCATACTTGAGCACAATCTCTGCAACCAAACTGATTCCTTGCTTGCATGAGTGGTTTCCATGTATTTTGCCTCCGTAGTTGATAGTGCCACTACAGATTGTTTCTTACTCATCCAACTAACTGCACCTCCAAATAGGTTAAACACATACCCACTTGTAGATATTCTCTGATCTAGATCTCCAGCCCAGTCTGCATCAACAAAGACATGAATATCCAACACTCTATCCAATCCCGGTCTTCCTTGGTAGCACAAACCATAATCACTAGTGCCACGCAAATACTTGAAAACCCGCTTCACTGCTATCTAGTGCTCCTTCCCTCGTTTTGACATAAACCTGCTCAATACTCCCACTGCATGTGCAATGTCTGGTCTAGTACATACCATTGCATACATCGGGCTACTGAATACACTTGCATATGTAACACGGGACATGTCCTCTTCCTCTTCTTGCTTCTTGGGACACTGTTCAGCAGATATCCTCACACCTATAGGAATAGGAACCTTCACTGATTTACTATCCTGCATATTAAACCTCTGCCATATTGTCTCGACATACTTCCTCTGGTTTAACTAGAGCTTCCTCTTTGCCCGATCTCTTTTAATTTCCATGCCCAAAATATAGTTTGCAGCACCAAGATCTTTCATGTCGAATTTGAAGGACAATTGGGTCTTCAAATCCTGGATAATTTCTTTATCATTTCCAACCAACAACATATCATCCATGTACAAGACCAGATAAATAACACGGTCACCAATTAATTTAAAATACACACAGTGATCTGCTTTGCTTCTGGTGAAGCCAAGTCCCCATATAAATGTATCAAATTTTTTATACCACATCCTTGGTGACTTTTTTAACCCATACAGAGACTTATTTAACTTGCATACCAGTTCTTTCTTACCCTTCACCGCAAAACCTTCAGGTTGCTTTATATATATTTCCTCTTCTAGATCCCCATGAAGAAATTTTGTCTTCACATCCATATGTTCTACCTCAAAATGAAAAGAAGCAGCAACAGATAAAAGTAATCTAATAGAAGTTACCTTCACAACAGGAGAAAAAATATCACCAAAATCAATTCCCGGCACCTGGGAATAACCTTTTGCTACCAACCAAGCTTTATACTTCTCCACCTTCCTTCTGCATTTGTCTTCTTCTTGAACACCCATTTGCTGCCAATGGGTTTCCTTCCAGCTGACAACTCCACCAGATCCCAAGCCTCTTTTTTGTGCAAAGATGCCATTTCATCAACCATGGCCTCTTTCTAGAGTTTTCCATCCTCTAAATATATTGCTTCCTTCACAGTTCTGGGATCATCATCAGTAATAGATAAAGCAAAATTTGAACAGAAAGTAGATGGACTATACCTCTCTGGCTGCCTTCTTTCTCGAACTGATCTTCTCACACCCGGAGTGTGTGGCTCTTCACCATCTGATTCCTCCTCTACTGTCGAGTTTGATTCTTCCTCCTTTAGCTCAAACTCTATCTTCTCAGGTTCCTTTGGTTGGACTTCATGTTTAATAATATCTTTCACCTCTCTGAACACCACATCTCAGCTGTACACAACCTTCATTGTTACTGGGTTCCAAAGCTTATAACCCTTTAAACCATCCTTATACCCAATAAAGATGCACTTTTCAGATTTACTATCCAACTTGGTTCGTTTCTCCTTTGGAACATGTACATATGCATCACATCCAAATACCCTCAGATGTGAAAGAGAGGGTTTCTTACCAGTCCATAATTCTTGTGGAGTCTTATCCTCCAAAGCTAATGAAGGTGACCTGTTGACCATGTAACATGCAGTATCCACTGCCTCTGCCCAGAATTCCTGTCCTAACCTCGCGCCACTGAGCATGCTTCTTTCCCTTTCCATCAACGTCTTGTTCATTCTTTCTGCAACTCCATTTTGCTGAGGTGTATAGGGAGTAGTATTCTGCCATGCTATACCACACTTCTTACAGAATTATTCAAATTCCTTGCTACAAAATTCTCCACCATTATCTGTCCTCGACACCTTTATCTTCTTCTTTATCTGGTTTTCCACCTGAGCCTTAAATTCTCTAAACCTGTCAAAGACTTCAGATTTCTTCTTAAGGAAATATATCCATGTATTCCTTGGGAAGTCATCTATAAATGATACATAGTACACAGACTTAACCAGTGATGGAACCTTCACAGGTCCAAACACATCACTGTGCACAAGCTCTAATATCTATTTCGCCCTCTTACTACCAGAGGGGAAACTCACCCAATTCTGCTTCCTGTATACACAATTTTCACAGAAATAAAAATCCAGAGAGCTATTACTCATACCTTCTACCATACCTTTACCATGAAGTATTCAAAGACCCTTCTCTCGAACATGTCCAAGCCTTTGATTCCACAACATGGTCTTCCCTCCAGAGACCACTAGATTTTTTGCTCCACTTTCAGGAACCACGAAACTGTTGCACCCATCAACAACAGTGCTACCTTGCAGCTTGTATAGAGTTCCAATCCAAACTCCCCACATCAATACCAATGCTCCCTAAACCATCTTGCAGGTATCATTCTCGAACACTGTTTTTACACCTACATCATCTAGTTTGCTTACAGAAATCAGATTTCTGGCTGATGCAGGAATATGTAGAACACCTGGAAGCATTCTAACCCTTCCACCTTGCAACTTCAACTTTACTTTTCTGTGACCAATGATTCTAGCCTTCTTGTCATCCCTAAGAAGACATCACCACCATCATATTTCTCATACTCACAGAACCACTCTCTATGGGGAGTGAAGTGAAAGGATGCACTTGAGTCAATCAACCATGCCTCATGATCTACATGTGTACTTGAAGAAGCCAATTACACATCCCCACCTTCATCTAAGGTGGTTTTCGCCTTTGCAGAAGGAGCCTCATCAGCTACCTTTCCTTTGTCAGGAGCTTTAGATTTATAGTCCCTTTTGAAGTGGCCTTCCTTTCCGCATTTCCAGCACACCACCTTTATAGGTTTTCCTAGAGATTTAGATCTCCCTCTAGATTTAGATCTCCCACTCGATGACTTATTTTTGTTTATGTTCTGGGATCATCCTCATATAGACAAGGCATCACCATTCTGGCTCTCCATATTTTTCCGTCTCATCTCCTCCGTTAGTAATGCTGAGACTATTTCATCAAATTGCAAGGCAGTTGCATTGCTACCTATTACAATAACCAGACTATCCCACGAATCTGGTAGAGAACACAACAAACTGATGCACTTATCTTCATCTGAAATTTTAATATCAACAGATTCTAACTGACTTACCACAATATTAAATGCGTTCAGATGCTCTATCACTGAGTCTCCATCTTTCATCCTTAGGTTATACAACTTTTTCCGTAGGAACAGTTTATTCACCAGAGACTTAGATTAGTACAAAGTCCTTAACTTGTCCCACAAAGCCTTCGCCATAGCTTCCCCTGATACATTCAGAAATACTGAATATGAGACACACAATCGTATTGTGCTCTTTGCCATCCGATCCAACTTCTCCCATTCTTCATCAGACACTCCCATTGGTTTAGTACCTGGATCTACCGCGATCCACTGATCTTTATCCACCAACAGATCCTCCATCTTGAGTTTCCACAACTCAAAACTCTGACCATTAAATTTCTCGATCTCTATCTTTCCACTACTCGCCATCTTCTTTCACCACCAGAATCGATCTCGTAGATCTCCCACTGAACAGGGTCTACCACAGGCCCGAGCGAAACCCCTCAGCAACAAAGGCATCCCCTTGAAGCCAAAACAGCTCTGATACCAAATGTAGGTTTTAACCCCATATAGAAATTACCTGCATACGAATTCTAAAACACAGAAAATAAACAATGTGAGAGCATAACACATAAAACACATATACACAGAGATTTTCACCTGGATCCCAAAATTGGGACTACCAGCTTGATTTTTCATTATGTTCCTTTCAATGTTACAATACATCTTTATACATGCCGAAGCATCCAATACCATGGACCGAAAACCATTGCGTCCAAAACCATGGACCGAAAACCATCGTGTCCAAAAAACATGTGCTAAAATCATGCACAAAACCATACGTGGGTCTGCCCAACCTAACATAGGGTCCAAAACCAAAAATTTCTGGGGTGCTGCCTTGAACCCCATAAAATGGGGTTATGGGTACACCTCAAACCCCTTGTGACCCCCCCCCCCCCCCCCACTACACAATCAGCGCAATGAATGGGGGGCTCCGCCCCCCCTCTAACCCCCGGTTAACTATGTGGGCTAGTTGTGGAAGGAATATAACACAACCCAACATTTTATTGAATGATGTGATCTGAGTATTGTATGATCTTTTAATTTCTTAAAAGTCATTAATGGTATTTTCCTCTGTCATTTTTCCTTTATATTGATACTTGTTGAATGTTGGAATGTACTTCTATACTTTCTTTTGAAATGATAATGTACACACATTGTTGAGGTATTTTTTTCAAATACAAATTTATTACTTGTTTAATTTGAGTAAACCTACATTCATTTCTGATATTCGAAAAGGTAGGCAGACAACACTTGATACCTAAAATATCCTCTAGATTTTCAATTGACCCCACAACAATTTTTTTATCTCCATCATCACTAACCTACAGATGGAGGGGTGTGCCCCAAAATATACTTTGATTGATTTCCCAATCCCTAGCATTCTCAATCCAATTGTGAAAATGTTTTTCTTGTAATCCAGAAATAGTTCAAAAGTACATATTAATAAGATATTGAAGACAAAAAAAATAAAAAATTCATGTGTAGGTAAATCAGATAAATCATCCCATCCTATAAGAGGCCTAGCCAGATGATATTCAACTTTTAAAATAAATCCCAAAGAATAAAAATTCAATAAGCAATTATACGTGCCTACTACCCCAGTTAGGGTTTTGGTTGTTTAGGGTTTCCCTTTGTTGTTCAATAATCAAAAGGCCCTTGAGCCTCATTGTAACATAGTTTAGAGGCATGTAGTTGCCACATCTCTTCTCAAATATATGCTACCATTTCCCGAGCTGGTTTATTTCCATTCTGTATGTAAGAATCTTTCAGTTCTTTGATATTAATGAAATGAATATTTATTTATGTTCCATTTCTATATTTTTTATTTATTTATGTATTATGTTTTGTTCCTGCATAAGTTTGGATTAGTGGTATTAGAGCAGTCTACTCTTTCTCGATTTTTCCTTGCATATCCATAATGAGGTTATCCATAATGAGGTCGGGGAATAATGATTTAGGGCTTGAACTGGTTGAACCTTTGCAAGATCAGATTCGCAAGCCCTGATGGCCTCCCATAACGGAAGAAAAGAAAGATGAGGGAGCATGATATCCTTTCAAAATATTGCTCGAAGAATCCCTCAAGCGACAA
The DNA here is from genome assembly GCA_031772625.1 of Pinus tabuliformis. Lineage (NCBI taxonomy): Eukaryota > Viridiplantae > Streptophyta > Pinopsida > Pinales > Pinaceae > Pinus > Pinus tabuliformis. The sequence goes on along the minus strand of CM062810.1, from coordinate 245,944,418 downwards.
AGGAAGGTGATGATGGACAACTTTACCCACTTTACCCAGATCCTTCGGGGAATGCCCACAGATGACACATATTCATATGACAGCTACTCTAGAGGTGCCACTCCCTTCAACGTACAAATCAACTTTGACATCCCCATATTTGAAGGCTAGATAGATGTAGACATCGTAGATAGGTGGTTAAATCTGTTGGAGGGATATTTTTTGGTTCATGATTTTTCCAATAGGGAAAAGATTACTTTTTTCACTTCTCAAATTCACCTCCCATGTCAAGCATTGGTGGGAAACCTAGTGTGAACAAAGGGATGAGAGAGAACCCTCACTATTTTCAGCCACACCCACTTGGAATTCTTTTTGAGACGCCATCAAGGAAAAATATTACCCCATGGGCAGTTATGAGGACAAGTACATGCAATGGACTATGTTGCGGAAGATAGGGGGTTAATATGTGCATGAACTGACAAATATTTTCCATATTGTGGAGAAATCTAGGGGCAACAAAAATAGGTGATTTCTCTTACGCTGATAACTATTTGTGATGTATTTTTACTTTTCTTTTAGATTCTTCTTTTCTTGTTTCTTATTAGTGTTTTCTTCATCAAACAGATAGAATTCAAAAATAACAATGAGCCAAAGAATACAATATGTAGGCGATCAACCAAGGCGAAAACCTCTCCAAGATGAGAGGAAAACCCACTAGAATTGTTCTTCTTATAAAATCTTTAATTGATGAGTTCCAAGACCTAGACTCTTGATCAAGAACCCCTCCAAGACCAAGTCAATGCTTCCTATTTGAATAACTTCTCCTTCCAGCAACTTCGACTTGCCTAGAAACTGCAACTTCTCTTCTTTTGTTGGGTATATTCTTTCTCCTAGAGAACTTGGCTTCCAAAACAGCTCTTCTTGATGACCTAACTTCACTTCTGCAACTTGGCTTCACTGCAACAATATGTGCCCTAATTCCTTTGCACATGTGGAGAGAAGTAGCCCAAAAACAAATCCAAAATAGCTAGACTTTTCTTCCTTTCTTTTCCTTCCTCTTCTTCTCACTTCTTCTTTTCCTTTACATCGAACTTTTTTGTGAGAGTGAAGTGTCTCCAAATGAGGTTGAGTGCCCTATATATAGGCTTCCTTGAGCCTCCTATTAGGTCGAATTGACATGCCCTTAGACTGACTTGATGCTTGCATGTGTGACATGGTCTTGGAGGGTCTTTTGACTCAAATAATTTTCTTACAATATGTAACATGCCCAAGAAGGGTTATTCATACATAAAAATGACTCTTTTGGCTTGATAGACTCAATGAAAAATCCTCAAAGCTCTCAATGGGAGCGTGACCTAAAATAAATTTCCCTTGAGCATGAAACCCATGTCTCAAGAATAATAATAAATTTATTTTTCTCTTATAATTGAATACATAAAATCAACATTACATATGTCATTATGAAGATCGAACTTAGATACATATTTCAACACTACCTCTTAACTAGGGAGGTATTCATAATCCATACAAGGTACTTGGACATTTTCAATCTGAATAATTCTCATAAGAAGAATCAGATTGTTAACCCATCTGTATAGCATCACATCATCCAACATTATCACATAGAAAGGCCTTGACTAACAACTCTATCATTCCACAAGATCATAGCACAATGTTGGCGAGACCAATGCTTTATAGACACCCTCATCATTGTCTCTCTCAGAACATACCCCACCCGGGTTCTCCCAGAGTATGTTACAAAAAGATTATTCTTATCTTGGATTCCCAATCCTCAAAGAATGTCAATCCTCTACGAATACTCTTGTCATGGATTCCCTACCACATCCTGAAAGAGTATCAAATGTCAAATGCTTACCAATTCCTCCATTCTATCTTCCTAGGTGAAGACAAGAATGATGTGTTTATCTCTCCCTCTCAATTAGGGAGGATATGCCCATTCTAATGAAGTAATGTACCCATTCATATACAAGGAATGTACCCAAGTTCCCTCTTAATCAAGGACTTGACCAAGCTCCCTCTTAACTAGGGACTTGCTTTCAGCATCTCTTTATGTTATGAAACCAGCTCAAGAAAAGATAGAAAAGATAGATCAACGCCTTAGAATTCAGCCTCTGGGCAACCTCCTTTACATTACATTAATGAACAATTCTTGGATGATACAAATGACAAAACCTCCTTTCTATATATAGGAGTCTAGGAGTCACAATATAATCCAGCCGACCTAACAATAATAATATAAAGCCACAAAAATAACAATAAAGGGATTCTATGGGGCACAGAAATAACAATATGGGGGTAATAGGGGCACAACAATATAAAAAGGGGTATAACTACAATAGTAATGGGGTAATCACTAGTATTATAGGGACCCAACATGGCCCTCTCCTTCAAAAAAGTGTTGTCCTCAACGCTTGAGTAGTTCTGGATACTTCTGCATAAAATTCTCATCCTCCCATGTGGAATCTTCAGCGGATAAGTTCTTCCACTTGATAAGATACTCTGAAATTGATCGATTTCGTAGCTGTCGAGTTCTTGTTTCTGTGACTGCTTCCGGTTCCAATATAATTTTTCCTTCCTCGTCAAGTTCTGGCAATATTGTTTGAATTGGGAGCTTGTCACCTATAACCTTCTTTAAACATGAAACATGGAAAACTGGGTGCAATCGAGAAGCTGCAGGAAGCTCCAATTTGTATGCCATAGTACCAATCTTTTGCAACACCTTGTACGGACCATAATACTTTGGTGATAATTTATTATCCTTCTTAGCTTGCTTTAGGGACATTTGCTTATATGGTTGTAGCCGTAGGAATACCCAATCACCTACATCAAAACTTCTTTCACTGCGATGTTGATCTGCCTGTTGTTTCATTCTATTTTGTGCCAACACGAGGTTATCCTTTAAGAGTTGGAGGACTTGTTGTTGATGTTCGATGTGATGTTCCACTGCCTGAACCTTAGAATTTTCTCTTAAATATGATGTGATGGATGGTGGTTGATACCCATAAAGTGCCATAAATGGGGTCATTTTTGTTGTTGTATGGAAGGAAGTGTTATACCACCATTCAGCCAGAGGCAACCATTTGACCCATTGTGTCTGTTTATCAGATACAAAGCAACGAAGATATCCTTCCAAACATTTGTTTACTATCTCAGTTTTCCCATCAGATTGAGGATGATAAGATGAGCTATGAGCTAACTGAGTACCAAGACAAGAAAATAATTCTGTCCAAAAATTTCCAGTGAAAATGGGATCTCTGTCACTTACAATAATCTTTGGGTTTCCATGTAGCTTTTGAACTGTTTCCATAAATGCAGTAGAAACTGTACTGGCTTTAAATGGATGTGATAATGCACAAAAGTGTGCATACTTGGTAAGTCTGTCAACTACCACCATGATGACACTCTTTCCCTCAGACTTGGGTAAACCTGTGATAAAATCCATTGAAACCTCCTCCCAACGTTGGCTTGGAATGGATAAAGGTTGTAATAGACCCGGTGTCTTAATTGTTTCAACTTTATTTTGCTGGCAAACCAAACATTCCGCCACAAACTTTTGAATATCTGATTTAAGGCCATCCCAAAAAAATTCCTTCTTAACCCTGTGGTAAGTTTTTAAAAATCCTGAGTGCCCTCCTAAGGGAGAAGTGTGCAATTCCATAAGAATCTTTTGTTTTAGCTGGGAATTCTTACAGAGGTATAAGCGATCTTTGTACCATAACGAATCATTTTGCCAGCTAAATGTATCAGAAGTACTGGAATCTTGTTGTAGCTTTCGAATAAGTGCCCACACTTCTTCGTCATTCTTCCATTCCTCCCTTGCTTCGTTTATCCAATCTGGTTGGATAATAGAAATGGCACACAACAATGCTTCCACATCCTCATCCTTTCTTGAGAGTGCATCTGCCACCACATTTTGCTTCCCTTTTTTGTAGATGATTTCAAAGTCATAACCCAACATCTTTGTGACCCACTTTTGTTGCTCTTCAGAGGATAATCTTTGTTCTAAAAAGTATTTAAGGCTATCATGATCTGTTTTTACCTTGAAGTGTCTTCCCATTAGGTAGGGTCGCCATTTCTTAAGTGCATGGAGTATTGCCAACATTTCCTTCTCATAAATAGCTTTGCTTAAAAACTTTCCCTTGATTGGACGACTTTCAAAAGCAATGGGTCTTTCATCTTGCATTAGAACAGCACCAATTCCATTTCCTGAAGCATCACATTCCACAATAAAGGTTTTTGTGAAGTCCGGTGTAGCTAAGACCGGTGCTTGGCACATTGCCTCTTTAAGATGTTCAAAGGCCTTTGTTGCTTCCGGAGTCCATGAAAATGAATCTTTCTTCAATAATGTTGTTAGAGGTGCTGCTATTCTCCCATAATTCTTAACAAACTTGCGATAATACCCTGTCAACCCAAGAAATCCTCGCAGATGCTTTATGGATGTGGGGATTTTCCATTCCTTAATGGCTTTAATTTTGCTAGGGTCTACCTTAACTCCTTCATGAGATACAATATGACCCAAATATTCCACCTCCTGGACTCCAAAGAAACATTTGGATCTTTTTGCATATAATTGTTTCTCCTCCAATAGTTGTAGCACCCTGTCAACATGTTCAACATGATCCTTCCAAGACTTGCTGTAGATTAGTATATCATCAAAAAATACTAACACAAATTTTCTAAGGAATGGTTTGAAAATTGAATTCATCAAACCTTGAAATGTTGAAGGTGCATTGGTAAGGCCAAAAGGCATGACCAAAAATTCATAATGACCCTCATGAGTTCTAAATGTTGTTTTCGGAATGTCTTCAATCTTCATTCTGATTTGATGATATCCCGAACGAAGATCCAACTTGGTGAAGTAAATTGATCCATGCAATTCATCCAGTAATTCATCAATAACAGGAATGGGGAACTTATCTTTAATAGTGAGCTTGTTGAGCTCCCTATAATCCGGACACATGCGCCATGATCCATCCTTCTTGTGCACCAATACTACTGGAGCTGAGAAAGAACTTTGACTCGGTTGAATTATACCAGCCTCTAGCATTTCTGCAACCATACGTTCAATTTCACTTTTTTGGACATAGGGATATCTGTACGGCCTGATGTTTGGAGGAACACTTCCTGGAATCAGATGAATAGCATGATCATGATCACGCATAGGTGGGAGACCTTTGGGAGTCTCAAATACCTTGGAATGATTGTCCAGGACTTTTTGGAGATCTGGAGAAATAGATGATTCCAATGTGGAAACATCTAGCGAACATAATTGTGCAATTACACCTCTTTGCTCCTTTTTTAGAAGCTTTGTCATACCATTAGAGCTGATTATCTTTCCTGGTTTCCCTGCAATACCCCTTAATTCAACTTCCTTTCCTTCCGTAGAAAATTTGATGAAAAGTTCTTGAAAATTAAAAGCTATTGTACCCAAGGATTGTAGCCATTGGACTCCTAGTACAACATCAGCACCTCCCATTGGAATGGAAAGCATTGGGCTAGTCAATACATATTCTCCCATGGATAGCTTGATATTATGGCACTTTCCAGAGCAATTTATTGTTCCTCCATTTGCAATCATCACTTGACACTCTGGTGCTGGATATAGGAAGCAATTCAATTCTTTTGCTACCCTACAATGAATAAAATTGTGGGTGCTTCCTGAATCAATCAACACTATTACCTTTTTCTTCTTGATTTGTCCTTCTATCTTGATGGTTTGAGGAGTGGTAATTCCCGCCAATGCATTACAAGATATGGTCGGATTTATTTGTTCTTCATCTAGGCTTTGTTCCTGGAGTATATCTTCTTCTTTTGACCTTTCTTGCTCCTTTTCTTCTTCCTCTTCACAATCTATGTAGAATAATTTCTTCTCAGCACACTTATGACCTTTAGTGTATTTGCTATCACAACTGTAACAAAGCCCTTTTGCTCTTTTTTCTTCCAATTGTTGTGGTGTCAACCTTATAGGTTGTGGAAGACTAGGGGCAACAACACTTCCATCTTTATAGTTGTGAGTGGTATGCTTCCTGGTTGCCATAATTTTGCTTTCCATTTTTCTTGCTAACCTGAATGCCTTCTCTAATGAATCAGGTTCCCAAAGGCGAACATCATGTTGGATATTATCCTTTAAAGACCCTATGAACACATCAATCCTATGCTCCTCTGGAATATCTTTTACCCTTATGTTCAATTTTTGGAACTCCTCAATGTGCTCCATTACTGAACCCTTTTGTTTGAGACTTATCAATTGGCTAAAAAAAGTGTTGCTTTTTGTATCTTCATAATGTGCTATCAATTCTTCCGTAAAAATTGCCCAAGTGATAAATTTTTACGAGAGCAAAGCCATTGATACCATACAAACTGATTTGGTTCCAAATATACAGTTGCCATACGTACCTTTTGTGCGTTTTGCACATTATTGAGATCGAAGAATTGCTCCATCTGTAATATCCATGTGGCGGGATCCTTGCCATCAAACTTCCTCATATCGATTTTTGGAATATGGTGATTCTTTGATCCAACATTAGTGTCTATGGAATCATGATTAACATTTATTTTGTTCTCATCATGAGTTTCCTTTACTACCTTTGACCCTTTCTTGTAGCAACTTCTTCAATTCTTCCATGTCTGTCTTCAAATCTATCTTCAAATCTGCCATGTCTCTCTTCAAATCTGTCTTCGAGTCATCCATATTAGCTTCCATGCCCTTCATCTTAGATTCCACACCATTTATCTTAGATTCCACGCCATTTATCTTAGATTCCACGCCACTTATCTTAGCTTCTGTTAGCTTTTGTGAGCGTGACATTTGTTGCACTTGTTCTTGTAATTTTGATATATCATGTAGCATTTCTTCCTCTTCTTCATGAGTCATGCTAGAGCTTTCAGGTTCCTTACTAGGTGTTTGCATTTTCTTTCCTCGGGGCATCAGTTACCGATAATAATGCTTTACTATGCCCTTTGAATTCCGTTAAACCAAGCTTACACAAAAATTTAAAAAAAAACTACACACCTTTTTTCACTTTATAGAAGCCTGATATTGAATCTGATGTATCTCTGTAATTTCGGATCATCAAGTTCTAAAATTGCTACCTGTAGTAGCCTTCTGCATCCTCTTTCCAATGCCACAAGTCTGAGCCAAATTGGATTCTCCAAGGAAGAGTTATATGAAATCTCCCACAGTGACTTGCTTTTAGACTGGTTCAGTAGAGCAAACTTGTACGACGTGCCACGAGTCACTGTTTCAACCTTTGAATCTAAAAAACACACACAAGAAACTAAAGTCTATCCTCTTTTTGTACCTTCTTACGAAATTTCAATCCGATCCCCAGAGAGAAATTTATGATGATTTTCCCCCGGTCACCTGTTTTGAATGTAATTCAGGATTCTGCAAAAAGACCAACTTCCTCAGATCATATCGCCGCAAATATCGCTCGTCAATATCTGAAATTCGGACCCAAGGTTTAGCGTGATTTATTTTCAAATGGGTTTTTTTTGAGACTTCTGAAACGTCACAGAAAAAAAGTTATAGCAAAAATTCCACGATGACCTGTTTGGAGCAGCGAAACCCTAGAATCCAAAGCTCTGATACCAAATGTTATGAAACCAGCTCAAGAAAAGATAGAAAAGATAGATCAACGCCTTAGAATTCAGCCTCTTCGAGGGGGAAACCTCCTTTACATTACATAAATGAACAATTCTTGGATGATACAAATGACAAAACCTCCTTTCTATATATAGGAGTCTAGGAGTCACAATATAATCCAGCCGACCTAACAATAATAATATAAAGCCACAAAAATAATAATAGAGGGATTCTATGGGGCACAGAAATAACAATATGGAGGTAATATGGGCACAACAATATAAATAAGGGGTATAACTACAATAGTAATGGGGTAATCACTAGTATTATAGGGACCCAACACTTTAGGTGGAGATCATGGGACAACCAGATGCTTGAAGAGCTCCTCCCTTTGATGTCATGAACTTCTTTCTCTTTATTCAAGAGTCTTCATATTTTTGGGACTTATTCATAGGGCATAGACCATCCATCACTTTTATTCATGAATCATGTAAATTATGTCATCCTTTCTTTCATTGGAAAGTGATCCATTAGTCCATATCTGGCCTTTCCTTCATACCTTTCTACCATTTTACATCATGTTTCCTATAGGATATTTCATCCTACCACATGAGCGTCAGTTATAGATGACATATAAAACTCTTCCTTTGGTAGCCTTGCATAGGCCCATCCATATATTATTCAAAACTAGAAAATGAACATTAAATAAAATTTACCTTTGTGATGGTCTTTCATCATGACATCTCCTTGTTTGTATCAGCATCCTTCATATATATTGACACATCTCTAAAAAGATATACAATGTCAAGGGTCTCTTTCTTTTTTCAGACTTTATCAAGATCTTCATATCTTTCCCATGGAGATATCATATTCAAATATTCTAGTCCTTGGATGTTGATATCCTTCTACATAGTTGCATTTTTTATGATCTCTTCCTTTCTTTATTCGTACATTTCCTACCAGGAACTTCCAATCATATTTCCTTCAACTTTGTCAACCACCTCATATTTCATATGAGGACAAATTATGTTAATTTCATCTATTCAACGTGTGAACCATGCCTTCCTGCATCCTTTCATAGGACGAGATCCTTTCTTTTGGTCATGCTCTTGAGTTAGAGCACTTATTCATGATATCTGCAACCATATGATGTGACTCTATTTTATCAAGTACAAGCATACACACCATGTCTCTTTATTTTTTTCATCTATTCTTCCTTTGGCAACTTCCTTGATTGAAAGAACTTCAATCTCTTGACCTTCTTCACTTCTTTTGACATCATACCATCATCCCATGAATCCAATACAAGTTGGATTCTCAACGAGACACTTGCTTCTTCTAGTAGGTGAACCTTCCAATGAAGGTTCCAATGGAGGATATTGATTAGCCTCATATTTCAAATGCTCCTTTTGAATGATGTATGATGATCTTTATACTAGATGAATTTATTTTTCCCATAAGTACTACTTATGCTTCTAATGAGGTTACTAAGAGCTACATCATTCTATGGGTGCCTTCCATGGACTTTTATTTCATCTATCCTTCATGCTTCTCTAAGATGATGTCATGAGCTCTTGCTTTCAATCATATGCCATGACACATCCTATCATGCCTCTAATGATTCCTATCATGATACTATATATTTACAACATAAGAACTTGAGATAGAAACTTGAAAAGAACTAGGTGAGGAAGACTATCTCAATCATAGTAGATATCTTTTACTTCCTCTTTCTTGGATTTCTTCTTTTCAGCTTCCTCCACTTCTTCAGTGATATAGGATTCCTACCTTCCTCTTTTGTTGTTGTCCTTCTTGAGCTTAGGACAATCTCTCTTGTAGTGCCCATATTCTTGACATCCATAACATTGAACCTTTGTCATATTCTTCTTTCTTTTCTGAGGACCAAATTTTCCTTTTCTCTTTGTCATGGAAGCATATGCCCGGGTTTGCTCATTTAATCCTAAATAAAATTTTGCCTTTAACTTGGTTTCTTCAATTTTGCATAGTGATCATAGATCATTGAATGTAGTAGATTCGTTCTTCCCATAGATACTTGATGGGAGTTGCCCCATTCTTCCGGTAGTGTATTAAGCACTATGGTAGTCATTTCTTTGTCAGACATTATCTCTCCCAATTATTTTATTTGATCCATTATTTCAGATATACTCGTAAAGTATGAGGCTATTCCTTCTTCTTTTGATATATTCATCTTGTAGATTTCTTGTCTTAATGAGATTACTTCTCCTGCAGTGCTTACAAAAACAACTCTACAATTTTTTCATATATTTCTTTTCATATTTCAATTTTAGATGCATAGGGAATGAGGGGATCCTTGATGGATTCTACGAGAATCCTTTGAGCCCTTACTCCCCCTTTCATATACCTTGCAAGTGCTTGAGCATATTCCTTTGGAGGTTTAGTGATTTAGCCCATAACATATTCCATGACCTCATTTTCTATGAGGTTCAAATCTATTATTTTTTTCCATGCAAGAAAGTTTGAATCCCCAACAATTTGTTTCTTTCCTTGCAAAATGAAATTTTGACAAATTCAGATGTAGACGTAAATATACTTACTTGTGAAGATGCTCCTTCAACCTACTTCTTTCTTGAATTTGATGATCATATAGATAATAGAAAACTTCTTCTTAATGAAGATCATTTTCTTCAAAAGTGATCCTTGACTCCAAAGGGAGGGAGATCACCTTAAGTCCTTTGATGATGCCAATTGCTTCTTTCTTCTTGATTCCCTTGGACGAGAATAATTCAAGATGATTTGATTTGAATATTTCTTCAATTCATGTATATATTAGGGTCTTTTGAGGTCTTCTTCCTTGTGATCATGATTTGAGCAAGGATCCCAAGAATGCTTTAATTACAAACTTCTTCTTTGATAGATCTAGGGTTTTGGCACTTCCTTCAAGATGATGATGTAGCCTCTGTCTTGATTCTTTGATGCCCTTGATATCCTTCTAGAATCTTGATCTTTGAGAGCTTGAGTGTCCCTTGTTAAGTTTCCCTTACTTGAGTTGCTACGTTAGCTCTGATACCATGTTGAGAAATATAGGGGCAACAAAAGTAGGTGATTTCTCTTACAATGATAATTGTTTGTGATGTATTTTTACTTTTCTTAATTATATTCTTCTTTTCTTGTTTCTTATTAGTTTTTTATTCATAAAACATCTACCAAACCATAAATAATAATGATACAAAAGACACAAGATGTAGGCAATCATCCAAGGCCAAAACTGCTCCAATATGAGAGGAAAACCCACCAAAATTCTTCTTCTTACAAAATATTTAATTGACGAATTCCAATACCTAGACCCTTGACCAAGAACCCCTCCAAGACCAAGTCAATGGTTCCTCTTTGAATAACTTCTCCTTTGAGCAACTTCAACCTACTCTGTGACTGCAACTTCGACTTGCCCAGAAACTGCAAATTCGACTACCCAGAAACTGCAACTTCGGCTTGCCTAGAAACTGAAATTTCTCTTTTTTGCTTGTGTAGATTCTTTCTCCTAGAGAACTCAACTTCCAAAACAACTCTTCTTGATGACCTAACTTCAATTTTGCAATTTGACTTCACTACAACAATATGTGCCCTAATTCCTTCACACCTGTGGAGAGAATTAGCCCAAAAACAAATCCAAATTAGTTCGCCTTTTATTCCTTTCTTTTCCTTCCTCTTCTTCACACTTCTTCTTGTCCTTTTCATCAGACTTGTGTGTGAGAGTGAAGTGTCTCCAAAGGAGGCTGAGTTCCCTTTATATAGGCTTACTTGTGCATCCTATTAGGCTGACTTGACATGCCCTTAGGCCAACTTGTTTCTCCATGAGGCTGACTTGATGCTTCCATTTGTGACATGGTCTTAGAGGGTCTTTTGACTCTAATTTGACTCAAATAAATTTCTTACAATATGTAGCATGCCCAAGAATGGTTATTCATACATGATAATGACTCTTTTGACTTGATAGACTCAATGACAAATCCTAGAAGCTCTCAATGGGAAACCCATTTCCCTTGAGCATGAAACCCATGTCTCAAGAATAATAATAAATTTATTTTTCTATTTTCATTAAATACATAAAATCAACATTAGATGTGTCATTATGAATACTGAACCTAGTTACATATGTCAACACATACCCTATGCACAAAGTTGGGTATCAAAGATTCCAAGAAACATTTGGTGCTCAAGTATCGCAGTTGTTTTCACAAATACATTCAAGATGAAATTGAATTCCTAGGCATATCCTCGCTTGGTGAAGCTTACCTATATGCTCCCAATATTGAGCTAAAATTGAAGCAAAAGAAGTGAGGCTTTGGATCTGTGAACTCAAAGCAGAGCAAAGGCACCCCCAAGCCACAAAACAAAGGCTAGAGTCAGGTCACGACCCCCTAGGACAACTCCTCGAAGCCATAAGCGAAGAATAATGGGAAGGAAAATTAAAACATAGGCAAGTGGTGTGAGTTCCATAGAAATCACACTCACAACACGAATGAATGTCACATAAAGCAGGTGTTGGTGGCCGAGCTAAAAGACATAGAGACAGATCTATACTATGAATCTAAGCTGGAACTCGACAAGGGAAATAACAAGGGAAAGAACATCATTGACATCGAACCCACTATGATGGTAGCCACTACCAAGCTTCAAAAGGAGGAACCTGAGGATCTAGAGGAGCGGGAGCGCCTCTTCCACTCACACATGTGGGTAAAGGTTTCACCAGTATAGTTCATCATTGACAGTGGGAGCCATAAGAACTTGATCTCAATCGAGGTCGTTAAGAGATTGAAGCTACCAACGATGTTGCACCCACAACAATACACCATCAGGTGGCTCCACCAAGGGTGAGATCTTTGTGTCAGCTAGCAGTGCCACCTTCCTTATAGCATCAATCCCTTTGCAGATGTGGTATTGTGCGATGTTTCCCCTCTCGAAGTCTTTGATGTTTTATTAGTTCATTCATAGTTATGGAAGCGTGATGTTGTATATGAATCTAGAGGTAGCGTCACCTACCACTCTTTCTTTGATCTTTGCTAAACAATGAAGTAAGATCATTTCCCAGACTAGGAAATTTTTCTTCCTTATGATTCGCCCTCGGAACAAGAGGAAGATTATGGCCACATCCATAGCCTCCAGATAGGGCTCCTCCGCATGGAAACAACAGATGGACAAGGTCATGGAGGAGTACATGGAAATATTCACCTCACCTGCAAGGGTACTCGTACACTTTCGGGTCAAGCACTCCATCGATCTGACCCCAGGTGTGCCACTACCCAATGGACCAATCTACTAATTATCGATTTTGGAGAACGATGAAATCAAGAGGTAGATTCAGGAGCTATTGCAGAAAGAGAAAATCAGGCCAAGCTCATCACCTTTTGGGAGCCTGATCGTGTTTGTATAGAAGAAGGACAAAACCCAGAGGCTCTGTATTGAGTATTGGGCACTGAATAAGATCACTATCAAGAATAGGTATCTAATCCCACAGATTGATGATCTTCTTGACTAGGACAAGTGGGTGAAATATTTCAGCAATATTGACTTGAAGTCTAGTTATCATCAAGTACCAATTGAACCCTCCAATGTGTGGAAGGATGAATTCAAATCCAAGGAAGGTCTATTTGAATGGTTGGTCATGCCTTTTGGGTTGGCGAATGCCCCCGCAACCTTCATCTAGCTGATGGACGGCATCTTGTAGACCTTCACCAACGCGTTCATGGTAATATTTTTGGACGACATCTTGATCTTCAACTAGAGTTAGGAAGAGCACATACACCATATTTGACAGGTCCTCCAAACCTTGCGACAACACAAATTGTGTGCCAATTTGGTGAAATGCACTTTTGGTATTACCCAGGTTTAATATCTGGGGTACATCATTGATGAGTGGGGTGCATATATGGACCCGAGCAAGATACAAGTTATTTAGGATTAGCCAACCCCAACCACTCTAACAGAGATTCATCTTTCTAGGTCTTGCCAATTTCTATCATATGTTTGTGTTGGGATTCTCTCATATCACTTGGCCTTTGAGTCAAGTCACCAAGGGCGGAGCGAAAGAAATTTTCATTTGGTATGAATCCCAACAAAAGGTGTTTGTTGAGTTGAAGAATCATCTTTTCTCTACACCAGTGCTTATATTACCATCCTTGCAACAATAATTTGAAATTGAGATAGATGCCTTCGACTATGTTGTTGGTGCATTTCTTACTTAGTAGGGAATCTGGTGGCATATCACAGTGAGACACTTCCAGATACAGTTTGAAAGTATCCCACCTATGACAAAGAGATGTATTCCATTGTGCAGGCTTATTGAAAATGGAAGCATTACATTCTAGGGAAGGAAACGACCATCCACACAGACCATCGACCCCTACAATTCATACAAACACAAGGAAAATTGCAAAACAATCACCATCAGAAATGGTCCCCATATATGCAACAATTCCATTTAAACATTAAGTATAAGAAGGGAAACACCAATAATGTTGTAGACTGCCTCATATGACTATTGGTTAAGGCGCTGACCACTGTGCTCGACTCTTATGAACACGAGACTTAGAGATAGCCACATATTTACAAGAGTGATCCAGAATTTGGAACCACATACCAGATGCTCTTGGAAGGTAAGAAAGTTCCAAACTTTCACCTCTAGGATGCATTGTTATGCCACCTGGGACACCTCTATTTTCTTTCAACCAAGCATGCCAAGATGACTTGGGAGGCGTACTACAGTCGGGTCATTAGAAATTTTGGGGTAGAAAAGATAGTGGCAATGTTGCAGAAGTATTTTCATTGGCCAAACCTTCGACAAGATATTGGGAAGTACATCAGATCCTGCACTGCATGAACCATTGCCAAACCTACAATCAAGAAGAAAGGCTTTTATACTCTGCCTACTCCTAGCCGACCCTAGGAATCCATCTCCATGGATTACATGTTAGGCCTTCATTCTACCAAGCATGGCAACGACTATGTTTTCATGGTAATCAACAAGTTCTCAAAGATGGCCATTCTGGCGGCCTGCAAGAAGAGCATCATAGCACAAGCCATTACCAAAATCTTCTTTGAATGAGTATGGGTACACTTTGGGATCCCATAGTCCATTATCTCAGATTAGGACATCAGGTTCCTAAGTACATTTGGTCAAGTCTCTAGTCGTTGTTGGATACCAAGCTCACTAAGTCCACAACTTTCCACCCACAAACTGATGGTCAGACAAAGGTCGTCAATAGGATGATCGTACACATCTTGTGCATGTATAACTCAAAGCATCCATGCACATGGGATGAAATCCTCCCCTATGTCCAACACAGCTACAACATAGCTCTCCACAACTTAATTAGCCATAGCCCTTATCAGGTGGGATTGGGATTCTAGCCACTATGTCCCATTGATGTTGCCATACCACTTGCAACTACTCAGGCAAATTTGTTTCATGTCAAATCTGAAGCTAATAGAGCTAACAACTTCATTGAGTGCATTCAACACATTCACCAGCAATTCCATGACATATTGGACAAAGCAAATGCTAAGTACAAACACCGTCATGACCAGCATCAGGTGCCACACAAGTTCCAAGTGGGCGACAAGGTTTGGTTAAATTTGTAGAAGAATTGCCTCACTAGGGTCCACTGCAAGCTTTGCCCACTTCGATATGGGCCTTACACCATCACTAAGGCTATATGGGATGATTTAAAGCTCAACATTCCATTGTTCCTTGGCCTACACCCTGTATTCAATGTGGACCGGCTGCGACCATACTTTCCCCCATTTTTGGACACATCTGACGTTACTAAGCACCTCACACCAACAGAGCTCAACCGAAGTTGTATCAAATAGGTCACAAATCATAGGATCATGGAAACATAGATAAAAAACACTTTCCATTAGAGGATCTAGCTATATCGAGTTGTCAAAGTAGGCCAACTCTTTCACTAGGGAAAGTGGCTCACGAGGGACCGGGTTCAACAACAATTTCCTCACCTCATGGAGGCTCTACACACAATGGGGACCATTGCTTCCTAAGGGGAGAGGACTGATCTAGGTGAATATTGGTGGCCACCGGCCTATTCCACATAGACCCCCAGTTGGTTTCATCTGTTTCCTTTATTATAGCACAATTTACTATTTTTAGTAGTTTTTCAAGTCCTAAACTTCTGACACTGTTTTTGACCCCCTAAACAACATTATTTTGAGGTTTGCAACAAGCCCATTATGATGGGTCTACATGATTGGACTACATGGGCAACTTAGTCATGGACATCAGGTTGGAGACATGGAGCATGGCAATCTTATGCAGGGACATTGTGCAGGAGCACTTGTAGAGATGTCACTTATGGGCATCCAATGAGGAGTGCCAAGGCAGGGATGTTGTGCAGGTGGATTTGCTGATGTGACATGGAGATGTTTCACTTATGAGCCAATGGAGAGGTTGTGCACTCTTGTACAACAAGGCCATGGACTTGGATGGAGTTGTGAGCAGACTATGGAGCATTCCTACTACATGGAGAGCTGAGGCATCTTGCAGAGACCTTTGGGCCGAGACTTGTATGCTTGCTGAGATGTTGGTTGGGGATGACTTATGGAGCTCATGATGACATGAGATTGTTGTGACTTTTGGGGACTTCCTACATGGTGGACTTGGGGACACTTTGGAGCAATGGAGTTACAACAATGATGATGCCTTGGTGGCAACACTTGGGCATGGGTTGAGCCGAGACTCAACCACTTTTGACACATGGGGGTTGATTGATCTATGATCATGGGCAGCACATGGATAGATGAGACAGGTGCATACTTGTTTCTATGGTAGACTTGAGGGATGGCACATTGTAGATATGATGGAGGTTGCTTCATGGACCTAGATGTGGCACACCGAGAGTTGGAGATTGATGAGATGATCTCTTCATATGGAGGAGATACACATATGGATGATGTTGGGATAGATGTGGCTGATTTCATGTAGCACATTGACACCAAATGTCATGGACAACAGATGAGATGAGGACTACTTCATGGACCTGAGCATGGCTTACACTTGTATGGAGATGGATTCTTGATCGAGTTGAGGATGTGACGGGATGTTTTGAGAAACAACTGATGGTGGCATGAGGATGTGCATTCTCATGGCTTGAGCGTGACAGTTGGATTAGCTACCTGACTAGTTCAGACATGGGGGCCAGCATGTACAGAGATGTGTTAGCATTATGTTGGAGTACCATGGCAGCAGTTCACATGATGACACATGATGAGGTCGACACGAGATGTTGCAGTGGACATGTAGCTTGGATGGAGGGACCAGCCTTCCATGATGGAGAGCAGCATGTGGAGATTATGACAGGGTGGTCGATGATCATGGATTGAGATGATCTCTGATGTATGACATACTGATGAGGTGTATACCTTGGTATGGTGATCTTGGCGATAGATGGTTGCCGGGACGAGACATGATGGAGACGATGGTTCTACATATGTTGCAGGGATGTTTGCAGTATGTGGAGGAGTTGACATCATGGATATTTGATGATCTTGGTGGATGGCTACCAGGATGATATGTTGTCGAGGACGACAACGATTTCAGGTGGAGGAGGATGTAACGTCCTGAGGTTCCACCCGGGCGTGCGACGCGTTTGGGCGACAGGCGAGCCGGGCGCGCGTGCGGTTGAGGGCGAGCTGCGGTTGTGCGACGGGCATGCGACAGACTTGCGACGAACTTGTGACGATAACATATGCGAAATAATGGAAATGCGATGGAGTTATATGCACCTTGGAGCGTTGAACATGTGCGTGCGGCCGACCTACGATGGGAAGGGAAGCCGACGGTGTTTTGGGCATTTGGAGGGTGTGCACATAGCGTTGGGTGGTCGGCTGGGTGAGCCACCACCCCCACTTATGATGAGTATATATTGTAGTGCGTTGGAGCACTTGGAAACATTCGATCATAAATTTTCATCTTCGCACAAGGAAGAAAGTGTGCAGATTCTAGTGCGCAGTACAAGAAGTGAAGGCACACATCTCATGTGCCATTCTTGGGTGAGCGCACGATGGAAGAAGTCGCACTTGGTGTTGGGCGAAGGTGCGGGTGAAGGTGCGCCCGGTGATTGGTTGAGGCATGCACAGGTGTGGCGCCCGGTTTGTGCAAAGGCGCCCAAAGGTGAAACGGAGGAGCGCCCGTTTATGCGACGACTTGGAGTGGGTGTCTTGGCAACTCGGGTGAGCACCCACCCATCATGCAAGTGTGCACGAAGACTTGTTGGTGTGTTGGGTTTTGAACGGAAGTGTGTCTCGGGTGGAGGCACCCATGGGTGGCGACTTGGAGGCACGCCTGAGTTGGGCAAACAACATGATTGTGCGACGAGGTGAACAAAGGGTTGGAGAGTCGTGCGGCGACTGTGCAGAGGTGCCGACGAGCTAGGCAACTGAGTTTGCCGAAGTTTTGAAAATTGACTAAAGTGTAAATTTGGGGTTTCCCAAGATTTAACTTGTACATTGTAAAAGTGAAGATTGTATAATATATTGATTCGAGTAGACTCATATTGCAGGGAGTTGCCCCTCCCTTTATACTGTTGTGCATTTCTCTTGTATAATGCTGTTGATAATGAATGTGTATGGGTATTCATTGGTATAAAGGAACACATTAATAATACTTGGTTGCGAAACACAAACAAAGTAGGAGTAAGTGGAATGTTAGGCATAGTCCACGAACATAAGTATTGGTGAAAAGAAAGTGTTCGGTGGTGCCGCACCTCGCTATAAGCGGTTGAAAGACTACCGCAGGTGTAGGGGTGTGACAGTTGGGATCAAACCCTGGAAACCATGGAGTTGTAAAATGGTTTGTGTTGCCCCAAAACCATGGACCTTCATTTAGGACAAACTACACATCCTTCAAGGTATCAAATTGTACAACAAAGAAACCCTTGGATCACAAATGGATTTCATGAATTGAGGTCTGATTTGTACACACTTAGTGATGTAGATCCTCAGTTTTTGGCCAAAAATCGTTAAATCGAAAAGTGACTGCTCGAGATTGTAGAGTGGAGAACCATTTTGTAACTTCTGGACTGTTTATTTCCATTGTTGGGACCTGATCCATTTGTCCCACGATGTAAGGTCCAGGGATATTGAAGTTTGAATCAGATTTATTTTGTGATTCAACCTTTCTCTTCGCTGCATCCTTAAACGAAACTGGTACCTTAGGGTTACTGGTTCTAGGAAAACCTCCCCTCCACCGCAAGTTGATGATGATAGATGAGTTTCGTTTGATGTCGTAGTCTTGCAACAAAAGGTCATCTTGCATAGATTTACTTGCAGAAATCAAGTTTTGAAACTCCAACAGAATACCCAACTTATTTTGGATCTTTTTCTTTAGATCAAACATCAAATTCATAGCCCAAGCCCCTATAAGGATTGATCTCCCATCTAGGATTTTTGCAAAAAATTGAAAACAAAACCCCACTACCCGATCTGGTTGAGAAACCTCACAACGATACAAGGTTTTCATTAAAACCTCATCCCTTTGTGCCTCCCGACCCATCTATGGATCATAATCACACGCTATGGGAGAAAAGATATTCATCGGTCCGCGTAGTAACCTCATGCAATTTTGTGGCACAAGTCCCCCTTGCGCAAGCTTTGTGTAAACAAACCCATCATCAGAAAACCATTGATCTACATCTACCTTGTGGATCCAATCACCATGAGATGCCTTGGTCCCTTTGGGTCCATTGATCTTCTGCATCCACCAGCATATATATACTCGACCTCCAACTTCACTTGCATCTCTTTTAGTAGATCCCATTACAGCGTGAGGCCTTAAGCCCTCGTTCTCGCAAACATTGATGAGTGAAACTCGAATACCAAACCGAATTCAATTGTAGTCTCCCTAGACACCTTTGTCGATGACATTCAAGCTTGCAACGACGTTGCTCAAAACCCTAGCTCCACACAAGATTTCCATCGTTCTCCCCTAGGCGTTGTGACTGAGATTTTTTTATTTCTACCACACTATCCACAGTAAAATTTTTATTATAAATATTCATATATGTATAGAAAGAAGAAGAAAGAAATTATTTTAATGTCCACGAGGCTAAAGATAGCCTATGGGATAGATTGCTTCTTCATCTACTTGATGTATTCGACCCTTTTTTTGTGAAGCTTCAAAATAAATGCTCCTAGATTCTCGACAAACCCCTCACTAAATAGTTTATCCCAAGAGCTAGCTACCAGCACATATGCATAACATTCCCTATTGTCTTTGAAGGCATCACATTCTAAAATGAAATGTTTTTCTGTTCCCACTTTTCCTGAAGAACAAAATATGCATACTCTTTCCTCCCACACTTCTTTTGGCCTTTTCCAATGCCCTGTTTCACAACGAAATTGATGAGAATTAGTCCTTAACTTAGCAATAAGAATTTTGGCTCTCCAAGAGATATTGGCCTCTATGTATGCTTTTGGTTGATGACTATTAGTGGGATTAAACACTTCAATATAGTATTTTTTCTTTCTTCCTAGCTCCTTATCCTAATTATGCTTGTGGAAATTTTCCATAACAAAAGATTTTATCTCTTTGTTGTTTATGGGACATGTGTTCAAGAAAATACCCCTTTACTAAACCACTTGTTATTTTGCTGCATCCAAGTTTTTTTTCTCTTGCACAATCTATCATTAAAGACAACCTTAGGCCATCTACCCTCTTCCATTTGCTCAATTTTTTTTAAATACCTTATGACTCGCACCATAGCAATTGCTTCAATAGTAGCATTCCCTGTTTCACTTAACAAGATAGCATAAGGAACCTCACTTTTAATCTTTAGTTTTTTTGTAATTGAACGCTTCTGAATTTTCTCAATTTGTCTCCACTGCATGTCGGATGCACTGCTGGCCCATAGTTCACAACCATAGAGAATCACCAGAATCACTAAAAGCCCAAAAAGAGTTTGAATGGTTTTCCAGTCCCATAACTCTGCCTCTCTACACCTATTTTGAAAACCATAAAATTATTTCCAACCCCCCAAAGTTCTTTTCTTTCTACAACCATTCCAACTTAGATTTTTGTTGAAGTCAATTCTGAGGTATTTGTAATCCGCAAATTCTTCCAGAATGTTGCCTTCAAAGTAGAACTTATGTTGGTTATGTTTTCTTTTCTTAGATAAAACCACTACTTTCATTTTGCTGATATTGACTTGCATCCCCACACTTCAACAATGCTCAAGGGATAGTAAGTGTTCTTCCAAACTAAGAGCTAATTTAGAAATTAGAATAAGGTCATCTGCATACAAAAGAAGCCTTATAATAAACTTGCCCAAATAGATAACATCACCCCCTTGCGAATTTAACCACTCCTCAAGCTTGTTGATATATAAACCAAAAAGGGTAAGAGACAGTGGGAAACCTTGCTTGACCCCGATATCACTTCTAAAACTTTTAGAAATGCTTGTTGAATTTCTAATTTTGACCTTCACCTCTTCATACATCATATGCGCAACTGCTCTCAAATGTTTAGGAACCCCAAGTTTCTCCATTCTATGCCAAAGATTATCCCTAGGAACTGAGTCAAACGCTTTTTTGAAATCAACAAAGCAACAAAAGACTTATTCCTTTTTTCTCCCAAACTTTTTCAATGATCTGCCTTAAAGTTATTCAATGATCAACTGTGGAATGTTTAGGTCTAAAACTTGCTTGCCCTTTAGCACGCTTATCTCTTTCTTTTTCCCACTTGCTAATTTTGTTTTCTAGCATGCTTCCAAACAACTTTGCAAACAAAGTGTTAATCATGATGGTCCTATAATTGGAGGGATTATTGACGTCACCGCTCTTGAAAAGAGGTATTTCCAGACTAGTTGTCCAATCTATGGGGAGCCCTATTGTATGATGTTGTTGAAGATTTTTGTAATGTGAGGTGCAAGAATCTTTGAGCCCCACTTTAGATATTCTGATTGGAGTTCAACTAAGTCTTTTGCTTTTCCAACACCCAACTTCTTGATACCCATCTCTACCTCTTGTATCGTGGAGAGTTCAGTATCAGTGTTGATCAAGGGGGGAGGGTCAACCTTGGGAATCTGCTCATAGAGTTTACTTGCATATTCAAACCATTTAGAAGTTGTCATACTATTTCTAGTTTGTATCTTTTTCGGTTGGAGCTCCTTCCAAAATAATTTGGGATTATTTTTCCCAATATAGATTAGTTCTTCCCTCCTTGAAACCATGAAATCAACCTTTTTCTTGCTTGATAAATGCTTGTAAGCTTTGAGCATTATGTTATCCTTGTTTGACTCTTCCACATTCTCCTTACCTTTTTGCATTCCTCGTCAAACCAACCATTAACTGGAAAGCAATCTATTTCAGACTTCTTAATTTTTACTCTTTTGCACTTTGCAAGTGCGCATTGAATTAAATGTGTTAATTCATGACTATGAAGGCTATGAATTGTGATTTTCTCTTTCTCGAAGAACCTCTAATTTTGAAGGTATTACATTTTTCTGGAGTCAAAAGAATTCTGCCCTATGGGAGATTTTGTTGGACATGCTGAATTTTTTACTCTAATTGTTTCTTTCCAATCTAAGAGAAACATAAATAAATTGGTTTGTGATTTGATTTTAAGTCCTAGAGCTAATCTCCAATCAAAAATTCCTCCATTTTCTCACACAAACCATGTAAGCAAATTACATAATCTACTACACTTGCTCCATCGTAAGTATTGCAAGTGAAATTACCAGACTTTTCCCATCTAATCAAGCCATTACAAGTGACTAAATCAAAGGCCCCACATAGAGTAAGCAATTGTTCACCAAAGAGATTGCAGCCCTTGTCCTTTGAAATTATTTCCCACTAATGATTACTCTCTTCTGTAAGCCAAATAGGGTCGCAATCATCTTTACAACAAAGAATGATAGCTTGATCACTTGCAGTGCTAGCATTGAAATCACCCACTATAAGGACTTCACCTAGCTGCGAATATGTTGCAATATCCGCTTTTAAGACTGCAAATGGATCTTTGTGGTCAAGCCCTCTACCTTTGTAGATTTTTTAAACCTGCAGCGCAAAATAACATGGTGCAATTCTGATGTGGTTTCCATTTTCTGATATTTTAAACCAAATGAATTGCTTATTTGAGTCTTTTTTTTCTAACTAAATAAGATGACCTCCTTTCTCCATTACTAAAATCATGATACCCTCGTGCCCTTTTCCATTCCCTTGCTGCCTTGTTCCACATTGCCATTTTCCAGTATCCTTCAAACAGAGTTGTCTTGCACCCTTCATGCTCATGTGTTTCTATGAGGCAAATTATGTCTCTATCTTTTGCAATAGGGCCTAACCCAGGTCTTTGTCTCCATGGGTAACCTCTACAGTTCCAACAAACTAATCTTAAGGAAACCTGGGTATGAATTGATTGCTATTTCTTTTGACATGCAAGACTCACATTTGAGTCTTTGTCCCTACTTTCCCATACTGACCTTGCTTTCTGGTTTCCTATTGAAGAGTTTGTTGCCTCTTCTTTATTACCTTCTTGTTGCTCTGTTTTGGAAGGAGGTCGAAATCGCACTATCACAACTTTGCCTTTATAAATCCATGCTCTCTTGCCTTCATCTCTTACTGCCCTAACCTTTAAAATTTCTTCCCTTCTTTCCTCCTGCTGTTTTACAATTAAATCTTCTTCTAAGGAAAAACAAGAACCCTTCAAGAGATGTTTCTTGCTTAGAATGATATATTTATCATGCAAGCTAGGCATGATGACTTTGATGGTCCTAGCTTTCTCCCCGTTAAACTTACCACCCTCCATGCTTGGCATATTTTTCCTTGCCATGGCAACTTGTCTTTCAAGAAGTCTTTTGCAAGGTCAAGAGTACATTCATTTTTCCCATAGTTTTTCACCCCTTTAATAATTATGTTTGCTGCCCTATTTTGTCTTTCCTTGCCTTCACTATCTTGCATGTTGTCAACCTGAATATTTGTTTCTCCTTCCTTATCAGAAGAATTGCCAATAACTTGAGCCCAAGTTTTGGAAATTTTGGTGGAATCTCCTTTCGTTTCTTCTTTTGCTTTCTCTTCATGGTTGTTTATTTGGGCAATCATTTTCCCTTTATCCTGGGATGATTTCACATTCACCACCTCTATACTTTCCACTACAGATTTCTTTATGTTTTGCACATCCGCCTTCATGCATTGCTATTATGTCTTCCCTATCAGGAGAGCTTCCTGTACCAATGCCACTTGTTCTTTTAAAACTTTATTGCTTGCTTCTAAACCCTTGTTCTCAGTTGTTATTATATGAATTTTATGATCTCTTTCCTTCTCTTTAATTTCTAAAACCTCCAACCTTTGTTTTTCATTTAACAATTCTTTCACATAAAGATCAGATGACCAAGTGAGAGGTGTGGATGTGGGACTATATAATGCAGAATCATCAATGACTTTTCCTCTGGACTTCTTGTTGCCACGTGCTTGTAGAGGGGACTTCTTGTTTCCACATGCTGTTATTATATAATTAATTTAAATATGTATAGTATAAATAAAAAAATAACTCACATTTATATTTATAAATAATATATAATAACAAAATTTAAAGTTTAAAATATTTTATTGATATACATATATTATTTTATATATTTAGTTTTTATATATTATTAAAATATTACACTTTTATTCTTTTTTTTAAAGGTGGTACACAGACACTAAGTGACCACTATATCCACGGGAAAATCCAAGTAGATGTAGATAAACCCGAAAGGATCTACCCACCGCTATATCAGTGACCACTATATCCAAGGAGAAATCCAGGTAGATGTAGATCAACCCTGTAGATCAACCCAAAAGGATCTACCCACTCGCCGACCAAACTAGCAAGGCCTAACCCCAAGGGCGTCGAGGAGATTTGGCCCCATAACCTCTTGATAGGCGAGGTACTTAGCAATAGGAATTCAACCAACTAAGCTATCCCTTGAGGCTCACACTTCTATTCTATTATAACTATTATTAAAATATAAATTTATAAAATATTTATTTAATATATATATGTTTTTCTTTATATATTTAACTTTCATATATTATTGAAATATTATAATTTTACTATAATTGTTTTTAAATATATAAATTTATATATTTAGATATACGTGATTTATAAAAAAAAACATACACATATTTAAAAATAATAAATTATAACAAAATTTAGAGATTAAAATATATATAATTTGAATATACTTCTTTTATATATTTAATTTTTTATTTTATCGAAATATTATACTTCTAATATATATATATATATATATATATATATATATATATATATATATAATTTAAATATGTATGACATAAATAAAAATTAGCATACATATATATTAAAAAATAATAAACGACAATAAAGATTAAAATATCTTTTTAGCATATATATGTTTTTTAAATATATTTAACATTTATATTTTATTGAAATATGATACTTCTATTATAACAATTTATAAATTTATATAATTTAAGTGCATATGGTAAAAATAAATAATAGAAATAAGATATCCCTAAATCTAATATCTGAGAGAGCTCTGGAGCGCGCTCAACCTTGACCTAGCCATTTCCGCTTCTGCAGAACCCTCCCTTGGCAGCCTCCTGCTACTGAGGCCAACCAGAAAGAGAGTAGGGAAAGCTCTATGTGGTTAGCCTCTTCATCTGGTAAAAATCTGAGTCCTCTAGCATGGACACTAGAGGGGGCCCTCAGCCTCCCCTCCCTCCTGAGATCGCTGCCTTCAAACGATTGGTAGCCTCCTGCAGCAAGAGGAAAGCAACCCCAAACCAGCAGAAGTTTGTTAAGAAAGCCGAATCCATCCCCTTTGTAGAACTGCCTGCGGAACACCCGTGCCGAACTGCGTTGAATCTAGCAGAACGTGGGCTTATTGGTCAATTTACGGGCCTCTGGCCCTCTCCCAAAGCCATTGATGGATGGGTCCAGAGAAACTGGAGGCCCCTTGTCTCTGAAGGAATCCGAAGTCATCTGGTAGGCAGAGGATATTATGTGTTTGTCTTTGAATCAGCAGAAGATAGAGATCTTATCTTCTGAAACGGTCCATATTTCATGGGCCCCCAAGGGCTCTATCTGAATAAATGGACGTCGGACTTTGATCCTTCCCAGGATACTCCTTCAGCCGTTCCTGTCTGGGTAAGGTTACCCCACCTACCACTTCATTGCTGGAACTCGGAATCCATGGAAACAATTGGGAACAAACTAGGAAAATACATTGATAGGGCTGAAAGGAGAGAACAATACTCGTGTGCCAAAATATGTGTTGAAGTCGATCTAGAGATAGGGTTGCCTGAGGCTATTAAGCTTACCATAGTTGGTTGGTCTCACATTCAGGAACTTGATTATGAACAGCTTCCCTTCAAGTGCCGACACTGTCACGGCTATGGTCACTTCGCTCGAAACTGCAAGAAGAAAGCTGAGGAAGAAACAGAAAAAGATAAGGGTGATCAGTGGACACAAGCCCGAAAACTAGGCACATCGAAATAGACCAACAGAGTGAAAAGGAAAGGAGGGAATCCAGAGAATGGAGGACCCTCTGTTGGGAAGAGCCTACCTGAAGATCAGGACACAACAAATGCCACCATCTCTTCAAATCCTTTTGCTGCACTAATCCCTCCAGATGACCAACCAGAACTTGAAGAGGGAGAGGTGCAACAGAATATGGAATAGATAGTAGATGCAGAAATAAACTTAGGACCTTAGGAACAAATGGGAGAAGCCACTACAGAAATCCCTTGTGTAGATGCAACCCAGCAGGAAAATCAGGATCCTCCAGCAGGCGCCATTTCTCCACCCTCATATGCAGAAATGACTAAAAAGAAAAAGCTGATAGACAGTCCTGGTTCTTCCGAAGATGATTCTTTCAAGCGACCCAATAAAAAGGTAGGAAGAAAGTCTCGCAAGGAGATCAGAGAAGAAGAGGTGGAACAACTAAAGATGCAGGGTAGTTAGTCCACAATTGAAATGTCACTAGGTAGAAACATAAGGACCCGACCCACAAAGGGAGGGTCTACTCCTTCCTTCCCCAGTAAATAATGCAGATTGTCTCTTGGAATTGTAGGGGCATGGGGAATCCCTTGAAAGCTGAAGCAATAAAAGATTTATTAAGAATGGAACCTTAAGATATCCTCCTACTTCAAGAGACAAAGATAGAAGAAGATGCTCTTCTATCGTTAAGTCGAACCAAGTGGAAAAAGAACTCAGGAAAAGTGGTCAGCGCCCGAGGTACTTCAGGGGGCCTTGCAACCTTATGGTCGGAGGATATGTTTCAGCTGAAGAGCTCCTTCGCAACATAGATCTTCTACACCTCCCAAGTAAGACTTCTTTAGCCCTCTTCAATCTATATGTTCCTGTTAATTTTTTGGAAAAGAAGGACTGTTGGCATACTCTCTCAGATTTCCTAGAAATCTACTCCCCCCCAAACATCATTCTGGCAGGGGACCTTAACATCACACTAGATCCAAATGAGAAAAAAGGTGGAGTATGGGGTAAAGATCCCTTCCATGTCTCGATGGAGTCTCTGATTCTCGCATGGGACCTACTTGATCTCAAACCCAAGAAAGGTCGTTATACCTGGACCAACAATAGAGTTGGTAATGCCAACATTGTTGCTCGTCTAGATCGGTTTCTAGTTCAAAGTACTTTGATGGAGGGGAAGCATTTAATCTCTTCAAAAATCCTACCCAAAATAACATCTGACCACAATCCCATCTCGTTGTTGATAGAAAAAGAGGAGGACTTGGGACCCATTCCCTTTAGATTCAACCCTCTATGGGTCTCGAAAGAAGGCTTTATGGACACAGTGACTCTCGCTTGGTCGCAACCAGTTGAAGGATCCCCCAATTTTGTGTGGGAGTAGAAGCTCAAGTACACTAAGTTTGCTCTAAAATCCTGGGCAAAAAAAAAAAACCTCTATCCACTCCAATGAGCACTAGACAAAAGGTTGTATAGACTCTAGTCGAGATTCAGTTAGGCATGGAAGGAACTGAAATCACCAAAGCTCAGTTGCTCCTCGAACAGAATGCCCATTTCAACTCTTTTCTTTCCTTTCAAAAGGAAGAGGAATACTAGCGCCTTAAGTCTCGCAGCCTTTGGCTGCAAGCTAGAGATAGAAACACAACTTTATTTCATAGACAATGCAGAGCTCGTCTCTCACGGAATTACATTTCAGAAATATCCACCAGTGAGGCGGAAGTTATCAAAGGAAAACTGCTCATAAAACAGGCCGCCACATCCCATTTTCAACATCTGTTCCAGGAGGATGGTTCTTCCAATGAAGACCTGGCTACTGACTTTTTGTCAAATATCCCCTCACTTGTCACAACAGATTTAAATGATGGGTTATTGAAGCCTTTTACAGAAAAAGAGATAGTGGAAGTCATTTGGTCAATGGAGCTAGATAAAGCCCCTGGGCCAGATGGCTTCACCATTCATTTTTACAGAGCTTGCTGGAATGTAATAAAACCCGATCTCCTCAGAATGGTAAAAGCCTTTCAAAAGAAAGCCAAAGTGGGAGGGTGCACCAACTCCACCTTCCTTGCCCTAATCTCGAAAGAAGTTAACCCTGAGACTCTCGACAGATTCCGACCTATCTCTCTCTGCAATGCCTCCTACAAGATCCTTGCAAAACTATTAGCCAATAGAATCAAGCCTCTGTTAGGGAACCTAATCTCCCCTCTGCAGGGCGGTTTTGTCAAAGGAAGACACCTCATAGACAATGTGATCCAAGTGCAAGAAGCCCTCCACTCTAGCCACACTCAGAAGGAAAAAGGCATGCTCATCAAGCTGGATATGTCAAATGCTTTTGACCGGGTTAAACTTTCATTCCTTTATAAAATCCTTCTCTCCTTCAATTTTAGTGCTGAGTTTGTCAATTTGATAAAAGCCTGCACTCACAGACCTTGGATAGTGCCCCTGGTCAATGGCAGACCTGCTGAATTTTTTCAAGCTTCAAGAGGGCTCCGCCAAGGGTGCCCATTGTCACCCTTTCTTTATATCTTGTTGGCAGAATCCCTAAGCAGAAAGCTAACAACGGAAATGAAATCAGGCTCTATCCCAGGCATCAAGGCAGCAAGAGGAGTTGACCCAATAAATCATGCCCTTTTTGTGGATGATTCTCTCCTTTTGGGAGGTGCCTCGATTAAGATAGCAAAAGCTTTCAAAGAAATTCTTCATCACTACTGCTCAATCTCATGAGGCTTGATCAATAAAAGAAAAAGCGCTATCTACGGCTGGAATGTAGATCACTCAATTATCCTTCAAATTGCATGCACTTTGGATTTCCCTGGGTATAAAAAATGGGAAAAGATCAAATACCTAGGCCTTCCCTTAACCCTGGGACAAAACCCTCCCTCCCTCTGGACGGAAGTAATAAGCAAGATAAAAGCAAAAATAGCATATTGGAGAGGCGAATGGCTTACAAAGGTTGGAAAGATGGTTTTGATAAAGGCAGTCCTCTCCGCCCTCCCCATATTCCAGTATTCCCTCCTGCTAGCACCCAAGACTATCATGGAACAGATCTCCAAGCTCCTCTGGGACTTTCTTTGGAATGGAGGCAAGGGCAATCAGAGCAAGTTACATCTGGTAAGTTGGGATATCCTAAAAAGACCACTCCAGCAAGGCAGGTTACACATACGAGATCCAGGCCTGGCAAATCTAGCTCTTGGTGGAAAAATCATATGGCAACTGCATGCAGATAAAAATCATCCCGTTAGTAAGATCCTCTGGAAGAGATACCTAAAGGGAAGCTCACTGAGAAACCTCAAAATAGCATCTACTCCAACAGGAACAACAATATGGAATTTAGTTAGAAGAAGCATCGACCATGTACAGCAGCATTTATATATAATTCCAGGCAATGGACAAAGAACATTACTGTGGGAGGATACTATACAAGGGAATGCCCCTTTGGCCACCCTAAACTCCTACAACGATTTAAAGATCTGGCTAGTGAACAAAGGTCTCCTTTGGCTAGCAGATATTTGTTCTTGGGACAGCAAAGGGAACTAGGCAGGATGGACTTTTCTAGGGGTTCCCGACCACCTGGAATCCCAAAAAAACTTGTTATGTGCAACACTCTCTGGTCTTACCCCTATCCATCGCTCATCCAAAGACAAATGGGGGTGGGGAAGAACCGAAATATATATAGCAGCTCAAGGATTCTCCTCTTTACAAGCTATACATGCCCCTTTGCTAACACCGAAGCTCTGGAAATCCGTTTGGTCCCCCTTTAGTCTACCAAAGGTGAATTTTTTCACTTGGTTACTCATGCACAAAAAGGCTCTAACAGGAGAAAACCTGACCAAAAGAGGATTCCACGGCCCCTTTAGATGCAGCCTATGCAATTCTGCTATCGAAACCTCTGACCACTTAATGGTTGACTGCGATTTCACTCAAGCAGTCTGGAAGATGGTCCTCCACGGACTTAGTGTCCCCCCCCTCCCAGATATCAATGTTTCCCTCTTCACCTCCTAGGCAGACCAAAACCCGGAGAAAAAAACTAAAAACACAGTTTGGAAAAACATTTGGCAAGCTATTCCAAAATGCCTTTGGTGGAAAGTATGGTTGGCTAGAAACGATTGTGTTTTCAACAACAGGCTCCCGAACTCAGTGGAAGTGGCTGCCAAAGTTAAATCCATCCTGTTGGAAATAGTAGATAAAACAGTCTTTGCCTCCCCTCTACCACTAGAAGCTTCTGAGTGGATAGGATTCTGCGCGTTAGGTGAAAGGAAAGATACAGTCAGCAAACCGATGAATGCTCCAACCTGGCGATTGCGTCTCACTGAAGGTGACTTTCTCAAGTGGTGGCAGGGGACCTCAAAAGCCACTATCTTCTTTGATGGAGCGTCCAAGGGGAACCCAGGAACTGCAGGTGCAGGAGGATTGATTCTCTCCCCGGATAGATCGAATAAAACTAGCTTCAGTTGGGGTCTAGGCATAAGTTCGAACAATCAAGCAGAGAGTTACAGTCTCTTAAAAGCATGCCAGATTGCGAAGGAGCTAGGATATAAAACAATTCAAATATTCAGAGACTCGGAGCTTCTGATTAATCTCTTAAACTCCAAAGATCATTTTCGTAACCCTGCTTTAAACAAAACCTTGCAACGAATTCGAAACTTATTGAAAGAATTTGACACAGTCGACTCATACCACATTCTGCGGGAATTAAATAAGCAAGTAGATTCGTTGGCAAACAAAGGTTGTCTGCTGTCCCAAGGAAATCTCAGCCTTAATGGAGGACCCTGCTCGACTCATCCCTTGCCTTAACCATCCTATAGCTGACAGATCTGCACTCACTGGGCCCAATATTCAGAGTGAGAGTTGTTTTAGGAATTCAGCAAGTCACATTCAGGAACGCCAAGAAAAAAGCAGAATGAACAGCAAGCATAAGGAACAACTTCAGAAGGAACAGTAAGCAGAAGGAATAACAAGCAGAACGACCAATGTTATGTAAATTTTCTTTTGTAGAGGGACAATACGTAAGACAATATTCAAGAATAACTAAAGATCTCAATGAATTTTTGAATAGAAGCAATGGAGAAGGGACTACATTCCCAGATCACTCTCATTTCTCAGTTCTTTTAAGTTACAGTCGATTGTAATAGGAGCTTGCTCCACCTTTGGCAATATATCCATTAACTGTTCTTGTTAAAAAAAATAAAAATAGAAATGAGTATGGATTATATTAAATATGTGCTTGATCACAACACATACTAATGAAATATTACATTTTGGCCTTTCTCTTTCTTGTCCCTACGTTTGATGTTGCCTGTTGACACCCTTGAAAGGTTATATATTACCTCAAATTTCAATACATTTCGAGAGGTATATAGTCTACAAAATTTTCCCAACAAAAAACAAAATTTACAATTATACATACTTCTTGAGGTGATATGTTGCCTTTGTTGGAGGCTTGTTGAGATTCAAACATTGTCTATCTTGGCTCCAATTCCGATTGTCATAATCATTTAGTATGATATTCATTTAAAGATGTTTGTGCAATTCCACTATCTGTTAGTGAAGCGCCTTAGTCTCGTTATCTTGTTTGGTTGTCTTTCCTGTTAAGGTTTGAACCTTCTCCATCCCTTACACAATTATCATCATTTGCTCCTTGAGCTTCAAATTCATCACAATCAAATCTAGTTGAAGGACATTCAGTTTCTTTATCAACTGAAAACCTTGTCCATGTCACTGTAGCTGGTATACCAGACACAACTGTTGATGCCCACAACAACTTCTTGGCCTCTCCACATGGGGAATTTTCTGTTGTCGCTATTCGTCAGTTTCAACAAGTTCTCCCCCTTAAGGGCCGATTTGTCCAACTCAACTAGTCATTCTCAATGACTACCAAAACTGAGTCCCGACATGCCCAGATATCATTCACCTAGGTGTGTGATATGCGCAAAGATGCTCTACGCAAAAACAAAAAGCTCGTCCAAATCATCTTTGAGGCTAGTGCCCTTGCGTGATTGCAACAATGAAACCTATGAACCAAGACCCATATTTTTTGCGATGGTTGTTGAAGCCATCAAGCCATGCCCCCCACAAGTTCCTCTACCCTGCTAAGGAATTTGTTACCTCTAAAACTAATACAGATTGATGATTGTGAAAATGATGGGAATTTCGTCTCCAAATGCCAATTAAAATTCACATTTAATTTATTTTATGTTTACAACATAATGTTTCAGCCAACCATGGACTCCATGTTGTCATTTTGTACTCACAATTTTAACATTACAAAAATAGGGTAACGTGAGAGATGTTACAAGAGACTAACCCAAAAGTAAAGGAGATATCTATCTTATTGTGAAACAAGTAAATAAGATGGCCTGCCAACCACTTATACAAAGCAAGATCAAGCTTACTTATGGTGAACTAAGAATGAATTAAAAGACTAACCCAAAATTAAGTAAGTAAGTAAGTAAGTATATATATATATATATATATATATATAAACCAAATTTAAAGATTAGAGTACTCTTATTTTTTTCCCCACATGTGGGAAAACCTATCATAACTCAGTGGTCAAACCAGCAGTGAAGACAACCATCTCTAGTTGTTATCCGTGAATGCAGACAGACTCATCACTGTTATTTAAGGAAAACCACGTCCGTAAGGGGGCAGAATTTCACTCGTACCAGAGGGTCTTAGGTCGTTAACTTTTTTAGTGCCTGGATCTACCTCAAGTTGAAGAAAGGCAGGTCTAGGGTAACATTAAACCATGCTTAACCTGGTAGCTAGCCCTACCAGGTCGGGAGAGGGCTCTCTCCTTGTCAATCTCAATGAGAATATGGAAGCTAGGGCTTGAGATGACTGAAAATAAACACTAATTTTAGGCTAGGTATATTAGATCAGAGGATTTTGTTTGATTTTGATGGTTGGTTGCTGGATCAAATGAGGAAGGCATCTTTGGGTCCGAGAAATCAACTCAAATTTGCAGGAGGTTCTGTGGGGCGAGGTAGGTAGGTGTTTTGGCACTTTGAATTGGGTGTGATGGTAAGTCTAAATACTGGTGAGGAGTTGGAGAGGGCATGCAAAGTTCATGAGTCCTCTTCAAACAGCAAAAAACATTAAAAACTAAATGTATCCTCAAGGCAGAGCACTGAATATCAATGGATTCCACCTAATTCTCTTGATTCATTTAGTTATGAAGAAAGAAATAGATGCTGGCACATATACACATAAGAGAAACACTTAAATAACAAAGGAAGAAACCATGCCTAGACATATTACCCCAAGAATCCCACAAAATGTTGCAAAACCCTGGTTCATTTCCTTGCCAAACTGCAGAAGTGATTTACAATAAAGCTCAAAGCATCCACAAGATTCCAACCTTTACAAATGACTAAGAAAATACATTATATAGGCATCAAACCACCTATGCTAGCCATCAGGAGTCGAATCCATGAGTCAAGGAGCTGTTTCAACAACATCTAAACTAGGAACTAGAAAATAGGCAGTGGAACAACTTGACTCTAAAACTATGGAAACTGATTCATTCAAGCTCAAACCACCTATAACTGATGTATCTACCCCATCAAGTCATTTTTCATCATATTTACATCATATTACATCATTAACCATTACAAATTTACCAAGGAGAAGAGAAAAAGTCAACTGCTAGTCAAACTGGGTGAAATTCTAAGTTTTTAGGCAAAATTGGCAAAAATTTGCCTGATGCACATCACCACTTCAAGGCTGAATTTGGAGGTCCTCCACTTCACCAAATTAGGCCCAAGATAGCTTGTTGGAAAGCTCTGCCTGTCTAGTCTCTAGAACACTTTGAATTTCCTAATTTGGAGTTGATTTGACCCTTCAAAAATCATTTCTCCCAAGACTGGTTCCTGTGGGTCCAAAAAGTGGTAGAGAGGGCATTTTTTAGGTGTTTTTTGCCCTTTAGGTGACCCAGATCTCATCCAAATTTTATGAAACTTTCTGGGTTTCATTGTTTTTCCATGAGGAATCCAAAAATTCAAGCCATTTTGAAAAATACTGAGCCAACTCAATGCACAACACTGGTGGCGCTGCGCATCAGCTGAAAATTCCTGTGTTTTTAATTACAAAATTGTGAAATGACAAAAATTTCTCAAAATTTCTTCAAATTTGGCAAGAGGCAAGCTTACTAACTGCTTTGCTGAGCTAATGAAGCTTCAGCCAAAATTTTAAGTTTATCTTGTTCCTTTTTGGCCCTCAAGGCTCTCTTTAACTTAGCTTTTAGCCTGTTTATCCTTGTCTTGCAAATTTTATTCCGAGCTAAGTAATGATAAGCCATATGGCGCAACATTTTCTTTTCTTTGTTAGCTTTCTCAAGCATCTTCTCGAGGTGGATGTTCACTCTTTCCAACCATGATTTTCGATCAGCCTCAATTTCTTGCTCAAGGGATGTCGTTTTGATTTTCCTTCTCTTTTCCATTTGCCTGTTTTCTCTAATTGTTTGCATCTCCATAATAGCTTGCTTGTCTTCCAGTTGCTTGTTCTCCTGCTCAAGAAAGTTGATGATCTATTTGGCCCTCTCAAGGTTAAGTGATAAGGCTTGGATTTCAGCCTCCTTCTCTTTGACGATCATATCCTTGAGTTTTGAGCTTTGAGATCCCAAACCAATGTCATCCTCCTCAACCAAAACAAAATCCCTGTCTTGCCCTTCAGTTGGGCCCTCTTCATGCATCTGTTGCTTTCCTTTGCCTCTGCCTTGTACTTGTTCAGTTGAAGAAGAAGGCAAATCCCCTTTCACCCCCGGTGAAGATAGTATTTTCCTGTGGTCCGGTGAAGAAAACGAGACCCCTTCCACCCCTGGTGGAGATAGTACTCATTTGGCAGCTACAAAAAACATCCTAGTGCCTCTTTCATAAGTAACAAACACAAGAACATGAGCCTCTTCGGTTTTACTTTCAAGGTGTCTTTGTTGCCCGGAAGGTTCACCTTCCTCTTGAGGATCTGAAAATATTTGAGGCCCCTTGAAGCATTCATGGGCAATGAAAGTTTCCCATGACACTCCCAACTGAGTGAGCTAATGTAAAACAACAATTTTGATGAAAAAAAATGATAAATACTATTGAGCTGCTGTGGAAATGGTTTTATTTTTGCAATCACTGTCATCCTCTCTATGTTTTACATATAAAATATGGAATGCTCATCATTCTGACCCTGGTGAAATGCATAAGCAATCTGATGTGGTAGGTATAAAGACTGGAGAACCTACCCTCACATGTAAAGTATTTGATGATAAGATTCATGAGTGGAACATACCGATCCTCCAAGAATTTGAAAGGAAACACCCTGCTAAGTTTACCATGGTATTTGGCCTTGATATAAGGTTCATAATGCTATTTACTGATATTCTGCCTTTTGTTCCACTTTTCCCCTACATCTGACATTCTTGTATTTTCTACAATAATAGCTGGTGAAAGAGTGAAATTGATCCCAGCAAGGTGCACCGCATTATTTTCCATATTTATGACAAACTGCCTTGCTAACTCATGGTGGTATTTGACCCTCTCAACCATCTCACAAAACTCAAAACAGGACTGATATCTGAAACATGTGGTGGCAAGAGGGCAAGCAAGGAGTTCAGTCATGCTAATAGGTTCCTCCCTAATAATTTTTCCACCCTTGTGAGGTCTCCTGGGCTGTACATTTCTTTCCCTTGAGCTATCACTAAGTGTTTCTTCTTCAAAACTTGATTCACTACTTCTTGCCATGGTGCTTGTCTTAGGGATGTGATGTGATGATGATATGGTGGAAAATGATAATGGGTGGGGACAAAGAAGATGAGTATGAAGAGATTTTGCAAATGTGAAATGAAGTAGGGGAATGAAGGGACAGGTTTAGGAAATTAGGGTTTTGACTTATGAGGGACTTAGGGTTTGATGAAGGGAATTAGTTCTCAGGGAATAGGGAAAGGGAAAATGGAATTCATGGATTGATGTAGGGCAATGAAGTGTGGAAAATGGGAAAAAGATGTTGGTTTTGTTATGGAGTGAAAGTTTTGCAATGAGATGGAAATTTATGAAGACAAGCTAGGGTTTGATTTTCAAGATGCCAAACTCATGAAGAAGACCAAATTTAGCTCAAGATCAATGAAAACTTACTTGTAGGAGTGAAATGCGGCGTTTGGGAGAGTTGAGGGTGAATTGGAGTAATTTTGGAACCTTCCTGGCCAATGTGCAGTGCCTTCCTGATGCGTAGCGCACTGGGCCCAATGCGCAATGCCTTCCTGATGCGCAGCGCCTGTGTATTTTTACAATGGCTAAAACTGGCTGATGCACAGTGCCGGTCACGTTTGCTGCAAAAACAGGGTTTTCTTCCTCCTTTGCTCGATTTCCCTCTAAATCGTGATTTTGGCTCTTTAAAGATGTTTTGCACAATGAAATGGATGGCTAGCATGTATTCACTTTAAAAATGGATGCAATTTAATTTTTCCTCATTGCAAACCCACTTTTATAAAGTCTTAGTCACTTTTTCTCAAAAACTATGTTTCTCATTTGAAGTTTGACTTTTCTTGACCAATTGATGGACTGATGTATTGGTGCTTGTGCTTTTTGCAGTGGCTGGAGTTGGCAAGGTGACCAAGAGCAGCTGCTGAACTTATTACATATAGAAACACTTAAGTTACATGAAATTTGTACATGAAATGGAAAAAACTCTGTTTTCACCTCAAAATAGAGTTTTGAGGTAAAACAAATTTATTGAGCATATCAACAGTAAATTCATGATTCAATGAGCTTATTAATCCTCCTCATGTGTTTGCTGACCTTTTATTCAATTTTTGAATGACCAGGATGAAAAACCCTAGACCTAGTGAGACTAAAAGCCCTAAAACTAATTTTTGTAAATGAAATGAAACAGAATGACAGTAAATGACCTAAAAAAATGTGAAAATAGGTCAATAGGTGAATGTCATGAGGGAAATTGACATGAAACCACTACCATCAGTTGATCCATGACCTAATGGAATGCAGTTGATCAGATGGGACACCTAATATGCATGCAAAAAGAGCAATTTGATCACTGATGGAGGTATGAAGATACTGACACTAACAAACTTGTTTCCTTACATTTGAGGAAGACGAGCTCTTAGCCAAGCATAAACAATTTTAAGGCATACTCCAGGCCCTGATTAAAGTATTCTTTTAATATACCTATGTTTTTTTTAATTTACTTTTTATATATTGCTGGAATATTATATTTCTATTTAATTGTTTATAAATATATAAATTTAATTTAAGTATGCATGGTATAAATAAAAAATTAATACACATATAATAAAAAATATATATGACAATAAAATTAAATTATTAAAATAAATTTGTAATATGATGATGATGATGATTAACATCCACTAAGACCAACGTGGTCTATGAGACCTGAAGAAAAGAGAGTCTAATTGTCATTTTTCAAAATCTTGTTTCTGTGATCAAAGAGCAGAATTCTAAGATCGTTCAAAATAATTATATGTTTTGTTTCCATATTTAACTTTTATATTTTATTGAAATAATATATTTTTATTATAACTTTTTATGAATATATAAATTTATATAATTTAAATATGTATATATTATAATTTAAATGCATGTGATATAAATAAAAAATTAACACATATATCTACATTCAAAGACATTAAATCGCAATAAAATTTAAAATTAAAAATATATTTATAATTTAGATATGTTTTTTTCTATATATCTAACATCTATATTTTATTGAAATATTACAATCTTATTGCAATGATTTATAATCCGTATATGCTATAACATTTTTTTTATTTTTTTTAATTTACATGTTATAGAGTTCACTTTTATATTTTTAATGAAATATCATATTTTTATTATAATTGTTTATAAATATATTAATTTATATAATTTAAGTGTATATGGTATAAATAAAAAATTAATATATCAAAATTTTGAAGATTAAGCTAAACAAATAGAAATGAAAAATATATTTAAAATAGAACTATTCACCTATGTAAATTAATAGACTATAACATCTTCCCAAAGCTAACTTAACTTATATTGATCTCTCTCATTGTCAAGTTTGACATTTAGAAAACAACATTCCATTAATGCATGAACTACTAGATTTTTTTTTCATTACAACCCTTTTTGAATTTCCTCTAATTTTATTACTAACCTAAATCAAATTTCAATATAATTTTAAACAAATTTTATAAAACTATGTCTAACAATAAAATTATATTTCAAATTATATATTATTTTATAATATATAATCTATATTATAAAAATTTATAGAAATATTCTTATCTTTTAATTTATACACTATTCAAACTTCAAAATATATAAAAATATTTTTATTTTTATTTTTAGTAAAATCATAATACATGTTTTATATTTTTCTAATCTATTTTTTTAAATATAATAAAATACAGTTGTCTAACTAGACTGCATTTTTTCTCTGAAAATCATGGAATATTTTGATAAAATCTTTCAAGGATTTTTGTAAATCCAGAGTATAGTTGTCAAACTTCAAGATATTGGTGCCTTAGAGGTTTTTGATGGTGATGAATCCATTTCCACCATCAAAAACATGATTCAAGAAATACTACCACAACATTTCTTGAAATTTTTTTGCCTCAGTAGACCATGCATATATATATATATATATATATATATATATATATATATATATATATATATAATATAAATAGATAATTACTGATATATTTATATAATATAAATAGATAACTAAGCAAGCTACATAGTAGCGATGTCGCCTAGTTTAAATATAGCTGAATTAAAATAAAAGACTATGAAGATTTGGTAAAATAGAAGCCTATATAAACGCATGCAAAAACATAAACCTAGAAAAAAAAAGAGATAAAATTATCTAGAGCGCTTAGTTTAAATATAGTTAAATTAAAATAAAAGACTATGAAGATTTGGCAAAATAGAAGCCTATATAAGTGCATGCAGAAACAAACCAAAACTAGAAAAAAGAAGAGATAAAATTATAGGAGTCAAGTTATGCAATTTGTAAATTCTAAAGATTTTGATAACAAATTATTAATTATTTTCTCTTTATTAATATATTCCATTTTATGTTTTTTCTTTTAAATACAAATTTTGATGATGAGTCACCATGCATTTGTGGATAGCATCCAATGATCACTATTCTAGCAACCATGACAACTACTCAACTCTTAGTTTATGATAGGTTTTCCCATTGTGGAAAAAAAAAAAGAGAAAAAATCACATAAATCAATGTGGATTTGGAATTCGTAGATGTTTAACCTAAAATTTAAAGATAGATAGTTTGTATAAGATTTTACATATTATAAACTTGGATCAATTTACCAAGTTAACAACATATATTTTGTTTAGATTTCATACAAGCATTCTAATGATTTTTTAAATTTCTTTTTTGGTCTCTTTAAAAATTCTAAAATGTAATTTAAAAATGAGAAAAAAAACTTAAATTATACCCTAAACAAAAAACTTTATTATGCCAATATTGATTGTTGAAGATGGGCTTACATAGTGTCAAATTTGAAGCAACACCATTATGGTGACTTTAATCAACAAAATTTACTCAAGTTTGAAACTACTAAACAATGAGAAAATGTTGAATGGAACCAGATTGGTTCACACATGTAGATTTAGGAAATGTTATGGAGTTCTTTACACAGGGGAACATTCTGTTGGGAATCCAGATTGGTTCACACATGTAGATTTAGGAAATGTTATGGAGTTCTTACACAGGGGAACTTTTCTGTTGGGAAAAGTTTGACAAAACATTTATATTTTAAGGGGAAGTCAAATCTAATTTCTTGCCCAACCTCTTAGTGATTAGGGTACAAAAATGTTGGGTACATCTAAGGATGCAAATTGATGACATGACCATATTAAATAAAGAAATTAAGAGCATTAAATATTTAGTAAAAGCACTTATATGAAAGTAAGGCCAGTGGGATAGGAATGTACGATTGGGTAAAATCAAAATGCCACTTGGATAGAAAGACTGAGTGGGAGATCCAAATGGATTGAATTACTCTCTCTTTTGTGTTTGCATTTAAAACAAT
The DNA here is from genome assembly GCA_031772625.1 of Pinus tabuliformis. Lineage (NCBI taxonomy): Eukaryota > Viridiplantae > Streptophyta > Pinopsida > Pinales > Pinaceae > Pinus > Pinus tabuliformis. The sequence goes on along the minus strand of CM062810.1, from coordinate 245,904,278 downwards.
ATAATGGTAAGTGCTTCAACAGTTTAACTGTTTAACTCATCACTATAACCAGTGCAGTTTTTCCATATGGAAGATTAGAAATTGCCAGGAATTCATGATTTCCCACGTGAAGAAAGGAATATAATTACATGATTCAAAATTGTATTGTAATACATATCGATTATTGTTTTGTCAGGTTGGAAGACCCTGGTACAAAGGAGGTCAAGGATTTTGTTGATAAACAAGTTTCCTTAACTGAATCCCTACTACAAACTTGTGAGACAAGAGGGAAACTGAGAGAGCGGATCACAACTCTCTCTGATCATCCTAGATATGGCTGTCCACACAAACGTGGTGATAAATACTTCTATGCCTTCAACACTGGGCTCCAAGCTCAGAGTGTCCTGTATGTCCAGGTATACTTCAAAGTTCTGAGAAGAGATTGATAGGGATATTTTGTAAAGCTATAGTTTGAAGGAACATAAATAACTTCTTTTCGAATAAGCTTGTGAAAATTTGATTCGTTAGAAAATTGATTTGTTACCTGAGCATATTAGTATTTGTTTGTTAATACTTTGGTAGGGCAGTTTTTTCCTTTGCTTCTTTCTTTTTCTTCTTCCTTGTTTTGCGTGTTGGGGAGGTGGTTAAATCTGATTTGCTTTCTGTTTTCTTAAACTTTTATTTCAGGAAAACCTGGGAGCAGAAGCAGAGGTCTTGCTTGACCCCAACAATCTGAGTGAAGATGGAACAGTGGCATTAAATTTTTGGATAGTCAGTAAAAATGCAGAATTCTTGGCAGTGGGCATAAGTGCCAGTGGGAGTGACTGGATGAACATCAAGGTTATCAGGGTGGCAGATAAACGTACAGAACCTGATTTTCTTTCATGGGTAAGTTTTCTGACCTTTCCATGTCATTCATTCCACCCTTAGGCATTGGAAAAGACTCAAAGACTCAACCAAAAAAGTATTTTTGAATAAGACGTCCAAGGTGGTACCGATGAAAGTTCTAGTAGACACAGAACATTTGATAAGTTAAAATACGAGTCACAAATAATCTTAGGCTGCAAGCCACATAATTTTTTTTGGAGTCAAGCTTTTATTATTGGTGGCACAAATTTCTCAACTTCAATATTGTAATTAACAACCGACACAGAAAATGATTTGTCATTTATCTTCTAGTAGAGAGAAATGGGATATAAGGACTATTTTTTGATTATATGTTTCTTTAACCCAGCTTTTGTATATCATGTGGTTATAAGTTTTTTGAACTATTAATTATTGATTATATAAAATTGCTTTCAAACTATATTCCTTACATTGGGATTTTTCAATTGTCAACAGGTGAAATCATTATCCATTACTTGGACTCATGACAACAAAGGTTTCTTTTACAGTCGTTTTCCAGCTCCCAAGTTTGTACTACTCTTCGGATGATAGTGTCACTTATGTACTTCTTCGCAGTTTCTTAATTACTTTATTTTATTGACTATGTACTTTATTACAACTGCTTAGTTACTTGTGTACTTTATCACAATTGGTTATTTATTTTCTAAACATTCACTTATTTTTCCCTGTCAGAGAAGGAGAAGGGCTAGATGCAGGAACAGAAACGAATATCAATCTTGATGAGCAATTGTTTTACCATTTCTTGGGCACTAATCAATCTGAAGATATTCTCTGCTGGAAAGATTCAGAACATCCCAATTGGAGTGTTGAGTTTGAAATAACTGAAGATGGAAAGGTTAGTGGAATATTATGGGTTGTGTTTTGAATATTATGGAATATTAAAGGTTAGTGGAATATTATGGGTTGTGTTTCAGGTATTTTTTTAGATGGCTTCAATTTTATGGATATACAATATCATGTGTTTTTTTTGCCTGCATTCATACATTCTTGTGCATGTTTTTAATAATTTGTATTCTTGCATGCTTTTGTGGGCCGGTCACAACATATAATAATATTGCCCTCAAATCCAACTAGTTATTAAAAATGCTTGTTCATAGATGATATTTTGCAATTTGGGTCATGTTTGTTGGTAAAATTTCATTTGGATTTGATGTTTTTCAAAGATTCAAAAAAAGAAGTGTAGCCTGTCATTTTTTTTAATCTCCAAAATGATCCTATTCTTCTACCATTAATGATCATATGTTTTTCAAATTTCACCTCATGCAAATTTCTTACAATTTGTCAATCCATGTTGCCCTTGTGTTGTTGTTTTTCCATCCACTTTATCCTGTCTGTACTTGATATCTTTCTTTTGGATTGCAAATTTTTAGCATCATATTTGCTTGGAATTTTTGCACAATGTCTTTACTTTCTTTTGTTCTCCAACACCCATACATGCTTTTTCTTTTTTCCATGGAAAAAATTGCATTTTTATTTCTGAGCTCAAAACAAAAATGCATTCTTCATGTGCTACAACACCATAACAAAAATATCTTGCCTTTTTCAACCAAATCTACCCCAATCCTCATACTAATTGCCAACTTATCATACTTGCAAAAACATTTTGACTATTCATGCCCATGGCTGATGAGGAAAAATGACTCTCAAATAAAAGAAAAAGATGATTGTTCTTATCTATGCATCTGCTCTACAAACTAAGTGACCTATACACTTGAAAAGTCAATAACAAAGAAATCATTTGGATGACCAAGTTTCAGTTGAAAGTGTCATTGTCAGCTTTCCAGGTGCTAAGAGGAGACCAGAGAGTTTATTGGCCTTCCCGTTCAGCTCTCAAGAAACATGAGTTATAGTGAACCTAGTGAAAACAAAGGCAATCTCCTTCAAGTGATTTGCAGTTGCCAATAAGTTGATATTGTACATGTTTAGAGAACCTTGCATCCATTTCACTACCAAGGAAGAATATCCAAAGACCTAAAGTTCTCTTATTCCTATATCAAATTCTTTGCTCATTAAGAGTTTTTAATGCCAACAACTCTACAAGATTGTTAGTCCCCCTTCCTGAGTTCCCTTTGAAAGAACTATATTGAGTTTCAAAACTCATACGTTCTTTTTATGACATTCTACATCTTATTCTTGTAAGATTAAAACATTTACACTTAAGCAATGCACACAAAATCCATATAAAAATAGAAAGAAAAACAACAACATTCACATACAATACTTAGAGATTTACCTTGGAAACCTTCAATTGGGAAAACCGACAAGCCTTAGCCATGCGCCTCTATTTCTCATTGTATTAACTTCACCATTTGCAATACAAGATATAAGGTTCCACAACATCCAAAACTATACTTGTTAACTTGGATTAGATTATAATCCCATTAAATTTGATCATATTACAATCCTATTTACTTGGATTGTATCACAACTCTATTTACTTGGATCATACTACAACCCTTCTTCCTTTATTGGAATTAGATTACAATGCCAAGACATGCATGGCTTGGAGTTAGCCTTGCGAATAATGTAACCATGCACCATGCAAAGAATATAGCCATGCGTCATTCCAATACAGGTAACACATTCCCAACATTACCCCACTCTTTTTTTATGCAAATAATAGGCTTGAGATTTATAAGATCAACAATTCAAGGCAGCAATGCCCATTGGTTCTTTATAGCAAGAGATCTTCTCAGTACTAATAGAATTAGTTAATGAGTTTGCAACATTCTTCAAAGTGTCAACCTTCATCAACAAACCTCCTTGTCTTCAACCATGCCTCTCATAAAATGTTACTAAACATCTATATGCTTCGTTTAGAATTATACATAGTGTTCTTTGCTAGAAAGATTGCACTTTCACTATCACAATGTAACTTTACAAATTTTTATGCAAACTGAATACCTAATCACAATCTTTGTTACCATATTGCTTCCTTACTTACTTGGGTGGCTGCCATGTATCAATTTGACTAGTTGAGAGTGTGTCTACAACCTATCTCTTGCTCATCCAATTGATTGATCCTTCAAATAGGTTAAACATACGATCACTTGTAAATCTTTTGTTCTCCATATCTCCAACCCAGTTTGTGTAAAAAAAAAAATTGTACATTTAACACTTTGTTTGGTCCAGGTCGTCGTTGATATTATATTGTATATTTTGTAGTGTCATGCAAATAATTGAAAGCCCTCTTTACAACTATCCAATTCTCCTTCCCTAGTTTTGACATTTACTTGCTCAATACTCCATTGCACAATCAATGTGTAGTCTAGTACAAACCATTGCATACATCAAACTACCAACGACACTAGCATGGGGGGCACGAGACATGCCCTCTTTTTTTTCTTATGTCTTGTAACAATGATCTATAGATATTTTTGCACCTATAGGAATAGGAACCTTGATCTATTTACATTCCTACATTTTAACTTCAATAATACTATCTCAACATATTTCTTTGATTCAACCATATTTTCTTGTTTGCTCAATTTCTTTTAATTTTCATGCTCAAAATAAAATTTGCAGTGCCAAAATATTTCATCTCAAATTCAAAATACAATTAAGTATCCTTGATGATTTTCTTGTCGTTTCCAATCTGCAACATATCATCAACATACATGACCATATAAATAAAATGATTACCAATTAGCTTAAAATACACACAAAGATCATCTTTGATTTTTAAGAAGCCAAGTCCCAATATATAATATCAAACTTTGGATAACACATCCTTGGAGATTGTTTAACCAATACAAATATTTCAACTTGCAAGCTATCCCTTTCTTTCCTTTTGTTGTAGGCCTTTCTCATTGTTACATGTAGATTCCTTGTCAAGATCCCCATGTAGAAATGCCATTTTTACATGTGTCTTCTCTACTTCAAGATAAAAAACAACAACAATAGACAAAGGATATCTAATATAAGTTAATTTAGCAAAAGGAATTTTTTTTTACGAAAATCGATTCCTTATATCTAAGAATATCTCTTTGCTACTAAACCAATATTGTGTTTATCCACTTTACCTCTTTCATTTGACTTTTTCTCAAACACCCATTTGTTACCAATGTAATTTTTTTCTAGTTGGCAATTCAACTAAATCCCAAGCCTCAATTTTATCCAAGGAAACATTTTTTTCAAGCATGGCCTTCTTCTAAAGTTTACCATCCTCTAACTCCACTACCTCCCTAACAATTTTGGGATCATCATCAATACTAGATAAAGAAAAACTAGAATGAAAATCAAGTGAAGAATACCTTATTGATTGCCTTCTTTCTCAAACTAATCTCCTCAATACCGAGACATGTGGTTCTTCTTTTTATTCATGTTATTTTGTTGAGTTGGTTTCTTCATTCTTCAACTCAAACTCTATTATCACTATTTCTTTTTCCCTTGCTAGGGATTCTTGTTTAGTAACATCTTTAACCTCTATAAAGTTGACATTCTTATTGTAAACAATCTTCCCAATTATTGGGTTCTAAAGCTTACAACCTTTTATACCATCTTCATAACCAATAAAGAGATATTTGTTAGCTTTATTATCTAACTTACTCCTATTTTCCTTTGGAACTTGTACATTAGCATCAAAACCAAAAACATTGAGATGTTTAAGAAAAGGGTTTCTTACCTATCCATGCCTCATTTGAGATTCGTTAACCAATGTTGATGAGGGTGATCAATTTACCAAATAACTTGTAATATCCACACCCTTTACCCAAAATCATTGTCCTAATCTGATAGCATTGAGCATGCTTCTTGCCTTTTCCATCATGCTTGGCCAAACTTTTTCCAAACTCTATGTTATGACCTTCCATTTGCGAATTTCTCGGGGGCTTTAGAGGATGCAACTCAGAGCCATTATTGAGGAGGCATGAATCCGCTATTTGAAAGTTTGCTGTTGTGTTAAGAAATTTTTAAAATATTTTGATTATGTCCCCTATGAGGCTTCATTTAGAGACTTAGAGATAATGGTATCTCCATTATATTATTTACTGCCACAATGCACCTCTATAAGTTAGTTCTTAGTCGTCTATGCATGACATAGGGGATTTTATATTTTATCAGGAGTACCATTGTGGTCGAATAGGGTTTCACCTTGTTCCCCCCATTGTTCGAGATTTACATTGGGGTGAATGCATGAAGATGGATTACACTTTTGGGCCAAATGTGGCGATGAAATTTCAAATTTTTTTTTTTTTTATCAAATTGAAGCCATCAAAATTCATATAAGCATTGTGGATTTTGATTGAGAGTAAAAAGACAATTTGTGGATAATTATGTTTTTGTCCTAATGATATTTTTTGCAAACTTTTTTAGTGTTGTATATATATCAATTTTCCATCAAATGAAATGCTTGTCCTTGCAATTTTTTACACATCTTAAGTGGTATGTGTGTGTTCAGGTAGCATAACTTAGTCTAAAATGTGTAATTTAAAAAAATTATATAAATGAACATGATCTACACAGAGAACTAAGTTTTTCACATCATTTTTTTTTTATGCAACATTATATTTTTTTATTATTTTTCGAAGTTGGTGAAGTAATATTTCAATTGTATTTTGCAGACATGTGTTTGTGTAAGGATTTTTTTTAACTATTTAAATAAATGGAAAAACCAAGAGTACCCTTTTGAAGAGGACTTGTAAACGAAGATAGTGGTATTTTTTGAAAAAAATTCATTGTGTATATTTTATGTTATTTTTTTTTTATTTAGTCTCAAAACTATCCAAAAAAAATTCAAGCGTTATGTTTAAAAGAAATTCAATGAAAAATATCATATGAATCGAAAATATCAAACTCATATGCCATTAGATAGAGGATTCCTTTGTGAATCCAACATGATCAACTTTGTTACCTAAGGACAAATTTTGCATTAAGTCCGCTAGGGTAGAAAATGGTGTTGCAGAAGGGGTGCTGAAATTGTGGATTTTAGGAGCTCAGAAGCTCGATCAAGCTTTTAAAACGTTTGATCGAGCGCTTAAATTTTAAATTCAAATAGCTCGATCGAGGGTTTCGTAAACCCTCGATTGAGCCATTTATGTGGTTAATTTGGGGCTCGATTGAACATCTATACAAAATTTTGTAGATCCCATAATTTAGATTTTAGAATCAATAAATATCTAAAATTTTATCCATCGATAATTTAACCATATTGATATGATATTATTTTACTCAAAATGAAAATTCAACTGAAACTAGGCTATGAATAACATTAAATTTTTTATTTTATTTATTTTTATGTTATTGTGTTGAGATGCACATTGACCCAATATGGGGGCAATGTGTAATTATGTCTGTCAATATATACCTTATCATATATGATCATAAATTTACCTTCCACAAAAGTTTTTACCACATTAAAATTCCAAATTTTATTATAATTTTTGTTGTCATGTCATGTAGAAACGTTATTAAATTTAATATTAATATTAAAAAATATTATTATTATTATTAAATTAAATTATCAAATCTGATATTAATATTAAAAATTTAATATTAATATATTTTAATGTTAATATTATTAAATTTATTGATTTTCGATTAATATAATATAAAATCTGTTATATTATAATATATACTAGCACAACCACATTAACAAATGTGGTTGATATATGATGTAGGCATCAACAAAAGGGCCATTAACACAAAGAGTCATACATGCTGACTCAATATGTTAATTTTATTTAACTTCTTTCTTTTATAAATCTAAAATAATAAAATATAATATTTTTAAAATCCGGAAGTAATCATAACCTAAAGCTACCTAACCTACAACATCAACAAAAAGGTCATTAACACAAAGAGTCATACAAGCTGATTCAATATGTTAATTTTATTTAACTTATTTCTTTTACAAATCTAAAATAATAAAATATAATATTTTTAAAATCGCGAAGTAATCATAACCTCTACCTAAGAAATAAAACCTAAGCAGTTTCAATTGGAAGACATGAAATGCTCTAGAACATTAATATTTTGGAAAATTTTAGATAAGATTTACTTGAAAATTTATAATTTTACCTCCAGTTGAATGTACAACACACATTTGAACTATTTCATTTAAATATGTACTATATAAAAAATTAAATTGTTGTACAACATAAAAAAGAAGTATTTAAACATGATATTTTTATTAAATAATTTAATCCTTAAAATGTTTAGAAATATAATTGCATCATCTAGTGAATTTAAATAAAAAGCACACATGTTCTTAATCTTTAATTTAAATATTTAATATTAACACAAATTTAATTAAAATTTCAATGTCAATAATCAACTCTTTATGAGATACATAATTCTAAATATATAATACCATGTGCTAAACTTTGCGAATTTTTTCAATGATTTGTTTGTGGTGTATTTTTTAAATATGTAGTAAAGAAGTGGTATGGATTGCCTCTACGGTTGTTGTGACTCACTATTAACCAAAGCAAACCATTTAATTCCAATGTGACAAGTGGTGATATGAATGAAATTAAAATTAAATATGTTATTCTTTCATTTGAAATTGAAAACCTGTTCAAATATTTTTCATATGATGTGTTAGATGATATATTAGACGAAGAATATTATCTTGAAATCAAATCTTATCCACTCATTTATTTGAAAATCAAAATTCCTCAAGCTCAATTCCAATATAGACCATGCCTACAATGTAATTAATATATTAGGATGTATATTAGCTCCAAATATATATGGGAGGGAAGAACAAAGACCTAGAGTGATAGAGGTGGAGACATAGAAGGAGTGACAAGGGAGAGATGGAGATAAAGTGAGGGAGAAAGAAGAGGAGTGAAGAAAGAGAGAAGGAGAGCACAGAGGCAGTGACAAGGGAGATGGAGAGAGAGGGAGAGAGGAGAGTAGGAGGGAAGAGGGATAGAAGGGGAGATAGAGGGTAAAGAAGGGGATATTGAGAGAGAGAGAGAGGGAGAGAAGGGCAAGAGATAGATTGAGAGGGAGAGAGAGAGGGAGAGTGAGAGGGAGACCGAGGGAGATATAGATAGATATGGAGAAACAATGTGTATGTTTGCGGGGTGATATAGAGAGAAAAAGAAGGAGAGACATAAGGAGATAAAGATATAGATGGAAGTGGGAGAGAGGGAAGAAGAGAGAGATAGAGGGAGGGAGGGAGATATAGATAGGAATGAAGAGAGAGAGAGTGTGTGTGCATATTTCGGGGGGGTGAGATAGAGAGACAAAGAAGGAGAGTTGGAGGGATATATTGATATAGATGGGGGGAGGGGGGGGGGTAGAGAAATGGAAGAAAATTGCTTGCACTAGATGCATTGATTTTAGTGTACAAATGTTGATTTCTAATCCTATTTGATTTCTTTGTAGATGTTGAATTATAATTCTATTTCATTGCTTGCATTAGATGCATTGATTTTAGTGTAGATGTTTATTCCTAATCCTATTTGATTGTTAGCACTAGATGCATTGATTTCAATGTAGATGTTGATTTGTAATCCTATTTGATTACTTGCATTAGATGCATTGATTTTGGTGAAGATGTTGATTTCTAATCATATTTTATTGTTTGCATTAGATGCATTGATTTCAGTGTAGATGTTGATTTCTCATCCTATTTGATTACTTGCATTAGATGCATTGATTTCAATGAAGATGTTGATTTCTGATTTGATGTAACTAGACATATGGTGTACATTAATGTGAAGGTAATTAGATTGACATTGTGCATTGATTTTAGTGTAAACACAAAAATAAAATGACCTCAAACAAAATAAAATCGAATAAAACTTATATTTGTAACTTTTACATCTCCACATCTTTCAAAATTGAATAGAACACATTTCAATCATAAGGAATTGATTGAAAGACTTGGATAGCTTAGTAAATTTAGGTAAGTTGATAACATTATATAAGATATAGATATGTTGTCATATATTGTTTTTTTGACCTATATATTAAATTTCAATATGATTGATTTATATCATGTTATGACTAAACTCTTGTAGATAATCTCAAAAGAAATACTATTGAATAAAACTTATTGTTGTTTACATGACATCTTTTAAAATTGAATAAAACTTATTTCAAACATATTTGTGTTTTTTAATTGAACCTTGAGATAATAAATTAATTGAAATACTTAAAAAATTTGACCATACAATGGTATATGGGTGGGTCACAAAAATTTTCATATATAGATTTTTTATTATAATATGGATGACTTTAGAATTCAAATAATTTATTTTTAAATTGAATGGTAATAACATACATGTTGATTGCACTAAAAGACACTTTCTACAAGCCAATATGAAGCATGATTGTAATTATTTCCACGTTCAATATTAAATTGATATATGATATATTTTAGTTTATTTTAAGTATCAAAGTGTCTTGCATCATAATAAGATTGTACTTATATCATTTTATGACTAAGCTCTTGTGGATGACCTCAAAATAAATAAAATTGAATATAACTTATTTGATGTTTACCAAACATCTTTTAAAATTGAATTTAAAACTTATCTCAATCCTATTTGTATTTTTTAATTCAACCATCATATATTTTAGTTCATTTTAAGTATCAAAGTTACTTACTTGCATCATAACTTAAGATTGTACTTATTTTCTTAGTCTATGAAACTAGAAAAAATTTTATTATATTTTGTAATAAAAGTTATAGTACATAGGAAAAAATTTAAACTAGCGAAATAATTTTAACAGATTCTTAAACTTCAAAAATTAATGAACATTTGTAAACAAGATTAATACAAATCCATAAACTAAGATAATGAATGTATCAATAAACTATACATACGAAAATATATACAAATTACAAATATCACATGAACATCCATAAACTGAAATAATGTTCATGTACATCCATAAACTATTCTTGTATGAAAATATACAAAGTCTGTATCATATGTGAATGTGCCCTATGAAATAGGTCTGAAAACATACTAAATATCCACTCTAAGCATCACCATAACTCCCATGTGAGTTTCATTGTGTAAAGTAAGTGTCCATAAGCTAGTAATGCAATATAACACATTCAAATTCAAACTAATTAGATCATTATTTGTACAAAATAAACAATATGGAAACAAATGATTTTGAAACACATTTTTAATTACATATATGAATCTACTAATCTTAGTCAAGTCTAAATGCAAGTCAAATAGGATGGGGGTTTGATGAATTTGGGTTGGGTGCTCCCCTGCATGTATCTCAATGATTGGGGCTTGCAATGATGGACCCGCATCTCCAGTGCCTCTATACCCAACATCCCACTCATGTGTCCACATAACTGTGACATCAACAATACTCTCCATATGGGCATGTGTACACAATGGCAAGGACAAATATAATTAGTCTACGAATTAATTAGCATATATGTGTAACTTAAAAAAGAAAATGTTGAAATCTTAGGAATAGAAAAGTTTACCTCAACTTCTAGTTCATGTGGTTGTACATAGTGACTCTCCTCCACATGAGTGTTATGAGGTGGAGGTGGAGGTGAAGGAGAATCCATAGAAACATGCTTTGGTGGAGGATGGCCTGACTGATTAACTGCCCCCTCGGATGACCTCATAAGCTCATCCATGTAGCTGGGTTGTGTCTACATGTTATCAACTTATTAATATAAACGAAATCTAATATGAACTAGAAATTAATATAAACAATTATTCATAATTTGACAATAACAGTCAATTATATATATATATATATATATATATATATATATATATATATATATATATATATATATATATATACTTGTTCTGTGTCACACGGGTTGTGCACCCTCCAAGTGTCACGGATGGCATCATGATACATAAATGCATATGAAAAAAGTTGGTCAGGGGTAAACTCACAAGAAATGAATCATCATATAAAGGAACTGGTGGGTCACGAGGCAATGGTGGCGGTCTCCTAATCTCTCCATGCAATGCAACACATGCACTAACCAATGATGTTTGCATGCTATCTACAATGGTATCCCTAGTCTCAACACCAAGTTGCGACGACTCCTCTAGCTCTATTGGGAATACCACGCTCCGAGACGACAGTGGCGAGAATCTCAGAGGTGGTGGTAAATGCCTAGGGTCCCTACGAGCCCCCTTGTGACCATATCTATGTCCTAAGTCGACTCCTTAATAATAAGATTCAGTATCAACGAAATCTAACATTCTGTGTAACATGAACTCTGCATATATATGCTTGGAAAAATAAACATCGACCTAGTCATGGTGGGGGAACTGGTCCCAAGCTCCAATGAATCGATCATACACAAAAGGGGTTGCATAAACATTCCTAAAATATTTCAGTGGAATTAGACCTTTATGTCTAGTAGGGTGATCTGGAGGGATGTCAAACAACTCCCCACAAACATCAATGTTCTTGGTGGCCTTTTTCACCACCTCCCAAGTATGTTGTCATTTAAACTCACACCTCCTAATCCTCTATATGGTTTGTAGGAGGAAACTCTATGGGCCTGGCATTTGGTATGTCTTGACCAACCTATTGATTCTATCCAACATGTTATCACTTAGGTTGTTCCCAAAAGTTGTAAGAAAGGGAATACGGCCGAGGTAACCACAGACCAATCTTTTAGATACCGATTCTAGTCAATCTGCATCTAGAGAAGGCTCTCTCTTTATGATTTAGCTTTGTTTTGCAAGGTTTTAGGCTAGTTATGAAGTACAAAGGTTTTGTTTTGAGTTTGGGTGATGAGATTCAATCGAACAGAGATGTAAAACTGAAGTGTTCAGTCCATTGGGCATGATGGAGTAAAAAAGAAATAGGCTTCCAGGATTCGGTTTCTAACAGAGGATGGCGTTACAGATCAAGGTAGTCAAACAGGGAACAATTTAAAGGTTGGAATCAGATGAAATGGACTCAAATGGATGAAGGGCAGTTAAGAATCCTTCATCATATTGAAAGAGGGAAAATGGATGATTATTGTCAAGGAGCAGTTAAGGATTCCTTAGCAAATAAACAACATGAAAGAATTAGGGGAAACAGGAGCAATTAAGAATTCACTGTTTGTACTAATTCTGAAGAAAACACAGAAAATAATAAAGACTGGAAACAGAGTGCAGTCAAGCAAATTTTGAATTAATCTTTTGCTTTATCATTCAGACTTATGAAACACAGATGATATAACAGACAAGAAACTGTAAAACACAAGGTAGAAAGTACTCATTGATCCATGGGTTGATTCAAGGATTCTCTGACAAGTCCTCTATATCAAATCTTCTTCCAGTAAACCAGACAACAGTTTGATCCAACAACTTTTTATTCCAAAGTTTAGTATTACAACAAAGTCTAAGAAATCTACATAGACCCAACCCCTTCAAAATTCTGATGAAGGGGGTATTTATATCACAAAATATGTACAACAAATATCTCATAAAAGCTCTGAGATAATATCTAAGTTTAACCTAAAGTAATTTACAAGCAAAGTAGAAACAACTAACTTATGCTGTGCTGGAGGCTGGCTCTTTAGGGTTCGACTTGCAGGTGTCCTTTGTAGCTCTGTGCCGATTGTTTGTATTAACTGCTCTTTAAACTTCTGATCTGCTTCTCTTAGTCGGCTCTGATACGCTTTAATTCTGATTTGATTTTCTTTTAATTCTGCCTTGATACACTTTAACACTCCTCTGATACTCTTTGACTTTAATCTGATATTCTTTAATTCTGATTTGATTTCTGCCCACCGCTGCCTGCTAAGGTGTCTTATCACCACATTTCTCTGGTAAATCATGTTTCTGCAGGTTTCTGCTGGCTGGGACAGTAAAACATCCTGTAAATCTCTGATTTTCTCTTCTGTGGGCTTGGAAGTCCCTGTGTTTGTTGGTTCAACTGTGTTACTGCAAAATGGCAGGTTGAATGGTAGTCTTGCGAAGCTCGCTTTTGTAGCTATGCTGGTGGGAGGCGGTCAAAATTGGAGCTAAGTCAGTTTTAAGCTTGAAGCACGCAGGCGCTATATGCAGAAAACATAATAAAATGACCATTTTTTACCCTTTATTGACAAAAATGAATTTTGGCGGGAAATTTTGGTTTGAAGGATAGATGATGTCTGTAGAGCTGTAACAAGGGCCTTTTTCACCTCTAGTTATCTCACATTACAAGTCAATCCGGGAGCGTTTTGCTATTGTAAAGGGTATCTCAATTTGAGGCTATTTGTCAGAGTAATGCTTAGTAGTATAGGTCTAAGAAATACAAGAGTAAACGGATGCTAAGCTATGGCTAAATTACTTTTGCATAAAGAAATCACACACAGCAACTTTACCAGTCAAGGGTACGGAAATAATAACCCATCCCTCTAGAAACTGATGAAGGAAAAGGAATTAGAGTATGGATCATGGATCTGGGAGCATAATAGCGTCTGCTGTGTCTCACGACAGCCTTGATCCTCCTCCCACACCAAACCAATAAATGCAAGTGAAAAGGAACAGCAAGAACGCAGAATAGAACGGCAATTCAGAAATGGAACAGCAGTAAAAGGAACAGCAGTAAAGAAACTAAATCTCGCGAGTTCAACACTCCCAATTCTTGGCATCGACTTACATACAAAGAAAGAGCAATCTTTTGTACAAGTAGACAGCTTAATCAAATGGAACAGCAAACCACCATAAACAGGAAACGTCAATCATATACAAAAGTAGACAGCTGAATCAAATAAACAGGAAACGTCAATCATATGTACACATAATCTGAAATGATCACCAGTAGTCCACACACAACGTTAATTCCATCTTCTTATGATCGTCACTCCAACCATATGTAGCCAAAACATTCCACTTATAAATTCTGTAACAGAAGTGAACAACTCAGAACAATGTTATGTGATTAATTCTGGAAATATGATGTGAACTTGTTACAAAGGTTTGCAAAAGGAAAAACTACTGATGAACGAGTATGGAACAGCATGTAAGTATATCAGATTATTAAGAACAATAAACAAACCACACAAAGCCAAACTGTGATGATACAATCAGCCAGTGTCCGTTGGAGCCGGGCCCTTAGCTTCCAATGGCACACCGCTGTAGCTTACTTCAGATGCAGAGAGAAAGTAACACCAAATATATTATATTAACGCATCAATGATAATACAGCAAAACTAAGTCTCAAAGAGACTCGATAGTCTGGGTTTAACCAACTGTGAAGTCTGTAAACAGAAAGTAAAGATACAGGATAATAAAAAGTCCCTAAAGTCTTCGATGCTCCCCCTTTTTATACAAGTAATGGCGGAGTTAACTAGACAACAAAATAATTGAAAGTAACGATCCCTCAGGATCAAAGATCCTGAGGGATCTGTTAAACTGTTAACTCCTCTCCTTTCTTTGCCTAGCCTTCCGAACTGACAGTCCTTCATCTCGTCCCAGATTGATCTGCCGTGATTTACTCGCCCTGGTCTGGATTTTATTTGGTTTTGGAGGGACAGCCGTTATCTCCTCATGGAACTCTTGTTTTGCACCGTGCCTTCCTCCTTTTGTCTTTTCCTGCATAGAGAAGATAACTATTAGTAATTGGGTCATTCGTGCTCATTTTCATTACATTCTCCTTATTTTATAACAAAGAAAAGGTTACAACTATTGCTTGAAACACCACTAAGTTACTCGTTAAAACATACCTTTCCAATGCTCTACACACCCCCCGGCTTACTCTGTTTCATGGCCTCATGAAAATGTTATAATTAACATGGAGAGTGGTAAGAGAATAGGCGAGAGAGGGCACCTCGTGAGGAGGTCTGCAACCATGGTGAGCAACCAGATTATCAAAGAATTGATTCAATTGATCTGCAGGCATATCATACAAGGCCTGGTACCCAGGTGCAGGGTGCCAAATAATTGGGCCACGGAACCGGTATCCTAACCAAGACGGCCCAGCTTGGAGAATGCGCTGGCCATAAAGACTCAACCGTTCAGCAGCCAGCTCAAAATTCTCGTATTTGAATGGCTCCCTGAGCTGGATGCTTGGGGTAGAAATCCGATAACGGAATTTGGCAGCATCCAGGGCAGCATCCTTAATAGCCAGAAAATATTCCAAGCTATTTCGGATCAAATCCTCATGCATGGGTCCTAGCAGTTCTATGACACCCGAGGTTCTCATAAGGCTTTTGTGTGATTGCCATAGGTGGACTGGGTCTCTAGGCTCGGCCCTGACCCATAGATCTAGGCTGTTCTCCTGCCTCTGAAAGGCATTGTAAGCCCTGAGCCACTTTAACTGATTAACACCAAATGAAACAAAGGCTTGTAGCTGTATATCTCCCACGAAAGGGCCAGGGTTTAAATCAGTTTCCTGCTCAAGCACCATGTTGTGCAAATAGAATTCACATAGTAACCGTTGGACCTTAACCCCATAATGTTTGCAACAATCAATAAAATCATTAACAGTATTAATCTGAATAGGGGCACCTGCCCTGACAACTTTTATTTTCAATCTTAAGTATCTTTCAAGGAGAAATAAAGCATAATTCTTTGCAGGGGCCCTGCAAGTCAAAACATCATTATACATCGAGCATACAGTGCCCAATTGTTTAATAACAGCATCTAGTCGACGTGTTACCTTGGCAACCTTTTCCTGTTCCTTCTGCCATCCTTCAAAGGCCTGACTCTCTGATTGACTCATGTTCCGCAGTTGCTGCTGCAGTTCTTCATATTTTTCCCGAGGGATCATTTGTTCCTTTAACTGCTCAGCTTCCTGCTGCAACTCCTCGTATTTTTCCCGAGGGATCATTTGTTCCGTTAGCTGGTCAGCCTCCTGTCGGACTTGCTTCATCTTGTGGTGCAAGGCCTTGGTTTTTGGATCCTTTTTCCATGATTTCTCAGAGGCAGGGAGTTTTACCTGGACCTTCACGTTTCGCTGCCTGGAATTCGTATCCCGAATTATCCCTAAAGGTGGTGCCTCAGTTTGGATTGCTTTGTTTTCCCTTTCTTTCTTAACATGAATAAAGGGGTACGATGGCCCCTCTGTAAATGGAATGTCATCGTGCGGCTCGGTTTTGATTGGAACGGCAGTTGGTCCCAATGGGCTATTTGGAACAGCAGTCTGTTCCTCAGCGTCAATAGGAACGGCATTCTGATGTTCCATATCAGATGGAACGGCATTTTGTTCCTTAGTGCTGGTTGGAACAGCCGTAGGTCTATCAGCGGAGTATTGACCTACGAGACGCCTATAAGCCCCTTGCCTTCTCTTCTGACAGGACCCTGCTACATTTGTCCTTCTTTTTCTCCTTATGGTCCTTCTTATTCTCAGACTGGCTTTCAAACTTCGAATTTTCTGCCGAAGCTGGGCTATAATATTCAGCAGTCTCTGCTGTTTCTTTTTCAATTTCTTAATTTCTCTTGCCTCGGCAGTGGGCGCATGAGTGGCCCTCAGTTCTGCTCCTCTTTCATCGAGGGTTTCTTCTGGCATTCTGGGAACGGACTGTTCCCAATAAGCGTTTTCATTCCCCACGTCATCAGCAGGTGGGTTTTCTTCTGGTGTCCTGGGAACGGATTGTTCCCGGTTGGTATTTACATTTTCTTTGTCAACAACAGGGAGGTTTTCTCCTCCTGCCATTTCTTCATGCAATTCTTCATGCGTCTCTTCCCCAGAGGGTACTTCAGGAGGGTTTGCTGGACTGGAAGGTGAAGCATAATCTCCCAGTCTGGCCAAAATAGTGGCAAGCTCTTCTTCCTCCACGGCGACCTGTGGAGGGCTGTCCCCCAATTGTTCCATCTCCTCCTCCTAAATTGGCTGCTTAGTGGCTGCCTTCGTATAGCCGGCTTCGGCCTCAGAGTCAGAATGTTCATTTCCTTCCTCGGCTTCTGCTTCGCTCTCAATTCGTTCCACTTTTTCCCTCAAGGGTTCCTGTTCTGGCACTGGTGGCTCATCTGTTATTTCGATCGGCTGGTCAATGGTTAGCTGGATTTTCTCCAGCCTGCCTCTTATTCTTGCCAACCGAGCTGAATTCCTGGGCCTCTCGGGCTGTTCAGGTGTGCTGGCCACCTGTTCTTCCACCACCACCTTTCTGCGTTTCTCAGATTTTTCTGGTGTGCCAGAGGAATGCCTACGTTTCGAGGCAGCACGCTCTTCTGTGGCCCGTTCCTTATGTTTTTCTGCATGTCCAGATGCTCTAGAGGAACGTTTTCGTTTTACTGACTCCGTGCGTTTCTTGGGTTGCTCGGGTGTATCCGAGGGATGCTTGGGTTTTGGTGATTCTCTGGGCTCCTTGGGTGCTTCAGAGGTACTAGCGGGATGCTTAGCCTTTGGGGATGGTGATGCCACTCCCCCTCCAATTGCTGTAATAAGCTCCCCCCAGCTACTCTGCTGCTGAGTGAGAATGTAGCTCACTATCAGGCGAATCAACCCATGGTGGCTAACCACTGCGTCTTCATGGTGTGCCTTTTTTAGGCTCCGAGAGGCATCATGCAGTAATGAATTTAACAATGCAGGGAGGTTCACAGAACATTTTCCTTTTAACACAGCCAGGAGCTTAAGGTGACGCGGTCTTACCACATCTTTTCGCCCTTCGCAGGTGATGTAGCTCTGCACCACCTTTGCCAATTTGCTCCAGGGTTCTCCTAGCGTTGCCGGCAGCACTCCTTTTCCCTTCACTGTTAGGTTCTGTCCTTCGTCTTGGAAAATTTCTATGATCTTTTGCAACCTCTCCTTCTTTATCGTCCATATTGGTCCTGAGGCTGGTAATCCTGTTACTTCCGTGATTATTTCCTCCGTGACCATTATCTGCTTCCCACCCACTATGGAGTGTTCTTCCTGCAAATTCTGCAGGAATTCCATGGCCACAGTTTCATTTGATTCACGCAGGCGGCTAAAATAAGTTAGCCACCCCGCCCTTTCTAGGATTTCCCGAGCAGCTTCGGAGACTACTAGCTCACTAGGCTCGCTTTTGATAGCCTTGCCTCCCATGGTTCTGTTTCGAGATCCTAGATGGAACAGCAATTACCTGTCGCAAAGAACGTAATCGCAGCAGGAAAAAAAAACACAGAGCATGCATGAAAATTGATTGTAAATAACAACTTATTGCAAAAATAGCATTGTCATGCCGTTAACCCATATCGTACCTTCGTTCCATATTATCTCCGAATGATGTGCTAACACGTGGCCAGCGGAGTAATGAGGTCACCTCCCCCCTCGCAATATGATAGGCTGTCCCAGCCGTCAAATGGAGGAGCCGCCGTCCCGTCACCAAGTCATAAAGGAACAGCATATAGAATTTTGCCATGATTCAGATTAGACAAAGAAATACCAAGATCGAGGCGAAAGGTAGATCGCGTTTTGCATAAGCCTGCGTGATGTGATGCAAAACAGGAGGATAGGACATCTGGCACTCATATAAGGTCTGAGGTAGTCATAGTCAATACCTTTGCCATGATTGGTGGTGATAGATATTCATGCAACGTATCCATCAAAGTGTAAGATATAATTATTACAAGGATAGAAAGAAGTATTTGATATGATCCAAATTGATGTATATATTACGACTCTGATACCATTAACAGAGCTCTGCTGCCGACAGGTGTTCATAAGCTTGGCAGAGTTGTTTATTTCACCCTGGAACCATGGTCCTTTGTGTATTTTTGAAGAGCAATTCTTTGTCAAAATGCAGGTCATCATGCTGGCTTGGTAACCAGATAACCATGATGCCATTCACCAGAGAGGCGCGAAACGTGGGCAGGCCGGCTCGTAATGAGACCCCCTGTTCCAAGGTTTGTTTATGTAGTGAACCCGTTGGACCATATCCCTGGTGTGGCGGCCATGATGGGAATGCCACTTCGCTTCCAACCCTATGATCATAGTAGGTTGGTTCTTTAATGAAACCCCCTATCCTGCATTTGACAAGTAATTTGTTTTTTTTTTTGTTTTTTTTTTTTTTTTAAACAGACTTTGCTCTTGTATAATTACACATAAGGGTGGTTCAGCCCTCCTTAAGAGTGGGAATGGCGGAAGAAGTCTTGTCATCCCAATAGGAAGATATAAATCTTCTGTTCTTATTTCCAAGTAATAATAGAGAAAGTTGTAGGAACTCAACATGATGAAATTTTCCAACAAGGCAGAGGAGGTGAGACCATGACAGCAAAAATGATGAGTGTGTGGATCCTTCCTTTGTTGTTGCATCAATACTAGGGCTGTTAAAGATAGCGATTTATGATATGCTGATCTCGATATATCCTGACTTTTATATTCATTGCATAAATGTATAGCTGCTACTTATGGCCTTGGAAAGAGGATGGACAACACATCCCTTATATGAAAGGGACAAGAGCATACTACTCCTTTTTGAAAGGGAGGGTGAGGAGGAGTTCATTTGATGTATTGCCTTAAAAAAAAGGCAGCAAAAGCACACAAATGCTGTTTCCTTTGAAAAAGGAACAGCCAAAAATACTCAAGTGTTGTTCCTTTTGAAAAGGAACAGCAAGAACACACAAGTGTTGTTCCTTTTGAAAAGGAACAGCAAAAGCACACAAGTGCTGTTCCTTTTGGAAAGGAACAACAAAAACACACAAGTGTTGTTCCTTTTGAAAAGGAACAGCAAAAACCCAAAAGTGTTGTTCCTTTTGAAAAGAAACAGCAAAAACACACAAGTGTTGTTCCTTTTGAAAAGGAACAGCAAGAACGCACAAGTGCTGTTCCTTTTCGCAAAAACACACAAGTGTTGTTCCTTTTGAAAAGGAACAATAAAAACACACAAATGCTGTTCCTTTTGAAAAGGAACAGCAAAAACCCAAAAGTGCTGTTCCTTTTGAAAAGGAACAGCAAAAACACACAAGTGCTGTTCCTTTTGAAAAGGAACAGCAAAAACACACAAGTGTTGTTCCTTTTGAAAAGGAACAGCAAAAACCCAAGTGCTGTTCCTTTTGAAAAGGAACAGCAAAAACACACAAGTGCTGTTCTTTTTGAAAAGGAACAGCACGCACAAATACTAAAAACATATATACAAAATTTACAATCTTATATACAAGATGTGGTAGTAAAAGATGAATTTCTCATTGATCTATAGGTGAGGAAGTTGTTTCTTCCTCGCCCATAATCTCAATGTTAGTATCATGGCGTAGCTGCTGACAAAAAGATTCCCGAGTGAGCGGTTTGCGATACAGACGAACTCGGTGGCCGTTTACCTTAAATGTATATCCAGACCCATCGATTGTGATCAGAGTAAGGGTCCCATTGTCATGGACTTTTTGAATCTCGTATGGTCCCAACCAACGAGTCTGAAGCTTGCCCGGGAAATCCTGAAATCTAGAATCATATAACAGAGCCCAGTCTCCTTCATAAAATATCTTGTTTTTGATAAGCTCATCATGCCATTTGGCTCGCTGCTGTTGAATGAGTGCTGTATTCTGTAATGCAGAGAGCCTTATTTCATCTAATTCATTAATTTGCTGTAATCGATTTTTCTGTGCTTCACTTAAATCCAATCCGACTTCTTGGGCCGTTCGCAGCGTTTGGATCTCGAATTCTATAGGAAAAATGGGCTGCTTTCCAAACACTAAGTGATATGGTGAATAGCCGGTGGTGCTTCTCCATGTGGTTCGATAAGCCCACAGTGCCTCGGGTAGTCGGGCGGACCAATCACGCCGATGTGAGGCAACAGTTTTTGTCAAAATAGACTCTATTACCTTGTTGCTGCTCTCCACTTGCCCATTTGCCTGAGGATGATATGGGGTAGTAATTTTGTGCTGGACATGATAGTTATTGAGTGTTGCAGCTAATTGATGCCCCACAAATTGTGGTCCTCCATCTGTAATTACTTCCCTCGGAAGACCATAACGTACAAACAAATGGAACAAGAACTGTATTACTGAATCTTCTGTGGCTCTAGGCAATGCCTCCGCTTCAACCCATTTGGTAACATATTCAGTTGCCACCAAAATGTAGGTTCTTTGGTTTGATGGCGGGCTGATGGGTCCGACGAAGTCCAGAGCCCAGCGTTCGAAAGGTTCGATCACTAATTGAGGCCGCAAAGGCATTTCGTCGGCTGGACCAGGTCGTCCTGCACGCTGACAGCTATCACAGGCCTGGAAAAAAATTTTCGCATCCTTGAAAATTGTAGGCCAGTAATATCCCGTTTGTAATACTTTATGTGCTGTTCTTCGATCAGAAAAATGTCCTCCACATGGCCCGTCATGGCAGGCTTTCAAGATATCAAAGATTTCGTCCTCTCGAATACATCTTCTGATTTCCATATCTGCTCCTGTGTGAAACAAATAGCCCCCAACCCACGAAAATCGATTGCTTCTCTGAACAATCTACTTCCGTTCATTGAGGGTTAAATGTTTTGGAAGCTTACCTACTGCAAGATAGTTAGCAACATCAGCGTACCATGGAGTCTGAACAGCGACAGCAAATAAGTGTTCGTCTGGAAATTGGTCCTCAACTGCTGCCACTTCAACTGATTTTGGTATTCGTGAGAGGAAATCCGCTACAGGGTTCTCCTTCCCCGGTCGATCTCTGATTGTAATATCAAACTCCTGCAATAGGATCAACCACCTGGTTATTCTTCCATTTGTAACAGGCTTAATTGCTAAATACTTAATAGCAGAATGGTCTGTATACAAAATAACGGGATAGCCTGTAATATAGTGTCTAAATTTATTAACAGCGTGTATCACAGCTAAAAATTCTTTTTCGGTGACAGTGTAATTTAATTCAGCCGGAGCCAAATTTTTGCTGATGTAATAGATGGCGTATGGTCTTTTATCCTCTTCTTGGCCCAGAACTGCACCGATTGCTGTGTCTGAGGCGTCAGTTGAAATTTGGAATGGTAAATTCCAATTAGGTCCTCGGAGAACTGGAGTTGTAGATAGCAACTTCTTTAATTCTTTGAAGGCTCGATCACATTTCTCTGTCCATAAGAAGTCAACATTTCTAGTTAATGCATGTAAAGGTGCGGCAATATGTGAATAATGTTGTATGAATCGTCTATAATACCTAGAAAAACCAAGAAAACTGCGTACCTCTGTTTGATTAGTGGGGGTTGGAATAAGCAAAAGTATTTGAATTTTAGCCGGGTCTACCTGAATACCAGCTGCTGAAATATAGTGTCCCAGAATGAGTCCTTCGGTCATCATCATGTAACACTTTTCGTGACTCAAGAAAAGTCTGGTAGCGATGCAGCGTTGTAGGACTTTTTCGAGAGTATCTAGAGCTGGATCAAAGTCATCTCCATATGGCGTGAAGTCATCCATGTAGACTTCCAATCCATCATTGATTAAATCTGCAAAGATGCTAAGAACAGCCCTTTGGAATGTGGCTGGAGCATTACATAAACCAAAAGGTAAGACTCGATAAGCGAACGTTCCCTAGGGACAAGTAAAGGTAGTCTTATCCTGGTCTTCAGAGGCAATCTGAATCTGATTGTATCCGCTGAAGCCATCCAAGAAAGAAAATAATTTCTTGCCTGCTAAGGTGTCCAGTACCTGATCTATGAATGGAAGAGGGAAGTGATCTTTTTGTGTGGCTTTGTTTAATTCTCTATAATCCACACAGATCCTCCATTTCCCGTTCTTTTTAGGTACTACCACAAGTGGAGAGACCCATTTGCTGTCAGAAATTGGATAAATAAAATCAACGTCTAAAAGTTTCTGAAGCTCAGCTTTTACAACATCTTTTAAATGGGGGTTGAGTCTTCTTTGCGGTTGTCGAACAGGTCTTGCATCTTTTTCGATATAAATATGATGTGTGCATAGCTGAGGATCAATCCCTTTCATATCGGGATAGTCCCATGCAAATGCCTCCTGATACTTTCGTAACAGCTGGATGAGTTTCGTCTCTTGATCTGGTGTCAGATTGGCGTTAATGTTTAAAGTTTTCCCCGGTTCAATTTGTACTACTTTGCTATTAGCGACAGAAGTCACAGGTATAATTTGGTCATGTTCGTCTTTTAGAGGATCCTCCTCTAATTCGTTATCAAATGCCGCTTTTATCATAAAACATTGTGTATACGATGTGGATTCTGTTTGATTAATGAATTTATTGATGGCATCGTCTTCCGTTTGATCTTTGAAATCTAGCGCTTCCTGGACTGTTAATGGGGGTCTAATATTGTCAGTGATATATGAGGCAGGGCGCAGGTTGGTTCTCATCATCGTGATGCTTGGCTGCGCTGGAGGGTACAAGATTAAATTTTTGATATCCGGCCCTCTGGTTATGGTCATGTTTCCCTGCCGGCAACCAATGTAGGCGTCAGCAGTAGCGAGCCACGGTCTACCTAGAATTAGCGGATGTCCATCTAGTCGGGTTCTCGGATTAATTATCAGGAAATCGGTCGGGTATTCCCAGGAATCCACTGAAACCATGACATCATACAAGGTGCCTTCTGGTCTAATTACTGATCGGTCAGCTAGTTCTAACAAAGTGGAAGTAGGTTCTACCGATGTAATTCCAAGCTTCTGGCAAGTCGATGTTGTCAGGATGTTAATTGCAGCCCCTAGATCAACTAAGACGTTGGTCAAGGTCTGCCCATAGATTTGAACAGTGACAATTGGGTTTCCAGGGTCCTCGTATTTAACTGGTGTTTCTTTTCCTGATAGGAGGTCGGATAAGGTGCCGACTACCTGGACTCTTGGGTTAGAGGTTACATTTCTTTTTGATTTTCTGCTACACAGGTCTTTTATGGTTTTTGCATATATGGGGATATCCTGTATAGCTTGAAGGAATGGAATTCTTATATACAAGTTTTGTAGTTCTCCCAGAATATCAAAGTCTGGATATTGTGTTGGTCGTGGAATGGCCAATCGTTCTGGGAAAGGTGGAGGAGATGTAATTACTTGTTGATGAGCCTGGTCTTTATTTACATCTTCCTGTTGTGATGGTTGTTCTATAGGTAACTGATCTTCGATGTGAGTTGTTCTATGTCCCTCAGTTTCTATTATTCGCCCAGATCTTAACTGAAGATCATTGCACTCCCGCAGATCAGATTCAATCTCTGAGGATTCTATAATTTGAAGAGATTGAACTGGTCTATTATTTGGATTAGGGTTGGGTTGGGCTGGGAGCTGCGGTCTCAGATTAGGCTGGGGATTTTGTTGTAAGGCTGGCAGAGTTGGTTGAGGGAGTGGAATTGATCCTGCTGGCTGATATGTCGATCTTGGCCAGCTTGTCTGCCAGGGTGAACCTTGCGAAGTAGAAGGGGTCCACTGCGGAGGATATGAATTATTTTGCCAATATGGCGGGGGATAAGGGAAGTTTGGCCAACCAAATTGGGTCATCCAAGGATTCGGAGTAGGAAACATTTGAGGTGACCAATTCGAAAACGGGGGCTGAGACTGGTTTTGCCACATATTCTGTTGCTGAGCATTGAACTGCGGAGGTTGAAAAGAAGAGGAGGGATCTGAAAACATACCAGATTGCCTAGGCTGCCATTGACGATGCTGGTTAATAAAATATGCCGATTCTAGCCCCTCTTCTGCTTCTTTGTATACTGCCTTCAAACCAGGAAGTGAGGGGCAGCTTTCAGTCAGGTGGTCCTTGGTACAGATTGCACATATTTGGACTGTATCCAGCGGGCATTCCTTGTGGCTATGTTTCTTCCTGCATCGAGGGCAGAAAACCGCTAGATTCTGTTCCACCTCTGCTTGCTTCTGTTTAGCCTGCACAATATCCAGCTATGTAGTTAATGTCCCCAGGATATCAGTTTTAAAATTTTCTAGCAAATTTCCAAGTTCCACACGCGTTACTCCCTCTGTTGATGTTCTGTTATCTCTGGTAAAGCGATCATATTCTGCTGGTTTTATCCTCGTGCTGCCTCTTGAGCTCCTGATACACAGATCAATGATATCAGCAAAATTTTCCTGATAAATGTCTCCTTTCCCCATAATATTCAACGTTTCAATCCATTGTTCTTTCATACCTCTAATTAATGCGGTTTTCAATACGTTATCAGGCAGAGGTAACGATGCCTAGGGAGATCTCTGCAAGTTATATTGGAAACGTTCCACATATTCTTCTAGAGTTTCGTTTGGTCTGGCTGACATTTGAAAGATTTCATCTTTTAGTTCTCTTGACCTACAGTAATCCTGATATTTCTTTAAAAAGGCTTCTTTCATTTGATCCCAATTGTTAATAACCCCACCACCTAAGCCCATAAACCATCTTAAAGCAGCCCCTTTTAATGTGGAGGGGAACAATTTTAATTTCTGGGGATCGGTGGTGTAATCGTATCCTCTACATAATACATCAAATTCGAACAAAAATGCATCCGGATCTTCTGATGTAAGGCCATGAAATGTGGGGATATGCTGGAGAGGGATAGCTTTCATAGGCGCATTTGCTGCAAAATCTACTATAGGATATTTCAATGTGGAGGTCTGGGCGTTTGGCTGATTCTGCACCATGGGATCGAATATATGCCAGTAATCTTCAGGAATTTCCAAGAGAGTATTCCTTGGTTGAGAAGGGATAGTCTTAACAGGAATTGTTTTAACAACACTTCCTTTATCAGGGATGATGATGGTCCCAACTGTCTGAGGTGAATGAATTCCTTCAACGAGGATTTTTACAGCGCTTCCTTTATCTGGGCTATTTAAAGGCTGGTTTGGTTCAATAGGAGATCTAGGTTCCCCGATTTCCCCTGTTTCTCCTCCTCCTTCGCAAAGGTTACTAAGATTCCCTTCGTGCAATAGTCCAGGAGTCAAATTTTCAATTTCTTGAAAGTCCTGCTCCTCTGTTTGACTGTGCACTTCAGCAAAGGCTTCAGATGGTGATCCCGAGGCCTGAAGGGAACTAGTAGGCTGTTTAGAAGTGATTTTCCTATAACCTATTGATGGCTGAGAGTCGGCTTTCTTATAGATTTCGTCTATGAAGGTCATTCGTCCAAGGGTCACCGGCCCCTTGGCTTTGGATGGAGGCTTTTGATCTTTCTCTGGCTTTTTCTGCTTAGTCATGCACTCCAATTAAACTGTTAAATCATATTTAACCAATCAATTCTGCTAGGAAAGCGGACGGTGGAGCAGGGCTTTTACATGCTCCGTACGCAGGTTCTTACCTTCCGTTTTTAAAATCCAACTCTCCCCTAGCAGATTCGTACACTACCCTGTTTAAAAGACAAATGGCTATACCCTTTCCCCGGCAACGACGCCAAAATGTAGAGTTGTAACAAGGGCCTTTTTCACCTCTAGTTATCTCACATTACAAGTCAATCCGGGAGCGTTTTGTTATTGTAAAGGGTATCTCAATTTGAGGCTATTTGTCAGAGTAATGCTTAGTAGTATAGGTCTAAGAAATACAAGAGTAAACGGATGCTAAGCTATGGCTAAATTACTTTTGCATAAAGAAATCACACACAGCAACTTTACCAGTCAAGGGTACGGAAATAATAACCCATCCCTCTAGAAACTGATGAAGGAAAAGGAATTAGAGTATGGATCATGGATCTGGGAGCATAATAGCGTCTGCTGTGTCTCACGACAGCCTTGATCCTCCTCCCACACCAAACCAATAAATGCAAGTGAAAAGGAACAGCAAGAACGCAGAATGGAACGGCAATTCAGAAATGGAACAGCAGTAAAAGGAACGGCAGTAAAGAAACTAAATCTCGCGAGTTCAACACTCCCAATTCTTGGCATCGACTTACATACAAAGAAAGAGCAATCTTTTGTACAAGTAGACAGCTTAATCAAATGGAATAGCAAACCACCATAAACAGGAAACGTCAATCATATACAAAAGTAGACAGCTGAATCAAATAAACAGGAAACGTCAATCATATGTACACATAATCTGAAATGATCACCAGTAGTCCACACACAACATTAATTCCATCTTCTTATGATCGTCACTCCAACCATATGTAGCCAAAACATTCCACTTATAAATTCTGTAACAGAAGTGAACAACTCAGAACAATGTTATGTGATTAATTCTGGAAATATGATGTGAACTTGTTACAAAGGTTTGCAAAAGGAAAAACTACTGATGAACGAGTATGGAACAGCATGTAAGTATATTAGATTATTAAGAACAATAAACAAACCACACAAATCCAAACTGTGATGATACAATCAGCCAGTGTCCGTTGGAGCCGGGCCCTTAGCTTCCAATGGCACACCGCCGTAGCTTACTTCAGATGCAGAGAGAAAGTAACACCAAATATATTATATTAACGCATCAATGATAATACAGCAAAACTAAGTCTCAAAGAAACTCGATAGTCTGGGTTTAACCAACTGTGAAGTCTGTAAACAGAAAGTAAAGATACAGGATAATAAAAAGTCCCTGAAGTCTTCGATGCTGCCTCTTTTTATACAAGTAATGGCGGAGTTAACTAGACAACAAAATAATTGAAAGTAACGATCCCTCAGGATCAAAGATCCTGAGGGATCTGTTAAACTGTTAACTCCTCTCTTTTCTTTGCCTAGCCTTCCGAACTGACAGTCCTTCATCTCGTCCCGGATTGATCTGTTGTGATTTACTCGCCCTGGTCTGGATTTTATTTGGTTTTGGAGGGACAGCCGTTATCTCCTCATGGAACTCTCGTTTTGCACCGCGCCTTCCTCCTTTTGTCTTTTCCTGCATAGAGAAGATAACTATTAGTAATTGGGTCATTCGTGCTCATTTTCATTACATTCTCCTTATTTTATAACAAAGAAAAGGTTACAACTATTGCTTGAAACACCACTAAGTTACTCGTTAAAACATACCTTTCCAATGCTCTACAATGTCAGCATGACATCAGCAGGGGTACGAGACGGATGACGTGGTGCGTGACCTGGCAGTACGGATGGTGACATGGCAGGTGACATCAACGACAGGTCAGCGGGAGGGCGTTAAATGGTTTTGCTCACACCGCTTTCGAGCTTGGGCAGTTTCGGGTAGAAGGGCAGCAAACACCGTGGGCGGTCGACACGTGGATCCGGTACGGCGCTGAAACCACCATTTCCCCGCGGCTTAACGTTCAGCAGACGGGGGGCTAGCAAAATGCATAATAGCTGTTGGATGTGGGGCCGTTGATCTGACGGCTGGCGCTTAATGGAGATGGATGAGGTTTAATGCGCGGGGGCCCGATCATATTAATGTTAAATTAATGATATCAGGCGCAATTTGATTGGTTTGGGAGGGTTTGGTTTCAATTAACCTGGGTGGTTAATTATTCCATGATTTGTGCGCGGGGAGGGCTATTAATGGGTTTCAGATGAACCATTAATCCCTGTTTATATGCAGTGCTATGGTTTATAATAAAACCGGGGCGGGATATTAACATTTGGGGATTATATTATTTATACACATAATATGGGGAAGGGGAACAATTATAAGGGATTTATATAATAAAAATTAGTGTTTAATATGACAAATGAATGAAATCAAGCGCTAAGTTTAATGTTTTGGAGTTTTTACATAAAAAATTAGGCCAAAGGGAAGAAAAGGGGTCTATACAAGAAGGATGGCCATTTTCATAAGTAGAATGGGAATTCACTTAGGCAATGATTAAATGGAATGAGTGGCCTTTTCGGGATATTAAGCAGATCTTAATATCTTCGAGGGAAATTAGTAAGTGATTTAGGGAAGAATATGAATGGGATATTAGTCATGCCTCGCTTGAGTTGCTCCAAAATATTTTCCCTAGTACTTGTGATAGAAGTAAGATTAACACATTTTTTAGAGACAAAACATATCACAAGTCTCATTCTGCAACATCCAAACTGCCTACCCTACCTATTTTGCCTAACATTTTTTCTTCTTTACATTTGGGTGCACTTAGACTGGCAAACCCTCATCAACTTTTTCTTTTCTTTTCATTGTAAGCCTACCTAAGTCTGCACTTATTTCTTCCAAGGGCTCAGATTAAACAGTTGAGCTCCTGTGCTTCTCTACCTATCTACTTATCTACCAAGATTAAATAGTTTGGACAGATTTTTATTCTCTGTCTCTAAAACATGAAATTGAAACATGAACTGACCAAGATTAAGTTGTTTGGCCATTCATCAATTGTGGCATAAAGTGAAAAGCTACACATAATGCTTATTTGCAAAAAATGAATTAGTAGTGGCATTTGGAATTGCACACTTTCCTGGTCCTTTTTATTTGGGGTTCATTTCTTTTCATTTTTCTTTTGACCATTTATTTTTTTCACCCTTTGATTTTTATTTTAGGGTATATATCCTCTTTACATTTTTTAATTTTTTGATTTTTTCATAATATGGAAACCTTTACAACAAGGAAAGGAAGAACATATTACAGAGTTGAACCAGTCAATCATGAAATATGACACCTATTACTATAGGAGTATAACACTGGCTCCACTTGGGCATGGCTTTCCCTAGTGGAAAGTCAAGAACAGTAGGTTAGATGGCCTTATGAATACCTTTTACTGTCTTCTGGAAATTTTCCCTTACTGAATGTAGAAACTGTACAAAAGGATGCTGTAAAATATATACACTACTCTTACGATGATTCAAACAACTGTGCATCTGTTCTGGCGAGCTCTCACTTGGATTATTTGATCTTATGTTTCCTGCTCCCAAGTCTTTTTCTACAATCACTGATAAACTGGAATGAGGCAAAACAAAATGGCAAAGTTATTTCACTAATTTCTGAATTTTCTGCACTTTCCTCCTCATTCTCCTTGCTGATATGAACAAATTGATTACTTCTTTTCAAGCTATTTGAACATGAATTTTCTTATGTACATGTTAAAGTTAGAATTTTTCAAAAACTGGATCAAAATAGTGTTTCAGCATTCGACCATTCACTGGTCCTTCTTCTGTTTCTGTACCATCTAGGCTCTTCAGAAAGTAAGTATTGTTGCCTTGCAATGCACGGATGATAAATGGCCCTTCCCATAGGAAGTCAAACTTCCCATGTTTTCCTTTGTCTTCTCTCCTGGAATCCCACCTTAGAACTTTGTCTCCAATGTAGAAGTCTTCTGCCTTGGTCCTTTTATCAATATCTTCTTAAGTTTTTCTTGTAACACTTGGGATCTTCGGTGCACTTCTTGTCTGGTCTGCTGCAAATGGATGGTCTGATTTATTGTCCTTTGAATAGCATTGGGTTTCACCTGAGCTTCTTGCAACAATTTCATTACAGGCACTCCTAAGGATGAAGGAAATAAAACCTCCATGTCATAAACTAGCTCATAAGGACTGGTTCCAATTGATCTTTTTGTAGTAAGTCTATCTACCCACATTGCATTTGTAAGCTTCTTGTGCCAGTTTTTCTTGTTCTCCTCCAACAATTTCTTGATGATGTTTATCAGGTTTTTATTGAAGGACTCAGCTAGACCATTACCTTGAGGGTAATAGGCTGTGGAATGGCCTAAAGTGATGTGATATTTACTGCAAAAATTTATCAGTTTCTTGGACTTGAAGGTAGCAGCATTGTCGGTTATGATCTTTTCAGGACAGCCAAATCTAGACAAGATATTGGTTTCAAGGAATCCTATGATGACTGTGTCATTGGCTTGTCTAGCAGAGATGGATTCTATCCACTTGGTGAAATAGTCTGTGGCAGTAAGGATCCATTTATGCTGGCTAGAAGAGGAAGGTTGTATTTCTCCAATGAAGTCTAAACCCCATTGTTGAAATGGCTTTTCAATGGAAATTGATCTCAAGGGCAAGGGTAACAATTTTCTTTTTCCTTCAAAAATTTGGCATTTGTGGCAAGCAATAACAAACTTTTTCACATCAGCGAACAAGGTTGGCCAGTAAAATCCAGCCCTTAGGATTTTGTCTGTAGTTGATTTCCAGTACAGGTGTCCACCACAGTCCCCTGCATGAAATTCTTTGAGAAATTTGTCAGCTTCTTCCTTTATCAAACAATTCAATAAAATGCATTCATGATTTTTCCAAAAAAGAACACCATCTAAAACACAGAATTTTGAAGCTTTCATATTTAAAAATATTTTCTTGGTTCTGGATAACCCTGTAGGAGCCTGCAGGTTTAATAATACATGAATTACATCAGCATACCAAGGTGATTCTAAGAAGGCCTGACTGATTTGTGGAGTCGCCATCTCCTGTTCATTATCCAGTTCATTGATGTCTAAGGCTTGAAAGTTTGTTTCGGTCACGAGTTTAGCTAATCCCTGTCCCTTTATGATCTTTGTAGGTTTTATTTCAATGTCATACTCCAATATTTTAGCTATCCATTTTCCTCGTTTGCCTTCAATTCCTTCCTGAGTCAGGATATTTTTGACAACAACGTTTGGAACATAAGCTATTACATGTGAGTACAATATGTAGATTCAAAAGTCTTGAATGGCCTTCACAAGTGCATAACCCTGTTTTTCCATGATTTTATATTTCAGGGGTGCATCTCTAAGTGCTTTACTAAAAAAGGCTATGGGATTTTCACATCCTTGATCATCTTTTTGAAGTAAAATAACTGCTATAGTGTGGTTTGATGCAAATGAGAAAATTATGAATTCTCTGTCAAATTTTGGACTTGTGAGGACTGGTGTTTTGGTCAAAGCCATTTTAATTTCTTCAAACGCTTGTTTGGCTTCTACTGTCCATTTTACTTTTGAATCCTTTCTCAACATATTGTTCAACAATCTAATTAATTCAGCCAAATTGGATATGGATCTCCTCAAAAAGTTAATCTTTCCTAAGAAATCTTGCAGTTCTTTGACATTTCTGGGGTGAGGTATTTGTAGAATAGCTTCTATCCTAGCAGGGTCAATTTTGATTCCATCTTTGGAAATGATGTGGCCTAAGAGTTTGCCCTCTTCTAGACCAAACAGAGATTTTTTAGGATTTAATGAAATACCATATTTTCTGCATTTTAAAAACACTTGCCTCAAATGATCTAAATTTTGCTGATCTGTTTTGGAAAACACAGTGAGGTCATCTAGATACACAACTAGAAAATCGTGAATTTCCTTGGCAAAAGCTATGTCCATGGCTCGTTGAAAGGTTGCCCCTATGTTCTTAAGTCGCCCATGTGTTCTTAAGTCCGAATGGCATTTTAACATATTTTAATGTACCCCATGGTGTTGTAAATGCAATTTTTCCTTGGTCATCAGGATGAACTAGAATTTGATTGAAACCTGAAAACCCATCCAAAAGTGAAATCCTAGAAGCACCTACTACCCTTTGTAAAATGTGATCCATCTTGGGTAAAGGGTAGTTTTCCTTCAAAGAAACCTTGTTTAAATTTCTTAAGTCAACACATAACCTGATTTCCCCTGTTTTCTTCCTGGTAGGCACTAAATTAGACACCCACTCTGAAAACCTGATTGGTGCAATTATCCCTGCATCATGCATTCGTCTGATTTCTTTTTCAATTAAAGGAAGCAGTACAGGGTTGATTCTTCTGAGCTTTTGTTTGAATGGTTTTTGATTTTCCTTGAGGGGTATTGTATGTTGAATAACAGAGGTGTCATAAGACTTGAGGTCTTCATAGCTCCAGGCAAAAACATCTTGGAATTCTTTGATTAGTTCAACATACTTAAGCTTTTGATCAGGGGGCAAAGATTTGGACAGTTTTATCATTTTTGGGTTCTGTTGAATTCCTATGTTGTAGTCTTCAATGTCTGCTTTTGGAGGTTCCATCTGAGGTTTTTTTGGAATATCATTGAAATCAAAGAGATCTTCCAAAGGAGTCAATCCTTTGGGTAAATGATTGTCTTTCAAATTGATAATTTCAGATTCTTCTTCGATAATTTCATCAACATCTGTTTGTTTAAGCTCTTGTATTTCTTCTTTGGTAAATTTTGTTGGATGAAACATTCGACTTGTATTTTCTGCTGAAATGTATATTTGTATATGATTGGCTGGATCAAACTCATTAAGTGTATCTCCATCTGCATTAGTGCTGGAAAATTCTTCTTCTAGGGTCAAATTTTTTTTGATCTGATTATCACTTTCAAACACTTTCCAGTTCTTCAAATTATCAGGTATGGCTGGCCTGTGTCTGATCTCTACTGTGAATCGATGATTTGGTTCAAAAGGCAGTTTACATGTACTGGCAAACATTGCTAGACTGTGAGCTTGGAATTTATGTTTTCTGGGGATTTTGGCAAGCTGAATTTTCAAAAATGTGTTGAGGATTTCTATGGCTGTTCCTTTGTATTCTTTTAATCTGGGATCATTTGTCAAGAACTTCCCTTTTATCTGTTGAATGATCAAATCAGAATCTCCTAGGACTGACACTCTAGTTGCTCCTAACTTCTTCAGCAGTTTAAGACCTAGCAACAGAGCTTCATATTCAGCCATATTATTCGTGCATCTAAAGTTTAACCTATAGGCATGACCTTTAGCATGTTTGTTTTCAAGGTTGTGCACCCAGACCCCTGCTCCAGCTCCTAATTTGTTGACAGAACCATGAAACTCTAAGTACCAAAGGATTTCGTGTTTGTAATTTGAATCTGGAGTTTCAAGGATCTGTTTAGCATGGACATTTGGTTTTTCAGACTGTTTTGGTTTATCCAATGTTTCATGATTTTCAGCAATTTCTTGGATTCGGACACTAGTATTTGTATTTGTTGTTTCTTCTATTTCAGCTACCAGAACTTTTATTTCATGTGAGGGATCCATTTCAGCGTTGTAAAGGATAAAGGAATCCATATTTGAATGCATTGAGTAGATAGGGAAATTTTGAGGTTTCTCTTGACTACTTACTACATACTTCATTAAGGTTTCTCTGTATAGCCTCTTTGGTTGACCAAACACTGAAATCGTAGCATAAGACATGTCTAACTGCAGAGATCCTTAAAGCTTTGCACCCCATGATCTAGACAGTAACATACCATATTTTGGAGGAATATCAGCTACTACTATGTCCATCAAAATGG
This sequence comes from Pinus tabuliformis, assembly GCA_031772625.1. Classification (NCBI taxonomy): domain Eukaryota; kingdom Viridiplantae; phylum Streptophyta; class Pinopsida; order Pinales; family Pinaceae; genus Pinus; species Pinus tabuliformis. Next base: position 245,869,687 of record CM062810.1, on the reverse strand, counting down.
TTTTGGCAGGATATTGGACTAGTGACACAAATAAATCTTTAATTAAACCTAAACATTTGACCTGACTTGAATCAAAAGAGAAAAGATTTTTATACGACCTGGTTATGTCAAGGTCAAGTTTTTCCATTACAGATTTAGGCATTAAGTTATGGGAAGCACCAGAATCAAACATGGCATTATGGAGTATCTTATCATGTATTTTTAAAGCCACATAAAAGGGAGGAGCTTATCCCTCTGCTGTTTTTCTATTTATTTTAGGGCCAAATATCAGTTCCAGCTGGTCATCAAAAACATTTATTAAATCTTCGCTCACACAAATTTTGAGTGATTTGGTAGTCTGACTTCTGAAGACATCATGTTTAGCTAATTCTAACAATGGAACAACTATCTTTAGTTTGCCTACTTCTGTCTCAAGATTGAAAGGTTTTTCGGTCTGAAATTTTGTATTTTGGACAGCTGAAGTTTCTGCGTTTTTCTCTTTTTCAGGAGTGGGATTATGTGCTGAAATGTTTTCCAAATCAAGTTCTAGAGGTTTTTCTTCTTTTTCATTAGCAGGAATAACAGTGGAAGGTTGTCTGTTAGGTATTTGATTGCCTGATATATCTTCCACAATTGGATTATCAGGGTTAGGATCTGTTTTAGAAAGAATATGTACAGGGGGGTTACTGATTTTACCTTTGTTGGGCTGTTTCGTATCTTTCTGTTTATTGATTTCAGGGGCATTTATCCTTCTGCTCCTCAAATTGTATTGTTTGTGGACTTCATAAATGGTTGTATCATATCCCTCCCTAAAGTCAAACGATTCACCTGACTGAGTTTGGAATTGTTCAAAAATGTTAGCTTCTTGATCCTCGTAGGTCAAGAAAACTTGTTGTTCATTATTGAGTCCCATTAGATTAATTTGAGTGTCTTCTGTTGGTTCATCAGATGTTGAGGCTTCAACATAATTTTCTTGAAATGGGGGCTTAATATTTTGGTCAGGCCCTGTCTTTCCAGTGATAGGATTTTGATTTTTCCTGAAATTTGGATTTCTCCTAGTGTTGTTTAGTTGACCATCCCAAGGGGATTTTTTCTCAATTGTTTCCACTTTATCTCCAAGTCTGTCAATTCCTTTGATAATTTCATCTATTTTTTGTTCAACGGCAAAAGGTTCTTCTTTGAAAGGTATTCTTCTTTCAGCTCTGGCTCTAGATCATTTAGATATTAGATTGGCCTCAACACTTACAGCTATAATTTGCATTTCTTCTAGGTTTCGGGGAGCTCTTTCTCTAAGCTGATATGCCATATCAGAGTCAAATGCATCAGGGAATTTGATCAAGGCCAAATCTGGAGGAGGTCTGAGATTCTGAGGGATAGAATTGTAAATATTGTTGAATTTGGTACAGTAATCTTGGACAGTTTCTTGTGTGCCTCTTCTCAGGTTTTCATACTCTAATAGAATGTGCAGAGGATCTTTCTTCTTTTCCCATCTGTTCAAGAAGGTCTGATAAAGAGCTTGTGGGTGATTGATACTGTTTTCAAGGAGGGCTCTAAACCAAGTTCTAACATCTCCAGTTAAACTTTGAACAAATACTTTCATTCTGACATCATCATCAACAATCTCATAGTTTTCAAAATAGTCGGTCATTTTCTTAGTATGTTGTTGAGCTGTGTAAGTGCTAGTACAGTCAAAATAAGTGATTTTGCTTTGATAATCTTGAGGCATAGCCCTTGGATTTGCAGGTAAGTTTAGGGGAGTATATCGGTTTGCCATGATTGCAGAAATAAATGTGACAACTGGAAGCGTAGGGACAGCAATGGGAATGAAAATTTCAGATGGAGGAGTGGAAATAATATCTTGAGGTGCTGATGGTGAACTTGAAGAAGCTGCAGCAATGCTAGAAAGGTTTGGTGTTTTTTCTTCGGTAAGCTCAGATTGAATGGGGTTCTGCAAATGTTTGTCAAGGTGTGAACCAACAGAAATTTCTTGGCTCTCTTGTTTTCTAAGGATCTTAGAAATCATATTAGGATTTTCAAACACAGGTGGAGGATTTGGATCAGGATTTGATCTGGTGTAACGAATCTTTTTTGGAGCCAGTTTCTAGGTATGTTTTTGTTTTCTTCTTTGGAATAGTTTTTGATAATACAACTTTTAACAGTCTCTTCTAAGAAATTTTTGGATATGGGAATTTTGAACTTTCCTAAAGATTTATTGAAAAGAGGAACTGATCAAGTATTTGGAACCAACTGTTCAAAACATAAACTAGACCGGAGATAGACTGAAGCAGCATTTATTTACTTTTGCAATTGCAAAGCAAAAGCAGTTTCAAAGGCTACCTGGCTAACTTCAGGCTCCATCTGTAGCTTATGAAATAAACAATAGTAACAAACAATTATTCAGTTCCCTAGCAGAGTCACCAATGATGTTATCACTCAGGTTATTCCCAAAAGTTGTAAGAAAGGGAATACGGCCGAGGTAACCACAGACCAATATTTTAGATACCGATTCTAGCCAATCTGCATCTAGAGAGGGCTCTCTCTTTATGATTTAGCTTTGGTTTGAAAGGTTTTAGGCTAGCTATGAAGTGCAAAGGATTTGTTTTGAGTTTGGATGATGAGATTCAATAGAACATAGATGTAAAACTGAAGAGTTCAGTCCATTGGGCATGATGGAGTCAAAAAGAAACAGGCTTCCAAGATTCGGTTTCTAATAGAGGATGGCGTTACAGAGCAAGTTAGTCAAACAGGGAACAATTTAAAGGCTGGAATCAGATGGAATGGACTCAAATGGATGAAGGGCAGTTAAGAATCCTTCATCATATTGAAAGAGGGAAAATGGATGATTACTGTCAAGGAGCAGTTAAGAATTCCTTAGCAAATAAACAACATGAAAGAATTAGGGGAAACAGGAGCAATTAAGAATTCACTGTTTGTACTAATTTTGAAGAAAACACAGAGAATAATAAAGATTGGAAACAGAGTGCAGTCAAGCAAATTATGTATTAATATTTTTCTTTATCATTCAGACTTATGAAACACGGATGGTATAACAGACAAGACAATGTAAAACACAAGGTAGAAAGTACTCATTGATCCATGGGTTGATTCAAGGATTCTGTGACAAGTCCTTTGCATCAAATCTTCTTCCAGTAAACCAAACAACAGTTTGATCCAACAGATTTTTATTCCAAAGTTCAGTATTACAACAAAGTCTAAGAAATATACACAGACCCAACCCCTTCAAAACTCTGATGAAGGGGGTATTTATATCACAAAATATGTACAATAGATATCTCATAAAATCTCTGAGATAATTTCTAAGTTTAACCTAAAGTAATTTACAAGCAAAGTAGAAACCTGTGCTGGAGGTTGGCTCTTTAGGGTTCGACTTGCAGGTGTCCTTTGTAGCTCTGTGTCGACTGTTTGTATTAACTGCTCTTTAAACTTCTGATTTGCTTCTCTTAGTCGGCTCTGATACACTTTAATTCTGCCTTGATACACATTAACGCTCCTCTGATACTCTTTGACTTTAATCTGATATTCTTTAACTCTGATTTGATTTCTACTCACTGCTGTCTACTAAGGTGTCTTATCATCACTTTTCTCTGGTAAATCATGTTTCTGCAGGTTTCTGCTGGCTGGGGTAACAAAAAATCTTGTAAATCTCTAATTTTCTCTTCTGTGGGCTTGGAAATCCCTGTGTTTGCTGGTTCAACTGTGTTATTGCAAAATGGCAGGTTGAATGGTAGTCTTGCGGAGCTCGCTTTTGTAGCTATGCTGGTGGGAGGCGGTCAAAACTGGAGCTGAGTCGGTTTTAAGCTTGGAGCGCGCGGGCGCTATATGTAGAAAACATAACAAAAATGACCATTTTTTACCCTTTATTGACAAAAATGAATTTTGGCAGGAAATTTTGGTTCGAAGGATCGATGACGTTAGCATGACGTTAGCGGGGGGTATGGGACGGATGACGTGGTGGGTGACGTGGTAGTATGGATGGTGACATGGTAGGTGACATCAGCGACAGGTCAGCGGGAGGGCGGTAAATGGTTTTTCCCGCACTGCTTTCGGGCTTGGGCGGTTTCGGGCGGAGGGGCAGCGAACACCATGGGCAGTCGACACGTGGATCCGGTACGGCGCTGAAACCACCATTTCCCCGCGGCTTAACATTCGGCAGACGGGGGGCTAGCGAAATGCATAATAGCTATTGGATGTGGGGTCGTTGATCTGACGGTTGGTGCTTAATGGAGATGGAGGAGGTTTAATGCGTGGGGGCCCGATCATATTAATGTTAAATTAATGATATCGGGCGCAATTTGATTGGTTTGGGAGGGTTTGGTTTCAATTAACCCGGATGGTTAATTATTCCATGATTTGCGTGCGGGGAGGGCTATTAATGGGTTCTTGATGAACCATTAATCCTTGTTTATATACAGTGCTATGGTTTATAATAAAACTGGGGCGGGATATTAACATTTGGGGATTATATTATTTATACACATAATACGGGGAAGGGGAACAATTATAAGGGATTTATATAATAAAAATTAGTGTTTAATATGACAAATGAATGAAAGCAAGCGCTAAGTTTAATGTTTTGGAGTTTTTACATAAAAACTTAGGCCAAAGGGAAGAAAAGGGGTCTATACAAGAAGGATGGCCATTTTCATAAGTAGAATGGGAATTCACTTAGGCAATGATGAAATGGAATGAGTAGCCTTTCGCGGATATTAAGCATATCTTAATATCTTTGAGGGAAATTAGTAAGTGATTTAGGGAAGAATATGAATGGGAGATTAGTCATGCCTCGCTTGAGTTGCTCCAAAATATTTGCCATAGTACTTGTGATAGAAGTAAGATTAACACATTTTTTAGAGACAAAACATATCACAAGTCTCATTCTGCAACATACAAACTGCCTACCCTGCCTATTTTGCCTAACTTTTTTTCTTCTTTACATTTGGGTGCACTTAGACTGGCAAACCCTCATCAACTTTTTCTTTTATTTTCATTGTAAGCCTACCTAAGTCTGCATTTATTTCTTCCAAGGGCTCAGATTAAACAGTTGAGCTCCTGTGCTTCTCTACCTATCTACTTATATGCCAAGATTAAACAGTTTGGATAGATTTTTCTTCTCTATCTCTAAAACATGAAATTGAAACATGAACTGGCCAAGATTAAGTTATTTGGCTATTCATCAATTGTGGCATAAAGTGAAAAGCTACACACAATGCTTATTTGCAAAAAATGAATTAGTAGTGCCATTTGGACTTGCACACTTTTCTGGTCCTTTTTATTTGGGGTTCATTTCTTTTCATTTTTTCTTTTGACCATTTATTTTTTTCACCCTTTGATTTTTCTTTTAGGGTATACCCTCTTTACATTTTTTAATTTTTTGATTTTTCATAATATGGAAACCTTTACAGCAAGAAAAGGAAGAACATATTATAGAGCTGAACCAGTCAATCATGAAATATGGCACCTATTACTATAGGAGTATAACACAACATAAAAGACAAATTATGTCTAGTAGGTGAACTAGAAGGGGTGTTACACACCTCTCATGTGATCCACGTATGTTGAGTTATAACATCCTCTAATCTGATAAGAGTTATAGCATCGTCCTATGGAGGGGTCAATGTTGCTCTGTGATTCTCAGATTCTCCTTACTGAGGGTCTGCAAATCATAAACATAATTTAACATATATATTTAACAAACTAGAAGCATAATAACATATACATTAAATTCAAACACATCAGTTGAAGAAAATTTAAAAATTAAGGACAATTTCAACACATAAACATATAAAGTTTAAAGAGGATTTAAAATAGCAGGTATACCTGAAATAGGTGAAGAAGGTCCATTGGAGGTAGCATGATCATTAGCAAAGACAAAAACGTTTCCTTTGACACTACGACTGTCGTCGAAGGCAGGGTATATGAGTGGAACACACACTTTAGGTGGGCTACGTGATCTATCATGAGCCCGACCATGTATAACAGATTCCCTCGCACTCTAATACCCTGCGGTTGGGGCGTGCATATGCGATGTCTCTGCATATTACATATAATACATATAAACTAATCCAAGAAAAAAATATTGACTAAACTATTACATATAATACATATAAACTAATCCAAGAAAAAAATGTTGACTTAGAAAGAATGTTGGCAAAAAAACCCATTTCTAAACTCAAGCAGAATAATATAGCCTTAAGTCCTAAATTTTAGAGTCAATTTTTTGATGATTTATCAACCAAAGTATTGTGTTCCATGTAAACACAATCTAAAGAAGTGATCAAATCTACCTTCACACTTTTTTCCCGTTTCTAAATAGTGCATTTTATTCTAGGACATATATATATATATATATAGATAGATAGATAGATAGATAGATAGATATAATTGAAATAAACCTATTTGTAAAACTATTAAAATTTAAGGCCAACCAAATATTCCAATAGACTTTAAGTTCTTATAATGTTTGACTTTGACACATGACATGTACTAAGTGCAAGCACATGAAGACAATGTTTCTTGTACAACACTACATAATGAAACAATATGATACAAATTGGAAAAGAGTCAAAATGCTTTTATTCACTCCAAATGCACTTTTCATGATGGATTTAATGTAATTATGAATGATGCATTGTTGAAACTTGCACTTGAACTTTTCTATATATATATATATATGTTGTAAACAATATACACACTCTAACTATAATATATAGTTATGTGATGTTATAGTTTTAATAGTTAAATATATATAGTTATATAATTATATAGCTATGTTAAGAACTATAATTATAGGTATGTTACATATTCTCTCTCTCTCTCTCTCTCTCTCTCTCTCTGTGTGTGTATATATATTTAGAGAGAGAGAGAGAGAGAATGTTAAATAACTTTATGTTATGTTAAAATAGTTATAGAAGTGTGTTATGTTATAAACAATATACAAAGACTAACTATAATATATAGTTATAGTTGATAATAGTTAAATAGTTGTGTTACATGTTATTGATGCAGGAGCATCCGACTGAAAAGGCGATAACTGGAAATGGTTTTTTGCTGGAAAGAAAGAAAAACATTTCGAATTTTGTTTTATTTTTGTTTTACTTAAATTAAGGCTGACACAACCATTGTCCTTTAAAAATTAAGCAAGCAAGTAAAAATAGGATTAGTTAAGAGTATGTTTAAAGAAATTGTTAGATAACTGAAAGGTAACTGAGGAACAATTCCTCAACTGTAAGAAACTGCTAGTAAGGCATTGAAAAAGAAAAACCAGAGCCTCATGAAAGAGGCTGCCATCCAGAGAGAAGAGAGGACATAGAATTTGAAATTACAATTTTTCTTGAATATCTATGAAAGAAAATGAATCTAGAACCTGTCATTAAGGAAGAAAAACAATTTCTTCTTTTCCTGTGCATTAATGTTTCAGACATTGTGTTAAAGCAAAATAGTGAAATAATTCATTAAGATGCCGAATGACATCGACAAAAATCTCATGACTGAAGGCATCTCAGACCAGGAACCAAACAAAGGAAAAGCCAACAAAGACAACACAACTTTTCTCAACAAAAACCTAGGTACATTTACACTCAATATTCAAGCACACTTGTGCATTTGTTACATTTCCAAATTTAATAGTTCATTATACATTTATATAACCCAAAAATATTAGAGGGTTCTGAAACCCACGAACTTCGAAAACAATGATTTGTAGGCCAAGACTAGTCAAACAGCAAGGGTATGAAAACCCACGAAACCATCCAAACACATGGAGCAAGCGAAACCCCAAGGGTTATACCCAACTAAGGATAGCGCAAGTAAAGAACATAAAAACCACAATACAACCACGAAGGGATCCTACCCTATTTTTCTCCAAACTTGCGAAGACTCCCAAGGACAAGGTCATGAAGTAGCGTTCCCCAGGAATGACTTGCACACCACCACAAAAACAAGGTGGCAGTCAAGAAACCAGTAGGGCCAACAAAACAAAAGGATAATGAGCAGATAAACGAAGAAAGGAGCGGGGATTTACCTGGAAAAGGCCTGACTCCGTGCCAGAGGACGAGAACCGAGTCTCTCACTAGAGGGTTTCTCCCAACAGGAATGCCATAGGAGAAGTTTACCTGCTCACCAAGGAGCTAGAGGGTTAGAGTCATAAAAACGAGGTGTATAAATGAAATTGGAACAAAAAAATTACCTGAAGTAGTGTTCGCTGAGCTACCCACCGCAGTAGCAAGGAAAGAACCTGTGGTTACATAGAGCCAGATCAACACCAGAACCAACACCAAAAAAAAATCACCACGAGCAGAGTAGAGACAAAGCATGAGTTGGGTAACAAAGATGAAACAACTTGCAGGTTGAAAGTCAACCTGAAACCTCCGAGAACCAGCAAAATAAACCACCACAAGGAACAAGCGAAGGCACAGCGCTAACAAACCACCACAAGGAACAAGCGAAGGCACAACGCTAACAAACCACCACAAGAAACAAGTGAAGGCATAGCGCACCCACAGAGCCGAACCAGACCACGATGAATACAAGAATGAACTCCTAATTTCCCTCGGCAAGTGTGAAATGATCGCATTTGCGAAACCAAGCCCAGTACAAAGGGTAGGCCAAAAACAATAAAGTGCATTAAAACCTCACACCAAAACCCTGCTATTGTTTATTCGAAAAATCTACAAGAGTTAAACAGTCATTGATACGTGTCCCTCCTCAGGATTGCCACCAATTTTTGGTATCAGAGCAGTTAGTTCCTTTCTCTCAGTAAAGATGGAGGTAGGAAGAAGGGGTCGAGGTAGAGCCATCAGAAGAGTAGCAGATGAAGGGCTACGAGAAGAGATTAGGACTTTAACTGCACGTTTGGCAGTAGTGGAAGCAGGAAGGTGTAGAGATCTGGAAGGTGGGGATGACAGTGAGGAGGAAAACACAGCCACGATGGATGGGTCAGATGAAGAGGGACCAAAGATTAAACTATTGAGGTCAGTTTTGTTGGCTAGTAGCAAGCCAAGACCAGAGCTTTCTAATTATGATGGTAGTTTGTCCACAGAGGCATTGTTAGACTAGATAAGTGAGCTAGATAAATATTTTGAATATGAAGAAATCAGCGAAGACAAGAAGATCAGGTTTGCTGTCACCAAGTTGAAAGGACATGCAGCACTGTGGTGGGACAGTGTGTAGGCAGAAAGGAGAAGATTGAACAAACCATTGATTAAAAAATGGGACAGGATGATTGCTAGGATGAAGAGCAAATTTCTGCCTAAAGATTACCAAATTGCCCTTTATAGACAAGTACAGAACCTGAGACAAAGAATGATGACCGTAAAGGAATATACTGAAGAATTTTATAAAGTAAACCTGAGAGCTGGCTATGTTGAAGATACCCTTGAAAAAACAGCGAGGTTTGTAAATGGTCTACGAATGGAGATCCTAGACGAAATTAGTATTCTTTCCCCTAAAACCATAAAGGAAGCCTATCAGAGTGCTTTGAAGGTGGAGGAAAAGATTGCCAGGAAACAGAATTCCAGAAGAGGATGTGGTTCTGGTAGAGGTAAAGGACAGTCCTTTGGCAGAGGTAGAACTTCCAACAACAATGAAGAGGGCAGCAGTTCGAAGACTTTGGGACATACTGAAAGGGAAGGTAACATCAGAGGAGGAAGGTCATACCAGCAAGGAAGAGGTAATGGCAGAGGCACAGGAAATGCCTATCAGTGTTACAAGTGTCACAAGTGGGGACACAGGTCCTTTGAATGTGCTGAAAATGAACAAATTGGACAGAGGGGAGCATATGTTGCTCAACCCGATGAAGCAGAGGCACTACCATAGGAGGTGGAAAATATACTTGAAACCGGGGAAGCCTTGGGGTTGAACAAGGTATTATTGAAACCAGCTAAGGAAGTAGCTGATTAGACACAGAGGAAAGAATTATTCCAGACTGTGTGCAAGTTGCATGGGAAATGTTGCAAATTAATCATAGACAGTGGAAGCACTGATAATCTGGTCGCTACTGAAATGGTGGGGAAATTGGGTTTGAAGAAGTTTAAGCACCCAACTCCATATAGGGTGTCTTGGTTGCAGAAAGGTCACCAAGTGCTGGTCCATGAGTAGTGCGAAGTAGAGTTTCATATTGGCAAGTACAAGGACAAGGTGACTTGCGATATCATGCCAATGGATGTGTGCCATATTCTTCTCAGCAGGCCATGGCAGCATGATAGGAAAGGTGTCCATGATGGGGAAACAAATTGTTACAAGTTTGTTAAAGATGGGATAAAGCATACGCTAGTGCCCATAAAGGAAGAGGATGCTGCATAAATCACTGGAACAAAAGCATTACTGTTAGGTGGAAAAGAGTTTCTATGACAGATGGAGGATGATAAGGTAAAATATGCAGTTGTGTGAAGGCCAAAACTAGTATTGATCCATACTGAAATCACTGACTTACCTAAAGAGATACAGGACATGTTGCAGGAATTTAGTGATATTGTGGTAGATGATCTACTAGACAAATTACCACCAAAGCGGAGCATTAGTCACCATATTGATTTCATTCTAGGAGCTAGTTTGCCAAACAAAGCTTCTTACTGGATGAGTCCGAAGGACAATGAAGAAATCAAGAAGCAGGTGCAGGAGTTGTTGGATAAAGGACTGATTCGGGAAAGTCTAAGCCCTTGTGCGGTTCTGACTGTTTTAGCTCCCAAGAAAGGAGGTGAGTGGCAGATGTGCACTGATTCTCGGGCAATTAACAAGATCACTATCAGATACAGGTTTCCTTTACCTCAGATGGATGATATGATGGATTGTTTGAGTGGAGCAGCATACTTTTCAAAGATAGACTTGAAAAGCGGCTACCACCAAATCAGGATTCGAGAAGGTGACGAGTGGAAGATAGCTTTCAAGACTAATGAAGGCTTATATGAATGGTTGGTTATGCCATTTGGATTGAGCAATGCCCCCAGCACGTTCATGCGTTTGATGAATGAGATGCTAAAGGAATTCATTGGTAAATTTGTGATTGTATATCTGGATGATATACTTATATTCAACAAGACGAAGGAAGAGCATTTTCGACATGTGAGGTATGTATTGGAAAAATTGCAACAAAATAAATTACTGATAAATTTGAAGAAATGTTTTTTTTCAAGAAAGAATTAATTTATTTGGGATTTGTGATTTCTGAGAATGAACTAAAAATGGATCCAGAAAAGGTTGCATCCATAGTTAGCTGGCCGTCTCCCAAGAGATTGTTTGAGGTACAGAGTTTTTATCGAAAGTTTATTAAAAATTTTAGTGGGATTTGTGCACCCATGGTGGACACCATTAAGAAGGCAAATCATCCTTTTCATTGGACAGAATCGGTTGAGAAGAGTTTTCAGCTGCTCAAAAGGAAGATCACTAAAAAACCAATTTTAAGATTACCAGACTTTAACAAACTTTTTCAAGTTCGCTGTGATGCCAGTGGGATAGCCATTGGTGCAGTACTCAACCAAGAAGACAAGCCAATAGCCTATTTCAATGAGAAATTAAATGAAAGTAGGTAGAAGTACACGTCTTATGAAAAATAATTTTATGTAGTGGTTCAAGCGCTAAAGCATTGGAGACATTATCTATTGGTCAATGAATTTGTCTTATTTTCAGACAATTCTGCATTACAGTATATTATGCAACAGCATAAGCTGAACCATAAACATGCAAAGTGGGTGAAGTACCTTCAGCATTTTACATTTGTATTGAAACACATCAGCGGTCAAGCCAACGAAGTGGCAGATGCATTAAGTAGGAGGAATTTCATCCTACAGGAAAGTACGATACAAGTATTAGGATTCGAACATCTTAAGGACTTGTATGAAACATACGCAGATTTTAAGGAAGCCTATGAAACTTGCCAAAATCCATTGTTGAGAGGTAACAGTTCATGGCTTGACTATAATATGCAAGAAGGGTTGTTGTTTAAAGGAGGGCGGTTGTGTATCCTGGAATGTTCTATGAGAGAGAACTTAATCTAGGAAAAGCATAATGGAGGTTTAGCTGGGCATTTTGGCATAGACAAGACCTTGGATTAGTTGAGCCACTTTTACTATTGGCCAAAGATGCGTAGAGATGTACAAAGGTTTGTGACTAGATGCAAAGTGTGTCAGCTTTTAAAGGGACACAGCCAGAACATAGGGTTGTATATGCCCTTACCTATTCCGAACAGACCATGGGACTCTGTCAGTTTAGACTTTGTCTTAGGTCTGCTGAAGACACAATGAGATTCGATTCCATCATGGTGGTCGTGGATCGTTTCACCAAAATGGCACATTTCATTCCGTGTAGGAAAACCAGTGATGCCACACATGTAGCACATTTGTTCTTCACAGAGATAGTTAGATTACATGGCTTGCCGAAGTCTATTATTTCGGACCAAGACCTAAAATTTACAGGTAATTTTTAGTGGACCTTATGGAAAAAATTAGACACCAAACTAAACTTCAGCTCAGCTTCTCATCCGCAAACCGATGGGAAAACCGAAGTGGTGAACCGAAGTCCGGGAAATCTATTAAGGAGTTTGGTTGGAGAAAATTCTCGACAGTGGGATCGTGTACTTGCACAAGTGGAATTTGCTTATAAAGATTCGCCCAACAAAACCATGGGCAGTAGTCCTTTCCAGATCCTATATGGAATGCACCCATGTGGAGTACATGAGTTACGGGATTTGGGTCAGTTGGAGCACAGGAGTGCTGATTGTGAAGATTTCGCAAAGGTAATCAGCGATCTTCATGAACAGGTGAAATTAAAATTACAAGATAGCAGCCAAAGATATAAACAAAAAGCAGATTTGAAAAGGTGGGAGGTACAATTCAATGTATGGGACCTGTTATTAGCACACCTACATAAGGAGAGGTTTCCTAAAGGCGAATACAACAAGTTAAAATGGAAGAAAATTGGGCCTTGCAGGATTCTTCGAAAGTTTTCTGCGAACACTTATGAGTTGTAGTTACCTCCAGATATAGGAATCTCACCCATTTTTAATGTGGCAGATCTGTACCCATACATTGTGGCAAATGAAGAAGACAGTTCAGAAAGACGAACACGGGACACCTAGAATGAGAATGACTCGTGGATTAAATAGATGCCCCCAGCAAAGCCTTTAGAGATCGAACAGATCCTAGACACCCAGGTGGCCAGACGGACTCGAAGAAAAGAATATTTGTGGTACCTAGTCAAGTGGAAGGGCCATCCTATTGAAGATAGTTCTTGGTTAGATGTTGGCCAGATTCAAAGCGCTGGGTACTCTATTGAAGAGCTCATGGACAGGAGCCATGAGTTTAATTTACCCCAGGAGCCTGATGCAGGAGCATCCGACTGAAAAGGCGACAACTGGAAATGGTTTTTTGCTGGAAAGAAAGAAAAACATTTCGAATTTTGTTTTATTTTTGTTTTACTTAAATTAAGGCTGACACAACCATTGTCCTTTAAAAATTAAGCAAGCAAGTAAAAATAGGATTAGTTAAGAGCATGTTTAAAGAAACTGTTAGATAACTGAGGAACAATTCCTCAACTGTAAGAAACTGCTAGTAAGGCATTGAAAAAGAAAAACCAGAGCCTCATGAAAGAGGCTGCCATCCAGAGAGAAGAGAGGACATAGAATTTGAAATTACAATTTTTCTTGAATATTTATGAAAGCAAATGAATCTAGAACCTATCATTAAGGAAGAAAAACAATTTCTTCTTTTTCTGTGCATTAATGTTTCAAACATTGTGTTAAAGAAAAATAGTGAAATAATTCATTAAGAGGCCGAATGACATCGACAAAAATGTCATGACTAAAGGCATCTCAGACCAGGAACTAGACAAAGGCAAAGCTAGCAAAGACAACACGAATTTTCTCAACAAAAACCCAGTACATTTACACTCAATATTCAAGCACACCTGTGCATTTGTTACATTTCCAAATTTAACAGTTCATTATACATTTATATAACCCAAAAATAGTAGAGGGTTCCGAAACCCACGAATACTGAAAACAACGATTTGCAAGCCAATACTAGTGAAACAGCGAGGGTATGAAAACCCACGAAACCACACAAACACACAGAGCAAGCGAAACCCCAAGGGTTATACCCAACTAAAGATAGCGCAAGTAAAGAATAGAAAAACCACAATACAACCACGGAGGGATCCTACCCTGTTTTCCACAAGCTTGCGAAGACTCCCAAGGACAAGGCCATGGAGTAACATTCCCCAGGAATGACTTGCACACCACCACAAAAACAAGGCGGTAGTTAAGAAACCAGTAGGGCCAAAAACAAAAGGACAATGAGCAGATAAACGAAGAAAGGAGCGGGGATTTACCTGGAAAAGGCCTGACTCTGCGCCAATGGACAAGAACCAAGTCTCTCGCTAGAGGGTTTCTCCCAACAGGAACGCCATAGGAGAAGTTTACTTGCTCACCAAGGAGCCAGAGGGTTAGAGTCATAAAAATGAGGTGTAGAAATGAAATTGGAACAAAAAAATTACCTGAAGTAGTGTTCGTCGAGCCACCCACAGCAGTAGCAAAGAAAGAACCTGTGGTTACATAGAGCCAGATCAACACCAGAACCAACGCCAAAAAAAAATCACCACGAACAGAGTAGAGACAAAGCATGAGCCGGGTAACAAAGATGAAACAACTTGTAGGTTGAAAGTTGACCTGAAACCTTCGAGAACCAGCCAAATAAACCACCACAAGGAACAATTGAAGGCACAATGCTGACAAACCACCACAAGAAACAAGCGAAGGCACAATGCACCCACAGAGCCGAACCAGACCACGACGAATACAAGAATGAACTCCTAATTTCCCTCGGCAGGTGTGAAATGATCGTATTTGTGAAACCAAGGTTAGTACAAAGGGTAGGCCAAAAACAATAAAGTCCACCAAAACCCTGCTATTGTTTATTCAAAAAATCCACAAGAGTTAAAAGATCATTAATGCGTGTCCGTCCTCGGGATTGCCACCAGTTATGTATATATATATATATATAGTTACATATGTTATGTTAAATAAATCTATGTTATCTTATATTTTATATATAGAACTATAATATGTATCTATGTGATGTTATAGTAAAATAATATTTAAATAGAGTTTTGTTATGTTATAGTTAAATAATAGTTATGGGTGAATTATATTATGTTATGTTATGGCTATAGTTAAATGTTATATATATAACTAAGTAATGTTTTGTTATGTAGTTACATGATGTTATATGAATCTATATGTTATATAGTTTCTATTAGATATCATTTTGGGATTCAACTGCGTTAAGTGAGTCATTCACGTATGACCATTTCCATGAGAGGTAGTCGTAACTGACTAATTTCTCATGATTTGTGAATAGTTCACTTAGCACTCATTGCATTGGGTGATGCTCACAGGGGTGAAGAAGTCGAATTGAAATTAGTGAAATGAATCACATAGTGTCAATCATCACTTTCGGGGCTTGCACCCAGTAACCAGGACTTCCCAGGAGGTCACCCATCCCAGACCACCTCTGGCTCAAGCGCGCTTAACTGTGGATTTTTCCCCACAATCAAGCCCACTTAGCTTGCTACCCCATTTGCAAAAACTTAGCAAGTATTGTGCCTCATGAACCATTCAAGTAGAGATCCCTTCACTCTTTTTGAATTTAAGTATTCGGGAGTTTATGCAGTGCGTTATATTAGATATCATTTTGGGATTCAACTGCGTTAAGTGAGTCATTCATGTATGACCATTTCCATGAGAGGTAGTCATAACTGACTAATTTCTCATGATTTTTGAATAGTTCACTTAGCACTCATTGCATCGGGTGATGCTCACAGGCGTGAAGAAGGGGGATATAAACTAGTGAAATGAATCACATAGCGTCAATCATCACTTCCGGAGCTTGCACCCGGTAACCAAGACTTCCCAGGAGGTCACCCATCCTAGATCGCCTCTGGCTCAAGCGTGCCTAACTGTGGATTTTTCCCCACAATCAAGCCCACTTAGCTTGCTACCCCATTTGCAAAACCTTATCAAGTATTGAGCCTCATGAACCATTCAAGTAGAGATCCCTTCACTCTTTTTGAATTTAAGAATTAGGGGGTTTACGTAGTGTGTTATATTAGATATAATTTTGGGATTCAACTGCGTTAAGTGAGTCATTCACGTATGACCATTTCCATGAGAGGTAGTCGTAACTGACTAATTTCTCATGATTTTTGAATAGTTCACTTAGAACTCATTGCATTGGGTGATGCTCACAGGGGTGAAGAAGTGGGATTGAAACTAGTGAAATGAATCACATAGCGTCAATCATCACTTCCTAGGCTTGCACCTGATAACCAGGACTTCCCAGGAGGTCACCCATCCCAGATCACCTCTAGCTCAAGCACCCTTAACTGTGGATTTTTCCCCACAATCAAGCCCACTTAGCTTGCTACAACATTTGCAAAACCTCAACAAGTATTGTGCTTCATGAACCATTCAAGTAGAGATACCTTCACTCTTTTTGAAATTAAGTATTAGGGGGTTCACGTAGTGCGTTATATTAGATAACATTTTTGGATTCAACTGTGTTAAGTGAGTCATTCACGTATGAACATTTCCATGAGAGGCAGTCGTAGCTAACTAATTTCTCATGATTTTTGAATAGTTCACTTAGCACTCATTGCATCGGGTGATGCTCACAGGGGTGAAGAAGTGGGTTTGAAACTAGTGAAATGAATCACATAGTGTCAATCATCACTTCCGGGGCTCGCACTCGGTAACCAGGACTTCCCAAGAGGTCACCCATCCTAGATCGCCTCTAGCTCAAGCGCGCTTAATTGTGGATTTTTCCCCACAATCAAGCCCACTTAGCTTGCTACCCCATTTGCAAAACCTTAGCAAGTATTGTGTCTCATGAACCATTCAAGTAGAGATCCCTTCACTATTTTTGAATTTAAGTATTAGGGGGTTTACACAGTGCGTTATATTATATATCATTTTGGGATTCAACTGTGTTAAGTGAGTCATTCACGTATGACCATTTCCATACGTGAATGACTCACTTAATCCCAAAATGATATCTAATATAATGCACTGCATAAACCCCCTAAGACTTATATAGTTTCTAGTTTATATATATATTGTTAATAAAATTTAATTAAATAACAAATTTTTTTCTTTCTATTTTTAACTTTAAAGATTAATTTAATTTATTTGATTTAAGTAATTATATATATATATAAAATTTCTTATTTGATATTTAATAGAGGTTGAACACCATGAGCAACCATATTCATCATGTCAATCTAAAGCTCCTAATTAATTTATTTATTGGTTAAATAGGTTGTTTTTTGTTTTGGATTTTTTTGCGGTATATTTTTGGTCAAATTTGTTCAAAATTAAAAATGCATTTTTAATAATAAAAAAATAAAATAATTTGAAAATTTATTTCACTAAATTCCTAACGAAAACTTTAAAACCTAAAATAATTAGAAAATAATGTTTTTACTATTCAAAATCAAAAAATATTCATAATAAACATGCTACCAAATTGCAATTAAGAAAAAATTTAAAACCTAAATTATAATTCTTTTGGTGGTTTCAATGCATTTTCTTGGTGGTTTTGTGGTTTTCTAGGTTGTTTTCATGGTTTTCTAGGGTTGTTTTTGTGGTTTTATAAGTGGTTTTGAAGATTTTTTTGGTGGTTTTCATGGTTTTTGTATGGTAAGTTTTTTTTTTTTCAAATTAATTTATTAATTTTGCAAGAAAAAATAAATAAAAAACACAAAAAGGATAGGAAACCTACCTTGGCTTGAGCCTCTGGGAGGTTGGCAGGGTTGTTGGCGAGGTTGGTTGGGTTGCTCCATGCTCCAATGACTCAATCGAGCTCCAATACCTCGATCAAGGTCTTAATTATCCCACGGTCTGTGCACAAATGACGCATGTAGATTGAGGGCATGGGTTTTAATACAAAATAATGGCTCAATCGAGCTCTAAAGCTTGATCGAACCCTATAGCTCGATCGATTTTTAGAGCTCGATTGAGCCTTAATGCTCAATCAAGGGTTTTTTTTTAAACCATCGATTGAGAACTTAAACTTCTCGATCGAACCATCTTTTCTTCACCTAAATGCACCCTCACTTGCCAAAAAGTGTAACTCTGCTCCATGCTATCACCCATCGATGAGTTGGAATCCTTTTTGCATGACCACATCTAGGAGGGAGGAGGGTGCCTCCTCCACCATGTTTTGATTTCTATATTTCTTTTCAATAATGGCGTGGTCCTTTTAGCCTCATCCTTCGATGGGTTGCAAAGAAAGTTGGATGCCTTTTCTCTCTTTTGTGACCTTCCATAGTTGATGATAAACTTGGGTAAAACCAAGGTCATGATCTTCAACGAGTTGAAAAATACCTCTTTGATCACCATTTCATGTTTAGAGGGGAGGAGGATGAGATCACTTGATTATATAATTACTTGGGAGTTCTATTCATGGGACCTGGATTCAACTTATGCTACACATTCCAACCCTAAGCCAGCAAGGGTTATGGTTCCTTGAACCTCCTACAGGGGACAATGTTACATAAACGATTATTAAGATGTATCTTCCAAGATGTCATTCATGGAAACTCTTATGTGGCCCAAAATTTATATGTATATAAGATTTAGGGACCTGGTTGATCAGAGTATGATTGATCTTCAGTTTAAAGAGTATAGATTTTCCTCCTTTGCTACATCATTAGGTGCAAGTAGATAATTCCTCAACCATCATCCTTGTTGAGTTTGGTGCTCACCCCTTTTGGCTTGAGACAATGTTTGACCTCATCTCACTTCTAAATCGTCTTCAAATCTTCATAGATACAACAAAGGGGCATGATTGGTATCCATACATAGTCTATTGTTCATCAGAGTCTATTGCAGTATCTAATTTTTCAACATGATTTTGGTGTTGGTACATTGGAGTCTCAAATCTCCTTGCTTCGGTTAGTGTTATGGAGGACTAACTTCCTTCATTTTAATATTCCTTATGTGCACATGGTCACCTTTTACCAACCAAATAGGAGATGAATACAATCATAAGAGAAGATATCTACAGTAGATATATACAAGTCACTTGGATAAACCCTTAGGGTGGGTTACATCCAAAGATGGACTTCTGTGTTGAGCACTTCATGGTGATGTACTTATTGTCTCATCTTATTACATGCTTTTCATTTGGATGCATGCCCTTTGGATCTACCTAGGACATTTCAGAGTTAGATCTCATAGACTGCGAATTGAGACTAACCACCAAATTAATTGACTAATAAGATTTGCCGATTGTGCCATCTCCGAGAGATTGAGATCGAGGAGCATTTAATCTTCAGTTGCCTTATTATTTATTATGATATATGTGGGAAATTCCATTGCTTGCTCAAAAGCATCAAGACTATATCTAGTTTCTTCCAATACCCAAACTAGAGATGTATCACCCTCTACATGTAGGAGGCCCTTGGACTTCGTACCCACAATTTGTAGCCTCCTTCTAGACCTGATTGTGTCCAAAAAATTACTCCCTTTTTGCAATGCTCCCACCAACTAGAGGCATGAAGAGACAAATTGATAACAACATTGCTTTTGACTACAGATTGGTGTGGGCTTTACAAACTTCAGAGACATCGCCATATCAAATCCCTTCTAGCAGGCAGATGAGATCACCTAGACATCATCAATGGATTACCTATTCAAAGTAGTAGCATAGTAGCGAGTTCATATCTTCTCCAAGCTCTTCCTCAGGGCACCATTCAAAGAAAGAGATCTAGCGTTCCATGACCTTGTCTGTATATCCCTTCCCTTTGTACATCTCCCTTCCTACATAAGGATTCAAGTGTTTATCCAAGTTTTACTATATAGATGTGACGTGTTATTTTCCTTCTCGTTCTTTGTATAAGGCACATTTTGGTTCTCCTGGTTTGTATCAACATCATTGTGCTCAATAGTCCCATTGACCTACCTTTGTGGTCATTTGTTAGACATTAATATAATTATATTTTCTTATCTACAAAAGACTTAAACACTTTAAATTAATCAAATACCTTAGATTTCTTTGGGAGAAAGTAAATCCATGTGAACCTTGAGAAATGATATATGAATGAAACATAATACATAGATTTACCTAGTGATGGAACGAGCAAAGGTCCAAACACATCACTATGTATCAATTCTAAGACCCTTTTGATCTTGCAGCATCAAGTGAGAACTTACCTAATTTTATTTACCATATATGAAATACTCATAGAAATTGAAACATAGAGTGTAATCAAACATACCTTCAACCATACCTTCACCATATAACACTTGAAGACCCTTTTCTCCAGTATGTCCCAAACTTTGATGCCATATCATTGTCTTTCCTCTAGATAGCAAGAGCTTTGTTTTCATCATTTCCACCCTTAGCAACAATATAACTGTTACACCCATCAATCATAGTGCTTCCTAACAACTTGTATATTTCAAAATCCCCTCATCAACACCATTGCTCCTCAAAATATCTTGCAGGCGTCCCTTCCAAACATGATATGTACACCTACATCTTTAATTTTACTTACAAATATCAAGTTTCTTGCCAGCTCTAGAATGTATTAAATCTAAGGTCTGTCCTAATCCTCCCATCCTTGAGTGGGAATTTGACTTTTTCATGTCCTATGATTATGGCTATCAAGTCATCTCCTACGAAAACGCCACCTTCATTATACTCTTCATATTCAGAAAACTATTCCTTGTGGGGAGCCATATGAAAAGCATCAACGTTGATAAACCATACTGTTGAAAATTAGCAACTCAGGGATGAATTTCCTTAAATAAAATATCATTTCTGACAATTTTGGATTGACTTTCTAAAATTAGAAAGTCATTTGTAACATCTCAAGCATGTCTTTCCAAAAATAATAAATCACCTTGCATCAGTTGGTAATCAAGTATAGTTGAAGGAAAATCACTTAACTTAGTATTAATCAATCCTAATAGCTCAATCTCAACTTAATCATCAATATTATTTTTATTATTATCCTTTATGATACTATGATATTGTTATTAAAAGGAATTACAAGTCACCTTACCTTCATCACCTCAATCACTTCGCTCCTCTCTCTTTGATGACTCACATGACACTACATAACTCTCTCTCTCTCTCTCTTAATGATACACTACACTCTCTCTTACATGCTCATTAAAGACATGGCATATTCCTCTTACACTCATTAAAGACATGTTATAAAAGATTCCTCTTACGCTCTCTTTAATGCATATGGTACACTCTCCTTAAATAAGTCATGTGTTCCTCTCTTAATGGCATACATTACAAAGGCATGCATACCTCTCCTTAATGGCATAAGTTACTAAGGCATGTGTTTCTCTCCTTAATGGCATAAGTTACACTCCCCTAAATGGAGTATGTTACTCTTCCTTAAGGCATGGGTATTACTCCTCCTTTATGACAAGAATTCATTGCTCCTATATATGTGTCTCGTGTCTTCTCACGTGACTACTATTACTTGTGCGCTTGTGAAAGAAGAATTCAAACTTGAGAGAGAGAGAGAGTTGGAGAGACTTGAAGAAGATTGTGAGAGAAAGAGACTTGGAGAGTAAGAGCAGAACTTGGTGAGGCAAGGTTGATTCAGTGCTTTAGTGTTGATTCAGTTGAAGGGAAGGTTGCTTCAGTGTTTGCATTTGATGCTTCTACTAGTGATCTTCATGCTACAACTTGTTCATATTTGGGTGAACTTATTCATTCTCTTGATCTCTCATTGTACTCTGTATCTATACTGAATAATTGGTATCTAATAGAAGAAGAATCTAGTTGGATTTTCCCCTTGTCAGTTTTTCCCTAGTTGTTGGACCTAAATTCTTTGTGTCTCATTTTTTTCTTGGTTGTCTTCTATTGTGCATTTGGTTTATGTTCTATCTACAATTTCTTCACTAATACTACAACAGAAAGAAGCTTTTGGATAAATAATTGTTTAGCATAGAACATCAGAATTTCAACATGGTATCAGAGCTTTGGTAAAGACAAACCCAAGAAGATAAGAGCTATCACTCTTTTGCAGAAATTTTACTTCAAAGAGATCTTACTTGCTACTGAAATTTGTTGCCCAAGAAGATAAGAGCTATCACTCCTTTTGTAGAAATTTTACTTCAAAGAGATCTTACTTGTTGCTGAAATTTGTTTGACTTGATCAAGATGTCTTCTTCTTACTTCAAGAATGAAGATAAGTTGAATGATGCTTTGAATTTTGGTCCATGGAAGGCAAGATTGGATATTACTCTTGAAGAACATGATGTATTGGAATATGTGGAAGGTGAGGTGGCAAAACCACCTGAAAATTCAAATTCTATTGTCAAGGCCAAATTCAAGAAGGGAGAAGTCAATGCTAAGAAGATTATCCTTGATTCTCTTAGAGACCATCTCATCACCTATGTCTCCAAGTTGAAGAAATCTAAGGAAATGTATGACAAGTTAATTGGAATGTATCAAGTAAACAACTTGAGTCAAATCCTTTCTTTGAAGAATCAACTCAAGGACATTAAGGTGAACAGAGGAGAGACCATATAAAAAATCAAGGATTAACTATAAATTGTTGGTGAAATTGTATCTGATAAAGAGATGACGCTGGTTATTCTTGGAGGTATTTCTCCAACTTGGGAAACTTTTATTACTACCATAAAAAACAATGATAACTTTCCCACATTTAATGAGCTCCTCGGAAAGCGCATTCAAGAAAAGGCTAGAATGATTTCCAAAGGAAGAATTCTCAAGCATGAAGAGGGAAAAGCTACTGCCTTTGTTGCTCAAGGCAAGAAGCAACAAGAAAGAGGTCATCAGTTTTCAAGAAAGCCTGCGCCTAGATCCAACAGTCCATATGAATGGAATAGGGACTTGTCAAAATTTCAATGCTACAATTGCGATCAACATGGCCACTATGCTCGTGGTTGTCCTGAAAATAGAAGAGAACCAAGATCCAACTACAACAATTGTAGCAACAATTTTAGTTTTGATTATAGAAGAAAAAGAGAAGCTCCTACTGTTTGTAAAGAAAGCTACCATTCTTCCAAGAGTTCAAGGAAACCAAGGTATGATAATAAAGTGGCTGAAACATAATCACAATACTTTCTCATTTCTTCTCTTTCTAGTTCCTCTCCTGCAGATTCTTGTGACCACTGATTGGTTGATAGTGGTGCTTCAAGACACTTTACTGGTTATAAAGAAGTTCTCTCAAATCTAGTTGAGAGGGAGACAGATCTAAAAATCATTCTTGGAGATAACTCTACATATCCTATGAAAGGATCTGGTTCTATTTCTTTTCATTTGGATCAAGGTAAAACTATATCTCTTCAAAAAATTTGGTATGTACCCGGTTTGAAAAATAATCCTATATCTATATTTGCCTTAGAAAACAAAGGAATGAAAGTTGCTTTCATAAATGGAAAATTTCTCACTTGGCCAATGAGATCTAGCATAAGAAATGCCTTAACTCTAGGATGGAGATTTTAAGGTCTTTATAAAGTCAATGGAAGACCAATCCATGTGTTTATTCATGACAATAATCATCAATGTGAACTTTGGCACCGAAGGTTCACTCATCTGAACTATAAAGCATTGCGTCATGTGAGAAGGATGGTTTCCAAAATGCCTGAGATTAGAGTGGATCATGATGGGGTCTACCAAGGGTGTGCAAGTGGAAATCATGTAGAGATATCATTCCCTTCAAGAAAAAGAAAAATGAGTGAGGTACTTCATCTTATACATTCTAATTTATGTGGGCCTATGCCTGTAACTTATCTTGGTGGCTACTTGTATTATATAATCTTTGTGGATGATTTTTCTCACAAGAAATGGATTTTCTTTTTGAAAAACAAAATTCAAGCATTGACATGTTCAAAGACTTCAAAGCTCTAGTAGAAAGAAAGAAAACTAGAAAGCAGATCAAAATCTTCAGATCTAACAACGGAGGAGATTTCACTTCAAATGATTTCATTGACTTATGCAAAGAAGCTGGAATAAGGAAAGAGATGGTCATACCATATAACCCAAAACAAAATGGTGTGGTTGAAACAAAGAACAAAACTATCGTGGAAGCAGTGAAATCTATGTTGCATGATCAAAAGCTATCAAAGTTTCTATGTGGAGAAGTTGCTAACACTGTTGTCTATGTCTTGTTACCCTCCACATGTGGGTAGTATATATAGGATAAATTTCTTCTCCTAGATGGTCCTCAATCGGCAGCCAAAAACCCCTTCCAGCCACCAGATAGCTCGATGTGTCATTATCTCCGCCACCTGAGCCAGCCATGTGGTCCCTCACCCACTTATTATGATTGTATGTTTGAAGGTGGGCCTCCTGACGCCAAAGGTATGGCTTTTAATTGGTATAGTTGAGTAATTTTCCTTACTTTTCATGGGAACTTTTGGGCATGGATTGGTGGGGGAATTCATCGAAAAGAGTGGGATAGGTCTATACTCTTGTCTCCACTTCCCGATTATGTGGTTATCCTTGTATCCTAGTCCCATGGGATCTCCTTTACTGACCACTAGCTTTAGGGGTGGCACTACATGGGAAACCCTGATTTTTGTTGTACAGTCCCACTTCCTAACACTACATACATCACCCCCTTCCACTCATTTTATCCCCATTCATCTCTTTTCCCATTCGGGTCCACATGTGTCCACTGGGTCCACATAGGGTCAACCTCCACCTCCCCTTTTCCGCACCTTGGGTCGGGCCTGGAACAATGCTCGAAGGTTGATGAAACTAAAAAGAAAAGGTAAAGCATAATTTGGCCACTCTCAACATGAAATGTACCACAAAATGCAAAAGATGGTTGGGACATACAAATTTAGCATGTGGGCAAAAGCCAAACATGAGCTCTACCCCTTATCCATGGCCATCACCCTGGTTCCTATGGGCCCTAGATGAGCCCCCTCCATCATTAAGGAACCCATGATTTTCTCGACCCCTAGTGGGTGATGAACTGCCCCACCTTAAGTGGGGTACCCACTGCTATATATTACACAACATGCTCTCATCCCTTAGAGCCCCAAGTAGTTATGAAGAAAAAACAATCAAAGGCAAAAGACATATGAAGAAGGGTGGAAAAAAAAAGGTTGGTGTAACTCATGTACCATGATTTTCTCCCTCCTACACTCATATACCTAGGTGTGGGCTTTCCTTATTATAGCTACCTTTGTACCATGCCATGTGGCCTTGATGATTTCCCTAATCCCCTCTTCCTTCCATTACTATATCATTTTACACCTACCACTTGAGGGATGTACCATGGACATGTCACCCCCTTTAAGGGATGAAACCACCTAATAGGGTCCTTGATTAACCTGCTATTGAGCCTGGAGACACTAGTACATGCCAAAGCCCACTATGGAAGGGTATGCCACCATGCAATGCCCGATTGATTTCATGGCTTATATGCTCTTTTACTTGACTATTCTAATGATTTGTTGTATTGGGGGCCAAGGGGATGCATTGGATCTTATGCATGATTACAAGTGGGTCTCCAGTTGGGGCTTTGTCTCCCTATACAGGGTCATAGACCTCTAGAGGGCCACATTGGCACTTATAGGGTGAGCGTTGAGATCCATAGGGCTCCACCATAGTATAGAATACTTCATCGATCCCCAACACCACTCATTGATTCTCGTGTTCCACCTTTTCGATGAGGGTGATGCACCTGGTTCACCATGCCCAACCGACTCCACACTTGCACCATATACTTGGAAGATGATACGAGGTCCATATGAGGGTTTATGAAATCATCCTAGCCCTTAAAGATGGTTTAAATGCATTTTTGATCCACTTGGAGACCCATGAGGATGAACTTGTACCTTTCACACCACTTTGGGGCACCATAGGAATTTTCTTGGAAAACAAGGGTCAAACCCCTTGTCCACTATGTTTGAGGTCCATTTTCACACCATGTCACACTTTGAACTTCATTAGGCCTCCTCAAAGACCCAACGACTGATTTTATTGATCATTCATACCTCTTGAGAGGCTTATTATTGAGTTATTGAGCTTTCTTGGTGGGCTTTGTTGGGTTGTGTTATATTCTTTCCATGACTAGCCAACGTAGTTAACCGAGGAGTTAGAGGGGGGCGGGTAGCCCCCCTCTACGGGGTTTAGGGCATCGCCCCGGGGAAATTTTTTTTGGACCCAATATTAGGTTGGGCATACCTACCTATGGTTTTGTGCATGATTTTGGACGCGATGGTTTTTGGTCCATGGTATTGGATGCTTCGACATTTGTAAATATGTATTGTAGCATTGAAAGGAACATAATGAAAAATCAAGCTCGTAGTCCCGGTTTTGGGATCCAGGGGAAAATCTTTGTGTATATGTGTTTTATGTGTTATGCTCTCGCATTGTTTATTTTCTGTTCTTAGAATTCGTATGCAGGTAATTTCTGTACGGGGTTAAAACCTACAGGCTTGTCACTATGGGATGTTATTATTGCACATTATTTTATTATTTGGGGCTTAATGAGGCCAAATTAAGAAAATTGAACTCATTAGTGATTGTATAAATAGAGGTGAGGTGATTCATTTTGATCATCATCACTTGGATTGGGATTTAGTAGCTCTTGAGAATTTCGCTTTGAGGATGAGTTTGGATGTTATAGATGAATTTTGATGTTTGGATCTATTTCTCTTATCTTGGAGCTTCATTATTGGCATAACATGATGATTGGATATACTCATTTGTACATGTAAGTGATATTTTCATGCTTATTCTTGTTATTTAATTTGTTACATGAATGTTGCTGGGATTTTCGCTATACAAGTCTAAAATTACTACTTTCTTATGCGAAATTGTGGAAATTTTGATCTTTTGTAGCATTGCATCATTGCATGGGCCATGTATGAATGGGTGAATGTTCCTAGAGATTATTTTGTCAAAATACATCTTGATAAGTCATCAATTATTTCATATCGAAGTATAAAGATCTCAAGTAGCTGCTCTCATGCCCTAATGCCATGCGAAGTTGCTTGAAGACCTCCTTGATTGGGTGAACCTCTTCCAAACCATAAATTCTCCATGACTTCAACTCTCCCAAAGAATATTGCATTAATCCTCCACATGTGGTCATCTTTAACGAATATTTCTCTCACCTCTCATTCTCTTCTAGGCCTAGCCTCCATAGGTCATCTAGGGCATCACTTATCTCATGTTCTAGCCATTAAAAGACTTCAATCTCTTGTCCATTATTGCGTTAGGGTTACCTCTAGATGCCCTCCAAATTTCACGAAATGCCAACGATGGGATCTCAAGATATTGCAATCTCTAGATCAAGGATCATTTCTTGCCCCAGGTTTCCCTTGGCTAATGACCTCATTTGGATCATTACATTCATTTATCAAAATAAAAATCATCCTTTGATCCTCTTTTCTTCCAAAATTAGGTCAAGCCCCTCTTTGGTTAATCAACTCCACATTCTTGACCTAATTCTGGGTCCACTTGGTCTCGTGTCGTCTCGCAACTTAATAACTCCAATTCCACAAGCATCACATAAAGACCAATTCTCCAGAAGGATTTGTTGGCCTAGGAATAATATTTACAAGATATATTCCCAAACTCTAGCCTCAAGAATCATATTAGCCCTTCCTAGAGAGCCTAACACCTTGCTTTCCGAGCAGGAAAGCCATACAACTAAGTCTCTCTTGTGAATAGGCCTTGGTAATCACCCTTCATCTTTTTATTGACGTATTCACCATTATGATTCCTATTATAGTGGGTCTCCTCCCATCGATGAAATTCCATGAAGAGCAAGGAGCCTTAACTGATGTGACAATGGGATATTACTCCATTGTTTCCCCTTGACTTAGTAGTTGTTGTATATGATCCCCTCCTAGGACCCCTGATAGTTTGAGCGGTGACATGTCCAAAATAGATCTCCATGCCGAGCCTTAAACAACAAGACTCTTGAATAAGTCTTCACTAGTAAAAATCCCAAGGTTGGGCATCTGAGGATTTTTGGCTGCCTCTTTTTCATCATGTGCCAAAGGAAAAGAGGAACAAGCTGGAAGTTTTAGGTAAGAAAGTTACATTTGTTGGTTATTGTGAAAATTCTAAAGCTTACAAAATATGTGTACTTGGTCAAAGAACTATAGAGTTTAGCAGGGATGTCACATTTGATGAAGATGCAGCTCTTGGAAAGGCAAGAGACACTCCTCTTCATCATGCTAATGTTGATAAACCTAATCCATGTCCTTCCCCTTTTTCCATGGCTCCTATGCATGATTCATAGTCGCCTTATTTTCCCACCTCCCACCCTTGTAACCTAGCATATGAGTGCCATAATTATCATGTTTGTTTTCATATATATGTCATAATTGATCATTGGCGGGGGGGGTATGATCTTGATATGATGATATGCTGGTTACATTGGTTGTATGGTTATACTTAACATTTTCATAATGTAGCATGCATGTAGAGTAGGATGAATTGAATATTTATTTTGCATAGCTACTATCATCATATCATGTTCTCATGCTATAATAGGTGCATTTAAATTAGATTTGCATCATAGCATAAATTTTCTTTCCTGTATGGTTTTATTATGTGATGAAAACATGGGCAATAAAAGTACACCCAAAAAACATGCTTCCAACATTGTTTGTGATGTGCAAGATACATGTCTACAATCCTAGAGGATTGTTGGTGTTCTTATGACCTCTCGTTCGAGTATATGGTTCGTGCACTCAATAGTGAGTTCATGTCCCAGTTGGAGCCATATTTTAGCCACCAAAAGTGGGTGACCCCATAGAAGAATTTTTCTCCTAGATTTGTCTTCAAACAATACCCCTTGATAGCCACCTGTGTAGCCAAAAGATTGTGCCATTTGATCTCCACTCCTTGAGGCAGTCGTATGACCCCTCGCCCATCTCTCGAGAGCATACGTTTGAAGGTGGGCAATCCAATCCTAAAGGTATGATTTTCATTATGCAATCAGGTGCTTATGCTTGTTTTTCCTTAGGAATATTGAACATGGATTATTGGGTGACTTGGAAGGAGGGGTTTTGACTCTAGTTTTGTTCCCTCACCCTAAATGAGGGGGTTAATCCTCAACCCTAGTCCCATGGGATCTCCCCTATTGGCTTATTTCTTCAGGAAGAGCACTACTCGAGGAACCTCGATTTCGGTAGCGCGTCCCTTTTTCCCATTTGAAATTTGTCACTCCCCTATGCACATTACAAGCCTTATTTCATCATCTTCCCTCTTTGGGTCCACAGGACCACTGAGTCCACAAGGCACTGGTACACCCCCTCCCCTTGTCTGCATGTTTGGGTTGGGCCTAGAAATGTTGTCCCAGAGGTTGATGCAGCTAGAAGAATGTTAAAAACATATCATGGACACAAGAAAGAAACAAAAGAAAATATTATAAAATGCAAAAGATGGCCAAGACATTACAATTACATGTGGGAAAAAGCCAAACATGAGCTCTACCCCATTCATTATGGCCATCACCCTAGTTTCTAGGTCCCCATGAATGCTCCCACATGATTAAAGAACCCATGCATGTCCCAAGCCCTAGTGGGTGATGAACTACCCCACCTTAAGGGGGTAATAATTGCTTATATCATACACAACATGTTGTCATCTCTTGGACCCCCGAGTAGTAATACAAAGAAAAAAATCAATAAAAGGCAAAAGGAAAATGAAGAAAGGTGGAAAAACAAAGGCCATGGTAGCTCATGTATCCACGATTGCTCCTTCCTACATCTATACACCTAAATATATGGACATCCCTCATCATTACCCCCTTGAACCCATGGCATTTGGCTTTGAGACCCTTGTGTCCTTATCCATCTCATCATTATTCACATGACCCCTATCAATTGAAGGATGTACCTTGGACCTATCTTTCCTCTTAGGGGTTGGGAACACCTAATAAGGTTGTTTATTAACCACTCCTACATAGGGAGGTAACACTATTACAAGCTTAAATCCCCAAATTTGGAAGGGAAGCCCATTATGAAGTCTCAATGTGCCCTTGATTAACAAGCTTGGTTCACTTAGATGCACTAATGAATTATTGTACCTGATGGTGAGGAAGCACATTGGATCTTATATGTAATTGGCAGGTGGTTTCATCATGGGCTAGGCAACTTAACTAGGGCCCAAGCCCACTAGAGGATCATATTGACACCCCTAGGGGATGCATTGAGAGCCATGGGACTCCATCATGTGTTAGAGCATCATTTCATGCCATGGGAACCCTCAGCACCTTCAGCAGTTTGTTCATTGCCCCACATTATTCGTGAGATGATGCACTTGGACCAGTGTGCCCCAATCGGCTTAGCATGATCATGGCAACTGATCCAAGGCCTAGAGGAGGTTTGTCTCACCTTATAGGCTTGGTAGGCAAGGTATATCATCATATCCCTCACTTGGAGCATTGTACAAGATTTTCTTTTAACTGGAGACCCATGAGACCAACAGTTGTACCCCAAACCCACTTTCGGGCCCCACATGATGACTTGCATGAAAAATTAGGGGTCATCCCCTAATTCATCTTTATTGGATCCCTCTCTCTCATCATGGCACTTAGAGGACTCAATGTGGTGCTCGACTTGGCTTGCATATGGATGGTTAATTCATAACTTGTGATAGCTACTTCGTTGGCTTGTGACCAATACTTGTTTTTAAAACATTATTTTATAATTTTGGGGGCTCATTAGGCTAATTCGATTTATAGAGACTCCTATAAATAGAAGTGAGTCTCATTTGTGAGAACTCATCATCACTTGGGATTTTCGACCCTCTTAGGCAACTTCACACTTTTTCTCTTAGATCTTTTGGAGTATCTTGGATGCACTATGATATTTGGAGCTGATTTTTGATCTTGTCTTGGAGCTACTTCTTGAATGTGGATGGATATATTGCATGGCTATTTTGTAAGTGCTCTTGTTGATGAAATCTTTCTTTGCAAATTGTCTAATGTATGTAATTGTTGCAACTAGAGTAAATGCTATTGTGCCCTAATTTCATTGAAGATAATTTCGAAAGCTATTTGTTTGGATCTTGCATATGTTATTCATGGTATAGCATGCA
The DNA here is from genome assembly GCA_031772625.1 of Pinus tabuliformis. Classification (NCBI taxonomy): domain Eukaryota; kingdom Viridiplantae; phylum Streptophyta; class Pinopsida; order Pinales; family Pinaceae; genus Pinus; species Pinus tabuliformis. The sequence goes on along the minus strand of CM062810.1, from coordinate 245,838,629 downwards.
ATGAATGTTCCTAGTGATGAAATGTTATTTTTCTTCATGAAACTCCATATTCTAATAGTAGGTAATTGTTGAAAGGTGGTAGCTAGGGCATCATCTTTTGACCTCCTTGAGGACAAATTTGGGTTATCTAACACATTTAGGACTCCATAAACCCAAGGAAGAAGGCATTGGCCTAAGTCATTTGGTGGTCAACCTCTCCTCTCTCTTCCCCTTCCATAATTTTCAGTCCCTTTTCCTAGGATTGCTAGCTAGGGCATCAAGCAAAATCTATTAGATGGTGAATCTTTGGATTCCACTTTGACAAGACTCTTCTTTAACGTTTTGTCTAGAGGATCTCCAATTTTGGTGGATTTCTTCGATCCATAAATTCTTCTGCCCTAAAAGGGAAGCATAGCTTGTATTTCCTTGGATAGGTGGATTTCTTGAGGGTTGTATGAGCATAGTATTCATTGAAATAAATCTCTATAAACCCTTCCTCCTCCCCTGCATGATTATTCATAAAACCCTAGGTCTAGCGCAAGTCTTTCTTAGGTCTTTCAAAGAGAGAAAATAGCCTACTGGAGGTGTTAAATCATCACATAGAGTTTCTTTGAGAGGTCCTACTTCATCTCCTAGAGTCTTGGCCTTAAGAGTGCCTATTGCCATCATCATATCTAAAATCATAGGTCTTGATCTCTCTATAGCTTTTCTTGGAGAGTGTGTTAGCTTCCTTGAACCATTGAGCCATTGTTGTGTCTCCTTGAATGTGCTTGGTGGAATCACTTCATACCGAAATCATTGATCTATCCATCCTAAGTGTTTCCCTTCTTACTGGGAATCCTCCCATTGGTGAAAGTCTGTAAAGAGAAGGGGAAATTGACTAAGGTGGCAGTGGTTTATTGTCCCATTGTTGTCACTTAGTCTTGTAGTTGTCCTTTAGGTTTCCCTTATGGCCTTGCTAGATTGCGTGGTAACAAGTACAACCACAAACTCGTAGTGCCTGCATATCATCCTGAAAGCAGTTTTATGGATATCTTCTTCTTTGATACATAATTGATGATATCCAGATCTCAAATCAATCTTGGAGAACACATCTAATCCCCGTAGCTAATCAATATATCATCAATTTGTGGAAACGAATACTAGTACTTGATTTTCACTTTTATTTAATTGCTTGTAGTTAATACAAAGTCGGAGCGTTCCTTCCTTTTTCTTCACAAATAACATTGGAGCTCCCCATGGTGACACACTTGGCTGCATGTAACCTTTATCAAGTATCTCCTAAGCTGCAATTTTAACTCAACCAACTTAGGAGTACTCATCTTGTATGGTGCTTTGGATGTTGGTGTTGCTCTATGCACCAATTCAATAAAGAAATCAACTTCTCTATGAGGAGGTAAACTAGGTATATCTATTGGAAACACATCCTCTTATTGCTGGAGCACCGGATCCTTCTTCAACACCTCGATTTCTTCTTGCCCAACGTTGTCAGTAGCTTCCTTATTTCTGGAAATTTGTGCAACATGCAATGTACAACCCTTCCAGCAACTACATTTGGCCTGCATTGTTGTGATCATCGTTACTGAAATTGCCTTTCGCTTGCCTTGGAAAATTTTTCTTTCTCTAGTATCATCCAAGCATTCAATTTCTTTTTCAAAGCAATCAACCTTAATTTTGTGCAGATTCGTCCAATCCATACCCTATACCACGTTGTATGCACCGAATGGCATGAAATTTAAATGTGTCATTGTGGGCATGCCATTGAGCTCAAATGCACACAATTTCACCCAATGACTAACTTTTCTCTTTGTTCATGTTTCCAATTGAACTAACCATGGCTCTATGTGCAATTCCTTAGTCAATTTTCATTTTTCCACAAGCTCCGGACTGACATAGCTGTAATTAGAACTAGGGTCAATTAAAATGGAAATAAACTGGTTACACAACTTACCTTCCATATCAATGATGGAGGATTGGTGGCCTACCTGATGATTATCCATGATTGCATAAATTTTGGGCAAGCTCTGTGCTACATCACCAACTGTACAAGCTACGTGGGCACTGTAAGTATTTGGCCTTATGTTTCATTGGTGTGGGCAATCTCTTTTCCAGCGGTTCTCACCACATGTCCAACACTTAAATTTCTCTTTTGTTTCATATTTTCATTGCTATATTTCTTGATGCAACATATTTCCTTTAACAATTGGACTAATTTTATGCTAAAATCGATTTATGTTGGTTGGGTGCTTACTTTCCTTTTTATCTACAAATTTCTTGGGCTATTTCTTTTTATTTCCAACATTGTTATTTTCCTTCCAACTTCTTTTAATTTATTGTCTGCGCCTTGCTTGCTCATCGCAGTGTTTTAATTTCTTAATGGAATCATTCAATATTTGAGGTTCCAACAATTCAATTCGGTCTCTGAATGTCATAAGAAACCCACTGATGAATCTTTGGATTTTGGCCTTCTCATCTTTGAGGTACGACACATATATTAGTAGTTCTAGGAACTTAGTGACATACTCATCATCTGTCATTTGTCATGTTTGCCACTACTTGTCAATGACCTATAGCAGTACACCCCCTTTTTTCACAAAAGGGATAGCGCGTGATCAATGTGTCCATGTCATTCAACTATGATCATCAGCCTGATCATCATGTTATAATGTAAACCCACTTTGCATATATATGATGTAAATAATCTCATAAGATCCATGTCATATATGTAATTGCTTAGGTAAATCTACTTTTTTGGTGACGATATACATCATGGGATGTTTTTTGTCTCACTGATCCATTCTCAGATGGTCGGCAGAGTTTTCCTTCAATATTACCCCAAAGCCGTAATGGATTTTGTCACTGGGATCTTAGGTGAGTCCTAGTGTTCTAAATCGATTCTATGTAAAAGTGATTTGGGAATAATCCTAACTATTTGATTAGGTTATTACAAATTACTTGGTCTGCTGGATTATATTTGTGTCGCAGAAGTGGGTAGCCTGTGAGGGTATATTACAAATAGGTTCCCCCCCTTGTGATGTAAAAAAATATGAAAATCATGATGTAAAGTGTCTTGAGGGTTGGAAAAATAATTTATTCCCTCATGGGTTAATTAATCAAATTTTTTGGCCAAAAATTAATTAAAATCCTAAGCCAAAAATTTAATTAATTCTATGTCCCACGTAAATTTAAATTTTCCAAAGGCAAAATTTGTCGGTCCTTAAAAATTAAATTTTAAGAGACACAGGGACTAAGGTAAATTAATTATTTTGATAAATTTTAAACCTTTGATCCTTGAAGTTCAGTCAGAGTCAAAATTCTAGGGAAATTAACTCAAAAATTTAATTTTTAAGTTAATTAAAATGCATTTAATTGAAAAATTCGAATTCCCCCAAATACTTAAATATTTCGACGGATGAGATCAAAAGGAATTTTAATCTTCATCAACCATCAAGATTGATTTCACAAGGATCACTTGAACTAGCCGATGAAGGATTTATCTTTAAATAGGAAGTCATTCGTTAGTCAATTCATCCGACCTTTGAGTCATGTGCTTAGCGAAAAGATCTTGTGTAATTTTTTTCCTTGATAATAAACAAAGACTTTGGGGCTAAGTTTGTTGGTGCTACTCTTCATGGGAATGCTATAAGATGTGTTGTTTTCATGCATAATTTTTTCTAAAGCCATTAATAATAGCTTCTAAAGGGTGATTTGATTACAGGTATCTTGTTCACTTGCTGGGGTTTGAATAATAATCTAAATTTTGAATGTAATGTTGGCATTATGATTCTAGTTTGGCGCTATGGCACAGGTGTTGTACTTGATGGCAACTCACTCAAGTGGCAAAACTCTGTTCAGGCACTCAAAATGATGGAAAATAAGGGGTTCGTAGGTGCCCCATTCAAAAGGTGTGGACCCATAGGTACGCCGACCAAGAAGTGCGGTCATACCTGCAGGTGCTCTGTTCAGAAGGTGCGGTCCCCCAGTTCACTCACTCCAATGCAGAGAAGCGCGCACACGTGGGGTTTCTTATGTTTGGCCCTTGGTATTTAGCTCGTCGATCATGATCTTATGGTTTTGGTCCGTGGTATAGGATCTAAAGTATTGAACCCCGGTTTAGATCCCTTGTATTGGTTTTCAATGGTTTTGTCCCATGGTTTGAATAAGGGTTTGCCTATAAAAAGGAAAGGAGATCACTTGGCTAGACTGGTGAAAATTGAATATCTTAAGATCTGAAACTTTGGGTAATCGGTTTAAAGGCTAGATCTAAATCAAGGTGAAATTGAAGGCGAATCTATTGATAGGTCGTGATCTCTCGCGCGCATGATCAGATCTGTGGATCTGACTGTCTGTGACACATTGGAGGACTATTAATTTGGCCCTATTCAGAGGTTCGCAGGCAATCCACAAGACAGGTGCGGGGGTTTGCAGCGCAGCAGAAGGTGCAGTGCGGGGATCCGTAGCCCAGCATAAGGCGCAATGCGAGGTACGCAGCGCAGATGAAGGCACAATGCAGAGGTATGCAGGGGAACAGAAGAACCAGGTGCGAAAGTACGCTGTCAGGCAGACAGTACAGGTGCGGATCTGAGCATAGGTATGCAAGGAAGCATAAGGAGTAGCTGTGGAGGTGCACAGAGCAGAAGAAGGACTGAGTGCGGATCTGCGCAGTTTAGACACATAAGAATTGCGGATATTCGCAGGCCTCTATTGGTGAAGTTGCGGACCTTTCTTGAAACATTTGTTGGCTCTCTTTTATCTATTGCTAAAGAGTTCTGGGTTTAGACTACTGGTATTGCCGATCTGGTTACTGCATTCTGAGAAGTCGATTCATTGGTTGATTGAAAAATTTGATTGGGTGATTCACATGTACTTGATGATTATTTGATGTTCATGGATCCAGTTTGAAAATTTATGAAAATTGGTCCTTGGAAGAAAAGAAGTAGGGGGTTGTAGCTCCCTTCCAGGAGAGACTGGAAAATGAGAGAGGGTTGTAGCTCTCTGCAGGTTGCAGTCTGCGTACTGGTAAAGGACTGCACCAGTGCAAAATCATTGTAAAAAAAGTTTCTAATTGAAAGAAGATAGAGACATATTGCAGCAGGTGGTTTTCACCCACATTGGGTTTCCACCTTATATCTGGTGTTCTTTGGTCTGATTATCTGTCTTTCTTGCTCATTATTATATGGTACTGACATACAAACTAATGATCAATATCTGAAGAAGAAATTAATTGAAAAGAATTTAATAATACTGATTCACCCCCCTCTCAGTATTATTTCCAACAATTGGTATCAGAGCAGGTCCTTCTGAAGAAGCTTGATCGCTTGAAGGAAGATCTATCATCATGAGCAACTACGAGAGGGAAGCATCAATCAGGCCACCAATTTTTGATGGGACAAACTTCGTATATTGGAAGGTAAGAGTTACTGCCTATCTTCAATCTCTGGGTACAGAAGTCTGGGACATCATAGATACAGGGTATACTTTTCCATCAGCAACTCCTACAGATCCGGCTGAGAAGAAGAAATATGAAACAAATGCAAAGGCGGTCAATACTCTATTAGGATGTCTATCTCAATCAGAATTTGTCAAGGTTATGCAGTATAAGTCCGCAAAAGAAATATGGGACAAGATTGTTCTGAGTTATGAAGGAGATGATCAGGTACAACGAGCAAAAATTCAAACCCTCAGAATTCAGTATGAAAATCTCAGAATGTACAATGATGAAAGTGTGGCTAACTATTTTCTTCGTGTAGATGAGATTGTTAATTGTATGAAAAATTTGGGTGAAGAAATAAAAGAGGCTGTTGTGGTTGAAAAAGTTCTAAGATCTTTGTCCCCTAGGTTTGAATCTAAAGTTTCTGCAATAGAAGAAAAAGAGAATCTACAAAGCCTTAAAATGTCATAGCTGCACAGAATTCTAACTGCTTATGAAATGAGGAAAGGAGGTCCATCAGACAGAAGAGAAGTTGCCTTCAAGGCTTCAGGCAAAGGAGAGTACTATGAGTCAGGAGAAGAAGAAGAATCAAATTTTGTCAGAAATCTTCAACGGGGTACTGGAAGATTCAGAGGTAAGTTACCTTTCAAATGTTTTTCTTGTGGAAGAGTAGGTCACTATGCTACAAAATGTCCTCATAAGGATAAGATTGACAAGGGGAAGGACCCTGTTAGATGGAACAAGAAACAGAATGCAAATAAGAAAAGCTATTACACTCATGAAGACAGTGATGGAATTTCAAATAATGATGAAGATGAACGAGGTAATGACTATAAACTTTTAATGGCTTTTGAAGATGATGATTACATGGATGCTATAGATGTGGATGGCTTTTATGAAGAGATTTCTAGACTCAAAACATGTTTAGAAGAAAAGAATGTGATCATTGATACTCTACAATTCCAACTTGATGAAAAAGAAAAATTTCTTAAGAAGTTAGAATGTGAAATTGTTGGCCTTAGAAAAGAAATTGAGAAAACAAAGGCTCTTAATCTTAAATTTGTTAAAGGATCTAAAACTCTGGATGAGATTATCAATGTACAACATTCTCCACTAGTCAAGACAGGTCTGGGGTATAATGGAGAAACATCTCAAACATCCACCTCAAAGAGTTATCTCAATGTAGCAAGAAGGAATGAGCAAAAGCCCAATGGAGATCACCAGGTAAAACAGGGACGAATTACATCAAGAATAAACAAAGACTACCAGGTAAATCAGGGGCAATCCGCCTTAAGGATGAACAAAAGCTACAATCAGCCACAGGTAAAATCTTCTCAGTTTGCCTCAAGAATGGATGACAATAGAAACTACAATCATTTGGCAGGTAGAGTTGATAATCGCAGAAGTTTCTTCAATAGCCAATGTTTCTCTTGCCATGACTTTGGCCACAAAGTAGCTCAATGTGTTGCCTATAAAACAATCATGACTAGAGAAGCTCAAAAACAAAGAAATATGACTGGGATCACGAAAAGGACTTATAATAACTTTTCGGCCCTTGAAAATGAAATTGAATGTTCTATTTGTAATAACTTTGGTCATGAAGATTCTGAATGCAGGAGCAGGTTTTGGTAGACAAAGGAACAAGCCTCAAGTACCAGAACATGGAGAATAAAAGAACCACAACCAGAAAGATGTGGGATAGCTTTTTATGTAGAAGGATAGGAAAATCAATGGTACATCGACAGCGGATGTTCGAAGCATATGACAGGTGATAAAGAAAAACTTGAATCATATACTGCTTTAGAAAAGGGAAAGAAAGTTTCTTTTGGAAATGATACCCCTGCAGCCATAAAAGGAAAAGGCACTGCTCAGTTGAAAGAAAAGGTCAAAGCTGGAAATGTTTTGTATGTTGACGGCTTGAAGCATAATATACTGAGTGTCAGTCAGATGTGCGATCAAGGAACCGAGGTAATATTTCGATCAAATGGATGTAGTGTTCGTGATCTTGATACAGGAAAAACAGTGATCAAAGGCAGAAGAACTCCAAATAATCTATACATATTTGAAGAAGGAAAACAACAATGCTATTTGAGCAAGGATGATGAACACTGGTTATGGCGCCGGAGGTTGGGGCATCTAAGTTCTTCACAAATAAGGAAAGCGTGCAAATACCAGGCAGTTCGTGGTCTTCTAGATATCAAAATTCCAGACAACACCATATGCAAAGCATGTCAGTTTGGTAAGCAAACCAGAACTAGCTTCCCTGAGAAGGAAGGATCAGCCAGCAGGTCTCTTGAACTAGTCCATATAGATGTATGTGGTCCATTTAGGACAAGGTCACCTCGAGGAGAAGAATACTTTATATTATTCATTGACGACTTCTCCATGATGGTTTGGTTGGGACTTATGAAACACAAGGACGAAGCATTCGAAAAATTCAAATCTTTCAAAGCCTTGGCTGAAAATGAATTAGATCACAAAATTAAGTGCCTCAGGTCTGACAGAGGTGGGGAGTTTACCTCAAATGAATTTTTCGATTTTTGTGAAGAACATGGAATAAGAAGGGAATTCTCTACAGCAAGGACTCCTCAGCAAAATGGAGTGGTGGAAAGGATGAACAGAACGGTTCAACAAATGGCTCGTGCTATGCTTGATGAGTCTGGAACTCCCGCAACCTTCTGGGGTGAATCTGCATTTGCTGCGGTTGTTATTCTCAACAAAACAAATGTCCGAGTGAACAGCACTCAAACTCCTCATGAGCTCTAGTATGATGAGACTCCTTCGGTAAAGCATTTCAAAATTTTTGGAAGCAAATGCTATATTAAGAATAATGATGAACATCTTGGCAAACTTGAACCTAGAGCAGATGAAGGCATTCTCCTTGGTTATTCTCCCCACAGCAAAGCATATAAGTGTTACAATAAAAGACTTGGAAGAATTGTTGACAGCATTGATGTAGTGGTTGATGAAAAAGGATACATTCCTAGGCAAGTAAATTATGAAAACATCGAAGAGGATGAAGACTACCCTCCAAATCAGACTGAAGATGAAGAAGAACCTCAAGAAGCACCAGAGGAACAGATAAGGATAGAAGAGAAGACTCCATCTAGGTATGTTCAGAAGAATCATCCAAAATCTCAGATTTTGGGGCAGAAAGAGGCAGGTGTACAAACAAGAAGAACAATTGCAGAAGCCTCAAGCTATTTGGCATTGCTCTCCTCCACTGAACCTCAAAATGTAAAAGAGGCATGCAAAAATGAATGTTGGGTCAAGGAAATGGATGAAGAACTTGAGCAGATCGAAAAAAATAACACTTGGGAGTTGGTTCCTAGACCAAAGGACAAGAATGTCATAGGGACAAAATGGATCTTTAAAAATAAGTTGAATGAAAATGGGGAAGTAATTAGAAACAAGGCCAGACTTGTTTGTAAAGAGTATGCTCAACAAGAAGGAATAGACTTTGAAGAAACTTTTGCTCCTGTTACAAGACTTGAGGCCATCCGAATGTTCCTTGCTCTCTCAAGCTTTCATAAGTTCAAAGTATTTCAAATGGACGTGAAATCAACCTTTCTGAATGGAGACTTAGAAGAAGAAGTGTACATTGAGCAGCCAGATGGTTTCATTCTTGTGAATGATCCAAATCTTGTATGCAGACTGAAAAAGGCTCTCTATGGTCTTAAACAGGCTCCAAGGGCTTGGTACTACCGTTTGGACAAATATCTTCATCAACAAGGTTTTTCAAAAGGGTCAGTAGATAGCAATCTTTATATAAAAATTGAAAATGACAAATTGCTAATACTTGTTGTGTATGTAGATGATATTATCTTTGGCAGCAATGAAGAAGCTATGAGTCAAAGCTTTGCCGTGGTGATGCAGAAAGAATTCGAAATGTCCTTGCTTGGAGAACTGACATATTTTCTAGGTTTGCAAATCCAACAAAATGAAGACGGTACCTTTTTGTCTCAAACCAAGTATCTCAAGCAAATCTTGAAGAAATACGGCATGGAAGATGCAAAACCAGTATGTACCCCCATGGTTACAGGATGCAACCTCAGTGCAAATGATGAATCAGCTGCAGTACATCAGCCAACCTATAGATCTATGATTGGAAGTCTACTTTATTTGACAGGTACCCGACCAGACATCATGCATGCAGTGGCAATAGTTGGAAGATTTCAGGCAAATCCAAAGGAAACTCATCTTCAGGCAGTGAAGAGAATTTTCAAGTATCTTCAAGGAACTCAAGACTATGGCTTATGGTGTCCTAGAGATACAGATCTCACACTTCATGCTTATACAGATGCAGATTAGGTTCGAAGCGTGGATGACAGGAAGAGCACAAGTGGTGGTGCATTCTTTATGGGTTCCAGATTACTATATTGGTTCAGTAAGAAACAAAGTTCGATTGCTTTTTCTACAGCTGAAGCAGAATATGTGGCTGCTGCATCTTGCTGCACTCAACTTCTTTGGATGATGCAGACCCTGCAGGATTTTCAAATCACTTGTACACCACCTATCTCCATCTTATGTGATAATACAAGTGCAATCAGCATTTCAAAGAACCCAGTCATGCATTCAAAGACCAAGCACATACCGATCAAGTATCACTTTCTCAGGGAACAAGTGCTTGAACAAAAGGTCAAGTTGGAGTATGTTCCTTCTAAGGAATAAGTTGTTGATATACTCACCAAACCATTGCCCAGGGAGACCTTTGAATACCTCAAGCAAAAGCTGGGGGTAGTTGATGCATCATCTTATTGTTGAATCTCATCTGTTTCAGAGATTGTTGATTGTATGCGAGTTTGTTATGGGGTATACACGTACATTTGCTGGGTTATGGATTGGTCGAAGATCGAATGGCACAGGTTCAGGGGGAGCATATATAATGCATTGTTGGCATTATGGTAGCACAGAAGGAGAACATGGATGTTGATCTGAATATGGCTGCAATATGTCTCTATCTCTTTCACGATCATTTATGGTGTATGGTGGATTATGGTTCTTCTTGAAGAAATTTTTCTTTTGCAGATCTGGTCTATAGTCAGGGGGAGCATGATCAGCAGAGCAAATACTTAAGCATGTTCTCAGGGGGAGCATAACCGTTTGCCCTTGATGTCAAAGGGGGAGAATGACGTTGAGGATCTTGAGGTTGCCATCAAGTCCAAAGGGGGATATTGTTGGCGTTATGATTCTGGTTTGGTGCTATGGCACAGGTGTTGTACTTGATGGCAACTCACTCAAGTGGAAAAACTCTGTTCAGGCACTCAAAATGATGGAAAATAAGGGGTTCGCAGGTGAACTGTTGAAAAGGTGCAGACCCACAGGTACGTCGACCAAGAAGTGCGGTCATACCCGCAGGTGCTCCGTTCAAAAGGTGTGGTCCCCCAGTTCACTCACTCCAATGCAGAGAAGCGTGCACACGTGGGGTTTCTTATGTTTGGCCCTTGGTATTTAGCCCGTCGATCATGATCCTATGGTTTTGGTCCATGGTATAGGATCTAAAGTATTGAACCCCGGTTTGGATCCCTTGTATTGGTTTTCGATGGTTTTGTCCCATGGTTTGAATAAGGGCTTGCCTATAAAAAGGAAAGGAGATCACTTGGCTAGACACTTGTGAAAATTGAATATCTTAAGATCTGAAACTTTGGGTAATCGGTTTAAAGGCTAGATCTAAATCAAGGTGAAATTGAAGGCGAATCTATTGATAGGTCGTGATCTCTCGGGCGCATGATCAGATCTGTGGATCTGACTGTCTGTGGCACATTGGAGGACTGTTAATTTGGCCCTATTCAGAGGTCCGCAGGCGATCCACAAGACAGGTGCGGGGGTCCGCAGCGCAGCAGAAGGCGCAGTGCGGGGATCCGCAGCGCAGCATAAGGTGCAGTGCGAGGTACGCAGCGCAGATGAAGGCACAATGCGGAGGTACGCAGGGGAACAGAAGAACCAGGTGCGGAAGTATGCTATCAGGCAGATAGTACAGGTGTGGATCTGAGCATAGGTACGCAAAGAAGCAGAAGGAGTAGCTGCGGAGGTGCGCAGAGCAGAAGAAGGACTGAGTGCGGATCTGCGTAGTTTAGACACAGAAGAACTGCGGATATTTGCAGACCTCTATTGGTGAAGTTGCAGACCTTTCTTGAAACATTTGTTGGCTGTCTTTTATCTATTTCTGAAGAGTTCTGGGTTTAGATTACTGGTATTGCTGATCTGGTTACTGCATTCTGAGAAGTTGATTCATTGGTTGATTGAAAAAGTTGATTGGTGATTCACATGTACTTGATGATTATTTGATGCTCATGGATCCAGTTTGAAAATTTATGAAAAGTGGTCCTTGGAAGAAAAGAAGTAGGGGGTTGTAGCTCCCTTCCAGGAGAGACTGGAAAACGAGAGAGGGTTGTAGCTCTCTGCAGGTTGCAGCTTGTGTACTGGTAAAGGACTGCACCAGTACAAAATCATTGTCAAAGAAGTTTCTAATTGAAAGAAGATAGAGAAATATTGCAGCAGGTGGTTTTCACCCACATTGGGTTTCCACCTTATATCTGGTGTTTTTTGGTGTGATTATCTGTCTTTCTTGCTCATTATTATATGGTACTAACATACAAACTAATGATAAATATCTGAAGAAGAAATTAATTGAAAAGAATTTAGTAATTCTGATTCACCCCCCTCTCAGTATTATTTCCAACACATAATAATAGGTATCTCTATTTGTCTAAGTTTTATTATTATTTTCTCGCTCTATTTTTAATGGTTGGTTTGAGTTTCGCAGGAAAATCTTGATTTTAGATCCTCGGGTGTTAGGGGAAGTTTTTAGTTGAACCAGCCAACTCCCAATCCATGTTTTCTGAAGAGCCCATTAAAATTAATCCCGGGCTTATCATAAGATTTTGTTGGTGATGCACGAAGGGTTTCGAGTTAGCACCTCCTTAAAATTTAAAAATTTAATTTTGTGTGGGGGAAATTGATAGATCTGGCTGTTGAGAGCCTTAGATTATCAGATCTGGGAGCGGAGTTGGACTCATACTCCTCAGATCTGATAGATCTACCATTCTTGTGCAGTTTGTAAATTCTGTAATTATTTTTCTAACATGGGTTTTTCTGGGTTTTAGTTTTTATCATTATATATATCGTTTGGATGTTTTCTTGTTGTCGTGCAGCTACAGATCTAAGGAGGAAATTTGTGTAAAGTCCAGATAGAGGCCCTAGAGGGTAAGATCTGGATCTATGGGGGTTTATCAACGTAATTTTCCAGGGATATTATTCAATTTTGTTACAGTCCAAGGGTTTAAAATTTTTTAGATTAGGAAACATTTCATGAGGGTTTTAGGAATAAATCTGAAGCAAAAGGATTTAACATTTTAATCAGAATTTCTGGAAATATTTTAAGGGGTTTTCTCGCTACCATTTGTCTGAGTTTTTCGATCTGCTAGCTGGGTTTTTGTTTCGCTGCAAAATTTCATTTTTTTTTTTAATAGAGAAAACCCCTTTCTTCTACCTTGTTGCTGCCATCGCTCCTCCATTTTTGTGTTTTTCCTTCCCCTATTGCTTGAGCTTCTTTCGAAACCCTAGCCATCCTTCGTTTCTTCGAGATAAACACTTCTCCATCGCTCGATTTTTGTCTTTTCTATGCCTGCATTTCCCTCATCGATACCCATCAGTGGCTCCAAATCTTTCCCGTCACCCTTTTCTGCCATCTACGTGCAAATCTCCCTCCTTCGAAACCCACAACTCCATTCAACTACTCCATTCCTTCACTCACTACTTCATTTGAACCCTTGCTAACCCTCGCCCTCAGTTCTGCCCTCAAATCCTTGTCTGCATCCCTTCTCCTCCAATGTGTAGTCCTCTACCTGCATTTAAACCCGCACCGGTGGCTTCCTCATCGTTGCTCCGTCCAACCCGTAACCCTTCCCTTCTATTGCCACCAAGGTCCTTGTTGGCTTCACCTGCGTCCATCCCCTTGAGCTTCTCTCCATTCCCCATCGAGCTCCACCTGCACAACAAAACAAACATTTCATTTTCATTTTTTTTCTTTGCCTTAGGTTTTTTGTTAGGGGTTATGGTTAATGTATTTTCGTTTAGACCTTTAAAGCCATGAAATTCCCTTTTTGGGTTTTGTTTTTCCTAGACTCCTATATATAGAAAGGAGGTTTTGTCATTTTAATCATCCAAGAATTGTTCATTTGTGTAATGTAAAGGAGGTTGCCCCCTCGAAGAGGCTGAATTCTAAGGCGTTCAACTATCTTTTCTATCTTTTTGTGAGTTGGTTTCATAACACCAACCCCAAGGGTTTCGACCCAATCTTGTCAAGGCATGTTTGATAGTAATGTTCCACTCTCAGAACTCTTCCTTACTAAGTTCTGTCTATTTACAACTTCACTCTAGTCTCCATGTTGCAGCATCAATGGCAACCAGTCTTCTTATGAAGGAGTCTTTACAACTCTTCATATTGTCCACACAGAGTCTGCAATAGTCTTCATGATCTCTGATAATGTCTCTACATAGCTTTAGTGAGTCTACTATTAGCTGCACTAAGCTTTTCATAAGAACCAATTTTCTATTCAAGAATTTGTTCCAACTTTCATAGTAAATGCTTCAGCATGACTGCTTCTCTGCTAGCTACTTCTCCCTTCAAACAATGTTAGATAAAGCTTTATTTATTACATCACAGAATTTTTCTTCAGACTGCATTGTGTACCTGATTAATTCATCACAGGTCTGAGTCTCTCACAGTGTAACATGATCAACAGAGATGCTCGTCCTTCAAATGCCTCCTGTCTTGTTATTCCTTCGGCCCTTTTCTATTCTGTTAGACCCTACAGCTGCCTCTATTTCTTCTAGCTTTTTAACCAACCTTGAACTTTCCTTGTTCTCTATTTTTCTATGCCTGATGCGCCTGACCTTTTGGCTTCCTCCTTGCTCGCTTGAGCTTCCACTTCCTCAACACTCGTTTGACCTTCAACTTCCCTCTTTTGGTTGCATTAGCTCCCTCTTCTCTCGCTTGTCCTTCGGCTTCCCGATCCTTCGGTCACTTTAGCTTCCCTTGTGCTTGCTTGTCCTTCGGCTTCTCTGCTTTTAGCTTCCTCTGTCTCTTCGAGTTCACCAATACTCCAAGGACACGTTAATTCAAAATAGAGGGCCAAAATACAGAGAAAAACATTGCATATTAAAACTATAACAGAGAGGTCCTTTTTCAATAATAATATGCATACACTGGACTTTATTATTTATGAAGAGATTGTACCAACAGGGAGGCCCCACATGCCACGTCACAATCACAATCACAATCACAATCACAATCATTCAGACCCACTGAACTATCAGAAGCGTTTATTTATGCATTTGGCCTTCAAAACCTCGGGCAATACATTTATGGAATAAATAGGAATACATGGAAAAAACCCAACCAAACGCTTAAGGCCATACTTCAAATGCATTACTCCTGCATCTATAACTTCATCAGGTCCGATGTGTAATCGCAACCAACATATTGTAGCGCTGTCCCTTTAAGACTTGCAATGGATAACTTCCGACATGGCAGACGCAATATAGCATTAAGGTGTCTTACAATAGGACCATCGGGTCTACAACATATATCACAATCGATGCTTTCAATGCGGCAAGGCCTTAAGCACTTGCGATATGGTAGATGCGACATAGTATTAAGTCATATTGCAATGCTACAGCAGGTTCGCATACTTTATTGCAATCGGTGATTTCAGGGGTGACAACCCTTTGTATATTGCGATTACCATGAATGTGATATATCAATAAGGCATCTCATAATGTTGCAGCGGGTCCACAATCACATATTTTAATGTGGCAAGGCTTAGAGCCGGAATACAACGATACATATGAAATACACTGAAAAACCCACTTCGAAACACTTAGCCAAACTTCAACTATTTATACACCTGGACATATATATCGTCGGGTCCGCACATGTATATCGCAGTCGGGGGTTTTGGGTAGTGGCACATAATAGAACCCCCCGATATGATTTCTCCGATATATATATATATATATATATATATATATATATATATATATATATATATATATATATATATATATATATATATATACTCCACCTCTGATAGTATATATTGATCCACTCCTTTAACTCTGTTTATATTATATACTGCTCCGTTGTTTCTCTATGTCCTCCGCTCTTTGTAATCTTCCACATATATATGTATTCTGCTCTTCCTCTCTTCTCCTCTGATCAGTCTTCCTTTGGATTCTGATAGTTCTTCTTTGGCATATATTACTCCCAACACTCCTGATATGGCTCCTCCTATAGCTTCGATAGCTCTGTTTATGCTCCTTTGATAGCTTTGTTTATGCTCCTTCAATAGCTCTGTTTATGCTCCTCCAATATGCTCTGCTTTGATATTCTGCAATACTCCTCTGATGTGTTAACTCCTCTTTTGATGACTTCTTCCTCTCGGTTCTTCTTGGGCATGTATTACATGTGATGCTCCTCCAATGTGGCTTGTATTGCTCCAATTTCTTCCTTTGGCTTTGCAATGTTTTTCAATGACCTTCTCTGATACCTTCATACCTTGATGGCTTATGTCTTTTCCGATATGCCTCTCTTGCTCTAATATTCTGCAATACTCTTAAGCATAAGTGATAGCTTTGATATGCCTCCTTTGTTAACTCCTCCTCTTACTCATGGCTTGGATTTCCTAATGGCCTTGCTCCTTAGCTTCATATCATCATTTAGTATCCTAGGATATTACTATATAGACATACTCCTATTGCTTCATGGATCTGCTCTACTTGGCTTCATATCATCATTTACTTGTCCAGAATATTGCCATATTGACATCAATGACAACCTAGGTTAACAATCTCCCCCTTTGTTATTGATGGCAATATTCTTCTTCTCTCCCCCTTTGACATCAATGGAAAAGGAGTGCACAATGACACCCCCTATCGAACTGCTACTCTTCTTCATGAATAGTAGATCGTCATGGGTTTGTTACTCCCCCTGTCATAGTGCTCTTCTTTTTACTCAAGATAGAAGGATTGATGCTTTATCTTCAATTAGAATAGTATCCCCTCTTCATGTCTCAGCACTACTTTATCATGGCTTCAATAATGCTTAAAGATGCTCCACTTCAATGCTTTCAAACAGATTGCAAATAGCCACACACCAAGTGTCCAAGTCCAAGTTTTTATGCTTCAATCCATATTTTGTTGTCTCCACTATCAGATTTAAGAGGCCTTCATAGTCCGATTAAGAAAATTCCACTGAAATTGCTATCTTTCTTCAGATCCGAGTTTCTTTGTGTCTCTGTGCTTCTCCTTAAGTCGCTGACATCCAGTATTAAAAATCATTGCATTTGGATGAAATGGTGAGAGGTTGTGCCTCACTTTTGCTATATTTTCTAAGTGATCAATATCAGCTTAAGTTATATTTGATTGCACAACATTCTCCTTTCTATGAGCCATCTTTTCCTTGTGTTCTTGTACATATCTCTGCAAGTTATTTCCACTAGCAGATTTAGATATCTAATCTGTGACTGTCTTTTAAATAAATTTTGCTGATTTGAATCTTCTTGCAATGATTCAATTTTGTTATATGCTGCTAGCTGCTCTTACTTCAAACTCCATTCCAGATGTATCTGTTTGTTTGAAGGTTACCTCTATTTGTGTCCATAATTTACCTATTCTCACATTAAATCCCTGAGTCAAGACATAAACTTCTGTGATAACAACACCATAGTTGTTTGCCCTATTTCTCTAGTATTAGATGACCTTCTATGTTGCTCCAAATACTACTTAGTGATTAAGTGGAAAGCATCTTCAACAATAGTCCAAAGAATGGTTACAGGATCATGTTCTTCAATGGAGTACTCCTGAGAAATGATCTTTATCAAAGAATGATTGTTAATATAGCTCAACAAGGATTTCATAAGGACCCTTTCACTAATAGCTTCTGCAATAATGATCAAGAATCACAGGCTCCCCCTAACTGTATGCATCATCTCTTTTGGCAGAGTCTTCCCATCAAATGCTCAGATTGTCAAAGGTCAGGTCAACAACATGTGTTGTTGGCTGGAGAGTTCAAGAGACTTTCGGATTGTATTTGCTTCCTTCTCCATACTTGTGTAACTTTCTTCTTTTGCATGGTTCTAGCTTGTGTAAGAGCCCAGGTTAAGTTACAATCACGTGCCATATGACCAATGTTATGACACTTGAAGCATTCTATGTTGTTCATGAATAAGAATTCATGATTTCTTCCTACAAAACTATTCCTTGGAGATTGTTGGGGACCATAATATCTATTTTTATGAGATGGTTGGGGACCATAACATCTATCCTTATGATATGCTTTACAATCTTTTGACATGTGACCAAAGTTTGTACAAGAATAACAATAACCAAAAAATAAACTTTGGTACCTAGGAGATGGAGATTTCCTTGATGTACTTCTGAATTCTTTCTGTCTTCAGTTCCTTTAATGATAACCATTACTTTTAGCATCCTTGCCATTATCTACATTTCTTCTTGGAGCATGATTTCTTCCATTGTTGCCATGATTTTTCTCCTTGCCTTTGCTGGAACTGGGAGCATCACCATTTCTTTTTGGCTTCTTCACATCCCTTTTGTTTGAAGCATTATCATTCTTGTTTGAGGATTCACCTGCATACCTGAGACCTGATTTGTCAAATGGACATCTTTGATTGCTGAGCATGTCATCCAAGGCTTGAGAGCTCTTCAAGATTTTGTTCATCCCTTCAACCTTTTTTCTGAGGAAGACAATCTCTTCTTCCAATATTTCACACTTATTATTCTTCTTAGCAAGTTGTTTCTCAGTTTCTTCCTTGATACGAGTAGCTTCATTTGCTTCTATTTTAAGCGAGATGATATCTGACTTCATTTTGAATATTTCTCCATTTTCCTTTGCTAGACTGCTCTCCATTGTCTTCTCAGCTCCTTGTGCTTGTTTCCTTGCTTCTTATAGTTGAGATTTGAGAGAGGAGACCTCTACCTTGTAATGACCAATCTCTTCTTCAAGTTTGTTCAGGTTCTTATGCCTTTGTTCAAGTTGACTTGACAAGGTATCTTCCCATTTCTTTGCTTTATCCAACTGATTTTTCATGGATATGACTTCTTCATGATGCTTTCTTTTGCTTTGATGAAATTCCTTCTTAAGCTTGCCAAGCTCTTCATCCCTTTCTTGTACTTGAAGCTTGACAAGGTCAACTTTCTCCCTTGTTTGATCTTGGTCACCAGCTAGTGTTATCTTCTTAAGTTCCTCATTTTACTTTTTCAAATTGTTAATCTCTTCCATGGCATCCATAAGTTGAGCGAGGAGGTCTTCTACAAAATATTTTTCATTCTCTTCATCTTCTAGGTCTGCTTTAGCCTTGATGTCATCATTCTCATTTTCATCTTCTATGATGGGTTCTGGATTTCCTTCTTGATTTCCATCATCTTCTTGACTGATGGTCATGGTCAAGGTCAATGCTCCTTTTGAGTGAAGGTCATGAAGTTTGTCCCATATATCCTTTGCTGATGAATATTTTCCTAGGTTGTTCTTTATATAATTACGTAGCCCATTCAAGATTGCCTTCATTGTTTTTGCATTGTACTCCTTGGATTCTCCATCCATCCTGCTATCAAAAACTATTGATTTCTGGATCTCAATGCCTTGAGTCTTTAAGAAATTCCTCATTCTTGCTTCCCATATATTAAAGTTCCCATTGAACCATGGAGCCTCCTCAAATTGATTGTCTTCTATTTTAGTGGTAGAGGGAAACACGTCCTTAGGAGGATTGGATACTTTCTTCCTTGACTTCACCATTTGTGTTGTAAAGATCAACCTTCAAGTTGTTAAGCTTTGAATGAAGTTATTTTCTTTGATACCAATTGTTGGAAATACTTTAGGGGGGGGGGGGGAGTTGTTGAATCAGTGTTTCTTTTCAACTATTGTTTTACTAGTTAAAACATTTATATTCAGAACACAAGATGAACAACAAGTATAAATTCTTTTATTAATATAATCTTTGCAATAAAATAGATACAATATATAAATGGTTGCAATCAGTTGCCAAGCACCAACTTGGACTTTTGTGAGGCTCCAACCTCCAGAGCACCAACTATGTTTTTCCAAGGCAACAATCTTGGACTTAGGAGCACCAACTCCCAAGGACTCCAACCCTTCCAGTTCCTGAGGCACCAATCCCAAGGACACCAATCCTTCCCACTTCTAAGGCACCAATCCCAAGGACACCAATCCTTCCTACTTCTGAGGCACCAACCCCAAGGGTTTCGACCCAATCTTGTCAAGGCATGTTTGATAGTAATGTCTGCAATAGCCTTGATGATCTCTGATAATGTCTTCACACAGCTTTAGTGAGTCTACTATTAGTTGCACTAAGCTCTACATAAGAACCAACTTTCTGTTCAAGCATCTGTTCTAACTATCACAGTAAATGCTTTAACATGACTGCTTATCTGCTGGCTACTTCTCCCTTCAAACAATGTTAGATAAAGCTTTATTTATTACATCACAGAATTTTTCTTCAGACTGCATTGTGTACCTGATTAATTCATCACAAGTCTAAGTCTCTCACAATGTAACACGATCAACAGATATGCTCATCCTTCGAATGCCTCCTGTCCTGTTGGTCCTTCAGCCCTTTTATGTTTTGTTGGACCCTACAGCTGCCTCTATTTCTTCCAGCTTTTTAACTAACCTTGAACATTCCTTGTTCTCTATTTTTATATACCTGATGTGCCTAACCTTTTGGATTCCTCCTTGCTCACTTGAGCTTCTGCTTCCTCAACGCTCGTTCGACCTTCGACTTCCCTCCTTCAGTCACTTTATCTTCCTCTGCGCTCGCTTGTCCTTCAGCTTCCTGATCCTTCGATCGCTTTAGCTTCCTCTGCGCTCGCTTGTCCTTCGGTTTCCTGGCTTTCGGCTTCCTCTGTCTCTTTGAGTTCACCAATACTCTAAGGGCATGTTAATTCAGAAGAGAGGGTCGAAATACAGAGAAAAACATTGCATATTAAAACTATAACAGAGAGGCCCTTTTTCAATAATAATATGCATACACTGGACTTTATTATTTATGGAGAGACTATACCAACAAGGAGGCCCCACATGCCACATCATAATCGCAATTTCAATCGCAATCGTTCAGGCCCACTGAACTATCAGAAGCGTTTATTTATGTATTTTGCCTTTAGAACCCCGAGCAATACATTTATGGAATACACAGGAATACATGGAAAAAACCCGACTGAACGCTTAAGGACGAAATTCAAATGCATTACGCCCGTATCTATAACTTCATCGGGTCTGCTATGTAATCACAATCAGCAGATTGTAGCATTGTCCCTCTAAGACTTGTAATGAATAACTTCTGACATGGTGGACACGATATAGCATTAGGGTGTCTTACAATAGGACCATTGGGTGCAGCAAGGCCTTAAGCACTTGTGATATGGTGGATGTGACATAGTATTAAGTCATATTGCAATGTTGCAGCGGGTCTGCATACTTTATCGCAATCGGCGCTTTCAGGGGTGACAACCCTTTGTATATTTCGATTACTGTGGATGAGATATATCAATAGGGAATTTCATAATGTTGCAGCGGGTCCGCAATCGCATATTTTAATGTGGCAAGGTTTAGAGCCGGAATACAATGATATATATGAAATACACTGAAAAAACCGCTTCGAAACTCTTAGCCGGACTTCAACTGTTTATACACCCAGACATATATATCTTCGAGTCTGCACATGTATATCGCAGTCGGGGGTTTCGGGTAGTGGCACATAATAGAAACCCCTCGATATGATTTCTCTGATATATATATATATATATATATATATATATATATATATATATATATACACACACACACTCCACCTCCGATAGTATATATTGCTCCGCTCCTTTAACTCTGTTTATATTATATACTGCTTTGTTGTTTCTCTATGTCCTCCGCTCTTTGTACTCTTCCGCATATATATGTATTCCACTCTTCCTCTCTGCTCCTCTGATTGGTCTTCCTTTGGATTCTGATAGTTCTTCTTTGGCATATATTACTCCTGATATCAATATGGCTCCTCCTGTAGCTCCGATAGCTCTGTTTATGCTCCTCCAATAGCTCTGTTTATGCTCCTCCGATATGCTCTGCTTTGATATTTTGCAATACTCCTCTGATGCGTTAACTCCTCTTTTGATGACTTCTTCCTCTTGGTTCTTCTTGGCATGTATTACGTGTGATGCTCCTCCATTGTGGCTCCTCTTGCTCCAATTTCTTCCTTTGGCTTTACAATGTCTTTCAATGACCTTCTCTGATACCTTCATACCTTGATGGCTTCTGTCTTTTCCGATATGCCTCTCTTGCTCTGATACTCTGCAATACTCTTAAGCATAAGTGATAGCTTTGATATGCATCCTTTGTTAACTCCTCCATTAACTCCTCTTACTCATGGCTTGGCTTTCCTGATGGCCTTGCTCCTTGGATTCATATCATCATTTAGTATCCTAGGATATTGCTATGTAGGCATACTCCTATTGCTTCATGGATCTGCTCTACTTGGCTTCATATCGTCATTTACTTGTCCAGAATATTACCATATTGACATCAATGACAACCTAGGTTAACAGATACATGCAAAGGTTGTACCTTGGGTAAGTATGCAAAATCTTCCTTTCAGGATCAAGACAGTCAAACTGGAGCAATCTCGGAGCGATTTCATACAGATGTGTGTGGACCATTCTCGACATCCTCCACCGCTAAACAAAGGCACTATGTTATTTTTATTGATGAATTTTCTCGTAGATGTTGGATCTATTTCATGCAGAAGAAGGATCAAACCTTCTCAAGTTTTTGTGAGTTCAAAGCCTTGGTTGAGAAAGAATTAGGAAAGAAGATAAGGACCTTGCGAAGCGACATTGGTGGAGAGTATGTCCCTCAAGAGTTTAAGGACTTTTGTGTAGCAGAAGGAATTAAACGGGAGTTGACGGCACCCTATAACCCACAGCAAAATGGGGTGGCCAAAAGGAAGAACAGAACGATTGTGAGAGAAGCTCGGGCAATGCTACATGACCAAGGCCTACCACTTCATTTTTGGGCTGAGGCATGCAATACAGCGGTATACTTGCAGAATAGAAGCCCACATCGCATACTGGGGATGAAGACACCAGAGGAGGCTTTCTCCGGGAAGAGACCAGATGTGAGTCACTTTAGGATCTTTGGCTCATCGGTATTTTTCCATGTGACCAAAGATGCCCAGAAGAAACTTGAGCCAACAGCTGAGTTGGGGATACTTGTGGGGTACACTGATACACCCCACAACTATCGGGTGTTCTTTCCTACCAGTCAGAGGATAGTAGTACGTAGAGATCTAAAGTTCGACAAGCAGAAGGCCATGCGAGTTTCCCTTGAGAGTGCGCTCAAGTTGCATGCAAAGGAGGAACTTTTGGTTCTGTTGTGCCCTACAACAACCCCCCATTTCATATCATCTGTATTCATAACAATCAACATATGAAATGGGTCCCTTTTAAAAAATTAATTGGCATTAATGATTTTGTTCGAAAAGGATATGATAATCAAATGTGTTTGTGAATTGAAGCCTTTTTCGAATAACAATGTTCCCAAAATAAAACCAATCTTTCGTTATTGCGATAAAGCGATCGCAAGATCGCATATCGCAATAACAAGAGAGACGCATTTAAATGGCACTTTGGTCTTTGCTGATGCGATATCGCTATCGGCGATCGGCGGTATTCAATGCATACACAAAAAGAGCACATATCTTACACCCCGATGCGACGCTATATCGGCGATCGGCTATCGGCACTGCCTCTTGTGGGAAAACACTTTAAGTTATAAACCCCGACCCGATGCGATATTGCTATCGGCCGTCGGCGGAATCCCATTCACTCTCATAAGGCGCTCAGGTTTTGCCCCGATGCGATGCGATATCGCTATCGAAGGTCGGAAAATCACTTAATATGCATCTGGTAATCTGTTCACACGCTAGTCCGATGCGATGTCGCAATCGGCATTCGCCAGGACTTCTTTCAAACGATAGTGTAACTCTTTCCCCCGATGCGATGCGATATTGTTCATC
This sequence comes from Pinus tabuliformis, assembly GCA_031772625.1. Taxonomy (NCBI): domain Eukaryota; kingdom Viridiplantae; phylum Streptophyta; class Pinopsida; order Pinales; family Pinaceae; genus Pinus; species Pinus tabuliformis. The sequence continues at coordinate 245,815,112 of CM062810.1, read as the reverse complement.
GGTAATCGGCATTCTCAAAAAGTGATTGCTTTGAGCCTTAAAATTATATTTAAATCCGGTTGATAAAGCGCAGATTTCAAAATGCCGTTAAATGCAGGGATAAGGTAATGCATGCGTATTTAATAACTTTGCCCCTTTGATTAACGAATACTTGCGTCTAAAGCATTATCATATCTGTTGCACGCGTTAGGGGGTCATTCAGTTGAATAACAGTGTAAAGGTCATTTAATGGGTAGCAGGCCTTAAAAACACCATTAATGCATATGCGATCTCTTACCAGTGATTGGATCCGCAGCTACTTTTTGAAAATTAATATCGCCACGCTTCAAGTGATATATATCTTTCTCATTATGCTTTGTCTTCATTATTTCTCGTGTTACGATTTCTCTTGCATTTGTGTAAAGTTCGTTTGTTGAGAAAAACCTGAACATGATGGGGAAGAAACACAAGAGGACTGCTGGTTCCACTACAACACCTGTTGCAGGTCAAGCTGCTACAATTTCGAAGAAAGGCCTAATCTCGGACACTACGTGCACTGGTCTTGCTAGGACCACATGGCAGGGCACGTATAATCTGTTAGAGGCCGAGCAACCACAAAAGGTAGTGACAAAGGCTAGTGTGGATGTACTAAGGAAGTCTGATGCAACTCTCAAAGACTTGGCCGACTCCTTTTTACATAGAATAGCGGCCAGAGAGTAGGTCCTCCCTTACACAGACGTAGTGCGCTGGGCAATTGAAGAAATCCCCATCACTGATAGAACTTTTCATACAAGGGATGGAAGGATTTTCGGGTCGTTCAAGCCTGATGACCTGAGGCGAATGTATCATTTGCCTGAACCGGAGCTAGTTTATAACAGAGCCTTCGTGGAGAAATTTGCAAAAGAAAATGAATCACCATCCGAACCCCTCCGAGATTGGAGGCAGAACCCAGCCAAACACAAGCATGAAAGTTCGGGTAAGTACTCCAATGTTTCTTTGGCTTCTCCCTATTGCTATGCGGGGATTATGATGTGTAGATTGTGGGGATTACATGACTCCGTTAATATCAATATTGACATGATTCCCCTAATGGAAGCGGCTGTCAATAGTATAATTATGGATTGGGCCACTATTCTTTCTGATAAGTTGGTCGTAGTTGTTCGTGAATTTAGAGCCAAAACTATAGTCACCGAAAGGAAAATCCCGCCATTTTATTATACTGCTTACATTATGGATACCCTGTGTTTTAATTCTGAGTTTCCTGTCCTCGGTTGGAGATGGACCACCCAAGATCCAACACCCATTCATTTATACCATCAGAAATTGTGGAAGTCCTCTTACAAGGACCATTTGTACCAAATTTGTAATGGTTTCATGGTGCCCATTTACTATTCTATTTATGACAAGCCCATTCCCAGAATTTCCTATGAAGCTTCTTTTGACTTACCAGCCGTAGCAAGTTGGTTCGGGGAAGAGCATTTCACCTATATCAGAGTTTTTGGGAGTAAGGCTAGGCCGCATGTCCTCCCTTTATATATCCCAGACAAACTGTTAGCCCGGGAAATCTGCTACCAGATTATGGCCGAGAGTGTCACACAAACTCTCAAAGAGGAGAAGAAGAGAGGTTGGCCCTCTTTTCCTTTAAGAATTGGGGTTTTTACTCTGCTTAATTACAAGCATGCAGAAAAAGAAGCGACAAAACTCCAAACTTTATCCCTGGCCACTATCCCAAACAGACTCTATGATCCAAAGCAAACTGCCTACACTGCCCTAGAACAAACAAAATTGACAAAAGTTGATCATCAAGAGGATATGTTTGATGACCTGTTCGCAGGTGTCGATACAATAAGTCAAACCAAACAGCTTGCCAGAATGAAATATAACGATGAGGCGTTGACTGAGTTTAATAAACTTAGGGAGCAGAGGTTGCAAACTCTGCCTCTAGATTTATTATCCACAACCCCAGCCTCTTCCTCAAGCGAGCCTAGTCGGCAACAGATACATCCACCTCCTGTTACAACTAAAGAACAGGATAAACAACAGGAGGAAAGGCAGAAGAAGCTGCAAGCAGAGAGGCAGAAAAAGGAGCAGATAGAAAGGCAGCAAAAGGCATAGAAGGATCAAGAGCAGAGGAAGAAGAAGGAAGAAGAGAAACTAAAGAAAGAACTAGCAGATAGGCAGAAAAAGGAATTAGAGGAGCAGCAGCGGAAAGCACAAGAGGAGCAGCAGCAAAAAGAACTTGAAGAACAACAGAAGTTAGAACAAGAAAAAGAACGGAGCAAAGCCCCTACAGAGCAACATAAGCAAACCTCCACCGATCCTAAATTGATTAAACAATGGAACCAATTCGATTCCATTATCAGTGGTAAGGAAGGCTCCAAAGACACAGACACCTCTAAAACAAGCGATGCGCCCGATACCACTTCTTCTCAGGTTCTAGGAGGAACCAGTGGCCCACCCATTTCACAGGATGTCGAGGTAATCAATAAGGACCCTTCCGATCAAATTGTTCTCCAGGTGGAAGAAATTCCTCCCCTAGATATTTTCTACAGCCCAAAGCATAGAGCTGTTATTAAGCGCTCTAAGAAAAGATGAAGGCTTGATCAACCTTCTATCTTTCCTGAGCAAACAGTCACGGGCAATATGGTCTGGAAGGAGGATTTGGATCCCTCCGATGATCTAACAAAGTTGTCGCAATTCGCGGGAGCTTATTCTGCAGCAACTATCGACAAAGCATCGGAGGTAAGTCTTCTGTTGAAGACTAAGGACCATGAAATATATGCATTACAGGCAGAGGTAATTGAAGCGAAAAACAAAGCAGCACAGGTGGAAGAGCAGTCGCTGGCTCAACAGCAGGAAAACAATTTGTTAACCCAGCAACTGCAAATTGAAAGACAAAGGATAGACCAAAGTGAAAATCAGAAGGCAAAAGAATTGTCGGATGCATTGTCACAGTTGAAAGCATCAAATGAGCTGATGATGAAATCGAAAGATGAGCGAATAGCTCAACTATCAGCACAGCTTGAAGGTATCAAGAGCACACAGAATGTGAAAGTTTTCAGTGCAGAGGCAACTCAAATAAATAGCGCATTACTATCTCAGATCAGACTTCTATGTCAACAACTTGCTAAGGCTGAGCCATTATGCGAAATATCTGCAACAGTGTGTGAGCAAATAGAGAAGGCCAGAAATGAGCTAGATCAGGCCGAAGAAGCCATATCCGATTATCTTGAGTGGCAAGACACTGAAGAAGGGAAAGCGGCGAATTTGTCCCGAATCCATGAAGCGTACAAGGACATACTCTTCACGGAATGGAACACTCAGGTAATGAAAGCAGAAAGGGCGGCTTCCAGGTGTAAAATAATTGCCAGCAATATGATCGACCTAGTCAATGATACACTTTATTTGGCAAACATGATCTCCAAGTGCACACCTGGAAGCATAACAACAGCAGATATGCTTGAACAAACAAGTTATCATGGCTTGGAGGAACAGAGGAAGTTAATTACCGGAGTAAATACTTTAACCTCTGACGCATATTGGCTCTTTCTAGTCAAGCCACATACTCAAAGGTCTGCTCTCAAGTGTTTAACGGATGCCCTCGGATGCCTGATCTCCGACATTCAGGATGCTACATATGATGCCCAGCTAACTTCGCGTCTCAACACTCCACCGGAAGTAGAGCCAATGTTGGCGATATGTCAGCTAAGGAGTAAAGGCAAAGAACCCACCGAATGAAGCATTGCTGCCAACTGCCAGATCGCCAAGAAAGATGGAAAAAACATTTATTGATGCCAATTTAATAGCTTTTCAGTTGTTTAGATATTTAGATTAGTATAGTATTTATAGACCCTTTCATTGTTTTGGAAAGGGTCGTAAAATTTTGTAATAAACTTAAAGGCTGAAGTTTGCACTATTGTGCTTCAGTCTATATTCTTTTGTGAAACTCGACCAACGGTTCTTAATTTTGATTAGAAGGTTGTTTTACACAATTGCGCACGACTGTCTGTTGTTGGGAATGCTTTCTGATTTGAAGGAAGGACTGCGACATAGTGATTAATATACTGGATTGATCGAGCAGCTTACATGGTACTATTATCTGTATCTGTGTTCTTTCTTATTATATGAATTGTTGTGTTATTATCTTTGCTATTGTTGAATGCATGTATGCGATATAACAGCGAATCTTCATTTTGTTTCACTATTGAATGTTTTGGTAATTTGTTATCTCTTTCACCCATGCATGTATCAATGATATAAACGATTAAGTGTAGTAATTCGCTATAATCGCTCTGCATAACTAATTATGCAGAGCAATTTTAAATGGTTTAAACATCTATGCTTAAGTGTTAGAGTCATCTATATGCCTGCCTTAAAGCACAGATCATCAAACGCTATGCTTTACTAAGTGATAAGTCCCGGGATTAGATTATAATTATTACATTTCGCTTATAGTTTAGTTGTTCGCTTATTACCATCCTATATCATAAGTCACTCATCCATCCCGTTTATTTATAATTCTTGGGAAACTGGTCCCATTATCCCCAGTCGGAACCACTATTCCAAACGGAAAAGGAGCTGCACTAAGGTCCGGACCGGGTGGTTTCCCCAATGTTGTTGCAACGATTTTCGGGGCATCAACATTTTTGGCGCTAGAAGGAGGGCCTTGACTGTGAATGGAAAGCAGACCCAAATCGGCAAGTCATTCTAAGAGTAATTCTCCCTCCAAATCTCCTCGTTCTTCTCAATTACATGCTGGTTTGCCAGCCCATAACCAAGAAGAAGAGGAATCTACCACCACTGCTCAATCCCATCATATCCCAGAACAGCTAAGTCTTGAATCTCCTAAAGTCCAGTCTCTAATCCATAAACTTCAGAGCTTCTCGATCTCACCACAGAAATCTGAGATATCAGAAAGCAGTGCGACTTCGCAGTTCAACCTCACTCATCCTCTTACCAGACTTCAGAGCGAAAAACTTGGTATTGAACCCACTGAGTTTCCTTTACCCAAAAGGAAAAAGCCAAAGAAAAATACTGAAGGATCTGATAGTGGGGATTTTTCTTCCACATCCTCCATTTCATCTCCTCATCTGCAAAGTCAACCACCCACTCCTCCATTACATATTGTTGTTCATCAGGGAACAGGAGCCTCAATATCCCAACCTATTCACTCTTCATCTTTGATACCTCCCCAAACATCTGGAATTCCAACAGTAGTGTCAACCACTGTCGCTAGCATAATGGCAGATCCATGGACTAGGCCGGGTGCAGTCAACATGCCTGGACCATTGCATGATCTACCAGATGCTCCCGAAAAATGGCTGCCTAAATTTAATCCAGATAACGGAACCCAAGCTGAAGAACATATTAACAATTTTATGTTAGCAGTTAACTTAAAAGGAGTGACAGAGCAAGATGTTGTTGTAAGACTTTTCCCCTACACTTTACAAGGATCAGCAGGATCCTGGTATTTTTCCTTACCTACTGGTTCAATTACCAGTTGGAACACATGCCAAGAGCAGTTTCTTACCAAGTATGGAGATGATAGGTCCTTAGCTACTTTAATAAATGATCTCTTCAATTTGAGGATAGAGCATAGGGAACCAATAAAGGAGTTTAATGCCAGATTTAATAAACTCCTGAATAAAATCCCTACCGATTCTAAACCAAGTGAACAAATTCGAAGCGAATGGTATATTACCGCCTTACCTGCCAACATAGCTATTTTTGTAGACAGGGCTGGGAAACCTACCTTAGCTGAAAACATGAAAGAAGCACTTGCTGTTGAAAAGCGCATTAATGCTCTTGAGAAGAAAGTTGCTCTAGAAGATCGAAAAGCCAAAAAAGTCTCGTTTAAAGAAGATTCCAAGAAGAAAACCCCAAAGGACCCCTATGACATGGAAGGTTTACAAAAGGTCCTTAAAACATTGTCTAACGAAATGGTTGATATCAAGAAGCAGGTGGCCGAAACCTCAAATAAAAGACCATTTAGAACTTACAAGAAAACTGAATCAAAGCCACCCAACGTCATATCTAACGCAGATTCAGACCAAGAAGAAGAGGAAGAGGAGACGACTTCACAAACCGATGATGAAGAAGATGTAGCTGAATGCCATGGAATGTGGGATTTTATACTCCCAAACTCTGATACTGAGAATGAAGAAGAAGCCTTTCCGGTTACTACAAGAAGTAAAAGTACTTCTGAACTTCCCCAGGCAACCTCGAGGAAGAGGAGCGCAGGTGCTGCTACAGCAAAGGAAAAAATTCCCCCTAAGAAGTCGCCTGTAGTAGCCCCCCAAAACCAGCCTTCAACTTCTAATACTCCTTCAACATCCAAGACATTAGTGATATCTGACTCAATGGAGTATAATATTGTTGATGATATGAAGAAAACTAAGGCAAATATAACTATGTTTGAGCTTAGCAAATTAAAACATCAACAAAAATTACTTCTCAAAGAATTAAATGCTGTTCCCTCTACTCCCCTTCCCAGTACAAGAGCTGCCAACGATCAAGGCCAGCCTCCTGCAGGTATGGTTGAAGCTACCGATTCAGTTCTAATTGGAGATAAATCAAATTCTCACACTCCACCCTTCCTGCTGACGTACGAGATTTATAATAGAAACCTGCACAACTGTTTAATTGATTCAGGGGCTTCATCTAATATAATGCCAGCTTCAGTTTGTTCTAAGCTGAACATTGAGCCACAGAAGTCAGCCACTCATATTGTGCAGTTGGATAGGACTAAAGTGCAGGTAGTGGGTGAAATTAATTCTGTAACCATCAGGTTGTCTGCCAACCCCAGGGTTGTCCAGAGAATTGATATTTTAATTGCCGACATACCTGAATTTTATGGTTTAATATTGAGCAGAGATTGGTCCGAAAAACTGCACGGGTATATCTCTACAGATTGGTCACATATGTGGCTTCCCTACAAGGGAAAGCCAAATCAAATAAGGATCGATCGTGAGAAGAATATGACCCACACAGTTACTGAATTTGAGCAAGAAAACCAACCTGTGGCATTCAACAACAACATTTTGGGGAACTATTCGGCAGAATCATTCTTTGGCAACTTTGTTGCCCAACCATCTCCTTTTTCAGTCAATCATTTTACATCTCAAATAGAAAATTTTTCACAAACTGATAGGTCCAGATGTTTTAATGATGCTGAGAAAAATGTAGATACTTTTGTTAATATTCCTTTATTTTGGTCTCTGTATTTTGATGGCTCTAAGTCCACTGAAGGTTCAGGAGCAGGATGTATATTGGTTAGTCCGCAAGGAGAAAAGACAATGTTGTCTTGTAGGTTAGAGTTTGAGTGCACTAATAATACAGCCGAATATGAAGCTTTAATCCAAGGATTATACAAAGCAATCGGCCTGGAGGTGCGATATCTAAAGGTATTCGGCGATTCAGAAATCATTGTCAAATAGGTTAGAAATGCAATTCATTGCCTTCCGACTCACCTTAAACATTACCAATCGCTCGTTCAAGAGCTTACCTCACACTTTTTGGCATTCAACATTTCTTCTATACCTCGATCTCAAAATTCCGCCGCAGATTTACTAGCCAATGTAGCTTCAAAGCTTCTACCTTCTGAAGACTACAGCCTTGATAGATTTTCTGTAGAATTACTTTTCAGACCTTCAATTCCTGACAATGTCACTAATTGGAGAGTATTTAATCATGATGATGATATTTTGCAATTTTTAACTTCTGAGAAATCTTATGATAAGCAAGTTATTGAGGAAGATGATCATGATTCCCAGATGAAAGAAGTGCCCAAAGAAAATTCGATCCCTAAACCAGTGGTAAAATTAGAAGATCTTTATGATATCAAAGACAGGTTTAAACCTATAATTAATACAAAGCTTCAGAGTTCTACCCTTAGGTTTGAATTGATAAATCTAGGAACCAACGAGTCTCCTCAAAACATCAATTTAGGAATAGGACTATCTCAGAAAGAAAAGGAAGCATTTATTAAATTGTTAAGAAAAAACAAACAGGTTTTTGCTTGGAAATATGATGACTTAAAGACATATGATACATCTATTATCCAGCATACCATTCCTATGCTTCCTGATCAGAAACCGATTCAGCAAAAGTTAAGAAAAATACATCCAAGTTTGGAGAGCCAGATAAAGTCGGAACTTAACAAGCTCTTGAAAGCCAAGATTATCTTTCCAGTCCGACATTCAAACTGGGTCTCTAATATGGTGCCAGTCAGAAAGAAAAATGGCGACATTCGAATCTGTATTGATTTCAGGAATTTGAACAAAGCGAGCTTAAAAGACAACTTCCCATTGCCTACTATGGAGCAAATTCTCCAATCGGTGGCAGGTTCTGAATTGATGTCTTTTCTAGACGGTTTTTCAGGGTACAATCAAGTTCTGGTACATCCTGATGACCAGCTTAAAACTACATTCAGAACAAAATGGGGAACCTATGCATATCAGAAAATGCCTTTTGGTCTTATAAATGTCGGAGCGACATTTCAGAGAGCTATGGACATGGCCTTCAGAGGGTTAATTAATCGATCAGTAGTCGTCTATCTAGACGATATTACTGTGTATTCTAAGAAGAGAGATAATCATTTGCACGACTTAAATCAGATCTTTCAGCGATGCAAAAGATATGGTATTTCCCTAAACCCAAAGAAGTCCTTCTTTGCTCTTGACCAAGGAAAACTCTTAGGCTTTATAGTATCTAAAGATGGTATTTATATTGATCCTGATCGGATTAATGAAATTTCTGAAATCCCTTTCCCACATAACAAAAAATCAATGCAGTCATTTTTGGGTCAGATTAATTTTGTCAAACGATTTGTTCCAGATTTTTCGCAAATTGTATTACCACTTCAGACAATGATCAAGAAGAATTCAGTCTTCAAATGGGGATCAGAAGAAAAGCAAGCTTTTGATGTTATCAAACAATCAATAATCAATGCCCCAGCCTTGAATACTCCAAATTTTTCTAATCATTTTACACTATATACTATTGCATCCAACACTTCATATGCCGCAGTACTCACACAACTGAATGATAACAACTTAGAAGCACCCATATTCATTTTTCAGTTCAAATCTTCAAGGTGCCGAATTGAATTATTCTGATGTGGAGAAACAAGCCTTTGCTGTATTCAAAGCAGTCAAACATTATAGACCCTTCCTTTTGAAAACCCAAACAAAAGTTATAGTTCCTTTCCCAGCGGTAAGACAACTATTAATTCAGAAAGAATTGGGTGAAAAAAGAGCCAATTGGGTTACAGCGCTTCAAGAGTATGACTTAGAAATAAAGCCAGCAAAGATTGTTAGGGGCCAAGGTTTTTGCAGGATATTGGCAGGAGCATCAAACATTCACGAATCAAGCGATGAGGATCAGATTGAATCCATCAATCAGATAAGTGTCACTGATTCTGAATCTCAATATGCTGATTTGATATTTTATTTGAAGAACAGTTATGCTCCTCCAAATTTATCTTACAAAAATAAAAGGGCCATTAGGTTAAAAGCTAAGAATTTCACTCTCATTGATGATCTGTTGTTTAAACAAAATTATGATTCTATCCTGTTAAGATGTCTTGAGAAACCTGAAGCTCAAAAGGTTTTGCAGGAGCTACATGATGGACCAGCTGGGGGACATTTTGGAGCTGACACAACAGCTCACAAGATTATTCATGCTGGATATTACTGGCCTACTCTATTTAGAGATTGCCATGAGTACGTAAGAAAATGCCTTAATTGCCAAACATCTGGTGGAAGACAACGAAAATCAGCTTTCCCTCTGCAACCTGTCAACATTGAACAGCCATTCGAACAATGGGGATTAGATATCATCGGGGAAATTACTCCACCATCTTCCAAACAACATAGGTATATCCTTACTGCTACTGATTATTTTACTAAATGGGTAGAGGCTATTCCTTTGAAGGCGGCAAATGCAGAGGTAATTATCGAGTTCATTGACCAATTCATCATTACCAGGTTTGGTGTTCCAAACGCTCTTATTTTTGATAATGCTTCTTATTTCTCAGGAAACGCTATATATGATTTTGCTATTAAAAGGGGGTTTAAACTGAAATATTCTTCCAATTATTATCCCCAGGGAAACGGTTTAGCCGAATCTACTAATAAGAATCTCATCAAAATCATTAAGCGAACTGTTGAACAGAATCATAGAAACTGGCATAAATCTTTGGTCTTTGCATTATGGGCTGATAGAATAACACAAAAGGCTTCTATAGGGACCTCTCCTTTCAATTTGGTATATGGAAAAGAAGCCGTGTTGCCTACAAATCTTGTTCTTCCATCTTTAGCCCTAGTACAGTACATTGAAGAGACTCCTTCTTCTTCTATCCAACTTAGACATGACCAAATTCTCAAATTAGAAGAAGAGAGGGAAAAAGCCAGAATCACTCATGCCAGACATCAACAAATCATCAAAGCATCCTTCGACTCAGCATCATCCGGTTCCAAACAACTTCAAGTTGGTGACTTAGTTCTCAAATGGGACAAGGCCCATGAAGATAAAGGTAAGCATACCAAATTTCAGAAAATGTGGCTTGGACCATTTCAGATCTGTGAAAAGATAGGCCATTCAACTTTTATATTGCAAGACTTATCAGGGTTGAGAGATTCTCTCCCCATCAATGGCCTGATCCTGAAGAAATTCTTTAATTGAGAAGGTAACCCCTTCTCCTTTTGTAGATTTGTGTAGTTTGTAGGATTGGTAGGAAATAAAACTGTAGAGTATCTCCATTGACCTTTTGTTGTGTTTGAGGAAGCTGTCTCACAAAAATAATATAAATATTTGTTTTTAGATAATAGAACCCTCAATCAAAAGAAATAGTTTCTAGGAAACTAGATATCCTTGTGTTCTGAAACTACAATTTAAATTTTGAAGACTCCTCTCAAGAGGTAAAAGTTCTGAATCATTTTCTGTTTTTAAAACTAGTCTCCAAAGGTTATCTATTAAAAGATAGAAGCTAACCCATTTTCAGTATCTTCAACTCTTCACCTGTCATCCATTTGCTCTTAAGGAGAAGATTGTTCACCCCATTCACTAAAGGTTATGATTACTCAGAGTGTAATTCTAAAATATAAAAGATTAAAGATAAGAGGTCTTATCATAAGCCTGCTTACCATGTTCATAGGGAAATAGGTTAACTGACATTACCAATACTGCCTACCAAAACAGGGTAATGGCTTGAAATTTCAAGACAAGGGGTCTCATCACGAGCCAGCTTGATCAGTTAAATTATTACCAGTGAATGGCATTGTCATAAGCTGGCCACCAAACCAGGACAGTGGCTTTTTATCTTATTAATTACAAAGAAAAACAGATGAAAAATAAAATATGAAAACATTTTATGGATTCATTCTGTTAATCACACTCTTATGTGAATGGAAAAGTGGACAATACTATGGTTAAAAGGTATCCCTGTCGAGACTATAAATGTTTGCTGGCAACAGAGGCTCTACCTATGACAAAGGGGTTAATTATAAAAGCTGATGTGGGAAAGTTTTCTATTTTATCACTATGAACCAATAAAGACTTATTTTTGAAACTTATTATGTATTTGGTTTCTTGAAACTAAATGGGAAGAAGTTAACAAAATGAAGTTCACTTTAGTCAGAACACATGAATATCTAGTTATATTAGAAGTTCTCCTTCTGATTGAGTTTCTATTTTTGAAAAGCTTGAGTGTTTGTATTAATTTCAGAGATAACTGGTTCTACCAACGAATCGCCAATTGTTGTGCCCTACAACAACCCCCCATTTCATATCATCTGTATTCATAACAATCAACATATGAAATGGGTCCCTTTTAAAAAATTAATTGGCATTAATGATTTTGTTCGAAAAGGATATGATAATCAAATGTGTTTGTGAATTGAAGCCTTTTTCGAATAACAATGTTCCCAAAATAAAACCAATCTTTCGTTATTGCGATAAAGCGATCGCAAGATCGCATATCGCAATAACAAGAGAGACGCATTTAAATGGCACTTTGGTCTTTGCCAATGCGATTTCGCTATCGGTGATCGGCGGTATTCAATGCATACACAAAAAGAGCACATATCTTACACCCCGATGCGACGCTATATCGGCGATCGGCTATCGGCACTGCCTCTTGTGGGAAAACACTTTAAGTTATAAACCCCGACCCGATGCGATATCGCTATCGGCCGTCGGCGGAATCCCATGCACTCTCATAAGGCGCTCAGGTTTTTCCCCGATGCGATGCGATATCGCTATCGGAGGTCGGCAAATCACTTAATATGCATCTGGTAATCTGTTCACACGCTAGTCCGATGCGATGTCGCAATCGGCATTCGCCAGGACTTCTTTCAAACGATAGTGTAACTCTTTCCCCCGATGCGATGCGATATTGTTCATCGGTAATCGGCATTCTCAAAAAGTGATTGCTTTGAGCCTTAAAATTATATTTAAATCCGGTTGATAAAGCGCAGATTTCAAAATGCCGTTAAATGCAGGGATAAGGTAATGCATGCGTATTTAATAACTTTGCCCCTTCGATTAACGAATACTTGCGTCTAAAGCATTATCATATCTGTTGCACGCGTTAGGGGGTCATTCAGCTGAATAACAGTGTAAAGGTCATTTAATGGGTAGCAGGCCTTAAAAACACCATTAATGCATATGCGATCTCTTACCAGTGATTGGATCCGCAGCCACTTTTTGAAAATTAATATCGCCACGCTTCAAGTGATATATATCTTTCCCATTATGCTTTGTCTTCATTATTTCTCGTGTTACGATTTCTCTTGCATTTGTGTAAAGTTCGTTTGTTGAGAAAAGCCTGAACATGATGGGGAAGAAACACAAGAGGACTGCTGGTTCCACTACAACACCTGTTGCAGGTCAAGCTACTACAATTTCGAAGAAAGGCCTAATCTCGGACACTACGTGCACTGGTCTTGCTAGGACCACATGGCAGGGCACGTATAATCTGTTAGAGGCCGAGCAACCACAAAAGGTAGTGACAAAGGCTAGTGTGGATGTACTAAGGAAGTCTGATGCAACTCTCAAAGACTTGGCCGACTCCTTTTTACATAGAATAGCGGCTAGAGAGCAGGTCCTCCCTTACACAGACGTAGTGCGCTGGGCAATTGAAGAAATCCCCATCACTGATAGAACTTTTCATACAAGGGATGGAAGGATTTTCGGGTCGTTCAAGCCTAATGACCTGAGGCGAATGTATCATTTGCCTGAACCGGAGCTAGTTTATAACAGAGCCTTCGTGGAGAAATTTGCAAAAGAAAATGAATCACCATCCGAACCCCTCCGAGATTGGAGGCAGAACCCAGCCAAACACAAGCATGAAAGTTCGGGTAAGTACTCCAACGTTTCTTTGGCTTCTCCCTATTGCTATGCAGGTATTATGATGTGTAGATTGTGGGGATTACATGACTCCGTTAATATCAATATTGACATGATTCCCCTAATGGAAGCGGCTGTCAATAGTATAATTATGGATTGGGCCACTATTCTTTCTGATAAGTTGGTCGTAGCTGTTCGTGAATTTAGAGCCAAAACTATAGTCACCGAAAGGAAAATCCCGCCATTTTATTATACTGCTTACATTATGGATACCCTGTGTTTTAATTCTGAGTTTCATGTCCTCGGTTGGAGATGGACCACCCAAGATCCAACACCCATTCATTTATACCATCAGAAATTGTGGAAGTCCTCTTACAAGGACCATTTGTACCAAATTTGTAATGGTTTCATGGTGCCCATTTACTATTCTATTTATGACAAACCCATTCCCAGAATTTCCTATGAAGCTTCTTTTGACTTACCAGCCGTAGCAAGTTGGTTTGGGGAAGAGCATTTCACCTATATCAGAGTTTTTGGGAGTAAGGCTAGGCCGCATGTCCTCCCTTTATATATCCCAGACAAACTGTTAGCCCGGGAAATCTGCTACCAGATTATGGCCGAGAGTGTCACACAAACTCTCAAAGAGGAGAAGAAGAGAGGTTGGCCCTCTTTTCCTTTAAGAATTGGGGTTTTTACTCTGCTTAATTACAAGCATGCAGAAAAAGAAGCGACAAAACTCCAAACTTTATCCCTGGCCACTATCCCAAACAGACTCTATGATCCAAAGCAAACTGCCTACACTGCCCTAGAACAAGCAAAATTGACAAAAGTTGATCATCAAGAGGATATGTTTGATGACCTGTTCGCAGGTGCCGATACAATAAGTCAAACCAAACAGCTTGCCAGAATGAAATATAACGATGAGGCGTTGACTGAGTTTAATAAACTTAGGGAGCAGAGGTTGCAAACTCTGCCTCTAGATTTATTATCCACAACCCCAGCGTCTTCCTCAAGCGAGCCTGGTCGGCAACAGATACATCCACCTCCTGTTACAACTAAAGAACAGGATAAACAACAGGAGGAAAGGCAGAAGAAGCTGCAAGCAGAGAGGCAGAAAAAGGAGCAGATAGAAAGGCAGCAAAAGGCACAGAAGGATCAAGAGCAGAGGAAGAAGAAGGAAGAAGAGAAACTAAAGAAAGAACTAGCAGATAGGCAGAAAAAGGAATTAGAGGAGCAGCAGCGGAAAGCACAAGAGGAGCAGCAGCGAAAAGCACTTGAAGAACAGCAGAAGTTAGAACAAGAAAAAGAACGGAGCAAAGCCCCTACAGAGCAACATAAGCAAACCTCCACCGATCCTGAATTGATTAAACAATGGAACCAATTCGATTCCATTATCAGTGGTAAGGAAGGCTCCAAAGACACAGACACCTCTAAAACAAGCGATGCGCCCGATACCACTTCTTCTCAGGTTCTAGGAGGAACCAGCGGCCCACCCATTTCACAGGATGTCGAGGTAATCAATAAGGACCCTTCCGATCAAATTGTTCTCCAGGTGGAAGAAATTCCTCCCCTGGATATTTTCTACAGCCCAAAGCATAGAGCTGTTATTAAGCGCTCTAAGAAAAGACGAAGGCTTGATCAACCTTCTATCTTTCCTGAGCAAACAGTCACGGGCAATATGGTCTGGAAGGAGGATTTGGATCCCTCCGATGATCTAACAAAGCTGTCGCAATTCGCAGGAGCTTATTCTGCAGCAACTATCGACAAAGCATCGGAGGTAAGTCTTCTGTTGAAGACTAAGGACCATGAAATATATGCATTACAGGCAGAGGTAATTGAAGCGAAAAACAAAGCAGCACAGGTGGAAGAGCAGTTGCTGGCTCAACAGCAGGAAAACAATTTGTTAACCCAGCAACTGCAAATTGAAAGACAAAGGATAGACCAAAGTGAAAATCAGAAGGCAAAAGAATTGTCGGATGCATTGTCACAGTTGAAAGCATCAAATGAGCTGATGATGAAATCGAAAGATGAGCGAATAGCTCAACTATCAGCACAGCTCGAAGGTATCAAGAGCACGCAGAATGTGAAAGTTTTCATAGCAGAGGCAACTCAAATAAATAGCGCATTACTGTCTCAGATCAGACTTCTATGTCAACAACTTGCTAAGGCTGAGCCATTATGCGAAATATCTACAACAGTGTGTGAGCAAATAGAGAAGGCCAGAAATGAGCTAGATCAGGCCGAAGAAGCCATATCCGATTATCTTGAGTGGCAAGACACTGAAGAAGGGAAAGCGGCGAATTTGTCCCGAATCCATGAAGCGTACAAGGACATACTCTTCACGGAATGGAACACTCAGGTAATGAAAGCAGAAAGGGCGGCTTCCAGGTGTAAAATAATTGCCAGCAATATGATCGACCTAGTCAATGATACACTTTATTTGGCAAACATGATCTCCAAGTGCACACCTGGAAGCATAACAACAGCAGATATGCTTGAACAAACAAGTTATCATGGCTTGGAGGAACAGAGGAAGTTAATTACCGGAGTAAATACTTTAACCTCTGATGCATATTGACTCTTTCTAGTCAAGCCACATACTCAAAGGTCTGCTCTCAAGTGTTTAACGGATGCCCTCGGATGCCTGATCTCCGACATTCACGATGCTACATATGATGCCCAGCTAACTTCGCGTCTCAACACTCCACCGGAAGTAGAGCCAATGTTGGCGATATGTCAGCTAAGGAGTAAAGGCAAAGAACCCACCGAATGAAGCATTGCCGCCAACTGCCAGATCGCCAAGAAAGATGGAAAAAACATTTATTGATGCCAATTTAATAGCTTTTCAGTTGTTTAGATATTTAGATTAGTATAGTATTTATAGACCCTTTCATTGTTTTGGAAAGGGTCGTAAAATTTTGTAATAGACTTAAAGGCTGAAGTTTGCACTATTGTGCTTCAGTCTATATTCTTTTGTGAAACTCGACCAACGGTTCTTAATTTTGATTAGAAGGCTGTTTTACACAATTGCGCACGACTGTCTGTTGTTGGGAATGCTTTCTGATTTGAAGGAAGGAGTGCGACATAGTGATTAATATATTGGATTGATCGAGCAGCTTACATGGTACTATTATCTGTATCTGTGTTCTTTCTTATTATATGAATTGCTGTGTTATTATCTTTGCTATTGTTGAATGCATGTATGTGATATAACAGCGAATCTTCATTTTGTTTCACTATTGAATGTTTTGGTAATTTGTTATCTCTTTCACCCATGCATGTATCAATGATATAAACGATTAAGTGTAGTAATTCGCTATAATGGCTCTGCATAACTAATTATGCAGAGCAATTTTAAATGGTTTAAACATCTATGCTTAAGTGTTAGAGTCATCTATATGCCTGCCTTAAAGCACAGATCATCAAACGCTACGCTTTACTAAGTGATAAGTCTCGGGATTAGATTATAATTATTACATTTCGCTTATAGTTTAGTTGTTCGCTTATTACCATCCTATATCATAAGTCACTCATCCATCCCGTTTACTTATAATTCTTGGGAAACTGGTCCCATTATCCCCAGTCGGAACCACTATTCCAAACGGAAAAGGAGCTGCACTAAGGTCCGGACCGGGTGGTTTCCCCAATGTTGTTGCAACGATTTTCGGGGCATCAACAGGTTCCTAAGGAGGAGGAGCCTCAGACTGATATGGAGCCACCGCATGTAGAAGATCCAGGAGCGGAGACATCCACTCATGTAGAGTCTTCTAGAGATGGGTGGAAATGCTCAACAGAAGCTAAAAAAAATTTGATGGATGTGAGAGAGAATGTGGGAGAGCCATCTTCTCAGTGCAGACAAAGGAGGTCACTTGAGCGGTACACTGGTTACATGGCCCTTGTTGGGGAGTGTGTAGAGAGTGAAGCATCTTCCTTTGAGGAAGCAGTGGAGCAGCCACTCTTGGTTGATGCTATGGTGGAGGAGTATGACTCCATAGTTCGGAAGAGTGTTTGGGATGTTGTTCCAAGATCGGAAACAAGTTAGTGGTGATTTCCTGGTGGATTTACAAGGTAAAGCAAGCAGCTAATGGTAGTGTGGAGAAACATAAGGAAAATTTTGTTGCCCATGGTTTCTCACAGGTCGAGGGGATCAACTATGATGATACTTTTGCTCCTGTAGCAAGGTACTCATCTATCAGATCGATGTTGACACTATCAGCATAGATGGGTTGGAAGATCCATCAGATGGATGTGAATACTGCATTCCTCAATGGCAAGATTGAGGAAGAGGTGTACATAGAGCAGCCGGAAGGACTTGAGACCTTCGATTGTGAGTCGGATGTGTGCCGACTCAAGAGAGCTTTGTACGGGCTGAAGCAAGCACCTCGTGCTTGGTACACCAGGATCGACATCTATTTCATTGAGTTGGGCTTCACAAAGAGTGAAGCAGATGCAAACCTATACCACATCATGGTAGAAAGTAAGCCATTGATCATTGTTCTTTATGTTGATGATCTAATATTAACAGGTGATGATCAGTTGATCAAGTATTGCAAGGAGGACCTTGCAAGAGAGTTCGAGATGAAAGACATGGGTCTCATGCACTACTTTCTAGGCATGGAAGTGTGGTAGAAGGATGAGGAAGTGTTTGTGTCTCAAGGCAAGTATGCCAATGAGATACTCAGGAGATCCGACATGGAGAAGTGCAAGCCCATGCAGACTCCTCTAGCAGGTAACTAGAGGAAAGAAGATGCTACTTCAGGTGAGGTAGTAGCCGCTACTGTATATCGGCAGCTTGTGGGTTCATTGATGTATTTAGTGAACACATGACCAGATTTGTGCTTTGCGGTGAACCAGCTGATTCAAGCTATGATTCAGCCTACCAAGCTGTTTTGGAAGGCAGCGAAACATGTGCTGAGATACCTCAGAGGCACATCTCAGTATGGATTATGGTACAAACAGACAGAGGGAGTGAAGCTTCAGGGCTTCACAAATGCAGATTGGGTAGGGATTCCATCAGATCGAAAGAGCACTTTAGGAGGAATTTTGAACCTTGGTTCAGCTGCAGTTTCTTGGTACAGCAAGAAATAGAGGTCAGTTGCACTTAGCTCAGCAGAGGTTGAATACATGGCTGCCACTCAGATAGCATGTGAGGCCATTTGGATGTGGAAAATTCTAGTTGGATTGTTTGATCAGAGGTTGGATCCAACTATGATATATTGCGATAATCATATTTGTATCAACTCTTTGAGAGTACAGTATATCATGACAGGTCCAAGCACATCGATATCCGGTATCATCGTCTTCGAAACTGTGTGCTGAAGAGGATCATGTTGTTGCTATATGTTTCGACGGAAGAGCAGGATGTAGACATTTTGACTAAGGCATTGTCAAAATGCAAATTTGAGTTCCACATAGATAGGATCGAGGTGACAGATAATCACTTTCTTGTTGAGAGGGAGTGTTGAAAATAGCAACAATAAATGCTAAAAATAGCATTGCTATAAATAGAATTTCGGGATACATTCCAATTTTAATTAGTCCCTAAATTAAAATTCAAATTTGAGCTCAACAATTGTTTGTAAAATAATTAATTAATTCATCTTGAGTTAATTAGTTAGAGAAAATCAAACATGAAATCTATGTGAAGACATGCAACAACTATCCTTTTGATTGAGGAAGTTATCCCTTAATTAAGGAGATCAGGATGAGTTGTACTTTGAGTTAGCTCAGTTGACTGAGTTAAGTCCAATTAGATTAGTTCCAATAGTTTGTGGAACTGATTGTGAGTTCAGTTAGTCAATGCATGCATGCATGCATCTAGTGTACTTCAAATAACTGAATATTCTGTCATAAATAACTCATGCATGTCATTTCAAACAGAGACCCAGTTGAAGTCAAATGATCGGACAATGTACTATCAGTTGCAGGAATATTCCCATGAGGATATCTCTTGCATGCAGAAGGAATTCTTTCCTTAAGGGTTGCGTAGTTATTTCTAAGTTTGGTGAGCAATGTGTGAGGTAATTACACACAGGTTGTAATTGGAGGACCCAGGAGAAACTGCGCAAGGAAATAGGAGGCTTGGAGGACTGAAGGAAGGCATATGTGTTGTCTATTATGTCTATGAGCAGCAATGAGGGATTGCACTGAGAGTTGGATAGCTTGAGAGCTAAAGCTTTATGTAATCCTGAGATATTTCCACTTGTATGATAATACAGAGATTGGGGTTTTTAGCTGAGACTTTCCCCAAATTATTCTTTTGTGTTCATGTGTGATTGTTTCTTCTTCATCTATTATATGTGTTCTATTTGATCTTGCTCAAAATCGATTAAGCTTCCACAAGTTTGTTTGTAGAAGTAGATCAAGTATTTTGCTTTAGTATATTGCATTATCAGGTGATCTACAGTGAGAATTCCTACAGAGGTAGTTCAGATCCATCAAATTTGGAGTTGTCATTCTCTTTCTTTTCTTTGATGGTGCAATATAATTTCTCCAAGATCATTTTGCTCTATCTTCTCTAACAGATCCCTGTCAAAAACCAATCAAAGTTGAAATTTAAATCAATAAAATTTGTATATCGAATTGAAAATACAAAATTAGGAAAATAAAATTCTCCAACTAAAATCTAATTAGATAAATAAAATTGATACCTCTCATTTTTCTCTTCTACTATTTCTTTGGCCAAAGGAGGTAGACTTCGAATGAATTTGTCAAAACAACACTTTTAACCAATGAATTTCCAAAAAGAAAAGTTCAGGAAAAAAAATTGTTGCAAATTCAGAACTTCATTTTCTATTAATTTTTAGGCATAATAAATGACCAAATTTGGTCATATAACCACTTCCAAAATATTATCCATACATTTATCTTTCCAACGAGCCATCTTGGGCCTCATTTAGCCAAGTAGAACTGAAGATATCAACCTCCAAAATTTGGGTATCAAAACTCCTAATGCGCTGGAAAATACATACCCGAGCAAAATTTTGATATTTTATTAATATATACAAATTAAAATTAATATATATAAATTATTAATTAAAAAAAATTCAAACTATATATCTAAATTTTAATAATTTAATAACAAAATAATTTAAATTAAATGATTAACAAATTTATTAAAATCTATTTAAAAAATACTAAAGTAAAAACTTTAATAAAATATTAAAAAAATATCATGGCTCTTGGCTCATTTAATGAGACCGAGAATGTTTAAGGGAGAAGGGATTTATAAGAAGAGTAGAGTGGGTATGAGGGAGGGTCGGATGCCCGAAGGCCCGGAGGCACTAAGGAGGGGAGGGAAGCGTCAGGCTCCACGTGGAGTGGGCCCTCCCTCTAATAATTTCCTTTGTTAAAAAATGCAAAACCATGAACTTTTCGTATAATACAACTTGTGTTATGGAGATGTCCGGAGGCTCAGAGGGATAGGTCGGTGCGAGTGGCTGGAAGGGTTATATATTTAATATATTGTTATTATGTGTTAATTAACATTTATTAAATAGCTTTAATTAAATATTAATTTTTAACTAAAATAATTAAAGTAAATCAAACTAATTAAAATGAATACTTACAAAGAAATTAAACTAAGTACAATACACTTAATTAATCTAGGTTAATTAAGTAAATTAATTAAATAATAATAATTTACATATTAAGAATAGCTTAGTTAATTCAATTTTATTTACATATTTAAAATTAATTAAATTTACAAAACAAAATAAAATACATTTTTAAGCCAAGGGTGAAAATTATTCAAATTTTGAATAAGTGTCATTTTCAAACTGGAAGTCTAAACTCAGCGAAATTAGAGTCATTGGGAAGCTGGTGAGAAAACACACAATGAAGTAATCAAAGGGAAAAACTGAGAAAAATAAAAATTCCGCAAAGGTAACAAAATAAAAGCATGAAGGAAGTGAAATGACCAAAATTTAGATAGAGGGTCCCCATTATGATTATGAAGATAATAAAGTAAAAATGAGGGCTTTTTGTTTTTCCACAACATAAACAAATGAGCTATTTTTAGGTGCTTTTAGTAAGGCAACTCATGAATTGAGCGAGATAACTTTTCATTCCTCGCGGAAGCCCATGTCCTTGATCACGACGATTTATGTAATATTCCAACTTCCATAGTTGAAGTATCATTCTTCATGTTTTTAATTCATTCTATTCTTCCCCATTGAAAAATGGTTCTCAGTAGCACGATACCTATGGTTATTCGAGAGGAAGTGGTTATACTCATCAAACACCTCATTTCCTAAACTTATTGAATGACGAGAATTCATTTTAGGACCACAAGTTGGAC
Source organism: Pinus tabuliformis (assembly GCA_031772625.1). Taxonomy (NCBI): domain Eukaryota; kingdom Viridiplantae; phylum Streptophyta; class Pinopsida; order Pinales; family Pinaceae; genus Pinus; species Pinus tabuliformis. The sequence goes on along the minus strand of CM062810.1, from coordinate 245,793,487 downwards.
ATGCAAATTTACCCTTTGTTTGAAGGCCTGCAAGAGATGGATTAATGTCAATTATAAACGAAGGGATTATTTAAAAAATATGCATGATATAATCTAATTGAAATAATTATATACTATTAAAGTGCAATGGAACGTTAAATACCACAAAAATGTGTTAGTCATGGTGCATCGTGGATTGTCCATACAAGAATTCAATGGAATTGAAATTGTCTCTACCTTATTGGTTTACAAATTTCATACATAGTGATGTCAACCCTTAGCTTCATTAACTCGTCAATAAGAGGCTCGATATATACATTCATATATTTAACTTGGTACTTACCTAATTGTTTAAAATCACACATAATTACTACTATGATATATACATATAAGTAAATAAATCAATATTACATATTATGCAAAAACTAAGACAAATGAAAATGTTACAATATTCAAAAATTTAATGTAAACAAATACCTAGAATAATCATTTTCAGCATAATGTGCTCCCTCTTTATTGACATTCAAGGAGAAATGTTATTGTTGATAATAAAAAATTGACCACACTGAGTAAATAGACCTGAGCTCTCTTAAGGGATTAACACCATTAGCTGCCAATGAAAGCCTAACATTATGAGTTTCATCATTAAAACGCGACCATTTTTCCTCAATGTCCCTAAATGTATAACCATCTATAGGGCATTCGAAGAAAACCATCTCCACTTTTCTTTTGTGCATGGTAATCCATAAATTGTGTTATCCTTTCATGCTTGAAAAACCAGTGCAAACTTGGAATGGGATTATGATGAGGAACCTTTTGAGGAACTATTTTAATTATTTGATCGGTTTGATATCTACGATTGTCACATTTCAGGTAATTTGTTTTCAATGCATGTTGAACATAATATACAATATGATCATTAGGACATGCATCTATAGCTTGATAATTCATTTCAATTTCTTTCATGATGGCATATAATTATCGATATGTGCGAGGTAACTTATTTGACGATATTAACAAAAATTCACCTAACAATTTAGTACAACATAAAAAATCACTAATTAGTGTAAATATATTAATTTTGAATATTGCATTCTTATTTTAAACATTCAAAACTTTTAAGTTCACCAAGTTACAATAATGTAGCAGAGAGAATATTTCTCTTGAGCCTTCATAAAGAGGTATCTCTACCTTTTCTAGCATAGATTCATTGCCACAAATAACGCCATGGTTCTCATTATTGTCAAACAAGTCTTGGATCAATTCACTTGTCCCACCATCTTGAACTATGTTATTATTGTCATCTCATCCATAGGATCATTATCTTGATCTTCAAATTTTCTCCATGTTCCTCAACTTGTAAAACATTATTTTTAGTACTACTACTTGGCGCATTATGGTCACAGTACCTAGGGGACCACCTTGACTTTATAATAATTACAAACAACCACGTGAAATTAATTTACAAAACAAATATTATAACAATACATTTTTTTACAAATACGACTAATATAAAGAAAATATATATAATGATTCATATATAGCTCACCACCAAACGATATTTGTTCCTCCCTTCAATGTGCCCATTCTTCTTACAATGTTTGTATGTTGTAACACATCAAATTCTTTGAGGACGTGTGCACCCACAAAGAGTGCAAGGGTAATAACATTTCCCATCATTAACCCATGGTTGATTAGTTCCCCATCTAATGCTTTTTTATATTCTTCCCAACCACAAAAAAATATATAAAATAAAATCTAGTTTTTGCTCGTGAAAAAGACCTTATAATCTTTAAGAATTATTCTACTTATAGCAAAAATGTTGCAACATCTCTTACATGCAGGATATTTATATATTTATTTATCATTAGAATTCTGACTTTAGATGACTAGTCAAATTCAAGTATGACGAATCAAACAAACAAACAAATTTTCATTGGAATATCAATTCCATATAGATCTTTTATCAAAATTTCAATGTGATATAGAACGTTCATATAGTCATCGAAGGAAATTCCATCTGTAGTTAGAATTATGACGCCCTAGAGATTAGTCATTAGAATTCTGATGAACATAGGGACTTTACAAAAACATAATTTAAAAAAATATATATATTTTTCTTGTCCTTTGCAATAATATGGGCCATATCGTCAAATGTCGTCAGAATTTAGTCCTATATGTAGTAGTGTGTGGGTACATTTTGGGATGCAGTAGACTTATTTCCACACAATCTAATAGGTCCCTAGGAGGGGAACCTATGGGACAACTACCAGACCAAGTAACAATAATGGGACAAAGACCCATTATCACCTCATTCAATGTCTCCTTCTCTTTACGGAATTTCACTGATAAGAGGAGTCTTGGTAGGAAGGAGATCACTTGTAATGGTAATGCCAATGACTAGGTATGAAGTGATTCCAAAGGCCCATTCAAAGAGAGGCACAATGATGGTTCAACACTTCAATGAAGCTAAAGGTTTTCCAATAAAGACATAGGATGGAGATCAATACTTAAGGTTCAATACGTAGAAAATTTTGTAGATTCACAAGCTCGTGTAATTTACTAAAGCATAGGACAAGAATCTACTTCTACTTTCAACTAGCGGAAGCCAATAGATCAATGAAAACAATATGAACAAGAAGAAGATAAATCAATGTCACATAACACAAGATGTATCTGGGGAAAGCCACTGCTCAAAACCTCGTTATCTGTATTACATATATCAAAAATATGAGTGAAGATACAAAGCTTGTTCTCACTAGAACAATTCTGCACAAGTATGATCAACTCTCTCAGCTCACAAGCTAGCTCTTGGCCAACACTTATCCAATTTTGCAACTCTCCAAGCCCCTAATATCTTGCGTAATTTCTAGGATGAATAGCCTGTATTTAAATGGAATTCATGCTTCCAAAATTACGCAATCCAAACATAGGATCAATCCTTGAAGCATGCATGATATTTACACACTAGTAAATAATACAATTGATAGTACAATCCCTACACTCTAGTCTTAATTTGGTCTTTCTCAGAATCGACATGCATGATTTTCTGATGAGGAAATCATCAGTTAACTAGAGTGACACTTGTGGATGCACTAGTGCACCAACTGATTTTTAACTCTATATTAGTTCCTCAAACAGTTAGGAAATAATGTAACTAAACACAACTCAGTAAATTGAGTTATCTAATTTACCACTCAATTTAAACTCATACTGGACCCCTAAAACTTAGGGAGAACATCTACATGAATTCAGAAAGACTTCCAACTCGAAATTCCTAAGCTAATTAAGTTAATTAAACTTAATTAACTATTTATAAGTTGTCATGAGAATAGAATTCAATTTTAATTCTCAGTTTAATTCAAGGACAAATCAAACTGGAATTTCTTGTTGCCATTTCTCAGCACTCCTCGTCAATAAGAAAGAGAATATCAGCTACCCCGATCCTGTCTCTGTGAAACTTGAATTTACATCTTGACAATGTCTTTGTCAAAATGTTAGCATATTGCTCCTCCATGGGAATGTTATCTAACAACATAATCCGCCTCAATACACAAACTTTGAGATGATGATACTGCATATCAATATGCTTGGACTAGTCATGAAAAACTGGATTTTCAAAGAGTTTGATACAACTCTGATTATCGCAATAAATCACAGTTGGATCCTTATGCTAACCAAATAAGCCAACTAGGATCTTCCTCATCTAAATGGCCTCACATGCTTCCTGAATCATAGCCATGTACTTTGCCTCTGCCAACTGAGTGCAACCGATATATGTTTCCTGATGTACTAAGAAACTGTCGCTGACCCAATACTGAAGATCCCTCTTAATGTGCTCTTCCGGTCGGATGGAATCCCTGCCCAATCTGCATTGGCGAAGCCTTGAGGCTTCACTCCCTCTGTCTTCTTGTACCATAATTCATACTGAGAAGTGACCCTGAGGTATCTCAACACATTCTTTGTCGCCTTCCAATACAGCTTGGTAGGCCTAACCATCGCTTGACTAAGCTGGTTAACTACATGGCACATATTTGGTCATGTCTTCACCAAGTACATGAGTGAACCCACAAGATTCCTGTAAACAATAGCTTCCACTACTTCCCTTGAAGTAGCATCCTCCTTCCTCCAGTTACCTGCTAGAGGAGTCTCCATGGGTTTGTTGCTCTCCATGCAGATCTTCTGAGTATCTCATTGGCATACTTTCCCTGAGACACAAACAACTCCCCATATCCTTGCCATACCTCCATGCCAAGAGATTAATGCATGAGCCCCATGTCCTTCATCTCAAACTCTCTTGCAAGACTTTATCAGCTGATCATCACCTATCAGTATGATATCATTAACATAAAGTACAATGATCAATGGTTTACCTTCCACCACTATGTGGTATAGGTTCGCATCTGCTTCACTCTTCGTGAAGTCCAACCCAATGAAGTAGTTATCTATCCTGATGTGCCAAGCACGGGGTGCTTGCTTCAGCCCATACAATGCTCTCTTGAGTCGGCACACATGCGACCAACGATCAAAGGTCTCAAAACCTTCAGGCTGCACTACGTACACCTCTTCCTCAATCATGCCATTAAGGAAGGTTGTCTTCACATCCATCTGATGTATCTTCCAACCCATGCTGATAGTGACAATATAGATCTGACTAACGAGTACCTTGCAATAGGAGCAAAGGTCTCATCATATTCAATCCCCTCTACTTGTGAAAATCCATGGGCCACAAATCTAACCTTATGCTTCTCCACACTACCATCTGCAGCTTGCTTTACCTTGTAAAGCCAATGGGAGCTCACCATTAACTTATCATCTAATCTCAGGACCACATCCCAAACACTGTTACGAACTATGGAGTCATACTCCTCCACCATGGCATCAACCCAAACCGGTTGTTGCACTGCTTCCTTAAAGGAAGATGGCTTTGTCACAACACATTCACCCATAAGACCCATGTATCCAGTGTACCTCTTAGGTGACCTCGTCTGCATGCGCTGAGAAGTGGGTGCTCCCACATTCTCTCATGCATCATCCAACAATATGTCAACCTCTCTGGTGCACTTTACTCCCTCTCTGGAAGACTATACCTGAGTGGATGTCTCCACTCCCGGATCCTCTACATGTGGCTACTCCACATAAATATGAGGCTCCTCAACTTTAGGAGCTAAAAGCTCCTCATCCGCATGTAGCTCAAGCTCCCTCTCAAAGGAAACTCACATGGCCTTCTCCTCATCGAATCTGACATCCCTATGAACCACTTTCATCCTATTGGATGGAAAGTACACCTGATAGTTGCGAGGTGTATCAATGTACCCCACAAATATCCCCAACTCTATTGTAGGCTCAAGCTTCTTCCATGCATCTTCGGTCACATGGAAATATTTTGATGACCCAAAAATCATGAAGTGACCAACATTTGGCCTCTTACTGGAATAAGCCTCCTCTAGTGTCTTCATCCCAAGTATCTGATGTGGGCTACGATTATGAACATAAACCGATGTGTTGCATGCCTCAGCCCACAAGTGTAGTGTGATACCCTGATCATGCAACATCGCCCTTATTGCCCCTACTATGCTTATATTCTTCCTCTCAGCCACCCAAATCTGTTGAGGGTTATGGGGTGTCGTCAACTCCCGTTTAATCCCTTTCGCTGCATAGAAATTCTTAAACTCATTTGATACATACTCACAACCATTATCACTTGGTAGAGATTTAACCTTCTTGCCCGACTCTTTCTCCACTAATGCTTTAAACTCACAAAACTTTGTGAAAGTTTGATCCATTTTATGCATGAAAAATATCTAGCATTTACGATAATAATCATCAACAAAAATAACATAATACTTGTGTTTGGTCATGGATGCTGTCAAGAATGGTCCACACACATCTGAATGGACTCGCTCTATAACAGCCTTTGCTCGACTGTCTCTGTCGTGAAAGGAAGAGTTGGTGTATTGATAGGCGTCTAAATTAGACATAAATTAAGGCCCATGCCTCTGAATTAAACATAAAATAAGGCCCATCTGACCATCCTTCAGCAAATTATACCTCTCTTTTTACATTGGATCATTTATTTTTAACTTTAATATGTTCATTAGGAAGGTTTATGAATAATTGCATATTTTTGCCTACTATTATTTATTTTTGTGGAATATTATGAGAATATTGGGCAAATTATGGAGATTTGGAGGAGGAGATAATTTAGGGACTTGCTCCCAACTACAAGAGGATCAATATTAAATAATAAATCAACAAGATATTATGGAATTATGGCACAGATTGTGGAACTCCAATGACTGAGAAAATCTAGGAATGTGTTCCCTTCCATTTAATGCAAATTCCTAGTATTGGGAACCAGATCCACTAATCAAGGGATTTTGGTGGGGAAAGCTTCCTCCTTTCATGGGGAATGATCCTTAATCATTTTGTATAAGTACCAAGTCGAATTTTCCTCTAGGGGGGGTTTTTATTAGTTTTATTGTGGAGAGAACTTGTATTTTTGTAGCTTCACTATCATTTCTTACAAGGATGTAATTGTATTGATGAAAATAATGAAGATCGATGTCATGTCTAGATTCTAAATCTTGTTGTCCTCCATAGGAATTTGAGTTTCCTTGGGATTGGTCATCCGAGAAGCCTCAGATCCCTTCTGTATCATTTGTTTTTATTCTTTTCACTTCTTATTCACATGCAGCTCTTGTTCTTGTTTCTTTCTATTTCTTCATTTAGTATTAATGATTTCTTGTTGTAGGATTAGGTTAAATGGTTGATGTAAGTTATTTTGCAGGATCACAAGCATAATTTCATCCTTGGAAAATATTTGGAAGGTCATAGTAATCATTGAGCTACTTGGATTAGTTTTCTTATTCCCAAATCTAGATTTCTGGAACTCCTTTGTAGCAAAGAACAATAAATTTATGTTATTTTTTAGATAATTCTAATGAGATTCAATCAATTTGATTCCATTTGAATTAGATCGAAAAAACATTATATTTAATAACAAAATTTACCCCATTTCATTTTCACTTGATTAGGTTAGGAATTTGATAGATTTACTAGCTCACTAGTTCTCGAATTTCTGGATTTTAGACTAGTAATTTTCCGTTGTTTAATAAATCTTTCCCATGTATAGATGAATTTGTGGATAGATGTAGACAATAATATGTATTGTTGAATGATCTTCTACATTTTAGGGAGACCTCATCTCGTTCGCCTCATCCAAGCCTCATCCACACATGTCGCCAAAATCCACTAAAATCTCAATCCGAATTCTTGTTTTATAATTAAAAAAATGTCATTCACATTGAGCAAATCCACCCATCTTGAAGTCCTTGCTTGATTTATGGGTAGTTTTCACTACCTCCATGCCTTATTCTTCCATTATCCACCTTTCCCAAGCTTCATTCCACCTTCTAGACCACTTCCTAAGTTTTTTTCCTGTTTTTGATCTGGATCTTGGGGAGAGAGACCCCCAAGATCTGAAAACTTGAATTCCTAGAAGAAAAAGAGGAGAATGCCCAATAAACAAAACCACAAAGAAACTTTTTATTAAAACTTATAATAACTATAAAGGCTACATTGTGGCGGACCATCTATCATTTTACAAAATGCGACTTGTTAATTATAGTATTTTTCAGTTACAATACCACGGGTCAATTCCATGGGTGAATGAATACCATAGGTGGATGTCATAATACCACGGGTCAATTCCATGGTTGAATGAATACCATGGGTGGATGTCACAATACCATGGGTTAATTCCATGGGAGAATGAATACCATGGGTGGATGTCACAATACCATGGGAAAATACCATAGGTGGATGTCACTTACAATACCATGGGTGGATAAATACCATGAGTGGATCCCACTTACAATACCATGGGTGGATGAATACCATGGGTTGATGCCATTTTCCATTTGGATCATTCCTCCCTCCTTAAGAAGCAATGGTCCCCATTGCGTGAAGTTCCCTCCTGCGAAGCCTTTGTTGAATATGAAGAGTCAATTAAGAGAATGGTTTTATGTGGTTAACCCATAACCATGATGAACAAAGTTTCGAGGATAGAGATACCCTGTCATGCTTGTGACCAACTGTGATATTGACAGTGTGCAACCTAGCACATGGACTTTGATGAAGTGTGGGTTTGTGGATGAACCATAACCATGATGAACGAAGATCCAACGATAGAGATACCCTGTAATGTTGTGACCAACAGTGATATTGACAGTGTGCGGCTAGAAAATGGACTTCGATGAAGTGTGGGTTTGTGGATGACCCATAACCATGACAAACGAAGATCTGACGATAGAGATACCCTGTAATGCTTATGACCAACTATGATACTAATAGTGTGCGACCTAGCAAATGGACTTCGATGACAAGGATTTTGTGCAGTTGACCCATAACCATGATGTTGGTTGTTGATGAAGTAGCAGGTGCCTACATAGCCTGGGGTGGGAGGGGACGTCTATAAATAACCCAATCCAAATGCTGCTATGCTGAAATTGATGAATGTGAAGCAAGTGCCTACTAAAGTGGGGTGGGAGGGAACGTCTCCAATGGGGACCCACTCCGAATGTTGCTCCAGAATTAAAATGAACATAACGTGGTCAATATTACTCAAAATATCTATTATAACCTATTTTTGGAAGCAGAAGAACCATTTTTCATATTCCCATGTGTTGAAAATCCTTATCTGGACACCCTATAATCTCGGATTCACATTGCAATTTTTTCTGTTGTCACAAAAGTTTTGAAAAATAGTTGATTTTAAATGAGTGATATCTCCCACATCCGAACTCTGATTCGACCCATTTTTTTTGAAATTGGGTGATTTTTCAAGAGGAGCTCAGATCTACAATCCTTTTTTTGGAAATTCTGCACAAAAACTTCAAAAATGATGGGAGAGTCTTCGTCCACCAGTTGTCGTCAGAAAAAAATTCTACAACATAGCTGATTTTAAATCAACGATATCTCCCTCATCCAGACTCCAATTTGGCTGATTTTTTTTTGAATTTTGGTATTTTTTCACAAGGAATATAGATCTGTTTTATTTTTTTGTAAATATTGTATCAAATGTTTCAAATCTGATCTGCAAACTCACCACCCAAAAAAAAATCCTGCAAAAATTTGAAAAAAGAAAAATTCTTCCTACTTGGCCCAAGAAAGTGCTATGTGGAGGTCGCAGCGTGTGCCTGAAGTTTGTTGAATATTGCTGCAAAAAATTGAAACTGAAATATGATGAAAGCTGCATTCCCATGGAATCGTAACCTGCGCTGATACCACTAATCTGAATCTTGGGGGGAGGCCCCCAAGATCTAAAAAATTGAAATGGATCTTCGAGGGAGAGACCCCCAAGATCTGAAAACTTGAATTTCCAGAAGAAAAAGAGGAGAATACCCAATAAACAAAACCACAAAGAAACTTTTTATTAAAACCAATAATAACTATAAAGGCTACATTATGGTGGACCATCTATCCTTTTACAACATGCAACTTGTTACTTATAGTATTTTTCGGTTACAATACCACGGGTCAATTCCATGGGTGAATGAATACCATGGGTGGATGTCGTAATACCACGAGTCAATTCCATGGGTGAATGAATACCATGGGTGGATTTCATAATACCATGGTAAAATACCATGGGTGGATGTCACTTACAATACCATGGGTGGATAAATACCATGAGTGGATGCCACTTACAATACCATGGGTAAATTCTATGAGTGGATGAATAACATGGGTGGATGAATACCATGGGTTGATGCCATTTTCCATTTGGATAATTCTTGTAATAAAATAGGGGATCCTGTAGGAGAACTAGTACATCTTGTAGACATCCTGTAGGAAATCTTGTAGCGGCCTGTTTTGAGCCCGAATTGAGAAAAATCATTATTGAAGTTGGGATTAGGCCTCTAATTGACCTCCAAGCCATCAAAACCATTGTACCCCTCTTCCTCCACACCTGTCTCCCCTGGCAAAGAACAAGGAAAGATTAGAATTTACATTTATAAAATGAAAAGATAAAGAAAAATAGTTCTTTTATTTCTTAATTAACACATGCATGCAGCAGTTAATACTCCCTAGATCAGATTCCATGCTCAGTTAGTTTAAATCATCACATTTGATAAATAGGGTTAAGTTAGATTTATTTTATATTTAGTTCATGATCTTTATGCAATTAGAATATATTTCTTTCCTTGTACTTTATTTCTTGCGATAGGTTAGGGTTTCCATTTCGAGTAGTTCATTTTTTGCAATTAGTTTAGGGTTTGATGACATCAAAGGAAGGACACATTGTATGATGCACATATAGTGTTGATACCTCTTAGGTTTGTACGAACCCCAAGTTGATAATTAAAGTCGGTAGCCTTAGGAGTTGCAGCATTCTTACTGCAATACCAAGGCTCGTCACTTTTTGGTGTCATTGTCGAGGAGGTATCAAAGTATGCATTGTTTTATTCCCTAGTTGATTCATTTCTTTTTACTTTTGCAAAAAAAAAAAAAAAATTGCATTAACCATGTTTAATTTCAAAAATAGAAAAGTGCATTGCATTAGTGTTTTCATTCACTCATAAAATCAAAAAAGAATCTCCAACACCAACCCACCCCTCCATTTGATCATGTGGTGCAGTAAGAGCCACATCACCATTCACTTTTGCAGGTAGAAGAAGAAGAGATGGCAAAGAATGTAGAAGAAATGGATGGAGATGACAAAAATGAGGAAGATCCTCTCGGATTTCTCATTCAAGATACCAATGTTAGCGTGCATATGAAGAACATCCCTCCATATTTTCTTCCAAAATTTCATGTTCTAAGGTCAGAGGATCCGAAAACCTTCTTCTTTGAATTTGAAATTGTTTGTAGATCTTATGGTTACTTACTAAATGCTCAAAAATTGAGATTGTTTCTGGCAACATTGAAGGATAGGGCTCTTAAATGGTTCATGAGTTTAGGGACTATTTAATAAGATCGTGGAATAGTATGTAAAAGATATTTCTAAGAACATATAAAGACCATGATCTTAAAGAAGAAATCTTTAGAATGAATCAAAAAGAAGATGAGAGTCTAGAAGATCTAATAGAGAGGTTCATGTATAATGTTAAGAGGGAAAAACTACATCATTTAGGATCCGACACACAAAACCCTCTTACTTAGAACAATTAGGGATGAATGGATTAATATCCTTGATCTCATGAGTAGAGGTGATTTATACCAATTATCATTTGAAGAAATTTGTGAAAAATGCAAACACATATCAAGAGGAAAGGCAAGAGTAAGTCAATCAACATCAAGATTGGTAAGTCAAGCTAAACTAAGAAATTTTCTTGATAACTTTAAAATATAAATTCTTAGCAATCTAAATGAACAAGTAAAAATGTTAAGAATAAAAAATGAGAAAAAAGGAGATGTCGATTTTTGTGTTTTCCATGTAGAATCACATGATGTTAAATACTGCCCCTCATGAGCAAGGTTGAAAGAATTTTACCAAGAGGACAATGGAGCAAGTAAATTGCCAATGTAGCTATGTTATGTAGCTCCAAGAGGACCATGGCAGACTATTCAACCTGGCATAATGCAAGAGCCTAATTCACAATTTCAAGGTTATACACATCCATCCCAAAGTAATTGGAACACACCCTTTCCTTAGTAACCTTGGCCATCTCAACCCCAAAACCAATCTTGGCAAGGAACTCCTGGGAGCCATATCCTCAATATTTTCCTAAATATCCTCCATACCCAACTCCATTTTATCCCTACCATTCACCTCCACCACAACCACAACCCCAACCACATCCATCTCAAATATCCACTCCCACTTAACTACTTGTACCACCATTTCAAAACCCACACAATGAAGTAGCTCAGCCCACTTACAATGCTGAGGTACAACACTTCCAAACATCTCCTTTCGATCTCAATGGTATTCATCTCAGCTCAATAAGAATATTCAAAAAAAGAGATTCTCTTGCTGCCATTTAAGGACAACATGCAAAAAAAGAATATTCAAAAGAGAAGATCAAAGAATCATGGTTTGCATGTGATGAAGGGAAGACAACAAAATCAGAGATTGAGAAAGCTCCCTCATGGTTACCATTAAATCCTCCATGTGTTCAAGAGAACAATCAGCAAAAAGATGAAGATTTGAATGTCATGGAAAAAGAAGACATCCAAGATGATCCAAATCAGCAAGTGGAACAGGGGCATCACAACTCTATTGAAATATGGTTTCAGACAGTCAATAAGTTGCAGCAACACTCTCTTGTTCAACTATGCTTGATCATTTCAAAGTCAAATCATTTGGTCTCTGAAATCCAAGTACATGTCAAATCATATATTGCAAGCCTACACATCAATTTATTTGTCATCTTGATGTGCACATGGCCCCATTGAAAGTATTTGTGTGCTTGAAAGTAATTTTGTTTTTCAAGTAGGGTAGGGTAAAAAAAAAAAACTCAAGTGAAAACCTCCTTTGAGGCACCTGATATTGGATCATCGAATGAAAACCTCCATGAGGCAGTCAATGGGTTGGGAAAAAAAAAACCTAGGTGAAAACCTCCTTTAAGGCACCTAAGCAGACCTAATAATTGAAAACCTCATTGAGGCAGCTAGTAGGCCTAGAAGAAAAGAAGAGAAAAAAAAAAAAAAAAAATGTGCTCTATGCATCTCTCTGATGAATGTAGGTTTCCTCCAACATCTGCAAGAAACAAAAACAAGTTAGCACCAAAAAAAAAAAAATAGGTCAAACCTAGTCAAAAGAAGTCAAATTTTGACTTTCTCCTCCTTTTCTCAAATGCTCCAACATAACCAAGGCCATGAAAATCCATTACCCTTATATATTTCCACCATCCACTCATCATTTCCAAGCTTCTACCACTCATTTTCCTTCTTGTCCTACAAAACTACATGAATGCTCTATTTTACTACAGGAAACAGAAATACATAGAGCATAAAACTATTTTTGCCATGTCTTGCAAACCATGCATCCATTTGCCAATATATTTCACAGGGAGATGCATATGGATGATGGTAAAATACTCAAGCAATCGCAGAAAATTCTAGTGCACGGTTTTCAAGAAATCAACCTCCATCACCTATAGCCATTTTTGAATTTTCTCGATAACCGTGCATCCATTTAAAAATTTGTTTCATGGGGAGATGCATATGGATGATGGTAACATGCCCAATGCATGGTTTCCAAGAGATCTACCTCCACCACCTTTAGCCATTTTTAGTTTTCTCGAGATTCGTGCATCCATTGGCCAAGATTTTTTTATGGGGAGGTGCATAATGATGATGGTAACATGCTCATAAAATTTCAAGTCAACCCTTCTACCATTTGAGAGATATGGAAAAAACAAGTCTTCTACAAGAGGTTGTCCTGAATTACTACAGGATCTCTACAGGAAAGCCGAGAAGAAGCTACAAGAGGCAATATGATGGAGAAATGGGTCAAAAGGTCAGGTATTCTTTAGGGAAGGTTGATATAGGTCCTCCAAAACCTGCACATCAACAATAATACAACCCATCAGCAAAATGATATCAACAAAAAAGAAAAACGCAATCAAGAAGATGTACCTGAGTCATTAGCAGCACAACAACATCAACTCAGCAATAGTATGCATGTCTCTCCAACAACCATTAGGTAGGTATAGGTATGAAATATTCTTGACCTCTTCTCTTGAGCATATTATAGTTAGAAATTTGTTTTCAATGCATGAAAGATGAGGTTTTATAAGCTAAGGATGGGTCAATAGTGTCGGCCACCTTCAACTAGTTAATTTCAGCACACTCATTCACTCATGCAATGTGGAAAAGTCAAATTATGAAGGGTGATGATTTCAAGGAATGGGGACAACAGTTAAAAGAAGAAACTTTTTCAAAGGCTAATTCACCACAGCACTCCAAAATCTCCATTCACTTCATATTCACTATCTAACCATCATTCATCCATCCCATTTCATAATTTCAAGAACAAACCCTACAATTTGTCTCACCGTGAAAATTTCTTGAAAAAACAAACAGAGGATCCTCTCCATTTTCACAAACCTACACTACTCCCTCCGAGCCCTATCATCATCCTCAAAACTCTCTACATCATTTCGCATCACTCCCATACAGTTAAAAGACTCTGAAAAACAAGGAACTGCCACTACAAGAAGATATAATGTTGCTACAAGAAGGAAGAAAGGAACAAATGGTGCTAAAACCAAAAAAAAAACCAATGCCTAAGAGTGTCAAAGAATTATATATACAGAGCAATGAAACACATAAAATATATTGCAGAAACATAAACATAGAAAACACATAAAACAAGAGAGACATAGATATGCGTGGTTCACCCAATTTGGGCTACGTCCATAGAGAAACAACCAATCCTTCCTTTTGTATTATCTAGCAAAATGAAGAGATACAACCTACAGCAAATCCGCTCTAATTCCCTCTTTGTTCTCACACAATCTCCTCTCTCTTTCTCGCTCAGAATATAGATCTACATAGACGCAATACAATTCCCTCATATATAGTGAGGAGTTGCCTTCTAGGGAAAAAACCCTAAATTAAACATAACTTCTACCATCATATCTCTGCCTAATGAACGACCCAGATTGACTACGAAATTACAACATTTTAAAACGAAATTTTACATCTATTTTTATCTTGGGGGGCGCTTCCCCCGATCCCTCACTAGGAGGGGGCTCCTAAGGATCGCAGCCACCCCCCCTAGACCCCCCTTGCAACATACATTTTGTGGGCGTCGTTGCTGCCACATTATGAACTGGGGTCCAATGTGGCGATACCTCTAAATAAAGAAGATAATCAGGCTCCACACCCAACAATCTCCCACTTGGAGACTAATTATAGAAACTCCATCGATGCTTCATTTGCTAGAAAATGACTCCACTTTGGACTTGGTTGTTTCTCATCTTCTTCATCATACTGGAAGACCAATTGAAACTGAGCAGAATCTTAGTTTCTCCCTAGTTACAACTTTTGTTAACATATCTACAGGATTCTGGCTAGTGTGTATCTTTTCTAGCTTCAATTGTCCATCTTCCAATGTTGACCGTATGAAATGGTACTTGAGTTGTATATGTTTAGTCTTGGAATGAAATGTAGAGTTCTTTGCAAGATGTATGGTACTCTAGCTGTCACTGTATAACTTGCCCAATTCCTACTTCTTACCCAATTCATCCAAAAACCTTTGTAACCAAATCATTTCTTTACTAGCCTCTGTAGCAACAACATACTCTGCTTTCATTGTTGAGAGTGCAACTACACTTTGCAGTTTTGAGACCCAACTGATAGTTGTTCCACCTAAAGTAAACACATACCCTATGGTGCTCCTCTTGTTATCTCTATCACCCACCATATATACATCAACATATCCCTATAGAGAAATGTTTAAACCACCAAAGGATAATGCTTGATTTTTGGTACCTCTCAAATACCTGAGAATCCACCTCACTACCATCCAATGTTATTTTCCTAGATTATTCATGTACCTGCTTACAACTCCCACTGCATGTGAAATATGAGGCCTTGTGCAGCCCATTGCATACATATGAGTCTTGGGACACATTTCCTTCCTTAGTTTGAAATGGATAGCCAAAGGTATACTAACTGGTTTTGCATTCTGCATATTAAACCTTTTCAACACCTTTTGTATGTACTCACTCTAGGACAATGTTAATTTGTGATTCTTCCTGTCCCTAGTTATTCTCATACCAAGGATTTGTTTTGCAGCACCCAAATCCTTCATTGCAAATGAGTTTGCCAATTTTCTTTTGAGCACATTTATTTCATGCATGTTAGAACCTGCAACAAGCATGTCATCTACATACAATAACAATATATTATAGCTACCATAATTTTTCCTTTTGAGATAAATACAATGATTAGAGTGATATCTAGTATAACCTTGTTTAGACATAAACCTGTCAAATTTCAGATACCATTGCCGTGGAGCCTGTTTTAAGCCATACAAGCTCTTCTTCGATCTGCACACTAGTTTCTCTTTTCCTTTCACGTCATATCCTTGTGGTTGTTGAATATATATCTCTTCCTCCAAATCCCCATAGAGAAAGGTTGTCTTTACATCTAACTGCTCAAGATGCAAATCTTTAGCTACTACTAGACTTAAAATAGTTTTGATTCAAGTCATTTTAACAATAGGAGAAAATATCTCATCAAAGTCTATACCCTTTTTCTGTGAAAACCCCTTCACCACAAGTCTAGCTTTATACCTTTTTCTACCTCCATCTTCTTCCTTCAACCTGTAAACCCATTTATTCTATAATGTTGTTTTACCTGCAGGCAACCTGACTAAGTCCCAAGTCTGGTTATGTGCTAAGGATTCCATCTCTTCTTTCATGGCTTGCTCCCACTTCTTCCTGGTTTCTACGTGCACTGCTTCTTCATAACATTCTGGTTCACCAGACTCAGTCAACAATACATAATATAATGAAGAAGCGTATCGTTCCGGGGGTCTAGTGATCCTGGTAGATCTTCTAACACCACTTTCAGGTGTTTGAGGTGCTTGTTTTTGTTGTGGTTGCTATTGTTGTTCTGGTTGTTGATCATTATGATTTTCAGGAACCATCACTTTTTATGTGATCTCATCAAGCACTGTGTATTCTCTGTTTACTTTTTCCTGTCTCTTTTCCTGCAGATGATCCTTATACAAAACCTTTTCATTGAATATGAAAGCTCTGCTTCTAATGATTTTGTATTTTTCATAATCATAAAAGTGATAACCAAAATCATTAACACCATATCCAATAAAGGTACATTTCTTTAATTTTTCCTCGAGCTTTATTCTATTTTGTTTTTTAATGTGGACAAAGGCTTCACAACCAAAAGTCTTTAAAAATGAGTAGGTTACCTTTTTCCCTGTCCATGCCTCTGCTGGAATACCACCATCAAAGGAACTTGAAGACCCTCTGTTTATTAGATAAATAGTAGTATCTACAACATCTGCCCAAAATTGTAAAGGCAATCCTGCATGCAATCTCATGCACCTTGCACGCTCCATGATTGTCATGTTCATCCTTTCTGACACACCATTTTCTTGTGATGTTCTTGGAACTGTCTTCTCTCTGCAAATTCCATTCTTTGAATAATACCTATAAAACTCTTTGCTACAATATTCACCTCCATTGTCTAATCTGGGACACTTCAACCTTTTTCCTGTCTCATTTTCAAACAAAGCTTTCCATTTCTTGAAAGTATCAAATACATCATATTTATTTCGAATACAATAAATCCAGGTTTTTTTGGCTTCATCATCAATAAAAGTAACATAATAATGAGATCCACTGAGAGATGATACCTGAGCAGGTCCCCATACTTCTGTATGCACATGTAGAATATTAAATAAAATTAACACACAAAAAATATCAGAGACATAGAAATGGTAGAAAAGGCCTCAACCTTACTATATTCCTCTCATAATGCAATCCAATAAATAATGATAATAGTACAAATAAATACATGAGGAAGTTTGTCTCAAGATAGTACGTCTATCTTGGACACTATGGTTGAGAAAATCTCTCAACCAAACACTAATCTAGGAGCCTAACTAGTTGGAGAGAATCTCTCAACCAACTAAGCCTAAACTAACTCCTAACCATGAGGAACAAACTCAATCTAGAAAGGTAGGATTAAATCCAACTTTCTTGATTTTAATTAACTTAATTGTTTTGGACTTACAATCGTTTTCATCACATGAGAGTGAGGCTAACATTCCCCCCCTCAATGATAAGTCCAAAATAAGAACCAGGAACCATCCTCCAAGTTCTCATTCTGAAACTATTGATCCAAACGCTGCCTGAAAAACAACCAATGTTGGATGCTGAAAAAACTCCAATCAGAAAAGAACATGAGTTAGCTGCAAGTCCGATTCATCTCTAAAAATTTTCTTGACAACTCCATCACGTGCCAAGCTACAAAAGGATCCATTTGTCCTTTGCTTGCAATCAGCATCCTTTTTCCACTGACAAAATATTGAGAATGCCCACTGGCTACTTTGATGTTGACCACCCACTGGCTTCTTTGATGTTGATGAACGCCCACTGGCTGATTTGACGATGCCCACTGATCTAAAAATGAGATCTTAGATTAATATTAAGGTATTACAGACTCATGTGCAGGATTTACCTATATTACTTAGTGCAACGGATTGAAAAGCTTGTGAATAATATAGACAACGAGCAATTAGAGAAACATAACAGACACACACACATAACATAGAAAATAATCAAAGAGTTCACCCAAAACTCTTGGGCTACGTCTCCTGGTCCAGCTTTCAGTGGTGAACTCTCTATTATGTCTTCAAGAGCAGAGTTTTTACAAATGTGAGCTCAAATTGAGTCTCAACACAATAGGAACAAACAACAGGGTTTTACCTGAATCCCTCAAGTCTTTCTGAGTGCACAGACTCTCCCTCTCGCTCTCTGTCTCTATTTTCTCTCTGTCTCAGCACTGCTTGCCCTGACTCTACCACTAACTGGCTTTTAAACCTAACGACGCTTGTCTACTTGTCTCCCCTTTCAGGCTCTCTTGCTTCTGGCCTCTATCCGTTCAATTCCCCTTTGAGCGTTAAGCAATCATTGTGTAATGCCTTTAGGTATGGTGGCCACCTGTGTTTTTAACAGAAAGGACCATTGGTGTTGTTGAAATCCCCGGGAACACGATTCTCTATTTACACAGAGAAATATACTAAAAGCACTGAAAAATTCGCATAAAAACCTCTTATTGTACTTCAAATAATATTAATTTTTCCTTATAATCCTATAGGGTTTGCCTTTGGGTGAATATCGCATGCCCACCATTGATCTGTGTGATCTTTGATCCAATGGTTGATATTCATTTCGGGCGGCTTATGCGTATGAAGATTACCCACCCAAAAAGGTGGTTTTCTCTCTCTAGCGCCAAGCCACATGTTGGCCAGTGGATGGGATCGGGAGGAGCTCGTCCAATACCACTTACCGCCTGAGGCCCACCCAAAACCCCGCTCATTACGGAACTCAAATAAGATAAAAATGCATGTATAATCCTTTCAGGTCCGTTTTATAGCTCCGGGCGCATTTCCTTTGTATTTTGCTTATTTAATAAAAATGCGAAAATACATAGAAAAAATCTTTTTAGTAGAACTCAAAATATATATATTCGCATCCATAAAACCCATCGGGTCCGATTATCACAAGTCGCATGTTTGTATCGGCCCCGCTCCTTTGTATCACTACGATGCGATATTGTGATGTGATATATTGCAATTGCATATCGCATGGTCTTCGGGCCCCCAGTAAGTCTTCCCTTGTGTTTTAGCGATGCAATATTGCAATGTAATCTGGGCCATTGATTTGCGTGCTTGATCAATGGTCCTCGTTAAATCGCATTGATCACTATCGCAATTTCCATAGGGATGCCTCTGATGTACTCCGCTGGTCATGTTGGGTCCCTATAATACTAGTGATTACCCCATTACTATTGTAGTTATACCCCTTATTTATATTGATGTACCCATGTAGTGCCCATATTGTTACTATTGTGCCACATAGAAGCCCACTATTGTTATTGTTGTGCCCTACAATATTATTGTTATGTAGGCTTTGATTGTATTGGGACCACTTAGACTCCTATATATAGAAAGGAGGTATTTTCATTTGTATCATCCAAGAATTGTTCATTTATGTAATGTAAAGGAGGTTGCCCCCTCGAAGAGGCTGAATTCTAAGGCGTTGATCTCTCTTTTCTATCTTTTCTTGAGCTGGTTTCATAACATTTGGTATCAGAGCTTTGGATTCTAGGGTTTCGCTGCTCCAAACAGGTCATCGTGGCATTTTCGCTATAACTTTTTTTCTGTGACGTTTCAGAAGTTGAAAAAAAAACCCATTTGAGAAGAATTGGCGCTGAACCTTGGGTCCGAATTTCAGACTTTTCTCGCGATATTTTCGGAGATATGATCTGAGGAAGTTGGTCTTTTTGCAGACTCCTGAATTACATTCAAAACAGGTGACCTGGGGAAATTCGTCATAACTCTCTCTCTGAGGATCGGATTGAAATTTCGTAAAAAGGTACAGAAAGAGGACGGACTGTAGTTTCTTGTGGGTGAGTTTCAGATTCAAAGGTTGAAACAGTGACTCGTGGCACGTCGTACAAGTTCGCTCTACTGAACCAGTCTAAAAGCAAGTCACTGTGGGAGATTTCACATAACTCTTCCTTGGAGAATCCAATTTGGCTCAGACTTGTGGCATTGGAAAGAGGACGCAGAAGGCTACTACAGATAGCAATTTCAGAACTGGATGATCCGAAATCACAGAGATACATCAGATTCAATATCAGGCCTCTATAAAGTGAAAAAAGGTGTGTAGTTTTTTTTTAATTTTTGTGTAAGCTTGGTTTAACGGAATTCAAAGGGCATAGTAAAGCATTATTATCGGTAACTGATGCCCCGAGGAAAGAAAATGCAAACACCTAGTAAGGAACCTGAAAGCTCTAGCATGACTCATGAAGAAGAGGAAGAAATGCTACATGATATATCAAAATTACAAGAACAAGTGCAACAAATGTCACGCTCACAAAAGCTAACAGAAGCTAAGATAAGTGGCGTGGAATCTAAGGTAAATGGCGTGGAATCTAAGATAAAGGGCATGGAAGCTAAGATGGATGGCATGGAAGCTAAGATTGACGCTAAATTTGATGGCATGGATGATAAGATGGATGAATTGAAGAAGTTGCTACAAGAAAGGGTCACTAATGGTGAAAAGGTAGTAAAGGAAACTCATGATGAGAACAAAAGAAATGTTAATCATGATTCCATAGACTCTAATGTTGGATCGAAGACTCACCATGTTCCAAAAATCGATATGAGGAAGTTTGATGGCAAGGATCCCGCCACATGGATATTACAGATGGAGCAATTCTTCGATCTCAATAATGTGCAAAACACACAAAAGGTACGTATGGCAACTTTATATTTGGAACCAAATCAGTTTGTATGGTATCAATGGCTTTGTTCTCGTAAACAATTTATCACTTGGGCAATTTTTACGGAAGAATTGATAGCACATTATGAGGATACAAAAAGCAACACTTTTTTTAGCCAATTGATAAGTCTCAAACAAAAGGGTTCAATAATGGAGCACATTGAGGAGTTCCAAAAATTGAACATAAGGGTAAAAGATATTCCAGAGGAGCATAGGATTGATGTGTTCATAGGGTCTTTAAAGGATAATATCCAACATGATGTGCGCCTTTGGGAACCTGATTCATTAGAGAAGGCATTCAGGTTAGCAAGAAAAATGGAAAGCAAAATTATGGCAACTAGGAAGCATACCATTCACAACTATAAAGATGGAAGTGTTGTTGCCCATAGTCTTCCACAACCTACAAGGTTGACACCACAACAATTGGAAGAAAAAAGAGCAAAAGGGCTTTGTTACAATTGTGATAGCAAATACACAAAAGGTCATAAGTGTGCTGAGAAGAAATTATTCTACATAGATTGTGAAGAGGAAGAAGAAAAGGAGCAAGAAAGGTCAAAAGAAGAGGATATATTCCAGGAACAAAGCCTAGATGAAGAACAAATAAATCCGACCATATCTTGTAATGCATTGGCGGGAATTACCACTCCTCAAACCATCAAGATAGAAGGACAAATCAAGAAGAAAAAGGTAATAGTGTTGATTGATTCAGGAAGCACCCACAATTTTATTCATTGTAGGGTAGCAAAAGAATTGAATTGCTTCCTATATCCAGCACCAGAGTGTCAAGTGATGATTGCAAATGGAGGAACAATAAATTGCTCTGGAAAGTGCCATAATATCAAGCTATCCATGGGAGAATATGTATTGACTAGCCCAATGCTTTCCATTCCAATGGGAGGTGCTGATGTTGTACTAGGAGTCCAATGGCTACAATCCTTGGGTACAATAGCTTTTAATTTTCAAGAACTTTTCATGAAATTTTTTGTGGAAGGAAAGGAAGTTGAATTAAGGGGTATTGCAGGGAAACCAGGAAAGATAATCAGCTCTAATGGTATGACAAAGCTTCTAAAAAAGGAGCAAAGAGGTGTAATTGCACAATTATGTTCGCTAGATGTTTCCACATTGGAATCATCTATTTCTCCAGATCTCCAAAAAGTCCTGGACAATCATTCCAAGGTATTTGAGACTCCCAAAGGTCTCCCACCTATGCGTGATCATGATCATGCTATTCATCTGATTCCAGGAAGTGTTCCTCCAAACATCAGGCCGTACAGATATCCCTATGTCCAAAAAAGTGAAATTGAACGTATGGTTGCAGAAATGCTAGAGGCTGGTATAATTCAACCGAGTCAAAGTTCTTTCTCTGCTCCAGTAGTATTGGTGCACAAGAAGGATGGATCATGGCGCATGTGTCCGGATTATAGGGAGCTCAACAAGCTCACTATTAAAGATAAGTTCCCCATTCCTGTCATTGATGAATTACTGGATGAATTGCATGGATCAATTTACTTCACCAAGTTGGATCTTCGTTCAGGATATCATCAAATCAGAATGAAGATTGAAGACATTCCGAAAACGGCATTTAGAACTCATGAGGGTCATTATGAATTTTTGGTCATGCCTTTTGGCCTTACCAATGCACCTTCAACATTTCAAGGTTTGATGAATTCAATTTTCAAACCATTCCTTAGAAAATTTGTGTTAGTATTTTTTGATGATATACTAATCTACAGCAAGTCTTGGAAGGATCATGTTGAACATGTTGACAGGGTGCTACAACTATTGGAGGAGAAACAATTATATGCAAAAAGATCCAAATGTTTCTTTGGAGTCCAGGAGGTGGAATATTTGGGTCATATTGTATCTCATGAAGGAGTTAAGGTAGACCCTAGCAAAATTAAAGCCATTAAGGAATGGAAAATCCCCACATCCATAAAGCATCTGCGAGGATTTCTTGGGTTGACAGGGTATTATCGCAAGTTTGTTAAGAATTATGGGAGAATAGCAGCACCTCTAACAACATTATTGAAGAAAGATGCATTTTCATGGACTCCGGAAGCAACAAAGGCCTTTGAACATCTTAAAGAGGCAATGTGCCAAGCACCGGTCTTAGCTACACCGGACTTCACAAAAACCTTTATTGTGGAATGTGATGCTTCAGGAAATGGAATTGGTGCTGTTCTAATGCAAGATGAAAGACCCATTGCTTTTGAAAGTCGTCCAATCAAGGGAAAGTTTTTAAGAAAAGCTATTTATGAGAAGGAAATGTTGGCAATACTCCATGCACTTAAGAAATGGCGACCCTACCTAATGGGAAGACACTTCAAGGTAAAAACAGATCATGATAGCCTTAAATACTTTTTAGAACAAAGATTATCCTCTGAAGAGCAACAAAAGTGGGTCACAAAGATGTTGGGTTATGACTTTGAAATCATCTACAAAAAAGGGAAGCAAAATGTGGTGGCAGATGCACTCTCAAGAAAGGATGAGGATGTGGAAGCATTGTTGTGCGCCATTTCTATTATCCAACCAGATTGGATAAATGAAGCAAGGGAGGAATGGAAGAATGACGAAGAAGTGTGGGCACTTATTCGAAAGCTACAACAAGATTCCAGTACGTCTGATACATTTAGCTGGAAAAATGATTCGTTATGGTACAAAGATCGCTTATACCTCTGTAAGAATTCCCAGCTAAAACAAAAGATTCTTATGGAATTGCACACTTCTCCCTTAGGAGGGCACTCAGGATTTTTAAAAACTTACCACAGGGTTAAGAAGGAATTTTTTTGGGATGGCCTTAAATCAGATATTCAAAAGTTTGTGGCAGAATGTTTGGTTTGCCAGCAAAATAAAGTTGAAACAATTAAGACACCGGGTCTATTACAACCTTTATCCATTCCAAGCCAACGTTGGGAGGAGGTTTCAATGGATTTTATCACAGGTTTACCCAAGTCTGAGGGAAAGAGTGTCATCATGGTGGTAGTTGACAGACTTACCAAGTATGCACACTTTTGTGCATTATCACATCCATTTAAAGCCAGTACAGTTTCTACTGCATTTATGGAAACAATTCAAAAGCTACATGGAAACCCAAAGATTATTGTAAGTGACAGAGATCCCATTTTCACTGGAAATTTTTGGACAGAATTATTTTCTTGTCTTGGTACTCAGTTAGCTCATAGCTCATCTTATCATCCTCAATCTGATGGGCAAACTGAGATAGTAAACAAATGTTTGGAAGGATATCTTCGTTGCTTTGTATCTGATAAACAGACACAATGGGTCAAATGGTTGCCTCTGGCTGAATGGTGGTATAACACTTCCTTTCATACAGCAACAAAAATGACCCCATTTATGGCACTTTATGGGTATCAACCACCATCCATCACATCATATTTAAGAGAAAATTCTAAGGTTCAGGCAGTGGAACATCACATCGAACATCAACAACAAGTCCTCCAACTCTTAAAGGATAACCTCGTGTTGGCACAGAATAGAATGAAACAACAGGCAGATCAACATCGCAGTGAAAGAAGTTTTGATGTAGGTGATTGGGTATTCCTACGGCTACAACCATATAAGCAAATGTCCCTCAAGCAAGCTAAGAAGGATAATAAATTATCACCAAAGTATTATGGTCCGTACAAGGTGTTGCAAAAGATTGGTACTATGGCATACAAATTGGAGCTTCCTGCAGCTTCTCGATTGCACCCAGTTTTCCATGTTTCATGTTTAAAGAAGGTTATAGGTGACAAGCTCCCAGTTCAAACAATATTGCCAGAACTTGACGAAGAAGGAAAAATTATATTGGAACCGGAAGCAGTTATAGAAACAAGAACTCGACAGCTACGAAATCGATCAATTTCAGAGTACCTTATCAAGTGGAAGAACTTATCCGCTGAAGATTCCACATGGGAGGATGAGAATTTTATGCAGAAGTATCCAGAACTACTCAAGCGTTGAGGACAACACTTTTTTGAAGGAGAGGGGCATGTTGGGTCCCTATAATACTAGTGATTACCCCATTACTATTGTAGTTATACCCCTTATTTATATTGTTGTACCCATGTAGTGCCCATATTGTTACTATTGTGCCACATAGAATCCCACTATTGTTATTGTTGTGCCCTACAATATTATTGTTATGTAGGCTTTGATTGTATTGGGACCACTTAGACTCCTATATATAGAAAGGAGGTATTTTCATTTGTATCATCCAAGAATTGTTCATTTATGTAATGTAAAGGAGGTTGCCCCCTCGAAGAGGCTGAATTCTAAGGCGTTGATCTCTCTTTTCTATCTTTTCTTGAGCTCGTCCAATACCACTTACCGCCTGAGGCCCACCCAAAACCCCGCTCATTACGGAACTCAAATAAGATAAAAATGCATGTATAATCCTTTCAAGTCCGTTTTATAGCTCCGGGCGCATTTCCTTTGTATTTTGCTTATTTAATAAAAATGCGAAAATACATAGAAAAAATCTTTTTAGTAGAACTCAAAATATATATATTCGCATCCATAAAACCCATCGGGTCCGATTATCACAAGTCGCATGTTTGTATCGGCCCCGCTCCTTTGTATCACTGCGATGCGATATTGTGATGTGATATATTGCAATTGCATATCGCATGGTCTTCGGGCCCCCAGTAAGTCTTCCCTTGTGTTTTAGCGATGCAATATTGCAATGTAATCTGGGCCATTGATTTGCGTGCTTGATCAATGGTCCTCGTTAAATCGCATTGATCACTATCGCAATTTCCATAGGGATGCCTCTGATGTACTCCGCTGGTCACCTCCGATTGCGATATGTCGATTACATTTGGACCGTTGATCGGCCAGATTCAACAGCTCCTATGCGATGTTGCTTAAGCCTCTGATTAACTCTGTTTTTTCCATTTCTCCATGTTTTTCCCATGTGATAGTGTTTTCCGCCATTTGTGAAGGTTTTTCCTTTGCGATAGTGTTTAAGTATATAAAGACTTAGAGGGTTTTAGGATCCATTTTGGATCATGCCTTCCCACTGAAAAGCTTTTGGACCACCAAAAGTTGGTTTTTAGGCATCGATCAAGTGAGGATACAGCTTCCTCACTTGCCCAATTTCTATCCATCGTGCACTGCTTTTTTTTTAACCTTTGAGTCTGTTCCTCAGGTACTCAACATCCCCTCTGCGCATAGCTCTCACCTTCCTATCCAGAACTGTGTCTTCCTGCAACTCATTGAGATATTCAGGCAACAGATCATCAATAGAAGGCAACTGACTTTGCTCTTCGGGATCTTCAATCAATGAAGGTTCATACAGTCTTAAGTTCTTTGCATTAACGGCTGAATAGATATGCATATAAGCTAGCAAATCAAGGTGAAAATCATTTTCACCAATTTTCTCAACTGTCTTGAAAGGCCCATATCTTATTGGTTTTAGCTTCTTACCTTCACCTTGCATTCTTTCTTTGCTGATGTATAGCCAGACTTGATCACCAACTTGGAAACTATGCTCAATTCAATGCTTGTCATGCCTTGCCTTGTACTTGGCCTGGCTTCTTTCTAGTTGTTCCTGCACTGCCTAGTGAATTTCTTGGATCTATTCAATGAACTTGGTTGCTTCTCCACATCACTGTGTCCATAAACTTCTATGTCTTTACCAAAGACAAAATCCAAGGGACAATTTGGTATAAAACCAAAACAAGTCTCAAAAGGAGATCTCTGAGTAGAAGAGTGCTTGGCACGGTTGTAAGCATGTTGCACATAACACAAATGTTCATCCCAAAGCTTGGGATGCTTGCTGCAATAGCCTTTGAGCAACTGGATCACTGTCCTGTTGACCACCTCTATTTGACCATCTATTTGTGGATGAAATGTTGTGCTTTTCTTCAATCTAGTGTCCATCAACTCCCATAGACTTGACCAAAACTTCCCAACAAATCGAGAATCTCGATCAGATACAATAGAAGTGGGTAACCCAAAATGAACCCATACATGCTGAAAGAACAACTTCGTTGTTTGTTCAGCTGTAACCTGCTTGTTACAAGGTATCAAAATACACATTTTGCTGAACCTATCCATAATAACATACAAATAATCATGACCTTTTCTAGATTTTGGCAATCCCCCAACAAAGTCCATGGAAACACTTTCCCAATGACAAGAAGGAACTGGAAGTGGGGTGTACAAGCCTAATTTTCTATTACTAGGCTTGCTTTTAGCACACATAGTACACCCTTTAATATAGAACTGTTTCATGCATTCTTGGCCAATAATAGAACCTTTGCGACTGTGCAACTGTTTTACTTACACCAAAATTAACTAATATGAGAGAAGTATGTGCTTCTCGGATTATGTTAACTCTTTCAGTTTGTGGAATGCATAACTTTCCCAAATGATATAAGAGTTGGTCCATAGCATAATAATCCAATTCTTCTACTTGCTTGCCATGACTTAAAGTTGCATATACATCTTTAAGATCTACATGTTGAACATATTTTTCAATGTAACTTGCATGCATTATTGAGTTATGCTTAGGTACAGTAGATTCATTTATGATTGGCCTTGATAGCATATCTACAACCTTATTGTGTATGCACTTCTTATATCTGATGACAAGATGAAATTGTTGTAGAAAACACATCCACCTATAATGTCTTGATTGCTACAATTTAGTTTGTGAGTGCAAATATTGAAGTGGTTGATGATCTGTATGTATGATTGTTTCTTTTCCCATTAGGTAATGTTTCCACTTTTTCACACTCTGTACTAATGCATACTTTTCTTTATCATATGTGGGATAATTAACTATTGCAGAAGTAAATGCCTCGGAATGATAGCAAATGGATTTACCATGTTGTATCAACACTGCTCCCATGGCATAGTCACTAGCATCTGTTTCAATCTCAAATGGTCGTTGAAGATTTGGCAGTGCTAGTACTGGTGTTGTACTAATTTTTTCTTTTAAGGTGTCGAAGGCTTTCTGTTGTTTGCCTCCCCACTGAAACACGTTGTTCAATCCTGTTAAATCATGTAATGGAGTTGCAATCAAAGAAAAGTTAGCAATAAACTTTCTCTAATATTTTGCTGCTCCTAGGAAACTCCTAACTTCTGTAGCAGGTTTGGGTTTAGGCCAGTTCACAATGACTTCAACCTTAGAGGGATCTATCTTCAATTCACCACCCCCTACAATATGACCCAAATAATTTAAATATGTTTTTCCAAATTCACATTTTGATAACTTCACATAGAGATTTTCTCTTTTCAAAACATCTAAAGCCTGCTTTACATGCTTCAAATGGTCTTCCCATGTTTTACTGAAAACAAGAATGTCATCTAAATATACAATTACAAAATCATCAATAAAAGGTCTGAGTACATCGTTCATAACTCTCATGAAAGTCACAGGAGCATTAGTTAAGCCAGAAGGCATAACCAACCATTCATACAGCCCTTGCTTTGTCTTGAAAGCAGTCTTCCATGCATCTTGTTCTGCAACTCTGACCTAATGATAGCCACTACCCAAGTCTAACTTGGAAAAGTAAACTGCTTCTTTCAACTGATCTACTAGATCATCAATGCAAGGAAGAGGATAATGATTCTTGATCGTTATTTTATTCAATTCCCTATAATCAATGCACATCCTCCACGAACCATCTTTCTTTCTCACCAGTACAATTGGAGATCCGCATGGTGATGTGTTTGGTCATATGAACCCTTTATCGAGCAGCTCATGTACCTGCTTCTTGATCTCTGCATTCTCTAAAGTGGATAACATTTTATACCTATGGCTGTGGCTGTTGTTTCATCACCTGAGTCTGACCCCCAGTATTTCTAAATAGCAGCAACAATCTTCTTCTTCTTACCACCAAACTTCTTAGGTTTCAACTCCGGATGCAAAGACCAACAGTGTGCATCATCGTGTCCATCCTTCTTGCAATGAGTGCATGAAGGTTTGTCCTTCTATATAGCGTTTGTCTTCCTCTCCTTCTATTTCAGCTTCTTCTTTTCCTTGTTCTTTCTTGCAGAGGGTTTTGATGATCCCCAAACCTCTGCGTTCATAGTCTTGCCTCTAGCTTCTAGATGTGTAGCCTGAACTGATACATCATCTAGGCTAGTGGGATTAAACATGAGAATGGTGTGCTTCAAATAGCTATGTATACCACCTATATACTTCAACAAAGTTTCAGGTGAGTCTAGAGATATGCCTAGAGTTAAAGCTCTTTTTCTAAATTCCTGGGTATAACTTTGTACACTTTGGCCCTTTAATTGGTGAAGAGTTTGTCAACTCATCATTGCTTGCTGCATATAAGCTATAGGATAGAATTGTTTTTTGATGGCGGAAACAAATTCATTCTAGGTAGAAAGGATTTTACCATGTCTCTTCAGATCAGCTTGTTTCATGCCTTCCCACCACACTAGTGCAGTTCCTCCAAGTCAAAGGCTAGGCAGCTGAATCTTTCTCCTTTCTAAATCAATGTTCTGCACCCTGCAATATACATCAATCTGTCTTATCCAGTTATCTAGCTTCTCTGCATTTAGTTATCCATTATAAATTGGAAAATCAAATTTCACATCTAATTTAATCAAAGAAGTTTTCTTCTTTTTCTTTTCATGACTAGGAGATGAGGGTGATGAAGATGATGGTGGAGGAGATGATGGAGGAGGCTCTTCCCCTTTCCCTTTGCCCCTTGGAGGGGAAACTAGAGAAGGTTCCTCTGCTCCTTTGTCTTGTTTAGGTGTTGAAGTGCTTTCACCTCGACCCTTCTTAAATTCCTGATACATCTCTTCCACCATGGCTCGCATGGCCATAAACTTATCCATGAACTGAGATTCTGATTCCAATGGAGTTTCTTCTGCCATTCTCCTCCAAAGATAGACTCTTCCAATCTCTGGATTAACCTCAACAAGTTTTCCTTCTCCTAGGTTGAGCTTTGACCTAGTTAGCATTCAAATCCAATACAAGCTTGTATAACCTTAACAAAATCAAAAACCAAAAGCTCTGATACCACTTGATCTAAAAATGAGATCTTAGATTAATATTAAGGTATTACATACTCATGTGCAGGATTTGCCTATATTACTTAGTGTAACGGATCGAAAAGATTGTGAATAATATAGATAATGAGTAGTTAGAGAAACATAATAGACACACACACATAACATAGCAAATAATCAAGGAGTTCACCCAAAACTCTTGGGCTACGTCTCCTGGTCCAGCTTTCAGTGGTGACCTCTCTATTATGTCTTCAAGAGCAGATTTTTTACAAATGTGAGCTCAAATTGAATCTCAACACAACAGGCACAAACAACAGGGTTTTGCTTGAATCCCTCAAGTCTTTCTGAGTACACAGACTCTCCCTCTCGCTCTTTGTCTCTGTTTTCTCTCTGTCTTAGCACTGTCTACCTTGTCTCTGCCACTGACTGGCTTTTAAACCTATCAACGCTTGTCTGATCGTCTCCCCTTTCGGGCTCTCTGGCTTCTGGCCTCTGTCCATTCAAATTCCCTCTAAGCATTAAAAAATCATTGTGAAACACCTTTAGGTATGGTGGCCACCTATTTTTTTAACGGAAAGGACCATTGGCACCGTTGAAATCCCCGGGAACATCTTTCTCTATTTACATAGAGAAATGAACTAAAAACACTGAAAAATCTACCTCAACACCTCTTATCGGACTTCAAATAATATTAATTCTGCCTTATAATCCTATCAGGTCCGCCTTTGGGTCGCTATCGCATGCCCACCATTGATCTGTGTGATCTTTGATCCAACTGTTGATATTGATTTTGGGCAG
Organism: Pinus tabuliformis; assembly: GCA_031772625.1. NCBI lineage: Eukaryota > Viridiplantae > Streptophyta > Pinopsida > Pinales > Pinaceae > Pinus > Pinus tabuliformis. Next base: position 245,762,738 of record CM062810.1, on the reverse strand, counting down.
CTTATGCGTACGGAGATTACCCGCCCAAAAAGGTTGTTTTCTCTCTCCGACGCCAAGCCACGTGTTGGCCAGTGGATGGGATCAGGCGAAGCCCGTCCAATACCACTTACCGCCTGAGGTTCGCCCAAAATCCCGCTCATTACAGAACTCAAATAATATAAAACTGCATGTATAATCCTTTCGGGTCTGTTTTATCACTCCAAGCGCATTTCCTTTGTATTTCATTTATTTAATGAAAATACGAAAATACATGGAAAAATCGTTTTTACTGGAACTCAAAATATATATATTTGCATCCATAAAACCCATCGGGTCTGGTTATCGCAAGCCGCATGTTTGTATCGACCCCACTCCTTTGTATCGTTGTGATGCGACATTGCGATGGGATATATCGCAATTGCATATCGCATGGTCTTTGGGCCCCCGGTAAGTCTTCCCTTGTGTTTTATCGATGCGATATTGCGATGCGATATATCGCAATCACATATCTCATGGTCTGTGGGCCCCCGGTAAGTCTTCCCTTGTGTTTTAGCGATGTGATATTGCGATGTAATCTGGGCCATTGATCTGTGCACTTGATCAATGGTCCTCGTTAAATCGCGCTGATCATTTCGCAATTTCCATAGGGATGCCTCCGATGTACTCCACTGGTCACCTCCGATTGTGATATGCCGATTAGATATGGACCATTGATTGACCAGATCCAACTGCTCCTGTTCAATGTTGCTTAAGCCTCTGATTAACTCTGTTTTCACCATTTCTCCATGTTTTTCCCGTGCGATAGTGTTTTCCGCCATTTATGAAGGTTTTTCTTTTGTGATAGTTGATGAACCCCAAATTTGGTAACATTTTGGGCTCATTTGGCCTAACTACCTTTGCTCAATCCTTCATTTTTCATAACTTATGCATCATTTTTTAGTATGTTTATGTCATTTGTACGAATAAGGGCAGTCACTATTCCTAGGTGGCTAACATGTGCTCATTTCAGGTTCTTTGACACATGATTGGAACAAAACTGAGCAGATAAGGACCAGGAGACAACCAAGATGGGGTTGAGGATTCGTAGGAGGGTTGTCCATAGCATTAAATGGCCTTCCTCGGGATCTTCACCCCCAACTCCGAGCTCCAGCAGCCACCACAACCGGATTTAAAGACAGCCAAACGGATTTTGAGGAAGCAGCAGTTCACTCCTAGTTTGGTCAGCCAAGCCCCACTGATTTAGGAGGCCAGCTTGGGGCCTCATGATGTATAAATGATAGGGCTTTAGCCTTCGAAAAGGACTTTTGAAACATTGTTGCACATCCTGCACTACGAGCTGCTAGCTTAGTTTTGCTCTTTTGTAGCCATTATTGGCATGCTATTTGACTTATGATTATTATTTTTTAATGGAAAGCAGTCGGATTTGATCTCAGTTCTGAGCTTTTAAAGGAGCCATAGCTCTCGGGGTTGGGCCCAACCTGAGAGCCTAAGGCCTCCTTCTTCTGTATTGTTATCTTTTCTTTCAGCACTATGGTTTTTATTTACATGCATTTGAAACGCAGTTTGTTGAATTAGATTTCTTGGTGTGGTCAAGTAGGTCATTGTTAGAAGATAGAGTTGCTTCAGCTATTTAGAATAAATTGAAGAGATTGGAGTTGATAAAAGTTCCAGAAAAGGGTTGCTTGCACACTCATTTTCACCTCTATCTAGGGACTGGAATTGCAGACAGTGCTACCCACGAAAAACATTGGTTTACGAATACATGGAATCTGTGGTGCAATATTTTTGTTTGTAGAAGTTGTCCATGCATTCAGACCTCTTGGAATATTTCCTTGCTTCAGTACCATACATGGTTTTCCTTAAGAATAACGTTGTTGTTCATTGGTTCCATTAAACAGTTAGGAATGTTTTGATTATATGCAGGACGTGGAAGAATTTGATTCAGTTTGCACTGTGCAGTGCTACTCCCTCACCTTCTCATCCTTCTAAGCCTTGCCCAGGCCAACCACTCATCTCCCAATTAGACCCATTGTCTCTCAACTACTCTACTACCCACGTTATCCCACCTTTTCGGCCTTCCATTCCCTCTACCCTCCTTTAGGCAAACTAGCTTAGCACACCCCCTCATCATCTCATCTCCCTGTCACTAAGTCATTACAAATCCCTCTCCTACCTCCCTATCCACCCATGCAGCCTCTTCCACTCACCCATCACCCAAAAATCCGATTGTAGAACATCCTGTAGGAATTACTGAACATCCTGTAGAAGTTCTGAAACATCTTGTAGAACCCCTGCAGACTTCCTGTAGAAGCTCATAAACGCGGCCTCTTGGTAGCCAAACTTTGTGAAACTCTCTGGAAGGGTGTTAGGGACCCCCTAGACCCTCTCTGAACTTTCCCAACCTTTTTCAAGCCTTCCTCCTCCTTGATCCACCTCTGCACAGTAAAACACTAGTTAAAAGCACATGCATGATAATTCTAATAATTGAAACAAAAATACAAAAGATTTTTTCTTCAGATAGAGATAGTCTAGACACATGCATTTCACCTTCATAGAAGTAATGGCATCTCTTTCAGTAGTTTTCATCCCCATCTCTGCATCGATAAGACTAATTGGTAGAATTAGGGTTTACTAGGGTGTGCGGTTCTTGTTGGCTTTCAGTTCCTTTTTGCAAATAGATTAGCTTCTTTTGATTTTAGCTTTCGTCCATCAGTTGAAAAGCTTCTTCTAAGAGCTCATAGAAGTTGGCTTGAGCCCCTAGCGGACTTGTGCCAGCTGACCAAGTGACAGCTGCGGCAAGAGCTAGTAATTGTGCATACAGCACCGTCGCTTCCAAGTTTGTTACGAACTACCAGGTTGATAAAACTAAAGAAGGAAGCTCCAGGAGTTGTAGCATTATTGCTACAATACTGGAGCCCACCATATTTTTGGCGCCGTTGCCGGGGAAGCGTCAGAGTATTGGTGATTGTTGCTTTTCTTCTACTTTCCTACTCTCGCCTTCTGCTAAGTAGTATTTCATTTCCATTCTGCAATTTCCTTTCTGCAAGAGTAGCATAGACATTTCCTGCTTTCATAGATTAACATTTCAATTCCGCAATTTCCTTTCTGCAAGCGTAGACTAGCATTTCAATTCTGCAAGCATAGCTTAGCATTTCATTTCTGCAATTTCATTTGAGCAAAGTAGATTAGTTCTTTCATGCTTTCATTTCAATTCCGCATTTCCATTTCAGCAAGATAGTTAGTTGCAGTTCAATCTGTTTTAGTTTTGCAGGTACCAGAAAAAACAAAAGCAATCAGAAGTCTTTTCATTTCATGCCTCGTAGAAACCAAGATAAAACAGGAAAATTCTTACCCAACACCCCCACCACATCACTAAGTCACCCTTCTCTCTTCTTTGGTGACAGTGATCCAGAAGAACCTATAGGCGAACCTCCTGAGATATACGAAGATCCTATAGCAGAAGAAGAGTTAGAGAACACTCCATCTGAAGCTATGGCTGACAATAGGGGATAAAATGAGAGAATTGAAGGTGCCTTCCCCATCTGAGAGACCAATGGAGACATGAAAATGAAGAACATCAGCCCCTCCGCTTTACCTCACTCCCATGGACTAACTACTGAAGACCCTGATACCTTCCTATTTGAGTTTTCGGTCCTGTGCCGAACCTATGACTATACCGAAGATGAGCAAAAACTGAAACTCTTCCCCTCTACCCTTAAGGATGCAGCATTACGCTGGTTCATGGGCTTACCTGGGAACAGTGTCACCACTTGGGCCCAGATGCAGCAAGCCTTCAATACTAAATACCGAGACTACTGTAGGTCCAAGGAAACAAGGGAGAAATCTTTCGGATGACCATGGGGAATGATGAGTCTTTAGAAGATTACGAGGAAAGGTTCCAACTTAGCTATAAACGGGCCAGGTGCACACTTGACCCTGAATCTCTTAAGTTGGTCCTGCTCCGAGGATTCCCGGAAGACCTCTTAGATACCCTTCACATGCTAGCTAGAGGAGATATTTACCAACTGCCTTATGAGGACATAAAGACTGTGTTTAGAAACCACTCTAGGGCAGCCCGGAAAAGAGGTAGAGGGAACTCCCTCTCAGCTGGTATTCCTTTCTCCAAACATGAGTTTGCAAATCAATTAGAGGATCTCAAGGGTGAGGTGAGACAGACCATCGTCATGCAACTTGATACATTCCGAATCCAGCAGAAGAAAGAGGAAGCTGAGAGGGCTTTGGCTATTTTCTGCCCTAGGTGTACAAGGAAACACCCTAAGAACGAGTGCCCATTACATTCGGTTGAGGTATGCTTTGTCTGTGAGGAGGACCACCCCACAAACCAATGTCCAACCTTAGCTGGGCTTAAAGCCATGTATCAAGGGACAGAAGCGCCCACTGAACCTCTCTATTTCCTCAACCAAAGAAGGCCACATGGACCTAGACCTTACCAACAAGGGATGCAAGGGACACCCCAAGCTTATTATAGCCCCAACCAATCCGCTCCTATGCCTTCCTGGGGACCCCCTGTTCATCCTTCCTGGTCTATACCTCCTCCATGGTCTTACCCGCCTCAGTACCATACTCAGCCCACTACTCCTTCGTTTCACTCACATGCCTAGCCACAGCCTCAGTGGAATGCACCTCAATCGGGGTGGAGGCCCCAGTACAATACTTTTCCTGCCATTTTGCCTCCACCACCGACTCAACCACAACCATTACCTCCTGCTCCTCCAAGGCAACCCCAAATGCCTGCTCAACCGAACCCGAACCCCAACAACAGACAGGCCCAGCAGGTATATACTGGGGAAACATCATGCCCTACCTATGCTGTGGAGATCCAGGAGATCAATCTGCGATCTGGAAAGACTCTTCCGGATCGCCAACCTCCTCCCCCAAAGGACGAGGAAGATAAACAGGAAAGTGAACCAAAGGCCATTCCACCCTTTCCTGAGAGACTAACGGCCACCACACAACCCAACCCATAGGAGGATGAGCTTCTGGGAGAACTCAAACAGTTGTGTGTGAGAATACCACTTCTCCAAGCCATCAAAGATGTACCGATATACAACAAACTGGTTAAGAAAAAGTGTTTCAGACACCCAGGCAGGTGAAAAAGAGATGCTTCAACCATCAATGTCATAGGACAACTGTCTGATCTTATGTTGGGGCAGGCCATCTGCCCAAAGTATCTGGATCCTGGGAGTCCTGTAGTGGATGTCCACATCAATGGCACCATCATACCTCACACATTGATTGATCTGGGGGCTGCCATTAATGTGATGACCAGAGATACCATGCTCAAACTCAATCTTCAGGGTTCCCTGAGAAAGACCTCGACAGTCCTAAAACTAGCAGATCGTTCCACTGTGACTCCCGAAGGGATCGTAGAGGATGTCTTGGTCTCTGTTGACTCTTGGGAGTACCCTGCAGACTTCTTGGTTCTGCAACCAAAGGCAAAGCTTCCTGTTAGCCACTACAGATGCTTACATAAGCTGTCGTGAAGGAAACATGACCATCAAAAATGGTCCTATGTCCAAGCAGCTAGTCCTGTACCCTCCTGCCCAACCCTTATTACAGCATGACTTACCACTTTGGTTGGAGAAAGGAGAAGAGGATGAGGTGTACTCAACACCTTTGTGCACCCTAGACACCACTAGGGGAGGCCTCCCAAAAGAGGATGATTTGATTGAGACCTTGATCCAGACTCCACCTCCCAGTGCATTGTCCTTAGAGGAATTGGTGGAGGATGCCCAAGCCAGCACCTTAGTGGACCTTTGTGTGACCGACCCTGTCACTCCCAGAGTAAAAAATGTGGAGTTCGGTCCTGAGAGAACGTTAAAAATTAGCTCCTCCCTATCTCCTTCCCAGGAAAAGGAGCTGTGTAGTCTGTTGGCCAGTCATCTAGATGTTTTTGCTTGGAGCTATAAGGAGATGAAAGGAGTCCATCCTTTGGTCTGTACCCATCACATCTACATCAAAGAAGACTGTAAACCGGTTAGGCAACCCCAAAGGAGAATGAATCCAGCCCTTAAGGACATCGTCAAGGAGGAATTACAAACACTGTTGGATGCCGGATTCATTTACCCCATCTCGGATAGCGAATGGGTGTCCCCTTTGGTGTTGGTTCCCAAGAAAAATAGGAAGTGGAGAATCTGTGTGGACTACCGAGAACTGAACAAGGCCACCAAGAAAGACCATTTTCTTCTACCTTTCATAGATCAAGTGTTGGATGGACTGGCAAGAAAGAAGTTTTTCTCTTTCCTGGATGGGTTTAGCGGGTATAACCAGATCCAAATCAGCCCGGAAGACCAAGATAAGACCACCTTCACTTGTCCTTGGGGTACCTTTTCTTACCGAGTTCTTCCCTTTGGACTATGCAATGCTCCTGCCACCTTCCAGAGAGCCGTCTTGAGAATCTTTTCTGAGCTGGTCCATGATTTGGTGGAAATCTATATGGATGACTTCAGTCCTTATGGGTCCAACTTCCAGGAAGCATTGTCCAATCTGGGAAAAGTCCTAACCAAGTGCATTGAGATGAACCTGTCCCTTAGCCCTGAAAAGTGTGAATTCTTGATGACTGAAGGGACTGTGCTAGGCCATACCATTTCTTGCCAAGGGTTACAGGTGGATCCTAACAAAATTGCTCTCATTAAGAAGGTTCCACCTCCTCAGAAGGTAAGAGATGTTCGAAGTTTCTTAGGATTAGCAGGGTATTATAGGAGATTCATTAAAGACTTCAGCAAGCTAGCCTCGCCATTGTTTAGCCTCTTGGCAAAAGATGTTGAGTTTAAATGGACTGACGATTGTCAGAAGGCTCTGAATGAATTAAAGGACAAGTTGGTGTCTGCCCCGATCTTGAGAGGTCCAAACTGGGCCCTACCTTTCCACATCCACACTGATGCCTCGAACAAAGCCATAGGGGCAGCCTTAGGACAAGTTGAACAAAAACTTCCATATGCCATCTACTTTGTCAGCAAAAACTTATCCAAGGCAGAACTGAATTACATTGTAACTAAGAAAGAATTCTTGGCCGTGGTCCATGCACTGAACAAATTCCGACACTATATCAATGGATATCAAACAGTTGTACATACTGATCATGCTGCAATTAGATATTTAATGAATAAACCAGATGTGAATGCTCGTATTATTAGATGGTTACTCTTGTTGCAGCAGTTTGATTTGACTATCGTTGACAAACCAGGTAAAGAAAATGTTGTTGCTGACTTTTTGTCTAGATTGGATTTACCTACAGGAGAGGATGGAACAGTGGATGACCAGATGCCAGATGAACATCTGTTTGCTATCTCAATACTCTCTCCATGGTTTGCTAATATAGCAAACTACCTTGTCTCAGCACAGTTTCCTCTGCACCTATCCTCAAGAGAGAAGAGCAGGATCATACGGAAGAGTGCCTCATTCACTTGGATCGGGGGCAACCTGTTCAAGCTTGGCCCTGATCAGATCTTAAGGCGTTGTGTAAGGGAGGAGGAAGTCTTTGATATCCTCCTAACCTGTCATGACGGGCCTTGTGGAGGACATTTTGTAGCCAAAAGGACTGCCTTCAAAATCCTGCAGGCAGGCTACTATTGGCCCATGCTTCATCAAGATGTCAGAAGATATATCAGCCAATGTGACCGATGCCAAAGGATGGGGAAACCGACTCCAAGGGACGAAATGACTCTCCAACCTCAAGTGACTCTTGAGCCATTTGAGAAGTGGGGTATGGATTTTGTGGGTCCAATCAATCCTCCTTCGAGGCAAAGGTCTTACATCATTGTGTGCACTGACTACCTGACAAAGTGGGCAGAAACCAAGGAAATCAAAGCAGCAACAGAAGAAAAGGTGGCCGAGTTCTTAAGAGAAAACATCTTCTACAAATTTGGCTACCCAAGAGAGTTAGTCACCGATCAAGGAAGCCAGTTCACCTCCAACTTAATTGAAGACCTACTCGCTCATCACAAAATCAAGCATAGGACTTCCACCCCTATCATCCTCAAGCAAATGGGCAAGTGGAAGTCACCAATAGAGCATTAGAAGGGATCTTGACTAAGGTGGTGAGCAGCAGCAGGAAAGATTGGGCAGATCGCCTAGTTGAGGCCACATGGGCTTACAACACCACTTGGAAGACCACAACCGGCTTCACACCTTATGAGATGGTCTATGGGAAGAAAGCTTTGCTGTCAATTGAGTTTGAATACAACACCTTGAGGATGGCAGCTCAGCTGGACCTGGATCTCAGCCATGCCCAACAAGAAAGATTATTGCAGCTGAATGGATTGGACGAGCACCGAATGCAGGCCCTTCTCCACTCAGAAGTGGTTCAACTTCAGAGGAAGGTGTGGCATGACCAACACCTCAATGACAAGCAATTTCAGCTGGGAGATTGGGCGCTGTTGTATGATTCCAGGCATAAGGATTTCAAGGGGACGCTGAGAACGAGATGGTTGGGACCATATGCAGTGGAAAAATGTAATGACAATGGATCTGTTCTTATTCGGACCATTGATGAGGAGGTCATCCCTATGCTTGTCAATGGGCATCGGCTAAAGATCTACAGGAAACCTCTCTCAAGACTAGAATTCATCAAAACTATGGAAAAATCAGTGCTGGTCATAGATCAGGGCTCTACCTCTGTTTTGGGCATACCCTGAAGATCTTAAAAAATAAAAATAAAAAAAAAAATCAAAATAAAAATAAAGATCCTTGGGTGAAAACCTTTCTGAGGCTCCCAAGGTAGATGGTAGGGGTGAAAACCTCATTGAGGCGTCCCTACTGTCTTTCTGAAAATGTTTGAAAAAAGACCCTTGAGTGAAAACCTCTTTGAGGCGCTCAAGGCAGATGGTAAGGGTGAAAACCTCATGGAGGCGCCCCTGCTGTCTTTCAAAAAAAAAAACAAACAAAAAAACAGGGAAAGCAAGTTCACAATGTGGCAATGCATGCAGGTTGCAGGTATTCTATGAAGGAAAAGAGGCCCCTCAACTCAAAGACAAGGGTCCCTACTATGCTACCAGGTGACCTCACCAGCACCCCCTCCGGAAACACTCATCTTCTCCAAGGTCTGGGCACGATTTGATCACAGTTTAGTCTTCTACAGGAAGCTACAGGACTTTCTACAGGAAGTTCTGTATTTCTACAGGAAACTTCCTGTAGAAGTTTTGGACGGCCCAGAACTAATTGTGTGGGGAGATCTAATGCCCAAGGTCTGACATGGAGGCATGCAAGCTAATATTTTCTCCATCACGCACTGCTGTCACCTCCTTCTACCACCCCAGTTGCCATGCAATGGAAATACCTGCACAGTCAAAACAGAACATTGAATTATCAGAGGAAGCGCTTCTCAAATGAAAAAAGATGCAGGGACACCATGCACTACTTATCAAAGCCATCCGAGGGCCCTGCGATCGTGACTGTGATGCCACCGTCTCCACTGTCTCAGCATGCACCCGAGGAGGAAAAACTGCTACAGGACATCCTACAGGAATCCCGTAGCAGTTCATCCAGCTAGAGTGTACACCATCAAGGCGCCTGCAACACATAGAGCAGGCACATGCACCACCCGCAGCCGAGTCACAAGCTTCATCATTAGCAGCAGTCTGCAAGGAAGGACCCCCGGGCCTGTGCAAATCGCAGCAACAAGCAAATCCAATCGCCCTCATCCCGAAACCTAGAAACAATGTCGCGGCCGCACAGGTAAGTGCCTCGCCCTTTTTTTCGTCAAATTACATGAATAATACTCTAGAATGTTTGCAAGTGTAGAAATGAACGGGTTGAGCAGTCGGGTAGCCATTCAACTGGCCACCACGACCAGTCAGATGGTCTAGTCAGATTTGGAAAGTGGTGGTCGTGGCAAGCAAAATGGGTAATGGACACGTGAGAAGCATCCAGTCGGGGAGAAGCGGCGATTTAACAGAAATGGCGGCGGCAGATCTGCAAGGAATGATGCGGCAGTAAGGGAGACTTGCAGTGAAATGAGTAGGTGACGTCGTCCAACGGTCCGGCAGGGACAGCTCACCCCCGCGCCACGAGTTCGGCCGGGATTCAAATCCACCGCCTAGATCGTCACTCCACTCATTTATCACCAGCCGTTTTGCAGTCGAGTAGCGTCCGAATTTCTCTGAAGCTCGTTACTCCAAGTCCTCGGCTCATTCAGACGTTTGGTGGTGGCACAAAAGGAGCAGAACCACTGACGTGCTCTCCGGAACCTGTGCGCGACTTCTACAGGAAGCTGCGCTACAGGAAGCTCGCTGCTAGAGAGGAAAATTGACCCATTCACGTCAAAGGTGGCGAATTGAAAAAGGTAAGCCTGAACCTGTTCCTCCCATGCAATTGGTTTGAAGGGTGGCGAAGTCGACGTCCTCAAAAATGTAAAACTACAGTCTTCCTTTTGCATGAAAGTTGTCGTCGAAGTATATGCGGGGTTTTCTACAGGATGTGGTTTGTAATCGAGCCCCCGTCAAGGCTCATCTATAGATAGCCCAGAATTCATGAATTGTGTGCGTGACAGAGGCGTAGTTCTACGCTCTATCCCAAAGAAATCCGAAAGGCCATCTTTTGATACGCACCCGCCACCTCCGGCTAACATAGCAGGCTTTCACCATGCCGGGTGGATTCATCAGAAAAGAACCGACAGACTCAAAGAAACTACGGGAGAACCCAGAGGTGGTAGAATTGTTCACTCGGGCGTGATGGATGTCGTTCTGCGACAAACTTCAAGGCTATGATGATGAGGTGGCAGAGGAGTTCCTGCGAGCTTTGAAGCCAAAATCAAAAATGCTGGCCATTGTTAATTTCAGGGGTTTGAATCTCAGACTCACCCCACAGTTCATCAGCAGAGTCACTGACCTCCCAATGGGGGTACCGTGGGACAAGGAGGAGAGGAAATTAGGCCAAAAGGCTAAAAAGGAGTTCTTTCCACCAGAGGAGAAATTCTCATAGGATAAGAACGGGGTTCGTAGAGCTAGCTTACAGCCACTTTGGAGTGAGGTCAGCCTCCAAATTATGAAATACATCATGTGCGAAGGACGATTCAGCATTGTATATGGGTACCATTTCCGGCTACTCACAGAATTGAGGCACCAAATGGACCTACCTTCAGAAAACAAGCTAAGTATTCCTTATTTCCTCCTACAGTCTATGACTGAATGTGTCACTAAGTTAAAAGAGGGCACGCCAGACCAGGTAGCCCATCATGGGCTCATTAAGCTCCTCGTGGAGGATGCACTCCACACCTACACAGTCCCGCTCTCGTGGGAAGCCTTCCGGAATCTGACTAAGGATGGCGATATCAAGATGTTGACCGAGGAGCTCACCACCTCCAGCAGCGAGGAGAAGGAGCCAGTACACACAAAGAAGAAAGGGAAAGGCCAAGAACCCGCGGCCAAGGCACTGAAGAAAGAACAAAAGGGGAGGCAAGAGAAACCCCAGGTTGCCGAAAAGGAGGGTGACAAATCCACATTGACACCCAGAGAGAAAAGGCTACAGAATAGGATGGAAAGAACTGAACCCATCCACGTCAGTAAGGGCACCTCGAAATCAACCTCAGCCAAGTCAAAAGGCAAAGCACCCTCAGTCAAACAGGCCAAAACGGTGCCACCTGTTTCTACAGGAAAACCAAAAACGGCTTCTACAGGAAGCCAGAAATCAGCTGATACAGGGCCTACAGGAAGCCCTGAGAAAGGAAAACCAAAGGAAAAGAGAGTCGAAATTCTTGCAAGGGAGGCAGCAGCCGTGCTGGCCGCCCTCAGTACACCTCCTAAGCCGAAGGAAAAATGAAAGAGGGATATCCCTCTGTACTTCAAAGCCAGGAGAAGTGTGAGAATCAAAACAAGCAGGCCACAACCTCCATCCAGCAGCCCAATTACTATAGAAGATACTCCTACCTCGCCAAGGGAGAGGTCCCCCTCAAAAATATCAGTCACTTATGAGTGGGGGAGCCCGAAGACAACTACTTGGAAGGAAAGAATGGACAGGTTGGCTTCAAAAGACCGGCTACAGGATGCTGAGGCCGCTCTACAGGAAACCTTGGCCCGGCTTAAGGAGACAGAGAGGATGGAGGGAGAGGCACCCTCATCACCACTTAGGGAAGACGAAGTAGAGCCACCAAGGGAAGAAGAGAAAGAGCATATTCCGGAACCGAGTCCCCAGCCAAGCTTGAGCTCGTACTATAACTTTTTGGAGGCTGGGAAAATTATCCCACAAAAATTCACAGTGCCGCTTTTCTTTGCATTGGAGGAAGAAAGGGTGAGAACCCACACGTGGATGAAAATAGCTAAATCAAAAGGTGTGGCAGATATAGGCCCCTTGGAGGAACAACTCAAGGAGGCAAGAAAGGAATTAGCTATGGCTAAACACGTGGCAAACTGCCAGCGGGTATTCCTACAGGAAGAGAACGAGAAACTTAAACTGCAGCTACAGGAACTGAAGAGGGAAAAGGGCACATCCTCAGGGGACACTACAGCAGAACATCAAGGCAGAGAAGGACTGCAAGTTGGTCTTGGGGAGCCAACCTCGCATCTACAGGAAAGGGAACTGCAAGCACAAATCAAGATACAAGCTCTCAAACAGCAGTTGCAGCAAAAAGAGGCACAACTGGCTTGCATGGCCAGTTGGGCCATGGATGCTCTACAATGCAGACAGCCGGCCAAATCCTATGGCCTGTACCTACGAGACCAGTGGCTGCAATATCAGATTAATGCATTGGCACAGAGGGGTATCTCCCAACTCCAAGACCCCCAACAGTTCACAGCGTTATGCAATAGCAGTTCATCAGAGGATAAGGCCAAACTCTCGGAGTTCTATCTCCATAATTTGGCCCTTCCTAACGTGACTACATGGGATCCCAACACAGTTGTAGGGGATATGCAATTGATGGCATTTGCCTCATGGTTGAACCATGAAGAAAAGAGGGCAGCAGAAGTCAAGGAGGTCATGGACCGAGAATTACATGAGCCACTGCTGATCAGAGCAGAGCCAGGGGATCCCACTGCGTTGATATCGGCCCACCAACACTTAGCCACCAACCCTCAAACTTTATTGAAATACATGGATCAACAGGCACAGGCCATAGCACATTTCGAGGATATGGAGCGACTATTAGGGGACAACTGTGTTCATGCTTGCACCCGCCGATGGAACACATTGTCCCACAGCCTTAAAATCAGAGAATATCATACTCCAACTCGAATGAGGGAAGCTCTAGCACGGGTGCCCCTCTACAAGAAGGCCATACAGAACCTCCAAGCCAACTGGATTGGCCTCAAGCTAAGCCCACCTCTGCTGTTAGGATTGATGGAAGGCAACACAGAAAAAGAAGAGCATAAGCAGTGGGAAGAGGTGGAAAGGAAGGCTGGGTTCCATGCCAGTGAGGAGGAGACCACTTCAGAAGCCTGGGATGTGAGGGTGGCGGTGAAAGCAATGAAGGACGAGGAGCTGGATTAGTTGCTCAGGGATGAGCAATCATTTTAGCTGGGGGGTGATGATGAGCCCCAAATTTGGTAACATTTTGGGCTCATTTGGCCTAACTACCTTTGCTCAATCCTTCATTTTTCATAACTTATGCATCATTTTTTAGTATGTTTATGTCATTTGTACGAATAAGGGCAGTCACTATTCCTAGGTGGCTAACATGTGCTCATTTCAGGTTTTTTGACACATGATTGGAACAAAACTGAGCAGATAAGGACCAGGAGACAACCAAGATGGGGTTGAGGATTCGTAGGAGGGTTGTCCATAGCATTAAATGGCCTTCCTCGGGATCTTCACCCCCAACTCCGAGCTCCAGCAGCCACCACAACCGGATTTAAAGACAGCCAAACGGATTTTGAGGAAGCAGCAGTTCACTCCTAGTTTGGTCAGCCAAGCCCCACTGATTTAGGAGGCCAGCTTGGGGCCTCGTGATGTATAAATGATAGGGCTTTAGCCTTCGAAAAGGACTTTTGAAACATTGTTGCACATCCTGCACTACGAGCTGCTAGCTTAGTTTTGCTCTTTTGTAGCCATTATTGGCATGCTATTTGACTTATGATTATTATTTTTTAATGGAAAGCAGTCGGATTTGATCTCAGTTCTGAGCTTTTAAAGGAGCCATAGCTCTCGGGGTTGGGCCCAACCTGAGAGCCTAAGGCCTCCTTCTTCTGTATTGTTATCTTTTCTTTCAGCATTATGGTTTTTATTTACATGCATTTGAAACGCAGTTTGTTGAATTAGATTTCTTGGTGTGGGTAAGTAGGTCATTGTTAGAAGATAGAGTTGCTTCAGCTATTTAGAATAAATTGAAGAGATTGGAGTTGATAAAAGTTCCAGAAAAGGGTTGCTTGCACACTCATTTTCACCTCTGTCTAGGGGCTGGAATTGCAGACAGTGCTACCCACCAAAAACATTGGTTTACGAATACATGCAATCTGTGGTGCAATATTTTTGTTTGTAGAAGTTGTCCATGCGTTCAGACCTCTTGGAATATTTCCTTGCTTCAGTACCATACATGGTTTTCCTTAAGAATAACGTTGTTGTTCATTGGTTCCATTAAACAGTTAGGAATGTTTTGATTATATGCAGGACGTGGAAGAATTTGATTCAGTTTGCACTGTGCAGTGCTACTCCCTCACCTTCTCATCCTTCTAAGCCTTGCCCAGGCCAACTACTCATCTCCCAATTAGACCCCTTGTCTCTCAGCTACTCTACTACCCACGTTATCCCACCTTTTCGGCCTTCCATTCCCTCTACCCTCCTTTAGACAAACTAGCTTAGCACACCCCCTCATCATCTCATCTCTCTGTCACTAAGTCATTACAAACCCCTCTCCTACCTCCCTATCCACCCATGCAGCCTCTTCCACTCACCCATCACCCAAAAATCCGATTGTAGAACATCCTGTAGGAATTACTGAACATCCTGTAGAAGTTCTGAAACATCCTGTAGAACCCCTGCAGACTTCCTGTAGAAGCTCATAAACGCGGCCTCTTGGTAGCCAAACTTTGTGAAACTCTCTGGAAGGGTGTTAGGGACCCCTTAGACCCTCTCTGAACTTTCCCAACCTTTTTCAAGCCTTCCTCCTCCTTGATCCACCTCTGCACAGTAAAAAGCTAGTTAAAAGCACATGCATGATAATTCTAATAATTGAAACAAAAATACAAAAGATGTTTTCTTCAGATAGAGATAGTCTAGACACATGCATTTCACCTTCATAGAAGTAATGGCATCTCTTTCAGTAGTTTGCATCCCCATCTCTGCATCGGTAAGACTAATTGGTAGAATTAGGGTTTACTAGGGTTTGCGGTTCTTGTTGGCTTTCAGTTCCTTTTTGCAAATAGATTAGCTTCTTTTGAGATTAGCTTTCGTCCATCAGTTAAAAAGCTTCTTCTAAGAGCTCATAGAAGTTGGCTTGAGCCCCTAGCGGACTTGTGCCAGCTGACCAAGTGATAGCTGCGGCAAGAGCTAGTGCTTGTGCATACAACACCGTCGCTTCCAAGTTTGTTACGAACTACCGGGTTGATAAAACTAAAGAAGGAAGCTCCAGGAGTTGTAGCATTATTGCTACAATACTGGAGCCCACCAATAGTGTTTAAGTATATAAAGACTTAGAGGGTTTTAGTATCAATTTTGGATCACCCATAGCTGATTTGTTGATGATGTTAACTAGTTGATTTTAAGATGACCATTGGCTGCTTTTGATGATGTTGTCGAGACTTTCAGTCTGACAACCACCCATAATTCCCCCCTTTGTCAGCTGAAAGGAGAGACAATCAGCTGCATTTGATTTATGAATTCTGAACTCCCTCCCTTCAGGTGTAGAAGAGCTTCATTGTTGTACTCCCTACTTTCATGTGCATGAAAGTACCATCTCCATTTGACCAATGGCTGCAATAAGTTAGATTGAATTATGTCGTAAAACTTATACAATCATTTTATTGTTGATGACCATTCCGAAGGATAAATGCATGCATAATTGATCTTTAATCTGGCAAGTTGGTCTTGGTTGCAACATTTTTCTGATGAGTGATTCTTCTTGCCACAATGGTGACAAGGATGGAGATCAAAACATTGATCTTCCATGTGACCTTTTCTTTGACAATGTTTGCATGCAGTTTTGTCTTCAACTTTCTCATGGCTTGTTGATGTTATTTGATCAAGAAATCCTACACTGATGAACTTGATCAGCTTATAATAATCAGGGATCTGCAAGTTTTTTTCATCTTTCTCATATCCTAATCCTCGTTGATTCTTGTTACATTGAAGTTCTTCCCATGGCTTGATGATTGGTTTGGAAGAAGCAAGTTCAATTTGATCATGGACAACTTCCACACTTGAAGTTGTTTGGATCAATGACTTGGAATCAATAGCTTTATCTTCATTTGTGTGGTTGAAAGACTTGGAAGCATCACTCTTCTGTTGCAACTCATCTCTGTGTAGTTGTGACTCTAGTTGAAGAAACTCAATTGTTTCATGTGCCTGTTGTAGATTAATTGAAATATCAGCAAGAGTTGCTTTGCTGATTGGCACCATGTCTTCAGCAGTTGAGAGGATCAAATTGTTAAGAATATTTAACAACTGAATGCTTTTTGCCATGTGAACTTGCTAGGAACTCATGATCACTTGCTTTTAATACTTGCTGGATTTTTAAAACTCACTCCCTTTATGCTTGATTGATTGTTGTTTGAATATCACATTTGTTTTCTTTAAGGTTGAACTCGCTCGCTTGATGCTTGCTTTAACCATTTTCAAGCTCGCTTGATGTTGTGAACTTTTCACTTGCTTGAACTCACTCTCTTGATTGATCAAAAGAAGGGTGTTGAATACTATCTAAAATGCACCCAAGAGAAACACTTACAATGATTTGAATGACTCATTTAAAAACAATGGATTCACTTGGTTTAATTGATTCCCTATCAATTCAAAGCTTGGGTGTCGGTTTCAACCGAGAATGCACCCTTGCAATTCAACTCAAATTGACTTTGATTATAAGCTAACTTACAAATTATGATTTGCAAGTTACAGTTTTGTATTGATCTTATTAAAAATATGGTGCAAGTGCATTTTCCAAAAAATTTCTTTTGAATTGATCCAAATGTTGTTGATGTAGATGACAACTTCATTAACTTGATTGGATGTTGATGCAGAATCCTCTTTGACAACTTGATTATGTATTGCTGCTTCTTAATTTCTTGTAGGTTGCTTGATTACATAAGTTTAAATGGAATTGATTATGTACATGAATTGCCTCAATTTGTTGTGTACTTCATGTGTACCGTATTACAAGGATGGTGTCAAAACTAGACACAAAACATGCACAATCAATCACTACACAAGGTGTACCTAAGATCCCCTTATTCAATTTTGGGCGGATCTAAGAAGCAATCACCACCAAAAAAAATATGTTTTTATTCAGTATTGAGTACATAAACAATCTCTACACCCTTATAACCCCAAAAATTTTAAAAATCACTTATTACTCCAAAAATCACTTATCACTCCAAAAATATTACAAAATATACTTATCTCTCCAAAAGAAAATTTTAATGCACCTTATTTCTCGAAATCATTTAATAAAATATTAAAATCACTTTGTAAAAGTGATTTATAAAAAGGTGATTTAATGTTGAAATATTTATGAATGTATAAGCATAACATGAATTTGTTGAGTGATGGTTAAAAAGTCCAGTTGAAAATTTGAATCGCTTCTTCCGTACTTGATACGCTAACTTGGATGGAATGGATCTTCACAAAGCTTGGTCCAGCGTAAGTCTTTTTTGTAGGAGGTATTCTACATAGGTGATTTAAAATTGCTTCACTGTATGTAATGGTTGATGGGTAGTCATTTACGCACAATCCAAGCTGCCATGGGTTCCACTTGCAATGCTGGTGCTTTATTCACGTGCTTACGCTGGGCTCTCAACGTTTTTGCATGGCATTTAGCATTTCTTCACGTTGCATTCACTAAACAATAACCAGCTCGCAGATTATGTCTGACATGGCGATGAAAGCTCGCTGGTCGAGTGAGCTCTCCAATAGGATCCTCAAGGCTAATGCTACATGCAGATAAGATTGATTCATGGCCAAAGTCTTCGACACTCAATATTTCCAACTTTGAATCTAGCAAATGGCGTATCTTCTTACAATCACTAAGACAGAAAACCCCATACCGCTAACATCTGATCTTTTCAAATCTCTAAGTCAATTTTCCATGGAGAATGAACCCACGACCAATTTGAAGAAGTACCACATCTCACTCCTAGGTTCATAATTCACAACTGCTCTGCATTTGTGTACTCCACTAGTCGTAGCCAATTCTAATGCCAGCGAATTCGAAATTTTGAATGGAAACATTTTTAGAAGATGATGCATCCAACATTAATCGTGTAACCAAGTTCGACATTCAACGCCTCCTTTTAGACCAAGTCCAGGAGCTAAAAAGTATTTTAGCGTGGAAGAAGGAAATAACAAAGGGGTGGTTCTTCTGGTGACTATTCAAAAAGAGGGAGTTGTATAGGCAGACCCTTCAACATTGGATGAGCGATAAACCTCTACGCTCACCACACCAATCATAGAGCAGTAACATGCCTCATATGTGGCTCTAAAGTACAGGCTTCAAGCTTCCACGCGCTCTTTCACAAACAAGTTGGATTCCACGAATCTTCCATGCAAAGTGGTATCATATCAACACTCGGATCTTCACACACAATGTGAGGCGTGACACCAGTTCCTTAACAAGCACGAGTCACCAACTATGATGCACTCTGTGGTGGAGAAAAATGCAGCAGGATTTCAAGCTTCGAATATAACCATCACAAATTCCATGAGCACCGCCACCAATCCTATGCATTCACACACATAGTCTTTGATCAAAAAAAATTCTGAGGTGATATTCTGCATCTCCACGCAGTCAGATTCACCAAGATGTCTACAGCTCCATAGAGAGATGCCCGAAATGTTCAATAGAATGCCAAATTTTGGAACCTCATCAAATCCGATATGATCCAACCCAATCTACCTCATCTGATTATGAGCTGGCAGAGATCTGATCTACCAACAGAGCTTGGAACAGTAAAATTTTCCTTTGGTCGTTGCCTCATGCAGCTCTAAATCACACAAAAAAATGGATCTAAGCGTCGAGTCTTCACACCACATATAGGTTGTCTCAGCCCTACGCAGGTCAACTCAGCCGAGGTTGGAAATTACGCCACACCACGATCATTCAGGCAGAACCTTCACGCAAGGCTCTTCAACACGGCTTCTTTTCCACACTGATGCTTATGCAGATCACGGTGGTTTCCTCCTCTATGGTTTCGATGCGTAAGAGACTCTCATATGCAACTCCAGTGCTTCAAGAATATTCACCTATTTCCCATTAATATTTTCAATACATAAAAAAAAAAACCATTTTTCGGCCTACCTACGTGAATCGAAGATGCAGTATGTGACGGATCAACGTCATCGAATAGTACTTCATTTTTTTTCTCTGCCTCTATTCATGGTTGGGAAATTGGATGGATCCACAAGCCCTACATTACAAAATACCATTGACTTTGCCCATATGAATATATAGCGAAACTAATTACAGTTTCTCAGTGTGAATGGACATATCTTCGAAAACAATCTACAAGCAGCCTCAATGATGATCTGATCCGATCTCATCTTGCATTTATGGGACTTCATGTAATCTTCACATCCCTGCTAATCATCACCAGTCTACTTCCTACATTCTAGCGCAAATGGCCACTAGAAATTAAAGACACTAATTTATTTTAATACACCTCTAATCTAATCAGAAAAAAATAAGACAAATAATTATCTCATCAATATTGGGACACGACTTTTCATATCCATGACTTCGTCTTCATGGCTTCTTTGATCAATCGAATAACCATTCTACTCATCTTTTCTACGAGCAGTGGTCGAGAAAACAATGTACTCTTTCATGTCTCAAAGCATTTGACACCAAGACTCTTGTAGCAAAACTTCAACAATCTTATCAAATTTAATCCATTGTGTTATGTTCTAGAGGCTCCATGTAAGTCTTCATAATGATTTTCCATATTGCATCAGTTATCTAGGAGCATTTCTATGCAGATTGCATGACTTCGTACAACGCATAATTCATTTTTTAAAAACTTCGCATACACCTAGAATCTTCGTATGCTCTAATACCACATGTAGAATATTAAACAAAATTAACACACATAAAAAATATTAGAGACATAGAAATGGCGGAAAAAGTCTCAACCTTACTATATTCCTCTCATAATGCAATCCAATGTACAAATAATGATAATAGTACAAATAAATACATGAAGAAGTTTGTCTCAAGATAGTGCGTCTATCTTGGACACTATGGTTGATCAAATCTCTCAACCAAACATTAATCTAGGAGCCTAACTAGTTGGTGAGAAGCTTTCAACCAACTAAGCCTAAACTGACTCCTAACCATGAGGAACAAACTCAATCTAGAAAGGTAAGATTAAATCCAACTTTCTTGATTTTAATTAATTTAATTGTTTTGGACTTATAATTGTTTTCATCACATGAGAGTGAGGCTAACAGCACAAGCTCTAATTTCTCGCTCTTCTTTTCTTTCCCAACTCTGAGGAATCTGACTCTCTTTTGTCTTTCATAAACACAATTCTCGCAGAATTTTAAATCAACATGCTTCAAACCTATAAACAAATTTCTGGAATGAAGAATTTGCATCCCCTTCTCACTCATGTGCCCGAGCCTATGATGCCACAATGTCGTATCTTCTCCTATAGAGTTTAAATCATTAATAGAATTAGAAATTCCATAGCATAAATGCAATGTACCAACATTTTCTCCTTTTGCTATTACCAGGGCTCCTTTAGTGACCTTCCAGGATTTATCTGTAAAAGTAGTCACACAGCCTTCCCCTCCCAACTGCCCTGTTAAAATAAGATTTTTCTTTAGATCTGGAACATGCCTTACCTCCTTCAATATCCATTTATTTCCATTCTGTTGTTTTACGAAAACTATATCCATTCCAATGATTTTACAGGGTTTATCATCACCCAATCAAACCTGTCCAAAATCTCCTTGAACATAATCATGAAAAGGTTTCCTATTAGGTGTGGCATGGAATGAGGCCCCTGAATCTACCACCCTGGCATCAACAATATTTTCTAATGAAAGAATCAAAGCATCTTACAACACATCACCTGTCACATTCGCTTCATGATTGTTTTCTTGTTGTGCGTCTCCTTCTTTTCCCTTCTGAGACTTGCAGTCTTTCTTCAAGTGTCCTTTCTTCCCGAATTTCTAGCACACTATCCCTGATCTGGACTTGGATCTGCCTTTCCTTGACTTACTATGATATCTTGGGCTCTTTCATCTTTCCATTTTTCTTCCCCTAGTCTCTGCAGTCAAAGCATTCCCTGATGTCTCACCGGAGCTTTTCCATCGCATTTCCTTGCTAAGGTTTGCACCGACAACATCATCAAACTTTAAAGTACTATATCTAGAGACAGAGCTACTAATGGCCATAACTAAACCATTCCAACTTTCTAGAAATGGGCACAGAAATAAAAAAGCCCTAAATTCATCATAAAAAGTTACCCCTACAGAACTTAACTAACTGGTAACTGTATTAAATTCATTTAAATGATCAGCAACAGATCCACCTTCTAACATCTTCATATTAAATAAATGCTTCATAATAAATACCTTATTTGAGGCAGAGGGTTTTTCATATAGTTTGGCCAATGCCGACATTAAACCCTCTATTGTCATTTCCTTTGAGATATTAAAGGCTACTGACACCGCTAGACATAGCCGTATTGTTCCAAGTGCCTTTCTGTCAAGAATATCTCATTCTGTGTCTGTCATACTCGTCGGCTTCTTTGCCTTTCCGCTTAATGGTAGGTACAGATATTTCTGATATAGATAATCTTCCATCTGCATCTTCCACAATTGGTAGTTTTGGCCGTTAAATTTTTTACCCTAAACCTACCATCTTCTTCCATTGCTCCCACTCGAACCAGGAACCCTTCTCTCCTGCGTGTTTATCAGCCAAATAGACCTTCGGCTCTGATACCAGTTGTTAGGAAATTATATATTACAGAGTAATGAAACACATAAAATATATTGCAGAAACATAAACACAGAAAACACATCAAACAAGAGAGACACAGATACACATGTTTCACCCAATTTTGGCTACATCCACAAATAAACTGCCAATCCTTCCTTTTATATTATCCATCAAAATGAAGAGATACAACCTATAGCAGATCCGTTGTAATTTACTCTTCGCTCTTAGACAATATCCTCTCTCTTCCTCATTCAGTATACAGATCTACATAGACATAATACAACTCCCTCATATATAGTGAGGGGTTTCCTTCTAGGGAAAAAAACCCTAAATTAAACATAACTTCTACCATCAGATCTCCGCCTAATGAACGTCCCAGATTGACTATGAAATTACAACATTTTACAAGGAAATTTTACATCTATTTTTAGCTTCGAGGGTGATTCCCCCAACCCCCCGCCAGGGGGGACTCCCAAGGATCGTAGCCACCCCACCTAGACCCCCCTTGCAGCATACATTTTATGAGCAGCATTGTTGCCACATTACGAACTGGGGTTCAATGTGGAAATACCTCTAAATAAAGAATATAATCAGTATGCACACCCAACAATCTCCCACTTTGAGACTTATTATAGCAACTCCATCAATGCTTCATTTGCTGGACAATTACTCCACTTTGGACCTGGTTGTTTCTCATCTTCTTCATCATACTTGAAGACCAATTGAAACTGAGCAAAATCTCAGTTTCTCCCTGGTTACAACTTTTGTTAACATATTTGCAGGATTCTGGCTAGTGTGTATCTTTTTCAGCTTCAACTATCCATCTTCCAATGCTAACCGTATGAAATGGTACTTGAGCGTACATTTTACGGGCAGCATTGCCACCACATTACGAACTGTGGTTCAATGTGACGATACCTCTAAATAAAGAAGATAATCAGGCTCCACACCCAAAAAAGAGAGACCTAATCAAAACAGAAAACTCCAAGGCCATTAGGCAATCATCTAGGCCACAAAAGAGAAGAAGAAAACAACAAAAGGAAATGAGGCATTCACCATCAAAACAGAACTCAAACTACAACGATGAAAACAGGCTTTCCAACAGGTCTCTAATCTCTTTCTAGTTTTTGTCCAAAGCCTAAAAGATGTTTTGAAGGTTTCAGACGTATCTAAATGGTGGGACAAGGTAGCAGAAAGTTAGAAAAGGATGTGGAAGACATTTCCAAACTGAAAAATATTCAAGAACCCATCTTGAATAAGGGGAAGAAGGCAAGCTATTGGTCTCAAGAGACAGTGATTTTTCTATGTGCAAATAGATTTTTGGGCTTGTCCTTGCAGAACTTACAGCCAAGATCCTTAGGAGAAAGGACTTAGGAATGCAAAAGAGAGGGTCCACCAGGGCCATGAATGAGGCACAATGAGGTCACTAAGTTGCTCAGAGGATGAACAACACTTTCAGTTGGGGGGTATGATGGGCCTCTAAATTAGACATAAATTAAGGCTCATGCCTCTGAATTAAACATAAATTAAGGCTCATGCCTCTGAATTAAACATAAATTAAGGCTCATCTGACCATTCTTCAGCACATTAAGCCTCTCTTTTTGCATTATATAATGTATTTTTAACTTTAATATGTTCATTATGAAGGTTTATGAATAATTGCATATTTGTGACTAATATTATTTATTTTTGTGGAATATTATGAGAATATTAGGCATATTATGGAGATTTGAAGGAGGAGATAATTTAGGGATTTGCTCCCTACTACAGGAGGATTAATATAAAATAATAAATCAACAAGATGTTATGGAATTATGGCACAGATTATGGAACTTCGATGATTAAGAAAATCTAGGAATGTGTTCCTTGCCATTTAATGTAGATTCCTAGTATTGGGAACCAGATCCATTAATCAAGGGATTTTGGTGGGGAAAGATTCCTCCTTTCATGGGGAGTGATTCCTAATCATTTTTTAGAAGTACCAAGTCAAATTTGCCTCTAGAGGGGCATTTTTATTGGTCTTATTGTGGAGAGAACTCGTATTTTTGTAGCTCCACTGTCATTTCTTACAGGGATGTAATTGTATTGATGAAAATAATGAAGATTAGTGTCATGTTCAGATTCTAAATCTTGTTCTCCTCTATAGTACTTTGAGTTTCCTTGGGCTTGGTTATCCTAGGAGCCTCATATCCCTTTTGTATCATTTGTTTTTATTATTTTCACTTCTTATTCACATGCATCTCTTGTACGTATTTCTTTCTATTTCTACATTTAGTATTAATGATTTCTTGTTGTAGGTTTGGGTTAAATAGTTTATATAAGTCCTTTTTAAGGATCAAAAGCATCATTTCATCCTTGGAAAAGATTTGGAAGATCATAGTAATCATTGAGCTACTTGGATTAGTTTTCTTATTCCCAAATCTAGATTTCTCGAACTCTTTTGTAGCAAAGAACAATAAATTTATTCTATTTTTTAGAGCATGATAATGAGCTTCAATCAAGTTGATTCCACTTGCATTACATCACAAAAACATTTTATTTAATAACAAAAATTACCCCATTTCATTTTCACTTGATTAGGTCAAGCATTTGATAGATTTACTATCTCACTAGTTCTCGAATTTCTGTATTTTAGACTAGTAATTTTCCGTTGTTTAATAAATATTTCCCATGTATAGATGAATTTGTGGATAGATGCAGACAATAATGTGTGTTGTATTCTTGTTTTATAAGAAAAAATTGTCATTTCCGTTGAGCAACTCCACCCATCTTGAAGCCCTTGCTTGATTTTTGGGTAGTGCCCACCACCTCCATGCCTTATTCTTCCATTATCCACCTTTCCCAAGCTTCTTTCCACCTTCTAGACCATGTCCTAAGCTTTCGGCCTCTTCTTGTAATAAAACAGGGGATCTGGTAAGAGAACCAATACATCCTATAGGAAATTTTGTAGCGGCCTGTTTTGACCCTGAATTGAGAAAAATCATCATTGAAACTGGGATTAGGCCTCTACTTGACCTCCAATCCATCAAAACCATTATACCCCTCTTCCTCCAGACCTGTCTCCCCTGCAAAAGAACAAGGAAAGATTAGCATTTGCATTTATAAAATGAAAATATAAAGAAAAATAGTTGTTTTTATTTTTAATTAGCACATGCATGCAGCAGTTAATACTGCCTAGATCAGATTCCATGCTTAGTTAGTTTAAATCATCACATGTGATAAATAGGGTTAAGTTAGGTTTCTTTTACATTTAGTTCATGATATTTATGCAATTAGAATATGTTTCTTTTCTTGTACTTTATTTCTTGCAATAGGTTAGGGTTTCCATTTCGATCAATTCATTTTCTGCAATTAGTTTAGGGTTTGATTTCAGTGCATGCACTCCATTACATCATGACAACAAAGGAAGGGCACATTGTATGCTACACATATAGTGTCGATACCTCTTAAGTTTGTATGAACCCTGGGTTGATAATTAAAGTTGGTAGCCTTGGGAGCTTCAGCATTCTTGCTGCAATACCGAGGCTCATCATGTATTTACCCAAATTATGCCCCTTGCATGTATCAACTTACTCTAGTGTACCTTTGGGAAAATTGGTGGAGATCTGTTGCATGATCTTCAAAGCCCCATGATGCAAGTGACCCAATCGCCTGTGCCACAACTCACCAATCTCTCAGATCTGCACCCTTTCTACTTTTGTGCTCAAAGTAGCACACTCCTCTACCTCTAGCTTATAGAGTTTCTTCACTTGAATCCCTATCTTCTTTACTTGACCCATGGCTATGTGTCGAAGGAACGCCTTTCCTTTTGAGAAAATCACGTCATAGCTTCTATCCTCAAGCATGCAAATGGATACAAGTTCTTCTTCAGCCCAAGCACATACATAGCATTCTTCAAGGTCAGTGGAGCCCCATGCTCCCTCTTAAAAGTAATCGTGCTCAATTCAGTAACATTTTACTTCCCGTCATCACCCATCTCGATATGCATCTGGATATATTTCTCCTCCAGGTTGTTGAATAACTCCTTGTCACCAATCATGTGGAATGAAGCTCCATTGTCTAAGTACCATACACTTAATGTATAAATATTTTTTTTGGAAGAAGTCACATTGAAGATTTTGGTCGACGCGTTTCGAACCAACAAGTGTGGTTCATCTTCAGGACACGATGAAGAAATAGATCTAGGAAGAAGGTTAAATAGGGAGACAGGCCAACCTAATAGCTAGAAGGAAATGGCTATATTTGACCAAGGGAGGAAAATGAAAAGTTTAATATTATTTAATTAATTTTAATTAATTTTTAATTTTTAATTTAATCAATATATATATATATATATATATATATATATATATATATATATATATATATATATATATATATATATATATAAACTTATTAACTCAATGGTTATATTTGACTAGCGTTTTAATAGTATTTATTAATTTATAAAGGGGTTATACTTGAGCCCCAAGAGTTAGCTCAATCGGTCAAATCAGTGCCTCGCCAATCGGGAGGTCACAGGGTCAATTCCCGAAAGCTCTTGGGGTCAGGTCAGCATAGGCCGAGAGGTGTGCTCCCCTTCGGGGTATGAGCTACCCAGTTCTTACCGTGGACGTAGCGGCTGCCCATTGACCATGGGTATCCGTGAACCACATGTGAAAAAAAAAAAAAGGGGGGGTTATACTTGAAACTATGTATTTATTTTATTAATATATTATCTTATTATCTCAACGGCTATAATATTTATTTAATTTATAAAACAATTGCTATCATTATTATTATTTTATATTAACAATAATGGATATAAATTTTTAATATCATTAAATAATACTAATATTCATATCACTAATGATAATATTAATCAAAATTAATATATCACTAATGCTAATATTAGCATTAGTGATATATTAATACTTATTAATATTAGCATTAGTGATATGAATATTAGTATTATTTAATGATATTAAAAATTTATATCCATTATTGGTAATATAAAAAATAATAATAACAAACATTTTATAAATTAAATAAATATTATAGTCATTGAGATAATAAGGTAATATATTAATAAAATAAATACATAGTTTCAAGTATAACCCCTTTATAAATTAATAAATATTATTAAAACCCTAGTCAAATATAACGATTGAGTTAATATATATATATATATATATATATATATATATATATATATATATTGATTAAATTAACAATTAATAAATTAATTAAATAATATTAAACTTTTTATTTTCCTCCCTTGGTCAAATTTAGTCGTTTCCTTTTAGTTGTTAGGTTGGCCTGTCTCCCTATTTAACCTTCTTCCTAGATCTGTTTTTTCATCGTGTCCTGAAGATGAACCACACTTGTTGGTTCGAAATGCATCGACCAAAATCAATGTGACTTCTTCTAAAAAAAATATTTATACATTATGATATGGATCACAGAAGCTTGAATTCGAATACCATACACTTCCCATCATTGATGACACCATGCATGCAATGAGGGAAAAGTCCAATTCAAATTTAGAGGCCAAATCGTCACCAGTCGCTCCTCCTAAGGACTTCTTCTTAGACTTCTTGAGTGGACAATTTGAAGAAAAAAAGCCTAGCTCATGACAATGAAGGCACTTAACTTTCGTCATGTCTTTCTTCTTACCTCCATGGCAAGAATCTAATTTTGGAATGGGAAACTTTCCCTTTCTCCTTCTTTGCCTTAGTCGCTTAGGCACAGTTCTCTTCATCATCAATCTTTGATGAAGAGCCATCCCTGGTGTTCCTCTAGATCTCCTCCTGCATGAAATACGACCATAGTCGTTCCTTCAGTGCCAATTTCCTTTGGCACTAGTGTTCTAAAACAAGTCTGTCAATGTTTTTCACATAGCATACAGAGTTTCCCTTCAATGGAGACTCAATAAATGTGGTATGAAACTCCCTCAAGTATTATCGGCCTCGCCTTCGCCACACACTTCTTCCATTCAGCCAAATTTTGTGCATCCAATGTTGCGGGCTTAGGAATGTCTTGATCAATGAATTCTTTCAAGCCATTATCTTTCGGAAAAACCTGTCCCTTTGGGCTATATAATTTGAGTTTCCTTATAAGGCATACTCGAGCCGTAAACTGTAGAACGCCATCTGAAGTATGTATTGCAAATTTGAATTTCACATGTGACCCAAAACTAAAAAATTTGAAATCTCCTCTAGTATATTGAATTCAGCTCTGATACCATGTAGAAAATCTTGTAAATTCACAAGCTCATACAATTTACTAAAGCACGGGACAAGAATCTACTTCTACTTTCAACCAGCATAAGCCAATAGATCGATGAAAACAATATTAACAAGAAGAAGATAAATCAATGGCACATACCACAAGATGTATCTGGGAAAAGCCACTGCTCAAAACCCTACTATCTATATTGCATATATCATCAATATGAGTGAATATACAAAGCTTTTTCTCACTAGAACAATTCTACACAAGTATGCTCAACTCTCTCAACTCATAAGCTAGCTCTTGGCCAACACTTACCCAATTTTCTAGCTCTCCAAGCTCCTAATCTCTTGCGTAATTCCTAGGATGAATAGCATGTATTTAAAGGGAATTCATGCTTCCAAAACTATGCAATCCAAACATAGGATCAACCTCTGATGCATGCATGATATTTACACTCCAGTAAATAATACAAATGATAGTACAATGTCCCTGCACTCTAGTCTCAAATGGGTCTTTCTCATAATCGACAAGCATGAGTTTCTAATGAGAGAATCTTTAGTTAACTAAAGTGACATTTGCGGATGCACAAGTGCACCAACTGACTGTTAACTCTCTATTAGTTACTCAAATAGTTTAGTACCAATTTAACTAAACATAACTGAGTAGATTCAGTTATATGATTTACCACTTAATTTAAACTCATACTGCACCCCTAAAGCTTAGGGAGAACATCAACGTGACTTTAGAAAGACTTCAAAATAGAAATTCCTAAGCTAATTAAGTTAATTAAACTTAATTAAATATTTACAAGTTGCTAAGAGAATAGAATTCGATTTTAATTCTCAGTTTAATTAAAGGACAAATTAAACTGGAATTTCTTGTTGTCATTTCTCAATACAATATTTACAATGAAAATAAGCTTACCTAATGTAGGTTTAACCCTGTACAGAAATTACCTACAAAATAATTCTTAAAACAGAAAAATATACAATGGCGATAACATAAAACAAATGTACACAGAGATTTTCCTTGGATCCCGAAACAAGAAAACCAGATTGATTTTTCATTATATTCCTTTCAATGTTACAATACATATATTATTGGCTTCATGGGTCCTGCGCCGAACAAATCCCTACACTACTGGCCCTTTCAGCATCAATCCATGGAGTATGGACTGAAGTCTCACCCGAAGCAGTATGAGGGGATGTTGGAACCAAGTTTCCACACCCAGAGATCACCATGATGTCATTTTATACCCTAAATCTTCCTTCGCGCAGATCGATAAGCCTTTAAGGCTTATTGATATAACTTCCTTGAATTAACCTCTAAACCTCCGCAAAGATCTACGACTTGCTTTTGCAGACCATGAATAGGCTAATTAGCTACTTACACGTATCAAAGATTACTCTTAACCCAACAATTACTCAAAACGGCTTAGGTGTTTGATAACTTCAACATACAACAAGATAATCTTCGTGTAAACAATTAACATCAATTGTGTTCATATAACAATATAAATCGTCTAAAGTCGCGCATCAATACATCATTATTTCATAAACCCATCACAACATGAAGCGCATTCATATAAAACATAAGTAAAGAACTAAACACAAGTATTTTTGCAACATCTTCTTTATTAATATTCAGTTCAGCTTACAGACTCAAGACTTCCCTATGCACTTAGCTGCAGGGGTCCGTGCACTGAGCTAAGGGCTCTACTCTATGCCTTTGTGCACATAGCTGCAGAGCCTTTCTTCCTACTCTTCTGTGCTAACTTTCTAGATTTCTCCCATAGACAAACTTCACCACTTTCTTTTTTTCTTAGGCATCTTAAGACACACCTATTTATACAATCCCATGGTCCGTAGACCATGGATAGATCCTCAAAAATCTAACTTAACTTACATAAAGAAGGGTCAAACCCTTTATGACTCTTTAACTATCTACGCAACCACAATTCGCGGAGACTTTACATTTTGTACATCAAAACTTGGGCTTTTTGCCCCAAAAATTAGGCTTTTGCCCCAAAATTGACCCAGGGGACCCCATCCCAACAGGACCCCAACACAAAGATTGTGACTCACCCTCGAGTCGCTCGGCTGGTGCAGAGAGCTTACTACGAAGATACCCCAGCTCCACTTGTGAAATTGCTACCTCAGTTGTGCTCTACGTGGCTGCCTGCTTGATTTGTTCCACCAGTTGCTCTGTGGCTAGTCCTGCACTATCCTACTTGATTTTCTATTGCGTAATCTGCAAGTTTGCCAATTTCTCCTAAATAGTGGTGGAGAAAATGTAGGCCTCATCCAACCAGGGCTCCAATCTGGCCCTAAGAACAACCTATTCTTCTACATTTCTTCCACCTGTGTAAGCAGTTGCTTCACCTCCTGCAGCTTGGAAAGGTGTTGTGTTGTAGCAATGGTGCGCGTCATTGCCCTCACTTCATCATATTGCTGTTGGAGCTCGCGGACTTCTATATTTAAGACCTATAGGGTGGGATCCTCCTGCAGGGTCGTGACTACCTCCATAACCTGCTCAAACAGCATGGTGCAGTCCACCACTGCAACATCCACCATTGCGACTCCATCTTTCATAGCGGCTTCGCGTTGTTCCCTTACTTCCTCCAGGGTTGAAGGCTGCGAATTGAGCTCCAGTTCTGTTATCTTCAGGTTCAACTCAAATTAGACTCTAGCCACCTCTGCCTTGGCATCGCGCACGCCCGTATCAAGTTTTTTGATCTTTGCCTCCAATGGTGCGTCCTCCGAGATATGCAGTTCTGACACCATTCTACATGCTTCTACCACTGCAGCCGCAAGCTGGGCGCTCTGTGCCTGAATTTTCTCCTTGGCCTACAATGGCTCCGACTTCTCAGCGAACATTTGTTTGTTGTTCACTCTATATTCACTTATTAGGCTTAGTGTGCACTGCTCCCAAGCTCTGAACTCTGCTGTCACACCTGCCTACAGCGTGTGAAGGTACTCATTGGGGAGCACAGCTAGGTTAACGCCAATGTTATTTGAAGAACTTACGATGACCTTGTCATCATCCACCTCGAAGCTCAAGGATCCATTTGGCTGCACGACTGCCTGGAGATCTAGTTATCGAACCATATCTGTTGCTTGAGTGGTCCCTGGTTCCAAACTCATTGATGCAGAGCTGATCTGCCCTGCGCCTACCTGGATACTACTCATCTGAATCTGCAGCTTGCAAAAATCCTTAGGGATGGTACTTAGCGCCTCTTGGTGTTGTTGTTTGAACTGTTGGAACAATTCTATTGTGGTATCATGCACATTTTTTCCATCTGTTAGAGTGATCGGATCCGGCGAGGGCTTTGTCGCTATTGATTTATTCTATAGCCATTCCTTTCCGTGTTCCCTATACCTTTTGATCCGGAAGGGAGTGCTTTGCTCCTCTTGACCACCTTCGCCCTACTCTGACTACTCCTCCTCCTCTGTTTGGGGTGTAGGAATTTACAGGGTAAGTTCCTCAGAAAGAATACCAAAAGGACACCGCTCACAACCAGATCTCAAATCAATACACCAGTATTTTTGACGTGGTTAAAACCCTCAAAGTGCAAGGAGGGAAACAGTCCACGGCCTGTCCCAACGTGGGTACTACAGGCAATTTATTAATCAAAGAATGAAAATTTACATAAGCTTCTCTCATGCACGGATTACCCGAACAATGACCCTCCATGCGCTTTAAATAGAACTCATGGACCAATCGGGTGTCAAGCCACGGATCAAGTGTCGGTAATGCCGAGGTGAGAGTGAACCGTCGGATCACTACATATCGTGACCGTCGGATTGTAAGTTAAAAAATGTACAACGGTAAAGAAACACACTTTACCTAACTCTATACTAGACCAAGTTGAACTTAACTATATCCTATGTGTCGGAATATCCTAACATCCCCCCTTAAGAACAACTTGGGATAGGATTGAAGGATTTACAAATATGACACAATAGGAGAAGGAAGGAGGCACTAGAGCCTATCCCCCCTTAGTGACAACTTCCTGAACTCCAAGCATATATCAAAGTTTAGTGAACTTCGCCTCTGTGAGAGCCTTTGTGAAGATGTCTACAACCTGATCATCTGTTGGACAATATTGCACTTCAAGAACATGGTCATGAATGAGCTTTCTGATGAAGTGCATGTGTAGTTCAATGTGTTTGCTGCGCTGATGCTGGACTGGATCTTTGCATAGCTGAATGGCACTTTGATTATCACACCAAAGTGTGGTAGGATGTTGCTGCTCAAAGCCAAACTCTGATAGGATCTGACGAAGCCACAAGGCTTCCTTACTAGCTTCCACGGCACCACGATACTCTGCTTCTGCTGACGAAAGAGAAATGGCAGCCTGTTTCTTACAAGCCCATGTAATAGGTCCTGAACCAAGAGTGAAGACATAACCGGCAGTAGACTTCCGATCATCAGGGTCACCAGCCCAATCAGAATCAGTGAAACCAACTAACAGAGGAGCTGCTTTGGCACTGTAATGAATCCCAAACTGTACTGTACCTCGAACATAACGAAGTATTCTTTTAGCTGCTTTCCAATGACTTTCACGGGGGTTTTGCATAAAACGAGCAACAAGGCCAACAGCAAAGGAAAGATCAGGACGAGTATGGGTTAAATACAAGAGTTTTCCGACAAGTTGACGGTATAAGGTAGCATCAACTTCAGGAGAAGTACAAGAGACTGAAAGTTTGACTCCAGACTGAAAGGGAGAAGGGGCTGGCTTACAGTCTTCCATGTGAAAATGACGAAGAATATCACAAGCATACTTGGACTGGGAAAGGAAAATACCCTCCTGGGATTGCAAGACTTGAAGACCGAGAAAATAGTGTAAGTGTCCTAAGTCTGTCATTTCAAATTTCTTTTTAAGGCTGGACTTCACATGGTTTATAAGGTTGGGATCACTACCAGTAAGAATAAGATCATCAACATAAAGAACAAGGATGATAAGAGAGTTGCCCACTTTCTTGGTGTAGACAGTATTGTCAGAATGACACCTAGAAAAGCCAGATTCTAAAAGAAAGCTATCCATTTTGGCATACCAAGCCCGAGGAGCTTGCTTGAGGCCATAAAGGGATTTCTTAAGTCGACAAACAAGGCTGGAGTCTGTTTGTATGAAGCCAATGGGTTGTTCCATATAGATTTCTTCCTGCAAGTCCCCATGCAAGAAGGCAGATTTAACATCCATCTGATGGACTTCCCATTTTAAAGAGGCAGCAAGGGAAAGAACAAGGCGGATAGAGTTCATTTTGGCAACAGGGGAGAAGGTTTCAGTGTAGTCAATGCCTTCAACCTGTGAAAAGCCCTTAGCAACGAGACGAGCTTTATGTTTATCAACTTTCCCATCTGGTCCATACTTGGTTCTGTAAACCCATTTACATCTAACAAGTTTGCGTCCCTTTGGTAGAGGAACAAGATCCCATGTATCATTTGTCATCAATGAATGATATTCTTCATTCATAGCTGCTTCCCAATGTGGATGGCTTGAAGCTTCTGCAAAAGTGTCAGGATCATGATTTACTGGAGCTTGAGCCAGTAAAGAAGAGGCTCTTTCAAACTGAGAACGTGTACGTCGCTGATCTGTAGGATCACCGGCAAGATCACCTGCTGCATCCCGAGTAGCACGGACCCATCTTGGAAGTTGAGGATCCTGAGAAGGTGGGGGAGGATTATCATCCTCGCTTTCATCATCTGAAGAAGAAATGTTTTCAAAAGTAGAAGAGATAGGAAGAGGTGGCACATCCGCCGGACTAGGCTCGCAGGCCGATTTATTTTCATCAAATTTTACATCTCTTCTAATGATAACATTTTTGGACTTAAATGGAATAAGTCTATAACCTTTTACATCTTCAGAATATCCAACAAAAGTACATTTCTCACTCTTAGGTTCTAAAGCTTTATGCTTTTCATCTGGAATATGGGCCCATGCTTCACTTCCAAACACACGAAAGTGACTTACATCTGGTTTAATGGAACTCCAAGCTTCTTCTGGAGTGATATTCTCTAGAACCTTAGTAGGAGTGCGATTGATTATATAATTTGCACAATTAATTGCTTCGGCCCAAAAACTAAGACTGAGTCCTTTAGATTGCAGCATACAATTAGCCATTTCCTTTAAGGTGCGATTTTTCCTTTCAGCTACACCATTTTGTTGTGGAGTGTATGGAACAGTATGTTGCATTTGAATTCCATTTTCGGTGCAAAAGTTGATGAATGTGTTTTTAACATATTCTCCACCATTATCAGTTCTTAGCTTAAGAATTTGATGTCCAGATTGTTTTTCAACAAAGGCTTTGAAGGCCAAAAAAGTGTTAAATACTTCGCTCTTGATTTTTAAGAAGTATACCCAAGTGCGTCTGGAGAAATCATCAATGAAAGTTAAGAAGTACTTGCAGCCAGAGAATGAAGCAACAGGAAGAGGACCACATAAATCACTGTGCACAAGGTGTAAAGGGGCTGAGGCGTGCCAAGAGGCACGTTTGTCAAAACTGTCCCGATGATGTTTTCCGAGTACACATCCGGAACAAACACCATCTCTGCAAGATACCATAGGAAGACCTGTCACCATATTTTCTTTACATAGATGCTGAAGGGAGCGATAGTTTAAGTGACCAAATCGCTCATGCCAAAGTTTGCTCACTTCATCATTATGAGCAACAAATACTGAGGGAAGATTTGATGACCCAAAGTTGTGAAACTTATACAACCTTTTGGAATCATCAGCAAGACCAGTAGCTAGAATCTGTTTAGGATCTTTTAGATCCTTGATTACAACATCATGAGGTGAAAATTCAACAATTTTACCTTCACCTGAATGAGTTATCTGATAGACAGATAGAAGGTTGCAGGATAAGGTTGGAACACATAATACATCATTAAACTGACCATTGTCTAGATGAACAGTTCCAGTCCCTACAACATTAAGAGATCTATCATCACCAATATATATATTTTTGGTGTTACAATCATTTAAAGAAGAAAACATGGCTTGGTTTTTGGCCATGTGACAAGAGGCTCCAGAATCAATGAGCCACTCATGAGAATGAGAAGAAGAAGAAGATACATTTAATGCATAACCAGACTGAGATGATTGACAATGACATGCAGAAAGTGCCATTCCGGAAGTTGAAGTTGAAGTAGGCTCCACATGGATGTTATGTTTCTTCATTGCAGCTTCCAAGGCTTCCATCTTCTTAAAGCATTTAGATTCTAAGTGGCCGTCTCGATTGCAAAAGTTACAATGTCTATCAGTCTTCTTCCATTTGTTTTTATTGGTCTTATCATTTTGCTGAAATGATCTTTCATTTTGAGGCTGAGATGGTTTAGGACCATTCTTTTGAGGATATGACTTCTTAGGATTCTTTGAATTTGGTTGCTGCTGGGCGGCTAACGCTTTCGTGGAAGAGTTTCCAAGATTAAGAAGACCAAGGTGTAAGAGTTTTTCTTGTTCTCTTATTAAGGAATCACAAAAGGAGTCAAAGGAAGGGGCCTTGTAGTCTTGTCCTTGACAAATGAAAGCTTCCCTTGTAGAATGGAAAGTGGAAACAAATACAGAGTAGGCTGGTCCCAACTTAGTAAGGATGGAATAAATAAGGTTACCATCTTCTTTCTTAACTTTAACACCTTCCAAGAGATATCTAAGGGTCTTGAATTTGGACAAGAAATCTTCAATGCAAGAAAAATTATTAGGATCCAAAGTAAGCAGCTCATTTTCAAGTTGATGGGCTCTAATTTCATTTTTAATCCCAAAAACTTTAGCAAGTTTTTCTAATGCTTCATGAGGAGTCTCAAGTTCTGCAATGTGGAATCTAAGATCAGGAGAAATAGACATCCCTATCAAACCACGTGCTTGATCTTGTCTATTTTCCCATTTTGCCGCCTTGTCTTCATCTTTTGGTTTCTTCTCTTGGTCTGTGGCTATTCTGAAGAGACCTTTACTTCTAAGTAAATCTTCGATGTAGGCTACCCATTGGAAGTAGTTAGTGCTGTCAAGAATGACTTGGCATGGACTTTCCATTTTTTTTTAAAAACTGAAGCTGAAGATGCTGAAAGTAAGTGTTCCAATGGATAGATCTCGAAAAAATAGGCGGTTTTAAAAAAACGGCTCTGAAAAAGGCTTCCGGATGAAGAAGTTATGGCTTTTTGAAAAAAAATTGTTGACGTTGCCGGCAAAGTGCGCGAATGTGCGGGAATGAAAAAAAATCCGCCCCCACAAAATGGAGACTTGAACCCAAGACCTCTACTCTCTTAAAATAGCTTTGAACCAATTGATCTATACAAAAAATTTGAGAGAGAGAGAGAGAGAGAGAGAGGGGGGGGGGGGGGGCCTTGGTTTGCGTGCTTGCCTTGAGAAAGCTCTTTTTCCCTACAAAACACAAAACACAAAAACCAACACGAATATGCAAAGAAAAACGAACCTTGCGGCTCGAAGTTAGCTTTAGCCAAAAAACTAGAAATTTAAAAAAATCTCAAAGTTAGCTTTAGCCGAAATACTAAATATTTTTCTCAATGTTTCTGATTTTCCGAGATCACACTAAGGTGCAGGGAAGAGAGCATACGCATGAGAAAAATCCTTCCTTTCTGTTTCTGATTTGCCCAGATCGCACAGAGTCGCAGGGCAAAGAGCATACGCAGAAATGAAAGGTATAGATCCGATTAAAAAAAAGGCTAAATAAACTGAGACCAAAATAAGCAGAGAGAAAATAACAGTAAACTGCAAAAAACACTGTATCCCTCCCGATCTAAAAAATGACGCAGCTAGGGCTACCGGAAACCTTTTCGCGTGAAACGAAAGGGGTTCCTCACTGGAACAGATGCTCCGAATGCAACAGAGCAGTCCTCTCGGCCCGAAAGCAGTCAGAAACAGCAGATCTAGGAAACGACAGCCGCATGCAGTTCTACCGGCTTCAGATTTGGATCACCAACGGACGCGGCCCTCAAATAGCTCCGATACCATGTAGGAATTTACAGGGTAAGTTCCTCAGAAAGAATACCAAAAGGACACCGCTCACAACCAGATCTCAAATCAATACACCAGTATTTTTGACGTGGTTAAAACCCTCAAAGTGCAAGGAGGGAAACAGTCCACGGCCTGTCCCAACGTGGGTACTACAGGCAATTTATTAATCAAAGAATGAAAATTTACATAAGCTTCTCTCATGCACGGATTACCCGAACAATGACCCTCCATGCGCTTTAAATAGAACTCATGGACCAATCGGGTGTCAAGCCACGGATCAAGTGTCGGTAATACCGAGGTGAGAGTGAACCGTCGGATCACTACATATCGTGACCGTCGGATTGTAAGTTACAAAATGTACAACGGTAAAGAAACACACTTTACCTAACTCTAACCTAACTCTATACTAGACCAAGTTGAACTTAACTATATCCTATGTGTCGGAATATCCTAACATGGGGTGAAGGGGACTTACCACTCCGCACAAAGTCACGCTCTTCCTGTTCATCATGTTGCTTCATGACGCGCTCCGCTTCCACCCGGGCCTTCTCCTCGGCCTCTTTTCTACGCTTCTCGGCAAACTGTTGGACCTTTTTCTTAGTCACTTCCTTCTTTTTATTTTCCATGGACTTGCTAGTGCCTACAGCCATATCAGATGGGGAATGCCAATCTGTTGGCTAGTGCTTAATTGTTTCCTAGATAATGTCATCAGTGGCCAAGTACAGAAGTTCAAACCATTTTCGTTGCGGATCCTTCCGTGCCCTGATGTATACATGGTGGAAATATGCTTTGAACTCTGCATACTCCAAGAGTTGTTCAAACACTGTCAGAGACAACCGTGGCTTCTAGTTGATGGCCATGTGTAGACTGGCCTCCATCAAAACCCAGAACACTTTGGTCTTTGTGACCCGCGCAACATCTTTTGTGGCCTAGAGGGATGCAAACTGTGCAGCCTCTGGCAATCCCTTGTCCACGGGAGGAAACTGACTGTCCTCCGGCAGATCCCACATGACTAATACGATGGAGAGTAATAACCACGCGTAGTGGAATGTTTTACTCTCATCCTACGCCTCTCGATAGTTCGCGAGGAACTCACTACAAAGGTAGCACGCCCAATTGAACTGCATGCCCTCCACGCATCGTGCAGCCAAAGAAATCACTGGCGCCAGAACCTCATCCGCATGGCATTTTCTCATAACTTTTTTGGATAATATCTATGTCCTTATTTTCACCTTGGGATCAGTGATAGATGTAATAGATTACCCACATGTCTTCTTCACTAGTTTGAATGTCGCCTTCATCTTTTCATCGAGGTCATGCTCGCTAGTCTTTCTGCCAAACTCCTTGGCCGAATTCAACCCTAAGTGCGGTAGTAACATGATCCAATGGATTAGCATTTCAGTAATAGGGATCAGCGCACTTAGCCACAAATATCCGTCATGCACCAGGGTCAGCAACTTCTTGATAAAAATCAGGTTGATGTTGGACTAGTGGTAGTGGGGCACCCACAACAATTTCAGCAACCCCGACTGATTCACTCTGCGAATCCACTCCACAGGCTCCAACACGGTGACACCTGATTCCTTGTAAAAGACCCTCTTCATGTAGTTTTATGTTGCCAAGTGGGGGAACCTCTCGTGGTCCACCAAATCCCAGTCCTCTAGCATTAAATGTGGAATATGTGGCAAGTGCGGACCTTCGAATGTAATGCTCTCCGGCAATAGGGGTGTTTGGATCAACAACTTCTTTGCATTTGGATCTTTGGTGATTTTTACTTTTCCCTTGTACAGAGGGATATAATCCGGAAACTTGGATATAGGATGCACCCCCTCAATGTCTATGTCCTCCGCGCCCTATTCAGCCTCCAAATCCACCACTTTTCCCTTATCCTTTACACTTGGTTTTTCTTTCTTCTAGGCCTAGGTAGTAGCATGCTTCCTCGGTGACTCGTGCACCAGCATGGGCTTCATTTGCTTGTATTTCTTGGGTTTCGGGACTTCTCTTACTGGTGTAGGCTTCGGCCTAGGTGACCTTGGTGTCGTAGGCACAACAGTTGGAGCCTCCGTGCTCATTACCTCTAGAGAAACTCCCTCAAAGGCAACAGCTCCTCCAGTAATAACAGTCTCTCCTCGTTCGAACATCGTGATGACAATAAAACACTGGGTATCCTCAGGTAACTTATAAAATACAGAATTAGCAACCAAATCAGCAAAAACCTGAGGATTCATAAATAATCGACATCTCAACACAGAAATTCTAAGGATGCAAAGTGTTTTTCATTGGATGGCCACACGTAAGTTATAGGCGAATTTGAATTCAAATTCTTCTGTTCCCCCCAAAATCCGTCCATAAATGCTAATTTGGCAGCAAATTTCCAAGTATTTCACTCTTAAATTCAACCTTAAATGTCCCCCCCCAGCTCCTCTTAGCAGTCTCCTCACTGTCAAATCATGAACAGTGATCATAATGGTCACTTTCTAGCTATGTTGCGCGGTCTCCCCCTCCGTAGTACAACTCCCTTCATGCTTCATCTGGTACTGTGACATCATCCTATTTCGCACAGCCCCCCTGTCACATAGCTCTACAACTTGGGTAGTGTAGTTTATAGTCTTGCGCCTCCTTGCAGGTACCTGGAGCACTAAGACTGTGCTACCATCACATAGTCATTGGGCTGGATCCCCTGTGTATGTCTTCAATCCCCTTACATTTACCTTGCTCGGAAATGGATCTCCATTCAACTTCGCGAGCTGAACAACTCTACCATCTGTAATCTCTTTGATAACATATGGTCCCAACCAGTGCATCTGAAATTTCCCTGGAAACTTATCAAACTTACTATCATATATTAAAACCAAATCATTTACCGTGAAGGTGCGTAGTTTGATGCCGATCGGGCCAATATTTTTCACATTTCTTCTGAAGTTGTTGAGGGAATCCAACCAAAAACCTATCTTACTCGAGCTCCATTAGTTGTGCGAGCCATTCTTCTAAGGCTCCGCAGTCTGCCATTCCTGTGAAAGTTGTTATGCATAGACTAGGCACAATGTACTCCATAGGCATCACAGCTTCTACGCCATAGACCAACCTAAAAGGTGTCTGACCAGTAAGCTTTTTACAAGTAGTTTTGTAAGCCCATAACACTGCTGGTACGTGCACATCCCAATCATTCCACTGCGTGTTGCAAACCTTCGTCAATGCATTCTCCAATATCTTATTAAAAGCCTCAACCATTCCATTGGCCTGAGGATGATATGGTGTACTCTTTTGATGGTAAACCTAGAACTCTTCTGTTAGCGTGCTGATCATTTCATTGAGAAAATGCGTACCGCGATCACTCATCAAAACCTTCAGGCAACCAAACCTGGTCAACACATATTCAAACAAGAAATTTTGCTATTGCTTCCCCTGTACAGTTCTTCACAGGCTATGCCTCCGCCCACCTGGTCAAATATTTGGTCGCGGTGATGATATATCGTGCACCCGTTTTCTTGCCTGGAGGCTGAATTAGTCCTACAAAATCAATTGCCCATTTCTCCAATGGCTGCAATGACACCTGCAGATTCAAATTCAGATCATCCCTCTGTGATGGCCTGCCCATCCTCTGACATGCATCACATGCCCTGCAATATGCTTTAGAGTCTTTATGCAACGTCGACTACCAGAATCCATCGCGTAAAATCTTCTACGTTGTTGCTTTTCCTACATAATGCCTGATCCAGGTGGATATTGGTGGCCACCCACCAAGTCCACTTGGACCCCCACCATTTTTTCTTTCAGCTTTTCAGTTTCCTTAATTATAGCACAGTTTACTATTTTTAGCAGTTTTTCGGGTCCTGAACTTCCGGAGCCGTTTTGAGGCCCTAAATGATGTTTTTTGGGAAAAATGGGAGCAACATGGTTTCATGGACTAATGTTTCTCTTCCCAAAGTTTTAGTTCTTGGATATATCTTTCTGACGGGATATTGTGCACGTCAAACGGAGATCGTATGCTAAAGTTACGACCCCGGGAAGTTGATGTAACAATTTACCCAAACGAGGCCCACAGTTTGGTGTTTCATCTTCTAGGGTTAGGTTTTTGGATGTTTAGGGTTTTCCATTGTTTCTCAATAATAAGTAGGCCTTAGAGCCTCATTGTAACATAGTTCAGAGGCATGTAGACACCACATCTCTTCTTAGAGATAAGCTACCATCGCCTTAGCTAGTTTATTTCCATTTCCGTTTGTAAGAATATTTCAGTATTTTACAGTAATGAAATGAAGTATTTTTTCCACTGCATCTCCATGTTTATGGTTATCTCTGTAATTATTTGCATTTCTGTTTAAATCTAGATCAGTGGTATAAGAGTGGTCTATTTTTTTCTTTGTTTTTCTTGGCATGTCCCCAACGAGGTCGGGATATAAGGAGTTAGGGCTTGAACTAGTCGAACCTTTACAAGACCAACCTCACAAATCCTGAAGGTCTCCCATAGCTGATGAAAAGAAAGATGAGGGGGCAGGAGATCCTATCAAAATCTTGCTCTAAGAAGCCCTCAAGTGACAAAGGAATGCAATGATGGATACCTTTACACAGATCCTTCAGCGGCTACCGAGGGGCGATGCATCGGCTTGCAACAGCTACTTTGGAAATGCCACACCATTTAAGGTACAAGTTAATTTTGAAATCCCCATATTCGAGGGTCAGATAGATGCAGATGTCATCGATAAATGGTTAAATCTGCTAGAGGGTTATTTTTTTGTTCATCATTTTTCCAGTCAGGAAAAGATTATTTTCGCTCTTTTCAAAGCAGTTGCCCCACGTCAAGGACTGGTGGGAAACCTACTGCAAGCAGAAGGATGAAAGTATAGGCTCACTATTGTCAGCCACACCCACTTGGAATTCATTCTCGGATGCCATCAAGGAGCAGTACTACCCTGTAGGAAGCTATGAGGATCAATACATAAAGTGGACCACATTGCGGCAGGGAAGGGACCAAGACATGTTGGATTTTATCAATATTTTCCATACCCTTCGCACAAAGTTGGGTATCAAGGATTTGGAGTAGCATTTTTTACTAAAATATTGCGGCTGCCTGCACAAGTACATCTAGGAAGAAATAAAATTCCTGAACATCTCCTTGCTTGGCACGGCATACTGATATGCCGTCAAGGTTGAGAAAAAGTTAAACAGAAGAAGCAAAACTTTGGATGTGCGAATCCAAAGCAAGGGAAAGGTGTCCCCAAACCACAGAATAAAGGACAAAGCCAAGCCAAGGCGGCCCAAGACAACCTGCCAAAGCTGCAAATAAAGAACAGTACTGCAAAGCCGAAAAAGGACACGGGAAAGTGGTGTGAGTTCCATAAGAGCTCCACTCAAAACACGAGTGTCAGGCCAAGCAGTCACTGGTGGCTGAGCTAAAGGTTTCAGAATTAGATGTATGTTCTGACTCTGAGTCGGAACCCGACAAGGGGAATGACAAAGGGAAGAAGATTATCGATGCGGAGCCCAACGCCACCGTTGCCACGACGAAGATCCAAAAGGAGGAACCCAAAGATACAGAGGAGGAGGAGCATCTCTTCCAGTCCCAGATGTGGGTAAAGGGCTCCCCGCTACAGTTCATTGTCAAAAACAGGAGCCAAAAGAACCTCATTTTGGCAGAGGTCGTGAAGCAGCTAGGCTTACAGACCATAGCACATCCACAACCATACACTATCGGGTGGCTTCACCAAGGACGGGATCTTCGTGTGAGCCAGCAGTGTCACCTTCCATACAACATCAAGCCCTTCACAGATGAGGTATTGTGTGTATTGCTCCCCGTGTTGTTATTATTACTTTGGGAAATAATTTGTATAGGATACCGGAGGTAGCACCGTCTACCGCCATCTCTTTGGTTACTACAAAACAATGCAGTAAGCTCATTTCCAAAACCAAGAAATTTGTTTTCCTAATGATATGCCCTCAAGTAAAGAAGAAGACGGTGGCCACAACCTCTAGACAGGGCCCCTCCGCACGAAAACTACAGATGGACAAGGTCGTGGAGGAGTATGAAGACATCTTCACCTCCCCCGTAGGGGTTTCTCTGCACTGTCAGTTCAAGCACTCCATCGATCTGACCCCTGGTGTGTCGTTGCCCAGTGGACCAATCTATCAGCGCTCTGTTATGGAGAATAATGAAATCAAGAGGCATATTTAGGAGCTACTGCAGAAAGGTCACATCCATCTGAGTTCATCACCCTGTGGGAGCCTGATTCTATTGGTATAGAAGAAGGATGGGACTTGGAGACTTTGTATTGACTATCGGGCGCTGAAAAAGATCATTGTCTGTAATAGTTACCCGATGCCACAGATTGATGACCTCCTGGACCCATTGAAGGGGGGAAAATATTTCAACAATATTGATTTGAAGTCAAGATATCACCAGCTACCCATTGAACCCTCCAATGTGTGGAAGACTGCCTTCAAATCCAAGGAGGACCTTTTCGAATGGTTGGTTATGCCTTTCGGATTGACGAATGCTCCTGCAACCTTCATGAGGCTAATGGATGACATCTTGTGGCAATTCACCAACTCATTTGTAGTGGTATACTTGGATGACATATTGATCTTCAGCCAAAGTTAGGAAGAGCACCTCCACCACATTTGACAGGTTCTCCAAACACTGCGGTAACACAAATTATGTGCCAATTTGGAGAAATGCACTTTTGGCATGACCTGGGTTCAATATCTGGGCTACATTATTGATGAACAA
Source organism: Pinus tabuliformis (assembly GCA_031772625.1). Lineage (NCBI taxonomy): Eukaryota > Viridiplantae > Streptophyta > Pinopsida > Pinales > Pinaceae > Pinus > Pinus tabuliformis. The sequence goes on along the minus strand of CM062810.1, from coordinate 245,718,809 downwards.
GGAGTGCATGTGGATCTAGCCAAGATCCAAGTCATTCGGGATTGGCCATATCCAACCACTCTGACAGAGCTCCACATCTTTCTAGATCTTGCTAACTTCTACTACAGGTTCGTGTTGGGATTTTCTCATATCACGTGGCCTTTGAGTCAAGTCACCAAGGGAGGAGTAAAATCAAAATTATTTTGGTCTGAATCTCAACAGAAGGCATTCACGGAGTTGAAAGATCACCTCTACTCGGCACCAGTTCTCGCATTATCAGACTTGCAACAACCATTTGAGGTCGAGATAGATACTCTGATTATGCTATTGGGGCAGTCCTTACTCAACACATGCATCCAATGGCATATCACAGTGAGACACTTTTAGACACAGTTTGGAAGTACCCCACTTATGACAAAGAGATTTATTCCATTGTGCAGGCCTGCCGACAATGGAAGAATTACATTTTGGGGAAGGAAATGGTCATCCACACAGACCACTGACCCCTGTAGTTCATACAGACCCAAGGGAAATTGTAGAATGATCGCCATCAGAAGTGGTCCACATACCTGCAACAGTTCCATTTGAATATCAAGTATAAGAAGGGCAGCACCAATAATATTGCAGATTGCCTCAGTGGACCATCGATCATGGCATTAACCACCGTGCTCAACTCTTGTGGGCACGAGACTTCTGATTGGCCACTTCTCTACAAAAGCGACATAAAATTTGGCCAAACATACCAAACACTCTTGAAGGGTCAGTGTGTCCCAGATTTTCACCTCCAAGATGCCCTGTTTTGCATCCTGGGTCACCTTTGTGTTCCTTCAAGCGAGCATGCCAAGATGATTTGGAAAGAATGCTACAATCAGGCTGTTGGGCATTTCAGTGTTTAGAAAATAGTGGTTGTACTGTATAAGTATTTCTATTGGCTGAATCTTCGATAGGATGTCGGGAAGTACATCAGATCATGCACTGCCTGTGCCATTTCCAAACCGACCATCAAGAAGCAAGGCCTCTATACCCCGCTGTCTACCCCTACTCGACCTTGGGAATCCATCTCCATGGATTACATTTCAGGCCTTCCTTCCACTAAGCATGGAAATGACTGTGTTTTTGTGGTCATCGACAGGTTCTCAAATATGGCCATTATGGCGGCCTGCAAGAAGAATATCACAACAGAAGCCACTGCTAAACTCTTCTTTGAATGATCTTGGGTACACTTTGGGATCCCACATTCTATCATCTCAAATCGGAACAGCAAGTTCCTTTGTACATTTTGGTCCAATCTCTGGTCGATGTTGAACATCAAACTCACTAAGTCCAAAGCCTTCCATCCCCAAACTGGTGGCCAGATAGAGGTTGTCAATAGGATGATCATACACATTCTGCACATGTACAACTCAAATCATCCACGCACATGGAATGAGAGCCTCCCCTATGTTCAACACAACTACAAGCAGACTCTCCACAACTCGACTGGCCACAGCCCTTTTCAAATGGGCTTGGGATTCCAACCACTATGTCCCATTGATGTGGCCATGCCATTTGCAGCTACTCACGCAGATTCGGCTCATGTCCAGTCCGAAAGAGATAAGGAAAACAGCTTCATTGAGCGCATCCAACATATTCACTAGCAAGTCCATGACATTCTGGAGAAATCAAATGCCAAGTACAAGCAACAACATGATCAACATCTGGTGCCACAAAGTTTCAGGTGGGCGACAAAGTCTGGTTGCATTTGCAAAAGGAACGCCTTACCAGAGCCTACCAAAAACTTAGACCACTCTGATATGTTCCTTACACCATTACCAAGGATGTGGGAGACAATGCATTTGAGCTCAACATTCTCCCATTCCTTGGCCTACACCCAGTGTTCAATGTGGACCGTCTTTGGCCATACTTTCCACCATTACTAGACACATCCGACAATGCATAACAGCTCACACCCAGAGAGTTAAATCCAGATTGCATGGAACAAGCTGCAACTGATCAAATCAAGCACACTCGCCAGTAGAATATCCAATTGTATCGAGTTGTCAAAGCAGGGCAACTCCTTCACCAGGGCAAGTGGCTCACTAGGGACCAAGTTCAGCAAAAGTTTCCTCATCTCATGGAGGAACTCAATGCAATTGGGACCATTGCTTCCTAAGGGGGGAGGAATGATCCAGGTGGATATTGGTGGCCACTCGCCAAGTCCACTTAGACCTCCACCATTGTTTCTTTCAGCTTTTCATTTTCCTTAATTGTAGCACAGTTTACTATTTTTAGCAGTTTTTCGAGTCCTAAACTTCCGGAGCCATTTTGAGGCCATAAATGACATTTTTTTGGAAAACTGAGAGCAACATGGGTCCCTAGACCGATGCTGCTCTTCCCAAAGTTGTATTTATCAAATAGATCTTTCTAACGAGATATTGTGCACATCAAACAGAGATCGTATTCCAAAGTTATGACCCTGGGAAGTTGATGTACCAATTTACCCAAACGGGGCTCACAGTTTGGTGTTTCATCTTCTAGGGTTAGGTTTTTGGATGTTTAGGGTTTTCCATTATTTCTCAACAATAAATAGGTCTTTGAGCCTCATTGTAACACAGTTCAGAGGCATGTAGCCACCACATCTCTTCTCAGAGATAAGCTACCATCTCCCTAGTTGGTTTATTTCCATTTCTGTTTGTAAGCATATTTTAGTATTTTATAGTAATGAAATGAAGTATTATTTCCACTGCATCTCTATGTTTATGGTTACCTCTGTGATTTTTTGCGTTCCTATTTAAATCTGGATCAATGCCCTCCCGCAACTCCTCCCTGAGCTTTAGCGAGGATACTATTTCGTTCAAAATTAGGCACATAACATTGAAGTATCTTGTCTGATTCCATTTTATACAAATTCCCTGCAATTACTGATCTGAAATGGGGCCTAAAGGCTTCTTGTCAAGCTTACAAGAACCTCTTCCACTCCAAAGCTTACATATTCCCAAGATCTATGCTTATGATTAACCATTGCAGAATTAAAACTGCTTGAAATAGGTGTATGTCTTTTGATTGCCTTTAACTGATCAAATGCCTTAAGTTTATTTGCTTAAACTGAAATAAAACACATAACAGTAAAACAGTGCAGCAAATAAGTAAACCACATTATGCAAAAATATAATATGGAGTTCACCCTGATATCTTTGGCTATGTCTCCTTAAGATCTAATCAACTCGACTAGGCTCTTTGAGATTATGGCTTCAATTCTTTTACAAGTTCCACACTCAACTCCATTGGTTTACAACTGAACCAATGGGCTTAGAATGCCATCTTACCCCTGGTTGTCCTCACTTTGCAGACAGATCTAGGCTTCTCTGGACTTGACTCCTTCAATCAGTGCTCTAAGCTTCTTGAGCTTCTGGCTTCTCTGACTTCCTCAGAATTCTGTATTATCTCTGGAACTCCTTCTTCTGTCTTCAGCACACTCTAGACACCAGCAACAGCTTGATCATTTGATCTCTTTGTTGTTCTGCAGCTTCATTATAGCTCCATGGCTCTTAGAAGTTTGTTGTGAGCTCTCTGGCTCTGGCTTTGGCTCTTGGCTCTCACTCTTGCTTTGGCTCTTGGCTCTGGCTCTGGCTCTTGCCTCTCAGCTCTAGCTCTCGCGAGCTTCTGGTTTTGCTTGACCTCCAAGCGAATCTCTGCTTCTGATTCACTCCGACTCTGCACACTGCATCCTCTGGGCCTACACTCAACATTCAAGCATCTCTGAACCTCTTGGGCTTCTCTGCGCTTCTCCTCGACGTAACTCTGTCTCTCTGTGTTATCTCTCGGCCTTTGTGCGAATCCTTCTCAATTGTGTTCTCCGTGTTTTTAATACACAGCAGCTACAGTCACCCTAATGCCTAGAATCCTAACTGTTTCTTTACAAGAAGCAATTTACAATTGGAAAGGAACTGTCGGCGCGGGAAGCCTGGTCGTTTGATCTTCCTCCTGCCATAATCCTGAAAACAACAACATAACAAAAATACGCAAAAAACACACAAAAGCACATCATGGAGCGTTTAACTGGACTTCAAATATATGCAATCACATCTATAAACACATCAGGTCCGCCATTCTATCGCAAATCGCAATCACATAGGCATATGACCAAACAACCAAATACACGGGAATACACAGAAAATCTGAAATTCAGGATTTCAAAACTTATGAAATTGCATTCATAATCTCATCGGGTCCATGCCTCTAATCACATATCACAATCACATGTCGCATATGTGCATTGGCCCTTTGTATCAGGGATTCGCCGATCTCCGATCGCCGATATCGCACAGCGCATATCTCATCGACCCAATGGACTGTGTCTCTACTTCTCCGATTGCCCGATCGCCTGATCACTGATATCACTCATCAGCATATCGCATATGTAACAGCCCTTTGTATTGGTGCGATGCAATTCACCGATCACCGATCAGCGCTATCGCATATCACACAGTTGCACAATTGCATGTCGCATTATCCTCCCATCGGGCCTTTATCCCTTCAACGATCTGATCTGATACATCTTGCGGATCCGATAAGGTTTTAGGCTACAGAATATAATATTTCGGGTCCGCCCTTTACCATTGCAATGTGATATTTGCATATAAAGCCTTAAGCCCATTTTCATAAGGATTTGCCTCCTTTTTTAAGGATAATGGGCAATCTTCTTTTTGCAATAACTTCTTCATCCGAAGTCCATTTTAGCCCATTCAAATTGCATTAGATTCAGAATGAAGAGATCTCTGCAATGAGACTATTTCCAAGAGCATCCTTTGACTTTAATTTTTCTCTGTGAGAAATATTTTTAGACTTAGAAGTATATTCTAGATCCATTTTGGATCACGCCTTCCCACTAAAAATATTTTGGACTCCAAAAGACTGATATACTAATCTAAACAGTAAATTAGAGTACCTCACCCTCTTCTTTCAGCCTCCATACACTTTCCCTGCATAGTGCCCCTGAATCAATGCCTTTGAACACTCCCTTCTTGGATGTGCTTGTCCTCCTAGGAATAACTGTCTTCCTTCTTGACTTCATGCAGCACTCCTACTAAGAAGGTTACAGAAGGTAGTTTGAACTTCTTTGCCTTGATCATTGATCCAAGGTGGCTCAAACCAATGTGAAGTTACATCTGCTTCACAAAATTTTCATTTGTGCCTGTTTGACATACTGTCAACAACAACTGCTAACAACAACATGATTACAGACAACAACTGGATGGCCTAAACTTCTGCTTCATCAAAAAAAAAGATTTCACATCTTGTGAACACCTCCATGTCATTACATATGCATATAAATGATTGACTAGATAACAAGCCAACAAGACATGCCTTTAAAACAATTGACCCTTCAAGTCAAGCATGTAGAAAAAGAATTCTGCAGTTCTTTTTCAAAGATGAAACACTTCATCATCATCTCCATCTTGGAGACCAAATCAACTTTTTCCAAGTCAATATTGCATTACATGCATTCATAAAACAAAGCAATGAACCCTTCAAGTTAATCACACATACATGTTCAAATACAAGGAAATCATCAATATCCCTGTGTTCATGCACATCATTCTCATGCATGCATTTCATTCTTCAACTTTCGCTTCCATACTCTGTACTTTCAAAGTTGAAATGAATATAATGTTGCAGCAATAAAGTGAGTCTCCTACTCAACTTTTCCATTCACCTTCTTGGTAAAATACTGCAACTTGCATTCCATTAACAAAGAAATGCATTCTACAGATATGTGCATTTTCAAAAGACATGCAACCTTAATTGAATAAGAACTCTAACCAGTTCTTACCAATCCATTTCAAAGGTCCTTCCTTTGTCTGCACATCAGCATCCACATGTGAATCATCTTGAGACACATCATTCATGGAAACTTCCTTTCCATTCCTGCCATTCTCTCTTTCTCGATCGCTCTGATCGCCGATATTGCACATCGCATATCGCATCAATCCAATGGACTGTGTCTCTACTCCTCCGATCGCCCAATTGCCCGATCGCCGATATCGCTCATTGGCATATGGAATATGTAACAGCCCTTTGTATTGGTGTGATGCGATTCACCAATCGCCGATCGGCACTATTGCATATCACACAGTTGCACAATCACATGTCGCATTGTCCTCCCGCCAGGCCTTTATCCCTTCAACGCTCCAATCCAATACATCTTACGAACCTGATAAGGGTTTAGGCTGCGTAATATAATTTTTTGAGTTCGCCCTTTACCATTGCGATGCAAAATTTGCATATAAAGCCTTCATCCCATTTTCATAAGGTTTTGCCTCCTTTTTTAAGGATAATGGGCAATCTTCTTTTTGCAATAACTTCTTCATCCAAAGTCCATTTTAGCCCATTCAAATTGTGTTAGATTTAGAATGAAGAGATCTCTGCAATGAGACTATTTCTAGAAGCATCATTTGACTTTAATTTTTATCTGTGAGAAAGATTTTTAGACTTAGAAGTCTATTCTAGATCCCATTTGGATCAATTATAGAGAAATCTATCACGCACACCACCAATTATTTCTTCTGCTAACTGGTATATCCATTTGGATCTATCCCTGTAGTCAAAAAGTGGATAATATCCGCAAAGTGATTATCCGCTACGCGCACCATGAAGAGTTGCGGGTGAGGCAGTCCTTCCTCCAAATTAGTAGGCTCCTCTGGAAAAGTGGAATTCAATGCCACAATTATCTTCCCCAAAGGAGTTGTCCAAAGTGGAATTTGGCCCTAGTTTCCAAATTTAACACTCCCTCTCAACTAGGGAGAATTGCATCTGACCAATCAATAGCCAATGTCACTGATCATCATGTCATCCTGTCGCCATGAACCATTTTTATAACTCATCACAACTTTGTTGGACACTGATATAGATAATGAAGAAGAATTGATCGAGACTAAGTCATGAGACCTTACCACTCCCCACTGAAAAAATGCAATCCACATAACCATGTTCAGAACCGAAATCAAACTTGATCTCAAGTGACCAATTTTGTTGAGCATCAACATCCTAGACATAGGGAGTATGGCAGTACATGATGCATCCATCATTAGTGTTATGGTCCCTATCCACTTTTCCCAATTCATTGGCCAAATGAAATGTACTTCCCATGTGTCCCAGACTACATGGGTAGGATGATGCAAGAAAATCATATAATCTTCGTGTAAATAGTTAACATCAATTGCATTCATATAACAATATCAATCATGTAAAGTCGCGCATCAATGCATCATTATTTCATAAACCCATCACAACATGAAGCGCATTCATATAAAATAGAAGTAAATAGATAAACAAAGGTATTTATTCAACAATCTTCTTTACTAATATTTAGTTCAGCTTACAGACTCAAGACTTCCATGCACACTCAGCTATAGGGGTCCGCGCACTAAGCTACAAACTCTGCTCTAGGCCTTTGCACACACAGCAGCAAAGCCTTTCTTCCTACTCTTCTGTGCTAACTTTCTAGATTTCTCCAATAGACAAACTTCACCACTTTCCTTTTTTCTTAGACATCCTAAGACACACCTATTTATACAATCCCATGGTCTGTAGACCATTGGTAGACCCTCAAAAATCCAACTTAACTTACATAAAGAAGGGTAAAAACTTTTTGACTCTTTAACTATCTACGCAACCACAATTCGTGGAGACTTTACATTTTATACATCAAAACTTGGGCTTTTTGCCCCAAAACTTAGGCTTTTGCCCCAAAATTGACCCAGGGGACCCCATTCCAACATATATATACATGTCGAAGCATTCATAAACCCCATTCCATTAACCCTGCATTAGAACATAATTGTAGTTCCCTTGGAAGAATCTACAAATACCATGGGAAAAAACCATCATGCCCAAAAAAAACATGTGTGAAAACCATGCGCAAAACCATGGGTATGTTTGCCCACCATCCTTGGGTCTGCTTCCCATTGTTGGGTCCACCCAACTATTATTGGGTCCGGATGATTTTGTTTTTTTCTAGGGTGCTGCCCCAGACCCCAAGACGTGTGGAAAGAATATAACACACACCCAACTGGTGAAAATGTGAAGTTGGGTTACACTTTTGGCCCTTTTTTAGAAATATATATATATATATATATATATATATATATATATATATATATATATATATATATATCATTTTTAGAATTTTTTCAACTTTCGGCAAGCCAAAGTAATTTTTTTATTTGGAATTTCATTTTATAGTAAAAGTAAATTTGTCAAAAAAAATTATTAGCTTTCTATTGCTTACCTTTTAGAATTTTTTTATTCACATTTGATATGTCAATTTAGCAATTGTTTGGTTATATGTTCTTTAAAAGTCAAGGGATTCATAAAAAGTCATCTTTTTTGGCACCAGTGAATTCTTTGTTAACCTTTCCTTTTTGAAAGAAAGAAATGTGTTGCAATAATCTAGACAGAATCTACTTTGATATGGCTATATTTGTAGAGTTTAGGCTTCTGTGATCCATATCAAGTTTACAAAATATTTTTCGGTGAAAATCACATGAAATATCATTTGCCGACGCGTTTCGAACCAACCAGTGTGGTTCATCGTCAGGACAAGTTGAAGAAACAGATCCAACTTAGCATGTTAAATAGACCGAGCAGAGCCTCCAACGGCTAGTTTGACCAACCGCTAATATTGACTAATGGACCGGGATCAAAACATTTTTAATAATAAAAAGGAGATAAGTTATAAAAAATAATTTAAATATGTGATTTTCGCCGAAAAATGGCTATATTTATGAAGCCAACAGATGCACATCATAATTACTAGAATTTTTTGAATTGAACTAATATGAAAAACTACAAATCTTGATGATGTTTAACATAGCACCATGTTTCGGATGGAAGATGGATACGTAGGAAGCTCTGCAACTTGATATAGGGTTAGGATTTTTACGTTGGACACCATGGCGGGACGCGTAGGGGGGAGTGCTTCTCCCTCCTACAGTCATACAGATAGAAGCAAGGACGTGGGAAAGCAGCGTTTCAAGAAGCCTCTGGAAAAGGCAATAGTGGCCAGTAACACGGACATATTGGGAGGAAAAAAACCTCATGAATAGGAAGGGGAACAGTAGGAATCTAGTAAAAAAAAGGACAAAGGGGATAGCAGTCAAAAACCTACTTCTATAAGGTCAACTCGGGTCTGCAAACCTAAGTCAAACATCATTCCTTGGGTCATCTTAAGCAACCCTCCACTACAAGCGCATAGGGATCATATGATGGAACATGCGGTCATCTGCAAATTCATGGGAATATGGATGACAGAGAGGGTGCTGCATGTATGGATAAGGAGCCACTGGAAGCCAAAGGGGGAAATACACCTTCATCTGGGATCCAAGGGCTTCTTCACAGTAGTATTCACAAGCCTAGAGGATAAAGACAGAGTGTTTGAAGGAGGACCTTATTTCTATGTTGTTGTAGGCCTCTACATGTGGCCATGGATGATGAACTTTGTTCCGGAACGTGAGACATTTACATCGGTACCAGTATGGATCAGACTATACTCCCTTCCTCTAGATTATTGGCTGTCGGAATCACTGAAAACAATAGGCAACAAACTGGGGCATTTTTTAAAGATCTCAGATGCGACTCTGAAAGGAAAATACACCTCCTTCGCCTGGATATGTGTGGAAATGGACTTATCTGGAGCACTTCCAGACACGATAATTTTAGAAGTATGTGATGAAGAATGGGTACAGGCTGTGGACTATGAGCACATCCCATTTAGGTGCCGCAAATTCCATGAGCATGGGCATCTATATAGAGACTACCCAACAAACAACATCAAGAGAAATGTGAAAACCACTGTGGATAAAAATCCTGAGGGTTTTACCAAGGTTGGGGGCAAAGGGAAAGGCAAAAAGAGGCCACAAAAGAATATCAATGAGGAATGACAATCGAGCCACAATAGCTTTAAGATCCGAGAAGAAGAAGAAGGAAACAAAGAAACAAACTAGGAAATGGAGAACATTATTACTGAGAAGGAAAGGGATGATAGCATGGAATACATCATAGAAAACATTATGGAGATAAATAGGGACCATGAGATGACTCCAAGTGAGGCGGGATTGGAGGACCATGAACTGCAGGAGATTCTGTACAGGGAAAATCTTGATCTAGAGAAATTTCTAGAACAAGGGACAACCAAAGGAGTGGAATCCCTACCAAAAGAGGAATATGATGGAGGAGACACAGGCACAATCTCCAAAGAGCCCAGGCAGGAAAAGAGGAAGAAAAAGACAGAAGGAGTTGCTGAACAAATGTGGGAAACTATTGATTAACTCAGGTAAGATGAAAGAGCTCACCAGTTACTCCTTTACAAACCTTTCTTAATGAAGCTCACAACCTGGAATATTAGAGGCATAGGAAGTAGAAGGAAACAAAGAAATCTCAGTACTAGAATAAAAGAAGAAAAACTAGATATGGTTTTTATTCAGGAGACAAAATGTTCGATGGATAAAATTAGAGAAATTCATAATAAATGGCTAATCAAGTATGAATACCTAGAGGTTAAATCAAAAAACTCAGTGGGAGGGATTCTCATGCTATGGGATCCACAGAAATTTGGAATCCTGGATGCTAAGGCATCTAGCAACTATCTTTCTTTGGTTTGTCAACCTTTAGGTGATAAGGAGATATACATGATCACAAATGTCTATGGACCTCAAAAGCAAGAAGACAAACTCAAGCTTCTCACCTCCCTTGAGGAACTAAGAGCAAGACACCCTAATATGCCCTAGATCGTTGTAGGATATTTCAATATGATAAGATCTCTTACAGAGAAAAAAGGTAGTATCAGACAGCTAAGCAAAGACTCCATGGCCTTCCAGAACTTCATAATGAACATGGGGTTAGTGGACACTGGAACAATAAATGGGACCTTCACATGGAACAACGAAAGGGGAGGGGCTTCACAAGTCGCATCTAGACTAGATAGATTTATTATCTCAGAGGACCTCTTTCTCTCAGGCCCTGCCATAACAGCTTCTATTCTTCCCTTTGGAGGTTCGGATCATTGGCCTGTACAGCTGGAAGCCACTTTTATGGGCACACCAAGAAACATACCTTTCAGGTTTGAGAATTCCTGGCTCTCTCGCCCTGAATTCACCAGTAATATTGACAAATGGTGGAGAGAGGATCTAAACATTCAAGGCACTAGAATGTTCCTGCTCCAACAGAAACTTAAACATATCAAATCCAAGCTTAAAGGTTGGAACAAAAAGGAATTTGGTAATATATTCAAAGCCAAAAGAGAAGCTGAGTAGAAAATCCAGGAGATCAATCAGATCAACATCACAGAGGGCTTTACCGAGGAATGGAAAAAGCTAGCTGATTCTTTGCAGGAAGAACGGGAAGATCGGTGCCTGTAAGAGGAGATTTTCTAGAGACAGAAGTCAAGTATACAGTGTATTAGAGAGAGTGAAAGAAACACGAGGTTCTTTCATAAATCCACAATGGATCACAGGGCACACAACAAAATCACAAAGCGCAAAGACTCTTAAGGGAGATAAATCGTCTCTCACAAAGACATGGAATCTCTCCTTGTACATCATTTCCTCAGTATTGCAGAGGAGCCTCTGGGGGATAGATCCAGGTTCATCAACCATTTCACTCAATATATCCCTCAACTGATTATCAGAGAAGATAACCACAATCTTAACAGGCCAGTGTCGGAAGAGGAGGTCAGTGAAGTGATCAATGAAATGGAAAATGGAAAAGCTCCAGGCCCGGATGGGTTCAATGTAGACTTCTTCAAAGCATGTTGGAAAACAATCAAACAGGATATCCTTGAGGTGGTGGGAGACTCAAGAAGATCCAAAAATGTTCTGAAGGCTTTTCATGCTTCCTTCATAGCTTTGATCCCAAAACAGGAAAAAGCCATGACTCTGGATGGCTTCAGACCCATAGATTTTGTTAGGTCCCTATAATACTAGTGATTACCCCATTACTATTGTATTTATAACCCTTATTAATATTGTTGTGCCCCTATTGTCCCCATATTGTTATTACTATGCCCCATAGAATCCCTCTATTGTTATTTTTGTGCCTTTATATTATTATTGTTAGGTCGGCTGGGTTATATTGTGACTCCTCAGACTCCTATATATAGAAAGGAGGTTTTGTCATTTGAATCATAAAAGAATCATTCATTTGTGTGATGTAAAGGATGTTTCCCCCTCGAAGAGGCTGAATTCTAAGGCGTTGATCTATCTTTTCTATCTTTTTGTGAGCTGGTTTCATAACATTTGGTATCAGAGCTTTGGATTCTAGGGTTTCGCTGCTCCAAATAGGTCATCATAGAATTTTCGCTATAACTTTTTTTCTACGATGTTTCAGAAGTTAAAAAAAAAAACCCATTCGAGACAAAATCTCACTGAACCTTGGGTCCAAATTTCAAAGATTTACATGCTATATTTGCGGAGATATGATCTGAGAAAGTTGGTCTTTTTGCAGACTCCTAAATTATATTCCAAACAGGTGACCTGGGGAAAATCATCATAACTTTCTCTCTGAGCATCAGATTGAAGTTTCGTAAGAAGTTACAGAAAGAAGATGGAGTGTATTTTCTTGTATATATCTTTCAGAGCCAAAGATCAAAACAAGGACATGTGGCATGTCGTACAAGTCGCTCTACTGAACTAGTCTATAATCAGGTCATTGTGGGAGATTTGGCATAACTCTTCCTTGGAGAATCCAATTTGGATCAGACTGGTGGCATTGGAAAGAGAACACAGAGGGCTACTTCAGGTCAAAATTTTAGAATTGGATGATCTGAAATTACAGAGATACATCAGAGGAAATATCGAGCTCCTACAAAGTGAAAAAAGGTGTGTAGATTTTTTTAAATTTTTGCTTAAGCTTGATTTGAAAAATTATTTTGAAGGAATTCAAAGGGTATAGTGGAGCATTATTATCAGTAACTGATGCCCCAAGAAAGAAAATGCAAACACCTAGTAAGCAACCTAAAATCTCTAGCATGACTCATGAAGAAGAGGAAGAAATGCTACATGATATATCAAAATTACAAGACCAAGTGCAACAAATGTCACTCTCACAAAAGCTAATAGAAGCTAAGGTAAATGGCGTGGAATCTAAGATAAAGGGCATGGAAGCTAATATGAATGGCGTGGAAGCTAAGATGGATGATTTGAAGTTATATTTGAAGACAAATTTGAAGAGAGACATGGCAGATTTGAAGATAGACATGGCGGATTTGAAGACAAATTTGACAAATTTTCTACAAGAAATACTTACAAATGGTGAAAGGGTAGTAAAGGAAACTCATGATGTGAACAAGAGAAATGTTAATCATGATTTCATAGACTCTAATGTTGGATCGAAGACCCACCATATTCCAAAAATTGATATGAGGAAGTTTGATGGCAAGGATCCCGCAACATGGATATTACAGATGGAGCAATTTTTTGATCTCAATAATGTGCAAAACACACAAAAGGTACGTATTGCAACTTTATATTTGGAACCAAATCAGTTTGTATGGTATCAATGGCTTTGCTCTCGTAAACGAATTATCACTTGGGAAATTTTTATGGAAGAATTGGCAGCACATTGTGAGGATACAAAAAGAAACACTTTTTTAAGCCAATTGATAAGTCTCAAACAAAAGGTTTCAATAATGGAGCACATTGAAGAGTTCCAAAAATTGAACATAAGGGTAAAAAATATTGCAGAGGAGCATAAGATTGATGTGTTCATAGGGACTTTAAAGGATAATATCCAACATGATGTTCACCGTTGGGAACCTAATTCATTAGAGAAGGCATTCAAGTTATCAAGAAAAAAAAAAAAAAAAAAAAATAAAAAATAGCCCCAAGGGTTAGCTCAATCGGTCAAGTCGGGGCCTCGCCAATGGGAGGTCACAGGGTCGAAACCCGAAAGCTCTTGGGGTTAGGTCTGTGGTGACCGAGGGGTGGACCCCCCTTCGGGTGGGGTCCACCCAGATTGCAAAGAACCTGGAGTAGCGGATCAACTGACCAGGGTCCGTGAACCAGCTGGAAAAAAAAAAAAAAAAAGTTATCAAGAAAAATGGAAAGCAAAATTATGGAAACCAAGAAGCATACCACTCACAACTATAAAGATGGAAGTGTTGTTGCCCCTAGTCTTAAACAACCTATAAGGTTGACACCAAAAAAATTGGAAGAAACAAGAGAAAAAGGACTTTGTTATAGTTGTGATAGCAAATACACTAAAGGTCATAAGTGTGCTAAGAAGAAATTATTCTACATAGATTGTGAAGAGGAAGAAGAAAAGGAGCAAGAAAGGTCAAAAGAAGAGGATATACTCCAGGAACAAAGCCTAGATAAAGAAGAAATGAATCCGACCATATCTTGTAATACATTGGCGGGAATTACCACTCCTCAAACCATCAAGATAGAAGGACAAATCAAGAAGAAAAAGGTAATAGTGTTGATTGATTCAGGAAGTACCCACAATTTTATTCATTGTAAGGTATCAAAAGAATTGAATTTCTTCCTATATCCAGCACCAGAGTATCAAGTGATGGTTTCAAATGGAGGAACAATAAATTGCTCTGGAAATTGCCATAATATTAAGCTATCCATGCGGAGAATATGTATTGACTAGCCCAATGCTTTCCATTCCAATGGGAGCTGTTGATGTTGTAATAGGAGTCCAATGGCTACAATCCTTGGGTACAATAGCTTTTAATTTTCAAGAAATTTTCTGCGGAAGGAAAGGAAGTTGAATTAAGGGGTATTGTAGGGAAACCGGGAAAGATAATCAGCTCTAACGGTATGACAAAGCTTCTAAAAAACGAACAAAGAGGTGTAATTGCACAATTATGTTCACTAGATGTTTCCACATCGAAATCATCTATTTCTCCAGATCTCCAAAAAGTCTTGGACAATCATTCCAAGGTATTTAAGACTCCCAAAGGTCTCCCACCTATTCATGATCATGATCATGCTATTCATCTAGTTCCAAGAAGTGTTCCTCCAAACATCAGGCCATACAGATATCCCTATGCCCAAAAGAGTGAAATTGAACGTATGGTTGCAGAAATGCTAGAGGCTAGTATAATTCAACCTAGTCAAAGTTCTTTGTCTGCTCCAGTAGTACTGGTGCACAAGAAGGATGAATCATGGCACATGTGTCCAGATTATGGGGAGCTCAACAAGCTCACTATTAAATATAAGTTTCCCATTCCTATCATTGATGAATTATTGGATGAATTGCATGGATCAATTTACTTCACCAAGTTGGATCTTCGCTCAGGATATCATCAAATTAGAATGAAGACTGAAGACATTCTGAAAACAGCATTTAGAACTCATGAAGGTCATTATGAATTTTTGGTCATGCCTTTTGGCCTTACCAATGTACCTTCTACATTTCAAGGTTTGATGAATTCCATTTTCAAACCATTCCTTAGAAAATTTGTGTTAGTAATTTTTGATGATATACTAATCTACAGCAAGTCTTGGAAGGATCATGTTGAACACGTTGACAGGGTGCTACAACTATTGGAAGAGAAATAATTATATGCAAAAAGATCCAAATGTTTCTTTGGAGTACAAGAGGTGGAATATGTGGGTCATATTGTATCTCATGAAGCAGTTAAGGTAGACCCTAGCAAAATTAAAGCCATTAAGGAATGGAAAATCCCCACATCCATAAAGCTTCTGCGAGGATTTCTCAGGTTGACAGGGTACTATCGCAAGTTTGTTAAAAATTATGGGAGAATAGCAGCACCTCTAACAACATTATTGAAGAAAGATGCATTTTCATGGACTCCGGAAGCAACAAAGGCCTTTGAACATCTTAAAGAGGCAATGTGCCAAGCACCGGTCTTAGCTACACTAGACTTCACAAAAACCTTTATTGTGGAATGTGATGCTTCAGGAAATGGAATTGGTGTTGTTTTAATGCAAGATAAAAGACCCATTGTTTTTTAAAGTCGTCCAATCAAGGGAAAGTTTTTACACAAAGCGATTTATGAGAAGGAAATGTTGGCAATACTACATGCACTTAAGAAATGGTGACCCTACCTAATGGGAAGACACTTCAAGGTAAAAACGGATCATGATAGCCTTAAATACATTTTAGAACAAAAATTATCCTTTGAAGAGCAAAAAAAGTGGGTCACAAAGATGTTGGGTTATGACTTTGAAATCATCTACAAAAAAGGGAAGCAAAATGTGGTGGCAGATGCACTCTCAAGAAAGGATGAGGATGTGGAAGCAGTGTTGTGCGCCATTTCTATTATCCAACCAGATTGGATAAACAAAGCAAGGGAGGAATGGAAGAATGATGAAGAAGTGTGGGCACTTATTCAAAAGTTACAACAAGATTCCAGGACATTTGATACATTTAGCTGGAAAAATGATTCGTTATGGTACAAAGATCGCTTATACCTCTGTAAGAATTCCCAACTCAAACAAAAGATTCTTATGGAATTGCACACTTCTCCCTTAGGAAGGCACTCAAGATTTTTAAAAACTTACCACAGGGTTAAGAAGGAATTTTTTTGGGATGGCCTTAAATTGGATATTCAAAAGTTTGTGGCAGAATGTTTGGTTTGCCAACAAAATAAAGTTGAAACAATTAAGACCTCGGGTCTATTACAACCTTTATCCATTCCAAGCCAACGTTTGGAGGAGGTTTCAATGGATTTTATCATAGGTTTACCCAAGTCTGATGGAAAGAATGTCATCATGGTGGTAGTTGACAGACTTACCATGTATGCACACTTTTGTGCATTATCACATCCATTTAAAGCTAGTACAGTTTCTACTGCATTTATGGAAACAATTCAAAAGCCAGATGGAAACCCAAATATTATTGTAAGTGACAGAGATACCATTTTCACTCGAAATTTTTGGATAGAATTATTTTCCTCTCTCGGTACTCAGTGAGCTCATAGCTCATCTTATCATCCTCAATTTGATGGGAAAACTGAGATAGTAAACAAATGTTTGGAAGGATATCTTCGTTGCTTTGTATCTGATAAACAGACACAATGGGTCAAATGGTTGCCTCTGGCTGAATGGTGGTATAACACTTCCTTCCATACAGCAACAAAAATGACCCCATTTGTAGCACTTTATGGATATCAGCCACCATCCATCACATCATATTTAAGAGAAAATTCTAAGGTTCAAGCAGTGAAACATCACATTGAGCATCAACAACAAGTCCTCCAACTCTTAAAGGATAACATCATGTTGGCGCAGAGTAGAATGAAACAACAGGAAAATCAACATCGCAGCGAAAGAAGTTTTGATGTACGTGATTGGGTGTTTTTACGGCTACTATTATATAAATAAATGTCCCTCAAGCAAGCTAAGATGGATAATAAATTATCACCAGTGTATTATGGTCCATACAAGGTGTTGCAAAAGATTGGTACTATGGCATACAAATTGGAGCTTCCTACAGCTTCTCAAGTGCACCCAGTTTTCCATGTTTCATGTATAGGCGACAAGCTCCCAGTTCAAACAATATTGCCAGAACTTGACGAGGAAGGAAAAATTATATTGGAACCGAAAGCAGTCACAGAAACAAGAACTCGACAGCTATGAAATCGATCAATTTCGAAGTATCTCATCAAGTGGAAGAACTTATCTGCTGAAGATTCCACATGGGAGGACGATAATTTTATACAGAAGCATCCAAAACTACTCAAGCGTTGAGGACAACACTTTTTTGAAGTACAGGGGCATGTTAGGTCCCTATAATACTAGTGATTACCCCATTACTATTGTAGTTATATCCCTTATTAATATTGTTGTGCCCCTATTGCCCCCATATTGTTATTACTGTGCCCCATAGAATCCCTCTATTGTTATTTTTGCGCCTTTATATTATTATTGTTAGGTCGGTTGGGTTATATTGTGACTCCTTAGACTCCTATATATAGAGATGAGGTTTTTTCATTTGAATCATAAAATAATAATTTATTTGTGTAATGTAAAGGAGGTTCCCCCCCGAAGAGGTTGAATTCTAAGGTGTTGATCTATCTTTTTGTGAGTTGGTTTCCTAACAGATTTATGTAATGTGGTGTATAAAATTATTTCCAAGGTGATTGCCAATAGACTCAAGCCCCTTTTACTAGCTCTCATCTCAGAGGAGTAAATGGGCTACGTGGAAGGAAGACAAATCCTCAATAATATCATCCAAGCTCATGAGGTGGTTCACTCTCTCAAAAGAAACAAACAAGCTGGTATGATCATTCAACTGGACCTAGAAAAAGCTTATGACAAGCTAAGTTGGTCTTATATAAGGGCAATTCTAAGAGCCTTTGGCTTCGATCAAAACTGGATAAGATGGGTTATGGCACTAGTTACCATGACTAGTTTCTCCATCCTGCTTAATGGCACTCCTTTAAGACTCTTCACACCCTCTAAAGGGCTCAGACAAGGGGATCCGCTCTCACCCTTCCTCTTTGTTCTCATGATGGAAGGGCTAGGCAAAGTGATTAAAATAGCAAATGTTGAAGGAAGAATCAAGGGCATCAAACTCACCTTGGATGGAGTGGCTAACACTCATCAACAATTTGTGGATGACACAATGTTGCAAGGCATACCCATAGTTAGGGAAGCCAGAATGATAAAACATAGTTTGAATGACTTTGCTATGGTTGTTGGCGGAGAGGTAAGCCTCAATAAATCAAAAAAAATATATTTAACACTGACATTTCTATTCAAAGAAAAATCACTAGAATTCTTGGGTTTCAAAGGGACCAGCTACCTTCCAAGTATCTGGGCATACCGTTCATAGATAAACCTCTCAGAAAGGAAGTGTGGGAACCAATTATAAATAAAATTCAGGACAAGATCAGAAAATGGACATGCAGGTCTTTAAATTTGGTGGGGTGCCTTGTGCTCACACAGGCTGTCCTGCAGGCCATTCCCATGTTCATGTTCTTAACTCTTCCTGCTCCCAAAGGAATTATGCAACAGATCATGAGCATATAAAGGGACTTTTTATGGGGCAGAGAAGAAGAGAAAAATAAATGGGCTTTATTTTCTTGGGACAAGATCTGCAAACCCAAGAGCCATGATGGCTTGGGGCTTCATGATCCTGAAACCATAAGCAGAGTTTCAGGAGCTAAACTCTAGTGGAGGTGGATCAAGGAATCGGCAACTCCCTGGGCTAAGTTTTGGAAACAAAAATATGCTAAGCATTGGCAAGAGAAGGATCACATTAGAATTTCAAGGCATATTAAGGGCTCCCACATTTGGAACCTTGCTTGGGAAAATAAATTTATTTTTCAACAACATAGTTTCTGGGAAATTCGAGCTGGGAACCTAGCTCGATTTTGGGAGGACAACTGGCAATAGGTACCCAACTTGTATAAGGATGAATTAGCATCTCTCAATAATGACACAGACAACAAATGTCTACTTATGGTTAAAGACTTCTGGGACCAAGATAGGAACAATGGAAAATGGAGATCTTGGAAGGATCTAGGCTACAGTGAAGAGAGTCCTCTGAAGGCCCAGGCAGACTCTCTTACCCAGGATCTAGAACATAGGAGAATTTTGGTATCCTCCTTGCCTGACCAACTAATATGGGGAAAGAAAACTGAAGGAAACTTTAACCTCAAAGAAGCTAAACAGGTAGTAATAGGATTTAACTATCTAAACCCTGATCAAGTTTGGAAGAATCTTTGGCAGAGCCCCCACTGGATGAAAATAAAATTATTTATTTGGCTAGTTCATCAAAGAAAAATCTTAACTTGGGAGAATCTCCTGAAAAAAGGCTTCACTAGACCATCAAAATGCTACCTCTGTGGTCCACAAGAAGAGATGATGGATCACCTTCTCAACCTCTGCCCTTTTACCTCCACCATGTGGGATTGGGTGGCCTCAATCTTTAGGTACACTGATAGGGAAAAACTCAGCATCTCCAACACTTTGAAGAATTGGAGGAAAAATTTCTCAGGGAATGAAATCATTAATAAAGCCTAGACTCTGGTTCCATGCTTTTTCATCTGGAATGTTTGGAAAGAGCACAATAGTCAGATCTTCAGGAACAAAGCAAGCAAGCCCCAGCACATAATTGACCAAATTTTAAGGCAACTTAAAGACATAGTCAATAGCTTGTTGAGGACACTTCCTAAGGACCCTCCTCTGCCCCAAGATGCGAGCATTCTACTTCATTTAGGTCTCCAGTCTATAAGCCCACAAGGCATAATCAAGGGTGTGAGCCAAAAAAATGCAGATATAAATATTTGGAAGCCTCCTCTACATGGTTTCTTAAAGGTCAATATAGACAAAGCTTCTAAGGGCAACCCAGGGTTAGCTGGTTTTGGGGGTGCTATAAGAGATGAACAGGGTCAGATAAAGAAGATCTTTCATGGCCACTTGGGGAAGGCCACTAATAACATGGCGGTACTCATGGCCCTAGAGCAATGTTGGAAATCTTGGTGGATTCATATTCACATAATGTCATCATTGAAGCAGATTTGGAATTGATTATTCGAGCGGCCAAGAAAATATGTAATGGCACATCACTAGACAAAGTGTCGAAACACTAGAGGCTATTGTAGGTCATTCACCATATCTACACCCACCTGCAAACCTTAAAAATTGTAATCTTTGTCCATGTGGAAAGAAAAGCTAACATGTTAGCTAGTCGTTTGGCGAATGATGGAGTGACTAATAAGGAAAGGGACGCTCGGCACATTTGGGAGTTGTTACCCCCAGGTAAGCTGTTAGAGGACTGTCTCTGTCAGGCTGCCAAAGATAGGGAGCAATGGATTGATAGGATGGATCGAAGAGGATTAGGAGACAGGCGGGAAGATAGGGAAGCCTAAATTGTTTGCATGTTGCTTGGTGAAAGAGTGTGCAATTTAATTCGCTTGGCGGAAGAGCGTGCAATTAATTCACGCGCGAATGCTTTCTCGAACCACAAGTGGTATTTTGGGCGGGGCCTGAGTGATAACTAGTTGTTCGAGGTTGGCCTCCGATCCCACTCTTCAAGCGACATGTAGCAACGAAGAAGAGAGAGGAAACCTCTTTTCGGGCAATTAATCCTCGTGCTACTTGTCCACCTGAAATTAGCGTGGACCGTTGGATCCACAAGGGGTAGATCAATGGTGGAGGTGCGGTCATGTGGACCTACAATTTTTTATGGTCGCGGATGTATTATTTTTGAAATCCAACATAATGGGTTGCGGGTCGGGTTTGTGCATTTCCTATGTAATCCTTATTTTCCGATAGAGTGAATGGTTCCAAGTTTTAAAGGTTCAAAACCAATAACGCTTCTGATAGGTTATGTAGACCATTATTTGGTAAGCGAAAGAAACTTTGGTTTACCCTGTAACATATGTAATGTACTTGTTCGGTTAATAGAAAGATCCATTCTTACTTGACCAAACCAAAAACATAGCACCATGTTTCTCAACATATTGGCTAAAAACTACCCATTAAAGAAGACGGACCAATGTAATGCACCATAAATTTTCCATATTTTTTCACAATGTATTTTGGAAGATACATAATTTTGATTTCACTGAATCATAATGACCTTCAGAAATTTTTGCACACATTTTACTAGAAAATTAGTTAAAATTAGCAAATATCTATGAAATTCCATAAAATTTATATCTACTAAAAGTAGATTCAATTCTACAAATGTTGGTATTGGTTCTAAAAGTAAATTCACCATATTTGATGGAGTTTAACCATTTTGAACTTGGAGAAAGGTGAACAAAGTCAAGTTGTTGCAGAGTTGCAAGTTTTTGGCTAAAAAAAAAAAAAAAAGTTTCAACTGAATTAGTGTTTACCACTAATGGACATCAAAATAAACGAAAATAAATAAATAAATCCAACCAAAAAAACTATCCACATTTTTTGTCGGCCGTGAAATTGAAATGATGTGACCCTCCAATAGAACTGTTTCTGTGGAATGCTATAAAGAAACTCAGTCAAAATGTCGCTTTCACACTCATATTCTTCATGTGCAGCTTTTGAATACCAAACTTCTTTAAATCTAATTTTTGGACAGAATAAATTTTTGGGCTAGATTTTTAAAGTGAGTTTTTTGGGGTGAATTTTGTAAGTCTTTTTAGCTAAATTTTGAGTGAGTTTTTTGGACTGAATTTTTAAAGTATGTTATTTGGATTGAATTTTGGAAGTGAGTTTCTATTATGAAACCAGCTCAAGAAAAGATAGAAAAGATAGATCAACGCCTTAGAATTCAGCCTCTTCGAGGGGGCAACCTCCTTTACATTACATAAATGAACAATTCTTGGATGATACAAATGACAAAACCTCCTTTCTATATATAGGAGTCTAAGGAGTCACAATATAATCCAGCCGACCTAACAATAATAATATAAAGCCACAAAAATAACAATAGAGGGATTCTATGGGGCACAGAAATAACAATATGGGGGTAATAGGGGCACAACAATATAAATAAGGGGTATAACTACAATAGTAATGGGGTAATCACTAGTATTATAGGGACCCAACATGCCCCTCTCCTTCAAAAAAGTGTTGTCCTCAACGCTTGAGTAGTTCTGGATACTTCTGCATAAAATTCTCATCCTCCCATGTGGAATCTTCAGCGGATAAGTTCTTCCACTTGATAAGATACTCTGAAATTGATCGATTTCGTAGCTGTCGAGTTCTTGTTTCTGTGACTGCTTCCGGTTCCAATATAATTTTTCCTTCCTCGTCAAGTTCTGGCAATATTGTTTGAATTGGGAGCTTGTCACCTATAACCTTCTTTAAACATGAAACATGGAAAACTGGGTGCAATCGAGAAGCTGCAGGAAGCTCCAATTTGTATGCCATAGTACCAATCTTTTGCAACACCTTGTACGGACCATAATACTTTGGTGATAATTTATTATCCTTCTTAGCTTGCTTTAGGGACATTTGCTTATATGGTTGTAGCCGTAGGAATACCCAATCACCTACATCAAAACTTCTTTCACTGCGATGTTGATCTGCCTGTTGTTTCATTCTATTTTGTGCCAACACGAGGTTATCCTTTAAGAGTTGGAGGACTTGTTGTTGATGTTCGATGTGATGTTCCACTGCCTGAACCTTAGAATTTTCTCTTAAATATGATGTGATGGATGGTGGTTGATACCCATAAAGTGCCATAAATGGGGTCATTTTTGTTGCTGTATGGAAGGAAGTGTTATACCACCATTCAGCCAGAGGCAACCATTTGACCCATTGTGTCTGTTTATCAGATACAAAGCAACGAAGATATCCTTCCAAACATTTGTTTACTATCTCAGTTTGCCCATCAGATTGAGGATGATAAGATGAGCTATGAGCTAACTGAGTACCAAGACAAGAAAATAATTCTGTCCAAAAATTTCCAGTGAAAATGGGATCTCTGTCACTTACAATAATCTTTGGGTTTCCATGTAGCTTTTGAATTGTTTCCATAAATGCAGTAGAAACTGTACTGGCTTTAAATGGATGTGATAATGCACAAAAGTGTGCATACTTGGTAAGTCTGTCAACTACCACCATGATGACACTCTTTCCCTCAGACTTGGGTAAACCTGTGATAAAATCCATTGAAACCTCCTCCCAACGTTGGCTTGGAATGGATAAAGGTTGTAATAGACCCGGTGTCTTAATTGTTTCAACTTTATTTTGTTGGCAAACCAAACATTCCGCCACAAACTTTTGAATATCTGATTTAAGGCCATCCCAAAAAAATTCCTTCTTAACCCTGTGGTAAGTTTTTAAAAATCCTGAGTGCCCTCCTAAGGGAGAAGTGTGCAATTCCATAAGAATCTTTTGTTTTAGCTGGGAATTCTTACAGAGGTATAAGCGATCTTTGTACCATAACGAATCATTTTGCCAGCTAAATGTATCAGAAGTACTGGAATCTTGTTGTAGCTTTCGAATAAGTGCCCACACTTCTTCGTCATTCTTCCATTCCTCCCTTGCTTCGTTTATCCAATCTGGTTGGATAATAGAAATGGCACACAACAATGCTTCCACATCCTCATCCTTTCTTGAGAGTGCATCTGCCACCACATTTTGCTTCCCTTTTTTGTAGATGATTTCAAAGTCATAACCCAACATCTTTGTGACCCACTTTTGTTGCTCTTCAGAGGATAATCTTTGTTCTAAAAAGTATTTAAGGCTATCATGATCCGTTTTTACCTTGAAGTGTCTTCCCATTAGGTAGGGTCGCCATTTCTTAAGTGCATGGAGTATTGCCAACATTTCCTTCTCATAAATAGCTTTGCTTAAAAACTTTCCCTTGATTGGACGACTTTCAAAAGCAATGGGTCTTTCATCTTGCATTAGAACAACACCAATTCCATTTCCTGAAGCATCACATTCCACAATAAAGGTTTTTGTGAAGTCCGGTGTAGCTAAGACCGGTGCTTGGCACATTGCCTCTTTAAGATGTTCAAAGGCCTTTGTTGCTTCCGGAGTCCATGAAAATGAATCTTTCTTCAATAATGTTGTTAGAGGTGCTGCTATTCTCCCATAATTCTTAACAAACTTGCGATAATACCCTGTCAACCCAAGAAATCCTCGCAGATGCTTTATGGATGTGGGGATTTTCCATTCCTTAATGGCTTTAATTTTGCTAGGGTCTACCTTAACTCCTTCATGAGATACAATATGACCCAAATATTCCACCTCCTGGACTCCAAAGAAACATTTGGATCTTTTTGCATATAATTGTTTCTCCTCCAATAGTTGTAGCACCCTGTCAACATGTTCAACATGATCCTTCCAAGACTTGCTGTAGATTAGTATATCATCAAAAAATACTAACACAAATTTTCTAAGGAATGGTTTGAAAATTGAATTCATCAAACCTTGAAATGTTGAAGGTGCATTGGTAAGGCCAAAAGGCATGACCAAAAATTCATAATGACCCTCATGAGTTCTAAATGCCGTTTTCGGAATGTCTTCAATCTTCATTCTGATTTGATGATATCCCGAACGAAGATCCAACTTGGTGAAGTAAATTGATCCATGCAATTCATCCAGTAATTCATCAATAACAGGAATGGGGAACTTATCTTTAATAGTGAGCTTGTTGAGCTCCCTATAATCTGGACACATGCGCCATGATCCATCCTTCTTGTGCACCAATACTACTGGAGCTGAGAAAGAACTTTGACTCGGTTGAATTATACCAGCCTCTAGCATTTCTGCAACCATACGTTCAATTTCACTTTTTTGGACATAGGGATATCTGTACGGCCTGATGTTTGGAGGAACACTTCCTGGAATCAGATGAATAGCATGATCATGATCACGCATAGGTGGGAGACCCTTGGGAGTCTCAAATACCTTGGAATGATTGTCCAAGACTTTTTGGAGATCTGGAGAAATAGATGATTCCAATGTGGAAACATCTAGCGAACATAATTGTGCAATTACACCTCTTTGCTCCTTTTTTAGAAGCTTTGTCATACCATTAGAGCTGATTATCTTTCCTGGTTTCCCTGCAATACCCCTTAATTCAACTTCCTTTCCTTCCATAGAAAATTTGATGAAAAGTTCTTGAAAATTAAAAGCTATTGTACCCAAGGATTGTAGCCATTGGACTCCTAGTACAACATCAGCACCTCCCATTGGAATGGAAAGCATTGGGCTAGTCAATACATATTCTCCCATGGATAGCTTGATATTATGGCACTTTCCAGAGCAATTTATTGTTCCTCCATTTGCAATCATCACTTGACACTCTGGTGCTGGATATAGGAAGCAATTCAATTCTTTTGCTACCCTACAATGAATAAAATTGTGGGTGCTTCCTGAATCAATCAACACTATTACCTTTTTCTTCTTGATTTGTCCTTCTATCTTGATGGTTTGAGGAGTGGTAATTCCCGCCAATGCATTACAAGATATGGTCGGATTTATTTGTTCTTCATCTAGGCTTTGTTCCTGGAGTATATCTTCTTCTTTTGACCTTTCTTGCTCCTTTTCTTCTTCCTCTTCACAATCTATGTAGAATAATTTCTTCTCAGCACACTTATGACCTTTAGTGTATTTGCTATCACAACTGTAACAAAGCCCTTTTGCTCTTTTTTCTTCCAATTGTTGTGGTGTCAACCTTATAGGTTGTGGAAGACTAGGGGCAACAACACTTCCATCTTTATAGTTGTGAGTGGTATGCTTCCTGGTTGCCATAATTTTGCTTTCCATTTTTCTTGCTAACCTGAATGCCTTCTCTAATGAATCAGGTTCCCAAAGGCGAACATCATGTTGGATATTATCCTTTAAAGACCCTATGAACACATCAATCCTATGCTCCTCTGGAATATCTTTTACCCTTATGTTCAATTTTTGGAACTCCTCAATGTGCTCCATTATTGAACCCTTTTGTTTGAGACTTATCAATTGGCTAAAAAAAGTGTTGCTTTTTGTATCTTCATAATGTGCTATCAATTCTTCCGTAAAAATTGCCCAAGTGATAAATTGTTTACGAGAGCAAAGCCATTGATACCATACAAACTGATTTGGTTCCAAATATACAGTTGCCATACGTACCTTTTGTGTGTTTTGCACATTATTGAGATCGAAGAATTGCTCCATCTGTAATATCCATGTGGCGGGATCCTTGCCATCAAACTTCCTCATATCGATTTTTGGAATATGGTGATTCTTTGATCCAACATTAGCGTCTATGGAATCATGATTAACATTTCTTTTGTTCTCATCATGAGTTTCCTTTACTACCTTTTCACCATTAGTGACCCTTTCTTGTAGCAACTTCTTCAATTCTTCCATATCTGTCTTCAAATCTATCTTCAATTCTGCCATGTCTCTCTTCAAATCTGTCTTCGAATCATCCATCTTAGCTTCCATGCCTTTTATCTTAGATTCCACGCCACTTATCTTAGCTTCTGTTAGCTTTTGTGCGCGTGACATTTGTTGCACTTGTTCTTGTAATTTTGATATATCATGTAGCATTTCTTCTTCTTCTTCATGAGTCATGCTAGAGCTTTCAGGTTCCTTACTAGGTGTTTGCATTTTCTTTCCTTGGGGCATCAGTTACCGATAATAATGCTTTACTATGCCCTTTGAATTCCGTTAAACCAAGCTTACACAAAAATTTAAAAAAAAAACTACACACCTTTTTTCACTTTATAAAAGCCTGATATTGAATCTGATGTATCTCTGTAATTTCGGATCATCCAGTTCTGAAATTACTACCTGTAGTATCCTTCTGCGTCCTCTTTCCAATGCCACAAGTCTGAGCCAAATTGGATTCTCCAACGAAGAGTTATGTGAAATCTCCCACAGTGACTTGCTTTTAGACTGGTTCAGTAGAGCTAACTTGTATGACGTGACACGAGTCACTGTTTCAACCTTTGGATCTTAAACACACACACAAGAAACTACCGTTCGTCATCTTTCTGTACCTTTTTACGAAATTTCAATCCGATCCTCAGAGAGAAAGTTATGACGATTTTCCCCAGGTCACCTATTTTGAGTGTAATTCAGGAGTCTGCAAAAATACCAACTTCCTCAGATCATATCTCCTACAATATCGGGCGAAACGCTCTGCAATTTGGACCCAGGGTTCAGCGCCAATTCTTCTCAAATGGGTTTTTTTTTCGACTTCTGAAACATCACAAAAAAAAAGTTATAGCGAAAATTCCACGACGACCTGTTTGGAGCAGCGAAACCCTAGAATCCAAAGCTCTGATACCAAATGTTATGAAACCAGCTCAAGAAAAGATAGAAAAGATAGATCAACGCCTTAGAATTCAGCCTCTTCGAGGGGGAAACCTCCTTTACATTACATAAATGAACAATTCTTGGATGATACAAATGACGAAACCTCATTTCTATATATAGGAGTCTAAGGAGTCACAATATAATCCAGCCGACCTAACAATAATAATATAAAGCCACAAAAATAACAATAGAGGGATTCTATGGGGCACAGAAATAACAATATGGGGGTAATAGGGGCATAACAATATAAATAAGGGGTATAACTACAATAGTAATGGGGTAATCACTAGTATTATAGGGACCCAACAGTTTCTTAGGCTGAATTTTGAAAGTGAGTTTTTAGGCTGAATTTAGAAAGTGAATTTTTTGTTGGATTTTGAAAGTGAATTTTTTTTGCCAGATTTTGAAAGTGAATTTTTTTCCTGAATTTTGTAAGTGAACTTTTTTTTTCTGGATTTTGAAAGTGAATTTTGAAATTGAATTTTGAAATTGAATTTTTTGGGCTTGATTTCAAAAATCTACATAGATTGAATTGTCATGGGAAATCAAAGAAATTGCAAGAGAAAATATGATAGAATTAGAGACATTGAGGCTCATCGAGAATACTCAATAAACTATTACAAAAGAAAGAAGGAAAAACGTTTAAATATTGAAAGGGAAAATCAAACCATGTATGTAAATGTAGATATTATAAATGATATTTAAAATTTAATAGTGTATTATGGAATTTAATTTTTATTGAAAAATATTTTGCAATGTAAACAGAGGGAGATTTCTCTCATTACATTGATGATGAGATTGAAAATGTTGAAAGACAATGAAAATTAAAATGAACCATCGATTGATGATGTTGCTGAATATGTTGAAAGAGATTTAAGTGAAGAAGTTGAATCACCCTTAAGTATGTATATATATGTCATGTATTATTGAAATTATACATATTTATTAATTTCAATTTCATGAACTCTATTTTTTAATTTAATTATTTAATGTATATTTTATACTCATTTACATTAAATTATCATATCTATAGATGAAATCAATATCGATGATTAGATTTTAGAAAATTTCTATGGCACATACAGAAATAAAAAAGTGGACGATGTTATACGATATCGTGTTAAGTTCATTATTGATAAGTTCTTCAAAGATGAAAATGTGACAGATCAAGCTCAACTCTTGAGAGGTTTCTTAACATCAAAGAAATTAAAATAAGCTACAACACTATTGGGCATTCAAAAATCAACAAAAGATAAAAAAAGGTGAAGGAAAATGTGATTCAAAATATAAATAGTGTTCTAAAATCAATTGGAAGATCTAAAAAGAAAAGTGATATAGTTGCAAGTAGAGCAATACAAATGGCAGTGGTTTCATAAAGTACTAAAGAAAATTCATTTTGTAAAATCTATGGAAAAAGCATTAGGGACCTCACAAAAAACATTGTACAAGCATAGTAAATTTTGATTGCAAATAGATGTAATTAATGAGTTTTCTTGTTGGAAACTTATTTGTAGGCAGCCATACAAAGATAGACTTGGAGAAGATGTTAAAAAAATAATATATGAATATTGGATGAAAAATTCATGTGTTTCACCAAAAGTAAGGGATGTGATGCGGTGAAGAATAGCATGAAATTAATATGAAGAACATGCAAAACATATCTTGGACACCACTCAGATAGAGTTGTTTAATAAATTCATAGAAGAGAATCATGGAATTAATGTCTCAATCAGTGCTTTTGTGCAATAAAAATCATGGTATGTTAAACCTATCACTATACGCGACACTTTTTGTTGTCATTATTATGTGGAATTGAAATTATATTATAGCACCTTCCTTAATTTTGGTAAAACGTTTTGGAAAAAATCACCTCCTCCTTCCACTATCCATGATTTCATATCTGAAATTCTATGTGAAAGAGAAAAACATGAATTATTTTATCAAAAGAAATGTGTTGGTGGTAAAAAATGTGATCATTGTGGAAATTTGACTTTGTTTCACGACAAATATCCAATTGATATGAATGATCAATCATTTTCCAACATAAAAGTGAAATGGAAAAGATGTGAATATATCCATACATCAATGTTTCAAGTAGTAGTACAAGTGCTAGAAATATTTATTTACACGAAGAATAATTTTATGTGATAGAGTTTTTGAAGAAGTTTGAGACAGAAATTTATAAATACACTAATCATTCTCATAGATCTTGATGGCAGGACCTGCAATTCAAAAAATCTCGTGAAATTTTTCCACTAGGGACCATTTTGTCAATAGTTGATTTTGCATAAAATTACACATTTGTTGCACAAAATGAAATACAAAGTGAATATTATCATTCTGACCAAGTCTCTATGCTTGTCCATGTTATATATAGACATGTTGAAAAAAATGTTGATCATATAGAAAGCACCAGTGAGAATCGACATGTTATTAAAAAATATCATTTTTATATCAACGATGACGATACATATGATACACTTTTTGTACGACATTGCTTTGATAAGATTTATGACTCATTGAAAGGTTGTGAAATAAAATTCAATGAACATTGGATATGGTCAGATGGATGCGCAGGTCAATTGAAATATTCACTATCATTATTTTGGTTGTGTGGTCTTCATATGAAAACCAACATTAAACATCGTTCGAATTTCTTTGTGACTGGTCATGGAAAAGGAGAACATGATGGCATTGGGGAATGTTTAAAAGGAGCACTTTGAAGATTATAAGAGATTTTTTGGCGTAAATCACATGATATTTCATTTGTCAACGCGTTT
This sequence comes from Pinus tabuliformis, assembly GCA_031772625.1. Classification (NCBI taxonomy): domain Eukaryota; kingdom Viridiplantae; phylum Streptophyta; class Pinopsida; order Pinales; family Pinaceae; genus Pinus; species Pinus tabuliformis. Next base: position 245,688,343 of record CM062810.1, on the reverse strand, counting down.
CGAACCAACCAGTGTGGTTCATCGTCAGGACAAGTTGAATGAACAGATCAGGCCTTTGCATGTTAAATAGATAGAGCAGAACCTCCAACGGCTATATTCAGGTAACGGCTATGTTGACAACTGCTAGATTTGACCGATTAGTTAGGACAAGATAATAACCATTATTTAATTAGATAAGTTACCCCAGTGAGTTATAAAATGGACCCTTTTTATACACTTACAATTAAAAATATGTATTAAAAAATAAAATTATAACCTAAATTAATTTAATTTTATAGTTAGTTAACAAAGTTATTAAATCTAAGAATTAGAGTAACTAAAAGTTAGTTAAAAAATTATTAAATCTATAAATAACAGAGCAATATATATCTATATATATTCTTATTAAAATATAAGTTAAAAGGTTTGTTTCATACCCCTATTTAAAATGAATATTAAATTAAATCAATTATAAACTAGATTAATTTTAAAATAATAATTATTTAAAAACTTAATATTAAATGTAGTTCTTAGATTTAATAACTTTGTTAACTAACTATAAAATTAAATTAATTTAGGTTATAATTTTATTTTTTAATACATTTTTTAATTGTGAGTGTATAAACAGGGTCCATTTTATAACTAAATGGGGTAACTTATCTAATTAAATAATGGTTATTATGTTGTCCTAACTAACCGGTCAAATATAGCCGTTGTCAACATAGTCGTTACCTGAATATAGTCGTTGGAGGTTCTGTTGTATCTATTTAACATGCAAAGGCCTGATCTGTTCATTCAACTTGTCCTGACGATGAACCACACTGGTTGATTCGAAACGCGTCGACAAATGAAATATCATGTGATTTACACCGAAAAATATTTCATAAACTTGATATGGATCACAGAAGCTTCAATGCAACACTTTGAAGATATCAAATGTACCACTCTGAAAACTGACTTGTCTTAGCTCAACAAGTTGTTCAATGGTGCATTACTGCTCTAAGCCATGAGACTACCCCATCAAGCGAGGTACACAAGTATGTACATATACTTTAACTTGTATATATTTTTTAATATATAATAATTTTTATTAATTTTCTAATTTTAAGCAATTATAAATTATATAGTTTAAATAATCGATTAATGATTATCTTTGATATATAAATTGTACTTCAAATAACATATTTGAATTCTAGTTTGAATTTACTATAGGATTTTTTTGCATGTTGGAGTCCAAGATGTAGATAGATCGATTACATATGAAGTTGAAATAGTAAAAGGGACTCAAAAATTGCATTCAATTAAAACAAAAGAGTACCAAAATGCATTTTCATTTGATAAAAGAAAAGAATCTTGTTTTTGTCATGTTTGCATAGAAGACACATAATCCAATGATGTTTGTGAAAATAATATGTATATAAAAGCTTGGCAACCAACAGAACTTAATACAAAGGGGAAAATATCGATTGAAAGCTTCGAAGAGATGGAATCAGAGCAGACTATAGTGTCATCTAAAGGTTATCAAATTTCTGATCTTGTTATAGAATGTAACATTTCAATTGCTTTCAAAGGATATATATATATGTTTTATGTTTTTAAAATCATTGTGTATAAGGATCTAGATAATAGTTAAAATATAGATCTAAATAGATAATAAAATCAAGTACATGTTGATAAATAATTTTTTGTTAAATATGATCTGAATTTACACTTTTTTTATTTTGCAAGAGATGTTTTTGTTGTAGTTGCACCCATTAAAAACATAGAAAATGTCAAGTATTATTTGATGTGGTGCACTGAACAAAAGATGAAGTTATTGGAGGACAATGATAATAACACTTTTATATATGAAAGAGGGTTTATTATACTAAAAGGATGTTTTTTCAAGAAACTCATCAAACCGAGATTCATGTTTACTTTCAAGACTATCAACTTGATGCCATAAGTTGTCAATATAGTCACTTGGTGTGTTTAGCATGCATAAAGTTGATAAAAGTTCAATCAAGAAAAAAATTGAAAGTTAAAAAATGGAGAATGTCAAAAGTTGACCATGAACAAATCATTGAGGATGGCATTCCATTAGATTTTTTTTAATTGAACTGCCCAACAATATCTTCTCCTTGTATTCATATTTGAGAAAGAGTTCAAGTAGATTGTTAGCCTTTCTTTTTGTGCACTCTTAAGTTGTCCATTCTAGCTAGTACTAAGTATTACGAAAAAAAAATCATTAATTTGGTGGCTTTGTTGTTAAGTTAAAAAGAAAATCAAATATCCCAAATACTACTACAATGTATGGATTGTACACCTATCATGTTTGTGCATTTTTCCTTTTTATGTCATCATTTTATCTTTTCAAATATTTTTATTGCTATCTTAGTAACATTATTTACTTTATTAAAATCGCATTACCATCAAAAATGCATTATTAAAAAAAATTGTTTTATTGTGTTCAAATGTCCTATACATGTAGTGCATACAAAACATATTAAAACTAACATTGAATGTTCCACACATAGTATTTAATATTTGAAATTTTCATTTACTGTAATGCAACTTTTGAGATTAATGCAACTTCAGTTGATTCAACATTGCAATTTTTAATTCTCGATATCTAAGATTGTGGGGAAAACTCCACAGTTAAGCGCGCTTGAGCCAGAGGAGTTCTGAGATGGGTGACCTCCTGGGAAGTCCTGGTTACCGGGTGCAAGCCCCGGAAGTGATGATTGATGCTATGTGATTCATTTCACTAGTTTCAATCCCACTTCTTCACCCCTATGAGCATCACCCGACGCAATGAGTGTTAAGTGAACTATTCAAAAATCATGAGAAATTAGTCAGTTACGACTACCTCTCATGGAAATGGTCATACATGAATGACTTACTTAACGCAGTTGAATCCCAAAATGATATCTAATATAATGCACTGCGTAAACCCCCATACTTAAATTCAAAAAGAGTCAAGGGATCTCTACTTGAATGGTTCATGAGGCACAATACTTGCTAAGGTTTTGCAAATGGGGTAGCAACCTAAGTGGGCTTGATTGTGGGGAAAACTCCACAATTAAGCGCGCTTGAGCCAGAGGAGTTCTGGGATGGGTGACCTCCTGGGAAGTCCTGGTTACCGGGGGCAAGCCCCAGAAGTGATGATTGATGCTATGTGATTCATTTCACTAGTTTCAATCCCACTTCTTCACCCCTGTGAGCATCACCCGATGCAATGAGTGCTAAGTGAACTATTCAAAAATCATGAGAAATTAGTCAGTTACGACTACCTCTCATGGAAATGGTCATACGTGAATGACTTACTTAACGCAGTTGAATCCCAAAATGATATCTAATACAATTTAGTATCTGAAAGTAGACTTTAAGACAAATAAGGTAATTTAGAATGTATGTTTTATAATGCAATTTTATAGTATGTTTGCATTGAACAACTTTATATTAAAAGTTAAGTATCAACCCACATCCATAGTATCTCTTCTATACAAGATGATGATCTATTCATGAATGAAAACTATATACATGTACCATGTTTTATAATGTGAAATTTCAAGTTATATGATTTTTTTAGGCATCTACACCATTATAAGATTCATCAATGCAAAATGTACCATGTTTTGTAATTTTCAATTTTACTATTCATTAAACAACTTCACAAAACCTAATAATCAACCTAAATTCTTGTTATCTTGTACTAACATTATAAGAATCATCATGCAAAATGTGCCAACTAAATGAAAATTTACAAACATTGCTTCATATTCATGAACTTATATGTAAAGCCTTTAAGCATCAAACCATACATCATGCAAAAAGTAACATGTTCTAAATAATATTTTTTTTTATTAAACTCACAAACTATAACTTGAAACCTTACATCAAACAAAGAGTTGGAAGTTAACTAGAACAACAAAGAAAAGGTTGATCCATGAGAACTTTGGTGGGTAATAACGAAATTCAAAATGGCAAGCATTTTACTTATCATTTCACTTGAAACCTACATCACTTGAAAAGTTGGTATGAGGAAACTATAACTATTACAAAGGGTATCAAAAGTTGGTTTCTAAAACACTACATATGTGAGCCATACAAAGTACCAACTAAATGCAAATTTACTATAGTATGTTTGCTTTGAGAAACTTTATATTAAGCATTAAGTATCAATAACCCTTTTCTATAAGATGATGTTATATTCATGAATGCAAAATGTATACATTTACTAGATGTTTTATAATGCAATTTTAAGTTATATCATTGTTTTAGACATCTACATCATTATAAGATTCATTAATGCAAAATGTAACATGTTTTGTAATTTGCAATTTTTGTAATTTTATTAATTTACAAAAATTGTTCCATATTCATGAATTTAAATATAAAACCTTCAAGCATCAAACCATGCATCATGAAAAATGTAACTTAAATAAAGTTTTTTGTTGATTAAATTCACAAACTATAACTTGAAACCTTATATCAAACAAAAAGTTGGAAGTTAACTAGAACAACCAAGCAAAGGTTGATCCATGAGAACTTTGGTGACTAATAATGAAATCCAAAATGGCATGCATTCTACTTATCATTTAATTTGAAAAATATATAACTTGAAAAGATGGTATGGGAAACTATAACTATTACAAAGGTTAACAAAAGTCGGGTAGAAACTTTATATTAAAATTTTAGTATCAACCCATATCCATAGTATCCCTTCTATACAAAATGATGATCTATTCATGAATGCGAAATAATCTATAGTTATATGAATTTTTTAGACATCTACATCGTTCTAAGATTCATTCAAATGCAAAATGTACCATGTTTTGTAATTTGCAATTTTACTATTCATTAAATAACTTGAAAACAACTTTGAACAAAGCCTAAGAATCATCTACTAATATTATAAGAATCATCATGCAAAATGTACCAACTAAATGAAAATTTACTTTCATTGCTTCATATTCATGAACTTAAATGTAAAACCTTTAAGCATCAAACCATGCATCATGCAAAATGTACCATGTTTTATAATTCAATTTTATAGTATGTTTGCATGAACAACTTTATATTCAAAGTTAAGTATCAAGCTACATCCGCAGTAGCTCTTTTATACAAGATGATGATCTATTCATGAATGCAAAATGTATGCCATATTTTATAATGAAATTTTAAGTTATGATTGTTTTAGACATCTACACCATGATAAGATTCATGAATGCAAAATGTACCATGTTTTGTAATTTGTAATTTTACTATTCATTAAATTACTTGACAAAACAACTTCACAAAACCTAAGAATTTGAAGTCAATTCCATATTATCTTCTACTAACATTATAAGAATCATCATGCAAAATGTACATAAACTCCAAAATTAGCATATTAAAGATCAATTCATAATAAAGATTTATATTTAAAATATGTCCAAAATTTATATCATTATAAAAGTAAATATATAATAAAAAGTTGTCAAATAAAAATATGCATCAAAGAGATCAATTCATAACAAAGAGTTTTAATTTAAATATGTCCAAAATTTATATCATGATAAAAATAAATATAATAAAAAGATTGTCAAATTAAGATTTGCATCAAAGAGAATCTCGTTGAAATATACGATCTATCAACATCCTCGTGCTCTCATCAGAACCATGACTTCCCTGCACAACATGTGTAATATGCATATATAAATAAGATTGTGTACTTTAAAATTAAATTTAATGTTTTAAAATTAAATGAGAATTTAATCATCAAAACAAAATTATAAAAGGTTTCAAATTCCATGTGATACCCCATGGTGTTCCACCCTCCATTGTGCCCTCATGGTGTTCATCATGCATTGTGCCCTCATGGATACCTTGTACAATACATGTACATGTATATATTAAAATTTAAAATTGCACATGAAAATGCATAAACTCACAATATTAAAAAATCAAGTAATGACTTTTTCAAATTGTCTAGACGATTCAATCCATGTAACCAACTCAAGTTTCAAACTTTATGCAATACCTCGTGGTGTTACCCCTGCATTTCACTCTCATGGCTATCATGTACAATACATTTATATATTAAAAAATTAAAATTGCACATGAAAATGCATAAACTCACAATATTAAAAAAATTGTTACAACTTTTTCAAATTGTCTAGATGATCCTATCCCCATAGCTGACTCAATCGTTAATGTTTTTAGAGAAGGGAAATTGTCTCCATAAACCTAAAATTTTAAAATTTTAAAACTGTAAGATAGAGATCTCATTTTTTAATGAAACTTGCTTCAATTTATAAAAAACAAAAGTGAGATATTCAATACTTGTGACAAGCGAATATTTGACACATCTCCTAATAGGGAGGAAGAGGGTGGCGTTGCGTTGAAAACATTGGACATAATCAAAATCTGTAGATACTTTTAATCATATATGTAATTATTTCTTTTGCAAATATGTCTTCAAAATAATGATATAATAAAAGTAAAATAATTGTATCAACATGAACTCTTCAAAAAAACTAACATCTCTCAACATATCTTGATTGGTACTTGAGACCAGGACCGTGATATTATCAAAATTTTCGTTCAACAAATGACTTAACTGAAAATGGTGAACATATAATATATTCATATTAGATTATATCTAAAAATTATACAAAATGTATCTGAATCAACATTAACACATGTTATGCAACTAGCTCAAAAAAAGATAGATCAACGACTTAAAAATTATACTCTTCGAGGGGGAAACTGTTGTGAAAACAACTCACAAAAAGATAGAAAAGATGGATCAACAACTTCAAAATCAGCCTCTTCGAGGGGGAAACCTCCTTTACATTACACTAATGAACAATTCTTGGATGAAACAAATGACTAAACCTCATTTCTATATATAGGAGTCTAAGGGGTCACAATATAATCAAAGCCGACATAACAATAATAATACAAGGGCACAACAATAACAATAGTGGGCTTCTATGGGGCACACTAATAACAATATGGGGACAGTAGGGGCACAATAATAACAATAAGGGCTAAAATGACAATAGTAATCTGGAATCACTAGTATTATAGGGACCTAACATGCCCCTCTCCTTCCAAAAAGTATTTTCCTCAATGCTTGAGTAGTTATGGATGCTTCTGTATAAAATTCTCATCCTCCCATGTGGAATCTTCAGCAGGTAAGTTCTTCCACTTGATGAGATAATCCAAAATTGATCGATTCGTAATTGCCAAGTTCTTGTTTCTGTGACTGCTTCAGGTTCCAATATGATTTTTCCTTCCTCGTCAAGTTCTGGAAATATTGTTTGAACTGGGATCTTGTAACCTATAACCTTCTTTAAACATGAAACATGGAAAACTGGGTGCACTCAGGAAGCTGCAAGAAGCTCCAATTTGTATGCCATAGTACCAATCTTTTGCAACACCTTGTATGGACCATAATACTTTGGTGATAATTTATTCTCCTTCTTAGCTTGCTTGAGGGACATTTGTTTATATGGTTGTAGCTGTAGGAATACCCAGTCACCTACATCAAAACTTCTTTTGATGTAATGTTGAACTGCCTATTGTTTCATTAGATTCTGCACTAAAGTGAGGTTATCCTTTAAGAGTTGGAGAACTTGTTGTTGATGCTCGATGTGATCTTCCACTACTTGAACCTTAGAATTTTCTCTTAAATATGATGTGATGGATGGTGGATGTGTTGAAAATGCAACAAGATGATGGAGCTTAGTGGAAAGGAGTCGTCTTCACTAAGTGGGCCCGCAGGCTATTTTTGGCGCAAAGTCTATTTTTAGACATATGGATCATGGTCTATGAGTTGCAGGATGCTATTTGTGGATGATTGGTCATGTTGGTAAAAATAGATGGACTTCTATTTTTAGACATATGGGCAGTTTCTATTTTTAGACTGCCAGGCTAAAAATAGAACAGTCGAATATTATTAGCTCATAATAATATTTGGGCTATAAACATTATCTTATCCTCTTGGAGCACTTCAGTTTGAGCTACAGATGTGGCACATGCAACTGTCAAAAGGAAATACACTTTTCTTATGAGTCAGTTGAGCTATTGCATGGTGGACTTTAGTTATAACTCAAGTGATTGAGTTTGTTGGAGTTGATTGAAGAGTTGATGGAGTTGTGTTCAGTTTGACTTGGTTAAACTAGTTGTATTTAGTCTAACTGCAGAATACACTAGTTATGAGTGATGTGAATTAATTATTAATTAATTCACTAATTATTAACTCATAAAGCAACTAAAGAATACATCAGTTAACTTAGTGCATGGACAGTTCCGTGGAGACAGGTGTTAGAGGTTGAGATTGCTATCAATTGTGACTATAGTTGTGCATGAGATTTTGCACATGCATGGATTGAGTATTGCCAATGAGGATTGCATGGTTTAGCCAAGGAAATATGAGTTTGCTTCAGCCATTCTCATCTATTCTCATGCAGTATTGCATAGTGGAGGCAGGAAAACAGTGGAGGAGACTTGAGGCTTCAGATCTGAGCTAGTTTGTGTGTAACAGGTGGAGACAGTACTAAGTACTTGTGAGGAGTATTGTACTATGTATTGTTACATGTTCTCTATCATTATAATATACAGATAGTGTGGGGTTTTCAGCTGTATGCTTTCCCCGGGTTACATATTGTGTTAATGTGTGCATGAGATTGATGTTTCATTGTTTTTAATGCTGCTAAATTGATGATCAACGTAAAGGAGGTTATGTATTATGCATTAGTGTATAATCGGGATAATCTCTGTGAATAAGTGATTAATTAATCAAAATTTCTACATGGTATCATAGCAGAGTTGATCATCGGATCTATTATTCAGAAAGTGATTACATTTTATTTCTTCAGGCAGAGTCTGTAATCGGGCCAGGTAGCCTCTGGATTCATCCTTCTTTTGGAAGGTGAGATATCTGGTAAAGCCCATACATTTAATCTTTGTACGAGAAATACTTTGTTCTCACAAATTTTAGATCAGAAGCAGTTGAGTTTTGAGTTGGTGGAATTCAAATTTGCAGCAGTGTTTTCTTGGTGTCAAAGTTGAAATGTCTTTCAACGGATTCTGATTGGAGTATGCTCTTGAAGGCAGCTCAAATTATATTGCATGGAAATACAGGATGGAGGCGGTGTTAGATGACAATGGGTTGAAGGATTTCATAGATGCTGAAGTTCCAAAACCTTCTGATGCTGCTGAAGCTGTGGTTTGGCAAAAGAAGACAGCAAAGTGTCGAAGGATTCTATTGGAGGGCGTGAAGGATCACATTGTGTCCAGCCTGCATGGAAAGGCTTCTCCATACTTGATGTGGAAAGCATTGACAGATCTATTCCAAAGCAAGAGCGACCAGAGGAAGTTGGCACTCAAGGATAAACTCAGAAACATTAAGTGTGAGAATGGAGACAGTATGCCCAAGTATCTCACGAAGTTCACCCAATGCTGAGATGAGTTTGGAAGTGTGGGGGTGACTGTCGATGATGAGGACTTGGTGAGCTTGGCTCTCCTTGGTCTTCCGAAGAGTTGGAATTCCTATCAGGACTCTGTCAATGGTTGGGAGAAATTCCCAGGATGGGAGAGACTTTGGTCAGATCTTGTGCAAGAGGAGATCAGGCGGAGTACCAGGGACGGATCTTCATCAAAAGGCATATGATGAAGAAAATTGTGCTTTGGCTGCCAAAGCAAAGAAGGGGAAGGAGAAGGGCTCTCTTTCCGAATCCAATTCTTCCAATGATGGGAAGAAGGTTGACAAATCGAAAGTGTGATGCTTTTGTTGTCATGAGGTGGGCCATTATGCTGCAAATTGTCCACAGAGGAAATCCAAGAAGGGATCCGGGGAAGGATCTGAAGGTGAGGCACTTGCTTCATAGTTTGATTTGGATTTCACATTCTTCGCATGCATGGTTTCATCCATGGTGGGAAGTGGTTGGTTTCTTGACAGTGGAGCTTCTTTCCACATGACCGGTGACAAGAGTTTGTTCAATACTTTAGAGGACAAAGACCTCCAGATACTCATAGTGATGGGTAATGATGAGAAGTATAATGTCTCAAGTGTAGGCACAGTTATTTTTCAGAGGGAACATGAAGCTTGCCTTACCTTGACTGATGTCATGTATGTACCAGGACTGATGAGAAACTTGGTGTCGATCACGATGCTGGAAGACAGAGGCTATGATGTATTCTTCAGTAAGGGAAAGGTTTTCTTTAGACACATCATCACTAGACAAGTCAAGCAGATTGGTTCACGGGTCAAGAACCTGTATGCTCTTGAGGTTCAAGATGCATGCAAAGCCTTGAGCAGCGAGGCAACTGATGGAGACTTGGTGGTTGAGAGGGAGCATATATTACCTCTCAACATGCAGAGCCAGAAGAAGTCTCAGATGATTGTGGAGGAGCCACGATTGGTGCAGCAGCTTCAGGAGGTTGTGGAGCAGCCACAACAAGGGAAGCTGAGAGGAGACCGAGTAGAGACATCTACTCATGTAGAGACCTCCAGTAGGGGGAAACTTCGATCCAGGTGGGCTGAGGGATCACATGCAGCCATACCTCCAGGTAGGAGGTGGGGCGATATAGAGTGATCATCCCAAGGAGGAGGGGTAGGATCCTTGAGGTACCCAACCTCTTGGATAAGACCTTGCTACAGGAGCCTCGATGTGGAGTAGCAGGAACTGACTGATTGGGTAGAGACAGATGCGGATGGAGCGGCAGAGAGAGAGACCGTGTAGGGAATCTCAGGACAGCGCATAGCTAGCAGGCTGCAGCAATGCGAGAGGCACAAGTGTTTTGCACAGTGCTAGGTGGCACAGAGAGGTGTCCAATGATGCGAGATGCATGGAGATGTTGCAGTGGCGCAGATGTCAGAGAGGGAGCACTTTTCAGCAGCAGGTAGAGCTTCAGCATCAGAGTATGTTCCTAGCCTAACAGAGTGGTCAGTTGAGAGTGTTTTTGTTCCAAGTGTTGTTGGAGCAAGTGGACCGGGCAAATCTGTTGCATGCAGAACATTCCAGAGTTGTAGGATAGGGGTTGCAGATAATCCATATCTTGTTGAGAGGGAGTGTTCAAAATGCAACAAGATGATGGAGCTTAGTGGAAAGGAGTCACCTTCACTAAGTGGGCCCGCAGGCTATTTTTGGCACAAAGTCTATTTTTAGACATATGGATCATGGTCCATGAGTTGCAGGATGCTATTTGTGGATGATTGGTCATGTTGGTAAAAATAGATGGACTTCTATTTTTAGACATATGGGCGATTTCTATTTTTAGACTGCCAGGCTAAAAATAGAACAGTCGAATATTATTAGCTCATAATAATATTTGGACTATAAACATTATCTTATCCTCTTGGAGCACTTCAGTTTGAGCTACAGATGTGGCACATGCAGTTGTAAGAAGGAAATATGCTTTTCTTATGAGTCAGTTGAGCTATTGCATGGTGGACTTCAGTTAGAACTCAAGTGATTGAGTTTGGTGGAGTTGATTGAGGAGTTGATGGAGTTGTGTTCAGTTTGACTTGGTTAAACTAGTTGTATTTAGTCTAACTGCAGAATACACTAGTGATGAGTGATGTGAATTAATTACTAATTAATTCAATAATTATTAACTCATAAAGCAACTAAAGAATACATCAGTTAACTCAGTGCATGGACAGTTCAGTGGAGACAGGTGTTAGAGGTTGAGATTGCTATCAGTTGTGACTATAGTTGTGCATGAGATTTTGCACATGCATGGATTGAGTATTGCCAATGAGGATTGCGTGGTTCAGCTAAGGAAATACAAGTTTTCTTCAGCCATTCTCATCTATCCTCATGCAGGATTGCGCAGTGGGAGGCAGGCAAACAGTGGAGGAGACCTGAGGCTTCAAATCTGAGCTAGTTTGTGTGTAACAGGTGGAGATAGTACTGAGTACTTATGAGGAGTATTGTTACATGTTCTCTATCATTATAATATACAGATAGTGTGGGGTTTTCAGCTGTATGCTTTCCCCAGGTTACATACTGTGTTAATGTGTGCATGCGATTGATGTTTCATTGTTTTTAATGCTGCTAAATTGATGATCAACGTAGAGGAGGTTATGTATTATGCATGTATTCCGCAATAGTGTATAATCGGGATAATCTCTGTGAATAAGTGATTAATTATTCAAAATTTCTACAGGATGATATCCATAAAGTGCCATAAATGGGGTCATTTTTGCTACAGTATGGAAGGAAGTGTTATACCACCATTTAACCAAGGAAACCATTTGACCCATTGTGTCTGTTTATCAAAGACAAAGCAATGAATATATCCTTCCAAACATGTGTTTACTATCTCAGTTTTCCCATTAGATTGAGGATGATAAGATAAGCTATGAGTTAACTGAGTACCGAGACACGAAAATAATTTTGTCCAAAAATTTCCCGTGAAAATGGGATCTTTGTCGCTTACAATAATCTTTGGGATTCCATGTAGCTTTTGAATTGTTTCCATAAATGTAGTAGAAACTGTAGTGGCTTTAAATGGATGAGATAATGCACAAAAGAGTGAATACTTGGTAAGTCTATCAACTACCACCATAATGACACTCTTTCCTTCGGACTTAGGTAGACCTATGATAAAATCCATTGAAACCTCCTCCCAGCGTTGGCTTGGAATGGATAAAAGTTGTATAGACTTGGGGTCTTAATTGTCTCAACTTTATTTTGTTGGCAAACCAAACATTCCGCCACAAACTTTTGAATATCCGATTTAAGGCCATCCCAAAAAAAATCCTTCTTAACCCTATGGTAAGTTTTTAAAAATCCTGAGTGCCCTCCTAAGGGAGAAGTGTGAAATTCCATAAGAATTTTTTGTCTGAGTTTGGAATTCTTACATAGGTATAAGCAATCGTTGTACCATAACGAATAATTTTTCCAGCTAAATGTATCAGATGTATTGGGATCTTGTTGTAACATTTGAATGGGTGCCCACACTTCTTCATCATTCTTCCATTCATCCCTTGCTTTGTTTATCCAATCTAGTTGGATAATAGAAATGACGCAAACAAATGCTTCCACATCCTCATCCTTTCTTGAGAGTGCATCTGCCACAACATTTTTCTTCCATTTTTGTAGATGATTTTAAAGTCATAACCCAACATCTTTGTGACCCATTTTTGTTGCTCTTCTGAAGATAATCTTTTTTCTAAAAAGTATTTAAGACTATCATGATGTTTGTTTACCTTGAAGTGTCTTCCCATTAGGTAGGGTCATCATTTATTAAGTGCATGTAGTATTGCCAACATTTCCTTCTCATAAATATCTTTGTGTAAATACTTTCCTTTAATTGGACGACTTTCGAAAGCAATGGGTCTTTCTTCTTGCATTAAAACAGCACCAATTCCATTTCCTGAGGCATCACATTCCACAATAAAGGTTTTTTTGAAGTCCAACGTAGCTAAGACCAGTGCTTGGCACATTTCCTCTTTAATATGTTCAAAGGCCTTTGTTGCTTCTGGAGTCCATGAAAATCAATATTTATTCAATAATGTTGTTAGAGGTGTTGTTATTCTCCCATAATTATTAACAAACTTGCGATAATAGCCTGTCAACCAAAGAAATCCTCACAAATGCTTTATGGATGTGGGGATTTTCCATTCCTTAATGGCTTTAATTTTGCTAGGGTCTACCTTAACACCTTCATGAGATACAATATGACCCAAATATTCCACCTCTTATACTCCAAAGAAACATTTGGAACTTTTTTCATATAATTGTTTCTCCTCCAATAGTTTGAGCAACCTGTCAACATATTGAACATGATCCTTCCAAGACTTTTTGTAGATTAGTATATCATCAAAAAATACTAACACAGATTTTCTAAGGAAAGGTTTGAAAATGGAATTCATCAAGCCTTGAAATGTAGAAGGTGCATTGGTAAGGCCAAAAGGCATGACCAAAAATTCATAATGACCCTCATGAGTTCTAAATGTTTTTTTTCAGAATGTCGTTAGTCTTCATTCTAATTTGATGATATCATGAATGAAGATCCAACTTGGTGAAGTAAATTGATCCATGCAATTCATCCAATAATTCATCAATGACAAGAATGGGAAATTTATCTTTAATAGTGAGCTTGTTGAGCTCCCTATAATCCGGACACATGCGCCATGATCCATCCTTTTTGTGCACCAATACTACTGGAGCAGGGAAATAACTTTGACTAGGTTGAATTATACCAGCCTCTAGCATTTCTGCAACCATACGTTCAATTTCACTCTTTTTGGTCATAGGGATATCTGTAAGGCCTGATGTTTGAAGGAACACTTCCTGGAATCAAATGAATAACATGATCATGATCATGAATAGGTGGGAGGCCTTTGGGAGTCTCAAATACTTTGGAATGATTGTCCAAGGATTTTTGCAGATCTAGAGAAATAGATGATTTCGATTTGGGAACCTCTAGCGAACATAATTGTACAATCACGCCTCGTTGTTCTTTATTTAGAAGCTTTGTCATTCCGTTAGAGCTTATTATCTTTTCTGGTTTCCATGCGATACCCCTTAATTCAACTTCCTTTCCTTCCAAACAAAATTTCATGAAAAGTTCTTGAAAATTAAAAGCTATTGTACCCAACGATTGTAGTCATTGCACTCCTAGTACAACATCATCACCACCCATTGGAATGGAAAGCATTGGGCTATTCAATACATATTCTCCCATGGATGGTTTGATATTATGGCACTTTCTACAGCAATTTATGGTTCCTCCACTTGCAACCATCACTTAACACTTTGGTGCTAGATATACGAAGCAATTCAATTCCTTGGCTATCTTACAATGAATAAAATTATGGGTACTGCTCGAATCAATCAACACCATTACCTTTTTCTTTTTGATATGTCCTTCTATCTTGATAGTTTGAGGAGTGGTAATTTCAGCTAATGCATTACAAGATATGGTCGGATTAATTTCTTCTTTCTCTAGGGTTTGTTCTTGGTGTATATCCTCTTCTTTTAACATTTCTTGTTCCTTTTCTTCCTCCTCTTCACAATCTATGTAAAATAATTTCTTCTCATCACACTTATGACCTTTAGTGTATTTTCTATCACAACTGTAACAAAACCCTTTTGCTCTTTTTTCTTCCAATTGTTTTGGTGTCAACCTTGTAGGTTCTGGAAGGATAGGGAAAACAACACTTACATCTTTATAGTTGTGAGTGGTAGGCTTCTTGTTTTCCATAATTTTGCTCTCCATTTTTCTTGCCAACCTGAATGCCTTTTCCAATGAATCAGGTTCCCAAAGGCGAACCTCATGTTGGATGTTATCCTTTAAATTCCTTATGAACACATCAATCATATGCTCCTTTGGAATATATTTAACCCCTATATTCAATTTTTGGAAGTCCTCAATGTGCTCCATCATTGATCCCTTTTGTTTGAGATTTATCAATTAGCTAAAAAAGGTTTTGTTTTTTGTATCCTCATAATGTGCTATCATTTCTTCTATAAAAATTGGCCAAGTGAAAATTTGTTTACGAAAGAAAAGCCATTAATACCATAAAAACCGATTTGGTTCCAAATATATAGTTGCAATGCATATATTTTGTGTGTTTTTCACATTATGGAGATCAAAATATTGCTCCATTTGTAGTATCCATGTTACGGGATCATTGCCATCAAACTTACTCATATCGATCTTTGGAACATGGTGGGTCTTCAATCCAATGTTAGAGTCTATGAAATCATGATTAACATTTATTTTTCTCATCATGAGTTTCCTTTACTACCCTTTCACCATTAGTAAAAAAATTTTGTAGCAACTTTGTCAAATCTATCTTCAAATCTTCCATTTTGTCTTCCATATTAGCTTCCACACCTTTCTTTAAACCATCCATCTTAGCTTCCACATCATTCATCTCAGCTTCCATGAATTTCTTTAAACCATCCATCTTAGCTTCTACACCTTTCTTTAAACCATCCATCTTAGTTTCTGTTACTTTTTGTGAGAGTGAATTTTGTTGCACTTGGTCTCGTAATTTTGATATATCATGTTGCATTTCTTCCTCTTCTTCATGAGTCTTGCTAGAGATTTCAGATTGCTTACTAGGTGTTTCCATTTTCTTTCTTCGGTGCATCAATTAATGATAATTATGCTTCACTAAGCCCTTTAAATTCCTTCAAACTAACTTTTCAAACCAAACTTATGCAAAATTTTAAAAAACCTACACATTTTTTTTCACTTTGTAGGAGCTCGATATTGATTCTGATGTATCTATGAGATTTCGAATCTCCAAGGTCTGAAATTACGAACAATGGTATCCCTCTGAGTCCTATTTCCAATGCCACCATTCTGATCGAAATTGGATTCTCCAAGAAATAGTTATGCCAAATCTCCCAAGATGACCTAATTATACATTTTTTCAATAGAGTGAACTTGTACGAAGTGTCACATGTCACTTTTTCAACCTTTGGACTTGAAAAAGATGCACATAAAACTACAGTCCATTCTCTTTCTAGAACTTCTTACGAAATTTCAATCTGATACTCGGAGAGAAAGTTATGACGATTTTCCCAAGGTCACATGTTTGGGATGTAATTTGGGAGCATGCAAAAACCCTAACTTCCTAGATCATATCTCTGAAAATATAGCGAGACAAGATCTGAAATTCGTACTCGAGGATCATCACAATTTTGGATCAAATGGATTTTTTTAAGCTTTTGAAACGTCACAGAAAAAATTTAGAGTGAAAATGCCACAATGAACTTGTTTGGAGCAGTGAAACCCTAAAATCCAAAGCTCTTATACCAAATGTTATGAAACCAGCTCACAAAAGGATAGAAAAGAGAGTTCAACGACTTCAAAATCAGCCTCTTTGAGGGGGAAACCTCTTTTACATTACACAAATGAAAAATTCTTGGATGATACAAATGACTAAACCTCCTTTCTATATATAGGAGTCTAAGGGGTCATTGTTAGGCCCCTATACTACTAGTGTAACCCCTTATTGTTATTAGTACAACCCCCTTATTATATTGTTGTACCCATGTAGTCCCCATATTGTTACTATTGTGCCCCATAGAAGCCCACTATTGTTATTATTATGCCTTTACATTATTATTGTTATGTCGGCTCTGATTGTATTATGACCCCTTAGACTCCTATATATAAAAAGGAGGTATTTTCATTTGTATCATCCAAGAATTGTTCATTTATGTAATGTAAAGGAGGTTTCCCCCTCGAAGAGGCTGAATTGTAAGGCGTTGATCTATCTTTTATATCTTTTTGTGAGCTGGTTTCATAACATTTGGTATCAGAGCTGCGGATTCTAGGGTTTCGCTGCTCCAAACAGGTCATCGTGAAATTTTCGCTATAACCTTTTTTCTACGTCATTTCAGATGCTGAGAAAAAAACCCATTTGAGAAGAACTCGGTCTGAACCTTCACTCCAAATTTTAGATCCTATCTCGCTATATTTTCGGAGATATAGTCTAAGGAAGTTAGGGTTTTTGCAGACCCCCGAATTACATTCCAAACAAGACACCTTTGGAAAATCGTCATAACTTTCTCTCTGAGCACCAAACTGAAATTTCATAAGAAGTTACAGAAAGAGGATAGACTATAGTTTCTTGTACATATTTTCAGATCCAAAGGTCAAAACAGGGACACGTGGCACTTCATACAAATTCGCCCTTCTGAAAAGGTATATAATCAGGTCATCTTGGGAGATTGCGCATTACTCTTTCTTGTAGAATCCAATTTTGATAAGACTGGTGGCATTGGTAAGAGGACACAGAGGGCTACTACGGATCACAATTTCAAATCTGGAAGAGCTGAAATTATAAATTTATAGTCATTTCAATATCAAGCTCCTAAAATCAAGAAAAGGCGATATGAGTAAGTTTGATGGCAAGCATCCGGTAAATTGGATACTATAGATGGAGAAATATTTCGATCTACATGAGGTGAAAATATTACAAAAGGTATGTATCACATATTCATATTTAGAAACAGATCAATTTTTATGGTATAAAGAGCTTTGTTCTCGTAAACCACTTGTTATGTGGTCAATTTTCACAGAGGAAATGATAGCACATTATGAGGATACAAAGAGAAACTCTTTCTTTAGCCAATTGATAAATCTCAAACAAAAGGGTTCAATGGAAGAGAACATTGAGGACTTTCAAAAATTGAATAGAAGGGTAAATTATATTCCAGAGAAACAAAGGATTGATGTCTTCATAGGGACTTTAAAGGATAACATTCAACATGAGGTTCGTTTTTAGGAACCTGATTCATTGGAGGAGGCATTTGAGTTGGCAAGAAAAATTGAAAGTGAAATTATGGCAACAAGGGATTTTACCCCTCACAACTATAAAGATGGAAGTGTTGTTTCTCCTAGCCTTCCACAACCTACACGGGTTACACCACAAAAATTGGAAGAAAAAAGAAAAAAGGGGCTTTGTTACAATTGTCATAACAAATACATTAGAGGTCATAAGTGTGGTGAGAAGAAATTATTTTACATTGATTGTGGAGAGGAGGAAGAAAAGAATCAAGAAACATTAAAAGAAGAGGATATGCGCCAGGACCCATCCATAGAGAAATAAGAAATGAATATGACCATATCTTGTAAAGTATTGGCAAGATTCACCACTCCTCAAACTCTCAAGATAGAAGGATATATCAAGAAGAAAAAGGTTCAAGAAGTGAAAGATCACATCAAGAAATAAGAAATGAATCCAACCATATCTTGTAATGCATTGGCTAGAATTACCACTCCTCAAACTATCAACATAGAAGGACATATCAAAAAGAAAAATGTTCAAGAAGTGAAAGATCACATAGAGCATCAAGAAATGAATCCAACCATATCTTGTAAAGCATTGGAAGAAATTACCACTCTCCAAACTCTCAAGATAGAATGACATATCAAGAAGAAGAAGGTTCAAACAGTGAAATATCAGGAAGAAAAGTATCAAGAAACATCAAAATAAAAGGATACTCACCAGGAACCAACCCCAGAGAAAGAAGAAATGAATCTGACCATATCTTGTAATGCATTCGTCAGAATTACCACTCCTCAAACTGTAAAGATAGAAGGACATATCAACATGAAAAGGTAATAGTGTTGATTCATTCGGGTAGTACCCATAATTTTATTAATTTTAATATAGCCAAGGACTTGAATTTCTTCCTAGATCCAGCACCAGAGTGTCAAGTGACGGTTGTAAGTGGAGGAACCATAAATTGCTCTGGAAAGTGCCATAATATCAAGCTATCCATGGGAGAATATGTATTTAATAGCCCAATGTTTTTCGTTCCAATGGGTGGTGTTGATGTTGTACTAGGATTCCAATGGCTACAATCCTTGGGTACAATAGCTTTTAATTTTCAAGAACGTTTTATGAAGTTTTCGTTGGAAGGAAAGGAAGTTGAATTAAGGGTATCACAGGGAAACCAGGAAAGATAATCAACTATGACGGAATGAAAAAGCTTCTAAAGAAAGAACAACGCAGTGTAATTGCACAATCATGTTCGCTAACTATTCACACATTGAAATCATGTATTTCTCCAAATCTCCAAAAAGTCTTGGACAATCATTCCAAGGTATTTGAGACTCCCAAAGGTCTCCCACGTATTCGTGAACATGATCATGCTATTCATTTTATTCCAGGATGTGTTCTTCCAAACATCAAGCCTTATAGATATCCATATGCCCAAAGGAGTGAAATTGAACATATGGTTGCAGAAATGGTAGAGGTTGGTACAATTATCCAACCAAATTTGATAAACAAAGGGAGGTATGAATGGAAGAATGGCGAAGGAGGGTGGGAACTCATTCAAAAGTTTCCAAATATCCCAGTTCCAATAATATCGCCAGAACTTGACAAGGAAGGAAAACGCATCTTGGAACCTGAAGCATTTACAGAACCGAGATCCCGACAGCTAGGAAATCGATCAATTTCATAGTATCTCATCAAGTGGAAGAACTTACCCCCTGAAGATTCCACATGGGAGGACAAAAATTTTATACATAAGCATCAAAAACTACTCAAGCATTGAGAACAACACTTTTTGAAGGAGAGGGGCATGTTAGGTCCCTATAATACTAGTCTAACCCCTTATTGTTACTAGTACAACCCCCTTATTATATTGTTGTACCCATGTAGTCCCCATATTGTTACTATTGTGCCCCATAGAAGCCCACTATTGTTATTATTATGCCCTTAC
This sequence comes from Pinus tabuliformis, assembly GCA_031772625.1. Lineage (NCBI taxonomy): Eukaryota > Viridiplantae > Streptophyta > Pinopsida > Pinales > Pinaceae > Pinus > Pinus tabuliformis. The sequence goes on along the minus strand of CM062810.1, from coordinate 245,668,184 downwards.
ATTATTATTGTTATGTTGGCTCTGATTATATTATGACCCCTTAAACTCCTATATATAGAAAAGAAGTATTTTCATTTGTATCATACAAGAATTTTTCATTTGTGTAATGTAAAGGAGGTTTCCCCCTTGAAGAGGCTGAATTCTAAGGCGTTGACCTATCTATCTTTTTGTGTGTTGATTTCATAATAGTCACAATATAATTAAAGTCGACATGACAATAATAATATAAGGGCACAACAATAACAATAGTGGGTTTCTATGGGACACACTAATAACAATATGGGGACAATAAGGGCAAAATAATAACAATAAGGGATACAATGACAATAGTAATGGGGGAATTATTAGTATTATAGGGACCTAACAGAAACCTCCTTTACATTACATAAATGAACAATTCTTGGATATTACAAATGACAAGACCTCCTTTATATATATAGGAGTCTAAGGGGTCACAATATAATCAAATCCTACATAACAATGATAATGTAAGGTCACAATAATAACAATAGTGGGCTTCTATGGGGCACAATAACAACAATATGGGGACTACATGGGCACAACAATAACAATAAGGGGCCTACATTAACAATAGCAATAAGAGGCTACACTAGTAGTATAAGGACCAAACATGCCCCTCTCCTTTAAAAAATTGTTGTCCTCAATGCTTTAGTAGTTTTGGATGCTTCTGTATAAAATTCTCATCCTCTCATGTGGAATCTACAACAAATATATTCTTCCATGTGATGAGATACTCTGAAATTGATCGATTTTGTAGATGTCGAGTTCTTGTTTCCATGACTACTTTAGGTTCCAATATGATTTTTCCTTCCTCGTCAAATTCTGGAAATTTTGATTGAACTAGGACTTGTCACCTATAACCTTCTTTAAGCATGAAACATGAAACTAGGTGCACTCAAGAAGATGCGGGAAGATCCAATTTTTATGCCATAGTACCAATATTTTGCAACACCTTGTAAGGACCATGGTACTTTGGTGATAATTTATTAGCCTTCTTAGCTTGCTTGAGGGACATTTGTTTGTATGGTTGTAGCCGTAAAAATACCCAGGTACCTATTAATCTGTTTTTGTATGATTATTTTTGTTATGCTAATAACAATTACAGATTTATAAACATGTGCTTGCTTCTTGCTTTTTGTGCTGAGGTTTCCTTAGTTGTTGGTGCTTACAAACAGGTAAATTTCCCTAAGTTAAACAAGACATTCATGAGAAAAATAGCTTCAAAAATGAATAATGAATAGAAAACATTTACAGTGCAGCAAACCATCAAAGAGACACATTAACACAGTGTTTTGATGAAGGGGTTCACCCCTCCTAGGCTACATCTCCTTGGTCCAACTTCCATGGCTTGAGCCTCTGTATTAGCTCAATGTGGCAAAAAATATTGTTTACAAAGCTCTAAGGCTCTTGATACCTACACCAATGTGTCCATAAGGTTCAAATTAGCCAGAAACACATGTTTCTGATCTCAATTTGGTCGAAAATTGAGTAAGTTATGCCTCATTCAATTTTTACTAGGAAACCCTGCTAAATATGGAGAAACTCCAGTTAAGTCTGCCAAGTTTGGTGGCGGTTCTGGATTTTGTGGCTCCGCCATAAATTCTGACAACTCAATCAACGGATTAATTAAATTTAATCATGATTAGTGGCGCACTAATCGCACTTAGTGTTGGCCCCTAGCTCCTGGTTTGGGTGCATGGTCACATGAGGTGGGAGCTGGCCCGCAAGGCTGGCTCCCACCACCCCCGCCATCGGCAATTAATGTGAATTTAAGTACAAATTCGTGGAAAATATTAACAAAATCCACTGCTTGATATGTTGGTAATGCATGGTAGTTGGGCGGGGGAGGTCATGGGTTCCTTTCCCCCTCCCTCTGCTCCTCATATAATTTTGTCATTGTTTAATACATTGCGATTCAAAACTTTTCGTTGACTTTAATCATACCATATTTTAAAAATGTGCCATTCCAACTATATGCATATTTGGATTGAATGTATATATAAGTTTTTTTATTTAATATATATATAGCTAATAAAAACAATATAATATTAATAATAATTATATATAATATATAATAATATTAAAATAAAAAAACAGTTTCAAATTCCACCTTTGAGCCAACTAGGAAATTTCACCTTCTCTAAGACAAATTGGCGAATCCAGAGGTGACACCTGTCACAGCCCCATTGGGCAAAAACTGAAGAAGATTCCCCTTGCTAACTAGACTTCCATGTCATCATGATGTCTCATTCTGCAATTTTTTTCGATGTTTAGGAAAACGAACAGCAGGCCTTTTCTCCTTCATCCAGACTCCGTTTTCAGTGAAACGAATTACTTGTGATCATCTTGACGAAATGGACACAACCATATAGTTTTCAATCCAATCTGAAAACTTTAAATTTTGAACTAAATATTGAGCACCTGATCACCTACATCAAAACTTCTTTCGTTATGATGTTGATTTGCAGGTTGTTTCCTTTGATTTTGTGCCAAAGTGAGGTTATCCTTTAAGAGTTGCAGAACTTGTTGTTTATGCTCAATATGATCTTCCACTTCTTGAACTTTAGAATTTTCTCTTAAATATGACGTGGTGGACGTGGATAATATCCATAAAGTGCCATAAATGGGGTCATTTTTGCTACAATATGGAAGGTAGTTTTATTCCGCCATTTAACCAGAGGTAACCACTTGACCCATTGTGTTTGTTTATCAAACACAAAGAAATGAAGATATCCTTCCAAACATTTGTTCACTATCTCAATTTTCCCATCATATTGAGGATGATAAGATGAGCTATCTGCTAATTGAGTATCCAGACAAGAAAATAATTTCGTCCAAAAATTTCCAATGAAAATTGGATCTTTGTCGCTTACAATAATATTTTGGTTTCCATGTCGCTTTTGAATTGTTTCCATAAATGTAGTAAAAATTGTACTAGCTTTAAATGGATGATACAATGCACAAAAATGTGCATACTTGGTAAGTCTATCAAGTACATTGCCATTCAAAACTTTTCGTTGACTTTAATCATACCATATTGTAAAAATGCACCATTCCAACTATATGCAGATTTGGATTGATTGTATAGATAACGTTTATATATATATATATATATATATATATATATATATATATATATATATATAGTTAATAAAAACTATATAATATAAATAATAATTATATATAATAATATTAAAATAAAAAACAAATTCAAATTCCACCTTGGAGCCAACTAGGAAATTTCACCTTCTTTGGGCCAAACTGGTGAATCCGAAGGTGACACTTGTCACAACCCCATTGGGCGAAAACTGAAGAAGATTCCCCTTGCTGACTGGACTTCCATGTCATCATTATGTCCCATTCTGCAATTTTTTAGCTGTTTAGGAAGACGAACAGCAGGTCTTTTCTCCTTCATCCAGACTTTGTTTTCAGTGAAACGAATTGCGTTGTGATTGTCTTGATGAAACGGACGCAACCATATAGTTTTCAAGCCAATCTGACAACTTTAGATTTTGAACTAAACACTGAGCACCTGATCACCTACATCAAAACTTCTTTCGCTACGATGTTGATCTGCATGTTGTTTCATTTGACTTTGTGCCAAAGTGAGGTTATCCTTTAAGAGTTGAAGAACTTGTTGTTGATGCTCAATATGATCTTCCACTTCTTACACTTTAGAATTTTCTCTTAAATATGACGTGGTGGACGTGGATAATATCCATAAAGTGCCATAAATGGGGTCATTTTTGCTACAGTATGGAAGGTAGTTTTATACCACCATTTAGCCAGAGGTAACCACTTGACCCATTGTGTTTGTTTATCAGACACAAAGAAATGAAGATATCCTTCCAAACATTTGTTCATTATCTCAATTTTCCCATCATATTGAGGATGATAAAATGAGCTATCGGCTAATTGAGTATCCAAACAAGAAAATAATTCCATACAAAAATTTCTATTGAAAATGGGGTCTTTGTCGCTTACAATAATATTTTGGTTTCCATGTCGCTTTTGAATTGTTTCCATAAATGCAATAGAAATTTTCCTAGCTTTAAATGGATGAGACAATGCACAAAAATGTGCATACTTGGTAAGTCTATCAACTACCACCATGATGACACTCTTTCCTTCGAACTTGGGTAAACCTGTGATAAAATCCATTGAAGCCTCCTCCCAACATTGACTTGTAATGGATAAAGGTTGTAATAGACCTGGGGTCTTAATTATCTCAACTCTATTTTGTTGGCAAACCAAACATTCTACCACAAACTTTTGAATATTAGATTTAAGGCCCTCCAAAAAAACTCCTTATTGACCCTATGGTAAGTTTTTAAAAATATTGAGTGCCCTCCTAAGAGAGAGGTGTGCAATTCCAAAAGAATCTTTTGTTTTAGTTGGGAATTCTTACAAATATATAAGCGATATTTGTACCATAATGAATCATTTTTCCAGCTAAATGTATCAGATGTAGTGGGATCTTGATGCTATTGTGTCGTTAATATGCCATTGTTATTGTCACTTGTGAACGTTTATTCCACCCATTTCTACCATTCTTCATCATGTCATTTATTATAATTTATTATATAAATCCATTTTATGATGATTTATGCTCTTACATTATTTATTCTCCTTTATTTCTAATAAATTGATTATTATGCATTATTTTACCAATGATAGTTCTAATAAGTTGGTTATAACAGTATTCACCATTTTTAGCCTCCAAGGTAACTTCCAGATTGAAGATTTGATTTTTAAATCTGCCAACTCAGAAATTCGTTGGTTTAAGGAGTGACAGTTTTGCGGTTGAGATTCTGAGCAAATGAAGACGAATTTGGAAAATCTGGAACATGGGTTTTGTCCAGAACGGGCCCAATTAACTAAAAAAGAACGGTTTGCCCAAATTCGGCTTGTACAGGGAGAAACGCAGGGTTCTTTGAGCACGATTTTCTCAAATTTGCAGTTGCGGCCGTCCTCCAAATCTCAGCTGCAAACCCAAATTCGTCTTGCTTTTGTTGAAGAGATAAAGGGAAATATATTTTCTTGTTGATCATCTGGTTAGAATCAACCCAAATTTGTAAAACAAATCATGTTGTAATTATCTATGCTCTCTGATCTTTCTCTATTTAAATGAGAACAAAGATCAGAGAGGGGGAGACGTGATGATGGATTTGGGGAATGAGAAATGATGGACAACGATGGTGGATTATTTATGCTGTAATTCTTGAGCTTTTGCTGTTGTAATGATTCCACAATTGGCTGATTAATAAATGATTTGGGAGTGTTGTTCATTTTTCTCATTCTGAAGTGACCCCGCAGCATCCGCTGGCGGCTAAGGGCCCAGCCTCTGGTGGAGTACGCTGCTGCTATTGTGTATCATATATTTACACTTGTTGTTGTATATTATCTTCTTTGGTTTATGCGTGGTTTGCTCATCAGCGTGATTCGGTAATCTGATTTGTTTTATTATTTTACAACGCAGCTCTGTTACGTTTGATCTGCTAAGTGATATCGTTTTCTGAGACAGAAATATCATATTGAATTTGCAGCGCATTGCTGTTTCTTTAATTGCTGGTATAAAATGGTTTTTACCGGATATCATTGTGATTTAATTATGGAATGTCTGTGTTGTAACATTTGACCATTGGTATTATTGAATTCATCTTAGAATTATACTTCCTTGCGATTGTTGAATCTATGAACGTTGCTGCTTCGTGCTAAAGGACAGTCGTATTATTTATAACTAAGACTGATAATTGAATTACCAAGATCAGATTACTATTGAGGTGTGCCGTGTGTTAAGTTATTGTTTTTCTTTCCAGCATTGTTTCATATCCTATCATTAATCAATGCTGTTATATTTCTGTGTGCTGTCCAATTTATTCTTAGAGTAAAGATTGTTATTAATTTGGCTTTGCTGTTGTTCATTTCCTTTAATTCTAGTTTGATGTTCCATTTACGGCCGTTCCATTTTAGACTTGCTGTTCCATTTACTTTTTGCCATTCCTTTTACTTGCATTTATTGTTTTGGTGTGAGAGAAGTTCCAAGGCTGTCGTGAGCCTCAGCAAATGCTACCACGCTCCCTGATCCATGGTCCATGCTCTAATTCCTTTTGCATCAATTTCTAGAGGACTGAGTTATTGCTACCATATCCTCGATTGATGGTTGTTTGAATGAATGATTTAGTTTCTTGCTGTTCCAATTAGATTTTGTTTCAAGCATTCATTTACTTTTGGGTTTTAAGCACTATACTGCAAAACATTACTCTTAAGTAAATAGCCGCCTCAGACAGAGTACACTCTTGGAATAAAAAGTCGTCCCTGGGTTGATAATTAATGTGAGGTAATTAGGAATTCACAAGACACCTTTTTATCGCTCCACATTTTGGCGCCGTTGCCGGGGAGAGTGTAGCCATTTCTAAAGAGTAGAGTGAATCTGATGAGTGCCTGCTAGGGAAGAGTTGGATCTTAAAAACGGAAGGTAAGAACCTGCGTACGGAGCATGTAAAAGCCCTGCTCCCCCGTCCGCTTTCCAGCAGGACTGTTAAAGAACCTAGAGTAGAAATAGATGTTTGAATTTTTGTGTGAATTATTAGGAAAAATATAGAAATTTTTAAAAAAATGAATCACATGATCTCACGCAAGTGGTGATGTAAGCACCACCCATTTCACTAACTAACTGACAGGAACATTTGAAGAAGGAACCTTGAAGAAACACATGAAGAACATCTTCTATTATGGTAAGAAATGGCTCACGTTTCTAATTTTGAATTTCCTATCAAAGGTCTAGGAGTGACACAAATGCACATAATTCCCCCATCTTTACCAAATTTTCATGGTTTAGCAAATCAAGATCCACATACATTTATGTTTGAGTTTGAAATACTTTGTAGAGGATATGACTATTGTACTAATGATCAAAGATTGAAAGTGTTTCCTCTTACTCTAAAAGGAGCAGCTCTCCGATGGTTCATGAGCCTAGGTGGGAATTGCATCCAATCATGGGAGGACATGAAGAACATATTCTTGAAGAAGTACCAAGACTATTGCAAAGCCAATGAAGATATTTTACAAGGGGAAGATGAAAGCTTGGAGGATTATGTAGATCGATTTCAATACAATCTTCAAAAATCAAAATATAAGCATTTGGAAAAAGAGATCTTAAAAACACTCATTCTTAAAGGAATCAAAGATGAATTTTTAGAACTTTTAAATCTGATAGGAAAAGGTGATGTTTTTCAGTTATCATATGATGATGTTTGTGAGTTGTGCATAAGGTATTCAAGAGGAATCTCCAAGGCTGGTAAGAATCCTAGAGATGTTTTTTCTTTGTTTTCCAAATCTGCTACAAGAACAGGAGACATAAGAGCTGAAATCAATGTGTTATTTGAACATTTTAAAGTTGATTTTATTAGCTCTCTAAATGAAAAATTGGATGTTTTGCAGGTTCATAAAAATGAAGAATTTGATGAAATGTTTTGTTCTCATGACCGAAAGGAGCATTTCATAGATACTCACTCTTCCTTATCTACGATGGAAGTAGCATATCAAAGAGGTGAGGAAGCTGCAACAAGGCCTACAGGTATGGTTCAAAACACTTTTTCTCTATTTTCATACTTGCATAATCCATTATGGAATGCTAATGTGTTAGGGCAGCCATGTCAATTTCAATATAACCACCTATCTTGTTTACAAGTTGGGCATGGTTCATCTTATGATGGCATGACTACTCTCCCTCATCTTGTAGCACAAGCACATTCTCCATATTCTCCACCAGCTCTTTCACAACACCTTGCTTGCCCATCAAAACCATTCACACAACCCAATCAGCCACATCATCAAAATGCTCCATTCCATACACATTTTCCTGCTCAACTAATTCCACACCATCACCATAATAAACCAGTACAACATGCTTACAATGTTGAGCTGGCAAATTTACCCACCCTTCCCACCCATTCTATCTCACATGTGTTATTAGAGAAAACCTACAATGAGATTCAAAATGTTTCAAATGCAAAAATTGTAGAAGCTATGGAAGAAAATGAGGTTTCTTTTACTATGCATCAACAAGTTATTTTAAAAGCCCAAGAACTTCATGATATGATGGCTATGCAAAATCAAGAAAATAAAGGATACATTGAAGATTGGTTTCACTCCATCATTTGTTTGCAACATCACTCCATGCTTCAACACTTTTTGATACCATTTTTTGAAGGGAAGTTGGCTTCTCATACCCTAATATCCATTAACATGCATTTTTCAAATTTGGGTATGTGCATACGTGAAGCCGTATTTCGGAAATGGATTCACTGGAAGTACTCATATACGTAGTCATATTCATCCTTCAATCAAAGTAGGTTAGTGAAAAAAATAAAATAAAATAAAATAAGGACATAAATAAGTGCATTTTGTTCTTTTGTAAAACTAGTTGTTTTTGTTGCAACATGCTATCGAAATCAACATCGGTGATAATTTTTTATTTTTTAATAATTTGTGTATGTAGATGAATCATAATGGAAATAATAAGTTCTACAAACACTCATTTTCATTTTTATCACCAATTTGAAAAAATGCTTGAATTTCATTTTTTTGGCTTGCGGGCTTGATGAACTTTCTGAAAAAACAGTCGGGACAGTCATGTTTTGAGGGACTAAAAGTGAATATTTTTAAAACCTGTTTCTATCCTAAGTAGCCCTTGATTTCTACTTTCCAATCCAATTTGAATCACTCAATTTGGATTTGAAACGAAAAAGTTAGAGCCAAAACATTGACTAGATGTCTAGCGGGCAGCTCAGGAATAGAGTTGGGACAGTCCGTTTTTGGAGGCCTAAATGAATGAATTTTTAAAACCTGTTTCTATGGTAGGTCCCCCTATGAATCTATTTTACAATGCAATTGGAATCACTCATTTTCAATATCGTATGGGCAAGTTATGATCAAAATACTGACTGTCTATCGTAAATCAGCACTCCTAAAACTTTGTCTTTCCAGCTGTTCCTTAAAGTATTTTACCTATCAATTCTTCTTGTCTTCAAAACCTGTTTCTATTGGAGATAAATAAATGAATCTACTTTCATTTCCAATTTGAATCATTCGAATCCGACATCAAACGAAAAAGTTATGCTTGAAATATCAACTGTTGGTCTAAGCCGGGTAATCGAAAATGACTCTATTATGCAGGTTGTTCTAAAAAAATTTGACATATCATATCATTGAGTTTTTAAAACCTGTTTCTATTGGAGATACACCTTTGAATTAGCTCTCATTTGGCTTTGGAATCACTCAATTTGGACGAAAAACAAAGAAGTTGTGATTAAAACACTGCTAGTTAGTATGGTCGACCACTGCTCTCCCGCAGGTAACAAATAAATTTTACTTTGTTATTTTCTCTATGGATTTGTTATACAGAATAACTACTTGTTGTTTTTTGCATAATTCTTGGATTAAGGGAGCCCGTACACCTCTCTTTCTTCATGATTTAATGCTTTATTGCAGGTAGATACTCGTTTTTTGCAGGTCCTGGGAAAATAAAGAAGGTCAATTTATGGACGAGTGATTTTTCAAAGAAGTTTTTATAAAACAAAGGAATTTTATCCAAATCATTACCCAACGGATTCATAATAGAACAAATGAAGAATTGATTTCAATTTCAAGATTCATGTCTTGTCACTGCTGCCAAAACATTTTTCAAAATGATCATTTTTTTACATAATATCATAGTTGTTGTAACTTAATTTACATATTGTTTTTTAAATAAAATGTTGTTTCTTTTCTAATTTCTTTTATATTTTGTGTTTCAGGTGTTGCTTCATTCAAAAGCATCAATGCAGTGAACAGCTAATTCATTCTTTGCGTGTTTGCATTTTATGGTTGTGTATTTTGCTGTTCCTTTTCTAAAGGAACAGCATTTGTGTGCATTTTTGTCGTTCCTGTTGTTCCTTTTTCAAAGGGACATCATTTTCATTTTGCTATCTATTTTCGAAAGGAATAGCACTGTTTGGTTCAGCCATTCATTTTGTTGTTCCTTTTTCACAGTTCATTTTGCTGTTCCTTTTCGAAATGGAACAACTGTTGTTCATTTTCGAAATGGAACAGCACTTCTGCACTTTCACGTTGGGTGTGTTTTTGTTGTTCCTTTTCCAAAAGGAACAGCATTTGGTGTGTTTTTGCTGTTCCTTTTTCAAAAGGAACAGCAATGCGTGTTTTTGCTGTTCCTTTTGAAAAAGGAACAGCAGTTTGAGTTTTTGCTGTTCCTTTTTTTCAAAAGGAACAGCAGTGCGTGTTTTTGCTGTTCCTTTTTCAAAAGGAACAGCAGTTTGAGTTTTTGCTGTTCCTTTTTCAAAAGGAACAGCAGTGCGTGTTTTTGCTATTCCTTTTTCAAAAGGAAAAGCAGTTTGAGTTTTTGCTGTTCCTTTTTCAAAAGGAACAGCAGTGCGTGTTTTTGCTATTCCTTTTTCAAAAGGAACAGCAGTTTGAGTTTTTGTTGTTCCTTTTTTCAAAAGGAACAGCAGTGCGTGTTTTTGTTGTTCCTTTTTCAAAAGGAACAGCAGTTTGAGTTTTTTGTTGTTCCTTTTTCAAAAAGAACAGCAGTTTGAGTTTTTTGTTGTTCCTTTTTTCAAAAGGAACAGCAGTGCGTGTTTTTGCTGTTCCTTTTTCAAAAGGAACAGCAGTTTGAGTTTTTGTTGTTCCTTTTTTCAAAAGGAACAGCAGTGCGTGTTTTTGCTGTTCTTTTTTCAAAAGGAACAGCAGTTTGAGTTTTTGCTGTTCATTTTTTCAAAAGGAACAGCAGTGCGTGTTTTTGCTGTTCCTTTTTCAAAAGGAACAGCAGTTTCGTGTTTTTGTGTGTATTTTTGCTTTTTTTTTGTATGCATTTTTTTTGTTGTTCCCTACACAGAACACCACTTTCTTTTTGAGTGTTTTTGTTGTTCCTTCAAAAAAGCAACACTTTGAAAGTATTTTTGAGGGCAACCCTTTCCTTTCTCTTATGGGATTATTCATAGTTCATCTCAACAACATTTTCCTGATTCTCTTTCATGGCATGAAGTACACTATTTTTATGAGGACAAGAATTATGGATTCTATTGAAGCAAGTTAATATCATTCACGTTATGATCTTTAACAAGACAGCTCCTTGATGATAGATTTTTTTCAAAAGAGACACAATTATTTATATACTACTTTACTGCATTGTTTTCTGTTGAACATGATATTGATTGATCATCTTAATACCATGATGGTTCCATCATCCCTGGTTATAATCTTCTCTGTCTGTAATAAATGAGATTATGGGTATATTTTTTTCTATTGACATCTTCAACTTCTTCCGCCATCCCTGCTCTTAAGGAGTACTGAGCCTCCCTCTTTTTATCATAAAAATGTGTAATAATAACAAAATTTTGCTCACAGATCGAGGATAGGGGGTCTCATTACGAGCCAACCTACCATGTTCATAAGGCTGTAACAAAGTGACATTCCCATTATGGCCACCACACCAGGGTTATGATCCATTGGATAGCCGAATTATCCTTGGAACAGGAGGTCTCATCACGAGCCGGCCTGATCACTTTTGCTACCTCCTAGTGAATGGCAGTGTGGTTATCTGGTTACCACACCAGCACACTGATCTCTTCTGTAGAACAGCACTAAAACTCTCCATTTATAAATTGAGGATCCTGGCTCATATGGGTTAAAAAGCAACCCTGCCGAGGCTATGGACGCCTGCTGGCAGCAGCGGCTCTGCTTATGGTATTGAAGTTATATCTTTTCATCAATTATTATTATAATACCCTTTTCTTATTTTTCTTTTTTATCAGAGAAGTTATTTCCTTAACTTTTTCCCTGTTTTGAACCTTTATGCATGAGAAATTGTTTTATGATCAATCACATCATTTTCAGCTAGAATACCGTCAGCAAAGCATCTTTTTAGCATATTGTTGTCCTTTTTCGTTTTGTATAAACTATCATCAATCCAAAGCATCCTATCTCTTATTCATAACTATCTTTACACACTTTGCTCTCAATATAACCATAACTTTCACCGTCCTATCATTGATAAGTGTACTCTGCCTCCCTTACTGATATATTGTTCATTCCATTGCCTTGCCGTCAGCACCACCCCTTTCATATGCTGTATGGTTATATTAGAGGGGGGAATGTCTGCATTATGGAATTGCATGCGATATGATTACTACACTTTGCCATACCTTGTTGATTTGACAACATATTAGTATTGCATGTATACATAAGTTTTTCTAATTTTAATTTTGCATGCATCTTATCTGTTGCTATTCAAAGCTAACATTATGGATTCAAGCACATTGTATGCAAAATAGTGCTTTGTTTACAGGAGAACAACAAGTATGGGCAGAATTCTATTCGCAGCATGACCACACTATTGCAACTAACAGAAGCGGCTCGAGCAACTTGCGAACATGAACAACTCTTCAGACATGATGTGCTTCCCTGGATTCTACCTTTTTGCATCACTTTCAGCACCAACTTTGCCTACATCAACTTCAACAACTGTCAGTCCATATATGTCATTTTTGGAGGTAAAACTTGAGGTAAAATTGCATAGTTTTCTAATTTATTATAAATTTAGGAGAATCTAATGAAAATCCATTTTGAGCATTATTTGTCATCTTTCATTCCACATCTTTACCACTTCTCCTTTTTCAGTAACATATCATTTTCGAGTGTGGGGGAGTGTTCCTTTCCTCCATTTCTTTCTTATGACCACGTCATTCATATTCTTTATCATCCACTGCTATTCTTATTCACTCTCAACACCTCCCTTATTTCATGTTGTTTTACACCAAGCATAGAATTCAACAGCTGGTAGCAACCACCTCTATTTGTTTTCTAGCATCGCATAAGGACATGCTAATTTTTCAGAGAAGGGGAGGAATTGCTATGCATGATGGATGTTTTCTACTTTCTTCCTTATTTAAGGCATACAATTCCATTTTTACATAGTGCAGAAATTGATTTCCACATATTTTTTTTAAACTATGAACTCAATTCTTGTAATTTTTGGAAAACACATATGTATCATTAATACAAATCCACACAATTTCAAGAAATATTGGTTCATAAAATTTCGGAAATCATGCACTCTCACTTACAGCCATTTTGTTTATATCCCATGATCCATGCATCAAAACAATCTGATTTTTGGATCATAAAGGCATTCATATATTCTAAATCTACTTGCAACATTTCAACAAAATTGGTTGGTAGTTTTTGGGAAAATGGTTAATGAAGTTTGTTGTTATCTATGTCATATTTTGCTGCAACTTCATACATATAGTTGAATGTCAATATAAAAATTGTTATGCCTTCATCGAGATTGCTAAAATTGAATATTCATTAATTAAGGAAGTATTCATTTATTCTCAAATTTTTATTGCTTGGTTAACAAATGTTTTTTGTCTTTGAGTTGCATGAGGACATGCAATATATTCAGTTTTCGTTGCATGAGGACATGCAACATATTGAGTGTGGGGGTGTGTTGGGTCGTTAATATGCCATTGTTATTGTCACTTGTGAACGTTTATTCCACCCATTTCTACCATTCTTCATCATGTCATTTATTATAATTTATTATATAAATCCATTTTATGATGATTTATGTTCTTACATTATTTATTCTCCTTTATTTCTAATAAATTGATTATTATGCATTATTTTACCAATGATAGTTCTAATAAGTTGGTTATAACAATATTCACCATTTTTAGCCTCCAAGGTAACTTCCAGATTGAAGATTTGATTTTTAAATCTGCCAACTCAGAAATTCGATGGTTTAAGGAGTGACAGTTTTGCGGTTGAGATTCTGAACAAATGAAGACGAATTTGGAAAATCCGGAACATGGGTTTTGTCCAGAACGGGCCCAATTAACTAATAAAGAACGGTTTGCCCAAATTCGGCTTGTACAGGGAGAAACGCAAGGTTCTTTGAGCACGATTTTCTCAGATTTGCAGTTGCGGCCGTCCTCCAAATCTCAGCTGCAAACCCAAATTCGTCTTGCTTTTGTTGAAGAGATAAAGGGAAATATATTTTCTTGTTGATCATCTGGTTAGAATCAACCCAAATTTGTAAAACAAATCATGTTGTAATTATCTATGCTCTCTGATCTTTCTCTATTTAAATGAGAACAAAGATCAGAGAGGGGGAGACGTGATGATGGATTTGGGGAATGAGAAATGATGGACAACGATGGTGGATTATTCATGCTGTAATTCTTAAGCTTTTGCTGTTGTAATGATTCCACAATTGGCTGATTAATAAATGATTTGGGAGTGCTGTTCATTTTTCTCATTCTGAAGTGACCCCGCAGCATCCGCTGGCGGCTAAGGGCCCAGCCTCTGGTGGAGTACGCTGCTGCTATTGTGTATCATATATTTACACTTGCTGTTGTATATTATCTTCTTTGGTTTATGCGTGGTTTGCTCATCAGCGTGATTCGGTAATCTGATTTGTTTTATTATTTTACAACGCAGCTCTGTTACGTTTGATCTGCTAAGTGATATCGTTTTCTGAGACAGAAATATCATATTGACTTTGCAGCGCATTGCTGTTTCTTTAATTGCTGGTATAAAATGGTTTTTACCGGATATCATTGTGATTTAATTATGGAATGTCTGTGTTGTAACATTTGACCATTGGTATTATTGAATTCATCTTAGAATTATACTTCCTTGCGATTGTTGAATCTATGAACGTTGTTGCTCCGTGCTAAAGGACAGTCGTATTATTTATAACTAAGACTGATAATTGAATTACCAAGATCAGATTACTATTGAGGTGTGCCGTGTGTTAAGTTATTGTTTTTCTTTCCAGCATTGTTTCATATCCTATCATTAATCAATGCTGTTATATTTCTGTGTGCTGTCCAATTTATTCTTAGAGTAAAGATTGTTATTAATTTGGCTTTGCTGTTGTTCATTTCCTTTAATTCTAGTTTGCTGTTCCATTTACGGCCGTTCCATTTTAGACTTGCTGTTCCATTTACTTTTTGCCATTCCTTTTACTTGCATTTATTGTTTTGGTATGAGAGAAGGTCCAAGGCTGTCGTGAGCCTCAGCAAATGCTACCACGCTCCCTGATCCATGGTCCATGCTCTAATTCCTTTTGCATCAATTTCTAGAGGACTGAGTTATTGCTACCATATCCTCGATTGATGGTTGTTGGAATGAATGATTTAGTTTCTTGCTGTTCCAATTAGATTTTGTTTCAAGCATTCATTTACTTTTGGGTTTTAAGCACTATACTGCAAAACATTACTCTTAAGTAAATAGCCGCCTCAGACAGATTACACTCTTGGAATAAAAAGTCGTCCCTGGGTTGATAATTAATGTGAGGTAATTAGGAGTTCACAAGACACCTTTTTATCACTCCACAGCTGCAAATTTTGAATGGACACTCGTGACTTCTTCATCATTCTTCCATTCATACCTTGCTTCAGTTATCCAATCTGGTTGGATAATAAAAATGGCACAAATAAATTCTTCCACATCCTCATCCTTTCTTAAGAGTGCATCTACAACAACATTTTGCTTCCCTTTTTTGTAGATGATTTCAAAGTCATAACCCAACATCTTTTTGACCCATTTTTCTTCTCTTCTGAAGATAATATTTGTTCCAAAAAATGTTTAAGACTATCATGATTTGTTTTTACCTTGAAGTGTCTTCCCATTAGGTAAGGTCGCCATTGCTTTAGTGCATGTAGTATTGACAAGATTTTTTTCTCCTAAATAAGCTTGTGTAAATACTTTCCTTTGATTAGACGACTTTCAAAAGCAATGGGTCTTCCTTTTTGCATTAAAATAGCACCAATTCCATTTCCTAAGGCATCACATTCCACAATAAAAGTTTTTGTGAAGTCTAGTGTAGCTCAGACCGGTGCTTGTCACATTTCCTCTTTAAGGTGTTCAAAGGCCTCAGTTTCTTCTCGAGTCAAAGAAAATGCATCTTTATTCAATAATGTTGTTATAGGTTCTAATATTCTCCCATAATTCTTAACAAAGTTGCGATAATACCTTGTCAACCTGAGAAATCATTGAAGATTCTTTATGGTTGTGGTGATTTTCAATTCCTTAGTGGCTTTAATTTTTTTAGGGTCTACCTTAACACCCTCATGAGATACAATATGACCTAGATATTCCACTTCTTATACTCCAAAGAAACATTTGGAGATTTTTACATATAATTATTTCTCCTCCAATAGTTTGAGCACCCTCTCAATATGTTGAACATGATCCTTCCAAGACTTTTCGTAGATTAGTGTATCATCAAAAAATACTATTTTTAAGGAAGGGTTTGAAAATGGAATTCATCAAACCTTGAAATGTAGAAAGTGCATTGTTAAGGCCAAAAGGCATGACCAAAAATTCATAATGACCCTCATGAGTTCTAAATGTTTTTTTCGGAATGTCTTCAATCTTCATTCTAATTTGATGATATCCTAAATGAAGATCCAACTTGGTGAAGTAAATTACTGCATGTAATTCATCCAACAATTAATCAATGACAGGAATGGGAAATTTATCTTTAATAATGATCTTGTTGAGCTCCCTATAATTCGGACACATGATCCATGATCCATCCTTCTTATGCACCAATACTACTGGAGCAGAGAAAGAAGTTTGACTAGGTTGAATTATACCAGCCTCTATCATTTTGGAAACCATACATTCAATTTGACTCTTTTTGGCATAGGGATATCTATAAGGCCTGATGTTTGGAGGAATACTTCCTGGAATCAAATGAATAGCATGATCACGATCACAAATAGGAGGGAGGCCTTTGGGTGTCTCAAATACCTTGGAATGATTGTCCAAGACTTTTTTGAGATCTAGAGAAATAGGTGATTTCGATGTTTGAATATCTAGTGAGCATAATTGTGCAATTACGCCCCTTTTTTTTCCTTAGAATATTTTTAATTCTATTAGCACTTCGTAATTTCTTAAGGTTGTGAAATAAATTGCAAAGGTAACCACAAAACCAATTTTAAGTTTAGAAGCTAGCCCTTCTAAACTCAGAGAGGGATCTCTTTGTCATATTTAGATTTGTTTGCTTTGGGATTTTAGGATAGATGTGGAAGTTTAGAGTTTGGTTTTTGAAATGGTTTGGTTGGAACGGAAAAGGAAGGCCATTGGGAAATGGAGTCAAAATATTTTAAAATTATCACCTACAAAAATAATCAAGCTTAAGTGAAATAGGGCAAGGTAGGCATACTATTGGATCCTTGTAGTTTGTGAAATGGAGAAGGAGGGACAGATTAAGATTCACTTTAAATATAGAGCATTGTTACCTGAAGTATATATTTAAAATTCAGTAGAAAACGTTGATATTGTTTTATGCGAGGACAGAATGTTATGAAACAAACTCTGAACTTAATTTTTTTTAAAACAATAAACGAAACAAACACATATGAAAATGGATAAGTAACAAAATAACAGTAAGAAGCACTTTACCAATAGATATGACACATGAATCATGGAATAGATTGCTTGTATTAATGCAAATGGTTACTTAATATCAATGATCAGCTTTACAGTAAAATGGTAGTCTTTCACAATACAAGTCCCAACACTAATACTTCGAAATCTAAAGTATTTATAAAAATTATTACAAAATATCTTCTTTGGAAAATATCTAGAATTTCTTAAAAAAATATCTCAAACTTATTACAAAAATAGAACTTAAATCTAGGAAATTTGAAACTGTTGGAGCTACTAGCACTATTTTCCTGGGTTGCTGGTGATGACTAGATCTAAAAAATAGAGGCTTTGTTATTGATTTCCTTCTGGAGGCTCAATGACTATTTACTTTAGTAACTCACACCATTTTTTCCATTTCTCCTCATCTGGAAGTTTAAACTTAATTAACTTTCAATAAGTCTCATCTACCTCTGTGTAATTCTCAAACATAGGATTACCAAAAAACAAATGATTGATTTCATGTTTAATTAGCAAGTCGTAACTGAGACCTTCCATGAATTCTTTTCCTGTAATTGTACCCTTAACCTTAGAAAATTTTGACTTGTCTCTAACAATTGAGTACAGTTTCTGTTGATAATCTTCAAGCTTGACCAATGTATCTCCCATCTCTTCTAGACTAGGGAGACCTTTCTAATGTAATATATTAAATTTCTTATGAAACCTCTGTATAATAGTCTCTAGACCATTGCATTTTCTCTCTAATTGCAACATCAAACTTCTCTTGGTGAGAAAATTTCTCACTTCCAAGATGGTGTCTGCTCTATCCTCTATATTTAGCTCTTCCAATTATTCTCTGGATTTTGATTAAAAATATTATCGGAACAATGGCATCACTAGGTCTGGTGCCAAGGTCCCTTTTCACATCTATTAAGAGTCTCTTTGATTTCTACACCAATTCATCTTGTTCAAAGATGATCTCAATGGATGGTCATATATTTGTGATGGCCTCATTTATCTCCAGCCAGATGTTCTCTTTAGCTTGTGCCATGGTGTCATCCATAATGGATTGGTTTTCTAGATATTCTATCCTTTGTGTGAGCTTGTGTGTTTTCTGTAACTCTGCCAGATAAAAAATATCCACATTCATTTTTTGTTCTTCCAAATTGTCCAGTTTTGTAGTCAACTTCTCAATCTCTTGGTATTTAATGGACATGTTTTCCATTACTTTGGCTAAGTCTACTGGTGTGTTGTTGCATTGTCCTTCTGTTGTTGTAACTGTTGTTGCAGATGTTTATGCCTTTGTTGTCGATGTACATGTCACTGGAATCACAACCAAAGGAATAGCCTGCACTGAAACTGCTTGTTGTTATTTTCCTTTTAGGAGTATTTCCATTTCTTTCTCCATCTTAGCAATTTGATTGTTTTGTTCAATAATAATTTTGAACATATTCTCTTTTTTCTTTTCCTACTCTCCATACTCCTTAGTCTGTGGATCTTCAGTGGAGGGAAGCTTAAGATTTTTTTCAATGTTGTTATATCTAAATTTTTATTTTTTCTAATCTCCTCAATTGTTGTTATATTGTTGGGATCATATCCCAATTTAATGGTTAGATCTTCCAAAGACTTTATCTTTGTGTCTTTGACAAAGAAGAAATCTTTTATAACTGTGCTTGAATGTTGTTTACAGAGACTTGGAGCTTAGTTGCAGCCATAGATGAATTGGTGATAGTGTTGTAAAGCATCTCACCAGACTATTTATGGATGTCCATTTGTTCTATAGGATGGATCATATCTGTATCAAAAGAAAAAATGGATTGTTTGTATTCATATGTTGATCGAGGTTGGGCAACTTTGTGCTCTAGGAAAGAAACTTGAATTTTTCTCTTCTCAGTATCAAAGGCTGAAAGAAACCTATGCTAGGTGGTCGTTGTTTGCTTCCAAAACTATGAAAATGTAGTAGCCTTGAGTGCTTGATTCTTTGCTTTAATTTCTTTGTAGATGGAAAAAATATTCTGATCTTTCTTGCTCTATTCCATGTCTCCTGTTGGTGATGAAACATCTGTATCTATTGTTATTGAGGTCATCAGAGATACAGGAATGGTCTCCTCTCTACTTGACACTGAATGTATACTGAGCCTGTTAAGATAATAGGTTATTCTTATTCTTCACTTTGTTGTTGTGTCTCTCCTACATCCATGGTCTTCTGCCTCTTATTGTACAATATGAAATCCTTTGTTGAAATCTCTGTTACTGAAGGGGAAATGGTTTCATTTGGTGTTTTTTCAACCTTTTCCTGTGGTACTGGTGTCTGTGAAGTTGACAGCACCTGTTCTTCGACCTCCTGAAATGTATTCTCCTGTCATTCTTATTGGTTCATGAATTTCTCTATCTATGGTCTGGAAGTATAGGCATAAGGAGCATACCTTTGTGCTACCCTTAATTTAGAAATTATACCAAAAGGGTCATAGGACCATGTAAAATTGTACTTGAAGTTCATCTGTTTCAAAATATCATCTTCTTCTTGTCTTGATGATATTGCATTGCATGTGAAGGGACCAATTTGTGTTTTTATCTTGAACAGTGCTTTCTTCTTAGCTCCCAGGAAGTGCAGCTGGTCCATGTTGATCATTTGCCTGATAAATTCTAAGGCAAAAATGTGAATTGGCACAAACTTGGGGAGTTTATAAGGGGGGAATTCACACCCATATATCCTGATCTCTGTATAACTCTGGTATAAATACTAGTCTCCTTTCTTAGTCTGGTCACTTGGGTGCAAAATTATGTTGATCTCTATATGTATTCTTGGTTCTGTATCATTGTTTAACAAACTAGATGCCATATGAAAAAATTGATCCAAAAAATCACTGAATGTGAATTCAGTGTTATTCTTTCTGACCAGGGAGGTCTAGTGAATGATTGATTGGGGGTTCCCTTGATTGTCTAACTTCTATAGATGAAAAGAAAACATGTCTGATTGATAATAAAGAAACAAATACACCAAGACATATGCATACTTGAAGACTCCTTCAATTGAAAATTTCATGAATTATTCATGAATGCTCTCAGCTAAAAACTCACTATAACAGAAAATGGTAGGAGGCTTCTCACCTTTGGAAAACACAGAAAGAAAGGCTAGGATGATTTCATCGACCCATTGATCAGAATGGTATCCTAATAGGCATGAAACTATTGAAATTATTTGTTTGGTCATCTCTGGGCACATAGAAGCAGGATAAGGAGGGTTTGATTTGGGAAACTGGGCATTTTCTGGTAGGAAAGTCTCAAATATCTTGTCTCTCTGGGGGAAATATAGCTTATTGTACATTTCCATGAGGAAATTTGGGTGAAAAGGTTGCATACGATCAGGGTTTTTGATTTTTAGAATCTCTGAGATTGAATGATCATTAATGGAAAAAAGGATTTCACCATTTTGGGCCACTACTGTTCTTTGACTGGGAATGTATCGAAATTGACACCAGGCTACAAATTCTGAGAAATAATAGGTCTAATAAAAATTAAATTGGGGTAGGAGGGAGTCCCACAGTCCCAAATCATCGTTGAGGTCAAGGTGATTATGTTTGAGCCAACTGTGAAGTTCGTAAAGATCGAACTCACAATTGGTCTCTGCAACTTGGTATAAATGGTCGACTAAGGGTTGATGGTCCAAATCAATAGATGGAGGTAACATTGGGTTCTCATGGGATGCTTTGGATTTTCCCTTAGGTGCCATACTGAAATAGAAAAAATGAGACAGAAAAGATAATGGTTACTCGGGAAAAACAAATTGGTCACTGTGTATTTTTCTACCGTGACAAGTACTTGATAAAAGGAATGTTGTTTGGATTCTACAGTAGCTGACTAGATAGCTAGATAGAAGGAGATGGCAGTCGAGTCACCGCAGAAAACCTTTATCATGAACAGGAAAAGAAAGGGGGGCCACTTGAGAAAATTTCTTGTTTTTATAAAGAAACTGTGTTTTTCTTGTTGCATTCGGCCCGTTATGGAGCGGGTTCATTGCATATAGGAACGTTCCTATTAGGAACAGTTGGATTTCAACGGAAAGAATCAACAGACGGGAGCGGGGAGGACAGGTGGCAGAATGGGAGTGGTTCATGGCGAGATAGGATGATGGGAGGAAATTATGTGGTAGGGTATGATTAGATGGGAGGTAATTAGGTGGCAGGGTATGGTGGAGCTGTGGGAAACGGTCATGTCGGTGATCAATGGTAGTGAAAGGCAGATTAGGGGGGAGCCTAGAGGGGGGTAGTGGTGGTTACTTATTTTGGAGGGGGGGAGTGGAGTAGACGAGGGGATGCCACGTAGAAAAAAACGGTTTAGAGGACATCGCTTACCCTAACCCCTCCTGTTGTATAACCTTTGGAAGCACCCGGGGGGGGCGAAAATGATTCCCCGCCATTGATCCGGATGGGGTAGAGTGTGACCATTGAAAAATCCACCCGGCTTAATGCAAACGACAAAATTTTTGCATCCAATCCATAACTTTATTACAACTTATAATAATCGCGATTAAATGATGCGATTAATTAATTATGATTTATTAATTATAAGGGTGCATTTTGACTTGCAAGCCCTTTTTTCATTTTTCTAAGGTTTTTTAATCCTTTTTTCTCATTTTTTTATCAACGAACCAAGCTTAAACAATTTGGTTAATCCATTTATTCTACCTAATCAAATTCAACCATGATTACACTGTGTGGTTGATTTATTTACTATCCTAAACTAATTTTTTATTTGATTCAGTTTAATCATGTTTAAACAGTATGATCAAACTAAGTAATCTACTTCTAACTTTGATGTGGCATTTAAACAAGTTGCACACTTCATTGAAAATCTCTAAAGTATTATTGATGCATTTTTTTATTTTTCTTGGAGTGGCATTTAGACTTGCTCACTTTCATACATATTTTTGTGGGGTTTCTTCATTCTTTTTCTCTTTATTTTTTTTTTTTTTTTTTTTTTATTATTCATTCACACACACACACACATATATAAATATACCCTCTTTTGCTTTCCTTTTGTTTTTTCTATTTTCCTTTGGAAATAAATTTGCAGGATGGAAGATTATTTACAATCATTTAATATATAAAATTTCAGCTGCAATCAAGTCATCCTATGAAATATAGGACCCTAACACATTCCATTAGACCTTATTATCTTTCCTAGTTTCCCTCTGATACCCCTTAATTCAACTTCCTTTCCTTCCCCAAAAAAATTCAAGAAAAATCTTGAAAATTAAAAGCTATCGTACCCAAATATTGTAACCATTGGACTCCTAGTACAACATCAAAACCACCCATTGCAATGGAAATCATTGGACTATTCAATACATATTCCCCCATGGTTAGCTTGATATTATGGCACTTTCCAAAGCTTTAGATTCTAGAGTTTCATTGTTTCAAACAGGTCATCGTGGAATTTTCACTATAACTTTTTTCTATGAGGCTTCAAAAGCTGAAATTGCAACCACGTGGAGTCGAACTCTTGGTGAACTTTGTGTACGAATTTCAAATCTTTTCACTCTATATTTTTGGAGACATGATCCAAGGAAGGTAGGGTTTTTGCAGGCTCTAGAATTCCATCTCAAACATGTAACATAGGGAAAATCGTCCTAACTCTCTCTCTCTGAGCATTGGATTTGAATTTCATAAAAAGTGAAGGAAAGAGGTCAGATGTTAGTTTTTTGGGTATTGGACGAAGGTCGAAATAGTGACACGTGGCATCCATAAAAATTCACTCTATTGAACTAGTCTATATTCAAGGCATCATGGGAGATTGGGCATAACTCTTTCTTGAAAAATCCAATCTTGGTTTGACTTGTTGGGTTAGAAAGAAAACTCATAGGGCTACTACAAGACATAATTTCAAAGCTTGGAGATTCATAATTACATAGATACAACAAATTCAATATCTACCTCCTAAAAATAAAGAAAAATGTGTGTATTTTTTAAATTTTGCATAACTTTTGTTTGAAAAATCACTTTGAAGTGATTCAAAGGGCATAGTGAAGCATAAATATAATTGTTTGATTCCAAAATGACTCGAAACAAGAAAATGGAAACACCTAGTAAGCAACCAAAAATCTCTACTATGACGCATGAAGAAGAGGAAGAAATGCAAGATGATATATCAAAATTATAAGACCAAGTGCAACAACTTTCCCTTTCGCAAAGAGTAACCAAAAATGAAATGGAAGCTCAGGTGGATGGTTTGAAGAATGGTTTAAAATCGAACATGGAAGGTTTGAAGGATGGCTTAAAAGCATACATGGAAGGTTTGAAAGAAGGTTTGACAAAGTTGTTACAATAAAATGCTTCCTAATGGCGAAAATATATTAGATGAAACTCAAGATGAGAAAAAAAGAAATGGTAATCATGATTTCATAGAATATAATGTTGGATTAAATACCCATCATATTCCAAATATCGATATGAGGAATTTTGATGGCAAGGATCTGGTAACATGGATACTACTTATGGATCAATATTTTGATCTCCAAAATGTGCAACACACACAAAAGGTGTGCATTGCAACTTTATATTTAGAACCTAATCAGTTTGTATGGTATCGTCGGCTTTGCTCTCAGAAACCACTTGTCACTTGGTCAATTTTTATAGAGGAAATGATAGTACATTATGAGGATACAAAGAGCAACATAGTCTTTAGCCAATTGATAAATCTCAAACAAAAGAGTTCAATGGTAGAACACATTGAGGACTTTCAAAAATTGAATATAAGGGTAAATGATAGTCCAAAGGAACATAGGGATTGATGTCTTCATAGGGACTTTAAAGGATAGCATCCAACGTGAGGTTCGCCTTTGGGAATGTGATTCATTAGAGAAGGCATTTAGGGTGGCAAGAAAAGTTGAAAGCAAAATTATGGAAACAAGGAAGTCTATCACTCACAACTATAAAGATGGAATTTTTGTTGTTATTAGCCTTCAAAAACTTACAAGGTTGATACCACAACAATTGGAATAAAAAAGAGAAAAAGGGATTTGTTACAGTTGTGATAGAAAATACACTAAAGGTCATAATTGTGCTGAGAAGAAATTATTTTACACTGATTGTGAAGAGGAGGAAGAAAAGGAACAAGAAATGTTAAAAGAAGAGGATATACACCAAGAACCAACCCTTGAGAAATAAGAAATGAATCCGACCATATCTTGTAATGCATTGGCAGGAACTACCACTCCTCCAACTCTTAAGATAGAAGGACATATCAAGAAGAAAAAGGTAATAATGTTGATTGATTCGGGTAGCACCCATAATTTTATTTATTGTAAGATAGTCAAGGAATTGAATTTATTCCTATATCTAGCACCAAAGTGTCAAGTGATGGTTGAAAATGGAGAAAATATAAATTTCTCTCATACCAAATGTTATGCAACCAGATCACAAAAAGATAGATCAACGAATTAAAAACTATCCTCTTCGAGGGGGAAACCTCCTTTACATTACATAAATGAAAAATTCTTGAATGATACAAATGAAAAGACCTCCTTTCTATATATAGGAGTCTAAGGGGTCACAATATAATCAGAGTCTACATAACAATAATAATTAAAGGGCACAACAATAACAATAGTGGGCTTCTATGGGGCACAATAATAATAATATGGGAACTACATGGCCACAAGAATAACAATAATGGGGCTACACTAACAATAGCAATAAGAGGCTACACTAGTGTTATAGGGACCTAACAACACACACATTACATTACATTAAAATATCCACCCTAAATATTAACACAAATCGATCCCATGCCCTCTTCCTCATGCCCAATTAGATCTTTCCAACCATCATGACAACCCTTTGCATATGCTTTAACCTCTTCAATATTCATATTATCTATCTCCTAATTAGATTTATATACAAAATTATCACATGCACCAGCTTGTGCTCTTTGTCAATTTAGACCAACATCAATTCCAGTCAATGCAGTCTATATGTTGTCTATAGTGGCAACCCTTGCTTCTCAACCCATCTGAGAAGTGGTATCCATCTCCAGCCGCAAAGTTACCAAACATGGAGGTTGAGGTTAGTATCCCTTAATTCACCCTTACGTTCATATGTCTGACCTCTCCGAGTACCATAAAATTCAGATGGAAGGTCAGTATAATCAAGTCTCATACCAAAAAAGTATTCTGCATAAAATAATTTTGCAAAATAGTGTGCAACCTCATCATTCCATGGCATCTTGACATGCACTGCAAGGAACCTATCATACAAATGGTGGGCTATTTCAGGGTGCTTGAAATATTTCACCTTGAGCATCTTTCTTTTCAGCCCTTCTTTGAAATTAATCTTAAATTTGGCATGTGCTTTTGTAACCCTTCTACTTACCTCTGCCCATTTATCGGGACCCATCACCATTTTCTTTCTACACCTCATCATATCTATAAAGTAATTAGTTGTTGGCCCAAGGTTCTTATAAATATCAAGAAATTAACTTAGAGAGTGCACAACTATTTCTAAGATTTGTCGACTCTCTGCAGGGAGCTCTAAACTCGCAAGATCTTTCTTCAATTTTGAATAATAAGCTATGCACCTTTGTAACGTACATTATTGGATGTTTTTTTACCAAGGAAGCTCATCAAGAATATCATATGGATAGGTGGTAGTTGGTGTATGGTCTTCTTCTTGAATTTCCCTGCTTCACCCACATTGACTTCGATCAACATTTTTCACCTCGTGCTTCAATATAATTACATGAATATTAAAACATGTGAATGTATTTATACACATGCAATATAGAAAGGTATACGTATATGTACATACATTCATTTACATGTACAAATTTTTTTTAACATAAAATAAATAAATATATAATTTACCAAAATGATGAGGATCATGATGATCCGATTGATATTCATGACCACTCGGAGGTGGTTGAGCACCATCGCACCCAATTACATGATTTGATTGAGCTTGTTGACCACCGGGAGAATGTTGACTATTCTCACGTGACGACATAGTGTGGGATTCTTCTAAAAATATATATAAATTATAATAAATTAATTAAGTTAAATTGACAAATATCTATTCAACATATGTATGTACATATGATTCTACCTATTATCATTTAATTAAATGCACATAAACATATATATACCATACCACGATGATGTGAACAATGGCCCTCCATTGATTGATCTGACACTCTCTTCGGCCTAGTGAAAGATGCTCCTAAACAAGATGGAATTTATTATAAATTAATAAAGCTAAATTAAAAAAAAAAAAATCAATTCAATATGTTTGTACATATGATTTTACAAATATCATTTAAGAACTTGCAAATAAACATATATATATATATATATATATCACGATCATGATGTAACGAATTATGGCCCTCCCCCAATTCATCTGATACTCTCCTCGATCCATGACCAATCTTGTCGAAATGCATAAAAAGTCGCCCTCTAGTCGATGAAATAGACTCAATTGATGTTCTATCTCATTTACACCTCAAATAATAAGGTGGTAACTACTCATGTGATGATCGAAGCCCTCGATCCATATTCATGGATGAATATATATAGTGATATTGGAGCTTAATCCATACATTACAATGCACCAATTATGTCACTTCATGCTTGTGATCCTACCAATTAATATCACTAATCACTTATGGCTTATCACTTAAATAAATATAATAAAATAGGGGAAAAGAGGTCAATATAGATCACTTATCACTTATTTATAGAATATATGAAGAAGAAAAGAGGTGAATATATCATTTTAGAACAAGTGCATATCTATATATATATATATAATAAAATGAATAAGATTGATGATAGAGTTGAAATCAACAAGAAACAAATCTTATGATTTATACTAATTTGGAATAGAATGATGCAACCTACATATAGTTCTTCCACTCATAGGCTAAAGATAAATCATGAGTTCTTCCACTAATATTAGTTTAAGCCATTATTTTTTCATTAATTTAAATAAAAATCAATTTTCTTAAAAAAATGTATTTATAATTTTAACATTGAAAGGAAAACTAATTGAGGCTATTTTATAAATATATAAAATCTCAAATATAAAATCTAATTCATTCTAGTTTGTAAGAGCAATTTAAAAAAATGGAAGCAACTTTACCAATCAGTGAGAAGTAGTTCGTATATCTATAATGTGATGAAGACAAAAGAATTGCATACCATGATTATTACTTATGTACTCTACAAGGATCAATTCTACGCAAATTATGCCATTTTCCAAAGGCTTTCAATCCAATTTCTAACTATAGTGAAAACAACTCCCCTTTTTACAAGGATCATCTGGAGCATGGAGATTTATGTTAATACACAAGTTAAATTTAGACATTCATACAAAGAATTTCTATACCATCCTAACGTATAAGTAATATATATATGTGTGTGTGTGTGTGTGTGTGTGTGTGTGTGTGTGTGTGTGTGTGTGTATAAAGTGATTAGAATATAACTCTAAGATTTGCATTATATATTACAGGATTACTTTGGCAACCTTGGGGTGTTAATTTTGCATTCAACCTTTTATTATTTTGGCTTGCTCAATTTGTGTCTTATCTTTTATGGAGCTCTTCTTGTGTGGTACCTAAAGTTCCATATTCATGAACCATTGAAGATGCACCCATTCTTCTCCAAAGATTGTAGTTCAGCGTCCTGATATGCATTTGTGTTTTCTTCATTGTAACTAGATGTATTATCTCAATCCCTTTGATCACTTTTGTGGTCCTTTGTTGGACATTAATAAAATTATCGTATATTTTCTTATCTACATTAGGTTGGAAAGTTAGTTGGTATGTCGTCATTTTTCATCACATTAGATATTGGCATTATTGTCAAAACTCTAACTTTCAAGTTGAGCATTCCAAACTTAAATTTCAAAATTGCATGTTTTCTTGAACTTTTCTTGATTTCTCTTGCTTAGCATTTCTTGTTTCTCATATAGTGTAATGCAAGTCTTATATTATCCTATGTTCATACAAAAAATTTCTGATTTTTGATAAGTATTTTTTTGGTTGTAAATACTAACAATTGTCATTATTTCTTGATTAGTTCAAGCACACTTTTTATAGAAATTATGTTGCAATTGGAGACAGATCAGTTTTTCAAAACTGATTTTCTATTATTTGAATTATTTGTTTAGCCAATATATTTAATTGAAATCATATTATGGTTGCTTTAAATTTACATATTGTGCATTGGCATACTTTTTGAATTCCATCAGGTATCTCAAGGAGCAAAGGCTTCCAGAAGAGATGGAAAAATTACAAGAAGTTGTGAAGTCTAGGTGTGTGATTGAAAATAGGGAAGAGTCTAAGAAAAGTGATGGTGATGAGAACTGCATGGGTGATGAAAGGAGTGAAAAGATAAAGAGAAGTTTCAAGTGTCTTTTCTCCAACCCTATTAATATTAGTGGTCTTCATGTTCTAAGTTTAGGTGAAATTCATATCTCTAATTTTTTAAAATTGAGGTCCTTTGTATAATTCTTCCTACATGTTGGTTTCTCAAATTAAAATATCTCGTTGTGAATCTCTCGAATGGACTCCCTCTCTCTAATCCCATCTATAACATATATTCCCAACTATTATAATAAGAGCCCAGTAAAATAATAATAGGCAAGGGAGGAAGGTGAAATTATTTCTCTGAGGACTAATTGAGCTTGCCAATATCAGTGATAGAAGCATAAAAACTCATGTATTTCTAAAAACAAATAGGGCCTCACCGCAAAACCTGTGATAATCTTAAAACTATATAGAATAGCTTTAGTTAGATAATTGGAGATTCAAAAGCTTCACTACTGGTTGGTAGGCTACAGCCTGCGACCATACTCTCATAAGGTCCAGCTCTAGAAGAGCCAACAACCGTATAAGCTTACTTGTGACTAACCGATAGAGCATAAAGGCTAAGCTCAATGACGGCCCCCGCTAGTAAAACTCCCTCCTTTCTGTCCGCAAGGCATTTGTACATTGTATATCTATTCAATTTATATGAAACAATTGCTACTTGGGTACAGTCATGAGTATGCCAAATATATGTCATTCTAAAAAGTGCCTATTTACCATCATTAACTTCAAAACAATGTAATGTCTAAGTGCTACAAACCATCCCCTTTATACAGAACCTTAATACATTTAGAGTTTTCTGGAGGGTTTTGTTTACCACTTTGTTATGGTTCTGTTGTTCATATTAATGCAACAAAAGGTTTATATATATAGAGATATATAATTTTTTTAATGAAAACATTAAATATATTAATATGAAAATTATATATAAATATGAACAGTTTCTTTGTGGCATTAATATGAACAGTTTTTTACAAAAGAGGACCATTTTTACAAAGACTTATTTTGGCAATCATGATGGGTTGATTAGATGGGGAAAGAAGTCAGAATTCCTACCTCCATCCAGCGTCAAACTTGTCCAGTTTCGAACTCCTCGACGTTGAACTCGTCCAAAGCCGAACTCCTTGGTGTTGAACTCCTCCAGCATTGAGCTTCTCTAATGCCGAGAAAACCTACAAAACCAAAAAAATAACCAAGTTGCAAAGAAAACTATACATCAATGTGACCTTTTAAACATCAACATAAAACAACGTTCATCATTGCGCAAGCAACGTTCAGCAAAGAAAAACATAGTGAAACTTTGCAACGGGCTCACGACCTAGATATATATAAACAGTTTTTCCACTTAACTAAATGTTCATCCAAAAAACTTGTTCAGCCGAAAAAATAAATTGGCCGAAAAATATGTCAGCCAAAAAACTAACTCACCGATTTTCGTCCAACCGGTCAACAATCCATTGTAGGCTTCCATTAACTTTAATCTTCAAATTTTCGGCCGAACATTAAGTTTAATTGTTCGGTCGAAAAAGAAAAAAAAATACTAAAAAATACTTCAGCCAAAAAAAAGTGTCGAATTCAGCCCAAAAAAAGTGTGATGACGAATTTTCCACTATCAATTCTCACAAAATTGGAACACAATTTCACATTTACACCCATACAAATTATAATACAACACATGAAACACCCAGAAGCTTAATGTAACTGGTCTGAAGAATGATTATATCTATATATGTTACAATATAACGAAATGTAAACTAATTTTAATTTATATATGCAATTATAAATTAAAATTAATAATAATCCTTAATGCGAATAAGTAAAATACAAATAACTATGAAAATGTAAGCTTCTTATCTTCTAAATCATCATAGAAAAATCAGTGTTCATTTTTAATAATTCACATCAAGAATAAATGATATATGCAGAGAACTAACTAATGCTAACTATCTACTATTTTCCGTTGACGTATAGTGGAAAGACAACTGTATCAATTTCTATGAGCTAAATCATCGTTCAATTGTTCTTTTATGAAATAGTTCAATAAACCAACAACTAAATAAAATAATATATTAGAAACTGCTACAACATAAGTATTAGTTCAATTCATATAAAGAAAATAACATATCTCTGTAATCTAAGTTCATGGAATCAACTCTTAGAAACCCAAACAAGAGGAATTTCTAGATCGTTTATCACCCTTAAGAGACAAGTCACTGAATGATGATGATGATTAGATACAAATAACCTAAATTGGACTAATACGAATGAAAAGAAATGCAATAAAATTTATTGTTTATTGCTTGATCTAGGTCACTAAATGACAGTATTCTATCTTCGAAATTCTCAGAAGTCAAATTACAGAAAATTAAGAGGATGATAAAAGCAAAATGACTGTGGAAAATAGAAACATTATAAGTTTTATTTGACTAAATCAAACCAAGTCCAAAACACTTACCAAAATGTTTAAATGAATTCCACAGTCACTAATATAAAGTTAACCAGCATTTCTTTTCCCAAACTCTCTCCCTCTATTGTTGAAAATTAAAGGGGTTTATATATAGGCCCAAGAGCCTCTCACTATCCAAAATAGACTTGCAAGATTAAAACTATTTTTACAAAATTACAATATATTGTCTCTTACCTATCAGTCGTATCTTAACTACTTGAAATAAAATAAACATAAAAGGACTAGCAAGTCATCCTCCCGTAGTTCAAGAAAGTTGAAGGCATCCACAATAATTTATTCGTTGAAACCAAGTCCATCGCAAGAACAAACTGTCAGCAAATAAGGAAAATAAAATTAACAACTTACATTGATATTAAAAGATAAGTTGCTATAGAATCAAGATTTTGTAGCAGCCATTTAAATTTAGCAAAATGAAATCAAAACATTAGCATACCTCAAAAATTTCCTGAAACATATATAAACATAAAGTCTTTGTTAAGAAATATTTGAATCTGGAGAAATAATGACTTTAACATTTGAATATTTAATGATTATATGTTTATCTCCTAACTTTGTTTAGACTTCAGATTCCATAGAATTATATTTGTTTTGATTTTCCCTTAAATGATTCAGTGATTTAAGTTGGTTGTTTCCCTGTAGCAATTGGTTAATACGATGCTCCAGGCGAGGCACTGTAACAAGAAATTGTTAGTGCCAATACATGTTGAGCAGGGATGGATCAGAGACAGGGTTTCTCTGAGGGATCTTTTCTAAGTCAGTGTTTCCATCATGCACAGATTTAACATTGTCAACGAAACCATATTTATCTTTAGTTTGAATGTTATTCTTCTTCGTTGAAGGCTCGGGTGGCACTTCCAAATTAACAAAGACCTCCTTTATAGGGATGTTCTTCTGCGTATCACGTTGATCCCTTGAAATATTTCTTTCAGTTTGTTTAGCCTTCACTTTAGATTAAGAATTATAGTCAGTTTGATCAAACTCTTCTTCTTTTGCAGGTTTAAATTTAGGGCTACAGTCCAAGGGTTTTAACTAATTGTTTTCCCTAAACTCTAGTTCCAATTTGACATGATGGAAGTCAGCATTCTTAGCCATACTCTGTTGGCATTATGACACAGGTTTGGCACTATGACTTAGGTGTTGTCCTTGATGGCAACTCACTCAGATGGCAAATCATTGTTCAGGCTCTCAAAATGAAAGAAAAAGAGGTATACGCAGGTTCCCTTTGACGAAGTTGCATACACATGCGGGATTGCTGATCAAAAGTTGCGTATGCGTATGCACGCACTTTCATGCACGAAAAAGCGCGTACATGTGGGAAAACTTATTTTTGGTCCATGGTATTTAGTCCTTGGTATTTGGACATATGGTTTTGGACCATGGTATCTCTTCTGAAGTGTTGAACTCAGGTATTTGGTCCAAGGTATTGATTCTTTATGGTTTTGGACCATGGTATTGTGTAAGGCCTAAAACTATAAAAGGGGAAGGAGATCATTAGGCAAAGGCATTGACACAAGGACTGAATATCTTATGAAGAACTAGATCTAGAATACAGGTCATTGGGTTATGGTGCATAGCTGGATCTGAATCAAGGAGGAACCTGAGCGCAAGAAGAAGGATAAGTACTATTGATGGATCAAGATCTTAAGGCTTGAATAGTAGTATCTTTGAGTGATTTTGATCTGTTATTTTTTATGCATGAC
The DNA here is from genome assembly GCA_031772625.1 of Pinus tabuliformis. Taxonomy (NCBI): domain Eukaryota; kingdom Viridiplantae; phylum Streptophyta; class Pinopsida; order Pinales; family Pinaceae; genus Pinus; species Pinus tabuliformis. The sequence goes on along the minus strand of CM062810.1, from coordinate 245,635,190 downwards.
TTGATCTATAAATCTGATAATCTGGGTATAACTAATGTCTGAATAAGTGAAAAGGATAAATTATCTTTTATAGATCTGTACACAGGTTCAGCGAAGCAAAGGCACGTATACACGCTATTTATGTAAATCAAAATATAATATACGCAGGTTGGCCTTAATTCAGCAGCGTATGCACGTATGTTGTACACATTGAAGTAGCGTACGTCTCTTGAAATATGTTTTAGCTACTTCTGGTTATTGTTGCACTGTTCTGGGTTCAGAATTGGTGTCTGGTTACTCTTATTGTTTTCTGGGTACAGCATTCAGAGAAGTGACTATTTGATTCAGTTTTTTTTTGGTGCAAAGGAGATTGGTTGATGCAGATATACTTGATATTTGTTTGATGTTTTCCATGGATCCAGTTTGAAAATTTATGAAACGTGGTCCCTAAAAGAAAAGAGAAGGTTGTAGCCTTCTGTAGGTCAGCACCTACGTACTAGTACCTCAGCTAGTACAAGAGCTAAGGAGGTTATAGCTCCCTTCCAGAAGAAGTTGGAGAACGAGAGAAGGTTGTAGCCTTCTGGAGGTAGTAGCCTGTGTATTGGTATAAAACTGCACCATTACAGAATCATTGTAAAAAGAAGTTTCTAATTAAAAGAAGATAGAGATGAATTGCAGCAGGTGGTTTTCACCCACATTGGGTTTCCACCTTATATCTTTGTGTCCATGTGTGTGATGATCTATTCTATTTTACTACTCCTGTTTACTGTTCTTATGATTAATGAAGTCCTGATGCACTTATTAAAGATCAACAATTAATGAATCTTAGGATTTCTGATATACGCTAGTTTCTTTAGACACAGTAGCGTATATACGCAGTTTCCCATAACTGAAGTAGCGTATAAAAATCTAATTGTGAAATGAAAAATAATTGATTTGATAATACTGATTCACCCCCCCCCCCTCTCAGTATTATTTCCAACAATTGGTATCGGAGTAGGTCCTTCAGAAGAAGCTTGATTGCTTGAAGGAAGATCTATCATCATGAGAAACTACGAAAAGGAGGCATCTATCAGGCCACCAATCTTTGATGGAAGCAACTTCATCTATTGGAAGGTAAGAATCACAGCCTATCTTCAATCTCTTGGTATAGAATTTTGGGATATCGTGGAAACAGGATACACATTTCCATCAGCAACTCCTACAGATACGGCTGGTAAGAAGCAGTATGAAACAAATGCAAAGGCTATCAATACTCTATTAGGGAGTTTATCTCAATCAGAATTTGTCAAGGTTATGCAGCTCAAAACCACAAAAGAAATATGGGACAAGATCGTTCTGAGCTATGAAGGAGATGATCAAGTAAAACGTGCAAAACTACAAACTCTCAGAATTCAATATGAAAATCCCAAAATGCACAATGATGAAAGTGTGGCTAATTATTTCTTACGTATAGATGAGATTGTTAATTGTATGAAAAACTTGGGTGAAGAGATAAAAGAAGTTACTTTGGTTGAAAAGGTTCTGAGATCTTTGTCTTCTAAGTTTGAATTAAAAGTTTCGGCCATAGGAGAAAAGCAGAATCTTCAAAGCATTACCATGTCACAGCTGCACGGAATTCTAACTGCTTTCGAAATGAGAAAAGGGGGACCATCACACATGAGAGAATCTGCATTCAAAGCCTCAGGAAAAGGAGAATACAATGATTCAAGACATATGTCAGAAGGAGAGGAAGAATCAAACTTTTTCAAGAACCTTCAACGGGGTTCTGGAAGATTCAGAGGTAAGCTACCTTTTAAATGCTTTGCTTGCGGAAGAGTCAGTCACTATGTAGCCAAGGGTCCACACAAAGATAAGCTTGAAAAAGGTAAGGAACCAATTAGATGGAACAGAAAACAGAATGTAAGTAAGAAGAGTTATTATACACATGAAGACAGTGATGGATTTTCAAATAGTGATGAAGATGAACAAGGTAATGATTATAGACTTTTGATGGCTTTTGAAGATGATGATTTCTTGGATGCTATAGATGAAGAAGGTCTTTATGAAGAAAATTCTAAACATAAAATTTGTTTAGAAGAAAAGAATATGATTAAAGATACTCTGACATTCCAACTTGTTGAAAAGGAAAAACACAATGAAAAGTTAGAATGTGAAATTGTGGGACGTAGAAAAGATATTGAGAAAACAAAAGCTCTTAATCTTATATTTGCTAAAGGATCTGAAACTTTAGATGATATTATCAAAGTGTAGCGTTCTCCTCTAATCAAGACAAGTCTTGGGTATATTGAAGAAGCATCTCAAGCACAGAAGCCATCTACCTCCAAAAGTTATCTTGAAGCAGCAAGGAGAAGTGAACAGGTTGACAATCGATAGCAAAGGCACAATGCAGATCACCAGGTAAATCAGGGACAATTTACTTCAAGAATGAACAGAGATCACCAAGAAAATCAAGGGCAATCTACTTCAAGGATGAACAGAAGCTACAATCAACCACTGGTAAATCATTCTCAATTTTCCTCAAGAACGAATGGCTATGGAAATTACAATCACCTGGACGGAAGGTTTGATAATCGCAGGAATTTCTTCAATGGCCAATGCTTCTCATGTCATAACTTTGGACACAAAGCAGCTCAATGTGTTTCCTACAAGACCATCATGACCAGAGAAGCACTAAATCAAAGGAGTGTGACTGGAATCATGAAAAGAACCTACAATAACTTTTCTGCTCTTGAAAATGAAATAGAATGTATTATTTGTAACAACTTCAGTCATGGAGATTCTGAATGCAGGAGTAGGTTTCGGCAAACAACTCAGAAGGAGCAAGCTTCATTGAGTCCCAAAACATGGAGGAAGAAAGAACCGCAACCAGAAAGATGTGGTATAGCCTTATATGCGGAAGGACAGGAAAATTAGTGGTACATCGACAATGGTTGCTCAAAACATATGACAGGTGATAAAGAAAAACTTCAGTCATATAGTGCCTTTGAAAAGGAAAGGAAGGTCTCATTTGGAAATGATACCCCTCCATTCATAAAAGGTAAAGGTTCTATTATTTAAAAAGAAAAAGTCAAAGCTGGAAATGTTATGTATGTTGATGGCTTAAAACATAATCTATTGAGTGTCAGTCAAATGTGTGATCAAGGAAATGAGGTAATATTTCGATCAAATGGATGTATTGTTCGTGAGCTTGATACAGGAGAAACAGTGATCAAGGGCATAAGAACTCCAAATAATTTATACATACTCAAGGGAGGACAACAACAATGCTATCTAAGCAAGAATGATGAACACTGGCTATGGCACAGAAGATTGGGGCATCTAAGCTTCTCTCAGATAAGGAAAGCATGCAAATATCAGGCGGTTTGTGATCTCCCTGACATCAGAATTCCTGACAATACAATATGTAAATCATGTCAGTTTGGTAAACAAACCATAGCTAATTTCCCTAAGAAGGAAGGATCAGCTAGTAGGCCACTTGAACTTGTCCATACTGATGTATGTGGTCCAACTAGGAAGAGGTCACCTCAAGGAGAAGAATACTTCATATTCTTCATTGACGATTTTTCAAGGATGTGTTGGATAGGACTTCTAAAGCATAAAGACGAAGCTTTCGAAATGTTCAAAGCATTCAAAGCCTTGGTTGAAAATGAATCAAATCGCAGAATCAAATGCCTCAGGTCTGATCGAGGAGGGGAATTTCCCTCGAATGAATTTTTCGATTTTAGTGAAGAACATGGAATAAGAAGGGAATTCTCTACTGCAAGGACTCCTTAGCAAAATGGAGTAGTAGAAAGGATGAATAAAACGGTTCAACAAATGGCTCGTGCTATGCTTAATGAGTCTAGAACTCCTGCAACCTTCTAGGGTGAAGCTGCATTTACTACCGTTACTATTCTCAACAAGACAAATGTCCAAGTAAACATCACCCAGACTCCTCATGAACTCTAGTATGGTAAGACTCCTACGGTAAAATACTTCAAAATTTTTGGAAGAAAATGTTATATCAAAAGGACTGATGAAAACCTTGGCAAGTTTGAACCCAGATGAAGGCATCCTCCTTGGTTACTCTCCCCATAGAAAAGGATATAAGTGTTACAATAAAAGACTTGGAAAAATTGTTGAAAGTATTGATGTAGTGATTGATGAAGAAGGAAACATTCCTAGGCAGGTAAAATCCGAAGATTTCAAAGATGATGAGGACTACCCTTCAACATCAAATCAGACTTTTGATGAAGAAGAAACCCATGAGGCACCAAAAGAATAGATAAGGATAGAAGAAAAGACTCCATCCAGGTATGTTCAGAAGAATCATCCAGAAACTCAAATTTTGGGGCAGAAAGAGACAGGTGTACAAACAAGAAGAACTATTTCAGAAGCTTCAAGCTATCTAACATTTCTCTTCTCCACTGAACCACAAAATGTAAGAGAAGCATGCAAAGATGAATGTTGGGTCAAGGCCATGAATGAAGAACTTGAGCAGATTGAAAAGAATAACACTTGGGAGTTGGTTCCTAGACCAAACGATAAGAATGTCATAGGGACAAAATGGATATTCAAAAACAAGCTGAACGAAAATGGAGATGTTATTAGAAACAAGGCCAGACTTGTTTGTAAAGGGTATGCTCAACAAGAAGGAATAGACTTTGAAGAAACTTTTGCACCGGTTGCTAGACTTGAAGCCATAAGAATGTTCCTTGCTCTTTCTAGCTTTCAGAAGTTCAAAGTTTTTCAAATGGATGTGAAATCTGCCTTTTTAAATGGAGACTTGGAAGAAGAAGTGTATATTGAGCAACCAGATGGATTCATCCTTGGAAATGATCCAAAACTTGTATGCAGACTTAAGAAGGCACTCTATGGTCTTAAACAGGCTCCAAGGGCTTGGTATTATCATCTGGACAAATACCTCCATCAACAAGGTTTTTCAAAAGGATCAGCAGATAGCAATCTATATGTAAAAATTGATAATGATAAATTGCTAATACTTGTCGTGTATGTTGATGATATCATCTTTGGTAGCAATGAAGAAGCCATGAGTCAAAACTTTGCTTTAGTGATGCAGAAAGAATTTGAAATGTCCTTGCTTGGTGAGCTGACATATTTTCTTGGTTTACAAGTCCAGCAAAATAAAGATGGTATCTTTTTATCACAAACCAGGTACCTCAAGGAGATCTTGAAGAAATATGGCATGGAAGATTCGAAACCAGTATGTACCACTATGGTAACAGGATGCAGCCTCAGCGCAAATGATGATTGAGTAGCAGTTCATCAACCAACCTATAGATCCATGATTGGTAGTCTGCTCTATCTAACTGGTACCCGACCAGACATCATGCATGTAGTGGGAATAGTTGGAAGATTCCAGGCAAGTCCAAAAGAAGCACACCTTCAGGTGGTTAAAAGAATTTTAAAATATCTTCAAGGGACACAAAACTATGGCCTATGGTATCCTAGAGATATAGATCTCACACTTCATGCATATACAGATGCAGATTGGGCAGGAAGCGTGGATGACAGAAAAAGCACTAGTGGTGGTGCATTCTTTATGGGTTCCAGATTAGTATCTTGGTTTAGCAAGAAACAAAGTTCAATTGCTTTATCTATAGCTGAAGTGGAATATGTGGTTGATGCATCTTGCTGCACACAAATCTTTTGGATGATGCAAATTTTTCAAGATTTTCAAATCACTTGTACTCCACCTATCTCCATTTTATGTGATAATACAAGTGCAATCGGTATTTCAAAAAATCCAGTCATGCATTCAAAGACCAAGCACATACCTATCAATATCATTTTCTTCGAGAACAAGTGCTTGAACAAAAGGTCAAATTGGAGCATGTTCCCTCCAAGGAATAGTTTGCTAATATACTCACCAAACCACTGCGCAGGGAGACATATGAATACCTCAGACAGAAGCTAGGAGTAGTTGATGCAACATCTTGCTGTTGAAACTTGTCTAAAATTGGTTGTACGTGAGTTTAATGAGGAGATTCCGCATACATACACCGATTTATGTGGATACAGTCGCATGTTGGTTTGAAGACAAACAGTGGGCCAGGCTCAGGATGAAAGGAGTCTGATATGGGTCTGACAGAGACCATCTGGCACTGGTTCAGGGGGAGCATATATATTCTTCTAATAATGCATTGTTGGCATTATCCTAGAAGATCTTGGTTCAAGTTCACATTGTTTTGGTTTCAGGGGGAACAGGTGCAGAAGGAGAACATGGTGGCTGGTCTGAATGAGAATTGACAGATGTTGCTGATGATAGTTGTTGATAACTATCATAGTCTAGTTGTAGATATTTCGTCTCTATGTCATGTAATTCTTTTCTTATCAAGGTCATGTAATGGCCTACTTTGGTTTCTCCACTATGTCTGGGATGGATAATGTAATGTTCTTGTTTTATCTTGTGTAAACTTTTGGTGTATCCCCACTTGGTTGGGAGATGGATGTATGTATGAGTCTTAGGTGGTAGGATGGTCATTTATGATGTATAAAGTTATGTATCTTCTTGTAAAACATCTTCTTGCAGACCTTGCCTACAGTTAGGGGGAGCATGGACAGCATAGCAGAGCGAAGATTTCAACATGAACTCAGGGGGAGCATAACCCTTTGCCCTTGATGTCAAAGGGGGGGAGAATGACTTTGAGTGACTTGGGTTTGCCATCAAGTCCAAAGGGGGAGATTGTTGGCATTATGACACAAGTTTGGCACTATGACTCAGGTGTTGTCCTTAATGGCAACTCACTCAGATGGCAGATCACTGTTCAAGCTCTCAGAATGAAAGAAAAAGAGGTATACGCAGGTTCCCTTTGACGAAGTCATGTACACACACGGGATTGCTGATCAAAAGTCGCGTATATGTATGCACGCACTTTCATGCACGAAAAAGTGTGTATGTGTGGAAAAACTTATTTTTGGTCCATGGTATTTAATCCTTGGTATTTGGACCTATGGTTTTAGACCATGGTATCTTGTATGAAGTGTTGAACTGAAGTATTTGGTCCAAGGTATTGATTGTTTATGGTTTTGGACCATGGTATTGTGTAAGGCCTAAAACTATAAAAGGGAAAGGAGATCGTTAGGCAAAGGCATTGACACAAGGACTGAATATCTTATGAAGAACTAGATCTCGAATACAGGTCATTGGGTTATGGTGCATAGCTGGATCTGAATCAAGTAGGAACCTAAGCGCAAGAAGAAGGATAAGTACTATTGATGGATCAAGATCTTAAGGCTTGAATAGTAGTATCTTTGAGTGATTTTGATATGTTATTTTTGATGCATGACTTGATCTATAAATCTGATAATTTGGGTATAACTGATGTCTGAATAAGTGAAAAGGATAAATTATCCTTTATAGATCTATACACAGGTTCAATGAAGCAAAGGCGCATATACACGCTGGTTATGTAAATCAAAATAGCGTATATGCAAGTTGGCCTTAATTCAACAGCGTATGCACGCATACTGTACACATTGAAGTAGCGTACGTCTCTTGAAATATGTTTTAGCTACTTCTGGTTATTGTTGTAGTGTTCTGGGTTCAGAATTGGTGTCTGGTTCATGTTACTGTTTTCTGGGTACAGCATTCAAAGAAGTGACTATTTGATTCAGTTTTTGTTTGGTGCAAAGGAGATTGGTTGATGCAGATATACTTGATATTTGTTTGATGTTATCCATGGATCCAGTCTGAAAATTTATGAAACGTGGTCCCTAAAAGAAAAGAGAAGGTTGTAGCCTTTTGTAGGTCAGCACCTACGTACTAGTACCTCAACTAGTACAAGAGCTAAGGAGGTTGTAGGTCCCTTCCAGAAGAAACTAGAGAACGAGAGAAGGTTGTAGCCTTCTGCAAGTAGCAGCTTGCGTACTGGTATAAGACTTCACCAGTACAGAATCATTGTAAAAATAAGTTTCTAATTAAAAGAAGATAGCGACGAATTGCAGCAGGTGGTTTTCACCCACATTGGGTTTCCATCTTATATCTTTGTGTCCATGTGTGTGATGATCTGTTATGTTTTACTGCTCTTGTTTACTCTTCTTATGATTAATGAAGTCCTGATGCATTGATTAAAGATCAAAAATTAATGAATCTTAAGCTTTCTGATATATGTAGGTTTCTTTAGACACAGTAGCGTATATACGCAGTTTCCCATAGCTGAAGTAGCATATACAAATCTGATTGTGAAATGAAAAATAATTGATTTAATAATACTGATTCACCCCCCCTCTCATTATTATTTCCAACATACTCTTGGTTATATGAGTAGGTGTAATTTCAGGATTTAAAACCCCATTATCATCAGAAAAATACAACTACTCTATATGAAAGATTCATTAGGTTCATCTTAATTTACCATACGAGAATTAGATGGAAATGGGTCAACCAGTGGAGGATTGTTTGAAAACCTACCTTTAAGACCTGTTTGCTCAGAACTTTGGGGTTTTTTATACCCGTTTCAAAGGAGGAATGTATCCCATACTTTGCCATTCTTGTCTAAATGGTGCTTCACTAAAATGTAGATAAGGTCATGATAAAATAAAGACCTGACAGGGTTTTTTTCACTGAGCCTAATAAGCTTTGTCAATTTTGGCTAGGTTTATCTAAAAAAATATGGAAGAATAAGCTCATACCCAAAAAATACCATCAGGAGATGCATATGATAAAAAAACACTAATACATAATTCCCCTCACATGTTATATAACAGCATAGAAAAAACAACAGATATTGCTAGTTAGGTTTCAAGAAAGAGATCGACATGCCTTTGACATCGTCTATGTAACTCTTGTTGGCCACAAACTTCTTCCAGGTTGTTTTGCAGATAGGGAAATTCTTCTACCATTTTTCTCCCTCTATGGGAAGATGGGTTGTTTCGATGATGAAACTAACATCCACGAGAATCTCCAGGTCACCAACCATTGCCTTCTTACCATCAAAGGTAGAAGCAAAAGCTCTAACTAATCCCTCACTGAAACCCTAAAAAAGATAGAGGAATTATGATGGGTCCATCCCCTCGTCACACTCGCCAACCTCAATAAAGGGATATAAATAAACTGAAATGATTAACAACTTGATTAAATGTGTGATTGATTTATTCGGCAGTTGATTACAATGATTTATTAGATATTTGGCTTCCGGTATTTATGACTTGTACCAATATTGCTAGTTCTTGGACATGTGTCCACTCCTTGATAATCTCACTCCCACTTTCCTATGTGACCCGCAAACCCTATCTCCCGGTCATTTGCTCGTCATTTTGTTAGAGGTTGAGGGTTTCACTGTATAGTATTTCTGGTGCCATTTCATTGTAAGGTTATGCTACCTCTTGTGCTTTGGTTTGGTCTTCGACCTAAGAACCTGTTCGGCTTCATTGTCTAGTAAGTTATGCTTGCTCGACATTGATTTTCTATTGTTCTTCCACCTCGGTGCTTAATATACTATGTTGTGTTCAGGAAATTCACTTATTTGAAAAGACTGTGTGTTCCTCTGAGTATGTGGTTAATTTTGGTTGTTTACTGGACTATGTGACTGTTCCTTCCTTGGTTTCTTCGATTCAACTGTTCTAAGAGCTCTCTGGTCATTTTACTTTGTTTCTTTAACAAGTTGTGGTCTCAGGGTCTTTGGTTGCGGTTTCTTCTTCAACAGCAAGGTAAGGCCCCGTTCTATGCCATCATTCTTCTCTCCTTTTCACGCACTTGTCTAACTCACTTGCTCCTTCGTGAGCAGAGGGACCCTCGGTGATTGCAACCTAAGTGCTCTATCTCAGCACTAGTAAGTCCAAACCCTAAATCTCTGTATATTTTTTTTTGTTCCTCGTTTCTTCTATCCCTATCACGGAATGTTGATATTTTTGTTGTTGGTATTCTCGTTGCAGGTGGTTCCGTCTTGGAGGTATTGGCTTTGTCTATATGGCGTGCTGGCTAGGCCTGGGTAGGGTCGCTCCTTGTCAATCTTGTTTACTTGTTTGTCTCTTAGGTTAGGCTAATATGTTGTGGAGACTGTTGTCTGGCCGGCATAATGTAGCCGAGTCCTTTAAACTTGCATGTTACAGTTTGGGTTGTCGTTGTAGGTTCGTTTTTAGTTAGGGTTTCTATACCCGTCCTCTGTTACACTTCTTATTTGACTTGTATAGCGTTAATCTTGTAAAGACTGTAATGTATTTTCAACAGCGATTTACGAATACTTTTTGGAAATAAAAAGAAGGGTTTCTTTTCCAGGGAATACCTATGTTGTTAGTCTCTGTCCTTGTTGTTCAGAATTTGTATTCTTCCAGGAACTTCTTTCGCTCTTTGAATTAATGATTCTGGGACTATTCGGCCCTGTATCTGTAGTTTCTTCCGAGTCTTTACTTGCAAGGTCTTGCTGGCTTGTCGGCCTGTTTAATTTATGCAAATAGAACAGTATGTATGCTTTGTGGAATAGATACAAGCGAATTAGCTTTTACTGTAACAAACAACTCAATGTAACAATCCGCAGATAGAAAATTGTGGGATATTAAAAATGCAACTTCTGTGTGCTCAGAGATGTTTTTATTATATTTCTCTTTCTCTAAAAAGTCAAACCAGTTACAATGCATTCTATCTCCTTTTCAATAATTTCCTGGAAATAGTTTCTCTTAACTGTAGTTGGTTACATTTTTATAGTTTATTTTCAGTTTTAAAATTTTTTATTTCCTTACACTATGATCTGTATAAGTTAACATGAAAAACAAAAAATAATTAACTATAGCAGTTTGTCTAATTCAACTTCTACCTTCCTAAATATTGTTTTTCTATGAAATTAAAATAACAATAAAAGAAACGACTACAGGGTTCATTTTCAATTTCCTACTTAGTCCTCTCAGAAACCAAAAAACCTTTTGTCATGATGACCCGTCAGCTAGATGCTCCTACATCAGGCACCTGGGGTAATAAAAAGTCATGGCTCCGTTCCATGAGCTCCTCCACAGAATAACCCGCCTTTTGTATCTGCACTGTGTCGAGCCACAAACTGTCCTCGATAGGACGGTTCTTCCACTTGACAAAGTACCGCGGAGACTTCTTCCTGCGAGTCCTCTTTGCCACCTGTGTGTTGAGAATCTTCTCAATCTCATGGGGTTGAGCCGAAGGCATTTGCCTCATCCAAGAACCGCCTTCAACTTGGGTGTCCCATTCTTGTTGTACCACATTGTCATCTTTAGGGTTGGCAGTATATGGGAACAGGACTGCCACATTGAAAATAGGTGATATGCCTATATCTGGTGGCAGTTGTATTTCATAAGAGTTAACTGAGAATTTACGCAGAATTCTACAGGGACCAATCTTCTTAAATTTCAGCTTGTTATATGTGCCCTTAGGAAACCGTTCTTTGCGTAAGTGTGCAAGGACTTCATCCCCTACATTAAATTTCATTTCTCGTTGCTTTAAATCTGCCTGTTGTTTGTATTTCTAAATGTTGTCCTGCAACTTTGATTTCACCTGCTCGTGTAGATCATTCATCGCTTTGGCAAAATCTTCCACATCAGCACTTCTCTTCTCCAATTTTCCCAGATCTTGCAACTCATGTACTCCGCGAGGATATATGCCGTACAAGATCTGAAATGGACTGTGTCTGGTGCTGCAATTTGGTGAATCGTTATAAGTGAATTCTGCTTCAGCGAGTGCACGATCCCATAACCGTGAATTTCCCCAGTCAGGCTCCATAGCAGGCTCCCTAAACTCCTGTTCACCACTTCCGTTTTCCCGTCAGTCTGCGGATGATATGCAGAGCTAAAGTTCAATTGTGTATCCAACTTCTTCCATAGGGTGTGCCAAAAGTGCCCTGTGAATTTTACATCCCTGTCGGAAATAATAGATCTGGGTAGGTCGTGTAATCTAAAAATCTCAGTGAAAAACAGGTGAGCTACATGAGTGGCATCACAAGTTTTTCGACAAGGGATGAAATGCGCCATTTTCGAAAACCTGTCTACCACCACCATCACCGAGTCATAACCTCGCTACGTTCTAGGCAATCCGAAGACAATTTCAATGTTGACTAAGTCCCATGGTCTACTTGGAATAGGCAGTGGTGTGTAAAGTCCGGTGTTTTGACTATGTCCTTTCGCCAATTGGCAGACTTTACACCTACTTACATATCGCTGCACATCCCTTCGCATTCTTGGCCAGCAATAGAAGTGTCCGAGCTGATCTAAAGTTTTTTCTCTACCAAAATGTCCGGCTAGACCTCCACTATGCTTCTCCCAAATAATATTTTCTCTCATTGAACACTCAAGAATACATAATTGTCCCCCTTTAAACAGTAGCTTCTCCTACAAATTATAGTCCAACCATGGACTATTGTTTCTCAGCAAGGGATTCAGACATGCTTCATAAGCCTCTTTGAAATCCACATTCGTCTGATACAAGTCTTTCAAATGCTCGAAGCCCAACACTTGTATCGTACTTTCTTGTAAGGGCAAGGCTCTTTTTCTCAACACATCTACCACCTTGTTGGCTTGTCCGCTGATATGTTTCAACACAAAGGTGAAACTCTGCAAATATTCGACCCACTTGGCATGCTTGTGGTTCAATTTATATTGTTGCATCACATATTGCAATGCAGAATTATCAGAAAATAACACAAATTCACTCTCCAACAGATAGTGTCTCTAATGCTTCAGTGCTTGGACGACGACATAGAATTTCTTACCATAAGATGAATACTTCTGCCTGCTTTCATTCAACTTCTCGCTGAAAAATGAAATAGGTTTGTCTTCTTTGCTGAGTACAGCACCAATAGTTGTACTGCTTGCATCGCAGTGAACCTGGAAAACCTTATTAAAATCTGGTAACCTTAAAATTGGCCTTTCTGTAATTTTCTTCTTTAGGAGTTGAAAGCTTTTCTCTACTGCCTCGGTCCAATGAAAAGGTTGACTTGCCTTTTTAATAATGTCCAACATAGGAGCGCAGATTTCATTGAAATTTCTTATAAATTTGCGATAAAAACTCGCCAGCCCATGAAACCTACGTACCTCAAACAAGCTTTTCGGGGATGACCAGTTAATGATTGCTGCAATCTTTTTTGGGTCCATCTTCAACTTATTTTCTACAATTGCAAAGCCCAGATAAACCAGTTCTCTTTGTAGGAAATTACATTTTTTCAAATTTATCAGCAGCTTATTCTGCCGCAATTTCTCCAACACACTTCGAACATGTCAAAAGTGTTCCTCCTTAGTCTTGCTGAAAATTAATATTTCATCAAGATATACTATCACAAACTTTCCGATGAACTCTTTCAGCATTTCGTTCATCAACCGCGTAAAGTTACTAGGGGTGTTACTCAAACTGAATGGCATGACTAGCCACTCATACAGCCCTGCATTATTCTTGAAGGTTGTCTTCCACTGATCTCCTTCCCTGATCCGGATCTGATGATAGCCACTCTTTAGATCAATCTTCGTGAAGTATGCAACCCCACTCAGGCAGTCCATCATATCGTCCATCCGTGGTAGTGGAAATCTGTACCTGACGGTAATTTTATTAATGGCCCTTGAATCCGTGCACATTCGCCATTCTCCTCCTTTCTTGGGAACGAGAACTGTTGGTACTGCACAAGGGCTCAAAATCTCCCTTATTAGACCTTTATCTAGCAACTCTTGCACCTGTTTTCTGATCTCCTCATTATCTTTGGGGCTCATCCAATATGCTGCCTTATTTGGTAGACTTGCTCCAGGTATAAAGTCAATATGATGAATGATGCTTCTTTTGGGAGGCAACTTGCCTGGAAAATTGTCAACTAAAATATTAGTGAACTCCTGCAGCATCTTCTGAATTTCTATAGGTAAATCAGACATTTCTGTGTGCAACAACGCTGACTTTGCCCTCCTCACAACAGCATAGTTCACTTCACTTTCTTCGATCTGTTTCAAAAACTATTTTCCACCTATTAGTAATGCTTTCATCCCACTTGCTTCTGTTGTCTCCTCTTCCTTGATGGGCACAAGTGTGTGCTTGATCCCATCTTTAACAAACTTGTAGCAGTTCGTCTTCCTATCATGTACTACCTTTCGATCATACTGCCATGGTCTTCCTAGTAGTATGTGACACACATCCATTGGCATAATATCACAGATAACTTTGTCTTTGTACCTGCAAATGTGGAATTCAACTTCACACTGTTCATCAACCAATAGCTAGTGGCCTTTTTGCAGCCATGACGCCTTGTAAGGGGTGGGGTGATTCTGCCGCTTCAAACCCAACTTATCTACCATCTTGGTGGCAACAAAATTATATGTACTTCCACTGTCAATGATCAACTTGCAGCATTTCCCGTACAATTTGCAAACTGTCCGGAATAATGCTTTCCTTTGGGTCTGTTCAGCTGTTTCTTTAGCTAGTTTCAGCAATACTTTGTTCAAAACTAAGGCTTCCCCTATTTTCGACACATTTTCTACTTCTTGGGGCGGTGCCTCTGCTTCCTCAGGCTATGCAACAAACGTTCCTCTCTGGCTAGCTTGCTCTACTTCATGGCATTCAAAAGATCTATGCCCCCATTTATGGCACATGTAGCACTGATAATTAGCTCCTCTACCTTAGCCATTCCCTCTTCCTCGCTGATATGGCCTGCCACCTCTAGTGTTGTCTCCTTTTTCTGTTGTTCCTGAAGTCTTGGAGTTGTTTCCCTCTTCGCTATTACTAGCAGTTCGTCCTCTGCCACAGGACTGTCCTCGTCCTCTGCCGGTTCCCCGTCCTCTCCTAGCATTTTGTTTTCTAGTAATATTCTCCTCAGCCTTCACATCACTCTGATAGGCCTCTTCTATACTTCTCGGGGAAAGAATGTTGATTTCATCCAATATGTCCAGTCTCAAACCATTTACGTATCTTGTTGTCTTCTCTGGTGTATCCTCGGTATAACCAGCCCTTAAGTTTACCCAGTAGAATTCTTCTGTATACTCCCTCACTGTCATCCCTTTTTGTCTCAAATTTTGTACTTGTCTATGTAGTGCAACCTGATAATCCTTAGGCAGAAATTTTCCTTTCAGCTTGGCCACCATCCTTGGCCACTTCTTTATTGGTAACTTGTTCATCCTTCTTCTCTTTGCTTGGACACTGCCCCACCACAGGGCTGTGTGTCCTTTCAGCTTTGTTGCAGCGAACTTGACCCTTCAATCCTCACTAACCTCTTCACATTCAAAAAACTTGTCCAATTCCCTAATCCAGTCCAACAGAACTTCTGTGGACAGGCTGCCATCGTAATTTGGGATCTCCGATTTGGGCTTGTTGTTGGCCAACAGGCGAGACCTTGACAACTTCATCTCCAACCCTTCCTCATCCGATCCATCTGTTGTTAACTATGGCTTCTTCTTCACTGTCATCTCCTATCTCTAGATCCCTTCTCCTTCCTGCTTCAACTGCCTCCAAACGAGCAGTAAGGATCCTTATTTCTTCTCTTAGTCCTTCATCTGCTACTCTGCGCACACCTCTTGCACATCCTCATCTTCGACCTTCCATGTCTATCCTGGCACTTCCAATTTCCTACTCTGATACCACTTGATGGGTCCAGCCCCTCGTTACACTTGCCAACCTCAATGAAGGGATATAAATTAACTGAAATGTTTAACAGCTTGATTAAATGTGTGATTGATTTATTCGGCGGTTGGTTACAATGATTTACTAGATATTTGGCTCTCGGTATTTATGACTTGTACCAGTATTGCTAGTTCTTGGACATGTGTCCACTCCTCGATAATCTCACTCCCGCTTTGGTATGTGACCCACGAACCCTATCTCCCGGTCATTGGCTCGTCATTCTGTTAGAGGTTGAGAGTTTCACTGTGTAGTCTTTCTGGTGCGATTTCATTGTAAGGTTATGCTACCTCTTGTGCTTTGGTTCGGTCTTCGACCTAGGAACCTATTCGGCTTCACTGTCTGGTAAGTTATGATTGCTCGATACTAATTTTCTATTGTTCTTCTGCCTCGGTGCTTAATATGCTATGTTATGTTCAGGAAATTCGCTTATTTGAAAAGACTATGTGTTCCTCTGAGTATGTGGTTAATGTTGGTTGTTTTGTGGACTATGCGAATGTTCCTTTCTTGGTTTCTTCGATTCAACCATTCTCAGAGCTCTCTGGTCCTTTTGCTCTATTTCTTTGACAGGTTGTGGTCTCAGGGTCTTTGGTTGCGGTTTCTTCTTCAACGGTAAGGTCAGACCCCGTTCTATGCCATCATTATTCTCTCCTTTTCACACACTTGTCTAACTCACCTGCTCCTTCGTGAGCAGAGGGACCATCAATGACTGCAACCTAGGTGCTCTGTCTAAGCACTAGTAAGTCCGAACCCTAAATCTCTGTATATTTTTTTTGTTTCTCATTTCTTCTATACCTGTCACGGAATGTTCATATTTTTGTTTTTGGTATTCTTATTGCAGGTGGTTCCGTCTTAGAGGTCTTGGCTTCGACTATATGGCATGCTGGCTAGGCCCGGGTAGGGTCGCTCCTTGTCAATCTTGTTTACTTATTTGTCTCTTAGGTTAGGCTATTATGTTGTGGAGACTGTCGTCTAGCCGACATAATGTAGCCGAGTCCTTTAAACTTGCATGTTATAGTTTGAGTTGTCGTTGTAGGTTCATTTTTAGTTAGGGTTTCTATACCTGTCCTCTGTTACACTTCTTATTTGACTTGTACAGCATTATTCTTGTAAAGACTGTAATGTATTTTGAACAGATATTTACGAATACTTTTTGGAAATAAAAAGAAGGGTTTCTTTTCCAGGGAATACCTGTGTTGTTAGTCTCTGTCCTTGCTATTCAAAATTTGTATGCTTCTAGGAACTTCTTTCGCTCTTTGAATTAATGATTCTGGGACTATTTGGCCCTGTATCTATAGTTTCTTCTGAGTCTTTACTTGCAAGGTCTTGCTGGCTTGTAGGCCTATTTAATTTATGAAAATAGAACAGTATGTATGATTTGTGGAATAGATACAAGCGAATTAGCTTTTACTGTAACAAACAACTCAACGTAACAATCTGCAGATAGACAATTGTGGGATATTAAAAATGCAACTTCTGTGTGCTCAGAGATATTTTTATTATCTTTCTCTTTCTCTAAAAAGTTGAACCTGTTACAATGCATTATGTCTCCTTTTCAATAATTTCCCGGAAACAGTTTCTCTTAACTGTTGTTGGTTACATTTTTATAGTTTATTTTCAGTTCTAAAATTGTTTATTTCCTTACGCTATGATCTGTATAAGTTAACATGAAAAACAAAAAATAATTAACTATAATAGTTTGTCTAATTCAACTTCTACCTTCCTAAATATTGTTTATCTATGAAATTAAAATAACAATAAAAGAAATGACTACAGTGTTCATTTGTAATTTCCTCTTCAGTCCTCTCAAAGACCAAACAACCTTCTGTCATGATGACCCGTCAACTAGATGCTCCTGCATCAGGCTCCCGGGGTAATAAAAAGTCATGGCTCTGTTCCATGAGCTCCTCCACAGAATAACCCGCCTTTTGTATCTGCGCCGTGTCAAGCCACGAACTATCCTCGATAGGACGGTTCTTCCACTTGACAGGGTACCGCAGATACTCCTTCCTGTGAGTCCTCTTGGCCACCTGTGTGTCGAGAATCTTCTTGATCTCAAGGGGTTGAGCCGAAGGCATTTGCCTCATGTAGGAACCACCTTCAACATGGGTGTCTCGTTATGGCCGTACCACACTGTCATCTTCAGGGTTGGCAGTATATGGGAACAGGTCTGCGACGTTGAAAATAGGAGATATGCCTATATCTGGTGGCAGTTGTATTTCATAAGTGTTAACTGAAAATTTACGTAGAATTCTACAGGGACCAATCTTCTTAAATTTCAACTTGTTATATGCGCCCTTAGGAAACTGTTCTTTGTGTAAGTGTGCAAGGACTTCATCCCCTACATTAAATTGCATTTCTCGTCACTTTAAATCTGCCTGCTGTTTGCATTTCTGAATGTTGTCCTACAACTTTGATTTCACCTGCTCGTGTAGATCATTCATCGCTTTGGCAAAATATTCCCCATCAACACTTCTCTTCTCCAATTTTCCCAGATCCCGCAACTCATGTACTCCGCGAGAATGCATGTCATACAGGATCTGAAATGGACTGTGTCTGGTGTTGCGGTTTGGTGAATCGTTATAAGCAAATTCTGCTTGAGCGAGCGCACGATCCCATAACTGTGAATTTTCCCCAGTCAGGCTCCATAGCAAGTTCCCCAAACTCCTATTCACCACTTCTATTTGCTTGTCAGTCTACGGATGATATGTAGAGCTGAAGTTCAATTGTGTATCCAAATTCTTCCACAGGGTGCGCCAAAAGTGCCCTATGAATTTTACGTCCCTGTCAAAAATAATAGATCTGGGTAGGCTGTGTAATCTAACAATCTCAGTGAAAAACAGGTGAGCTACATGAGTGGCATCACTAGTTTTTCAAAAAGGGATGAAATGCACCATTTTTGAAAACTTGTCTACCACCACCATCACCGAGTCGTAACCTCGCTACGTTTTAGGCAGTCCCAAGACAAAGTCAATGCTGACTAAGTCCCATGGTCTACTTGGAACAGGTAGTGGTGTGTAAAGTCCGATGTTTTGACTATGTCCTTTCGCCAATTGGTATACTTTACACCTACTTACATATCGTTGCACATCCCTTCGCATTCTTGGCCAGTAATAGAAGTGTCTGAGCTGATCTAAAGTTTTGTCTATACTGAAATGTCCGGCTAGACCTCCACTATGCTTCTCCCGAATAATATTTTCTCTCATCGAACAATCAGGAATACATAATTGTCCCCTTTTAAACAGTGGCTTCTCCTGCAAATTGTAGTCCAACAATGGACTATTGTTTCTTAGCAAGGGATTTTGATAGGCTTCATAGGCCTCTTTGAAATCCACATCGATCTGATACAAGTCTTTCAAATGCTCGAATCCCAGCACTTGTATCGTACTTTCTTGTAAGAGGCAAGGCTCTTCTGCTCAACGCATTTTCGACCTTGTTGGCCTGTCCACTGATATGTTTCAACACAAAGGTGAAACTCTACAAATATTCAACCCACTTGGCATGCTTGTGGTTCAATTTATGCGATTGCATCACATATTGCAGCGTAGAATTATCAGAAAATAACACAAATTCACTCCCCAACAGATAGTGTCTCCAATGCTTCAATGCTTGGACAACAGCATAGAATTCCTTATCATAAGATGAATACTTCTGCCTGCTTTCGTTCAACTTCTCGCTAAAAAATGCAACAGGTTTGTCTTCTTGGCTGAGTATAGCACCCATAGTTGTACCGCTTGCATTGTAGAGAACTTAGAAAACCTTATTAAAATCTGGTAACTTTAAAATTGGTCTTTCTATAATTTTCTTCTTTAGGAGCTGAAAGCTTGTCTCTGCTGCCTCGGTCCAACGAAAAGGATGACTTGCCTTTATAATAGTGTCCAACATAGGCGTGCAGATTTCACTGAAATTTCTTATAAATTTGCGATAAAAACTCGCTAGCCCATGAAAACTATGTACCTCAAACAGGCTTTTCGGGGATGGCTAGTTAATGATTTTTGCAATCTTTTCTGGGTCCATCTTCAACTCGTTTTCTACAATTACAAAGCCCAGATAAACTAGTTCTCTTTGTAGGAAAGTACATTTTTTCAAATTTATCAGTAGCTTATTCTGCTGCAATTTCTCCAACACACTTCGAACATGTCGAAAGTGTTCCTCCTTAGTCTTGCTAAAAATTAATATGTCATCAAGATATACTATCACAAACTTTCCGATGAACTCTTTCAACATTTAGTTCATCAACCGCATAAAGGTACTAGGGGAATTACTCAAACCGAACGGCATGACTAGTTTCTTGTACAGCCCTTCATTAGTCTTGAAGGTTGTCTTCCACTCATCTCCTTCCCTGATCTGGATCTGATGATAGCCACTCTTTAGATTAATCTTCGTGAAGTATGTTGCCCCACTCAGGAAGTCCATCATATCGTCCATCCATGGTAGTGGAAATCTGTACCTAACGGTAATTTTATTAATGGCCCTTGAATCCGTGCACATTCACCATTTTCCTCCTTTCTTGGGAGTGAGAACTGTTGGTACTGCACAAGGGCTCAAACTCTCCCTTATCAACCCTTTATCTAGCAACTCCTGCACCTATTTTTTGATCTCCTCATTATCTTTGGGGCTCATCCGATATGCTGCCTTATTTGGTAGACTTGCTCCAGGTATAAAGTCGATATGATGACTGATGCTTCTTTTGGGAGGCAACTTTTCTGGCAAATCGTCAACTATAATATCACTAAACTCCTGCAGCATCTTCTAAATTTCTGCAAGTAAATCAGACATTTTTGTGTGCAACAACATTGTCTTTGCCCTCCTCAAAACAACATAGTTCACTTCACTTTCTTTGATCTATTTCAAAAACTCTTTTCCACCTATTAGTAATGCTTTCGTCCCGCTTACTTCTGTTGTCTCCTCTTCCTTGATGGGCACAAGTGTGTGCTTGATCCCATCTTTAACAAACTTGTAGCAGTTCGTATTCCCGTCGTGTACTAACTTTCGATCATATTGCCATGGTCTTCCTAGCAGTATGTGACACACTTCCATTGGCATAATATCACAGATAACTTTGCCTTTGTACCTGCCAATGTGGAATTCAACTTCACACTGTTCGTCAACCAACAGTTGGTGGCCTTTCTGTAGCCATGACACCTTGTAAGGGGTGGGGTTCTTCAGCTGCTTCAAACCCAACTTCTCTACCATCTCGGTGGCAACCAAATTATCTATACTTCCACTATCGATGATCAACTTGCAGCATTTCCCATGCGATTTGAAAACTGTCCGGAATAATGCTTTCCTTTGGGTCCGTTTAGTAATTTCTTTGGCTGGTTTCAGCAATACTTTGTTCAAAACTAAGGCTTCCCCTGTTTCCAGCACATTTTCTGCTTCTTGGGGCAGTGCCTCTGCTTCCTCAGTCTGTGCAACAAATGTTCCTCTCTGGCAAACTTGCTCTACTTCAGGGCATTCAAACGATCTGTGCCCCCATTTGTGGCACCTGTAGCACTGATAATTAGCTCCTCTACCTCGGTCATTCCCTCTTCCTCGCTGATATGGCCTGCCACCTCTAGTGCTGTCTCCTTTTTTTGTTGTTCCTGAAGCCTTGGAGCTGCTGCCCTCTTCACTATTACTGGCAGTTCGTCCTCTGCCGGTTCCCCGTCCTCTCTTATCATTTTGTTTTCTAGTAATCTTTTCCTCAACCTTCACAGCACTCTGATAGGCTTCTTCTATACTTCTTCGGGAAATAATGTTGATTTCATCCAATATGTCTAGTCTCAAACCATTTACGTATCTTGTTCTCTTCTGGTGTATCCTCAGTATAACCAGCCCTTAAGTTTACCTGGTAGAATTCTTCTGTATACTCCCTCACTGTCATCCCTTTTGTCTCAAATTACGTACTTGTCGATGCAGTGCAACCTGATAATCCTTAGGCAGAAATCTGCCTTTCAGCTTGGCCACCATCCTTGGCCACTTCTTTATTGGTAACTTGTTCATCCTTCTTCTCTCTGCTTGGACACTATCCCACCACAGGGCTGCGTGTAATTTTAGCTTTGTTGCAGTGAACTTGACCCTCTGATCCTCACTAACCTCTTCACATTCAAAATACTTGTCCAATTCGCTAATCCAGTCCAACGAAACTTCTGTGGACAGGCTCCATTGTAATTTAGGATCTCCAGTTTAAGCTTGCTACTAGCCAACAGGACCGACCTCAACAACCTCATCTTCGGCCCTTCCTCATCCGATCCATCTATTGTAACTATGGCTTCTTCTTCACTATCATCTCCTATCTCTGGATCCCTTCTCCTTCCTGCTTCAACTACCTCCAAATGAGCAGTAAGGATCCTTATTTCTTCTGTCAGTCCTTCATCTGCTACTCTACGCACACCTCTCCCACGTCCTCGTCTTCCAACTCCCATGTCTATCCTAGCACTTCCAATTTCCTACTCTGATACCACTTGATGGGTCCAGCCCCTCGTTACACTCGCCAACCTCAATGAAGGGATATAAATTAACTGAAATGATTAACAGCTTGATTAAATGGGTGATTGATTTATTCAGCGGTTGATTACAATGATTTATTAAATATTTGGCTCTCGGTATTTATGACTTGTACCAATATTGCTAGTTCTTGGACATGTGTCCACTCCTCGATAACCTCACTCCCGCTTTGGTATGTGACCCGCGAACCCTATCTCCCGGTCATTTTCTCGTCATTCTGTTAGAGGTTGAGGGTTTCACTGTGTAGTCTTTCTGGTGCGATTTCACTGTAAGGTTATGCTGCCTCTTGTGCTTTGGTTCGGTCTTCGACCTAGGAACCTGTTCAGCTTCACTGTCTGGTAAGTTATGCTTGCTCGATACTAATTTTCTATTGTTCTTCCACCTCGGTTCTTAATATACTTTGTTGTGTTCAGGAAATTCACTTATTTGAAAAGACTATGTGTTCCTCTGAGTATGTGGTTAATGTTGGTTGTTCATTGGACTATGCGACTATTCCTTCCTTGGTTTCTTCGATTCAACCGTTCTCAGAGCTCTATGGTCATTTTTCTCTGTTTCTTTGACAGGTTGTGGTCTCAGGGTCTTTGGCTGTGGTTTCTTCTTCAACGGCAAGGTAAGGCCCCATTCTATGCCATCATTCTTCTCTCCTTTTCATGCACTTGTCTAACTCACTTGCTCCTTCGTGAGCAGAGGGACCCTCGATGACTGCAACCTAGTTGCTCTGTCTCAGCACTAGTAAGTCCGAACCCTAAATCTCTGTATATTTTTTTTTGTTCCTCGTTTCTTCTATCCCTGTCACAGAATGTTCATATTTTTTTTGTTGGTATTCTCGTTGCAGGTGGTTCCGTCTTGGAGGTCTTGGCTTCGGCTATATGGCATGCTGGCTAGGCCCGGGTAAGGTCGCTCCTTGTCAATCTTGTTTACTTGTTTATCTCTTAGGTTAGGCTAGTCTGTTGTGGAGACTATTGTATGGTCGGCATAATGTAGCCGAGTCCTTTAAACTTGCATGTTACATTTTGGGTTGTCGTTGTAGGTTCGCTTTTAGTTAGGGTTTCTATACCCGTCCTCTATTACACTTCTTATTTGACTTGTATAGTGTTATTCTTGTAAATACTGTAATGTATTTTGAACAGAGATTTACGAATACTTTTTGGAAATAAAAAGAAGGGTTTCTTTTCCAGGGAATACCTATGTTGTTATTCTCTGTCCTTGCTATTCGGAATTTGTATGCTTCCAGGAACTTCTTTCGCTCTTTGAATTAATGATTTTGGGACTATTCGGCCCTGTATCTGTAGTTTCTTCCAAGTCTTTACTTGCAAGGTCTTACTGGCTTGTCGGCCTGTTTAATTTATGCAAATAGAACAATATGTATACTTTGTGGAATAGATACAAGCAAATTAGCTTTTACTGTAACAATCTACAGATAGAAAATTGTGGGATATTAAAAATGCAACTTTTGTGTCCTTAGAGATGTTTTTATTATATTTCTCTTTCTCTAAAAAGTTGAACCTGTTACAATGCATTATGTCTCCTTTTCAATAAGTTACCGGAAACAGTTTCTCTTAACTGTTGTTGGTTACATTTTTATAGTTTATTTTCAGTTCTAAAACTGTTTATTTCCTTACACTATGATCTGTATAAGTTAACATAAAAAAAAAAAAAAAAAATTAACTATAACAGTTTGTCTAATTCAACTTCTACCTTCCTAAATACTATTTATCTATGAAATTAAAATAACAATAAAAGAAACGACTACAGTTTTCATTTGCAATTTCCTCCTTAGTCCTCTCAGAGACCAAAAAACCTTATGTCATGATGACCCATCAGCTAGATGCTCCTGCATCAAATTCCCACTATCCAACCCTTTCAAATGATACCAAATATTCATCGTATATCTCAATGAGATCATCTCCAATTGGCTGAATTCTAATCACAAGTGGCATGGCCGAAATCTAGGTAGAATTTTGGCAATGATTCAACTTATACATGAGGTAAAACGAGAAGGATGGAGGTGAGAAACTCTAACAGCTTGGTGAGTAGCATGGAAAACTTCAAACAAATAAATGAAATGCACAAAATATGGATGGTGAACCCTATATCGTGTATCGAGTAGCTGACAGGTGTGGTACAAAAGGTATTAATCAGTGATAATCACATTCAAAGTAGTTATGGCTTGAACAATTCGAGTTATGGTAATGGTGAAGAAGGTGAATAGTTGTCAATAGCCATAGATTACAGGTCGAATGTATGGTTCCATGTCACTAGAAATTATGAATTTTAAAATAAAATCAAATCTCATTGAATCCACCAACCATAACCACATATAATTTCACCATATAACACATCGAGAATTCTTGGTACTAGTATTAAACTTTACACAAAACCAAAGGTTTGCTATTAAATACAATGAAAATCAAACCATAGCAATAGGTTGAAACATTAATCAAATGGTTTTGGTAATGATCAATGATATGACAAGGTCATGAAATGACAATGTTTCAAATGTAAACATATAACCCTTTCCAAAACAAATAGAACCGATATATCAATAAAACTCATGAAATCCAAATGTCAATACCATCGGGTTTAGAATGACACATTTCACACACACGTAATTAAAAATTTTCCAAAACAAATAGACCATTGTTATGATAAGGTTTGAGACCCATGGAGCTCATATAATCCATTAACATGTATAATGTAAACAAAATTACAACTAGTGTGTAATGTAATCCATAAACCAAAATGGGAGTATATATAAACCATAATGGATACTTTAACATCAACAGGTTGGTTAGGTTATATAGGTTCATGGCCACATGAGGTGGCTTAAGAAACATAGGTCACATTATTGCTAAAAAAAAGACTAGAAGCCTTATGTAACAAAATTAACCAATAACCAAGGTCAACAAATTAAAGACAAGTCTTCTAGTTGGTTAGAGAAACATGCCAATCATGAAAGGAAATTCATCTTTCAATCCATATTAAAACCCATACTTCAAACTATTATCAATACTTGAGTTCAAAACTAATTATGAAAGTCAGAAACAAACATATAAATCAAAAGAGGGGCCCATATCTTGTGTGCTAGTTGCCTTGGTTCTTGTAGACTTCCTTATGTGAGATGTATTATGAAGTAATTATTTTAATGCATATCATACATTGATGCTTATCAATATTTACCAACCATTTAATTTATATAATTACATTAGCATATAATTATATATAAATATTTATATGATAGATAATAGAAAATAGAAAATAAATTTATTCCTCGTTAAAAAATTCTCTCACAACAACCACATTGTTTAAAAATTCTCTCACGATATTCTCTAATAGACCTTTACAGCTTCTTGAGCCTTGGTAACTTCTACCAAATATTTGTGTTGGGATTCTCTTATACCACTTGGATATTAAGTCAAGTAATCAAGAGTGGAGCAAAAGCAATTATTTTTTATCTAAGTCACAACAGAAGGCATTTGATGAACTGAAACATCGTCTTTGCTTTGCACTAGTTCTCACCCTGCCAAACCTACTACAACCATTTAAGATTGAGATAGATGTCTTCAATTATGCTATTGGTACAGTTCTCATTCAACAAGGACATTCAATGGCTTATCTTATTGAAACACTCTCTGATACTATCCAGATATACCCCACCTATGATAAGGAGATGTATTCTATCATACAAGCATGCCGACAATGGAAACATTATATTTTAGGGATTAATCTAGTTTACATTGAGTAGGCCACAATTGATCAACTAACAACAACTGACACTAATAAACATCAATCTAGATTACATTGAATAGGACACAATTGATCAAATTGTGGAAACATAAATTAAGATAACTCGGAGAGGAAACATATCAAAGAGAAGGGCCTTTGAGTACTACACAGTAATGGTATGATAGAAGGTGTCTAATTGTTCTCTGACTTTTTTTTATGTGAATATTATTTATATGGAAAGCATAATTAGGTAATATTATCCTCTGGTGCTACGAGGTCAAATAAAATATTATAATTAGTGCATAATTATGTGTTTTAACCTGTATCGATTCCATCATTGAGTAAATATGTGTACTATGTCTCATTTATAGATGACTTCCAGGGGAAACATATTTTATTTCCTCAAGAAGAAATCTGATCCAAGTGGATATTGGTGGCCACCCACCAATTCCACTTGGACTCATAGCATTGTTTCTTTCAGTTTCTTTAATTGTAGCATAGTTTATTATTTTTGGCAGTTTTTTCAAGTCCTCGACTTCTAGATCCGTTTTGAGGCCCTAAGTGATGTTTTTTTGGAAAATGGTAAATCTAAAACTTGCAATATGTGTTTGTAGTTGTAGTCATCAGATAGATCTTTCTAACGAGGTATCATACGCATCAAACAAAAATTTTAATCCAAAGTTATGACCCCAGGAAGTTGATGTACCAACTAATCCTGACGAGCCCCACAAACTTTTAGTGCTTCATCTCCTAGGGTTAGGTTTTTTTATGTTTTGGGTTTTCCTTTGTTTCTTAATAATAAAAGGGCTTGTGAGCCGCATTGTAACACAGTTCAGAGGCATGTATCTTCCACATCTCTTCTCGTAGATAAGTTATCATCACCCGATCTAATTTATTTCCATTCTGGGTGTAAATGGCTTTTATTATTTTGTTATTAGTGAATTGAAGTTTAGTTCTCATTGTAGCTTTCTGTTTCCGTTTAAATTTTTGTTTCATTTCGTTCCTGCATAAATCTAGATTAGTGGTATCAAAGTGGTCTGCCCTTTCTCTTTTTTTCAGTACATGTACCCAGCGAGGTCGAGGTATAAGGAATTACAACTTGAATTGGTTGAACCTTTGCAACACATGCCTCGCCGACCTTGACGGCCTCCCATGACAGAAGAAAAAAAATTACGAGGGAGCAAGAGATCCTTTCAAAATATTACTCGAAGAAGCCCTCGGGTGACAAAGGAACAAGATGATGGACAACTTTCCCCAGATCCTTCGGCGGATGCCCACATGCGACGCATCTTCATCCAATGGCCACCCTGGAGGCGCCATTCCCAAGATGATGGACAACTTTGCCCAGATCCTTCGGCGGATGCCCACATGTGATGCATCTTCATCCAATAGCCACCCTAGAGGCGCCACTCCCTTTAAAGTACAAGTCAACTTTTACATTCCTATATTTCAAAGGCAGATAGATGTAGAAATTTCTACAAATCTAACTCCGATACCATGTGTAAATTTCTACAAATATAGCTTTCATACCATGTAGAAATTTCTACAAATATAGCTCTGATACGATGTAGAATTTCCTTGTAGATTCAAACTGCTAATTGTAATATGCTAAAACAATAGACTTGAATCTACTCTACTCATCACCGGAAACAATTAAATAGTCACGAAATCACAAAGCATACAAGAGAAAGAATTGAATCAACACATTACACTATGGTTTTCTGGGGAAAACCACAGTTAAAAACCCTTGTTATCTGTATATTGCAATAGTCAAAAAATATAAAAATATTACAATGCTTTTCTCAAGCCAAGCGACCTCTACACTATCTCTATCTATGTCACTGCTTCATAAGCAAGTCTTGGATGAATACAATATGTTCTACTCAACCATGAGCTCAACCTGCACAAGTATTTTCTAAGATTTGCCTGACTAACTTCCTTTTGAAAATACTTAGCCAAATTTCCAAGCCTCCAATCTCCTTATTCATTGCACTCACAAGCTCCACGCACAAACTTGTGCTTCCTATTACTTGATCTCACCAACTCGTACTCACCAAAACAATGAATAAACTTGTGCCTTCATTCCTCATTTTAAAGGAAATTTGAATGGTTAAAATTAGTGAGTTTTATAATTAAAGAATTATTCTAATTGCATGCAATATGTTTAATTTAGATGATTTTACCACTGATAGTACATTGCCCCTGAGCTCCATTCTCAACTGGGTATTTCTCTTATCTGACATGCATGAGTTAATTATGAGTGAATTTTCATTCTATTGGTTGATCACTGTAGGTTACACCCCACTAGAGTAAGTTACACGCCACCACTACAAGTTACACCCCACCACTACAGGTTACACCCCACTACTAGACCTCCCACTAATTCCTCCATTAGATGAAACTAGTTTAACTAACTTTAACCTAGTTAGACTGAATTAAATAATTATAACTCAAAATAAACTCAACTAGTGCCCCTAAGTGTAGGAAACACTCTACATGACTCCAGTTAGACCCTCAACTCGAATTAACTGAGCTAACTAAGTCAAATTAACTTAGTTAACTATTACAAGTTGTCATGAGATATGGAACTACAATTTAATTCAAGGAAAAAATAAATTAGGATTTTTTTTCTTGATGTTATTTTTAACATTTCTTGTTGTTATTTTCAACACTCCCTCTCAACAAGAAAAAAATTCAACTCTATCTCGATTCGGTACCATTGGAATGTTTAGCATGCAACACTTTTCACTGTTTTTGTTGCTACTGCAACCAAAAATCGTCCAAATAAAATAAACTAAATCAGTTATGTCTGCAACTGTCTACTGGGAAAACTATGTTGTTGTTGACTCTGTTATTGAACCTCCTGCTTTGTTTTCAACATTGCTCTGCACACTCCTCAGTATCTGACTGAAACTAATCCTCCTGATACTGAATACTATGGGCCCCCGTAGCAAGGTAATGATCCATGAGACAAACACACCTTAATGGACCCTGCCTAAATTTCTACAACTCTTGGGACTATTGCTTCACATTGCCCCACCTCAGGCCAGGAGGTATGGATGTATGTGCTCCCTCTGCCCACTTGGCTCGAAATTTCCCCCTACTCGAGGTCTCTTCTTGAGTGGATGTCTCCACGAAGGTATCCTCTCTTCTTCTCCAATTGTAGTTGTTCCACAACTTGTTGAGGCTACTTCTAAGGTTGCATGTTGAAAGGTAATTCATGCTCCCTCTCAACCACCAAGTCTTTAACTTTTTCCTTGCTTCTCAAGGATTTTTATGCATGAGTGAAATCTGATCTACTCATATTGTTGTTGCTACTGCTCTGTTGCTGCTTCCACACTGTTGTTGCAACTACTGCAATAATGAGTCTGATCTCCCCAAATCTTGATGTACTAGCTTCCATAGGGTTTCTCCCTCTAAAACTAGACTCCCTTTGAGTCTTGATCTCCCTGTGGGAAATCTCTCTGTTCCTCATTCTTCTAATATCAATTATCACAACTCCTTTTTGTGTCACTAAACATTGGCTCACTGATTTTCCCACTAGCAGCCTTCTAGATGCATTAAGAAATATGCACATAGGGTCTGTTGGTTCTGCCCTGGACTAGAGCTCCATCAATATGCAAGGACAACTTCAAATTCTTCTCTTCTAGTGTGATTTCATCTTTGATACCATGTAGAAATTTCTACAAATCTAGATCCAATACCATATAGATATTTCTACAAATCTAGCTCTGATACCATGTAGAAATTTCTACAAATTTATCTCTCATACTATGTAGAAATTCCTTGTAGATTCAAACTGCTAATTCTAATATGTTAAAACAATTAAACGAAATCTACTCTACTCATCAGCAGAAACAATTAAACGATCGCGAAATCACAAAGCATACAAGAGAAAGAATGCAATCAACACATTACACAATGATTTCCTCGGGAAAGGCACAGTTAAAAACCCTTGCTATCTGTATATTGCATTAGTCAAAAAATATGAGAATATTACAATGCTTTGCTCAAGCCCGAGAAACCTCTGCACTATATCTATCTATCTCACAACTTCTTAGGCAAGCCTTGGATGAATAGAATATGCTCTGCTCAACCTTGAGCTCAACCTGCACAAGTATTTTCTATCCTCTGCCTGACTGACTACCTTTGGCCAATACTTAGCCAATTTTCCAAGCCTCCAAACTCCTTATTCCTTGCACTCACAAGATCCATGCACAAACTTGTGCTTCTATTGCTTGGTCTCACCAACTCATGCTCACCAAAACAATGAATAAACTTTTGCCTTCATTCCTCCTTATAAAGGAAATTTGAATGGTTAAAATTAGTGAGTTTTCTAATTAAGGAATGATTTATTTTATGCCTTCTTCTGACTACATGCACCCTCTGTTTAATCTAGATGATTTTACAACTGATATTACACTGTCCCTGAACTCTAATCTCAACTGGGTCTTTCTCTGATCTGACATGCATGAGTTGATTATGAGTGAATCTTCAGTTTACTAGTTGATAACTGTAGGTTACACCCCACTACTGTTGGTTACACTCCACTACTAGACCTCTCACTAATTCCTCCATCAGTTGGAACTAGTTTAACTGACTTTAACTCGGTTAGACTAAATTAAATAATTACAACTCAAAATAAACTCAATTAGTGCTCCTAATTGTAGGAGACACTTTACATGACTCTAGTTAGACCCTCAACTCGAATTAACTGAGCTAACTAAGTCAAATTAACTTAGTTAACTATTACAAGTTGTCATGAGATGTGGAATTACAATTTAATTCAAGGATGAATTAAATTAGGATTTTTTTCTTGATGTTATATTTAACATTTCTTGTTGCTATTTTCAACAATAGTTGTAGGTGTCATAGATAAATGGTTAAATCTATTGGAACAATATTTTTTAGTTCATGATTTTTCCAATAGAGAAAATATTACTTTTGCATTCCTCGAATTCGCCCATGACATTAAGGACTGGTGGGAAACCTAATGTGAGCATAGGGACAAGAGGGAACCTTCATTGTTTTCAACCATGCCCACCTGGAATTCTTTCTGAGATGCCATCAAGGAACAGTATTACTCTATCAGAAGCTATGAGATAAGTACATAAAGTGGACCACACTGGTAGGGAAGTGACCAAAGCATGTTGGAGTTCACAAATAGTTTTCATACCCTTCGCACGAAATTGGGTATCAAGGATTCTAAGTGGAATCTAGTACTCAAGTACTATGGTTGTCTACACAAATACATCTAGGACGAGATGGAATTCTTGGACATCTCTTCACTTGGCATCGCTTATTGATACATTGTCAATATCAAGCAAAAATTTAAATAGAAGAACCGATACTTTGGATCTGTGAATCCGAAGCAAGGGAAAGGCACCCCCAACTCGTAGAAAAATGGACAAAACCAAGGTGGGGTGGCCTCAGAAAACCCATCGATGCCACAAGAAAATAAAAACACAACGAAGAAAACGGACACGAGAAAGTGGTGTGAGTTCCATAAGATCTCCACTCAAAACATAAATGAGTATCGAGTCAAGCAGTCACTTGTGGCCGAGATGAAGGCTTTAGAGTCAGATGCATGTTCCGACTCTGAGTCTGAACCTGACAAGGGGAATGATAAAGGGAAGAAAATTATTGATGCGGAGCCCAGCGCCACCATTGCCACCACCAAGATCTAGAAGATTGAATTTGAAGATCTAGAGGAGGGGGAGTGTCTCTTCCAATCATAGATGTGGATGAAGCCATCCCCACTAAAGTTCATTGTTGACAGTAGGAGCCAAAAGAACCTCATCTCAGTAGAGGCCATTAAGTGGTTGGGCCTACTGACCACACCACACTCACGGCCATATACCATCAGGTGGATCCACTAAGAATGAGATATTTGCGTCACCCAGTAGTGTCGTCTTCCTTACAACATCAAACCCTTCACGGATGAGGTATTTTGTGACATTGCTCATCTTGAATTTTGTGATGTATTATCAGGCCAACCATACTTGTGGAAGTGTCATGTTGTGTACGAGTCAAGACATCGCACTGTTATTATTACTTTGGGAAGTAAGTTATACAAGATTCCCCACCTACCGCCATCTCTTTAATCGCTGCTAAGCAATGCAATAAGATCATCTCCCAAACCAAAAAAATTGTCTTATTTTTTATTCATTTTCAAAGTAAGGGGAAGATTGTGGCCACATCCATAGCCCCCGTGAAGGGTTCCACCACACAGTGGAAGCGATTGGATAAGGCTATGGAAGAATACAAGGACATCTTCTCCTCACCCACAGGGGTACCTTCACATTGTTAGGGCAAGCTTTTGATCGATCTGACTCCTGGAGTGTCTCTACCTAATGGGCTGATATATCACTGCACTATTCTGGAAAATAAAGAAATCAAGTAACAGATCCAGGATTTGTTGCAAAAGAGGCACATATGACCAAGGTCCTCATTTTGTGGGAGCTTGATTGTACTTGTACAGAAGAAGGATGGGACCTAGAGACTCTACATTGATTATCGGGCACTAAATAAATTCACTGTCAAGAACAAGTATCCAATCCTATGCATAGATGACCTTCTTAACTAGCTCAAAGGAGCCAAGTATTTCAACAAGATTGATTTAAATTATAGTTATCACCAGGCTCCAATAAAACCCATGGATGTATGGAAGATCACCTTCAAATCCAAGGAGGGGCTTTTTGAGTGGTTGATCATGCTTTTCTGGCTAACAAATGCCCCTGCAACTTTTATGAGGCTAATGGATAACATCTTGCAGCCCTTTACTGACTTGTTCGTGGTTGTATATCTAGATGACATCCTCATCTTCAGCAAGAGTTGGGAAGAGCACTTGCAACACATCCGGAAAGTCCTTCAAACCCTGCAGCAACACAAACTATGTGCCAACTTAGAGAAATGCACCTTTGGCATGAGCCAAGTCCAATATCTGGGTTACATCATTGACGACCAAGGCATTCATGTGGATCCGGCTAAGATCCAAGTCATTCGGGATTGGCCAACCCCAACCACTCTAACAGAGCTTCAGATTTTTTTGGGCCTTACCAATTTTTATCGAATGTTTGTGTTGGGATTCTCTCATATCACTTAGCCTTTGAGCCAAGTTACCAAGGGTGGAGCAAAAGCAAATTTTTTCTGGTTTGAGTCCCAACAAAAGGCGTTTGTTGAGTTGAAGCATCGTCTCTTCTCTGCACTAGTACTCACATTGCCATACCTACAACAACCACTGGAAATTGAGACAGACATCTCTAACTGTGTTATTGGTGTAGTTCTCACCCAGCAAGGGTATCTGGTAGCCTATCATAATGAGACAATTTCTGACACAATTCAGAAACACCCCACCTACGATAAGGAGATGTATTCTATCATGTAGGCTTATCGACAATGGAAGCATTACATTATGGGGAAGCAGACATTTATCCACACATATCACCGACCCCTGCAGTTTAGGTAGACCCAAGGGAAGTTGCAGAACGATCGCCATCAAAAGTGGTCCACATATCTACAACAATTCCATTTGAATATTAAATACAAGAAGGTCAACATCAATCATGTTGCAGATTGCCTCAATCAGCTACAGGTTACAACATTGACCATTGTTCTCAACTCTTGTGGCCACGAGACCTCTAACGGTCATAACTATATAAAAATGATCCAGAGTTCGCCACTACATACCAGATGCTAGTGGATGGAAAGCAAGTTCCATACTTCCACCTCTTGGATGCATTATTATGCTACTTTAGCCACTTTTGTTTTCCTTAAAGCGAGCATGTCAAGTTGATTTGGGAGTCACACTACAATCAGGTCGCGGGACACTTTGCTATGGAGAAAACTGTGGTCGTACTAGAGAAGTATTTTTACTGGCAAAATCTCCGACAGGATCTTGGGAAATACATCAAATCATGCACTATCTATATCATCACCAAGCCAACTATTAAGAAGCAAGGCTTGTACACTCCTTTGCCTACTCCTAGCTTGCCCTAGGAATCCATCTCCATGGACTATATGTCTAGCCTTCCTTCTACCAAGCATGGCAATGACTGTGTATTTGTGGTTGTCGACAGGTTTTCTAAGATGGCCATATTGGTTGGCTGCAAGAAGAGTATCACAACAAAGGCCACTACCAAGATTTTCTTCGAACGAATGTGGATACATTTTGGAATCCCGCAAACCATTATATCATATCAGGATACCAGGTTCCTAAGCACATTTTGGTCGAGCCTTTGGTCATTGTTAGACACCAAGCTCACAAAGTTGATTACATTCCACCCCAGACTGATGGCTAGACTGAGATCGTCAACGAGGTGATTGTGCACATACTACGCATGTACAACTCTAAGCATTTGATGACATGGAAAGAGAGTTTTCCCTATGTGTAACACATCTATAACAGATCTCTCCATAGCTCGACTAGCCACAACCCCTTTGAAGTGGGCCTGGGATTTCAACCATTATGTCCCCTTGATGTTGCATTGCCTTTTGCAACTACACAGGAAGAATTTGCCCATGTTCAGTCTGAAGCTGATAAAGCCACCAGGTTTATTGAGCGCATTCAGCACATCTGCCAATAGGTTCACAACATCTTGGAGAAATTCAATGCCAAATACAAACAATGACATGATCAACATCAAGTGCCCCATAAGTTTCAGGTGGGCGACAAAGTTTGGTTACATCTGCAAAAAGAGCACCTCACTAGAGCCCATCATAAGCTCTGTTTTTAAAAACGGCCAGCTCGGAACCGACTCGGCCGAGTTGGTCCGTGCCAAGCCAAAAAAATTGACTCAGCATTGGATTCGGTTCGGTCGATCGGGTTAGTACCGAGCCGGCCTAGTTGTCTAATAGCTCGTCTAACTCGGCATTAACCTGGCCGGCTTGGCCGAGCCCGCATTAACCCGGCCGGGTTAGAAAAAGTGGCCCAGCAACCCATCAAACAATGATTTTTTTTTAATGTTCTTTTAGGGGACTCCAAAACTGTTCTTATTTTGCCTACGTTGTCTTTGGGGTCCATTCCCCTCTCCTAAACCCTATTTAACCCACCCAAGCCCTCTCATTTTCTCACAGCCATCTCATGCATTTGAGTGAGAGTTTGTGAGGAGTTGTTGAGTTTGTTTGTTTCTTGAGTCTTGGGCAAGCATTCTAGCTAGAGTGAGGAGCTTCTTGGGCAGCCATTTGGAGCAGCATTTTCCATTGAGGAGTTGGTTTCTTGAAGCAAGATTGAGGATGCAGTTTGTGCCTGGAGGTATTTT
This sequence comes from Pinus tabuliformis, assembly GCA_031772625.1. Taxonomy (NCBI): domain Eukaryota; kingdom Viridiplantae; phylum Streptophyta; class Pinopsida; order Pinales; family Pinaceae; genus Pinus; species Pinus tabuliformis. The sequence goes on along the minus strand of CM062810.1, from coordinate 245,600,189 downwards.
TTTTCACTTGTAAAAATTTGTTTTTGCTTATTAAATTTTATGTGCAAATTTGGAAATCCTAAAGAGTGTTTTTTGTGAAAGAAACATTGAATCAATGTTTTTTTTTGTTTTCATTTTCAGATTGTTCGCTTTCATTTCCAAGTCAAAAAATGGCACCTAGAGTGAAAGATGTTGCTTGGGCATATGTTGAAATGGTTGATAGCCAAATGCACTACAAATTTTGCCATAGGAAAATTAAGGAAGGTCCTGGGGGCATTAATAGGCTGAAACAACACTTGGCGGGGATCAGAGGCCAAATTACTCCATGTACCTCACCAGAAATTGGGGAGATTAGGAAGGATTTGTTGGCCAGCTTTGAGAAGTTTAAAGAAGATAAGGCTAGGCAAAAAGAGTTAGAGGCTGAAATTGGGAGGAAGAGGAATATACAAAAAATGCTTGCTACCAACCCCCATTTTGATTTTAAGGGTTCTTCCTCTATCCCTTGTACTGATGCATCCAACCCCTTCCGCTATGTTCCTCCCTCTTTTGAGTCTATTCAAGAAAAGGGAAAGGGTAAAATGAAAAAGGGTGATATGAATATCAAAAGTTATTACACTCCCTCCTCTCCATCAGATGCACATGGTCCTCAAGCTAGTAGAAGTCATTTGTAGCCCACTTTAGATGACCATTGGAAGAAAGAATTGAGGGAGACTGCTTGTGATTACATAGCTAGATGGTGGTATGATGTTGATATCCCCTTCAATGCTTCCCATTCACCATATTATGAGCCTATGTTTGATGCCATACATGCTGCTGGAAAAGGTTTCAAAGGCCCCTACTATGCATGAGCTAAGGGGGTATCATTTGTAGAAAGAAATTGCCTACATTAATGAGTATTTGAAAGATTTCAAGGACTCATGAGCAAGAACAGGATGTACCATCATGTCAGATGGATGGACTGATCAAAGAAATTGTACCATCATAAACTTTCTTATCTTCTGCCCACAGGGAACCATGTTTCTAAAATCAGTTGATGCATTTGATAAGGTAAAATATGGACAATTGTTGTTTCAGCTATTGGATGAGGTTGTTGAAGAGGTGGGGGTGGCTAATGTTGTTCAAGTCATCATAGATAATGTGTCTAACTATGTTCTTGCTGGTAAACAGTGAGAGGAAAAGCACAGAACCATCTTTTGGACCCCATGTGCTACACATTGCATAGACCTCGTGCTTGAGGATATTGGCAAATTAGATTGGGTCAAAAACATTGTAGATCATGCCAAAAGCATAACAAAATTTATCTACAATCATTCATGGATTTTGAGCCTGATGAGGAAACACACAGGGGGCAGGGATATTATTAGGCCTGCCATCACTAGATTTGGTACTCATTTTTTGACATTGCAATCTATGCTTTCACAACATAGAAACTTGCAAAAAAAAAATCCATTGGAGAGTGGAATCAAATTCAGTGGTCTCACAAACTGGAAGACAAAGAATTGAAAAAGAAAGTTAATGAAGAAATATTTTGGAAAGTGCAGCAGAGATTGTGAAGCTTGTTGAGCTACTGGTTAAGGTGTTGCGGTTGGTGGATGGGGAAAGATTGGCTATGGGCTTCATTTATGAGGCTATGGATCAAGCAAAGGAGCAAATAAAGATGGCATACAAGGATAAAGTGGCTAAGTATGGGCCCATTTGGGCAATCATTGATGAAAGATGGAACAATAAACTCCATTGCCTTATACATGCAGTTGGGTATTTTTTGAACCCACGGTATCATTATAAAGCTAAGATGATAGGAGCTTTGAAGGGGGAGGTTAAAGATGGATTGATCGACTGCATTGATCGCATGATCCCATTGGAGTGTGATCAGCTGGAGATACATCGACAGGCCACAACCTTTAGCAGTGCCTCAAGTACCTTTGGAAAGAACCTAGCAAAGATTGCAAGGGAAGTAGATGAGCCAGGTAAATGAAAATTTCAATTTTCAAATTCTTAATACTTATTTCGTTAAATCATTTATAATTTGAAAGTTAGATATAATTTGTAATTTTGTTGAGCTAACTCATTACATTCCTATGTTTTTTTGCAGCACAATGGTGGGAGGCTTTTGGTAGCCATTGTCCTGAATTGCGGAGGTTTGCAATTCGTATTTTGAGTCAAACTTGCAATGCTACTGGGTGTGAGCGCAATTGGTCTGTCTTTGAGAGGATTCACACAAAGAAGAGAAACCATTTGGATCAAAATTGGTTAAATGATCTAGTCTATGTCCAATACAACCTCCAGCTCAGATGCAACTAATTGTTGAACAAAAGACCTGATTCTGATCCCATTGTGTTGGAAGACATTGATCCAACATCATATTGGGTAGTGGAGAGTCATCCAGCAGAGTTTGATTCTGATGAGGATCTTGATATGGATTTACAGGTGGAGGCATCACTTGAACATAATGTTCAGTTGAATGCAGATCCTAATCCACTTATACCAGCCTCAGGGCTAGCCCCAAGTCCTCCAGTTGTAGGCACTTCTTCTATGGAGCCACGACAGAACCGTGTATCTCGTCTATCTCAGCTTGCAACTGCTACACAGCCTGCTAGTGCTACCACTTCTACAGTTGCGTTGGAGATGATGACGAGGAAGAGCCATGGAGCCCCCTGTCTGACTTTGATGATGATCCAGAGATTGATCCACATGACCTCGGCTCCTCTGGCAGTAGCCAGTAGTACTGGTCACAGTTTACTTTTGTTGTAGAGGCCATTTCTAGCCTCCTTGGTTGTGTGTTTTTGTTTTGATCTCCATATCATCATCATGTATGTATTGGACAGTGCATTGGGTGCCATTTTGATATAATGGATATATACATGAGCCTGCTTTGATCATGTGTTGTCTTCTATCTATATTCTAATGTTGTGTGTTTGGAAACATGAATGAAAATCTTTAAAATTATGCTTTTTTATAAAAATAAATAAATATTTAATGTATTTTTTACAATGACCGAATCATTGAAATCGAGTTGGCCGAGTTGATACTGAGTTGGAGTCGAAGTCGACCCTCGGCCGAGTCGGTGGCGGAGTCAGAGTTTTAAAACATTGATCGTAAGCTTCGACCACTATGATACAAGTCTTACACCATCACCAAAGATATGGGAGACAATACTTCAAACTCTATATCCCCCCATTCCTTATCTTGCATCTAGTATTCAATGTGGACCACCTTTGACCATACTTTCCACCATTGTTGGACACATCAGACAATGTTGAGTAGTTGACACCAACAAAACTCAACCCAGACTACATTAAACAGGCCATAATTGATCGAATCATGGACACACATATCAAGAACACTTGTACAGGATCCAATTGTATCGAGTTTTCAAATATGGCCAAATCTTGCACCAGGGAAAGTGGTTCACCAGGGACCAAGTTCAGCAGAAACTTCCCCATCTCATGGAGGCACTCAACATAATGGGGACCATTGCTTCTTAAGGGGGGAGGACTGATCCAAGTGGATATTGGTGGCCACTTGCCTATTCCACTTGGACCCTCATCACCATTTCCTTCAGTTTCCTTAATTGTAGCATAATTTACTATTTTTTGTAGTTTTTTAGTCATGAACTTCCGAAGCCATTTTGAGGCCCTAAACAACGTTTTTTTGGAAAACGAGCAAACTACAAATTTATGATAGGGGTTTGCAGTTGAAAGTTGTATTTATCATATAGATCTTTCTAACAAGGTATCGTACATGTCAAATGGAGATCGTATGCCAAAATTACGACCCTGGAAAGTTGATGTACCCACTAACCCCAATGGGGCCCACAAACTTGTGGCGCTTCATCTCTTAGATTTAGGTTTTTGGATGTTTGGGGCTTTCCCTTGTTTCTCAATAATAGAAAGGCCTGTGAGCCTCATTATAACACAGTTCATAGTCATGTAGCTGCCACATCTCTTCTAACTAAGAGTTAAGCTACCATCGTTCGAGCTAGAGTATTTCCATTTTGCATGTAAACAGTGTTCAATATTTTGTTATTAATGAATTGAAGTTAAGCTTCATTGTAGCTCTATGTTTTTGTTTAAATTTGTATTTCATTTCATTCCTGCATAAATCTGGATCAAATTTGAAGTCTTTAACAAATTCAAAAATTTCAAGGTTGTTGTGAAAAAATTGCAAAAACTACAATAAGGTGATGGGGACCAATAATGGCGGTGAATTGTATTGGAATGGCTTCAAAGAATTCTATAAGAAATGTCATATAACAAGGCGAAAGACCACCCTACACACACCTCATCATAATGGAGTTGTAGAGAGAATGAATAGGATGTTGATGAAAAAACCAAAAAGGATGTTGAATTGAAGAATGATGAATCAAACTCAAAAGAACATGAATCGGAAGAAGAAGAACCACATACTCTGGTTTTGAGGAATTCAATTCAAGAAAGAAGGCAATCGAAAAGTTATTCTCCACCTGATTTCTCTTTAAATTTTGCTTTGTTTATTATTGATGCTGATCTTTGAATTGTTAGAGAGGTAGTGGATTTAGAAAATAGCACTCTGGAAAAGGCCATGGCTAAAGAAATGGCTTTGTTGGACAAGAATGAGGCGTGACATCTAGTAGAGTTGTTGACTGGAAGAAATCTCATTAGCAACAAATGGTTTTTTAAGAAGAAATTGAATGCAAAAGGCATATTATAGAAATACAAAGTGCGTTTAGTAACAAAAGGTTATTCTCGAGTTGAGGGAACTGAATTTGGTGAAATCTTTTCTCCTATAGTTAACTTTTATTAATTCCATTTATATGTTGTTATTGCTTTTGATTTTGATGGACATAAAAACAACATTTCTACATGGGGACTTGGAAGAAGAAATTTATATGAAGCAACCATAAGTCTTTACAATGAAGAGAAAGAAAGAGTTAGTGTGCAAACTAAAAAACTGTATATATGGGTTAAAGCAATCACGAAGGATGTGGTATGAAAAAATTGATAATTATTGGAACTTGACTTCACAAGGAGCAAAGCGGATCATTGTGTATATTTTAAATTATTTGGTGATCATCTTATTTATTTGGTCTTATATGTGGAGGATATTGTGTTGATTGGAAATGACGAGTAAATCATCCAAGAAGTGAAAACTCAATTGTCCTCTAGATTTGATATTAAATATTTTCAATGCTACAAATTTCATTTTGGGCATGGCAATTAGAAGAAATCAAGCAAACAAGTAACTCTAGTTAAATCAGAGGAAGTATCTTGAGACAATATTACAACAGTTTAATATGCAAGAATGTAAACCGATAAAAGTGTCTATTCTTGTAGTTGTGAAGTTGTCTCGAGATCAATGTACCAAGACACAACAAAAAGAAGAGGACATGTCTTGTGTTCCATATCTCAATGAAGTTGGAAGTTTGATGTGTGGACTGGTTTCTTCTACACCAAACATTAGTGTGTGTATTAAGTAGGTAGGTATATGTCAAAATTAACGAATGAGCACTGGACAACAGTAAAAAAAAGTTTTCGATTATTTATGTGACACTATTAGCTATGGGTTGTGCTACCAAAGAAGATCGGGATCGAATAGAGTGACAGACATACATGGTTCCATTGATGCAAATAACATTGGAGATCTAGATTGCAAAAGATCTACAAGTGGATATGTATTTAGCCTATTTGAAAGAGCTATCAATTGGGTGATAAAGAGACAAACTATAGCAGCACTCTCAACTACATAAGTTGAATACATGACAACCACCCATACAAGCAAAAAATCAATATGGTTATAAAGATTGTGTTCAAGTATTGAGTTGGTACAAGAAGCTGCAAGGATAGATTATAACATAACAAAGTGCAATCTTGCTGGGAAAAAACCCGGTGTATCATTCTAAGACAACATATTGATGTGCAATGTCACTTTGTGAAAGATATGGTTGAAGAAAAAAAGGATGTTGGTGAAGGTGAACACTTTGAATTTTTGCAAATTCATTAACAAACTTTGTGAGCACTAGGAAGTTTTCTTCGTGTAGAAGAGTAATGCGCATTATTTTAACAATTCCATTGATAAAAGAAGATCACTTGGCAGAAAAATTGTATTAAAGACATGGAAAAAAAAAACCTTTTAATTTTGAAAATTGCATAAAAGTATTAAAAACATGGGAAAAAATATCTTGATGTTTTCAATTGTTGTTGTTTCTTTTGTGATATTTTCAACAATTTCATTGGTAAAATATGATAAATAGACAATTTTTTCATAAATCAACACATAATGATATTTAACTATAGATCCAAAATAGTTTACCATGTTTCTTATAGGATTCAAAATTATATGGTTGAGATGTAAATTTTTATTAACCTAATACACAATCAACTAATAAGATTTATATGTGGATTAAAAAACATTTCCGAGTTATATATAAAATTCAAAATTCAATGATTAAGATGTAAATTTTTATGAAACCACAATCAAGTAATAAGATTTCCATGCACATAAAAAAAACCTTAAAACTTTACATTTCATATTCCATATAATGTAGAATCCAAACTTCTATAGTTGACATATAATTTTTTTTATGAGCCAAAATAGTAATAAATAAAATTTCATGTAGATCCCTAAAAACTTTTCATGTTCCATGTTAAATTCAAAATTATAATTCCATAGTGGAGACGTGAACATTTTGTTTATGTAAACATACACACCAAATATGTACTGCCCTATAATAAATTAAAGCATAACTAATTGTATCTACGAGAAAAAAACTCTCACGCAATTCAAATACATCTCAATATACTAAACAATTCAAATACATCTCAATAAACTAAACAATCGTGTATACAATAATGACTCTATTAGTTTCTAGATATACTTACATATACTTATCTGCATTCATTCATTGTTCATTTAACACACTAATTACATATTTCACCACATACATATTAATTACATACTTAGCTGTATTTATTCATATTTCACCACATACATACTAATTACATACTTAGCTGTATTTATTCATTATTCATGTAGCAAACTAATTACCAATTTTACCACATACTTCCATTGAGAGAAAAACTTCCACAAAACTGAAATACATCCTAATATAATCAACTTGAACATAAACAGTTTACAATAATGACTATTGATTTCTCCATATAGTTATGACTCTATTAGTTTCTAGATATACTTACATATACTTATCTGCATTCATTCATTGTTCATTTAACACACTAATTACATATTTCACCACATACATACTAATTACATACTTAGCTGTATTTATTCATATTTCACCACATACATACTAATTACATACTTAGCTGTATTTATTCATTATTCATGTATCAAACTAATTACCAATTTTACCACATACTTCCATTGAGAGAAAAACTTCCACAAAACTGAAATACATCCTAATATAATCAACTTGAACATAAACAGTTTACAATAATGACTATTGATTTCTCCATATAGTTATCTTCATTCATCCATTGCTCACGTAGCCATGATTTCTCCATATGCTTATCTTCATTGATCCATTGCTCATCTAGCCATGCTAACTACTTATACATTTCACCATACATACTTCCATTGGAGTCTTGCAAGGAATATTCCCAGCAAGCTAGCTTTTAGTGGTCACATAACAACCGGGCATATTAAAAAAACTATGAATCGCCTTTTTTTTAAAACTCGTACGCCTATATTGAAAACTGTACACTCTTGACATATTGCCAGTGTATCAGTCATCTCCAGTATACTCCACAATATGGTGATTTGTGTCTACTTGATTCCCTGAAAAAACACATATATCATTCGTAAGCACCAGTTTCGATTCTGGCACCTTAAGAAGCCCTTTAATTCTTTGGTGGCATTCATTGCCAACTAAAATCTTTTGAACAACCTAAAAATATGGAAATCCATGTATATATATTGGATATAAATTCCATAATAATTGGGATGACAATTGTGTGACACTGTCGAAGTCACAAAGAGTAATTTCTTGTCCATCTGTTGCAATATCAGACCAGCTGCAACTTCAAGCTTTGCCAAAATGTCTGCAACCTAGGCTAGTCATTCCATGATGCACCGACCACTTTGGCCATGAATGCATATCTGTCTGCTGCTTCGTCAATCTGCAGTTGGGAAAAAGTGTTATATTTAGTATGAAACGGACATTTCTGCAACGTACAACACACTTGAACAGAGTAAATCGAGTTCTAATCCTTGCCTGGAACACAATGTCATTCACAGGTGTGGAATAGTAAATACGCTTTGAAAATCATAACTTTACAAACAATTAGACACAGCTAGCTGTCTACAGATTTTATTTCTTACAAGCAAATCACTGAAAAATTGCATATAGAAAAAGCATATTACGGAGAAATAATAACTCACCAGCTTTTGGGTTGGCCTTCCTGCACCATGGCCAGATTTGGTATCAATTCGGCCAATAATGGGGTTGGTCTGTGGACTATTCTCCACGCTCTTACATAGAACATATTGCATCGTCTATATACACAAGAAGTTCAAAATCGATATAAACAAATTAGCTATGGATTTAAAATAAATTATAAAAAACACAAATCACACATATGTTATGTCTGTTTGTGAAAATAGGGACGGAAAAGAGCCACCAATGGCTTGTGCATCAATAGTTGCCTATAAGCTTCAACATTCAAATATCAAATATTAGTTGACATTTCATGCAGGGCCAGAGCCATATCAAGTACTCACTGCTAGGAGCTTCAAAGAGTGGAGTGGCACAACACGGTCGTCATGATCTGCTGTCAATAACATTATAGCAGGATACTGTAAATTCTGTCCCGGTTTGTCCCATGGTGTCTTTACATTATGCAATGGTGAGTATCTGCAGCAATGAAGAATGTGTTATACGAACAGTTGATGGTGCCTTTGTTGATGATGCCTTTTTCAAAAAGCAAGAAGTTCGAGCAAATAACCCTAAGGGTTAGCTCAAGTGGTCTAGAGCCAGACATGAAGTTCTTTGATTGTTGCTAGTTGTTGCTGATCACAAGTTCGACTTTCCTTGATTCCCTTGGGGCGAGACCCCATATTCAGGGCTGACGGTTTCCCCAGTTTACCATCCATGAAATGCGGGAAAGTACTCCCGGATTTCCAGTGGAGATTTCATTCCAAGTAAATAAAAAATAAATAAAAACAAAACAAAAAAAAACTAATAGAGCACTTTTTGATAGGGTGAATAGAAAAAGAAAAAACATTTTATCTTCATTTCAGATCACTAACAGTTTGAATATTATTTAAATTTTAGACACTGGTACTTATTAGTTAGAGAGACAGGCTCCATTTGTCCTCTTACTTAATCAGCCAATGAAATTCGTCTTCCTTATCTGAAGAGCCATAATCAGTAGTCCACGCATGGCCTGCAGATTTCAGCACAAGTTCCACCATCAGTTGCCCTGCAGATGCCTATGTCTAGAGATTACCCTAACAGAGGGGGAGAAGTAGTTGAATATTATTATCAAAGTAAACTTACCAATAGTAAATTTATGAAAACGCAACATGTCCATAACACCCACATGAGCCAGTGTGCAACCAAATAGGTCAGGTCTCTGTTTAAACGCAAAATTAACGATCAAAACCTCTTATTTCACCGAAAAACGATCTGCTAAATGCTCCCTACATTTCTTTTTGAATAAGTTTTAGGAAAACCGATACAGAGACAAAAACATTTTCTCTGGGATAAACAACTTTTTCGATCGGATTCTACATTGAAACGAAAGGAGGAAGGATTGAAGCAAGCAACTGGTTTATACAGGACCTTTATTTAACCACGCATCTTATCATCAAATACATGGACATACCTGATTTGTGCAAGCTGCAACAAGAAGTCCACCATTACTGCCTCCTTCAATACATAACTTTTTAGGTTGTGTATATCCCTCTGAGACAAGGAACTCGGCGGCAGATATGAAATCATCAAAGCAATTTTGTTTTTTGGCAAGAGAGCCAGATTTATGCCATTCTTCTCCATATTCGCCACCACCACGAATATTTGCAATTGCAAAAACTGTCCCTAGATGTCTTGAAATGACAATACGACCAACACTGAAGTTTGGAGTGATGCTTATGTTAAAGCCCCCATAACCATATAATAGAGCTGGATGAGAACCATCAAGAGCAATGTCTTTCTTGGATACAATGAACATTGGTATCTGAGTTCCATCCTTGCTAGTTATGAAAACCTGACAACAACCGAGACCGATCAGTAACAATATTATATTAGAAAACAGTCACATCAGTAGTCAATCCAGATGGACTGCATGATATTACCCATTAGTATTAAGTATTCCAATTGAGGAGAATAGAAACATCTATCTTGTAGCAGGAAATTAAATGAATTCTAATGTGAAACACTGAAACCCTATTGCTTTTACAATTAGATTACTTGTTTAAAACATTCAATAGAGAAGATTTTCTCCCTAAAGATAGCCAAGCAAAAAATAGTAAAAATAACCATTACCTGTTTAGCCTCAAACTCTGTCCGATCAAAGCCTGGAACAACAGTCTCTCTGAAAACCACTAACTCTGGTTTTTCCAAATCTAGGTTGCATCGATAGATAATGCCAGGGGTAAGAAAGCTTGTAAAACCAATAAATATCTCCTTGTCTTTACGCCTTCCTGATATTCCAGAAACTGACCCGATATCTATTGGCAAATTATGAAGCAAATTTCCAGATTGCAAGTCTCGTATTTGCAAAACATACTTGACATCGCTTAAATAGCTTAATAGAAGTTGATTTCCATTGACACAGCATGCTGATTCAAGCACGTCCTTCTCAGATTCTCCAATAACGTCACTCCAAGCTTCCGGCTGCAAAAGGTCTACACGAACCAATTTATACCTAGGAGCATTTTTATTGGTTCGAAAGGTGAACAAAGTGCCATCATTTGCAACAAGATCATACTGTGCTTCAAAGTTGTCAATAAGTTTTTGGAAAGGAAGCATCTCTTCCCTGCCTCTGAAACCTTCAAGACCTTCAGGAAGAGAGGTAAGATCACAATAAAAGAGCCTGTTCACCGGGTCACAGCCTTCTGTCATATATAAAAGAACATACTGCCACAAAGAAAACAGGTAACTTTAGACATAGTTACATTTACCTATGAGGAGGTTCATATTTGTAATGAGGGGAGAAGATTAAAAGATGAGATGAATGTCCACTACAAATATGAACCTCCTCTTCGAGATTGGATTATAAAAATCAATCAAAGGTAAATGTAACGATTGAGTCACTCCAAAAAAATGCAAAGCATTCTTAGAAAATTAACATAGAAGCCCCAATTTGAAATTGGTGATATAGTATTCATTCGTTCATTCATCTACGACCTATGGTTTTAAAACAAGGAAGAAGAATTTCATTGGCTTATTAAGTAAGAAGACAAACAGAGCTTATCTCGCAATTTAATAAGTAACATATTGTCTAAATAAACTTCAAACTGTTAGAAATATCAAATGAAAATAAATTGATTGTTCATTAGTAAATTGAAGATGCCGTGTTTGGAGAAGAAACGGATGAAGTTCAGGTAGGCCTAAAAGAAGTCACTGGATTTCATGGGAAAGAAGCTACAAATTGAATATACAGGTGATATTCTACCAATTCAAACAGAAAAAGAGACCAGGTATTGATGGAGATGGCATCCTAGGTCTTGGATATATTGATTATTCACTAGATTCCTAAGAATTAATGTAGGAATGGGAGAATCAAATGCATGAGTTGCATGTTACGATATTCAGTTCAAGGAAAGTGATAAAAGTATAAGAAGCACAATCAGCAATCAACCACCACAAGAAGAAAAAGAGAAGAAGAGACTGTGTACCTAAAAATAATCTGCAAGAAAGATTAAACAAGAAAAAAAAAGAAATTCAAGGGCCAAAATTTATTTGCAAAAGGCAAGATATGTTAACATGCAAAGGCAGAAAACTCAAAAAAAAAGACAATGGCATACAACAGCAACAGTCCGTTCTTGTTAGAATAGAGGTAGGGTAGCAAAAGTAACAACAAAAGGCAAGAGGCAAGAGAAATAAGGTCAAGATGAAGGATGGAATTGTTAGGAATGCTGGATGGAATTGTTGGGAAAGTGTGGCATGTCACATGCCTATCTCCACACCATTCATGTCTTTGCATTGTAATCTAACTCCAATAAAGGAATTAGGGTTGTAAGCTAATTTGGGTAAACTAATTAAATTTTGGATGTTGTATAATCCTATATATTGTATTGTAAATGGTGAGATTAATACAATGAGAGATAGAGGTGTGGCTCTAACATTTGTTGGTTTCGCGGTTAAGGGTTTCTAGAGGAAATCTCTAAGCATTGAGTGGTTTCTAGAGTAAATCTCTAAGCATTGTGTGTGAATGCTATTGTTTTCCATTTTGTTTTATAAAGAATCTGCATGCATCGGTTTACTATAGAAGTTTAAAACTTACATTTAATATTAGATCTGTATTATTGACTTCAAAGGGATGCCTTCATTACTAAGGGTTTGGCCCAATTTTTTATAGAGCAAATTTATCTTGGGCCTATAATAAACCTAGTTTCAATGGAAGCTTGCAGTGGTGATTCTTGTGTTGAAAGTGAATGGTGATCAGTTCTAAAATCTGTTGAAATATGTAACGTTGAAATATGTAACGACGTTCGATCTTCATAATGACATATGTAATCATGATTTTATGTATTTGATGTAATGAGAAAAATAAATTATTATTGTTGACCATGAGGCATAGGTTTCATGCTCAAGTGGATTTTATTTTATAGGTGGGGCTTATGAATCATTGTCATGTATGAATGACCCTTTTGGGCATGTTACATACTGTAAAAAGATTTATCAAAGTCAAAGTCAAGTCAAAGAACTCTCCAAAGACCATGTCATAATGCAAAAGAACAAGTCAGCCTTCTCAAGCATCAAGTTGGCCTAGAGACAACTTCAAGTCGGCCTAAAAGCATGGAGGAAGAGTCTATATATAGGAGGACTTGGCCTCACTTAAGGAGGCATTCATTCATCATCATCAAGTTCGATCTAAGGGAGAAGTGACTGAAAAGGGAAGCGAAGAAAGAGATAATCTCCAACAGAAGAAATCGAAGGTTTGCATCTGTTTTAAGGCTTGAATCTGTCACACGTGCGAGGAAGGATTAGGGCATTCACCTGTTGCAGAAAGGCTGAAGTGCAGACCCTTAGGAAGCCGAATCAAGACAAGGAATTGATCTATCTTTCAAGCCGAGATCACAAGAAGATTAACTCTAGTCAAGCGAAGGAGGAAAAGGACTGAAATTACCCCAAGTCTGCCACATGTGCGAAAAGTACAATCCATTGCAGGAAGCTGAAAGTTGCAGTCAAGGAGGCCGAGAATCTCAGACTAGTGTTGCAGGAGCGAAGGCTAAAGTGGAAGAAGAGATTGCAGCTGAATCAAGAAAGGATTAACTTTGACTTGAGGCAAGTTGACTTGGTCTTGGAGAAGTTCTTGGTCAAGGGTCTAGGTCTTGGAATTCGTCAATTGAAGATTCTATAAGAAGAAGAATTCTGTGGGTTTTCCTCTCAAGCTTGGAGAGGTTTTGGCCCTGGCTGATCACCTATATCTTGTGTCTTTTGTCTCATTGTTCATTATGGTTTTGGTAGCTGTTTGATGAAGAAAACACAATAATAATCAAAGGTAAAGAAGAACCTAATCAAGGAAAAAGAAAAGTCTTCACAAGCAGTTATCATTGCAAGAGAAATCATCTTTATGCTACTGCCCCAGATTTCTCAACATGGTATCAAAGCTAAGCTGACAAGTCAAGGAAGGGCAGCTCAATAAGGAACATACAAGGACCAAAATATTATCAAGGGCATCAAGAAGATCCTTTCATCTCCAAGGAATTTCAAGGACAAGGATTACATAAAAGATCTCAAAATCCCTAGCATTCTTGGGTACCTTGCTTATTTATCAACTCAAAGAAAGGAATACTCAGAATTTAAGAAGAAGGCTTGATCAAGTTCTGAAATTCTCAAATCTGAAAACAAAGAAATCTAAAGAAGACTATATCTCTCTCAAGACATTGAAACTCAATCCAAAGTTCAAAAATTCTGGCTTCAATCCCTCTCCAAGTAAGCAGACTTCCAAATTGTGTGCATAATGAAGCGATTTTTTCAAAAGGCTGCAGGCCTAATTCAAATATTCAGAATAGTCAGAATCCTTTGACAAGAAGATCGAATCTCTGTGACTTAAAGAAGAAGACTGTTATCTGTAGCAACCACATGATTTCCAGACATCCTCAGAAAGGAATCAAATTCCTCAAGAAGACCGAGAAATTCATGAAGATAGTTCATATCATATTTTGCAAAGCATCGTGTTTGGGATGAATCAATCATCTATGGCACTGAGGGTGCAACCATCTTCAAATCAAATATATTTGTTCTCTGTACAACAATCAATCATTTGTGAAGGCTAATTTCCTCTACAATCATCTATACATTCTGATAAGCAGTTAAATAAAAAACTACAGGCAGAAAGTAAGTGCAACAAAAGGAGTTTCCATTATGAAGGTTTTGTTGCCAAGAAGTCTTGTAAACATCAAGGTAGCAGAAAGGAGCTACAAAGGAGTTCGTGAAGAAGCAGGTCTCAACAAGAAGGGCAATAATTTCCCTGGTTAAAAAATTCTTGAAGAGAACATAAAAGTCAGTAAAAACAACAGTACCATGGCATCCTGAAATACCGACCATTACAGGTAGGTATCCATGAGGTATGTACGATATTTTCCTTTCATTTTTTAAGGGTCCATCATAAGATGTTGTAGGGTTAAAATTATGGCTCTAGGGTTTGTATTTTGACAGCTCATAAGAAACCCTAGTAATGAGGAACCCTAGTATTAAGGTACTTGTTCCCTATGATTCCTATGATCTCTAAGGTTTGTTAGGATTCTAGAACATGGGATAAACCCTAGAATAACATGAAGAGAAAATAATATGATCTAGGGTTTGAACTTAAGAAACCCTAGGATGACCTCTTGATTGCATAAAATCCTAGAAAGATAACTTGACATCATATTTTAGTATTATGTACTTTGCTCGGGGTACTTGTCAATAAATATTGCAGGTACAAGACATAAAGGTGAATAGGATAAGCCCTTGTTTTAAGAAGCATGATAGAAGTAGGGAACTATACTAACCCTTGGGCACTATTCATGATGTATGGATACCTGCAAGAAATAGAAGGTGGAAGACCTCTACCATAGTTAAAGAATTACAGTCAATAAAGTATGATAGGATGCATCACATTAAGAATGGCATACGATTGAAAGCAAGAGCTCATGACATCATTATGGGAAGCTTGAAAGATAGTTGAAGTCTATGGAAGTCATTATTGGAAGGAAGTAGCTCTTGGTAACCTCATTAGAAGCATAAGTAGCAGTTATGGGTAAAACGAGAATCATCTAGTATGAAGCTCATCATACATCATTGGGAAGGAGAATCTGCAAGATGAGGATAATCAGGGTCCTCGGCTGGAATCTTCGTTAGAAGGTTCATCTCTTGAAAGATGCCTCGCTAAGAATTCCACTTGGGATGGGATTCATTGTTTAGAAACCAGTGATGCGGGGGAGCGCCCCCCCCCCCCCTTCGAACCCGCTCCCGAAGCGCGCTCCGGCGGGAGCGGGTCGGGAGCGCGCTCCCCAAATCGCTCCCGGACGGGAGCGATTTTCGGGAGCGCGCTCCCGTAAAAAAATTTGCGCTCCCTGGTCTGTGAGGGAGCGCTTCAGGGAGCGATCGCTCCCGCGCTCCCGGAGCGCTTTTTAATGCCCGGGAGCGATCGGGGAGCGATCGCGATCGCTCCCGGGCATTAAAAAACGCTCCGGGAGCCGGGAGCGGTTCGGCGGAAAAAAATTCCGCGGACCCGAAAAAAACAAAAAAATTAACTAATTTTTTTGGGTTTATAAGCCCAATGGCCAAAACAAAATCATTTCAATGAGATTGAGCTTGAGTTTGAGAGCAAAGGAGCAAGGAGCAAGAGCTGAGGAGCAAGGAGCCAGAGCTGAGGAGCGAGGAGCAAGTGCCAAGGAGCGAGGAGCAAGCTTGCAGAGGTAAGTAACTTAATCATTTAGTTAGTTTAGTTGGTTAGGTAGTTAGTTTGTTTAGTTTAATTTACCTGTTTGAGTTTAAAGATCATTAATTTAAATTAAATTAATAAATTAAATGAATTAATCCCAATAAACTAAATTAATTTGCAGATTCAAGACTCAAACCCTACAAACATCAAACACGATGGACCTGGGGATTTTTATTGGCATTTTCCTCTTCCTGGTCCCTTTTCTGGTTATTATGGTGGTGGAGAGTAGGAAACGGAGGGGGCCTGAAACTGAAGAGGTGGATGAAGAAGCCGGAGGAAGTCAAATAGGTGAAAACCCCAGTGAGGAGGATGTGGAGGGTGAACATGAGGGTCAAAAAACTAAACAAGACCAAACTCCATTGTGGAAATATGTTCACAGGCCTGAAACAGGGAGGGGGTGGAACCACTAAATTTCATTGCCCCCATTGCAACAATGATTTCACAGGCTCATACACCCGTTTGAGAAGACACCTTTGCGGGAAAAGGGCATGGGATGGAGAGAAACAAATAGGAATCAGAACTTGCGACGCGGTGTCAACAGCAGATAGAGCCAAATACATAAAGGAAGAGGAGGACGCCCAATACAAAGCAAAAAGATCAAGGGGTTTCTTTGAAAGCTCACAAAGAACTCCTTCAGCATCCTCCCAAGGTAGTGGATATGGACATGGAGGCTCAGGGTCATCATCTTTACGCCGTAGAACCATATCAGATTTCCTTGATGAGGGGTGTAGGAATGATGTGGATTCAAAAATTTACAGGTTCCTCTATGCAAATGGGATACCATTCAATGTTCTACGCTCACCTTATTGGCACGAAATGGTTTCTGCCATAAATGATGCCCCTAAAGGATACAAGAGCCCTGGGTATGACAAGGCAAGAACAGTTGGCCTTGATCATGAAAAAGCAAAAATATCACATTCTTTGAATAAAATGACAAGTTCTTGGACTGACAATGGGGTGTCCATTGTATCTAATGGATGGACAAATGTAAAAGGCAAGCCATTGATAAGTGTTCTTGCTGTGTCCCGAAGTGGTCCCATTTTTCTAGCTGCACATGATTACTCAGACAAGTTCAAGACCGCTATCAACATTGCAGAAGCATTGCTTGAAACAATTGAGCGTATTGGCCCATACAATGTCATCCAAGTCATCACTGATAATGCTCCTAATTGTAAGGCAGCGGGAGCAATTATTGAGGATAGATACCCGAACATATTTTGGTCTGGATGTTTGGTTCACACATTGAACCTTCTATTGCATGATATTGTCAAAAACAAAAATGAACAATACCAATGGATTGGTGATTTGTACAAGAGAGGAAAAAAAATGATAAAATTTATTACAAATCATAGCAATACCCATGGCCTTTTCCGCAGTCACTCGAGATTGGAGTTGCTGAAGATTGCGAGGACTAGATTTGGTAGCTATTACCTCACCTTCAGGCGCCTTTTGAAGGTAAGAGAGGGTTTAGCTAGCATGGTATCAAGTCCAAATTGGCAGGTGTTAAAGGAAAGGGCTACAAATGTAGCTGACATTGCAGGTTTTGAAACGGTGGAGGAGGCCGCTCTTGATGGGCAGTTTTGGACAGCTGTGAGACAGGTATTGGATTTCACCAAGCCAATTTATAACATGATTCGGTTTGCAGATACAGACAAACCAGTGATTGGCGAGGTGTATGAGCAAATGGATACCATGTTGGGGGAAATAAAAGACATTGTTAATAACAGAGATCCCGACTTGTACAATCTGATTCACGATTGTGTGTGTGAACGGTGGAAAAGGCTTAACCTTCCACTACATTGCTTGGCGTATATCCTTACGCCAAAATACTACTCAGATTCTTGGTTGGGCAAACCTGCAGCAGGGGGTGGTGTTAGGACCAAACCCCATTTAGATCGAGAGGTAACTAAAGGATATCTGGATGCATTAGAAAAGTTGGTGCCTGACAGGGAGGAATGTGCAGCTGTGCGCCTTGAAATAGGCAGATACTTCACTGGCAGTGGTTTGTATGGTAACTTCCATGCAATGGACGACAAAGATAAATTTGATTCTCTCACATGGTGGGAAACATATGGCGGCGACGGACTTTTGCGAAAATTGGCATTGAAAGTTCTTGCACAGGTTGTAAATTCTTCTTCTGCAGAGAGGTGTTGGAGCACCTACAGTTATATACATAATGTGAAAAGAAACAGGCTCAACGAAAACCGAGCAGAAAGCTTGGTTTATGTGCACTACAATTTGAGGTTGTTGAGCCATTACTGTGATCGGGCTAATGAAGATCCCACATATAAAATTTGGGACAATCACCCTGAGGACGACAATTTGGAGGATGGCATTGTACATATGGAAGAACTAGAAGATGAGCTTGTACGGGATGAAGCTGAAGCAGCTGCAGCAGCCATGCCACCTCCACCTCCACCATCCAGTAGCAGTTCTCGGGGCCCGAGTCTTGTTCCATTGCTGTCGCCACCTCCATCGACACCCTCGCGTGGAGGCTCTAGTTCTGGTCGTCGGTCTGGGCGGGAGACTCCTAGAAGACCGCCAAGACCTACTTATACTCCTGGAGACTCTCGTGGCAAGGGCCACTTGTAGATTTACAGTTTACTTGTCTTTTTTAGTTTCTATTAGACTTGTCACTTTAGTTTTCATAACTGTTGAGTGTTGAGTCTTGACTCTTGACTCTTGACTCTTTCATATCATTATGACATTATGATATTTTTTGTAAACATTATATCACTGTGACAATGAAAATTTGAAGTTTGAAGTTGGGCCTTGGCAATTATAACTCATTGGTAATGATTGTGAATTATGAATATGATGCTTTGTGAAAGACTAAAGTTGTTTCATTTCATCTCATTATTCATGTTTCATTTTATAAATTTTTAACATTTCATATCATGTTAACAGTTAGAAGTTAGGACTTAGAAATATCTTCGATATTACTTCTTGTAATGGTTAAACTTGGCTTACAAGTAGAACTTGTTACTTTGGTGATCAATGATGATAAATGTTATTGAATTGAATGTTATTTATGAACCATCATACCAAAATGATGGTATGATGACAAAAGAATGCAGCAGGTCAAAGATGACTGAAGCACTCTCAATCAAGGAGAGGAAGTTGTTGAAGGAAGTCCAGATGACCAAAGAAGAAAAGAGGTATGTATGCATATGTTCAATAAGTCATGTTATTATATAGTTGCAGATAGTAAGGATGCATGCTCTACCTCATAAGCATGATCAAGGGAAAAGGGTATCTTTCATTAAAAGGATGCATAAAGGCATAGGTCACATATTAACTAGATGAAATCAACATAATATGTCCTCATCAAGAATATGAGGTGGTTGACAAAATGAAGGAACTATGATTGGGAGTTCCTGGGAAGTAATATGTGAATAAAGGGAAAAGAAGAAATCGTGAAAGAGGCAACTATAGAGAAGGCAATCAACATCCTATGACTAGAAGAATTGACTATTATATCTCCATGGGAAACATATGAATACCTGCAACTATACAGAAGGCAACCAACATCCTATGACTAGAAGAATTGACTATGATATCTCCATGGAAACATATGAAGACCTTGGAAAAGTCTGAAAAGAAAGAAGACCCTTGACAAAAAAATATCTTGGAGATGTGTCAATATGAATGCAAGATATTGATGTTGCAACAACAAGCAGATGTCATGATGAAGGGCCATCACAAAGGTTATTTTTTATTTGATGTTCATTTCTGATTTTTTGAATAATATTTGGATGGGCTTGATGTTGCAACAAGCAGATATCATGATGAAGGGCCATCACAAAAGGTAATTTTTTATAAAAGTAATTTTTTATTTGATGTTCATTTCTGATTTTTTGAATAATATTTGGATGGGCTTGATGTTGCAACAAGCAGATATCATGATGAAGGGCCATCACAAAAGGTAATTTTTTATAAAAGTAATTTTTTATTTGATGTTCATTTCTGATTTTTTGAATAATATTTGGATGCGCTAATACAGGGCTACCTAAAGAAAAGTGTGGATATCATCTACAACTGATACTCATGCAGAAGGATGGAAGATCCTGAAAGAGACATGATGTGAAAAAGGTCATTGTATGAGGAAAAGCCAGATATGGTCCTATGGATCACTCTCCGAGGAAAGGAAGGATGACATGGCTGCCCTAATTCAAGAAGGAAGGTGATGGATGGTTGATGCCCTATAAAGAAATCCCAAAAGATGAATGATTGATAATATTAAAATGAAATTCATGACATCGAATGGAGGAGCGGTACAAGCAGCTGAAGGTCCCATGATCTCCACCAATGAAGAAAGAGTTGTTGCTGGAAACAGGTCCCTGATTAAGAGGGAGCCTAGAAGCAAGTTTCTGATTAAGGAGAATTTTGGAAACAAGTCCCTGATTAAGAGGGAGCTTGGGTACATTCCTTTTATAGGAATGGATACATTCCTTCATTGGAATGGGTATATCCTCCCTAGTTGAGAGGGAGAGATAGACACATCATTTTTGTTTTCACTTGGGAAGAAAGAATGGAGGACTAGGTAGTCATCTAGCATCTGATACTCTTTGAGGATGTGGTAGGGCATCCAAGATATAGTCGTAGAGGATCGATATTCTTTGACGACTGGGAATCCAAGATGAGAATAGTTTTGGAAGGACATACCCTGTGAACACTCGGGTGGGATATGCTCATTGAGAGACACTGATGAAGGAATATATAAATCATTGGTCTCACCACCATCGTGCTCTGATCTTGTGGAGAGATAGAGTTGTTAGTCAAGGCCTTGCTATGTGACAATGTTAAATGATATGATGTTATACATATGGGTTACCAACCTTACTCTTCTTATGAGAATTCTTCAGATTGAGAATATCTAAGTACATTGTATGGATTATGAATACCTCCTTAATTAAGAGGGAGTTTTGAAATATGTAACTAGATTCGGTCTTCATAATGACACATGTAATGATGATTTTATGTATTTGATGTAATGAGAAAAATAAATTATTATTGTTGATCTTGAGGTAGATGTCAAGCTCCCATTGAGAGCTTCTAGGGCTTATGAGTCATTGGCATGTATGAATGACCTTGTTGGGCATGTTACATATTGTAAAAAGATTTATGAAAGTCAAAGAACTCTCCAAAGACCATGTCATAATGCAAAAGAACAAGTCGGCCTTCTCAAGCATCAAGTTGGCCTAAAAGCATGGAGGAAGAGTCTATATGTAGGAGGACTCGACCTCACTTAAGGAGCCATTCGTTCATCATCAAGTTCTATCTAAGGGAGAAGTGACTGAGTAATTAATCTATCTTTCAAGCCGAGATCACAAGAAGATTAACTCTAGTCAAAAGAAGGAGGAAAAGGACTGAAATTACCCCAAGTCTGCCACACATGTGAAAAGTAGAGTCCATTACAGGAAGCCGAAAGTTGCAGTTAAGGAGGGCGAGAATCTCAGACTAGTGTTGCAGAGGCGAAGGCTAAAGTGAAAGAAGAGATTGCAGCTGAATCAAGAAAGGATTAACTTTGACTTTGAGGCAAGTTGGCTTGGCCTTGGAGAAGTTTTTGGTCAAGGGTATAGGTCTTGGAATTCGTCAATTGAAGTTCATAACATTGATGGTAGAAGAATAGGATCTTTTTGGGGATTAAAATTTTTTTGACAGGCTACATTTTCTTTTTAATCTTTGGAAAACATCAAAGCCAAATTAAATCTTACCAACAAACATGACTCAAATTGCAAAATCTCATCTATGAACAAGCCTTTTTAATAGCTAGTCGGATCTGAAAGAAATATTATATGTTGTGACTGGAAGAATACAAATTATTAAAAAAATGTGTAAAATGCACGAGTGCAAGCAAAAGCATATGTGCAACCATAAAATTGGAATAGCCATCTAAAAAGGTATCTAAGATGTCATATTTTATTGGAAACACAGCACATAATATTCTACCAACCTTTCCATCTTCAGTTATTTCAGAGCCAACTGTCCACTTGGGATGTTCTGAATCTTTCCAGCAGAGAATATCTTCAGATTGATCAGTGCCCAAGAAATGGTAAAACAGTTGATGATCAAGATTGATATTCGTTTCCGTCCCTGCGTCTATTCCTTCTCCTTCTCTGTCAGTGAAAAACATGTGAATGTTTGGAAAATAAACAACCAACTGTGATAGAGTAAACAAGTAACTAAGCAACTGTGATAAAGTACATAATTCAACAGAAGAAAGTAAATAAGGAACAGAAAGAAAAGTACACAAGTAACACTATTATCCAAAGAATAGTACAGACTTGGGAGCTGGATAACGGCTGTAAAAGAAACCTTTGTTGTCATGAGTCCAGGTAATGGATGAAAATTTCACCTGTTGACAGTTGCAAAATCCTAATCTGAGGAACATAATTTGAAAACAATTCTACATATTCAATAAATAATAGTTCAAGCAACTTATAACGACATAATATACAAAAGCTGGGTTAAGGAAAAATACAGTCAACAAATAGTCCTTATATCCCATTTTCTCTTTACGAGAAGATGGGTGACATTTCTGTGTCGGTTGTTAATTACAATATTGAAGTGGAGACATATGTGCCACCAATAATAAAAAATTGGCTTTAAAAAAAAAATCTGTGGCTTGCAGCCTAGGATTAACTGAGGCTCGTATTTTAACTTATCAGATGTTCTCTGTCTACTAGAATTTCATTTGCAACACCTTGAATGTCTTATTCAAAAATTCCTTGCCGATTGAGTCTATTCCAATGCCTACTCGTGGAATGAATGACAGGATGTTTAAACAAGGGGTTAGAAAACCTACCCATGAAAGAGAATCAGGTTCTGTACTTTTATCTGCCACCCGGATAACCTTGATGTTCACCCAGTCACTACCACTGGCACTTAAACCAACTGCTAAGAATTCTGCATTTTCACTGACGGCAGACACACTTAATGCCACTGTTCCGTCTTCACTCAGTTTGTTAGGGTCAAACAAGACCAGTGCTTCTGCTTCCAGATTTTCCTGAATGTAAATAATTTAAGAAAACAGGAAGCAAATCAGATTTAAACTCCTTCCAAAACGAAGAAAAAGGAAGAAGAAGAAAGAAACAAAGGAATACTGACCTACCAAAGTATTAACAAACGAATAGAAATATGCTCAGGTAACAAATCAAATTTTCACCACGACTTATTCATATTCAGAAAGAAGTTGACTACGTTCATTTAAACTATAGCTTTACAGAATATCCCTATCAATCTCTTCTCATAATTTTAAAGTATACCTGGACATACAGGACACTCTGAGCTTGGAGCCCAGTGTTGAAGAAATAGAAGTACTTATCACCGCGTTTGTATGGACAGCCATATCTAGGATGGTCAAAAAGAGTTGAGATGCGCTCTCTCAGTTTCCCTCTTGTCTCACACGTCTGTAGTAGGGATTCAGTTAAGGAAACTTGTTTCTCAACAAAATCCTGGACCTCCTTTGCATCAGGGTCTTCCAGCCTGAGAGAAGAAAAATCGATATATATTACAACCTAAAATATGACAACAAGATTTCAAATCATATTCCATTCCTCAAATGGGAAAACATGAATTCCTGGCAATTTTTTATCTTCCATTTCGAAAAAACTGCACCGGTTTACTAACAAGGCATCGCTTTACCGTCTGTTAGACTGCGTTCTAGTGATGAGTTAAACTGTTGAGGAACTTGTTGTGATGATGAGTCAGGGTCAAAATTCAGTGGCGAGCATTATGATAATACAGTTGACCAAGTTTCCCAAAGGTGTGAGATCATGTTAATACAATAAACAATAACCATTCAAATATAGAGGTGCTGTAAAATATTGGTCCCATCCTAATGCGGTCTAGCAAATGAGGCTAGGTGCAAGTCCCGGATGACTTGGACGACATATAGACCCAGTCCCATCTTCTTAATCAAAGTTCTTTTAGTTGTAAAACCCATATTGCAAGGAGCTCTGTACCCTTTGCCGTCAAAGGAGTTTACCACCCAAAAAATTAACCAGAAGATTCTACAAAGCGAAAAATAAGGCATATATTCACAGGCCATTGTTAATAGCGGTCCTGTGGTAATGCAGTGTTTGTGGATTAGGCCCAGTGAAAGCCCTGGGTGATTTTGATGGAATAACTATTTCTCACTCATGACTTTGAAGCCAAAGATCTTCAAATTATAAAACTAATCTTGTAAAATAGGTCTTCAACTCATAAACCTAATTTCGTAAGCCTGTACCCTCTCCGCACAAAAGGGTTTTTGTGTTTTACCAATGAAAAAAATAAAACAAAACGACACAATATCTAAAATGAAATGATAAGCCGTTCCCCAGGTCCCATTCTTACCACAGTCTGCCCCTTCAGATTAGCATGTGTTTGAGTGATGAGGCCGGTGCAAATATTGGGTGATTTTCGTTTCTGTCAAACAGTAGGCAGCTATGAATTTTCCAAAATTGAATTCAAGAGAAGCTTACCATCTGTAAGGATCATGTACAGGCACCCCGTGATAGTTGTCTACTACAGACTCATCTCTCCTCGCTTCTGGATAGTCCAAGCGTTCTTCAGCGGGCAACGAACCCATATTGAATTCAGCAGCGTGGCACAGCGGAACCGAACGGTTAATAAATGAGGGTAAACTGCCCTTTGTACTCAGACGGATGCCCTTCCAAACGAACCTGCATTGTGTACAAATATATATGTACTTAATAATTAGGAATATGTTAATAAAACATAATTTATTTCTCAGAACGATAAGAATAATCCATTACAGAAAGGAGGTATCAAGTACTACTGAAATTGCCCAAACAACATAATCTAGTAATGGCTCTGAGCTGCATACAAATCATGGAAAATGGTTTCCCTTTAAAGATGTGGGTAAAACAATGCCTGTTCAATGTAGAAAAAGCAGGCCTGGCCAAAGGGCTAATCAAACGGACTGTGAGATTCATGAAGCTTTGAGGGATTGGCCTGGTGCGAGTATATATAAACATTTTAGGAATAGAGGCGACCAACTCTACGAAAAAAATGGAATGCCCGGTTATTGAAAGAGTGTTTGCCACGTCAAGAAACTGAATAGAAGTAGGCCCGAAAAACACTACTTTATATATATTTTAATAGAATATTGCACGAGTACTACCCCGCTGCGAACAGTAATTTCGAATTTTCAAATGATTGTGTAGTATAAAAGGTACAAATTGACAAAAACAAGGAACCATATCAGAGACGAGAATGGGTCAACCACCGAACAATAAAATCTAAAAATTCAATAGTGACGTCATAAATCAGAGCCCAATTTTAAATACCTATTATCAATTTTAATAAATTTTGAATTCTCTTCCCCATTGCAAACACAAAATCGGAGGAACCAGAGAGAATATAAATAACTAAGAATTAACTTGATCAAATTTAAACCAGACTGTAATTCCATTACCCACCAGCGACGAATTTGACCCCAAAAAATAAATAATATTCAAAGGAGAAAACATAGAGTCGTTATTTTCAAATTAGTTCACAGAAACAGCAGATTACTCAGCGGTGGAAAGAGGAGGATGGAAGAATGCAATACAGAGGACTGGTAGTAAAGAAATAAAGGACAACTAGACACCTAAAAGCATGTGCAGTGCATGAAAACAAAAAGCATACATCACTCTGCAAAAAATGCAAGCTCATAGTATAATAATCAACATTTTCTGAACAATAAAGCTACATGCAGAGGGGGGATCTAATAAAAACAAATATGTACCCAAGTACCACAAGCTTGATTTCATTCCAGTTCCCTGACAGAAAACCAATGAACGCTGTGGCCTTTTAAAGGCAGAGATTGTGGAATTCCACCAATTTACTGACCAATTGGTGTGTCCATGGACTTGGGTGCATTGAAAGTGTGCTGTGCCAATGTGCCATATGCAATCCAATGTGTACACATTGGGTGCTCATTGTGGTACCCACGAGCTCTTCCTTCACGGTCCGTTCCGTCTGGCCTAATGGGTTTGCTTCATTTGCGGAGAAACTGGGTGATTTTGTGCCATTTTCACTTAACGGAAACGGGAGTTTAATGCTCCGTTGAGGGATTTTGTAACGTTTCAGGGGGAGGGAATGGCGTTTAATGTCGCCATGCATGTCGACACCGAACTGCCATTGCCTCACAAGATTTTGGAAGTGCGAAAAGACCATGGAATTAATTTGTTATTATTCTATTGATTTGGAATAGAATAAAGTTATTAATCTGTATTTTCCTTATTATTAATCAAGGGGGGTTTGTCCCATTCTGGAAAGCAAGGCAGATGTTTTTTCCCAATTTATTTATATGACTAGGCACTTTTAAGTTTTTTTGTTAAGTTAATTATATAATAAGCTGAAATTTTTTATTAGTAAATTTTATAAGATTTTGTTAAAAATTTATAAATATTTTATTATATAAATTTTTTTATAAATGATTTTTTTGGTTGAATAGATGCATGATTTTATTAAGATGACTAGGCACTTTTAAGTTTTTTTGTTAAGTTAATTATATAATAAGCTGAAATTTTTTATTAGTAAATTTTATAAGATTTTGTTAAAAATTTATAAATATTTTATTATATAAATTTTTTTATAAATGATTTTTTTTGGTTGAATAGATGCTTTTATTAAGGTAAGTTAATTATATAATAAATAAATAAAAAATATTGGAGTATTTTTTAAGATTTTGATATAATTTTTGTATTCAAGCTTCTGTGATTCATAATGAATTAAACAAAGTCTTTTGTAAAAAATCACATGAGAGAATTTTTTGGCCGACGCATTTCGAACCAACAAGTGTGATTTATTATCAGGACCACCAGATGAACCACACTTGTTAATTCTCTCATGTGATTTCTACCGAAAGACTTTGTTTAATTTTGATATAAGTTTTATGAATGAATTTTTATTATTGCATTGAGAGGTGCTTTAAAGTTCACTTCATTGATTTAAGTATGTAAACAATTTTAAATGTCTATTTAATTAAAAAATAATAATGATAATAAAAGTAAAAAATATTAGGGATGACTACATCTAAATATTGGCTCAATTAATAAAAAGTTAAAATAATAAAAATAACTAAATTCACTTTGTTATATTTTGATTTTGTTATTAACTTGTGAATAGGTTTTGTTACAATACCATGAGCCAATACCATGGCTTATCAATACCGAAGCCCAAAAACTTAGACTAAAATATTTTATAACAGTATGACAAGATTCTTAACCATGGATATTCACCCTCACTTTACAGTGGATATTAGTAACTTGTAAAATTTGGTTTTGTTACAACCATGGTTTATCAATACTACATGCCCAAAAAAAATAACTTATTTCACAATCAAAATATTTTCTAACAATATGAAAATATTCTTAACCATGGATATTCATCCCCACTTTACCATGGATATTATTAACTTGTAAATAGGCTTTGTTACAATAGCATGGCTTATCAATATCACATGCCCAAAAAACATAAGTTATTTCACCATCAAAATATTTTATAACAATATAACATGATTTTTAATCATGGATATTTACCCCCACTTTGTCATTGATATTATGAACTTGTGAATAGACTTGTTACAATAGCATGGGCTAATGCCATGGCTTATCAATAACACATGCCAAAAAATCATAACCTATTTCACAATCAAAATATTTTATAACAATAAGGCTTTGTTACAATACCATGGGCCAATAACATGGCTTATCAATACCACATGCCCAAAAACCATAACTTATTTCAAAATAAAAATATTTTAATTTAATTTAATTTTATAACTTTTTTCATGGAAGCTAATAGGAAAATGGTTATAATTAGTTTTGAGATATATCTAAACTCTCTATCCTCACGACTACTAAAAATATTCCCATAGAAATTAAAATACTTTTATATTTAAAGATGTGAAAGTTATATAATACAAATAGTATTAGTAAGAACCAACATAGATCCATTTTAACTAAGGATCCAAGCGATGACAGCGAGCAAAGTGAAGGGAAGAGAGGGGGAGGGGGAGAGAGGCAAGGAAATAGTGACAAAGCTTGAGGGCGGAGAGAGAGTGATGGGGAAGGCAGAGAGAAGGAGGTGGGAGGGAGAGGAAGGAAGAGAGAGAGAAGAAGAGAGGGGGGAAGAGAGATGGAGTTGGAGGGGGAGAGAGAGGGAGGAAAGAACATACATGGGGAGATATAGGTGGAGAGAGAGAGAGGGAGTGACAAGGGAGAGATGGAGAGAGAGAGGAGAGGAGGGAAGAGAGAGAAGAGGCGGGGAGAAAGATAGGGAGAGAAGGGAAAGAGAGAGAGAGGGAGGCAGAGAGAGAGAGATGGAGGGGCTTGAGACAGAGGGGGTGGGAGAGAAAGGGAGAGAGAGGACTCAAAAGAGAGAAGGAGAGAGAGATGAAGTCGGAGGGGGAGATAGAGTGAAGGCAGGAGAAAGACATAGAGGGAGAAAGGTAGAGAGAGAGGGGGAGTGACAAGGGAGGGATGGAGAGAGAGTGAGGGAGAGAGGAGAGTGGGAGGGAAGAGAGATATGGAGAGAGAGAGAGAGATGGATATGGAGAGAGTGTGTGTATATTTGGGGGGTGAGATAAAGAGAGGGAATAAGAAAGAGACACAGAGATACAAATATAGATATTATATAGTATTACATAACCAATCTAGATCCATCTTAACCTGGATCTATCAAGCGTCGAGAGGGATCAAATCTCTCGAGGTGCAAACCTTTCCTCAAGTTTTGCACTCAAAAAAAGGGTTTGCACCTCGAGAGATTGGATCCCTCTCGGCACTTGATAGATCCTAGTTAAAATGGATCTAGGTTGGTATGTATGGTGAATTTATATATATGCTAGTAATTGGTACTAATAAGTCATCTACTTGTGTTGTGTTTGTTAAAACATGTGTTAATTTGTTGGAGGTAAACTTTTTCATATGGATTTTGATTGATTAATAATATTGGGGAGGTTAATAATTTCATTTGTTAAGTTTGGACCTTAAGCGTGGTCATTTAATATTAAAAAAAACTCAAGAAGTTTGAGGAATCGAAATTATTGAATAGACTTTGCACTTAAAATGGGCCCCACAAGTCCATCACTCCAATCTTTCATTCATAAAGTACCAAAATAAATGGAAATTATTTTATGACCCATTTTGGATCATTGGGTCAGATTATTTATGCCTTTTCTTTCTTGTCCTTTTAAGGGTTGAAAATTTCATATAACATTATAAATTAATTAGGGTAATTGGATTAGATATCAACAAGTAGATGATAGTAACAAATAAAAAAAATAAGGGAATATGTGTGTGTGGGGTAGTCTTTTAGTTCTCTTCACATATGGGTGGACCATCCTTGTTATACAGTATTTTGTCACGCCTCCTACACTTCCCTGTGTCATACCCTAAAGTACCCGAAACTTGGCAATCATGCAGTGTACCCATCCTAATTTGCAGTTCAAATCCTCCCTGAAACACTGATGGAAACATGCCTTGAGCCTTCCCTAAAGAAGTAAGATCTAAAACCCTAATTTCAGGACCAGTGCAACCCTGACACTGGCAACTAGTGTTGATGGCGAGTTGCACTAGACTGGCCTCGCACTACCAATGGGCTTTTTACTTGGATACCCATGATTATCCCTAAAAGGCAAGTTTTCCCAAAGAGGACAATAAGCTTCGTGATCTAGAGGCTTCCATAACGACGAGTTGGAGGTTATTCGGTGTGGATGTAGTCGAATTCTCCCAAAATCTCCCTTTGATCTTATCCCTATGAGCTACCTACTTGATATGAGGACCTTCTCCTATATTTTGAGAGATCCTAACTCCCTCTCCCTGCCTATATATTCATCCTCTCCCATTCCCAAATGGTTGGTCTCTGATTATTTGCACCCTTATGCTGAGATAGTGCCTACATGCTACTCATTTGACTTGGAGAAGGAGTGCTTGGAGAGCTTGAGCTTGGACTTAGACATTCACTCAAGGAGAGCTTATTGACATCAAGGCTTGGTTGTATGCTTCCTCCTTTATTTCATTAATATATACAACTATTGGTTCACTTTCCATAAATGTTTATGTTAATGCATCATTTATCTTAATGCTCCTTGATCTGTTAAGTGGATTACTTTCGATTATGCTTGTTGTACTTGTATGCTTTGTTGTGTCTTTGATCTCTTGTGCAGGTATTCAAACGTTGTGAGCAGTAGAGTTGAGCCTGAGGCGCAAGCGATTTAAGGTATTCAACAAAGGAGTGTGTTATAGCATCAGAATGAGGTAGGCCATCTTCCTCTTCTCTCATTTCGATTGTAATTTAGGAAAGTGTCTTGTAGATTGTCACGTAGGTTTCTAGTCCCACTCATTGGGCTAGAGGGATCGTCTATGTCCATAGAGAGGATTTGCCTAGACAACAAAATGGCGACTCCACTAGGGAAGTTATAACTTTTCCATCCATTTCTTCAATATGATCCTTTTATTAGTTTGACCAACCGTCAATTTCTCGGCTTGTGTGCATCAGTCTAGGTCTATACAATTATTGATTGCTACCTTAAAGTGCTAAGTATGGAGTGTATTTGAAGTATTTTTTGTTTTTTCCCATATTCCTCACTCAGCGCGAGTTTTATCAATGACAATTGCGCTAGCAGTGCTAGTTTTTACCTGTATAGTCAAGCTAAAAACCTTGTTTTCCACTGTTTTCTCACGCTGAAAATCAGCACAGTTTTTTCTATATGAAGTAGTGATGATGACCCCGACTAGCACGGATTTTTCTATATAAAGTAGCGTTGATGACCTTGTCAGCATGGGTTTAGCTATAGAAAGTAGCGTTGATCCTTGAATGTGAGAATTTTAGGGTTTCTGTTTTAAATCCAATGTATCTTGGCCCCTGAGGTCTTTTCCCATCTTGTATGCTTGGATTCGTTAGTTCTTTAATTGATTGTATTGATTAATTTGCAAAATTTGTCTCATTGGATTCGAAGTGAATTCTGAATAAGTTCTAGGGTTTCTGGTCAATTGGTCATCGCTTTCTGCTTGTTGGTTTCATTGAGATGCTGGTTTTGTTGATTGAGTGAGTGTTCTTTTTTGTTGAAATCATTGAAAACATCATTTTGCATTTGTTTTATCTTGTCTTTCGAAATTTACTTTTTGTGAAAATGCATTAGATTATTCCATTGAAAAGTTGTTTTTTGAGATTTGTCATTGAAAATAGATCACATTTTTCAGTGGTTGAAAGTTAAAAATTGTATTAGGTGCATCAAATCATTCAAAATGAAAAGAAAAGCATAATTCATATAGGTGCATCTTTGTAAAGTAAAATCATTTTTCTTTCAAAAAAGTTGCATTTAGGATAGTGAAAAGTGGAAATCATTTTTACTTTTGGCATTGCATTTGGAAGACAAAAGTGAAAGTTAGTGAAAGGAATTTTGCTTGATGCATTATTGATTGGAATTTCTTCCCTTAATTAGTCTAGCTTTCATTGAAACGAAAGTTTTTCTTTTCTCATATACTTGCATCCTAGGGATTCAGGTGACATCGTTTTGAGCCTAAAACTGAAATATAATTGAAGATAGACATTAAAATTTACCTCAATTAACCTAAGGAACATTTGGAACTTAACGCAAACAATTAGAAGTCTAGGTTAGAGATGTGTTCTGACATCTATAAACCTAGCAGCTGTCGTTAACTGTCTGCATTGTATCCCGGGGGTGAAATCTCGTTCCGGTACGAAAGTATATCGAAGGTTCTCCAGTACTTTCAGGTATATCGTAGGCACTTCAGTATGGCAAGTATATGGAACGCTCTCACCAAACAGTTATGCATTAGACAACGTTAACGCAGACTTGTGCTCCACGTACTATCATGTATATATTGGGAGACACCACTAGGCTCTTATCCTTTAGCCACGAGTAACCGAGTCAGCCGCCTTGTAAATGTGATACACCGAACACAACATTCGAGGAGATTGGCCATCATATGTCAAGTCCTTGGTTTCGACTAAGGTGTATATAGTGGTTCACGGATACTTGGTAAACCCTCTTGCCTAGCTTACCCCTCTTTTATTTTGTTTTCTTAATTTCTAAAACCAATTAATTGACCGTGGAACAACATCCTTCCTGTGGAAATACTCCTTAGTAGATATTAGGTTGATACCAATGACAACATTTCCTAAGTCTACCAGTCAAGGAAACCCCTTTGACAAGAATCCTAATCCTTTTCCTTCTTTTGGAACTCTTGGTGCTCCTATATGGAAACGTTGTCCCTTCCTGGATTGACCATTGGTATGCCTATTTGGTTATTTTCAACCTCGGTGATTCCGAGTGTCCAAACTTCTTTTCAATCGAGTTCTCCTCCACATGACAACATCAACCTCATGTTGATCCTACAGTTGACCCCTCGCCTTCTTCGCGTGTTTATTCACCCCATTCTTCCTCTTCGCCTGGTGAAAGTCTGGATTCTAGTAACCAGGAATCTAAGAAGAAGAAGAAGAGGATGAAGAAGAAGAAGAAAAATAATTAAGGGGGCAACCAAGCAACCATTTCTATGGATGCAACTGATGTAGAAAAATCTTCCAAACAACCCCGAAAGTAAAATTCCCTTGCATGTTATGTAAGGATGACTACCTTCTTCGAAATTGTCTTGGTATTCCCAAAGTCTTAGAAGTGTGGTCCATGGGTTCACATCGAACTTTTCATCAGCCTCTAGAGTTCATGCTGGTGACAAACCTTCAACTAGTAATAATAAAGTCCATGGGAAAAAGGAAAAAGTCAAATTTCCCTGTAAGTTGTGTGAAGGTAATCATCCTATTCACCTTTGTCCTCTTTTGGATGAAGCTTCCAAAGAGTTGGAAAACCTTACAGCTTCCCTGTCTTGTCTTCCAGTTGATTATCAGAGGCTTTCCCCCGATCCTTCGCTAATTGATCAAGTGATTGATCAAAAGCCATCTTTGGTCAACCCTACTCTCTCTGAAAGTGAGTCTCATGAGTCCATTCTCGACCAATCATTGAATGAGAAAACAATAGACCTGACTCCACCTTCAGTTCACCGTACCTTATGGGTAGAGATTGAACCTCATATCGCTCAGGTTCTTCTGGTTTCTTCAGTTTTGAATGAACTAGAGGGAAATCCTCTCGTTCCCAGGTGCATGAGAGCAGTTCCCCGGTTCCCATAGAGAAAGAGGGTAATTCTCACATTCCTCTGACACCCCCTCCGAGTAGTTTAGTCACTTCTTTTGATTGGAGTCGACTTGTAGGATATCGTATTCCATCATATGTGCCTTTCCAAATTACAGTACAGGCTTACCATATGGTTGTACCTAGCACAGTCATAGATGAAGGTGCATCTATTAGCATCTTGTCCTCAACTACTTGGCAAGCTTTAGGTTCTCCTCATCTTGTCCCCGTCACCTAGAATCTGTTAACTTTTAACAAAGGAACTAGTCAATTGTTAGGGATCCTTCCTAAATTTCTTATTACTTTGGGAGGAAAGATTGTCTATATAGATGTGATGATTGTCCAAGATTCGTTAGATTTAAATATACTCCTTGGCCATGACTATGTTTATGTCGTGGGCGCTCTTGTCTCTTCCCTCTTTCGAGTGATGTGTTTCCCTCATGAAGGAAGAACTGTGATCATTGATCAGCTTACATTCATTGGTTATGAATCAACTCCCAATCAACCATCCTCCCTAAATGGTTCTTATATGCAAGAGGTATCACCCCCGCCACAGGTTAATTATGTGGCCACATGTTCCATGCCCACATCTACTTATGATCTAGTAGGTGATGTAGTACATCATGTATTGGGAGCATTGGAGCCTAATTTTTCCATTGGAATCTTGGACATATATTCCTTCCAGAGCTTTATTCTCCCATCTGCTGAGAACCTCTTGGAAGTCTGGCCTCTTTTGGTTTGTGATCAGGTGTTATGGAGCAAATTTCCTTTTCTTGTGTCAAGCTCGTTAAAAAATGAAACAAGGGCCATGAGGATAGTTATTTTACTATGTCAACCTCATTAAAAACTGAAATAGGTTCCCATCAGGATAGTTCTTTTCTTGTGTCAAGCTCGTTAAACAATGAAACAAGGTGTCATGAGCATGGTTCTTTTCCTGTGTTAAGCTCGTTAAAAAATGAAACAAATCCCCTTCCAATTCGATTCTTTGATTAGATCTCGTAAATTCCCAGTCAAGTCTTTCACTTGATCTCATACATCAACCTTCATTCCATCCACCTATTAGTAACCAGTAGTTTACTTAAGTGCATGAAATGAAGCTTGGGGGGACATGTTCCTTGAATTGAGCCATTATGTTGGGGTCATGCAAACTCACCTCAAGCATAGTTTATCTTTATTTCAAGATTTTGTAAAAATGAAACCAAATCCAAGAATAGTTTTGTTGTCTAGGAAAATCCTCTCTACAGACAAAGACGATCCCTCTAGCCCAATGAGTGGGACTAGCAACCTACGTGACAATCTACAAGACACTTTCCTAAATTACAATCGAAATGAGAGAAGAGGAAGATGACCTACCTCATTCTGATGCTATAACACACTCCTTTGTTGAAGACCTTGAATCGCTTGCTCCTTAGGCTCAGCTCTACTACTCACAACGTTTGAATACCTGCACAAGAGATCAAAGACACAACAAAGCATACAAGTACAACAAGCATAATTGAAAGTAATATACTTAATAGATCAAGGAGCATTAAGATAAATGATGCATTAACACAAACATTTATGGAAAGTGAACCAATAGTTGTATATATTAATGAAATAAAGGAGGAAGCATACAACCAAGCCTTGATGTCAATAAGCTCTCCTTGAGTGAATGTCCAAGTCCAAGCTCAAGCTCTCCAAGCACTCCTTCTCCAAGTCAAATGAGTAGTGTGTAGGCACTATCTCAGCATAGGGGTGTAAATAATCAGAGACCAACCATTTGGGAATGGGAGAGGATGAATATATAGGTAGGGAGAGGGAGTTAGGATCTCTCCAAAGATAGAAGAAGGTCCTCATCTCAAGGAGGTAGCTCATAGGGATAAGATCAAAGGGAAATATTCGGGGAATTTGGCCACATCCACACCGAAAAACCTCCACCTCGTCATTATGGAAGCCTCTAGATCACAAATATTCTTGTCCTCTTTGGGAAAACTTGTCTTTTAGGGATCAACGTGAGTATCCAAGTAAAAAGTGCGCTGGTAGCACAAGGCCAATATAGTGCAACTCACCATCGACACTAGTTGCCAGTGTCAGGGTCACGCTGGTCATGAAATTAGGGTTTTAGAGCTTACTTCTTCAAGGAAGGCTCAAGGCATGTTTCCATTAGTGTTTCAGGGAGGATATGAATTGCATATCAGGATGGGTACACTACATGATTGCCAAGTTTCGGGCACTTCAGGGTATGACATAGGGAAGTGTAGGAGGCATGACAAAATATTGTGTAACAGATGCCCCCTAAAGCATGAAGGCAGAACAGGGAGTGATGGCTGAGATTCTTTACGAGCTTTTGCAAGGACGAGAACAAACACTGTCAGGAGACCTGCAAATCAAGGATGCATATACATATACATATCTGATATCAAAACATGAATCCACGGTATGGATGCAGCCATCTGGACGAAAAGGACTACGTGAAAAGATCCAAGGCATGGGTGCAACCATATAAATGAAAAGGATCATCTATAAGTCTAAGATCAAAGGTATGGATGCAACCACCCGATATAGAAGGATTATCATCAGCATAAATATAAAGTCCCATAGTATGTTCACAGCCATCCTTATAGAAGAAACATGTGTACAATCATAAACAATACATAGCTCCTCGCAGCCTGAGTCATATCTGACAAAACTCAGGGTCTTGCACTCCATCCCTAACCCGATCAAAGTATGAATTCTAACATGGGAATGAATGTGTCGAAGTCGAACATGCTGGTGGGGGTGATACCTCTTGCATATAAGAACCATTTAGGGATGATGGTTGATTGGGAGTTGATTCAGGACCAATAAATGTAAGTTGATCAATGATCACAATTATTCCTTCATGTGAGAAACACATCACTCGAAAGATGGAAGAGACAAGAGATCCCATGACATAAACATAGTCACGACCAAGGACTAGATTAAAATCCAATGGACCTTGGATAACCATCACATCTATATATACAATATTTCCTCTTAAATTTATAGGCAACTTAGGAAGGATCCCTAACGGTTGACTGGTTTCTCTGTTAAAAGCTAACAGATTCTAGGTGACAGGGACAAGATGAGGAGAACCTAAATCTTGCCAAGTAGTTGAGGACATGATGCTAACAGATGCGCCTTCGTCTATGATTGTGCTAAGTATGACCATATGGTAAGCCTATATTGTAATCTGGAAAGGCGCATAAGATGAAAGATGATATCCTACCAGTCGACTCCAATCAAAAGTATTGACTAAACTACTCGAAGGGGGTGTCATAGGAACATGAGAGTTTCCGTCTTGCTTAATAGGAATAGGGGAACTTCTCTCATGCATCTCAGGAACGAGAGGATTTCCCTCTAGTTCATTCGAAACTAAATAAATCAGAAGAACCTGAGCAATATGAGGTTCACTCTCTACCCGAAAGGTACGGTGAACTGAAGGTGGAGTTAGGTCTACCATTTTCTCAACCAATGATTGGTCGAGAATGGACTCAAGAGACTCACTTTCAGAGAGAGCGGGGCTGAAAAAAGATGGATTTTCATCAATCACTTGATCAACTAGTGAAGGTTCGGGGGAAAGCCTCTGATAACCAACCGGAAGACAAGGTAAGGAAGCTGTAAGGTTATCCAACTCTTTGGAAGCTTCATCCAAAAAGAGGACAAAGGTGAATGGGATGATTATCTTCACACAAGAACCTCTTGGAATCCATGGCCTCTTTTGGTCTGTGATTAGGTGCTATGGAGCATAGTTCCTTGTCTTGTGTCAAACTTGTTAAAAAATGAAACAAGGGCCATGAGGATAGTTCTTTTACTATGTCAACATCATTAAAAAATGAAATAGGTTCCCTTGAGGATATTTCTTTTCTTGTGTCAAGCTCGTTAAAAAATGAAACAAGGTGTCATGAGCATGGTTATTTTCCTGTGTCAAGCTCGTTAAAAAATGAAACAAATCCCCTTCCAATTCGAATCTTTGATTAGATCTTGTAAAATCCCAGTCGAGTCTTTCACTTGATCTCGTACGTGAACCTTCATTCCATCCACCTGTTAGTAAGCAATAGTTTACTTAGGTGCATGAAATGAAGCTTGGGGGGCTTGTTCCTCGAATTGAGCCATTATGTCGGGGGCATGCAAACTCATCTCAAGCATAGTTTATCTTTGTTTCAAGCTTGTGTAAAAATGAAACCAAATCCAAGCATAGTTTTTTCTCATGTATCAAGCTTGTGAAAAAATGAAACCATCTTCAAGTATGCTCAAGCATAATTTCCCATGTTTCAAGCTTGTGTACAAATGAAACCATTTCCCTTTTTACCTCTAGTGATTGTTGTTTTATCAGCCTATTTGATTAGATATTGATCCAAGCCCTTAGTGACCAATCAGGTGTCGACATGTGGCAAGCTCGGAGGCCGCCATGTGGCCCTGGAATGGCTATGTAAAACTTGTTGGGGTCTAATGGAATCGAACCCGTGACCTTTGGAAAGACAGGATAGTGCTCTACCAACTCCGCCCAACGTGTTTCTTAACAGCTTAAGGTTACATTGCATATTAATGTTGTAACAGTTTAAGGTTTATTTTATAAAGCGCTTCAATCTGCGCTATTGATCTAACCTCTCCAGATCCAACGGATATCACGCCGTCCGCTGGCCAAACTAACCAAACGATCTCAACTGTTGATGTATTCCTCTCAATCTAACGGTTGTCGTGCAATCTCGTGCAAAGTCATGCACGACGGTTAATACTTCGAGAGCACGTGAGAAAAGTTGTTTTGGCGTGATAAGTGTCGACTGTTAAGGCTAATCGCGTGAATTTGTAAAATACAGCTTATAGCCTTTAGGCCACGCGAGAAACCGCTCTTCACTTATCAATACCGCAATTGAAGGATTAACCACGACTTCCAGATATACGCGTGATAAGGTCTTATCCCTCATGTACATGCTCAACGGTTACGGTAACAGTTACCTCCGACGGTCAGCTTGGCTGAGCGGATAAACTTAAGCGGATATGCTAAGTTTAGTTGAAGATAAGTGCAATTAACCAATTTTGGTGGAGTATCCCTAGAGGATAATGCATAAAAGCACTCCAAGAGCAGTTTTCGACAGAGAAAACAGAGGAGAAGCAGAGAAGCAGAGAGAGTGAAACAAGAGGCTTCCTAGGCTAATTAGAGCCTTCTGAATTCAATGGAATAGTCTAGAGAAGCTGAGGAAGTCATCTTCATGGATAATTTCATCTAGGGAGATTGATTTTGGAGCTCAGAGCCACCAGGGGTTGGAGGCAATTGTAGGAGCTACCAGTACTCATTCTCAGTGAACCAATAGCCATTCCTGACTGTAATGAGCCTTCTGAATCCATTGCAGGGATTACATAAGCATATGGAGACCTCTAAAGGCTGAGATGCTACAATAGAAGTTTCAGGCAGAAAATGATCAAATGATCAATCTATTGTTGGTGTCTGATATGTGTTGGAGACAAAAGATGAAGTTTCAGAGATAGATGAAGAATTCTGGAGTTAGTGCCATCAAGAAGCTCAGGGAAGCTCAGAGCACTGATTGAAGGAATCAAGTCCAAGGAAGTTTAGATTTGTGTGCAGGGTGATGACAACCGTGACAAGGATATAGATGGTATTCTAAGCCCATTGGTTCAGTTCAGTAACCTTTGGAGTTAAGTGTGGAACTTGTAAAAGAAGCTTTGCCATAATCCCAAAGAGCCAAGTCAAGTTGACAAAAGCTCAAGGAGACGTAGCCCATGATATTCACGTGAACTCCTAGATTAAATTTGTTGTTATGTGTGGTTGTTTATTTGCTGCATTATATGTCTGTTATATGTGTTTAATATCAACAGAAACAAATGGGCTTAAAGCATTTAAACAGTTAAAAACAAACAGCATACACATGTTTCAAGTATTTAATTCCGCAAATGTCATACATAAGCTAGATCATTTATTTGTTAAGCTTTGGAGTGGGAGGTTCTTGTAAGCATAACACGTTGTTAACCTCCCTTTTCAAATCAGGTGGTATCAAATCTAGTTGCTTGATTGACAAAGCAGGATGCTTGATTGACAGAGCAATAGATTTCTTGTTTGAATTGAAAGGTGTTTAAACAATATAAATAATTTGACTATTTGATTGTTGTAAATTGACTGTTGTTTGAGTTTGCAAAGGTGAAGGGAAAGCTATAGACAGTTAAGTCCAGCAGAGGACAAGAAGGAATAAGGTTGAAGGCATTATCCTTATCCCAAGGACCTCAAGGCAATCCTTGAAGAACAAGAGTTTTGTTTGCAAAAGGCTGCTTGAATAAGCTTTGTGAATTTGGTTGAAGTTCTTTTGTTCATTTTTATAATGACAACTTCTAGAAGTGAGTTCTCAAAATCCTCCTCCTTCACAAGATTCTTCGATGAAGACATGAAGCGAGACTTGTTCATCATGATGGATATGGTGAGAGAAATGTATGAGGATGAAAGGAAGAGCACCAAACTTCGAGAGTAGTTGAATTCCATGAAGGAAGAGAAGCAGTTGCTTTCTAACAAATTGCACAAAATGGAGAGACAACTTCATATTGCAAATATGAACCTAGAAAGGATGCATGAGATGGAGACACAACTTCTTATTATCGAAGAAGCCTTAGTCAAGTATTAGCTTGAAGAAGAGGTAAAAAATCCTAGTTTGTCTTCAATTTCCTCTAAGAATGTTTGTATTGGTTCTTTTGAAAAACATACAAGAGGCATAGGGTCCAAGTTGATGTCAAAAATGGGCTATGAAGGAAAAGGATTGGGCAAACATGCACAGGGCATTGTTGAGCCAATAATGGTTGAGGAAAGGCCTAAGTATTTGGGTCTTGGCTATGGACAATCTTATGGAGAAAGTTCCAAAGCAGCCATGAAG
Source organism: Pinus tabuliformis (assembly GCA_031772625.1). Classification (NCBI taxonomy): domain Eukaryota; kingdom Viridiplantae; phylum Streptophyta; class Pinopsida; order Pinales; family Pinaceae; genus Pinus; species Pinus tabuliformis. The sequence continues at coordinate 245,560,098 of CM062810.1, read as the reverse complement.
GCAATTGAAACAGTTCCTAGAAGGAGTTTCGTTTCAGGTTTTCTACCGCAAGTTCGTAAAGATTGTATTCATGGGGAATGCAATAGTTTGAAACATACTTCGCAAGAAGAAGGTGTTCGTAAGCATGCATTTGAACAAGAGAGTTGTGAAAGCTCTCAAATCATTGAAGAGATTGATGGTGTTCCAAAGGGAGCCACTTCCTCATTCGATTCACGCCCTCATGAAGGAAACAAAGGTGAAAGAGAAAGGTATAAATCTTATTTCAATCATATTTCTTTTGATTATGTAAAGCATGATAAATTTCCACATAAGCATTGGAAAAAAATTGCATGTTCCTTTTGTGGTTTGGATAACCATAGTGTTTCTAGATGTTGGAAGAAAATGGCCACATACAGGAAACTTTTGAAGAAAAGGAGGCAAGAAGCCAAAGGTCCATTGGACAAGGCAAATCATGTTGTGAAGAGGATGCACATGTGTTGCACTTATTTCCATAAGCAAGGACATATTGCTGAAAAGTGTTGGACTTTGAATCAAAAAATGCTTCGCAAAATTTGAAGAAGGTGGAAAGAGAGAATGGCAAGATTGGAAAGGAAGTTTCCATAATTGATGTGTTTCAGGATGATTCACATGTTGATGTCAATGTGCAACTAAAGGAAGTGCCTTTGATGAGGATTGGTAAGAAATGGTTAGAGTTCTTATCCAATTAAGGTAGCATGTCTTTTGATGTGATGCATTTCTTTGCCAATGGAATGCAAGTTGCAGGGTTTTACCAAAAAGGTGAATGAAAAAATTGAGTATGAGACTCGCTTACTTGCAACAAAATTATGTTCATTTCAGCTTTGTAAGTACATGTACATATGATTGAGGATCTTGTACTATTGATTGTGCTTAAGAGAAAGTTGAAGAATGGAATACATGCATGATAATGGTATGTATGAACAAAGGAATGTTGATGATTTCCTTGTATTTGAACATGTATGTGTAATTGACTTGATGGTCGATTGCTTTGTTTAAACATGCATGCAATGTTATGTCGACTTGAAAAAGTTGATTTTGTCTCCAAGATTCAAAAAGGGAGATAGTGATGAAGTGTTTCACAAGAGGTGGAATTCTTTCTACTTTGAAAAAGAATCGTCAAGTTCTTTTTGTATATGCTTGACTTGGAAAGTCAGTTGTTTGAAAAAGGCATGTTCTTGTTGGCTTGTTATTTAGTCGATCATTTGTACGCAAGATGTAAAGACATGATGATGATTCACATGATGTGATTTTTTTTTTTTGCATTATGTTGTTTTGTACAAGATGTTAGAAGAAGATTTGCAACAACATTCAGAATTTCTGTTGAGAATTCATGATGTAATCTCACGTTTGTTTGAGCCACCTTAGATCGATGATCAAGGAAGCGATGTTCAACTACCTTCTGTAAAATTATGAATGAGTTCAAGGAAGACAGTCCTTAACAGGAGGAAAAGCGCATCCAAGAAGGAAAGTGTTGACTACCTTCGAGTTTTGGTTCAAAGGCACTAGCTATGCAAGGCAAGTGTATGGAGGTTGAAAAGAAGAGGGTGTTGTACTCTCATCTACTGTACAAATCAGTATATATTAGTTTTTTGGGGTCCAAAAGATTCCCAATGGGGAGGAGTGATCAGATATTGATCCAACACCTTAGTGACCAATCAGGTGCCGACATGTGGCAAGCCCGGAGGTCGCCACGTGGCCCTAGAATGGTTATGTAAAACTTGTTGGGGTTCGATGGAATCGAACCCGTGACCTTTGGCAAGACAAGACAATGCTCTACCAACTCCGCCCAACATGTTTCTTAACAACTTAAGGTTACATTGCATATTAATGTTGTAACAGTTTGAGGTTTGTTTTATAAAGCGCTTCAATCCACACCGTTGATTTGGCCTCTCCAGATCCAACGGATATCGCGTTGTCCGCTCACCAAACTAACTAGACGATCTCAACCATTGATGTATTCCGCTCAATCTAACGGTTGTCGTGCAATCTCACACAGATTCATGCACGACGGTTAATACTCCGAGAGCACGCGAGAAAAGATGTTTTGGCATGCTACATGTCGATTGTTAAGGCTAATCGCGTGAATTTGTAAAATACAAATTACAGCCTTTAGGTCGTATGAGAAACCACTCTTCACTTATCAATACCATGGTTGAAGGATTAACCATGACTGCCAAATATACGTGCGATAAGGTCTTATCCCTCATGTATGTGCCCAACGGTTACGGTAAGAATTAACTTCGACGGTCAGCTTTGCGGAGCGGATAAACTTAAGCAGATATGCTAAGTTTAGCTAGAGATAAGTGCAATTAACCAATTTTGGTGGAGTATCCCTAGAGGATAATGCATAAAAGCACTCCAAGAGCAATTTTCGATAGAGAAAATAGAGGAGAAGCAGAGAAGAAGAGAGAGTGAAAAAAGAGGCTCGCTAGGCTAATTAGAGCCTTCTGAAGCCAATGGAATAGTCCAGAGAAGCTGAGGAAGTCATCTTCATGGAGAATTTCATCCAAGAAGATTGATTGTGGAGCTCAGAGCCACCAGGGGTTGGAGGCAGTTGTAGGAGCTACCAGTACTCATTCTCAGTGAACCAATAGTCATCCCTGACTGTAATGAGCCTTGTGAATCCATTGCAGGGATTTTCATAAGCATTTGGAGACTTCTAAAGGTTGAGATGTTATAAGAGAAGTTTTAGGCAAAAATGATCAAATGATCAGTCTATTTTTGGTGTCTGATATGTGCTGGAGACAGAAGATGAAGTTTTAGAGACAGATGAAGAATTATGAAGGAGTTAGTGCCATCAAGAAGCTCAGGGAAGCTCAGAGCATTGATTGAAGGAATCAAGTCCAAGGAAGCTTAGATATGTGCGCAGAGTGATGACAGCCATGATAGGGATATAGATGGTATTCTAAGCCCATTGGTTCAGTTCAGTAACCTTTGGAGTTAAGTGTGGAACTTGTAAAAGAAGCTTTGCCATAAACCCAAAGAGCCAAGTCAAGTGGACAAAAGCTCAAGGATACGTAGCCCACGATATTCGGGTGAACTCCTAGATTAAATTTGTTGTTACGTGTGGTTGTTTATTTGCTGCATTATATGTTTGTTATATGTGTTTAATATCAATAGAAACAAATGGGCTTAAAGCATTTAAACAGTTAAAAACAAACAACATACACCTGTTTCAAGTATTTAATTCCCTAAATGTCATACAAAAGCTAGATCATTTATTTATTAAGCTTTGGAGTGGGAGGTTCTTGTAATCATAGCACGTTGTTAACCCCCCATTTCAGATCACTATTTTTGCTAGATTAGCCTTGGTTTTTTCCTTTCCATCGTCACCATCTCTGTGGTCGATCATACACTTTCACTTGGTTGTTTTACCCTTGCCTGATGAAAATCTGCGATGAGTGGTCTTATTAGCTAGCCTCTTGACCTTTACATGTTTTGAGCAGTTCCACCATCACCGGAACCAGTTGTTATCCTTTTATACCACTCATTCCTCTGGGTGGAGTAATCTTTAAGCTCTTTTGTGACTCTCGAAAAATGAAAAGATCGCTGAGTACTTATCTTTTCAAACTCATTAAATTAAATGAATTGACGTCATCTCAGTATACGTTTACCCCTTTTTTGGGCTAAGATTGACTATTTATGAAAAAGGTACACCTTGGTCGACTTGGTCAAGAGGTTCTCTCGAATATTGTTTTTTACCTTTTCGGGTTCGAGAGAAAAATTACGAAAAGGGACATGATGGAGTTTTATTTTTCGTCTCTTTTTAAAACTCTTTAAATATGAAAACGATACTGAGTTATTCTTCCATCGGACTTGTAAAAAATTAAGCGGCGAAAGACTTGTCACCATGACTGGACCCCCATGCCATATTCCAAGCATGAATGTGGGATCTCATAGAACACATCAATAAAAAACCATATAGGTCTTCCATAGGCCATCCACCTCAACCCATCAAACAATCATTCCACCTCATGGTCGAACATCACAAAACCATCATTAGATTGGTCTCTATCCAAGCCTTCCAGGGCTTCCAGAGCATTTCTCCAACCAAGGCTTCCAGGACTAGTAACTCAACCCAAGCTAAGGAAACATGAGAATCAACCAAAACAAAACAAGGAAAACAAATCCACACTCACCATGGCTATCCAGGAAATGGAAAGGTTAGGGAATCCATTGTCAATCCCGCTTATCCTCCATGCCAATGACATATCACAACCAAAAAACCACATGCATATGCCATGCATGCCAAAACTAGTGAGGAAACATACATGTAACTCGGTACCTGCAAGAAAAATCCGTTGTAGTTGCTGATGCCAATGTCCTCTTACGCTTTCATACTCTTCCTTTGCCTTCTTGTTCCAAAAATTCAAGTATGCCTCACCCTCCAAGAGTGCTCCAAGAAAACTCTGAGTATCCAAGAATATGAGAGAGAGAGAATAATGAGAGAGCTCTAAAACTGAACTGACAAAAGGTTACCAACTGACCCTCAAAAGCCTTTTTATAATGAGGCCTCTATTTTCTTCATTTTCCATTTTTTTCCTTCATTCTCCTCCTCACATGTTACCTATGACCTTTCACCTCCCTTTTCTCCTAATTTCCATTATTTTCATAAATAAATGTGCCAAAAATGCCATTTTTCCTTTCCAAAGCCTTAGCCATTGCCTTTTCCAATTTCGTTAGCGATTAATAACCAAATGAACACCCACACTAGGATGTCTTGCCCAACATTCAGCTTGGAATAAGTGTCCCATCAATGGTAGTTATTATTTTGCCTTTATTAACTTTTATTACATGGAATTTTCAACAAGGTTGTGACATATGGCTCTTATAATGTTTTACTTGTAAATGATTGGTTAATGAATGCAAGACCTAATACATGTTATTGCAACTATTGTGAGAGGGAATTAGACCTTCTTGATGTTTCTCATATAAGTTTCAGATCTCTATGTTCATATATGTATTCATGGCCTGTAGATTTCATGTTCATCATGTGTTTGACATAATATTTTCCATAATTAGGCTTGGTTAGGTCAATTCCTTGATCAAGTTTTATGTTAGAGGCTTTGTTTTGGTGTCATTTATTGTCTTGGAAAGTCTCATCAAGTTCTAGGCAGTGGTATGGAGATTAGCCTTGAAAAAATGGCTCAAATCTCGCAGTAACAGGCACAAAATTGACTGAAAAAGACTGCAGTATCTCCCTTGCAGCCTTATGGGAGCAACTGGAGGCCTGCAGTCACATGGATGCAAGCTTGTAAATGTGACTGGGAGTTTTTTTAGTCAAAAAACAATCTGACTTGGGGTTTGGGCACCTGGAGGGGTGGTTTAGCTCATGTGGGTCATGTAGCTCCTGTGGGTCATGTAGCTCCTGAGGAAGTTTAGTAAGGTTTTGGTTTGTCGATTCCACTTCCTTAAGGAGATCTAGGAGATTAAGTCATGTCATAGTAGCCCTCCACTCATGTTTAACCTCAGAAAGACGATGAAAGTGGGTAGATATGAGAGGTGGCGTTACATGATGTTTGGAAGTTGGTATGTGAAGGCTTTGGTAAAGATCCCCCTTCAAAGTATGTGAAACAAAAGAATTTTCAAGCAAAGTGTGTGATCTGCAACAACCTTCACAATGCATATCTTGATAAGATAATGGACATGATATCTATAAAGGACATATGGGACATATTGCAGGTATGGAGATATCAACAACAACAATGGAGATAAGAAGAATGAAAAGAAAAATAAGAAGAAGGGGTATCAAAGGAAAGAGTATGAGCCTGATGAGATTTATCCCTCTAGTGTGAATGGAGCAGCAAATCATCAAGAGGAGAAATCACAAAATGAAGACACAAGAGAATCAAAAGTTATGTGACAAGGTATATTTGAAGGTAATAATGATGGTGAGATATTTATTAGTTGTGTATTAGATGGGTTTGATGTTAGCCTTGTAGAATCATCTAGACAAGATGATGAATGTGATAGAATGATGCTCCTTGAAGCTAAACTTGATTCAGCTCTAGCTGTAATTGAAAAGCTAATTATTGAGATTTGAAGGCTCACAACTGTGAACAAAGATCAAAAGACATTATTACATATCTTTGACGAAAAGTAGAATGAGCTCAAGGAGAAAATCATTATCTTGAAGACCCAGTCAGAAGAGGCTAAAAGAATTAAATATGTTATGAGTAACCAGTTGAAAGAAGGTGAGGGCCAAGTTGAAAAACTAGAAGCTGAAGTATTCTCAATGAGGAAGCAATTCAAATAGAAAGACAATCAATCCAAGATGGAGAAGAGCACCAAGATCTTAGACAACATGCTTAACAATCAAATATATCCCTTAGCCAAATTTGGTCTAGGGTTTCATAAGGGAGAATCTAGCTAATAGGTAAATGGAAACAATGATGCATAACCTAAAATGCTTGTAGCCAATAATGGAAATAATATGAGCAACAAACGAGGAAGGAAACAATGTATCCAACAGTTGAGAAATGCACCAATAGGAGCACCTATGACTAGAAGACTATTCACTCCAAGAGAAGAGTATGAAAAATTTCAAAGGAGAAATAACAATCCCTTTTCTCCTTTGATGGATGAGGTTGAATGCTACATTTGCCACAACTTTGGACAGGTTGCAGCTAGTTATAGGAGCATATTGTTTAGACCTAATCAACAAAGTATGCAACAACATGGGCAATAAGGATAGCAAAAGAGATCATCAACTTTCAAGTATACTAATGCATTTCATGGTTATTATTTCTCATGTAACATGTTTGGCCACAAGGCAGTTAATTGCAGATTCATGTAAGGAGTAGAAGCATGGTCAATGCAAGGCAGATATTTGGCGTGATTAGTAGAAAATGTGATACTCTTGTCTCATATCTTGGTCATGTAAGGTGCTACACTTGTGACAATATTGGTCACATGACTAGAGACTATAAATTGTCTAAGTTTGTAAGGCATATCAGGAAAACAGAGTGGCTTACCCAGAGTAGGCCTAGCGGGAAGCTAGAAGATAATGCACATACCATAAAGTATCCTACCAGAGTGTGGAAGAAGAAGGAGGAGCAACAAGTGAAGGGTGACATCACTCTATGTATGCTTGAAGAAGACGATGAAAGATGGTACATAGATAACATATGTTCCCGTCATATATCAGAGGACAAGAGCAAATTCCTCTCTTTGAATAAAATCAAAGATGGCCATGTTATTCTTGGAGATGATGCTCCAACCAAAGTGTTGGGAAAAGGCAAGGCCAACCTTGGTGATGAGAAGACAAATGTAGTTGATGTGTTGTTGGTTGAAGGTCTGAAGCATAATATCTTAAGTGTGATCCAGATGGTTGAGGGAGGAAAGGAAGTCATCCTTATCTCCAAAGGTTGCAGCATACGAAAATAAGGGTCAAAGGATTGATAGCCAAAGGAATCAAGACTCCATACAATGTGTACGTGTTGAAGGGAAGAGTAGGAAAAACTAAGAGATTGAAGATAATCTCTTCCTCTTCAGATTCTAAGTAGGATAAGCTATCCCCATTGTAATCTATTTTTCTTAGACATATTCAAAAAAGACTGCAAAAAGCAATGTGAGGCTAGCATGGTCTCATGGGGAGCGTATGGCAGCATGGAAGAATCAAGAAGGCATGAAGATGAGTTGCAACAAAAGAATGGTGTGACCGAGATCCTAAATGCAAGATCAAGTCCACAGGATTAGCAAGAAGGTAGAAAGGTGCATGAGCTTACGGGTTGTTGTGGCATATTTGGTATGGATGGAACAAATTGAAGACAATGAAATTTCACAGTTTAAATATGACTTCTATAAGGGAAAAGTGCATATGTACGTTATTTTCTCCTTAGGAAGATGTGTATGTTGGCATGTACATGGAGTTGTGGTATCAAGGTTTGCATGTTAGTTTATCATTCTTTCACTCTTTTTATTTCTAGCAGATGCATATGTTGAAATCATGAGTGGAGAGTTGTTAAATCAACCATATATTTGCATGCTTATCATTTGGCAAGTTGGTTGTGTAATCCTTGTATCAGGCATGCATATAAGAGCATAATTTATTTTAGCCATGTATAAGAGACAGGCACTTGTGTTAGGCATGCATATCAGTGAGTCATTTGAATTAACCATGTATGCACCTTGAGTGTAAAATATGTAGCCATGTATCTCCATTATTAAGCCTTGTACTTTCATGATTCATCATTTGGTCATGGTATGTTATGGAGTCATTAGTTTGTTGAGTAGTTTCTTGTATGTTGCAAAAAGGCTTAGAGAAGAGTAGTAGCAAAAGTTATTCAACAACAAATTTGAGTTGATGATTACTTTGCTAGTACATGTTCAAGGATAACATGAGATTGCTCAGTAAGAGGAAGGTCATTGTTGGCCTTGTTGTCATTGATGTCTTATTGGTTGCAGGAGTTACAAGTGTGGGAAAATACTTTTGTTTGGTTTCTAATGTTTATTTTGCAGATGTGTTGAGCTAGTCATAGTTGTCATGTATGTCAACAGGAAAACAATTGGTGTCAACTAGTACAATCAGTGCCAACATGGTGTTCCAAGCAAGGTTTTCTCAAACTTTTCCATTGATGTCAAAGGGGGAGAAAGAGGCCAACCAGTCAATAGAGAATGAAGGCCAGTAAATAAGATCAATTAGTGATGTGATTGTGGTGTTTCCATCAATGCCAAAGGGGGAGATTGTTGGTAGCATAGTCTTGGCACTGATGTCAACAGTGAGTCAATTGTGTGATGAGCATTGATGTCAATAGTTGTAGGTGTTTGTGTATGGTCTTGATGCATATATGATGTGTCATTGGTGCTACAGGTGCTTGACATGATGTTTAGATGTGTAATGATGTGGGTGTTGAAGGTGGTTGTAGATATGGGTGGAGCATATTGCAAAATCTAAATTTTGCAATCTATATGTAACCCTTGAATGAGAAAAATGTGTACATACACAATTATCATGAAGAAAATTCTCGTGCACGAACTTATCCATGCAAAATAAAAAACCACTAGCTTTCCCAGGGTATTCACCTTGTTGAAATTGTAGCAAGAAAAAGGCTCAATTTTGACTTCTACCTTAGTCAAATTGAGTAAATTGAATTTCCACATCAACAAGACAATTTCAAGACAGTTAACTAGTTTGACATTGCTCTTGTCACTTAGTTAGATCAACAAATTCAAGTTAGTGGGCTTGGGGTCCAATCATGCATGTGTTGATTGCTAAATTTTAGCAATATAGTTCAGTTATTTTTAGTTGTACTCGGTTAACTAACCTCTAACAATTAATAGAGTTAGTTGAAGGTCAATTGAGCACTGAGACAACAATCTAACTCACTGATCTCTCAGTTAACTAGTCAATTAGCTAAAAATAGACACAGTCATGCATGGAATTTGAATTTCCTAGTTGAGGTGGAGGAAAATGCATGTTTGTATTTATATTTGTATACTGTTGAGTGTATAGTGCTTTTACACTAAGCAGGTGATCAATTCCTCAAGCTATTGCACAAGGAAATAAGGGCTTGGCTGAGGCTTGAATTTGATAAGTGTTGGCCAGAGCAAGCCAGGAAGCATAAGAATAAGATTCTAGTGCAGGGTGTGCCTCAAAGTTGAAGCAAGTTATTGTAATAGTTTCTCTTTTCATCTGAATTAATGTAAAGAAGAGGAGGGGTTTTTCCAAGTTGGGTTCCCCTAGAAATCATTGTGTACTTGTGTTTTTGCTTATTGCATGTCTATACTTGTTGTTCTAAATTGTTATTTCCATTCCGTAGATTAGTAGAGTAGAATTTGTGTCTCCTGATTTCAATTCGATTTCTTGAGCAGTTGCAATTTCTATCAAATGTTTACATGGTATCAGAGCCCTGAAATCACATTAGAACAAGTGTTTCAAATTTTTCCCTCATGAATTTTAAATTTGTAGCTTTAGTATAGTAGCTTTTCTTCAAATTCGAGAGAACGTCTTTCAACGTATTGATATTGGAGTATGCTTTGGAGGGAAGTTTGAATTTCTGAGCTTGGAATAGATTTAGGATCATCAAAAGTGCCCTAGGAGCAACACTTTGGAGTAGCCAATATCTTGACAAGTGGGCAACCCTTGAAGTCCTCATGTAAATTGATCATTGAAGAACCAATGAGTTGTTAGAAGGTAGAGTTATGGAGCCTTAGTTTAGGGTAGATTCAGAAGACCCTATGTGCAGACTTCTTAATGGAGCTAGAAGGCTACTGGTGGGTAGATCAATGAGCCAATGTTTAGTGACACAAAAAGGAGTTGTGATCATTGATATTGGCAGATTGAGGAGCAGAGAGATTTCCAACAGGGACATTGAGACTAAGAGGGAGTATAGTTTAAGAGGGAGCAACCCTATTGACACGGGAATAAATCATTTTGAGAAATATCAACAATCAACCCTGTGTTTGCCTTCCCCGTTATAATCAGGCCTTCCACTTCTCTGCTCTGATTTCCTTAATATAGGTACGAAAACAGATCTTTCCTTTATTTAACAGATCCGCTCGTTGGTACACAGTAGATCACCTCACCTTTGATCCAATGGTCCACGTTATATCGCAATCGCAATGGTAGTGCTTAGGGCTCGGTTCATACATATGAAATGTTGCGATGCGATATAGTCAATGGTCGCATCGGCCATCGTGTATCATAGGTTTCCAATGCTCAAGGTCCATTTCCTTACCAACTGAAATAATGTGATGCTATGGATCGCAATCGCGCGTCGCACGGTCTTACGGCCCGAGGTCCTATCACACGTCAATGCTTTATTGCGATGTGATATATCAATGATCACACATCGCAATTCCTCAAGGCCTAAGGTCCGCTCCCTTGTAAATAAACATTGCGATGCGATATGGGATAATCCAACAGTCAGCGGGATTTCTCACCGTTGGCTGGAACTTAGATCAATGGTTGGGATTTAAGTAGGCTTCAACACTGTTATTAACACTAAGGACTGTGATCTCCGTTGAACTCTGAGTTTATAACATAAAGCATAAAAACAAAGAAATATTTGATTTCGTCCCAAATACAAATAAACAAAGGCAAAACGAGAGTTTCCACAGAATCGATATACAATCACACACGACATCAATTAATCGATACTATCAATGTTATAGAGTCTCGGCCCTTTGGCTCGATTATAGTGATTTAAAAGACCTCTATTTCAATCTGGAAAGCTACGCTCTATTACTTTACTCTCGCTTCACTCAATCTTCTCTCATCTCTACCAATCTCTCTACATTACATTTTTCTCCTTTTTATCAATCGAATCCCACTCTAACTACTCAATCTCTATTTTTAAACATTCTAACAGTCAATCTCTATTTTCAAGCTCTATCACACACCTATGCTAACAACTTATTAGTGAGTCCAAAAGGCATTACTAACCACTCATACAACCCATTGTTTGTTTTAAATGCAGTCTTCCACTCATCTCCTTCTCTAATTCTTATTTGATGATATCCACTCTTCAGATCTATTTTAGTAAAATACTTTGATCCACTCAAACAATCCATTAAATCATCCATGCGTGGCAAAGGAAATCTATACTTGATTGTGATCTTGTTGATGGCTCTGGAATCTGTGCACATACGCCATTCACCTCCTTTCTTTGGACTGAGTACTGTTGTTATAGCAGATGGACTAAGACTCTCTCTGATTAGTCCCTTATCCATCAGTTCTTGCACTTGTCTTCCAACTTTTGCATTCTCTTGAGGAGTTAATTTGTACGCTGCTTTATTTGGCAAACTTGCTCCTGGTATTAGATCAATATGATGACTAATACTCCTGATCGGTGGCAATGCATTTGGCAACTCATCCACAATAATATCAGCGAAATCATTTAACAAAGTTTTGATTTCTTCAGGTAAATCATCTAAGTTTGTGGAAGTTAAAATTACCTTCGGTCTCCCTATGACAACAAAATGCATTTCTTCACCTTTTCCAATCTCTTGCAACAACTCCTTTCCGCTTATCAGCATAACACTATTTCTAGGTGCTCCTTTGTCAACGTCATCCTTCAATGGCAACAATGTATGTTTATTTCCATCCTTCTCCAGGGTATAAGCTTTTTTCTCCCATCATGAATAGCTTTCTGATCAAACTACCATGGTCTCCCCAGCAATATATGGCATACATCCATTAGCATTACATCGCATAATATTACATCCTTATGCGTACCAATATGTATTTCAACCTTGCATTGTTCTGTCACAATAATCTGATGTCACTTCTGCAACCATGACACTTTGTAAGGAGTAGGGTGCACTGTCTTTGCTAATCCAAGCTTGTCCAACATCTCTATAGAAACAAGGTTATCAGTGCTTCCATTGTCAATTATTACTTTACAACACTTACCTCTTGATTTACAGGTAGTTCTGAATAAATTCTTCCTTTGCGTTGGTTGTTCAATCTCTTTCTCTCTCTTAAGCAATGTCCTTCTCAACAACAGGGATTCTCCTACTTCAGGGGGTTCTTCCTTTTCCATAAGTCGAGGTGTTTCTAGCTTTGCCTCAGCCATATTTGCATTCCTATGACTTGCTGGTTCATTATGAGGACAATCCCATGACAAATGTCCCCATTCTCCACAAGTGTAACACTAAATATCTCTTCCTCGGCTTCTTCCTCTGGGCGTAAATCTTCCTCTATTAAAATCTCCTCTTTGTGGTGGTCTGCTACTTGAACTACTTGCTTCATGCTGATGTTGTTGTCCCTTGGGTCTGGTAGTTCCTCTACCTCTTATTGAGCTTCTTCCTTTATTCCTCTAATTCTGTTTTCTCAACATCTCCTCTTCTGCCTTCAAACTTGCTTGATAGGCATCCTCAATAGTCTTCATACTTAACAAGTTGATCTCATCTTGTATGTCATATCGTAAGCCATTGATATATCTGGCTACCTTCTCCATGTCATCCTTTGCATGTCCTGCTCTAATACTCAATCTATAAAACTCTTCTGTGTATTCTTTAATAGACATTCCTTTTTGCGTTAAATTTTGCAATTGTTTAAAAAGATTTAACTGATAATCTTTAGGCATAAATTTGGCTTTCATCTTACTTACCATTTTGTCCCATTGCTTGATCTTGGACTTTCCTTTCCTCGTTTTGGATATCTGTAGCTCATCCCACCATATAGCTGCATGACCCTTCAGTCTGGTAACTGCAAATTGCACCTTCTTCTTGCCGCCAGCTTCCTCTTCATAGTCAAAATATTTGTCTAATGACCTGATCAAATCCATTAGCTCTTTCTGCATTGAGACTCCCTTCATAAGTAGGAATTTCCACCTTTGGTTTTCCTCCTACTTTCACCAGCATCTTAATAACTCTCGTAGTTTCATTTTCCTCCTCTTCTTCTTCCTCACAATATTCTTCTTTAGCACTGTCATCCTCTTCATTAGGTGTTCTTCTCTGAGCAGTCTCAATTGTTTCCATCCTTGTACGTAGACTTCGGATCTCCTCTAGCAGAACTACATTTTCTTCCGGTCTTCCTCGACCAATGCTAGCTCCTCTCCTTGGCGGCATGTTTATTGTAATCAACCTTAATCTCTTTGTGCTCTGATACCACAAATGACACTGGAATCAATCGTTTTGAGAAATATCAACAATCGGCCCCATGTTTTCCTTCCCCATTATAATCATGCCTTCTGCTTCTCTGCTCTAATTTCCTTAATATAGGTACGATAACAGACCATTCCTTTATTTAACAGAGCCACTCGGTGGTACACCATAGATCACCTCACCTTCGATCCAACGGTCCACGTTATATCGCAATGGCAGTGCTTAGGGCTCAGTTCATACATATGAAATGTTGCGATGCAATATAGTCAATGGTCGCATCAGCCATCACATATCGCAGGTTTCCAATGTTCAAGGCCCATTTCCTTTCCAACTGAAATATTGTGATGCGATGGATCGCAATCGCGTGTCGCACGGTCTTACAGCCCGAGGTCCTATCACACGTCAATGCTTTATTGCAATGCGATATATTGGTGATCGCACATCGCAACTCCTCAAGGCCTGAGGTCCGCTCCATTGTAAATAAACATTGCGATGTGATATGGGATGATCCAACGGTTGGCGGGATTTTGCACCGTTGGCTGGAACTTAGATCAATGACTGGGATTTAAGCAGGCTTCAACACTGTTATTAACACTAAAGAATGTGATCTCTGTTGAACTCTGAGTTTATAACATAAAGCATAAAAACAAAGAAATATTTGATTTCATCCCGAATACAAATAAACAAAGGAAAAACGAGAGTTTCCATAGAATCGATATACAATCACACACGACATCAATTAATTGATACTATCAATGTTACAGAGTCTCGACCCTTTGAATCAATTACACCTATTTAAAAGACCTCTGCTTCAATTTGGAATGCTACGCTCTATTACTTTACTATCACTTTGCTCAATCTTCTCTCATCTCTACCAATCTCTCTACGTTACATTTTTCTCCTTTTTATCAATCGAATCCCACTCTAACTACTCAATCTCTATTTTTAAACATTCTAACAGTCAATCTCTATTTTCAAGCTCTATCACACACCTATGCTAACAACTTATCTTTGAATCTAAAATAAGACAACTTCTACTTATTACAATAATGAAATACAACTCATTTCTTGAGAGTTCCAACCCTCTCGGTAAAAACTGACTTTTTACCACTCAGGTAAGTGAAATTCAACTTGTTTAGCCACAACATGTGAACAAACTTTCATATTGCTAGCTAAGTCCAGATGCTCCTACATCAGACTTTCAGGGAAGAAAAGAATCATCCTTCAGACTTTCAGGGCTTACTCCATACTTCTGCAACTCTGTTGTAGTTAACCAGCTAGCATCCTCCACTGGTTGTCCTTTCCATTTGACTAGATATTGAAAATAAATATGTCCTCTGGTTCTTTTGGATACTCTTTTCTCTAAAACAACTTCCACTTCTTTCTTAACAACGTTTGGCATTTGTTCTTCCCAGTTCAAGGTTTGAACTTCATCTTCTATAGTTTCCTCTTGTAGCTTTGTCTCTGTCCCTTTGTATGGATACAAATCTGCAATATTGAAAATAGGTGATATTCCAATCCCTTCTGGCAATTCAATTTCATATGCATTAGCTGAAAACTTTCTTACAATTCTACATGGTCCTATCTTTTTCATTTTCAGTTTATTGTAAGTCTTAGCAGGAAATCTTTCTTTTCTCAAATATACCATCACTAAATCTCCCACTTGGAATTCTTTCTCTCTTCTTTTCATATCCACTCTCTATTTGTATTTACCACTGCTTTCCTACAATCTGCCTTTGACATCTTCTTGAAGTCTTTGCATTTGTTCTGCAAACTCTTCAGCTTTTGCACTTCTTGTCTCCTATTTACCCAAATTTCTGAGATCATATACGCTTGTTGGATTCATTTCAAAGACAATCTAAAATGGTCTCATTCCAGTACTTCGGTTTGGAGTGTCATTATAAGCAAATTCAGCCTGAGCTAGTGCTATATCCCACTACTTAGGATTTTTATACACTAAACTTCTCAATATGTTTCCCAAACTCCTATTTACTACTTCGGTTTGTCCATTTTTTTGAGGGTGGTATGCTGAATTGAAATTGAGGTTAGCTCCTAGTTTCTTCCAAAGAGTTATCCAGAAATGTCCCACAAATTTTGTATCCCTATCAGACACAATACTTACAGGTAATCCATGTAATCTTACAATTTCTAAAATATATATATATTAGCTATATGTGTTGCATCACTAGTCTTTTTACAAGCAATGAAATGTGCCATCTTGGAAAATCTATCTACCACAACATAAATGGAATCATTCCCTCTTTACGTTTTTGGTAATCCCAAAATAAAATCCATGCTAACTGCATCCCACAGTTGGTCTGGTATTGGCAATGGCTGATACAATCTTGTGTTCTAACTTATCCCCTTAGCATGTTGACATATCCTGCACTTCTCAACAAATCTCTTAACATCAGTTTGCATTTTTGGCCAATAATAAAAAGAATTCACCTGAGCAAAGATTTTATCTTGTCCAAAGTGACTAGATAATCCTCCACTATGTTTTCATTTAGTATGTTTTCCCTCATAGAACATTTGTGAATACACAACTTGTTGCCTTTAAACAATAAGCCTCCTTGGATGAGATAATATAACCATTGACTTCTGTTATGAAATATTGGATTTTGAATTGTTGTATAGATATCTTTGAAATCTGCATCATCTTTGTACATTTCAATCATTTCTTCAAATCCTACCACACCAACTTTGAATTCTTGCACAATAAAACTTACCCTGCTCAACACATCAGCAAATTTATTCAACTTACCACTTGTGTGCTTTATCAAAAAAGTAAAGCGTTGCAAAAATTCTACCCATTTGGCATGTTTCTGGTTCAATTTCGGCTAGTTCTTTATGAATTGTAATGCATGATTGTCCGAATACAATATGAATTCCTTTGGCAGCAAATAATGTCTCCATTTTTTCAAGGCTTGTACAATAGCGTAAAACTCTTTATCGTAAGAAGAATACTTCTTTTTCGCTTCATTCAATTTCTCACTGAAGTACGCTATCGGTCTTTGTTCCTGACTCAGAACTGCGCTAATTGCAACTCCGCTAGCATCTATTTCAACTTGAAATACATTTTCAAAATCAGGAAAAGCTAAAATCGATTCCTCTATGATTTTCCTTATCAGCAATTTAAAATTCATGTCTGTTGCTTCTATCCACTTGAACGGCTGATTAGTCTCCTTAATTATTTCAAGAATTGGTGCACAAATCTAACTAAAACCTCTGATAAACTTTCTGTAAAAACTTGCAAGACCATGGAAGTTTCTTACCTCAAATATATTTCTGGGAATAGGCCAATTCCCAATTGCTTGGACTTTCTCTGGATCCATTTCCAATCCTTCTTTAGAAAATACAAATCCCAAGTAAATTAATTCTTCTTTCATGAAACTACATTTCTTTAGATTTATCAGTAGTTTCTCTTTCTGCAGAGTTCTTAAAACCAATTTAAGATGCTCTAGATGTTCTTCCTTACTTTTACTAAAAACTAGAATATCATCAAGATAAACAATAACAAACTTGCATGCATATTCCTTCAAGACTTCGTTCATCAATCTCATGAACGTGCTAGGTGCATTAGTGAGTCCAAAAGGTATTACTGACCACTCATACAACCCACTGTTTGTTTTAAATGCAGTCTTCCACTCATCTCCTTCTATAATTCTTTTTTTATGATATCCACTCTTCAGATCTATTTTACTAAAATACTTTGATCCACTCAAACAATCCATTAAATCATCTAGCCCCAAGGGTTAGCTCAGTTAGTCAAAATCAGTGCCTCATCATCAGGAGGTCACGGGGTCCATTCTCCCCGAAGCCCTTGGGATCAGGCCTAGCTAGTGGGCTGCAGGGCTAGATTCACTTCGAGGTCGAACAACCCAGATTTTTCCATGGACGTAGCGCCACCCATTGACCAGGGTGTCTGTGAACCATAGCCAACAAAAAAAAAAATCCATTAAATCATCCATGTGTGGTAAAGGAAATCTATACTTGATTGTGATCTTGTTGATGGCTCTAGAATCTGTGCACATACGCCATTCACCTCCTTTCTTTGGACTGAGTACTATTGGTACAACACATGGACTAAGACTCTCTCTGATTAGTCCTTATCCATTAGTGCTTGCACTTGTCTTCCAACTTCTGCATTCTCTTGAGGAGTTAATTTGTATGTTGCTTTATTTTGAAAACTCACACCTGGTATTAGATCAATATGATGACTAATACTCCTGATCGGTGGCAATGCATTTGGCAATTCATCCACAATAATATCAGTGAAATCATTTAACAGAGTTTTGATTTTTTCAAGCAAATCATCTAAGTTTGTGGAAGTTAAAATTACCTTTGGTCTCCCTATGACAGCAAAATGCATTTCTTCACCTTTTCCAATCTCTTGCAACAACTCCTTTCCACTCATCAGCATAACACTATTTCCAGGTGCTCCTTTGTCAGCGTCATCCTTCAATGGCAGCAATGTATGTTTATTTCTATCCTTCTCCAGGGTATAAGTGTTTTTTCTCCCATCATGAATAACTTTTTGATCAAACTGCCACAGTCTCCCAAGCAATACATGGCATACATCCATTGGCATTACATCACATAATATTACATCCTTATACATACCAATCTGTATTTCAACCTTGCATTGTTCTGTCATAATAATCTGATGTCCCTTCTGCAACCACGACACTTTGTAAGGAGTAGGGTGCACTATCTTTGCTAATCCAAGCTTGTCCACCATCTCTGTAGAAACAACGTTATCAGCGCTTCCACTGTCAATTATTACTTTACAACACTTACCTCTTGATTTACAGGTAGTTCTAAATAAATTCTTCCTCTGTGCTGGTTATTCAATCTCTTTCTCTGTCTTAATCAATATCCTTCTCAACAACAAGGATTCTCCTACTTCAGGGGGTTCTTCCTTTTCCATAAGTCAAGGTGTTTCTGGCTTTGCCTTAGCCATATTAGGATTCCTTTGACTTGTTGTTTTATTATGAGGACAGTCCCATGACACATGTCCCCATTCTCCACAAGTGTAACACCGAATATCTCTTCCTCGGCATCTTCCTCTGGGCGTAAATCTTCCTCTATTAAAATCTCCTCTTTATGGTGGTCTGCTACTTGAACTGCCTGCTTCATGTTGATGTTATTGTCCCCTGCGTCTGGCAGTTCCTCTACCTCTTACTGAGCTTCTTCCTCTATTCCTCTGATTCTGTTTTCTCAACATCTCCTCTTCTGCCTTCAAACTTGCTTGATAGGCATCCTCAATAGTCTTCAGACTTAACAAGTTGATCTCGTCTTGTCTGTCATATCATAAGCCATTGATATATATGGCCAACTTCTCCATGTCATCCTCTACATGTCTTGCTCTAATACTCAATCTATAAAACTCTTCTGTGTATTCTTTAACAAACATTCCTTTTTGCCTTAAATTCTACAACTGTTTAAAAAGATTTAACTGATAATCTTTAGGCATAAATTTGGCTTTCATCTTACTTACCATTTTGTCCCATTGCTTGATCTTGGACTTTCCTTTCCTCGTTCTGGATGTCTGTAGCTCGTCCCACCAAATAGTTGCATGACCCTTCAATCTAGTAACTGAAAATTTCACCTTCTTCTTGTCGTCAGCTTCCTCTTCATAGTCAAAATATTTGTCTAATGACCTGATCCAATCCATTAGCTCTTCTGCATTGAGACTCCCTTCATATGTAGGAATTTCCACCTTTGGTTTTCCTCCTACTTTCACTAGCATCTTAATAACTCTGGTAGTTTCATTTTCCTCCTCTTCTTCTTCCTCAGAATATTCTTCTTTAGCACTGTCATCCCCTTCATCAGGTGTTCTTCTCTGAGCAGTCTCAATTGTTTCCATCCTTGTACACAGACTTCAGATCTCCTCCAGCAGAACTGCATTTGCTTCTAGTCTTCCTCGACCAATGCCAACTCCTCTCCTTGGCAGCATGTTTACTGTAATCAACCTTAATCTCTCTGTGCTCTGATACCACAAATGACGCAGGAATCAATCGTTTTGAGAAATATCAACAATCGGCCCCACGTTTTCCTTCCCCGTTATAATCAAGCCTTCTACTTCTCTTCTCTGATTTCCTTAATATAGGTCTGACAACAGATCTTTCCTTTATTTAACAGAGCCACTCGGTGGTACATCGTAGATCACCTCACCTTTGATCCAACGGTCCATGTTATATTGCAATCGCAATGGCAGTGCTTAGGGCTCAGTTCATACATATGAAACATTGTGATGCGATATAGTCAATGGTCGCATCGTCCATCGCATATCGCAGGTTTCCAATGCTCAAGGCCCATTTCCTTTCCAACTAAAATATTGCGATGCGATGGATCGCAATCGCACGTCGCACGGTCTTACGGCCCGAGGTCCCATCACACGTCAATTCTTTATTCCGATGCAGTATATCAGTGATCGCACATCGCAATTCCTCAAGGCCTAAGGTTTGCTCCCTTGTAAATAAACATTGCGATGCGATATGGGATGATCCAACGATCGGCGAGATTTCACACCGTTTGCTAGAACTTAGATCAACAGATGGGATTTAAGCGAGCTTCAACACTGTTATTAACACTAAGGATTGCAATCTCCGTTGAAATTTGAGTTTATAACATAAGGCATAAAAACAGAGAAATATTTTATTTCGTCCTGAATACAAATAAACAAAGGCAAAACGAGAGTTTCCACAGAATCGATATACAATCACACACGACATCAATTAATCGATACTATCAATGTTACAGAGTCTTGGACCTTTGGCTCGATTACAACTATTTAAAAGACCTATGTTTCAATCTAGAAAGCTACGCTCTATTACTTTACTCTCGCTTCGCTCAATCTTCTCTCATCTCTACCAATCTCCCTACATTACATTTTTCTCCTTTTTATCAATCGAATCCCACTCTAACTACTCAATCTCTATTTTTAAACATTCTAACAATCAATCTCTATTTTCAAGCTCTATCACACACCTATGCTAACAACTTATCTTTGAATCTAAAATAAGACAATTTCTACTTATTACAATAATGAAATACAGCTCATTTCTTGAGAGTTCCAACCCTCTCGGTAAAAATTGACTTTTGACCACTCAGGTCAGTGAAATTCAACTTGTTTAGCCACAACATGTGAACATACTTTTACATTGTTGGCTAAGTATAGATGCTCCTGCATCACCTATGGAAGCTAGTACTTTACTATCTAGGGAGATCAGACTCATTATTGTAATATTTTCAGCAACAATGTGGAAGCAACAACACTAGAAGTATGAGTAGATCAAAGTTCTCCATGCATGCAACTATACCTCCAGGAGTGAGGTGGGGCGATGTAGAGACCTAGTCCTAGACTTGAAAAGAATTGGACATGATCCATAGGAGAGCAACAACAGTTGCAATATACTTTCCTCATGGATCATTACCTTGCTACAGGGTCCCACAATATTTAGTAGCAGAAGGATTAGTGTCAATTGGTGCAGTCAGATGTTGAGGAGCATAGAGAAATGTTGATATGAATGTACGAGGCACAATGAAAAATCAATAACAATGCATTTTTCCTAGTAGACAGTTGCAGAGACATAGGTGATTCAGTATTTTGGATGCTTCTTAGTTGCAGTTGTTGCAGTAGCAACAATAACAATGAGAGGGTGTCTTGTTACAGTACATTCCTACAGGAGTTGGATTGGGGTTGTGTAGAGTCATTTTCCTGTTAAGAGGGAGTGTTGAAATTGTATCAAGAGAAAGGGCTCAATTTTGACTTGTGCCTTAGTTAAATTCATTAAATCGAATTTCCATAGCAGCAGGACAACTTGGAGGTAGTTAACTAGTGTGACATAGCTCTTGTCACTCAGTTAGATCAACAAATTCAAGTTAGTGGGATTTGAGTTCAATCATGGATGTGTTGATTACTAAATTTTAGCGATCTAGTTCAATTATTTTCAGTTGTACTTAGTTAATTGACCTCTCACAATTAATAGAGTCAGTTGAAGGTCAGTTAAGTAGTGAGACCACAGTCTAACTCACTGATCTCTTAGTTAACTAGTCAATCAATGAAAAATAGACACAATCATGCATGGAATTCAAATTACCTAGTTGAGGTGGAAGAAAAGGCATGTTTGTATTTATATTGGTATATTGTTGAGTGTATAATGCTTTTACACTGAGCGGGTGATCAATTCCTCAAGATATTGCGCAAGGAAATAGGAAACTTATCCTATTTTGCGGGGGTTATTTCCTCTAAGATGTCGCAAGGAAATAGGGGCTTGGCTAAGGCTTGAATTGGCTAAGTGTTGGCCAGAGCAAGTCAGGAAGCAAGAGAACAGGATTGCAGTGCAGGGTGTGCTTCAAAGTTGAAGCAAGTCATTGTAATAGTTTCTCTTTTCATCTGAATTAATGCAAAGCAGCGGAGGGGTTTTTCCCAGTTGGGTTCCCCTAGAAATCATTGTGTACTTTTGGTTTTGCTTGTTGCATGTCTATGCATGTTTTTCTAAATTTTGATCTCCATTATGCAAATTAGTAGATTAGAATTTGTGTCTCTTGATTTCAGTTCTATTTCTTGAGCAGTTGCAATTTCTATCAAATTTATACATCCTCAAGATATTTGGAGGCAACGATTCGATTTGATTTGGTCATGCTTAACTACTTTGATTAGTTCTCCAAAGAAAAAGTGTAAGGTCGTTAATGCGTTGATTTTGTCCAAATTGAAATGTTTGGGCAATTAGATTTAAATTGTTATGCCATGGATTACATAGGGGTTGGAATTGATGTGATTTGGAGATTAACGTATATATTTGTAGTTGATGCTTTAACATGAAATAATATCATATTGTATGACAGTTATGTAATGTTATGAAGTAAAGTCTGGTGGATCGTGGTTTATTGTGTAAGTTGCAAAATGTGTGGTTGCCTGCATATGGAAAACATAGTGTTGTTGTAGTGCTGGAGAAGACAGAGTAAGTTGTTGCTAATGTGTTGTTGGCTCAAAGAATGTATGGTTTTCTATGTTGTTGTTATGGCTCAACAGTGAAATGTATTATTGAGCAGAGAGAGTAATTGACATGATGTTGAGGATGTTTGCTATGTGTGCAAGGGTATTGTTGTAGAGCTATGGTTTGCTAGTGCTACTAGGGTTTGTATGTTGTAGAGAGCTTCCATTGATGCCTTGTACTATGCTTTGTTGTAATTGCCATGTATTATGTATTGTTGATGTATTATCATTTACTGGTATGGCTACAATGTTGATGTTGTAAGTATGTTGTTGTGAGGGTTTGTTATTCATGTATGTCTGAGTAGAGAGAGATTGGTTTTATTTGTTGATGAGCAAGTTGGGTCAAAAAAGATTTATGTATTCAGTTTTAACAGAGAGATATATGTGGGTCCTGTGTGAAAATTGATGAAATGAGGTCCACAATGTTTTGTGGGCCCATTCTGAAAATGCATGAAAGGTGGTCCACAAGGGATTGAAGGATGGGGCATTTAGTGGAAAGTGGTGGCTTACTGATTTAGGGAATGGTGGCTTTCTTTAGGTGGTGGCTTGAGGAACTATTGGAGGTTGGGGCCTACATAGTTGTGGAAGTGGTGGCTTCCATTGGGTAGTGGCCTGAAGCGGGTGGTTGCTCACATATGTCGCAAGTTGGGGGTTGCACACTTGTGGCGACCGATGATTGATGTAAAAGAAGATTGAATAATAAAGAAGAAGAAGAGAACCAACATTCGATGATTTTTCTCCTTGAAGGGTTTCCACCTAATATTTGGTGTTCATGCGTTTAATGGTGTTTGCTTGATGTTTTATGTGTTGCTCTCATGGTTCACTTATACATGTGTTATCTGCTGCTCATGTGTTATAGTTTCATCTTTGTGCATTTGGATCTAATATTCATATGTTTTTCTGTTGTCTATATAAATATTTCATAATGTTATTGAATTGAAGTAGAGAAAGGAAATAATGTTTATCAAAGTATACATGGTTTTTGTGTGAGAACAAAGCATACATATGCATGTTTTCTTTAAGAAAGTCACATATATATTTTTGTTGGCTTGGTTTGGGCTGACCCAGGTTCGATCTATACTATGCACCAACAAAACTCTTAATCACTAGCCCGTGCGGCAACAACCTCCAAGCAGATTGTAGTCTCACCCAATGGGAGGATGCGGAACCAGGTTTCTACAACCTTGAGGGACGTGGAGATGTGGTATTTTTATGTTTTCTTTATTCTTTAAAATTCATAAATCACTTCGCCACATTACATTAACCAATTAAACATATCATATAAAGCCATAAATTATCATTGTGCTGGAAATAAAGTGCAATTGTAATAAACTATTATGCTACAACAGATAGTAAGAAAATATACACATGAAGACACCAAATTACGTGGTTCACCCCAATGTGCAACTACGTCCACAAGAACTATTGCTAATATAATGATTCTTTGTACAACCAACAGTTTTTGACCTACATAGTAAGTTGTAGGTCGTCTGCGCACTGAGCGGTAGACTCAGGCCTCTGCGCACTCAACTGCAAAGCCACGCCTCTTCTTCCAACTACAGATCACAAGAATTCAACCATAACATAGATATGGATCATCACTGATTGATGAATCTCTTCTTATTATTTGACCCTACATATATTATTACATTGAAGGGTACATCATTACAATACCATGGTCCAAATACCATGGAATCCCTAATACAAGTAGCTATGGTCCCAAAACCCATTGATCTTTTACATTATTACAAAAATAAGGGGCTTCACCCTATCCCAAAGCCCTTATACCATGCGGTATATTCAAACTGCTTCGTTGCGCGGTCCACTTTGTGCTCTGTTGCATTCTCCACTATGCACTCCACTCCACAAAATGCGGAGGTTTCGCCAAAAACTAGGCCAAGTTGGGTTGTGGCCAACAAGCCCCCAACACTCACATGTGACTCGTCCTGAGTCACTCAGCTGCTTTGCCTTTAATTTTTGTTGCAATATTGTTGTAGGTATTGTTGAACTGCTACAAAGTTTTTGCGACCTGCTTCTCTTCGTTGCGCACCTCTTCCAATAGTGCTTTTGTGATAGGTTATGCAACCTTCTACATTATTATTGTCTCCCTCTGTCGAAGCTCTTGAAGATTCTCATCTATTTCCTGGGACAATTGGAGAGCCTCATCCTTCCATAGCCAATTTCTCTCTGTCAAAACCTATTCTTCCTTCCTTAGCTCCTCAATCTTTTTCCAGAGGGAATTTCCCTCACTAATCTTGGTGAGCTTCTGTGAGATTGGTAAGGTCTTCACAATTTCCCAAATCTTCTCCAATTTTTGCTTCTTCTACTGAATATATTCTTGTAATTTTTCACTTTTGGATCTTCTTGTAGCAAAGTCCAAATCTGTAAACTCTCGTCCAAAAGTTTCGCATAGTCTGCTATTGTTGTGGAGATGTTAGCCATTGCAACCTTTAGGTCAGTCTCCCTCTGCTCTTGCACTTCCTGTAGTGTGGTTGGATGCAACTTCATTTGCAGATCACTGCTCTGAATTTCATATTTAAATTGCACATCTGCAATCTTCTGATTGTATTCTTTCACTACAAGGCTGAGCTTCGCGACCTTGTCCTCCATTGATTCTTCTTCTCGGACATCAAGGTCCATAATCTCTCTGCATGTTGCTTCAACCACCTCCTTGATCTTCTGCTGCTACTAAACTTCTTGGTCCCTCTCCTAGATCATCTGGTCGAGCTTCTGCTGTAGCGAATTTTGCTCTCTTTCTACCTGAATATTCAGTTGCGAGGTGTGTTGTTTGTGCAACTTCAGTTCCTTTATTATCTCCAAATCTAGCTTATGTAATATCTGCAATGGTACTACTGCAATGTTCATGTTTACATACTTCCACCCTTTTTCTTGTTGTTGTACCTCGACAAAGTCAAACTATAGTGCTCTGGCTGGTATTGGCGCTAACCTCACTGCAAGTGTAGGCTCTATTTTCCTTTCTTCTCCAATCCTTTCCTCTATCTATGTTGGTTGTCTAACCGTTTGTGGTAGTAACTTTAATTATGTGATGTGCTCTTCAACACCTGTTAGAAGTGCGTCGTAGTGATCCTCTAACCTGCTCCATGATTCTGTCGTTGCTTCCTGTATCCTGTCCCCAATTTGGTCTAAGTCCCCTTTAGTGAGGACCATTGGTGTTATACCCTTCGTCTTATCTACCTTCTACTTCTTTTTAGTTCTTGAGGTAGCTTTGGTGCCTGCCTTCCTCTTTTCTGCGATAGCAAGGTCTGTCTCTGCCTTTCCGAATCCTTATTATGCTCATCTCCCTCAGGAGGATCCTGGTGACCCTCTTCATGTTTCTCCTCTTCCTCTGATTCTTTCTCATCCTTGTCTTTGTCCTTTCCACTCGCTTCTCCATGTTGCGTTGTTTCCTCCTCTGTCGCACTATCTTCTTCCTGTGTTTATAGTGGAATAATCCATTCTGCGGGCCACTACTATACTTGTGTGAGGAGATCATCTTTTGTCACTAAGTATGGCAGGGGATTCCATTTCTTCTCTCTGTCCCTGTGAGCCTGTATATATACTTTGTGGAAATTGGCCTTAAACTTCCAACAATGCTATACTGTTTGTATAGGCCCGACGAGAAGTGAGGCTACTGGTTCACCAACATATGTAAATCCATATGGTATAATACAAAAAACATATGGTTCTCCATTTCTCACAACGATTGAGTGGTATATCACAACGAGGCATACCACGCAGTTTCAGAAACATTTGAAGCTACCAGAGGGAACTATGAATCCTCTGGCTCTCTCTATGCCATCATTGCAATTACCAATATCAACCAATATGTGTGTTGCGAAGTGAACCCCTTGGTCATTGATTGAGTTTATGTCATATCCTCACTTCCCTTTTATCAAACCAAATTTCTTCTTCATGCTTTTGGCTATGGCGTGGTCCTGGTCTTTTCCAATAAATTCTTTTGCAGGGTTCTGCCCTTGATACGGTAGTCTCGTGATTCTCCATATCAACATTGGGTCTATAGGGATCCTCTTCCCCATCCATAGGCATCCATCATGCACCAGCACGAGCAATTGTCACACACAAGCCATGCTCCTCGAACTTTTTCTGAAATGTGACACATTTAACATGTTCATCAATCCTGACTGTGCCAATCCATTCACCCACTGTTGTGGATCTAACCTCATCACACCACTCTCCCAGTGGTTTACTTGTTTTAGATATCTATTTGGTGGGAACTGTGGGTATTTCTTTCTGTCATTGAAGTTGTAGTCTGGGAACTTCAACCACGAAATTTTTCTAGGTATTTCCCTATTAAATGGTACTTTGAGAAGATTTTTTGGCGAAAATCACATAGAAATATTTTTGTCGACGCGTTTCGAACCAACCAGTGTGGTTCATCGTCAGGACAAGTTGAATGAGCAGATCCTGCTATGCATATTAAATAGATAGGGCAGAATAACCAATGACCAAATTTCTAGACAAGGTAACGGCTAAAATGACAACAGCTAGATTTGACCAGGAAATGGCACTTTCTCTAGCAATAGGGGTGTGAAGGTGCCAAAATTTGCATCCTTCAAGTCTTTTACAGGTTTGGCATTCAATTTTCTCAATGGGATGTATGGCGATAGAGGCGACGGAAATGCGGCGCAATCTGTTTCCATTTTCTCTGCTTCTTCCTCACTGTCTCTAACTTGTTCGGGTTGTTGTCAAGGCTCGACAGATTTCTTGTTTTGTTTCTTCTTTGTTCTCTGTTCCTTGGTTGGTTTCTTTCGTGGAGATCTTCGGTGCGTGGGTAATGATGCTGCTGCGGGAACCCTAGATGATGTTGCGGGCATACCACCATTTGTTGTGAATGCTTCCATGATTCCATGTAAGCCCTTCTCACAAAAATTACAAACAATTTCTTCCCAAGAATGCTCAGACGACATACAATAGCGAAAATTTCTGCAATCTCTTTGCAACAACAACACTCGAATTCTCAATTTAGCAAAGTACCAAATCTGGGTGAGAGGTGGATTTTTATAACAATTTTGAATTTCTAACTCCATCATTAGCTCAAGTTTTGTTTAGATTGTGCTTAGATTGTGTTCATTAATTGCATATCTATCCTTAGATCTTGCCAATCTGTCCTCATAAATGCAACTTTCTGCGTATTTTAACGTTAACTTTCCCTTTTAATGGTCATATTTTTTCGGTGAACTTCGATGCATCCCATATTGTAGAGAACACCCATTCTTACGTTGCAGCTCCTATGTACTTCGACATAATCCAGACTGTAGCGAAGTAACTTCCTACATCGAAGCTCTCTGCAGTGTAGTTTATAGTCTAGTGCCCACTTTCAACTACAGGTGGCACTAAGACTTTTCTCCTTTCTTCTTTAGAGCGAAGCTGTAGGGGAAGGGTTGTCCCTGTACAACTTCAACTCGTTTCCATTTACTTTTTCCTCAATCAATTCTCCATTTAACGATTCTAATTGAACTACGCCTCCATCAGTAACATGTTTTATAATATATGGGCCCAACCAATGCATCTTGAATTTTCCTGGAAATTTTACAAACTTACTGTCATAAAGGAGAACAAGGTCTCCTACTTGGAACTTCTTCTGCTTAATATGTTTGTCATGCCAGGCCTTTTCTCTTGCTTTCTGTACCTGCTAATGAAATCCTATTATAAATTTGTCTTCCTCCAAAGCAATCAACTACGCCATTCTTTCCTTCATTATGTCAGGGTCTGCCATATCTGTAAAAGTTGCAATCCTCAAGCTAGGGATGATGTATTCCATGGGCATCACAGCTTCTTTCCCATAAACTAATCTGAAAGGTGTCTAACCTATCAACTTTTTGCATGTGGTCCTATAAGCCCATAAAACTGCTAGAATTCTAAGGTCCCAATCATCTTTATTCACATTGCATACCTTAGTAAGTGCATTTTCCAAAATATTATTAAATGCTTCTACTATTCCATTTGCTTGAGGATGATAAGGGGTACTTTTCTGATGATAAACTTGGAACTCCTCAGTTAATGCTTCAATAGTCTTATTTAGGAAGTGCGAACCTTGGCCACTCATCAAAATATTTGGACATCCATATCTAGACAACATATACTCAAAAATAAACTTCGCAATAGTCTCTGTGTTGCAATCCCTAAAAGGTTGTGCTTTGGCCCATCTTGTTAAGTAATCAGTTGTTGTAATTATGTACCTCGCACCAGTCCTCTTTCCAGGTGGGTTGATAGGTCCAACAAAATCAATAACCCACTTATCAAAGGCCTGCAATGTAATTTGGGGTACCAATGGCATCTCATCTCTTCTTGAATGTTTTCCTGTTCTTTGACACATATCACATGCTCTACAATACTCCTTTGCATCTTTATGTAGTGTAGGCAACCACAGTCATGCTCCCAAAATCTTCTGCACAGTAGCTTTTCCTGCATAGTGTCCACCAGCTGTGCCACTATGAGCCTCTGCTAGAATCATCTGTCTTTCATGTTCAGGAACATATCTGCACAATATTTCATATGGTCCCATCTTAAATAATTCTCCTGCTATTAATGAAAATTCAGTTGCCTTAACCACTAATTTTTTCTTTTACTGCGTAGTATATTCTGAAGGAGCCATCACTGTGTTATCATCTTATCAAGCTCTATCTTTACTTTCTCCTTATACTTCAGGTTCAGCCTATAAGGTCTTTGTTTGACTAGCATTGCATCAGGTTTAAGGGGAATATTCATGCCTCCTAGGTCTCCTATTATACCCTTCATCTCTGAAAACTTGGTGGGAAACAATTCTTGGTATTCATGAAGTAACTCTGTAACTTTACTGATCGTCTCTTCATTCCAGTAATATCCTATTGTGGCAAACTTCAGTTCCTTCTCTGATCCTATGTTCACCTTCTTTGTGTTAAGTGGCTTCATTATGTCTCATATCTCTAATTTAGGTCCATTTACTTCGCGGTATCCTTTTGATTCTACTATGTCAATGTTGCAAGGATCTTCTTCTTCATCTGCAATAAGGTTATAACATTCCAATGCATTTTCTATCTCCGCATCCCAATCAGGTTGTTTCCATGTCAAGGGGGTTACATTCTCAAATATCTTCTTCTTAACTGTCTGAATAGCCAAATCTATGTATGTACAATCATCCACAAAGCTTAATGTTAATATGAAATCATCAACCATGTCTACCCAGTTCATGGTACCTTGTCGAAGCTCTTTTTCTAGGTACTAGTTATTAGGGATTGTCTCTAATGTATGAATGAATCCATGTACCCATTATTGTTGTGGAATTTCCTTCCATGTTGTAGTGCATAGTTGGATATGCCTCCTAGGATCAGTTTCACCATAATGTTTGATCTTTATCTTTGTATCTATCTGTCCAAACCTTATCCACATTAATCTTCGACATTCCTGCCAACCTTTTATATTCTTCTTGTGTGCATTCCACCATCTAGCAGGGGTAGCTTTTAGGGCTATATCCAAGGCTGACAACCTTTGATTTTCTATAACTTGCTCTTCATAATCATCAAGAAAAGTATTTGCAATACCTAAACTATCATAAGAAGGTAGGTTACATACCTCAGATGTCATACATCGAACTGATTTGGTAATTCTTACACAATGCCTTGTGGATACTTCATGTAGCCTATTCTTCCAGTTTTCCAACTCTTCTTCTGAGTTTGTGGTATAAGAACTATCACGCTCCCAACTCAACTTTCCCTCTGCAGTAGGGTTAACAAAATCTTGTTCCTTTGTTGTCATTTGATAGATATTGTCTATATTAGCCATGCAATATTCTTCTTTGACTGGTTATGTGTATCTTACTCCTTCTTAGGGATCCAAGGGCACAATTACTCTCGTATTGCTTCCTTCAAATATCATATGTCTCTTCTTTAAATTAATTATGTCCATATTATCAAATGCCCATTCAATTACAAGCAATGCAAGGTAAGGGTTGTTGTCATCGATGATCTTTATTACTTCAAAATCAGCAATTGTGCGAACTCCTTCAATATCTATTGTGACACCTAGTAGTCTTCCTAGAGGGAAAATATTTTGCTGATTTACCATCCTTAACTGAATAGGTGACTATTGTAGCTTCAAATTACCCATTAATTCCCATGTCTGCTTCGTTAAGACATTAGCATCAGATCCCAGATCCAGAATAACTTGATCCATCTCATATATTCCTATCTGCGCACTAAGCCTCATTTCTCTTCTGGTTCTCTTTTTTCATTGCAAATTATTGATTGCGCGCATCTCACTTCGTAACATTTCTTTGGATGCATAGGAATCTATCAACTCCTAAAGCCCTTCTACAGCCTTTTGATCTCTTAATAATTTCATACAAGTCTACAAAAAATACTTTAAAATACCTAATTGATTTGTTGAATCCTGGTCTTGTGTCAGAGCTCGATCCTGTGTCGAAGCTCGGTCTTATGTCGAAGTTGATGATATGTTGCAGTTAATTTTATGATTTGGCTTTGGTTGTGCTTAAAGCTCCATTGCCCATAAAACACCGCTTTTCTTCCATAAATACCTCATCATTTATTTATTTATTTAATTTTTATTTATTTATTTATTTTTTCTTTATTTATTTTTATTTATTTTATTTTATTTATTTTATTTTTTTAACTAATTAATTAATTTTTATTTTTTTTGAATATAAAAAACGAGAACTTTCTCAACAATTTTTTTAACCCATCTACTTTTAGATCCTTTCTTCTCATTTGCTTTATCACTACCAGTCACGGCTCCGCTTCTAGTAACATTACTAATTCGAGGTTAGTCAGTCCTCCTTTCAGCACTCATCATTTGAATATTTTGTGGCGGGTTCTGATTTCTTTTTTCTTGCATATTTTCCATAAGTACAAGGAATTTTTCAATTACATGGTCAAAGGATTTACAATACTTACATGTCATTGTAGGGTTCTGACAATCTCTCACAAAATGACCCGTCTGGTCGCAGTTATAGAAAAGGATCTATCCATGTCCTCGACCTCTTCCTTGGTATCCTCTTCAACCACCGCACTATCCACTGCCTTCATGTCCATGTTCTTCTGCTTGCATTCTATAAGTGTCGTCACCGCGTTCCATCATTAATTCATAAGCTCGAAAATTATTCTCATCATGTCCTACCGATTTACATAATTTTCAATATAGGTTCCTTGGAGTCTGCACATATTTAAGTAATAGGTAACAATATTTTGAATGATGTTTGCCTCTGGTCTTACATATCTCGCACCACAGGCTGGATCCTACATTTAAGGGATTTGATGCCCCACTAGCCATGTAATCCCTGAAGATAAGACATTGTTCTTTAGAATGGCCCTACAATCTGCACTTCGTACACCATACTTCTTCTCTGACTTCTTTTCTTTTCTTAATATCTTGTATCTATAGGGTTAGGTTCACCAACTAACTTTGAATATGTTTCATACCTACATTAGTATCTCCTATAGGCGAAGCTTCCAACTTCATCGCAATATGTAGAGCTTCAGCTTGACTTGTTATCTTTTGTTGCGTCAATGGTAATCTGATATGTGATAACAACACAGATATAAACCATTATTGATGTTGCTACGGAGCTATGTCGAAGCTCACTTGATCCAACAATACCTTAAATCTTTGATCAAATTCCCAAACAGACTCAATAGGTTTTTGTTTAATTTCTTTCAACTCAGTGATGCATTGCGACTCAGACTTTGGCTTCTTAAATTCTCTGATCAGTGCTGCTTTAATATCTACAAATGTTCTGATCTGATTATTTGAATACTTCATATACCATGTCAATTCTCTATCTTGGAACGTCGTAATGAGTTGCACTTTCTTTATATTTTCATCATTGATCTGCTTTGCAGTCCATACAACTTCACATAAAAATCAAAACTGTTCTGGATCCTCCGATCCAGTTCCTTTGAAAACATACAACTTAATATCATAAGCCATATTTCTTCTTTGAGGGGGAGGGGGAGAGCCAGAAACACATTGTCTATTACTGGATTTTGGCTTCTATGAACTCTTAGGTTGGGAAGGTGAATACTACGAAGTTACCTGGGGTTTAATGGGGTGGCTATCTTCTCTTTAACTTTTAGATTCAATCAAAAGAGGACTATATAAAGGTTTCTGCGTCTTTTCCACGAGCTCTCTTTCTAGTATCTACTCTATATCTCTTTCCACTTAACGTTACATCGATCTCTGCCTCATATTTAGTCTCTTTTCTTCCAAACATAAGTAAACTAGCAATCTGATTGCATTTGTAAAACTCCCTTTTCACATAGAAGCATCTTAATCCAAAGTTTCAGATATTTCAAATACTTACCTCGCGGTCCTTTGAAGAATCATCATTCTGCTTTGTTGTAGGAAACAATCAAGTCTACTACAAACTCAAAAATGGATGCTCCCAAGATGCTATCAATCTAGAAATTGCTAGCCCTTGAAATCCTATTGTCAATGCTCTTGAGTTGTTGTATCAGTTCAGGAGTCCACACCGAAGGTTCTTCACCTTTAAAGTAGGTATTTCTTTCAGTCAACCTTGATATCCACTCATACAGTTTGACAGGAAATGATGCGAAGAAAATTTCGTATTGATATGTGAAAATATACTTCTATAACCAAGCTTTAGATGTCAGACGAGGATTTCTATTCTCTTGATCTGCAAATTCTCGCTCTCTTAGTTCTAGCCAGTCTTGAATCTCTTTCTTCGATAGGTGCCACATCCACATATCCCTTAATCAGATCCTGGTCTCGGTAACGAAACCATTTGTTGTCTTGGTGGTTCGATCTATAATGCGCACAACCAAAACCCTCAGTCACTGGCCCTTTCAGCAACAACCTGCAAGCAGATTGCAGTCTCACCCGAAGTGACTATGGGAGGATGCAAAACCAGGTTTCTACAGCCTTGAGGGACATGGAGATGTGGTATTTTTATGTTTTCTTTATTCTTAACATTCATAAATCACTTTGCCACATTACATTAACCACTTAAACATATCATATAAAGCCATAAATCATCATTGTGCTGAAAATAAAGTGCAACTATAATAAATTGTTACGCTACAATAGATAGTAAGAAAATATACACATGAAGACACCAAATTACCATGGTTCACCCCAATGTGGGGCTACATCCACAAGAACTGTTGCTAATATAATTATTCTTTTTACAACAAACAATTCTTGACCTGCACATGAAGCTGCAGGTCATTTGCGCACTCAACTGCAGAATCAAGCCTCTGTGCACCCAGCTACAAAGCCTTGTCCCTTCTTCCAACTACAGATCACAAGAATTCAACCATAACATAAATCTAGATCATCACTGATTGACTACTCTCTTCTTATTATTTGACCCTATATATACTCTTACATCAAAGGGTACATCATTACAATACCATGGACTTCCTAATACAAGCAGCTATGGTCCCAAAACCCATTGATCTTTTACATTATTACAAAAAGAAGGGGATTCGCCCTATCCCGAAGCCCTTATACCGCACGATATATTCAAACTGCTCTGTTGCAGAGTCCACTTCGCGCTCTGCTACATTCTCCACTGCACACTCTGCTCCACAAAATGCGAAATTTTTACCAAAAACTAGGCCAAGTTAGGTTGCGCCCAACAATTTTCATGTGCACAAAAAGTAAAAATCAATAAATGATGATCCATTGTGCACTATAGTAATTCAACCCCCATCCCCCTCTCAGTATAATCAAGCTCCCAATTGTGGAGCAGCGACGATAGTAATTAGGAAAAATTTCATCTTTTGGGATTGTCTACTGATGGGACCACCCACCACTATTAGATCAACCTCTATTCAATGTTGGCCTTATTTTTCCATTGCAATCACAAGCGCCACCTGATCTATGACCCTTGTTCACCCTGTCACCCCCCCAAGGTCTAATGTGGGTTAAGGGGGCATCCAGTATCAAAACTTCCACTATAGGACCCTTCTTAGTTAGCCTGGCACCGCTTTAGGATGGCGTGATCATCGTGGGTCCCGATCCATGGCCCACGTTCACCCCAAGGCCCCTTTGGTTTACTATGAGTTAATGTGGGGGATCCAAAACCAGAACTAACCATCACTAAAAATTGCTCCAAGCTTTGGTTGGGAACCTCTAACGTGGAACCCTCGCAACCAGGTTTGAAATGCACATAATAGGAAAACCCTACAAAACACAATGGGGAAAGTTCGGGTGGGCCTGTGCCCTATGTTGATGTCACAATGTGGTTTTGACAAATGCCATGTGAAGGCCTCATAGAAATCTTACGAGGATGTGGAATCAATTTATGTTGGTGTGGTGGCACCACATGGACCACACATGAATGCCATGTGGCCACACGTGGATCATGTGGAGCCATGTTATGTTGACATGATATGGTTTACTAAACTTCAAGGCGGCATAATTTTCAATCTAGGAGTCAAATTGAGATACAATTTATATTGTTGAAAAGCTCTCGATGACTTGAATGCAATGATGGAATTGGTTTTGAAGTCTAAAGACAATGGAAAAGTGGAATTATGTGAACTCATCTTCATAATAAACCTTAGAGGTCAAGTCAATCATCAAATAATAACTCCCACAACTCAAGATAGTACGAGGGGGTTGGATGGAGTGTTACAATTACAAACCTTCATCTCATGAAACCAATTTAAATGATAATACTTCTACGCATTGTATTTCTTCTTATTCTCTAAGAACATTGAAAAAAATATTATTTATGCACATTCACCTCCATACATGTTTCTCTATGTGACATTCAAGATTTTGATATCCCTCAGCTTAAGGATTTCATTATAATTACATGTGCATAATTTTAATTCTAATTTAGTGTGCTACATTAAGAGACAGGCAGATATTTAATTATCAATAATTCTACTAGTAATAATTGATGTACAATTGTTGTTTGTAAAGTTTTATTTATGTTTTATTTTTATGTTAATGAAAAAAACAAAAACTGGGAAATTAATGATTGAAGTACAAATGGTTGAAAGAGGAAAAGGTTGCAATTTATTTTTAGAAATTATTTTATCCATCAGCAAGTCCTAGGCATCTAATCTGGGTGATTAGATTTAATTATGAAACTACAATATTGGCTAATTTAATGTTTCCTAGAAGACATAGAGATGTCTTTAGAAGTGGGAAACAAGAGCTCATATATGAACAACTAACTATCTTCCACATGTTGATGAGGTGGAGGCAGTTAATAATCACCCGAAGAGTGGTAGGTGGATGCTATCTCTGGAATTTCTAGTTTTTGTCTCATAATTTTCCTGAGAGGAGAACTGAAGAGACTGAAGAAAAAGTAGAAAAATAAGTACATAGAAGGATTGTAGGCCTAGTAGCTCGGGGGGACTAGTAAGAGTTGTGTTAAGGTTGGGAGGAGCCAACTACTTTAATCTTAATTTCCCAAGATAAAATTTCAAATTGGTGTTTCTAACTTGATTTATAGTATGCAAGATTACTTGTTCTGTTTTGGAATCTAAACTTTATTGTTAACTAGAAAGTAAAATAAATAGATGATTTATTTATTTATTGAATAAGAATTCATCAAGTTTTTCTCCATTTACATTTTATGCTAGGATTTGAACAATTAGAGAGGAAAAGTAAATGGTTTAGAGATGGATAGAAATAGTCCCTAAAGAGAAGAGTTGTCTTCATTAATTTAAAGTATTGATATATAGAAATGAGTGTTAATTCCTAATTATTGGATAGTATGAACAAAAATAGTTCTAATACAGAGTGCAAGTTCACATGGGGTCGAACAAAATACTTTGTAAAATAGGAGAAGAACCTTTTAAAAGGAGTGAAACATAAAAATATGTAGACAAAATCTCGGAACTAGAAAGGAGGAATATCCTTGTAGGTATTTTTGAACAAACATATTAGTTATTTATTTTATTTCATGATAGGACAATAATGAATTACACATATGAACATGAATGAACTATGTAAGTAACTAAAATGCGAAAGTAACAAAAATCTGGAAAGCATAATAACTAGAATCACTTCAAGGAAAGAGAAAGAAATTGTAGTTGTAAATTGCATAGTAGCAAGTAAAGAAAATAGTCATTGAAAAAGAAAATAAAAACAAGAGAAAACTTTCCAGGAATGTCATGTAGACATACACAAGGTAGAGAATAACATTATGAACATATATATAATCAATAGAGTTTGCAAGTACAATGTCTCACTTAGTTATTCTTTATGAAAAGAGTAAATTTTTACAATATAAATAATATATATTAATAAGTCCAGTTAAATAAGGAATTAACAAAGGTGATTTTTAGTAAAAATAATTACACACAGTCGTGCCTAGTTTATTGAGGCTCTATTGCCTATTAAGGCTCTATTGCCTATTAATACAACTAAAGAGAAAATTTATAAGGAAAACAATAGCTTCTACAACACATGGTATAACAAGAACTAGAAATAAACTAATAAGATGATAAATGTTGACTTCAACAAAACAAATTCACCCTGCTCATGTGAACCCAGAAAGATTGAGTAGTATTTCTAAATTGGATAGAAAAACTGAATTGTAAGTCAATAACAAGAAGTCTAGAATAATTCTAGGTGTCACTCAGAATCATGAAGCGGTAGGAGGAACCAAAATATACCTGAAACAATCATGTTGAACATTACGAAGGTCAATATTGACTATTATTATATGAATATCAATAAAATAAATTTGTAATGGAGATAAGCCATGAGATAACTTGTGTGGTTCTTGAACGACTTTGGATTTTCCCTGGCAAAGGGAGAACAAAGAATAAGGGTTATAATAAGAATTATATGAAACATAAATGAAGTCGAGTAAATAAAAACCCTGTAATAATACACAAGTAAGTGAATTGGAGACATTAACCCTGAGTGAAATAAGAACTAATAATCCTCCTTGAAAAATAGAGTAACCCTGCTAAACAATTGTATGGAAATAAAAACAACCTCTATAGGTTTTGATTAAGGGTTTTAATTTACAAAAAAAAAAAAAAAACGAAAATAACCCTTTGTTGAAAACTGAGAACTCTAGGTAAGAAACCTACTTTTAACTCGACTGGGTACTGTTACAAAGATGTATAACTACGACACAAAAAACATAAAAACCCAAATGAAGAATAATAATATTGTCGAGAGAGAATTTTCATGCAAATAAAAACAAATAAGGGAAAAATTATGAAAACTATAAGGTGAGGAGTGTTACCACTCATAAATATCCTCTAGGATATGAAAGAGGAAGTCCTGAGATAACCTTTTCAAACCAAGCTTGTAGATTGAAGGCTATCCCCTTCAATCCAGAGAGGGATCTCTCTGACAACCTAATCATTAAGCTTAGCAATTGGTTGTGTCTTCAAACAATGGTTAGATATTTAGTAGGGTTTTTGGATTTTGAGTGTGGTGGTTGGGATGAAACAAGTAATCTATTGGGAAATGGATTCAACCAATCAGGTTTCAGATGTAGATACCAAGATCTTGACTGTATAAATCAAGAGGAGCAGAGGTAGGGTAGATAGCAGACTATAGACATGTCAAACATCATTTGGATGGTAGTAGAAAAAGAAATCAATCCACTATAGCAGGGCATGAAACATGAATCCTACAAGCTTTAGGAGAAATAGTGCATATGCTTAAACCATATGAACCAGAGCATTAATTAATGAATTCTATCACATAATCTCATTTAAACATCAAAAGGTAGAAGCTAAATGATATCACATAGTAAGGAAACTACCACAGTAGAAGAACTGACTAAGCATACCATCACATAAATCTCTGTATCATGAACATAATCTCCTAGTCCTCTTAGTACTTAG
Source organism: Pinus tabuliformis (assembly GCA_031772625.1). NCBI lineage: Eukaryota > Viridiplantae > Streptophyta > Pinopsida > Pinales > Pinaceae > Pinus > Pinus tabuliformis. The sequence continues at coordinate 245,521,719 of CM062810.1, read as the reverse complement.
AAAATAACAAATTTACCACACACAACAACAAATATTATTTTTTGTTTCCAAAATCCAATCTTTTTTCCTCCTTTCTGAGGTATTATATAGGAAAATTACATAAAGTTTCATATCCACAATTTGTGGAAAGTATTAATTACAATAATCCTCAAGATCCAAAAGAAATGAATATGAAAAAACTCTTCACCCATCTTTAGTCTAATCCCCAATTTGAATTTGATGAGGTGGCCTTCATCTTTTGACTTGCCATTTTTATAGTAAATATAATTTTGAAAAACCTTGCAAATTTATAAAAAATTGGCTTTAAAGAGGCATTTGGATAACCCAAACTGTGATAATTGTGTAAAAATCGAAAGATTTTTTTTTTTTTTTTTTTTTTTAAATCAGCTCATTCCACACAAAAACCTCTTTCATATTTGGAAAATTCATCTTCATATTCTAGAAAACAGCACCCAAAGTGGATGGCTAAAACAAGAAATATTTAAATATTTAAATCTTGAAAAATAGGTTGCAAATATTCCTTCATATCCTTCAAACCATGCTAGTTGAGTAAAAACTGAGAGAGACTTATTTAAATTGGTATTTTACCAACAAAAACATCTTTTGTTTTTTACAAATTCATCTCCATATGTTCGAAAACTGCATTTTAAAATAGTGGCTAAAATAGGAAAATAATAGAATTATAAAATATGGAAAAATAGGCTTCAAAGATTCCTCTGTAATTTCCAAACCATGATGTATGTGTTATAAGATTATATATTACAGAGCAATGGAACACAAAATATTGCAAAAACATAAACATATAAAACACATAAAACAAGAGAGACACAGATATATGTGGTTCACCCAGTTTGGACTACGTCCACTAAGAAACAACCAATCCTTCCTTCATCATAATAATACACAACCACAATACAATTCCATCATATAAACAAAGGGTTACATTCTAGGGCAAAAAACCCTAAATTTAACATAACTTTACCGTCAGATCTGTTAGGATATTCCGACACATAGGATATAGTTAAGTTCAACTTGGTCTAGTGTAGAGTTAGGTATAGAGTTAGGTAAAGTGTGTTTCTTTACCGTTGTACATTTTTTAACTTACAATCCGACGGTCACGATATGTAGTGATCCGACGGTTCACTCTCTCCTCGGTATTACCGACACTTGATCCGTGGCTTGACACCCGATTGGTCCATGAGTTCTATTTAAAGCGCATGGAGGGTCATTGTTCGGGTAATCCGTGCATGAGAGAAGCTTATGTAAATTTTCATTCTTTGATTAATAAATTGCCTGTAGTAGCCACGTTGGCGCAGGCCGTGGACTGTTTCCCTCTTTGAGGGTTTTAACCACGTCAAAAATACTGGTGTATTGATCTGTGATCTGGTTGTGAGCGGTGTCCTTTTGGTGTTCTTTCTGAGGAACTTACCCTGTAAATTCCTACATGGTATCAGAGCTATTTGAGGGCCGCGTCCGTTGGTGATCCAAATCTGAAGCCGGTAGAACTGCATCCGACTGCTGTTTCCTAGATCTGTTGTTTCTGACTGCTTTCGGGCCGAGAGGACTGCTCTGTTGTGTTCGGAGCATCTGTTCCAGTGAGGAACCCCTTTCGTTTCACGCGAAAAGGTTTCCGGTAGCCCTAGCTGCGTCATTTTTAAGATATGGAGGTATACAGTGTTTATTTGCAGTTTACTGTTATTTTCTCTCTGCTTATTTCGGTTTCGGTTTATTTAGCTTTTTTTTAACCGGATCTATACCTTTCATTTCTGCGTATGCTCTTTGCCCTGCGACTCTGTGCGATCTGGGCAAATCAGAAACAGAAAGGAAGGATTTTTCTCATGCGTATGCTCTTTTCCCTGCACCTTAGTGTGATCTCGGAAAATCAGAAACATTGAGAAAAATATTTAGTTTTTCGGCTAAAGCTAACTTTGAGCCGCAAGCTCATTTTTTTAAAATATCTAGTTTTTTGGCTAAAGCTAACTTCGAGCCATAAGGTTCATTTTCTTTGCATGTCCGTGTTGGGTTTTGTGTTTTGTGTTTTGTAGGGAAAAAGAGCTTTCTCAAGGCAAGCACGCAAACCCCCCCCCCCCCCTCTCTCTCTCTCTCTCTCTCTCTCTCAAATTTTTTGTATAGATCAATTGGTTCAAAGCTATTTTAAGAGAGTAGAGGTCTTGGGTTCAAGTCTCCATTTTGTGGGGGCGGATTTTTTCATTTCCGCACATTCGCGCACTTTGCCGGCAACTTCAACAATTTTTTTTCAAAAAGCCATAACTTCTTCATCCGGAAGCTTTTTTCAGAGCCGTTTTTTTTAAAACCACCTAATTTTTCGAGATCTATCCATTGGAACACTTACTTTCAGCATCTTCAGCTTCAGTTTAAAAAAAAAAAATGGAAAGTCCATGCCAAGTCATTCTTGACAGCACTAACTACTTCCAATGGATAGCCTACATGGAAGATTTACTTAGAAGTAAAGGTCTCTACAGAATAGCCACAGACCAAGAGAAGAAACCAAAAGATGAAGACAAGGCTGCAAAATGGGAAAATAGACAAGATCAAGCACGTGGTTTGATAGGGATGTCTATTTCTCCTGATCTTAGATTCCATATTGCAGAACTTGAGACTCCTCATGAAGCATTGGAACAACTCACTAAAGTTTTTGGGATTAAAAATGAAATTAGAGCCCATCAACTTGAAAATGAGTTGCTTACATTGGATCCTAATAATTTTTCTTGCATTGAAGATTTCTTGTCCAAATTCAAGACCCTTAGATATCTCTTGGAAGGTGTTAAGGTTAAGAAAGAAGATAGTAACCTTATTTATTCCATCCTTACTAAGTTGGGACCAGCCTACTCTGTATTTGTTTCCACCTTCCATTCTACAAGGGAAGCTTTCATTTGTCAAGGAAAAGACTACAAGGCCCCTTCCTTTGACTCTTTTTGTGATTCTTTAATAAGAGAACAAGAAAAACTCTTACACCTTGGTCTTCTTAATCTTGGAAACTCTTCCAAGAAAGCGTTAGCCGCCCAACAGCAACCAAATTCAAAGAATCCTAAGAAGTCATATCCTAAAAAGAATGGTCCTAAACCAAACAAGGGTCCTAAGCAAACTCAGCCTCAAAATGAAAGATCATTTCAGCAAAATGATAAGACCAATAAAAACAAATGGAAGAAGACTGATAGACATTGTAATTTTGTAATCGAGATGGCCACTTAGAATCTAAATGCTTTAAGAAGATGGAAGCCTTGGAAGCCGCAATGAAGAAACATAACATCCATGTGGAGCATTCTTCAACTTCAACTTCATCTTCAGGAATGGCACTTTCTGCATGTCGTTGTCAATCATCTCAGTCTGGTTATGCATTAAATGTATCTTCTTCTTCTCATTCTCATGAGTGGCTCATTGATTCTGGAGCCTCTTATCACATGGCCAAAAACCAAGCCATGTTTTCTTCTTTAAATGATTGTAACACCAAAAATATATATGTTGGTGATGATAGATCTCTTAATGTTGTAGGGACTGGAACTGTTCATCTAGACAATGGTCAGTTTAATGATGTATTATGTGTTCCAACCTTATCCTGCAACCTTCTATCTGTATATCAGATAACTCATTCAGGTGAAGGTAAAATTGTTGAATTTTCACCTCATGATGTTGTAATCAAGGATCTAAGAGATCCTAAACAGATTCTAGCTACTGGTATTGCTGATGATTCCACAAGGTTGTATAAGTTTCACAACTTTGGGTCATCAAATCTTCCCTCAGTATTTGTTGCTCATAATGATGAAGTGAGCAAACTTTGGCATGAGCGATTTGGTCACTTAAACTATCGCTCCCTTCAGCATCTATGTAAAGAAAATATGGTGACAGGTCTTCCTATGGTATCTTGCAGAGATGGTGTTTGTTCCGGATGTGTACTCGGAAAACATCATCGGGACAGTTTTGAAAAACGTGCCTCTTGGCACGCCTCAGCCCCTTTACAGCTTGTGCACAGTGATTTATGTGGTCCACTTCCTGTTGCTTCATTCTCTGGCTGCAAGTATTTCTTAACTTTCATTGATGATTTCTCCAGACGCACTTGGGTATACTTCTTAAAACTCAAGAGCGAAGTATTTAACACTTTTTTGGCCTTCAAAGCCTTTGTTGAAAAACAATCTGGACATCAAATTCTTAAGCTAAGAACTGATAATGGTGGAGAATATGTTAAAAACACATTCATCAACTTTTGCACCGAAAATGGAATTCAAATGCAACATACTGTTCCATACACTCCACAACAAAATGGTGTAGCTGAAAGGAAAAATCGCACCTTAAAGGAAATGGCTAATTGTATGCTGCAATCTAAAGGACTCAGTCTTAGTTTTTGGGCCGAAGCAATTAATTGTGCAAATTATATAATCAATCGCACTCCTACTAAGGTTCTAAAGAATATCACTCCAGAAGAAGCTTGGAGTTCCATTAAACCAGATGTAAGTCACTTTCGTGTTTTTGGAAGTGAAGCATGGGCCCATATTCCAGATGAAAAGCATAAAGCTTTAGAACCTAAGAGTGAGAAATGTACTTTTGTTGGATATTCTGAAGATGTAAAAGGTTATAGACTTATTCCATTTAAGTCCAAAAATGTTATCATTAGAAGAGATGTAAAATTTGATGAAAATAAATCGGCCTGCGAGCCTAGTCCGGCGGATGTGCCACCTCTTCCTATCTCTTCTACTTTTGAAAACATTTCTTCTTCAGATGATGAAAGTGAGGATGACAATCCTCCCCCACCTTCTCAGGATCCTCAACTTCCAAGATGGGTCCGTGCTACTCGGGATGCAGCAGGTGATCTTGCCGGTGATCCTACAGATCAGCGACGTACACGTTCTCAGTTTGAAAGAGCCTCTTCTTTACTGGCTCAAGCTCCAGTAAATCATGATCCTGACACTTTTGCAGAAGCTTCAGGCCATCCACATTGGGAAGCAGCTATGAATGAAGAATATCATTCATTGTTGGCAAATGATACATGGGATCTTGTTCCTCTACCAAAGGGACGCAAACTTGTTAGATGTAAATGGGTTTACAGAACCAAGTATGGACCAGATGGGAAAGTTGATAAACATAAAGCTCGTCTTGTTGCTAAGGGCTTTTCACAGGTTGAAGGCATTGACTACACTGAAACCTTCTCCCCTGTTGCCAAAATGAACTCTATCCGCCTTGTTCTTTCCCTTGCTGCCTCTTTAAAATGGGAAGTCCATCAGATGGATGTTAAATCTGCCTTCTTGCATGGGGACTTGCATGAAGAAATCTATATGGAACAACCCATTGGCTTCATCCAAACAGACTCCAGCCTTGTATGTCGACTTAAGAAATCTCTTTATGGTCTCAAGCAAGCTCCTCGGGCTTGGTATGCCAAAATGGATAGCTTTCTTTTAGAATCTGGCTTTTCTAGGTGTTATTCTGACAATACTGTCTACACCAAGAAAGTGGGCAACTCTCTTATCATCCTTGTTCTTTATGTTGATGATCTTATTCTTACTGGTAGTGATCCCAACCTTATAAACCATGTGAAGTCCAGCCTTAAAAAGAAATTTGAAATGACAGACTTAGGACACTTACACTATTTTCTCGGTCTTCAAGTCTTGCAATCCAAGGAGGGTATTTCCCTTTCCCAGTCCAAGTATGCTTGTGATATTCTTCGTCATTTTCACATGGAAGACTGTAAGCCAGCCCCTTCTCCCTTTCAGTCTGGAGTCAAACTTTCAGTCTCTTGTACTTCTCCTGAAGTTGATGCTACCTTATACCGTCAACTTGTAGGAAAACTCTTGTATTTAACCCATACTCGTCCTGACCTTTCCTTTGCTGTTGGCCTTGTTGCTCGTTTTATGCAAAACCCCCGTGAAAGTCATTGGAAAGCAGCTAAAAGAATACTTCGTTATGTTCGAGGTACAGTACAGTTTGGGATTCATTACAGTGCCAAAGCAGCTCCTCTATTAGTTGGTTTCACTGATTCTGATTGGGCTGGTGACCTTGATGATCGGAAGTCTACTGCCGGTTATGTCTTCACTCTTGGTTCAGGACCTATTACATGGGCTTGTAAGAAACAGGCTGCCATTTCTCTTTCGTCAGCAGAAGCAGAGTATCGTGGTGCCGTGGAAGCTAGTAAGGAAGCCTTGTGGCTTCGTCAGATCCTATCAGAGTTTGGCTTTGAGCAGCAGCATCCAACCACACTTTGGTGTGATAATCAAAGTGCCATTCAGCTATGCAAAGATCCAGTCCAGCATCAGCGCAGCAAACACATTGAACTACACATGCACTTCATCAGAAAGCTCATTCATGACCATGTTCTTGAAGTGCAATATTGTCCAACAGATGATCAGGTTGCAGACATCTTCACAAAGGCTCTCACAGAGGCGAAGTTCACTAAACTTCGATATATGCTTGGAGTTCAGGAAGTTGTCACTAAGGGGGGATAGGCTCTAGTGCCTCCTTCCTTCTCCTATTGTGTCATATTTGTAAATCCTTCAATCCTATCCCAAGTTGTTCTTAAGGGGGGATGTTAGGATATTCCGACACATAGGATATAGTTAAGTTCAACTTGGTCTAGTGTAGAGTTAGGTAAAGTGTGTTTCTTTACCGTTGTACATTTTGTAACTTACAATCCGACGGTCACGATATGTAGTGATCCGACGGTTCACTCTCTCCTCGGTATTACCGACACTTGATCCGTGGCTTGACACCTGATTGGTCCATGAGTTCTATTTAAAGCGCATGGAGGGTCATTGTTCGGGTAATCCGTGCATGAGAGAAGCTTATGTAAATTTTCATTCTTTGATTAATAAATTGCCTGTAGTAGCCACGTTGGCGCAGGCCGTGGACTGTTTCCCTCTTTGAGGGTTTTAACCACGTCAAAAATACTGGTGTATTGATCTGTGATCTGGTTGTGAGCGGTGTCCTTTTGGTGTTCTTTCTGAGGAACTTACCCTGTAAATTCCTACAAGATCATCTGTGTATTGAACTACCCAGTTTGACTACGAAATTACAGTATTTTACAAGGCAATTTTACATCTATTTTTTAGCTTCAGGGACAATTTCCCCATACATGGAGGGGTGTAGAATATTCATGGGGTATACATTTGGTTGAAACAAAGACCTCTGAATCAGGAAGATAATCAGGCTCCACACCCAACAATCTCCCACTTGGAGACTGATTATAGCAACTTCATCGCTGCTTCATTTGCTGAAAAATGACTCCGCTTTGGAGTTGGTTGTTTTTCATCTTCATCATCATATTTGAAGACCAATTGAAACTGAGCAAAATCTCAGTTTCTCCCTAGTTACAACTTTTGTTAACATATCTACAGGATTTTGGCTAGTGTGTATCTTTTCTAACTTCAAATATCCATCTTCCAACACTGACCGTATGAAATGGTACTTGAGATGTATATGTTTAGTCTTGGAATGAAATGTTGAGTTATTTGCAAGATGAATGGCACTTTGGTTATCATTGTATAACCTGCCCAACTCCTACTTCTTACCCAATTCATCCAGAAACCTTTGTAACCAAATCATTTTTGTACTAGCCTCTATAGCAGCAACATACTCTGCTTCCGTCGTTGAAAGTGCAACAACACATCGCATTTTTGAAACCCAACTGACAGTTGTTCCACCTATAGTAAACACATACCTTGTGGTGCTCTTCTTGTTATGTCTATCACCTACCATATCTGCATCAACATGTCCCTGTAAAATAATGTTTGAACCACCAAAGCATAATGCTTGATTTTAGGTACCTCTTAAATACCTAAGAACCCACTTCACTTCCATCCAATGTTCTTTTCATGGATTGTTCATGTACCTTCTTACAACTCCCACTACATTTGCAATATCAGGCCTTGTGCAGACCATTGCATACATTAAACTTCCAATTGCAGATGCATATGGAACTTTAGACATATAATCCATCTCTTCCTTACTCTTGGGACACATCTCCTTACTTAGTTTGAAATGGCTAGCTAAAGGTGTACTAAATGGTTTTCATTATCCATATTAAATCGTTCCAACACCTTTTCTATGTACTCACTCTGAGACAATGTTAATTTGCGATTTTCCCTATTTCTAGTTATTCTCATACCAAGGATTTGTTTTGCAACACCCAAATCCTTCATTACAAATGAATTTTCCAAATTTTCTTTGAGCACATTCATTTCCTGCATGTTAGACCCTGCAACAAGCATGTCATCTACATACAATAACACTATAATATAGCTACCATCATTTTGTCTTTTGAGATAAACACAATGATCAGAGTGACAACTAGTATAACCTTATTCAGACAAAAACCTGTCAAATTTTAGATACCATTGCCTTAGAGCCTATTTTAGGCCATAAAATCTCTTCTTCAACTTGCACACTAGTTTATCCTTCCCTTTGAACTCATACCCTTGTGGCAGCTGCATATAGATCTCTTCCTCCAAATCCCCAAGGAGAAAGGTCATCTTTACATCTAACTGCTCAAGATGCAAATCTTCTGCTGCTACTAGACTTAAAATAGTTTTGATTGAAGTCATTTTAACAACAAAATATTTCATCAAATTTTATACTTTCTTTCTGTGCAAACCCCTTCATCACAAGTCTAGCTTTATACCTTTTTCTACCTCCATCTTCTTCCTTCAACCTGTAAACCCATTTATTCTACAATGTTGTTTTACCTCCAGGCAACCTAACTAAGTCCCAAGTCTGGTTATGTACCAAGGAGTCAATTTCTTCTTTCATGGCTAGCTCCCACTTCTTCCTCGTTTCTACCTACATTGCTTCTTCATAACATGCTGGTTCACCAGAATCAATCAATAATACATACTATAATGAAGGAGAGTATCGTTTACGGGGTCTACTTATCCTGGTAGATCTTCTAACACTACTTTCAGGTGTTTGAGGTGCCTATTGCTGTCATGGTTGATGTTGTTGATCATTATGATTTTCAGACACTTTTACTTTTTTTGTGATCTCATCAAGCACTATGTATTTTCTAAATTTTGTTTCTTGTTTATTTTCCTGCATCTGATCCTTATACAAAACCATTTAATTGAATGTGACATCTCTACTCCGAATGATTTTGTGATTTTTATAATCATATAAGCGATAGCCAAAATCATTAACACCATATCTAGTAAAGGTTCATTTCTTTGATTTTGCCTCAAGCTTTGTTCTATTTTTTTTATTAATGTGGACAAAGGCTTCACAATCGAAAGTCTTTAAAAATGAGTAGTTAACCTTTTTACCTATCCATGCCTCCTCTAGAATACCACCATCTAAGGAACTTGAAGGCCCTCTATTTATTAGGTAAACAACATTATCTAAAGCAGCTGCCCAAAATTGTAAAGGCAATCCCGCATGCATTCTCATGCACCTTGCACGCTTCATGATTGTCTTGTTCATCCTTTGTAACACATCATTTTCCTATGGTGTTCCTAGAACTGTCTTCTCTCTACGAATTCCATGATCTAAACAACACGTATCGAACTCTTTTATTTAATATTCTCCTCCATTGTCTAATATGAGACACTTCAACTTCTTTCCTGTCTAATTCTCAACCAAAGCTTTCCATTTCTTGAAAGTATCAAATACATTAGATTTATTTCGAATACAATAAATCTAGTTTTTTTTGTTGCATCATCAATAAAAGTAACATAATATCGAGAGCCACTGAGAGATGATACCTGAGCAGGTATCCATACATCTGTATGCACAAGCACTCATTTTTCGCTTTTCTTTTCTTTCCCAACTATGATAAATATTACTCTCTTCTGTTTTCCATAAACATAATTCTCACAGAAATCAAAATCAACATGCTTCAAACCTGACAACAAATTTCTTGAGTAAAGAATCTACATCCCCTTCTCACTCATGTGGCTGAGCCTATGATGCCACGATGTTGTATACGCTCATGTGGAGGTTAAATCATTAACATAATTAGAAATAGAATTGCATATATACAATGTACCAACATTTTCTCCTTTTTCTATTATCAAGGCTCCTTTAGTGACCTTCTAGGTTTTATCTGTAAAAGTAGTTACATAGTTTTCACCTCCCAATTGTCCTGTTGAAATTAAAATTTTCTTCAGATCTGGAACATGCTTTAACTCCTTCAATAGCCATTGGTTTCCATTCTACTATTTTATGAAAACTATACCCATTCCAATGATTTTACAGGGTTTATCATCACCCAGACGAACCTGTCCAAAATATCCTTGAACATAATCATGAAAATGTTTCCTATCAGGTGTAGCATGGAATGAGGCCCCTGAATCTACCACCCAGGTATCAAAAATATTTTCTAATGAAACAATCAAAGCATCTTGCAACACATCACCTGTCACATTCGCTTCATGATTGTTCTCTTGTTGTGTGTCTTCTTATTTTCCCTTATGAGACTTACAATCTTTCTTCAGGTGTCCTTTATTCCTACATTTCCAGCGCACTATTCCCAATCTAGACTTACATATACCTTTCCTTGACTTACTACAATATCCTATGGTCTTTTCTCTTTCCATTTTTCTTCCCTAGTCTCTGCAGTCAAAGCATTACCTGATGACTCACTAGAGCTTTTCCGTCATATTTCCTCACTAAGGATGGCACCAACAACATCATCAAACTTTAAAGGACTAGATCTAGAGACATAGTTACTAATGGCCATAACTAACCATTCCAACTTTCTGGAAATGAGCACATAAATAACAAATCCTTAACTTCTTCATCAAAATTTACCCTTACATAACTTAACAGAGTGGTAACCGTATTAAATTCATTTAAACGATCAGCAACAGATCAACCTTCTGACATCTTCATACTAAATAAATGATTCATAAGAAATACCTTGTTTGAGGCTGAGGGTTTTTCATATAGTTTGGCCAATGTCATCATTAAACCCTTTGTTGTTTTTTCGTTTAAAATATTAAAGGCTACCAATGCTCCTAGGTACAACCATATTGTTCCAAGTGCCTTTTTGTCGAGAATCTCCCATTATGTGTTTGTCATACTCATTGGCTTCTTTGTTTTTCCGCTCAATAGTATGTACAAATCTTTCTAATACAAATAATCGTCCATCTGCATCTTCCATAATTGGTAGTTTTGACTATTAAATTTCTCGACCCTAAACCTACCATCTTTCACCATTGCTCCCACTCGAACCGGGAACCCTTCTCTCCTGCGAGTTTATCAGCCAAATAAACCTTCGACTCTGATACCAGTTGTTAGAAAATTATATATTACAGAGCAATGGAACACATAAAATATTGCAAAAACACAAACATAGAAAACACGTAAAACAAGAGAGACACAGATATACGTGGTTCACCCAATTTGGGCTACGTCCACAGAGAAACAACCAATCCTTCCTTTATATTATCCAACAAAATGAAGAGATACAACTTACAACAAATCCGCTATAATTTCCTCTTTGCTCCCACACATTATCCTCTCTCTTTCTCACTCAAAATAATAATACACAGCCGCAATACAATTCCCTCATATAAACCGAAGGTTGGCTTCTAAGGTAAAAACCCCTAAATTAAACATAACTTCTACAGTAAGAACATCCGCCTAATGAACGACCTAGATTGACTACAAAATTACAATATTTTGCAAGGCAATTTTACATCTATTTTTTAGTTCAAGGGACAAGTCCCCCCCCCCACCCCCATGCGTGGAGGGGTGTACTGTCTTCCTCGGGCATACATTCCACTAAAACAAAGACCTCTGAATCAGGAAAATAATCTGGCTCCACACCCAACAGTTTGGGTAAAATATGAAAGATGTTTTTTGAAATCATCGTGTTACGAACAAAAAAACCTCTTTTGGATTTTTAAAAATCCTTTTCAACTATTCGGAAACTGTCCTTAAAGAGAATGACTAAAATAGGGAAAAACATAGTGTTGTTGTTTCTCCTTCTTGTTGATTATTTGACCAAAACCATAGGAACTTGATGTGTGTGCCTGCAATCCACAAAAAGCCTTGATGATATATGCTTTGGATTTTCATCTTCTTTTACTGGTTTGCACTTCCTTTTTGTTTTTATGTCATAAACCCTAATTTCTATCTCTTTAACAGGATTTTCTAGGTTTGCTGGAAATGACCGATTAGAGGAAATTTCAGTGTAAATGTGGCCTCTTAAGGAAAAATCAAGAAATTAATAAAAAAATGCCATGTAGACAATTTATTATTATTACTTTACTTTGATCTATGTTCCACATTATTTATTAGCACGAGATTTAATAATATTTTTAATATTATTTGTAATTTTTTATTTTTATGGAAATACCTCAATATATGGCACTTTTATTACAATAATTGTCTATATATTTTTTATATTTAAATTTAACTATCTATATTTATATTGTATGTTTAACCATTTATATATATTTTATATTTAACTAATGTTTTTGGTGTTTTTTTAATGACATTGCCTACTAAAGCCACAATTTCACCCAAAATATTTTTTTTTGTTGGAATCTAGTAATTCTTTTTTTATGGAATACATTTTGTTTAACTATTTTATATTTAATTATATTTAACGATTTAACTATTTGTCTATTTAACTATATATTCTATATTTTTGGCCAAAATCTGGTAATTTGTCGTTTTTGGAATAACTATTGTTTAACTATTTAATTATATATTTTATATTTTTAGCCATAATCCATTTATTTTTCCTTTTTGGAATGCATCTTTTAGCTATTTAATTATCTTATATTTAACTATAACTATAATTTATTTTAAACTATTTCATTATTTTATATTTTATATTTTATCTTTAACTACTTTTTAACTATTTAAGTATGTTTTTTTTTTCTCAATCTGTCTACTCCTATTATTTATACAAAAATATTACAGCAAGGCCATGGCCTTAAAAGTCCTGCCATGAATTTGGCATGTTACAAAAATGATCATGATCTCAGTACAGTGTGAACCTCCAGCAGTATTTTGACTACACATAAGACTCGAAACAGTGCTGAACATAAACTAAGATGAAACTTGCACAGCTAGACAACGGTAGACATAAACGACACATTGACAGACAGAGACCTGAAACATGCATTAACTTCGAGAATCAAAACAGAGTCGAGCTCCTACTTCAGAAACTGCAAGAGCGAAAACCCGGGCGGGATCAGTCATCCTCAGAGGTGTAAGGCTCCTCGACGACCCTACACCCGAATTGTAGAGAGTCCTCCGAGTCAGAATGATGAACCGCCGAGCCTGTAGGTTCACCACGAGCTGGCGCACTTGGACCTGCAGGGACAGCCGGATTCACCAGAGAGGCACCTCCCATGACCTGGCGTTGATTGTCCGCCGGATTCGCCATCCTCTGTTCTGCAAGAGCTCCTGGATGGGCTGCTCCCGAACCCCTGTTATCTTCACATTTTTCAATAGTGACTGAGACTATGAAGGTGGAGTTGGCGAGAGAACACGGGATGCGATAGCGAACAGTGGGGTGGGCAGCATGCTCACAATCAACCCTCCCGACTCGCCCACGACCCCTGCCTCTTCCACTTCTGGTGACAGGGGGACTGCTCCGCCCAGGTTCCAACGCGTCCGAGGAAGAGTAAGAAATGGGGGTGGATCGCTGAGAGGCGGCGCGACCACGGGAGCCACCACGTCTGCTCCCCATCCTGGGCCGTTCGCGCGGCATGGCAATGTACAGTGAATTGTCGAGAGAGCGAATACACGGAGAGGAGTACCCTGAGCGAGGCGAAAACAGAACACCAATTGAACCGTATGATCCTGGAACCAGAAAGGGAATGACGGGCCTAAGTTCGCTTGCAGAGAAGCTCAGAGAGACACACAACGCTGCAATCCATAAAGCCGCAGAGGAATGCGACGAAGCCGCGGGAACGATGAGCTTATGGAGCGCCATAGCACAGTTAACCAGGAAGCGGATGGAGGGAGTAAATGCCTGCATTAATAGGCTTGTGCGAGACCAGCTCGCCTGTCCTGCATCATAACTCGTGGCGTGCTTGGGCTGACACCTGCCCACGTGATACGCCATCCTCATACCCTCCGATCTGTCAAGCACCCGCATCCGGGAAACTATTTAAGTATGTTATATTTAACTATAATTATATTTTATTTTTAACTTTTTAACTATAATTTTCTATATTTATATTTTATATTTAGTTGTCTGCATATATTTTATATTTAACTAAATTTTTTCGCATGGTTATTAATCTAATTATTTTATATTTAACTATAACTATAATTTATTTTAAACTATTTTATTAATTTGTATTTTGTATTTTATCTTTAACTACTTTTTAACTATTTAACTATGTAATGTTTAACTATAATTATATTTTATTTTTAACTTTTTAACAATAATTCTCTATATTTATATTTTATATTTAATTGTCTACATATAATTTATATTTAACTAAATATTTTGGCATGGTTATTAATTTAATTATTTTATATTTAACTATAACTATAATTTATTTTAAACTATTTCATTATTTTGTATTTTGTATTTTATCTTTAACTACTTTTTAACTATTTATGTTATATTTAACTATAATTATATTATTTTTAACTTTTTAACTATAATTTTCTATATTTATATTTTATATTTAATTGTCTACATATATTTTATATTTAACTAAAGTTTTGGCACAGTTATTAATGCCAAATGGGTCGACATTTTTAATTTATATATTTTCATTAATTTCAAGATTTAAACTGCATTAATAACTTTTTCGATATTCTAATTCATATGGTAAAGTAGGTAAATAACATTAATAAATTATTTCACGAATACCCAAATTAATAATAAAATATTCCACCAATACCCAAATTAATAATAAAATATTTCACAAATTCCCAAATTAAACAAATTAAAATTATTTAGGACATGTACCTCTTTTTCAATTTCAAGGATTTTGATTGGTTTACATATTAAACAAAGTCTTTCGGTAGAAATCACATGAGAGATTTTTTTTTTTGATTGGTTTACATATTATGACATTGAAATTACGTGAAAATTCCATGGGCAGTTTTAGGCTAGAATTTCCTCTAATAAGTTTTGCAGTAGTCTAAAAATTATGCTTTTTTGCCCTAAAAGTTATGGAAATTTCGGCCATATTTTGAAAAAAATCGGAAGAAATTTATGTAAATCTAAGTAAAAGTTGCCAAAATTCATAATTTTAGGTGCCTAAGACGATTTTGATGGTGTTGAATCCATTTCCACTATCAAAAACATTATTCAAACACTGCATCTACAAATTTTTTTGGAATTTTTTGCCCAAATTCTGGCCACTTTTGGCTGTCCGGTCAATTCCTCCACCTCCATAGGCGACTGCATAAGTTTGTTACAAAAAACTGCAATTTTAGGGTTTAGTTTTAAAACCTTCTCTAAGTCTTGGAAATCTCACCAAATGTCACATCAAGGTTTAATAAGGGTAAATCTTCTTGAAAAATATTTCATAGCGCTAGCTGTAGGCATTTGACAGGCTCCAATTTGCATCAAAAACTTAAGAACCACTTAGGATTAGGTGAAATAATTGTTTAGAAATGTTCTTAAGCTTATGTTACATTCCCACACAAAAATTTCATAGCCATTATTTAACCTCTTGCACAATGAACTGATAATCATAACCTTTGGACCTTTAGGAAATGTACAAACTTGGTGCTAACAATTGGCTCCATTGGGATTACTGTCTCCCTAGGAGGCACTAAAGAACACATATACCCTCCGCTTGATCCATTGGACTACTCCCAAGATTTACCTTGCAACCTCTAACTTGACTTGCAACTGAAACCAAACTGAAATCCACATTGTACACTACTGCAAACTAAAAAACTTACGAAAGTGAACTCAATTTTTATTGAAATAAATGCTTGCCGAGACAATATTATTGCACACCCCTTTCTGCTCTTAGCTACTGAAATTCTCTGCTCAATTAGATGATACCAAATTTCTAGTGCACCCAAGCAAGGAGATGGCCACTCATTGGAATTCTGCTCACACCTTTTTTGAGCAGATATAAAATATTAGAAAGTGGCAACTCACTTTGATACTTGAATCCATAGTCTATAGATATCACAAAATCTTCCCTCACTGATGTTCCTAATAGGCTGGAAAAATAATCTTTAAAATCATGCAAACTCACCTCTTCTTGATGAGAAATAAGAGAAATAAGAGGAATAATGAGAAATATTTACTTCTTGTTCTAGTTTTATACCTTGATTGTTACATCATTCTAAAAAAACATGACAACATGCTATTCTTTATTCACATGAGAAAAAACCTTTGTACATTCTTGGACAAGTTCAAATATGACAACCACATTATGTTCATTGAAAACATTCGAAATTGACCTTTCTTGTGATTCAATGAGACTGTTGTCTTGGCCCTTCAACTTTATTGATTTTGTCAATTCCAAAGGCGTAAAATCAGAGATAACTCTAGTGTCATTCAAGGTGTTTAAAACATCTTTCTTTTCTTTAGTTTCTCCTTGTAGTTCAAGGTGATTATCATCATGACTGGTTTCACTGCTTAATGTTTCCATAATTTCAACAAACTGATTTTCATATGCTTTTTCATAAGATAAAATTTCGGAAAATGATTGATATGAAGAACCCTTGGATTGGCTATCCTCAATAATATTTTGATCACATAAAAACTTACCAACCAACTGTAGATCTTCACCCATTTTAGGAGAGAGAACATGAGTCTCTACCTTAAGCTGCTAATTAGTTTTGTTTTCAGCCAAGGGACAAACATTGTTTGTTGAAAAGTGTCCTGATTAACATGACAACTATCTTCCATAATTTCTTCATGATGAGAAGGAAATTCATAAAGGGCTTCTTTGATTTCATTCTCCATTAGATCCTCATCATCAATATCAATTCCCATGGTTGAAAAAAGGTTTTCAAGATTTCCACAAAAAAATAACAAGCACTATAGAAGGGTGTCTTTCTTTGTAGTTTACACAAAATGCTAAATAGAAATATTCAAGGGAGTAAATGCTAGCAGATGGTAAACTTTCATACCAAGATCTTGCTTTTTCTTCTAAGGTTCCATTAATATCTTCATCATATAGTCTTCAGGAAATTCAACCCCTAGCCTATGCATGTGCATGTGAAATTTAACCAAATGAAGCACAACATCATCCCCATTATGATCTCTAAATTTTGGCAAATATGGTTGTCAATCTATGCACAGAATATGATTTGGAAAACCTAGTATATGTTCATGGTTCATCGGAGCATACCTTGTCATCTTGACTAATTAGGCCACTAGATCTGCAATTATGCTCTGGATTCATTGGATAGTGGAGTCACCATTCATATTTCGAGCGCAAGATCATTTGACAATTGAGTCACCATGGAAACTTCAAACTCTGGATTCTTGAAAATGGAGTCGCCAGGGAAAATTAACAACCAATTGTGTCTAAATTCCTGCTTTGCCTAAGAAAGTAGATCTGATCATTAAAATAGTTATGGGGAAGATATACTTTCGTGTCCCTAATATGATTGCCAAGATGTTATCACTCAGAAATATCCTCTAGGTTATGAAAGAGGAAGTCCCAAGGTAACCTTTTCAAACCAAGTTTGTAGATTGAAGGCTAGCCCCTTCAATTCAAAGAGGGCTCTCTCTGACAACCTAATCACTAAGCTTAACAACTAGTCGTGTCTTCAAACAATGGCTTGATCTTCAGTAGGGCTTTTGGATTTTGAGTGTGGTGGTTGGGATGAAACAAGTAATCTAGGCATTGGATTCAACCGATCATGTTTCAGATGTAGATATCAAAATATTGATTGTATGAATCAAGAGGGGCAGAGGCAGGGTAGATGGAAAATTGTAGACATGTCAAACATCATTTTGATGGTAGTAGAAAAAGAAAACAATCCAATATATCAGGGCATGAAACATGAATCCTGCAAGATTTAGGAGAAATAGTGCAGATACTTAACCATATGAACCAAAGCATTAATTAATGAATTTTGTCACATAATATCATTTAAACATCAAAAGGTAAAAGCTAAATGATATCACATAGAAAGGAAGTTATCACAATAGAAGAATTGACTAAGCATACCATCACAAGAACCTATGTATTATGAACATAATCTCTTAGTCCTTTTGGTACTTAGAAATAACAAATTGATCACGCACAACAACAAATATTATTTGTGTTTCCAAAATCCAACCTTTTTTCTTCCTTTTTGATGTATTATATAGGAAAATTATATAAAGTTCCAGATCCACGATTTGTGGAAAGTATTAATTACAATAATCCTAAAGATACAAAATAAATGGATATAAAAAAACCCCTTCACCCATCTTTATTCTGATCCCCAAGTCGAATTTGATGAGGTGGCCTTCAACTGTTGACTTGGCATTTTTATAAGAAACAAAATTTCAAAAAATGTGGCAAATTTATGAAAAATAGGCTTTAAAGAGGCATTCGGATTTCCCAAAATATGATAGTTCTGTAAAACTGAAAGAGGTTTTTTGTTTTTTTTTTGTTTTTTTTTTGTTTTTTGTTTTTTTGTTTTTTTTTTTTTAAATCAACTCATTCCCCACAAAACCTATTTCATATTTGGAAAATTCATCTTCATCTTCTCAAAAATCGCGCCCAAATTGGATGACTAAAACAGGAAATAATTAAATCCTGCAAAAATAGGTTGCAAATATTCCTTCATATCCTTCAAACCATGCTATATGGGTAAAAATTGAGAGAGGCTTATTTAAATCGGTGTGTTATGAACAAAAACCTATTTCATTTTTTACAAATTCATCTCCATATGATTGGAAACTTCATTGGAAAATAGTGGCTAAAACAGGAAAATAACAACATTACAAAATCTGGAAAAATATGCCTCAAAGATTCCTCTGTAATTTCCAAACCACGATTAAAATATGAAAAAGGTTTTTTTAAATAAACCCATTAAAAAAAATAAAAATAAATAAATAAATTTTAAAATTCCTTTTCAATTGTTCAGAAACTGTGCTTGAAGACAATGACTAAAACAGGGAAAAATAGAGTTTGTTATTTCTCCTTCTTGTTGACTACTTGACCAAAACCATTGGAACCTAATGTGTGTGCCTACAATCTGCAAAAACCTTGATGATATATGCTTTGATTTTCATCTTCTTGTCCTCGTCCTTGAAACTTCCATCCCAAATTATGATATGACTAGTAGCCCTGAGGGTTAGCTCAGTTGGTCAAATCCCCATTGTTAAAGTGATTTTTCTATTGAGAGGTCACGTGTTCATTTCTCTTGACACTCGGGGGGTTAGGATCCATGGTTGAGCCGACAGGAAGTGATCCCTTTGAGTGGATCTTCTTGGTACAAATATTCAATGGATGTAGTGGCCACTGATCTCCAGGTCCTCTTAAACACATAGAAAAAAATTATAATATGATTAGTCTGAGATAAAGTCAATTAAATCTATCATAATATTTGCTAAATCCAACTTCAATACCACTGCATGTATATTATTTATCTTTATAGTATGTGACCCTCATGATTTTCCCAATATCTCATGAATTTGTCTATTATGAAGGAAGTTGAATGTTTATTCCAAAAGAAACTAAAACTAATGCCTTTGAGTCCTTTGTGAAAATCTTAGTTATAATTTTGTACACATAATTACTTAAAGATATAAACATATAATCCTTGAATGACTCTAGATCATTCTTCTTTAAAATGAAAGTTATGAAAGTTGCATTTAGAGCTGTTAGAACTTTATTTGGTCTCCTTGATTACTTTACCAACATGAGCAACTCGTCTTCTAAGAAATATAAAATCCGAGATAGAATTATGTTGACCATCTGTTTGGACCTTGACTTTTTTATTTTTACTTTTTAAAGAAATACAAAACTATTTTAAGCTCCTCTACTATTACCTCCACTTCATCCTATCAACTTGGGAAAGTAAGAAGCCACTTTTAAAATCTTTGATATATTAGCTCTTGAGGGTTCTTCGAGTAATCCTATGAAATGATTCACTCCTTGTGTTATTTCCTTGAAAACACTAACCTTAGCCCCACTATGTTTCCTTATCTCCCAAATAGTGTTGATAGTTCTCATATGTTTTTTGTAATTTTCATTATTTTTTTTGTATTTTCATCTCCTTCTTCGAGCTAGACGCCTTACTTTTCAGCCTTTGTTCTATTTCTTTTTATTCTAATAACTTATTTTATCTTCTTATAACTTTTTAGCCTAAGTTTTTCTTTCTTAGTACCCTCTATATTATCTTCAAACAAATATTTTATATGGTCCTCTATTGATCTGAACTTAAACAGGAATGCAATAACTTACAGATATAATCATAAATACAGAGATGCAGCAGAAAAACACTTCATTTCATTAATAGAAAAACATTGAACTATGCTTACAGATAGAATGGAAATAAGATATCTCGGGTGTTGGTAGCTTATCTCTGAGAAGAGATATGGCGGCTACATGCCTCTGAACTGTGTTACAATGAGGCTCAAAGGCCTATTTATTATTGAGAAACAATGGAAAACCCTAAACATAAAAACCTAACCCTAGGAGATGAAGCGCAAAAAATTGTGGGCCCCGTTTGGGTAAATTGGTACATCAACTTCCTGGGGTTGTAACTTTGGCATACGATCTCCGTTTGGCTATCATAATAACTCGTTTCGAAGATCTCAAACTCAAAGAGAAGAACAAAAACAAGCTAGCAAGCTAGTTTGAGACATTTGCAGTCTCTTTGTTTTCGCTAAAAACGTTGTTTAGGGCCTCAAAATGGCTTCGAAAGTTCAGGACTCGAAAAACTGCCAAAAATAATAAACTGTGCTACAATTAAGGAAACCGAAAAACTGAAAGAGACAGTGTTGGGGTTCCAAGTGGAATAGGCGGTGGCCACCAATATCCGCCTGGATCATCTATTTCCTTCAATTCTTTTTTATCATTTTGATCTTTTTTCTTGGCCCAATTTGTCGCTGATTTTTTTCCCTTTTCAATTTCTCTATGAATTAGAACATAGTTGATTCAGGAGTGCTTAATTCAAATATCTTCCAACTCCCAATTATAAAGTTTCTAAATCATTCATCCTCTAACTAAATATAATTAAACTTGAATGGAGCAAGGAGTTTTTAATCTTCTTTTTCCATTTGAAGAGGTATGGGTAAGTGATTTGACAATTTTCCTTATGTTACTCAAGATTTTAATCTCCCTGCTTCTTCCATTATATTTTCCATGACTATAAATATATCCAACATTTTCAAGACACCTTCTTTCCCACTTTTATAATTCCTCCAACTTGGTATCAATTTTGGAGGTTCCACATCACAGAGCCTCAATATTCAAAGAGTTGAGCAAAGTAATCTAGCAAAGGGTTAGGCCTTGCTCGCTCGCCCTAGATTTATTTAGCATTTACTATTAGATCCATATATCCTCCCAAGAAAACATTATTATCCTTTAATTGATTCAACCCCTTGAAACTATCCCAAAAGGGTTTTGGAACCCCATATATAAGGATCATAGAAATTAATAATTGAGGACATCATTCCCAACACTTTCGATTTTAGAACTATCTATACACTTACATTTAAAAAAGGTTTATCTATTAGTTCCATTGTATATCATTATCTTGTAACAATACTTCTTTACTTTTCAATAGAGTCTAAAGATTTGATATAGGAAGATAGATTGCCTCTACGTTAAACCCTTCATACATTTGTTTCTTACATCATTACTACATCCAAATTGTACTAAAAAAATAATCTTCCAAGAATAGCTTTTTATGGTCACCCCCTACCCTTCTTACATTCAGATAAAGGATAATCATTAGTTAACCATTCTTAATGCTCTACCTACTATAAGTGTTTTCATGTGTTTTCCTTCTTTAACTTCTTCCTATGTTTTTTCTTTGTCAATGATAAATAGGACTTCGTCCCTATTATATGTAAAGGGTTGGATCCAAGACTACTTCTCCCACATTCCATGATCAATATTTTGGAATGAAATCTTTCTAGGTTGAAGGTTATACATAAGGATTTATTTCCTTTGTTTTTTTGGGCAGTTTATCCTTGATTAGGACCATTCTAAGAGAGATACTTTCCAGATTATAGACACTCTTAATTTGATACCCCCAATTGATTTAAGTTCTCCCCCACATGATTTATGTGATTAATGGATAGTTCCTTATTTTCATTACCCCTCAAGTTGTTATCAACCACCTAACTAAAGGGGGGAGACATTCTAGATCCATTTTTTGTTGAACTAGCTACTTTTGAATTGGAATGAATCTCTTTAGATGGGGATATATGTTTCTTATCTTTTCCCAAGGCTAACGATGATGGGATTGATAGTGATTTTGAATCATCAGAGTCCTTATTTTCTTGGGTTCATCTTTGTTGCCATAATGTATCTCTGAATCCTTTGAATATTTTAATGAATCTATGCTCTCTTCGTTTCCCACTTTCTAGGATTTAGAGGTTTGGTCTTCATTCCAAGCTCAGTCACTTCGGCTATCTTGAGTTGATTTGACTATATCCTTTTTAATTAATTTTTTTGTATGATGTGACATCTTAAACACTTAGAATGAACTTTTTAATAATCCAAAAATTGTTTATAACTCTACTCCACATAATTTCAAGTTCTTTTAGCAATCTCTCTTATATATCAACTTCTAATATATTTCTTAAAACTTTATGATTATATTCAAGTGAAAGATTGCCTCTAGCTCAATAAATCTGCTCACCATATTCCTCATTGCCTTCAATACTTCTACATTCCAAAATTCCATAGGAAAGCTATGTTAATTTCACCTAAACTAGCTAAATGAAGTTGGTTTCCTTCCTTGGATTGAAATGAGACTACCACTCCTTCAAACTAAGAAATGATGGACCCCAAAAACACCATGGGGATGCAATTTTGTTTATATACGCTTCCTCATGGAATTGACAAGCTATCCAACCTTTAATTAGAATGTGAAACTTTAGGATGTACCCTAAACACCCAAACCAAGGTCTTTCCATCCAAAGGAGCAGAGATTTCTCAACTACATTCTTCCCCATGAACTTGCTTCTTATGATGCCTTCCCAAATGTCTTCCAACCCTACATCTTTTCCCAGTACTATGTTTTCCTTTCCTTTCTACATTTGTATATACTTCCTTAACCATTTGGATTACATCTTGAGTTTGAAGGAAAACCTTTACCCTTTTTTAATTCCTCCCCATTGCTTACTTATTCCATTTATGTTTACTCTGAAATGTTATCCTTAGCTTTGGCATTGTCTTGCAGGTTTTTGGTTTTCATTGCATTTCTCAACAAGTCAATATAATTTTCTAAAGTTTTTCATATATTTTCGCTTGTGAGTGTAATGGATGGCCTTTCTCAAGCCTTTTGGCGTTAAACTCCTTACCATCCACTTGTCCTAGAATTGAGTACCAAGGGTTGATATTACACTTTTTTATATGATATTCCAAAATTTCATCCTTTATTAATTTAATGCATTGTATCTCGTGTACTTCATTGATATCGATAATGAAATTTGTCACTACCTTACGTTTTTGTAGGTCAACATCCTCCCCTATGCCATAAGTTATTTGCTCTCCATAGGTTACGAAAACTTTCCAACTCTGAACTAATTTATCCATGGTACTAAAAATAGACCTTAGAATTATTGGAAATATTGTTTTCATTGATGTCAAAGACAGAGGGAGAGTAAAGATCCATGATAAATATCACAAGATGAAGATTGTTGGAAATGTTGTCTGGACACCCAAATTTTTTTATGCCCATTTTGGATACCCTATATTAGATGGTCTTTTTACTCTAAATACCTAGCTCAAATGAGACCATATGATATACAATTAAAAAGCTTATTTCAAGACCTTTCCAATAGTATATAACATTCCCTCTATCTCCATAGGAAAAATCAAGAAATTAATATATAAAAAAAATCATGCAGAGGATTTTTTTATTATTACTTTACTTTTATCTACGTTTCACAATATTTATTAGCATGGGATTTAATAATATTTTTAATATTAATATTAATAATATTATTATTATTATTATTTTTAATGGAAATCCATCAATATATGGCACTTTTATTACAATAATTGTCTATATATATATATATATATATATATATATATATATATATATATATATATATATATATATATATACGTTTTATATTTAAATTAAACTATCTATATTTATATTTTTATGTTTAACCATATATATATATATATATATATATATTTAACTAATGTTTTTGGTGTTCTTTTAACGACATTGTCTACTAAAGCCACAATTTCGCCCAAAATATATTTTTTGGCTGGAATCTGGTAATTTATTCTTTATCGAATACATTTTTTTTTAACTACTTAACTGTTTAATATTTAATTATGTCTAACTATTTAACTATTCTACTATTTTATATTTAACTATATATTCTATATTTTTGGCCAAAATCTAGTACTTTGTCATTTTTGGAATACGTTTTTTAAACTATTGTTTAACTATTTAACTATATATTTTATATTTTTGGCCATAATCAATTTATTTTTCCTTTTTGGAATGTGCCTTTTAACTATTTAACTATTTTATATTTAACTATAACTATAATTTATTTTAAACTATTTCATTATTTTGTATTTTGTATTTTATCTTTAACTACTTTTTAACTTCTGTATTCAGGCTTCTGTGATCCATAATGAATTAAGCAATGTCTTTCGGTAGAAATCGCATAAGAGAAATTTTTGGCCGACGCTTTTCGAACCAACAAGTGTGGTTCATCATAGGACCAGATGAATAAGCAGACCATGGCAAAGGCTAAAATAGAGACCAATGTAGAAACCAAAATTTCAAGTAACGACTATATTTGAACAATAATATTTAAATTATGATATTAATTTATTAATATATTAAAAACAAATATTATTAAGTAACGGCTATATTAAACGACTAGTTTTTGAAAAATAATATTTAAATTAATTTATTAAAATCAAATATTATTAAAAAAACTAATAAGAATAAAAAAAATCAAAGTCAAACCCCAAACAAAGAGGGAAGTCAAAAATTATAAAAAGGAGTCAAGACCCTAATCGAGACAAGATCATTTAATAAATACAAATAATTAATGGAAATAAATAAAATAAAACAACAATATACACAAGTTAAAATAAATAAATATATATATATAAATATAAAAATAAACAAATAAAACTATATATATATATATATTCAAAGAAAAGTAATCAATAAATAAAATAGGTTCAACAATAAAATATGGAGTTGAGGCTTATTAAACAAATGATAAAAATACTAAAAGGAGTTAAGACGAATAGGATGATAAAATACTTAAGAAAGCATGAAGGATTAAGAAAATAAACTCTAATGAAGAATAAATCAACAACAAATACCATAAAAATGACACCAATGCCTACATATATAAACAAATAAACAAAATAAATCCCAAAAAGAAACCTAAAAAACTAGGACAGGGCAGGGACCCAACTTCCACTAATATTCCAACCATCATCTCTATTCAAATTATTGGGTCTTTTTTCAATTTCGAGGGCCTCCCTCAATTTACGATGATGGAAATGATTAACCCTAACAACGACTTGGACCTCCTCAATGCAGATGTGATGCTTAGATTTATCTGCATGCTTTGCCAAAGCAGAGGAGTGGGTCCTGCCATGCTTTATGTCAGCGACATGCTCATGAATCCTTTGATTCATCGAGCGACCAGTCTCACCAATTTAGGGAGTCCCACAAGAGCATGGGATAATTTAAACACCCTTCATATTCTTGGGGTCCACTAGGCCTTTTACAAATCGAAGGGAGCTCAAGATGGTATTTAAAGGTCTAAAGGTTGAAGCCACCTTATCCTTCCTTAGGATCCTCACAATCATGTTAGTGGTCCTTTGGATAAAAGGAAGATGAACACCAGAAAATCGATCCTTGGTATCTTTCTTAGCACTAAGACCTTTTTCAGCTCTAAGGAAAGCCTTAGTACATTGGTGTCTACTATACCCATTATTAAAGAAAACACTTAGGAGATGTGCTTTCTCTTCATTGAGATGGTTGTCATAAAAAACTCTTAAAGCTCTAGTCGCTAAGGTGTTGAGAACACCAAGCTTTTGAGCTGGGAAATGATGAGAATTAACATGAAGATATTGTTTCGTATGAGTTTTCTTACGAAATACCTAATGAGAAAAAGAGTCATCATCATTCCTTGAGAGGAGGACGTCAAGGAAGGGAAAACTACCATTACTCGTTGGTTCGAAATGCGTCGGCCAAAAATTTCTGGTCATGATGATGAACCACACTTGTTGGTTCGAAACGCCAAAAAATTCTCTTATGTGATTTCTACCGAAAGACTTTGCTTAATTCATTATGGATCATAGAAGCCTAAATACATAAATTATTAAATATTATTAAACATTGCACTTTATTCACAAACCCTAATATTATTAAATATTAAAACTTATTCACAAACCTTAATATTATTATTATTAGGGTTTGTAAATAAGGTTGGGATAACCCTATAATATTATTATTATACGATTGACTAGGTTTGATCATGGTCAATTATTAATAATATATCCAATCATATAATAATAATAATAATAAAATAGTCAATCTCCTTATTTGGCATAGTCTAACTTATAGATGAAATGGTTTTTTTCACTACTAAGAATCTTTGATGAAAAGAGCCTTGATAAAGAGGAGGCTCATCTCCTTAATGTTTTTTCTAATAATGGTTATAGTAGGCACCTCGGTGAGAAAGCTTTCCTCAAAGCCAACAAGAATTCAGTGGTATAGAAAGACCCTAAGGAGCGAGTCTCAGGGGTTCATCTCCCTTTCATCTAGGGGACGACTAATAAGATTGCTAGAATTCTTAGGAAGCATAATGTTCCCTCTACCTTTAGACCCCTTAACACCATCCGTAGCTCCCTTAGATCGGTAAAAGACCCGGTTGACCCCAAGGACATGAAAGGTGTCTATGTTATTCCATGTTCCTGTGGGACCCCATATGTTGGTGAGACTGGTCGCTCTATTAATCAAAGGATTAATGAGCACTCAGCTGACATAAAACATAGGAGAACCCGGTCTTCCGCCCTGGCCGAACATGCGGAGAAGACGAAGCACCATGTATGCATTGAGGAGGCCCATGTTATTGCCAAGGTGGCGCATTTCCATCAATGGAAATTTAGGGAAGCCATAGAAATCGAAAGAAGGCCGAGAAACCTCAATAGGGATGACGACTGGAAAATTAGTAGTCGCTGGATCCCTGCCCTCTCCTCCTAGCCGCTTCCCCGTTTTTTCCCTCCCTTCCCCCCGTCCCTGGTCTGGTTTCCTTGTTTTTCCCCTTCCTTGCCTTGTTTGATCGTTGTCCTTTTTTCCCTTCTCGTCTCTCTATTTTCCTTCACTCCCTCCATATATATATATATATCCATTTTTATAATTGATTTTTGTTTTCATTCCAGATAGGTATATTATTAGGTTAAGTTCCTGTGAGTTTATTCTTACAAGAAACTAATTAACTATTTATTTATATATTTAAGTCGGAAAGTATATATTTACATATTATTCCATATTATATTAATGATTTAAGGTTTTGATATATAGCTATTTCATAATATACATATATATTTATTTAGTGCACCATATTAGTATATATAGATGTTATCCTCATTATATCATTCATTTTTGTCTTTTAGGTCTATTAATAGGTTAAGGTCTTGTGAGTTAATTCTTACAATTTCTGTCAATGATATTAATAATAAAAGAAACTATCTTGCATAATAACTAATTAACTTTTTATCTATATATTTATATTAAATTCGGAAGGTATATATTTACATATCTTTCCATACTATAGTATTGATGTAATGTTTTTGATTTATAGTATACATATTCATTTAATTAGTATTCCATATTAGCAATTTTTAGGTTATTAATGATTAATGTTTGATTAAGTGAATTTTTGGAAGTAATATAACCAAAAAAAACTAACTCCCATGATAATTTACTAACCATTTATTTAATTAATTATAATTGGACAACTAATTTATTATTTTTCTTAAAAAAAATTATTCAAACGTTGGTAATAAATATAACAATAATTTTGGTAATAATCATAACATTAATAACTTTTCCTCTCCCTCTGTCCGGTCGAGTTGGCCAGTCAAATTTAGTTGTTTCTCAGTCAAATGGCCCGTCCAATATAGTTGTTTCCTAGTCAAATATAGTCGTCAGAAGATTTGCTCTCCCTATTTAACCTGTAGCGATGATCAGGGTATTCAACTTGTCCTGACGATGAACCACACTTGTTGGTTTGAAACACGTTGAAAAAAATATTATAATGTGATTTCCGTCGAAAAATCTTCTCATTAAACTTGATATGGATCACAAAAGCTTAAATTCGACATTTTTCCTGGTTAATTTTAATCAAAATCCAACAGAGATTTCTAAAACTTGAGTTTCAATTGTTTAATCTGCATAATTCGAGTGCCCTAGGGGTTTTTCAGGGTGTTGAATCCATTTATGCATTCAAAAATGTATTTTAAACAACAAAAATTCTTGAAATTGTATTGCTGGATTTTGGTGAATTCCGATGAAAAAAGTTATTTCCTCTATAAGTTAGACTACGCCTCCTCCTCCTCCTCCTCCTTATTATTATTATTCAACTTTATTAACGCCTAGTTTAATTAATAGACGAAATGACATTTTTCAAGGTGTTTTTTTTTGTTAATTTTAACCAAAATCCATAAGAGATTTTTAAAAGCTTGAGTCTAAGTACTTTAATCTATAGAATTTGAACACCCGAGGGTTTTTCAAGGTGTTGAATCCATTTATGCTTTCAAAAATATATTTTGAACAACAAAAAATCACAATCTTGCTTGGAATTGTATTGTTTGATTTTAGTGAATAATGCCATTTCATCTATAAGCTACACTGTGCCCTTTATTAATAATATTAATAATAATATTAAACATTATTAAATATTAAACCTTATTCACAAACCCTAATATTAATATTATTGATAAACCTTATTAATATTAATATTATTAATATTAATATAATCCACCTTAGTAATAAAAAAAATATCATTATTGTTAATAATAATAATAATAATATTGTAAACTTTAATATTAATAATATTATTAGTAGTAGTTAACTTTATTATTATTATTATTATTAAATATTTTTAAACCTTGATTATGATAGACTAAGGTTGACCTTGGTTAGCTCAATTGGTCAAGGTTTCATTGCTAAAGTACCTCGCCATTAGGAGTTCAATTCTCCTCGATACCGTTGGGTTAGGCTCTGCTAATTTGGGGAGCGAGATGTGATCCCTTCAGATTGATCTGCTCAGATTTTCCTCGGAGAAAAAAAAAAAAAAGAGTTTACCTTGGTTGACTAAGGTAGACATTGATTAACTTTTGTCAATCATGGTTAACTTAATTAAATATGGTTGAGTTACATTGACTGAGGATGAATATGAGTGAATAAGGTTAGCTATTATTAACTACGGTAAAAATAGGGTTGACCAAGTTTAATCATGGTCAACTATAATAATATATTCAATAATATAATAATAATAATAATAATAATAATATAGTAAACCTTAATATTATTATTATTCAACTTTAATACAATTAATAATAATATTATAGTGTTGACGAAATTTGATCATGGATAACTACTAATAATATATTTAATCATATAATAATAATAATATAATCAACTTTAATAGTCATAATATTATTATTATTAGTCATCTTTATTATTATTAAACATTTTTAAATTTTAACTATGACCAACCAAGGTTGGCTAAGGTTGATAATGTTTGACTTTAAACAACCATGATTGACTATAATTGAATATGGTTAATATAGTCAACCTCAATATTTTTATTAGTCAACTTTATTAATAATATTATTATTAATATTTTTAAATCTTGGTTATGACTGACTAAGGTGACCTTTGTTGACTACAATTGACAATGTTTGGATTTGGTCAACCATGATTGACTATAATTGAATACGATCAAGTTATGTTGACCGATGACAACTATTAGTGAACAAGGTTGATTGTTGTTAAAAATGGTAAATGTAGGGTTGACCAAGATTGATCATGATCAATTATTCAAACTTTGACTATAAAGGTTGACTATGTCATCACATTGTAACATTTTTATTTGTTTGTCATACTGCGACATCATTGTCTTATTCATCACATTGTGAATTTGATTTTTTTGTCCCATTGCAACCTTGAATTTTTTATTTGTCATATTGCAATTTTGAGTTTTCTTTGTCAAAATGTGACGTGAATTTTTTCCTCAATACATGCGATGTCAATTTTTGTTCATTACACTGTGATACCAATTAAATATTAAATAAACATTAAATCTTATTAGATATAAATATTAAACCTTAGGTAAATTTCAAAAACAAATTAGGTAATCTTATATCATCTTTAATAATTATTAAGTTTTTTTTTTCCAAACTAAATCATTTTCTCAAGACTAGTAGATTATGGATACAACATTAGAAGTGTACTTATGCATCCAATTATTTATTTTCACTCCATTAAAATGTACTTATGCATGTTATCATTCACATGGTTAAAGATGTTTCTCCCTATTCTTCTATTCAAGAAGCCTAGTTGACTGAGAAACAACTGATACATGAAATTCAAAAGGCTCCACCTCTAATAAATGATTCAAAACCATTAACAACAATTGAGCTTTTTCACTTGAAACGAATTTTCCAGAAGCACGAAACTAACTATTTTCCTTGTCAAAGTGTGTGGAATGATTATAGGTATTATCCTAAGCATGCATTTATGTTGGGGGGAGGCATGAAACTTATAGGTTATTTGCAACCTTGCAAGCCTAGTCAGGATCATCAAGATGTGGAAGAGATGGCTAGATTGAGTGGAGGCATTGCGATTGACATAATGAAGACAATACTATTATATTTTACTGGAGAAGAATTATGTTAGACCAAAGATTTTGTCTCCCAAGGACACCTTGTCAAAGAAGAAGGACTTGGAGAGGTATAGGTTTGATATATATTGTATAATGGATTCATCGAGAATGCCTCTTCTTACTAAATTATCACTCTTACGGTGCTTGCACGGTTTCCAATAATGACAGGGAACTATTATACATATAGATAATGTATAGGAAAAGGCAAATCACTACATTGCATTGTTGGATGCCTATACATATAATGTAAGGCTTGGGGTGCCTCAAATTGGTTGATGATAAATAACTACAATCTTTTCACTTAGGAATATTAGTTACGCGAATTCGCCCAACCGAAAATCAAGTCTTATATATATTTCCGACGTATAGTGTTAATTGAGTTAGGTACATAGTTGTATCAATCCACATGGGCTTCACTGGGGGAGCAATACCATACGACGTGCATTCATATTGGGGGATATATATTGAGTAAAAAATGACATAATATATTGAGCATATAATAGGGGGTAAAGGGTTTTTATATTGGCAAGTATAAAAAATGGAGCTTAAAGTTAATGAAAAATATAAAGGGGAATAAATTTTTTTAATGAAAAATGGATACCTACAATATCTAGTGAAAGTAGGGGGTTTTTAAGTTTTGGGTTTGTATTGGTAGGGCCTTAAATAATGTGACTTTTAAAGGTATTTTCCAATATATAGTCAAATTAAGGGTATTGTTTGGTATGTCATGAACACACATGCTATATCAGAGGTTCATTGAGTGAAGACCCCGTGTATCAATCTAAATAAGGCAATTCATTAATATTCACCTCTTCTTATTTTTTTCTCCCCTGCCTCTTCCTTTTTTCATTGATTAGTTGAATATGCTATGGTCATGGCCATGGAGTAAAGGAAGGTTTATATTCATAATATTTATAATACATAGTTGATTAAGAATGATTTAGAATTTGTAAATTCTACAATAATATAGTATAACAATTACAAATTGCAATCAATGGAATTCACATGTCAACCACATGATAAAATGAAGAAACATTACATTCAGAATCTTTACATTATTAAGTGTAGAATTTGCTAAATGGCATATAATTAAGAACAAGAGTTAATTTATAACTCGTAACAAATATAATTTTGGTTTGTAATACGAGGAACCTTCTACCATCATATATACCTATAACTTATTGTTTATACATTAAAAGATCATACATCATAGCGTATTAAAAGAATAAAGATTGATACATATTTAGATTTCCTCAAACCCTTTTTCACTAAAGAATTTGTGAAAGGTGTGCCCTTTGGTTCAATGATACACTGGTATATCCTAGTGAGAACCTCCTTGCAAAACTTGATTGAACTTTGCTACATTACTGCCACTGTGTGCCAAGTTAGATTCACACGTTTTATATGTCTAGAGTCTACTTTCACTGACTGTTCACCGCTAGATGTAGGGAAGTTGTCATATTATTGGAATGCTTGGTCATTATAGCAAAAACCTATAATTTCTCATGGTGTAATGGTGGGCATAATCTGCTAAAGTCCCTAATATTTACAGCTAACATAACTCTTTTAATTGATTGCAAAGATTGGTAGAATACTTTAATTGAATTCATGAATTTAAATACGAAGTTACATCCAAGTGATGATTAAGGGATACAAAGATGCAACCTATATTCTTAAATCATGGTGCAATCTAGTGCATATTGGGCTTTATTTCTCATATGAAGACGCACAAAAATTCTTGATGCGACATAGGAAAACCAGAGTAGAAATTTATTCAACAGATGCCCCAAAAATCTTATATCTCTCCTCCTTAGCCTTACTCTGTCTTTGCATTACTAGATCTTCTTGGTCCTGGGTCTATCTACTTGTCACTTTAGCCTCTTGACAGACATCGACAGGACCAGTTTCACAATCGCACTGTCCCTCTTGGTACATTGTGATCTAACTGTGAACTCACCTCCTCCTCCGTTGTAGTACATGTTCTAGACAGTGAAGAGCGAGAGTAAGGGAGCTCTATCAAATTGGTGCTTGCAACACTACGAGGCCATCCTCAACAAGCCATGTTGAATCGAAATGGAGCAATGGAACATACAAATATAAGGAGAAAATGTTTGGTGAATTAATGTTAACAATTGTTCTTGCTTGAAGAGAGCCCATGGGAGATGAATTTTGGGTTTAGAACGTTGTGTCTACTATCCTTGAAATTGTGAGTGGTGTTCCTTTTTTTTTGTAAGCCAAATTTTTCTATTTATAAAGCAAAATTACATTGTTTTCCATTGATTAGAAAAATTCCACTGACCTCATTCCTACCATATTTGTTGGCCAGTAGAAAATTACCAAAAATGAGTACACCAAGCCACAAACATTTAGCAATCCAAAACCCAAGGGGGATACAAAACCAAAAAACCTTTAAGATTAAAACACAACATATCACAATTGGGATTTAGATTAATTTATCTGAGTTAGGTGCTTTGGGTTAGATCCAGGGGGAGGTGGTGGTTGGAACTTGTAATGAACATGTTTTTCCATATGGATCAATCAACCATCTAAGTATTACAA
Source organism: Pinus tabuliformis (assembly GCA_031772625.1). NCBI lineage: Eukaryota > Viridiplantae > Streptophyta > Pinopsida > Pinales > Pinaceae > Pinus > Pinus tabuliformis. The sequence goes on along the minus strand of CM062810.1, from coordinate 245,488,199 downwards.
GCTTTCCCATAAGCGACATTGATTGCATTGGAGACAGGTCAAGATGTCTTGCATATGCCACTGGTTCCCTTTGTTGAGAAATCAATGCAAATAGATTAGGGTTTGATTCCTCTTACTTGAAAATTACTTGTGAGTTATGTTGGATTCTTTTACTTCTTTACTATATTATCTTTCATCAAGCAACTACCATATTATGTGTGTATGAATATCACAAAAACACAAGACACAAGATGTACGCACTATAGCCCCGAGGGATAGCTCAAATGGTCGAGTTCCCGTTGCAAGTACTCTCCCGGTTTGGGAGGTCACGGGGTCAAATCTCCTCGACGCCCTCGAGGTTAGGCCTGATATGGCTGACCGGCAGATCCCTTCGGGTGGAGCTGCCCCGCTTCTCTATGTGGACGTAGTGGCCACTCCGGTGCCCGTGAACCACACTTAAAAAAAAGAAAAAGATGTACGCACTATGCTAGGAAAACACCCCTCTTGAGGGGAAAATATAGTCAAAATATTATCTTCCTTCAATAGTATTCTTTGAGACTCTTCAACCTAGACATAGACCAGACCTTCCCTCCACCCCAAGTCAACCCTTCCAGATATTCGACCCCTTTGCAACATCACTTCCACCCCGGCAACTTCGACTATGTAGAAACTTACGACATTAGGCAACAACTGGCAACATCAACACTTGGAAGAATCTGATCTCCCAAACTAGGGCACAAAAGAGCAAGAGAGTAGCACCAAAACTTTTATTTCTTTCTTCTCCTTAGACTTGACCCAACTCGCACTTCCTTTAGACTTATTTTACCCACTTCTCACTTTTCTAGCTTCACTAGAGATATCAAACTTGCTTGAGATGAGATGCTCCAAACGAATTCAATCTCCTTCTATTTATAGGCTTCATGTGAGGTTGAATTGGTGTCCCTTAGGCCAACTTGGTGTGGAGGTTACATAAATCTTATTTGACTCAATAATAAACCTTTTTACATGATTCAAAAGCCCAAGAAGGGTCTCTTTAAACATACAATGACTCTATTGACTCAATATTAATCCTAAGAGTCCACAATCAGGACTTTGACTAATATAATGATGACCCAAGCATGAAACCCATGCTTTAATAAGTCATTGATACAATAATAACAAAAATTTTATGAATTCTTTGGACAAGTACATTACATGATGACTCAAATACATTAATGAAGATTGAACATAGTTGTTTGGTCAGTTTTACTACTTCTACAACGATTAATTATCAACCAGGGTAAGTCTTTTTATTTCAAAGGTGTCTGCACTATCTGTTCTGATACATGTAACAACCAGGTGAAACAGAAAAGAAAAGATGTCGTTGAACACACTTGCAGGGATTAAAATACTCTTGCAGAATGGAAATTCAACTTGCAGAAATAAAAAAGCACACTGTAGGAATGAAATACACTCGTCAAGGAAAGAATCCACACTTCATAAAAGCTTCAGAATAAATATTGGTGCGCCATACACTATCAAGAATTAAATAACATAGAATTAATTAGCCTGTGTAACAACACATGTAGTAAATCTGAAAGTAGAAGAGTATCTATCACACACTGAACATGTACAATGATAATGATCTGAAAATGGAATGTACTTGTTTAAGGGTGCAAGGTATCCATTTCCAATAATTTCAACTGTGAGCTAGACACTCCAAATGACCTCTAAAAATGTATAAACGTCTTATTTCTTATACAGAGATAGACTGTAGGGGCATTCACCGGATATGTCACCTCTAAAAAGAGGATGAGTTCCAGAGGCTACCTGGCCCTCTACAGGCTCTGCCTAAAGAAATAACAAAGTAAACACTTAGAAGTCTTTGACATACACATACTTGAAGTTTAAGGTCTTGCGGAATAAGACAAATAACTTTCTGCAGCAGAATAGGTGATTATGTGTGTATGCAAGTTATGTATATTTGTTTTTTAATACTTTATATCAGTTTTGTTTAGCATATCATCTTCAGCAAATAAAAACATCAAAATGATAAAGCAGTTCACCCCTTCTGGGCTACATCTGCTGGACCAAGCCTCTCCAACTAGGCTTGTCCTCTTGTATTAAAAACGCTACAAAGGCTAATACAAGAATATGGGTGTCTCAAAGGAGAGATCTGACTGTAAATACAGAATCAGAAGATAGGAATTAGCTAATCATGCTCTTTCCCAAACACTAAACAGTGAAATTTGTACCTTATACAGTACTTTCCCCAATTGGCCCTAGTGGCCCTTTAAACTTGCATGGAGAATTTCGAGGTGAAGATGACCTCAATTGGTTCTGAAACCTCTGCCACTAGACTCATAAGGTCGAAAATAGTAGACATAGGCTTTTGAATCACCAAAAACGGATGAACATAGCCCCCAAACAGCTCAAGCACTGAAGTGGCCCTCGTGGCCCTAAAAGCTTCCCTGAAGCTAAACAGTGAGAAGAATGCCTCAACGGGAAAAAAGAGCTGTAGAAATGGATTCAGAATGCTGAAAACCTTCAGGAATGACCTTCGTTCCACATTCACTAGCTGCACAATTTCCAATGCAGCTCCCAAACTGATTTGGCCCTAGTGGCTCCTGGAACTTCCACGAAGCTAAAACACCTGTAAATAACCTCAGATGGCTTTCAAACCTATTCCAATGGCTTCATAAGGTCGAAGAGACCCAAAATCAAAAAAAAATTCGTCCAAAACCGCCTTTCCTAGCCAAAGTTATGGCCATTTAAAGTTTCTCCAGTCTGCCCCTAGAAAAACTCCAGCTAATTGTAGTTAAGTCCAGATAGGGCCGCCAAATATGGTGGGCCCGCCAATTTTGGCGCTCCTGCCAGAATCTCCGCCAAACAAACCGGGCATTAACTGGTTGTTAAAATTGCATGTGACCGAGAAATCAGGTTGGCGGTTAGCATGGGATTTCGCGCCGGCGGTTAGGTTCTAAGCCCACGGTTCTCTGCACATGGTCATATGGTATGGGGGCTGGCCCCCTTCGGGCCCCGCCCAACTGAAATTCAAACTTTAAAAATATTTCATGCCGCCCACATAATATGTCTGACTGCGTTGGTGCAATGGTAAAGCGTTGTATTGTTGTTGATGAGGACGTGGGTTTGATTCACAATCCAACCAAAAAAATTTTGACATGCACCAAACATAACTGCTGACGTCACCTAGGCCACGTGGCAGCCTCCGGGCTTGCCACGTGGCAGCAATTGATTCGCTGCCCAAAAGGAATATTCCGTGGAATATTCTTTTTTAAATTTTTTTTAAAAATTCAAAAATTAAGGGTTATTGGGCGATTTTGTTTTTGGCATAACTTTCTCATACGGCGACCGTTTTTCGAACCGTTTGCGGCACCGGAATCAAGAAGATGAGATCTATCCGGTCGTTTAGGTTCCAATCAGTTCTGAGCACTTTCATTTTTGACCATTTTACGACACTTGGTCCTAAGCTCCTGATCACACCTCCCAAATGAGAAGGCTTTTGGTCCCCAAAAGCTTACTGAATCTTTGAACTGAACTATACCGCACTTGAGGAACAGAAATATCCTTTTCCATTCAGCCAAAAGAGCATACTGATGCCAAAATGTCCTGCCTTGCCAACTATTGTCATGGCAACTTTTCGCTGCATAAGCCAAGTACTCGTCGAATTCCGACCAAGCTCTTTCACCAGACAAACTGAAAATTTGCAGGAACCAGCAATGAAACTTGCTGATATATGAGCTGAAATATTCCCCTGAACATGTGGCCTTGCAAACTGTCACGATGCCCATCCATGGCACCTCCGCTCTAGAAGAAGAGCTGCCTCCCAACTGAGAAGGCTTTTACAAAGATGAAACACTTCATCATTTCTCCTCTTTACAATCTTGGAGATCAAATTAAATTTTTCCAAGTCAATATTACATTACATGCATGGTTAAAAACAAAGTAATCAACCCTTCAAGTTAATCACACATACATGTTTAAAATACAAGGAAATCATCATGATCCCTATGCTCATGCATATCATTCTCATGCATGCAGTTTATCCTTCAACTTTCTCTTAAGTACAATCATAAGTACAAGATCCTCGATCACATGTACATGTATTTTCAAAGTTGAAATGAATATAACTTTTGCTGCGATAGAGTGAGTCTCATACTCAGCTTTTCCATCCTGCAACTTGCATTCCCTTAACAAAGAAATGCATTCAATCAAAAGACATGCAACTTTAATTGGATAAGAATTCTAACCATTTATTACTAATCCATTTCAAAGGCGCTTCCTTTAACTGCACATCAATATCAACATGTGTATCATCCTGACACATATCAATGATGGAAACTTCCTTCCCATTCTTGCCATACTCTTTCTCCAATTTCTTCAATTTTCATGGAAGCATTGTTGGATTCAGAGTCCAACACTTTTCAACAGTATGTCCTTGCTTATGGGATTAAGTGCAACACATATTCATCTTCTTGACAGCATGATTTGCATTGTTCAATGGAACTTTGGATTCTTGCCTCCTTTCCTTCAAAAGTTTCCTGTATGTTGCCATTCTTTTCCAACATCTAGAAACACTATGGTTAAACAAACCACAAAAAGAACATGCAATTCTTTTCCAATGCTTGTGTGGAAATTTTCCATGCTTTACATGATCAAAAGAAATATGATTGAAATCAGATTTATACCTTTTTCTTTCACCTTCATTACCTTCATGAGGAGGTGAATCAAATGAAGAAGAAGCTCCTTTTGGAACACCATCAATCCCTTCAATGGTTTTAGAGCTTTCACCACTTCCTTGTTCAAGTGCATGCTTATGCACACCTTCTTCTTGCAAGGTATGTTTCAAACTATTGCATTCATCAAGGATACAACCTTTGCAACCTTGAGATAGAGAACCTGAAATGAAACTCCTTCTAGGAACTGTTTCAATTGCCTTCATGGCTGCTTTGGAACTTTCTCCATAAGATTTTCCATAACCAAGACCCAAATTCTTAGGCCTTACCTCAACCATTATTGGCTCAACTATACCCTGTGCATGTTTGCCCAATCCTTGTCCTTCATATCCCATTTTGGACATCAACTTGGACCCTATGCCTCTGGTATGTTTCTCAAAATAACCAACATAAACATTCTTATAAGAATTTGAAGACAAACTAGAATTGTTTACCTCTTCTTCAAGCTGATACTTGGCTAAGGCTTCTTTGGCAATAATGAGTTGTGTCTCCAATTCATGCATCCTTTCCAGATTCATGTTTGCAATATGAAGTTGGCCTTCCATTTCCTGCAATTGGTCAGAAAGCAACTGCTTCTCTTCCCTCATGGAATTCAACTGCTCTTGAAGTCTAGAGCTCTTTCTTTCATCCTCATACATTTCTCTCACCATATTCATCATGATGAAAAATTCTTGCTTCAAGCCTTCATCAAAGAATCTTGTGAAGGAGGACGATTTTGAGAACTCACTTATGGAAGTTGTCATTATAAAAATGAACAAAAGAGCTTCAACAAACTCAAATAACAAGTAGTTTGCAGAATATAAAGCAGTCAATCTTCAACACTGCTTAAGACCCCTTTCAAGCTACACAATCAAGCTAGTGATGTCAGTCAAGCAAACCTAGTGCGCTGATACCATCTGATTTGAAAATGTAATGTACTTGTTTAAGGGTGCAAGGTATCCATTTCCAATAATTCCAACTGTGAGCTAGACACTCCAAATGACCTCTAAAAATGTATAAACTTCTTATTTCTTATACAGAGATAGACTGTAGGGGCATTCACCGGACATGTCACCTCTAAAAAGAGGATGAGTTCCAGAGGCTACCTGGCCCTCTACAGGCTCTACCTAAAAAAATAACAAAGTAAACACTTAGAAGTCTTTGACATACACATACTTGAAGTTTAAGGTCTTGCGGAATAAGACAAATAACTTTCTGCAGCAGAATAGGTGATTATGTGTGTATGCAAGTTATGTATATTTGCTGTTTAATACTTTATATCAGTTTTGTTAAGCATATCATCTTCAGCAAATAAAGACATCAAAATGATAAAGCAGTTCACCCCTTCTGGGCTACATCTGCTGGACCAAGCCCCTCCAACTAGGCTTGTCCTATTGTATTAAAAACGCTACAAAGGCTAATACAAGAATATGGGTGTCTCAAAGGACAGATCTGACTGTAAATACAGAATCAGAAGATAGTGTTGAGATTGCAACAAGATGATGGAGCTTAGTGAAAAGAGTCGCCTTCACTAAGTGGGCCCGCAGGAAAATTATGGCGCAAGTTCTATTTTTGATCACAGTGTGGGTAATCACAGTGTGAGTGATCACAATGTGGGTGACCAAAGTGTGGGTGATCAAAGTCTATTTTTAGACTGGCTGTCAAAAATAGAAAAGTAAAATATTATTGTCTCATAATAATATTTGGACTATAAACTTGATCTTATTCTCTTGGAGCACTTTAGTTTGAGCTACAGATGTGGCCCATGCAGCTGTCAGAAGGAAGTACGCTTTTCTTATGAGTCAGTTGAGTTGTTGCATGCATGACTTCAGTTAGAACTCAATCAGTTGAGTTTGGTGGAGTTGATTGTGGAGTTGATGGAGTTGTGTTCAATTTGACTTGGTTAAACTAGTTGTAGTTAGTCTAACTGCAGATAGACTAATGATGAGTTGTTAAACTAATTATTAACTCATAATACAACTATAGAATACATCAGTTAACTCAGTTGCATGTCAGTGCATGTTCAGTTCAGCAGGGACAGGTGTTAGAGAATCAGATTGCTATCAGTTGTGACTATAGTTGTGCATCAGATCTTGCACAATCAAAGGATTGAGTATGCCAATGAGTTTGCTCATGTATTTGCCTAGTTTGTAGCTTCTTCTCACGTCTTACACATTGCGAGTGATTCTTTGGAGGTGAAATACGAGTTTGCTAGACCATTCTCATTCATTCTTGAGCAGGTATTGAGCAGTGGAGGCAGTCAAGCAGTGCAATAGATTTGGAGATCAGATCTTAGCTGTATTGTGTGTAACAGGTGGAGCTGGTACTGGATTGCTTGTGATAAGCATTGTATTTTGTAATGTTACATGGTCTCAATCATTAATATACAAATAGTGTGGGGTTTTTAGCGAGATGCTTTCCCCGGGTTACATACTATGTTAATGTGTGAATGCTCTTGATGTTTTATTGTTATTGATGCTGCTATATTGATGATCAACGTAGAGGAGCTTATGTATTGTGTATGTTTTCCGCAATAGTACATGATCAGGATAATCTCCATTGAATATGTGTTAAATTATTCAAAATTTCTACATGGTATCAGAGCTGTTGATCATCAGATCTACTATTAAGGAAGTGTTTACATTCTATTTCTTCAGGCAGAGTCTGTAATCGGGCCAGGTAGCCTCTAGATTCATCCTTCCTTTGGAAGGTGAGATATTCGGTGAATGCCCATACAATCAATCTCTGTATGAGAAATATTGTGTTCTCACGAATCTTAGATCTAAGGCGGTTGAGTTGGTTGCTGGTGGAATTCGAATTTGCAGCAGTGTTTTCTTGGTGACAACGCAGCAATGTCTTTCAACGGATTGCGATTGGAGTATGCTCTTGAGGGCAGCTCAAACTATATTGCATGGAAGGACAGGATGGAGGCAGTATTGGATGATAACGGGCTGAAGGAGTTCATAGATACGGATATCCCAAAGCCTACTGATGCTACTGAGGCGGAAGTTTGGCAAAAGAAGACCGCAAAATGTCGAAGGATTCTGTTGGAGGGCGTGAAGGATCACATTGTGTCCAGCCTCCATGGAAAGGCTACTCCATATTTGATGTGGAAATCATTAACAGAATTATTCCAAAGCAAGAGCGATCAGAGGAAGCTGGCGCTCAAAGATAAACTCAGAAACATCAAATGCGAGAAGGGTGACAGTATTCCCAAGTATCTCACGAAGTTCACTCAGTGTCGAGATGAGCTGGGAAGTGTGGGGGTTACTGTCGATGATGAGGACTTGGTGAGCTTGGATCTCCTTGGTCTTCCGAAGAGTTGGCATTCCTATCAGGACTCTGTCAATGGTCGGGAGAAATTGCCAGGATGGGAAAGACTATGGTCAGATCTTGTGCAGGAGGAGATCAGGCAGAGTACCAGGGACGGATCTTCGTCAAAGGGAGCTGATGAAGAGAATTGTGCTTTGGCTGCCAAAGCAAAGAAAGGGAAGAGCAAGAAAGCTTCCCAGTCTAGTGCGAAAGGCAAGAAGCAGGATATGTCCAAGGTGAAGTGTTTTCACTGTCACCAGCACGGACACTATGCCACTAATTGTCCGCAGAAGAAGAAGAACAAGCAGGCTGCTGGATCTTCAACAGGAGAGGCTCTAGCCTCACAGTTTGAGCTTGATTTTTCATTGATCTCATGCTTGGTTTCAAGTATGATGGGATCAGTGTGGTTCTTGGACAGTGGTGCGTCTTTTCACATGACGGGAGATAGAGATTTGTTCTTTGATCTAGAGGACAAAGATCTTGGAGTGCACATCGAGATGGGCGATGATGGTAGATACAGTGCGACCGGTATCGGTACCATTTCCTTTGAGAGGGAGTCTGGTAAACCCTTCGTATTGAAGGAAGTCATGCATGTTCCAGGATTGACGAAGAATCTCATCTCAGTGGCGATGTTAGAAGACAAGGGGTATGATGTTGTTTTTAGCGAGGGAAAGGCTTTCCTGCACAGCAAGACAACTAGTGAGACCCAGAAGATAGGGGTTCGAGTGAGGAACCTTTATCAGTTGCATGTAGATGGATGCGCAGCAATGGCGGGCAAGGCAGAAGGATTGGTGAGCCGGGATGATGGCGAGTTGTGGCACAGGAGATTGGGTCACCTTCACCATGGAGCCTTGAAGATACTGCAACAGATCACTACAGGGCTTCCTAAAGGCACACTTGCGCAGTCAGATCAGTGCAAGGGGTGTACTTTGGGGAAGTTTGTGAAAGCCACCTTTCACGAGAAGGATAATCGTGCCACGACGATCCTTGAGAGAATTCACACAGACGTGTGTGGACCTTTCTCAGTTGCTTCGACAGCAAAACACAGGTATTATGTGATTTTTGTTGATGATTTCTCTCGTAAGTGCTGGATCTTCTTCATGCAGAAGAAGAGTGAGACATATTCAAAGTTCTGTGAATTCAAAGCACTGGTCGAGAAGGAGTCGGGGAAGAAGGTGAAGGCTCTTAGGAGCGATAATGGTGGTGAATACATCTCGGATGAGTTCAAGGATTTCTGCAAGGCAGAAGGGATTCGTAGAGAGCTAATAGCTCCCCATAACCCACAGCAGAACGGGGTAGCTGAGCGGAAGAACATAACGATTGTGGGTGCTGCACGGGCAATGTTGCATGATCAAGGCCTACCCCTTCACTTGTGGGCGGAAGCATGCAATACAGCAGTTTATGTGCAGAACCGTTGTCCTCATAGGATACTTGGCATGAGTACACTTGAGGAGACTTATTCTGGTAAGAAGCTTGATCTTTCTCATTTGAGGATTTTTGGTGCTAACGTTTACATGCATGTGACGAAGGATGCCAGGAAGAAGTTGGAGCCGACCACAGAGGTTGGGATATTTGTGGGGTACACTAATACGCCCCACAACTTCCGTGTGTATTTGCCAGACAGTGGTAAAACTGTTGTGCGACGGGATATAAAATTTCAGGAGGAGAAAGCCATGAAGTGTTCGCTTGAGAGGGAGCTACACTTGCATGCAGATGAGGAGCTATTAGTTCCTAAGGATGAGCTTCAGGACGTGGATCAGCCACAGGACGAGGTTCATGGAGTGGAAGAGACCACTCATGCAGCACCAACCATCAGAGGGCGAAAGCGCTTGACAGAAGCTGAGCGACTGGCTCAAGATGCAGAGAAAGTTGTAGGACCACCTACAGCCCAACGTAGGCAGAGACAGTCACCTGATCAATACACTGGATACATGGCTCTGATGAGCAAGTGTGTTGTGACTGAGCCATCCTCTTTTGAGGAAGCTGTGGAGGATCCCGCATGGGTAGACGCCATGGTGGAAGAGTATGATTCTATTGTCAGAAACAATGCATGGGATATTGTTCCTAGACTGGAAGGGAAATCAGTGGTGGGTTCGAGATGGATCTACAAGGTCAAGCAGGCAGCTGACGGGAGTGTGGAGAAGTACAAGGCAAGATTTGTTGCCCGAGGCTTTTCACAGATAGAGGGGATCGATTATGAGGAGACCTTTGCACCTGTCGCAAGGTATTCTTCCATACGGACGATTCTTGCTCTCTCAGCGCAGATGGGATGGCACATTCATCAGATGGATGTGAAGACTGCGTTCCTCAATGGAGTCATTGAGGAGGAGGTGTACATTGAGCAGCTCGAAGGCTTTGAGGTCTTCAGCAGCGAGTCACATGTGTGCAGGCTCAAGAGAGCGCTGTATGGGTTGAAGCAAGCACCACGTGCTTGGTACACACGGATAGACAGCTATTTCACAGGACTTGGATTCTCCAAGAGCAAGGCGGATCCTAACCTATACTAGATTGTGGTGGAGGGTAAGTTGCTTATCATTGTACTGTATGTTGATGATTTGATTCTAACGGGCGATGAGCTGTTGATACTGTCATGCAAGAAGGATCTTGCTACAAAGTTTGAGATGAAGGACTTGGGCCTCCTTCACTATTTCCTAGGATTGGAAATATGGCAGCGTAGTGGTGGACTGTTTGTTTCTCAGGGCAAGTATGCTCGGGAGATACTGGAGAAGTTCAACATGCATGGCTGCAAGCCTGTTGATACTCCTCTTCCTTGAGGTTGGAGGAAGGAGGATGCCACTTCGGGAGAAGAAGTGGATGCCACTGTTTATCGACAGTTGGTGGGGTCGCTGATGTATTTGGTCAATACACGACCTGATATATGCTATGCAGTTAACCAACTTTCACAAGCTATGGTTAAGCCTACCAAGCTCTTCTGGAAGGCGGGCAAGCATGTGTTGCGCTACTTGAGAGGCACATTGGGATATGGTTTGTGGTACAGACAGGAGGATGAGGTGAAGCTATGTGGCTTCACGGATGCAGATTGGGCAGGGAGCCCAATGGACAGAAAGAGCACATCAGGAGGGGTCTTCAGTATTGGATCGACAACAGTTTCTTGGTACAGCAGGAAGCAGAGATCTGTGGCACTCAGTTCAGCGGAGGCCGAGTATATGGCAGCAAGTTTGGCTGCATGCGAGGCTATATGGATGAGGAAGATCCTGGTTGGTTTGTTCGGTTCTCATTTGGATCCTACTGTGATTTACTGTGATAACCAGAGTTTCATTAAACTCTCGGCTAATCCTGTATTTCATGATAGATCTAAGCATATTGACATCAGGTACCATCATATCAGAGATTGTGTGCAGCGGAGGATCATGTTGCTTTCATACATTCCAACGGAGGATCAGGATGCTGATATTCTGACGAAGGCTCTCACCAGGAGCAAATTCGAGTACCACCGAGGCAGGATAGGGGTTGCTGATAATCCATATCTTGTCGAGAGGGAGTGTTGAGATTGCAATAAGATGATGGAGCTTAGTGAAAAGAGTCGCCTTCACTAAGTGGGCCCGCAGGCAAATTATGGCGCAAGTTCTATTTTTGATCACAGTGTGGGTGATCACAGTGTGAGTGATCACAATGTGGGTGACCAAAGTGTGGGTGACCAAAGTGTGGGTGATCAAAGTCTATTTTTAGACTGGCTGTCAAAAATAGAAAAGTCAAATATTATTGTCTCATAATAATATTTGGACTATAAACTTGATCTTATTCTCTTGGAGCACTTCAGTTTGAGCTACAGATGTGGCCCATGCAGCTGTCAGAAGGAAGTACGCTTTTCTTATGAGTCAGTTGAGTTGTTGCATGCATGACTTCAGTTAGAACTCAATCAGTTGAGTTTGGTGGAGTTGATTGTGGAGTTGATGGAGTTGTGTTCAGTTTGACTTGGTTAAACTAGTTGTAGTTAGTCTAACTGCAGATAGACTAATGATGAGTTGTTAAACTAATTATTAACTCATAATACAACTATAGAATACATCAGTTAACTCAGTTGCATGTCAGTGCATGTTCAGTTCAGCAGGGACAGGTGTTAGAGAATCAGATTGCTATCAGTTGTAACTATAGTTGTGCATCAGATCTTGCACAATCAAAGGATTGAGTATGCCAATGAGTTTGTTCATGTATTTGCCTAGTTTGTAGCTTTTGCTCACGTCTTACACATTGTGAGTGATTCTTTGGAGGTGAAATACGAGTTTGGTAGACCATTCTCATTCATTCTTGAGCAGGTATTGAGCAGTGGAGGCAGGCAAGCAGTGGAATAGATTTGGAGATCAGATCTTAGCTGTATTGTGTGTAACAGGTGGAGCTGGTACTGGATTGCTTGTGATAAGCATTGTACTTTGTAATGTTACATGGTCTCAATCATTAATATACAGATAGTGTGGGGTTTTTAGCGAGATGCTTTCCTCGGGTTACATACTGTGTTAATGTGTGAATGCTCTTGATGTTTTATTGTTATTGATGCTGCTATATTGATGATCAACGTAGAGGAGCTTATGTATTGTGTATGTTTTCCGCAATAGTACATGATCAGGATAATCTCCATTGAATATGTGTTAAATTATTCAAAATTTCTACAGATAGGAATTAGCTAAACATGCTCTTTCCCAAACACTAAACAGTGAAATTTGTACCTTATACAGTACTTTCCCCAATTGGCCCTGGTGGCCCTTTAAACTTGCATGGAGAATTTCGAGGTGAAGATGACCTCAATTGGTTCTGAAACCTCTGCTATTAGACTCAAAAGGTCGAAAATAGCAGACATAGGCTTTTGAATCACCAAAAAAGGATGAACATAGCCCCCAAACAGCTCAAGCACTGAAATGGCCCTGGTGGCGCTGAAAGCTTCCCTGAAGCTAAACAGTGAGAAGAATGCCTCAACAGGAAAAACGAGCTGTAGAAATGGATTCAGAATGCTGAAAACCTTCAGGAATGACCTTCGTTCCACATTCACTGGCTGCACAATTCCCAATGCATCTCCCAAACTGATTTGGCCCTAGTGGCTCCTGGAACTTCCACGAAGCTAAAACACCTGAAAATAACCTCAGATGGCTGTGAAACCTGTGCCAATGGCTTCAGAAGGTTGAAGAGACCCAAAATCAAAAACAAAATCGTCCAAAACTGCCTTTCCTAGCCAAAGTTATGGCCATTTAAAGTTTCTCCAGTCTGCCCCTAGAAAAACTCCAGCTAACTGTAGTTAAGTCCAGATAGGCCCGCCAAAAATGGCGGGCCTGCCAATTTTGGCGCTCCTGCCAGAATCTCCGCCAAACGAACTGGGCATTAACTGGTTGTTAAAATTGCATGTGATCGAGAAATCAGGTTGGCGGTTAGCATGGGATTTCGCGTCGGCGGTTAGGTTCTAAGCCCACGGTTCTCTGCACATGGTCATATGGTATGGGGGCTGGCCCCCTTCGGGCCCCGCCCAACTGAAAGTCAAGCTTTAAAAATATTTCATGCCGCCCACATAATATGTCTAACTGCGTTGGTGCAATGGTAAAGCATTGTATTGTTGTTGATGAGGTCGTGGGTTTGATTCACAATCCGACCAAAATTTTTTTGACATGCACCAAACATAACTGCTGACGTCACCTAGGCCACGTGGCGGCCTCTGGGCTTGCCACGTGGCAGCTGTTGATTCACTGCCCAAAAGGAATATTCCCCAGAATATTCCAATGAATATTCTTTTTTAAATTTTTTTTAAAAATTCAAAAATTAAGGGTTATTGGGCGATTTTGTTTTTGGCATAACTTTCTCATACGATGACCATTTTTCGAACCGTTTACGGCGTCGGAATTAGGAAGACGAGCTCTATATAGTTGTTTAGGTTCCAATTAGTTCTGAGCACTTTCATTTTTGACCATTTTACGACACTTTGTCCTAAGCTCCTAATCAGATAATAAGAAATCCACACTTAACACATAAAATAAATAACTATTCTACCAACAATGTGATCCCTACTAAAGAGGAGGGCCCTTCCTCCCTAGTAGAGTGCAGGAAGAAAATGGAAACTTAGTTAAAAACTCAACACAAAATTTTTTGTAACATCACCAGATATACTTTGTATTAAGAATGGTTGAAGAGTACAAAAAATCAGAATATCGATATCTTTGTCATGCTATCTGTCTCTATCTCCTTACATGAGACTAAGCTCTCTTTATAAAGCCTTTTACAGAGTCTCGAAATTGGAAAAACAAATCAGTCATGAGAATCTGTGATTCTCATGCTGATTACGCTAACAAAAGTAATTTAAAAAGATATAAATTGTTACAAGTTGTTTAAATAAAGATCATTGTGGTTACACCACTCCTGTCTAGACACACAGTTATAACCGCCCAGATTTTCATTACTTTATACAGATTTTTGATAGCTGTCTTTGAAAGTAACAACTACGATCTTGACAATGCGCGGTGTAATAGCATCTTCACAGCATAATAACAAAAGATGACAATCCGAGGTGTAACAACAACTTGAACTGTGTATAAGTAAGGAATAACATCATCCGTTCATCCATGGCCATCAGTAGCTATGACAGTACTTGAAAGAAAAACATTCTGAAGAACTCTTCCAAAGACACCCTAGTTAGTCATCCCAAAGAAAGCATCATTTCATTCAATATTTGGCAGAAAACAACATAATAATACGTCAAAGAAAATATTTCTTCTTTATCAGAGGGAGTGACATTAGACTAGGGAGATTGTAGGTTCAAATCAGGAAAAATGGCCAAAAATGGGGAAAATGATGCTTGAAATATCCTTAAATATTGCACTCAACACAAGTTACATTTTCCAACACTCCCTCTTAACTAGGGATGTATTCATAATATACAAATATAATGGAAGATCTCAAACTATATGAACAATTAAGAGTTTAGGCACAGCAATGCCATGGACTAGATTCCTGACCAAGGCCATCTATACATTGGTCTCTCAACAATTTAAGCACCGCAATGCCACAGACTAGATTTCTAACTAGGGAAATCTATCCAAGTTGGAATAAGGTGGACTCAAGCTTTCAACCTCTCTAGGTACCATCAGGCTTACTTGCTAACCACCAACCCAGGGACCTAGGTGCGTATCCACGGTCAGAGCTCTATGAGCCACGCCACCCTCCCTACTTTGGGACCTAGATATCAACACAAAGTGTCGACTAGATGTCTTCCTAGGCAATGTTTCACTCACAAAGCCTCAACAAATATATTCCAATCTCTTATCATCAATACAATCAGAAATATCTACTATACCAAGCATGCTCCTTAGATATTCAAACTTCTTATTAGGAAGAGCCTTTGTTAGAATGTCTGCTACCTATTCATCTGTCGAGACATACTCCAACTTCATAATCCCATCTTGCACCAGGTTCCTAATAAAGTGGAAGTTATTTTTTATATGCTTCATTCTAGCATGAAACACGAGATCTCTAGACACCTTGATACAAATTTGATTGTCATAATTAATTACAATATGACCCAAATACTTCTCGAACAAATATGTCAGAAGCTTCCTTAACCAAACAACCTCCTTTCCTACTTCACATGCAACCAAATATTCTGCCTCAGTGTTGTAGTGTTTTCTTCTCAAAGATGTATGAAAAGAACCCACTTAAGATTGTGGATGACAAACAATCTCAATAATATAAATGGCTGCTAAACATTGTAGATCTGCAACAACTGATAGAAACAAAACCTGCAAAAGTCTGGATCTATGCCTCAATCATAGTTAAACAACAAAAAGAAAGGGTAATAACTCCAACCATCCAATGGAAACCAGAGATGTAAAGAATAATTTTATTATAACACCTATGAAGAGAACATATAAATGTTACCAATCCCCCTCTATGGGATGGGTTCTTGGCTATCCCCAAATGTCTTCAGCTTGTGTAGAGTCTCTCTCCTCTATAATGCATAAACCCAATAGAAATATGGTGTGTGACAATGAAAATAATCAGAGTTACAACAGTGAGTTCAAAAATGAAAATAATGAATGGAAAACCCTTTTATTTATAACAAAATATTGAGTTATCCTCGAATAATGAGCAATAATAAAATACTATTGATCCCATTCTTGGAATATTTTATTATACTTGTTTAGGAGGGAAAAAGTATTTAAACTTTTATTTAGAAATAATAAATAAATAAATGATTTATTTATCATCTCAAGGAATTAGTTAAGAAATAATAAACAAATAAGGATTTATTTAATTATTCCTAAGGGATTTAGTCAAATTTAACAAAGAATAATAATTAATTAGTGATTAACTAATTATTCTTAGAGAAAAATAAGAAAAATAATGATTTATCTGTTTATTTTTCATGATTGGGTCAAAATTGACAACGAATAATAATAAAACAATGGTTTAATTAATTATTCCTAGAAGAAAATCAGATAAATAGTGATTTATTTAATTATTCTTCATTGGTTTAGCTATAAATTACTTAACCAAGGTGGTTTATTAGGTAATTTCTTACAGTGAAAGCAATTTTACTATGGTAAAATTGGTTTTACATGGTGTACTTCGATCCATCTAGTAAATTAGGCTAGATGATCAATTTTTTTTGGTGATAACAGATTGCCCCCAACGTACGAGTGTTAGGAGAAAGATGTATGACCAAAGTATGTTGTAAAGACACAATCACTAGACAACACAGGGGAGTCAGAGAGGGAGAGAGAGACCAATGGAATTGAATTTGAAAGAGGATAGGGACAAAGGGGATGAGACTAATGCAAACCTCCTTTTATGTTATGGTACTAGACCTCAATGAGGTGGGGGAGGCATACCCATACCTACCGAGATAACTTAGTACAAAAATAATGGTTTGCCCATAAATATAAAACTGAGCAATGAAGTACATGCTGGCATAACAGAGCCAGAAAATAATACAATGTGTCCCATATACATAATGCACCTGGAAAAAACATGAGCCAGGACTGAATACAATAATATCTAAGTACATGAGATATAAAGACCCTTCCCTCATAACTGGGCGGGAGGGAGGGTAGAACAACCAGAGAAGCCCTACTGGAGAAGATGTGCATGCTATGAACACTGCGATCGGTAGGAACCGAACCCATCAACTCTGCGAAACTGCATCTGAGGTTGCAGTATAATAGGTATGCATCAGGTCTTGTGGGGGGCTACCTGAAGGGCCACCCCCTCATGAGGTCTGAAACATCTCACACACACTCGGGAATCACTGGTACAATCTGTTGCATCACTGGACCATCAAGTGTATGGATCACGAACATGAAATGACCAAGTCAAAGGGAAATAATGATACCCTCTACTCGATCCAAGGCGCTGAACAAGAATGGAAGCTGGAACTGAGATACACCGCTCTCTAGGCCGTTCTTCTGGAATAAATGAGTTGATGTCGACATAATAGGGCCTGCGATAGATGAGGCAATGAGGATCCTCAACTAAAGCACGAGGGAAAATAATAATGTGACTGATGGACTGATACCAAGGATAATGGGAAAAAGTGGGACTGAGGGACAAACAGACGTCTTCCCTTGTCAGAGCATATAGTGCATGGTGGACCTGGCAGCAACTCACTCAACCCTGGAGGGGATGGGGACAGTATGACTGGAGGCCAAAATTGTTAGGTCCTTATACTACTAGTGTAACCCCTTATTGTTATTAGTGCAACCCCTTTATTATATCGTTGTGCCCATGTAGTCCCCTTATTGTTATTATTGTGCCCCATAGAAGCCTAATATTGTTATTTTTGTGCCCTTACATTATTATTGTTATGTTGGCTCTGATTACATTATGACCCCTTAGACTCCCATATATAAAAAGGAGGTATTGTCATTTGTATCATCCAAGAATTGTTCATTTGTGTAATGTAAAGGAGGTTCCCCCCTCCAAGAGGCTTATTTTGAAGGTGTTGATCTCTCTCTTCTATCTTTTTGTGAAATGGTTTCATAACATTTGGTATCAGAGCTTTGGATTCTAGGGTTTCGCTGCTCCAAACATGTCATTGTAGCACTTTTGCTATAACTTTTTCGCTACAAAGTTTCAGAAGCTAAAAAAAACCATTTGAGCCGAAATCATTCTGAACCTCGGGTCCAAATTTCAGATCTTGTCTCGCTATATTTTCGGAGATATGATCTGAGGAAGTTAGGGTTTTTGAAAGATCCATAATTCCATCTCAAACACGTAATCGTGGCATTTTCGCTATACTTTTTTTCTATGAAGGTTTAGACTCTGAAATTAAAACCCATTTGAGACGAAATCTTGGTGAAGCTCAGGCCTGAATTTCAGATCTTGTTTTGCTATCTTTCGGAGATACAATCCAAGACATTTAGGGTTTCTACAGGCTCTCGAATTACATACCAAATAGGTGACCTGGGGAAATCGTCATAACTTTCTCTCTGAGAATCAGATTGAAATTTCATAAGAAACTACAGAAAGAGGACAGACTGTACTTTTATGTGTATTATTTTTAGGTCCGAAGGTTGAAACAGTAACACGTGGCACTTCGTAGAAGTTTGATCTACTGAAAAAGTATATAAGAAGGTCATCTTGGGAGATTGGGCATAACTCTTTCTTGGAGAATCTAATTTCGATCAGACTAGTGGTATTGGAAAAAGGACGCATAGGGCTACCGTAAGTTGCAATTTCAGACCTTGGAGATCTAAAATTATAGATTTAGAGTCATTTCAAGATCAAAATCCTAAAATCAAGAAAATGCGATATGAGGAAGTTTGATGGCAAGGATCTGGTAAATTGGATACTACAGATGGAACAATATTTTGATCTACATGATGTACAACTGTTACAAAAGGTATGTATTGCATCTCTATATTTAGAATCGAATCAATTTTATGGTATAAGGGGCTTTTTTCTCGTAAACCACTTGTCACTTCGTCAATTTTCACGGAGGAAATGATAACACATTATGAGGATACAAAGCTCAACACCTTCTTTAGCCAATTGATAAATCTCAGACAAAAGGGTTCAATGGCAGAGCACATTGATGACTTCCAAAAATTGAATATAAGGGTAAATGATATTCCAGAGAAGCAAATGATTGATGTCTTGATAGGGACTTTAAAGGATAACATTCAACATGAGGTTTGTCTTTGGGAACCTGATTCATTGGAGAAGGCATTCAGGTTGGCAAGGAAAATTGAAAGTGGAATTATGGAAACAAGGAATCCTACCACTCAAAACTATAAATATGGAAGTGTTTTTTCTCCTAGCATTCCACAACCTACAAGGTTTACACCACAAAAGTTGGAAAAAAAAAAGAGAAAAAGGGCTTTGTTACATTTGTGATAGCAAATACACAAAAGGTCATAATTGTGTTGAGAATAAATTATTTTACATAGATTGTGAAGAGGAGGAATAAAAGGACCAAGAAACATCAAAAGAAGAGGATATACACCAGGAAGCAACCCCAGAGAAAGAAGAAATGAATCTAAGCATATCTTGTAAAGCATTGGCAAGAATTACCACTCCTCAAACTCTCAAGATAGAAGGACATATCAAGAAGAAAAAGGTTCAAGAAGTGAAAGATCACATCGAGCATCAAGAAATGAATCCGACCATATATTGTTATGCATTGGGAGGAATTACCACTCCTCGAGCTATCAAGATAGAAGGACATATCAGGAAGAAAAATGTAATAATGTTGATTTATTCGGGTAGTACCCATAATTTTATTCATTGTAAGATAACGAAGGAATTGAGTTGCTTCCTATATCCAGCACCAGAGTGTCAAGTGATGGTTGCAAATAGAAGAACCATAAATTGCTCTGGAAAGTGCCACAATATCAAGCTATCCATGGGAGAATATGTTTTGAATAGTCCAATGCTTTCCATTCCAATAGGTGGTGCTGATGTTGTACTAGGAGTCCAATGGCTACAATCTTTGGGTATGATAAGTTTTAATTTTCAAGAACTCTTCTTAAATTTATTTATTATTATTATTATTATTATTTTGCAGAAGGAAAGGAATTTGAATTAAGGGGTATCGCAGGGAAATCGGGAAAGATAATCAGCTCTAACGACATGAAAAAGCTTCTAAATGAAGAACAACATGGTGTAATTGCACAATTATGTTCGCTAGAGGTTCCCACGTTGAAATCATCTATTTCTCCAGATCTCCAAAAAATCTTAGATAATCATTCCAAGGCATTTGAGACTCCCAAAGGCTTCCCACCTATTTGTGATCATGATCATGCTATTCATTTTCCAGGAAGTGTTTCTCCAAACATCAAGCCTTACAGATATCCCTTTGCACAAAAGAATGAAACTGAATGTATGGTTGCAAAAATGCTAGAGGCTGGTATAATTCAACCTAGTCAAAGTTATTTCTCTACTCCAGTAGTATTGGTGCACAAAAAGGATGGATCGTGGCGCATGTGTCTGGATTATAGAGAGCTCAATAAGTTCACTATTAAAGATAAATTTCCCATTCCTCTCATTGATGAATTATTGGATGAATTTCATGGAGAAATTTACTTCAGCAAGTTGGAGCTTCATGTAGTATATCATCAAATCAGAATGAAGATTGAAGACATTTTGAAAACAACATTTAGAACTCATGAGGGTCATTATGAATTTTTGTTGATGCCTTTTGGCCTTACCAATGCACCTTCTACATCCCAAGGTTTGATGTATTCCGTTTTCAAACCCTTCCTTAGAAAATTGGTATTAGTATTTTTTGATGATATACTAATCTACAATGAGTCTTGGAAGGATCATGTTCAACATGTTGATAGAGTGCTCAGACTATTGGATGCGAAACAATTATATGCAAAAACCTCCAAATGTTTCTTTGGAGTACAAGGGGTGGAATACTTGGGTCATATTATATCTCATGAAGGTGTTAAGGTAGACCCTTAACAACAACAAGTTTTCAAACTCTTAAAGGATAACCTCACTTTGGCACATAATCGAATGAAACAACAAGCAGATCAACATTGTAGCGAAAGAAGTTTTGATATAGGCGACTGGGTATTTTTACAAATACAACCATACAAACAAATGTCCCTCAAGCAAGCTAAGAAGGATGATAAATTATCACCAAAGTACTATGGTCCTTACAAGGTGCTTCAAAAGATTGATACTATGGCATACAAATTGGAGTTTCCTACATCTTCCCAAGTGCCCCCAGTTTTCCATGTTTCATGCTTAAAGAAGTTTATAAGTGACAAGCTCCCAGTTCAAACAATATTGTCGAAACTTGACAAGGAAGGAAAAATCATATTGAAACCGAAAGCAGTCACGGAAACAAGAACCCGACAGCTATGAAATCGATAAATTTAAGAGTATCTCATCAAGTGGAAGAACTTACCCGCTAAAGATTCCACATGCGAGGACGAGAATTTTATACAGAAGCATCAAGAACTACTCAAGCATTGAGGACAACAATTTTTGAAGGAGAGGGGCATGTTAGGTCCCTATACTACTAGTGTAACCCCTTATTGTTATTGTTGTGCCCTTACATTATTATTGTTATGTCGGCTCTGATTACATTATGACCCCTTAGACTCATATATATATAGAAAGGAGGTCTTGTCATTTGTATCATCCAAGAATTGTTCATTTGTGTAATGTAAAGGAGGTTGCCCCCTCGAAGAGGCTTATTTTGAAGGTGTCCATCTCTCTTTTCTATCTTTTGTGAGTTGGTTCATAACAAAAATGGGTAACATAGGATGAACAATATGAAAATATGGATGGAATTATGTGACATGATATGATCGGACATGAAATAGACTCCAAGAATGCAAGGGTGACTCGATGACACTGCCACACAAACTAGGCCCAGTGGGGACCATGAAAACATGAGTAAATGATGGTTACTCATGACGAAAATCGACATATGGTACGAAAATTATTAAGAGGAGGTGGACCTCAAGGTACAAGTGTTACTTTATGACGAAATTCAATTTTGAGAGGCGACAAAGTGACCTTTCTTGAAAAAATGACTTCCTAGTGAAGTATCAAAACACCAAAAACTAAGGAAGACCCATTATAGAGCTCAATGAGAGCTTTCCAACGGTGCTGACGATTTTTCAAACTAAGCTACGGTCTGGTCGTAATTTGCGACATAAAAATTGGGGACTTGTCTATGAAAGGATGTTTTCCCTCCAATTTGTATTCATTTGTGGTGACTTTGAGAGGAGGAAAAGGCCCTAAATCTTGTGGAGATCGTAGCGGACAAAAAGACCACTGGAATTGGGATCTGTGACTTTCAAGCAAGTGGCCTTACTTCTCTAAAGATGGCCTTATTGCTTCTTGGAACAATGGTTCCTGGTGAAGGATTAAGGGAAGAGGAAAACAACAATGAACTACTAGAGGAGGTATAGAATCATTCTCACCCACAAAGTAAAACATGGGGACTATGTGTACATAGAGTAGAATATTGAAAATATGGTATCAAATATTTACGATATATGATGTGCATATGGCTTGCTGGAGAGGTCGGTAGGACAAACTATCCAAGGAATGGGAGGATAATCGACCATACCTAGATCCAGTGTGATATAGGCCAAGACTTTTGTTAATCAATTGAGAAGATGGCCAGGGAAAACCATCATGCCCCCAAGCATGGGATGCTGATCTGGTATGCAAAGGTGGGAATGATGCCCCCTAGTAGGAGGAGTTTGTGGAGCGCCATTGTGTTCCGAGTGCTCGAAAAAGGGATTCAAGCATCTCGACCCAACTTGGCACAAGATCCTCCAAAGGATGATAATGAGATGTAGGGGCTTATGTGCCCCCCAGTATGATATGGGTGTACTAGATGTATTTAGAGCTACGGGCTCAAAACACTTATATGATACATAATATGATTATGCATTTTTATGAGACGATGATGGTTCGCCATTTGTTTTGCTTATGGTTATCTTCTGTGCTATACATGTGATAAATGCCAATCTAGAATGTTGTTTGCGATGGTATCTACATAGTGATTTTGGGCTCTAGGCACATGACTGAACGTAATGGTTTCAAATTCACATACCAATAGCTTAACTCGTAGATATTTTCTAAATAAGACTTGGTTATGCACATGATACACACCATTAAATTGCATGACAAGTAGCAAGGAATCTAAACGAACATGAATATGAAGGATGTGATGAGCGAGGACATCGACTAACAAACCTATCACTACATCATATTCAGCCTAATTATTAGTGGCAAAGCCAATGCACACGTCGTTTTAAAGGAATAACGTATGCAAGGGGGTGAAAATGGCCTAGGTTGCCGAGGCTAGATTCCAGGAGAAGCGACTCACACTGTCGGCATGACCGATATACGGTGTGGATGATGGATCCATCTAAAAGGTGCAAAAGACACTGGATGAGATGATGCAATCTACCTAACTTCATGACATAAATAAAGACACACAAATCAAAGGGATGTGCTATGAGCGAAATTTCTTGAGGTAGAGTGCACGGGGAGAATTAGGAAGGAAATGGCCTTCAAAATCCTCCACAGAAATGCCCCCTTTTTTAAGTGCAGGGGTAATTACGGGTAGACATAGCTTCCATGGTGTCCTCATCATGCATGGAGATGGGCGGACAAGAGGAAAACTGACTACATGATGCGGCAACATTACCTAGTGCATCAACCTGAGAAAGAAGGTTCACATACACATCATTTGGAATGGTAGATGATGAGCTAGCAGATGGAGGATCTACAGATGTTGAGACCTAGGATTCTATCAAAATAGGTTCGATAGAAGCATGCACAGAAACCTCAGAAAGGTTTGTCTATGAGGAACTCAAGGATGACAACAAGTAAAGGATGTGTCCTGTGGTGTCCGTCATCTCGACATCGGGGGGAGGGATCACAGTAGTGGGGCCAGAGTCTTCTTGTTCTAGTTGACTAGTGGTACCAGAATCCACGGGTAGAGGAGTAGATGATCCACTACGAGTGGCCTCGTATTCGCGAATCGCCCCAAGGCAATCGCGAAATTCATCAAGATGAGGGAAACAATGGGAATAATGACCATGATGATCACACAGGGCACAAGGGTGATTTATGCGTAGTGTTTGAGTTTCTTAGGTGGGACTAGTAAGTTAACATGGACTTCTGGGATATTTGACTCATGGAACGCTTCATGAACCAAAGGTTTAAGTTGAGTAAGTTCAAGACAATTTTTGGTGCCGTTCCCAACAACTTTACACAAAGCACACGAGGGTGTTGGCTTTGGGGCCTTAGGGGCTGGAGGAGCTTGGGGAGCCTTGTACTTCGGTTCTTTCCTCTTAGCTTTCCCCCCCTATCTAGATGCTTTCGCAACAAAAGCTGGTTCTTGTTGAGGTTGTGATGGAATTGAAGTAGAGATAGGGGTCATAGGGATCGGTTGAACTAGGGTCAAAGCATGATACCATGCAGAATTCTTGCAGGGGGATTAGTGTACCACACTAGGATCCCTAAAGTCATGTTAGGCAGGACCAACGAAGCCATCACAGGGACAAAAAATACTTACAAAGGGGGGAATACGAAAGGTATCTGGCCTAAAGGGTAATGTCTCGACATAATAGCTCCTGGATGGTTGAGACCTGGAGGAACAATTCCTGATGGAAACATAGGAGAGGCACCTACAAATGGAGGAGGTCCTGGGGGGTGGATCTAAAGGGCTTAGTTGGAAGGGCAACAACAGGGTGTTGAGGAGTTGGTTGTTGATCAGGTGTACCAGACTGCTTAAGGGCAGCCCATGATGCTTGTAACATGCAAACACTCATAGAGTTAGGCTCTGAGATGGGAGGGGGAGGACCAGGGAAAGCACCCAACAATGAGGAATCTTTATAGACTCTAGGTGAAACACTGGTGGGAGGAGTTGAAGACTGTTTGTCAGACATTGATGAGATAATGGACTCGAGGGAGGTCACGGATGCTGGCTCGTAGTAAGTCAACTGATCGATGGTAATGATCTTCCCTTCATGGGGGAAGCACATCTTGCGAAACACCGCAGACACGATAGCTGACATGGCATATGTGTAACTACGACCTAAGAGAATGTTGTAATCTAAAGGGGCATCAGTCTTGCCCTCAAGGGTCACTAGACAGTTGCGGTACATGCCAAGGGGCTTGGAGGAGTGTCCATCCCAAGCATGCAAAGTGATGATGGAGGGGGACAACCCAGGTGACTTAAGTTGTTTCCAAACAGCAACGAACATCATACAGGTGGATTGACCTTCATCAATAATGTGTAGGGAGATGATGGCATTACGGACTCGAACTGGTATCTGGAGGGCAACAGATGAAGGCAATGGGAGATGCTTTGATGTATCAACCGAAAAGACAATCAAGTGATCGTCAGAAGGATCCAATGCACCCAAGGCAGTTAGTAGAGATTTCTTTTGAGATGGACATGACTGGAGGACTTCCAGCATCGACATGGAAACATGTGGTTTCACTAAGTCATCTACTATACTGTATGTATGGACTGCTCTGTTAGAAGCCGCATTATGGTGTAATGGTCCCTTTGGGATCTTAGGAATGGCCTCAACTTTAGGTTGAGGGATCTGTAAAGGACCATTTGGTGTCGTAAGAGGCTCAATAGATACTTTGGTTTTGGACTCAGTGGCAGACGAAGTTGAGGGCTTGTCATATTGACACGACCGAGTTTGTAGGTTGATATTGGAGGGGTTAACCTCATTAGAGTTCATCATAAGGATCTGGTAGTCACCAGGACCAGAAGGTTGGGGGGGATGGGTTGCTTGACTTGGCTGAGGTTGAGCAGCAACAAATCCTTGTTGAGGGAAAGATTTGTGAGCATTGCCGATTGAGATGGCGCAGGATTCTGAGGCAATTGTTGACCTCTAGAAGCTGCTTGAGCTTCCCACATTTGGTGCATCTGGGGTAAGAGAGGACACTCATGTGTATAATGGCCATGTACACCACAACATGCACAAGGCTTATTCGTACGAATAACCTTGTTCTACTTGGGTTGGTCGCCCTGTTGCTGGTTGTTGGTGTTAGGCTGGTTCCCCTGGGGTTCACTAGGTTGGTTACCTTGGTTACCCTGGTTACCCTTGTTACCCTTCCCCTTATTCTTTTTCTTTGAATTTTGGGGATTGGTCGCACTATTCTGCACAAACACTTGACCCTAAGAGGGCGGTGGCTGCTGGGGTTGAGGATGCATGGGAGACTATGACGCTAATGCTTGAGGGGCTGAAGCACTAGGCTGTGCATAAGGAGGAGAAATAGTTTGGTAGATGGGTGGGGTATTGGAAACATGTTGCTAGTAGGAGGGGCATAAGTGTTAGAGGAACTGGTGTCCCCCTACGGGTGGCCATAAATTTGTTGAGTATATGGCGAAGAGTGTGAAAGGGATCCAACGATATTGTCGGCGACATGAGATGCCCCAAGCGGATTGGCACATCCAGGACGAGGGAGGTTTGGAATGACAATATAGATATAACCAGATTGTGCATAAATCAAATCATATCTCAGAGTGGTTTGGAGAGCTTCTTCCTCGGTCTGAGGAAAATTGGATGCGACATCTTTTCCAATGGGAGATAAAAGGCTCCTAAGAAACCAATCTAGATAGACACGGTCTTCGAAAGGCGGGGCACGACATGTGCTCCTCCTTCAATGCCACTCTTGAACATGGTCGAAAAGGCTAGTGGCGGAGGACTGACAGAATGTGGTCAATAGCTCCATACCAGTGTCGTACCAGAGAGATAACTGGAAATATGAAAGGAATGTTTTAGCAAGCGTTGCGAAAATGGAATGAGATGTGGAGGGCTGGTCTACATAACATTTTGCAGCGTCTCTAGTGAACATGCATTGGAATAACTGAAGACAAATGGAGTCATCGGTTATGGAGTTGGATGAACATCACATGTGGAAAGATTGAACATGGTTGGTAGGATCCTCTCTAGCGTTACCCTCAAACTTTGGGATGTTTGAGGGAAGCTTAGTCGGCATAGAGGTCCAATCAATATCATGGTGTATGGGGTCGTTTATCAACTGGTTAAAATCTGGTAGACTTAACCCAGCCATAAAGGGGAGAATGGGGGTTGTTGGAATGGTTCCTGAGACTGTTCTACTTGATGTGACCATCGGGATAGAACTAGAGCCAACACCAGGTTGGGTTCCTGCACTAGCTGTGGGTCCAGACATGGTGATGATATGCAATGAAGGAGGCTTAGAATCATATGTGGAATCAAAAGAACTAGGAGAAGAGTTGGTATGGGGACTCGGAGGGCTATGAAATCGAACTCGATAAGGAGGGGTAATATGCCCAAGCAGAAACTGTGGGTGAAGGCCTAATAGTCTCCGCGACAAACGCCTTGGTGGCGCAATGGTGGTAGGACACACATGACACAGAAATGGTGAAGGGAGATCAACAATATGCCTTTGTCTCAATGAGGGGAGATAAATTTATTATGTTAAGTCTTGGCTTGGCAGTGTAAACCAAGTGCCCTTCGCTTAAGGTGTGCTTGTGTGTGCAAGTGTATTAATTGATTAAGCCCATATCATGTTTGTAAAAAAGAAAAAAGCTTGCTGAAAATGAACTGAAATTAATAACATAAAATGAACAACAAAACAATTAACTAAACCCCACCCAAACTGGGTTTGCAAACACTGTGCTGGTTGGTGGCTAAATCGATGGAAAATACACTGAAACGGTCAAGAGATCTAAATGTCGGTGTGACTGGGATCAAGTGACACTAAGTTGTTGGAAAGTGGTGTAGCAACAACAAAAAACCAGAGGGGAAGATCGTTGCAAAAAGATAGGGAGATGGTTGGAACACCTAGGGCAACCGATGGGACCCCAAGGAAAATGACCAAACAAGTTTAAACGTGAAACTATGGATGGTAACAACCTATCTTAACAGATCTGAAATAGAAGGGTACAAATCTGGAAAATGTGGCTGAAAGTGCTGCAGAAACTCAAACTACTCACTCAGCTAAACTCCTCCTAGAAAGGTGGAAGCATACTAGAAGCCCTAGGGGAGGCTAAATTCGACTTCGATGAGTAAATCAGAATGGATCAAGGCCTAAGCGGGATGAGATAGAGGTTAGACAACCCAGCAGACAACTCTCTGCAAAACCCAGAAATAGATCTGAGAAAAACCCTAAAACCCAGAAATCATAGGTACTGACCTGTTTTCCAGTAGGGATCACACTTTTTGGGTTGATAAGTGCGCTCTGGCCTCCATATCACACTTTTTGGGCCAAAAAGTGCGATTTCTGCGCCGTGGATCTCAGTTGGCAAATGACGGAAAAAAAGTGTCGCCTTTGTCACGACTGGTTCCTCTGACCTACGAAAACGACCAGAAAGCTTGCAGAAGTCAGAAATTTAACAGATCTAAGGTTAAAAAACTAGGAAACATTAAGAGAATTGAAAAAATAAGAAACCCTAAGCTGAAAACCGAAGGTCACCTAGGTTTCTAGATCTAAAGTATAAAACCAGTGGAGTCGCCAATTTTGTTGTAGTGTTTTCTTCTCAAAGATGTACGAAAAGAACCCACTTAAGATTGTGGATGACAAACAATCTCAACAATATAAATGACTACTAAACATTGTAGATCTGCAACAACTGATAGAAACAAAACCTGTCAAAGTCCGGATCTATACCACAATCATAGTTAAACAACAAAAAGAAAGGGTAATAACTCCAATCATCCAATGGAAACCAGAGATGTAAAGAAAAATTTATTATAACACCTATGAAGGGAACAGATAAATGTTATCAGTCCCCCTCTATGGGATGGATTCTTGGTTATCCTCAAACGTCTTCAGCTTGTGTAGAGTCTCTCTCCTCTATAATGCATAAACCCAACAAAAATATGGTGTGCAATAATGAAAATAATCAGAGTTACAATAGTGAATGCAACAATGAAAATAATTAAAAGTGAATAATGAATGGAAGACCCTTCTATTTACAACAAAATATTGAGTTATCCTCGAATAATGAACAATAATAAAATAATATTGATCTTATTCTTGGAATAACCACTTGGAATAATTTATTATATTTGTTTAGGAGGGAAAAAGTATTTAAACTTTTATTTAGAAATAATAAATAAATAAATGATTTATTTATCATCTCAAGGAATTAGTTAAGGAATAATAAATAAATAAGGATTTATTTAATTATTCCTAAGGGATTTAGTCAAATTTAACAAAGAATAATAATTAATTAGTGATTACTAGATTATTCTTATAGGAAAATAAGAAAAATAATGATTTATATGTTTATTTTTCATGATTGGGTCAAATTTGACAAGGAATAATAATAAAACAATGGTTTAATTAATTATTCCTAGAAGAAAATCAAATAAATAATGATTTATTTAATTATTCTTTATGGGTTTAACTATAAATTACTTAACAAAGGTGGTTTATTAGGTAATTTTTCACAGTGAAAGAAATTTTACTATGGTAAAATTGACTTTACATGGTGTAGTTTGATCCATCTAGTAAATTAGGCTAGATGATCAATTTTTTTGTGATAACACTCAACACTACTTAAAGCAGCTACTTATCCATGAGATCATAACAACTCTTAGACTAAAACATCCTCCATTAGTGCTCATTCCATCGGTCTCACTGCCACCCCAGTCAGAATCTGTGAAGCCAATTAGCTTGACTTCCTTACTATCAGACTTTAGGCGGTGATGTATAGTGCCATGAATATACCTCAATATGTGTTTGACAGCTATCCAATGACCACGACGAGGCTCCAACTGAAACTGGCTAAGAATGTTTACTGCAAAACATATATCTTGCCTAGTATTTACCAGATACATTAGGGAACCCACCAACTGATGATAGGAGGTAAGATCCACGAGACTAGAGTCAGAGCCCCTCAACTTTTTGAGATTGGTGATCATAGGAGTAGTCATAGGCTTGGAATCCATCATCTTGAATTTCTGCAACAACTTGATGATGTACTTTCCTTACCCCATATATATCTCCCCAAGTCTCTACCATACTTATAGACCCAAGTAATAGTGCATCAATCCTAGATCCTTCATTTCAAATTCAGCTGCCAACATCTTCATACATTCTTGAAGTCTTTGCTCCACACTTGTCATGAATAGATCATCCACATATAGTAGAATAATGACGGGCTCATTATTCACGACCTTGATGTAGAGATTTGGATCAACAAATTTTTTTACAAACCCAATTCTAAGTAGATATGCATCCATTCTTGCATACCATGCCCTAGGTGCTTGCTTGAAACCATATAGGCCCTTCTTGAGTCTGCAAACATGAGAGTCCTCGCTATTAACTTCAAAGCCTTTAGGTTGTTCAATATTCACTTCCTCATCAATGGTCCCATTCAGAAATGCAATCTTCACATCCATTTGATGGATATTCCAAACCATTGTAGCAACCAATGAAACCAAAGATCTAATGATAGTGTACCTTGCTGTGTGTGTAAAGGTTTCTTCATAATCAATGCCTTCCTTTTGAGAGAAACCCCTTGCAATGAATCTAACTTTGTACTTGTCTATACTTCCATCAACAACATGTTTGATCCTACTGATCCATTTGGGGGTGACAACCAATTTGTCACTAGGTCTAGGAATGATTTCCCAAACACCATTCTCATGATGGATTGATATTATTCTTGCATCACTTTCTTCGAAACCTCTTGATGAGAAACTTCCTTGAATGTAAATGGTTCAGCTTCAATTAACTTCATCATATCTGCAACATAACCAGAGTATCTCTTCGGTCTTTTACTTTCCCTGAAGGTTCCTTTCGTAGCTTCATGTCCTTCTGTATCTTCTGATGTAGCTTTTAACTAATTTGGCCTTTTTCCTTGTGTTTGGGATGGCCACAGTTTGAATAGGCTCACTTGGTCCTTCTTTTACTTCGTGATTTGTAGTAGGGTTTCCATGATGATCTTCTTCTTCTTCAAATATTGGAACTTCTTCATCATCAGAGTCAATAGGAATATCATTTGATTTCTTGTAGGCTTGATTTTCGTCAAATATGACATCCCTGCTTACTTCAATATGTCTTCCTTCCTTAATGTAGATTCTATATGCTTTTGAGGAGAGATTGTATCCAACGAATGTTCCCTTGATACTTGTAGAATCCAACTTCTTTCACTTGTCCTTTGGAACATGGATGTATGCTGGACTTCTAAAGATCCAGAGGTGATCTAAACTTGGCTTCTTTCCTGTGAATACTTCTTCGTGTGTTATATTATTAAGACTTCTATGAGGATTTCTATTTTGAATGTACACGACTGTCATTGTTGCTTCTCCCCATAAGAATTTTGGTAGGTCTTGATCAAGGAGCATTGTTTGAATGCCTTCTTCAATTGACCTATTATTTCTTTCGGCCACTCCATTTTGTTTGATATAATAGGGAACAATGAGCCCCCTCTTAATTCCTTCTTCCTTACAATATGCAATTAATTCCTTAGAAGTGTATTCCCCACCATTATCAGACCTTACAAATTTTATCTTTCTTTCGGTTAGGGTTTCCACTTCGGACCTAAACTCTTTGAAATTTTCAGTCTTTCTAGAATGATCATCAATGAATGTTACATAGATGGCCTCCAAGTGATTTGTTAGACATGGGCCCACACACATCAGAATGGATGAGGTCTAATATCTCTTTATACCTAGTTTCACTATTCAAAAATGGCTTTCTTGTATGTTTTCCCAAAGAGCATCCCTTGCACACACCTTAATAATCTAACTTCATATTGGGGATTCCATGAATCAATTGACTAAGAGTAGAGATGAACTTATAATGTAGATGACCATACCCCCTATTCCATAGCTCAATGGGATTGATCTCCATATGAACCAAAGCTTGAGGAGGTGGTGTAGTAACTCTATAAAAGCTTCCTTCACAAACTCCAATAACCCTAGCTTTATCAATGTTAGAGTCTTTTCCCAAACCAATACTTTTCCATTAACAAAAGAAACTCTATCCCCTTTATCTTCTAAACAAGAAATAGAAAGAAAATTCTTCTTCAAACCTGGAACATATAGTATGTTGTTGAGGTACAAATTTGATCCATTTTCTAGCTTCAATGATGTTGATCCTAGGCCTCTGACATCATAGCTTTTATTGTCACCCAATTCCACTGCATGAGAAGATGACTCCTTTGATAGTGTATGAAGTTGTTTAACTTCTCTTGTCATGTGCCTTTATGATCCACTATCAATGATCCATGCATTGTCATCACTAAGTGAACCTATAAGAGCAACCAAGAACCCTTGACTTTTGACCTTGTTGAATAAGTAGTAGATGACCTTCTTGACCCAGCTTCCAGCAATGTTGATACCCATTCTCATGTAGTTTATCAAAGAGGGAGAATCCATGCCAAAAAAGTGATCTTCAGCTTTTCCTGACCTTAGCTCTGATACCATGTTGAGAAATCAATGCAAGTAGATTAGGGTTTTGATTGCTCTTCCTTGATAATTACTTGTGAGTTATGTTGGCTTCTTT
Source organism: Pinus tabuliformis (assembly GCA_031772625.1). Lineage (NCBI taxonomy): Eukaryota > Viridiplantae > Streptophyta > Pinopsida > Pinales > Pinaceae > Pinus > Pinus tabuliformis. Next base: position 245,455,749 of record CM062810.1, on the reverse strand, counting down.
TACTTCTTTATTATCTTATCTTTCATTAAACAATGACCATATTGTGTGTGTATGAAGATCACAAAAACACAAGACACAAGATGTAGGCATTATGCCAGGGCAAAACCCCTCTCGAGGGGAAAACCCAGTCAAAATATTCTCTTCCTTTAATAGTATTCTTTGAGACTCTTCAACCTATACATAGACCAGACCTTCCCTCCACACCAAATCATCCCTTCCAAATCTTTGACCCCTTTGCAGCAACACTTCCAACCCAGCAACTTCGACTATGCAGCAACATACTACATCAGATAACAACTAGAAGCAACAACACTTGGAAGACTTCAATCTCCCAAACTAGGGCATGAAAGAGAGAGAGAGTAGCACCAAAAATTTGATTTATTCCTTCTCCTTAGACTTGACCCAACTCACACTTCCTTTAGACTTATTTTACCCACTTCACACTTTTCCAACTTCAGTAGAGACATCGAACTTGCTTGAGATGAGATGCTCCAAATGAATTCATTCTCCTTCTATTTATAGGCTTCATGTGAGGCCGACTTGGTGTCCCTTAGGTCGACTTGATCTCCTTTAGGCCGACTTGGTGTGGAGGTTACATAAATCATATTTGACTAAATAATAAACCTTTTTACATGATTCAAAAGCCCAAGAAGGGTCTCTTTAAATATACAATGACTCTATTGACTCAACATTAATCCTAGGAGTCCACAATCGAGACTTTGACTAATATAATGATGACCCAAGCATGAAACCCATGCTTTAATAAGTCATTGGTACAATAATAAAAAAATATTTTCTTTATTCTTTTGACAAGTACATTACATGATGACTCAAATACATTAATGAAGACCGAACTTAGTTACATTTTCCAACACCCTTGGAGGTCATTCATGAAGGAAATAAGTGCGTTTCAATCATCATGCCTTGCCATAAGGAGTTGCTCCAGTATCACCTTTTGTTGTTTGTAGAGGGTAAGCATTTCTCTTAATAATTTAGAGTCTGATACAAAGTGTGTGTCTTGGTGTGTTAGGCCCTCTAGGCTAAGATTCCTTTCCCACACGGTAGATGAAATTGGTTCTTGGCCAATGGTTGGCCCCGTTTGAGCTGAGGCCTTAGGGGGATGCCAACTAGACTTCCCTATTTCTCTAGTGCCTCTATGGGCGCGACCACATTATTGTGACATGTTGTTGTTACCCACCAACCAATGATAATTATAATTACTAAATCACCAGATAGCTTCGAGAAAAGGAGTTTTCCTCATCCACAAACAAGGCAATAGATGAAAAGCCCAATGAGGTGAACATTGTTGCAGACCCCTGGTTCCCTTGTGCAACTAAAGCGAAAATGACAACCTCGCTCCTCCCAAGCAAATACTTAGTTGTTGGAGGGGGTGCTAAGGGCAGGAATTGCCAGGGGCTCGTGGATTAGGTTCATGGCTAAAACCCTTAAACATAAACCACCAACTAACTCGCAAAACAAAATACAGTAAACCAAATAGACCACAACAATTAACAACTGAAGTAACGCACCTAAGGGGCCAGGACCCAAAGATAAACCATTGCACCACAATAACTAAAATTAAGAACTAAGCTAGCCATTGAGTTTGATTTACCTCCTCAATAAGTTGGTTGCTACAACAAAAATCCTGCTGCAAAACCCTTTACTAGTTGAAGGATCTTGTGCCCCTTTCCCTTTGCGCTCAACAACTCCCAAGGCTCTAAGATTTGTCCAACTCTTGGATCCCAAATTATACTAGAGCACCCTTGCCAGCTATTAATTTTAATTTGCATGAAAGGCTACCAATTTGCCAGGAAATATCTAGCTTAAAGTTTCAAGATCAAGCTTATAAGGCCTCCTGGCAGCGAACCCTTCCATCCCTCATCACACCAAACCACCACCAACATCGACAAACTAACACAAAGAACAATTGTGAGACATTGAATCGGTACCATAATAACTTAAGGTTGATGACCACGCATTTGATGCATGTGGGGTTGCATGCCACACCACCCCTCACCTTTATGGGCCTCAGAATTCGACGGGAAGGTTGACACCCCCTTCAACCCCATTGTTGCTCTAATCATTCACCCTCATTAGGGTGTGAGTAGTTTTCGTTTGCATCAGGCTTTGCTTTAAAATTTACTTTTGCCAATAAGATGAGCAGATAGAGAGAATGGATAGAGGAAGAGATGAATTGAATGGACTCAAACACACGATTTGAATGGAGAAATGAAACATATGAATTGAATGGACATGCACGAATTGAAATAAAACACATGGATGTGCCCTCACAAATGTGTCATTTAGATTTTCTATATTGTCTATTAATTTTTCTTGTAATAGAAACATACAATATCACGATTTCAAATAAATTTCAACCCTCCATTTTAGACAACAATAAATTTCAACCCTTCACTTATTTTTTAAAATAAATTTAAAATTCTAAAAGACCAATTCTAAAATAGACTACATCTATCAGCATAACTATTATCATTTAATTTTTTTATACATATTATATTTAAAAAATAAAATAAAATTATAATATAAGCCATTCAATTGAAAAAACTTATTTATTTTATTTTTAAAATTAAATCAACATTCTATTTGATTATTATTTATAATTATTTATTTTATTTTTATTTTTTATAAATAATATAACTTAAATAAAATTTAATATATTTAAAGTTTTAAGTAACACCCGCTGCAACATCTCTTCTATAGTAATCCCTTCTCACCACACTATACGCTTACATTTAAAAAAACAATAAAATAAATATTTTTACTCTTTGATTAATTCCTCTTTTTTTCAATTCACTATTGGCCTCGCCATATGGGTATAACGAACCCTTGTCAACGGATATGAAATAATTCTTGTCTCACGCCCATACATGGACATCGCATTTGCCGGATTGAGTTCTACCCTACAAAGCCAGAGTCTATATATAGAGAGAGTATACTACTCTCTATTGTCAATATCAACTCTTTGAATTCCCGATTCTTCTCTCTGCCCCACTCAATTGAATTCAAAAACACAACATTGCAGAGGAGCGGAGGAGCGGGGAGGACCAGAAGATCATAATTATAACAGAAACACCAGAATGAAGATGGGAACTGAGAGGGGAGCTGACATGAATGGTGAACTGTCCAGCGAGCTCAACAACCATTGCAATGCGCAAATCTATTCCATGATTGGACCGTCGCCTTCCGAAGTCTCTGTGCTTACATTCCAGCTGGAATTAGCGCACCGATCCATCAGAAAATTGGAGGAACAGGTTTACAGTTTGCAGCAACAACTAAGTGAGAAAGATGATCAGCTGAAGCTCACCACCGAAAAGCACGCAAAAGCCAGGGTGAGTTTCTCATGGTTTTAAAGTCTGCGGCTCTTTTTGTTATGGAATGCAATTGTTTATATATTTAGGGCACTCACAGAATGTCAAAACTTGGTTGTTCGCCAATATTTATAGTTTTCCATTAATGAGGCGATTTCTCATTCTGCATGCTTTTTCCCATTTTCATTCGAGTTCAACGAGTGGTAAGGGTTTTCAGTAAAGTGTTAAATTTTTTTGGCTTTCCATTAGTTTAAGACAAGGCTGCATGAGTATTCTGAGCCTCTTGATTGGCGGTATTGTTGGGGCTGAATAGTTTGCTTTTTCGGCGTAGGAATGTGGCTCCAAAGGTTTTAAGCCCCAGTTCAAAGGGGTTTACTGGTGTTTGCCTAACCTAGATGGAACTGGATTCACATGAGTAATACGTGAGAATTAGCGTATGGCTAAGTAGTTTCTTGACCTGGGAGGCCTGCACCCGCACTCACCTACCCTGCTTTCAAATGAATAATGAATGAGAATTAGCATGTATCTAAGTGGTCTCCTGAACTGGGAGACCCGCGCTCACTAATTCTCTCTCTCTCTATATATATATGACGCACTTCATGCACTCTGTACACCCAGATTTCAAAACAGACTCAGTTGCTCACCCATTCTTGCATGCACTTTACCATGCACATGCACCGTAGTTATCAAGTTTGAGTTCGAATTTGAATATGGATGTGGTACTATACAGGGCAAAACAATTGTAGTGGAAAAAACGAATATGGGCAAGATTCGGAAGTATGCATGTACCAAATAACTTTTGCGCTAAACTAACCATATTGATGGAAATAATAACTGAAAAATACACCAGATATTAGTGTTTTCAAACGAAAACAGGGCTAACTTCTGCGACTCCGTTCCACTTCATTCTGATTAAAAGTAACCCTAATCGTAGCTGAAAATTACTCAACCTAGAACACTTCTCTTACATGTTCGCCCAAAACCTCAAGAGTAAAGTCTTTCTAGAATGTAATGCAGAATTTTCAAAATCCTAACTGAATGTATTTTAATTTACTGACCGTACCAAACACGATTGGCATTACTCTGATGCTGACAATAAAGCATTCAGAAACCCTAACTAAAGCAATTTCTCATAAAGCCTGGCTGAAACATATAATGCCATTTCCATTTTAAATGAAAGAAATGAGTTCTAGGTCTCAGAGTTCAAAAAGTGGTTTTGTGAAACTTTCCTCCAATCCAATGACATGGGCTTTTGCAGTGCTAGACAGGTATTTTAGCTTTAAGTTGTGACCAGCATAGTTCAACTTCAAACTCCAAATTGCAATGATTAGTCTCCTTCAGTCTTCAGTGTTCACTTCAAATTGGAGATTTTCCTTTTGGTGGCTTCAAACTCTTTACTTTAGTTTTTAGGTTGCTGAAGAAGACAAAAATTAGGTGAATTCTTGAAATTTGGATTCAGTTCGGTCAAAATTTGTTGACAGTACCATCCAAACTGAAGTGAGCTGAATTATTTGGCCAAACCAAATATTTTCTGATTTTAATTTTTTGTTTCTTCGGTTTGGCTGAAATTGTTTACTATGACCTATGTGTTCTAGCTACTGGTATATGGAATGTAATTATACTCATTTTATTCACAGAAGAACATGGCACAACTTACAAGATGGTTTTAATTTTGATTATTTTCTAGGAAAAAAATTCTAATTCTAATTTTCTGATGTTCAGCTCATTGAAGAAAACTTGAATGAATATTCTTACCCCAAAACTTAAGCAAGGACATTATGCCCTTTGTTTATATTCTGCTATAATAATTACAAAAAGGGATTTTAAACCTACAATACATCACCAAAGAACTTGTATCCCATGGATCAGCTCAGAAACTAAATAAAACAACAGTACTGAGGAAATAACATAGAGGACAACCAGTGCTCCAGCTTCTTTTTCATCAATCTCCCACCTACCCTCTGTTACATCCAGTGCTCTTTTAGACAGAATATTTGCTTCCATGTTGAGCTACCAAAAATATGTGCATAAGAGATGGCCAAAAAAGTGTATTCTAGAGACTTGACTTGGTTGAAGAAAGGTCTCAAAATGGAATTCTGCTTACCTATCAATCCAGTTGTCAAATCCATGTCCAATTCTGATCCCCCCATTGCCTGAATTTGAGTGATACCATGTTCAACACCCCGTCTTAATAAAATTGTCAGGGCTTTCCCTTCTGCCAGATTATTGGTGCCCTCCCCTTGTCTGGCATGAAAGGAGATTGTCAGGGCTTTCTCTTCTGCCAGATTATTGGTGCCCTACCCTTGTCTGGCATGAAAGGAGATTTGCGAGAATCAGAGAAGTAAATCACTCTTCCAGCACTGCATCGTCTAGGACTGCCTCACATGCACCATCAAATAGAGCCCATGGCTGGGATTTGTCCATCTCCAGGTTACCGACACATCTTGACTTTTTTTTTTTTTTAATCTTTGGAGAAAGTTTAATTCCTTCACATAAAAATTTGATAACAGATTTGAAAAGGAGCAGTCTACTTATCTTAAAAAATGCTTGCATCCCTTGCCATCCAGATTGCTCAGGATACCATTAAGGGGTATGGCTTTAAAGATTATATTCTTTGAGAGCTTGATCACTAAATGATTTCTTTATATATCCCAACAGAGATTTCTCATTCCACATGCCCTGCCCCCCAGTCAGAATAGAATACTAAACCTATTTAGTAAATGCACAATGAACCAGTAAATACTCTATGTCTCCACCATTCATTTTACACAAGCTACAAACACCAACCTCTTGCCTGGCCCTTTTCTGAAGAACATCCCAGGTCAATGGTTTCTTTGCTATGGATAACCACCTGAAGATTATGGTCAAAATATAAGGGCTTGGAATCAACTAAATCTTTCTGTGTTATTGGGGCATATGAGATTGATTTAACTGAAGCCTGATTCATTCTTCAAAGCGCAATGGGTCCAAATATTTTTGAGAGGTAACATTGTGCTAAAATCCCTTGCTATTTATAAGCATCCAGAGATAACATTGTGTATATTATTTCAACCCCAGCCACCTGCTGCCTTTGGCTTGGTTATTCTCTTCCATTTAACCAGTGCCATTCCATATTTTTCCTTTCTGCCTTTCCCTAAGAAATTCAAACACCTTTTTTATTTTTTTGAGCTATCTACCTGAATGTATGTCACCATTGAATGCCAATACACAGTGATAGCTTTGAGAACATACTTGACAAGTATTGGCCTCCCACTAATGGACGGCCTCATATGCAGCATATGGTTACCCTTTTTACAACCTTCTGGTCTAACTAGATAATCATGGAAATCAGAACATTCAACTGGAGCATAAAACCAAGGTATTTGAAGCCTTTATTAAACTCAGAACTTTGGATAGAAAAATTCTGACTTATCTATCTTCTTGACTTTATTGTACCCTATCAAAGGAGATTGAAGATTTGGAGCATCGATTTTCATCTTGGTATCTTTATAGTACATATCCAATATTTCTTAAATTTTAAGGTTTTTCTCAGGGTTTCCATTCCCAAATAGAAAAACATCATATATACAAATAAAATGAGCCAAGCTAAGAGCCTCCCAATCTTGATACCTTTAATAATTCCATTCTTATAACATTTACCAACTTACTCGAGGTTTCTGCTAGCTCCATAAATTTCCTAGTAGGCTGGAAAAAATCTAGAGGCAGATCCAATGAGCATGGCCAACAAGGAAGTCAAATTGAGACATCCCATTCTCCAGTTTACAAAGGGCACACTGCATCCATTGTGGATGCAAATTAAATGAATATACAACCAGCTTACCCTATTACAAGCTTTTGAAAGGTTGAGCTTAATCACCATAGCTTGTAGATTATTAAACTGACTGAGTGAATGGCTTCTTGGGCTATCCCAATGGTGTCGTGAATTTTTGTTCATTTCTTAGGAAATGAAACTGCTTCTCTGAAATAGTGTTAGAGATGGTGTCATGGATTTTTGTTCATTTCTTAGAAAACAAAACTGCTTCTCTGAAATAGTGTTAGAGATGACTATGTCAATCTTTTGATGATGATCTTTGAGATGATTATAAAGAGGGCATTATAGAAGCCCAAGTAAAAATCAATACACCAACCATTAGGGCCAAGGCTCTTGTCCTTTTCGAAGGACTCTATCACTTAGTCTTGGTTATTGCAGACATTAACTCATTGGTGTCTTCACCTATGAACCTTAGGAAGTAAGAGGCTAGTTTAAAATTAACAATCTCTATTTTCTTTTTGAAGCTTTTGATAAATGTTTTTGAAATGGGAGATCCCTAGGTCTGCAATCAACCTTCATCTTCTAATTGTTCTCCCATCTTCCTCCATTTCCCATATGGTATTGATGTTTTAACTATGGAAAAACTGTGCTTTCCCATTGCAGTTCCCTTTTATTGTCCTCAGATTGCTTGAGTTGCACCTTTTCTTCATTAGAGAATACCCCTCTGTCATTTTGTCCATACAATGGAGTAATTTTCACTTTTTAACAATTAAGTTTTCCTTCGAGGACCTGTATTTAGCTCATGATAAAGTTTCTCTTTTGACTCTTTTAATTCTACAAACAGAACATTGCTGACTGCTTTACAGTAGGAGAAATAAGTTTCCATTCTTCCTTCACAGTTTTTACAAATTCATCACCTTCACACCAAATGGGATTGAATTTGAATGGTCCATGTAGTTATTTTCATCCTTGAAGAAAGATCGGAGAATGGTTTGAAAAATCAGCTAATAGCTTTTCATATACCAATGATATATCTGGTGTTTTTGAGATCCCTTCACTGCTCATCCTTAGATTTCTCCAAGTTGGTACAAGATTTATAGGCTCCATATGACACAACCCATAATCCACTATCATGGTGCCTGTGGGAATCAGAGTCATCTAGCAACTGTAGGAAAGAGTTCCACCCTGTTATAATGCCCTTGGACTTACCAATTTAATCTACACCTACAAACTGCCATTTAAAAAAAAACAAGGTATGGTTTGTGAAGCTTGTATAGATGCTTCAGTGCTAACTTTTTTGAGAGCAGCCCTCCCTTTAATTTTGCGGAGAGAATTAACATTACTTACCCCATGCCATGGCCTTCCTTACTCTGAGGACCACCAAAGTTGATTGGTCTTTACTGCTCTAATTTTTAAATGATACCTGGAAGAGTTTAACCCAGATCACCTGCCACCTGTCCAATGCATGATTCTTCTGCCCAGGATTTTGAAGATTTTAAATGATACCTGGAAGATTTTTTGGACTTGGATTTGGCCTCTACCTGCTTCGAGGTTAGGGAGGTATGGTCTTCAATTCCATAAAGGGATAGAAGGAAAAGGGAGCAATGTTACTGGAGGAACAACAAGGGTTTGCAGAACTTTGTCTTCTATAAGCCCTTCTTTAGAGTTGATCTTCACATCTGCCTTTGGCCAGAAACCCTCAGGAGTCGTGTAGCTCCCAGGGAAGAGGAATTTAACTGAGAGGCTCGGTTCTGAACCCTGTATTCATCTAAAGAAACAGGGGTTCCCAAATACACCTCAACAAATTTTGCCCACGATTCACATTAATGGGCAGAACAGGAAATGGCAAGGGAGGGGGGAACAATGCCCTTTTCACCTTGAATTCAGGAGAAAAGCCTGGTGGAAGCTTGCAACTTACAATTCATCCTCATCTCAAAAATTTGCTTCCAGAGAATTGGCCTTGGAGGCATGGATATAAACAGATTGAGAGAGATCCCTTTTGGAGGAGATCATGGATGGAATTGAATCTTCCTTTCCAATAGCATATAGCCACATCCTTGAAACCACCATCTTTACCAGAGCCTTCAGGGGCTGACTCCTGTAAGCTATTCTTATTTTCTGGTGATGAAGCCCTCTTCTTGCTATAGTGCAGGTTGGGCTTTCTGAATGGCAAGAGCTGCATTGAAAGGGAACACTCACGTAGTCCAATATCTGTGATAATTACCAATTGTTTGCCTCAATTTCCCCTTGGTATGCCAGCCCTAATCCTAGATCTATCTCAACTAGAATTTAAGCCATTGAAACCATCGAGATACCAGAATTCTGATCAAGCCCAATAAAATCCTAATACTATTTCCAATGTATTATAACATAGTTTCATTCTAAATCTCCAGAGGTTATGCAGGCAGTGTAATCCAAAATGGATGTCCATTGACCCTTTTAGTTTTTGGTTTGAAACAAAGGATCCATTTTTTGAGATCTAGCATTGATGACCCTCAAAACCATCATCCCTTCCTAGTTTTCTCTGCATCTCATCTATTCCTTATGACAAAAGCCAGCCATCCCTGGGACATAATATGAAAAGAGGTTAAATATCCCTAGGACCATTAAATTGACTCATACATTGACAAGCTTCTCATACTATAGGGTTTTGAATAACCCACAAGCTCCTCAACACACACAACCTTCCTTACACCCTCACCAACAGGGTCTTCCACCTGCATTCCTTCAGCAGAGAGATGATCAACTGGAACCCCTGTCCCTTGTTGAAAGAATAAATTTGTTTCCACCACCACACTTTGTCTCACCATCAATGAATACCAGGCCAACATTGCCTGGACAAGGGAGGGAAAAGATCTGACTGAGGGATACACCAGGGATTGCGCTTTCCTTACCATGCTTCATTCATGCCTGTTGTACCCAGAGGACCTGATCCTCCTTTTCTCTGCCAACTCTGACACGGGCAGTACTAAAAGGCTTGGGGTATCCATATCCTAAGGTTGTCAGCTCCCAAACAAAAGAAAGTTGGATACCATTGATAGGGTTGACAAAATCCCAAGGTAGATTTTTCTTTGGAAAATCATAACCACCTGGAATGCTATCGGAGAACTGATTTTGGGTTCTGAAAATCAACCAGGTCAGAAGATGAAAGTGGAAGATTACTTTTGCCTAGACCTGATGATTTGCTTGTGAGAGCAAAAATTAGAACCTTTAATCATATGTGAAGGATCCTTGCCATAGTCCACTAGACCAACTTCCACCATCTCTCCTAACTCGGAATGTTTTTAATATTGATACTTTTCATTTAGTTTGAATTCTATGTAGGAATGTTTGCTAATGTATTTGGGATTAGTGTGTTTGGCTTTTCCAATACAGTGATTCCTTTTATTGTTGGTCCTCTCATTTTTTTTTGCATTTGAGTGAAATGGGCACTTTAAGGTTGCTACAAAATTATAGTTCTCTGTAATAGATGGAAGGTGCTACAACATTCTACTGCCCTGTTTGAAAATTTCTTGCATAAAATGTTTCCAGCATCAATTTTTGGTCATTGTGATGATCATTTTGGTTGTTTGGAGATGATGGTAGGATGAGGCTACACGGAATGCATTTGTATTGAAGAAACATATAGCAATATGTGAAGAGTTAAGAAATGAATGTGACCGATTTCGGCGTGAGAGAGATGCATTTGAAGAGCAAATCGTAGAGGCTCATGATAAAAGGGAATTGGCAGAGAAGCGAGCCACTGAAGCTGAAATACGTGAAAGAGTAGTACAGCGTCGCTTAGAAAAAGCCTTGCAAGTATCTTCAATGGCCAATCTTGATGTATGCTCTTTTTCTATGCCTTAATCAAAGATACATTTTCAATACAATCTTTCTTTCTGGTAGGGTTAGCATGTATTTAATGGAACTAGCTTTTTTACTGGCAACAGAGAAAACGGAATGGTTATTTGGAAGAAATGCTTCCAAACTGCATTAGCAATGAACGTGTAGCTTTGCGTAGTAAGCCGCAGACACAAAGGTACAGTATATTTACTCAAGTGTGGTTTTATGTTGAAGGTGCAGGTGGACTGGATATAATAGCTGATAGATATAATTTTGCAGTAGTTATTAGCAGGTTGCAAATGACTTAGTGATTACGTGTATACCAATCCTATGTAGTCATACACACATTACCCATAACATAGGCCCTATCTTAGATTAGATACTGGACTGTACAGCAAAAATATCAATTTGTGTAGAGTGTTGTGGATCTACAAATTCTGTTTTCAACATGATTTTAATTTTTTAGTCTGCATACTCTTGAATTGCAGGGTTATGAAAAAAAAAATTGCTGCTCCTTTAGCTCCTGTGGCCTCAAGTGGTTTGATTCCTGAGGGAAAGCTAGAGGATGAGCGTCCTGTCCAGGTATGATTGGGATGATAACAATGCTTTTGAAGCCACATATTGTGAAAACTTGTCATGGTTCTTACTTACAATTCGGTGATGACCCTGTTTTCAGCCAACTCCCAAAAAGAAAGTCAAGTCTGAAGGGCTTAATTTGTGCAATGAGTCACCGATTGATCGCAGAAAACTGTCTGCCTGCCATAATGATAGTAATTTTCATTCAGGCCAAGTTCTTGACAATTCTGGAAAATATAAGGTGTGTTATTGAATTTCTTAAGTCTGCTTGCACTTGTTTATCTATAACGCTCTGCAAAATTTCTACTTCTACTTTTGCTATTGTCTTTGTCATCTCTTTCAATTATCTTATCTGGAATGATACTACAGATCGAGGAAAAGCTCTCTGCCAATGACATGAGTAGCATGCAAGAAAAATTGGAACCCTCTGTCAGCGGAATCCAGAACTAGTCCATCTGAAGCACATATTTTTTGTTTTGTTCCACTTTTATAATTATCAAATCACTTTTCTCGAATGGATTTCTTCAATGAATGGTTTACATGTAAGGATGGTGAGCAGTTGAAGATGACACAGAAGGTTTGCCAACAATACCTTTTTGAATTGGAGAGAGGTAAACTTCTCTGAAAGAAGTTGGCACCAGAAAGTTTGTTTTTTAGATGATATTGATAGGTTTGGCTTCGTTTTTGTTCCTTTTCTCTTTAGACTGATTCAGCTTTTCATGTGAAGACAGCGCTGGTTATATACTACCTTGCCTGATTATTTGACAGGGTGACATTTCATATGAAAAGGGTAACCAGTTTAGATGACTGATTGAGGAAATTTTTATCTCCTTGTGACTCTATGGAACCCCTAGGCATTCCAAAAACATGTACCTAATTTTTTGGGTGAATTTTCAATGTCGCAACATTTTTCAATGTAAGGGTTTTAGCTGTTGAAAATTGAAATCCGAGATAGGGTGTCCTGGGATAAAATCTTAAAATGTTGAAGGTGCAGATGTAAATTGAACAGGGCTTAAAGTCCTGGCTAAACTTATCAAATTATAGGTAAACTCATTTTAAAATTAAATGATCAAAATTTGTAAGTTATGTGATAAGTTTTGGCCATTGATTTGTGGTTTCTCTTGGTGTTTTTTATATGTAAGTACACATGTTCTGAATGGCAATGTACACTGCATGTGAAAATTTGTGTGGCACCTTTCGTTCTAATTTGAATGCTATTTTATGTGATAAGTTTTGGCCATTGATTTGTGGTTTCTCTTGGTGTTTGTATATATAAGTACACATGTTCTGAATAGCAATGTACAATGCATGTGAAAATTTGTGTAGCACCTTTCGTTCTAATTTGAATGCTATTTTATTTTTCTAGATCTTATATAGAGGAAAATTTCTTATTTATAGGGCATTTAATAGTGGTTTCAAAGATGTAAAATATATAGCTCTGTTCTTTGAAGTTCCAGTTGGGTTTTTTCTTTAATGTCATTTATTTTATATTTTTTTACCTTTTCCTCCTTATGGGATTTAGGTACAACGGTTCAGAATGTTGTGTTTTGGCATTTTCAAAACATTTAGCGGCCACCATCTGCCGGCAACTTCGGTTGTCTATATGATAGTGTATAAATCTATAAAGCCAGATCACAGTCAGTAGCAAAGTGGATCAAGGGTCCTGTTCACTTGAATTCTCACAAAAGGATAGGAATAAAATGTAAATAAATATACTTACCAAGAGTTATGTAGGAGTAAAAAAGTAGCAAAGTGGATCAAGGGTCCTGTTCACTTGAATTCTCACAAAAGGGGATAGGAATAAAATGTAAATAAATATACTTTCCAAGAGTTATGTCGGAGTAAAAAAGTAAATGTGTAGACTTACTAGTGGTTACTACCCACCAGAATTTATGGAAGCCCTTGTGCCTAACTAAACAATTATTCAATTATCAACCAATATTATTTTAGTATTGACCAATGTGGATTATATTTTTTAATGCAATTTTCTAGAGCATAATTTATAACTTGACTGGCAGGGAATAAGCTGCCCTGCCACACTTGTTTAGCTATAATGTTGGTTTCTCTTTTAGATTTTTACTATCTTTAACATGGACTTTGTATTATTGATTTATGTTATTGAATGAGAATATGGTGCCATATGGAAATATAAATACATGTCTTAGATATCTTATTATTGATTTATGTTATTGAATGAGAATATGGTGCCCTATGGAAATATAAATACATGTCTTAGATATCTTTATAAGTTTTGTTGGAAACTAAACAAACACTGGGAGGGGAGAAGGTGGTGGGGGGCGAAACTTGGATTAGTGTTTGTGTTTTTTTCTTTTCCTTAACAATGATGAGCATAACTATATAGGTGCAACAATTAACGATGAAATCAAAAGCAAGCACAAAAGCAAACACATGTAGACACCAAATTTAAGTGAATTTAAGTGGAAACCCATAATGGGAGAAAACCATGAATTTTTTTTGACATTAATGTAAGCACCCACTCCTCTTTACATCAATGTTTGTAGGCAACAACCTACAAGAGGCCCCAACCTCTTTTTTTCTCAAGCTCCAACCTGTTGTAAGCACTAATTTCCTCTTCACACAAGCTCCAACCTATGGTTCTTTTCCAGGTCTCTACACGAAGGAGAAACCAATCCCCTGATAGATTGAGAAAACAAATATTTGTTTCACGGGCTTTCTTGGTTTTTAAATGATGGACATTTTCTTGTCTTGACATTGCTCCTCTTTTTCTTTTCAGTGGTTTATCTTTTCCGCTCCTCTTTCTTAATCAACTATGTTTTAGGCCTTTTGGATTTGGTAGATTTAGTTTAACAATTCAACCATTCTTCCTCTTTCTTTTTGTGTCTCTCTCACCACACAATTTTAAATAATCAGACTAGGGCTCTCTAAAATCAATTCAGTGGGTCTTCTAGAAAATCAACCAACACAACTTTCAAACTTCATGTTATATAATTTTTGCTCAACCTATTTGTATTCCCACACAACAGGATTGAATTGCTTTGGTCTACCTTTCATGCTTTTCATGGTCCAACCATTTGTTTCAAATTCTCTCAAAGACCAAATAATTTTAGCCAATTGAAATAATGCTGCTAATGAAAAGGAAAATTGATGACATTTTAGCATGGTGCAAAAATTAAGATTGTAGAGCGCTGTGCCTTCTAATAATCTCCCCCTTTGGCATTAATGACAACACTAATCATTGCTACCAATCATGGTACATGGAAACATGGAAACACTATTAACAACACTTTGGTGATTTGTTCATTCTCCCCCTTTGTTCTTGAGAAACACCTCAATCCGTATCATTGTTTGCTTATTCATTTGACTATTATACATTGCTCCCCTATGATTATCCTTGGCTTTTTCATGCTTCCCTTGTGATTGTACCTACCTATATTTAGATGCTCTTTTTGCATGAAATTAATGAAGAGAAAAATAAGTTACTACTCCCAATTTTTATTGTAGATATTGAAAGAGCTCTCTTGCCATAGGCTTGGTGAATATATCAGTTATTTGTTCTTTAGTTGATATGTATTCTAGCTTTACAATTTGGTCACTTACTTTATCTTTAAGGAAGTGATACTTTATGGGAATATGATTGGTCTTAGAATGAAGAACAAGATTCTTTGAGATGCTTATTGTACTTGTGTTATCACATTTAATAGGAATTGCTTCATTGGACGTTACCTTCATGTCTTGAACAATCAACTTCATCCATAATACTTGTGTGAAGTTCTCCAATCATAAACATTTCAAACTCATATTTCATTTCATCAACAAACCATTGGACTAGAGAATCTTTATTACTTCCAAAAATTATACCATAAACATACATAACCACAATCGAGAGTACCATGCTCATGATGGTTGTTTGAGACCATAGAGCACCTTCGTTATTTTGCATACTTCATCAGGATTATATGATAATTGGAAGCCTTCAAGTTGATCGATATATTCCTCTTCTTCAAGTTCACCATTAAGGAAAGAAGATTTGACATTCATCTGATATACTTTTAAGTATTTATGAATGGAAAATGCAACAAACATCCTAATTACTTATAGTGTTGCCAATGGAGCAAAAGTTTCTTCAAAGTCTAATCCCTCTACCTGCACAAAACCTTTGCATACCAACCTTGGTTTATTTATGATAATTTTTCCTTGTTCATTTAATTTGTTCTTGAAAACCCACTTTGCACCTATGATAATTTTATTTGATGGTCTTTGGGTCAATTCTCAAGTCTCATTCTTTTCTATTTGGTCTAATTCTTCATTCTTGGCATCTATCCAATGCTCATCTTTGTTTGCTTCAGAAAAATTCATGTGTGCAATCATGGACAACATGGATATTTGTCCTTGACTTGAAGTGTCAACAAGTTTTCTTCTTGTTTGGACCCCTACATCCTTGTTACCAATGAATTAACTTTCAAGATGGTTCTTTTGTACATACCTTGAAGGTGGCTTTGAATGAGTGTTTGTTGTCTCCAAATCTTCTCCAGTTACAAAGTTTTCAAGATGCTCTTCCTCTTCTTCGTTGATTGTTTGATGAGATGGATTGATAAACCCTATCTTCTTGCTCTTGGAAGGTAATTATTCGTCAACTTTGACATCTATACAATCAATTATTCTATGCCGTGTTTTATTATAGCATATGTACCCTTTGCTTTTCATTGAATATTCTAATAAAATTCCTTCATCTTCCCTAGCATCAAACTTACCCAAATTTTCATCATTATTTTTAATGTAACATTTGCTGCTAAACACTTCAAAATGTTTTATTCATGTAGGTTTTCCATGCCATAATTCATAGGCTGTTTTGTCATAGTAGGCCTAAGGTGTGCTTTGTTCAGAATGTGGATGGTTGTGTGTATAGCTTCTGCCCAATAGATCTATAGTATATTTCTCTCATGCATGATAGCCCTAGCCATTTGTTGCACTGATATGTTCTGCCTTTCAATTACTTCATTATGTTGTGGGGATTTTGCAATGGTATACTATCTCTTTATTCCATTTTAATCATAAAATTCCTTGAACTTGTTTTAGGTAAATTCTCCACCTTAGTATGAGTGAACACATTTTATTTCATAACTTCTCTAATTCTCTACTAGTGCTTTGAAGACTTCGAATTTCTCAAATGTATTTGATTTCTCTCTCAAGAAGGCTACCCACGTTGGCCTAGAAAAATCATCAATAATTAGCATGAAATAATGCTCACCTCCAGGTGCCTCTGTTCTAGAAGGTCTGCACAAATCCATATGTACTATTTGAAGGGACTTGCTGGTTGATAATTGGTCTTTAGTCTTGAAAGAAATTTGAGCTTGTTTCCCCATTTGACACGACTTGTAGATAGGATTTTATGGCTTTGTGATTTTGGGAAATTCTCTTATGCCTCCTTTTTTGTTGAGTTTTATTGATTCGAGAGGCTCATTCTACAACCCAGTATGATGTGTCACGCTGTTCGTCTGTCATTAAAGTTGAAATTTTGCTCATGTGGGCCAAAATAAATTTTAAAAAAAATATAAAAATAATAAAAAAAATTAAATAACTATACAAAACATTTAAATAATGTGGGCTCATAAAAAATCTCACACGTGAAGAAATTGGATCTCCAAAAAATCTAAAAATGAAAAAAAATTAAATAGGGATACAAAACATTTAAATAATGTGGGCTCATAAAAAATTTTGCATGTGAAGAAATTGGATCCCTCTTGGCTCATGTTAGATCCGTATTTAAGATGGATCTATGCTGGTGATATGGTCAAAGTTCAGGTGCCCAAGCCTTATATGCCACAACAATCACTTGTCTTGTTTGCCTAAATGACATTCCTCATTTTCTTCTTTAAGAACATATACACTGTTTGAGTTTCAGACTCCCTTAGTTTCAAACTCCCTTAGCCATTACCTTTCCTATTGCAGCTAATTTCATTTCACAATCTTGAGCCCTAAAAATGACATCGTACCCTTTATCTCATATTTGGCTCATGCTCAACAAGTTATGTTTCAGTGCATCTAAAAACATAATGTCTTGTGCTTTGCCTCTACCATTATTCAAGCTTATTATGCCTTTGCCCATTATCTTCCCTGGTGCATCATTGCCAAAGGTTTCCAGATTTGTTTTTGTTTAGAGACAAGAACTTAGTCTTATCACCGGTAATATATATGGAGCAATCATTGTCTACACACCATTGGTTGTTTTAGTTTTGAGCATATAGGACAAGGTCACATTTGTCCTCCTCTTCCATGTTTTTCATTTTCCACGATTTGGGTTACTTTTTCCCTTGCTTTTCCTGAGCTAGTGGTATAAAATTTATGAGTTTACATTCATATGCTTTATGTCCATAGTTATGACAATAGACACATTCAATGACATCAAAAAGGGGGGCAAATGGATTGCTATTCCTGCTTGTGTTTCTATTTGCATTTACAAGTTTGTTGTTGCTTTCATTTCTTCTTTGATTTCTTATTTGGTTTCTTCCAACATATGCTTAAAAATCCATAGAATAAATCTCTATACTTGGGAAGAGTTGGTGCTTGTGAGTATCATCTCTTGGACATTTGATAATTTTGTCTTTTGAAAAAATAGGACCTTTGATAATTTATTGCCTTATTATCAAACTTTTTTGTCTATTGCTCTGTGTTGTTACTATGTGGTTATTGAGATGTATTTTTACCTTGTTGTTGCTTAGTGTTGCTGTCACTTTGCTTGTCCTCAAATGTTGATTGCTGTAATTACATTGAATTATGTAGTCATTACCTTCTGTAAGTGCTTTGATGAAATTGATGGGTTTTTTATCTTCAAATTTATTCTTACTAGTTTCTCCTTCATAACCCAGGCCAATTTTCATGAGAGGATATCTTTGAGCATTCATAATTTCATCCAACTTCTCAGATCCTTTAATGTTCTTAAGATTCATATTTAATTCAACCAACGTTTTTTCTAACTTCTTTCTAAGAGAAACTACCTCTTATTCCAATTTTTCACATTATTTGTTTTTCTCTTTTAATTGTTGTAATAGGATATCTTCAACCTTTTTAGCCTCTTCCAATTCAACCTTTAATATGAGAAGTTCTTCTAACTTAGGTTCTTCTTTAACATACTTAATCAATATTTCCTTTTGTTTCTTGTTCTTTTGCTTAAGCCTGTCAATTTATTCTAGAGCACTGATTAGTTCTCCTTCTAGATCAACTTCACCCTATTCTTCTTCACTTAGTTCACACTCATTATGATCTTCATTTTGAGATTCTAGGGCCATAAGCATAAATTCACTAATTCCTTCTTCATTAGAAGATTCATTTGTGTATTTAGAGGAGCTACTATCTTCTTGGGTATAAAAGATTTTCTTTTTAAACCTTCTCTCATTTTTTAGTTTGTTATAATTCTTTTTTTTTTTTACCTTTTTACTTTTTCTCTTCCTTTTTGAATGGACATTTTGAAGCATAATGGCCTACTCTTCCAAAATTAAAGCATTAAAAGGAAGTTTTCCTTTGTACTTACTAGTTCCTTTCTCTAGTCTTCTTAAAAATTTATCCTCTTCTTCATTTGAGCATGAACTTGAACATTCTTGGTATTCTGTAGATTTCCTATCTACCTTAAAATCTGCTTCTCTTGATGTAGACTTTCCCTCTGTGGTTTTCATTTCATATGATGTTGGTGATCCAAGCAATTTATCCATTGCTAGAGTTACAATATTAGACATTTCTTCAATCGCTGATACTTTAGGATTAAACTTGACAGGAAGAGACCTCAACACTTTTTGGATTGTGGTGGATTCCTTAATGGTTTCATCAAGACCCTTCATAACATTTACATAGCTCGAAGAAAGAATTTTGCTATATCTTCATCATCACTCATTCTCAAAGACTCAAACTACATTATGTAAACTTGTAATTTAACAAATTTCACTTTACCATCACCTTCATGAATGTTTCTTAATTTATCCCACATTTCCTTTGCAGTCTTACAATGCATTACTTTTACAAATTTTGATTCTAACCCACTAAGGATATCATTCATAGCTTTCACATTGAAGGAAAATTCAAGTTTATCATCTTTACCAACAACGACAAATGTTTTTTCATAACCATGCTCTATTGCACCCCAAACATCTACTCTAAGGGACATTAAATATGTCCCCATTTTGACTTTCCAAAAGGTATATTTAGTTCCATTAAACAAAGGAGATTTGTTCATAGAACACCCTTTGTCACTAGCCATATCTATGGATTATCTTCCTTCCAGCTATTAGGCTGATGCAAAAGGAACCTATTTTGATAACAATTGTTGGAAACTACCCAAATACTAGGGGGTGAATCAATATTTAACAAATTTAACAATATTATAATTTCTTCTTTAACAATGACCAAAGCTATATAGGTGTTCAACAATTTATCATGAAATCAAAAGCAAGCACAAAAGCAATGCATGTAGACATCATATATAAGTGGAAACCCCTAAAGGGAGAACCACATGTTTTTGTTTTGATATAAATACAAGCACCCATTCATCTTTACATTAACATTTGTAGGCATCAACCTACAAGAGGCTCCAACCTCTCTTTTTCGCAAGCTACAACTCATTGGAAGCACCAACTACCTCTTCACACAGGGTCCAACTTCTTGTCCTTTTTTAAGTCTCTGCTTGAATGAGACACAAATCCCTTGATAATTTGAAAAAGCAAATGTTTGTTTCATTGGATTTCTAGGTTTTTAAATGATTACTTTTTCTTGTCTTTAACACTGCTCCTCTTTAATCTCACCGCTCCTATTTAATCTTTAGTTGTTTATCTTTTCTTCTCTTCTTTCTTAATCAACTCCAATTCAAGCTTTTTGAATTTGGTGGATTTAGTTTAACAGTTCAATAGCTCTTCCTCTTTCTTTTTGTGTCTCTCTAACCAGGCAATTTTAAATAATCAGAGAAGGCCTCTCAAAAATCAATTCAACACGCCTTATAGAAAATCCACTGAAACGACTTTCAGATTCATTTTATATAATTTTTGCTCAGTATGATTGTATTCCCATGCAACATGATTAAATCGGTATGGTTTGTCTTTCATGCTTCTCGTAGTCCGCTTGTTCGTTTCGAATTCTCTCCAAGGCCCAATAACTGTAGCCAATTGAATAGTGTTGCTAATTAGAATCAGAATCAACCACATTTTAGCATGGTGCCAAAATTAAGATTGCAGAGCAGCGTGTCTATAAGCTTAGTCATGCGTCACTAGGGGATTTTCTATCACAGATGAGTATTATTATAATCAAGACAATAGATCAGTGCTTAGTGTTCATGCCCTTTAAGATATGCTTCAACACTGTAATCATCCCGAAGCGTTGTTTAAATGGTTCAAAGGCCCAAAGTCCTAGTCATAAGCCCTTTATCAATAACACATAAAAATGTTACCAAACATGGTCCTGACGCTCTTCTTGATGTCTTGATGGATCGTTGGTTGATAATGATATCTTTGTTTCTCTCTCCTGTCAACCTCAGTCTTGGCCTGCTACAAACCTCGACCCTTTACATATACACCTTCCATTGGACCTTTGAAGTGACACATGAAACTTTAGGTTTGCTGACAAAGAAGTTTTTGTCTCAACCTTCATCTCTCGGTCTCGACCCTTTTATCGTTTTCCACTTCCAAGATTTCTGAGTGAGATGATGTCATCCCTACGTCACTTGGCTACCACGTGTCACTTTGTGAGTGGTCCATGTGTTTTCCATATTTGACCCACTTGGCCACCTGATAATGTTGAATCTGCATGCCATGTGTCATTGTTATGGATTATCACGTGTCATGCGGACTTCATCATGCCACGTCCCTCCTTTTTCTTTCTTTCTTAAATCCTGTAGCTATTATTATATCATAATTATATAGATATATGATAGGTTAGGTGAAATTTACACACAAAAGATGGAATTATTACCTTTTCATATCTAAGTGAACTTTATTGAAGAGTTATCAATCCAAATAACTCTCTTACAAATTTATTAGCAAGAAGTGTATCTAAGTCATTTGTTATTTGTAAAAAAAAAGCATGATTAATCCCTTAAATCCAGTACATGTGATGTCCTTCTCATAAGTTGGGGGAAGTACATCTCAACTTCATCAATTAGTAGGTATGAGAGGATTGATGTCAGATCCAAAGACAAATCATCGATCTACCCATTCGAAGGAATTTGCGGCGAAGGGCTCTCTTTAATGAAATATGTTATTTCTTGTTATGGGTCTCGTAAACGAGTTGTGGATATTGCTGTATGAACAAGAAAATGCTAGATAACATACTTCCCCATATTTTGGGTTGCTTGGCAAGATCAGCCGCTCGAGATTCTTGAATCAAAAGAAAGTAAAACACAATTATTCCCTTTTTCCTCTTTTGAAGGAAAAGAATTTGGTTACAGAAGGAAGGAATGAACTAGCTTTCTTTGTAAATTCCATTGGTCTGGGAGGATATGAACCAACTGGATATAGTGAAACGTGCTTCATCAATGGTTTATGCTTCTGAGTCATCTACATGGATCTCTTCCTTTAGCTTTTGGTCACCTATGTGCCACATCATTTTTGTCAGCCAATGATCTTTCACCATGTGTCATTCACTTGTAGCTATGCCCTGTCATCAATACGGAAGAAAAGGGTCCTGGGACTTGTGTTTTTCACCCATTCCATTTGTTAAATTGAAAATGCCCACGACTAGATTTGTATTTTAAATGCCTTTGATCTGAAAAACTGTATCTCTTGGTAACCGTGGCATAATGCGATGATGGGAAGAGGTTGGGGCGACATACATGTGGCTGTTGATCGTTTGTTCAAAGGATGAATGGATGACGTAGATTAAAATGCGGACCCCCCCTGGGTGCTTGAAGGTTAACAAGTTAGGGGCGGGTCTGCTATTTGTGGTGCAGTGGAATTTAAACCTCATTCCTTCTTCGAACTGCGCCAAAGTTTGCGTGGATGTGATGTTCATTATATGAATGGGTGTCTGTGATTAAAACACAAGACTTGGGTGCTTGAAAGTTAACAAAAAGGGGGGTACACTATTTGACTATATGCAGAACCAAAAGCCCTTGGAAACCCTGCGCTATTCAGTAGATGACTATGCAGGGTAAGTTAGAGTAAAAAGAAGACATACTAGGTTTGATCTTGGTCCAACTAAAAGTCTAGTATAATTCAATTTTGAAATGTTATTTCTTGAAGAAAATATATGTGATTGAGTTGGTTGTTCATCATTAAATATTTCTAAAAATGAAAATATTTCAATTCCTAAAACTAAATATTATGAAAAATTTCCTAAAGTTGAAATGCTTGTAAAAAACCCCTTTGAAATTCTTGTAAAAGAAGAAAATAATTTGTCTAGTGATACTAAAGCATCTCCATTCTTTATTTCAAAATTTCATACTCAAAAACCAATTCCCCTTCCGCCAAAAATTTAGTTCTAAAATATATTATGGTTGGAGTAGCAAGGAGAAGACGAGGGGGAGGAGCTTAGCATCCATCGATTCCACTTTATATAGGAAATCCTTAGATAAATGCTAGGTTTGGATCGATTGTATTCCTACAAAACATACATGATATACTTCAGAATTATCTAAAAGTACTTCCAAAATTTAACAAGGAGAGTAAACTAGAAAATCAAGATCATTGTTTTTTTTCCAAGATTGTTAAGATAATTTAGTTATTGAAAATGGGGTAGTGAGTCTACTTTAGAATTCAATAAAATATTTAGCAAACTCTACAACATAATTCTTGTTGACAATAGACCGTCTCCTGCAACAATTAAAGTAACTTACAGAGTGAATTGGAGAGGGAGTGCATTGCTTTAGGCAGGCTTAGAGGATTGAAAATTTGTTCAACCATGGATGACAGAGACAAATGTGTAAAAATGAAAACTCGCTGCGAAAATTGGTGCCCACGCGCTCCACTGAAATAGTTTAAGAGGAAGTGTGTGTAAAAATATAGCTACTAACAGCCCAAAGATCATCAATACCGAATATTTCACATTCAGAACTTAATATGATAGATGACATACCTTGATTAACAGCGGAAGATGTAATGGCTGCCATCTCTCTGATCTGACTCCTGACTGTTCCTCTTCTTCAGAATTCGGTTTCTCTCCTCTTGCCCACACTTCCTTTATGTGCTTCTTGATGGAGAAGAATGCAACTCTTGTGTGTGGGAGAGAGAGGACCCAATCCTTTATATATATTTTACTCTTAATCTGGTACGTCCATCATATACCAATTCAACGCTTAAGATCTGATGCTTTAATGCTTTAATGCTTTAGATCGGGTCACATTAAGATTAGAAACTGCTTTAACGTTAAAAAGCAATGAGCCTTTTGCTGTTTCTAATAGCAGTTTTCTAACATTCTCCCACTTGACCCGACTATTCATAATATTAAGTGTTGAACATCATACTATGATAAATTGCTGAGAGTTATGGCGGTTGTGCACTATTAATTCAATGCATTCCCTTCCATATACTACAATACCAGCAATCCATCAATTCATACTCATAATTTATATAAAACAACATAATGGTCCACATAATGTCTTATATCATAATGATTAAACATAATATCTTTATAAGACTCTTTCTTGTTTTAAAATTACATAAAATACGTACTACTTCATTAAAACAAGAGACACATAATTGTATATCAGAAACACATAAAAGAGCTCAGAATGTCACACATCAATTATCATTAATACAGCCAAGACCCATTCTTTGAACATGTTCCTTAAATTGTCTTGGTTGTAACCCTTTCGTCAAAGGGTCTGTAATCATAAGTTCTGTCCTGATGTGCATGATTGACATTCTTTGTTTCTGATACTGCTGCAGAGTTATCACAATAAATTTTCAGCGGCTTGCTAATGGTGTCGACAACCGCAAGTCCTGAAATAAAGTTCCGCAACCATAATGCATGAATTGTGGCTTCAAAACATGCCACAAATTCTGCCTCCATAGTGGATGATGAAGCAACGATAGTCTGTTTCGCACTTTTTCATGATATGGCACCTTGAGCAAACATAAACAGGTAGCCAAAAGTCGATTTTCTAGTATCGATGCATCCAGCAAAATCTGAATCGCTATATCCAATCACTTCCGATTCATTGGATGAGCATGTAATCTTTCGTTGAGAGAAATTCCTTAGTCTCATGCAATATACTTAAATTATTTGCAGCAAGCAAGACGTCATCAACATAAAGGACCAGATAAATAAACTTGCTCCCACTGATCTTTCGGTATATACAGTGATCAACCGTATTTTCCTTAAAACCAAAAGATGTAATAATGGTATTGAACTTAATATACCACTGCCGGGATGCTTGTTTAAGCCCATATATTGACTTCTTAAGTTTACACACCAATTGTTCTTTACTTTCTACAGCATGTGAAAACGAAACTGGATCCTTATTGATTCCAATATCATAATCTGATTCTTGCATATAAACCACATAATCATTAGAAATAGCTGACCTACGATTTCTTTGAGGTCTTCTTAATGCTACTTGTTGTGGTTCATGCATATCAGCATTATGTAAGTCATTTCCTTCAGGAAGTACTGCTTCATTTTATATGTTGTTCATTATCATCATGCTGTTATACAATAGCTGGAACAACATTTGGAGTAATAGTAGATGGAGGAACTATTCTAGGTAATGTAACATTTACCCTTGTTTCTTTATTTCTACTATTTCTCTTCTAGTACTCCCACTGACTTCACCATTCTCAATGAATCTTGCATTACCAGTTTCTACATCTTCATTTACAAACGTCTCAAGGACATTCACAGATTGAGATTTTTCATGAAGCAAATAGACATAACCATAACGGGAAAATCGTCAATAAAAGTGATGAAATGCTTTTCTCCATTAAAGGCTGGAGTGTCCATAGGTCCGCAAATATCAGTGTGTATTAGTTCAAGAAGCTGGCTGCTTCTAGTGGCTCCTTTCTTATTATGTTATTATGTTTGGTTTGTTTACCTTTAATACAATCCTTTAATGTTTGGTTTGTTTACCTTTGGTATGTTTGGTTATTATGTTTGGTTTGTTTACCAGCTTTATTACTCACAACACTTACTGAGTGATTCACTTGATTTTTCAAACGTCCTTCTTCCTGAACAAGTCTACTGGCCAATTCATTAACATTCCACTTATCCTTTATCGTGTTATAGTTAATCTGAAAAGGTCCATATTCAGAAGGTAGCGAGTTCAGGATGAACTGGACAAGAAAAGAATCCTCTACTGTAAGTCCCAGGGAGTTTAACCTTGCTGCAAGATTAGTCATCTCTATAATGTGCTCTTGCATAGCTCGCGACCCATCAAACTTCATGGTCGTGAGTTCTGCCATAAGAGTATCAGCGAGTGACTTATCAGCTGAACGAAAACGCTCTTCCACAGACTGCATATATTCCTTAGCACTTTCTGTTTGTGGAATTGTTGACTTGATGTTGTTAGCAATAGTCATCTTAATAAACATAAGGCTCAATCTGTTACTGCGTTCCCATGCTTTATGGTGTGATTTTTCTGCCTCAGTACTATCTCTTGTAAGAGCAGCAGGCTTATCTCCACAAGGAGTGCCAAGTCAAGATCCTGTATACCTAAATGGAAATTGACTTGTTCTTTCCATTCAGAAAAATTAACACCAGTGAACAATGTAACAGATGAAGCATGTGTATTCATGGTAACTTCTGCAAAATAAAAATTGAAATATCTATAAGCTCATAACTAACGCGATTCAGATGTAGACATAATAGTATAATATAGCACTCCTTTGGGTAGATACTATCTTATACTTAACATAATTAAATACCAAACCATAAGTAGGTAATAAATATATTCAATTAAATAGAATTGACATCTTTGGATGATCAATTTATTTAATCAAAATATCTATCAAACCTCATCATGTCAACTAGTTATAGAACAAGACTTTCCTTTGGGTAAGTTCTCAGGTTCTATCATTAGTGACGCCAGTTCTTAATTGGTATTATTATAACTGGCAATTTCTATCAATAATCATTATGTCACTTATGCACTAAATGATTATTCTGATTTTGACCACTTTGGTGATTAACAAAATCATAAATCTTATGTGCATAAAGCAAAACAACATTCTGATTTTGACCACTTTGGTGATTAACAAAATCATAAATCTTATGTGCATAAAGCAAAACAACATTCTGATTTTGACCACTTTGGTGATTAACAAAATCATAAATCTCATGTGCATAAATAATTTATAACACATACCTTATGCAAAACAATCAGTCATAGAGCAATTACTTTTATGCCCAAATTTCAAACGATTATTTTGTACCAATAAACTTTAACCGTGCAAAGCCAAAACAGTAAATGATGCACGAAACTTAACCCAATTGAAACCCCTTTATTTCATACTTCAAATATTCAGATCATGCATTTCTAAAAACTTACGCTTACCATTAATTCTTTTTGGCATTGAAACCATTCATGCACAGACAATTAAAGAATGCACACTTTCAGATATTTGTCCCTGCTACGCGTCACATTATTTTTCCCTTCATTAATTTGTAAACACTGCAAAACTATAATGCAAGCATACACTTTCGTGTAAAGTCAACGTTTCATCATCAAAACTCTTCAAATATTTAATCCTTCATGATCAAAATAAATGTGTCAATAATTTCAATCTGGATTGAAGGGAAGACGCCCATATGAATAGTAACAAGGAATTCAAACCAGATATCTCTGTCCTAAACATTTCTGTCCTAAACATCCTTTTAAACATGTATTGCAAAGCGGAAGCATAGATGATGCATGCAATGTGTTTGACAAAGTTCCGCAACGAAATGTAGTGTCATGGACTACGCTGATTGCTTCAAAGGTCATGAAATACGATTTGCATGGACCACATTCAGAGCACAGAGGTGAAATCATTAACAACTTAGCAAATTGTTTGACAAAATGCCTAAGAGAATTGCTTGGTTTAATGTTACACGGAGGCTTTGAAGCTTTTCATATAAATGCAACAAGAAATCACGAAGCCGGGTTTACATATGGAAAACGTGGAAGCATAGAGTAGGCTAACCAAATCATCTGCTAAAATGTTTGAGCCAGAAATTTCAAACATCAATCGAAACTGTAACTTTCCGGTACAGATTCATGGGTGCACAAAATGTCAAACGCGTAAATAGAACGGAATCGAGCCTGCGTAGACTTTATATATAATTTGATGGACTCCATAAATTTAAAAGCTCTGCAAGAAATGTCAAGAGCGTGTATCGGACAAAGTCCAGCCACCCAGCAAACCCGTGTACACTTTGACATCTATTTGTCGTTTGCGGATGCAACCCAAAATATTTGATGAACAGGGGCGAGGACGAGGTCAACTTAATGGGGCTGTAACCACTTTCAGTCTCCAATTCAATTAAA
Organism: Pinus tabuliformis; assembly: GCA_031772625.1. Lineage (NCBI taxonomy): Eukaryota > Viridiplantae > Streptophyta > Pinopsida > Pinales > Pinaceae > Pinus > Pinus tabuliformis. The sequence goes on along the minus strand of CM062810.1, from coordinate 245,427,854 downwards.
TCTATTAACAAAGCATCCATTCAAAGGTATTATGGCGTAATGCCCACTATAAATTCAGGTTTCCCGAAAGGCGAGTCTTCACACACACACGACTTTATAAATTATAAAAATTGGTAGATCTTTGCGCACCAAGAGCCCTGTAACTTTTAAAGATCACAGGGCTTCTCCACAATAGAATAATCTTCTAAAATGATCGGTTCAGATCAAATTATGGCAGCGCAGGTTATGAAACAAAATTGGATGACGTATTCAGTTTATGATCTCCTTACAGGTTACCGAAACCCCCACGATTACCTTGAGCGAAGCAAGTTAAAATGCAGAGAATTGTTTCGAGCTAAACTCGGGGTTAGATTAATTTTTAAGTGTTCAAGTATGTGAAGAACATAGAGAAAGCATCCTCACCCCCACAGTTTCCCGAAGGCTCACATGAGTAAAGCACAGAACAGATCAATTGCAATCATAGGAAATATTCAGTTACTGATTGTGGCTCTGATACCAAATGTAAAAATATAGCTACTAACAGCCCAAAGATCATCAATATCGAATATTTCACATTCAGAACTTAATATGATAGATGACATACCTTGATTAACAGCGGAAGATGTAATGGCTGCCATCTCTCTGATCTGACTCCTGACTGTTCCTCTTCTTCAGAATTCGGTTTCTCTCCTCTTGCCCACACTTCCTTTATGTGCTTCTTGATGGAGAAGAATGCAACTCTTGTGTGTGGGAGAGAGAGGACCCAATCCTTTATATATATTTTACTCTTAATCTGGTACGTCCATCATATACCAATTCAACGCTTAAGATCTGATGCTTTAATGCTTTAATGCTTTAGATTGGGTCACATTAAGATTAGAAACTGCTTTAACGTTAAAAAGCAATGAGCCTTTTGCTGTTTCTAATAGCAGTTTTCTAACAGTGTGAACAAACTGTCAAATAATATGATGGTCCATATAAAATGCGGACCCCCCAGTTGTTCGACGTTTAATGGGGAGAGAGGGGAGGAGGTCGGTCTGAGATCCGCTATGAAACCGCCCCTTCAAGATTGATGGTGGGGATGAAATGCGCAACTCCGCCCACCCGCCACCTTTCTCCTTTCCAAATCGTTGAGAGGGGGTATCGCATTACACCGCCATCTTTCTCCTTTCAAAATCGCTAAGAAGGGCGTCCTACATTACGCTGTTTCAAACAAGTTTTAAAATTGATTTAATTTTTAGGTTTAAAAAGTATATTGCATTTTTGCTTTTTTTTTTTTCAATTAATGGGAAAACCTATCATAATTTAATTGTCAAATCAATAGTGGGGAAACCATCACTGGTTGCAATTTGCTAATGGAGGTCGACTCATAACTGTTATTTAGGGAAAACCACACCACATGTAATTACCGGCTAGTGGTTTACAAGGGGAAGGCTTTCACTCTTGCTAGATGCCTTTGTGTCTTAGGCCGTTAACCTATTTCCTTCCTTCTGAGAAAGACGAGATCTTAACCAAGCATAAGAACTTTTAGGGCATACTCCTATTTGCATTGTATTATTATAAAGTGTAATATAAAATTAAAGTTCTATTCTATATTGTTGCTGAAGGCTTCTTATTTCAACTTAAGGTGGATGAGGATCTGTTGACTTTTTATTTTATTTTTTCAATTGACGACCTATATTTATTAGAGAAGGGAATATGATCAACATATGTTTAGTCTGAATGCTTATCAAGGACTGTAGTGTGTTACAGAGTTTGTTAGGTTTCATTGACTTTTAATAAATTTAAAAAATTAGATTTGTGCCAAGTGGCTCCCCGCCCACCAATTTCCTAGGGATTTGAGATTATTCCAATTCTAATAAGTTCCTCCATGATAAGTTCCTCATTATTATTTATAACATTCATTTATATATAAGAAAATTTTATTTAGAAAAATGGTCCATTTTACAATAAGATGTGTAATTCTTTTTTTTCTCAAGTTAAAGTTGACCCATAACCTTTTTATACATGGTTAATCAGGTAAATGTGTGCATTAGTAAGGCATTCTTTGTGTTGCAATAGTTTTTTTTTTGCTATATTTATGAAGCCTTCAGCTATATCAACCACATTAATATTTTTAATGTGATTGTACTAACTATATAATATTAATTTTTCTTAAAAAAATGTTAATTAATTTAACCTAAAGCGCTCCAATTATTCAACATAACACTGGAAGTTATTCATGTAGAAATAAAAAGGAATGAAGGAGGATCTTAAAAGGTGAGAGATTGGAAATATTTTTTTAATCAGTCTAGAAGGTGAAAATAATAAAGCTCTTGAGACCTTTATCTAAAGATTATAATTTTCAATAAATTGTAGTATGTTCTTTCTGGTGTGATTTTTCTACATTCCAAAATATTTTAATCTTATATCTATCTATTGTTTGAATTAAATTAGCACAATCAGGAAAATGTACAATCCATCCCTAATAAAGGAATAATCTCGGTTAATTTAAGATGAAAAAAATTGTGTAAAAACAACTTGTTTTGAACACACTTCTTTTTACTGAAATTGATGTAGTATAAGTTTGAACATTGAGAGGGATTTATATTGGTGACCCATGGATTATTAATTGCTAAGGGCATCTTCATCTCAAAGTTATGACGGTGAATTCATTTATTAAAGTGCTTAGATAGCTGAACTTTGTCTTCCTTTATTTGTTGTCATTCTTATTAATTTTTGAACCTGCCAATGTTGATGACTTGGCCTTGGTGAATGGTTGAAGGAGAGATGTTCATAGCAAGAGGGAATGAACACAATTTTCCCAATCACAAATATTTTAAAATGGTTCATAAAATTTTATGTCCTTGGCACTGATTCCTCTACATCTTGGGAATTGTCTCAAGAGATCCAAAAAGTTCTTTGTGAAGGATTGGCTCAGGATCAGGCGTTGTCTTATTTTCTCTTTAAGTGAAAATTATGTGTTATCATTGAAACTTGAATTTGAAACTACAAAGACATTTTTTTAATATGAAGTTTTAATATTAGGGCTTGATGTGGTAAGTAAAATGAATTTTATAGCAATTCCAAGAACTTGTAATAAAAAAGTTTATGCTTTAGCTATATCAACAAGGTTTGATCTAATCATTTTTTCCTTATTAACATTAGAAAGTTTTTGAAGATCATCAACAAATTAGAAGATTCCTGGAAACCATACATGAATTTTCTTCTATAAATATAGATGTAAATGGTGAGATAAAAAAGGATGAAAACTAGAATAGTAGATCAAAAGAATTGAACATATTGGTGAACATCAAGTAGACCATTCAGAAACAATTTGTTAACTCTTGAACCTAGCACTTAACATTATTTCCTAGTAGATAAATACTGATCTATTGAATAAAATCATAACTAGGTTCCATTATGAGCCTTGAAACCATTCTATGGAAGAGAATGATGCTGAGGCATCTCTAGAGGAAAAAATATCCTTATCACCTTAGGCCGTAAGCTAGCTCTTGGGCCAGGGGGGTGTTGGAGAATACAATAGGGAAACTATTAATTCAATTTCTCCTTAATATTAATAATTTATTGTGAACTTTACTTTATCTTCTTATGTTTCTTTATTAGATCTTCTCACCAAACAATTATCAAGAACAAAAACAATAAAGATAATGGACACAAATTAGGCTCCAAGCCAAGGAAAAACCTCTCCAATGGGAAAACCCAAAAAAATATCTTCTCTCCTTATATAATCTGCTTCAAATGAGAAAACCAAGACCTAAACTCCAAGACCAAGACCTCCTCCTAGCACCAAGTCATCCCTCTAAGAAACCCTTCCAATTAGGTCGAAAACTAAGTCAATAAGAGTCAAACCCTTCTAGAGCTACACCAAACTTAGAATTTCGGCCCCAACTACTATATTCCGGACCCACAATAGGTCTGCAACTTTAACCCCTGCAACAACTCAGTATCTTCGCACATGTGAGATAAATTAGGGCAAAACCTTGACCAAAAACTCAATTGTTCTTACTTCTAGCTCCAACTTCTTTTCTCCTTGCCTTTCTCGACTTCTTCCTTGAATTTTGCACTTCAGATCAAAATTCTTGATTGCAGATCGAATTGGTTTCTAAATGAGGTTAAGAAAATTCTATTTATACTCATCTTTGGAGGTTGAATAACCCTCTCTGGGCTTACTTATCTCTGGTAGGGCCAACTTGTGTTAGGAGGCTTATTTTGACTTTCTTGACTCAAAATAATTTTTTTTCTTGATACATCTTGCCCAAATGGGTCTTATATACATGGCATTGACTCTCTTAACTCATGAAAATAATTATTATGATATGAAAATCCCTAGGAGCATGAATAACATGCTTTACCTAGAAGCCAAATCAAAAGAAGCATGGAACCCATGCTTTAAAAATAATATTTTTCTTTCTTCTTTTTCTTGTTACATAAGATATAAATATTGACATGAGTACACTGAAATTATGAAGACTAAAACTAGTTACATTTTCCAATGTTCCCTCTTAACTAGGGAGGTATTCATAATTGTACAACCAGTATAAGGTTATTCTCAAAACAAAGAGTTCTCATAAGAAGAGTCATATTGGTAAGCCATCTTAAAGCATCAAAATCATGATCAACGTTGTCAACATAGTAAGACATTAACTTGACAAGCTATTTCTTATACAAGAACATAATGCCATCAACCTTTCACATCACTTTCCTTTAGTCATCATCAATTAAGGAATTTTATTGAGCTTATCATTGCTCCCTCTAAATATGAGATTTATCTTTGTTGATGATTATCAGGTTATCTTCTTATACTGCTACCTTTCAATCTCAAGATGATGATATAGACATCTTGATTTCATAATCTTTTAAGGATTACCAAAACCAAACACTCAATCCATATGTTCTTTGAATTGAGTTTACTACCAACAGTTGAACTTGCCTCAACTGTTATCATGCATTCCTGCAATATCCTTTCAGGTAGCAAAACAATATGTTAATCAGATAACCAATATCAAAATATTAATATTAGACTTACCTTATCATGATGGCCCCTTTCATCAAGGTATTTTATTCTTTGAGATCAACATCCTTTCACATGATCCTTCTCCATATTGTACAAGAATCAGAGTGCCCATGGACTGAGCTTGATTACCAAGCTACAATATCTTCCTTGGAGTTGTCATTGTTAACTCCCTTTTCTTTCTTCCGGAGACTATGCTTGATGTTGATCAATATTGTTGTATTTATACCATCCATTCCAAAGCATGTAAAATTCTTCTTTCGATCATCATACAATCATATGGTAGACTTATCAAGCACACTTTTATATTCAACTCTTTCTACAAGATTCTTGTAGATATGAACCTTACCCTAGAAGAGAGTTACTTTAAAAATATGCATACCTTTTCTTTTCATATAATCATCTAGCCATCCCTTCTTGAATGAGCTTTCTTCTTTTACTTGATGAAGATAAGTTTCTTCTCCAAGAAATACTTTCATTATGCCTTTCATACTATAATTTTGTCCATTTGCATTCCTTCATCCTTTAAGAGTATTGTTTCTACACTAGATGGTATATATACCAATCATAATGCTGCTTCCAAGAATCTTACAAAATGATGATTCTTATAGGATCTTGATGATCCCTCTTTGCAAAATGACTTCCTCTAACATGATGTTAGAAAATGCTTGGATGAACAATAATATGCAATATGGTTCCAATCTTCTCATTCTTTTTAAACTAGATGATCTTTCCCAAATCAAATTAAACAAGTAGATTCTAATTTTTCTACTATCATGTGCTTCTATCTATGATGCCATGCTTTTACAAAAATCAAGACTTTTACTAGAGAATGCAACTATGCATGCTATTCTACTTTCTACTTAATAAAAGAAAGACAAATTTCATAAGGAACCTGATAGTGATGAAGCTTCCTTCAATAGTAAATATCCTTAGGATCTTCTCCTTTCGGCTTCTTCTCAGGTTCTCCCTTTTCTTCAACTATGTGAGCTTCACTTCTTTCCTTTCTTTTGTTATCTTTCTTGTTTGGACAATCCCTCTTAAAGTGTCCATACTCATTGCATCCATAGCATTGAATCTTGGACATATATGGCTTCTTCTTGGACTTTCCAAACTTCCCTTTCTTCAGCTTCTTGGTCCTAGCAATAAAGGCTTGAGACCTTTCATTTGATTCAGTGTCATCCTTTACCTTGATACTAGATTCTTCCAAGATACATTGAGCCCATAACTCATCAAAATGTGTTGTATCTTTCTTTGAGTAGATGCTGGTTGTAAAACTACTCCAATCAGGTGGAAAAACATTTAGCACACAAATAGTCATTACATAGTTAGAAATAGTCTCTCCAAGCCCTTGTAGTTAGTCTCTTGTTTGTGAGACCTTCATCATATAGGTGGCCATGTCCTCATCTTTTGATTTCCTTTTTCTATATAGTTGATTCCTCAAGGAAATTTTTTGACGTGATGTACTTATATATTACAACTTTACCAGCTTATCATACATAGCCTTAGATGTATTCAAATAAAAAATAAAGGGAACAATATGAACTTTATTGGATTCTACAAGGATCCATTATGCCCTTACTTCTCCCTTCTTGTACTCCATGACTTCATTTTCAGTGCGTGCTAAGTCAATCCTCTTTTTCCATGTTAGGAAGTTTGCTAATCCAACAATATTGTTGATTTCCTTACATAATTTAGCCATATGATATGTAGATTGAGACATAAAAGACAATATAATTCTTACTTTTCTAACCAATATTCCGCCTTTTTGATGACGTATCGAACTATCTTGATGTTTTCAAGACCTATAAGGAGACTTCAAGAGATGCCCTAGAATGATGACTTCTATGATGCCTTTGATAATGATAATCCCAAGACTCCTTGCTGCTTCCTTATTCTTCAAGATGATGCACTAGAGAGTCTTCAATAAATACGCATCCTTCCTTCCTACAATGAGATTTTGATGATGAGGTCTTCTTCACTGAAAGCTTGATATAGTAACCCTCCTTCTAGATCAATGGGTATTTTTCTTCTTTCCTTGTGTCCTTCTGCAAATGATTCCTTTTGACAAAAAAACCCTTCAAGATGATCCTTCAGTTGCCTTTTCTTGTTCACCTTTGCTCTCATACCATGTTGGAGAATACAATAGGGTAACTATTAATTTGTTTTCTCCTTAACTGTTATAGACATATTTGGGCACTGCAACCCCAATCACATATGTCCATAAACCAAGGGCTTCTAAACCCCTAAAAGTGTTGTTTCATACCCTAAAGGAACAAGGTCAACTAATTACATAATTTCCCAGAAGTTCTCCCTGAAAAACTGCTCAGAACTGGTCAAAACTAGACCATATAGACTGCTCCATGCTGAGGGTGCGATGCATCTCACCTGTCACATGCAAAGGGTGTGATGCATACTGAAAATCCCTTCTGTAGGGTGTGATGAGCGAGAGCAAACAAATGGCAGAGGTAGTTTGCTAGGTGGAAACCCATAGAATCTTCTAGAAACTGCACATTTGACACTTGCCTCTTTGAATTCGCCCAGGGATGAGTGAGAGATCATGAAATCTCCAAGTGGAACCAAGAACTATTAGTGAAATGACACTAATCAAAATCCCAGAAGCTGACTCAACCCACCTGCAAATACCTATATATGGATCCCTCATCCTAGAGATCCAGAGGCTGGAATTTTGTATTTTGTAAGGAAGTGCTGTTGGTTTCTCGGTGAAGCATTGTATTGTTGGGTGATCTAGCTTTTCATGAGGTGAAGAGGGCTTTCATGCTAGGAGGATGGCGCTGGATCAGACAAATGGGTTGTAATCCTCTCTTCTACTACTTCTATCAATAAAGCTATTTGAGTTTTCCTCCATATACTTGTATATTTCTGAATCTTGTATTTGTGTATGCATTTGTATGGTTAGTATACATCTGATCCTATATTGTTTATGGTTATAGATCATTATGCTTTGATGGTATTTTGCTGCTTTGACTCTACAAGTGTTCTTTGAAGCGGGACAAGTGAGAAAGGAGTGGCGAAAGCTCTATCAAAGGAGAGAGGAAACAAGCAAGGAGCCAAGTGAAAGACTGAGGTTGGTACTCTCTGCTTCTCTCTCATCTATCTCTCATAAAGGAAAACACAAGTAACTTTGGTTTGTTTGTTTCTAAGATAGCTACCCGTCTTAGTGGGACTAGCAGCTTTGAATGGACACTAGTTTTCCCGATAACAAAATGGTGACTCCACTGGGGAGCGAATAGTTTGATTGTTAGTTACTATTGTTTGCTTTATAAACTACAGACAGAGCTTGAAGTTAAGCCAGCTAGCCTTCGAACTGATTTTGCTATGCAACTGCAAAGTAGATCAACGCTGCTTCAGTCAATCTCCGGGTTAGTTTATGAACTAAACATCTGACTTGCAAACATCCTAAGTGCCTTGGTGGTAGCTCAAATAACCTCATTAGATCAGCCCCTATACTTTGTGTTTACTGTCTATCATTAGCTCAACCTAAATCCTTGAAATTAGCTGCAAACTGTGAGTGAAAACCAAGCTCAATCTCGTCCCTGGACCATCGCACTGTCTCTCATTGGCAACCTGGATGCATCGCACCTCCCGTGTGTTGCAGGTGAGATGCATCCCTGTTTCCTTGTGTTACAGGTGCGATGATTGAATGAGACTGTTTCTGCCTCCAGATTTTGGTTTTTTCTTCATTGTTTTCAGCTCTATTCAGTAGTTTTGCTGTCTATGATCAGTATATCATTGTTGAAACCTTCTTCCTTTGCATTATTCAGCCTCCATTGATAAAGAATTGTGAATTTTTTTTTTTAATGTATTATTCATCATTTACAGTTCTCCTTTGCAAATAGTAGCTTAATCAAATTTTCGTCTTTTGATTTGAAAGTGTCGCAAGTGTCGTTTTCAGTCAAAGAAAAGAGTGTCATAAAGTTTTCCTCTTTTAGATAGTCGATTACACTTTTGCCATTGTATTTGATTTGAATCATCAATTCTTTGAAGTATCGAAAGTAGTTTTAAAGTCGAAATTGAAAGTGTCGTCTAAATCTTCCTTTCATTTTTTGAAAAGAAATTGCTAAAGTGTCGCTTTGAGGAAATATAGTTCAGATCTGTACTTAGTTTTCTTTTTGTCATTCTCACATTAAGGAAACTGAAAAACAAATACATGCATGTGCATTTTCATTTAGACTGCATGTGGAAATTGATTTAGGACAGTGCATCTTAGTGTGTACTCTCTGCTCTATGTTGAAATAATTTTACTTCTCTTTCCTTAGTAGCTAGGATTTTCATTGCTAAAAGAAAGTAAACAACTGTTTATCATCTTAGATTGCATATTTAGGAATTTTATATCTACATCACGCGATGAACCTTAAAGGAAAACTTCTTAAGAAAGATCAACTGTAAAATAAACCTTAATGAACATAAAAACGCTTTGGAACCTAACGCACAACATCTAGAAGTCTAGGCTAGAGACATATTCCGGCGTCGTAAAGCCTGGTAACTATCATTTTCATCATAGGTTGGGTGATTCCTCCTCTTTGATATGACAAGTGCCAGTACGGACTTGTGCTCCCATGTATCGTCGAGTATATATTGGGAGACCACAATAGGCTATATCCTTTATCCTTAGGAAGCCGTGTCTGCTGCCCTATCGATCGCAATGCACTGAACACAACATTCACGAAGATTGACTGCCGTACGTAAAAAGTATTCTGCAATTTTGCGATTGGTTTGGTAATCCCTCTGTCTAGATTTCCAGAGTAGTCACTTTCGTTCCTTTTCAGACTCCTTAAAAGAAAAGGTCCATCTGAGCACTTGTCACTTCAGGCTTATTAAAATTTCAAGGCGACTAGAGTCATCTTTAGCTTTTTCTCGACTCTTAAAAATTGAAAAAGCAAGTTGTGTCAAAGCATCATAAAATTTATTTTAATTGGAATAACATCACTGTTCCCTCATTGGTCTTAGGTTGAGAAAATGGAGTCCACCAATCAAGGATTTCCCCTTGGGGGGAATCCTAGTCCTTTCTCTTCTTGGGGAGATGTTGGTGCTCCACACATGGCTACATTGTCCCTTCCAGGACTCACAATTGGCCTGCCAGTATGGCTTTTCTCGACCTCTGTCATTCAAAACACCGTAATTCCTTAGCAATCAAATCAGCAACCAGATGATACTAAAGTCACTCCCCCACCTTCTACTTTGTTTGTTTCTCCCTCTCCTTCTTCCTCTTCGCTTGGTGAAGCTAGTAACGCTAAAAATCAAGTAACTTAGAAGAAGAAGAAAGGAAAGGAAAAGAAGAAGAAGAAGCCAACGGTGAAAGGGGGCAACCATGCATCGTCTGGTGAAAATCCACACACTGCACCATCCAAACCTAAATCTCCATGTGTCATTTTTAAAGGAGACCACTATCATTGAGATTGTCCTTGCATCCCGCAGATCTTAAGGGATTGGTCTCCCCGCTTGCACAATCCATGTCTTCAACCTCTAACGATCATGTTGAGAGCACACCATCAACTAGTGAAAATGAAGTCAGTGGACAGAAGGGAAGATATAAATTTCCTTGTAGATTGTGTGAAGGCGATCATGCCCTCCACCGTTGTCCTTTCCTGGATGAAGCTAAAAGAGTATTGGATAACCGTCCTACTTCACCGCAACGACTTCCTCCTGGATATAAGAAACTCTTGCCGAGTCCATCGCTAGTTGAAAATCCGACTGACACACCTTTGTTGTCAGTCGAAGCACCTATCATTGAAGATAAACCCTTTGAGTCCACACTGGACCAAAGTCAACAGGTCGAGATGGCAGTCGACCCAGTCTTGTCTTCAGAAGGTCCACCTTCAGATGATACAGTCACCAAAGAGAATGAGAACGACACTGTTCAAATTCTTTTTGTTAACACAGAATCCAATGAACATGGGGGCAATCTACCCGTTCCTTTACCGCAGGAAGGAAGTTCGTCAGAGATTCATCCGGTCGTTTATTCGGTCCCTCCTCCAAGCAATCTAGTCGTTTCCTTCGATTGGAATCTACTAGGGAGACCCCACCTACCATCTAATGTACCATTCCGAATCATAGTACAAGCTTACAGAATGATCATGGCTGGTACTATCATAGATGAAGGGGCTTCCGTGAGTATCCTTTCCTCAACTGCTTGGAAAGCGCTTGGTTCGCCATCGCTTCTGCTTGAGATTCGAAATATGTTAGGCTTCAACAAAGGAACCAGTCGACTGTTAGGGATACTTCCAAATTTTCCTATAACTTTGAGAAGGAAAATCGTTCATCTAAACGTGATGGTAGTCCAAGGGCCTCTAGATTACAATCTACTCCTTGGGCGTGACTACATTTACAGCATGGGAGCTATTGTTTCCTCACTCTTTTGAGTGATGTGTTTCCTATATGAAGGTAGAATGGTCCAACTCGTTGACCAACTTTCATTTCCCGGTTCAAACACGGCTACTAGTCAAATGCCATCCCTAACTGGTCTTTTTGCACAAGGAATGTCTCATCAACCTCTAGTCCGTCCACCTGATGAGCGCGAGTGATTTGGTGAATGTGACTAAACCCAGGGGGCATGCGCCTTGGTCTGCTTCGGTAGGAAAACCCCAGGTATAAGGTAGGAGTTTTCGCATAAGATATATGACTAGTCTGACACACCCGTCCATTTAGGAAAATGGGATTAGACTGGAAAAGGATTCCCTTGTCAAACGTTATGTGAGTGGAAGCTCCCACCATTCACCTTTGTCTATTTCGATGGACAGAGCCAAGGAAGTGTTTTGTTTACAAATGCGGACGAAGCAACCTTGCTTTAATGCAAGAACTTCCATATGGTAACCTGGAAACTCTACTTCTCTTTCTACCTAGGGGCATGCAAACCTTTTGTACGCAAGTGAAAAGTGACCAGCGTAACTCTAACCCCGTAGTTTTTACTAACTTCAACTGCTTAAGTTAGGTGATTGGTCTGGTCAACCATTCACCTTTGCAGGGGCCAAATGGCACCGACAAAGTAAAGGAAAGTTTTCCCGTCGAGAAGCTATCCTACCTAACCTCAGTAGTTATTTAACCCCTAGGACAGTAGTTGGTCGTTCCTAGCTTGCATACAAAAGGATCCGGAGAAAAGTTGCGCATGGGGCAAGCTCCCTAAAAAATGAACCTACTAATGAGAGACATCCTTATTATAATGCGCATGGGGTTAACGCTACCAATCCATTTTAGTGTTGCCTATATGTTCAAGAGAAGTCGCTCAGAGAATTCACTGACCCAGCTAACACCTCATCCGCTACAATACCTTCACGCTCCATTCTTTCATGGCCGCCACCCTGAACCTTTTATCATCAGATCGTTTTCACCTCCACAAAATCATTTGCTCTGTTCTGTGTCGTAGATGTGGGATTCATTAAGGGCCTCCTACGACAGGTCACTTCATGTCGACATCAGCTCATTATCCAAGAAGTCGACTTAGGAACAACCCTTTCAGTACTTTGAAGCTTGCATGCCTCATGGCAAGTTTCTCACTTCCGGCGACAGGTTTACATCAATGGCCTTCAACTGAAAGATTTTGCGTGGTGTTTGACATTGACTCATGTATTCACACCACGTGAATTGTACTACAGTACCTTGAGGGTCATTATCATTATCAGTGATTCCTCTCACGCCTGTTAACAACTTACATCATTGGTTGGTAATTAGGCGATGTCTTTCCATGTTCGACACCAGAACATCTTTTCACATGGATGGACTTGTACTCCGAGCGAAGATTGAACGAGTTTGAAGACCCTGGATCTAGTTTCATCCATCTAGGATATGATATATTCAAGAAAATAAAGACATCAAATGTACATCATAGCTGCACAAATAATCATCCAAGCCAAGGGATGATGGCTCTACTAGAATCATCAGTCTGCCACACAGACAGTTGTCTGTCCTATGTACATGAAAATGAATTTATAAAGCTGAGCATGGGAATGCCCGCCTCAACTAGATCATGAAAATATTATGAAGATAATGTATTGTATTGTATCTTATTACAGGTCACCTTCCAGTTCGAAAAACCTCGGATCCTCATGATAAAGCATTTCACTCGACATCAGAAGATTTACGACCTCATGCTTTAGGGGGCAACTGTTATAGACATATTTGGGCACTGCAACCCCAATCACATATGTCCATAAACCAAAGGCTTCTAAACCCCTAAAAGTGTTGTTTCATACCCTAAAGGAACAAGGTCAACTGATTATCCCAAAAGTTCTCCCTGAAAAACTGCTCAGAACTGGTCAAAATTGGACCATAGAGACTGCTCCATACTGAGGGTGCGATGAATCTCACCTGTCACATGCAAAGGGTGCGATGCATACTGAAAAACCCTTTTGTAGGGTGCGATGAGTGAGAGCAGACAAATGGTAGAGGCAGTTTGGTAGGTGGAAACGCAGAGAATCTTCTAGAAACTGCTCATTTGGCACTTGCCTCTCTGAATTCGCCCAGGGATGAGTAAGAGATCATGAAATCTCCAAGTGGAACCAAGAAATATTAGTGAAATGACACTAATCAAAATCCCAGAAGCTAACTCACCCACCTGCAAATATCTATATATGGATCCCTCATCCTAGAGATCCAGAGGCTGGAATTTTGTATTTTGTAAGGAAGTGCTGTTGGTTTCTCGGTGAAGCATTGTATTGTTGGGTGATCTAGATTTTCATGAAGTGAAGAGGGCTTTCATCCTGGGAGGATGGAGCTGGATCAGGCAGCTGGGTTGTAATCCTCTCTTCTACTACTTCTATCAATAAAGCTATTTGATTTTTCCTCCATATACTTGTATATTTCTGAATCTTGTATTTGTGTATGCATTTGTATATATTTCTGAATCTTGTATTTGTGTATGCATTTGTATGGTTAGTATACATCTGATCTTATATTGTTTATGGTTATAGATCTCTATGCTTTGATGGTATTCTACTGCTTTGACTCTACAGGTGTTCTTTGAAGTGGGACAAGTGAGAAAGGAGTGGCGAAAGCTCTATCAAAGGAGAGAGGAAACAAGCAAGGAGCCAAGCGAAAGACTGAGGTTGGTACTCTCTGCTTCTCTCTCATCTATCTCTCATAAAGGAAAACACAAGTAACTTTGGTTTGTTTGTTTCTAAGATAGCTACCCGACTTAGTGGGACTAGCAGCTCTGAATGGACACTAGTTTTCTCGATAACATTAACCTTAATAATTGCTTGTGAACTTTACTTTATTTTCTTATGTTTCTTTATTAGATGTTATCATCAAACAATTATCAAGAAAAAAAACAGTAAAGACAATGGACATAGAAATTAGGCTCCAAGCTAGTGCAAAACCCATCCAAGGGGAAAACCGAGAAAATACCCTCTTCTTATATAATCTACTTCAAATGAGAAAACCAAGACCAAAACCTCAAGACCAAGACCTCCTTCAAGGATCAAGTCAGCCCTCCGAGAAACCCTTCCAATTATGTCGACATCAAACCAAGTCAATAAGAGTCAAACCCTTCGAGCGCTGCACCAAACTCTTCCTACGGCCTATAGTCAATCTGCAACTTTCCCCCTGCAACAACTCAATATCTTCGCACGTGTGAGAGAAATTATGGAAAAACCTTAACCAAAGACTTGATTTTTCTTCCGTCTAGCTCCATATTCTTTTCTCCTTGATTTTCTCGATTTCTTCCTTGAATTTCACACTTCAGATTGAACTTCTTAATTACAGATCGAATTGGTTTCCAAATGAGGTCGAGAAAATTCTATTTATAATCATCTGTGGAGGTCGAATAGGCTTCTCTAGGATGACTTGTCTTTAATAGGGCTGACTTGTGCTAGGATGCTTATTTTGACTTTCTTGCCTCAAAATAAATTATTTTTCATGATGCATCTTGCCCAGATGGGTCTTATATACATGACATTGACTCTCTTGACTCACAACAATAAATATTATGACATGAAAAACTCTTGAAGCATGAAGAACATGATTTCCCTAGAAGATCAATCAAAATAAACATGAAACCCATGCTTTAAAACTCATATTTTTCTTTTTATTGTTACATAAGATATACATATTGACACGATTACAATGACAATTATGAAGACTGAAACTAGTTACATTTTCCAACAGGGGTAATCCCCCAAACTACCAAATTGATATCTGCTCTATCTATCCTTGGAATAAACTTGTTTCACCTTCTATTTTCAATTTTAAAAAGATTATGATAAATAAATGTTGGGGCAATATGATGGTTAGAGATACTATTAAACTCAAACTATATTAGTAGACCAAACACCCTTTGATGGGAACCGTTTTCCCATCCCATAGAAGTGATTATGAGAACAAAGTCTCAAGTATTGGAAGAATATCATAAGTATTCTTCAATAATGAGGAGGAGTTGCCAAGAGGGTTAAAAAGGGTGGTAGTCTTTAACCTTTCTATGATAGACGAAAGAATATTAAAAATATGTAAACAAATTTCAACATATGTAAGAAACTATTAAACCTTGTCTACATCCCAATAACTACAATGACAAATAAAACATGCTCGAATTTAAAATAGTTTGGGAAAATTAAACATTCATACAAACATGCAGAAATAAATGTTAGAACTATTTAAGATCTATAAAATAAATTATCACTCAAAATTATGAACATCCAATCAAGAAAACCCAATAGATAACAAATGCCTCACTAAATAATTACTCGGCTAACAATTCAAACAATAATAGTAAAATGAGATCAAGTTCGCAGTTTTATTATTACAGAAATAAACTCCATTACATAGGCTTACAATAAAAAAGAAGAAGAAATGTCAATAAATAAAAGAGATAATGGAGTGCTCTTCACAACATGCTACTCTGTTGTGTTACAATGACCTCTTGGCCCTAAGATTTGAGTATTTTGTTTCCATATCAGACTCCAAGAATTCCTTGTTTCATCTTCAACAACCCCTTTTATTCTTGTGAAAATCAGTTATGGGATTCCATTGCATAATCATATTTTAGGTTTAATGATTCATCTATTAAATATTTCAAGCCTTTCTAAACATATATATTCTCATCCATGTGATAAATTATACATCAAACTCTGTTATTATTTTGAATTTCGAGAGTAATGTTGGGTTTGAGTAATTTCCCCTGAAATTATAATAGTCCTTTGACTTTAGTCAATGTATTGACATTATAGTTTTAATGTTGAAATATGGCAACAAGAATATTCCAATTTAATTTTTTCTTGAATTAAATTGTGAATTAAAATCGAATTTAGTCTTAACAACTACTTGGAAATAATTAATTAATTTATTTTAAATTAATTAGTTGGAGAAATTCAAGTTAGAAGTCTTTCTGAAGTCATGCAAGAGTTATCCCTCAAATTAAGGAGATAAGATTGAGTTATATTTGAGTTGTAATTAGTTAACTCAGTTTATTGAGTTAAGTCCAGTTAAATTAGTTCCAAACTATTTGAGGAACTAATAGTGAGTTAAGAATCAGTTGATGCATTAATGCACTCAACTAGTGCTACTCCAGTTAACTGAATATTCCCTCATCAGAAACTCATGCATGTCTATTTTGAGAAAGACCCATTTGAGATTAAAGTTCAAGGACAATGTACTATCAGTTGCATGTGTTTTCTCATGGAGAAAACTCATGCATGTAGTCAAGGACCTATCCTTGAGGATTGCGCAGTTTTGGAGGATGGGTTTTCCACTTGGTAAAAGGGAATCGTCCACAAGGAACAACACAAGGAAATAGGAGCTTGGAGGGCAGAGAGGAAGGCTCGAGAGAAGCCAAGATTTCCTGTGAGCATCTGTGAGGATTGTACTAAGAGCTGGCTAGCTGTGAGAGCTAAGGTTTTGTATAATTCCTATGTATTTCCACCATGTATGATAATTCAATAGTGTGGGGTTTTTAGGTGAGGCTTTCCCCAAAGTATTTTCATGTGTATTGTGCATTGATTCTTCTTCTTCTGGTTATATTGTTCAGCTCAATCTTTAAGCTTCCGAAAATTGATAGTAGAAGTAGGTTATAGTATTCTGCTTTGATTTATATTGCATTATCGGGTTAACCTACACAGATTTTCTACATGGTATCAGAGCTGGATTTGTAGAAATTATTCTACATGGTATAGAGCTGGAATTGTAGAGATTTTCTACATGGTATCAGAGCTATGAATAGTATACTGAGAAGATAATTCGAAGTTTGAAGTTCGGGGTTGCAGATGCAAATCGAATTCATATCATACTTCAAGGTTGGCCAATGACGTTCTATGGATTGAGACTTGAGTATGCCTTGGAAGGCAGCTCAAATTACATAGCATGGAAAGATAGAATGGAGGCTGTATTGGAAGACAATGGCTTGAAGAAATTCATTGATCGAGAAATCCCAAAGCCAGCGTCAACTAATGCACAAGAGTTGGCTGAGTGGAAGAAGTGTGCGGCGAAGGCGAGATGGATCATCCTTGAGGGAGTTCGAGACCATATTGTCTCGAGTCTCCATGGGAAGGATACTCCATTTTCAATGTGGAAGACATTGAAGGACCTCTACCAAAACAGTAGCGACCAGAGGAAATTGGCGCTCAAGGATAAGCTTCGAAGAATCAAGATGGAGAAGGGCGATACTATTTCCACATATCTGAACAAGCTCACCACCTGCAGAGATGAGCTTGGCACTGTGGGAATAACTACTGTTGATGATGATATGGGGAGCCTCGCTCTCCTTGGCCTTCCAAAGAGTTGGAATAGCTACCAGGACTCTATGAATGGAAGGGAGAAATTGCCAGATTGGGAACGACTGTGGTTGGATCTTATGTAGGGGGAGATTATTAGGAGCACAAGAGATGGTTCTTTATCCAAGAATGATGATGAAGAAAATAAGGCCTTAGCAATTAAGCCAAGGAAAGGGAAGGGGAAGGCTTCCCATTTCAAATCGAATTCTTCTCATGGAGGGAAGAAGGGTGACATGTCTAAAGTAAGATGCTTTAATTGTCACAAGATGGGACATTATGCAACTAATTTCCCATCGAAGAAGTCCAAGAAGGGATCCTCAGAAGGATCGGAAGGTGAGGCATTAGCCTCTGAGTTCAAAATGGAAGTTACCCTCATCGCATGCATGGTGTCATCGATGGTGGGTTGTGTCTGGTATCTTGACAGTGGAGCCTCATTCCACATGACCGGTGATAAAAATTTATTCAGTGCTTTGGAGGAGAAAGACCTCAAGATGTGCATAGAGATGGGTGACAACGGAAGGTATAATGTTTCAAGAGTGGGCACGGTTGCCTTTCAGAGGGAGCATGGATCTCCTCTCACCTTGACAAATGTGATGTATGTGCCTGGACTGCAGAAGAACTTGGTATCGGTCATGATGTTGGAGGACAAAGGCTATGCTTTTGTATTCAGTAAGGGAAATGCATTCCTAAGACACATAGCCACAGGTCAGACCAAGAGGATAGGGATTCGAGTGAAGAATCTCTATAAACTAGAGGTAGATGATTGTGCAACATTGAGTATGAAAGCATAATTGGTTCAAAGCCAAGACATTGGCGAGTTGTGGCACAGGTGGTTGGGCCATTTGAATCATGGGGATTTGAAGATAATGCAACAGATATCTAGAGGACTTCCCAAAGGTAAACTTGAGCAAGTTGACACATGCAAAGGTTGTACCTTGGGAAAGTACACGAAGTCTTCCTTTCATGATCGAGACAGTCGAGCAGAGGCTATCTTAGAGCGAGTTTATACTGATTTGTGTGGACCATTCTCGACGAAATCCACAATTAAGCAAAGGTATTATGTGATTTTCATTGATGACTATTCTCATAAATGTTGGATTTATTTCATGTAGACGAAGGACCAAACTTTCACAAAGTTTTGTGAGCTCAAAGCTTTGGTCAAGAAAGAGTCAGGGAAGAAGATCAAGGCCTTGACAAGCAACAACGGTGGAGAATATGTATCTCAAGAGTTTAAGGACTTCTGTGTAGCGGAAGGAATTAAACGAGAGTTGACGACACCTCATAACCCACAACAGAATGGGGTGGCTGAGAGGAAGAATATAACTATTGTAGGGGCAGCACGGGCAATGCTGCATGACCAAGACCTACCTCTTCACTTGTGGGCTGAGGCATGCAACACAACGATCTATTTGCAGAATAGAAGCCCACATCGCATACTTGGGATGAATACACTAGAGGAAGCTTTCTCCGGTAAGAGACTAGATGTGGGTCACTTCGGGATCTTTGGCTCATTGGCATATTGCCATGTGACAAAGGATGCACTGAAGAAGCTTGAGTCGAAAACACAGTTGGGGATATTTGTGGGGTACACTGATACACTTCACAACTATCGGGTGTACTTGCTTACTCCTCAGAGGACAGTGGTTCTCAGAGATCTAAAGTTTGATGAGCAGAAGGCCATGCGAGTTTCCCTTGAGAGGGAGCTCCAACTACAGGCTGTGGAAGAATTGTTGGTTCATAAGGAGGAGGAGCCTTAGATTGATGCGGAGCAGTTGCATGCAGAGGTTCCAGGAGTGGAGACATCCACTCAAGCAGAGTCTTCCAAAGATGGACGGAAGCACACAAGAGAAACTGACAGATTGTTGGTGGATGGGAGAGAGAATGTGGGAGCACCATCTTCTTAGCACAGACAGAGGAGGTCACTTGAGAGGTACACTGGATACATGGTCCTTACTGGGGAATGTGTTGAGACTGAGCCATCTTCCTTTGAGGAAGAAATGCAGCAGCCGATTTGGGCTGATGCTATGGTGGAGAAGTATGACTGCATAGTTCGTAATAGTGTTTGGGACGTGGTTCCGAGACCAGAGAACACGTCAGTTGTGAGTTCCAGTTGGCTTTACTAGGTAAAGCAAGATGTTGATGGTAGTGTGGAGAAGCATAATGCAAGATTGGTTGCCCATGGCTTTTTACAGGTCGAGGGGATTGAATATGATGAGACTTTTGCTCTTGTCGCAAGGTACTCATCTATCATATTTATGTTGGCACTATTAGCACATATGGGTTGGAAGATCCATTAGATGGATGTGAAGACTGCCTTCCTCAATGGCCAGATTGAGGAAGAGGTGTACATAGAGCAGCCAGAAGATTTTGAGACCTTCGATTGTGAGTTGCATGTGTTCCGACTCAAGAGAGCATTGTATGGGTTAAAGCAAGCACCTCGTGTTTGGTACACCAGGATATACAACTACTTCACCGGGTTGGGCTTCACAAAGAGTGAAGCAGATGTGAACTTGTACCACATCGTGGTGAAAGGTAAGATGTTGATCATCGTACTTTATGTTGATGATATCATATTGACTGGTGATGATCAGTTGATCATGTCTTTCAAGGAGGATCTTGCAAGATAATTCGAGATGAAAGACATGGGTCTCATGCATTACTTCCTTGGCATGGAAGTGTGATAGAAGGAAGGGGAGTTGTTTGTGTCTCAGGGAAAGTATGCCAACGAGATACTCGGGAGATTCCACATGGAGAAATGCAAGCCCATGCAGACTCCCATAGCAGGTAACTAGAGGACGGAGGTTGCTACTTCAAAGAAGTGGTAGAGGCTATTGTGTACAGGAATCTTGTGGGTTCACTGATGTACTTAGTGAACACATGACCAAATTTGTGCTATGCGGTGAACCAGCTGAGTTAAGCAATGGTTCAGCCTACCAAGATGTTTTGGAAGGTGGCAAAGCATGTATTGAGATACCTCAGAGGCACATCTTAGTATGGATTATGTCAGGCCAGGGTAACTCCAGAATGAGCGGAAGAAAAACTGATATCTAATTTCATTAGAGAGCTATTGATTATATACAAGAAGGAGACGGAACAGTTCATCTTCTTGATGACTGTTCACGTTCCAGTTCACCCATCCGTTGAGGATTAGGTGTCAACATTCCCCCCCTTAATCTGAAGGGATGTTGGTGAGTCCAAGCATCGTTCTGAATCTTTCAAGCTTTTCTCTTCCAAGCGCTTTGGTGAAGATGTCTGCAATTTGCTCGTTTGTGGAACAATGACGGAGATGGATTGTTTTGGCCTCAACATGATGTCGGATAAGATGATATTTAGTATTGATGTGCTTAGTACGATCATGGAACTTTGGGTTCTTGGCCAACTTTATTGCAGAGGTGTTATTAATCATGAGTGGAGTTGATTGTATTTGTTTTACCTGCAAATCTTCAAGAATTTTCCTGAGCCACACAATTTCTTTCGTTGCTTCAGCTGCTGCCATGTATTCTGCTTCTATTGTGGAATTTGCTGGTACTGATTGTTTGCGTGATCTCCAGGAGACAGCTCCTGATCCAAGACTCATAGCATATCCTGAAGTAGATACCCCAGTTTCTTTGTCTCCATCGAAGTCTGAATCAGAGTATCCAATCAAGCTGAAGTCGTCCACCTGTGTATACTTGATTCCAAGGTCTTGAGTTCCCTTCAAGTAACTTAGAACTCTTTTTGTAGCAGACCAATGTCCCTCACAAGGCTTTTGCATAAACCTGGAGAGGATTCCAACAACAAATGAAATGTCTGGTCTGGTAGTAGTGAGGTAGATGAGACTTCCTACAAGCTGTCTATACTTTGTTGCATCCTCAAATTCCTTTCCTTCAATAGATGTGAGCTTCAAGTTTTGTTCCATTGGAGTAGAAATATGGACTTTGGATGTTGGGTTACTTCAATGCCAAGATAGTAATGAACATAGCCCAAATCAGTCATTTCAAAATTTTTTCCTAATTCTTTATTTATGGATGCAATATAGCTTTCATTGTTCCCTGTCATTAAAAGATCATCTACATATACCACAAGATATACAACTTTTTTGCCAACTTTCTTGACAAATAAAGTTGCATCATCAAGATCAAAATGATTGAAGTTGAGTTTCAGAAGATGCTCAGTTAGTTTTTCATACCAGGCTCGTGGTGCTTGTTTGAGGCCATACATGGACTTTACAAGTTTGCATACTTTATGTTCATGTCCTTTCACAACAAATCCTTTAGGCTGGGACATAAAAACATTCTCTTTTAGATCTCCATTCAAGAATGCAGTTTTTACATCCATTTGATGGACTTTCCAACCGTTCTGAGCAGCTAGTGCAAAGAGTGTCCGGATGGTGGCCCATTTTGCTGTGGGGGCAAAAGTTTCCTCATAATCGACCCCTTCCTTCTGTGCAAAACCTTTTGCCACAAGCCTAGCTTTGTGCTTGTCAAGTGAGCCATCAGCTTTGTATTTGTTCTTGTAGACCCACTTGCAGCCAATTGGTTTGGTTCCAAATGGAGGATCAACCAGCTTCCAAGTGCCATTCTTTATGAGGGCATCATACTCCTTCTGCATCGCTTCTTTCCATTCATCATGAGAAGCAGCTTCTTTGAAGGAAGTTGGTTCAAAATCTGTAGACAAGTTCAATTCACAATCATAAGTAACATCCATATCAACAGGTGAATTAGAGTTATCTACATCACCTCCATCTTGTCGGTTTGTATTTCTGGTTCCTGTTTTTCCGATTTCATCAGGATGAACACTTTCAAGTGTCTTTGTCAGCCACTTTGGGGGACCTTTCTGAGATGGTCCAGGCTTCTCTGTTGATTGAGTTGGGTCTGAATCAAGATTGAGTCTCCCAATTCTATCAATTACATCACTTAAAGCATCATCCGTTGTTGGAGTGTCATGCAGGGGAGATTGTTCTTCAGAAGAAGATTCCACATGTTGATCTAGTATAGGAATCCCCCCTTCAAGATGTGGAATCTGATTATCAAACTCTTGAAATGATTTCGGTTTTGTGAATCTATCCAAGCGATCAAGTTGCCGCTCAACAACATTGTCAGATTTGGATGATTCGAGAAAAATGACATCTCTAGATAAAACAAACTTTTTATTTACTTAATCATAGAGGCGGTATGCTTTAGATGTGTTTGAATACCCCAGGAAGATACACTTACAACTTCTAGCACCAAGTTTGTTTCTATGTACCTTTGGTATTAAAGCATAACAGGTGGAACCAAAAATCCTGAGATGTTTTACCGAAGGAACATGTCCATACCACAATTCATAAGGAGTCTTGTTTCTTATAGTACTAGATGGACATCTATTCTTTATATATGCAGCACATAGAACAGCATCAGCCCAAAACATTATCTTTACATTTTTGAAGAAAAGCATGGATCGGACCATATTCAAAATTGTTCTGTTCATTCTTTCAGCTACACCATTCTATTGAGGATTATAAGGCACAGTTGTTTGATGTTTGATCCCATGTTGGCGAAGATAGTGTTCAAATTCATTTGATGTATATTCTTTTCCATTATCAGTGCGAATAGACCCAATATGAGATTGTGCATCATTTTCAATCCATTTATGAAAATTCTTGAATGTTTGAAAAGCATCAGATTTGTTCTTCAATAAATAAACCCAACACATTCTGGTGTAATCATCAATAAATGTCATGATATATTTATTTCCATTTGCAGAAGGAACAGACATTGGACCACATAAATCTGAATGAATGAGTTCAAGCTTCCTATGTGCTCTTGAATGTGAATCATGAAAAGACTGTTTGCTATGCTTTCCTAGAATGCAAGCATCACATTGCTTATGTTTTCTAGGAATTGTAGGCAAACCAGCAACACCATTTTTCTTTAATAAGCGGAGACTGTCATAGTTTAAATGTCCAAATCTAGCATGCCATAATAAACTTGATGGAAGTGTACCTTCTTCATGATGAGAAATATATGAGAAATGTTGTGCATGAGCAGAGGTTCCTTGCAGTTTAAGGAGTCTTTCTTCTTCTATACCCCTCATGACAAGTGAGTGGTCAGATGCCTTTCTTACCTCAAGCTTGCCATCAAACATATGAATGGAGTGACCTTGCTGGCGGATGTGGACCAGGGACAACAAGTTTCTCTTGAGCTGTGGGAGATATAGAACATGGTCCAGAAGAAAGTCTCGAAGACCAGGCAGTTTAAGCCTGATTGTGCCAAGCCCTGATGGCTTGATTTTTGACTGATCTGCAAAGTATACTGCGCCATCAACATTGTCAGTGAAATCTTCAAAAAAATCTTTCCTATGAGTCATATGACAGGTTGCTCCTGAATCAAGCAACCAGTCATTTTTCGAAGAAGCAAGTGAAGCATTAAACAAATCTTCATTTACTCCAATGTTACATTGTGCCTCAATATAGTGAGCGGATTCAGGTGCTTTACCTTTGTCTGTGTCATCAATTTTACCTTTCTGCTGGTTTCTTCTCTGCTCAATTTTGTCCCATGGTAGCTTGCATGTAGAGGCATCATGTGATCCATTTCGTTTGCAGCGAATGCAATGCAGATCTGCCTTTTCTGCTTGAGAATGTCTACCCCCCCTGCCTCTGAAGTATCTTCCTCTTCCTCTTCGTCCTCCTCTTCCTCTTGTAGAATCTTGAGCAGGATGCTTTTCTTTATGAGCAAGGAAAACAATCTCTTCAGAAGATTCAGGGACTGTCTTCTTTCCAAAGGCTTTCTCTCTTTCAGCAAACTTTTTCACAAGAGACTCAAAGGTTATGTCTTTAAGATTTCCATTTGCTTGTAAAGACTCAAGATAGTTGGAGTAGGTAGGATAGAGTGCTTTGAGAAAGGCAATAAGAGAGATATCCAGCTCAACCTTAGTGGATTTAATATCATGCATTATAGACTTTATTTTAGATGCAAGAGCAAGAGGATCATTATTTTTCAGTTCAAGAGTGAAGAGTTTAATCATCAGTTGAACAACTTCAAGTGCAGAATGTGAATCATAGAGTTCTTTCAGCTTTTGTAAAGCTTCAAAGGCAGTGGAATAGGATGAAATATGACGACTTACTTCTTCATTTACAGATGCTGCGATCAATGCATAGGCTTTGCTGTTCTTGTTTTCCCAAATAACAAGTTCTTTATCTGATGTAGGCTGCACAGGGTCTTTGTCTTCTTCTCCGACACACACTCCTTTCCACAACTCATTGTAGATGAGGGTGTGTTTTACCATCCGAGACCATTCAGAATAGTTCTCCTTGCCAGTGAGAACTATTCCAACCATAGAGATGATTGAATGCATTCTGTAAAAATTACTTCTGCTGATAAAAAAAATCCTTACGTTACAGCCTTCAAATCCTTCTGATATTTGCTAAAAAACATTAGTATTTCATTGTACATATCACTGCAATACTACTATGTTTTGCAAGGGATCACTTCAATACTTCAATGTATTAATATATCACTTCAATATATCAATATCATGTAATACTGCAAATGCTTTGATACCATTTGAACTACCAAACACAGTTTTGTTACTATACGGTGCCAGATGTTATTTGTCAGTTACCATACCAAAAACTCATTCAATAACTTATTCAAGCAACGCATTCAAAAACTTATTGAAACAACGCATTGAAGCAGCTGGTCAATATGTATGCTGGTCAATCATTAACAAGACATATACATACAGTTTCATTGAGCACAGGTCATTGGCTCCAAAAACAAGCCTAAATCCCACTATTTTTACAGCAGAAAGCGCAAACACCCTCAGAACTTACTATTCAACGGTTTGAAGGATACACATTTTCATGAAGACCTTTTGTTCGGGATTTTTTCCATACTGTCTTGCCTTGCAACGGGATGCGATCAACTGAAAATCGCTGGATGATTTACGACTTGAACAAACAAAGTGTCTTCTGTCTCAGAGCTCAAAGAAAGCTACGCCGGAACAGGAAGAAATGATTGAGAAGCTGAGGAAGGAATTAGAGACTAACCAGGAGACCACGTTGAGCCTCTGCACCGAGAAAGTCTTGCTCGCACAACAAGCATACGATCTGATTGACAGTCATGTCAAAAGACTCGACGAGGACTTGAGTCAATTTGCTGAGGACCTCCTTCAATGGGAAACTGGGCCTCGTCACAGTAATTCAGGCCGATGAAACCAGGACTTTGGCTTCGATCTTCGCTATACGATCAAATTCAGGTTATGTGAAAATCTTTATGCCTCGAGCTACTTGCTCAAGAGCGGAAGCACGATACCAACGATAAGACGCGTGAAGAGAAGGAAAATACCTCCATTACCAGCTGTAAGGCGTCGAGGGATAGGTTCCGGCAGGCTGGGGACACGTTATACCTCCTCGCAGAAGGAAATGCGCTGTCTCGTCGGTGCTCGTTCAGGGAGCGCAGAGATATCTGTCAGAGGAATATCAGACAGAGGCAGAGCAGCGCAGGACAGAGGCATTATGGCAAACGTTCAAGCAGAGGCATTATGGCCAGAGGAGTTACAAGGATTCTGGGACCTGCGCTTTGATACCATGTCAGGCCAGGGTAACTCCAGAATGAGCGGAAGAAAAACTGATATCTAATTTCATTAGAGAGCTATTGATTATATACAAGAAGGAGACGGAACAGTTCATCTTCTTGATGACTGTTCACGTTCCAGTTCACCCATCCGTTGAGGATTAGGTGTCAACAGATTATGGTACAAATAGACAGAGGGAGTGAAGCTACAAGGTTTCACTGACGCAAATTGGGCAATGATTCCATCAGACCGGAAGAGCACATCAGGAGGGATTTTCAAGCTTGGGTTAGTGATAGTTTCTTGGTACAACAGGAAATAGAGGTCGGTTGCACTCAAATCGATAGAGGTAGAATACATGGCTGCAAGTCAGGTACCATGTGAGGCCATCTGGATGTGGAAAATCCTAGTTGGTTTGTTTGATTAGAGGATGGATCCAACTGTGATCTATTGTGATAATCAGAGTTGTATCAAACTCTCTAAGAATCCAATATTTCATGATAGGTCCAAGCACATCGACATCCGATATCATCATCTCAAAGATTATGTAGTGAGGAGGATCATGTTGCTGCAGTATATTTCGATAGAGGAGCAAGATGCTGACATTTTGATAAAGGCAATGTCAAAGTGTAAATTCGAGTTCCATAGAGACAAGATCAGTGTGGCAGGTAATCCCTTTCTTGTTGAGAGGGAGTGTTGAAATATGGAAACTATTAGAAAATTATGTATTATGGAGCAATGGAACACATAAAATATTGCAGAAATATAAACACAGAAAACGCATAAAACAAGAGAGACACAGATATACGTGGTTCACCCAGTTTGGGCTACGTCCATGGAGAAACAACCAGTCCTTCCTTTTATATTATCCAGCAAACTGAAGAGATACAACCTACAGTAGATTTGCAGCGAATATTTTTCGGGCAGTTTCGAACTGGGGTCTAATGTGGCGATACCTTTGAATATAGAAGATAATCAGGCTCCACACCCAACAGAAACAAGAATATTCCAATTTAATTTGTCCTTGAATTAAATTGTGAATTAAAATCAAATTTAGTCTTAACGGCTACTTGGAAATAAGTAATTAATTTATTTTAAATTAATTAGTTGGAGAAATTCAAGTTAGAAGTCTTTATGAAGTCATGCAAGAGTTATCCCTTAAATTAAGGAGATAAGATTGAGTTATATTTGAGTTGTAATTAGTTAACTCAGTTTACTGAGTTAAGTCCAGTTAAATTAGTTCCAAACTGTTTGAGGAACTAATAGTGAGTTAACAGTTAGTTGATGCATTAATACACTCAACTAGTGCTACTCCAGTTAACTGAAGATTCCCTCATCAGAAACTCATGCATGTCTATTCTAAGAAATACCTAGTGGAGATTAAAGTTCAAGGACAGTGTACTATTAGTTGCATGTGTTTTCTCATGGAGAAAACTCATGCATGTAGTCAAGGATTTATCCTTGAGGATTGCGCAATTTTGGAGGATGGGTTTTCCACTTGGGAAAAGGGAATCATCCACAAGGAACATCGCAAGGAAATAGTGTAGAAATATAAAAAAACCATATTAAACACTCACAACAAATTAACACACAATAATCAAACCAGGAATACACAAAAGACAAACTGGTGAAACATGCAGAGAGCCATCATGTGGCCTCTCATGCTCATGTATTTATCTCTTATTCAAATAATTTAATAATACATTTAAATACATGAGAAAGTGGTCTTAAGATAGTGTGTCTATCTTAGACTCACTTGGTTGAGACATTTTCTCAACTTACACACTAATTTAGGAGAGCTAGTTGGAGAGAATCTCTCCTCCTAACTAAACTCCTTAGTTTGAGAAACTAACTCTCATGATTTAATTTAATTAATTATTTTATTTGGATTTATAATTGTTTTTAAGAGAGTGAGGCTAACATTCCCCCCCTCAATGATAAATCCAAAAAGAACAAGGAACCATCTTCCAAGTTCTCAAGTTGCTCCTAAAAAATCATTTGCCTGAAAAAACTACCAAATCTGGATGCTGAAAAAAACTCAAATCTGAAGAGAACATGAATCAGCTGCATGACTGATTCATCTCTGAATGTCACTTGACAACTCCATCATGTGCCAAGCCACAAAAGGATCCAACTGTCCTTTGCTTGAAAACAACATCCGGTGTCCACTGACACAATTTGATGAATGCCCACTGGCATATTTGCTGATGATGATCGCCCACTGGCTGATGAAGATGCCCACTGGCTGCTTCACTGATGTTGTCGAGACTTTCATTCTGACAACCACTTGTCAATTTCATTGACATTTTCCCCCCTTTGTCAGTTGAAAGGAGAGACAATCATCTGCATTTGATATCTGAACTCCCCCCCTTCAGGTGTAGGAGAGTTTCACTGTTGTACTCCCCTGTTCAACTGCACGAGAGTACCATCGTCATTTGACTGTTGGCTGCAATATGTGTGAGTGAATCCGATTGTAAAACTTGTACAATCTTCTGGCTGTGGATGACCATTCCCATGGATCAATCCATGAATAATCAATCTTTAATCGGGTAGGTTGGTGTTGTTTGCAGTATTTCGCTAATGAATGATTATGCTTGCCACAATAGTGACAAGGATGAAGATCAAAACACTGATCTTCCAGATGACCGGTTCTTTGACAATGAGAACATTTTGGTTTGTCTGCAACTAGAGTTTGTATGCATTTCTGTTTGTCCGCACTTTCAGTTTGTGTGCATTGATGTCTGTTTGCAACTTGCGGAGAGCTTGCTGAGGTGATTTGTTCAAGTAATCCGGCACTGACGATATGAATGGGCTTTGAATAATCAGGGATGTGTAAGTTGTCGTCATCTTCGACATATCCTAAGCCGCATCGATTTCAATTACTTTGGATTTCTTCCCATGGCTTGATGATGGATTTGGAAGAAAGTTGCACTGGAACAACTTCAACACTTGAAGCTGGTTGGATGAATGAATTCGAACAATCAGCGGTATCTGGATTGGTCAAAGACTTAGAAGAAAAATGCTTCTCTTGCAAATTTGTTCTTTGTAGTTGTGATTCCAGTTGAAGGAACTCAACCATTTCATGTGCATGCTGAATATGCACTTGAATGTCAACAAGAGTTGTTTTGCTGATTTGTACCATGTCACCAACTGATGATAACATTAAATTGTTAATAATTTGGGACAACCGAATGTGTGTCGCCATGTTGTCTTGCTTACTTTGAAGTCAGGCTCACTTGGTGTAGAAGTCGTGCTTGAAAATTGCGCACTTGAGTTGATCACTGAAATGACAGGCTCGCTTGTACTGTTTGCTGATTGCTAATGCTTTAAACACTTGCTTGAATTTTTGACTTGACACTCGCTTGATGATGATTGTTGTACTTGCTTTAAACACCTGTTGTCTTGAACTCTTGGGTGATTACTGCACTTAGTGATGCACTGAATGTGCTGAAAATTGATGGGTGTCGAACACTATCGAAAATGCACCCAAATGACAAATGATAAATTCAATGTTCAAGTAACAACTGACTTGACTTAATGATGCACTTTAACAAATCAAATGAGGGTGTCGGTTACAACCGAAAATGCACCCGGACAATTTAGTTAAAACATTGCAAGTGATACAGAAAGTGTTCATAATGTTGATGTCGTTTGGACTTGAAATGCTTGAGTGTGTAGCGTCCTTAACTTGATGGCATGAATTAGCTGTTGTGAAATGTTGTTGTAGAAGATTACTTTTATCAAGTCGATGATGTGACGCTTTGTGCTTATGAACTTAATTGATTATGGGAGCTTTGATTTCAGGAGCTTGATTGATGACTTGTATATGTAAACTTTCTTATGTGCATGTAGTTGTTTTGTTTAAGCATAATAAAAGGAGAGCATTTTGGTAAACAAGACACAAGTCATGCACACGCAGACACATGGTGTACCTATGATCCCCTTATTCAATTTTAGGTAGATCTAGGACACAAGCACCAGAAAAATTATGTCTTTATTAAATATTGAAGTACATCAATCTTCACCTTCACAACATCATGAATGAAATTCCTCCAACAATGAGAACTCCTTGAAACAATTTGTTGTCAAAAATGACACTAAAACAATAATAATGCCAAGCTCTAGCGTCAAAGTTTTAATATCTGTTTTACCTCTCTTTCACATCAACCCTCACTTTTCTCCATCAAAATTCCGTGAAAAGCAACAATATTTATGAAGCAACTCTTTGACTGAATGATATGATTTCTTCCATGCCCTCAAAAATGAAAATTAACTATTTTCCTGCAATAACAATCCAAAGTCCATCAAAAACAATTGGATTCTACACGATCCTGCCTTCAATCCTAGATCATATGCTTGTGTGCATGACTTGAACACAACTGCTCAAACTGAGGTGAGCACAACAATCATGAAAATAATCCCCAATCCTCAAATGAGTGGAAGCAAGAAAACAAGATCTCATTATATATTAATGGAACTAAACCATTCGAAAATATAGAACTAGAGTGTTACGTCGAGGCGAAAGAATGATTCGGTGGTGAAGAAAAACACGTTTGAAGTTAATGCATTTTTATTCCTAGAATCAATGGACCAATTGCCAAAGAAATGATGACACAATTTCCTGATTTTGTTAGTTTATTTCCCGGAGGAACGCAAATCAAGTCTTAGTCACCATCTTCAATCAAATTTATTCTGACAATCCTGATAACAAACTAATAGCATGAGTTGTAAAAGGCTCGAAGGCAAAAAGAGAGGGCTAGATAATTAACGCAACCAGGCAATTTAGAAATTCCTTCTCCACTGTGGCAGATGTTAATTCCATGGTAGAATGGAACCAATCAATCAACAACAGGTGGAAATCATCTTAGAAAATTGTGAGTGGGATCATGAGACCGAGATTATTGAAACCAATTCTAAAATCTACCAAGAAATATGGGAATGTGTAATTGGTGTGCTATATTTTGAAAGAGATCGAGCATTCCCTGTAGCCCGGTAGCCACACTAAGTACTCTTTAACTGAACACGCCTCACCAAAACAATTCTTCTGCCACGCCACCGCACCACGATTCTACTGAGGTCAAACTATGTCATACAACAGATCCCGACTTATCAAAAGATTAATTGTGGAACGACTCTGCTGTTGGTCGATTTCAACTGTCCAAATTACAAAAGTACCAATGCAAACATACTCTTCTAGAATCTTGAGAATAGAAGCGCACAACTTTTCATCACCATACGGACCACTGGATCCTCACGCATACATAGAATTCGCTCCTGCTGCTGCTATTAAAATGATGGACAGAGCTGGTTGACTGGATGCCTTTGCAGCACACATAGAGAGCACTTAAAAGATTAGCAGCAACAGAAATCAAATGGGTGACCGTTATTTTTCCAATACGTTGCTAGATTTTTTTGAAGAATCCGATGCAGAGGAAGAGAAAATTAGAGGCGATCATGTATTACAGTTGTTGTGGTTACCTTACGCTTTGGTCGCTGACCAATTTCTTGAAGCTGCCAACTCTCAGAAAGATGAGATTGTGAAGGAAACATGGGTGAACACTCAGGCTGCTATAAGGGGTTTCAGCGTGTACACAGGTTCTCTTGGAACAACTTATTTGTGCTTCAAAGATTATGAAGTGATGAAAAACCCAGATGACTTGACTCTATGTAAATAGATTGTTGAACAATGTGCTACTGCTGCACAGGGCATGAGAGAGTATATAACATTTATTTGTGGGCAAGTTAGTGTATATGCATTGGGAGCAGCTGCAACAAAGTGCGGTGGAAATCAAGAGATGCTGGAAAATGTCAATGCAAAAAATTGAAAACCACTATTGGCAAGTGCCTTTAGAAATCATAGGTGCCAGAAATAAGCATTAAAATACTCCCTTGCTACTTTGAAACAATGTCTTCAATTCTTGCTGCTCTTTCAGAAAACACTACATAGCCTCTCTGTTGACCTCTTCTGCAGAGCCTTCTCTCACTTCCAAAAGAGCAAACCATTAGCTCTGATAGCACATGTAAAATATCAAAAAACCATATTAAACACTCACAGCAAATTAACACACAATAATCAAACCAACAATACACAAAAGACAAACTGGCGGAAAAGGTAGAGAGCCATCATGTGGTCTCTCATGCTCATGTATTTCTCTCTTATTCAAATAATTTAATAATACATTTAAATACATGAGCAAGTGGTCTTAAGATAGTGCGTCTATCTTAGACTCACTTGGTTGAGACATTTTCTCAACTTACACACTAATTTAGGAGAGCTAGTTGGAGAGAATCTCTCCTCCTAGCTAAACTCCTTAGTTTGAGAAACTAATTCTAATGATTTAATTTAATTAATTATTTTATTTGTATTTATAATTGTTTTTAAAAGAGTGAGGCTAACAAATAGGAGCTTGGAGGGCAGAAAGGAAGGTTGGAGAGAAGCCAAGATTTCCTGTGAGCATCTGTGAGAATTGTACTGAGAGCTGGCTAGCTATGAGAGCTAAGGCTTTTTATAATTCTTATGTATTTCCACCATGTATGATAATACAATAGTGTGGGGATTTTAGCTGAGCCTTTCCCCAAAGTATTTTCATGTGTATTGTGCATTGATTCTTCTTCTTCTAGTTATATTGTTCAACTCGATCTTTGAGCTTCTGCAAATTGATAGTAGAAGTAGGTTATAGTATTCTGCTTTGATTTATATTGCATTATCAGATTAACCTACACAAATTTTCTACATTTAAATCCATGATTTGGAGCTCACCCTTGAAACTTTTTCATATTGGGGGAAGTCATTCTTCATGTACAATGCTATTTCCTTTTTATCTGGTTGTAAAATATTTTTTTCTTTGAGGTAAATATCTTGAACATTTATTCATAGAATTGGCCCTTGCGTATCTCTTTTTAATGTTTCTTGAAACAAAAAACCCATTCATTAATTCAATCTCTTGTAATTTCGAGTAGCATTCATATGGTAAATAAATAAATTGTTAAATATTAATAAATATAATAGAATGAAGTATTGTTTCTTATTACATGGTTAACTAAAATTGAATCTTCATTCTCCAACTAACCAACATTGTCTACAAAATTTGAGATGTTTCAAATAAATTATTTACATATTATATAACATGTATATATGATATGTTTATGTTTCAAATAAATTATTTACATATTATATAACATGTATATATGATATGTTGTTGCATAGTATGCTGTAACATGTATATACAATACATAGTTATATATAACTATGTAAAAAGAATGAGTAAATTCTATAGATCTCATTTCTAGGTAATTAATAGCTTGTTTTTACCCAACATTGAATATGAAGCTAGATTTATTTGGAAACACACACACACATATTTTACTTTTAATTAATTAAAACTATTGTAATATGGTAAATTTATAGTTGTTAATGTTTCTGAGAAAGTATTTACCTCCCATCAAAAGGCATTAGGAATGATAATGAGTATATTTACAAAGTTATAACATTATAGTTCTTGCCGGAGATGATAATATTTAATGAATTTTATATTTATATTCAACTGACATCATTTGGAAAACTATTTATTTATTTAAAATATTATGTCATTGAAACCATCACTCAGTTTGCAGGCTTTCTTTTAAATCATTGTATTAATTGGTGGAGAGATTTAAAAAAGAACAATAAATTCTTGTTAGTTGCTGCCAAATTAGCTAATTCCATTTGTAAGTAAAATGATCTCACCCCAACAATATTGACTTATAAATACACAGTTGAAAATATTCTAAGGAAATGAGGAACAAGCTCAATTTCTTCTATCAAGAAAACCTATCCATTAAGTAGACTTGTTATGTGGGTATAACCAAGATCTTGGTTGGGTTAAATTTGCCAAAAGTTCTAGTGGATGCCATTACTATCATTGTTGGGGATTTTTCACATAGAAATCCTTTGGATTATGAGGGAATTCGTTTTAATTATTAGCAATGCCACACATATGGCGACCTAGGGAAATATTGTCTTCTAGCTTGGAAGTGTCAAGATTTGGAAGTCTCCCACAAAAAAGGTGCTCTTCCATATTTTAGTGAAGCAACCCTCGAGGGTTATTTTTGGGGCAATATCATATCCTAAGGTCATTCCAATTCCACCTAATTCAAGAAGAGAATTAAATGTGAATGCTTTGACACCAGTGGAAGGCTAGCCCTTGGATGAGTAGAGTGTTCTCATGGTCTCTTTGGTCACTTTAATGAATACTATGGAGGGCCCTCCCTCTTAAGTTACACAAAAAATAGTTATCCTTCCTTCTTTTCTCTTGAATTACCCTTCAACATCGTAGGCTCTTTTATTTGTTCTACTAGCTTTGCTATCCATTGTGACTTTCCAAATTAGAATTCTTCCCTTTCCCTTCCACTCTCTTCACATGTTTTTTCCTCTAGTCCCACCATTCCCATTGTGGTTTTGGCCTTTCCTAGTTCCCAATCCCCACCTTCCCTAATTGAAGCTTTGATGGTTTCCATCCTTCTTGGATTAATCATTTCAAATTACAATCTTCAATCAACACATAAACCCTCCCTATCCTCGGATACTGACCAAGCATAAGCTTTCTTTTTATACACTTTCATTGGAGTAGGTTGGCTTCTTTTAGGGTTCTAAATTACAATCCTTTTGAGAAGGGAATACGATCTTATATTTCCATATTGCGATATTAGGCCAATGATGAAGTCCATTTTGAAAAACAAAAGTATTTAATTGGGGGCCCTAAAGCATTAACCCCTGTGTTCCCCATAAAAATTTTGTCTCTAAATCGTCAAGATTTAGCCAACCTTGCAAAAAATGGCCATCAAGAGGTTGGTGAAGTATATCTCCCCACAAGTTAGTTTTCTCCAGCAAACAATGATGGATGGTGAGAAAACAAAAAAATTACTTAAAAAAATCTACCCGTAATGAAATTTATTGTCTTGCAACACCAATAGAAGATGGGAAGTCTAGCTCTAGGATGGAAACTCGATGTGTTAAACCTTGCATTTGCATGCTCGATTAGGTTTTGTCTATCCCTATACTTATTTTTCAAAGGATATGGATGTGCCCATTTTGTGCCTCAATTTGTATGGGTCTTATTTACACTGAAAGGAATTTGAGATAATACTTTCAAGAATTCGATGCTACACTGTAATGGGCTCATTATAAGAGGAGACTTAAATTTTACTTTGGGATCCTGTGAAGTATGTGGCTCCAAATTCTAATTGAATCTTATGGTAGATTTATTCCTAAACTATTTAGAAGAGGCGGGCCTAGTTAACATTAAATATGCAAAACTTTAGGAAACTTGGAGAAATTACACGACAGGGGATGCTAGAATAGCAAAGAGATTGGACTATTTCCTTATTCTAGAATCCTTTCTATAATCCCCCCAATATATCATTAGTGGGTTATTGTTGGAGGTGACTTGCACCATAACTCTATTGTCCTAGAACTAGTCCACTCTCTCCCCCAAAGCTACATATCCCATTTAAGTTAAAGCCTCATTGGTTTGAGGACCCAAACATCAATAGTATGATAAAGGAAGGTTGGAGGCCAATCAATTTGGATGAGATAACCTCTCTTGCATTACAAATTTAGGAAAATTTAAAGATATCTAAGGCGACATTATCTCTTGGGAAAGGGAAAAAAGAGAGAAGCATTCAAAATTAATTTAGGAAATGAAGATAAAGATTAAATAAATTCTAGACATTGGTATGGAGAGTTACTTGTCTAACTTAGTTCAAGATGAGAATGTAGAAATTTGATAGAATTGCAACTGCTCAAGAAATTTAATCTAAAATCAAGAGACACAATTCTACTTTAATGATTTTAGGAATGAAATTCACAATTTAGAACAACATGCATAGACATGCAATAAGAAAAACCAAAAATACATAATCATTTCTAGGGGAACCCAGCTAGGAAAAGCCCCTCAAGCCTCTTTGCATTATTCAAATGAGTAGAGAAACTATTACAATTTCCTGCTCCAACACAGAGCTCAACCTGCAAAAGAATAACTGTTCTCACTACTCAATGAACAACTTTGGCCAAAACTTAGCCAAATATCAACTCACCTAGTCTCCTATTTCCTTACACAAATCCCAAGGAAATTAACCCCTATTATTTAGGAATTTCCGCCAAATTGATTATGCAATTCCCAAGAATTGATCACTAATTACATGCAACACATGTACACTCAAGAATAGTTTACAATTGATGTTACACTTCCTTGTCATATCCATTTCAATTGAGGAACTTGAACTCCTTGCATGCACTAGCTATTTTGGATTGATTGATCAATTAACTAACATATCTCTGAGTTAGACTGCTGTTCCACTGCACAATTAACCTTCAACTAAATCCAACAATAGTTAGAGGTCCGTTAACTGAATACAACTGAAAATAACTGAAATAGATTGCTAAATTTTAACAATCACACATGCATAAATGAACTCCAAGCCCTATAACTTGAATTTACTAAGCTAATTGAGTGACAAGAGCCATATCACACAAGTTAAATGCCTCCAAGTTGTCCTACTGATGTGGAAATTCGATTTACTCCATTTGACTAAAGCTAAAGTCAAATTGAGCCCCTCTTGCTACATTTTTTCAACAATTTCTCTTAGAAAGAAAGGGATTTTCAACCACACCTATCCTACACCTATGGAATTCAAATTTACCTCTTGAAAATGCCTTTGTCAATATGTCATCATATTGATCCTCAGTTGGAATGTACTATAGCAACATAATTCTCCTCTGTACACAATCTCGCAAATGATGATACCAGATATCTATGTTCTTGGACCTGTCACGAAAGACCATATTCTTAGAGAGTTTAATGCAACTCTGATTATCACAATATACTGTTATCAGACCCATCTCCTGATTGAATAGTACCAAAAGTATTTTCCTCAACTAGATTGCTTCACATGCTGCTTGGATTAAATCCATGTATTCAACCTCAGCTGAGTTGAGCGCCAAAAACCTCTGCTTCCTGTTGTACTAGGAAATAGCCACGGACCCAAATATTGAAGATAACACTTGATGTAATTTTCCTATTGGATGGAATCCCTACCCAATCTGCATCCATGAAGCCTTGCAATGTCACTCCCTCTATCCATCTGTACCATAATTCACACTGGGTAGTGCCTCTGAGGCACCTTAACACATGATTTGTTGCCTTCCAATACAACTTGGTAGGCCTCACCATAACTTGATTAATCTAGTTGACTACATAACACATGTCGGATTGTGTGTTCACAAGATACATCAGTGAACCCACAAGATGCTTGCAAATGGTAGCACAACCTCTTCCCTTGAAGTGGCATTATCCTTCCTGTAGTTGGTAGTTAGTGGTGTGTGCATGGGATTACAACTCTCCATGTGAAATCTATGAACTATCTCGGTAGCATACTTGCCTTGAGACACAAACAATTCCCCATCACTCTGTGATACTTCTAGCGCAAGGAAGTAATGCAAGAGGCCCATGTATTTCAACTCAAATTCCCTTGCAAGAGCAGATCAAATGCTCATCACTTGTCAAAATTAAATCATCGTCATATAAAACAATAATAAGAAACTTACCATCTACCATAATGTGATAGAGGTTCACATCTGTTTCACTTTTGGTGAAACCCAATCCATTGAGATAACTGTTGATTTGAGTGTACCATGCTTGGGGTGCCTGTTTGAGACCATACAATGCTCTCTTGAGTATGCACACATGCGACTCTCGATCATATGTCTCAAATAATTCTGGATTCTCTATGTAAATTTCTTCCTCAACAACACCGTTGAGAAAGGGAGTCTTCACATCCATTTAGTGGATTTTCCACCCCATCTGTGCAACCAATGCTAGAATGGATCTGATTGAGGAATATCTTGCAACTATTGCAAAAGTTTCCTCATATTCCACTCCTATTTGAGAAAAACCTGTGGCTACAAATCAGGCCTTGTACTTCTCGATGCTCCCATCAACTACATGCTTCACTTTGTAGATCCATCTTGAACCAACCACTGATTTCCCTTCTAGTCTTGGCACCACCTTCCATACACTATTCTTCATGATGGATTCATATTCCTTAACCATGGAATCAACCTAAATAGGTTGAGTGACTACTTCCTCAAATGAAGAAGGCTTTGTCTCAATGAGCTTTGTCACGAGAGCCAAAATACAAAGTGTACCTATTAGGTGACCTCCTCTACCTGCTCTATGATTTGGGTGCTACCACATTATCCCTTGCATCCTAAAACAATCTATCAACTTATATTGTTCTCTTTGATCTGAATTGGGGAAGATTAGTAATGCTATGCTAATTCCCCTCATAAGAATATAAAAATTTCCTTAAGGTTGTACTCCAAAATAGCAAGTAAAAACATGAATTTTATGTGTTTTTGTTTAAGATAGTTTCATGAATAAAACTTAAAACATGAAACCAAAACACTCAATGGAAGCATGCATCAAACAATAATACACCAGCCATTGATAAAGGAGTTCACCCCTCCTGGGCTACATCTCCTTGGATCAACTCTAAAGGCTTGACCCCTTCTCATTATGCTCACAATTCTTCAGATAAAGAGTACATAAATGTGCTAACAAAAAGAGTGGCTTGTTTCCCCTTCAAGGAAACATTCTTCTGCAAATAATTCTCACTCTAAACATATGACAACCTACAGTTAGTCATGAAACAATCAGCAAGATAAGGGCTCTCAAATCAAGACCCCATACTCTAACTTCCAAGAGCATAAACAAGTACAACAATCCACTTGAAGCACTTAAACAAGTCTCTTTCTCCATACACATATAGAAAAAGTAAGAAATAAAGCTACAACAATGCTGTAATGGTTGCTGCAGAAAGCACATGGAGGCTAGAAGACCCCTACAAGGTCATTTCCACCTTCAAACCCCTTCATAAAATGAATCAACACTATGGTTGACCAGGGCACCCATAGGCTTCAATTTACAAAAATAATATCTAGAAGTGCTCCTTTGATCCTGAAACCTATTCCAATTAGTTCAAAATGCCCAAAAATGTTTATCTAGCCTCTTTTTTGCATCCAATTTGGTCGAAAATTGCCTTAGTTATGACTTCTGCTAGTCTCCCCACAATTTCCTCCTCCAAAACTGTCTTACTGCTAGTTAAATTAGTTATCTGCAGTCTAAACTAGAAGTTCTGCCGAAATTGGTGGTTTAGCCATCAATACGTCCAATCTTGTGGTTAAGGGCCAAGTGGTCACACTTGTAGTTAGGTTCGGTGGTTACGTTGATGATTCTGTTGTTGGTTAGATATAGGAATCAGCGTGCCAGGGGTAATACACATTACACAAGACTTTAACACATGAAACATGTGAACTAGCGATAAGGGGACTTGCTGGATTATAAACTGCAACACAATAGAGTATCACGTCTGGGACCTCCCGCTCATCACAATCGAAATTATCGCATTCAGAACTTAACTGTGCCTGGACTGGGGTCGATAACTTGTGGCCGATCCGATTGCGATATGTGATCGCATCGCATCACAACTCCATACCCTGTTGGGGCCAGGGCTGATTCTTGTCGCCGATCCGATTGCGATATGCGATCGCATCGCATCACACTCCATAAATTTCCGGGGCTGGAGCTGATATACTTTCCTGTGATATGCGATTTCGCTAATCGCAATCAGCTTTGTCTGGGGTCTGATTCTTACCCGATTCACCTTGCCATTAGGGTATGTGATTTGCGAGGGCCAATGGCGGGCTTCCACTTGGTGCCTCCTAATTGGATAGGACCTTTGCCATGTCATCAAATCCTACCATGTCATCAAGTCAACCTTGAACTTTGACTGGCTCTAACTTCTGCATACGAACTCAGATTTGAGTGCCATTCACACCATTGGATTCAGAATGACGAGCTCTTCAATCTGAAGTTAAATTTATCAAAATTCTAACACTTTTAAATTTTGACAAATTTTGAGCTCTTGATCACTCTTCCCCACTAAAAATATTTTGGTCTCCAAAAGCATTAAATAATCTGCAACTACTTTGTACTTGTCTGCACTGCAAGTATCCTTCATGTCATCCTTCCTTCTCCTTCACCTTTTTTCTTCGAAACCATAAGTGATGAGCTGACACCTGCATCCCTACAAACCTATAGTACAATCTTGCAAATTACATGTTTTTCTATGTAACAAATTCTCCAGATACTCTTTAGCTGAAGAATTTGAGTGCCGATATCCTTTATTGCGATAGAATTTGTGATTAGGAGCTCAAAATTTGTCAAAATTTCAAAGTGTCAGAATTTTGAAAAAATTAGCTGCAGATTGAAGTGCTCGTCATTTTGAATCCAATTGTGTGAATGACACTCAAATCTGAGTTCGTGTGTAGAAGTTAGAGCTGGTGAAAGTTCCAGGTTGACTTGATGACATGGCAAGATTGGGTGACATGGAAAAGGTCCTATCCAATTAGGATTTTGCAAGTGGTAGCCCTCCATTGGCCCTCACAAATTGCATACTGCAGCAACAAGGTGAATCGGGTAATAATCAACCCCCAGACACAGCGAATTGCGATTAGTGAAATCACATATCGTAAGAAAGGATATCGGCCCTGGCCCCAATAGTTTATGGAGTGCGATGTGATGCGATCGCATCAACGGTAAGTATCGGCCCCAACCTTGACAAGGTATGGAGTTGCGATGCCATGTGATCGTATATTGCAATTGCATCAGCCATAGGTTATCGGCCCCGGTCCAGGCACAGTTAAGTCCCGAATGCGATAACGCTGATTGCGATGAGCGGGAGGTTCCAGATGTGATACTGTATTGTGTTGCAGTTTATAATCCGGCAGGTCCCCTTATCGCTAGTTTGCATGTTTCATGCGTTAAAGTCTTGTGTAATGTGTATTAACCCTGGCACGCCAATTGTAATATCTAGTAGACAGTGGAACCGTCGTCGTAACCCCTGGGCATAACCGCAAGTGTGAATACTCTTCCCTTAACCGCGAGATAGGCGGGATTGATGGTGGAACCACCGATTTTGGCGGAACTGCTAGTTTAGACTGTGGATAATGAATTTAACTGGCAGTAAACTAGATTTGGAGGAGGAAATTATGGGGAGACTGGAAGAAGTCATAACTAAGGCAATTTTCGACCAAATTGGATGCAAAAAGAGGCTAGATAGCCATTTGTGGGCATTCTAAACTGATTGGAATAGGTTTCAGGATGAAAGGAGCAATTCTGGATAGGATTTTTGTAAAGTGAAGCCTATGGGTGCCCTGGTCAACCAGAGTGTTGATTTAGTTTATGGAGGAGTTTGAAGGTGGAGATGACCTTGTAGGGGTATTCCAGCCTCCGTGCACTTTCTGCAACAACCATTACAATAGTGCTGTAGTTGTATTTCTTCTTTCCTCTATATGTGTATGGGCAAGGAGACTTATTTAAGTGCTTCAAGTGGATTGTTGTACTTGTTTATGCTCTTGGAAGTTAGAGTATGGGGTCTTGATTTGAAAGCCCTTAGCTTGCTGATTGTTTCATGACTAATTGTAGGTTTTCATATGTTTAGAGTGAGAATTCTTTGTAGAATAATGTTTCCTTGAAGGGGAAACTAGCCACTCTTTTTGTCAGCACATTTATGTACTCTTTATCTGAAGAATTGTGAGCATAATGAGAAGGGGTCAAGCCATTAGAGTTGATCCAAGGAGATATAGCCCAGGATGGGTGAACTCCCTTATTAATGGCTAGTGTATTATTGTTTAACGCATGCTTCCATTTAGTGTTTTGGTTTCATGTTCTAAGTTTTCTTCATGAAACTATCTTAAGAAAAAAACACATAAAATTCATGCTTTTACTTGCTATTTTGGAGTACAACCTCAAGCACATTTTTATATTCTGATGAGGGGAATGAGCATAGCATTACTAATCTGCCCCAATTTAGATCAGGTTGGTATTTGACTACTGTTTGCAAGTAAAAATGTTTTGAAGCTCATTGAGGAGAAGGTTTTGGAAAGAAGAGCAAGATTGTTACAATCTCTACCACCAAGTTTTACCTCAAATTGCAGTGGAAGCTTCAAGCAAGCGTGTCCCAAGGAGGAGATCCTGCAAGAATGCCAGAGGATGTGAAGGCTTCAAAAAGGATTTCTTAGACATGGCAGAAATGGTGAAAGTCCTTTATGAAGAGAGGAATACTAATTTGCA
The DNA here is from genome assembly GCA_031772625.1 of Pinus tabuliformis. Taxonomy (NCBI): domain Eukaryota; kingdom Viridiplantae; phylum Streptophyta; class Pinopsida; order Pinales; family Pinaceae; genus Pinus; species Pinus tabuliformis. The sequence goes on along the minus strand of CM062810.1, from coordinate 245,385,438 downwards.
AGGTGAAGGATTTAGACCTCCAAGAGGAGAATGTTATCTAAGGGAAGAAGGTAACAAGAATGGTGATAAACCACCATCTTCTCCACAATCTTCATGTTTTTATACAACTCTTATGCAAGGTGCTAGTGTAGAAAGTCCTTCAAAGAAGGTAGATGGACAAGCTTTTACCTTTTGTCCACATGATGTGGAAGATGAGGTTCAATCAGCACCCAAATCTGAGGAGATGAAAGAAGAGAGATGAAGAGTCCAAGAGGACATCTCAAATTAAAAGGGAATTCAAAAACATTTTCGTATTCCAATCAAAGGATGCGGTGATCCAGGTGGATCTCCAGACACTAGTGGATGAAAAAGGCTCAAAATTCAAAGTGGAAAAAAGTCAATTAACTTGACATCAGATTGAAGTGCTCGTCGCCCTGATTCCAATTGTGCAAATGACACTCCAATTTGAGTCCGTATGAAGAAGATAGAAGCAGTTAAAGTTTGGGGTTGACTTACTCATGTGGTAAGCTTAAGGAGGGCGCAATTTAGCAAGAATCTAGCACTAGAATCCAGCCAGTTTTCCCGGCGAAATTGTGGGTCCGTTAATTTGTCTACTATCCCCCAAGGTTTTGGCAAAATTCTACGTGGGTGTTGAACCATTATTTTTTTTTAAAATAAAAAAATATACAAAAATATGGGGCGGGTGGCCATGACCCCGCCGCCCCGGAACCACCATAACAAAGTGTTATTTAAATGGGGTGGGCAGCCATGACCCCGCCACCCCCGGTACCCACTGCAACAATGTGTTTTAAATAGTGTTGGGGGGCGGGCAGTCAACCCCACTTCCCCTCCACATTATCGTGCCACGACACACATATGGCGGAGATGGGGGAGCGAGCCATTAGAATGGTAGACCCACCACCCAAATTATATATATAAGAAATAACTAACGAAATATGGTATGTTAAATTGGGAGGGGCGGGATTTGATCCCCCGACCCCTCCTCAACCATTTTTTATTTTTAACCATTGTGCCCAAACCGTTTCTTTGGTTGATCTGCCCACCGAACATTATATGAAGCTTTTTGCACAGTGCGTTGGGGAGAGGAGAGCATGCACATATATCGAGACACATGATTTGCAGGAGGCAGAACCATGAGCAGACCTGTGACAGGGGGCGAAACCTTGCCTGAGCATGTTTTCCTGGGGGTCATTTTTGGTCCAGTGTCAAAATTGGGCAAGTTTTATATTGATTTTGCAGCTCTCGGCGACAAGAACTCAATGGTGATGCTAGTTTCTGCAACAAATCTCTCCATTTTTTGACCATTTTCCATATTGGAGGTATAAGACTCCTTTTTGTAAATGTTGATTATACTCTTCTTTCTCATGCCACTTAATAAATGAAAGCCTCCCCATTGATTGAGCAGGGCTTGAAGACGTAGTCCAAATTGGACAAACTCCGTTATCAAGTCTCTTGTATTCTTTCATGCTTTTATGTGTTTCTCCTCTTATCTCATGTGCACATTAAATTCCTATGGTTAAGCTGCAATTTATCCATGTAATTCTTTAATACATATAGAAGCAAAAGATCTTGGATCAAGTGGTATCGGAGCAGGTCTTTGTAGATGTGAATTGCATGTTTGTATGCTAACAAGAAACAAGCTCTGAAGAGGCGAAGGGAAACTAAATCTTTCGATTCTGAAGCAGGGCGTGCACATCAAAGGAGAAACATGGTAGATGAAGAGGCTCGTTATGAAGAGGAGCGCAATTACCGCAAAACCTTCTATACAATGGAAAAAAAGGTTGATCAATTGCTTTTAAGGCCAGAGAAAGCAGAAGAGAGAAATCTAGAAGAACAAGGTTTAGTACATGGAAATGGTGGAGAAGAACCCCCTCCTTCTCCTTCCACGAGTGAAAGTTCTTCTTCCTCTCATCACCATCATCATAGAAATTCAAGGGATGAATCTAAGAAACCTTTCTTTAAATTAGATGTCAAATTTCATCTTCCCATGTATAACGGTGAAAGTAATGCAGAAAAGCTTAATAACTGGATTAGGCAGATTGAAATCTATTGCAGGAATTAGCAGGTCCAAGAGGATGAGGCAAAGGTTCAGCTGGCCTCTCTTCGGCTGAGTGGCACCACTCTCGTCTGGTGGGAGAGCAAATTGCGAAGCAGTAAGAGTGCGGGTAATATTCTTTCCTCATGGCCTAGTTTCATTTTTTCATTAAAGGAACAATTTTATCCCTTGGGTTATAAGAAAAAAACCTTAATGGATTAGCAATACTTAAGGCAAGGCAGAGGTCAAGATGTTCAGAGCTTTGCCGAGAAGTTTAGAAAACAAGCACTTAATTTGGGCATTGCACTTGACTCACCTAAAGTAGTAACTAAGTATATTGGATCATTACATAGTTACATTAGACATTCATTATTATTGTTTGAACCAACTACTATTGACTCTACCAATGTAAAGGCCATTCATCTTGAGAACAAGGGAAAAAATGAAAGAGATGATCATTCCAAGAAACCACCTTTCAAACCTCGAAATGGAAAACCCAAAGTGAAAGGAAAGGGAAAGGAGAAGAGGACGACATTAACCAAGAAAGATGAAGGAGAAAGGCCTTATTTCACTCACTGCAAAAAGGAAAGTCATGACGATGATCATTGTTGGAAATTGTACCTAGAAAAGAGACCAAAGAAGTATGGAGGAAAAGGCAAGTAGAAGACAGTGGCAACTATGCATCAAGACCTTGGATCTGATTCCAGAGATGAAGCATTGATCATGGAAGCAGGAGCAAAAGGTACTCTTACACCTCATGTTAATTCCGAATCACATGAAGGCACTAGTTCAATAGATGAGTCTCTTCCTAATGAATGAAAGAGAATTGAGATATTTCATATTAGAGTTGTCATAAATCATACAAAAGTGGAAAATCTATTTGATACCAGATCCTAAGAAAATTTAATTTCAGAGTCCTTGGTAAAGAAGCTAGGATTAGAAACCAAACCACATAAAAAAACTTACCCACTTGGATGGATACATGATAAAGTAAAATTGAATGTAACTAAGCAGTGCAAGGTTAAATTTGTGATTGCTTCTAAGTTAGTGGATGAGGTAGAACTTGATGTGATACCATTGGATATCTATGGCATGGTGTTACGGAGTCCATATCTATATGATAGAAAAGAAATCTTCTTTTGTCATCAAAACAAATACCAAATCACAAAATATGGGTAGAATGTATTGTAAGGGCTCATCAAACTAAAATCAATGCCAACCTTGTAAGTGTAGGACAAATGAAGAGGTTGGTGAATTCCAGTAAGGGTTGCATGCTTATGGTTGTAAGGGGAAAAGATGCAGAATTAACCGATGCTTTCCATGGTTGTGATCATGTGCATAAAAAGGAATTATGTGAATTAATTTCTAACTATGATGAGATGTTTCAGGAACCAAGGGGATTACCTCCAAAGAGGGAAATCCAACATGAGATCCATTTGCAGCATGACGCTCCTTTACCAAATATTGGCATGTACAAGATGTCAACTATTGAGATGGAGGAGATCAAAAAGTAGGTGCAGGAACTACTGAACCAAGGGGTCATCAGACCGAGCACTTCTCCGTGCGGCTCACTGATTGTCTTAGTGTCGAAGAAATATGGAACATGGAGGATGTGTGTGGATTACCGAGCACTAAACAAAATCACAGTGAAAAATTGTTACCCTCTCTCGCACATTGATGATTTGCTATATCAATTAAAGAATGCTATCTATTTCACCAAATTGGATTTGCGTAGTGGTTGTCTTTAGGTCCGAATTGCAAAGAAAAATGTGTGGAAAACCACCTTCAAGACCAAATAGGGGTTATTCGAATGGATGGTGATGCCATTCGGACTTTGCAATGGTCTAGCCACTTTCTTGAGGGTCATGCATGATCTCTTTAGGTCTTTCATTGATGAATTTGTTCTTGTATATCTAGATGATATTCTTGTATTTAGTAAAAATTGGAATGAACATGTATGCCATGTAAAGAAAGTGCTTGATGTATTGAAAG